>OZ012737.1:94390937-96958437 GCA_963859935.3 Lathyrus sativus
CCTTTCTTCCAGTATTTTTGTGACTAGATTTCCATGTAGAAGATCTGTTCCTTTTTTCTTGCTTTCTATCATTTAGTCAATCACTTATTGTATTTGGTTTACCTTGACTTTGTTTTATATCAACCATATTGTTTTTGCATCTACTTAGGTTAAGAAACCGAAGTTGCCTTGTCTGGGAAAATGATGTGATTCATTACATAGTGAGTCATCCGAATTTCAAGGTGGATGTATCCAACAATGAATGGGTAAGGTATGTATGATGATGGTTCTTTTATAAGGGAGGATGTAATGTTAATGTAGTTGTACCTGTTGGCTTTGTCTCAAAGCTCAATGATTCTAACTTCATGAGGAAGGTTTAGCAAAATTCTAAATTCTTCCAGCAAGAGATTTATCCTATATTTTCTTACTTCACTTTAAAGTATTCCATCGGTGAGATGAAAGTTTAAAAAGAACATCATCACAAGGGAGGTGTAGGTTATTTTTGAAGGCATATAGAGAAAAGTGGAAAGGTTGAGTTCTTCCTTATTTTAAAAAAAATTGCATTCTTTGAAATCTTCTAGGGCTAGGGTATGAACTCTCATAATGGTTCAGTTAGAAAAGCGTTGAAAGAATCTAATTTCTTGTTGTTTGGTTGTGAAATCATTCGTGAGAAAGCTGGAGGTGGAACTTAACCTTATGGGATTCATCATGTTTTTGCAAGAATAATCTCACTGATGTGTTAAATAGAAATTATGTGATGCAAAAAGAGTGAAAATAAGATACCTTGTTATAGCGTGCTTTTTTGAGGATTTGAGCGTGTAGCAAGATTTAAATGCAGATTATGCTGCTCAAAAATAAAATCTAAATTCTCCTTTTTTTGAGCCTACTAATCAATTAGATGTGGCTCTAATTGATAAGATTTTTCAATATCTTAGGATTTTGTGAAACCTTCATAAATGCTAAGATTTGGTTTGCTTGAGACACACGTTAAGCTTGGGTCTGATCTGAAATAAGTTATTTCGAGCTTTTTTAATCGATTCTCATCTCGTGCTAATTGATTGGGCTTGTGTAATTCTGCCTTCTTGATGCAGTTTAGACCTTATGTTGATTTTTCTCGTGTTATCACCCATTGTCATTGTTTTCGCCCCTTATCTATAAGACAGTTTAAAATACTCATCTTTTATGGGTTAGAAACATTTAAATTTTGATGAGTAAATTTTTTTAAAATATTATTTTAAGGGTTTAATCAGATTTTCATGGTTATTTCAACCTTAAATTAATTTTACCTCTTTGATCAAGAAATCTTGATAAATATTTCCCAAGATGGAAAACACCAAATGTTGTATCCCTCTCCACACACCATTGGATGCAATAGTCGATAAAACCATAAAATAAATTAGTCCATTACAAATATATTCATTCAATTGATCACTATAGATCATATGCTTTGAGATAGTCTCAAAGAAATGGTTTGATCACAACTGTTGGTATTTGCCATCATCATTCATCTCCGGGATCAAAGACTTTATCAAATATATACTTTTAAAAGTATATTATTGTTTTGCAATACTATCAATAATATCTTCAACACTTCCAATAAGCAAAGCCTACCTGCAAAATAGTGAGGTTTGATCGGCTATTTAGTATGCCTAAATGCTTCGTGACTGCAGATGCACAGTCTGATCGTGTAGTTTTAAAAGATTATCGAACCCAAAGGACCAAGAGTCGATCTACCGCTATCTAATGCTACTATGTAAAGCTAAGGCTAATGAATTTCTAAATTTTAGGATGCGAGAAATAAAATAAGTGTGGAATTAAAATCAAATTAAATTAAGATATTGCGAAATATCGGTATATAATCTTGTCAATCATCGGGGATTCAGTAATTCGTGGGTGTTTCGTTTAAAAAGAAAGAATTGTTATTCTGTACAAAATTCCCATTTAAAAGACCTTATCTCACACTCTCTTAGTCTTGACTTAGACTATGCTCTCAAATCAGAATGTGATTCTCCCTCTCTCATTTTGCATTTAAAAATACTTTTTGAAAACAGATAAATCCTAATTAACCTTAAAGCGCTCTCGCTGTATTTAAGCCTAATGTTCAGTTTCAGCTATCCGGTTAAGACCTCAAACTCTCGCTTTATTGATCTTAACCTTCGTTACTTTCTTACTCTCGTGACAAAAGTTATTAATTTGGCAAAAGAAACAGACCAGAAACATAAGATTCCATTAAATTTACGCCATGATTTACCTAACCCCCTCCGATCAATCGTAATTACATACCGATACTAAGAGGTTTAGCCAGACATGGCTTTCATACTTTTTCTAAATCCAATCCTAATACTAACTAGAAAACAGAAAGGATGCATAAAAATATAGCAATAAAAATTAAAGCTGATAAACAAAACCTAGAAATTTGCAGAACAGAACTTGTATTTGATTTTTGAAGGCCGGCTTGCAGTTCGGTACAATTATTACAATCTTTTCGAATCAATCCTAAACTAAATGGCAGAACCAATTGCCTTACAAAAATCATCTAAACAATGCAAAGAAAGTAAACAAAAAGCTGGAAAAAACTAAAACTGAAACAGAAAATATAATATGTTCCTTTTTCCAAAACCGCCTTGTCTTATATAGTTGCTAGTGGGCAACGGTTACAAGGCTTTGAAGCTTCAAAAGAGGAGAAAAATCCGAAAAGAATGTAGCCATGATGTTGAGGAATAATAGGGATAGAGTGGAGACATTCTGGGGAGGAAGTGGCAAGCGCCACTTCTTGTTTTTGTAGGAGTGGCACTCGCCATCCCCATGCATGTGGCAGCCGCCACTCTTCATGTATCCTTTAGGTGGCAGACGCCACCTCTTCACCATGTGGCAGGCGCCACACCCAAGTGGCAAGTGCCACTTGGTGTGTGGTGGCCCCCACACATTTTTTCTTTCCTTTCTCTTACTTTCTTCTTCTTCTCTTTCCATTTCCTTCATTTATTTCTCCTTTTATTCTTTTAGTCCATATTTATGGTAACCTACAAAATAGAAGAAAACAGGGGCGTAATCGAAGATAAATCAAATAAAATAGTAGTAAAAGCAGAGAAAATTCATGTAAGTTAAGTCAAATATCTGATATAATTTCGCGCTATCAAACTCTCCCAAACTTGAACCTTTGCTTGTCCTCAAGCAAATAAAACATATGCGTGGAATTTAACACGACATAACTCAGATCATACATCGTTGCGAGACTTTCGCACGAAAGATAGGTACTGGTTAAAAATACTAAGGATACCGTAACGACACGAATTTACTAAGTGTAATAAAAAACTCTCTCTCTCTCTCTCTCTCTCTCTCTCTCTCTCTCTCTCTCTCTCTCTCTCTCTCTCTGTGCAGACAAGCTCAAATTATGTTATTATAACTCAGCCTATTCATTTTCACCTCTTTCATTCTCGCGCAATCACATTAAGCCTGTTATCCTCGCACGCCCATGGTAAGTAAACCTGTTAGTGTTCATTGATCTCTTTTTTTCCAGAACTTTTTCACATTCCTTTTCTTGTGTATTTTTGAATTTCAAGAGTCTGATCTGTTGGGATAAATGGTTGGGTAAGGACCACAAAACTTAGTAAGAGCATATCCTTCATTCATTTTAATAATTCTATTCGATTCTTTTATTTTTGAGATCAAACACGTATTTGCATCAGTTTATTACTTAGGTTGTGCTTCAGGATGGTGCTGACTGCTAATATAAACTAATCAAGAGGTTACTCTAAAATTTTAGGCTTTGGCATAATAAGTACTCAAACTCATCAGCAAATTAACGGGGTTCAGGGTGTCAAGACAACACCGATATCATCAATACTTTCCCAAATCTCTCAGACTCAGTCTAAATCAAGCAATATACTTTCTGGGTCAGTGTCATGCTTTAAACCAACAATTAAAAATTTTATGTTATTGCTCAAGAATTTGGGAGAATCCAACAAATGACGGAAACTATCTAAAGTGACTCGACAACACATGAATTTATTTTATTAGCACTTAAACAAAAAGTTTAAGCGAAAAATTTAAAAATTTAAAATCTACCTAAAAAACAGTAAATAAAAGCGGTAAAGCTTCCTCTCCCACACTTAAATCGAGCATTGTCCCTAATGCAACGAATTAAGGTAAGACAAGAAGGTGGAACCAGGAAATTCTTCTATATGCGGCTTCTGCCGCGAGTTCTTGTCCGCCTGCCATTTCCAGGGTGGTCAGGTGGATCTTCTAGATCTGCCGCACGTACTGATAAGTCAGCCATCTCTGCGATCAATCCTGACATTTTGTGTTGTTCGCTTTGAATCTGTCTGAGAATCTGCATCATCTCGGCTTGCTGGGCCTTGATGCTCTGAATCGTCTGATCTCGTTGAGCATCTAATTTGCTCCGTCGTAGCATTTCAGCATATATTTCAACTAGAGTGGTTGGTGTATCTTTGCTTCTTCTTGGTCTGCGTCTTTAGGATGTACCTGCAACATTTTCAGAAGCAACATGTGTAGTGTGTGGATGTGCGTTAGTGTCGTCCCTGCCAGCAGCAGCATTCTCAGGAATGTGCGCGGAGACTGGGTCATCAATATAACAGTAGTTATCAGGGTTGCGCACATCCGTTCGAGCAGGGTTTGGTAAAATAATACTCGAGAACACTTGGTTATTTATCATTAAATCGAAGTTCTCGTCTCTCCGTCTCCTCACCATTTTCATACACCTAATCGTATCTATATATATGGTTCTTGGCAGAAGGGGTGTTAAAGATGAAAAATTATTTTGTAAGTTGAGAATTCGGCCTAGCGTAGTTATCAAGCCACCAAAAACTATAGCTCCCTTTTTGGCGGTGGCTATTGCTTTCATATGAGTGAACAAAAACGGGACAGTGTTTATTTTCTCGCCGGTTGCTAAAGCGGTAAACAGATAGAAAAATTCTGCTTCGTTTACTTTATTAGAATTTGACCTCCCGAAAATGGTACAGGCCAACAGTTGGCGCAAATAGCGCACCGAAGGGTTTTGGATTAACGAGGCTCTATTTCCTTCAAAACTGTGGGTTATTGTCCCTGTTATCGCTCTCCAGAAATGTTTATATGGTCTTAGCCATCTCTTACCATCTGGCACATCATATTTAGCATCATCTTCGTAGGGACATTTAAAAAAGACGGCTAATCCGTCAAACGTAAACGTGTATTCAACATTAAACAGACAAAAATGGAGGCTTCCATTAACATCATAAATGAGCGACCTAAGAAATTCGAGAGTTGTTTGCACGTAGACAGGATCTTTAAATGATAAAAGGTAGGTTAAACCTAATCTTTCTAGCATATACTCTACACTGTCTTTTATTCCTAGTGCTTCTAAACAAAGTACATCAACATACCTTATCGACTCGATTTCTCTATTCAGTAGAGCTCGGCTTGCTTCTCGCCCGCTTCAGCTTCTCTAAAGATAATTTGGTAGTTTTCCATGATGGTAGCTTGAAAATAATATTCCTTGCTTCTTTCTGAGTTTTGTGAATGAGTGTTTTTTATTGTGTTTTGGTATGTTGGTGAAGGTGGTATAAATAATGTAGTTATGGTGGTATACGAGTAAATGTGGTAGGTTGGGTTGGTTTGGCTTTAATGGTGGTTAATGGCGATCAACAAAATCAGAAATGGCAGGAGAGGTGTAATGCATGCAAGCTAATGAAAGGCCACGTGGGAGTGTGCATGACATAGGCAAAATTTAGGTGGCAGACATGCACCAAGGTAAGCAAGTGGTGGGTGCCACTTCTTTAAGATGGGTGTGTGGCGAGTGCCACCTCTTGCTAGGATGTGTGGCGAGTGCCACAAACAAGAGTGGCGACTGTGACACCCTTTTCTTTAGCTAAGGTGGCGAGTGCCACGAGCAAGAGTGGCGACTGCGACACCCTTTTCTTTAGCCAAGGTGGCGAGTGCCACCTCCTTATATGAGGAAAAGGAAAAAAAATTGGTTTTTTGATATTTTGATGAAAAATGAACATAAAAATGTTGCTAGTAATAAATTAAAAATGATATTGATAATAAAAATGAAATACTATAATTTGGAAAGGGAATAAAATTGTTAATCAATTAAAATAAATAAAAATGAGATGTTACAAAAGTCCGTAAAATTGCAAAAACAGCAAAAAATTAACAATGTCCGAAAATAAATAATGTCCAAAAAATAAAGTTCCTCTCCCACACTTAAGTCAAACAGTGTCCTCACTGTTTGAAAGTTCGAAGATTGGAGTGCAACAATATCTAAGATATCAGCCATGAGGAGGAGGTGGAGGAGCAATAGAGGAAAGATGTTGATAGACGTGATCTAACTACTCCGTCACGACATCCATGAATTAATGAAAATCCACCTTTAAAGTTGTAAATTCACCTCTGAGGCCAACAACGTTCATTTCCAGCATCTGAATGGCAACAGTATGATCCACGTGTTGGGCAGCAGGCACAACAAGAGCGCTTGAGCCAAAATCAGAGAGATGGTCATCATACTGGTCATAATGGTCGTAAATCTGTGTGGTCTCAGGGGGTGAAGGTGGAGCTTCAAGTTCATCTAAGTCATACAACCAATTATTCAGATTGTGGACACTAGTTTGTTCATAATTTGGTAAGGTAAAGAGATGGACGACTCGGTTATCGATCAGGATTTCAAAGGTATTCAGGCCTAGGTTTCTAACGATGCCACAGTTGAGGCAAAATTGAATATCCATAGGTCGTACAACACCTAAGGGGTTTATGCTAAGGAGTAGTTGTCTCAATCCAATGGCATTGCCAATCATGGTTACTAGGCCGCCTATAATGATCGGTCAGTGGTCGGCTTCTGCTATTAGTTTAAAATTGGTCATCATAAAGGCAGCCCTATTAACGGGTCGTGCCTGAGAAGCACAATAAATAATGAAAAGCTCGTCTTTTGACACAGAATAGATATTTTCCTCTTTACCAAACAGAGTGTGAGCTAGAAACTTATGTAGGTATCGGATATCAGGGTTATGGATACTCTTAGAATACATAGTGTTAGGCTCAGGATGATTATTTCCAGATATGCTACCCCAGAAATATTCCAACTCAAGGTTGGTTACTAGTTCCTCTTGTACTATGGTATAAGAATCAGGGCCACTAGGAAATCCTAGGAGTTCGACCATCTCACGGTGGGTAAAGTGGTAGTCCATGTTAAATATTCTAAAACTGATAAGGCCACTACTAAAGCCATACCCCTGGTCAGGATGATAAATCAGTGAGCTCAGGAATTCCAAGGTAAGCCTGCGGTAGGAACTAAATCTCCTTTTGATATCAGAAAGCTCCCAACCAATTTGGTTGAGAAGGTACATAACATTGCCCCTAATTCCTAATCTAGTCATAGTGAGTCCATCTGGATATATAGTAAGCGACATCTCTCTCTGAGAAAGGGCTTCGAAGCGCCTCCTCTGAGCTCTGCCTATGAAAGTGATGCCCATATAGTCGACTCGGTCCATATAAGTTGACAATGAACACAAGTTAGTAATGACTAATATGATAGATAAGATTGCATGACTATTCTTGGGAAAAAATGAAAAGCATATAAAAGAAATTATAAATAAAAGATTACAAAAATAAACAGTAAAATTAAAAAGTAGCAGGTTGTCTCCCACTAAGCGCTTTGTTTTATGTTGTAAGCTCGATATAATTTTAAATTCTCCTAAATATGGGGATGAGTGTGCAACTCAGCAAGTGTTAGACTGACGGAGTAGTCTCTGTCCTCAATGTTGTGGTAATATTTCAGGCGCTACCCGTTAACTATGAACAATTCACTAGATTTTTCTTTTATTTCTACTGCGCCATTTTGAAAGACTTTTGTTATCTCAAAGGGACCAGACCACCTAGAGCGAAGTTTTCCTGGGAAAAGTTTTAGTCGAGAGTTAAATAGGAGCACTATGTCACCGTCAGTGAACTCTTTCCTCAATATGCGCTTATCATGCTATTTTTTAGTTCGTTCTTATAGATGCGAGCATTCTCGTAAGCATCTAACCTAAGCTCTTCTAGTTCATGGATATCTAATATTCTCTTTTCGCCTGCGGCGGTAAAATTTTAGTTAAGGGTCTTAATGGCCCAATATGCTTTGTGCTCTAATTCTACCAACAGGTGACATGATTTTCCATAAACTAGTTTAAATGGTGTGGTTTCTATTGAGGCCTTATAGGCTGTTTACAGGTGATAGGGTGTTGCTACACGGTGTCGGACTCCATATTTTGTCAATAGTTTTTTGAAAATCCTCGAAATAAAATGAGAGCCACCATCGCTTATGACTAATCTCTGCACACCGAATATAGGAAAAATTATGTTCCTGAAAAGTCTAATCACTACCCGTGCATCATTTGTCGGAGAAGCTATAGCCTAAATCCATTTCGACACATAATCAACAGCAACGAGTATGTATTTGTTACCAAAAGACAATGGGAATGGTCCCATGAAATCAATTCCCCACACGTCAAAGACTTCTACTTCCAGAATGCCTTTCAGTGGCATTTTGTCGCGTCTAGAAATATTGCCAGTGCATTGGCACTGGTCGCAGTTTATGGTCGTGATATGGACATATTTCCATAGAGTGGGCCAAAAAAGGCCAGACTATAAAATCTTAGTGCAAGTCTTTGAAGTGCTCGCATGTCCTCCATAGGGAGCAGAATGACAGTGAGATATTATATTTTCAACTTCGTCTTCGAGAATACATCGATGGAAGATATCGTCAACACCTCTCTTGAAAAGCAGAGGTTCATCCCAATAATAATTTTTAAGATCGTGGAAGAATTTTTTTCTTTTATTGGTACGTTAAATCTAGTGGAAGAACTCCAGCTGCTAAGTAGTTGACAAAGTCAACATACCATGGCAGTGTGGTTTCAGTAAAGATCACTTCCACGACTTCTTTTGTTTTAGTCTCATCATATATTAAGGATTGTTCAACCGTGTTTTCTAACTGAGCTATGAGTCTCTCATAAGGAAAATCATCATTGATAGGCACTTGCACAGGCTTAATATCCTCCGGTCTTAATAAATGATCAACTACTACATTTTCAGTTCCTTTCTTGTCTTTGATTTCTAAATCAAATTCTTGCAGTAGTAGTATAGGTCGCAACTGCGAAAATGGGAGCCGGAAAACTAGACAGAAGAGTCACCACCGAACTTTATTTATCCCAAAAGAGAGGGAAAGGAAACGATCGAAAAAAACCTAAAAAAATGGGAAAGGACAAGGTCATCGCAACCAAATCTTGGGTTCAGAGTCAGTTACGCAAGGGGAAGGTATGAGTACCACTCACGTTCGTTGTACTCAACGGGATCCACGCTTGTTGTCTAATATATGGGTGAAAACTATCTAATGTTACTGCTAAACGAGGGTGAAAGGAAAGAACATACTTGATAAGACATCGCCGCCTTATGCCTATGTATTCCCTCGTGCAATGGGAAAGTCAAAGTCAACGTAGTTTGGGAAACTACGGGTGATGGGGGAAAAGTTGCTCGCCAAGACATCACCGTCTTGTGCCTACGTATCCTCATCTAGTATGAGAAATCAGAGCAAACATAGTTCGGGATAATAAGACCACTGGTTGGTTCAAGTGTTTTTTATGAGTAATGTTACGTTTCAATTCCAACAGTTAGGGACGATGCCTGTTTGCGGTAGAACGAAAATGTAACATACTCTTTCTGAAAATTAGGTTTGAAACAATCTCGAAGGATAAAAAGGTTTGATTTTTGTTTGTGTTTTTTATGAGAATTGAATTGAGTTAGTTTGTAACTCATGTTGCACTAAAGACTATGACATAAGAGTGAATGTGTCGCATATCACCCAAAAGGCATACGCTAAACACTCTAGACAACGTGAGAGGAGGCCCCCACTCATCATTCCTTATGTACTTAAGGCTCGTAGCGTACAACAATTGTTATCCTTTATTAAATGTCTTAAGAGGTTCTGAGATGAGAAGAGAAGACGCAAGACTCTAAGGGGAACTGATAAACCCTAATGTTGTCATGTAAGATGGTCCTAAAGTTGGGATTGAAAAAGGAACTACCTATTGTTATCATGCAAAGGATCGAAAGCCTAATGTCTCTCCTACTCCCATCTTAACAGAGAGACTAGGAAACCTAGGGGATCATGGCAAAAAGCACAAGTAAACACCAAACACAATTAATCACAGATGAAAATGAAATGAAAGACTTAAACAAGTCTTGGAAGATGAAAAGAGATATGAGATGCAAGCACAAATGCAAATATGAAACAATGCAAAAAACACAAGTCACAAAGATGGAAGACTTAAACAAGTCAAGAAGGGAATACTTAAATAAGTCAAGAGAGATGAGATGGAATGGGAGAAGCAAACTCCTACAACCAAATACCATCAATCATCTAAAGAAGAAAGGTTCTAACACAAAATCACACAAAGGACGCGTAACCAAAGAAGTGAGGAAGGAAAGAGAATGGGGCAGCCACCAACTCATAATCAACTCAACCAAACACTTACTCAATGCTCAACTAAAACAAAGCAACCACACAATGCAAAAGGAGTACAAATGTTCATGACAAACTCAAAGTGAAATCAACACCACCAAATCATCATGAACAAGTACATAAACTCTAAGGTCAGAAGTGTAACACAAATGGTATACTTAAAATTCAAGATCAAAATGGAAGGCAAGCATAATAATGATCAAGTTCAATTAGAGGACCAAAGTCCATCTAAACATCTCACACTTCAAACAAGTGGAAAGACAAGATCAAAACATAACTTGTGGCACAAGGTACACATGCAATTGACCTCTAAACATGCAAGGCAGCACCTCAAACATGTTAACAAAAGCTAACAAGGCTTAAGAGGTGCTCAAGGGATCACGCATGATCATATCCCAAACACTAGGTCAATAAAGGATGTGTACACATGATCAAAACATCTTGAATTTGAAATATCCACCAAAAATAGAAGAAGACTCCAATAAATTCTAAATAAAATACCCAAAGCAAGTTGAGATAATAAAAAATTAGTGTGCAAGAACTCAAGGCAAGAGTCAACTCAAGGCATCACTAACTAAGTCCAAGAAGGCAACAAGTCTAACTTGTCGAGCAAGCATCGAGGGTCCACAAAAAGCCAATGAAAAACAAATGAATCATGATCATTAATACCTCAAACCAACCCTCAAAAATACCTTAATCAATCACCTAAGTGTGAGAGGAAATTTAGTCCTAGGGGGTTTTTAAATTGTGGTAAATGATCAATTTCAAAACAAGTTATACACCATGAAACACATTAAATCATTAATTGCATTAAAAATATTAAAAATAATTGAAAAATAAAATAAAAATGATGAAAAATATCCTAACATCCTGAAATGTCAGAATAACATTTTTTGGGATTTTTTGAATGTGTAAAACTATTTTTAAATGATAAAAATGGAAATTGTAAACAAAAGAAATAAAAATAAAATGCTAATTGAAAGGAGGGTGCAGAAGTAAAAAAGATTGAACTGGTTCCTTTGTCTCACGTGCATGGGCCTCCCACAAGGGGGTGTGATTATCAAAATCACAAGGCCCAATACCACCTGAAACCAAAAACTAAATGAAACGCTGCATTCCACTTATACACGTGGGATTCAAAGCTACACATGGCCAGGTCAACGTCCAAATCACCATAACACATCAGCATCCAACCAGACGTCGGAGCTAGGGCTCTGGTCGTCTTCTCCGGGAGGCTCGCTGGAGTTAGAAAAAAACATGATAAAAATTGAAACTTGTGGTACCAAATCAAAGCTCTCGTCACGTGGAGTAAGAATCCAACCTCCATTCTTAAAAAAGGTTCATGCAACTATGGTAAAACAGGCTACGAAAATTGGATGTATGAACTGAAACTCTATAAAACGCACATGAAAATGATCCAAACATGGCCTACATGATGTAGGGCTTCAGATTCACCAGAAATGAACCCTAATGAGTGCCTAGAATGAGAGATTTAAAGTGTAGAAAAATACCTAACGGAGCTGCTCCGTTGGCCCTTGAATCTTTGAGCAAACTTCACTTTCAAGCTTCCAATCTCCTTATGATGTTTGTGGGATCATGATTTGAGAAAAAAGTTGAAGAGAAATTCAGAGGAAACTCTGCTTCAAAGAGAAAAAGTTTTGTGTAATTTTTGAATGAGTCTTGCTATTTTGGCCAGCCCCTTCCAATCTGAGCAATTAGGGTTTCACTATGGTTTAAATATGGTGGGTTTAAGAGCATCCATGCAGGCCCATAATGGCTGAATCACTTGGTTTCCAATATTTGCCAAAAAATTCACTTCATGTGTTCACACGGGTTAGCTCCTTGTACATTCCTTTTAGGGTCAGCAAAAGAACAAATAGGGTGTGTGGGAATGAATAAGGATGGTTTGGGTCATTGAGAATAAGTTTGTGCAAAGTTTGAACCAACACTTTTTATGGTATGATATTTGAAAAAATGGCTTGTAACAAGGATTCATGTTGGTTCAAATGAGTTAAAGAGCATCATGACCATTATATGATGTGTTAGTTCCATGATCCTATGATATAGAATTGTCCATGGTTCTATGATTGACTAAATTTTGGTAAAACAAGATCTTGCACTAATGTTGGGCAGGATGTTATAACATCTCCATCTGTTGTGGTGACATAATTGTTGTGGAGTGTTTTAATATAAATGTCATGCTGAATGTCGTGACATCCATCTATTATGGTGACAGAACTGCTGTCATGTGGTTTTAAATAGGATGTCATACTGAAGAGCTGATGACAATACTGCTGTCATGTGTTTTAAACAGGATGTCATTACCAATGTCATGACATCGCTGTCAGGTGCAGCAGGAGCTGATGACAAAACTGCTGTCATGGATGTCATTACCAATGTCATGACATTATTGTCTGGTATAGCAGGAGCTGCTGTTTTGTATCACTTGACAGAAATACTTTGGATATACCTCATCAGTGTGTGCAGGCCAAAGAGATTCATTCGGAACAAAGTGCAGATTTAATTGGTGTTCATAAAAAGGATCTCTGAGACTTTTTAGGAAACTATAATATGCTTATTTCTACTATTATGAAGAAGATTTTGCAAGAGTGCTCAACAGGGTGAGTTTGGTCAGCTAAGAACAAAGTGTGTTGAATGTCATTACCAATGTTATGACATCAAACATATGATATCAGGTAGTTGACATGCACAGCAGGCATGTTGGTTTTCTGTTATAATGCATGAGTAAGCTCAGGCTAGATTTTAGAAGACTTATTAGGATTCCCTAGTTATCTCAGGCGAGATTCTAGGCAGTTCTGAGCGTATCATGAAACGCCTATGACCTAATTGAAAGCACCTTGAATTGTGGAGAAATTAGTTTTACTTTGTTAAACCTAATGTTTGTTACTTGTGACCAGCCCAAGCCCAGTCTGCATTGCTATAAAAGGAGGCATAGAAGCAAGGGAAAATCAAGCACTCACAACAAGAAAAACTTGAGTGTAGAATTAAGGTCTAGGGTTTTGAGAGTCCATTATGTGTGACCTTGTAAGTCACCCTTTGTATCTTTGGATACATAGTGGTAGACGTGTTTAGGCTGTTGTTATAACAGTGCTAATTGTTCACTCAAAGCTTCTAAGCAAGAATGTATTTGTGAGTGAAGAGGTTTATTCTTCACGTGTGTCTAGGAGTCTTAGAATTCCTTGTGTGCCAAGAAATTTTATGATGTATAATTACTTTGGTTATTGTGTATGAACAGGTGTGTTCATTGTGCCACTCAAAGCTTTTAAGCAAGAGTGTGTGTCTGTTGATCAAAGTTGTGAAGCCAGATCAAGGTGTGTTTGAAGAGTGACTTCATACTGTAATTGTTTATCACTGCGGTGATTGAGGGGGAGTGATCGGGGTCTCTTGTCTAGTGGATTCTAGGCAGAAGTGTCACCGGGTAGGTCTTAAGTGAATAGTGCAAACGGGTTGTTTGACTCTGAATAAATTCTACTAATAGTGAATTTCCTCCTTGGCTTGGTACCCTCAGATGTAGGTGTGGTTGACAATGAACTGGGTGAACAATTACTTGTGTTATTTATCTTTCAGCATTTACAATTCTGCAAATTTAAATGGTTAGATAAATAGTCTGCCAGCCTGCTGATGTTACAACAGATGTCATGACATTGGTACAATTTAAAGAAATTTAAATTGGTCATGATCTATCCTCGTCCTTGTTTCAGCAAAGATCAATGTTCTTGGGACATATGAGATCTGCATGCCAGAATTTCATGATGATATTATAATGCCAAAGAAACAAAGATCAATTCATTTTATGACTTGTAATGGAAGAATCCAAACCATGTCCAAAAATCAACCTTTCATGCTCATTATGGTTCAAATGATCACACAATTCATCCAATGCCATGGAAATTGAGTTCATGATGATGTTAAGGAAATGTAACACAACTTTCATGTGGCACAAAATTGGATTAGAGGTCATGAAGTTCATGGAATTGGTCATTGAAATAAAAGACCTAAAGTGAGGTTTCCAAAAATACCCTTGCCTTATGAAGACCATAACTTGAGTTCCACACATTATAATGATGAGTTCTAGATCTTTTTGGAAAGCTAAGACAATGAGGAAAAACTTTCATGTTTGATAAAAAGTGATGAGGAGCTTGATTCCTTGTGAAAAATGTCTTTGAAGTGAGTTGACTTTAAGTACCTCTAAAATCTCTTCATCTGATGACACCAACTTGTTGATACCATAACTTGAGATGTACAAACCCAATGGATGCTTTCTTGTACTCAAAATAAATCTTGAAAGATGATGAACAAGTCTCGTGTTTATGGGAAAATGATATTGGACTTGCATCATAATGAAATTCATCCTTGACGTTAGAGAACCAAAAGAGGGGATTTTACACTGAAATCAATTGAAACCCTAATTTAGTAACTTCTTGAACCCTTGAATCTTCTGGCTTATCCTCAATATGACATTGGAGATGACCTATTATGACTTCCCATGGTTTCAATGATCAAGAACCAAGTCTTGAACCCTCTCCAGTCCACAGTTGACCAGATGAAACCCTAACACCATATCCATTGACTGAGGCTCTTGAAGATGACTCGAATGACCATACACACTCCATAAAGAACTCTCAAGATGCACATTGAGCTCTTGAACCACGTCTTACCCAAATAGATGACCTCATGACCCTCTGATGATCCTCAAGATAGGAGGTAACACCCATACACACACTTCCCCTCTCAAGGAGCTTTGATACCCAATCTGATGATGAAGAACCCTTTTTGATATAAACAAATACCCTTTCTTAAGCTTGAACAAGAAATCCTCTCTCTTGAATGACAAATACAACCTCTTGATCCCTTGTCTAGAACTAATGTTATGCAAATGCAAATGCTAAATGATATGAAACATAAGCCAAGTTAGAAAGAAAAGGTTGGTCAAATTTTGGGGGTGCAATAGTATCCATCTTAGGAGTCTTGGTTTGGCGTCCTTTTTATTCAATAGGTACCTGATTGCGGCATGATCGGTATAGATAATTATCTTTGCTCCTACTAAGTAAGAACAAATATTATCCAACGCGAACACGACAGCTAGAAGTTCCTTTTCTGTTGTGGCGTAGTTCATTTGCGCAGGGTCTAGGGTTCTACTAGCATAATAAATTGCGTGAAGCTTTTTATCTTTTCTCTGTCCTAGAATTGCTCCTACGGCATAGTCATTAGCGTCACACATTATTTCAAATGGTAACCTCCAATCAGGTGGTTGCATGATAGGTGCATTAATGAGAGTTGTTTTTAATTGTTCAAAGGCTTTCTAACACTTATCGTCGAAAATGAATTCGGCGTCTTTCATTAATAAGTCAGTCAGCGGTTTAGTAATTTTAGAGAAATCCTTAATGAATCGTCGGTAGAAACCGGCGTGTCCTAAGAAACTTCATATTTCTCTTACAGTTTTAGGAGGTTGAAGGTTTTCTATAATTTCTATTTTAGCTTTATCTACTTCAATCCCCTTATCAGACACTATGTGTCCAAACACGATTCCTTGTCGGACCATGAAATGGCACTTTTCCCAATTTAACACGAGATTTACTTTTACGTATCTTTCAAGTATCATTTCTAGGTTCGATAAGCATCCTTCAAAACTCTGCCCACAAACAGAAAAATCATCCATAAATACTTCCATGATGTCGTCTATAAAGTCAGCAAAAATTGACATCATGCATCTTTGGAATGTTGCAGGAGCGTTACATAACCCAAACGACATTTGTCGATAGGCAAATGTACCATAAAGACAAGTGAATATTGTCTTTTCTTGGTCATCCAGATGAATAGGGATTTGAAAGAATCCTGAATAACCGTTTAAATAGCAGAAATAGGAGTGCTTAGCTAATCGCTCAAGCATTTTATCAATGAAAGGTAAAAGGAAATGATCCTTTTGAGTAACTTTGTTCAATTTATTATAATCAATGCACATTCTACTTCCGGTCATAACTCTTTGTGCTATAGATTCGCCTTTTTCGTTCTTAACAACTGTAACAACCCCTTTCTTTGGTACGACATGCACTGGGCTAACCCATTGACTGTCGGAAATCGGGTATATAATTCCTACTTCTAACAACTTTTGTACTTCTTTCTTGACTACGCCGCTCAGAATGGGATTTATCCTTCTTTGATGTTCTCTAGAGGTCTTATAGTCTTCCTCTAGCATAATGTGATGCATACAGATAGAAGAACTTATTCCTTTCAGATCAGAAATGTTGTAGCTTAGAGCAGATGGGTATTTTCTCAGTAGTTTCATAGTTTCTATTTGTCCTACGTCTGCTTTGACTATCTTTTCTCATTCGAGCTCGGTGTCTAGGAATTCATACCTTAAATTTTTGGGTAGTGTTTTAAGTTCTAAAGTCGGTTTCTTTGGGCAAGGCATATGATTGGGTGTTAGTGCTAGGCAATTCACTTAGACTATTGTCTTGGTATTCACCATGCCAATTATCATCTTCAAAATTTGGAGGTATTAAAATCTTTAGGATTTCTGAATAAGAATTTTGTTCCATCTCGATTTCTATTGTGCATTTTTCAATGACATCTAGCAGACAACATGTATCGTCTATAGCTGGTGCTTGTAAGAATTGTGTCAAAATAAATTCGACTTTTTCTTCACCCACTTCAAAAGTTAGCTTATCTTTCTTTACATCTATAATGGCTCAAGTTGTAGCTAAGAATGGCCTTCCTAATATGATGGGAGTGTTGGCATCCTCTTTTATGTCCATGATTATGAAATCAGTAGGGATATAGAATTGACCTATACGTACCGAAACATTTTCTAGTATTCCTATTGGGAATTTAATAGAACGATTGACTAGTTGTACAGACATCTTGGTCTTAATTCTCCCATATCAAGCCTTTTGCATATGGTCAAGGGCATTAAGCTTATACTTGCTCCTAAGTTACATAGAGCTTTGTCTATGACAAATTTTCCAATTACGCAAGGTATGGAAAAACTACCTTGGTCTTTCAGCTTAGGAGACATTTTATTTTGGAGTATCGCGCTACACTCAGCAGTAAGCGTAACGATTTCAGTATCCTCGATCTTTTTCTTATTTGTTAAGATTTCTTTAAGAAACTTAGCATATGAAGGCATTTGGGTGATAGCTTATGTAAAAGGTATTGTGATATTCAACTGTTTCAGAAGTTCAACGAATTTCTTGAATTGCCCTACGTTTTTAGATTTAGAAAATCTTTAAGGATAAGAAATGGGAGGTTTCTAAGGTGGTGGAGGCACATATGGTTCTTCTTTTTCTTCGGCCTCTTGGTCACTACCTTCTTTCTCCTTTATGTTTTGGTCGATTTCCTTTTCAGTTTCCTTCTCAGTTACTTTTCCAGGATTTTGATGCATAGTTAGATTCTCAAGTCTCGGGTCAGTTGGTTCGTCCAATTTCGTACCACTTCGTAGTATGATTGCATTTTCATGTCCTTTTGGATTAGGTTGCGGCTGTCCAGGAAATGTGCCTACAGGAGCAGCAGTAGGCGCTTGTTGTTGTGCCACTTGTGAAATTTGGGTTTCAAGCATTTTGTTGTGAGTGGCTAAAGCGTCTACCTTGTTTTCTAATTGCTTAATTTGCTCACTAGTGTGTATGTTTTGATTCAGGAAGTCTTTATTTGTTTGAGCATGGGTGGCTATGAAGTTTTCCATCATTAATTCAAGGTTAGATTTCCTAGGAGCATTTTGAGCAGCTACGACAGGTTTCTGATATCCTGGTGGTACAGCAGGTGTTTGTCCAGGTGCATACAATGCATTGTTGTTTTTATACGAAAAGTTCGGATGGGTTTTTCCAACATGGGTTATAGGTATTTGAGTAAGGGTTTCCTTGGCCTGTGGAAACTCCTGTTAAAAGTTGACATTCAGAGGCAGCATGCCCAAGAACTTCGCATAACTCGTAGTTTGGAGCTACAGCAACCACGGTGGTTATAGGGGTTATAGTCAAACTTTCAATCTTTTGAGTGAGAGCATCTACCTTTGCATTGACTTGGTCAAGACTGCTTATCTCATAAATACCACTTTTCGTTGGAGGTTTCTCTACTGAGGCTCTTTCACTTCCCCACTAATAGTGGTTTTGAGCCATACTTTCAATAAGTGCATAAGCCTCATTGTAGGGTTTATCTATTAGTGTGCCACCCGCGGCGGCGTCTATTGTCAATCTTGTGTTGTACAAGAGACCATTATAAAAGGTATGGATGATCATCCATTCTTCTAGACCGTGATGTGGACAAATCCTCATCATATCCTTGTATCTTTCCCATGCTTCGAAAAGAGATTCGTTGTCCTTCTGTTTGAATTCATTTATTTGGGCTCCTAGCATAACCGTTTTGCTAGGTGGGAAATATCGTGCTAAGAACACTTTCTTCAACTTTTTCCACGTAGTGACAGATGCAGACGGTAGAGACTAGAGCCAAGCTCTATCTCTTAATGAGAAGGGGAAAAGACGTAGTCTTATTGCTTCGGGGCTGACACAATTTGCTTTTACTATGTTTGTGTATTGCAAGAATACTGACAAATGTAAGTTCGGGCCCTCTGTGGGATTTTCAGAAAATTGGTTTTGTTGTACATCAGACAACAACGAAGGTTTTAGCTCGAAGGTATTTTCCTCGACGGGAGTAGCAGTAATACTGTTATGTGGCTCATCCTACAAAGGGATGGCATAGTACTTAAGAGATCGATTCTGAGGTAATTCAGCCATAGGTATTGGTAATTTTGGAAAGGGAATTTCAAATGGGGAAAGGTTATACTTAATTCGGAATTCGTTAATTCGGCGTCTTAAACTAATAAAACGCTCGATGTCGAGAGAATGGAGAAATACTGGGGAGGAAGTGGCAGGCTCCACTTCCCGTTTTTGTAGGAGTGGCAGTTGCCACTTCCTAATAGTTAGGAGTGGCACTCGCCATCCCCATGCATATGGCAGCCGCCACTCTTCATGTATCCTTTAGGTGGCAGGCACCACCTCTTCACCATGTGGCAGGCGCCACTTGGTGTGTGGTGGCCCCCACACCTTTTTTCTTTCCTTTCTCTTTCTTTCTTCTTCTTCTCTTTCCATGGTCTTTTCTTCCTCTTTTCTTTCCATTTCCTTCATTTATTTCTCCTTTTACTCTTTTAGTCCATATTTATGGTAACCTACAAAACAGAAGAAAATAGGGGCGTAATCGAAGATAAATCAAATAAAACAGTAATAAAAGCAGATAAAATTCATGCAAGTCAAGTCAAATATCTGATATAATTTCGCGCTATCAAGGTTTCACCTTTGGTGCCCACATCTTCTTGAGCCCAGGTGCATTAGCCACAGAAGATCTAAGGTAACCTTTATTTTTTTTTTCAACTTATTAAAACAAAAGGATTCTAAATGATCAAATCTTTGACCGTGATTGCACTTATGTGAGATGCTTCTTTATGTTATGATCTAGTTTCTCTTTATTAAAATCTATACCATTTTTTATTTAAAGAGGATATTTGACTAGATAAAATTAGGTGAACCTTTCTTCTCCTTGAGTATATTTTCTAAGGTTTCTCATAGGTCAACTACTTCTTTTATCACATCATTTACATTCTTCTTTCGAGTTTATAAGCTTAGTTGACTTTATTAAGATGTCTTGGAGATTCCTTAAGATCTGTGGTGTGCTCTCTTAGTCTTCCATTTTCTTCCACTAAGTGTTTAAATAGATGTTCATAGAAAAGTTTGATACCTGGAATAGTAATCCCCTTGTAGGATGCCTTTAAGCATATTTCATCATCTTCGTTGGAAGATGATTCTTTTAGATTTCTTCCAGTGGTTAATCATTTTCTTCCTTTTCTTTGTTCAATTGTTGAAGCAATTTCTTAATTTTCTTTGCCCATTACTATGAAAAAGCTATACTACAACGGTTGAAAAAGGGATATCACAATGTCTGACCAACTGTTGTGAGGTAAGGGGTGATTACATGTCTGGTGCTTTCCACCATGGTCGCGAGACTGTGATAATAAGGCAGGACGCATGCTACCTATCACAAAGATTACTTATATCAATCGTTGTGATATATACATTTAGGTACTCGGTTCAAAACCCACATGCAAAATTTTATTTAGAACGTATGTTTTCTAAATTACATGCGTCTCATCATTCATTTCTCGCTTTTAACATATAGAATATGGTTCAATGGTCTAAATCCTTCATGGCTTTGATTCCTTCTATTCTAGTTTAATTTGAATAACATCAATTTATTGACCAATAAATTATTGTTATTCAAATTAAACTATAAGAGAAGGTATAAATGTAATGAAGGAATCAGATCATTGATCCATATTCAAAATGTTAAACAACGTGAGATGAATGGTGAGACAGATGCAATTTGGAGGATATTTATTGATATAAGTTGGTTTTTAAATACAACTTAATTTTTATATTATAAGTTTCTATGTCAATTTAAATGAAATGTATTTCAGTGAAGGGTTAGCAAAACAAACAACTACATAGAATATAATAAACTAAACCTCATCTACTGTGCAACCTGCATAAGAATTTAAAGAACAAAACATTGTTAAGTCACAAGAAGACTCTTTCTTGTGACTTAGAAATATTTTATTCTTGTTCTGAAAACATTAATCAATAACAACAACATACAACAATAACATTTATCAACAACACAACAAAATACAAAAAAAAAGGTTCAAGAACGCAAGATATAATAAACAACAATAACAACAAATTATGAAGTTCTGATAACATTAATCAACAATAACAACATACAAGAACAACATACAACAACACAAGATATAATGAAATGTTTCAAGAACATATCTTTTTTGAAACTTATCGTTAAACTAGAACAAATAATGAAGTTCATCTAGTTTATAATGCTATGGAAAAGAAGTACAAGGTGAATAAAGTTCACACAATAGCTTCATACTTCTTATATTTTTTTCATAGCAACACAAACCATATGTACCATATCCAAAGTATACACTTTGTTAAGGTGGTGAAAAGGAATATGAAAAAATGAGAACATTCACCAAATGAAAAAATGAGAACCCATTTTTAACAAGAAATATAAACGAAATCAAAAGCATAAGTTTAACGAACTAACCTCAGGGTAGCAATTGGTGAAGACGAATCTGAAGGTTAAAGTATGTTTAAAGAGTGACATGGATGTCAGGGTTATATTATGAGAGAGAAAAGTGAAATATGTTAGGATTTTCTTTTGAGAGAAACGGCTGTTATGTACTGAACGACAGCTACTTTTGCTTTTATACTAAAAAATATCACTTTTCATCACGGTTGACATGAAAACCGTGATACAACTGCAGTGAAATGTAGAACTTATTACAACAGTTGAATAGTAAAATCGTGGTTAAATAATTTTCAGCTTTTTATTTATTTACTTATGAACTTAAATGACACGCTCTTTCTATATAGAAAAATTGGACAACGTTAATGAACGAAAGCAACAATAAGAAAAACAACAATAATAACATACCAGAGAATAATAATGAGAGAGTCTTTTAATTGATCATAAGGAAAGAGTTCATAAAACAATAATAAAGAAGTTCTACAAAGAGACGTACAAGGAAAGAGTACATAAAACATAATTTTTTCCAAATCGGAACAATATCCTCTAGCACTACAGGAATCTTCCCAATCCATGACTCACTTTTCAAAAGGAAAGAGTACATAAAACATAATTTTTTTATTACATAATTTTTTCCCGATCGGAACAATATCCTCTAGCACTACATGAATCTTCTCAATCCATGACTCACTCCTCATTACTTAATACGAAATAGGTCCCCTGATATTTATGCAGTCACCCAATTATACTTAATCGTGTCAGGCGGCTCTGTAACATCCTTCTAAACCCCACACATTAAATATAAATAATCAGAGTGAGTTATCATGCATCTCACAAAAGGGTGTCACATATAATTTCAAAACATCACACAAACACCTGTCATGCTCAATAACACTTAAAACAAATTCATGTTTTTCGTACGCTTTCACATTATCATGTAGCAGCAAATTTTCTTCAATCATATTAGACATAATGAAAGTCTCATACTCATCCCATTCATAATCAATATTTAGGCATAAAAGTCAATACTCCATATAATTCAAATAAGCATAACAAAATAGAGTAGAGTACATAATGTATCTCTCAAACATAAACCTAAATCTCCCTAGTGTTACATGACCAAATCACAACTCGACCCAACATAAATAAAGAAACTAAATCAGCAACTCCAATGGCTACCTCTCGCTACGAGCAACTCTACTCCTCGATACCTGAGCGATATCGTACAAAATATCATTCCAAGAGAAGAGTGAGAATTCACATGATTATTGAAATCATAAGATATATATAGTTTAGGACACACAATCACAATCACAATTATTCTCATACTTCAAAAGTTTCATCAACAAAGTATCACTCAAGTAACCATACCATTCACAAGTATATACACACAAACCATAATTTCACCAATTCAACAATTCACATAAATACACATAATATCATATTGCAACCAAAGACACAATGTGACTCAATTCAACTGGCCATTTGGTTCATATAAAACCCATCGATTCCCATTCAGAATTATGGATACATCACTTATACCCCACTAGGAATGACATCTTAGTCATTCTACCCCCTGTGCGTACGACTATATCATTTATACCTCACTAGGAACGACATCTTAGTCATTCTACCCCAATGAGTATGAGTCTTGTCCATGTCTTATGTAATACAAACCATGATAACTAAATCATGGTAAACATATGCATACACACGTAATTCAACATAATGAATTACTTACCACACAATTACACATACTTGCACATTTTTATGAATCATCCAAACACAATTCACTTTCAAATGGTATACAACACATTTTACAATACAATCACAATTGTATTAACATTAAAACAAGCAATAACTATCATGCATTTCATGTTCTCACATGCAAAATATACTTATACAAGCACACGCACAAGTATTCAATAAATTATCCACATTAATTTCACAACTGACAGCAAATAGTGCAACAATTCATTAATAAAAGATATACACAATTGACTTCCCAAACATATTAGATATAAAAATATCGAGCAAACACTCTCTTATCTATACTATGATATATCTCTATTCATTAGCTTTCCATCGCTTCGAATGAGGACTAAAACAGACTTACGGATCAAAAGATATGGCCAAAATCGTAGAAACGAAAATTTTATCAATACACAACATGCGTCGACCGCTAGCGACAGAATAAGTTGATGCATTGAAGGCAAAAACAAATCCAGAAAAACGCGTTCAGTATGCGTCGACCGTTGCGATGGATGCGTCGACACAAACTGTAACGCCCCGATTCTGAATTTCCCATTTTTGTTGAGTCTTTTAATTTATTTTGATTGAATCATTCTTTTAATTGTGGAATTTGAACATTAATATGTTATGTATGCGTATTATGTTATTTTATTATTCGAAGAGTTTTGGGAATTAGTTAGAGGGTGTTTTAGAGTAATCCTTAATTAGTAGATCCTTGAGAGAAATAGAATAGAAGGAGTATAAGTGGAATTAGAGAGAAAAGAAAAGAGATAGAAAGAAATAGAAAGGAAAGAAGAGAAGATAAGAGAAAAGAGGAGGAAGAGGAGAAAACCTAGAATCATCAAGAATCAAACTTCTAAGCTTCGATTAATCGGGTAAGGGTGTGAAACTTTATTATTCTTTTGATGTGTATGATTATGTATGTTTATATCGGTTTGCTTTTGGATTGGGGAGAGTTTTACCCATTTTCCATTTTTAGGTTGAATTGGATTTAATCGGTAGAAACCGAGTTTTAACGGTTAGAAATGAAAATAAGTGGTTAAGTTTAGTCGAGGAATGTTGGACTAAGGCTGTTAGAACGAGTTGGGATTGAATAAGGTAGATTTCGATGAGTTCCGGATTTTGGACAGTGGGGATTTTCTGAGTTCGCAGACCCTCGCTAGCATGTTCGCTAGGCGAGCGGGTCGCGAGTCTTCGCTGGGCATTCGTGGTGGCGAGCCAGTAGCGAACGGTCCTAGACTTGGGCAGAATGGTTTTGGGTGTTCTTCGCTGGTAGCAAAGGGGGTAGCGGGCATTCGCTGTGGCGAGTGGGGTAGAGAATCAAGTCAGAGGCTTCTGTTTTCCTTCGCGAGCTTGCTCGCTAGGCGAACAGGTAGCGAGCACTCGCTAGGAGTTCGCTAGGCGAGCAGAGTAGCGGGCGTAGCAGGATGTTATTTTCTTGTGTTTTCACTTCCATGTCGATTCTTCGATTCAAGTATGATTAATCCTTTCTTATTATGCATAGTTGTGTGTGAGATGTGTTATGTTGTGGGTAACCGTATGGCGTGAATCCTAGATTGTGAATCGTGGAGTGTGAAATGTGGTCGTTTGGCAATTTTGTGCATTTGTTTGACTTGAATAAAAATGCATGATGAGATTGATGTGAATGTGCATAATTGTATGTATATGTATGCATTTCAAGAATGTATGGATTCGTTTTGTTTGTGAAGTATCATGATTGCATTCTTGTGTGTCTGATCCCGCGTAGGATCTGCAGAAACCTCGTGTGCCCTTTTGGGGTGTGAGCGATGGTTCATTTTCTTGATCCCTAGGAGGATCTGCAGAAATCTTGTGTGCCCTTGTGGGGTGTGAGCGATGATTTATATTTGATTCCATGGAGAATCTGCAGAACGATTGTGTGCCCTTGTGGGGTGTGAGCAATCAGATTGTGTGCCCATGTGGGGTGTGAGCAATCCTGAAACATCGTGTCCCCATATGGGGTGTGAGCGATGGGTGACCAACGTAGGCCCGACGGGGAGTTATTTCGGTAACGAGCGATGGTTCCATTTGGTTCTTCAATTGAACCTGCTGAATGAGTCGGTACCGCATTTGCATCTGCATAGAGTCGTGAGTCGGTCTCTATGAGTGCATTATTATCTTCATATGATATATTGGTGTAATGAACATAATTGTGTATGTTTGCATGGTGGATATGCTTGGAGAATTATATATGTGTTGCAATGTATATATGATTGAATTGTGACGTATCAAGGTGAGAAATGTGTTATGTTATTACGTGATGGTGTATAGATATATATATTATATGCATTGTTTGTTATGATAATGTTTCTCACCCTTCTGCTGTTTTATGGTGCTCTATGAGGCATTGTAGAGTAGGTTTGCTGGAGATGTTTGTGAAGCCTGGCTTCGTTCTTTTTGGTCGGTGGCTCTGATATGTAGCACCGGGTAGTTAGGAATTGTTTTGATTCTTTTGTGATACATCGGTGTATGTATCTGTTGGTGAATGTTTTGTAACATGACTTGAATTAAACCATTGATGTATACAATGTTTATATGAATGAAGTGATTCAATGTTTAGATGTTTTCGCTTTTATTCTAAATATTGATGTGTCGGTTTTAAGGACTAAGTTCCTTCGTGGTGAATTACCCTTTGTTGCATATCTTTATGAGCAGGTGTTGTATGATGTTTTGAATTTCTTGGATAATGTGACGTACCTCTTTTATACCATGTGTTAAATTATACTCTGATGAAATTTTTATTAAGTGCCTAAATGATTTAATTGCTTATTTGGGGGTATAGAAAGGGGTGTTACATTAAGTGGTATCAGAGCCAGTGTTGAGTCAGTTGTGTCTGTCTTGTCGTTGTGTTGGTTGAACGGTTGTTTAACCTTGTTGTTATTTTTGGGAATTATCAGAATATGGCTGGTCGTAATGACACTGATATGGTCGTAATGATACTTGTCCTTAAGGGGAGGTTTGATCTGGACGGTGCTCAGATCTGGTTGAAGGAGGTTTAGAGAATCTTTAGAGTTATGGGGTATGCTGAAGGAAACAAGGTGAGACTTGGAACTCACATGTTGAGAGAAGAGGACGACGACTAGTGGGTCGGTATGAGACAAGTTCTTGAGGTAGATGACGAAGAAATAACCTGGGATTTATTTCGCACCGAATTCTTGAGAAAGTATTATCCTGAGAGTGTAAAGGGGAAAAAGGAAATGGAATTTCTTGAGCTGAAGCAAGGCAACATGTCCGTGGTGGACTACACTGCTAAGTTTGTGGAATTAGTTCAGTTTCATCCATATTATGCAGTGGTTACGGTGGAGTTCTCTAAGTGCATTAAGTATGAGAATGGCTTGCGTCCTGAGATAAAGCAAGCGGTGGGATACCAAAGAATACGAAGATTTTCGGACTTGACCGAATGTTGTAGGATTTTTGAGGAGGACAGTAGGGCTCGATCTACTCATTATAAGAGTTTGAGTGAGAAGAAGGGCAAGCAGCAAGTAAGGAGTGGACCTTATATGACGCCTGTTGATAAGGACAAGTATAAAGGAAACTTTGATAGGAGACTCGGAGGAGGAAGTTTTGGTGCGGTCAAATGTTACAAGTGTGGCGTGTTGGGTCACATATATTTTGAATGTGGGAAGTCTGTGGAGAAGTGTGCTACTTGTGGAAGTCTTGGACATGCCACTTCTGGTTGTAGAAGGAATATGGTAAAGTTTTTTAATTGTGGGGAAGTTGGTCATATTAGCACCAAGTGTACCAAACCAAAGCAAGCTCAGTCGGATGGGAAAGTATTTGCATTAGCAGGTTCAGACACTACTAATGCGGATCGCTTGATTAAAGGTGCATGCTTTATTAATAATATGCCTTTAGTTGCTATTATTGATACTGGAGCGACTCATTCGTTCATTTCTCTTGAGTGTGCTAAGAGTTTGGGGTTGTGCATGGTTTCTTTGAGTGGAGACATGGTTATTGAGACTCCCGCTTCGGGGTCGATAACTACTTCTTTGGTGTGTGTGTGTAAGTTGTTCTTTGACCATGTATGGTAAAGACTTCATTATGGATTTAGTGTGTTTGCCGTTGGAAGGTTTGGACGTGATCTTGGGTATGAACTGGTTGCAATTTAATAGAGTTAATTTAGATTGCTATCACACGTTAGTAAGGTTTCCTTCTTTGGAAGATGATGAAGGTGAGAGTTTTCTATCCACTAAAGAGTTGAAGAAACTTTTAGCGGACGAAGCTCAGTTATTTGGTTTGTTTGCATCATGGTCTGTGGAGAGCAAAGTTGAGCTTGATGTGTTTCTAGTGGTATGTAATTTTCCAGAAGTATTTTCGGAGGAGATTACAGATGTACCGCCGGAAAGAGAAGTTGATTTCTCTATTGATCTAGTTCCCGGTACTAGACCGATTTTGATGGCACCATATCGTATGTCAGCATCGGAGTTGGTGGAACTGAAGGAGCAGTTGAATGATTTGTTGGATAAGAGATTTGTAAGACCAAGTGTTTCTCCTTGGGGTGCGTTGGTTTTGTTAGTAAAGAAAAAGGATGGAAGTATGCGGTTATGTATTGATTATCGACAGTTAAATAAGGTGACGATTAAGAATAAGTATCCGCTTCCAAGAATCGATGATTTGATGGACCAATTGGTTGGAGCGCGTGTTTTTAGCAAGATCGATTTGAGATCAGGTTATCACCAGATTCGAGTTAAGGAGGAGGATATTCCAAAGACGGCTTTTAGGACACGGTATGGTCATTACGAATATTCTGTGATGCCATTCAGAGTTTCTAATGTGCCAGGTGTGTTTATGGAATACATGAATCGTATTTTTCATGAGCAGTTGGATCGTTTTGTGGTTGTGTTCATCGACGACATTTTGATTTACTCTAAGTCTCAAGAGGAGCATGAAGAGAATTTAAGGATTGTGTTATAGATTTTGAAAGAGAAGAAATTGTATGCTAAGTTGTCAAAGTGTGAATTTTGGTTGTCAGAAGTGAGTTTTCTCGGGCATATTATTTCTGGTAGTGGTATTAGCGTTGATCCATCCAATATTGATGCGGTAATGCAATGGGAGACTCCTAAATCAGTTACGGAGATTCGAAGCTTTTTGGGCTTGGCAGGCTATTATCAGAGGTTTATTGAGGGATTTTCGATGTTGGCACTTCCGTTAACGCAGTTGACTTGTAAAGGAAAGGCTTTCATTTGGGATGCTGGTTGTGAGGAGAGTTTCATGGAGTTAAAGAGAAGATTGACAACAACGCCAGTCTTGATCTTGTCGAATCCTACGGAACCTTTTGTGGTTTATAATGATGCTTTTTTGTCAGGTTTTGGTGGTGTGTTGATGCAAGAGGGTAAATTTGTGGCCTATGCTTCGAGACAGTTGAGAGTACATGAAAAGAATTACCCTACGCATGATTTGGAATTAGCGGTTGTGGTGTTTGTTTTGAAAATTTAGAGGCATTATCTTTATGGTGCAAGATTTGAAGTTTTTAGTGATCACAAGAGTTTGAGGTATTTATTTGACCAAAAGGAATTGAATATGAGGCAAAGAAGGTGGTTAGAGCTTTTGAAAGACTATGACTTTGGTTTGAATTACCATCCGGGTAAGGCAAATGTGGTGGCCGATGCCTTAAGTCGGAAGTCGTTGCACATGTCTACATTGATGATGAAAGAATGGGAACTTTTGGAGAACTTTAGGGATTTGAGTTTGGTTTGTGAAATGACGCCGAGAAGTGTGAGACTTGGTATGCTCCGTATTACGAATGATTTTCTTGCTACCGTATGTGAAAGGCAAAAGTTGGACTTGAAGTTCGTTGACTTGATGACGGATGAGAATGAGGATTTCAAGGTTGATGGTTTTGGAGTTTTAAGATTTCGTGGTCGTATTTGTATTCCCGATGATGCGAAGTTGAAAAGGATGATATTGGAGGAAGGACATCAGAGTAACTTAAGTATTCATCCGGGAGCGAATAAGATGTATCAAGATTTGAAGAAAATCTTTTGGTGGTCCGGATTAAAGAGAGATGTGGCTCAGTTTGTGTATGCGTGTTTGACTTGTCAGAAGTCTAAAGTAGAACATCATAAGCCTAGTAGATTGATGCAACCATTGGATGTTCCAGAGTGGAAATGGGATAGTATATCGATGGATTTTATTATGGGGTTGCCAAATACGCAAAGAGGTCATAATGCTATTTGGGTGATTGTTGATAGGCTTACTAAATCTGCTCATTTCATTCCGATTGATATTAGTTATCCTTTGGAGAAGTTAGCCGAGATTTATGTTCGTGTGATTGTGAAGTTGCATGGAATTCCTAAGAGTATTGTATCGGATAGAGATCCTAGATTTACTTCAAGGTTTTGGAAGAGTTTGCAAAAGGATTTGGTTCTAAGCTGAGATTGAGTTCGGCTTACCATCCGCAAACAGATGGTCAAACCGAGAGAACAATTCAGTCGTTGGAGGATTTGTTGTGTGCTTGTGTACTAGAGCAAGGTGGTGCTTGGGATAGTTATTTAGCGTTGATTGAGTTCACCTACAATAACAACTTTCACTCAAGTATTGGTATGGCACCATTTGAGTCTTTGTATGGTCGGAGATGTCGAACACCCTTGTGTTGGCATGAAACTGGTGAGAAGTCGGTTGTTGGGATGAAGATGGTACAACAAACGACGGAGAAGGTGAAGTTTATTCGGGAGAAGATGAGAGCTTCTTAGAGTAGGCAGAAGAGTTATCATGACAAGAGAAGGAAGAATCTTGAGTTTCAAGAGGGCGACCATGTGTTTTTGAGAGTTACACCGGTTACGGGTGTGGGTCGTGCCTTGAAGTCGAAGAAGTTGACTTCTCATTTTATTGGCCCGTATCAGATTATTGCACGAGTGGGTGTTGTGGCGTATCGTGTGGCGTTGCCTCCGAATCTTTCGAATTTGCATGATATGTTCCATGTTTCACAACTTCGGAAGTATGTTCAGGATCCGTCACATGTTATTCCTATGGACGAGGTTGAAGTAAGAGATAACCTTACAGTTGAAGTTGTACCGGTTAGGATTTTGGATCGTGAGATTAAGAGACTAAGGGGCAAGGATATTGCGCTTGTGAAAGTAGCATGGGGAGGTGCTGCAGAAGGCAACATGACTTGGGAATTGGAGAGTAAGATGCGGGAGTCGCATCCGAAATTGTTTGGATCAGGTAATATTTTCGAGGACGAAAATTCCTAAGTGGGGGAGAGTTGTAACGCCCCAATTTTGAATTTCCCATTTTTGTTGAGTCTTTTAATTTATTTTGATTGAATTATTCTTTTAATTGTGGAATTTGAACATTAATATGTTATATGTGCGTATTATGTTATTTTATTATTCTGAGAGTTTTGGGAATTAATTAGAGGGTGTTTTAGAGTAATCCTTAATTAGTAGATCATTGAGAGAAATAGAATAGAAGGAGTATAAGTGGAATTAGAGAGAAAAGAAAAGAGATAGAAAGAAATAGAAAGGAAAGAAGAGAAGAGAAGAGAAGAGAAAAGAGGAGGAAGAGGAGAAAACCAAGAATCAAACTTCTAAGCTTCGATTAATCGGGTAAGGGTGTGAAACTTTATTATTCTTTCGATGTGTATGATTATGTATCTTTATATCGGTTTGCTTTTGGATTGGGGAGAGTTTTACCCATTTTCCATTTTTAGGTTGAATTGGATTTAATCGGTAGAAACCGAGTTTTAACGGTTAGAAATGAGAGTAAGTGGTTAAGTTTAGTCGAGGAATGTTAGACTAAGGTTGTTAGAACGAGTTAGGATTGAATTGGGTAGATTTCGATGAGTTTCGGATTTTGGACAGTGGGGATTTTCTGAGTTCGCAGACCCTCGCTAGCACGTTCGCTAGGCGAGCGGGTCGCGAGTCTTTGCTGGGCATTCACGGTGGCGAGCCAGTAGCAAACGGTCCCGGACTTGGGCATAATGGTTTTGGGTGTTCTTCGCTGGTAGGGAAGGGGGTAGCGAGCAGTCGTTGGGCATTCGCTGTGGCAAGTGGGGTAGCGAATCAAGTCAAAGGCTTTTGTTTGCCTTCGCGAGCTTGCTCTCTAGGCGAACAGGTAACGAGCACTCGCTAGGAGTTCGCTAGGCGAGCAGAGTAGCGAGCGTAGCAGGATGTTATTTTCTTGTGTTTTCACTACCATGTCGATTCTTCAATTCAAGTATGATTAATCCTTTCTTATTATGCATAGTTGTGTATGAGATGTGTTATATTGTGAGTAGCCGTATGGCGTGAATCCTAGATTGTGAACCGTGGAGTGTGAAATGTGGCTGTTTGGAAATTTTGTGCATTTGTTTGACTTGAATAAAAATGCATGATGAGATTGATGTGAATGTGCATAATTGTATGTATATGTATGCATTTCAAGAATGTATGGATTCGTTTTGTTTGTGAAGCATCATGATTGCATTATTGTGTGTCTGATCCCGCGTAGGATCTGCAGAAACCTCGTGTGCCCTTTTGGGGTGTGAGCGATGGTTTATTTTCTTGATCCCTAGGAGGATCTGCAGAAATCTCGTGTGCCCTTGTGGGGTGTGAGCGATGATTTATATTTGATTCCGTGGAGAATCTGCAGAACGATTGTGTGCCCTTGTGGGGTGTGAGCAATCGGATTGTGTGCCCGTGTGGGGTGTGAGCAATCCTGAAACATCGTGTCCCCATATGGGGTGTGAGCGATGGGTGAACATCGTAGGCCCGACGGGGAGTTATTTTGGTAACGAGCGATGGTTCCATTTGGTTCTTCAATTGAACCTACTGAATGAGTCGGTACCGCATTTGCATCTGCATAGAGTCGTGAGTCGGTCTCTATGAGTGCATTATTATCTTCATATGATATATTGGTGTAATGAACATAATTGTGTATGTTTGCATGGTGGATATGCTTGGAGAATTATATATGTGTTGTGATGTATATATGATTGAATTGTGACGTATCAAGGTGAGAAATGTGTTATGTGTATTACGTGATGGTGTATATATATATATATATATATATATATATATATATATATATATATATATATATATATATATATATATATATATATATATATATATATATATATATATATATTATATGCATTGTTTGTTATGATAATGTTTCTCACCCTTCTACTGTTTTATGGTGCTCTATGAGGCATTCCAGAGTAGGTTTGCTGGAGGTGTTTGTGAAGCGTGGCTTCATTCTTTTTGGTCAGTGGCTCTGATATGTAGCATCGGGTAGTTAGGAATTGTTTTGATTCTCTTGTGATACATCGGTGTATGTATCTGTTGGTGAATGTTTTGTAACATGACTTGAATTAAACCGTTGATGTATACAATGTTTATATGAATGAAGTGATTCAATGTTTAGATGTTTCCGCTTTTATTCTAAATATTGATTTGTGAGTTTTAAGGACTAAGTTCCTTTGTGGTGAATTATCCTTTGTTGCATATCTTTATGAGCAGGTGTTGTATGATGTTTTGAATTTCCTAGATAATGTGACGTACCTCTTTTATACCATGTGTTAAATTATACTCTGATGAAATTTTTATTAAGTGCTTAAATGATTTAATTGCTTATTTGGGGGTATAGAAAGGTGGTGTTACACAAAGAGTATCATACAATTCCAATAGTCATATAAAAACCCACCCTTACCTTGGTTTTTAGATGATTCTTGAGTTCTTCTCTTCTTCTCCACTCCTCTTTCTCTCTTGCCTCTTTCTTCCTCTTTACTAACTTTTTCTTTCTTTCTATTCTTTTGTTAAACCCCAACATTGTCTTAATCAATTGGGCTTAACTCAATTCACTCCCACTTACTATTCCCACACCTAATTAAGCTCAACTAAATAATCTAACAATTCTACATTATTCTACCAAATAGAATAAATCAATTAATTTAATTAATTCAATAAATCATATATTTAGATTAAATCTATTATATCAATTAACTCATATAAATTAAATAAGTCAATTAATTTATATAAACCCAATAATTCATATAAATCAAATAATTCATATAAATTCAATAAATCAAATAATTTATTTAAATCAAATAATTTAAATAAATCGAATAAATCACATAAATTAATTAATTCAAATAAATCACATGATTCAATTAAATCCATTAAATCAAATAGACACAAAATTACACAATTAATAAATTAATTTAATAAATAAATAATTACTAAAATTGGGGTGTTACAACCCTCCCCCACTTAAAAGATTTTCGCCCTCGAAAATTATCTCAAACAAACAACTCAGGATAAGACTCCTTCATCTGACTCTCAAGTTCCCAAGTCAGATTCCCACCAGCTGGTCCTCCCCAAGCTACCTTTACCAAAGCAATCTCTTTACCTCGAAGTTGCTTCAACTCCCGATCCTCTATCTGTATAGGTGATGTCTCTACAATCAGGTTATCTCTCACCTGCACATCATCTACTTGGACTACATGAGACGGATTTGCAATGTATTTCCTCAACTGAGATACATGAAACATGTCATGGAGATTAGCAAGAGACGATGGCAAAGCAACCTGATAGGCCACCTCTCCTATCCTCTGCAAAATCTGATAAGGACCAACAAAATGCAGCGTCAACTTACGCGACTTCAACGCTCTACCAACACCAGTTACAGGAGTAACTCGAAGAAACACATGATCTCCCTCTTGAAATTCAAGTGCTTTCCTCCTTTTGTCATGATAACTCTTCTGACAACTCTGAGAAATCTTCATTTTTTCCTTAATCATCTTAATCTTATCAGTAGTCTGCTAGACTATATCAGGTCCAACCACATCACACTCCTGACTCATACCAACATAATGGTGTCCTGCACCTCCTACCATATAATGCCTCATACGGTGCCATTCCAATACTCGAATGAAAAATGTTGTTGTAAGTAAACTCAATCAAAGGTAAGTAGTTATCCCAAGCTTCTCCCTTTTTCAATACACAAGCTCTCAAAAGATCCTCAAGTGACTGAATCGTTCTCTCAGTTTGACCATCTGTCTGCAGATGATAAGCATAACTCAAACACAACTTCGTACCCAAAGAACTTTGCAAACTCTCCCAAAATCTTGAAGTAAACCTCAGATCTCTATCTGACACAATGTTAGATGAAATACCATGCAAATTGACAATCCTCTCAATGTACAGCTTTGCTAACTTCTCCAACTGGTAATCCATTCTCATTGGAATAAAGTGAGCAAATTTCGTCAGTCTATCCACAATAACCCAAATAGCTTCATAATTACTCGGCGTTCTAGGTAAACTAAATATAAAATCCATCAATATGTTATCCCATTTCCACTCAGGAATAGATAACAGTTGCATCAAACCCGACAATTTTTTATGCTCAATCTTCGACTTCTGACAAGTCAAATAAGAATACACAAACTCTGCAATATCTTTCTTCATACAAGGCCACCAAAATACTTTCCTTAAATCTTGATACATCTTAGTAGCATCGGGATGAATACTCAATCCACTATGATTCCCTTCCTCAAGAATACTCTTCTTCAGCTCAGCAATATTTGGAACACAAACTCTATCACGACATCTCATGATACCATTTTCATCAATCTGAAAATCACCACCTCGACTTTGATTGATCAAAGTCAACCGATTTACCAAACTCAAATTAGATTTCTGACCTCCTCGAATCTCATCAAGAATACCACTAATAAGCTTCAACATACTAAGCTTAAATCCATAAGAAGTTTCTTCACAAACCAAACTCATATCACGAAATTGCTCAATCATTTCCAACTCTTTTACCATCATCATCGACATATGCAAAGATTTCATACTCAATGCATCAGCTACCACATTTGCTTTACTCAGATGGTAATTCAAACCAAAATCATAATCCTTTAGAAGTTCCAACCATCTCTTTTGCCTTTCATTCAATTCTTTCTGATCGAAGAGATACTTCAAACTCTTATGATCACTAAATAACTCAAATCTCAAACCAAACAAATAATGCCTCCAAAGCTTCAACACAAACACAACAACGGCCAACTCTAAGCCATGCGTCGGATAATTCCTCTCATGCACTTTAAGTTGCCTTGAAGTATAAGCTACAACTTGCTGATGTTGCATCAACCCACATCCCAATCCCATCAGTGAAGCGTCATAATATACAACAAATGGTTCTGTCGAATTAGGAAAAATAAAAATAGAAGTTGTCGTCAACCTTTTCTTAAGCTCTTGAAAAATTTCTTCACACTTTGCATCCCAAACAAAAGCTTGACCCTTCCTAGTCAACAGCATCAACGAAAAAGATAAACTGGCAAATCCTTCAATAAATTTTCGATAATAACCTGTTAAACCAAGAAAACTTCTAATCTCAAAAACTGATTTCAGAGCTTCCCATTGTGATACATCTTTAACCTTCAACGAATCAACTGCAATGCCTATACTCGAAATTACATGGCCAAGGAAACTCACTTCCTTCAACCAAAACTCGCACTTAGAAAGTTTAACATACAACTGCTTCTCTTTCAACACAGATAACACAATCCTTAGATGCTCAACATGATCCTCTTCACTCTTCGAATAGAACAAAATATCATCAATGAACACAACCACAAACTTGTTCAAATAAGGATGGAAAATCCTGTTCATGTACTCCATAAATACACCTAGTGCATTAGTCACACCAAATGGCATCACGAAATACTCATAATGTCCATACCTTGCTCTAAAAGCAGTCTTTTGAATACCTTGAACATTCACACGAATCTGATGATACCCAGATCTCAAATCTATCTTACTGAACACACTTGCACCAACCAACTGATCCATCAAATCATCGATCCTTGAAAGTGTATACTTATTCTTGATAGTTACCTTATTCAATTTTCGGTAATCCACACAAAGCCTCATAGAACCTTCTTTCTTCTTAACCAACAAAATTGGTGCACCCCACGGTGAAGCACTCGGACAAATAAGCCTCTTTTCAAGCAAATATTCAAGTTGACTCTTCAACTCTTTCAATTCCGATGTGGGCATACGATATGGAGCCATCGATACCGGACTAGTCCCAGGAAATAAATCGACTGCAAACTCCATTTCATGTTCCGGCGGTAAATCACTTATCTCATCAGGAAAAACTTCCAGAAAATCACAAATAATTGGCAAACCACCAACTTCTCCACTTTCATTAAAACTCAAAGTTTCCATCAACATAAACATCTCAACACCATCCTACACCGACTCATTAAAACAATTTGTAAGCATTTGGCTTAACTTCAAACAATTCACTGCACATACCATCTAAGCTCACAAGATACGTCTATTCCATCCAACATGATCTCGTCTACTATCAATAAGAGATTAAGGGTGATCAATTCCTTAATTTGTCAATAGATAGTCGACAATCATGATGGGGCATAAGTCATCTTTACCAAATTAAAATAGCGTTCAACGACACACTGAGCCACCACTCCACACTTGAAGCATCTTGGAGAAGTAAAAGCTTCTCCCTCACTTGTTTCAATCCCACTCATGCAGACAATGGTTAGAAAAACAAACATGTATCGACAGTGTTTTCACACATATGTCGCATACTAAGGAACAAACAACATTAGACAACTTGGGCAGATGGACTGACCTGCTCTGATACCACTAATGTAACACCCTTATAAACCCCACGCATTAAATAAAAATAATCAGAATGAATTATCATGCATCTTACAAAAGGGTGTCACATATATTTCAAAACATCACGCAAACACCTGTCATGCTTAATAACACTTAAAATAAATTCATTCTTTTCGTACACTTTCACATTAGCATTTAGCAACAGATTTTCTTCATCATATTAGAAATAATGAAAATCTCATGCTCATCCCATTCATAATCAATACTTAGGCATAAAATCCAATACTTTACATAAATCAAATAAACATAACAACATAGAATAGAGTACATAATGTATCTCTCAAACATAAACCTAAATCTCCCCAGTGTTACATGACCAGAGCGCGACTTGACCCAACATAAATAAAGAAACTAAACCAGTTACTCCAATGTCTACCTCTCGCTACAAGCAACTCTACTCCTCGATACCTGAGCGATGTCGTACAAAACATCATTCCAACAGAAGAGTGAGAATTCACATGATTATTGAAATCATAAGATATATATAGTTTAGGACACACAATCACAATCACAATTATTCTCATACTTCAAAAGTTTCATCAACAAAGTATCACTCAAGTAACCATACCATTCACAAGTATATACACATAAACCATTATTTCACCAATTCAACAATTCACATAAATACACATAATCTCATATTGCAGCCAAAGACACCATGCGACTCAATGCAACTGGCCATTTAGTTCATATAGAACCCATCAATTCCAATTCGGAATTATGGATACATCACTTATACCCCACTAGGAAACATCCTAGTCATTCTACTCCAGTGAGTACCCCACTAGGAATGACATCTTAGTCATTCTACCCTAGTGCGTACGACTATATCACTTATACCTCACTAGAAACGACATCTCAGTCATTCTACCCCAATGAGTGCGAGTCTTGTCCATGTCTTATGTAATACAAACCATGATAACTGAATCATGATAAACATATGCGTATGCACGTAATTTAACACAATGAATTACTTACCACACAATTACACATACTTGCACATTTTTATGAATCATCCACACACAATTCACTTTCAAATGGTATACAACACATTTTACAATATAATAACAATTATATTATCATTACAACAAGCAATAAATATCATGAATTTCATGTTTTCACACACAAAATATACTTATACAAGCACACACACACACACACACACAAGTATTTGATAAATTATCCACAATAATTTCACAACCGGTAGCAAATAGTGCAATAATTCATTAATAGAACATATACACAATTGACTTCCCAAAAATATTATATATAAAAATATTGGGTAACCATTTCTCTTATCTATACTAAGATATAGGTCTATTCATTAGCTTTTGGACGCTTCGAACGGGGACCAAAACGGACTTACGGATCAAAAGTTATGGCCAAAATCGTAGAAACGAAAATTTTACCAATACACAACATGCGTCTACCGCTAGCGACGGAATAAGTCGAGGCATTGAAGGCAGAAACAAATCCAGAATATGCATTCAGTATGCATTGACCGCTGCGACGAATACACCAACGCAAACAATACAATATGCAAAATTTTTTGTGTTTTTCACTGTTGGAGGCCTTCCGGACCTCCGATTTCAATTCCGTAAAAAGCCTCAGTTTCAGAATTCAAAATACTACCATTATATGACAATTAGAACAGCCCACAACACATATTTAAGGATCCTACCATCGTACATCATGTAATCATCAATTTCAAAACTATGGAAATTATGGATTTCTATCCTAAATATGATACTACCCATCATACACTATCATACAATTTCAATAGGCATATAAAAACTCACTCTTACCTTGGTTTTTAAATGATTCTTAAGTTCTTCTCTTCTTTTCCACTCCTCTTTCCCTCTTGCCTCTTTCTTCCTCTTTACTAACTTTTTCTCTCTTTCTATTCTTTTGTTAAACCCTAACATTGTCTTAATCAATTGGGCTTAACTCAACCCACTCCCACTTACTATTCACACACCTAATTAAGTCAAACTAAATAATATAACAATTCTACATTATTCTACCAAATAGAATAAATCAATTAATTTAATTAATTCAATAAATCACATATTTAGATTAAATCAATTATATCAATTAACTCATATAAATTAAATAAGTCAATTAATTTATATAAACCCAATAATTCATATAAATCAAATAATTCATATAAATTCAATAAATCAAATAATTCAAATAAGTCAAATAAATCACATAAATTAATTCAAATAAATCACATAATTCAATTAAATCCATTAAATCAAATAGGCACAAAATTACACAACTAATCAATTAATTTAATAAATAAATAAATAATAAAATTGGGGTGTTATAGGCTCCACCAACGTCACCCTTTTCAGGGATAACTCATCAACTTTAAAAGGCTCAGCTGGTTTAAGTCAAGAAACTACATCCAATCGACACTTGTACTCCATATGTCCCTTGATGTCGATATCACTAAGGTCTTAATTGTAAGTTCTCTAAAAGACCTGAATGTAATCTCTATCACATTATCTCTTCAGTTTAGCCGCATGCATTTCCAAGGCTAACAAAACAGGAGAAACTAGAACTTTTCTCGCACAAAAAGCAAAGGGCATGAAAACAACCATATGTTCCTCCTCAACATCGTAATCAGACAAGAGAACATTGAAAGAAGAATCACTAGAGGAAGTTTTTTCCTTTTAGGAGCCCACATAAAGTCTTTCTAAATCAGAAGCATTAGTTATGGATATAACCTTGGGGCCTCGGCGATCATAGACAAATAAAGAATGGTTTAAACTATGATATACTCTTGTTCTTGCAGCATGATAGCTTCACTCTTAGAACTGCTAGCCAAGCTAATAAGAATATAACTCATTTTGATCAAAGTTCTAGAAATACTAAAGGTATTAAAAGATGAAATGAGGAGGGTACATGATAAGGCAAAATTGACTAAAGTAATAGTAATAAGGATAAAAGGAAGCTTCGAGCAAAGAACCACAACTACTCTAGTAATAGTCTAGAGAAGGAAGAGTATAAGACAATTGCAAATATAAATTGACTCTGAAGGATTGCAAAAAGTTTCATCAACATTCAACAACAAAAACACACGCACGCACGCACACATATGCACGCACACGCGCACGCGCACGCACACACTCACACACGCACACGCACACACACGTGCACACACGCGCACACACACACACATGTGAATGCAAGCAAAAAGCTACATCAATCAAAGTGAGAAGTTACAAAATTAGTAGTTGTATTCTTCCTTGGAAATATAAACAAACTCAAGTGCACTATAAGTAACGTCATGTCCAAACTAGTCACCTAAAGCCACGAGACAGAAAGAAGCATCGAAATGTTTCAATGATGAAAAGACATTTGATGCGCTTGACCTCTATTTTTTTTAATTGACTCTAAGCGTTTCCACTTCCGATTCAAAGCGAACGACATCCTTAGAAGCAAACCACGACTTCTAAGACTTCCTTGGCTCAAATCCGTCCAGAAAGCCTTTGGGAATTTGTTCTTGGATGGCCAAATGCCCAAAAAGCTTAGGCACAAAGCAACACCAATCCATTCTAAATAACCTAAGATACAAAAGCCATTACACGAGATGTTCAAGGTTCACTTTTTTATCTCCTCTTTTTACTACACTCATCTTGAATTTCGAACAAATTTAGGCGTTAAAGTGATAACTTGCATGTTCATCCCCTCCACTGTATCTGATATTAACACCACTTATTCAAGATTTCTTATCGTCAACGTGCACCTAATTCTAATTTTAGAACAAAACAATTATTTTTCACATGTAAAAGCTATTAACACATTATAATCATTCATATATTTAATTTTAACAATAGTTATAATACAAATAAATAGATCTAATAGTTGTAAAAGATTAAAGATAGTGCACTGTTTTACATTATCATTTAATAGATATTCATTATTGAGTAATGTCATGGAATTAATTTAAAAATGTTAAGATAATTTGATCGAAAACATGATGTTAATTGAATGTCAATTGATTGATAGTGTAAAATTGTTTTATACCATTTCTTTTTTAATATATTAAATATAATAAAAATATAAAATTAAATTTTTTAATACAAATTTATTAGAAATAAGTTTTTTTAATATGCCCTTAAAACGCGTTTTAACCTTACCGTATAATTTCAATAATTAAAAAAAAAAAAGTCTACCTCAAGTAAAATGACACGGCTTCTACGTACCATATTATTATACTATCACGTTGTTGGCACGTGACTGGCCAAAACTTACTCGGAGATAGTACATAAACCCCACAACACGCATCTTGAAGCAAATGCGTAATTGAAGAGTTTTCGATTGCAAAAAGAAAAGTAGCGAAGAAACAGATTTGATAGCATAGCAAAATGGCACTAGCCAAGGCGAAGGAGATCGTAGCTTCCAACCCCGTCGTCGTTTTCAGGTCAATTTCATTTCTCATTCATTTTTTTTTCTACCGATTCATTGTTTCTAACAACGCTCGATTTCGTTTTTTTCCCAGCAAAACCTATTGCCCTTTCTGCGTCGAAGTCAAGAAGCTCTTCGCTAATTTGGGCGTCACTTTCAAAGCCATTGAACTCGAAACTGAATGTGCGTCCTTTGCTTTCTTTCCCATCCATTTATTATTCCTTTTGCGATTTCTTTTATTATATTTAGGGTTTTTGATTTTTACTTGTTGGATTGTTCTCAACTATAATTGTTTATTTAGTTTCATATAAACAACTTATTTGCAATTTGTAGTACTAGTCTTTATCAAAATAAGTGCTTATGTATAAGCTATTTCTTTAGCAAAAGATAAAATTAAATTGTTTTTATATATGATAGATTATTTTAATGAGCTATGCTGGAGAACTTATGAAAATGAGTTGAAAAAAGCTTTATGAAAAATGTTACAAGCTGTTTTCATATATTCTTTTGAACAGTTTCATAAAACTTATGCAAGTAGTTATGCTGACGTAAGCTGATTCAAACAGGCCTTTATTGGTTAACTCACTTTTATGTAAATGTATTCAAACATAAGTCACTTTGTATTCAATTAACTTTTAATCAAAGTCATTTTTATAAATCATTTTTCACTGACACACTTGTGAACATTAGGTTGCACCAATTACAGTTTTCTCCTTGCAAGGTGACTGAAAATCAGGGCATTGTGTTCTGCATTAAGTATCATATATTGTTGTTTAGGGATCAAGAATCATTTGATATTGGTGCGGTTCTTCTTTTAACTACTACGAATGTACTACTTGGTGGCTTTGTATTGTGCTCATTTTTTAGACACTTCATTGGTTTTTTATTCTGTTTTTGACGCTTAACCTTTTTCTTGCACAACTTAGTTGTGTATGTTACGTTACTGGAAATGGTATTTTTAGCATTGTCTATAGTCCTCCCCTCAATACAGGGTTCATGTTTGTTTTCACTTAACTGCTGGATTCTAAACAGTGATCTATTTAGCGCTGCTGGATCAGGGGTTGAGTTTCGCATAATTTTTTTATTTGCTCCATAGTTGTTTTCACTTAGTCACATTAGTCACATGGATGCATAAAATGTGCAGACTTCACAAGTAATTGGATTTCCTTGTGTTAATCTAATGGTTCTAGCCTCCTATATTTTATGGCTCGTGTTTATTCTTTCACAAGTTCTCTGCGTGTTTTATTTGTGAAAACTAAGTGAATTAACTGAAGTGGTTGAACATTATGCAGCTGATGGAAGTGAGATCCAAGCAGCATTAGCTCAGTGGACTGGTCAGAGGACTGTGCCAAATGTTTTTATTGGGGGTAACCACATTGGCGGCTGTGACAGTAAGATTTAAACATTTAATAACTCTACACAACTTTCTTAATCATTGAGTTTCATTTCATATAATTTATTGAATTGTTTTCTTGTTGCTTCTGCTTTTATGCAGCAACAACCAACTTGCACAGCCAGGGTAAGTTGGTACCCCTGTTGACATCTGCTGGAGCTCTTTCTGGGTCAGCTTCATAAAGAGGAGTTCAAATTCTGGTTACATAGTGTAATAAAAATACTCGAATTAAGAGTAGATGAACTTAATACCCTGAAACTTGTGATTGTAATGAACTTAATACCCTGAAACTTGTGATTGTAATGAACTTAATACCCTGTTATTTATTCTCTTTAAAGTTGTACTTTAAAGTACAACTCCATTAAATAAGTCTATTGAATTTTGGTTATTGACAACAGATATACTGTCGTATAAATTCATCTCAAACTGTTTCAATTAGGAATGTTAACTAGATCTGTACCAATTAAGAGATTTTATTACTTGGGCTCGAGTAAGTATGTTAATGAGAAGTGCCAAGCCTGGAGTACAACTTAAGAAGTTTTCATTTCTGATTGAACCTTACGGAGTTTGCCATGGGCATGGGCATGAGCATGGTTTGGTTAGGCAAAAAACTGAACTGGAAAACAGTTCGTGCAAACTCGGTTGGTTCTCTCTCTATTTAAGTGCAATATGGTTTTAATTCCTGAACTTGGCTGCTTCTGCTTCTGTTACTAATTGTGTTTTAAACTAATTTTAAAATGCGGAATGTTCTTTCCACCCTTATATTTGGATGAAATTGTTAGAAATTTTTATCATGTTAAAATTTAATTTGCATAAAAGGGTAATCTAAAGAAGTATTTTCGTAATCCCTTAGTTCAATGCTTAGTGAGATTTTTGAGAGATGCTGAACAGTTACAAAATAAAAAAAAAACATAAATTGACAGCAAAATAAATATTACATAAATAATAGTTAACGTTAACATAAATTTAATATTACACGTCATTAGATAATTGTTGATGTTAATATAAATTTAACATTGCACGTTATTATAAACTAGTGGTTTAGGACATTGTAACATTCTTTTAATATCTTCGGTACATTGCACGTTATTACAAACGAGTAATTTAGGACATTGCAACATTCTTTTAATATCTTCGGTACATTGCACGTTATTACAAACGAGTGTTTTAGGACATTGCAACATTCTTTTAATATCTTCGGTTGATGCTGCAATCTCACATTAACTTCTATTAGATTCTTTGTTAAGTAATGGTAGAAGATATTCCATGTAACCTTTAAATTAGCATCCATCTTTAGATCAAACATGGTGAAACATATTTCTTTCATTGTCAATCGAGGGGGAACAATATTAAAGTTTGAAAAATCTTTGATTTTTTGAATATCGCAGGAGAGTATTGAGTTTGGATTTCACATCGACGAGAAATATGTCCTCGAAGACGCAAAATTGAAGTGAGAATTTTATGCTTTTGAAATACACAAATGTTTAGATATAGAAGTTGTAGATCAATAAGTACCTTACAAACCCTATCATATCATCAAGGGGCTTTATGGGTTTGCACATCCGTATGGTCTCATGTTTCGATTTTTTTATAATTTAAATGTGCGTCCAGATATGCATCTCTGGATACACCCTATTTTTTTTTTCCAGAAATAAAGGGATTTTCGGAGATGTACATCCGTAAAGTCACATGTATTATTTTTTATAAGTAAAAGGTGTGTCCGGATATGCATCTCCGGACCCACCCAACCCAATCCAATGTTCACACATAACCAATGTATTATGCATTACAAAAATTAGAAGCACAAAAATTGTCCAAAAATTACCACCAAATTTAAAACATTATGCAGTGCAATACATACAAAAAATGAATTACATTGTTAGATTAAAAGTATAATGCATTAAAAGATATGTAACTACTTAAATCCATTGGTGGTTCCTTCTATGACCTTTCCTTATTTGTTTCCCTTTCAATGTCGCTCAACTTGGTGAACTCTTCCATCCTTTCTAAAAAGTGATGCGACAAGTTTCAGCTTCTTGTGTGAAATGTGTCGTCCACTCCAATGATGTTTTTGGTATAAAATATCACATTTTCAAATAAACCTGAACAAAATTTTATTTTTTTGATAGCCAACTAATATACATGATGCGTTCTGATAGATTTTGAGGTGGCTTACTCCAAAGTGAAAATAATGTTTTCGAGAAACCATGTCGTGTTAAATCAATACACACCCTATCATAAGAACTTAGTATAAGATGTTTCATTTTTAGGAAGCGCATCATTTATCAAACTGTGCATGACCACTAAGACAAGGAACAAGAGCATTGAGAATTGCACCATAATTTTCTTTGTTCCCATATAACTTTGTGTATGATTCTCTATGTACCGTCATCTCTTGTATACGATGACGACATGAAAATTGGTAGTCGTCATCTCCTTTACCAAATAAACCCGAAACAACTCGAAAACCACAATTTTTGTCACCTTTAACATTTACAATCCACTAAATGTATTTGTGCATAAAAAGCAACATATCTTCAATGTGTTTGATTTTTGGTAACAACGGTGGAGGAGATGGTTTGCTGATGCAAACACCCTTGAAAACACTTTTTTTATTTTATTTTGGAGTCAGAGATTCCGAAAAATGTTAGTCAACATGTTCATAGTATGAAGAAGAACACTGCGAGGAGTTGTCACTTTGTGTCAATTTGACCTTTTTAGGGGCACCCTTTGTTTTAACCGGTTCCGACCGTGGTTTTATATCTCTTGCTTATGGACAAACAATCTTCCTCAATTGCTATTTGATATGCAATTTCATGATGTCATAAGCTTTCATGAATCTCTCTTGGATCACTTCCCACTCGATCATGATAGATATGTTTTATTTATCATCCTTCATCACACCATTATCATCAAAACAATGCCTTTTTCAGTGAGTGCAAACTTCATTCATACATAGGTTTTTCAACTCTATCTTCTTTGAAATTGAAGAAGCACATGGAAGACCGTACGTATTCCTTAGTGTACAACTACACTTTGATATATCTGAACATGTTTTATCTGCTCGCTTGACTTCATAAAAAATAAAGTTCAATGTCGCCCGAGATACGATGCCAACCAATTGTGAATAAAGGATGTTGTCTTTGAATCAATGTTCTAGCAAAGTAATGCTCCGACCAAACGATGTATGTATCTCATTATGTTGGTTTCAAAGCATTTGGTTCACAACGTCACAATCTCGACAAAAATCACCTTTACTATTTCCCAGCTAATTCTTCAGTCTATGATGTGCAGATTCAACTCTGTTAGTTGTTGTATTGCCAAATTGTCGAACCTGGTCGGTCCAGGCACAAATAATATTCTCTTTAACATGATCTAAAATAGTTTCCTTAACATGTTTTAGCAAATCTAAATATCTCGTACACACGCACCTAATGCACGTACGCACACACCTACGCACGTGTGTAGGCACACACACTCACCCACTCACTCACTATCTTGAAACATATTACAAATTTAACATATAATTCTTTCATGGAAGAATTTATCGTACCATTCCATGCATCCATTATATTTTCCACTACCACACCAGGTTTGACCATTTTTCCATCTTCAAGTTTGACTTGTTTGGTGCGCACCGCAAGTTTTACTTGACTTCTCACATTTTTGGCTATGTGATACTTACAAAGTAATGCAGACGATGTAGGAAACACCGTTGCAACCAAATTCATCAATGCGGTGTCATGATCAGTGATTATTACTTGTGGCACATTTTCTTAGTCCATCAACATAGTATTTCACATTTTTAAAGACCATATAACACTAAACTCTTTTTCGGACTCCAAAAATGCAAAATCGACTAAAAAAGTCATCTCTGTAGAAGTAACACCAACAATTTCAGGAATGGAAGTCTATATTTGTTTGTTTAGTATGATGAATCAATTATGAGTATTGTGGGAAAAGTGTTCAACAACTTGACGAAATCAGGATGACTCTAAAATATATCTCGGAGTGTGACTTTAACCTCACAAACTCTGTGTGTAGAAACATATGTGCCATCTTCCAAAAGTTTCAATAGTTGTTGTATTTCAGATCTTGGTTCTCTTACCGCCTTGTTGTTTTGAGCACACATGTTCTATATTTGCTTAATATTTGAAACATTTAAAGGTCTTTTTTTTCTTTCAAAGATGCGAGTATGTTTTTTTGATGCAACTGTGTTTAGTGTCATGTCTGAAACAAGCTCCCTCTTCTCCGGTAAAGGCGACATATAATGGTATGACCGACTATCTTGTCAATCAAAGCATTATTATGTATACTGGAAATCACATTAAATTTCCAAGTTTCATTCTCCACACGGTATCTGCGCAATTCAAATGGACACTCACATTTTCTCAATATCGTGTTATCTCGTTTTAACTTCCTAATCTGTGGTTGGTACTGTTGCACCCTAAAATTTGCTCAACTTACTTCACTTGGTTTATGTTTCAATTGCATTAGCATTTGCATATAGAGTCATGTACATAGTCTAATCATCTGTATAGCATAGCATAGCAAGTCATCCAACAAGGGACCAAGTACTATTCTTATCTCTATGAGCCTATCAAGAGGTTATTATGCAAATGCAATCTTATCCAAGTCATCAGGAAGAAATTGAAACCCAGAGAAGTCATTGGACCAAGCAGTGGATCTATCTCCTATCTGAGGGTATTTGAAGACCATCAAAGAAGTTGTGAGCTGTGAACTGAGTATGGAGGGTATCTAGACATCATGGAGGACCTAGAGGGTCATTTTGAAAGAGAGACAAGTCATTGATCTGATCACAAGAGTTGCAGTTGAAGACAGTCAACTAGGGTTTCATCTGGGTCAACCCTGGGTCAACCCTAGGTCAAATGATTGATTGAAAGGCATCAAGGTCTATATGAGAGATGTGGGGTTCATCATTTGACATGTAGATAAGAATGTGGTGTTGTGCCCAGAAGAAATCAAGAGAAATCAAGAGAAATCAAGAAGAAGAGGAGTTTCTAAATTAGGGTTTCTGTGTAAAATCCCCTGATTTAGGTCAAACTTCCAAGCAAGATAATTCAAAATGCAAGCTTCAAATGGATCCTTGGCCGACATGAAACTTGTAGAGGATCTCAAGACCTTTAATTTGAGTGGTGGAAGACATCAAGGAGATTTATAGAACTCAAGTTATGGTCCTTGCAAGTTACAGGTCATCTGAGGTATCTGAAATTTTGTCTGTGAAAGTTACTTGGCTTCCAAGCAACTTTTACCCCTCAAGGAGATTTCAAATGAATTTCTGGTCAACATAAGCGTTGTTCCTCATTGTCTTAGCTTTCTAGAAAGGTATGGTATGCCTTCATCTGATTTGTGGAACTCTACTTATGACCTTGGCAAGCAAAGGGTATTTTGGTCATTTGAGAATTACAGGTCATTTCAAGCCTATGCCCAAAACTCATACAAGGAAGCTTCAAATGAAAAACTTCACAACATTAAACTTTCTCCAAATGACATTTTGAGTCTAGAAAAGTGATCATGAAAGTTTGGAAATGTCCATAGCTCAAGGTTCCAAATTTGGTCATTTAAAAGATGAATTTAATGAATAAAAGTGACCTAAAAATGGATTTTTTCATAACATGGCCAAATGGGATGAAATTATAGGTCATTTTGATTGGAAAAAATGTTTTAAGAACATTGGCAAAAGTATATTTTTGAGTTTAGGGCAAAGTTTGAGAGATACCATTGGTTACTTATGTATGAAGTTACACATGCCAAAATTCAAGGGATTTGAGTGCAAGAAGGTTCTAACAAGTTCTAGAAAGGTCTATGAGCATCTATATATTGATTAGGGTGGATCCATTCAACGGTTGGTGATTCATTTTGGTTGAAACTCATAGTTGCATCTCATTCCTCAAGTTTGCAAATTCATTCCAAACTCTACCAAATCTTCATCATTCTCCATAATTCTTGATCCTATCATCATCTACATTCATCATAGATCAAGTTTCCATCAAGATCTGGCTTAATTGAAGTGGAATTCGTGCTATCCAAGTGTATCATCCAAATTGCAAAAGGAAGTGGTTACAAGAATCCAAGGGGTTTGAGCAAGAACTACTGCATACAGAATCAAGATCTTGGTTAATTGATTGCCATTGGAGCATTGCTGAGCTTGAAGTGGTGATTTCCTCCATCTGTTTTCAACTTTAAACCAGGTTGGTGTTTTCTTCGAATTAGCATAGATTAGTTAGCATGATGAATAATCTTTAGGTTAGAATTGTTAGGGATAAGTAGAGGATTAGTTCCAGAGAATTAGGGCTCCATTGATGAAGTTTGATCCTAGGGCAGTGAAACTTTGATGAGCAAGAGCATGGTGTATCGTGAGTTTTAATTCAAGACTATTAGCATGTTAGAATCAGTGCAGCATGAGGAGTATTTTAGTACAAAAAGTTGCAAGAATTGTGAAGGTGCATCACTGTGGAATCTTGTGTACCATGGAGGTTCTTGCTATCGGGTTAGGTGTTAGGGCTAGTTTCAATTAGAATTAATGCCATGATCGTGTTTAGCTTGAAAAAACAAGTGGATTAGTGTCTTAAAAAATGAAAATTGATGGAGGAATGAAGGAGAACGAGTGGCTGGAAAGTTGATGCATGAAGCCTGTTTCACGAGCAGCCATGGGTGAAACCCTAGTCCATTGGAGAAGATGAGGTTACAGCCGTTAGATTAGCCTTAAGACCATTGACCAAAAACAAATCCAACGGACCAGGTTTGAATCAAAATTTGGAGGGAATCTGAAAGCAGCCAAAGCGTTGCGTTTCACTTAAACGCCACCCTGGGCCTGGATTACAATGCTAATCACACCACCCTCTCCAAGCCCAATGCATTTTGAACTAAAAACGCCTACTATTTGCACCGAATCTTTATTCTTTTTCTTTTATTTTTCAAATGATTTTCTGATTCAAACCTTGGGCTTAGGCGCCTTACTTTCCACACCCCTGATTTCTGGCCCATGGTTAATTTGCACTAAGCGCATTACTAGTTGCACCCCTCTCCCATTTCATTTCATTTTTTATTTCTTTTAATTTCTTCAATATTAAAAAATGCATATCAAATTGAAAATTTCATATTTTTAAATGGTTGTTTTTGCATCTTTTTCATATTTCTGTTAAGAAAATTGTCATATAATAAAATTATCATTTTATTTTATTTTTGCATTTTTAGTATATTTTTCTTTTAAATAGGTTTAAAGGATGTTTAGTTTAACACTTGATATTGTTGATTTTAGTTTAGTTAGATCCTTGTATATTTTGGACCCATTCTTTTTAGAGTACTTCACTTAGGACTTTAATCTTCATATGAAATTTAATTCATGATTTTAGGACTTAATTTTAGATGATTTGTTTAGGTGTGATTAGGAGAATCAAAACTAGGGTTTAGAGATAACATAGGTGTAATAAATCATTTCTTTTAGGAGTTGTAGTTTGAATTTTGGGGTATGGGACTATAGGGGTATTATGGGTAGATAATAGACCCTTAGAAATTACTAGGTTTCCCCTATTCTACTATTACTATTAGTATATTGCTTGTGCCTGATTGATTGTGTGGTGTGCCCTCTCTAGGGTTATTATTTGACTGTGTGGGGTATTGGGTCTGCTTGGGGTTTGGGTTTGAGCTGAAGACTGTGCTGATGAAGCCCATTGGAGATCAAAGAGAATGAAGACCAATTTCTAGAGTTAATGAGGAGTATCTCTTGCTGGCAGCTGTTGAAGGTTATAGGATCTAGGAGTTAGGCAGAGCTCTAGAGTAGAAAACTTGGTTCACAAACATGGAAGGTCTTGGTTGCCTCCATCCCTCTCTATGATGCAGAGTCTCTCTAAGACATTCACCCCCTTCCTTTGGAAGGCTTGGTGATAGTGTCTAAGAGATAGAACTCTTGAGAGAAAACCTTCTATCTATTATTAACAGTCTGTTTGCCACCTTTGGTGGTCAACTAACTGCTTAACATCCTGTTCATCTTGTTGACTGCTGCTCATCTTGGAGATTGGGACTTGAAGAAAAGCTATTGTAGGATTGAAGATGAAGATTGATGCTTGCTTGAAGCTTGTAGATAGTTGATGATGACTTGAAGACAGATGCTGATGAAGACTGTTGTTGCTGTAGTTTTTTTTGCTGTTTATAATCCTTGATGTATTGATTGAATTTCCCTGACTGTATTGCTTGCTGTTTAACCTGTTAGGTTGAAAGTGAATTCTGTTCACTTTTGCCTATTATTTTCTAGGTTCGAGGTTGAGTGGGACTCCCTTGCCTCGCTTGTATTGTTGCATCCATGCATTTTACTGCTTTATTGTATATATACTATTGTTTCTGTTTCTGTCTACTCCCTTAGGATCTCTGTTTCTCTCTGCGCAAGAGAGGAGCATGATAGACATTAGGTCTTAACCCATGCATGATAACATTAGGTTAGTTTGATTCCCTTCGCAACCGTAGGTTAGAGTTCTGTCTCTTCTTTCTCAAAACAAACAGAAAACACAATAAGATTTCAAATCCAATAAAAGACACTTCTTCCGTAAAAGAATGTGAACTCATCAAAACGTCATTTTTGTCCGCTTGGACCGGTAATCAGAAAAACCCTTTTTCAGAAGGAAATAAAAACAATCAAGACAGACTTGTGTCGTACGTGGCCCGAACTACGTTTGCTCTGATCTTTCATGCTGTATGAAAGTACGTAGGCATAGGATGCGATATCCTAGCGAGCAACTTTCCCCTCCTTTCTAGTAGGTAGGCAAACTACGTTGACTCTGATTTCTCGTTCCAGACGGGAATACGTAGGCATAAAGTGCGATACTTTGCCGAGTCATTTTCTTTTCTTTTAACCCCTGACCTTTAGTTTAGATAGAAATAACAATCCATACCCGAAAACAAGCGTGGATCCCGTCGAGTACGACGGACGTGAGGGGTGCTAATACCTTCCCCTTGCGTAACCGACTCCCGAATCCAGGATTTGGTTGCGATGACCATTCCTTTCCCCGTCTTTGCGGTAGGTTTACCTCGAGCGTTTCCTTTCCCTCTTTGGGATAAATAACGCACGGTGGCGACTCTTCTGTTCAGCCGGCGCCGATTTTCGCAGTAGCGACAGCTGGCGACTCTGCTGGGGACCCAACGTCCCCTGGCTGCTAAGGACAGCGATAGTTCCTTATGCATTTGGGATCCAACGTCCCTTAAGAGAGTCAATCCTAGCGCTTGTTTTCCCGTCGAGGATTTTGTATGGATTTATATTTCTGTCATTTACTTTCAGCATTATATTATTGTTATTATTGCTGTATTGAGGTGTGACGGGTGTTCTATGATTGAGAGATAAGCCGGACCTGGGCTTGAGTGCACCTAGAATTAGAGTGGAAATTAGTGGGCGCGCACGTGCTTTGCATGTCCTAGTGTCCCACGAAATCCACACTCAGACGAGGTTCTTCTGGTTGGCCTCCTGTCATGCCCTTTGGGTGGCTCGGGTTGCTGGTTAGTTGGATTGTCGACTCTGGGAACCGATCATTTGGAAGTTGGCTAAGTGAGGCCTCTTCAGGATTTGATGATGCCACTCCTTCTGGGAATCGTATCATCAACCCTGAAAGTCTGTGACGCCGACGACCGCATAGGATGCCATACCTTTGTTAGTTATTAGGACACCTACCTGTGAGAGGGTTTTGGGGTTATGCAGGTAACTAGACCTTCAGATACCGGTTGTTTCTCGATCTGAGATCCTGAGTATTTATGGACAGTTGAGAGGTCTATCAGAGACCAGTTGGAGTTATGATATGAGGTCTATCAGAGACCAATCAGAGTTATGTTGTGGGGTCTATCAGAGATTAGTGTTGGAGCTTTGTATTGGGTCTATCTAAGACCAGGGTTTGAGGAATTCTGGAGGGCCTATTTGAGACTTTTGATATGGTTCAGGCTTCTCAGCCATGGCATTTGGTCCCTGTTGCATGTTACTTGCATTGCATTGTTTGCATAACCATTATCATTGCATCCCATTAACGTGTGTCTGTGCTACAGGTGCATTTGCATATTCCCTGGTTCTAGTGTCCGGGCTTTTGAGTATTGATCATGGCTGGTTTGAGGATGACAGTTGCCTACAAGTTACCTATCCCTGATATTACTCCCCTCCTGGGTCTGATTTCTCTTGCTGATGAGGATGTCCATAGAAGTTTCAGGCAGAGTTACGGACGGCTGTTGAGATTGGTTCGCAAACCAACTGATGATGAACTGAATGGGCTGTATACACTGATGCAATTCTACGACCCTGCTTTGAGATGTTTCACATTTGCTGACTTTATTTTGGGGCCTACCATCGAAGAATATGTAGAGTTTACTGAGCTGCCAGTACAAAATAAAGTTCCTTTTATTCACTCTGCCACTGAGCCCAAGTTGGAGGACTTGGCTAAGGCCTTGCACATGAATGCTTCTGAGCTGTTGATGACTTCTTGGCGCGGGGTTCCAGGTTTCTCTCTCCAGTTTCTGATTGGTAAGGCTCAAGAATACGCCAAGAATGGATGTTGGGTGGTCTTTAACGCTGTTTTGGCTCTATGCATTTATGGGATAATGTTGTTTCCCAATTTCCCGAACTTCGTGGACATGGATGCATTTCATTTGTTTGCTGCTGGTAACCCTGTACCCGCATTGATCGGGGACTTCTACCATTCGATGCACTACAGAAATGAGAACAGGAGAGGCAAGAACGTCTCTTGTTGTGTGCCTTTGCTGTACATGTGGTTTAAGAGCCATCTTTCCCTGAAGGGACCTTTTGTGGATAGTGCAACTACAGCTAACTGGCCAGAGCGCTTGATGAGACTATCCTTGGAAGACATTGAATGGTTTGACCGAGACTTGTTGGGGTCTGAGCTTATTTTCAGTTGTTCTGGATATCCTAATGTTCCTTTGATAGGAAGAAAAGGGTGTATCAATTACAACCCATCTCTGTTCGTTCGCCAGTTTGGATACACGTTGAAGAACCTACCTCAGGAGGAAGAAGTACAGGAATCTCTGTACTTCACCGGTGATTTGAATGGAGAGTTACTAGCCAAGCTGCAGCATGCTTGGACGCGTATTAACAGAAGAGGGAAACCACTGTTGGGGAAGAATGATTGTCAGGCTTATGCACCCTACAAAGTTTGGATCCAAGAGAGAGCAAGTCAGTTGCTGATGCCATTTCCAGCTGCACCAGTCCCTGTTCATATTCCGGTGGAAGAACCAACCACTGTCACTATGGAGTTTTACAAGCGAGTTGTAAAAGAAAAAGAAGCCTTGATGAAGATCAATGAAGAGTTAGAACAGGAACTGGCTCAGATGCGTAGTGAGAAGAACAAGGCTGTGCATGCTTTCCAACAACGGATCGAGTTAGTAAACAGGCTAGGTGCTGAGTTGACTGAAGAGAAAAAGAAGCGTGAACGTCTGGGTAAAGAGTTCAGAAGCTCCCATGACATGTTGGAGTCCAAAAAGAAAGCACTCGACGCCGCCCACCGGGAAATCTCTTCTTGTAACAAGACGTGGAATGCTACGCTAACCAACAACAAAAAGAGGGAAGACAAATTGAAGCAGCAAATTTCTGAACTCGAAAAGCAGTTGAAGGCTAGCATTAAGAAGCATGAAGAGGAGGTAATGGCCAGATATAGTCTCCAGAATGCATTGAACAAGGCCATCGAAGGCAGGAACGAAGCTGTGTCTCAGAAGCGGAAGCTAGAGGATCGCTTCGGAGAAGGGGCATGGGAGGAAACCGCTGGTGACGTGCGAAGTATTCTCAAGCGAAGAAATCAGCTTGTTGAGGGTCTGCTTACCCGACCAAGTCATCCAGAGACTAAGAAGTTACTAGAAGAGTACCAGGCTTATGAGTGTACTTGACCATTTCATATATTAATGTGTATGCTTTATTTGCATTTGTGCTGACCATCACCAGGATTGTCGGTTGAGGTCATGCCTTCTTATTGTACACTCAGTGATATTGTATTCTTGGCTTAATGGATTTCTCTGCAATATACGAGGTTTTCTATGATTCAGCTCCGATCACCGTATTGCTAGCACTGTCACTGCACTGACACATTCACACTAGAATCGGGGAATGATATTCCCTAATGCACAGACACATATTGCATTGCATTCCCATTCATATTGCATTACAGGTGATTATTGAACGGTATCTCATTTCTTGCTCTGTCCCAGGTCTTTTCAGGATTGAAGATCAGCGCCCGCACCGATACTCCACTCGTACCAACTGCCGAAGAATTATGGATCAAATGCAGAACGAAATGCAAGACATGCGCGAGAAGCTGGCGCTCTTCATGCAGACAATGGAAACCATTGCAAAAGGCCAGGAGAATTTGCAAGCTTTGGTGCAGCCTCTGTTGGTAAGGAATGCTGGGCACGGAAATGAGGATCATCAGTCTGTGCGAGTCGACACTATTCACGGGGATGGTACCCCCACACCGGTGGCTCCACCTGTGGTAAACATACCTGCTGTCAATGTGAACAACGGCGCTGCCGCCGGGAACGGTAACGTTGGAATTGGGAACGAGACTGTCGTCAACAACGTTGGGCTCGGAGATGTCAACCTGGGTGATAATATGGGAGGCAATGGCTTCGGTAATACTGGATTTGGCTTCAATGACCAGGGGTTTGATCATGCTGGGAAGTACGACTTCAATGCTCAAGGCTTCGGACAGGAGGAATTTGGTATGACTAATCAGGGTTATGGCGGATTCGGAAATGGAAATGGCGCTGGGTTAATGACTTTTGGACCTGCTGGAGTCTCTCCAGGGTATGGCAACAGGGGGCGAGGCCCGGTAATGAGTCAGACCAGAGTTGGCCGTAACAACGGATACGATGGATATGGAACTGGGAATGGTAATTGGCAAGAAGACCAGCAAGAGGATGCTTTCTCCGGTGGAGGTTTCGAAGGGCCTATGGATGACTCTCAGAGAATCAGGATGCTCGAGGAGCAGATGAAGGGGGTCGTAAATCAAAGTGTTGTTGGCTTAGATATGTCAACAATGGGTCTGGTGCCTGGCCTGAGGGTGCCAATAAAATTCAAAGCTCCCACATTCGACAAATATAAGGGGGACACCTGTCCAAAAGTGCACGTGCGGTCATATTACAGAAGGATGTCGGCGTATTCTAACGATGAGAGGATGCTAATGCATTTATTTCAAGATAGCTTGTCGGGCCCTTCCCTCGAGTGGTATATGGGATTGGAACCAACTCATATAAAGACATGGAAGCAGCTGGCTGAAGCATTTGTAGCTCACTATAAGTATAACAGCGACTTGGCACCCAACCGGGTCCAATTGCAGGGGTTGTCCCAGAAGAAGGGTGAGAGCTTCAAAGAGTATGCGCAGAGATGGCGCGACATGGCTGCTAGAGTTCATCCCCCTTTGGAGGATAAAGAAATGAATGATATGTTCATAGGAACATTCACTGGCATGTTTTATGACAAGTTGTTTCACACTTCTTTGGGAAGTTTCTCAGACTTAATCCTGATGGGAGAGAAGATTGAAAGTAACATTAAACAGGGAAGATTCCAAGCTGAGGAATCCACTTCGGCTGGCAGTAACAGAAGGGCTTTTGGTGGGCGCCGTCAGGGCGATGCAAGCGCGGTGTTTGGGGGCCGAGGCCGAGGCCGGGGCAGAGGTCGAAACCAGTACAATCAGCCGCAGCAGGTGGCAAGCGTTACTATTCCGTTTCAGCAACAACCATTTCAGCAACAACCATTTCAACAACAACAACAACAACAACAGCCACAACAGGGGGCACATACTGCCCAACGCAGATTCCAGGGGGGCAAACCAAGGAGGGTGTTTGAAAAGCCTCCTTCAACGTATGCAGATTTGCTACAGACACTACTGGGTTTGAACTTGGTGGAGAAGAGAACTCTGGCGCCAATAACAGGCACTCCTCCGTACGGTTACGATGCAAGCAGGCACTGTGAATTCCACTCCGGGGCTCCTGGCCACGATGTAGAGGGTTGCCACGCATTCAAGCATGTGGTGCAGGACCTATTGGATAGTAAGGCTATCAATTTTGGACAGGCGGGTCCGAACATAGTGCAAAAGCCCATGCCCAACCATGGGGCAAACGCCATTTTAACTGAGGAGGGTTTGAACTTGATTATGAATGTCGACGACCTAAAGACACCGTTGGGCGAGATAAAGAGCAGATTATTGCAAGGGGGTGTGTATCCAGGTTGCGACGAGTATTGCTTAGAGTGTTGGACCCAAGCTAGGGGGTGTACTGACTTAAAGAAAGGTATTCAGGCCTTAATAGATGGAGGCACATTGCAATTTGACCGAGCAGCAATTGAAGAACCTGCAGGGGTATTAGCAGACAAGCAAAGTGATGTAGCTACTGTGACGATTCCTCGAAAAACGATCACTATAACGGCACCGGCCAAGCGACCGCCGATCACCATCACCAAGGCAGGACCAATCCCTTATGAGAGCACCAAGGCAGTCCCCTGGTCCTATGGGTTGGAAGTGTATTGTGATGGGGTAAAAATTGATGTTAGTAAGCAGTCAGCTGAGGTTGTAGACAACGTTGTCGGTACTGGAGGTATGACAAGAAGTGGGAGAATCTTCATATCGCCTGAGGTAGAGGCTGAACGACTGGCGAAGGGAAAAGGAAAGATGAATGAGAATGTCCCGGTGCAGGGAAACGAAAAAGAAACGGCGTCGAAAGATGTGGAAGAGTTCATGCGCTTGATTCGTAAGAGCGATTATAAGATTGTTGAGCACCTTCAACAGACGCCATCAAAGATATCTAAACTGTCGCTGCTATTATGTTCTGAAGCTCACAGAAATGCACTGTTGAAAGTTCTGGATACTTCCTTCGTACCCTAAGATGTTTCCGTGAATCAGCTGGAGGGGGTGTTGGCGCATGTGAATGCAGGCCATAGCTTGGGATTTACAGACTTTGATTTGACCCCGAAAGGGAGAGAGCATAACATGGCGTTACATGTCTCTGTTGAATGTAGAGGATCATTCATGTCTCATGTACTGGTAGATACCGGATCGTCCTTAAACGTGCTGCCCAAGAAAGCGATGATGAAACTGGATGTCAGGGGAATCCTGTGTACACCCAGTGACTTGGTTGTCAGGGCATTTGATGGTACGCGAAGAACAGTTTTTGGATCTATAACATTACCTCTACAGGTGGGGCCGGAGGTTTTCGCGACTGAATTTTATATTATGGATATCCAGCCAGCATACAGCTGCCTTCTCGGACGACCCTGGATCCATGGTGCTGGGGCAGTCACGTCTACCTTGCATCAGAAGCTGAAATACATGGTAGGGGACAGCGTGGTCACTGTATGTGGAGAAGAAGATATATTGGTTAGCCATCTGTCATCACTCAAGTATGTGGAGGTCGACGGCGAGATTCATGAAACACCCTGTCAGGCATTTGAAGGGTTGCGCATCAAAGACAAAGGTCCCGGGCCGAGTAAAGCGTCAGAAGTAGCCGTCTCGTCATATAAGGAGGCTCAAGCTATAGTGGAGACAGGTGAGACAAAGGGCTGGGGCAAGGTGCTGGAGATTCCCGTGAAGATGGACCGATTTAGGCTGGGATATCAACCGTCATCATCAACACCTGCTGTGGGGGCACCCCGTTTCAGAGGACCAATAATCATCACTGCTAGTGGAGTGTGTCACGAGGCCATCAACGCTGTTTCAGATTCCGAGGAAGGAGACAGTGATTGCGACATGGACGCCTGGATCCAGCCGAGCGTGCCAGGACAAGGATTGTGCAATTGGTCTATTCAGGAGATTGTTCCTGTGACTCACAAACAGTAATGCTTTGTTTTCTTAATTGTTGAAAAATCTGGTGTCTTACCCGAGGCATCATGATTTTGCTTAGGGCCGTGCTGTTATGAACATTGCGTGTTTAATCATTAAATAAAAGGCGTTTTTTTCATGTGCAAATATTGCGATCTCTGTTTTTCCTGTTTTGTGTTTTACAATAAAATGGCAACGCGGTTATTCGCTTTATACGCATTTTGAAACATTTAACCATTCCTTTTGCAGGATAACATTTTCAGATGACATCATTGAACCACCTATGACTCGTCTCGACTTTGAGCACCCGGTATTTCAGGCCGAAGAAGAGATTGTTGAAGATGGTGACGTTCCCGAAGAATTGTCTTGGTTGGTGAAGCAAGAAGAACGAGTCATTCTGCCTCATGAGGAGGTCATCAAAATTATTAACCTGGGGTCGGAAGGGGTTGAAAAGAACATCCGTATAGGAGCCGCGCTGCAGAGCGACGTCAAGCGAAGACTGGTTGAAATGCTCAGAGAGTATAGTGATGTGTTCACTTGGTCATATGAAGACATGCCGGGGCTTGATACAGATATGGTTGTGCACCGTCTGCCGTTAAAAGAAGAATGTCCGCCGGTCAAGCAGAAGCTTCGCAGAACTAGACCTGATATGGCAGTGAAAATTAAGGAGGAGGTTCAAAAACAGTGGGATGCTGGTTTCCTAGCTGTGACAAAATATCCCTCATGGGTCGCTAATATTGTACCAGTGCCAAAGAAAGACGGTAAAGTGAGAATGTGCATAGATTACCGTGATCTGAATAAAGCGAGCCCGAAAGATGATTTTCCGCTTCCTCACATCGATGTGCTAGTTGACAACACTGCTCAATTCTCCATATTCTCCTTCATGGATGGCTTCTCGGGCTATAATCAGATTAAAATGGCGCCAGAAGACATGGAGAAGACTACTTTCATTACGCCTTGGGGAACATTTTGTTACAAAGTGATGCCCTTCGGACTGAAGAATGTTGGGGCAACGTATCAGCGTGCAATGACAACTCTTTTTCATGATATGATGCATAAAGAGATCGAAGTTTATGTCGATGATATGATCGCCAAATCCCAGAAGGAGGAAGAGCATTTGGTGAATCTGCTGAAGTTATTCAAAAGGCTTAGGAAGTTCAGGCTGAGACTGAACCCTAACAAGTGCACCTTCGGGGGGAGATCGGGTAAACTGCTAGGGTTTATCGTGAGCGAAAAAGGAATAGAGGTTGATCCTGCAAAAATAAAAGCAATACAAGAGATGCCGACGCCTAGAACAGAAAAAGAGGTGCGCGGGTTTTTAGGGAGGTTGAACTACATCGCTCGGTTCATATCTCACCTAACGGCTACGTGTGAACCGTTATTCAAGCTGTTGAAAAAAGACCAGGCGGTAACGTGGAATGAAAATTGTCAAAAGGCGTTCGATAAAATAAAGCAGTATTTGCAGGAGCCTCCTATTTTGATACCCCCAGTGGCAGGGAGACCCTTGATTATGTATTTGACAGTTCTTGAGGGAAGTATGGGTTGTGTTCTCGGTCAACACGACGAGACAGGAAGAAAAGAGCATGCGATCTACTACTTGAGTAAGAAGTTTACTGAATGTGAATCTCGATATTCAATGCTTGAAAAAACTTGTTGCGCGCTGGCCTGGGCCGCCAAGCGTTTGAGGCAATACATGCTGAATCATACAACCATGCTCATCTCGAAGATGGATCCTATCAAATATGTATTCGAAAAGCAGGCGTTATCGGGGAGAATTGCCCGTTGGCAGATGATTTTGACCGAATATGACATCCAGTATGTCTCGCAGAAGGCTATAAAGGGGAGCGTATTGTCTGAATACTTGGCAGAGCAGCCTATTGAGGATTACCAATCAATGAGGTTTGATTTTCCTGACGAGGATATCATGTACCTAAAGATGAAAGATTGTGAAGAGCCGTTGCCAGATGAAGGACCAGAATTGGGTTCCAAATGGAAGTTGATCTTTGATGGAGCTGTAAACGCCTACGGTAGCGGAATATGGGCAATCATCACTACTCCACACGGGTCGCACATCCCGTTTACCGCTCGATTGACCTTTCCAGTTACCAATAATGAAGCCGAATACGAAGCTTGTATCATGGGGGCTTGAAGAAGCCATTGATTTACGAATCAAAAATCTGGATGTATACGGAGACTCAGCTCTGGTGGTGAATCAAATAAAAGGGGAATGGGAGACACGTCAGCCTAATTTGATACCGTACATGAATTACGCGAGGAGATTGTTGCCTCTCTTTGACAAGGTTGAATTGCATCATGTACCGCGAGCAAAGAATCAGATGGCTGACGCCCTGGCCACATTGTCTTCCATGTATAAAGTCAACTTCTGGAATGAGGCTCCCAGAATTGTTATCTCCCGGCTTGACAGACCTGCCTTCATATTTGCTATTGACGAAGCATCTGACGATAAACCATGGTATTTCGATATCCTTAATTTCTTGAAGAATAAAGAGTATCCGGCTGGGGCATCCAGTCACGATCAGAAGACTCTCAGGAGGTTGGCGAGTAATTTCTATCTGAATCCGTGCGGTGTCTTATACAGAAGAAATTACGATTTGGTGCTGTTACGTTGCGTAGATGAAAAAGAGGCAAAGTTGCTCATGGAGGAAATACATGAGGGTACATTTGGTACGCATGCTGGTGGGTATGCTATGACGAGGAAGCTGCTGCGGGCAGGTTATTTTTGGCTAACTATGGAAACTGATTGTTTCAAGTTTGCGAAGAAGTGTCATAAGTGCCAAATCTATGCTGATAAGATCCATGTGCCTCCGAGTCCTCTGAATGTGATGTCATCGCCATGGCCATTCTCGATGTAGGGAATCGATATGATTGGAAAGATCGAGCCGACAGCCTCTAACGGGCATCGATTCATTCTAGTAGCAATCGACTATTTCACCAAGTGGGTGGAAGCGGCATCTTACGCAAATGTGACTAAGCAGGTGGTAGCCAGGTTCATCAAGAGAGATATCATTTGCAGATATGGAATCCCCGAGCGGATAATCACTGACAATGGTTCAAACCTGAACAACAAAATGATGAAGGAGCTCTGTCAGAATTTCAAGATCGAGCATCACAACTCCTCCCCTTACCGACCCAAGATGAATGGCGCTGTTGAAGCGGCCAATAAGAATATAAAGAAGATCGTTCAGAAGATGGTGGTTACCTATAAGGACTGGCATGAGATGCTGCCTTTCGCTTTGCACGGTTATCGTACGACGGTACGCACATCAACCGGGGCCACCCCGTTCTCGTTGGTATATGGAATGGAAGCAGTGCTACCACTAGAAGTCGAGATTCCTTCTCTGAGAGTATTACGAGATGTCCAACTAGACGAGGCAGAATGGGTGAAAGACAGGTTGAATCAGCTGAGCTTAATGGATGAGAAGAGGCTAGCTTCTCTAGCATACGGTCGTTTGTACCAGAGCCGAATGAAGAAAGCATATGATAAGAAGATACATCCGCGGAGCTTTCAGACGGTCGACCTTGTGCTGAAAAGGATTCTCCCGCCACAGGCAGATCACAGGGGCAAGTGGACCCCCAACTACGAAGGGCCATACGTTGTCAGAAAAGTCTTTTCGGGAGGGGCTTTATTGTTATCCACCATGGACGGTGAAGACTTTACGTCGCCTGTGAATTCGGACGCAGTTAAAAAAACTTTGCTTGAAATTGACCCGCTGGACAGAAAAAAGAGAGTCCAGGCAAAAATGGGGCATCCTGGCGAACCAAAAACAGAATGAAAGGTTCGGGCAAAAGTTAGGGATAAAATTGAAAAAATGTACACCCGCGAAGTTGAAAACCTACACTGGGCGGCTTCGGCAAAAAAGGGTATCCCGGTGAACTGAAAACCCGTAAAGGGCGGTTCACGCAAAAGTTAGGGACTTGAAAAGCAAATGACTGCGGTCCGAATTTGATACTACATTGAGCATTGATGCGGGAGAATATACTCGAGGGGTCGATTATCAGATATAATCTCTTCGGAAGTGTGAATACCGGGAAAGCATTAGAGTCGGGCGAGTCCTAGGAGGATCAGTTCATGATGTTCATCTGCATCCCGTTGCCGACATGTGTACAAATTTGATTTGTCATTATATTTATGCTTCTTGTGCATACTTGTATATTTGTTGCGCGTAGCTTCCTCTTTTCAGGAGTTACATCCCGTGTACAAAACTCTGCCCATTTAGGGGCCCTATCAATAAAATATGTCATTCAGTACTTGATGCTGGTTCTTTACTGTTTTGTGCATGATAAACGCCTAGATTTGATGAAACTAGCAAGTACATAACGTCGCTGGCCCTTGCCAATAATTGCTAAAACTTTGAATTAACTAAAAATAATGCCACTACCGCTAACCTGAATAGATGTGGTTGCGTAGACTTGTCTTGTCTTGTTTGTGGTGTTGCAGGGTTCATAGCCGTATGAAGAGGACGATCAAAAGATTGCAGTATGGATCAAAAGCTCGTAACGAAAGACTCGATCCCCACGCAGGTCATGCTTCCAAGATAACAATGTTCCCTACTGAAGAAGGATCAAATTCCCCAGCTAGTCGTAGCTTATCCAAAGGACATTCTCCAGCCAAGTCGTTCATCCTCAGCAAAGTTTGGCAATTCCAAGATTGTAGGATGTATTCAGCCAGTGTGGTGTCCCCCAGAAGGATTCCCCTATCTCAAGCAGAGTGGTTTAGCCTCAGAAGATTAATATTTCCAACTTGTGAGCTGTACTCAGACAGTCTACCCTTCCCAGTAGGGTCATTTACTCTCCCCTAGCGGAGTCAGTGGATTTTCCCCCAAGAGAATCGTTTCGTCCCCAGCGGAGTTCTCTTTTCAGCAAGTGTTCTCTTTCCTCCCAGTGGAACTCGAATATTAAAACTCTCCCCGGCAGAGTTGGTTGTGTGTCCTGGCATTTATTTTTCCAGAATACCGTGTGATACCCGTTCACTCCCCAGCAGAAGTCCAACCATGATTGGCGCATTCAATTATCCCTCAGCGGAGTTGGCTTCACTCTTCCAGCATTTATTTTGCTGGAATAATTCTGTGGCACCTGGTTACCCCCAGCGGAGTTGGCGTTGTCTTCAGCATTTATTTTGCTGAAGCGGTTTTTGTATCCCAGCAGTTCGAGTCTGCATTTGCATTGGCATATAGTGTCATACTTGCATCCACCAAATAAAAAAACGCGTGGCATTTCCATGTCGTACGGAGCATTACGCCATTTTCAAACATACGCATTTTTGAAATATAAATCAGGTTGGTTAACCTTTTGCTTTCAGGTGTGTTTCTCAGCAGGAGTATGAAGTTCTGGTTTAGATCTATGACCAGACATTCGAGGTCTCGCCGTGAGACGTGTGATGATACGGTTCATCTTACTATTTTCCCCACAGAGTTATTGGGTTAAGTTTCTCTTTGTCCCCGAGCAGAGTTACTTGTGTAAATTTCTCTTGTTTTCCCCGTCAGAGTTGCTTGTTGAAGTTTCTCTAGTCCGGCCAGCGGATTGTTGTCTTCAAATTTGTTGTTACGTCAGCATCAAAGGGTTTCACGAATCAGAATTGCAGAGGCTGCCGCCGGTTATCAGAGCAGGCGTCCGGTAGTTTGGTTTCCAAATATCCCCAGTAGAGTCCGCCTCAAAGTCGCTGTCACGTCAGCGCTAAAAGGTTTGTGGGTTGGGACCAATGGAGTTAGTTACTGTGGAGATAAGCAGAGTATCTTCCCGTAGGAACAAACAGATGTATTTTCTTACTGGTTGACAGGAGTATTTCCCCGGAGTCGTCAAAATTTTATTGCCTATGTTGATAGGAGTTCCTCGCGTTGACGGAATATGAGTCCTGACGTGGACAATTTATTCCTATATTGACGGGATTTCTTCGTGCTAGAGAAATGGGTGTCCTAACGTGGAAAGATTTATTTCCTCGGGTTGACGAGATGTGCTAGTCCTAACGTGGACAGATTCGATTTCTCGGTATTGGTGGAATGTGAAGTCATGACGTTGACAAAATTGATTACTCTTCGTGTTGGTATCCTGACGTGGACCATTTATTCCCAGCAGATATCTTTCTTCATAATGGTGAAATGTGCGTCCTGACGTGGATAAGTTTATAGTTCTTCATGATGACAAGATGCGCGAGTCCTGATGTGGACAAATTTATCTTTCTTCGTATTGGCGAAGCGTGAGTCCTGGCGTGGACAAGTTTTATTTCCTCAGCGGGTCGAAGATGTGAGTTCTAACATGGACCAATCAAGACGAAGTGTGAGTCCTAACGTGGACGATGTTATTCCTAACGTGGAAAAAGTTATTCCTAACGTGGAAAGGTTATTCCTAACGTGGACGATGTTATTCCTAACGTGGAAAAGTTTATTCCTGACGTGGAAATGTTATTCCTAACGTGGAAATGTTAGTCCTAACGTGGACGATGTATTCCTAACGTGGAAAGTGTATTCCTAACGTGGAAAGGTTATTCCTAACGTGGAAAGGTTATTCCTGACGTGGAAATGTTAGTCCTGACGTGGACAGTTTATTCCTGACGTGGAAAGTTTATTCCTAACGTGGAAAGGGTATTCCTAACGTGGACAAGTATATTCCTAACGTGGAAAAGTTTATTCCTAATGTGGACGATTTATTCCTGACGTGGACAGTTCATCCCTACGTTAATAGGATTTCCTCGTGCTGATGAAATGCAGACGAGTCATCCCCAGCGAAGTCGCCGAGATTTTCCGTGTTGACGGCGGGTGGAGTCCTAACGTGGACAAGTTTAGTTGAGTTTTCTTCGTGTTGACGAAACAGGCGTCCTAACATGGACAAAGTTCTATCCCTGCGATGATAGAATCTTTTTCAGGCTGATGAAAGTAATCCCCAGCACGGTCGCTAATGGATCAGTTGGTTGCCGTAACAACCAGATTTAGTTGGTGGATGTCGTTCCCCCAAGCAGTGGTGCAGTTTATTTCTGCAGTTGGCAAATTTCCGGGTTTTTAATATTCAACCGTCTCGTACCTCGAATGTTTGAAGGCCGTTCGCTCTTCATCTAATCGGGTCCAATTCGCTTGAATAGGGGCAGCTGTTGCACCCTAAAATTTGCTCAACTTACTTCACTTGGTTTATGTTTCAATTGCATTAGCATTTGCATATAGAGTCATGTACATAGTCTAATCATCTGTATAGCATAGCATAGCAAGTCATACAACAAGGGACCAAGTACTATTGTTATCTCTATGAGCCTATCAAGAGGTTATTATGCAAATGCAATCTTATCCAAGTCATCAGGAAGAAATTGAAACCCAGAGAAGTCATTGGACCAAGCAGTGGATCTATCTCCTATCTGAGGGTATTTGAAGACCATCAAAGAAGTTGTGAGCTGTGAACTGAGTATGGAGGGTATCTAGACATCATGGAGGACCTAGAGGGTCATTTTGAAAGAGAGACAAGTCATTGATCTGATCACAAGAGTTGCAGTTGAAGACAGTCAACTAGGGTTTCATCTGGGTCAACCCTGGGTCAACCCTAGGTCAAATGATTGATTGAAAGGCATCAAGGTCTATCTGAGAGATGTGGGGTTCATCATTTGACATGTAGATAAGGATGTGGTGTTGTGCCAATAAGAAATCAAGAGAAATCAAGAAGAAGAGGAGTTTCTAAATTAGGGTTTCTGTGTAAAATCCCCTGATTTAGGTCAAACTTCCAAGCAAGATAATTCAAAATGCAAGCTTCAAATGGATCCTTGTCCAACATGAAACTTGTAGAGTATCTCAAGACATTTAATTTGAGTGGTGGAAGACATCAAGGAGATTTATAGAACTCAAGTTATGGTCCTTGCAAGTTACAAGTCATCTGAGGTATCTGAAATTTTGTCTGTGAAAGTTACTTGGCTTCCAAGCAACTTTTACCCCTCAAGGAGATTTCAAATGAATTTCTGGTCAACATAAGAGTTGTTCCTCATTGTCTTAGCTTTCTAGAAAGGTATTGTATGCCTTCACCTAATTTGTGGAACTCTACTTATGACCTTGGCAAGCAAAGGGTATTTTGGTCATTTGAGAATTACAGATCATTTCAAGCCTATGCCCAAAACTCATACAAGGAAGCTTCAAATGAAAAACTTCACAACATCAAACTTGCTCCAAATGACATTTTGAGTCTAGAAAAGTGATCATGAAAGTTTGGAAATGTCCATAGCTCAAGGTTCCAAATTTGGTCATTTAAAAGATGAATTTAATGAATAAAAGTGACCTAAAAATGGATTTTTTCATAACATGGCCAAATGGGATGAAATTATAGGTCATTTTGATTGGAAAAAATGTTTTAAGAACATTGTAAAAAGTAGATTTTTGAGTTTAGGGCAAAGTTTGAGAGATACCATTGGTTACTTATGTATGAAGTTACACATGCCAAAATTCAAGGGATTTGAGTGCAAGAAGGTTCTAACAAGTTCTAGAAAGGTCTATGAGCATCTATATATTGAGTAGGGTGGATCCATTCAAGGGTTGGTGATTCATTTTGGTTGAAACTCATAGTTGCATCTCATTCCTCAAGTTTGCAAATTCATTCCAAACTCTATCAAATCTTCATCATTCTCCATAATTCTTGATCCTATCATCATCTACATCCATCATAGGTCAAGTTTCCATCAAGATCTGGCTTAATTGAAGTGGAATTCATGCTATCTAAGTGTATCATCCAAATTGCAAAAGGAAGTGGTTACAAGAATCCAAGGGGTTTGAGCAAGAACTACTGCATACAGAATCAAGATCTTGGTTAATTGATTGCCATTGGAGCATTGCTGAGCTTGAAGTGGTGATTTCCTCCATCTGTTTTCAACTTTAAACCAGGTTTGTGTTTTCTTCGAATTAGCATAGATTAGTTAGCATGATGAATAATCTTTAGGTTAGAATTGTTAGGGATAAGTAGAGGATTAGTTCCAGAGAATTAGGGCTCCATTGATGAAGTTTGATCCTAGGGCAGTGAAACTTTGATGAGCAAGAGCATGGTGTATCGTGAGTTTTAATTCAAGACTATTAGCATGTTAGAATCAGTGCAGCATGAGGAGTATTTTAGTACAAAAAGTTGCAAGAATTGTGAAGGTGCATCACTGTGGAATCTTGTGTACCATGGAGGTTCTTGCTATCGGGTTAGGTGTTAGGGCTAGTTTCAATTAGAAGTAATGCCATGATCGTGTTTAGCTTGAAAAAACAAGTGGATTAGTGTCTTAAAAAATGAAAATTGATGGAGGAATGAAGGAGAACGAGTGGCTGGAAAGTTGATGCATGGAGCCTGTTTCACGAGCAGCCATGGGTGAAACCCTAGTCCATTGGAGAAGATGAGGTTACAGCCGTTAGATTAGCCTTAAGACCATTGACCAAAAACAAATCCAACGGACCAGGTTTGAATCAAAATTTGGAGGGAATCTGAAAGCAGCCAAAGCGCTGCGTTTCACTTAAACGCCACCCTGGGCCTGGATTACAATGCTAATCACACCACCCTCTCCAAGCCCAATGCATTTTGAACTAAAAACGCCTACTATTTGCACCGAATCTTTATTCTTTTTCTTTTATTTTTCAAATGATTTTCTGATTCAAACCTTGGGCTTAGGCGCCTTACTTTCCACACCCCTGATTTCTGGCCCATGGTTAATTTGCACTAAGCGCATTACTAGTTGCACCCCTCTCCCATTTCATTTCATTTTTTATTTCTTTTAATTTCTTCAATATTAAAAAATGCATATCAAATTGAAAATTTCATATTTTTAAATGGTTGTTTTTGCATCTTTTTCATATTTCTGTTAAGAAAATTTTCTATAATAAAATTATCATTTTATTTTATTTTTGCATTTTTAGTATATTTTTCTTTTAAATAGGTTTAAATGATGTTTAGTTTAACACTTGATATTGTTGATTTTAGTTTAGTTAGATCCTTGTATATTTTGGACCCATTCTTTTTAGAGTACTTCACTTAGGACTTTAATCTTCATATGAAATTTAATTCATGATTTTAGGACTTAATTTTAGATGATTTGTTTAGGTGTGATTAGGAGAATCAAAACTAGGGTTTAGAGATAACATAGGTGTAATAAATCATTTCTTTTAGGAGTTGTAGTTTGAATTTTGGGGTATGGGACTATAGGGGTATTATGGGTAGATAATAGACCCTTAGAAATTACTAGGTTTCCCCTATTCTACTATTACTATTAGTATATTGCTTGTGCCTGATTGATTGTGTGGTGTGCCCTCTCTAGGGTTATTATTTGACTGTATGGGGTATTGGGTCTGCTTGGGGTTTGGGTTTGAGCTGAAGACTGTGCTGATGAAGCCCATTGGAGATCAAAGAGAATGAAGACCAATTTCTAGAGTTAATGAGGAGTATCTCTTGCTGGCAGCTGTTGAAGGTTATAGGATCTAGGAGTTAGGCAGAGCTCTAGAGTAGAAAACTTGGTTCACAAACATGGAAGGTCTTGGTTGCCTCCATCCCTCTCTATGATGCAGAGTCTCTCTAAGACATTCACCCCCTTCCTTTGGAAGGCTTGGTGATAGTGTCTAAGAGATAGAACTCTTGAGAGAAAACCTTCTATCTATTGTTAACAGTCTGTTTGCCACCTTTGGTGGTCAACTAACTGCTTAACATCCTGTTCATCTTGTTGACTGCTGCTCATCTTGGAGATTGGGACTTGAAGAAAAGCTATTGTAGGATTGAAGATGAAGACTGATGCTTGCTTGAAGCTTGTAGATAGTTGATGATGACTTGAACACAGATGCTGATGAAGACTGTTGTTGCTGTAGTTTTTTTGCTATTTATAATCCTTGATGTATTGATTGAATTTCCCTGACTGTATTGCTTGCTGTTTAACCTGTTAGGTTGAAAGTGAATTCTGTTCACTTTTGCCTATTGTTTTCTAGGTTCGAGGTTGAGTGGGACTCCCTTGCCTCGCTTGTATTGTTGCATCCATGCATTTTACTGCTTTATTGTATATATGCTATTGTTTCTGTTTCCGTCTACTCCCTTAGGATCTCTGTTTCTCTCTGCGCAAGAGAGGAGCATGATAGACATTAGGTCTTAACCCATGCATGATAACATTAGGTTAGTTTGATTCCCTTTGCAACCGTAGGTTAGAGTTCTGTCTCTTGTTTCTCAAAACAAACAGAAAAACACAATAAGATTTCAAATCCAATAAAAGACACTTCTTCCGTAAAAGAATGTGAACTCATCAAAACGTCATTTTTGTCCGCTTGGACCGGTAATCAGAAAAACCCTTTTTTAGAAGGAAATAAAAACAATCAAGACAGACTTGTGTCGTACGTGGCCCGAACTACGTTTGCTCTGATCTTTCATGCTGTATGAAAGTACGTAGGCATAGGATGCGATATCCTAGCGAGCAACTTTCCCCTTATTTCCAATAGGTAGGCGAACTACGTTGACTCTGATTTCTCGTTCCAGACGGGAATACGTAGGCATAAAGTGCGATACTTTGCCGAGTCATTTTCTTTTCTTTTAACCCCTGACCTTTAGCTTAGATAGAAATAACAATCCATACCCGAAAACAAGCGTGGATCCCGTCGAGTACGACGGACGTGAGGGGTACTAATACCTTCCCCTTGCGTAACCGACTCCCGAATCCAGGATTTGGTTGCGATGACCATTCCTTTCCCCGTCTTTGCGGGAGGTTTACCTCGAGCGTTTCCTTTCCCTCTTTGGGATAAATAACGCACGGTGGCGACTCTTCTGTTCAGCCGGCGCCGATTTTCGCAGTAGCGACAGGTACGTTCCACTTCTTTCACATCTCATTGTTATAAATTCATGCCTTCTATCCAAACCATTGTTGGACCTTCCAAATACATCACAAAACCTCAATTTTCCGACCTCCATGCAGACCCATTATAGCACATGTTCATGAATAATAAACTCTTGTTTATTCGTAAATTGTGCGCGAATATATTCCTCAACAACGACGGGTTAAGCACCCGGTTTAACATCATCGTTCACTTCATATGGTTTAACATCATGCTTCACTTCAACATGTTTAACATCCACCTGTTAGCTCCCAAATTCGACACTGCCTTGGATTGCTAAACATTAAGGCATAATTAATGTCTAAATAAAATGAAGCAAAGAGGTTTCAACATCCTCTAAGGAATCTTCTAAGCTAAACGGTTGAAATAACTTAGAAAAATTAAGAAACCTAAAGTTATGAGCATTTCGACCGTGTCAGAGGTAGTTCGGCCGAAATTCTGCAGGAGGATTGCTACGTCGTTTTGAAATTCAAAATTTGAAGGGAGCGGTTCTGTTCATAAGACACAATGCGAGTTCTAGAGCAGGAAGTTACATGCAATTGACACTTGTTAGATCGAGGAGATACTAGGAAGTTATTAGCAGTTAATTATTAGCATTATAAATAGGGATTTGTTAGACAGATTTCTGGGTGTTTTACCATTTGTACAAAGTAGCTCCAATCAAATTTACTCAAAGTACCCGAGTGTGAGAAAAGAGTATTTTCACGGAGAATGTACGTTATGTAAAATCACCAACTTTTCAATAAAGACTTTTACAATTTCAGCAACATTTACATTTCCTCTGTCGAACCACTTGTGCAAGTGTTACCTTTTTGCCTTTACCTTTCCTGCATCCTTTACTCCAATTCCTCTTTTCCTTTAAACTTTTTACCTTCTTCGACCAGCCTTTTACAAATCTTTTACAGTGTTCTTTAAGTTTATGCACTTTAAAATACCCAGTCGAAGTCTTTTTCATTACAAGCACATTTACCAATTCATTATTACAAGTACTTTAAATCTAATTCTAAACGAAGAATACTTTAGCACATGTCCTAGGATCAATCTGATCGATCCTATGAGTCACCAAAGTCAAATTTGGAAGATCAGCGGTTGTTTTCCGATTTTCAAGGGAAACAAAATGGCACGCCCAGTGGGACAGTGCTAAATATCCCCGCGATTTAGAATTAAAAGATTCTCATTTACAAGTCTTAATAATCTTCGTAGAAAGTACATTATATGTTACTAAGAATTGGTAGAATTACCGCTGCTAACGAAGAAAGACGAACAATCCTTAGGAATATGGCGACGGAAACGAACCAGCCAAACAATCCTAACCCACAAGTCGAAGGTTCTGGCGAAGGAACCAGTAACAACATGGTCCCACCGCCTATACCATCGACAGGAGAGCAAGTAGCGCCTCCCATAAGGTCAGAACAAACCTTCGCCCCAGTAGGATCTGGGACAACGATAGTTAGGCCTTACACTCAACCCGTATTGGAGTATATTGGGCCGCCAGTGTCGAATCCCCAAACTCCAATAGCAGGACCATCAGTGTCAAGGCAGTTTGCCCCTTTTGGTCTTTCGCAGTTGCCAAGGAATTCCCCGTATGGGATGCCAACGACTGTAATGCAGGGGCTGCAAAATGCGCCCCCAATATTTTCTGAAAACACAATGGCGTCACCTTTGCAAGGATCAGGACCTGGTTCAAACATTGGTCGAAACCCTCAGAGTTTAAGTCTAGGATATTCGACTCAAGGTCCCAATCTAACCAATACGTCCGTTGCCTATTTGAGGCAGTAGATGGATGAGAGTAACTTACAGATGGTTCAAACCCTCTCCCAGACTATGGGTGAGATCTTTCAGCCATTAATTTGAGACACAACTCACGCTAACCAACAAATGGCGACACAGTTAACACGCTTGACTGAATTTATAGGGGTACTGTTGCACCCTAAAATTTTACCAACATTTCTTTACCTAGCTTGTGTTTCATCTCATTCACATTAGCATTATCATTTGCATTTCATTGACATGTAGGCAGGAGATCAAGAGGTATGATTACTAATCAAGAGCTATACAAGAGTTTGAAGCTAGCCAAGAAGGTTATTCAAGTGTTCAAGGGTTGATATCTTTGTCATAGAAGTTAAGAGATCCTCAGAGAGATTGGTTGAAACCAAGGTTGCGTGCCTCCTAACTTGAGAGTTAGGGGAGCTCCTCAGATGATTCTGAAGCTATGAGGATGGACTTGAAGCCTTGAGAGAGCTTGTGAGATGTCTTGAAAGCCATCATGAAGCCTAGATAGGTCATTATGCAAGATTAAGAAGACTCAGCCATGAGTGGTATAATGAGGGTTTGACTGGGTCAACCCCAGGTCAACTAATGATTTGGGGAGGGTTGAGACCTAATACAAGAGCCATGTGATCATGGATTGATGCATTGATATGTTATAAGGATGATTCCAAGGTCAAATCATCATGATTGAAGAGTTTGAGAAGTTTCAAGCTAGGGTTTCTAAGGCTTGACAGTGTAAAATCCCCTAGTTTGACCCCTATCTTCAAGGCAGTTTAACTCAAGATGTGATTGTCATCTTATCTTGCCCCCAACATGAATGTTGTAGATCTTGTTCTTAGCTTTAATTTTAGTACTATAAGTCCTTGATAGGATTTGTAGAGCTCAAGTTATGACTTTGACAAGTTATAGGTCATCTGAGGTATGTGAATCTGGGGCCTTGAAAGTTACCCAACTTGCATCAAACGTTTTCCCAAGAAGGATGATTCCTATGAACTTTTGGTCAACATGAATGTTGTTCCTTATCTTAGCTTTCTAGAGAGTACTAGAAGTCCTTGATAGGATTTGTAGAACTCAACTTATGGCTTTGACAAGTCAAGGGCATTTTGGTCATTTGGAGATTATAGGTCATTTCAAGCATAAGGCCATAACTCCTATTTCCAAGCTTCAAATGGAAAAATATTCAACATCAAACTTGCTTAAAATTATGTTTTAAGGCTAGTAAGGAAGTCATGAGATGTTGAAAAGGCTTGTAGCTCAAAATGGTAAAAATGACCTAAAATGAAGGCATAAGTTAAATAAGTCAAAGTTGGAAATTGAAATTTTCAAGCTACACATCCAAACCATGGCATGTAATAGGTCATTTTGACTCTAGAAAACATTTTAGAAACAATGGTTCAGCCACATTTTTTATTTGAGGCCTAAATCACGGACTTGCTTTGGAAAATGGTTACTTGCATATTAAGGTACATATGCAAAACATAAGGAAAATCAATACACAAGCTAGCAAAGCATCCTAACATATCATGCATCTCATATAAGGAGATTTTCAAAGGAGAACAAGTGCTGCAATAAGCCAAACACAAGCTGGTATATGAGATGGATTGAAATCAAAAAACTCATGACATGAGAATCTCAAATTCTCATTGGATGATTCCAGAAAGTTCTGGATGGTTTAGAACCATCCTATATATTGATTAGAACTTGCTCAGATGCAAGGTTGGTGAGAGATTAGAGAGGAGAGTGAGATTTCCATTTCATTTTCTTCCATTGCAAGTTGAAATCAATTTCTATATTCTGCATCATTTCCAGTGATTCTTTCAATCCTAACATCTTCCATTGATCATACTGAATGTGTGCATACCAAATTGAGAGCAAGATCATGAAGAATTGAGAAGATAGCATTTGGATTTTGGGAGCTGCAAGTCACTATCGGATTTGGAGATTCAAGCTTCTTGGATCGAATCTTTTGCAAACAGAAGCACTAACATCAATCAAGGAGTGATTCTGAAGAGTTTGAGGTGTTGAATTGAAGATTTGATCTACCTGTTACTCAGAAATTTCCAGGTTTGCAACTTTTACTCTACACCCTAATTTAAGCCTTATTAGTTAGATTTGTTAGGTTAGAATGGTTAGAGACAAGTAGGAGATGGATTCTGGAGATTTTGAGGGCATTTGGTGAGGTTCAAGATAGTGACCCCATTTCTGTTTGGACCAAGAACGTGTTTGATATGATGAATTGATGAGAATTCTATAGCAAGAATTAACCAGTGTAACATGAGGAAGAGATTGATCACTTTAATTTCAAGAATGGTTAGAGTTGAGGTTTGACCCTAATTTTGATTCATTATTGGGTTTAGAGATTGAGGGCATTTCATTGAAATCTAAGTGGATGGTTGTGATTAGGGATGAATTTAGAATAGATTAGGGTTTTAAACCATGGACTTTGGTTGAGTTTGGATGGAGTCCGAGTGAGGAAGGTGAGGAAGATGAAGCTCTGCAACCATGGTGGTTTCCCTCCTTTTTCATTTCAAAGGAAGAAGATAATGTATTAACCGTTGGATGGAGAAAGACTCATTGATCAAAGCTAGATCGTGTGGCTGTGTTTTGATCTCACGTTTTGAAGAGGGAAGTCTGAAATGATGAAACGCAACCATTTCATTAATTGGAGTCTTGGGCTTTAGTGGATTGGTTTGCTAATCACCCCCCCTCTCGTGGCCCATTGTGGATTTGAACTGATTTTCTCTACTTTCTGCACCGCGTGTTTTTCCTTTTTCTTCATATTTTTGATTGGTTTTATGATTAAATATATGGGCCTAAGCGCTTTTGCTGTGCGCACCCCCATTTAAGCCCACCATCCATAATGAACTGCATACCATTGCTATCTGCACCAAACATTTCACATTTTATTTTCTTTTTCTTCATTTTTCTTTAAACTTTGAAAAATCATATAAAATAGAAAATTAATGATTTTGGCATGGGGATTTTTACTCCTATTTCACATTTATGTCTAGAAAATTATAATATCAAAACATTTGCATTTCATGCATTTTTAATATTTTTTGTATATTTTCTCTTTTAATAGCTTTTAATTCATTTTATGTTGATGCATAGTTTTGTAGAATTTTGTTTAGCTAGTTCACTTCATATTTTTGCACCATTCTTTTTAGGATAGTTGGATTAGGACTTTAGCTCCCCTATGGATTTATTCCATAATTTTGTGATTAATTTTGGATTAGTTTTGATTAGATGACTTTAGGTTGTGTAGATTTAGGTCAATCCTTAACATAGGTCCACAATAACACTAGAATTTTGGGTTTTTAGGTCAAGTTAGATATTGGGACATATAGGGTATTAAGGGTAGTTATGTAGGATCCCCTAGAAATTATATTAGATTTTAATATAGTAGTATACTATTTTTAATTGATTTTTGTAGTTGATTGTTGTTTGTGTTGCCCTTGTGGGCTTGTATTTTGTTTTGTTTAGCTTGGTGGGCATGGTCTTGCTTTGTGGAGCATAGTGGAAGACTTGAAGATTGAGGAAGGAGCTTGAGAGCTTGAAGACTTGTTTGTTTTGTTGTTGTTTTAGGGTTAGGAATTAAGTAGAGCTTAGACTTAGTTAATTTCTTTCTTAAACATGGATGGTATCTTTCACCTCCATTCCTCCCCATGATTCAATGTCCTTCCATGGTATTCACCTCCCTCCTTAGGAGGGATAAGTGATGGTACCTAGGAAGTAGAACTTTTGAGGGAACCATTCTTTTAATGTTGAACCCTTATAGGTCACCTTTGGTGGTCAATAAGCAGTTTAATATCCTAGCTTATCCAGTTAAGTGATTTCTTCTGGTTTGAGTATCTTGAGAGATGTTGGGCTTGAGTTTGAAGATGAAGACTTCATTGAGGAGTATGGAAGAGGATGATTCCTTGAGCATTGCCATTTCAGCTGAAGCTTGAAGAGCAAGGAGAACAAGTTGATACTTGAAGACCCAATTGAGACTGAATGAAGAGCTGAGGCTTAAAGATTGATGGATAAAGTTGACACTTCTAGATGATTGAAGACCATTCTGAAGAGCTGAGGCCTGGAGAAGAGAAAATAAGTGGAAACTCAGGGGTTGAAACCTGGAAAAGCAAGTTGATACCTGTCATGGAAGATGATAGCCTTGAAGGTGGTTGATGTCTGAAGACTGGATTGATGTCAGAAGAGCTGAAGCTTAAGAGAGAGTAGTTGATCTGCTTTCTTGTCTGTTTTCTTTTCTGTATTGCTGATGTGCCTTGTTTGACTTGCTTGATGCATTAGAATAAGTTCATATATAGACTTTAATCTAGGAGCATGATTGCACTAGAGGTTGAGTTGCTCCCTCTGCTTGTATTGTTACTGTATGGCTTTGCTTGCGGGTATTCGGTAGAGCCCTGCTCCCTTGCCCATGTGGTTTATTTTGCTTGATAGCATGTTATTTTTTCTGTATGATTGCAACTTACTGTGTTTTGCTTGTGTCGTACCTCGAAAAATACGATCCTCGCGATGGCCGCGGAAAATACTGTTCGAAACAGAGTCGCCACCGAACTTTATTCATTCCAAGGATGGAATAGGAAAATATCGATAAAACCTTAAAAGGAATAAGAACATGGTCATCACAACCAATATTCTAGGTTCGGGAGTCGATTACATAGAGGGAAGGTATTAGCACCCTCTATGTCCATTGTACTCAACGGGAACCTCTTGATTCGATTCGCGAGAGAAAGTTAATTGCGTTTGTGTATCTTCTAAAGGGATTTACTTGCTAATAGGAAAAGGGGGTGATTTTAAGATAGGGTGCTCGCCAAGGATTGGGGCCCTTGTGCCTACGTATCTTCACTTGTAAGAAGTGGAAAATCAGAGCATTCGAAGTTCGTGGGACTACGGGTAAAGGTTTGGGAATTGTGCTCGCTAAGATCATCGCAATCTTGTGCCTACGTATTCTCATTGATAAATGAGAAATCAGAGCAGCCGTAGTTCGGCCAACTACGGTAAAAAGGTTCGGAAATGAACGAGTGCTTAGGTCGCGTTCTAACTGCTAAATGTTGGCTTGTCTGCTCGCTAGGGGAGGCTGAAGCACGAGTTTGTTATGCGCGGAAGAAGGGACTAAACAATGTTCTTTGGTAAAAGGTATGGGAACCTAAAGGTGGGAAATAAGGAAAAGTGCTCGCTAGGATCATCGCAATCCTATGCCTACGTGTTCTCAACGGATGAGAGAAATCAGAGCAGCCGTAGTTCGGCCTACGGTTTGCTAAAAGGTTTGTGTTTGTAATGAACGAGAGTTTAGGTCGCATTCTAACTGCTAAACATTGGCTTGTCTGCTCGCTAGGGGAGGCTGAAGCACGAGTTTGTTATGCGTGGAAGAATGGACTAAACAATGTTCTTTGAAAAAGGTGTATATGTTGTGGATTGCAGGAGGGCGAGTAGAATTTGATTGGTTACGTATTTTAGTTTGGAAAATAGGGTAGATTTGAATAGGTTTTAGGGTTGTGGTCGCACGGGGGCGAGGTATTTGGTTAGATGTATTGGATGTTTAGCTAGAGGTGACGACTACCTGAAGCTTAAGAAAGACTTCTCGGACCCAAGTAATCGGGAGAGTGAACCAAAGACTTGGAGCTCTCTCTTTTTCAACCTCAAATGCGAGAGGATAAAATTGAGTGTGGTAATCGGATGACGATTACTTGAAGCTTAAGAAAGACTTCTCAGACCCAAGTAATCGGGAGAGTGAACCAAAGACTTGAAGCTCTCTCTTTTTCATCTAAGTGTTGATGGAATTGGATACGAGTGAGTGAATCGGATGACGATTACTCGAAGCTTGAGAAAGACTTCTCGGACCCAAGTAATCGGGGAAGCGAACCAAAGACTTGGAACACTTTCTTTTTCATCGCCGAAGGAATTGTTTGAATTGCACTTGGAGGATAGGATGTGGTTAAATTATTTTAACAGATGAGGATTAATCGAAGCTTAAGAAAGACTTCTCGGACCTCAAATAATCGGAAGAGTGAACCAAAGACTTGGAGATCTCTCCTTTTCTCATCTAATATATTGAAATATGTTTAATAATATTAGATTGTATTAATCAGATGACGATTACTCAAAGCTCAAGAAAGACTTCTCGGTCTTTAAATAATCGGGAGAGTGAACCAAAGACTTAGAGCTCTCTCTTTTTCATCTATGTGTTTATCATTTTTAGGAGACAATTGTTCGAGCTTAAGAAAGACTTCTCGGACCCAAACAATTGGGAGAGAGAACCAAAGACTTGGAACTCTCTCTTTTTCATCTTTTATTGAAATTGTGTTTAAATAGTTATTAAGTGTTTTCAATTTGATTTGATAAAATTCTCGATATGAATCGAGATTTAAATTTGTGTTTTAACGTGTGCACTAGCAAAGTGGGCTAGTCTTCTAAGTGACCAACTAGAAATAATTGATCAAATAGGTATCACTGTAAGGAAGCCCAGGATTAAGCTTTAAAATGTTATGTATTGTGATCAATAGGTTGATGGCGAGGCTTTGAAAGCACTCGACTTACAAGGGTAGAAAATGGATCGACATGAATCGAGAATTAGTTTGAAAATGATTCGGTTAAGTGAGAAGCAACGATTAATATGGCATCATGAACACAGGACATAAGTGAGAACATAGTCAAATAAAATCGAGATCATAAATGAATAATAAAACCAAATTAACCCTAAAGGTTGTCACAATATTTTAAACAATTATTAAAATAAACCAAAGAATACTCATAATTAATATAAAAAGATAAAAAATAAATAAAATAATAATAAAAAAAGAATAAATTAATCAATTTAAAAAAACTAAATATAATAACTAAACCTCATAAAGATAGTAGGAGGTTCATCAAAAAAAATTAAAATAAAATGAGGAATGAAACTATGGGCTTCCAATCCAAACCCAAAAATGACCCAAATAACATTGTGGATTTGTGATCCTATTAATATTATCAGTTGAAGAAAACTATTAAAAATGAACAAAATTAATTAAACAAAATTTAAAAAAAAACGTGTAAACAGAACATCATTGCAATCATCCAAGAGAGGCAATAGAACTTACCTCGTCGTTATCCTTGCCATTTCACCGGCAGGTTGAATTTATGCGATCTGAAACGGAGGTTCATGGATCCATTCTCCTTCGATCTTTCTCAACCTCATCTTCAAGTCGCAACCCACCCATTTTATCTTCGATATCACTCTCAGTTTCCGTTCGTTTGGGGTTTCATCTTGTTACGGTACAATGTTCTGTTGTTGTTGGTGGTGGTGAGGTGAAGGTGTGAATGGTGCGACTAGTGGCGAGCTAATCTAAAGCTGAAGAAATGCAGTTTTGGTGTATGATAGAGCAACAATGACAAGGGACCCAAATGCCGCGACTGCAACCCATCGCTCATCGACAACTAGCTCCAACATTCGTCAGAGAGAGAACTTAGCCTCTGCCGGTTCTGCATCGTCCTCCCGGTGCTTCGGTAATTACCACCAATTGCCTCGCTGTTGATTTTTGATTTGGGGAAAGAGAAGATAAAATGGAACCCATGATTTGGACATGGTTTAGAGAGGGGTGCACACCAACTGTTTGTGAGAAAGACTTTGTTTAGAAACATTGATTTTGAGGATTGCTTAGAGCTGGTGAATAAGTTGAATAATGTTGGGTTTTATGATGAATGTTATTGCTCGCTTGAGCTTGCAACAGAGGCATGGTGTATGTTTTGTAATTGGTCTGTGACTTCGTCTTACTCGCACTCCACTTCTGTCTTCTTCAACTTGTTCACGGTTTTGGTTTATCGTGGCAGATCTGAAGTGTTGTTGTTGATGTTCCGTGACAATAAATGAAGATTGTGAGTTTGGATAAGGTAGATGGTTCACCAAAGAAACAAACTTGAGGGATGGGGTTTGTACTGAAGGTATGGTTGAAGGCGTATAGTTGAGTAGGGGTGGAGCAGCTTGTATGACTCTAGAGGTAGATGGTGGTTGTTTATTGATGAAGGTTAAGGTTGTGGAAGATTGAAGAAAGGTTTTGATGAATATTGAAGGGAGGAAGAGGTTTGAAGGATGATGGAGGAGATGAGAGGGATTTGAGGTGGTAAGCTAAAGGGTAGGCGGAAGGGTAAGAGAGGTTATGTTGATGAAAAATGGAAGAAGATTGTTGGTGATTGGTTGTGTCAAATTTTAGAAAGAAAAATTGAAATGAGGTTTAAGACCAAGGTTCTCCCTGTTTTTGAGGTATCTCTCCTCTCCTCCGTTGGGTTTGCTATTTTTTGACAGATTTGTGTGGCTTATCCTGTGGTATCTGTTGTAGGTTTCGCAGCAGGTTTTATCATGTTGCTTAGTTGCAAGAGGCAGGACGGTTTCATGTAGAGTGGTTGTCCAATGTGCTATTCTGAAGTGTAGCAGAGTGCAGCAGGTCTAACAAAGGTAGGTTTTGGAGTTTGCATTATTTTTTAGGATTTGTGATGTTGTAGTATTTTGTAGCAGACTTTGTGTTTGTGAAAATTGTACGTTTAGGGTGTTGCGGGCTTGGTCTGGCATGTTATTAGAAAGGTGGGGGAAGCTGAATTCGTACAAGCTGGTGGGTTGCAGGATGTGAAATGTGGGAGCAGCAGGTTATGAAGAAGGAAATTGTGGAAACCGAGTTAAGAAGGTGATGCGTTTCTCTGTATGAGTGAAAGCAAACAAAGGTAGTCTTCATAGGCTTGTCAATTTTTGTCCATCTCCCCCTTTTGCTTTCTGATTTCTACCCCTTTTTCAATTGTGGTGGATTTTATTTTTTGATGTAACCTCACTTTCAACGCTGTAGAAAGTTGTTTTTTCTTTGTGTTTTTGTGTGTGCAGGTCGTACATATTATGGTTTAACAGGTTGTGCTACAGCACGAGGTACCTATTATGGTTGTGCTTTGAAAGGAGAGTAGTGGGGCCATACTGGTACATCAAAGGTCTTGGCATGACTTTCTCTGTGTTGGTTGTAGCAGCACAAATTTGTTTCCTTCATTTTGTCGTTTTTCAGTAGCTGTAGAAAATTTTGGTTCATTTATGGGATTCAAAATTTGTCTCCTTCTGCAGGTTCATGAGGGATGGTCTTGTTTGATGGTGAGCTGTAGCTTTTGCCGTACGAACACGTCTCTTGATACAGATCAATGCACATTGGTTTTGGAGTCATGGTTTCAAGTGGGGAAATGCACAAGCTGCATATATTACTTGCCAGCCCTTTTGTTCCTCCCTTTCTTATTTCATGTAATAATTTTATGAACTAAAAAAATGTTAAAAGGCCCCCTTGTATAACAGGTTCTTATTATGAATGTCCTTTTCCTCATTTTTGGCACTTTGTATAACAAAATGGGCTATGGGCCTATTGGATTGTAATTGTATTTCAAAATTTTGAATTTGCATCTCTATTATGAAATTTAAAAGCATGTTTGAAGGCTAGTCCATGAGAATTTTTTTCTTGATCCTTGACTAAAACCGTAACAGTCCAGACTTTGAAAATTCCATGTTGCTCCAAAATTCTTTGTTTATCCAAATTACAACTTTCTCGAATTCTCCACTTGAATCTTGAATTTAAACCATGGATAGCATCTTGAATTGGTCTTTGAGAATTAAAGTCAGTCATAAAACAATCTTAGTCATGAATCAATTGCCAAATCATTCTTGACGAGTCAAAACCTTCACCATAAGCCCCTCCATAAACCGAACATGAAGCATTATCTTGACTAAACAACCAATTAGGTCGAAAACCACAAATGAACCTCAACAAGTGCTGAACTTTACTCCTGACTGGGCATTTTAGGCAATAAACACCATATATTTTCTCTTTGAATAATTGTCAGATGAAAATTTATATACAGGTGGGACAAATTTAGGGTATTACAGATGCCCCTATCTAATTGTCTTAAACCTAAGAGATGAACAACTGCATGGCGTTCATCTCGAGGTGAAAGTCAATTAGATACAAGAAGACCCCGAAATTTGTCCGACAAGCAAGTAAAATGCAAAGAGATAAGGTGTACCAGAACGGGATAATAGGATGCGAAAGATGAACATGATAATCCGACATTCTCCGGGTGGTCGAAGCAGTCCCTTATCCAATAAGGTTCTTCGCGATACCAGAGTATTGTAAACGAGCCTCTTTGGGTGGTCGAAGCGGCCCCTCGTTCGTTAAGGTCCTTCGATGATACCAAAGTGGTATAAACAATCCTCCTTGGGTGGTCGAAGCGGCCCCTCATTCGTTAAGGTCCTTCGATGATACCAAAGTGGTATAAACAATCCTCCTTGGGTGGCCGAAGCGGCCCCTCATTCGTTAAGGTCCTTCGATGATACCAAAGTGGTATAAACAATCCTCCTTGGGTGGTCGAAGCGGCCCCTCATTCGTTAAGGTCCTCCGATGATACCAAAGCAATATCTCTAAACACATGAGATACTTCGGGTATCTCTAAACAAATTTTTTTTTTAAGGAATAGCTGAGCCAAAATTCCTATTGGAGGAACAACGTTGTGCAAACTCTGCAGGGGGAAAGCCTTCAAGAAACTTTTTAAGGTAACCTCTGCTTGGAGAGCCATAAGAGCAATAGTTGCTGGGGATTATCATCATCAACTGCATAGTTGAAGAATGACTTGCTGGGGAGTAGAATTCCTTGAACTCGCAGGGTATTGACTCTTTTCGGAGCCATACTGTAAATGTTGATGAAGGACTGGCCAATATACTTGCGAACTGATCCTGATCCTGCTATGCTGTTATGCCATGCTATGTTAATGGAGATAGCAATGCTATATGTTACGATGCACCAACATGCAACTAAAAATGTAACTGCTAGGGAATGCGAGATGCGTATGCACATGATGTGTTAATGCTGGATATGATTATGATATTATCTTATATGCCATGCTTATGACAATGCACATGATCAGGTATGTTGGGGATGAACTTCCGGTGGAAATACCACCAGGGACTGGATTTGGTGGTTGCCAAATGAATTTGGACTTTAGTTATTGAGGATGCCATCAAGGGTGGATTTTGGTAGTTGCCAATTGAAGTTGGACCTTAGTTTCATGAGGGTGCCAACGAGGTGGACTTTAAAATGGTTTGCCAGATGAGGACTGGACTTTAAACCAGGTTTGCCAGACGAGAACTGGACCTTAAAAGGGTTTGCCAGACGAGAACTGGACCTTAAAAGGGTTTTCCAGACGAGAACTGGACTTTAAAATAGTCTTCCAGACGGGAACTGGACTTTAAAATGATTTGCCAGACGGGAACTGGACTTTAAAATAGTTTGCCAGACGGGAACTGGACTTAAAAATGGTTTTCCAGATGAGAACTGGGCTTTAAAGGGTTTGCCAGACGAGAACTGGACTTTAAAATAGTTTGCCAGACGGGAACTGAACTTTAAAATGATTTGCCAGATGGGAACTGGACTTTAAAGGATTTGCCTGACGAGAGCTGGACTTTGGAAGTTTAATTTTGGTCACAAATCTCTGACAGGTATCAGGTCCAGGCCGTGGGAATGAAACCCAATGACAGGGAGGCCCTTTCAGGAGGCTAAGGTTATTTGATGGGGTGATGACATGATTCCCCGACACTCAACTCTTGCTGACGAGAATAAGCTTGCTTGAGTAACTGCCCCAGTGTAGCTCAACTTGCCCCAGTCTGGGTCTATGAAGAAACTTCCCTTGAACGGAAATTGGAAGCAGTCGTACCATGAGATGAACTCGAGATGGTTTGTTCCAAAACTCCAAGTCATGAAAGGAATTCGGACGCAGATATACCATGAGATGATCTCGAGATGGTTTGTTGCAAATTTTAGTCAGGAAGGGTTTTGACCTTGATTAACTGACCCTTGGAGTAATTACTCATAAGGTATTCTGCCCCAGAATGAGCGTTGAAGCGACATAACTTGTGCTGATTGGGTGTTGGAGGAACTCTCCCTTAATCAAAAGAAATTCTGGGTAGCCTGCCCCTAGTTGGATCCTTTGCAGAAGTGGTATACTCGTTCTGGTAAGAACCTAGCTTCTAGCTGATATGTCATGACGACTTACAAATGCTGAGCGAAGCGACTTATCCAAAGCATGTTGACTGCACGAGCGTAGCGACTTAGCCAATGCATGTTACTCGTACTAGCGTAGCGACTTAACCAATGCATATGGATTGCGTGAGCGTAGCGACTTAACCAATGCGTGTTAGTCTTGCTTTTGCTCTCCCCCAAGGCTTCTGACGTTTTATGGACCCTAACCAATACTGGTGTCTGGCGTGGTCATCTTGATCAAATTTGAAAGCGTGAAGGGAAATTGCCTCTATTCAGCTAATTTGCCCCAGTTCAAATGGTCTGCCCCAGTCTGCGGGGTATTTGAAGGATTTTCTTCTGGGATGAGAACTCTGGTGATGATTATACCAGGATATGGCTTGAACCCATTTGCCCCAGAGTCTGGACCTTGTAATGGTTTGCCCCGGTTTAAACCTCAGAAGGACTCACTCCATATTTGCAGGGTTATGAGAAAGTCTTGATTCAGGTCAACACCAATGAGTGATCAAGTTCCTCTTTGATTGCACTTTGTTGGAATTCCATTATGCCAATTACTGACTTGCAATTAAAAACTATTTGTTCTTGAATGGTAATTTTAATGCGACATTCATGCAAGTTTTGAAAAGATCATTTATTAGGATGATGTAATAGTGTGTGACGAGTGGACTATTAATCCAAACGCAATGCTGATTTAATTGGTGTGAAAGATATAGCAAGAATATGACACCAATACATAAAAATTAGCAAATATGTAGGAGTCAGTTTACGCAACCTTGCTGTAGTTATGCTTTCAGAACAAACCCGCCTCAATTAGGTCTTTTGAGGGTTGTATCGTGGTCTGGTTCACGGTTATAGAAATAAAGGATATATGGCTCAAAAATTAATTTTAACCCACCCATTCTTCGTGATGAAATCCAGTCCTACATTCAGTTAATTCTACACACTTACTTAGAGCTTGACAGTGTAAGCCTGATGATTCAAGGTATGCTCGAAATGGCAGTCACCTTATTTGCTTGGATGTTAGTAGCCCCTTGATTTGGGCGACCACTGAATCTTATTTTGTTTTTGTTGAGGATTTGAGGACCTCTTTTTTTTTTTTTCGTTTTTGATCCCTAACTTTTGCATGGACTGATTTTGGTTTTCGAGTCCATCGGGATTGCCTTGATTTTTGCCTAAGTCTCCTCTTGAGGTATTCGACTTAGCAGGCCTTTGATTTTTTTTGGATTTTGTTGTGACTGCCACGTCATGAGTCGTTAAAGAACATCCGTCTTCTGGATTTTGCTTTGAGTGCGGGATTAGATTAACTGAACAACTACCCATGCCCCAGGTTAAGTGTAAGGGTTTAGAAATCCGAAGGAAACTCCTACTTCTAGGATCGAAGTGGTTAACTAGGGACTAACTCCTTATCTCTTCAGTGTTTAGGAATTTGAAGCAATGCTTGTACATCATCGGTGAGATTTTATCCAAAAGCATACTTATCAGCAATTATGGGTATTTCGTTTTCGTCATCCTCCCTCAAAACAGCAGTGCAACAAAGGAAATGAAATATTTTTGTGATTTTTGCAATAAATGAGAAACTGTGAGTGAATACGAATGGATTTGATCAAAACATGCATGATTATCACATTAACAATACCATTAATACGAAACAATGTCTAAGAGCAAGTAGCACTAAACATAAAAGAAATTACAAATGCAAATGATATAAAAATGTCCTGAAGCTGTCAGTGTTGAGGATGGCTTCTTGTCCTGACCACGAGATCTAACAAATGCCTCTTGAAGTGTTGGAACTCATTTCGGTGAAAAGCTGACGTGCACAACCAAATCTCCTTCTGGAAAGGATATGAATTTCTTGTCAATCAACTGTTGCACCTTAGCCTGAAAAGCTTTGCAATCTTCTGTTGAATGTCCCATTGGTCCAGCATGATATCCACAATGAGCATCAGGATCATACCCAGGCGGGTATGGTTTTGGCAAAGGCTTGATAGCTTTGGGTTCTACCAGCGAGTTTTGGACCAGATGCGGCAAAAGTTGACTATACAACATAGGAACTAGATGAAGAGGAGCAGTCCTTCTTTCCAAGTTATTTCGAGGCCTATGCCGATTCTGACGCTGGTTCTGATAACCTCGGCCACAGGTTTGTTGATTTGCATGAGGAGCAACCCAGGGTTTCTGGTATGGTGCCATAGGCCTAATTGGTCGCTTATAATGATGATATGGCGCAGGCAACGATAATTGTCGAGAAGAGGATGAACCATACAGTTTTTCTGGTGCACCTTGAGAATACTCGACATTTGCTATGACCACATCAACTTCATTTCCTCTTCCCCTTGAGGATTGCTAAAGGATTCAGTCTCGCCCGTCTGGTTACTCGAGGCATCCTGGATTTGTTTAGTTTTGAGGTAATCCTCGATGCGTTCTCCTACTATTATAAGGTCAGGGAAGCTCAAGAATGCACTTCCAGCCATTCTTTCATGATAAGATTCATGCAGGCTGTCCAAAAACATGTCAATCAATTCTTTGTCCGAGAGTGGTGGTTGCACCCTGGCTGCTAACTCCCTCCACCGTTGTGCATATTCCTTAATGGATTCATCGCTCTTCTGAGATAGGCTTTGCAACTGCGTGCGACCGGGAGCCATGTCCAAATTATACTCATATTGCTTTAGGAAAGCATTGGCTAGATCTTTCCATGATTGAATGCGGCTTCTCTCTAAATCCAGGTACCAATTCAAAGATGCTCCATTCAAACTGTCTTGAAAACAATGAATCATAAACTTGTCATCAAGGACATGAGAAGTCATCTTTCGGCAGAACATTACCAAATGACGCTTTGGGCAACTGAGACCGGTGTACTTCTGGAAGTTAGGTACTTTGAATCTCGAAGGAATTACTAGGTCTGGCACGAGGCATATATCAATAGCATCGAGTCCAGAATTATCACGCGCTTTCAAAACTTGAACCTTTTCTTCAATGGCACAAAATCTCTCCTCCATAGACTTAGTCAATGGCATCATCTGAGACTGGGCAGGAATATTCATCGACACAATATTACAACTAGCCAGATGATCATACAAGGGATTGGTCGACATAGTGAAACCTGATGAGGAGTTAAGGTTCTCCATCCTAACATGTTGAAAATTATCCTCTGACATAGCTACCCGAGTTTTCCACTTGATTAGTCTGAATATCTCTTTGAGTTGTTTGTGCTACTCTTGACTTTGCGTAAACTCGCTTCAACTTTCTTTGCGGCTACCACCAGTTCAGTATGAGTGTCGAGAAATCACCTGAGGGTTATGGACAAAGGATGGATAAGCTCTCTGGTTTTGGAAGATGATATGCAATACAAATGAAATGCAGATGCAATGATATGCAAATGCAATGTAAACACAAACAGGATCATAAGTTCCATCATGTTATGAGCTCAGACAGAAGAAGGGGTAAATAACAGATATCTCCGAATAAAGGAACCCCATAGGTAGGCTCTAAATGGATAGGTGCCTAGAGTCATGGATCTTTTCAAAGATATTATTGCCATGACAAAGACTTGTCCAATAATAATACTATCGAAGGATCTCTTCTAGGTGAGGTTTTCGTGTCGTCCCACGAGAAAGACTCCTCGTGAGTCTCTACTACACAACCATCGAATCCAAGGTTTCTTAAAGGGACCTCAGAGTCATAGATCGAGGTTGAAAATATCATTTTCAGAATAACGATACGTTCAAGGGATCTCATCTGATTGGGGCGTTCGCATCAACCCAAAAAGGAGTGACCCTCATGAGTTAACACTACCAACCACCATGGTTTGAGGGTAAAAGGTCCTTAGAGTTATAGATTCAAACTAAAAAACATCATTGCCATGGCAAAGACTCACCATGACAACAACATCCTCAAGTGAATCAACTCTAAGCGGGGTTTTCGCTTCCTCCCAACGAGAAAGACTCCTCGAGGGATTCCACTACACAACCGCCATTCTAATCCTATGTTTTTCTCGGACTCGGGTGTAGAGCCATCTCACAAAGTTCCCGCAATCAGAACCCCAATAGTATCACAAGAAACAATAATAAGATATATAAAAGCAAGCAGATAAATAGCAAATGAATAAGACAAGCAAACAAATAAATGAAAATTCACAAACAAGCGGATCTAACTCTTGCGAATCGAGTTAAGTTAGGCTTGACTCTCTCTAGCATAGGGCTATGCTTCTGTCCCCAGCAGAGTCGCCATCTGTCGTACCTCGAAAAATACGATCCTCGCGATGGTCGCGGAAAATACTGTTCAAAACAGAGTCGCCACCGAACTTTATTCATTCCAAGGATGGAATAGGAAAATATCGATAAAACCTTAAAAGGGATAAGAACATGGTCATCGCAACCAATATTCTAGGTTCGGGAGTCGATTACATAGAGGGAAGGTATTAGCACCCTCTATGTCCGTTGTACTCAACGGGAACCTCTTGATTTGATTCGCGAGAGAAAGTTAACTGCGTTTGTGTATCTTCTAAAGGGATTTACTTGCTAATAGGAAAAGGGGGTGATTTTAAGATAGGGTGCTCGCCAAGGATTGGGGCCCTTGTGCCTACGTATCTTCACTTGTAAGAAGTGGAAAATCAGAGCATTTGTAGTTCGTGGGACTACGGGTAAAGGTTTGGGAATTATGCTCGCTAAGATCATCGCAATCTTGTGCCTACGTATTCTCATTGATAAATGAGAAATAAGAGCAGTCGTAGTTCGGCCAACTACGGTAAAAAGGTTCGGAAATGAACGAGTGCTTAGGTCGCGCTCTAACTGCTAAACGTTGGCTTGTCTGCTTGCTAGGGGAGGCTGAAGCACGAGTTTGTTATGCGCGGAAGAAGGGAATAAACAATGTTCTTTGGTAAAAGGTATGGGAACCTAAAGGTGGGAAAGAAGGAAAAGTGCTCGCTAGGATCATCGCAATCCTATGCCTACGTATTCTCAACGGATGAGAGAAATCAGAGCAGCCGTAGTTTGGCCTACAGTTTGCTAAAAGGTTTGTGTTTGTAATGAACGAGAGTTTAGGTCGCATTCTAACTGCTAAACATTGGCTTGTCTGCTTGCTAGGGGAGGCTGAAGCACGAGTTTGTTATGCGTGGAAGAATGGACTAAACAATGTTCTTTGAAAAAGGTGTATGTGTTGTGGATTGCAGGAGGGCGAGTAGAATTTGATTGGTTACGTATTTTAGTTTGGAAAATAGGGTAGATTTGAATAGGTTTTAGGGTTGTGGTCGCACGGGGGCGAGGTATTTGGTTAGATGTATTGGATGTTTAGCTAGAGGTGACGACTACCTGAAGCTTAAGAAAGACTTCTCGGACCCAAGTAATCGGGAGAGTGAACCAAAGACTTGGAGCTCTCTCTTTTTCAACCTCAAATGCGAGAGGATAAAATTGAGTGTGGTAATCGGATGACGATTACTTGAAGCTTAAGAAAGACTTCTCAGACCCAAGTAATCGGGAGAGTGAACCAAAGACTTGAAGCTCTCTCTTTTTCATCTAAGTGTTGATGGAATTGGATACGAGTGAGTGAATCGGATGACGATTACTCGAAGCTTGAGAAAGACTTCTCGGACCCAAGTAATCGGGGAAGCGAACCAAAGACTTGGAACACTTTCTTTTTCATCGCCGAAGGAATTGTTTGAATTGCACTTGGAGGATAGGATGTGGTTAAACTATTTTAACAGATGAGGATTAATCGAAGCTTAAGAAAGACTTCTCAAACCTCAAATAATCGGAAGAGTGAACCAAAGACTTGGAGATCTCTCCTTTTCTCATCTAATATATTGAAAGATGTTTAATAATATTAGATTGTATTAATCGGATGACGATTACTCAAAGCTCAAGAAAGACTTCTCGGTCTTTAAATAATCGGGAGAGTGAACCAAAGACTTAGAGCTCTCTCTTTTTCATCTATGTGTTTATCATTTTTAGGAGACAATTGTTCGAGCTTAAGAAAGACTTCTCGGACCCAAACAATTGGGAGAGAGAACCAAAGACTTGGAACTCTCTCTTTTTCATCTTTTATTGAAATTGTGTTTAAATAGTTATTAAGTGTTTTCAATTTGATTTGAGAAAATGCTCGATATGAATCGAGATTTAAATTTGTGTTTTAACGTGTGCACTAGCAAAGTGGGCTAGTCTTCTAAGTGACCAACTAGAAATAATTGATCAAATAGGTATCACTGTAAGGAAGCCCAGGATTAAGCTTTAAAATGTTGTGTATTGTGATCAATAGGTTGATGGCGAGGCTTTGAAAGCACTCGACTTACAAGGGTAGAAAATGGCTCGACATGAATCGAGAATTAGTTTGAAAATGATTCGGTTAAGTGAGAAGCAACGATTAATATGGCATCATGAACACAGGACGTAAGTGAGAACATAGTCAAATAAAATCGAGATCATAAATGAATAATAAAACCAGATTAACCCTAAAGGTTGTCACAATATTTTAAACAATTATTAAAATAAACCAAAGAATACTCATAATTAATATAAAAAGATAAAAAATAAATAAAATAATAATAAAAAAAAGAATAAATTAATCAATTTAAAAAAACTAAATATAATAACTAAACCTCATAAAGATAGTAGGAGGTTCATAAAAAAAAATTAAAATAAAATGAGGAATCAAACTATGGGCTTCCAATCCAAACCCAAAAATGACCCAAATAACATTGTGGATTTGTGGTCCTATTAATATTATCAGTTGAAGAAAACTATTAAAAATGAACAAAATTAATTAAACAAAATTTTAAAAAAAACGTGTAAACAGAACATCATTGCAATCATCCAAGAGAGGCAATAGAACTTACCTCGTCGTTATCCTTGCAATTTCACCGGCAGGTTGAATTTATGCGATCTGAAACGGAGGTTCATGGATCCATTCTCCTTCGATCTTTCTCAACCTCATCTTCAAGTCGCAACCCACCCATTTTATCTTCGATCTCACTCTCAGTTTCCATTCGTTTGGGGTTTCATCTTGTTACGGTACAATGTTCTGTTGTTGTTGTTGGTGGTGAGGTGAAGGTGTGAATGGTGCGACTAGTGGCGAGCTAATCTAAAGCTGAAGAAATGCAGTTTTGGTGTATGATAGAGCAACAATGACAAGGGACCCAAATGCCGCGACTGCAACCTATCGCTCATCGACAACTAGCTCCAACATTCGTCAGAGAGAGAACTTAGCCTCTGCCGGTTCTGCATCGTCCTCCCGGTGCTTCGGTAATTACCACCAATCGCCTCGCTGTTGATTTTTGATTTGGGGAAAGAGAAGAGAAAATGGAACCCATGATTTGGACATGGTTTAGAGAGGGGTGCACACCAACTGTTTGTGAGAAAGCCTTTGTTTAGAAACATTGATTTTGAGGATTGCTTAGAGCTGGTGAATAAGTTGAATAATGTTGGGTTTTATGATGAATGTTATTGCTCGCTTGAGCTTGCAACAGAGGCATGGTGTATGTTTTGTAATTGGTCTGTGACTTCGTCTTACTCGCACTCCACTTCTGTCTTCTTCAACTTGTTCACGGTTTTGGTTTATCGTGGCAGATCTGAAGTGTTGTTGTTGATGTTCCGTGATAATAAATGAAGATTTTGAGTTTGGATAAGGTAGATGATTCACCAAAGAAACAAACTTGAGGGATGGGGTTTGTACTGAAGGTATGGTTGAAGGCGTATAGTTGAGTAGGGGTGGAGCAGCTTGTATGACTCTAGAGGTAGATGGTGGTTGTTTATTGATGAAGGTTAAGGTTGTGGAAGATTGAAGAAAGGTTTTGATGAATATTGAAGGGAGGAAGAGGTTTGAAGGATGATGGAGGAGATGAGAGGGATTTGAGGTGGTAAGCTAAAGGGTAGGCGGAAGGGTAAGAGAGGTTATGTTGATGAAAAATGGAAGAAGATTGTTGGTGATTGGTTGTGTCAAATTTTAGAAAGAAAAATTGAAATGAGGTTTAAGACCAAGGTTCTCCCTGTTTTTGAGGTATCTCTCCTCTCCTCCGTTGGGTTTGCTGTTTTTTGACAGATTTGTGTGGCTTATCCTGTGGTATCTGTTGCAGGTTTCGCAGCAGGTTTTGTCGTGTTGCTTAGTTGCAAGAGGCAGGACGGTTTCATGTAGAGTGGTTGTCCAATGTGCTATTCTGAAGTGTAGCAGAGTGCAGCAGGTCTAACAAAGGTAGGTTTTGGAGTTTGCATTATTTTTTAGGATTTGTGCTGTTGTAGTATTTTGTAGCAGACTTTGTGTTTGTGAAAGTTGTACGTTTAGGGTGTTGCGGGCTTGGTCTGGCGTGTTATTGGAAAGGTGGGGGAAGCTGAATTCGTACAAGCTGGTGGGTTGCAGGATGTGAAATGTGGGAGAAGCAGGTTATAAAGAAGGAAATTGTGGAAACCGAGTTAAGAAGGTGATGCGTTTCTCTGTATGAGTGAAAGCAAACAAAGGTAGTCTTCATAGGCTTGTCAATTTTTGTCCATCTCCCCCTTTTGCTTTCTGATTTCTACCCCTTTTTCAATTGTGGTGGATTTTATTTTTTGATGTAACCTCACTTTCAACGCTGTAGAAAGTTGTTTTTTCTTTGTGTTTTTGTGTGTGCAGGTCGTACATATTATGGTTTAACAGGTTGTGCTACAGCACGAGGTACCTATTATGGTTGTGCTTTGAAAGGAGAGTAGTGGGGCCATACTGGTACATCAAAGGTCTTGGCATGACTTTCTCTGTGTTGGTTGTAGCAGCACAAATTTGTTTCCTTCATTTTGTCGTTTTTCAGTAGCTGTAGAAAATTTTGGTTCATTTATGGGATTCAAAATTTGTCTCCTTCTGCAGGTTCATGAGGGATGGTCTTGTTTGATGGTGAGCTGTAGCTTTTGCCGTACGAACACGTCTCTTGATACAAATCAATGCACATTGGTTTTGGAGTCATGGTTTCAAGTGGGGAAATGCACAAGCTGCATATATTACTTGCCAGCCCTTTTGTTCCTCCCTTTCTTATTTCATGTAATAATTTTATGAACTAAAAAAATGTTAAAAGGCCCCCTTGTATAACAGGTTCTTATTATGAATGTCCTTTTCCTCATTTTTGGCACTTTGTATAACAAAATGGGCTATGGGCCTATTGGATTGTAATTGTATTTCAAAATTTTGAATTTGCATCTCTATTATGAAATTTAAAAGCATGTTTGAAGGCTAGTCCATGAGAATTTTTTTTCTTGATCCTTGACTAAAACCGTAACAGTCCAGACTTTGAAAATTCCATGTTGCTCCAAAATTCTTTGTTTATCCAAATTACAACTTTCTCGAATTCTCCACTTGAATCTTGAATTTAAACCATGGATAGCATCTTGAATTGGTCTTTGAGAATTAAAGTCAGTCATAAAACAATCTTAGTCATGAATCAATTGCCAAATCATTATTGACGAGTCAAAACCTTCACCATAAGCCCCTCCATAAACCGAACATGAAGCATTATCTTGACTAAACAACCAATTAGGTCAAAAACCACAAATGAACCTCAACAAGTGCTGAACTTTACTCCTGACTGGGCATTTTAGGCAATAAACACCATATATTTTCTCTTTGAATAATTGCCAGATGAAAATTTATATACAGGTGGGACAAATTTAGGGTATTACAGCTTGATAGCATGTTGTTTTATTTTCCTCTGTATGATTACTGTTATTCATTCTGGCTTGAGGTTGAGATGAGCTTGTGGAGGCTGCTGCCCCACACACATTTCCTCCCTCACTTGCTTGGCATGCATTTTTGCTGTTTACTGGTTAAGCTGAGGCTTTATCTGTTTCTGTGTATCATTGACATGATCCCTTAGGACTCTCATTTCCTTTGACAAGGAAGTGATGATAGAACTTTAGGTTGAAACCTATGCATGATAACTTCTAGGAGTTCCCTGTTTCAAACCTCAACCATAGGATGAATCCTTGGCAGGACAACATTAGGACTTGATAGTCTCCCTTTAGTTGAGCCCCTTCTCTTCTCATCTCAAACAACTTAAGATACAGTAATCATGAATGATTTCTTTCGTACGTTACGAGCCTTAAGCTATCTGAGAAAGGATTGTTGGAGAGTTTCTTTTCAACAGTCTGGATGTTTAGTATGGCACCCTTTGGGTGACATGCGACGCATTCACTCTCAGGTCATAGTCTTTAGTGCGATTGAAATTGCAAACACAATAAAAAACACTTCTTTCGTAAAAGACAGAAAACAAACTTCAAACCTTTTTGCCCCGTGGGCCCATAATTCAAAGGAAAGATTTTCTGAAGAAAAGAGTGTCGTTAAACTCCAGCGCCAACGCAAACAGGCTTTGTCCCTAATTGCTGGAACTGCTGTTTAACCCTACTCGATAAAACTGATGAATCTGAATCCCCGTAATCCATAGTAGCCCGAACTACGTAAGCTCTGATCTCTCATACCTGTTGAGAGTACGTAGGCACAATACTGATGTATTGGCGAGCCACCTTTCCCCGTAACCCGTCGTAGGTCGAACTACGTTGACTCTGATTTCTCATTCTCTGATGAGAATACGTAGGCATAAAGCGCGACGCTTTGCCGAGTCATTTTCTTTTCTGTTTAAGCCGGCCTTGATAGGTAGATAGATAAACCAACTCGTCCAGTAAACACAACAAGCGTGGATCCCGTCGAGTACGACGAACGTGAGGGGTGCTAATACCTTCCCCTTGCGTAACCGACTCCCGAACCCAGACAATGGTTGCGATGACCTTGTCTTACCCTTTTTCGTCAGGTTTTTCCGATCGTTTCCTTTCCCGCTCCGAGGGATAAATAACGAAAGGTGGCGACTCTTCTGTTTTGCCGGCACCTTATTTTCGCGGAAGCGACAGCTGGCGACTCTGCTGGGGACTCTATAGTTTCCTGGGATTCAACGTCTCGTATGCGAGTCAGTTTGGGGATCCGACGTCCCCTGCGAGAGTCAATCCTAGCGCTTGTATGATTACTTGTTGGGTTGTGTTTATTTATCGCATTTTATTTCCCGCATTTTATTTCCCGCATTTTATTTTCAGTATGATATGATTATCTGTGCTGTTGTGGGAGGGGCATTCTGATGAGTGAGAAGCCAGACCCAGGCTTGAGTGAACATAGCATTAGTTGTGGAAATTAGTGGGCGCGTGCTTGCTTTACAGGCACTAGTGTCTCATGAAATCCACACTCAGATGAGGTTCTCCTGGTTGGCTTCTCTTTCAACCCTTTGGGTTGAGACGGTTGTTGGTTTGAAGGATTGTCGACTCTGGGGACCGATCATTTGTGATTCAGCCGAGTGAGGCCGCTTCATGAGCTGGTGATGCCTCACCTTCTGGGTATCGTATCACCCCTCTTGAATGTCTGTGACGCTGATGAACGCATAGGATGCCGAACTTGAGTCAGTTTAGGTCCATACCTGTGAGAAGGGTTGGGTTTATTGCAGGAAACTTTGACCTTCAGACCACCTGGTTTTCTTGAGAGTGGATCAGTTTTGTTGGGATCTGAGGTTCTCATCTGCAGATATATGATTGTTCTTGACAGAGCAGGTTTTTGATTGGGATCAGAGGATCTTATCATCAGATGTGTATTTGTTCTTGACAGAGCAGGTTTATGACTGGGGTCTGAGGATCTCATTATCAGATGTTTGTTCTTGATAGAGCAGAGTTTTGGTCCTGTATCAGAGGTCCTTATTATCAGATGTGTGTTCTTGATAGAGCAGAGTTTTGGTCCTGTATCAGAGGTCCTTTATCAGATTTGTGTTCTTGACAGAGCAGAGTTTTGGTCCTGTATCAGAGGTCCTTATTATCAGATGTTTGTTCTTGGCAAAGCAAATTTACGGTCCTATGTATGTGTGTTCTCGACATAGCAGATTTGTGGTCCGATACCAGGGTTTTCTTCTTATCAGATACAGTGGTTGTACTTGACAGAGCCGCATTATGGTTTTGTTGATACAGAATCTCCACAACACAGTTGCCTTGATCTCCTGCTGCATGATTGCATTTTACATTGCTTTGCATACTCATTTGCATTTCATTAACATGTGTCTGTGTTGCAGGTACCGTTTTCCTCGATCCAGGATTTCTTACCTCCTATTGTATTGTTATGGGTTCTCTGAGGAAGACCGTGGCTTACAAGTTCCCTGCCCCTGATGTGGTTCGGCTGACCGGTTTGATTGCTTTAGCAGATGATTCTGTGAGGGATGAGTTCAGAAAGTCTTACGACAAATTGCTCAGTTTGGTTCGTAAACCTTCTGCGTTCGAGTTGAATGGGTTGCACGCTCTGCTGCAGTTCTACGACCCTCCGTTGAGATGTTTTACCTTCCAGGATTTTGTTCTCGCACCCACACTAGAGGAATATGCTGATTTGCTAGGTGTGCCTATCAAGAGGCGGATGCCTTTTGTTCATATGGATGTTGAGCCTGACCTGGCTGGTCTAGCTCCTTCACTTCATCTGGATGCCTCCGAGTTGGTATTGTCTAGTTGGAACAAGGTTCCTGGTTTCTCCTTGCAGTTTTTAGTGGGAAAGGCTCAGCAGTGCGCCAAAGACGGATGTTGGGTCGCGTTCAATGCCATCCTCGCTCTGTGCATATATGGCATCATTCTGTTCCCCAATATGCCTGATTTTGTAGACTTCGACGCATTTCATATCTTCGCATCAGGGAATCTAGTCCCTACCTTGATAGGAGATGTCTACCATTCCGTCCACTACAAAAACGAGAACAGGATGGGCAAGAATGTCTCATGCTGTGTGCCCTTGCTTTATAAATGGCTTGAGAGTCATCTGCCCAAGAGGGGTCCCTTTGTTTCGTCTACAGCCACAGCTGAGTGGTCCGAGCGTCTGATGAGTTTATCTGCAGAGGATATTGACTGGTTTGACAGAGATAGGCTGGGTACTGAGATTATCTTCAGCTGCAGCGGGTTTCCAAACGTGCCTTTGATAGGCAGGAAAGGCTGTATAAACTACAATCCGTCTTTGCTGGTCCGACAGTTCGCGTATGCTTTGAGAGCTCCGCCGAAGGATGAAGACGTACAGGAATCTCTGTACCTCACTAGTCTCCTAGAGGGGGATCTGTTATCCAAGCTTCAGCGCGCCTGGAATGGCATCAGTAAGAGGGGAAAGCCACTGCTGGGGAGAAGCAATAATCAAGCCTACGCTCCGTACGTGACGTGGATCAGAGCCAGAGCAGATGCTATAGGGATGCCGTTTCTTCCTGCCAAACCAGAAAGCCCTCCAATGATTGAAGAGCCTATTACTGTGCCCATTCAGCAGCATAATCAGGTGTTAGCTGAGAGAGATGAATTGAAGAGGGCAAACGAAGAACTGGAGAAAGAATTGGCTCAGCTCAGAAGCGAGAGAAACGAAGCCGTTCAACGACGTACTGGTGAACCAGCTAGGTACAGACCTGACTAAGCAGATAGCCGAGCGTGAGCGCATGGGTCAAGACTTCAAAGCTGTCAACGACGTACTGGCTACGAAGAAGCAGCACTTGGACGAAGCGTATCGAAGGATATCCAAGTTCAACCAGCACTGGAAGGCCTCCCTAGCCACCAGGAAAGAGCGGGAGGATAAGCTGATGCAACAGATCTCCAAGCTGGAAGCTCAGGTGAAGGCTAGTGAGAAGAGGTTTGATGAAGAAACCGCTCGCCGGTATGCCGCTGAAGGCCAGCTCAACAGAGCTCTCGCTAACCTGAAGGAGAGCAAACTGACGTTTGAATCCAAGAAGCGGAAGCTAGAAGATTGTTTCGGCGAAGGAGCATGGGAAGATTCAGTCGAAGGTCTTTAATACACCATTGTGCAAAGGGAATTACTCGTCGAAGGGTTACTCACGCTGCCTGATCATCCAGAAACGAAGGAGTTGTTAGAAGAGTATCGCGCCCGTGGCCGTACTTGACTATTTGTATTCCTTTTGTTTTGATCATTGTTGTATGCTGACCATCACCAGCCTTGTTGGCTGAGGTCACGCTGTTGATTCATCTTGTACTCGTTGATGTTGTGTACTGCCTTGATGGGCTATCTTTATATATGAGATTGTTATTTCCATGATCGGACTCGGACTTCTTATTATTATCAGCACTGGCACTCAGGCACTAGGATCGGGGGAGATCTCCCTAATGCACAGACACACGTTTGCATTTGCATGAAGCATTTGCATAACGAGCACTTTGTTGTTTTTCTTAACCCTTTTGTACTTTCCAGGTTGTTTCAGGTGGTTCCAGGATTGATCAGAGACCTATTCACCGCTATCCGACTAGAGCTAATCAAACCAGAATCATGGAGCAAGTGCAAACTGATGTTCAGGAACTCCGCGAAAGAATGGATCGCTTCATGGAGCTCATGCAAGCGGTCGCCAACGGCCAGGATCAGCTCAGAACCTTGGTTCAGCCTTTGATTTCGAGGGTCGATAGCAATGGCGTACTCCATGGTGGGACTGTGCCTACCCCTCCACCAGTTGAAACTCCACAGAATGGTGTTCCCGTGACCGGGGGAAACGGCAGTGCCAACGGCAATGTGATGGCCAACATGGGACTCAATACGACGGGCGTCGGTAATGGGAGTCTGGGAGCTAATGTCAATGTCGGGCTGGGCAACGGCAATGCCGGTGTTGGGAATCTGTTTGGGCCTCAGCCATGGCTAGAGGATCGTCAGGACGATGTGTTCTCTCAGAGAGGTGCTGAAGGGGAGCTGAATGCTGAGGCACGTCTAAGGTTCAAGGCACTTGAGGATAAGATGAGAGATATCAAGAACCAGAATACCCTGGGCGTTGATATGTCCAAATTAGGACTGATTGCTGATTTCAAGGTGCCTCCCAAGTTCAAGGTACCTAACTTTGAAAAATATAAGGGCACCACTTGCCCTCGCGTCCACCTGAGATCGTATTACAGGAAAATGTCAGCTCATTCTGATGACGAGAAGTTGCTGATGCACTTCTTTCAAGACAGTTTTTCCGGGCCATCCCTAGAATGGTACATGAGTCTGGAGCCTACTAGTGTGCGCACGTGGAAGGATCTTGCTGAAGCATTTGTGCACCACTACCAATACAATAGCGACTTGGCCCCGAACCGGGTCCAGCTGCAGAATCTGTCGCAGAGGAACAATGAAGGGTTTAAGGAGTACGCCCAGCGGTGGCGTGAGTTGGCAGCCAGGGTTCAACCGCCGATGGTTGAATGTGAGCTCGTGCAGATGTTCGTAGCCACCCTCCCAAGGGTTTACTATGAGAAGTTGGTCAGCGGTATGTCTGGGACCTTCTCAGATCTCATTATCACGGGTGAGCACATCAAAAATGGGATCAAGCTCGGGAAAATTCAAGGTGAGTCATCCTCAGCTGGAGGAGGCGGAAAGAAACCTTATAGTGGCAAAAGACGAGAAGGAGAAACGAGCGTTGTGTCCAACGCTCGAAGAAAGGGTAAAGTCCCTCACCAACAGGTGGCCAGCATAACTATCCCGGCGGTTCAACAGCCGCAGCAGCAGCATCAACCGAATCAACAGGATACAGAAAGTATCAGAATCGGGCACCTTTGTCGAGCTGTCACCTCGAGACACCGCCCATGTCGTACGTGCAACTATTGCAGACTTTGCTTCAGCTACATTTGATCTAGAAGAGAACGCTGGCTCCCTTGACAGGGGCACCGCCGCCAGGGTATGACGCAAATGCAACTTGTGAGTTTCATTCAGGGGCACCAGGCCACACAGTAAAGAACTGCAAAGCCTTCAAGCACAAGGTGCAAGACATGGTGGACGCCAAGATCATCAACTTCTCGGATAATGTGCCAAATGTCACGAAGAATCCTATGCCGAATCATAGGGGAGGCGGAGTGAATGCCATTATCGAAGACGAGAGTTCGGACTTGTTGACTGATGTCAGAGATCTGAAGACGCCGCTTAGCTTCGTTAAAGCTAAGTTGATGAAAAGAGGGTTCTTTCCAGGTTGCGGAGAGCTATGTATGGACTGTGCCACACGTTCTGATGGATGTGAACAGCTGATAGAGGGAATTCAAAGTCTGATGACTGAAGGGATTTTACAGTTCAGCCAGAGGGCCAAAAGCGGATCGGGAGAGGTAATGCTGAAGCAAGATGATGAGGTTGCCACCATCACCATCCCTCGCCAGACGATAACTATTTCCGCACCCAGTCCGCCCACGATTACCATCACCAAAGCTGGGCCAATACCCTTCGAGAGCACTAATGCTGTCCCATGGCATTATGGGGCTGAAGTCTACTGCAACGGACAGAAGTTGGAGCTAGAACCGTTTGGGTCGACTGTGGAGAACCTTGCGGGAATCAGTGGTATTACTCGCAGCGGAAGAGTGTTTGCAGCACCAGAGGTCGTGGCGGACAAGGCGTTCAGAGCTGACGCAACTGATAAAGGTAAAAGTAAAGTCGGTGAAGAGATCCCACGTGGGGCAGAAAAAGATTTGCTTGTTAAAGACGCCGAGGAGTTTATGCGGTTGATTAAAAAGAGTGACTACAAGATTGTGGATCATCTCCATCAGACGCCCTCGAAGATTTCCATCCTAAATTTATTGCTGTGTTCTGAAGCACACCGCAACGCACTGCTGAAGGTGTTGAACGCCGCATATGTACCGCAGGAAATATCGGTAAATCAGCTAGAAGAGGTCGTAGCCCACGTAAATGCTGGAAATGGGTTAGGGTTCACGGACCTAGAGCTGACGCCGAAGGGGAGGAACCACAATAGCGCCCTGCACATCTCGATAGAGTGTAGGGGCACGATTATGTCGCACGTGTTGGTGGACACGGGTTCGTCACTTAATGTTCTTCCGAAGAAGGCATTAATGAAGTTGGATACTTGTGGAGTGATTTGCACACCCAGTGATCTGGTTGTGAAGGCGTTCGATGGGACTCAAAGCCATGTTTTCGGGGAGGTGACCCTGCCAATCCAAGTTGGTCCGGAAACGTTCGACGCGGTCTTTTATATTATGGACCTCCACGTTGCACCAGAAACTCAAGTATGTTGTCGGAGGGAGCATCGTGACTGTTTGTGGCGAGGAAGACATAATGGTGAGCCATTTGTCGTCCTTCAAGTATGTCGAGATGGATGGGGAAATCCACGAAACTCTATGCCAAGCGTTCGAAGCCGTCAAGGTGAAGGACGTAGCTCTTGTAGTCACCGAAAAGCCAGAGATGACTCTCTCCTCATTCAAGGAAGCTCGGGCCGTTGTCCAAGCCGGATCTACCCCAGGCTGGGGGCGAATTTTGGAGATACCTAACAAGCAAGATAAGTTTGGGTTGGGATATTCTCCTGGAGCTGAAGCTTCTTCTTCTAGCAGTGCGTCGCGAGGTAAGGGGCCGATCCAGTTTACCAGCGGCGAAGTGATTTTCGAAGGCATCAACGCAGTGTCTGAAGACAGCGGAGATAGCGACTGTGACCTCGACTCTTGGATCCAACCAAGCAAGCCAGGCGAGGGCCTCAACAATTGGTCCGTCAAGGATATCATCCAGATGACAAGCGAAGAGTAATGAATTACTTTTTCCAATCATTGTACAACCCTATGTCCTACCCAGGGCATAGCGGTTTTATTGTCAGGGCCTTGTTGGATTATGTACATGCATTTTGTTAATAAATCAAAGGCGTTTTTCTTCGTATTCAAATATTTTGATCTCTGTTATTCCTGTTTTATATTTGTTTTGAAAAATAATAAAATGGCAATGGGGTTTATGCTAACCTGCATATCCTTGTTTTAAACTTAACCCTTGTTATTGCAGGATCCACATGACAGATGACATCGACTCTGGACCTTCTACGGCTCACTTCGACTTCGATTGCCCGATCTATCAAGCTGAAGAAGAGATTGATAAAGACGAAGACCTTCCTGAAGAGTTGGCCCGCTTATTGAAACAAGAGGAGAAAGTTATTCTGCCTCATGAAGAGGAGATCGAGATTGTGAATCTGGGTTCTGAAGAGCTCTTCAGAAACGTCAGGATAGGGGCTGCATTGCAGAATGATGTCAAGCAAAGATTGGTCGAGATGCTAAGAGAGTATAGTGACGTCTTTGCTTGGTCCTACGAAGATATGCCCGGACTTGACACTGACATCGTGGTCCACCACTTGCCGCTGCGAGAAGATTGCCCTCCCGTCAAGCAGAAGCTTAGGAGGACGAGACCAGATATGGCCGTTAAGATCAAAGAAGAAGTGCAGAAACAGCTTGACGCTGGCTTCTTAGCGGTCACCACTTACCCTCCGTGGGTCGCCAACATAGTGCCTGTACCGAAGAAAGACGGTAAGGTACGAATGTGCATCGACTATCGGGATTTGAATAGGGCGAGCCCTAAAGATGACTTCCCGCTGTCTCATATTGATGTGTTGGTCGACAATACTGCGCAGTTCTCCGTGTTTTCGTTCATGGATGGCTTCTCCGGTTACAATCAGATCAAGATGGCGCCGGAGGACATGGAGAAAACGACGTTTATCACTCCCTAGGGAACATTTTGCTACAAGGTAATGCCTTTCGGTCTGAAGAACGCAGGGGCCACTTACCAACGAGCAATGGTTACTTTGTTTCATGACATGATTCATCATGAGATTGAAGTCTATGTTGATGACATGATTGCGAAGTCCCAAACGGAGGAGGGACATCTGGTCAATTTGCTAAAGCTTTTTGAGAGGCTTAGGAAGTTCAGGTTGAGGCTGAATCCTAACAAGTGTACTTTCGGAGTACGGTCCGGAAAGTTACTGGGGTTTATCGTGAGTGAAAGAGGCATAGAGGTTGATCCTGCGAAGATAAAAGCGATACAAGAAATGCCAGTGCCAAAAATAGAAAAAGAAGTTCGTGGTTTCCTGGGCCGAATAAACTACATTGCAAGGTTTATTTCTCAGCTCACGGCCACGTGGGAACCGATGTTCAAACTGTTAAAGAAAGATCAGGCGATTATCTGGAACGAGGATTGCCAGAAGGCATTCGACAAGATAAAGCAGTATCTGCAGGAGCCTCCGATCTTGATACCCCCAGTGACTGGACGTCCACTAATCATGTACTTGACAGTTCTTGAGAATAGTATGGGGTGTGTTCTCGGTCAGCACGACGAGACGGGCAGAAAGGAGCATGCCATTTACTATTTGAGTAAAAAGTTCACAGACTGTGAATCTCGTTACTCGATGCTGGAGAAAACGTGTTGTGCACTAGCCTGGGCTGCCAAACATTTACGACAGTACATGCTCAATCACACCACTATGCTAATTTTGAAGATGGATCCGATCAAGTACATCTTCGAGAAGCAAGCGCTTTCGGGCAGGATTGCCAGATGGCAAATGGTGTTGACGGAATATGATATTCAGTACGTTTCCCAGAAGGCCATCAAGGGAAGCGTATTGTCTGAATACCTTGCCGAACAGCCGATCGAGGATTACCAGCCGATGAAATTTGAATTCCCTGATGAGGATATCATGTTTCTCAAAGCGAAAGATTGTGATGAACCGTTGCCCGACGAGGGTCCAGATAGGAAATCCCAGTGGAAATTGATATTTGACGGGGCGGTTAATTCTTATGGAAGTGGCATTGGGGCGATCATCACGACTCCCCATGGATCCCACATCCCGTTCACTGCGAGACTGACGTTTCCAGTCACCAATAATGAAGCGGAGTACGAAGCATGCATCATGGGTCTAGAAGAGGCAATTGATTTGAGAATCAAGAACCTAGACGTATATGGTGACTCGGCGCTTGTGATCAACCAGATTAAAGGGGAGTGGGAGACTCGTCAATCGAATTTGGTGCCGTACATGAATTATGCCAGAAGGCTACTTCCGTTCTTTGATCGAGTGGAACTCCATCATGTGCCCAGAGCCGAAAATCAGATGGCTGATGCCTTAGCCACGTTGGCTTCGATGTATAAAGTCAATTTTTGGAATGAAGCTCCAAGAATTGTCCTTTCTCGTCTTGATAGACCTGCATTTGTCTTTGCGATCAAGGAAGCCGCCAACGGCAAGCCATGGTTCCATGACATCCAGACTTTCCTTATGACTAAGGAGTATCCTGCGGAAGCGTCAACCCAGGATAAGAAGACTCTAAGGAGGCTGTCTGGAAATTTTTATCTCAATCCTGATGGAGTTTTGTATAAAAGAAACCATGATCTCGTGCTACTCAGATGTGTAGATGAGAAACAAGCGAGTATGCTCATGGAAGAAGTCCATGAAGGCACATTTGGTACGCACGCCGACGGGCATGCTATGACGAGAAAAATCCTGAGAGCAGGATATTACTGGCTGACGATGGAATCAGATTGCTTTAAATTCGCGAAGAGATGTCATAAATGCCAGATTTATGCTGATAAAGTTCATGTGCCGCCGTGCCCGTTAAATGTCATGTCCTCCCTGTTGCACCCTAAAATTTGCTCAACCTTATTCACTGGGTTTATGTTTCAATATCATTAGCATTTGCATATAGAGTCATGTACATAGACTAATCATCTGCATATCATAGCATAGCAAATCACCCAACAAGGGACCAAGCACTATTCTCATCTTTAGAAGCCTATCAAGAGGTTATTATCCCAGTTCAATCTCATTCAAGTCATCAGAAAAGGATTTGAAAGCAAAGAGTTCAGCAGATCAAGCCTTGAGTCCATCTCCTAGCTGAGGGTATCTGAGGGTCAACAAGAGGGTTGTGAGCTGTGAGTTGAAGGCATGGAGAGTATCTAGACATTATGAGAGACTTAGAAAGTCATTTAAAGAAGGAGACAAGTCATTGATGAGAGCACAAGAACTACAGCTGAAGACAGTCAACTAGGGTTTCATCTGGGTCAACCCTAGGTCAATTGACTGATTTAAAGGGCATTCAAGTCTATTGGAGATATGTGGGGTTCATCATTTGACATATAAAGAAGGATATGGAGATATGCCAAGAAGAAATCAAGAGAAATCAAGGAGAAGAGGAGTTTCTAAATTAGGGTTTCTGTGTAGAATCCCCTAGTTTAGGTCAAATTTCCAAGCAAGATAAGTCAAAATGCTAGCTTCAAATGGCTTATTGGCCAACATGAAACTTGTAGAGGATCTCAAGACCTTTAATTTGAGTGGTGGAAGACATCAAGGAGATTTATAGAACTCAAGTTATGGTCCTTGCAAGTTACAGGTCATCTGAGGTATCTGAAATTTTGTTTGTGAAAGTGACTTGACTTCCAAGCTAGTTTTACCCCTCAAGGAGATTTCAAGTGAATTTCTGGTCAACATAAGAATTGTTCCTCATTGTCTTAGATTTCTAGAATGGTATAGCATGCCCTCATATGATGTGTGGAGCTCAACTTATGGTCTTGGCAAGCAAAGGGTATTTTGGTCATTTGTGAATTACAGGTCATTTTAACCTATGCCCAAAACTCATACAAGGAAGCTTCAAATGGAAAAACTTACAACATCAAACTTGCTCCAAATGACATTTTGAGTCTAGAAAAGTGACCATGAGAGATTGGAAATGTCCATGGCACAAGGTTTCAAAATTGGTGAATTTAATGAAGGAAAATGGCTTAAAAAATGGTATTTTTCATATCTTGGCCAAATGATGCAAAATTATAGGTCATTTTGAATGGAAAAGGCATTCTAAGGACATTGGCTAAAGTGGAATTTTGAGTCTAGTTCAAGATTTAAGAGTTATCCATGGTTGCTTGCAATATAAGAAACATAATCAACATTCAAGGGAATTTTGCACAAGGGAAACTTCTCCAAGTTTCTAGGAGGTTCCTATATCACCTATATATTCATGCAAGCTGAATCATGCAAGGGTTGGTGCTACCACTTTGTCAAAAACCTCCATTTTCACTCATTTTTCATTCTTGCATAAGCCTCTCAAATTCCCTCAATCTCTCACCAAACTTCAACATTCTTGATTCAATCTTCATCATCATCACACAAAGATCAGAATCCACACATTTCTTTGGAAAATTGAGCAAGGAATTGTGATATTCATCATCATCATTCAAAGTGCAAGAACCTTGGAACTAGAAGATTCAAAGCTTTGGAGCTTCTCTAATTGCATACAGAACTCATCTCCAAGATTACTGATCAATTTCCCCACCTTTCAAGCATTGGATCAAGTGCATTCCATAACTGTTTTCAGTTTCATAACAGGTTGGTAACCTCCTTCGAATTGCATAATTTAATGAGAATTTTAGAGAATTGTTAGTGTAGACTGGTTAGGATAAGGGAGATGATTGATTTTGATAAGTTTGAGCAAGTTTCATGGACATTGATTATGGTGCACCATTTCTGTTGAAGCTTAGAATGGCAAGAATCGTGTGAGATAATCTTGGATTGAGTGCTTAAAATGACCAGGGTGAGGTGTAGGTTAGTTTAGGATGATTTCCATGGAGAATTGAGAGGATCAATATCAGTGGAGAATGATGGATACGATCTGTTGCACCTATTGAATTGCATTATTGTTTGAGTTTTAGAAGAAGGTAATGTCATGGCTGTGTAGAGGGAAGAAATTGGAGTATTTTTGGTTTTTACAGTGAGAGCTTTCATGGAGGATTGAGGGAGAACAGGGAGGAGGAAAGTTCATGCACGATGGTGGAGTTGCAGAAGCCCTAGGGTTTCTAAGGTTGAAGATGAAGTCAGAGCCACACGATCCAGGGTTTGACTTGGACTTGAGATGTGATCTGACGGCTGTCATTTAAAGCTGAAGCGGAGGGAAATTTCAAAAGAGACCAAACGCTGCGTTTCATTAATTGGGGGGTTGGGCTCAGAGCGCTATCCACACCCCCCATTTTAATAAGCCCAATGCATTGAACGTGTTATCCCTGCTATTCACACCCCCTCCATTTTATTTCTTTTTATTTTCTTTTATTCCTTTTAATTTTTTCATGCATCTTCTAAAAATCATATAAAATCTAAAAATCATTATTTTTAATTCATTCTTTTTGCATATTGTTCTTTAGGATGTCAAGAAAATTATAAAAAATAAAAATTGCATTTTATTTTTTATTTGATATTTTTCCCATATTTTCTAAATAAATGACATTTTAATAGTTTCATTTTATGCATGATTTTGTTATTTTTTGTTCTATCAAATGCTTCAATATTTTTTTGTTCATTCTTTTTAGGTTGTTTAGGTTAGACATTGAACTTATAGATTCAATTTAGTTCCCATTTTTAGAAATTAATTTTAGGTGCTTAATGAAAGCTTGAACAACATGGATAAAACTAGGGTTTTAGGTGATGACTTAGGAGGCTTGATTCTTTCCCTTAGGACTTAGGATTTAACCAGTTTAGTTATGGGACTATAGGGGCTATGGGTAGTTATTAGATCCCCTAGAAAAAGTTAGGATTCCCCTACTGCTATTTTGTACTGTATATCTGATTGACTGGTGTGGTGTGCCCTATGGGGATTATTGCTTGCTTGTGTGGGTATTGGGATTGTCTGGGGATTTGGGAGAGTTGAAGACTTGAGGAGATGGAAGCCATTGGAGATCCAGAGATTGAAGATCAACTTCCAGAGTTGAAGAGAAGATTCTTGCTAGCAGATGCTGAGGAGACTAGGGTTTAGGAGCTAGGCAGAGCTCTAGGTTAGAAAGTTTGTTTCTCAAACAGGGATTGCCTTGTCTGCATCCATTCTTCTCTGTGATTCAGAGTCTCTCTAAGACACTCACCCCCTTCCTTTGGAAGGCTTGGTGATAGTGTCTAAGAGATAGAACTCTTGAGAGAAAATGTCTTTTGTGTTAGAAGCAGTTTGTTCACCACCTTTGGTAGTCAACTGATTGCTTAACACCCAATCCACTCTTATGACTGATCCCTCATCCTGGAGGATTGAGCTTGAAGAACAGCCATTGCAGATAGAAGATTGATGATCAAAGCCATTGCCTGAAGGCCATGAAGATGGAGATTGATGCTTGTTGAAGCCTGTAACTGATTGGAGATTACTTGAAGCCAGTTATTGATGTAGAGCTGCTGAAGCTGTTTATTTTTCTTGCTGTATTTCATTTCTTGATGTATTGATTGGTTTTCTGGACTGTATTGTTTGCTGTTTACCCTGCTGGGTTGAAAGTGAAGTCTGTTCACTTTTGCCTATTGTTTTCTAGGTTCGAGGTTGAGTGGGACTCCCTTGCCTCGCTTGTACTGTTGCATCCATGCATTTTACTACTGTATATATCTGATATTGTTTCTGTTTCTGCCTATCCCTTAGGATCTCTGTTTCTCTCTGTGCAAGAGAGGAGCATGATAGACACTAGGTCTTAACCCGTGCATGATAACATTAGGTTAGTTTGTTTCCCTTCGCAACCGTAGGTTAGAGTTCTGTCTCTTTCTTTCTCAAAACAAACAGAAAAACACAATAAGATTTCAAACACAATAAAAGACACTTCTTCCGTAAAAGAATGTGAACTCATCAAAGCGTCATTTTTTTCCGCTGGGACTGTTGATCAGAAAACCTTTTTCAGAAGGAATAAAATCAACCAAGACAAGCTTGTGTCGTACGTGGCCCGAACTACGTTTGCTCTGATCTTTCATGCTGTATGAAAGTACGTAGGCATAGGATGCGATATCCTAGCGAGCAACCTTCCTCTCCTTTCCCGTAGGTAGGCGAACTACGTTGACTCTGATTTCTCGTTCCAGACGGGAATACGTAGGCATAAAGTGCGATACTTTGCCGAGTCATTTTATTTTCGTTCTCGTTTCTTTTTAACCCCTGAACTTTAGAGTAGATAGAATAACAATCCATACCCGAAAACAAGCGTGGATCCCGTCGAGTACGATGGACGTGAGGGGTGCTAATACCTTCCCCTTGCGTAACCGACTCCCGAACCCAGGTTTTGGTTGCGACGATCATACCTTTCCCGTGTTGTGCGAGGTTTACTCTGAGCGTTTCCTTTCCCTCCCGTGGGATAAATAACGCACGGTGGCGACTCTTCTGTTCAGCCGGCGTCGATTTTCGCAGTAGCGACAGCTGGCGACTCTGTTGGGGATCCAACATCCCCTGGCTGCTAAGGACTGCGATGGTTCTTATGCATTTGGGATCCAACGTCCCTTAAGAGAGTCGATCCTAGCGCTTGTTTTCCCGTCGAGGATTTTGTATGGAGTTATTTTATATTTCTAACCTTCTATTTTTTCAGCTTTATATATTGATTATTATTGCTGTATCTGGGGTGTGACGGGTGTTCTGATATTGAGTGAGAAGCCGGACCTGGGCTTGAGTGCACCTAGAATTAGAGTAGAAATTAGTGGGCGTCCGCTTGCTTTGCTTGCTTTGGTGTCCCATGAAATCTACACTCAGACGAGGTTCCTCTGGTTGGCCTCCTGCCCCTTCCTTTGGTTGGCGTGGGTTGCTGGTTAGTTGGATTGTCGACTCTGGGGACCGATCATTTGGAAGTTGGCTAAGTGAGGCCTCTTCAGGAATTGATGATGCCACTCCTTCTGGGAATCGTATCATCAACCCTGAAAGTCTGTGACGCCGACGACCGCATAGGATGCCGTACCTTGTGCCAGTTATAGGGCCACCCACCTGTGAGGGGATTCAGGGTTATGCAGGTAACTAGACCTTCAGACCACCGGTTTGTTTCTTGATCAGGATCCTGGATATTTATGGAGGGTTCTAAGGTCTGTCAGAGACCAGGTGGAGATGTGTTCTAAGGTCTGTCAGAGACCAGTTGGTGTGTTCCGAGGTCTGTCAGAGACTATTTGGAGATGTGTTCTGAGGTCTATCAGAGACCAGTGGGAGAAATGATTTGAGGTCTGCCAGAGACCATTCAGGTTATGATTATGGGGTCTATCAGAGACCAATATTGGACCTTTGTTTGAGGTATATCTGAGACCAGGGCTTGAGGATTTCTGGATGGTCTATCTGAGACCTTTCTTGATTGGGTTCAGGCTATTCAGCTACAGCTTCGGTCCCTGTTGCATGTTGCTTGCATTGCATTACTGCATATCCATTACCATTTGCATTTCACTAACGTGTGTCTGTGCTGCAGGTGCATTTGCATTTCCCTAGTTCTAGTGCCCAGACTTCTGAGTGTTTGATCATGACTAGCTTAAGGAGAACGGTTGCTTACAAATTGCCTACGCCTGATATTGTTCCTCTACTTGGGTTAATCTCTCTTGCTGATGAGGGTGTTCGTAGGAGCTTCCGGATGAGCTATGGTAGATTATTGAGATTGGTGTGCAAACCTACAGAGGTAGAGTTAGATGGGCTGTATGCTCTGATGCAATTCTACGACCCTGCTTTGAGATGCTTTACGTTCTCTGACTTTATTATGGGACCAACCCTGGAGGAATACGCTGAGTATGTTGAGCTGCCCGTGCAGAACCAGGTTCCATTCATTCATTATGACGCCAAGCCCAAGCCGGAGGACTTGGTAAAAGCTTTGCATATTGATGCTTCTGAACTGGTGACCACTGTTTCCCGTGGAGTTCCAGGCTTCTCATTTCAGTTCTTAGTTGGTAAAGCCCAGGAGTACGCCAAGAGCGGGTGCTGGATTGCTTTCAATGCTGTGTTGGCTTTGTGCATTTATGGCATAGTTTTGTTTCCCAACATACCGGATTTTGTGGACTTTGATGCTTTCTACTTGTTTGCCGCTGGTAATCCTGTACCTACCTTACTCGGAGATCTCTACCACTCACTGCATTACAAGAATGAGAAGGGAAGAGGGAAGAATGTTCATCTGTGTGTGCCCTTGTTGAGTATGTGGTTTGAGAGTCACCTTCCTAAGAGGGGATCTGTTGCAGAGACTACAGTCCCAGTTGGTTGGCCGGAGCGCCTGATGAGGCTATCGTCGGAAGATATGAAGTGGTTTGATAGAGATCTGTTGGGATCTGAGCTCATCTTCAGTTGTTCTGGGTACCCTAATGTGCCGTTGATAGGAAGAAAAGGGTGTATCAATTACAACCCTTCTCTATTCATTCGCCAGTTCGGATATGCACTGAAGAACCCGCCTCAGGAGGAAGAAGTACAGGAATCTCTGTACTTCACAGGTGACGTGAAGGGGGAGTTATTAGCCAAGTTGCAACATGCCTGGACGCGTATTAACCGCAGAGGGAAGCCGTTGTTAGGAAAGAATGACTGTCAGGCCTATGCACCTTATAGGGTTTGGATTCAGGAGAGGGCTAGTCAGTTGAGGATGCCGTTTCCAGACGCACCAGTTCTTGATCCTATTCCGGTAGCGGAGCCAACTACTGTTTCTAGGGAAGTCTATGAGAAAATTGTGAGAGAAAAAGAAGCCTTGATGAAGATCAACGAAGGGTTAGAGCAAGAGCTAGCTCAAGTACGCAGTGAGAAAAACAAGGCCGTATATGCTTTCCAACAACAGATCGAGCTGTTAAACAGGTTAGGGGCTGAGTTGACCGAGGAAAAGAAAAAGCGCGAACGTCTGGGGCAAGAGTTCAGAAGCTCCCATGACATGCTGGAAGCCAAAAAGAAGGCACTCGACGCAGCACACCGAGAAATCTCCTCTTGCAATAAAACTTGGAATGCTACACTCACCAATAACAAGAAGAGGGAAGATAAGTTGAAGCAGCAAATCTCCGACCTCGAAGAGAAGTTGAAGTCTAGCATCAAGAAGTGTGAGGAAGAAGTGATGACCCGGTATAGTGTCCAGCATGCACTGAACAAGGCAATCAAATCCAGAGATGAAGCGGTGTCTCAGAAGCGAAAGCTCGAAGACTGCTTCGGGGAAGCAACATGGGAAGAAACTGCTGAAGACGTGCACCGCGTTCTTAAGAAGAGAAACCAACTGGTTGAAGGGCTGCTTACCCAACCAAGTCATCCGGAGACCAAGAAGTTGCTAGAAGAGTACCAGACTTATGGGAGTGTTTGATCATTTCATGTAGTAACTTGTATGCTTTATTTGCATAGTGTTGACCATCACCAGGATTGTTGGTTGAGGTCATGCCTTCTTATTGTACTCTCAGTGATATTGTACTCTCGGCTTATTGATTTTCCCTGCAATATATGAGGCTTTCTATGATTCAGCTCCGATATTCCTATTGTCAACACTGTCACTGCACTAGCACCTTCACACTAGAACTGGGGGAATGAATTTCCCTAATGCACAGACACATTGCATTGCATTCATACTCATACTGCATCCCAGGTAATCTTTGAATAGTGTCTTATTTCCTGCTCTGTAACAGGTACTTTCCAGGATTGCAGATCAACATCCGCACCGCTATTCTACCCGCACCAATTGTCGAAGAATCATGGATCAAATGCAGAGCGAGATGCAAGATGTGCGCGAGAAGCTCGCTCTCTTCATGCAGACCATGGAAGCTATAGCAAAAGGGCAGGAGAATTTGCAGGCCATGGTCCAGCCTCTATTGGCCCGAAACGCTGGTCATGGTAATGAAGATCATCAGTCTGTACGGGTCGATACTGCTCATGGAGACGGTACTCCCACGCCAGTGGCTCCGCCTGTAATCAATACACCTGCTGCTAATGTCAATAACGCTACCGCTGCTGCAAATGGTAACGTCGGAGTTGGAAATGAGACTGCTATCCATAATGTTGGGCTGGGTGATGTCAATTTGGGTGATAATCTAGGCGGCAACGACTTTGTCAATGCTGGATTCGGATTCAACGATCAGGGATTCGATAACACTGGGAAGTATGGCTTTAATGCTCAAGGCTTTGGGCAAGACGGTTATGGCGCGACCAATCAGGGTTACGGAGGCTTTGGAAACGGAAACGGCACTGGATTTATGGCTTTTGGTCCTGCTGGAGGTGTTCAAGGGTACGGCAACAGAGGCCGAGGTCCGGGGATGAATCAGATCAGAGCTGGGCGTAATAATGGATATGATGGATATGGGGCTGGAAACGGTATGTGGCAAGAAGATCAGCAGGAAGACGCCTTCTCCGGAGGAGGTTTTGAAGGGCCGATGGATGATTCCCAGAAGATCAGAATGCTGGAAGAGCAGATGAGGGGAGTCTTAAACCAAAGTGCTGTGGGATTGGACATGGCAACAATGGGCTTGGTACCTGGCTTAAGGGTGCCAATTAAATTCAAAGCTCCCGCGTTTGACAAGTATAAAGGAGACACATGTCCGAAAGTGCATGTACGAGCTTATTACAGAAAGATGTCTGCATACTCAACTGATGAAAGAATGCTAATGCATTTCTTTCAGGATAGTCTGTCGGGCCCTTCCCTAGAGTGGTACATGGGGCTGGAGCCAACTGATATCAAGACGTGGAAGCAATTAGCAGAGGCATTTGTAGCCCATTACAAGTATAACAGCGACTTGGCACCCAATCGGGTCCAGTTGGCCGGGCTGTCGCAAAAGAAGGGGGAGAGTTTTAAAGAGTATGCGCAAAGGTGGCGCGATATGGCTGCCAGGGTCCGTCCTCCGGTGGAAGATAAGGAAATGAATGACATGTTTGTCGGCACATTCACAGGGCTGTTTCATGACATGCAGTTTCACACGTCTCTGGCCAGTTTTTCAGATCTGATTCTAATGGGAGAAAAGATTGAACGTAACATCAAGCAAGGAAAGTTCCAAGTCGAGGAATCAACTGCATCCAGCAGTAATAGGAAAGCTTATGGTGGGCGCCGTCAGGGCGAGGCAAGCGCAGTATTTGGAGGCCGAGGCCGAGGCCGAGGCAGAGGACGAGGTCAATATCGTCAGCCGCAGCAGGTGGCAAGTGTTACTATCCCGTATCAACAACAACCACTCCAGCAACAACAACCGGTTCAGCAACAGCCAATGCCACAGCAGCAGCAGCCTCAGCAGGGTGCACAGCAGGCTCAGCGAAGATTCCAGGGTAGTAAACCGAGAAGAGTGTTTGAGAAGCCTCCCTCGACCTACGCCGATTTGTTGCAGACATTGTTGGGATTGAATCTAGTAGAGAAAAGAACTCTGGCACCGATAACGGGAGCTCCCCCGTTTGGTTACGATGCAAGCCGGCACTGTGAGTTTCATTCTGGGGCCCCGGGTCACGATATAGAAGGTTGCCATGCTTTTAAGCACGTGGTGCAGGATCTTTTGGACAACAAGACTATCAACTTCGGAACGGCAGGTCCGAATATAGTGCAGAAACCCATGCCTAATCATGGGGCGAACGCCATTCTGACTGAGGAAGGGTTGAATCTGATTATGAATGTCGATGATTTGAAGACGCCGCTGAGCGAGATAAAGAGCCGACTGTTGCAAAGAGGTGTTTACCCAGGATGTAACGAGTATTGCTTAGATTGTTGGACCCTAGCTGGGGGGTGTGAGGATTTGAAGAAAGGCATTCAGGCTTTAATTGATGAAGGTATATTGCAGTTTGATCAAGCAGCCACTGAAGAACCCGCGGGGGCAGTAGCAGATAATCAGAATGATGTGGCTACTGTGACGATTCCTCGGAAGACGATCACTATTGCAGCACCAGCTCAGCGCCCACCGATCACCATAACTAAAGCCGGGCCGATCCCGTACGAAAGCACGAAAGCAGTCCCATGGTCATATGGGTTGGAAGTATATTGTGACGGAATAAAAATTGATGTTAATAAACAGCCAGCCGAGACGGTGGATAATGTTGTCGGCTCAGGAGGCATGACAAGGAGTGGCTGGATCTTTATATATCCTGAAGTGGAGACTGAAAGACTAGCGAAAGGAAAAGGGAAAGTGGTTGAAAATGTTCCGGTGCAAGCAAGTGAAAAAGAAGCAGCATCGAAGGATGTAGAAGAGTTCATGCGCTTGATTCGAAAAAGTGATTATAAGATTGTGGAGCATCTGCAGCAGACACCGTCCAAGATATCTATCCTGTCATTGCTGTTGTGTTCGGAAGCTCACAGAAATGCGTTGCTGAAAGTCCTGGACACTTCTTTTGTACCCCAAGACGTCTCCGTAAATCAGCTAGAAGGAGTGTTGGCACATGTGAACGCAGGCCACAGTCTGGGATTTACTGATTTCGACTTGACTCCGAAAGGGAGAGATCATAATATGGCGCTGCACGTATCTGTTGAGTGTAGAGGATCAGTAATGTCGCACGTATTGGTTGACACCGGATCATCTTTGAATGTGCTGCCCAAGAAGGCGATGATGAAGTTGGATGTTAGAGGAATTTTGTGCACACCTAGCGACTTGGTAGTCAGAGCATTTGACGGCACGCGGAGAACAGTCTTTGGATCGATTACCTTGCCTCTGCAAGTGGGGCCGGAAGTCTTTGCAACGGAGTTTTATATCATGGATATACAGCCTGCGTACAGCTGCTTGCTTGGAAGACCCTGGATTCATGGGGCAGGGGCAGTCACGTCCACCCTGCATCAGAAGTTAAAATATATGGTCGGAGACAGCGTAGTCACCGTGTGCGGAGAAGAGGACATCCTGGTCAGCCATCTGTCGTCCTTTAAATATGTGGAGGTCGACGGAGAGATCCACGAAACGCCCTGCCAGGCATTCGAAGGTTTGCGCATCAAGGATAAAGGTCCCGGGTCGAGCAAAGCGTCGGAGATAGCCGTCTCGTCGTATAAAGAGGCTCAAGCCATAGTAGAAGCAGGAGAAGCAAAGGGCTGGGGCAAAGTGCTGGACATTCCTGTGAAGATGGACCGGTTCGGGCTGGGATACCAACCGTCGTCATCAACTCCTTCCGTGGGGGCACCCCGTTTCAGAAAGCCAATCACCATCTCTGCCGGTGGGGTGTGTCATGAAACTGTCAATGCTGCTTCAGAGTCTGATGAAGGAGACAGCGACTGTGATATGGATGCCTGGATTCAGCCAAGCACGCCAGGACAAGGACTGTGCAACTGGTCTATTCAGGAGCTTGTTCCTGTGACTTTTAAACAGTAATGCTTTGCTTTATTAATTGTTGAATAATCTGATGTCTTGCCCGGGGCATCGAGATTTGCTTAGGGCTGTGTTGTTATAAACATTGCGTGTCAATCATTAAATAAACGGCGTTTTTTTTTTCATGTGCAAATACTGTAATCCCTGTCTTTCTTGTTTTATATTTTTTTTCAATAAAACGGCAACGTGGTTATTCGCTTTATACGCATTTTGAAGCACTTAACCATTCCTTTTGCAGGATAACATTTTCAGATGACATCCTTGAACCACCTATGACTCGTCCCGACTTTGAGCACCCGGTGTTTCAGGCCGAAGAAGAGGTTGTCGAAGATAGCGACGTTCCTGAAGAACTGTCCTGGTTAGTAAAGCAAGAGGAAAGAGCCATTCTGCCTCACGACGAGGTCATCGAAATTATCAATTTGGGGTCGGAAGGGGTTGAGAAAAACATTCGTATCGGAGCCGCGCTGCAGGATGATATCAAGTGGAGACTGGTTGAAATGCTCCAAGAGTATAGTGATGTATTCGCTTGGTCGTATGAAGATATGCCAGGGCTCGATACAGATATGGTCGTGCATCGCCTGCCACTGAAAGAAGATTGCCCGCCGGTCAAACAAAAGCTTCGCAGAACTCGACCAGATATGGCAATGAAGATCAAAGAGGAGGTTCAGAAACAGTGGGACGCTGGTTTCTTGGCTGTGACGAAGTATCCTTCATGGGTTGCCAACATCGTACCAGTGCCCAAGAAGGATGGCAAGGTTCGAATGTGCGTAGATTATAGAGATTTGAATAAAGCAAGCCCAAAAGACGATTTCCCACTTCCTCACATTGACGTGTTAGTTGATAATACTGCTCAGTACTCCGTATTCTCCTTCATGGATGGCTTTTCAGGCTATAATCAGATTAAAATGGCACCAGAGGATATGGAGAAGACTACTTTCATAACGCCTTGGGGAACATTTTGTTACAAAGTGATGCCCTTCGGTTTGAAAAATGCTGGGGCAACATATCAGCGTGCGATGACGACTCTTTTTCATGACATGATGCATAAAGAGATCGAAGTATATGTTGACGATATGATTGCCAAATCCCAGACGGAGGAAGAGCATCTGGTGAATCTGCTAAAGCTATTTAAAAGGCTTAGGAAGTTCAGGCTGAGGCTGAATCCTAACAAATGCACCTTCGGGGTGAGATCGGGTAAGCTCCTGGGGTTTATTGTAAGCGAAAGAGGAATAGAGGTCGATCCTGCTAAAATAAAAGCAATTCAAGAAATGCCGACGCCTAAAACAGAGAAAGAGGTGCGCGGGTTTTTAGGGAGATTGAACTACATCGCCCGGTTCATATCTCACCTAACGGCCACGTGTGAACCATTATTCAAGCTGTTGAAGAAAGATCAAGCTGTGACGTGGAACGAAAATTGTCAAAAGGCGTTCGATAAAATAAAGCAGTATTTGCAGGAGCCTCCTATTTTGATACCCCCAGTGGCAGGCAGACCCTTGATAATGTATTTGACGGTTCTTGAGGGAAGCATGGGTTGCGTTCTCGGTCAACACGACGAGACGGGAAGAAAAGAGCATGCGATCTATTACCTGAGTAAGAAATTTACAGACTGCGAATCTCGGTATTCAATGCTGGAGAAAACTTGTTGCGCGCTAGCCTGGGCCGCCAAGCGTTTGAGGCAGTACATGCTGAATCATACAACCATGCTCATCTCGAAGATGGATCCTATCAAATATGTGTTTGAAAAGCAGGCGTTGACAGGGAGAATTGCCCGTTGGCAGATGGTCTTGACTGAATATGACATTCAATACGTCTCGCAGAAGGCTATAAAGGGGAGTGTGCTGTCTGAGTATCTGGCGGAGCAGCCTATTGAAGAGTACCAATCGATGAGGTTTGATTTTCCTGACGAGGACATCATGTACTTAAAGATGAAAGATTGTGAAGAGCCGTTGCCAGACGAAGGACCAGAGTTGGGTTCTAAATGGAGGATGATCTTTGACGGAGCTGTGAATGCTTACGGTAGCGGAATAGGGGCGATCATCACTACGCCACACGGGTCGCACATCCCGTTTACTGCCCGATTGACCTTTGCCGTTACCAACAATGAGGCCGAATACGAAGCTTGTATAATGGGGCTTGAAGAAGCCATTGATTTGCGAATCAAACATCTAGACGTATACGGAGACTCAGCTCTGGTGGTGAATCAGATAAAAGGGGAATGGGAGACACGGCAACCCAATTTGATACATTACATGAATTATGCAAGGAGATTGTTGCCTTTCTTCGACAAGGTTGAATTGCATCATGTACCGCGGGCCGAGAATCAAATGGCTGACGCCCTCGCCACTTTGTCTTCCATGTACAAGGTCAACTTCTGGAACGAAGCTCCCCGAATCATTATCTCTCGGCTTGACAGGCCAGCTTATGTATTTGCTATTGATGAAGCATCTGATGGCAAACCATGGTATTTTGATATCCTTAATTTCCTGAAGAATAAAGAGTATCCGGCTGGGGCATCCAGTCAAGATCAGAAGACTCTCAGGAGATTAGCGGGTAATTTCTACTTGAATCCGGATGGCGTCTTATACAGAAGAAACCACGATTTGGTGTTGTTGCGTTGTGTAGACGAAAAATAGGCAAAGCTGCTCATGGAGGAAATACACGAAGGTACCTTTGGTACGCATGCTGGTGGACATGCTATGACGAGAAAACTGCTGCGGGCAGGTTACTTTTGGCTGACTATGGAAACTGATTGTTTCAAGTTTGCGAGGAAGTGTCACAAGTGCCAAATCTATGCTGATAAGATCCATGTGCCTCCAAGTCCTCTAAATGTGATGTCATCGCCTTGGCCATTTTCAATGTGGGGAATCGATATGATTGGAAAGATCGAGCCGACAGCTTCTAACGGGCATCGGTTCATCCTAGTAGCAATCGATTATTTCACCAAGTGGGTGGAAGCGGCGTCTTACGCAAATGTAACGAAGCAAGTGGTGGCCAGATTCATCAAAAGAGATATCATTTGCCGATATGGGATTCCCGAGCGGATAATCACGGACAACGGTTCAAACTTGAACAACAAAATGATGAAGGAGCTCTGTCAGAATTTCAAGATCGAACATCACAACTCCTCCCCGTACCGACCCAAGATGAATGGCGCTGTTGAAGCGGCCAATAAGAATATCAAGAAGATCGTTCAGAAAATGGTGGTGACTTATAAGGATTGGCACGAGATGCTACCTTTTGCTCTGCACGGTTATCGTACGACGGTACGCACATCAACCGGGGCAACCCCGTTCTCATTAGTGTACGGAATGGAGGCGGTATTACCATTGGAAGTCGAAATCCCTTCTCTGAGGGTATTGCGAGACGTTCAGCTGGACGAGGCAGAATGGGTGAAAGATAGGTTGAACCAATTGAGTTTGATGGATGAGAAGAGGCTAGCTTCTTTAGCATATGGTCGTTTGTACCAGAGCCGAATGAAGAAAGCGTACGACAAGAAGATACATCCGCGAAGCTTTCAGACGGGCGACCTTGTGCTGAAAAAGATTCTCCCGCCGCAAACAGATCACAGGGGCAAGTGGACCCCCAACTACGAAGGGCCGTACGTTGTCAGGAAGGTCTTTTCAGGAGGAGCGTTGTTGTTGTCCACCATGGACGGAGAAGACTTTGCGTCACCTGTGAATTCGGACGCAGTTAAAAAATACTTTGCTTAAAATAGACCCGCTGGATAGAAAAAAGAGAGTCCAGGCAAAAATGGGGCATCCTGGCGAACCAAAGACAGAATGAAAGGTTCGGGCAAAAATTAGGGATAAAATTGAAAAAATGTACACCCGCGAAGTTGAAAACCTACACTGGGCGGCTTCGGCAAAAAAGGGTATCCCGGTGAACTGAAAACCCGTAAAGGGCGGTTCACGCAAAAGTTAGGGATTTGAAAAGCAAATGACTGCGGTCCGAATTTGATAGTTGCAATGAGCATCAATGCGGGAGAATATATTTGAGGAGCCAGTTATCGGATACAATCTCTTCAGAAGTGGGGATACCGGGAAGGCATTAGGGTCGGACGAGTCATGGGAGGATCAGTTCGTGGTGTTCATCTGCGTCCCGTTGCCGACATGTGTACAAATTTAAGTTGTCAATATTTATGCTTCTTGTGCATACTTGTATACTTGTATATTTGCTTTGTGTAGCTTCCTCATTTCAGGAGTTACATCCCGTGTACAAAACTCCGCCCATTCAGGGGCCCGATCAATAAAACACGTTATTCAGTACTTGACACTGTTCTTTACTGTTTTGTGCATGATTAACGCCTAAGTTTGGTGAAACTAGCATGAGTATAACATCGCTGCCCCTTGCCAACAGTTGCTAAAGCTTTGAATTAACTGAGAATAACGTCACTAACCTGAGTTGATTTGGTTGCATAGGCTTGTCTTGTCTTGTTTGTGTTGTTGCAGGTTTCATAACCGTACGAGAAAGATGATCGAAAGATTGCAATAACGAAAGACTCAGCCTTCGTGCAGGTCATGCAGGTTCTTCCTGAAGAAGGGTCGAACTCTCTAGCTAGTCGTAGCTTGTGCAAAAAAGAAAGGATCGACGATTACAAGATCGTAAGGCTGTATTCAGACAGGTTCATCTTTCCCCGCAGGGTCATTCACTCTCCCCCAGCGGAGTCAGTGGATTTCCCCCCGAGAGAATAGTCCCACCCCCAGCGGAGTTCTCTCCTTTCAGCAAACGTTCTTTCCTCCCCGTGGAACTCGAAGATCAAGACTCTCCCCAGCTGAGTTGGTGGTGGGTCCTGTCATTTATTTTGTCAGGTATACTGTGTAATATCAGTTCACTCTCCAGCAGAAAGTCCGATCATACTATGCACATCTGCTATTCCCCAGCGAAGTTATACTCCTCAGCAGGGGGTTACCTCAACAGGGTGTTTGGTTTGAGCTCCCAACTTCCCAGTATGGTTGACTTCACCCTGCCGACATTTATTTTGCTGGAATAATTCTGTAGCATCTGACTATTCCCGGCGGAGTCGGCATTATCCTCAGCATTTATTTTACTGAAGCAGTTTCTGTACTCTAGCAGTTCAGGTGGAGAGAACTCTTGCTCAAATGAACTACCAAACGCTCAAGATCTCGGCATGAGATATTCAATGATAATGTCAGTTTCGGCAGTATTCCCTACAGAGTTATCAGGATAAGTCTCTCTTTATTCCCAAGCAGAGCTATTTGTCATCAAAAGGGCTTCATGAATTGGAATTTCAGAAGTTGCCCCCGGTTACCAGAGCAGGCATCCGGTAGTTTGGTTTCCAAATATCCCCAGTAAAGTCCGCCCCAAAGTCGCTGTCACGTCGGTGCTAAGAAGTTTGTGGGTGGGGATTAATGGAGAACTAAGTCCTAACGTGGACAATTTATTCCTATATTGACGGGATTTCTTCAGAAGTGGGCGTCCTAACGTGGACAAGTTTATCTCCCCGGGTTGGTGAAGTGTGTTAGTCCTAACGTGGGCAAATTCAGATTCTCGAAATTGGTGAAATGGGAAGTCATGACGTTGACAAAAGTGATTGCTCTTTGTGTTGGTGTCCTGACGCGGACCAGTTACTCTCAGCAGTTATCTTTTTTCGTGTTGGCAAAGCATGGGTCCTGACGTGGACAGATCAGACAAAGGTGTGAGTCCTGACGTGGACAAGTCTTATTTCCTCAGCAGGTCGAAGATGCCTGAGTCCTGACGTGGACAAATCAGGACGAAAGAGGGGTCCTGACGTGGACAAGTCTATTCCTTGCATGGGAAAAGAGGTTTCAGTTCCTGACGTGGAAAGATGAAAGTTTATTCCTAACGTGGAAAGATGAGATTCCTTACGTGGGAAAAATGGGTTTCCTTACGCGGAAAGATCGAGTCCTCGCGTGGACATATCAAGTTTATTCCTTACGTGGAAGGAGAGGCATTCCTGACGTGGAAAAGAAGTTGATTCCTTACGCGGAAAGATTGGGGTCCTGATGGAGACAAATCAAAAGAAAATGTGTTCCTTACGTGGAAAAGAGCGGAGTCCTCACGTGGACAGATTAGGATGGCATTCCTTACGTGAAAATGTAGTCATGACGCGGACAAATCGGAAAGAGTTGGTTTCCTTACGTGGAGAGATTGGGGTCCTTACGTGGACGGATTCAAGAGAAGTTGATTCCTGACGTGGAAGAATGATGTACTCCTTACGTGGAAAGGTGAGTCCTAACGTGGGCAGGTTCAGAACCAAAGTTGTATTCCTTACGCGGAAAGGTTGGAGTCCTGACGCAGACATATCGAGTTGTACTGGAGTCCTTACGTGGACAGATTGATACGGTTCTCCTTACGTGGAAAAAGAAGATTGCATCCTGACGTGGAAAGATGGAAAGTTTAGTCCTGACGTGGACAGATGCAGAAGAGATGATTCCTGACGTGGACAGGTGTTATTCCTAACGTGGAAGGGCTTATTCCTAACGTGGATAGTGTATTGAAATGCAGACAGATCATCCCCAGCGGAGTTGCCAAGATTCTTCTGGGTTAACAGCAAGTGGAGTCCTAACGTGGACAGGTTCTAGTTGAGATTTCTTCGTATTGATGACAGACAGAGTCTTAATGTGGACAAGCAAGCAATCTGTTATCCCCAGCGTGGTCGTTACGAGATCAGTGAGCGGCTGCAAACAGTCGGATCCAGGCAGTGGATGTCGTTACCCAAACAGGGGTGCAGTTTATTTCTGCGGTTGGCAAATTTCCGGGTTTCTTAGTATTCAACCGTCTTGTACCGCGAATGTTTGAAGGCTGTTCGCTCTTCACCCAATCGGGTCCAAGTCGCTTGAATAGGGGCAGCTGTTGCACCCTAAAATTTGCTCAACCTTATTCACTGGGTTTATGTTTCAATATCATTAGCATTTGCATATAGAGTCATGTACATAGACTAATCATCTGCATATCATAGCATAGCAAATCACCCAACAAGGGACCAAGCACTATTATCATCTTTATAAGCCTATCAAGAGGTTATTATCCCAGTTCAATCTCATTCAAGTCATCAGAAAAGGATTTGAAAGCAAAGAGTTCAGCAGATCAAGCCTTGAGTCCATCTCCTAGCTGAGGGTATCTGAGGGTCAACAAGAGGGTTGTGAGCTGTGAATTGAAGGCATGGAGAGTATCTAGACATTATGAGAGACTTAGAAAGTCATTTAAAGAAGGAGACAAGTCATTGATGAGAGCACAAGAACTACAGCTGAAGACAGTCAACTAGGGTTTCATCTGGGTCAACCCTAGGTCAACCCTAGGTCAACCCTAGGTCAATTGACTGATTTAAAGGGCATTCAAGTCTATTGGAGAGATGTGGGGTTCATCATTTGACATATAAAGAAGGATATGGAGATATGCCAAGAAGAAATCAAGAGAAATCAAGGAGAAGAGGAGTTTCTAAATTAGGGTTTCTGTGTAGAATCCCCTAGTTTAGGTCAAGTTTCCAAGCAAGATAAGTCAAAATGCTAGCTTCAAATGGCTTATTGGCCAACATGAAACTTGTATAGGATCTCAAGACCTTTAATTTGAGTGGTGCAAGACATCAAGGAGATTTATAGAACTCAAGTTATGGTCCTTGCAAGTTACAGGTCATCTGAGGTATCTGAAATTTTGTTTGTGAAAGTGACTTGACTTCCAAGCTAGTTTTACCCCTCAAGGAGATTTCAAGTGAATTTCTGGTAAACATAAGAATTGTTCCTCATTGTCTTAGCTTTCTAGAATGGTATAGCATGCCCTCATATGATGTGTTGAGCTCAACTTATGGTCTTGGCAAGCAAAGGGTATTTTGGTCATTTGTGAATTACAGGTCATTTTAACCTATGCCCAAAACTCATACAAGGAAGCTTCAAATGGAAAAACTTACAACATCAAACTTTCTCCAAATGACATTTTGAGTCTAGAAAAGTGACCATGAGAGATTGGAAATGTCCATGGCACAAGGTTTCAAAATTGGTGAATTTAATGAAGGAAAATGGCTTAAAAAATGGTATTTTTCATATCTTGGCCAAATGATGCAAAATTATAGGTCATTTTGAATGGAAAAGGCATTCTAAGGACATTGGCTAAAGTGGAATTTTGAGTCTAGTTCAATATTTAAGAGTTATCCATGGTTGCTTGCAATATAAGAAACATAATCAACATTCAAGGGAATTTTGCACAAGGGAAACTTCTCCAAGTTTCTAGGAGGTTCCTATATCACCTATATATTCATGCAAGCTGAATCATGCAAGGGTTGGTGCTACCACTTTGTCAAAAACCTCCATTTTCACTCATTTTTCATTCTTGCATAAGCCTCTCAAATTCCCTCAATCTCTCACCAAACTTCAACATTCTTGATTCAATCTTCATCATCATCACACAAAGATCAGAATCCACACATTTCTTTGGAAAATTGAGCAAGGAATTATGATATTCATCATCATCATTCAAAGTGCAAGAACCTTGGAACTAGAAGATTCAAAGCTTTGGAGCTTCTCTAATTGCATACAGAACTCATCTCCAAGATTACTGATCAATTTCCCCACCTTTCAAGCATTGGATCAAGTGCATTCCATAACTGTTTTCAGTTTCATAACAGGTTGGTAACCTCCTTCGAATTGCATAATTTAATGAGAATTTTAGAGAATTGTTAGTGTAGACTGGTTAGGATAAGGGAGATGATTGATTTTGATAAGTTTGAGCAAGTTTCATGGACATTGATTATGGTGCACCATTTCTGTTGAAGCTTAGAATGGCAAGAATCGTGTGAGATAATCTTGGATTGAGTGCTTAAAATGACCAGGGTGAGGTGTAGGTTAGTTTAGGATGATTTCCATGGAGAATTGAGAGGATCAATATCAGTGGAGAATGATGGATACGATCTGTTGCACCTATCGAATTGCATTATTGTTTGAGTTTTAGAAGAAGGTAATGTCATGGCTGTGTAGAGGGAAGAAATTGGAGTATTTTTGGTTTTTACAGTGAGAGCTTTCATGGAGGATTGAGGGAGAACAGGGAGGAGGAAAGTTCATGCACGATGGTGGAGTTGCAGAAGCCCTAGGGTTTCTAAGGTTGAAGATGAAGTCAGAGCCACACGATCCAGGGTTTGACTTGGACTTGAGATGTGATCTGACGGCTGTCATTTAAAGCTGAAGCGGAGGGAAATTTCAAAAGAGACCAAACGCTGCGTTTCATTAATTGGGGGGTTGGGCTCAGAGCGCTATCCACACCCCCCATTTTAATAAGCCCAATGCATTGAACGTGTTATCCCTGCTATTCACACCCCCTCCATTTTATTTCTTTTTATTTTCTTTTATTCCTTTTAATTTTTTCATGCATCTTCTAAAAATCATATAAAATCTAAAAATCATTATTTTTAATTCATTCTTTTTGCATATTGTTCTTTAGGATGTCAAGAAAATTATAAAAAATAAAAATTGCATTTTATTTTTTATTTGATATTTTTCCCATATTTTCTAAATAAATGACATTTTAATAGTTTCATTTTATGCATGATTTTGTTATTTTTTGTTCTATCAAATGCTTCAATATTTTTTTGTTCATTCTTTTTAGGTTGTTTAGGTTAGACATTGAACTTATAGATTCAATTTAGTTCCCATTTTTAGAAATTAATTTTAGGTGCTTAATGAAAGCTTGAACAACATGGATAAAACTAGGGTTTTAGGTGATGACTTAGGAGGCTTGATTCTTTCCCTTAGGACTTAGGATTTAACCAGTTTAGTTATGGGACTATAGGGGCTATGGGTAGTTATTAGATCCCCTAGAAAAAGTTAGGATTCCCCTACTGCTATTTTGTACTGTATATCTGATTGACTGGTGTGGTGTGCCCTATGGGGATTATTGCTTGCTTGTGTGAGTATTGGGATTGTCTGGGGATTTGGGAGAGTTGAAGACTTGAGGAGATGGAAGCCATTGGAGATCCAGAGATTGAAGATCAACTTCCAGAGTTGAAGAGAAGATTCTTGCTAGCAGATGCTGAGGAGACTAGGGTTTAGGAGCTAGGCAGAGCTCTAGGTTAGAAAGTTTGTTTCTCAAACAGGGATTGCCTTGTCTGCATCCATTCTTCTCTGTGATTCAGAGTCTCTCTAAGACACTCACCCCCTTCCTTTGGAAGGCTTGGTGATAGTGTCTAAGAGATAGAACTCTTGAGAGAAAATGTCTTTTGTGTTAGAAGCAGTTTGTTCACCACCTTTGGTAGTCAACTGATTGCTTAACACCCAATCCACTCTTATGACTGATCCCTCATCCTGGAGGATTGAGCTTGAAGAACAGCCATTGCAGATAGAAGATTGATGATCAAAGCCATTGCCTGAAGGCCATGAAGATGGAGATTGATGCTTGTTGAAGCCTGTAACTGATTGGAGATTACTTGAAGCCAGTTATTGATGTAGAGCTGCTGAAGCTGTTTATTTTTCTTGCTGTATTTCATTTCTTGATGTATTGATTGGTTTTCTGGACTGTATTGTTTGCTGTTTACCCTGCTGGGTTGAAAGTGAAGTCTGTTCACTTTTGCCTATTGTTTTCTAGGTTCGAGGTTGAGTGGGACTCCCTTGCCTCGCTTGTACTGTTGCATCCATGCATTTTACTACTGTATATATCTGATATTGTTTCTGTTTCTGCCTATCCCTTAGGATCTCTGTTTCTCTCTGTGCAAGAGAGGAGCATGATAGACACTAGGTCTTAACCCGTGCATGATAACATTAGGTTAGTTTGTTTCCCTTCGCAACCGTAGGTTAGAGTTCTGTCTCTTTCTTTCTCAAAACAAACAGAAAAACACAATAAGATTTCAAACACAATAAAAGACACTTCTTCCGTAAAAGAATGTGAACTCATCAAAGCGTCATTTTTGTCCGCTGGGACTGTTGATCAGAAAACCTTTTTCAGAAGGAATAAAATCAACCAAGACAAGCTTGTGTCGTACGTGGCCCGAACTACGTTTGCTCTGATCTTTCATGCTGTATGAAAGTACGTAGGCATAGGATGCGATATCCTAGCGAGCAACCTTCCTCTCCTTTCCCGTAGGTAGGCGAACTACGTTGACTCTGATTTCTCGTTCCAGACGGGAATACGTAGGCATAAAGTGCGATACTTTGCCGAGTCATTTTATTTTCGTTCTCGTTTCTTTTTAACCCCTGAACTTTAGAGTAGATAGAATAACAATCCATACCCGAAAACAAGCGTGGATCCCGTCGAGTACGACGGACGTGAGGGGTGCTAATACCTTCCCCTTGCGTAACCGACTCCCGAACCCAGGTTTTGGTTGCGACGATCATACCTTTCCCGTGTTGTGCGAGGTTTACTCTGAGCGTTTCCTTTCCCTCCCGTGGGATAAATAACGCACGGTGGCGACTCTTCTGTTCAGCCGGCGCCGATTTTCGCAGTAGCGACACTCCCCGTGGCCGTTCTCCATGTGGGGCATCGACATTGTAGCGGTAAAAATCGTGAGTGTAAGTTATTGACTAACTTAACTCAAAGAAAACAAGAGTCGCCACCGCACTTTTATTTTATCCAAATAAAGGAAAGGAAAAAGAGCGAACAAAACCAAAGAGTTCTAAAATAAGAACACGAGACAGAGATCGGGGTAAGGGGGTTGGTTACGCAATGGGAAGGTGTTAGCACCCAAAACGTCTATAGTACTCTATAGGAGCCCTTCGAAATATTTACGCTTTTTGGTTTGAAAATGGTTTGTTTGAAAAGAGATTGGAGAGATGAGAAGAGAATTATTTTTTATATTTTTGTGTTTGGAGAGACTTATCGTCTCATGCCTACGTACCCATAAAGTGCAATATGGAATCAAAACCCCGTAGTTCGTGGTACAAATGACAAAATTTTGTTGGTTTTGATTGATTTTAGATGTTCAAACAAGTCGTCATTTCAAGGAGAAAACTGCGACTATCCACCCACGAGTATTAAGACAACATCTGCGTCACATAAAGATGGAGGATTTGCTTGGATTATCAACAAGACTATCACTCAACATCAACGTGGAAAATGTCAAAGTCTTAATAATATGGGGAATAGGAGATTTACATCTCAACTATAGAAATGAATCATGTCTAAACTTTATGAAAAGTTTTAAAGTGAAAAAGTGCATAAAGGCACAAAAAAGAGTTGATGAGTTTTTGTATTTTTTATGTCTTTTGAAATTGGTCAAAACATGATTAACATTGATTGAATTTTATTAAGAAAGAAACAAAGTTTAAAAATCACTTGACGAAAGTCAAGGTTTTATTGCGAAAGCGGTTTTGAAGTTTGAAACCAAGAAGGTTTTGAAAAAGGGAGAAAGTTTTGAAAATTTAAGAAGGGGAGGAGATGAAGTGACTATCCTAAAAATCAAAATAAGAGCTAGAGATAAGAAAGATCTAACCGACTTATAGCACACTCCAAAGCAAGCAAAAAGATTTCCATCCGATTTAAAGCATAAGCCAAGGATCGAGCCAAATAAAGGCTAAGATTCAAAATACTCCAAGCATAGGGAAGAAAGTCCTAATCCTAAGTCCAAAATGTCCATGAAGTCCAAGGTCTAAGAATGGTCCAAGAGTATAACCACAAAGTTAATAGCATCAAATTTTTTAGATGTTTTATCCTTTATTAGTGTTTTGAACAAAATATGGTCCAAATGGACAAAAGAGAAATGACATAAACATAAACAAAGATATAGTATGAAATGATAAAATGGAAGCATAAAAGTAAAAAATAAGGAGTAAGAAGAGAATATAAACAAAATTAAACAAGGATATTGTTAGTGAATTAGTGGTTAGTGGTTAGAACATATGATCAATGATGATTAATTCTTGCACTTAGACCAAGATTAATGAAAATTCATTAGAGGATTGATAGAATCAAAGCCTCCTAACAATGATTTTCATAGGTATTGGAGTTAAGACAAGCAACTAAACATACTTGGACTTTTAAACGTAAGTTTGAGCCACGAATGATCATTTTCCGATTAAGGGACAATTTAGCGCTATGTTAAGCAATCGTAATCGGGTTTATGTAGAAACCACGACTATCTGAGGCCGGTCAATAAAATGTTAGTGTTAATACATGTTAGAGAAGTGATATGTAAATCACTCTCCTAAAACATGCCACACAAAAAGAAAAGAGGTAGTGATCTCATCATAATCAAGATTTTTAATTAATTAATCAAAGGTAATCTATCACTATTCCAAAGTAAGGAGAATTATCTCAATGATTATTCGTCCATAGTTTTGAAATAATGAAGATTAATCAACCTTGATAATCAACAATCTATGATCCATAGATTTCATCGATCAAAAATAAAAAGAAGAAAAAAAGAAAATGAAATCACAATTTGAATCTCGAATCGATTAAATTATCGTCAATATCAATCACCTCTCTTGATGGATAAAATCAACACCCAAAGTCCATTGATATTGATGAAATCTTATCAACATCAAGATCCAAAACAATCAACACTTAATCAAAATATTTTTAAATAATTTTTTTTAAAAAGCTTTTTCAGAAATGAAATTAAAATACAAATTTAATAATAAAAGAAAAATGTGGAAAAATCCACATAGTTAAGAAATGAAAAAAGAAAATAAAAATAAACAAATAAAAGAAAAGTAATATTGAAAAACAGAAAGAGAAAACGAAACAGAGTTATCTTCTTCTTCTAGCTCTCACACGCGAAAACATTCACGGCCATGGATGCTAGCTTAAATCACAACGGCGGGATGCAAAATTAACACGGTTGCAATCGAAATCAAGAGCTCTTCACAATGGTACCAACAATTCAGAGAATCACAACAAAAGATAACGGATCGAAAATGACGGTGAAGCTCAATCTACCTTCAAACTCAGGTAAGAAATCAATCCAAGCTTCTTCTTGCTTCTCTTCTTCTTCTGAACGAATTCTGGTTCGAAATTGATCTGTGTTTGAGGTTGATTTGAAGTTAATTTGGTGGAATGAAGTATGAGAAGAGAATGAACGAAGGTTTTTCTGGTAGTGAGGAATTGAGGAAGAAAATCAGCAGAGATTTTTTGGCTTGAAAAGCTTGAAGAATAGAGTGAGGGATGAATTCTATTTATAGATGAGAATGAGTGAAAAATGATTTGCAGTTTGTGAGAAATTTCTGCCGTTTTGAAGTAGGTGTGTTGTGCGTGATATTTTTTTGCTGGTATTTGACATGTCGTTTTGAACTTTTTCTTCTTTCAGCTCACTTAAGTAACATGGATAACTTGTGGGGTCAGCTACATGGCTAAGATTATATTCACATGGCTTGCAATATGGCTTGGATAAGTGAAAATAGTCTGGATAAAAAATAAAGCTCTGTTACCACAGAATTCTATTTTCTGTCGCTTCTCGATGTCGCCATTTCCCATTGATAATATTGAAACTTCCACGCCGCAATTGATGTGCAATCATTAAAACCAAAATGCGGCATTCCTACGTCTTTCACAAACAAACCGAGCTGAGCCGGGAACAGACTTCATTTGATGCAGGATTATCATAATGCAGAATTTGAATCCTCCCAACCTCCGAAACTCTTGGCGAAGATTATACCAAGCAGAAGCATTCAATCCATCGTGTCGTAGTGCATCCGTCAAAAAACTTCTGACTGCAGGATTTGATTTATTACTGCAATGTCGAAGTATTTTAGCAGTGGAGATTAAGCTCAGAACATGGCCAGGATCAGTGTTTAGAGCATCAGCGAAAGCTTTTAGAGCTTCTTTGTAAAGGCCCTTTGCTTCATACATTATACCTAGAGCATGACATCTAGAAGCGGAGTATGGTTTGATGGCCTTAGATTTTGAAAGACACGCCTCTGCATCATGCCATTGGGAAAGACTGATATACACATGAGCAAGATCATGCCATATTTCCAATTCCAAGTTCTTAGCACGATCTCGGCCGTCCTTAGATAACTTCTTCCAAGAACCAAAACTCTTTCTCTGAATTTGAAGAACAGCGAGAAGCTGAGTGTATGTCTCGATGGCATTCTTTAACTAGTTCTGTGTAATTTGAATTTTAGCTTTTGTTCGCAACAAATCACCTTGATTCCATTTCCCAGTCTGATCCAAAGCAGCGTTAATAATAGATTCCGCATCCAAAAACTGAAACCTTGGAGTTTTCCATCAACAACAGCTTCACTGCTTAATGAGGTTACGTATGACATATGGAAGAATTCCTCCGTGGTTGAAGTAAGCAAGTTCCACCTCGGTGTCAAAGCGTGCAATGCAGGTGAACAATTTTCCACTATCAGTTGTGACTTTGACATCTTGGCCAGGCTTGATCTCACTGATTTTATTTGGAAGGTCAATTGTATAACGTTCATGACCAGTCAATCCCAATGTATCTGCATTCTCCCTGCGTTTGTAGCAAAGAGGAATAATACCCGTTCCTACCAAGTTACTGCGATGAATTCTCTCAAAACGTTTAGCTATCACAACTTTGACCCCCAATAACATTGGACCTTTGGCCGCCCAATCTCTAGAACTTCCGCTTCCATATTCAGCTCCAGCTAGAACAATGGTGTCTTGCCCAGAAGCCTTGTATCTCATTGCTGCATCGTACACATAAAGCTTCTCCCCAGTTGGAATGTGAACTGTCTTAGGGCCAACTTCCCCGTTTAAGAGTTTGTTAACAAGGCGAATGTTGGCAAAGGTTCCCCTCGCCATCACCTCATCATTGCCACGACGACTTCCATAAGAAATAAAGTCTTTGCATTCAACCCCGCGCTCTAGGAGGTATTTGGCAGCAGGACTGTCCTTGTTAATGCTTCCAGCTGGAGAAATATGATCGGTGGTTATACTGTCACCAAAGTTTAGCAGGCAATAGGCATCTTTCACACCATGAGATCCGGGAGGATCCATGGTCATGTTCTTGAAGTATGGAGGCTCATGAATATATGTTGAGTCGGAGTCCCAAGAGTAGAGAGTGTCAGCTGGTACTTGTAGTTGGTTCCACATAGGGTTTCCCTTTGTGATAGACTCATATGTACTTCTGAACATGTCAGGTAACACACTAGATTGAACAGTCTCTGCAATTTTTTCGGTAGATGGCCAGATATCTCTCAGGTAGACATTCTTGCCATCCTTCCCTGTCCCAATTGGCTCTTTCTCAAAATCAATGTCAACCGTGCCAGCAAGAGCATAAGCAACAACCAGAGGTGGTGAAGCCAGATAATTAGCTCTTGTCAAGGGATGAACTCGGCCCTCAAAATTACGGTTCCCAAACAACACAGCAGCTTCAAGCATATCAAACAATGATGAGAAATGAAACATTGCTTCCCTGAACCTAGTCAGAAAAAATGGTGCATTATAAGTTCCATTCACTACACCATGTATGAATATGCTTGGATTAATCTTCCGGATCAACCTCAACACAGTATCTCTCGGACAATTTGCAGTCACCGTTTCATCAGAGAGGTTCTTCATTCTATATAAACAGTTAACCACTGTTACTTCTTCTCTATCAATCTTGAGATCTTCAAGTCTTACAGTGTCCCATTTCTGTGCAAGGCAATTGTACTCAAATGGAACTTTGAACCTCTTGCAGTACTTCTCAAGTCGCCGACCCGTCTTGGCGAAGCTTTTCTATCTGCACAGAACTGAGATTTTCAACATTGTCAAGCAATTCATTAGTGATTGCAATAAGATTATCCTTGAACTCCTGCAAATGACTTGCTGCTTCATAGCCCTAACTTGTATCTGATGTGGAGTCTGTGATAGATTCCTCAGCTTGTAGTTCAACACATATCATCAGTGCTAGACAATCAATGCATCCATGTTGTACTTTAGAAACTGAATCAGCATTCAGACAAGGCCATAATAGCACTGTTTCTACCATCCTTTTAATTGCATGCATCAAAGGATGAGAAAGTGACTCCCAGCCTCTGACCATCAGGGATGTGCAGATTGAAAATAAACAGGCCTTTATCTTCAGTACATTCTTAGAATCAACAAACAGCTCTAATTTGGAGCAAATAATTGGGAGCAAGACTTGTGGATGAATGCGTCCACACAACTCAGCAGAAAGTTTCCGAACATCTTCAAATTCAAACTCATAAAGTGCCCATGCATTTTATTTTGACTGAAATGTCCATACATAACAGATGAATTGAGATCATCAAAAGTTTTCATGGGAAGCATCTTAATAATGAGTAGCGGGCAAAGATGATCAAATAGAGTTCGCTGCATTTCATCATACTCATCACTGGTGTAGGTTCTACACTCCCATTTTGATAAGAAACTTTCATCAATCCCCTTTTGTTCTCTAACATGCAACAGAACATGATGCAATACAAGATCAACAACAATTGCAAGGTCTTCACTTATATAGCTGAATAACTTGACAATAGCTGCATTTGATGGATCTGCAAACATCTTGTCAATCAGCGGTCCAATTAAGTTGCTCCAGTCTTGAACACTTTTAGACCATTCTGGAACCAGCTTTAGTACTCGGGCAGTATCTAACTTTGACTCTTTATCTCCAGCTGACTGTGGAAGATCTAGGCTCTGGCTGATGTTGTTAAGACAGTCGACAAGTAAGAATATGATTTCAATATTCTGGTTGTGTCCTTTGAGCATTTCATCCCCCACCAATGTGTCACCGCACATGTCCAAACCTAATATCTTCATGATGTACTCAACCACAAGATTTGTTTCCTGTCCACCGAGAGCTAATGACTTCATGAATAAATCAAGATCTTCATCAGGTTTTATTCCAGCATTCTTTTCTCTTCTAGCAAGTTCCATCAACATATCATGTTTAAATCCAGCTCCTTGACAGCAACCAGCAAACTGGAGAGTTTCCCTCACGGTCATCTCTGCTACATGCCAATCTTGTTGGCTGACATAAGCTGATGTTCTCTGAGGAACAAACTCATTCAGACCATGTCCATTGTAGGTAATGTTCCCTGACATCTGCAAACCAGGTCCTAATCTGCCAGCAAGAGCTAAAAGCAATGTTGTTTTTCCAGAGCTTGGCGGACCCAATAACAATGTTAGCCTTGAAGGTCTGATAATCCCACTGATATCAGATAGAATTGTTAATTTGCTTCTCTTTCTTCTGTATAACCGCAACTGTCTTAAAAGAGTCTCAGTCATATTACAGATGAAATTTGGAATTGTAGGCAGAGCTTTGCTTCCGACATGTACAAAAGTCTCAATGGTTAAGTTTTGAAATCGAACTTCAATCTTCGGAAACTCCAAATGAACTGCATCAAATCGGCTTCTCATACGGTGGAAGAATCTCTCAGGATCATTATCAACGAAATCAACAAGCCTTTCCAAAATAAGCTTCTGCTCCGGCGTCTGTAGTTCACTCACATCGATCTCTTTCTTATCACCGACGAGATTCTGGAAGATTCCTCTCCTTGCTCGCTTGTAAGTCGGAAGCCTCTCCAACGCCGCCCAGCGTAAAGCCTCCTCATCTTCTCATCAGGCCGCGGATTCACCTCAATGTTGGAAAACAAAGCCAGGGAGTTTAGGTTCCTCAAAGCTTGTTTCCCAGCTTCAATGTTAAAAGTATGACCCGGTTGAAGCTGTTTTGGAAGTTCTCTTGAAACAACAAATCCTTCCGTGTTCCCTTCAACAACATTACCAAGTTTATCCAAATACTGAATAGACAAGTTTGTAATATCCCCTTCAACAACCTCACACACCACCTCACGCGTATTAAGGTTACCAAAATTAACAACCTGAGTACAAGCATAACCTTGTTTATTCAACATATCCCTAATCTCTTGATAAATCCAAGGAGGCAAAAGACAAGGCCTGGCAGCATCAATTCCCCTCTTATATTCCCTCTCTTGTCTCTTCCAAATTTAATTTGAATCGAATTCTTGAATAAACTCAAAGATTAATCTCCAAACATGCTTTAGAATCACTTGGAAATTGCACACTTGAATAAACACTTTGGACTTGCATCCCAAAACAAACATCTTTATCGAACATCCGCCAAACTTGACTTGTAAAGAAAAAACTCTAGACTGATGAACCCTGACCGCGATAATCCTGACCAAACTTCTCATAGAACACTGCTTGAAAATTTGATGAATTATGATATAGGACAACTTGACCTTGAACAGTCACATTGCCTGAGAAAATAGCCTACAATCACGGGTAACTTATAGTCGAAGCAAACTCTTGATAGTTCGACCAAGATGAGGTCAAACTTTCATCTGATTTAGACTCGAATGAATGTCCTAGCCATTAATCTCCTTGCAAAATCCTAAACACACAGGGAAGAAGAAGAAACAAACAAATTGAAAAATATTTTTAGTATTTTGGTTAGAGGTTAGTAAACATAAAGCAAGTAGAAAACACAAGTGCGCTGAGAGAACTAAAAAAAAATATGGTCTTGTTTGTGGAATGATATGCAAATGAAATGTGGGATCTTAGGGGTAAAAATTAGGGTATTACAGCTGCCCCTATTTAAGATTCTTCTATCCGGAGATATGAAGATTGACATCTTTGTCTCGACTAGATAGAAGAGACTTAAATATAACAATTAACCCAATTTTTGGCCCTAAGAGACCACAAAATGATATGATTATGCAAATGGTATGCAAATACAAGACTTCTGTGGGGAATAATGCCACAAGAGACAAACAAAAGCTCGGGAGAAAAAAAAAAAAAAAAAAAAAAAAGAGACTCCACATGAGAAAACAAAAGAGCAAGATCCTATTCCGATAAGGGAAAGGAAACGACTCAATGGGGAAAGAGATACCAACTGCCAGTTACTGGGCGAAGATATTCAAACCGAAGAGAATAGGTAAAATACTTTCTACCGGTTACTGAGTAGAAAATAAGTGCAAAAACACAAGAGAATTGTTATCTACCAGTTACTGGGTAGAAAACAAAGAAATGTATTACCTATTACCAGTTACTGGATAAAAAGTAATCCACTCGTTGAGATATAATCAACTACCTGTTACCGGGTAGGAAAAGAAGCAACGCCAACTACTGGTTACTGAGTAGTTTAGCGAGAATAATAATCTTGAATAAAAGGGTTACCAACTATCGGTTACTGGATAGGGTAAACAATATGTCAACTGCCTGTTACTGGGTAGGACGGACTCGACTACCTGTTACTGGGTAGGAGAAAAAGATAAAAGGTCAACTACCTGACACTGGGTAGGACGAACATACTCGACTACCTGTCACTGGGTAGGAGAAAGAAATATATCATCAGCTACTTGTTACTGAGCAGCTCCAAACACACAACAAACTTCTCAAATAAAGAGACAACCATTTGTTGGAAAAAGATATTAACAACTCTGTCGGGGATCTTTAAAAGAGATACGAGCAGGTTGAACCATGCAATAGAATTCTCATCGGGAGTTATTCCACAGAAATTCCAATTGACAGAAAAGCTAGTCGGATAAGGATCTATCACTTCACAATAAACTTCTCTGTTGAGGATGAGCCAGAGAAATGTTATTTATTGCGAAGGTAAATTTCTGGAGATTACACAAGCTGCTCAAATAAAGAGGCTTCCACATGAAGTTGCATAAGTAATTACCAAGAGAGTGTTATCAAAACACTACTGGGAGAATCAAATCTTCACCTTCTATTGGGGATCAATAACAGATTCCTGCTGAGGAAAATAAATCCTCAAAAATACCTTCTCGTCATCCCGGTTTCACAGCCCAAGGAAAACCAAAGTAACTGCTGCAAGAGACCAAAGTTCAATCCAGGAACAAACTGGAAAGAAACGGTCAAACAAGACTCGACCCAATGAGGAAATAACTCAACTGGGGAACAATTCCATCCAGATAAAAGTCGGGGATGAAAGCTAAACAAAACATCTTCCACGAGGCATAAACTCAGTGGGGAATTAAAAATGGTAGGTATTTTCTGCTTAGAGGTCGACATTCTAATGAAGAGAGGACATACGCATTTTGCGAGATAACAACATCGGGAAAAGGGAAATACCAACAAAAAATGCAGGATGCACAATGCAACAAAGTCATGCTATGCTCAATCAAAATGAATGCGCATGCAATGAGTATGAATATGCTGATAAATCAGACAAAAAGGGCAAACAGAGGGTGAACAAAACACCACAACACCACTGAAATACTCGGCTAATCTCTGCGAATTAGAGATATCATCGGAGATCGTGCTGGGGATCAGCAACAGAAAATCTGCAAGAGATACACAAGAGCCATCAAAGGAAAATAAATCCTACTACAAGGCTTAAATCTCGCTGAGGAAATGGAGATACCGCTTGGGGAAAAGACCCCAAAGATCAATCTTCAACCATTAATAATTCAACAAGAGGGAACAACAATATGAACTCCGCTTTGAGAAAAAAAACTGCTGGAGAAAAAACGTAGCAACACAAATCTTTCAACCCTGCCAGGGGAATAAGAAGTTAACATCATAGCAAAAAGTCAAACTGTGGGGGATTTTAAATCAACACCCAATCACAAGGTGAGAGAAAACCCGACAGGTGACTGCTATGTCAACATTTCTCAACCTTGTTCTCTACTTGGGGAATAATCCAAAGCAAATGTGCATAACCTCTGCTAGGAATCATCAAAGACAAAACTCCGCCTGGGCAAAATCATCAAGGAGAAGTGGTCTTCTTCAAATTTCTCAACTGTCCGATCATTTGAATCAAGACTTTGCTGTGGAAAACCGTTCAACACTCGTCTGGTTTATCCAAAGAAACAAAACTCTGCTAAGGGAATATCAGCAAACTCTACTGAAGAGACCTCAATATAGCTCAAATGGGGAAACACCAACACAACTCTACTGGGGAGCCGCCAATAAATTCTACCAGAGAGGCAAGAAAGAACCCTGCTGAAGAGAACACTTATGCTTTTCGCTTCAAGATTCTACCATTCTTGGGATTACTGTTGACATTCTTTCTTTTATTTTCACAAATCAAAGAAAAATGTTTTTATAATTTTCAAAATTTAAATCAATTATTCACATTTGTTTCAAAAATCATCATCAAAAATAAAATGAAATTCCGTAAACAGAAACAAAATAAGAATTGCAAACAAAGGGACAAAGGCCCAAATTCTATTGATAGAATGGTAGTTCGCAAATGGCGTAACTCCATGGATCATTACAAAGTTTGAAAAATGGTAAGTACAATGGAAAGTTCTACATTGAAATACAATGACCATTATTCTCCCTAACAACTTTGAATTCCAACTGTGCTTGAGACTTCAGCGGAGAATATCCGAAGTAAAACCTTTGATAGGAAATGTTGCTTCAAACGATCAAGACTGGCCAGATGCAGTTACTTGCCATGATCCCTAACTTTTTCCTAGATTGCCCTTTCGGGTTTTCAATCTACCGGGATGATTATTTCTATTTTTGTCTCTAATTTTTGCCTGGACCGCCCTTTCGGGTTTTCAATCCACCGAGACGCTCATTTTTGCCTAAGTCGCCCTTTCATGTTTTCAACTTAGCGAGCTGTTCTTTTATTTTTTTAGGCGAAGTATTTCTTGACTGCATCGGCATTCACAGGACGAGTGAACTCTTCTCCATCCATAGTTGTAAGAATTAATGCACCGCCAGAGAAGGCTCTCTTAACAACATATGGGCCTTCATAATTAGGAGTCCACTTGCCCCTAGAATCAGTAGTAAAAGTCGAGATCTTTTTGAGCACGAGGTCACCTTCTCTGAACACACGGGGTCGAACCTTCTTATCAAATGCTTTCTTCATTCTTTGTTGATATAATTGGCCATGACACAAAGCCGTCATTCTTTTCTCTTCAATCAGATTCAACTGGTCGTATCTACTTTGACACCATTCAGCCTCAGCCAATTCAGTTTCCATCAAAACTCTCATAGAAGGGATTTCCACCTCTATCGGGAGCACTGCTTCCATGCCATAAACAAGAGAAAAAGGGGTTGCCCCTGTTGAAGTGCGAACGGATGTACGATACCCATGCAGAGCGAAAGGAAGCATATCATGCCAATCCTTGTATGTAACAACCATCTTTTGAATAATCTTCTTAATGTTCTTATTAGCAGCTTCAACAGCCCCATTCATCTTGGGTCTATAAGGAGAAGAATTATGATGCTCAATCTTAAACTCATCACATAATTCCTTCATCATCTTGTTATTTAAATTCGACCCATTATCAGTGATGATCTTGCTCGGAACACCATACCGACAAATGATTTGATTCTTGATAAACCTGACCACTACTTGCTTAGTCACATTTGCATATGATGCAGCTTCAACCCATTTGGTAAAATAGTCAATAGCCACCAATATGAAACGGTGTCCGTTCGACGCTTTAGGCTCAATCATTCCAATCATATCAATGCCCCACATTGAAAAAGGCCATGGAGAAGAGATAACATTGAGAGGAGTTGGAGGCACATGAATCTTGTCAGCATAAATCTGGCATTTATGGCACTTTTTCACATATTTACAACAGTCAGATTCCATTGTCAACCAATAGTAACCTGCCCTTAACATCTTCTTAGCCATCGCGTGTCCATTGGCATGGGTGCCAAAGGATCCTTCATGGATTTCTTTCATCAACATATCCGCTTCGTGTCTATCCACGCATCTGAGCAAGATCATGTCATAATTTCTCTTATACATCACATCATCATTCAAGAAGAAACTACCAGCCAATCTTCTCAAAGTTTTCCTATCCTTCTTGGATGCCCCAAGTGGGTACTCTTGATTCTGAAGAAAGCATTTAATATCATAATACCAAGGTTTATCATCAACAACTTCTTCAACTACAAACACATGAGCTGGTCTATCAAGACGCATCACATCAATCTTTGGCACATCATTCCAATGATTTACCACAATCATGGAGGATAAAGTCGCTAAAGCATCTGCCATTTGATTCTCTGCTCTTGGTATATGGTGAAACTCAACTTTATTGAAGAAAGTTGACAATCTTCTTGCATAATCACGATAAGGGATCAAATCAGGTTGACGTGTCTCCCATTTCCCTTTAATCTGATTAATCACTAAAGCTGAATCTCCATACACATCAAGAATCTTGATTCTTAAATCGATGGCTTCTTCCAAGCCCATAATACACGCTTCATACTCAGCCGCATTATTTGTGCAATTGAAAACCAACCTTGCAGTGAAAGGAATATGAGAACCATGAGGAGTAACAATAATTGCACCAATACCTCTGCCATATTCATTAACCGCCCCATCAAAAATCAAACCCCAACGGGATCCAGGCTCAGGTCCTTCTTCATGTAATGGTTCCTCACAATCTTTAACCTTTAGATACATCACATCCTCATCAGGAAAGTCAAACTGAATAGGTTGGTAATCATCAATCGGCTGGTGTGCCAAATGATCAGCCAAAACACTTCCTTTTATCGCCTTTTGAGTTCGATACTCGATATCATATTCTGATAACAACATTTGCCAACGAGCAATCCTCCCAGTTAAAGCAGGCTTTTCAAAGATATACTTGATTGGATCCATTTTAGATATCAACCAAGTTGTACAATTCAACATATACTGACGGAGGCGCTTGGTAGCCCAAGCTAGAGCACAACATGTCTTTTCAAGCATCGTGTATCGAGACTCACAATCAGTGAATTTCTTGCTCAAATAATAAATGGCAAATTCTTTTCTCCCGGATTCATCTTGTTGACCCAGAATGCAACCCATAGACTCTTCTAGCACGGTCAAATACATGATCAAAGGTCTTCCTTCTACGGGAGGAGACAAAATAGGAGGTTCAAGCAGATACTCTTTAATTCTTTCGAAAGCTTTCTGACAATCTTCTGTCCAGACACAACCCTGATCTTTGCGGAGAAGTTTGAAAATCGGTGCACATGTGGCAGTCATATTGGATATAAATCGGGAGATATAGTTCAAACGTCCCAAGAATCCTCTTACTTGTTTTTCTGTTCTGGGTGCAGGCATCTCCTGGATAGCTTTAACTTTACCAGGATCAACTTCAATGCCTTTTTGACTGACAATAAAGCCTAACAATTTTCCAGAACGAACACCAAAAGTGCATTTATTAGGATTCAGACGGAGCTTAAACTTTCTCAAACGTTGAAACAACTTCAATAAATTTTTAATATGATCTTCTTCAGTCTTCGACTTACAAATCATATCATCCACATAGACCTCAATTTCTTTATGCGTAATATCATGGAACAGAGTGGTCATAGCTCTCTGGTACGTTGCACCAGCATTTTTTAAACCGAAGGGCATCACTCTATAACAGAATGTTCCCCAGGGTGTAATGAATGTTGTTTTTTCCATATCCTCAGGTGCCATCTTTATTTGATTATAACCGGAAAATCCATCCATAAATGAAAAGATATTGAACTTAGCAGTATTATCTACCAACAAATCAATGTGTGGTAGTGGAAAATCATCTTTTGGACTTGCTTTATTCAAATCTCTATAGTCAACACACATTCGGACTTTTCCGTCTTTCTTTGGAACAGGCACGATATTGGCCACCCATTGAGGATATTCGACGGTCACAAGAAAACCAGCATCAATCTGCTTTTGAACCTCTTCTTTAATCTTCACTGCCATGTCAGGATGAGTTCTTCTCAATTTCTGCTTCACGGGTGAACATTCAGGCTTTAATGGCAAATGGTGCTCCACAATACCAGTATCAAGACCAGGCATGTCTTGATAGGACCAAGCAAACACGTCAACATATTCTCTAAGAAGCTCTACCATCCTCTTCTTAACATCTGACTGAAGCAGTGCCCCAATCTTGACTTCTTTCTTATCATCATCGGAACCCAGATTAACCAATTCCACCGGCTCTTCATGAGGATGAATGGCCTTCTCCTCGTGCTCAAGCAATCGAGAAATCTCATCAGGAATTTCTTCAATATCCTCCTCTTCCGCTTCAAACACAGGGAACTCGAAGTTGGGAGGGGGCATATGGTCATTGTTTCCAATGGGTTTAACAATCAATCTGCACAATGATTTTATGTTTGATTTTAGAATATGAACAAAAAAATGAAAATATTATGCAGATAAGAGTGATTATAACATTATTATACTTTTTTCGGTTTTTTATGTTACCATTTTTCAGAAGTAAAGCAAAAAAAGAAAACAACATATGGATAAACAGAAAAAATTTTTATTGATGATGATAAAAGTTGAAACAAAGCCCTCACAAATTCACTTTCACCTTGGGCAGAGTGAAAGGATTTTTGAAAGAAACAAAAACAAATTACTTTGAAACATGAACAACAGTAGGAACATCAACAGTGATCCAATTCTGGCATATCGATCCACGTGTCACAAAGTTGGGCATTTCTTCCTCTTGGTCATCTTCGAGAATTGCAGCTGTAGAATGATCTTTGCAATGGATGAACCCAACACTTCGAAAGACTTCATGAATACCCTTCAGCTCATTTTGGGTTGAACCAGATGTAAAACCCAAACCAGCTCTATCTTTTTTCTCAGCAACTTCAATGATTTGGCCCCATCCATCAGCTTGGCCATTATCCACTGCACGTTGTGCATCTTTTAAAGAAGACATGGACACCCCATCCTTCTTGACAGCTTTATCAACCACAGAAAGAGCCTGAAACGGAGTTCCAATATCCTCTTCCGCATCGATATAAGAAAAAGACGACAAACTGCTTACCAACATAGCCTGTTCTCCACCAACAACAACAAGCTTACCATTCCGCACGAATTTTAACTTTTGATGCAGTGTCGAAGTAACAGCTCCAGCTTCATGGATCCATGGGCGTCCTAGAAGACAACTGTAAGCAGGACGAATATCCATGACTTGAAAAGTGATCTGGAAAAAACACGGACCAATCTTGATAGGGAGATCAACCTCTCCAATCACGGTTTTCCTCGATCCATCAAAGGCTTTCACAATGACTCCACTGAACCTCATAGGAGTACCTTGATAAGATAATCTGGACAAAGTAGATTTTGGCATCACATTCAACGATGACCCGGTATCAACCAGCACATTGGATAGAGCGTCTTCCTGGCAATTCATAGAAATATGGAGAGCCAAATTATGATTTCTTCCATGATCGGTCAACTCTTCATCACAAAAACTCAGATTGTTACACGCAGTGATATTGGCAACAATGCTATCAAACTGGTTAACAGTCACATCATGATCTACATAAGCTTGTTCCAATACTTTCTGCAACGATTCACGATGAGCCTCAGAGCTCATTAACAGGGATAAAACAGATATTTTTGACGGTGTATGTAACAATTGATCCACCACATTATATTCACTCTTCTTGATCAATTTCAATACCTCATCATTATCTGACTTCTGATTTACATCACTTGATTGACCAGACTCCACAGTAGTCCTCAACTGAATTTGCTTACTCCCAGTATCTTCACTTGTCTTTGAAGGCACATTATCAAATACTCGACCACTTCTGGTTACACGTCCGACATCAGCGATAGTCACAACTGAGGGAAGAGAAGGAATGGGAACCTCTTTTCCATCCTCCAACATAGTAGCATTGTATTTGTAGGGAACAGCTTTATCGGATTCATACGGCGTCGGGCCAGGCAAACGGATAACCAAAGGCGTCACCGCAGATTTCTGACTGTTGTAAGAAATTACAACCCGCTCAGGAATATTGAAACGTGGGACTATGACATTCACCTCGTTCTCCACTTCATTTCTGTTTGCAGTAACCTGAATCAAATTCTCATCCATCATCTTTTGTAAGTCCCTTTTCACAATCACACACCCTCGAGGGTTCACAGAACAAATACAACAGGCGGCATAATCATGCTCAATATCATGGAACTCACTCAAAGTAGCATGCATTTCAACAAGCGATCTCCGAATCCAGCGAATGTCGAAAATACGGTATGTACCAGGACAACCATATACCATATTAACAGTTGCTTCAAGCATATCAAAATTACGGCCCTCAAAATTAGCTCTTGTCAAGGGATGAACTCGGCCCTCAAAATTACGGTTCCCAAACAACACAGCAGCTTCAAGCATATCAAACAATGATGAGAAATGAAACATTGCTTCCCTGAACCTAGTCAGAAAAAATGGTGCATTATAAGTTCCATTCACTACACCATGTATGAATATGCTTGGATTAATCTTCCGGATCAACCTCAACACAGTATCTCTCGGACAATTTGCAGTCACCGTTTCATCAGAGAGGTTCTTCATTCTATATAAACAGTTAACCACTGTTACTTCTTCTCTATCAATCTTGAGATCTTCAAGTCTTACAGTGTCCCATTTCTGTGCAAGGCAATTGTACTCAAATGGAACTTTGAACCTCTTGCAGTACTTCTCAAGTCGCCGACCCGTCTTGGCGAAGCTTTTCTATCTGCACAGAACTGAGATTTTCAACATTGTCAAGCAATTCATTAGTGATTGCAATAAGATTATCCTTGAACTCCTGCAAATGACTTGCTGCTTCATAGCCCTAACTTGTATCTGATGTGGAGTCTGTGATAGATTCCTCAGCTTGTAGTTCAACACATATCATCAGTGCTAGACAATCAATGCATCCATGTTGTACTTTAGAAACTGAATCAGCATTCAGACAAGGCCATAATAGCACTGTTTCTACCATCCTTTTAATTGCATGCATCAAAGGATGAGAAAGTGACTCCCAGCCTCTGACCATCAGGGATGTGCAGATTGAAAATAAACAGGCCTTTATCTTCAGTACATTCTTAGAATCAACAAACAGCTCTAATTTGGAGCAAATAATTGGGAGCAAGACTTGTGGATGAATGCGTCCACACAACTCAGCAGAAAGTTTCCGAACATCTTCAAATTCAAACTCATAAAGTGCCCATGCATTTTATTTTGACTGAAATGTCCATACATAACAGATGAATTGAGATCATCAAAAGTTTTCATGGGAAGCATCTTAATAATGAGTAGCGGGCAAAGATGATCAAATAGAGTTCGCTGCATTTCATCATACTCATCACTGGTGTAGGTTCTACACTCCCATTTTGATAAGAAACTTTCATCAATCCCCTTTTGTTCTCTAACATGCAACAGAACATGATGCAATACAAGATCAACAACAATTGCAAGGTCTTCACTTATATAGCTGAATAACTTGACAATAGCTGCATTTGATGGATCTGCAAACATCTTGTCAATCAGCGGTCCAATTAAGTTGCTCCAGTCTTGAACACTTTTAGACCATTCTGGAACCAGCTTTAGTACTCGGGCAGTATCTAACTTTGACTCTTTATCTCCAGCTGACTGTGGAAGATCTAGGCTCTGGCTGATGTTGTTAAGACAGTCGACAAGTAAGAATATGATTTCAATATTCTGGTTGTGTCCTTTGAGCATTTCATCCCCCACCAATGTGTCACCGCACATGTCCAAACCTAATATCTTCATGATGTACTCAACCACAAGATTTGTTTCCTGTCCACCGAGAGCTAATGACTTCATGAATAAATCAAGATCTTCATCAGGTTTTATTCCAGCATTCTTTTCTCTTCTAGCAAGTTCCATCAACATATCATGTTTAAATCCAGCTCCTTGACAGCAACCAGCAAACTGGAGAGTTTCCCTCACGGTCATCTCTGCTACATGCCAATCTTGTTGGCTGACATAAGCTGATGTTCTCTGAGGAACAAACTCATTCAGACCATGTCCATTGTAGGTAATGTTCCCTGACATCTGCAAACCAGGTCCTAATCTGCCAGCAAGAGCTAAAAGCAATGTTGTTTTTCCAGAGCTTGGCGGACCCAATAACAATGTTAGCCTTGAAGGTCTGATAATCCCACTGATATCAGATAGAATTGTTAATTTGCTTCTCTTTCTTCTGTATAACCGCAACTGTCTTAAAAGAGTCTCAGTCATATTACAGATAAAATTTGGAATTGTAGGCAGAGCTTTGCTTCCGACATGTACAAAAGTCTCAATGGTTAAGTTTTGAAATCGAACTTCAATCTTCGGAAACTCCAAATGAACTGCATCAAATCGGCTTCTCATACGGTGGAAGAATCTCTCAGGATCATTATCAACGAAATCAACAAGCCTTTCCAAAATAAGCTTCTGCTCCGGCGTCTGTAGTTCACTCACATCGATCTCTTTCTTATCACCGACGAGATTCTGGAAGATTCCTCTCCTTGCTCGCTTGTAAGTCGGAAGCCTCTCCAACGCCGCCCAGCGTAAAGCCTCCTCATCTTCTCATCAGGCCGCGGATTCACCTCAATGTTGGAAAATAAAGCCAGGGAGTTTAGGTTCCTCAAAGCTTGTTTCCCAGCTTCAATGTTAAAAGTATGACCCGGTTGAAGCTGTTTTGGAAGTTCTCTTGAAACAACAAATCCTTCCGTGTTCCCTTCAACAACATTACCAAGTTTATCCAAATACTGAATAGACAAGTTTGTAATATCCCCTTCAACAACCTCACACACCACCTCACGCGTATTAAGGTTACCAAAATTAACAACCTGAGTACAAGCATAACCTTGTTTATTCAACATATCCCTAATCTCTTGATAAATCCAAGGAGGCAAAAGACAAGGCCTGGCAGCATCAATTCCCCTCTTATATTCCCTCTCTTGTCTCTTCCAAATTTAATTTGAATCGAATTCTTGAATAAACTCAAAGATTAATCTCCAAACATGCTTTAGAATCACTTGGAAATTGCACACTTGAATAAACACTTTGGACTTGCATCCCAAAACAAACATCTTTATCGAACATCCGCCAAACTTGACTTGTACAGAAAAAACTCTAGACTGATGAACCCTGACCGCGATAATCCTGACCAAACTTCTCATAGAACACTGCTTGAAAATTTGATGAATTATGATATAGGACAACTTGACCTTGAACAGTCACATTGCCTGAGAAAATAGCCTACAATCACGGGTAACTTATAGTCGAAGCAAACTCTTGATAGTTCGACCAAGATGAGGTCAAACTTTCATCTGATTTAGACTCGAATGAATGTCCTAGCCATTAATCTCCTTGCAAAATCCTAAACACACAGGGAAGAAGAAGAAACAAACAAATTGAAAAATATTTTTAGTATTTTGGTTAGAGGTTAGTAAACATAAAGCAAGTAGAAAACACAAGTGCGCTGAGAGAACTAAAAAAAAATATGGTCTTGTTTGTGGAATGATATGCAAATGAAATGTGGGATCTTAGGGGTAAAAATTAGGGTATTACAGCTGCCCCTATTTAAGATTCTTCTATCCGGAGATATGAAGATTGACATCTTTGTCTCGACTAGATAGAAGAGACTTAAATATAACAATTAACCCAATTTTTGGCCCTAAGAGACCACAAAATGATATGATTATGCAAATGGTATGCAAATACAAGACTTCTGTGGGGAATAATGCCACAAGAGACAAACAAAAGCTCGGGAGAAAAAAAAAAAAAAAAAAAAAAAAGAGACTCCACATGAGAAAACAAAAGAGCAAGATCCTATTCCGATAAGGGAAAGGAAACGACTCAATGGGGAAAGAGATACCAACTGCCAGTTACTGGGCGAAGATATTCAAACCGAAGAGAATAGGTAAAATACTTTCTACCGGTTACTGAGTAGAAAATAAGTGCAAAAACACAAGAGAATTGTTATCTACCAGTTACTGGGTAGAAAACAAAGAAATGTATTACCTATTACCAGTTACTGGATAAAAAGTAATCCACTCGTTGAGATATAATCAACTACCTGTTACCGGGTAGGAAAAGAAGCAACGCCAACTACTGGTTACTGAGTAGTTTAGCGAGAATAATAATCTTGAATAAAAGGGTTACCAACTATCGGTTACTGGATAGGGTAAACAATATGTCAACTGCCTGTTACTGGGTAGGACGGACTCGACTACCTGTTACTGGGTAGGAGAAAAAGATAAAAGGTCAACTACCTGACACTGGGTAGGACGAACATACTCGACTACCTGTCACTGGGTAGGAGAAAGAAATATATCATCAGCTACTTGTTACTGAGCAGCTCCAAACACACAACAAACTTCTCAAATAAAGAGACAACCATTTGTTGGAAAAAGATATTAACAACTCTGTCGGGGATCTTTAAAAGAGATACGAGCAGGTTGAACCATGCAATAGAATTCTCATCGGGAGTTATTCCACAGAAATTCCAATTGACAGAAAAGCTAGTCGGATAAGGATCTATCACTTCACAATAAACTTCTCTGTTGAGGATGAGCCAGAGAAATGTTATTTATTGCGAAGGTAAATTTCTGGAGATTACACAAGCTGCTCAAATAAAGAGGCTTCCACATGAAGTTGCATAAGTAATTACCAAGAGAGTGTTATCAAAACACTACTGGGAGAATCAAATCTTCACCTTCTATTGGGGATCAATAACAGATTCCTGCTGAGGAAAATAAATCCTCAAAAATACCTTCTCGTCATCCCGGTTTCACAGCCCAAGGAAAACCAAAGTAACTGCTGCAAGAGACCAAAGTTCAATCCAGGAACAAACTGGAAAGAAACGGTCAAACAAGACTCGACCCAATGAGGAAATAACTCAACTGGGGAACAATTCCATCCAGATAAAAGTCGGGGATGAAAGCTAAACAAAACATCTTCCACGAGGCATAAACTCAGTGGGGAATTAAAAATGGTAGGTATTTTCTGCTTAGAGGTCGACATTCTAATGAAGAGAGGACATACGCATTTTGCGAGATAACAACATCGGGAAAAGGGAAATACCAACAAAAAATGCAGGATGCACAATGCAACAAAGTCATGCTATGCTCAATCAAAATGAATGCGCATGCAATGAGTATGAATATGCTGATAAATCAGACAAAAAGGGCAAACAGAGGGTGAACAAAACACCACAACACCACTGAAATACTCGCCTAAACTCTGCGAATTAGAGATATCATCGGAGATCGTGCTGGGGATCAGCAACAGAAAATCTGCAAGAGATACACAAGAGCCATCAAAGGAAAATAAATCCTACTACAAGGCTTAAATCTCGCTGAGGAAATGGAGATACCGCTTGGGGAAAAGACCCCAAAGATCAATCTTCAACCATTAATAATTCAACAAGAGGGAACAACAATATGAACTCCGCTTTGAGAAAAAAAACTGCTGGAGAAAAAACGTAGCAACACAAATCTTTCAACCCTGCCAGGGGAATAAGAAGTTAACATCATAGCAAAAAGTCAAACTGTGGGGGATTTTAAATCAACACCCAATCACAAGGTGAGAGAAAACCCGACAGGTGACTGCTATGTCAACATTTCTCAACCTTGTTCTCTACTTGGGGAATAATCCAAAGCAAATGTGCATAACCTCTGCTAGGAATCATCAAAGACAAAACTCCGCCTGGGCAAAATCATCAAGGAGAAGTGGTCTTCTTCAAATTTCTCAACTGTCCGATCATTTGAATCAAGACTTTGCTGTGGAAAACCGTTCAACACTCGTCTGGTTTATCCAAAGAAACAAAACTCTGCTAAGGGAATATCAGCAAACTCTACTGAAGAGACCTCAATATAGCTCAAATGGGGAAACACCAACACAACTCTACTGGGGAGCCGCCAATAAATTCTACCAGAGAGGCAAGAAAGAACCCTGCTGAAGAGAACACTTACGCTTTTCGCTTCAAGATTCTACCATTCTTGGGATTACTGTTGACATTCTTTCTTTTATTTTCACAAATCAAAGAAAAATGTTTTTATAATTTTCAAAATTTAAATCAATTATTCACATTTGTTTCAAAAATCATCATCAAAAATAAAATGAAATTCCGTAAACAGAAACAAAATAAGAATTGCAAACAAAGGGACAAAGGCCCAAATTCTATTGATAGAATGGTAGTTCGCAAATGGCGTAACTCCATGGATCATTACAAAGTTTGAAAAATGGTAAGTACAATGGAAAGTTATACATTGAAATACAATGACCATTATTCTCCCTAACAACTTTGAATTCCAACTGTGCTTGAGACTTCAGCGGAGAATATCCGAAGTAAAACCTTTGATAGGAAATGTTGCTTCAAACGATCAAGACTGGCCAGATGCAGTTACTTGCCATGATCCCTAACTTTTGCCTAGATTGCCCTTTCGGGTTTTCAATCTACCGGGATGATTATTTCTATTTTTGTCTCTAATTTTTGCCTGGACCGCCCTTTCGGGTTTTCAATCCACCGAGACGCTCATTTTTGCCTAAGTCGCCCTTTCAGGTTTTCAACTTAGCGAGCTGTTCTTTTATTTTTTTAGGCGAAGTATTTCTTGACTGCATCGGCATTCACAGGACGAGTGAACTCTTCTCCATCCATAGTTGTAAGAATTAATGCACCGCCAGAGAAGGCTCTCTTAACAACATATGGGCCTTCATAATTAGGAGTCCACTTGCCCCTAGAATCAGTAGTAAAAGTCGAGATCTTTTTGAGCACGAGGTCACCTTCTCTGAACACACGGGGTCGAACCTTCTTATCAAATGCTTTCTTCATTCTTTGTTGATATAATTGGCCATGACACAAAGCCGTCATTCTTTTCTCTTCAATCAGATTCAACTGGTCGTATCTACTTTGACACCATTCAGCCTCAGCCAATTCAGTTTCCATCAAAACTCTCATAGAAGGGATTTCCACCTCTATCGGGAGCACTGCTTCCATGCCATAAACAAGAGAAAAAGGGGTTGCCCCTGTTGAAGTGCGAACGGATGTACGATACCCATGCAGAGTGAAAGGAAGCATATCATGCCAATCCTTGTATGTAACAACCATCTTTTGAATAATCTTCTTAATGTTCTTATTAGCAGCTTCAACAGCCCCATTCATCTTGGGTCTATAAGGAGAAGAATTATGATGCTCAATCTTAAACTCATCACATAATTCCTTCATCATCTTGTTATTTAAATTCGACCCATTATCAGTGATGATCTTGCTCGGAACACCATACCGACAGATGATTTGATTCTTGATAAACCTGACCACTACTTGCTTAGTCACATTTGCATATGATGCAGCTTCAACCCATTTGGTAAAATAGTCAATAGCCACCAATATGAAACGGTGTCCGTTCGACGCTTTAGGCTCAATCATTCCAATCATATCAATGCCCCACATTGAAAAAGGCCATGGAGAAGAGATAACATTGAGAGGAGTTGGAGGCACATGAATCTTGTCAGCATAAATCTGGCATTTATGGCACTTTTTCACATATTTACAACAGTCAGATTCCATTGTCAACCAATAGTAACCTGCCCTTAACATCTTCTTAGCCATCGCGTGTCCATTGGCATGGGTGCCAAAGGATCCTTCATGGATTTCTTTCATCAACATATCCGCTTCGTGTCTATCCACGCATCTGAGCAAGATCATGTCATAATTTCTCTTATACATCACATCATCATTCAAGAAGAAACTACCAGCCAATCTTCTCAAAGTTTTCCTATCCTTCTTGGATGCCCCAAGTGGGTACTCTTGATTCTGAAGAAAGCATTTAATATCATAATACCAAGGTTTATCATCAACAACTTCTTCAACTACAAACACATGAGCTGGTCTATCAAGACGCATCACATCAATCTTTGGCACATCATTCCAATGATTTACCACAATCATGGAGGATAAAGTCGCTAAAGCATCTGCCATTTGATTCTCTGCTCTTGGTATATGGTGAAACTCAACTTTATTGAAGAAAGTTGACAATCTTCTTGCATAATCACGATAAGGGATCAAATCAGGTTGACGTGTCTCCCATTTCCCTTTAATCTGATTAATCACTAAAGCTGAATCTCCATACACATCAAGAATCTTGATTCTTAAATCGATGGCTTCTTCCAAGCCCATAATACACGCTTCATACTCAGCCGCATTATTTGTGCAATTGAAAACCAACCTTGCAGTGAAAGGAATATGAGAACCATGAGGAGTAACAATAATTGCACCAATACCTCTGCCATATTCATTAACCGCCCCATCAAAAATCAAACCCCAACGGGATCCAGGCTCAGGTCCTTCTTCATGTAATGGTTCCTCACAATCTTTAACCTTTAGATACATCACATCCTCATCAGGAAAGTCAAACTGAATAGGTTGGTAATCATCAATCGGCTGGTGTGCCAAATGATCAGCCAAAACACTTCCTTTTATCGCCTTTTGAGTTCGATACTCGATATCATATTCTGATAACAACATTTGCCAACGAGCAATCCTCCCAGTTAAAGCAGGCTTTTCAAAGATATACTTGATTGGATCCATTTTAGATATCAACCAAGTTGTACAATTCAACATATACTGACGGAGGCGCTTGGTAGCCCAAGCTAGAGCACAACATGTCTTTTCAAGCATCGTGTATCGAGACTCACAATCAGTGAATTTCTTGCTCAAATAATAAATGGCAAATTCTTTTCTCCCGGATTCATCTTGTTGACCCAGAACGCAACCCATAGACTCTTCTAGCACGGTCAAATACATGATCAAAGGTCTTCCTTCTACGGGAGGAGACAAAATAGGAGGTTCAAGCAGATACTCTTTAATTCTTTCGAAAGCTTTCTGACAATCTTCTGTCCAGACACAACCCTGATCTTTGCGGAGAAGTTTGAAAATCGGTGCACATGTGGCAGTCATATTGGATATAAATCGGGAGATATAGTTCAAACGTCCCAAGAATCCTCTTACTTGTTTTTCTGTTCTGGGTGCAGGCATCTCCTGGATAGCTTTAACTTTACCAGGATCAACTTCAATGCCTTTTTGACTGACAATAAAGCCTAACAATTTTCCAGAACGAACACCAAAAGTGCATTTATTAGGATTCAGACGGAGCTTAAACTTTCTCAAACGTTGAAACAACTTCAATAAATTTTTAATATGATCTTCTTCAGTCTTCGACTTACAAATCATATCATCCACATAGACCTCAATTTCTTTATGCGTCATATCATGGAACAGAGTGGTCATAGCTCTCTGGTACGTTGCACCAGCATTTTTTAAACCGAAGGGCATCACTCTGTAACAGAATGTTCCCCAGGGTGTAATGAATGTTGTTTTTTCCATATCCTCAGGTGCCATCTTTATTTGATTATAACCGGAAAATCCATCCATAAATGAAAAGATATTGAACTTAGCAGTATTATCTACCAACAAATCAATGTGTGGTAGTGGAAAATCATCTTTTGGACTTGCTTTATTCAAATCTCTATAGTCAACACACATTCGGACTTTTCCGTCTTTCTTTGGAACAGGCACGATATTGGCCACCCATTGAGGATATTCGACGGTCACAAGAAAACCAGCATCAATCTGCTTTTGAACCTCTTCTTTAATCTTCACTGCCATGTCAGGATGAGTTCTTCTCAATTTCTGCTTCACGGGTGAACATTCAGGCTTTAATGGCAAATGGTGCTCCACAATACCAGTATCAAGACCAGGCATGTCTTGATAGGACCAAGCAAACACGTCAACATATTCTCTAAGAAGCTCTACCATCCTCTTCTTAACATCTGACTGAAGCAGTGCCCCAATCTTGACTTCTTTCTTATCATCATCGGAACCCAGATTAACCAATTCCACCGGCTCTTCATGAGGCTGAATGGCCTTCTCCTCGTGCTCAAGCAATCGAGAAATCTCATCAGGAATTTCTTCAATATCCTCCTCTTCCGCTTCAAACACAGGGAACTCGAAGTTGGGAGGGGGCATATGGTCATTGTTTCCAATGGGTTTAACAATCAATCTGCACAATGATTTTATGTTTGATTTTAGAATATGAACAAAAAAATGAAAATATTATGCAGATAAGAGTGATTATAACATTATTATACTTTTTTCGGTTTTTTATGTTACCATTTTTCAGAAGTAAAGCAAAAAAAGAAAACAACATATGGATAAACAGAAAAACATTTTATTGATGATGATAAAAGTTGAAACAAAGCCCTCACAAATTCACTTTCACCTTGGGCAGAGTGAAAGGATTTTTGAAAGAAACAAAAACAAATTACTTTGAAACATGAACAACAGTAGGAACATCAACAGTGATCCAATTCTGGCATATCGATCCACGTGTCACAAAGTTGGGCATTTCTTCCTCTTGGTCATCTTCGAGAATTGCAGCTGTAGAATGATCTTTGCAATGGATGAACCCAGCACTTCGAAAGACTTCATGAATACCCTTCAGCTCATTTTGGGTTGAACCAGATGTAAAACCCAAACCAGCTCTATCTTTTTTCTCAGCAACTTCAATGATTTGGCCCCATCCATCAGCTTGGCCATTATCCACTGCACGTTGTGCATCTTTTAAAGAAGACATGGACACCCCATCCTTCTTGACAGCTTTATCAACCACAGAAAGAGCCTGAAACGGAGTTCCAATATCCTCTTCCGCATCGATATAAGAAAAAGACGACAAACTGCTTACCAACATAGCCTGTTCTCCACCAACAACAACAAGCTTACCATTCTGCACGAATTTTAACTTTTGATGCAGTGTCGAAGTAACAGCTCCAGCTTCATGGATCCATGGGCGTCCTAGAAGACAACTGTAAGCAGGACGAATATCCATGACTTGAAAAGTGATCTGGAAAAAACACGGACCAATCTTGATAGGGAGATCAACCTCTCCAATCACGGTTTTCCTCGATCCATCAAAGGCTTTCACAATGACCCCACTGAACCTCATAGGAGTACCTTGATAAGATAATCTGGACAAAGTAGATTTTGGCATCACATTCAACGATGACCCGGTATCAACCAGCACATTGGATAGAGCGTCTTCCTGGCAATTCATAGAAATATGGAGAGCCAAATTATGATTTCTTCCATGATCGGTCAACTCTTCATCACAAAAACTCAGATTGTTACACGCAGTGATATTGGCAACAATGCTATCAAACTGGTTAACAGTCACATCATGATCTACATAAGCTTGTTCCAATACTTTCTGCAACGATTCACGATGAGCCTCAGAGCTCATTAACAGGGATAAAACAGATATTTTTGACGGTGTATGTAACAATTGATCCACCACATTATATTCACTCTTCTTGATCAATTTCAATACCTCATCATTATCTGACTTCTGATTTACATCACTTGATTGACCAGACTCCACAGTAGTCCTCAACTGAATTTGCTTACTCCCAGTATCTTCACTTGTCTTTGAAGGCACATTATCAAATACTCGACCACTTCTGGTTACACGTCCGACATCAGCGATAGTCACAACTGAGGGAAGAGAAGGAATGGGAACCTCTTTTCCATCCTCCAACATAGTAGCATTGTATTTGTAGAGAACAGCTTTATCGGATTCATACGGCGTCGGGCCAGGCAAACGGATAACCAAAGGCGTCACCGCAGATTTCTGACTGTTGTAAGAAATTACAACCCGCTCAGGAATATTGAAACGTGGGACTATGACATTCACCTCGTTCTCCACTTCATTTCTGTTTGCAGTAACCTGAATCAAATTCTCATCCATCATCTTTTGTAAGTCCCTTTTCACAATCACACACCCTCGAGGGTTCACAGAACAAATACAACAGGCGGCATAATCATGCTCAATATCATGGAACTCACTCAAAGTAGCATGCATTTCAACAAGCGATCTCCGAATCCAGCGAATGTCGAAAATACGGTATGTACCAGGACAACCATATACCATATTAACAGTTGCTTCAAGCATATCAAAATTACGGCCCTCAAAATTAGCTCTTGTCAAGGGATGAACTCGGCCCTCAAAATTACGGTTCCCAAACAACACAGCAGCTTCAAGCATATCAAACAATGATGAGAAATGAAACATTGCTTCCCTGAACCTAGTCAGAAAAAATGGTGCATTATAAGTTCCATTCACTACACCATGTATGAATATGCTTGGATTAATCTTCCGGATCAACCTCAACACAGTATCTCTCGGACAATTTGCAGTCACCGTTTCATCAGAGAGGTTCTTCATTCTATATAAACAGTTAACCACTGTTACTTCTTCTCTATCAATCTTGAGATCTTCAAGTCTTACAGTGTCCCATTTCTGTGCAAGGCAATTGTACTCAAATGGAACTTTGAACCTCTTGCAGTACTTCTCAAGTCGCCGACCCGTCTTGGCGAAGCTTTTCTATCTGCACAGAACTGAGATTTTCAACATTGTCAAGCAATTCATTAGTGATTGCAATAAGATTATCCTTGAACTCCTGCAAATGACTTGCTGCTTCATAGCCCTAACTTGTATCTGATGTGGAGTCTGTGATAGATTCCTCAGCTTGTAGTTCAACACATATCATCAGTGCTAGACAATCAATGCATCCATGTTGTACTTTAGAAACTGAATCAGCATTCAGACAAGGCCATAATAGCACTGTTTCTACCATCCTTTTAATTGCATGCATCAAAGGATGAGAAAGTGACTCCCAGCCTCTGACCATCAGGGATGTGCAGATTGAAAATAAACAGGCCTTTATCTTCAGTACATTCTTAGAATCAACAAACAGCTCTAATTTGGAGCAAATAATTGGGAGCAAGACTTGTGGATGAATGCGTCCACACAACTCAGCAGAAAGTTTCCGAACATCTTCAAATTCAAACTCATAAAGTGCCCATGCATTTTATTTTGACTGAAATGTCCATACATAACAGATGAATTGAGATCATCAAAAGTTTTCATGGGAAGCATCTTAATAATGAGTAGCGGGCAAAGATGATCAAATAGAGTTCGCTGCATTTCATCATACTCATCACTGGTGTAGGTTCTACACTCCCATTTTGATAAGAAACTTTCATCAATCCCCTTTTGTTCTCTAACATGCAACAGAACATGATGCAATACAAGATCAACAACAATTGCAAGGTCTTCACTTATATAGCTGAATAACTTGACAATAGCTGCATTTGATGGATCTGCAAACATCTTGTCAATCAGCGGTCCAATTAAGTTGCTCCAGTCTTGAACACTTTTAGACCATTCTGGAACCAGCTTTAGTACTCGGGCAGTATCTAACTTTGACTCTTTATCTCCAGCTGACTGTGGAAGATCTAGGCTCTGGCTGATGTTGTTAAGACAGTCGACAAGTAAGAATATGATTTCAATATTCTGGTTGTGTCCTTTGAGCATTTCATCCCCCACCAATGTGTCACCGCACATGTCCAAACCTAATATCTTCATGATGTACTCAACCACAAGATTTGTTTCCTGTCCACCGAGAGCTAATGACTTCATGAATAAATCAAGATCTTCATCAGGTTTTATTCCAGCATTCTTTTCTCTTCTAGCAAGTTCCATCAACATATCATGTTTAAATCCAGCTCCTTGACAGCAACCAGCAAACTGGAGAGTTTCCCTCACGGTCATCTCTGCTACATGCCAATCTTGTTGGCTGACATAAGCTGATGTTCTCTGAGGAACAAACTCATTCAGACCATGTCCATTGTAGGTAATGTTCCCTGACATCTGCAAACCAGGTCCTAATCTGCCAGCAAGAGCTAAAAGCAATGTTGTTTTTCCAGAGCTTGGCGGACCCAATAACAATGTTAGCCTTGAAGGTCTGATAATCCCACTGATATCAGATAGAATTGTTAATTTGCTTCTCTTTCTTCTGTATAACCGCAACTGTCTTAAAAGAGTCTCAGTCATATTACAGATGAAATTTGGAATTGTAGGCAGAGCTTTGCTTCCGACATGTACAAAAGTCTCAATGGTTAAGTTTTGAAATCGAACTTCAATCTTCGGAAACTCCAAATGAACTGCATCAAATCGGCTTCTCATACGGTGGAAGAATCTCTCAGGATCATTATCAACGAAATCAACAAGCCTTTCCAAAATAAGCTTCTGCTCCGGCGTCTGTAGTTCACTCACATCAATCTCTTTCTTATCACCGACGAGATTCTGGAAGATTCCTCTCCTTGCTCGCTTGTAAGTCGGAAGCCTCTCCAACGCCGCCCAGCGTAAAGCCTCCTCATCTTCTCATCAGGCCGCGGATTCACCTCAATGTTGGAAAACAAAGCCAGGGAGTTTAGGTTCCTCAAAGCTTGTTTCCCAGCTTCAATGTTAAAAGTATGACCCGGTTGAAGCTGTTTTGGAAGTTCTCTTGAAACAACAAATCCTTCCGTGTTCCCTTCAACAACATTACCAAGTTTATCCAAATACTGAATAGACAAGTTTGTAATATCCCCTTCAACAACCTCACACACCACCTCACGCGTATTAAGGTTACCAAAATTAACAACCTGAGTACAAGCATAACCTTGTTTATTCAACATATCCCTAATCTCTTGATAAATCCAAGGAGGCAAAAGACAAGGCCTGGCAGCATCAATTCCCCTCTTATATTCCCTCTCTTGTCTCTTCCAAATTTAATTTGAATCGAATTCTTGAATAAACTCAAAGATTAATCTCCAAACATGCTTTAGAATCACTTGGAAATTGCACACTTGAATAAACACTTTGGACTTGCATCCCAAAACAAACATCTTTATCGAACATCCGCCAAACTTGACTTGTACAGAAAAAACTCTAGACTGATGAACCCTGACCGCGATAATCCTGACCAAACTTCTCATAGAACACTGCTTGAAAATTTGATGAATTATGATATAGGACAACTTGACCTTGAACAGTCACATTGCCTGAGAAAATAGCCTACAATCACGGGTAACTTATAGTCGAAGCAAACTCTTGATAGTTCAACCAAGATGAGGTCAAACTTTCATCTGATTTAGACTCGAATGAATGTCCTAGCCATTAATCTCCTTGCAAAATCCTAAACACACAGGGAAGAAGAAGAAACAAACAAATTGAAAAATATTTTTAGTATTTTGGTTAGAGGTTAGTAAACATAAAGCAAGTAGAAAACACAAGTGCGCTGAGAGAACTAAAAAAAAATATGGTCTGTAAGATCAGGAGCCCGAAAACCGTACTTCTGAGTATTTCTCCTTCCAATATCCATAATCAACAATATCTGCGATGTTTGCAAAAGAAAATCTCTGAGATCCTTAAAAACCAGCTGAAACACAATGCTCATGAATGCATGAGTGCAAGATGCAACACCCACAAACAAGACATACAAAGCACACAGGTTCAAAGGTTCGGCACGAGCATGGAGCCAAAGGTAAGAATCAACCAACCCACAATGGTATGTACTATGGTCATATCATCACCTGTAGAACAAGGTTCTAAAAAGTTCCCAGAATCATAATTCCATCTTTTGGATATTATCAGCTTAAACGACTACTCGTCGGCCAACAATATTCTCAAGAGAAACTCATCTGAGTGTGGTATCGCGTAACGACCAATTCAAGTCTACACCTGAACAGCCACCGCACCACGTCCTAATAAGGCCAAGATGGGTTAAAGGGTTCTAAGGTCCTCAGCTTCTCAGGCTCCCAGTCAGAAAAAGCAATATCAATTACGACTACTCGTAAGACATCAGTAATTTCCAAAGGGGCCTCCACCGAGCGGGGGATCTCAAGTCAGCTTAGTAAGGACTACTCCACGTAAGCCAACAAGACTATACCACCCTCCTATCATAAGTGCACTCAAGTTTGGGTTAGGACTTATCTCACCACACAAATTACCAGGCACCAAAACAGAACAATCAATAACAAACAAGTCAAACAGAAAGCGAGAAATAAATCAAAGTAGGCGAAACCCACTAGGAACCGTTGGAGTCCCCAGCAGAGTCGCCACTTTTCTGTAGCGGTAAAAATCGTGAGTGTAAGTTATTGACTAACTTAACTCAAAGAAAACAAGAGTCGCCACCGCACTTTTATTTTATCCAAATAAAGGAAAGGAAAAAGAGCGAACAAAACCAAAGAGTTCTAAAATAAGAACACGAGACAGAGATCGGGGTAAGGGGGTTGGTTACGCAATGGGAAGGTGTTAGCACCCAAAACGTCTATAGTACTCTATAGGAGCCCTTCGAAATATTTACGCTTTTTGGTTTGAAAATGGTTTGTTTGAAAAGAGATTGGAGAGATGAGAAGAGAATTATTTTTTATATTTTTGTGTTTGGAGAGACTTATCGTCTCATGCCTACGTACCCATAAAGTGCAATATGGAATCAAAACCCCGTAGTTCGTGGTACAAATGACAAAATTTTGTTGGTTTTGATTGATTTTAGATGTTCAAACAAGTCGTCATTTCAAGGAGAAAACTGCGACTATCCACCCACGAGTATTAAGACAACATCTGCGTCACATAAAGATGGAGGATTTGCTTGGATTATCAACAAGACTATCACTCAACATCAACGTGGAAAATGTCAAAGTCTTAATAATATGGGGAATAGGAGATTTACATCTCAACTATAGAAATGAATCATGTCTAAACTTTATGAAAAGTTTTAAAGTGAAAAAGTGCATAAAGGCACAAAAAAGAGTTGATGAGTTTTTGTATTTTTTATGTCTTTTGAAATTGGTCAAAACATGATTAACATTGATTGACTTTTATTAAGAAAGAAACAAAGTTTAAAAATCACTTGACGAAAGTCAAGGTTTTATTGCGAAAGCGGTTTTGAAGTTTGAAACCAAGAAGGTTTTGAAAAAGGGAGAAAGTTTTGAAAATTTAAGAAGGGGAGGAGATGAAGTGACTATCCTAAAAATCAAAATAAGAGCTAGAGATAAGAAAGATCTAACCGACTTATAGCACACTCCAAAGCAAGCAAAAAGATTTCCATCCGATTTAAAGCATAAGCCAAGGATCGAGCCAAATAAAGGCTAAGATTCAAAATACTCCAAGCATAGGGAAGAAAGTCCTAATCCTAAGTCCAAAATGTCCATGAAGTCCAAGGTCTAAGAATGGTCCAAGAGTATAACCACAAAGTTAATAGCATCAAATTTTTTAGATGTTTTATCCTTTATTAGTGTTTTGAACAAAATATGGTCCAAATGGACAAAAGAGAAATGACATAAACATAAACAAAGATATAGTATGAAATGATAAAATGGAAGCATAAAAGTAAAAAATAAGGAGTAAGAAGAGAATATAAACAAAATTAAACAAGGATATTGTTAGTGAATTAGTGGTTAGTGGTTAGAACATATGATCAATGATGATTAATTCTTGCACTTAGACCAAGATTAATGAAAATTCATTAGAGGATTGATAGAATCAAAGCCTCCTAACAATGATTTTCATAGGTATTGGAGTTAAGACAAGCAACTAAACATACTTGGACTTTTAAACGTAAGTTTGAGCCACGAATGATCATTTTCCGATTAAGGGACAATTTAGCGCTATGTTAAGCAATCGTAATCGGGTTTATGTAGAAACCACGACTATCTGAGGCCGGTCAATAAAATGTTAGTGTTAATACATGTTAGAGAAGTGATATGTAAATCACTCTCCTAAAACATGCCACACAAAAAGAAAAGAGGTAGTGATCTCATCATAATCAAGATTTTTAATTAATTAATCAAAGGTAATCTATCACTATTCCAAAGTAAGGAGAATTATCTCAATGATTATTCGTCCATAGTTTTGAAATAATGAAGATTAATCAACCTTGATAATCAACAATCTATGATCCATAGATTTCATCGATCAAAAATAAAAAGAAGAAAAAAAGAAAATGAAATCACAATTTGAATCTCGAATCGATTAAATTATCGTCAATATCAATCACCTCTCTTGGTGGATAAAATCAACACCCAAAGTCCATTGATATTGATGAAATCTTATCAACATCAAGATCCAAAACAATCAACACTTAATCAAAATATTTTTAAATAATTTTTTTTAAAAAGCTTTTTCAGAAATGAAATTAAAATACAAATTTAATAATAAAAGAAAAATGTGGAAAAATACACATAGTTAAGAAATGAAAAAAGAAAATAAAAATAAACAAATAAAAGAAAAGTAATATTGAAAAACAGAAAGAGAAAACGAAACAGAGTTATCTTCTTCTTCTAGCTCTCACACGCGAAAACATTCACGACCATGGATGCTAGCTTAAATCACAACGGCGGGATGCAAAATTAACACGGTTGCAATCGAAATCAAGAGCTCTTCACAATGGTACCAATAATTCAGAGAATCACAACAAAAGATAACGGATCGAAAATGACGTTGAAGCTCAATCTACCTTCAAACTCAGGTAAGAAATCAATCCAAGCTTCTTCTTGCTTCTCTTCTTCTTCTGAACGAATTCTGGTTCGAAATTGATCTGTGTTTGAGGTTGATTTGAAGTTAATTTGGTGGAATGAAGTATGAGAAGAGAATGAACGAAGGTTTTTCTGGTAGTGAGGAATTGAGGAAGAAAATCAGCAGAGATTTTTTGGCTTGAAAAGCTTGAAGAATAGAGTGAGGGATGAATTCTATTTATAGATGAGAATGAGTGAAAAATGATTTGCAGTTTGTGAGAAATTTCTGCCGTTTTGAAGTAGGTGTGTTGTGCGTGATATTTTTTTGCTGGTATTTGACATGTCGTTTTGAACTTTTTCTTCTTTCAGCTCACTTAAGTAACATGGATAACTTGTGGGGTCAGCTACATGGCTGAGATTATATTCACATGGCTTGCAATATGGCTTGGATAAGTGAAAATAGTCTGGATAAAAAATAAAGCTCTGTTACCACAGAATTCTATTTTCTGTCGCTTCTCGATGTCGCCATTTCCCATTGATAATATTGAAACTTCCACGCCGCAATTGATGTGCAATCATTAAAACCAAAATGCGGCATTCCTACGTCTTTCACAAACAAACCGAGCTGAGCCGGGAACAGACTTCATTTGATGCAGGATTATCATAATGCAGAATTTGAATCCTCCCAACCTCCGAAACTCTTGGCGAAGATTATACCAAGCAGAAGCATTCAATCCATCGTGTCGTAGTGCATCCGTCAAAAAACTTCTGACTGCAGGATTTGATTTATTACTGCAATGTCGAAGTATTTTAGCAGTGGAGATTAAGCTCAGAACATGGCCAGGATCAGTGTTTAGAGCATCAGCGAAAGCTTTTAGAGCTTCTTTGTAAAGGCCCTTTGCTTCATACATTATACCTAGAGCATGACATCTAGAAGCGGAGTATGGTTTGATGGCCTTAGATTTTGAAAGACACGCCTCTGCATCATGCCATTGGGAAAGACTGATATACACATGAGCAAGATCATGCCATATTTCCAATTCCAAGTTCTTAGCACGATCTCGGCCGTCCTTAGATAACTTCTTCCAAGAACCAAAACTCTTTCTCTGAATTTGAAGAACAGCGAGAAGCTGAGTGTATGTCTCGATGGAATTCTTTAACTGGTTCTGTGTAATTTGAATTTTAGCTTTTGTTCGCAACAAATCACCTTGATCCCATTTCCCAGTCTGATCCAAAGCAGCGTTAATAATAGATTCCGCATCCAAAAACTGAAACCTTGGAGTTTTCCATCAACAACAGCTTCACTGCTTAATGAGGTTACGTATGACATATGGAAGAATTCCTCCGTGGTTGAAGTAAGCAAGTTCCACCTCGGTGTCAAAGCGTGCAATGCAGGTGAACGATTTTCCACTATCAGTTGTGACTTTGACATCTTGGCCAGGCTTGATCTCACTGATTTTATTTGGAAGGTCAATTGTATAACGTTCATGACCAGTCAATCCCAATGTATCTGCATTCTCCCTGCGTTTGTAGCAAAGAGGAATAATACCCGTTCCTACCAAGTTACTGCGATGAATTCTCTCAAAACTTTTAGCTATCACAGCTTTGACCCCCAATAACATTGGACCTTTGGCCGCCCAATCTCTAGAACTTCCGCTTCCATATTCAGCTCCAGCTAGAACAATGGTGTCTTGCCCAGAAGCCTTGTATCTCATTGCTGCATCGTACACATAAAGCTTCTCCCCAGTTGGAATGTGAACTGTCTTAGGGCCAACTTCCCCGTTTAAGAGTTTGTTAACAAGGCGAATGTTGGCAAAGGTTCCCCTCGCCATCACCTCATCATTGCCACGACGACTTCCATAAGAAATAAAGTCTTTGCATTCAACCCCGCGCTCTAGGAGGTATTTGGCAGCAGGACTGTCCTTGTTAATGCTTCCAGCTGGAGAAATATGATCGGTGGTTATACTGTCACCAAAGTTTAGCAGGCAATAGGCATCTTTCACACCATGAGATCCGGGAGGATCCATGGTCATGTTCTTGAAGTATGGAGGCTCATGAATATATGTTGAGTCGGAGTCCCAAGAGTAGAGAGTGTCAGCTGGTACTTGTAGTTGGTTCCACATAGGGTTTCCCTTTGTGATAGACTCATATGTACTTCTGAACATGTCAGGTAACACACTAGATTGAACAGTCTCTGCAATTTCTTCGGTAGATGGCCAGATATCTCTCAGGTAGACATTCTTGCCATCCTTCCCTGTCCCAATTGGCTCTTTCTCAAAATCAATGTCAACCGTGCCAGCAAGAGCATAAGCAACAACCAGAGGTGGTGAAGCCAGATAATTAGCTCTTGTCAAGGGATGAACTCGGCCCTCAAAATTACGGTTCCCAAACAACACAGCAGCTTCAAGCATATCAAACAATGATGAGAAATGAAACATTGCTTCCCTGAACCTAGTCAGAAAAAATGGTGCATTATAAGTTCCATTCACTACACCATGTATGAATATGCTTGGATTAATCTTCCGGATCAACCTCAACACAGTATCTCTCGGACAATTTGCAGTCACCGTTTCATCAGAGAGGTTCTTCATTCTATATAAACAGTTAACCACTGTTACTTCTTCTCTATCAATCTTGAGATCTTCAAGTCTTACAGTGTCCCATTTCTGTGCAAGGCAATTGTACTCAAATGGAACTTTGAACCTCTTGCAGTACTTCTCAAGTCGCCGACCCGTCTTGGCGAAGCTTTTCTATCTGCACAGAACTGAGATTTTCAACATTGTCAAGCAATTCATTAGTGATTGCAATAAGATTATCCTTGAACTCCTGCAAATGACTTGCTGCTTCATAGCCCTAACTTGTATCTGATGTGGAGTCTGTGATAGATTCCTCAGCTTGTAGTTCAACACATATCATCAGTGCTAGACAATCAATGCATCCATGTTGTACTTTAGAAACTGAATCAGCATTCAGACAAGGCCATAATAGCACTGTTTCTACCATCCTTTTAATTGCATGCATCAAAGGATGAGAAAGTGACTCCCAGCCTCTGACCATCAGGGATGTGCAGATTGAAAATAAACAGGCCTTTATCTTCAGTACATTCTTAGAATCAACAAACAGCTCTAATTTGGAGCAAATAATTGGGAGCAAGACTTGTGGATGAATGCGTCCACACAACTCAGCAGAAAGTTTCCGAACATCTTCAAATTCAAACTCATAAAGTGCCCATGCATTTTATTTTGACTGAAATGTCCATACATAACAGATGAATTGAGATCATCAAAAGTTTTCATGGGAAGCATCTTAATAATGAGTAGCGGGCAAAGATGATCAAATAGAGTTCGCTGCATTTCATCATACTCATCACTGGTGTAGGTTCTACACTCCCATTTTGATAAGAAACTTTCATCAATCCCCTTTTGTTCTCTAACATGCAACAGAACATGATGCAATACAAGATCAACAACAATTGCAAGGTCTTCACTTATATAGCTGAATAACTTGACAATAGCTGCATTTGATGGATCTGCAAACATCTTGTCAATCAGCGGTCCAATTAAGTTGCTCCAGTCTTGAACACTTTTAGACCATTCTGGAACCAGCTTTAGTACTCGGGCAGTATCTAACTTTGACTCTTTATCTCCAGCTGACTGTGGAAGATCTAGGCTCTGGCTGATGTTGTTAAGACAGTCGACAAGTAAGAATATGATTTCAATATTCTGGTTGTGTCCTTTGAGCATTTCATCCCCCACCAATGTGTCACCGCACATGTCCAAACCTAATATCTTCATGATGTACTCAACCACAAGATTTGTTTCCTGTCCACCGAGAGCTAATGACTTCATGAATAAATCAAGATCTTCATCAGGTTTTATTCCAGCATTCTTTTCTCTTCTAGCAAGTTCCATCAACATATCATGTTTAAATCCAGCTCCTTGACAGCAACCAGCAAACTGGAGAGTTTCCCTCACGGTCATCTCTGCTACATGCCAATCTTGTTGGCTGACATAAGCTGATGTTCTCTGAGGAACAAACTCATTCAGACCATGTCCATTGTAGGTAATGTTCCCTGACATCTGCAAACCAGGTCCTGATCTGCCAGCAAGAGCTAAAAGCAATGTTGTTTTTCCAGAGCTTGGCGGACCCAATAACAATGTTAGCCTTGAAGGTCTGATAATCCCACTGATATCAGATAGAATTGTTAATTTGCTTCTCTTTCTTCTGTATAACCGCAACTGTCTTAAAAGAGTCTCAGTCATATTACAGATGAAATTTGGAATTGTAGGCAGAGCTTTGCTTCCGACATGTACAAAAGTCTCAATGGTTAAGTTTTGAAATCGAACTTCAATCTTCGGAAACTCCAAATGAACTGCATCAAATCGGCTTCTCATACGGTGGAAGAATCTCTCAGGATCATTATCAACGAAATCAACAAGCCTTTCCAAAATAAGCTTCTGCTCCGGCGTCTGTAGTTCACTCACATCGATCTCTTTCTTATCACCGACGAGATTCTGGAAGATTCCTCTCCTTGCTCGCTTGTAAGTCGGAAGCCTCTCCAACGCCGCCCAGCGTAAAGCCTCCTCATCTTCTCATCAGGCCGCAGATTCACCTCAATGTTGGAAAACAAAGCCAGGGAGTTTAGGTTCCTCAAAGCTTGTTTCCCAGCTTCAATGTTAAAAGTATGACCCGGTTAAAGCTGTTTTGGAAGTTCTCTTGAAACAACAAATCCTTCCGTGTTCCCTTCAACAACATTACCAAGTTTATCCAAATACTGAATAGACAAGTTTGTAATATCCCCTTCAACAACCTCACACACCACCTCACGCGTATTAAGGTTACCAAAATTAACAACCTGAGTACAAGCATAACCTTGTTTATTCAACATATCCCTAATCTCTTGATAAATCCAAGGAGGCAAAAGACAAGGCCTGGCAGCATCAATTCCCCTCTTATATTCCCTCTCTTGTCTCTTCCAAATTTAATTTGAATCGAATTCTTGAATAAACTCAAAGATTAATCTCCAAACATGCTTTAGAATCACTTCGAAATTGCACACTTGAATAAACACTTTGGACTTGCATCCCAAAACAAACATCTTTATCGAACATCCGCCAAACTTGACTTGTACAGAAAAAACTCTAGACTGATGAACCCTGACCGCGATAATCCTGACCAAACTTCTCATAGAACACTGCTTGAAAATTTGATGAATTATGATATAGGACAACTTGACCTTGAACAGTCACATTGCCTGAGAAAATAGCCTACAATCACGGGTAACTTATAGTCGAAGCAAACTCTTGATAGTTCGACCAAGATGAGGTCAAACTTTCATCTGATTTAGACTCGAATGAATGTCCTAGCCATTAATCTCCTTGCAAAATCCTAAACACACAGGGAAGAAGAAGAAACAAACAAATTGAAAAATATTTTTAGTATTTTGGTTAGAGGTTAGTAAACATAAAGCAAGTAGAAAACACAAGTGCGCTGAGAGAACTAAAAAAAAATATGGTCTTGTTTGTGGAATGATATGCAAATGAAATGTGGGATCTTAGGGGTAAAAATTAGGGTATTACAGACATGACAGGCAAGATCGAGCCCACTGCATCCAACGGTCATCGCTTCATTCTAGTAGCTATCGACTACTTCACCAAGTGGGTGGAGGCAGCCTCATATGCTAATGTGACCAAGCAGGTGGTGGCCAAATTCATAAAGAGGGATATCATCTGTCGTTACGGAATTCCCGAGCGGGTCATTACTGATAATGGTTCGAATCTGAATAACAAGATGATGAAGGAGCTGTGCCAGAGTTTCAAGATTGAACACCATAACTCATCTCCTTACTGGCCGAAGATGAATGGCGCCGTTGAAGCGGCCAATAAGAACATCAAGAAGATTGTTCAGAAGATGGTTGTGACCTACAAAGATTGGCACGAGATGCTGTCGTTTGCACTGCACGGTTATCGTACGATGGTACGTACGTTAACCGGGGCAACTCCTTTCTCACTGGTGTACGGTATGGAAGCTATCCTACCGTTAGAAGTGGAGATCCCTTCTTTGCGAGTTTTGGTTGACGTGAAACTCGACGAGGCAGAATGGATTAAGAACCGACTGAACCAACTCAGCCTGATGGACGAGAAGAGGTTAGCATCGATTGCGCATGGTCGTTTATACCAAAGCCGAATGAAGAAAGCTTATGATAAGAAGGTGCGTCCTAGAAGCTTTCAGACGGGTGATCTCGTCCTGAAGAAGATTCTTCCCCCACACTCCGATCACCGAGGCAAGTGGACTCCCAATTACGAAGGTCTGTACGTTGTCAGCAAGGTCTTCTCGGGAGGAGCTTTATTGTTATCCACAATGGATGGTGAAGATTTTGCATCCCCGGTGAACGCGGACGCAGTTAAAAAATACTTTGCTTGAAAGCGACCCGCTGGACAGTAAAAAGAGAGTCCAGGCAAAAATGGGGCATCCCGGCGAACCATAAAAAAGGAAAAAGGTTCGGGCAAAAATTAGGGATATAAATTGAAAAAATGTACACCCGCAAAGTCGAAAACCCGAATGGGCGACTTTGGCAAAAAAGGGTATCCCGGTGAACTGAAAACCCGCAAAGGGCGGTTCACGCAAAAGTTAGGGATTTGAAAAAGCAAATGACTGCGTTCCACGTATGAACTTTCTTTGTTTAGTGGTTTGGAAGACCTGAGGGCCGTTTATCTGAATCAATCTCTTCTGAAGCTGAAGCGTCGGAGAAGTATCCAATCCGAGTGGGTCATAGAGGGATCAACTCATGGTGTTCGTCTACGCCTCGTTGCCGACATTTGTATATACTGATGTATATTTATGTTTTTACTTTTTTCGCGCAGCTTCCTCATTCCAGGGGCTTGCATCTGTTGTAAAACATTTTACCCATTCAGGGGTTCGTTATCAATAAAATGTATACTATTCAGCAATTCTGTTGTCTGTTTAGCATTTATCTGTTTTGTTTGTGAAAAAGAACGCCGATGTTTTTGATAAAATGCACATACATAAACTTACTGGCCTAGGCCACTGATTGTTGAAACAATGAATTACTTGAACATTGTCACGAGATGATAACCTTGATAGGTCCCTTTGAGAAGGGTATCTTGTCTGTTTGTTTGTGTGGCTGCAGGTGTAGCATATTCCAGACAGTGCGCCGTGCGCATCCCCAAGCAGGATGATTCCTCCTTCTCCAGCAAAGGTCAGCAGCCTCTCCCCACAGAGTCTGAACACAAGATCGTGAGCATTGATATGTCTCCCCAGGCAGAGAAGATTCTCTCCCCAATCAGATGCATCCTGAAGGAACGTAATCTCCTCAGCTGAGTCATGCGCTGATGTATACAGCAGTTGATAGTTCCAGACTGAAGTCTCCAGCGGAATTGAGTTTCCCCACAGAGTCGTACTCTCCCCTGTAAGCAGGATGATTCCTTCTTCCCCAACCGAGTTTGCAGATCCCCAAGAGAGCCGAGTCCTTGGAAGCCGTTTGGGACCATGATTGGTTTTCCCCAGTAGAATGTTGAATAGCTGATGCTGTGTTTCCCCGCCGGAGTCGTTGTCTCCAGGGAAGTAGCCGTGAAGGCCGTGCAGTTTATTCCCGCGATTGACATCGCTTTCCCTCAGCAGGTCCAGGTTCTCGTAGAGCTTCGTTCCCCTGCAGCAGTCAACTGAAGTTCACTTCCCCACAGCGCCCGATTGAGATTGGCGCGACCTTTTTCTCCTCTGCAGGATGATTCCTTTCCCCCTATCAGAGTGGTTCTTTCTCCTTGACAGGAGGATTCTCCCTTCAGCATTTATTTTGCTGACGGGATCGTAGCATTTTGCATGATTGCATAGCATTTATCATAAACGCGTAGCATTTCCACCGTGTGGAGCATTGCGCCATTGCCGAAGCATATGCATATGCATAATAAACATGATCTAGGTTGTTACCGTTCTTGTTTTGCAGGTGTTCCGCCGCAGAATGGATTGCTCAAGATGATTCTTGAATTCTCCCCAACGGAGTCGCTTGCTCAAGATGATTCTTGAAGTCCCCAGCGAAGTCTTCGACTCAAGATGATTCTTGAATTCCCCAGCAAGGTCGTTTGCTTAAGATGATTCTTAAAATCCCCAGTGCAGTCGCCAGAGTTGGTTGCTCAAGTTGATGCTTAGAGTCCCCGGCAGAGCGTTTGCTCAGGATGATTCCTGAAATCTCCAGCAGAGTTATTGGTTCAAGATGATTCTTGAAGTCCCCGATGGAGTTATTTGTCCAAGATGATTCTTGAAGTCCTCAGCAGAGTTGATTCATCCAGAGTGATTCCTAGATCCCCGAAGCAGAGTTACGTGATAGTTCTCCAGAATCCCCAGCGGAGGTGTGTCATCCCCAACAGGTTTCTGAACAGCGAAGTTGAAACTTCTCTCGAAAACTTGATGATTGAAGTCCGACCGTGTTAACGAAGCAGTCCTCTCAGCTGATGCGGAGTGCCTGATGGCAGAAGTTTGGATATCCCCAACTGGCTCATGATTGACCGAGAATTCTATTCCCGACTTACTGATGAAGTCCGGCTGATGCCCGAAAGTTTTCTTTGAATGCCCGATGGCGTGATTTAACTTGATTGTTGACCTGGGTCTAATGGTTATCTAATGGTTATCGCTCCATCATGGACAACAACAAGGCTCCTCCCGAAAAGACTTTGCTGACGATGTACGGACCTTCGTAATTAGGAGTCCACTTGCCCCGGTGATCGGAGTGTGGAGGAAGAATCTTCTTCAAGACGAGATTACCCGTCCAAAAGCTTCTAGGGCGCACCTTCTTATCATAAGCTTTCTTCATTCGTCTTTGGTACAGACGCCCATATGCTAATCTTTTCTCGTCCATCAGGCTGAGTTGGTTTAGTCGGTTCTTAATCCATTCTGCCTCATCGAGTTTCACATCAACCAAAACTCGCAAAGAAGAAATCTCAACTTCCAACGGTAGGACAACTTCCATACCGTACACCAGTGAGAAAGGAGTTGCCCCGGTTGATGTACGCACCGTGGTACGATAACCGTGCAATGCAAATGGCAACATCTCGTGCCAATCCTTGTAGGTCACAACCATCTTCTGTACAATCTTCTTGATGTTTTTATTGGCCGCTTCAACGGCGCCATTCATCTTCGGCCGATAAGGATATGAGTTGTGGTGTTCAATCTTGAAACTCTGGCACAACTCCTTCATCATCTTGTTATTCAGATTCGAACTATTATCAGTAATGATTCGCTCAGGAATTCCATAACGACAGATGATGTCCCTCTTTATGAACTTAGCCACCACCTGCTTAGTCACATTGGCGTACGAGGCTGCCTCCACCCACTTGGTGAAGTAGTCGATAGCTACTAGGATGAAGCGATAACCATTAAGAAGACTCAGCCATGAGTGGTATAATGAGCGTTTGACTGGGTCAACCCCAGGTCAACTGATGATTTGGAGAGGGTTGAGACCTAATCCAAGAGCCATGTGATCATGGATTGATGCATTGAGATGTTATAAGGATGATTCCAAGGTCAACTCATCATGATTGAAGAGTTTGAGAAGTTTCAAGCTAGGGTTTCTAAGGCTTGACAGTGTAAAATCCCCTAGTTTGACCCCTATCTTCAAGGCAGTTTAACTCAAGATATGATTGTCATCTTATCTTTCCCCCAACATTAATGTTGTAGAGCTTGATCTTAGCTTTAATTTGAGTACTAGAAGTCCTTGATAGGATTTGTAGAGCTTAAGTTATGACTTTGACAAGTTATAGGTCATCTGAGGTATGTGAATCTGGGGCCTTGAAAGTTACCCAACTTGCATCAAACTTTTGCCCAAGAAGGATGATTCCTATGAACTTTTGGTCAACATGAATGTTGTTCCTTATCTTCTTAGCTTTATATAGAGTACTATAAGTCCTTGATAGGATTTGTAGAACTCAACTTATGGCTTTGACAAGTCAAGGGCATTTTGGTCATTTGGAGATTATAAGTCATTTCAAGCATAAGGCCATAACTCCTATTTCCAAGCTTCAAATGGAAAAATCTTCAACATCAAACTTTCTTAAAATGATGTTTTAAGGCTAGTAAGGAAGTCATGAGATGTTGAAAAGGCTTGTAGCTCAAAATGGTAAAAATGACCTAAAATGAAGGCATAAGTTAAATAAGTCAAAGTTGGAAATTGAAATTTTCAAGCTACACATCCAAACCATGGCATGTAATAGGTCATTTTGACTCTAGAAAACATTTTAGAAACAATGGTTCAGCCACATTTTTGATTTGAGGCCTAAATCATGGACTTGCTTTGGAAAATGGTTACTTGCATATTAAGGTACATATGCAAAACATAAGGAAAATCAATACACAAGCTAGCAAAGCATCCTAACATATCATGCATCTCATATAAGGAGATTTTCAAAGGAGAACAAGTGCTGCAATGAGCCAAATACAAGCTGGTATATGAGATGGATTGAAATCAAAAAACTCATGACATGAGAATCTTAAATTCTCATTGGATGATTCCAGAAAGTTCTGGATGGTTTAGAACCATCCTATATATTGATTAGAACTTGCTCAGATGCAAGGTTGGTGAGATATTAGAGATGAGAGTGAGATTGCCATTTCATTTTCTTCCATTGCAAGTTGAAATCAATTTCTATATTCTGCATCATTTCCATTGATTCTTTCAATCCTAACATCTTCCATTGATCATACTGAATGTGTGCATACCAAATTGAGAGCAAGATCATGAAGAATTGAGAAGATAGCATTTGGATTTTGGGAGCTGCAAGTCACTATCGAATTTGGAGATTCAAGCTTCTTGGATCGAATCTTTTGCAAACAGAAGCACTAACATCAATCAAGGAGTGATTCTGAAGAGTTTGAGGTGTTGAATTGAAGATTTGATCTACCTGTTACTCATAAATTTCCAGGTTTGCAACTTTTACTCTACACCCTAATTTAAGCATTATTAGTTAGATTTGTTAGGTTAGAATGGTTAGAGACAAGTAGGAGATGGATTCTGGAGATTTTGAGGGCATTTGGTGAGGTTCAAGATAGTGACCCCATTTCTGTTTGGACCAAGAACGTGTTTGATATGATGAATTGATGAGAATTCTATAGCAAGAATTAACCAGTGTAACATGAGGAAGAGATTGATCACTTTAATTTCAAGAATGGTTAGAGTTGAGGTTTGACCCTAATTTTGATTCATTATCGGGTTTAGAGATTGAGGGAATTTCAATGAAATCTAAGTGGATGGTTGTGATCAGGGATGAATTTAGAACAGATTAGGGTTTTAAACCATGGATTTTGATTGAGTTTGGATGGAGTCCGAGTGAGGAAGGTGAGGAAGATGAAGCTCTGCAACCATGGTGGTTTCCCTCCTTTTTCATTTCAAAGGAAGAAGATAATGTATTGGCCGTTGGATGGAGAAAGACTCATTGACCAAAGCTAGATCGTGTGGCTGTGTTTTGATCTCACGTTTTGAAGAGGGAAGTCTGAAATGATGAAACGCAGCCGTTTCATTAATTGGAGTCTTGGGCTTTAGTGGATTGATTTGCTAATCACCCCCCCTCTCGTGGCCCATTGTGGATTTGAACTGATTTTCTCTACTTTTTGCACCGCGTGTTTTTCCTTTTTCTTCATATTTTTGATTGGTTTTCTGATTAAATATATGGGCCTAAGCGCTTTTGCTGCGTGCACCCCCATTTAAGCCCACCATCCATAATGAACTGCATATCATTGCTATCTGCACCAAACATTTCACATTTTATTTTCTTTTTCTTCATTTTTCTTTAAACTTTGAAAAATCATATAAAATAGAAAATTAATGATTTTGGCATGGGGATTTTTTCTCCTATTTCACATTTATGTATAGAAAATTATAATATCAAAACATTTGCATTTCATGCATTTTTAATATTTTTTGTATATTTTCTCTTTTAATAGCTTTTAATTCATTTTATGTTGATGTATAGTTTTGTAGAATTTTGTTTAGCTAGTTCCCTTCATATTTTTGCACCATTCTTTTTAGGATAGTTGGATTAGGACTTTATATCCCCTATGGATTTATTCCATAATTTTGTGATTAATTTTGGATTAGTTTTGATTAGATGACTTTAGGTTGTGTAGATTTAGGTCAATCCTTAACATAGGTCCACAATAACACTAGAATTTTGGGTTTTTAGGTCAAGTTAGATATTGGGACATATATGGTATTAAGGGTAGTTATGTAGGATCCCCTAGAAATTATATTAGATTTTAATATAGTAGTATACTATTTTTAATTGATTTTTGTAGTTGATTGTTGTTTGTGTTGCCCTTGTGGGCTTGTATTTTGTTTTGTTTGGCTTGGTGGGCTTGGTCTTGCTTTGTGGAGCATAGTGGAAGACTTGAAGATTGAGGAAGGAGCTTGAGAGCTTGAAGACTTGTTTGTTTTGTTGTTGTTTTAGGGTTAGGAATTAAGTAGAGCTTAGACTTAGTTAATTTCTTTCTTAAACATGGATGGTATCTTTCACCTCCATTCCTCCCCATGATTCAAGGTCCTTCCATGGTATTCACCTCCCTCCTTAGGAGGGATAAGTGATGGTACCTAGGAAGTAGAACTTTTGAGGGAACCATTCTTTTGATGTTGAACCCTTATAGGTCACCTTTGGTGGTCAATAAGCAGTTTAATATCCTAGCTTATCCAGTTAAGTGATTTCTTCTGGTTTGAGTATCTTGAGAGATGTTGGGCTTGAGTTTGAAGATGAAGACTTCATTGAGGAGTATGGAAGAGGATGATTCCTTGAGCATTGCCATTTCAGCTGAAGCTTGAAGAGCAAGAAGAACAAGTTGATACTTGAAGACCCAATTGAGACTGAATGAAGAGCTGAGGCTTAAAGATTGATGGATAAAGTTGACACTTCTAGATGATTGAAGACCATTCTGAAGAGCTAAGGGCTGGAGAAGAGAAAATAAGTGGAAACTCAGGGGTTGAAACCTGGAAAAGCAAGTTGATACCTGTCGTGGAAGATGATAGCCTTGAAGGTGGTTGATGTCTGAAGACTGGATTGCTGTCAGAAGAGCTGAAGCTTAAGAGAGAGTAGTTGATCTGCTTTCTTGTCTGTTTTCTTTTCTGTATTGCTGATGTGCCTTGTTTGACTTGCTTGATGCATTAGAATAAGTTCATATCTAGACTTTAACCTAGGAGCATGATTGCACTAGAGGTTGAGTTGCTCCCTCTGCTTGTATTGTTACTGTATGGCTTTGCTTGCGGGTATTTGGTAGAGCTCTGCTCCCTTGCCCATGTGGTTTATTTTGCTTGATAGCATGTTATTTCTTCTGTATGATTGCAGCTTACTGTGTTTTGCTTGATAGCATGTTGTTTTATTTTCCTCTGTATGATTATTGTTATTCATTCTGACTTGAGGTTGAGATGAGCTTGTGGAGGTTGCTGCCCCACACACATTTCCTCCCTCACTTGCTTGGCATGCATTTTTGATGTTTACTGGTTAAGCTGAGGCTTTATCTGTTTCTGTGTATCATTGACATGATCCCTTAGGACTCTCATTTCCTTTGACAAGGAAGTGATGATAGAACTTTAGGTTGAAACCTATGCATGATAACTTATAGGAGTTCCCTGTTTCAAACCTCAACCATAGGATGAATCCTTGGCAGGACAACATTAGGACTTGATAGTCTCCCTTTAGTTAAGCCCTTTATCTTCTCATCTCAAACAGCTTAAGATACAGTAATCATGAATGATTTCTTTCGTACATTACGAGCCTTAAGCTATTTGAGAAAGGATTGTTGGAGAGTTTCTTTTCAACAGTCTGGATGTTTAGTATGGCACCCTTTGGGTGACATGCGACGCATTCACTCTCAGGTCATAGTCTTTAATGCGATTGAAATTGCAAACACAATAAAAAACACTTCTTTCGTAAAAGACAGAAAACAAACTTCAAACCTTTTTGCCCCGTGGGCCCATAATTCAAAGGAAAGCTTTTCTGAAGAAAAGAGTGTCATTAAACTCCAGCGCCAATGCAAACAGGCTTTGTCCCTAACTGCTGGAACTGCTGTTTAACCCTACTCGATAAAACAGATGAATCTGAATCCCCGTAATCCGTAGTAGCCCGAACTACGTAAGCTCTGATCTCTCATACCTGTTGAGAGTATGTAGGCATAATACTGATGTATTGGCGAGCCACCTTTCCCCGTAACCCGTCGTAGGTCGAACTACGTTGACTCTGATTTCTCATTCTCCGATGAGAATACGTAGGCATAAAGCGCGACGCTTTGCCGAGTCATTTTCTTTTCTGTTTAAGACGGACTTGATAGGTAGATAGATAAACCAACTCGTCCAGTAAACACAACAAGTGTGGATCCCGTCGAGTACGACGGACGTGAAGGGTGCTAATACCTTCCCCTTGCGTAAACGACTCCCGAACCCAGACAATGGTTGCGATGACCTTGTCTTACCCTTTTTCGTCAGGTTTTTCCGATTGTTTCCTTTCCCGCTCCGAGGGATAAATAACGAAAGGTGGCGACTCTTCTGTTTTGCCGGCACCTTATTTTCGCGGAAGCGACAGGTACCTCCGTTAGAAAGGAACCAAGCCCCTGTGGAGAATACTCCACAACAAATTCCAAGAGTGGCGCCAGAAGGCAATTTAGAGAACCAAGGAGGAATAGACCCTTATGTTGTCGAAACTCCCAGAGTCCAGGTCGAGGGAAACCCATAAATAGTTATGGTGAATCGAAACTAGGATGCAGACAATATGGTCCAGCAAGTACGACGCAACAACCTCGCGGTTGAAAATAACTTGGCTACAATGGTAGAAAGAATCATGACTCAAAATGGCCTAAACACTGGGTTTACTAGGCAAAATTATACTTCACCAATAGTCGACTACATCCTTCGAGCGGAATTACCCCCTAGGACCAAGGTGCCTAAGTTCACTAAGTTTTCAGGGGACACGACGGAGTCCACCTTCGAACACGTAGCACGCTACATAATTGAGGCTGGGGAGATAGCCAATGACGAAAGCCTTAGGATAAAATACTTCCCAAGTTATCTTACAAAGAACGCTTTCACGTGGTTTATCACTTTACCACCAAGTACAATATGTAACTGGACGCAGTTAGAACGACTCTTCCATGAACAGTTTTACATGGGCCAGACGAAGATTAGTTTGAAAGAGTTGGCCAGTGTAAAGCGTAAGTTTTCAGAGCCAATCGAAGAATACCTCAATAGGTTTTGACTACTTAAGGAAAGGTGTTTTACACAGGTGCCTGAACATGAGTTGGTCGAAATGGCAGCAGGAGGTTTAGATTACTCTATTAGGAAGAAATTAGATACGCAGTATCTGAGAGATATGGCCCAATTGGCCGACAGAGTCCGACAGCTAGAAAGGCTGAAAGACGAAAAGGCGAGATTTAACAAAGGCAAGAAATTAGCTTTTGTTGAACTCAACGAAAGTAGCGAAGGGGCTTGCGAAGAGTCCCCCTACTTCGAGGAGAACGAAGTCGATCTTGCTGAATTAAAACAGGGTCCCTCATATTCTTGTCGAGTACTGGCCCCTCCTCAAGGAAAGGGCTTTGTCGAATCAGAAAAGAACGACAGGTTCCCTAAGAAAACTTACACCTTTGACATCACGAAATGTGATGAAATCTTCGATTTGCTAGTAAAAGATGGGCAGATGATAGTGCCGCCTGGTGCTAAAACACCGCCCTTAGAGCAGCGGAAAAAGAGAGGTTTTTGTAAGTACCATAATTTTCTGGGTCATAAAACATCTCAATGTTTTCTTTTTAGGGATCTCGTCCAGAATGCGATACAGGAGGCCAACGTACATTAGTGATAACCTCGACCCTCAACTGAAGATCGAAGTCATCCAGTTGCTCCGGGAGTATAAGGATTGTTTCGCCTAGGACTATGACGAAATGCCTGGGTTGCAAAGGGATTTGGTGGAACATAAACTACCAATAAAACCTGGAAAGAAGCCAGTCAAACAGGGCCCAAGGCGTTTTGCTCCAGAGATCATGTCGAAGATCAAGGAGGAAATCGAAAGGCTCCTTCGTTGCAGATTCATTCGCACAGCGAGGTATGTCGAATGGCTGGCCAACATTGTCCCAGTCATCAAGAAGAAGGGTCCCTAAGAGTGTGCATTGATTTCAGAGATTTGAATTCAGCCACTCCCAAGGACGAATATTCGATGCCAGTGGCGGAAATGTTAGTTGATTCAGCCGCTGGCCATGAGTACCTTAGTATGTTGGATGGTTATTCTGGATATAACCAGATTTTTATCGCGGAAGATGACGTTCCCAAAACAGCGTTTCGTTGTCCAGGGGCCTTAGGCACTTACGAATGGGTAGTAATGCCATTTGGCCTAAAGAACGTTGGGGCAACGTATCAGCGAGCGATGAATTCTATATTCCATGATTTCATTGAATCTTTTATGCAAATATACATTGACGATATTGTGGTGAAATCTGTTTCAGGAAAAAGCCATCTGGATCATCTGCGACAATCGTTCGCCAGAATGAGGAGGTTCGACCTCAAAATGAATCCGTTGAAGTGCGCGTTTTGTGTACAGGCGGGAGACTTCTTGGGTTTCGTTGTCTATAAGAAGGGAATCAAAATCAACCAGAATAAGACGAAGGCTATCTTAGAAAAAAAAGCGCCGTCAAACAAAAAAGAGTTGCAATCGCTGCTGGGGAAAATTAACTTTCTAAGGAGGTTCATCTCCAACTTAAGCGGCAAGATGCAAGCCTTCTCACCTTTGCTTTGAATTACTAGGGACAGATTCGAGTGGGGCAAAGAGCAGCAGGAAGCCTTCGACAAAATCAAAGACTACTTGGCTCACCCCCCAGTCCTTTCGCCTCCATGTCGAAGCAAGAGTATGCGATTGTACATAGCAGCGTCAAATAGAACTTTAGGGAGCATGTTGGCTCAGGAGGATGAGAATGGTGCCGAAAGGGCTATTTACTACCTCAGTAGAGTTTTAAATGACGTAGAAACTAGATATAGTGAAATTGAAAAGCTATGTCTATGTTTATATTTCTCATGTACAAAGTTAAAGCAATATATTAAACTAGTAGATGTTTGTGTTTCTTCGCACTTTGATGTTATTAAACACATGTTATCAAAACCTATTTTGCACAGTCGAATTGGAAAATGGGCACTGGCATTGACAGAATATTCTTTGACTTATAGACCGCTAAAAGCAGTCAAAGGGCAAATAGTGGCAGACTTTATCGTCGACCACTCTATAAACGAGAATGCCCTGAATATAGTTGAAGTGGAACCATGGAAATTATACTTCGATGGCTCTAGCCACAAACATGGCACGGGTATTGGTCTGTTGATTATTTCGCCAGATAAAATTCCAACAAAATTCAAGTATAAAGTCGAAGGGCTCTATTCCAACAACGAGGCTGAATATGAAGCTTTAATAGCTGGACTTGAAATTTTGTTAGAATTAGGGGCAACCCAGGTCGAAATAATGGGCGATTCGGAATTAGTGATAAAACAGTTGACAAAAGAGTACAAATGTGTTAAAGAAAATCTCATCATGTACTTCATAGTGGCCAATAGGCTGCTTAAAAAATTCAAAGCGTCAACTATTCGACATATACCGAGAATTCAGAACCAAGTGGCCAACGATCTAACACAGATTGCCTCGGGATATAGGGTCTCGAAGGAAGACTTGCAGGAAGTAATCGAAGCTAGAGGCAAGGTAGTGTCGATTGGGTTGAAGCCATCAGACTTAGAGGCTACAAAGTTTGGATATATGGATGAAGATACTTTCGAAGTCTTTATCATCGGAGAATTGTTGGACAATGACTGGAGAAAGCCTTTAGTCGAATATCTCCAGAATCCGTCAATAGCCTCAGATCGAAAGATAAAATATCAAGCACTGAGCTACGTCTTGATGGGCAACGAATTGTTCAAAAAGACCCCTGAAGGAGTTTTGCTGAAATGCCTAAGTGAATCAGAGGCATACTTGGCTTTGTCAACAGTCCACAGTGGGGCATGTGGTGCACACCAAGTTGGCCATAAAATGAAATGGTTGTTATTTCGACAAGGTTTGTACTGGCCTACGATGCTAAAGGATTGCATCGAGTTCTCCAAGGGGTTCCAGGAGTGTCAAGTTCATGCGGGCATACAACATGTCCCAGAAAGCGAATTACATTCCATAATTAAACCATGGTCATTTAGAGGTTGGGCTTTGGACCTGATTGGAGAAATTCGACCGGCATCCTCAAAAAACCAAAAGTATATCTTAGTGGGGATAGATTACTTTACCAAGTGGGTCGAAGTAGTGCCTTTACCTAAAGTGGATCAGGAAGATATGATTGAATTCATTTAGAAAAATATCATCTTTAGGTTTGGACTGCCAAAGACAATAACAACGGATCAAGGGTCAATCTTCACGGGTAGAAAGATGCAGGATTTCGCCAGAGAGATGGGGTTCAAACTCTTAACTTCGACCCCTTATTACGCGCAAGCTAACGGGCAAGTCGAGGCAGCAAATAAAGTGGTCATTGGCATGATAAAGAAGCAAGTAGGAACCAAGCCAAAGAATTGGCACAAAGTGTTGGATCAGGTTCTATGGGCATGTCGAACGTCACCCAAAGAGGCAACCAACACCACCCCATATCGTTTGACCTTTGGTCACGATGCAGTGTTGCCAGTCGAAATCCACATACAGTCGATTAGGGTTCAAAGGCAACACGAAATTCCTAGAGAAGTCTATTGGGATATGATGCTCGATGAGGTCATAGACTTAGACGAAGAAAGATTGAAAGCTCTAGAATTGCTGAGAAGGCAGAAAAAGAGAGTGGAAAAGTCATACAATGAGAAGGTTAAAGCAAGAACCTTTTTAGTTGGAGACTTAGTTTGGAGAGTCATTCTGCCTATGGATCGAAAGGCCAAGACGCTGGGTAAATGGTCCCCAAAGTGGGAGGGACCCTTCCAAGTGTCGAGGGTTTTCTTTAATGGAGCCTATGAAGTGGAAGAATTGGGCGAAGATAAGAGGATATTAAAAGTAAATGGTAAGTACTTGAAAAAGTACAGGCCTATGCTGCAAGAAGTTAAGATAACAACAGAGTAACAGAAAGTATAAAGCAAAGCCACAAATGGTATTAATATTTGCCAAAATGGCGCGATAAGTTACAATAACAAAGATGGCTTCAAAGGCCAGCAAAATATAGTCTGTTACAATATGTCAGTAAATTAGAAAGGAAGATTGACCTTCATTTTAAGGTAGTTCGCCTTCTGAGATTCAATACGTTGTTGGCACGAGGCCCTTTCGTCAATTAATCTGGAAACTTCTTCTTCTAAGCTTCGAGCCTCTTCTGCAAAAGTGATAGCATGTTCGAGTTCAGCAGCAAGGGTCGAATCGTCTTTGGAAGACAGTTGAGAAATCTTCTTTTCTTCTTTCTTGATCTTGCTTTGAAGTTTCTTGATCTTGCGTTTCCAACAGACGATGTTTTCCTTACTGGAAGCAATCTCTAGTTGGTCTCTCTTTTTCTCTTCCTCTAGCTCTTCGATCCTTTGCTCCGATTCTGCTGCACTTGTCCAGGCAGCTGTTTCACAACTAGATTTTGTCAAAATGTCACCTTCGAGGCGGGGCAACAACGTAAGGTCTTTGTAGACTTGATCTATCAAAATTCCCACCTCTCGAATGACGTTAGCAGCTTCAGGGGATATGGAATCAAGTCTCACTTGTTGAAGAAGCGCTTTCAAAGATAGATGGGTGATGGAATCCATCTGCAGCAACATGAAAAGGTCTCCTAGTTTGAGTTTTCTTCTGTTGTTCAGCCATGATTGAAGGTTTTCAGAGAAAAAGGAGATTTTTATTGTGTTGGAAAAAACGGGTTTCTTCAGCAAAGAAGAGAAGAGTAAAGGTTGGTAAAGAGTAGAAAGTCTTTATGAAAAAACTCTTGGTGGTTTTATAAGGATTAAGAAAATTAAGAATTCTTACGTGGTTGAAATTAGTGGGCCACGTGTGCGACCTAGTGGAATAAGTAAGGGGCAATTGTAACCTATACCCCTAGGCGCTAAAAGGGTGATGATGTTTTCTGAATTTTTGTGAGTTCCAAGAAACCTGCCATGATGATGATGACGTCAGAAGCGTGCAAAGTGGCGTGGTTTTTAATATAAACATTTCTCTTTCTTCTGTTTTATCTTCCAAAGGATAAGAGGCAAATCAAAGGGTATGATAGTATCGAAAAGATGGTGTCGAATGGGATACTATCAAAAAATGTCCTTTTCCTACAATAAGGTCGAAAAGAACATTCTTTGGGGGCAATTTGTTAGCTCCCAAATTCGACACTGCCTTGGGTTGCTAAACATTAAGGCATAATTAATGTCTAAATAAAATGAAGCAAAGAGGTTTCGACAGCCTCTAAGGAATCTTCTAAGCTAAACGGTTGAAATAACTTAGAAAGATTAAGAAACCTAAAGTTATGAGCATTTCGACCGTGTCAGAGGTAGTTCGGCCGAAATTCTGCAGGAGGATTGCTACGTCGTTTTGAAATTCAAAATTTGAAGGGAGCGGTTCTGTTCATAAGACACAATGCGAGTTCTAGAGCAGGAAGTTACATGCAATTGACACTTGTTAGATCGAGGAGATACTAGGAAGTTATTAGCAGTTAATTATTAGCATTATAAATAGGGATTTGTTAGACAAATTTCTGGGTGTTTTACCATTTGTACAAAGTAGCTCCAATCAAATTTACTCAAAGTACCCGAGTGTGAGAAAAGAGTATTTTCACGGAGAATGTACGTTATGTAAAATCACCAACTTTTCAATAAAGTCTTTTACAATTTCAGCAACATTTACATTTCCTCTACGAACCACTTGTGCAAGTGTTACCTTTTTGCCTTTACCTTTCCTGCATCCTTTACTCCAATTCCTCTTTTCCTTTAAACTTTTTACCTTCTTCGATCAGCCTTTTACAAATCTTTTACAGCGTTCTTTAAGTTTATGCACTTTAAAATACCCAGTCGAAGTCTTTTTCATTACAAGCACATTTACCAATTCGTTATTACAAGTACTTTAAATCTAATTCTAAACGAAGAATACTTTAGCACATGTCCTAGGATCAATCTGATCAATCCTGTGAGTCACCAAAGTCAAATTGGAAGATCAGCGGTTGTTTTCCGATTTTCAAGGGAAACACCACCCTCACAATAGTTTTGGGAAACATATATGGGTGCATCATATCTAATAATACCAATAAAATAAAAATAAGTTTACAACTCAGACTATCAATTAAATCCGAATATGCATCTCTAGACCACACCAAACTTCGTCCGGAGATACATATTCAGACTTAACGTTCTTTTTTTCCAGCTCAAAAACCAGATTAATGCAAGGAATGAGGGATGAAATGAATGAACTTTATGAACTTTATTTGAAATTCCAACTTCTTTTGCTCCCTTTGATGTGATGAAATACAAGAATGATGTTTTAGTGTTGCAAAATATCATGGAAAAATGGGCGAGCACCAAAATTCCGCCGAAATTATCAGCACAGACCGGACCAACAGAATGAGAACAAACTCTGCTCGATTCCAAAATAAATCTCCTTATTTGCACTGGTTTGAATCGCCTGAAACGCGAGCAAAGTGGCTATAATCCCGATAATCCATTCCGACTGACAAAATTCACAGTATGAGATAAATAATATGCAAATGCAAATGAAATGAAATATAAGTCAAATACAAGAAAAAGGGTTGGTCAAATTTTGGGGTACAACACATGGTCCTCAAACATGATTCACAATGATAATCAAACAGATGCTTACAAGCAAGGCCTTGAATGTCAATAGGTTTTTGTTCAAGCAACATATTCAACACACATAAAAGAGTTAACAAACATGTACACATCAAGTGTTGCATCAAATCTCAAAAATTGAATCAAAAGAGTTTTGAAAAAGATTAAAGGAAAGGAGGGTAAAAACCCTAAACAATGCAAGACTTTCACATGGCATAAAGTGTTTCTAAAATGCAAGTTCTTGAATTCTTTGATTACCATATGACAATAGGCAAGATTAAGAGAAATTTTCAAAAAGAATCACTTAAAAAAGATAAGAAATGACAAAGTTATATTAATTTGAAATTTGAAGAAAAATCAAAGAAATTAGTAATAAAAAAGAAGGGAGTGTCCACACCAAGGGTTGAACCCGTGTCTTGTGGGTCATAGGTCAGTGAGAAAACTATTGATATTTTTTGGTTGATATTATGGCTGAAGCTTCAACATCCAACAGCAACAACAGATATGAAGAAAGGGATAGAATAAGCATAAAACCCCCTATGTTTGATGGGGAGAAGTTTGACTATTGGAAGGACAAAATAGAGAGTTTCTTCCTTGGTTATGATGCTGATATTTGGGACTTAGTCATTGGTGGTTATGTTCACCCCACTGATGGGAATGACAAGAAAATTGATAGAAAATCTATGACTGAAGCTCAGAAGAAGGAGTTCAGAAATCATCACAAAGCTAGAACAATCTTATTAAATGTTATATCTCATACTGAGTATGAGAAGATTACCAATAGAGAAACATCATTAGATTTGTTTGAGTCTTTGAAGATGACTCATGAAGGGAACTCACAAGTTAAAGAGACCAAGGCTCTGGCGCTGATCCAGAAATATGAAGCCTTTAAAATGGAAGAATCTGAATCTATAGAAGTTATGTTCCCTAGATTCCAGATCCTCACAGCTGGATTAAAAGTCCTGGACAAAGGCTATTCAACTGTTGATCATGTGAAGAAGATCATTAGAAGCTTGCCCATCAGATGGAGACCAATGGTCACTGCTCTTAAGCTAGCTAAGGATCTGAACAAGATCACATTGGAGGAACTAATCAGCTCTCTAAGGAGCCATGAGATTGAACTTGAAGAAGACGAGCCTCAAAAGAAAGGTAAGTCAATTGCTTTAAAGTCTAACAAATCTGTGAAAGCATTGCAGGTGTTAGAAGAAAGTTATGAAGAGTCTTCTTCTGAAGAAGAAGATGAACTGTCCTTGCTGTCCAGAAGGATCAACAAACTCTGGAAGCACAAACAGAGGAAGTTCAAGAACTTCAAGAAGCCATATCAACGCAAAGAGTCCTCTAGACACAAAAGATCTAGAAAGAAGGAGGTTGTTTGCTATGAATGCAAGGAACCTGGTCATTACAAGAATGAATGTCCAAAGCTTCTAAAGGAAAAGCCAAAGAGGAAGTTTGACAAAAAGAAGAAGGTTCTAATGGCAACCTGGGATGATACAGATGAATCTGAATCTTCATCAGAATCTGAAGAAGAATGCGCCAACATGGCACTGATGGCAGGCGTGGAAGATCAGGATGAAGGAACATCTGGATCTGAATCTGATTCTGAATCTGACTCAGAAGAGGTACTTTCTGATCTCTCTAGGGAAGAACTTATTAAGGTTTTATCAGAAGTTCTGAATAACTATAACCAGATTAAGCTCAAATGCAAGAAGTTTAAATGCAATCTTGAATCTGAGAATAGTCTATTAAAGTCAGAAGTTGCTGAGCTCAAAGAAAACAATTTAAAAATGAAAAATAATCTTGAAAAAGCTCAACAAGACTCTGAATCTGAAACTAAGTCAAAATGTAAAAATATTTTAGAAGAATATGACTTTTCAGAAGTTTCTGGCTAAAAGCATAGATAGAAGCAAGATGGCTTCAATGATCTATGGAGTTAGCAGAAACAACAGGAAAGGAATTGGATATGAATCTTCCTCTGGAAAGGATTTAAATCCAATACCTGTTGATAAACTTATCATTAAGAAGACTCCCTTATATTCTCATTTTAAGTTTGGTCATCTGAATGATATTAAACATACACGTTCTGATCAGAATGTTCCTATGTTTAAACCAAAAGTTAGTCAGAAAAACCTGTTGTAAAAAGACAGAAGTTCAGACAAACTTTTAAGGCAACTAACCCAAAAGGACCCAAAAAGATCTGGGTACCTAAGGATAAGATAATACCTGTTGCAGATGTATTTAGCAACAAAGTCAAGATGCCAGTCATGGTACCTGGACTCTGGCTGCTCACGTCACATGACGGGGAAAAGGTTTATGTTCCAAAGCCTGGAGCTTAAATATAGAGGAGACGTCAAGTTTGGAGGGAATCAGAAGGGAAAGATTATTGGCTCTGGTACTATTGGCAATGGTAACCTTCCCTCTATATCTAATGTTTTACTTGTAGAAGGATTAAAACATAATCTATTGTCCATAAGCCAATTAAGTGACAATGGTTATGACATGATCTTTAATCAAAAATGTTGCAAGGCTGTTAGTCAAAAGGATGGCTCAATCCTATTTAATGGAAAGAGGAAGAACAAAATTTATAAAATCAATCTTTCAGAACTTAAGGTTCAAAATGTAAAATGCTTTATGTCGGTTAATGATGAGCAATGGGTCTGGCACAGAAGATTGGGGCATATTAATATGAGATGTATATCTCAGATTAGTAAACTCAATTTGGTCAGAGGACTTCCTAAGTTGAAGTTCAACTCAGATGCTCTTTGTGAAGCATGTCAAAAAGGAAAAATTTTAAAATCTTCTTTTAAAACTAAAAATGTTGTTTCAACTTCAAGACCATTAGAATTACTTCACATTGATCTATTTGGACCAGTGAAAACTGCATCCATCAGAGGCAAGAAGTATGGATTAGTCATTGTTGATAACTATAGCAGATGGACATGGGTGAAATTCCTAAAACACAAGGATGAGTCACATTCTGTGTTCCTTGACTTCTGCAAACAAGTCCAGAATGAAAAAGATTTTAAAATTGTTAAAGTCAGAAGTGATCATGGTGGCGAATTTGAAAACAAATATTTTGAAAAATATTTTAATGAAAATGACATTGCTCATGATTTCTCCTACCCTAGAACTCCACAACAGAATGGAGTTGTAGAGAGGAAAAATAGAACTTTGCAAGAAATGGCCAGAACCATGATCAACGAGACTAATCTGACAAAGCATTTTTGGGCAGAAGCAATAAACACAACTTGTTATATTCAAAATAGAGTGTCTGTAAGACCTCTTCTAAAAAAGACTTCCTATGAATTGTGGAGGAACAGAAAGCCCAACATTTCTTAATTTCATCCTTTTGGATGTATATGTTATATGCTGAACACTAAAGAGAATCTAAACAAGTTTGATTCTAAAGCACATAAGTGTTTCATGCTTGGCTATTCTGAATGCTCTAAAGGCTACAGAGTATACAATACTGAAACACAGATTGTGGAGGAATCTATACATGTTAGATTTGATGATAAGTTTGTCATTCAAAAGCCAAAGTAGTTTGAAAGTTCTGCAGATAGAGAAGTAATTCTCACAGACTCTGAAGGCTCAGAGGCAGAAAAGGTTCAAGTGAAAAAGCCAGAAGCAACGCCAGATGCAACTCCTTTGGCCACTCAAATGAACAACTTGAATATTTTTGAAGAATCAAATGTTAGAGGATCATCTTCCAGAATCAAGGCCTTTCACCCATAGGATGTGATCATTGGAAAGAAGGATGACCCTATAAGAATAAGATCCTACCTCAGATCATCTGAAGCGTCATTATTTGGTTTGGTGTCAGTTATTGAACCAACTTCTGTGAATGAAGCTCTGCAAGACAATGACTAGATAATTGCCATGCAAGAAGAGCTCAATCAATTCACAAGAAATGACATTTGAGATTTGGTTCAAAGACCAAAAGGATTTAATATAATTGGAACTAAATGGGTCTTCAGAAATAAGTTGAATCAAAAAGGAGAAGTTGAAAGAAACAAAGCAAGGCTTGTTGCTCAAGGTTATAGCCAGCAAGAAGGAATTGATTACACAGAGACTTATGCTCCTGTGAGCAGGTTAGAGTCTATTCGTTTACTCATTTATTTTGCTGCACAAAATAACATCACTCTATATCAGATGGATGTTAAGAGTGCCTTCATAAATGGAATTATAGAAGAGGAAGTCTATGTTCATCAACCTCCTGGTTTTGAAAGTGATAAATTTCCAGAACATGTTTTTAAACTTAAGAAATCTCTTTATAGTTTAAAACAAGCTCCCAGAGCTTGGTATGAGAGATTAAGCAATTTTCTTCTGGAGAAAAATTTTATCAGAGGCAAAGTGGACACAACTCTCTTCTGTAAAACATTTAAGAAAGATCTATTAATTTGTCAAATATATGTAGATGATATTATATTTGGATCTACCAATGTTATGCTAGGAAAGGAGTTTGCTTAATGTATGCAGGCTGAATTTGAGATAAACATGATGGGAGAATTGAGATTCTTTCTAGGAATTCAAGTCAACCAGACTCCAGATTGCACTTACATTCATCAGACCAAATATGTAAAAGAGTTTCTGAAGAAGTTCAACATGACTGATAGTAAGATGGCAAAGACTCCTATGAATCCAACAAGCACTCTTGGTAAGGAAGAGGTAAGTAAAAAGTATATCAGAAACTCTACAGAGATATGATTGGATCTCTTCTCTACTTAACTGCTTCTAGACCTGACATTTTATTCAGTGTATGCTTGTGTGCAAGATTCCAATCAGATCCTAGAGAATCACACTTAACAGCTATTAAGAGGATTCTAAGGTATTTGAAAGGTACTTCTAATGTGGGTTTGTGTTACAGAAAATCTGATGAATTTAAACTAGTTGGATTCTATGATGCTGATTACGCTGAAGACAGAGTTGAAAGAAAAAGTACTTCTGGAAGTTGTCAATTTCTGGGAAGAAATTTAATCTCCTGGTACAACAAGAAACAACCTACTATTGCGCTGTCAACCACAGAGGCAAAATATATAGCTGCTGCTGGATGTAGCACACAGATGCTCTGGATGAAAAGTCAGCTAGAAGACTATCAGATCTTTGAGAGTAATATTTCTATATTCTGTGACAATACTTCTGCTATATGCTTATCTAAAAATCTAATTTTACACTCTAATGCTAAGCATATAGAAATTAAACATCACTTCATCAGAGACTATGTTCAGAAGGGTATTATAAAATTAGACTTTGTTGATACAGATCATCAATGGGCTGATATTTTCACAAAACCCCTTGCTGAAGATAGGTTTAAGTTTATTATGAAAAATATTGGTATGGAATTTTGTCCAGAATAATATTTATCAGAAGTAACTCTCTCAGATGCAAAATGTTTAAACTCTGAAGTATTTCATCTGTCATTTATTTAATTTCTTGAATTATTATTTCTGTATGTATCTGAACTAACAAGTCTAAGAGGATCTGAACATTGGCTAACGTTTCATTTCTCAAAGAGTTTTCAGAAGCACATGCAAGAAAACACGTGTCATTCAGAATCTGAAAAGATGGCGTGCACAATACTGAAGAGACGTTTGAGGTACTGTTTGAATAATTGGTTTCTCGTTTTCCCCCCAATTGTCAGAATCATTACTGGTTTGAAATGATTAATTCTTTTTATTAAATGCCATTAAATGCTAATTGTGTATGTGCTGAACGTGTGACCTTTTGTGTGCCCTAAATTTCTTCTATAAATTCCTCAAATCTTAACATTTCACACTTTTCACTCTCACAAACACTTTTATGCATTTCTGCTTGTTCTTTTGCCTTCATCTAAACCCTAAACCCAAATCTGTTCGTAAACCCATATCTTCAACATCTTCAATAATGGCTACTTCATCTTCAACCTCAGCTCAGTTCCAATATACAATGGCTGCAGTTTCTTCATCAAACATGGGTGTTGTCCCTTTTAAGGAACCAGTAAGAACTCTTTCAACACCAGTTGATAAGCTTGAAGTCTTATGTGAATCAATGGTGGAATTTGACTCCTTGGCCGATAATGGTTTTGATTTGCGTCCTATCATTGATGCTCAAGGCTGGGTGAAATACTTTGATAGATTGTTTGGACCAGTTTATCCACATTTAGTGAAAGAATTCTGGATTCACGCATCTGTCTACCCCAAGTTCATAATCTCTTCAGTTCTGGGAAAAGAGATTATTATAACTGAAGATTTGATCAGAAAACTCATTGGGTATGAAGAAACTGATGGAGTTTCTCATCTGCCAGCTGGGCGTGTTGACATGGATGTAGTTTATGCTGAAGTTATTTCATCTGGACAAGCTTCCAACAAGTTCAAGGATCTGAAACCTGAATACAAAATTTGGGCCAAGATTTTTCTGGGCTGTATAAACCACAGAAAATCCACTAACTCTCCTGACTATGTTAACAATGAACAAATTTACTTCATGTTCTGCCTGAGTCAGAGTACTAAAGTAGATCTACCACACATTATTTTCATGCATCTGTGGAATCACATTAATGCATCCAGAGAATCTGTTAAGACTAAGGGTCAGAAGATCAGAACTTGGATCCCTTTTGGAAGATTAATCTCAGACATTCTGATTGAGAATGGTCTGGTAGCTCATCTGCATGAAGCTGAAGTGAAAGAAGAACTTGCTTCAATCATAGGAAAACCTTTGAATGGGAAGAGTCTCCAAAGGCTGAGAGTTGTGGATGAACTCACAACTGCTCCTACTAAGATGAACATTGCTGAAGTCAGTCAAAGGAGGACTCCAGTAAATGACTTTCCTATTTTTGGTGCCGAGGAACCTAGAGACGCAATTCTTCAGTACATTCAGATGTGCAAGGCAGATGGAACACCTCTACCTGCTGATATTCTGATACGTGCAAGAGAACCAATCCCAAATGTTTATGAGGAGAATATGAGGAAGAGAAGACAGTTAGAGGTGGAAGAAGATGCTGATCAGAAGAAACAGAAAACTGCTGAAAAACCACAGAAGATGATGAAGAGAAAAGCTTCTGGAGAAGCTTCACCTGTGAAGGTCAAGCGTGTAAAGAAAATAGGTACTAAATCATCGTTACCTATTATTTCTAAAATAACAATAGAATTATCAACAATTATCTCTATTCCTGAACCTCCTCTTTCTCAAACTCAAACCACTTCTTTGCCATCTCAATCCTTTGAACCACCAACAAACAGTAAACCCATTACATCTGATAAACCTGAACAACCAAAAGACTCTGAATCACAAATTCCAACTGATTTTGTTCCCACTAAACCAATATCTCCTACACTCACAAAATCCAGTCAAACAAAATCTGTACCACAAACAACAAAACCAGCAGAACCAACACCAACACCACAAGAACCTTCTCCACAACAACCTGAACTTCAAAAAACTTCAGTACCTGAACCACTACAATCTGAACCTATTGTATCTGAACCACCAAAATCTATACCTTCAAATCCACAACCTAATCCTCAGCCAGAACAACCCAAACCTACTGAATCATACATATCTGATTCTGAGGTTCTGGACATCCAACCCCTCAAAATTATGTTTGACATATCTTCCACATCCTGTCCTTCATCTACCTCATATGATTCATCTGAATCTGATGTTCACCCAGAAGTAAGCTCACCCCCTCTCTCAGATGATATGAACCTAAACAACCAGATACATCTACGTTATCTGATGCTATCATTCCTACACCCACTCCAAAACCGAAACCAAGATCATCAGCTTTTGTTCCATACTTTGATGATTCAAGAGCTGTCATTCCATCCATACGCAGAATAAAACCATTCTTTCATCTCATGCCTGCTCAGAAGAAACCACCTTATCCCAGTCCTCTAATCATTATTCCTACCATAATACCACCACCTGAACCATCCAAACCATCAACTTTGAAAGCCTTTCTTAAACCTAAACCTAGGCTAAATGTTGATATTTTATTTGCTAATTTTATGAAAGAAATAAGGATGAGTTTAGACTCTGTGAAGAAGAGATGCCTTTCAACCATGAACTCAGATGAATCTGATGCTATTTGGAATAGCTTCATTTCCAGATTCAACATTATTGCTTCAAATCTGAAGAGTGTCTTCTCTGATGATGCGAAAATCAGATTTGTTGAGACTGCCAGAACCATGCTATGGAATATGAAAAGATCTTCTACATTGCTTCTTGAGGATGCACCTTCATCTTCTGGAGTGTCTGTTACTTCTGAGACTGTTGAAGGATCTGCTTCTAGAGTCATTTAGGAAGAGAATCCTTTGGCTCTGATGATTATGGATAAATCATCTGAATCTGTGATTCCAGAATCTGCAACTCCAATGGAAATTGGCTCTGCTCCTACTCCTGCATCAGAATCTGCTCCGTCTACTTCTTCTGAGATTAAGAAAGAGAACCCAAACTTAGAAGATAAGATTGTTGTGCTGGAAGCTGGTCAATCTGAGATAAAGTCCTGGATGGCAAGGCAAGATCAGAAGACTGACAACATTGAGAAGTGGATGTCCAAGTAAGAAGAATCTTCTTCTGAGATCACCCACCTTCTGAAGATGCTTCTTTCCAAAAAATCTTAGTTTTATGTTTTTCTTATCTGATGTTTGAGCACTTGTTTTGAATTTCTCATCTGATGTTTTATATGTTTTATCTGAATATTTGAATGAATGAATCTGAATGTTTTCTCTATATGATTATATCTTTCCTCTCTGTTTCCTTTTATTTGTCTTTAATAGTTTTCTTTTTGATTATGACAAAAAGGGGGAGAAAATAAAATTCTGACTGTTCAAATAAACTTTACCTGAATGGAATTCAGACATATCTAATTATAACTAACATGAATTTTTTAGTCTTTCAGAACTATAATGTTAAATCTGACAAAATTCATTAAAGTAACTTTGAGATCCCCAGATCAAGTTTTAACCAATCAGGCTCTGATTCTGAAACGTTCATCTAAATGAAACTCTAATTTTGAACTTTCAGGCTCAGATTCTGAAAAAGAATACTCATGCAAAAAGGGAAGTTTTTATTCTTTCTTAGTATTCAATTCAGGGGGAGATTCATAATCTCAGGGGGAGTTATATTTACCTTTTATTGAACAAAATTTCCTATGTTTTTGTCATCATCAAAAAGGGGGAGATTGTTAGAACACAGATTGGTTCTTAGTTATATCTCTATGTTTTGATGATAACACTGATGAAATTTTGTATTAAGAAATTATATACTCTAAATTTGTTCAAGTATTTTTTGCTGCAGATATTAAATTTAATATTCTTCTGAAGGCAAAAATGGATCTGAACATTGAACTACGCAAGGCTCTGAGCGTCAGAAATATCTAATTAGAAGACTCCGAGCGCTGCCTACAGAAGGATCTGAAGCAGAAGCTATAGAAGCATCTGAAGCGTAGACTGAAGACTTTGTATGAAGAATTTCAAGCACTGCTTTTCAGAAGACTCTGATAGTACTGTCTGCTGCAAGTACTGAGGATCTGATCTCTAAACTGTGCTCTAATTGATTTCACGCTGAAGCACACTTGCTGCAATACTCTGATACAGCAAACTCTGAAGACATCAAGACTCTGATCACTCTAGGCTCTGATGTTGATTGTTGTGAAATAGAAACTTGTTGAAGAAGATTATTCAAAGTTATATCTGTTGGTTATGCCAAACGACTCTTTCCTCTTTTATGCTAGACACAAGAACTCAGGCAAAAAGGATTTCTCTGAACGTTCTACTTCTAGGAAAGGTCAAGTGATGTGAAGACAAAAGGCTACAACTACTTTGCAGTACACGGTCTTCAAGCTTGCAACGTCTTGGACTTCTTAGTCTATAAAAGCAAGTCTTCAACAACTTTCTTAAGTTGATGATTATTGAATTATTCATTGAAAACTCTCTCAAAGCTCTCATACAAATTATTTTTCTTTGCTGAATAGTTTCATACGTTCTTAAACTTAAGTGTAAATCACAGTTGTGTTTCCCTTGAAAATCGGAAAACAACCGCTGATCTTCTAAATCTAACTTTGGTGACTCACAGGATCGATCAGATTGATCCTAGGAAATGTGCTAAAAGAATTTATTTTTGGTTTTAAGATTTTATCCAAGTTCCACACTCGAATAGGATTGGGATAAACAGAATCCTAAAAGAATATCTATTCGGCTACGGGTTAATTTGAAGGTAAAAAGAGGCTTCTAATAAAAGAGAAGAAAGTTTGTTGGTGAAGGTGAATTTAGTTTGAGGGAGAAGAGAAAAGAATCGCGTAGGGAGAAGAGGAGTAAGGTAAAGAGTAAAAAGGGTAAAGACAATAAAGGCAATAAAAGACTTTATAAAACTTAAAGTAAAAACAAATAAATTGCATTAAGTTTAAAAGATGGTGTGTTTACATCACGTACATTCTCTTACAATACTCGCTTTCTCTACACTCGGATACTTGGAGTAATTTCAAGAGTAACTTGTACAATAGTAAATTACAACACACTTTGGATATGTCTAAGACACTCTATTTATAGTAAGAAAAAATAACCTCTAATAACTTCCACCATAATCTCCTTCCGCCACTTGTCTCAAATGCATGGATCCATTATCATAAGGTGACACGTGTCTCCCTCCATTCTCCACAAGCAAAACTGTTCCCTCCAACATTCAAATTTCAAAATACTTCGACACACCATTCGTTATTGGCAGGCGGTCGAACCCTTGGCCTCGGGGTGAGTCCTTTGACTTAGCTTCTTCCTTCTTTCGACAATTCTCTTGTATTCAAGGTATTTTCCACCCTTTTTTCTTTGGACAGCTTCTTTCTAGCTGAGGCGTCGAATTTAAGAGCTAACAAATTGCCCCCCAAAAATGTCTTTTCAACTTCAACCGTGGAAAAGCACATTTTTTGACAGCGTCTGACCTTCGACACCGCTTTTCCCTAATGAGTGTCGTCTAATATTCTTTCCACCAATGTAAGCCTGAGAAGTTGAAAGGGAATGAAAGAAAAAAAGAAAAAATTGCTATGAACACGCAAGCTACTGTTCCGCCGCCTTGATGCACGTTTTATGACGTCATTATCATCATGGCTATTTTCTCGGGACTCAACAAAATCTTGGGCCATCATCACCCTACCATCCTCGGGGACGTGATTTGCAACTACTACCTCTGCCATTCCACACCCAGGCATACACGTGGCCCACTACCTCTAGCCCTTCAATGATGGAAACCTTCAGTCTTCCACTCACTACATAAGTAACTTCCCTTTGTTGTTTTCATTTTTTACAACTTCTCTAACTTCCCATAACTTTCCTTGCTTTTTTTCTAATTCTCTGCTATCAACCAACCAACTCTTGTTTCTTTCAACAATGGTCGATCATCAGAAAAAGAAAACGCACCTAAGGGACAAACTTCTGCACCCGTACTTCCTTCCTTTGCTAGTTTGAGCGACCCTCAGGCGGTAAAAAATCAACAATTCATCCGCGAGCCCCTGACGGAGGAAAAACGACACATCTACGAATCTCAGGTAATCATCCCTGTTAATGTTGCAGGGAGGCCTTTAGCCATGTCTGGGCCTTTACTCCCTCCCAGTCTCGACTACTCCGCCATCAAATATTTCTTCCCTTCTTACAGAACCACTAAACCCCTAGGGCAAAGAAACTTCAACAAAGCTTCCACTGATGGTCCTGATAATCTGAGCCTTTTCGATGTGGACTTTAGGTATCTTCATGATGGGGCCAGATTGTTTAGGGCCACCCCTATTTCAAAGATTCTGAACTCTATCTCAGCTGGCTGACGAAAATAGAGAAGGTAAAAGCCCAGGAATGGAAGGAAACTGGGTTTTATTATTTGATTATGATGTCGAAGGTAGGCCCTTCGTACTGCCCTCTCATGTTGGCATCCTCCTTATTCTTCTGGGATAAGACATACAACACTTTTCACCTTCCTTGTGGGATGACGACACCCACTTTACTCGACGTAGCTGCCATTGTAGGCCTAAAACCCTATGGCCTCGTTTATGATCCCGAGATCGATAGTCATGACAATATTGGTTTTGCCAATACTAAACACACCTATACAACTTTTGTCCAACACTACCACAACAAAACTAGTACCTCTGTTGAGGATGAAGAACACATAGCCTTCTTGGCCATGTGGTTATCCCGCTGTGTATTTTGCACCAAATCTTTGCAGGTGGCGAGAAAGTATCTGGTCCTGGCCAACCAACTGCACCTGAAGAGAGGCATTTGTCTCAGTGAAATGATCCTGGCTAGTCTCTACAAAGCTTTAAGCAAAGGTGCAGGTAAATTGAAAGATCCTGACAGTCATGGCAACTTGCTGTTGTCGGGCCCCTTCTGGCTTCTTCAGTTGTGGCTTAATGCCACGTTCGAGCACAGTTTCCCCAACAAAGGTGAAGTTGATGAACATTCGCCTGAAGTTGCTGAGAGGGGAGTCGAGTGGCCTCGCCTGGCTCAACTTACTCCTAGTGAGGAAGGTCATTCCCTTCGATCCAACCTGTCCAACTTTGTTCATATATTTACAAAACGACATCAGTTTACCGTGAACATAGCTCCCTTCGCAGAACGAAAATGTGGGCCAGAATGGTTTACTAGACCCTTCACCGCTCCCTTAAAGAAACATGAGGAGGAGTCGAAGCTGATCTGGGAGAGGTTCCTCATTCCCTGCCTACTGATCCACAAACTAAACCTCGTAAAGGGTCACTCCAGGCTGTTAGCCTATCAGCCTACCTTGGTTTCTAGACAATTTGGGTTGATTCAAACCTTGCCCAGATGTTTGTACGATAAGAAGTCACACATCATCCTTCCTTTTACTGTGCTGTCTCCTCTGGATTGTTTGACGCAATTAGCACGCCATGCTCACAAGTCCTACCTCACACCTGTTCACTTTGAACCCTCTTATTTTTGCTCTCAAAATTTCTATGACTGGTGGTTGAAGCATTATGCTTTAGAATTTCTCGATGCTTCAGGTTTTACTCGCTTGATTGACCAAGCTTTTATTGATGTGCAGGAGAAGGTTAATAAAGGTACGTCCACTCATATCAAAGAGATCCAAGCCTTCCAGAAATATTTCGAAATTGCCTATCGACCAGATGATGTTAGTCGAACCATCCGCGAGGCTGCTGTTACCTTAAAAGAAAATTTTTCCAAAAAACTGGATAGTTTTAAGATTCCCTCTTCTGTTCCTCGTGAGAAACGGTATGAGGTTGCATTTAAACTTTTCCCCCCAAAGATCCCTCGACTACCAAACGCTGGTTTTGGCGTGGCTCTTGCCCCTCCATTTCCAGATTGGTTTATTTGTGGAGATGCTATAAAAATCCTTCGACAACAGTCTAAGCCCAAGGCACAGTGGGTGGTTCTGACTAAACATACACTCAATATGTTTAAATGGCACCTTCATGTCAGTATCGAAGATGTTTGCATCGAATCCGACATTCTTGAAGTTTTATCCCCCTTCAATTTGGACTTCCCTCCCTGAGCTTTATTGTTGCTAACTGTTTTAAGTATCATCTATTTTTTCAGCTGCTCCAAAACGTGTTGCCCCAACGACCAGGACTGAAGTCAAGGACGAAGGTCAAAAGGTAGCCTTCCGCAACTTTTGCTATCTCGATCTCCTTACTCAATCTCATCATTTCATGTTGTTTTCAGGCTAGTCGAAAACCACCTACTCCTCAAAGGAGATTAAAAAGGGCTTCTCCCCAAATTATTCTTGATTCTGATGACGAAGACGAGTCTCCTCGTGAGAGTCTTCAAGTGAAACAAAAAAGAAAGATTATTCATGATGTAGATGCTCCTGATGCTCCACCTGCTCCTACTGCTCCAACTGCTCCTGTTGTGACCAACACACCTCAACCTACCAATCCTCTTCCAGAACCCACTCCTGCTTCCGTAGGGGATGCTTCGCTTCAAGCGGCTGTCCCCATGGAAAGTGATAATTCGAGTCCCGCTGACGAAACTGTCAAGGTATGTCACACATCCACCTTTCCTTGGGTCTTTGCATTGAGTCTTTCTCTAATGTCCACCTTTTCTAGGATGATGCTGGAACTTCAAGATCTAATCCCACCGCAATTCCTCTATCGCTATACTCCTTGAATAGACAAGGTGAGCCTACCTATCATCCCACTTCTGATTTGGGTTCTGGTGTAAGTTCACTTGGAGAAATTAATAAACCTAATTCTTTCACAACCCCTCCATCTCCTGCAAAGACTACTACCCAGCAGTCTCAGACTGACGGGTCTGATCATGAAGATGACCATCCTCAGGTTGATCCTATTACAGTGGATGATGAGGTCGACACCTCAGAGGAGAAAACAACTCCGGTTGATACAACCAACTCCCCTTTGGGTGAGACAATAGTTGTGGATGAAACAATTGTCGAAGGTAGTCATGCCATCGAGGATCAGGCTAAGCCCCAGCCTGAGTTGCATGAATCTAGTGACAAAGGCACTGGGGATGCCATGGAGGAGGATGTTGATAAGATCAAGGACAACAAAGATAAAGAATTACAAGTTGTGGACACCTCTGTCCAAGAACCTAAAACTGCTGAAGCAGCAAGGACTCCCGTTCCTCCTATCCCAAAAGATGTTCCAACAAGCTCTTTCCTAGACGAAACTCAACTGACTCCCGCTGAACTAGATGCATTGAAGGTTTCCAACCCTCGACAATATATCAGGCTCTTGTTGAGTAGGAGAAGTCGTTCTTCCAGCCGCACGCTCAGTACTTCGACTTCTGAAGGCTAAACCTCGAAGCCACCAACTGACAGTGCCCTTGACAAGGTCAAGCAAAAAATCTTCAAAGGGGATCTCTTTACCCTCCTACAGATAGGCCCTGCCAGCCATCTTCCCCTCAAAGGTCTCCTTCAGAAAGTGGACATTAAATCCCTTACTCCTGAGGCTGCAAGCATTATTCGAGAGGTTGATACCCTGATCGACCAAGTTTACAAAGACTATCGACTGCTGCCCCAGATTGAGGGTGAGATTGAAACGAAGGCTGGCAGCGAAGTTGCCGCTTGGAGCGCCGTTGTGGATTCTGAGGAGAAAATTGCTGAGTTGGAAGAAACCAAGGAGAAGAATAAACAAGAGGTTCTGACTAACGAGGCGAACATCGCCTGTTGGGAACGGAAAATTAAAAAGCTCCGTAGTAAGATAGCAAAGGCTAAGAAAAGGAATACTGAATTGTCTTCTTTCGATGATACCTCTTTAACAGCTGAGCTTGATCACGCTATCACCTATGCTGAGGAAGCCCGTCATTCAGAATCTGAAGTTGCCCAGCTAAGGGCAGATAAAGCTCAATGCCACAGTCGTCTCAAACTTCAAAAGTCGACTTACCTTAAGATGAAGGTGAATCTTCCTTTTTAATTTGTTGGGTTTTTGTAATAGAGTAGATTATGCTGGCCTCTATGAGCCATTTCTCTTGTTTGTAAGACATTGGGCCATTTTGGCATATTTTAAATTACCATTTATGGCTTCGCTTTATCCTTAACAATTATTATGTTGAAATTTTTACCTCTCGAATGCAGGCTTATACTTCTTTAGATATTTGCCATTTACTTTTAATACTCTCTTATCCTTACTCAGCTCTGTCGCTTCATATGCCCCATTGAAGAATACCTTCGATACCTGGAATGGTCCTTCCCACTTCGGGGACCACTTACCTAGGGATCTCACCTTTCGATCCATCGGCAGGATTACCCTCCAAACCAAATCTCCAACCAGGAAAGTCTTCGGTTTGACCTTCTTGTTATATGATTTATCCACTCTCCTCTTTTGTCTTCTCAAGAGTTCTATAGCTTTTATTCTTTCTTCGTCTAAGTCGACTAACTCATCAAGCATCATGTCCTAGTAAATCTCTCGAGGGATTTCATGATGTCTTTGAATTCTTACTGACTGTATGTGTATCTCGACTGGCAATATTGCATCATGTTCGAAAGTAAGTCGATAAGGGGAAGTGTTGGTTGCTTCTTTCGGGGATGTTCGACATGCCCATAGGACTTGATCCAATGTCTTATGCCAATTCCTAGGCTTGCTTCCAATATGTTTCTTTATCATGCCAATTATTAATTTGTTTGCCGCTTCGACCTGGCCATTGGCCTGGGCATAGTAAGGTGACGAGGTAAGGAGTTTAAATCCCATTTCTTTAGCAAACTCCTGCATCTTCCTACCCGTAAATACTGACCCTTGATCTGTCGTTATTGTCTCTGGTAGGCCAAACCTGTAGATGATATACTTCTGAATGAATTCGATAACATCTTCTTGGTCTACCTTCGGCAGAGGTATAGCCTCGATCCACTTGGTAAAGTAGTCTATCCCTACCAGAATGTATTTTTGATTTTTGAAGGATGTTGGTCGAATCTCTCCTATAAGGTCTAAAGCCCAACCTCTAAATGGCCATGGCTTGACTATGGAATGCAAATCGCTTGCTGGAACATGCTGTATGCCAGCATGAATTTAGCATTCCTGACAACCTTTGGCAAACTCGATGCAATCTTTCAGCATCGTAGGCCAGTACATCCCCTGGCGAAACAACAACCATTTCATCTTATGGCCCACTTGGTGCGCTCCGCATGTCCCACCATGGACTGAGGACAATGCTAAGTATGCTTCAGATTCACTGAGGCATTTAAGTAAAACTCCCTCAAAAGTTTTCTTAAACAACTCGTTCCCCAACAGGACGTAGCTTAGTGCTTGGTATTTTATCTTTCGCTCTGTAGTCGATGAAGGGTTCTGAAGGTATTCGAGCATAGGTCTCCTCCAGTCTTTGTCCGTCAAACCCTCGACTGTAAAAATCTCAAAGGTTTCCTCGTTGACGTAGCCAAATTTCGTGATTTCCAAGTCTGATGGTCTCAAGCCACGGACACCACTTTGCCTTTGGCCTCAATTGTCTTCTGTAAGTTCTCCTTCGAGACCCTGTATCCTGAGGCAATTTGTGCCAGATCGTTGGCTATCTGATTGTGTATTCGCGATATGTGTTGAATGGTACAGAATTCAAACTTTTTGAGCAGTCTGTTAGCTATTACGAAATACATGATGAGATTTTCTTTAACGCATTTATATTCCTTTGTTAGCTGTTTTGCAACCAACTCTGAATCTCCCATTATTTCGACTCGGGTTGCCCCCAATTCTAACAAAATTTCAAGTCCGGCGATCAAAGCTTCGTATTCAGCCTCATTATTAGAACATAAGCCCTCGACCCTATACTTTAATTTTGTTGGAATTTTGTCAGGCGAAATGATCAATAGACCTATGCTTGTCCGGTTCTTGTGACTAGACCCATCAAAATATAGCTTCCAAGGCTCTAGTTAAACAAAGTTCAGGGTATTTTCGTTTATAGAGTGGTCGACAATAAAGTTTGTCACTATTTGTCCTTTGACCGCTTTCAACGGTCTATAAGTCAATGAATACTCAGTTAATGCTAATGCCCATTTACCGATTCGACTATGCAAAATAGGTTTGGACAACATGTGCTTAATAACATCAAAATGTGAAGACACATAAACATCAACTAGTTTTATATACTGCTTCAACTTCATACATGAGAAATACAAACATAAGCATAATTTCTCTATTTCAGTATACCTAGTTTCTGCATCATTTAAAACTCTACTAAGGTAGTAAATGGCCCTTTCAACGCCACTCTCGTCCTCTTGAGCAAGCATGCTCCCTAGAGTTTTGTCTGATGCTGATATGTACAATCTCATATTTTTGGTTCGACATGGAGGTGTAAGGACTGGAGGATGACTCAAGTAGTCTTTGATCTTGTCGAAGGCCTCTTGCTGATCTTTCGTCCATTCGAATTTCTCCTTGGTAGCTCGAAGTAATGGCGAAAAGGCTTGTGTTTTTCCGCTGAGATTCGATATGAACCTTCTTAGGAAATTTATTTTTCCCAGCAAGGACTGAAGTTCCTTCTTGTTGGATGGCACTTTCGCTTCCATGATGGCCTTCGTTTTGTTTTGGTTGATTTTGATCCCCTTCTTGTGGACTACGAAACCCAAAAAATCTCCTGCTTGCACACAGAATGCACACTTGAGGGGATTCATCTTGAGTCCAAATTTCCTCATTCTCATGAAGGATTTACGCAGGTGTTCCACATGAGTCTTTCCTGACACAGATTTTATCACAATGTCATCAATGTAAATTTGCATAAAGGACTCAATGTAGTCATGAAAAATCGAATTCATTGCCCGCTGGTACGTTGCCCCAACATTCTTTAGGCCAAAACGCATCACTACCCATTCGTAAGTGCCTAAGGCCCCTGGGCAACGGAACACTGTTTTAGGAACATCATCCTCAGCAATGAAAATCTGGTTGTAACCAGAATATCCATCCAGCATGCTAAGGTATTCGTGGCCAACAGCTGAATCGACTAACATTTCTACCACTGGCATCGAATACTCATCTTTAGGGGTTGCTGAATTCAGATCCCTAAAGTCTATACAGACCCTTAACGATCTGTTTTTCTTTATGACTGGCACAATATTTGCTAGCCATTCGACATACCTGGTTGTACGGACGAATTTGAATCGGAGGAGTCTTTCGATTTCCTCCTTTATTTTTGAGAGGATCTCAGGGGCGAAGCGCCTTGGATTCTGCTTGACTGGTTTTTTACCAGGCTTGATTGGTAGCCTATGCTCGACTAGATCTCTTTTTAGACCTGGCATTTCGTCGTAGTCCCAAGCAAAACAATCCCTGTACTATCGTAGTAACTGGATGATTTCGACCCTAAGTTGGGGGTCGAGGCTGACGCTGATATAAGTTGGCCTTTTGATTGCTCCATCTCCCAGGTCAACTTCTTCCAGTGGATCTTGTGCCAACATTTTGACATCGCTGGCCGAAGGATCCTTTTCAAAACCCAAAGGCTCATCGTCATATATGGCGTCGAGTCTTTGCCCCTCGTATTGAATCTCAGGGTCAAAATACCCAACTGGACCTGCTTGTTTGGATTTTCCATTGGCTCCTTCATCCATTTTATTATTAGCGGCCTCCAAGGCCGTTTGTAGTTTAGTCTCGGCCACGTAGGCCGAAATCTTTTGAAGCGTTGCGGCTTCAGTCATCATCATCAAACTCACTTCCTCAGCCAGTGGGGTCTATGGGAAGTTCACCAAGGTATGGTAACCTTTCGCCTGGAACATCCTTGTCCCATCGGAAACCTTCGACGGGATGCAGATATAACGAACAATACACTTCGTCATTAGGTGTAAAGTCGAAGTCTGCAGGTTCACATGACCCTATACTGGCCAAATGTTTGTCAAACTGTCCTCTATTAATTTGATTTATAGGTGCTTTAAAGTATCCCTGATCCGCTTCGATGTTCTCGACAATACCATCTGGTCTCTAAATAGCAATCCTCTGATGCATCGGTGATGGTACTGCCCCCACTCCATGGATCCGTTCTCTTCCAAGTAATAGATTATAATTGGCAGTGGTTTCTACCACCATGAAGACAGTCGGACGGGTGATGGTTTCGACTGTGACATTTACCTGAATGACCCCCATAGTCGAACCTACCTTCCCTTCATAATTTGATAACACCATATTGTGTGGCTTGGTGTCTGTCTCACTTTTCCCAATTTTGTTCAGCAAGAAATGTGGCATCAAGTTCACTGTAGCGCCACAATCCACCAGTATTTTGTTGACTAGGACCTTCTCTATTTGTGCTGTAATATAAAGAGGCTTCAGATGGTTTTTCATCGCCTCTGTAGGCCGTTCAAAGAAAGCATTTTGCTCCTCGATGCAACCGTTGTTCATCACATAGTAGCATACCGGCTAATGAGTCGTTATTTCCCAGTCCGTATAGGCGTCTGAGTTCTCGACTACTGAAACCATGTCGAACTCCCTGGGCATTACCGATACTATGTTGACCAAAATATCCAACGTATCATCAGAATCTTCATCAAAGTTATCGGTCATTTCATCGTCGACCGACTTTACTTGTTCTTCCATCCGTGTCGGAAACAACTTTCTTCCTACAGGCGTCTTCCCAAAAGCCTCTGTTTGACCTTCCTGCTTTGTGGGAATATTGGTGCTGGATTGTGGTTGGTCTTTATGTGCACCTTCTCTATATGCTTTCCTTCTTCGCTGCTCACGTCTCCATTGGGGTCGAGACATGGGATTTTTCCCTTTGTAATTTTCTGACACATGAGCAGCCTTCGAAGACTGAAATTCTTTTCGATAGCTTAACGAAGATCCCCTTTGTACTTCGAAATTTTTCCATCTCTTCTGCCCTTGCTGCTTGTTCTCATTAGGCTTCGTCCACTTTCCATCAGTGGCCTTAGCATTGGGCTTGAAGCTAGTGGGCTTGTTCATCGGAGGCCTTATGTGAGGGTCAGATCTCTGCTGGAGGCCTCTTCGAGGGTCGAATCTTGGCCTTTCACTTTCTTGCTTCAACCTTCGTGTCCCTTCCAACTTTTGTGCAGCCTTCTTGTCGAATATGGCGCTGCATCGGGGACAGAGCATCACACTAGAACCCTTTTGCTGGCAGCGATGAAGGAAAGAAACGATGGATTCCTCCTGTTCTGGGTAGGCTTCCCTTGTGTGTGTTTCCTGGTAGTTTGAATCACTATCCGCTACCTCTTCATGTTGAGTGATTTGAACCATGTTAATCTCGATTTATTTGGCCAGGCTAAGCTTCTTCAAGCTTAACTCCACACCTTTAGTGGCCTCATCAATCTTAACGAAGTCATCAGCTGTTTCCTTGGTCACTATCTCCCAACCCAGATTGTTCCTGTTGCTTGGGCCTTTGGTTTTACCCTTCTGGTCACAGCTATCAACTTCCATTTCGACACAGCTCTCCTGTCCGAAACTGATGGTAACTTTCGCCATTATAGCTTCGTCTATGGGATTGCCAGCAGCCTCTGTTACTTCGATTGAGAAGTCGTAACCGCTGACAAATTCGATCATGTTAGCCTCGACTGGCTCTGTGTAATTTGCGTCTGTCGTCTGTAGAGGATCTGAGTCGACCCTCATTTGGCCTCCAGCTTTCTCCCCGAACTTTAGACGTCCCTCTTGGATCGCATTCTGAACGAGGTCCCTGAAAAGAAAACATTGAGATGTTTTATGACCCAAGAAATTATGATATTTACAAAACCCTCTTTTCTTCCTTTGCTCTAGGGATGACATTTTGGCGCCAGGAGGCACTATCATTTGTCCATCCTTAACTAACAAATCGAAGATTTCATCATATTTTGTGATGTCAAAGGTATATGTTTTCTTTCGGAACCTATCATTCTTTTCAGATTCGACATAACTCTTCCCTTATGGGCGTCATACCCTAAATTTGTCCTACCCTTTTCTAAATATTTTCGCATTTATTGTTTCGTGACATTTAGACACGTGTCCACCTGAAATTGGGCATTTTTTTAGATTTTATCTTTTCGACCAATTAAGGCGTGACACGTGGCCTAGAAGAGTATCTTTTTGTAAATTCTTATTCTTTCTTTAATTTTTTAAAAAATCTTTTTTCTTCTTAAAATGCACATATATAGTTCTTTTTTTAAAAAAAATATTATTTTTATATTTTTGTCATTATCTTTGTTTTTTATATATTATTTAGTACTTATGCATTTAAATAGTTTTTTATTTAAGGTAAGTTAAATATTATACTTATTAATGTTTTTTATAATAATAGAAAAGGAAGAAAGGAGCAAATTGGGAAGGAGGCCCAATTAGGGCCCGTTAGGTTTAGTGTGGAGGCTGGTATTAAAAGAGGAAGAAGTCTGAAGAATAGGGGGGATTTTACTGTTCATGATCCCAATTGGAACCCAAAACGGCGCGGAGATCTCTAACCCTAATCCCAATTTCGTTTGTTCATTCCCTCACAAACCCTAGTCGCCACCGTCGAAAAACCTAAAAAAAACCTTCACCTTCCTCATTTCTCCTCAATCCGACCGCCACCATCGTGTTACCTCTAGTTTAAGCGAGATGACAACAATAACAGGGGAGACGATGTGACGAAAACAATGGGGAGCTTCGAGCGAGCGATTCAATGTTTAGCCACCGACCTACAGCTCAATAACCTCTCAGCTCACGGCGTGAGGACATCATCTTCTTCATTTCAGTTTCAAGCGTTCTTGAGTCAATAAGAGTGGTTTAGAGGTCCCGACCGGTTGGCTGTAGCTGCAAAATTGGAGGGGCAGAAATAGACATAAACAGCAGCTGTGACAATAGCTATAATTTTCTCTTCAACAACCACAGTAATGTGCATTCAGAGACATTGTCAACAAATCGGTTAGGTATTTTGTATTGTTTGATTTTATGAAGTTCTGGGTTGCGGTATTTTAAAGGATTTATTGTTCAAAGTTAGGATTTATCTGACGTTTGGTTATAGTTATAGTTTTATCTTCGATCGGGAAAGAGTTGGTGTTGATTTTCAGTGCATTTTCTTAACAATATTTGTTCTGGTTTTGTTAGAAGTTTTTCTTGACAGGATTGCGAATGTGTTGAAAGGATTATAGGTTTCGATGGTGCCGAGTTTAGCTAATTATTCACAAATGGCCGTGGTTTATGACACTAAGCTCGACAACACAAAACTCTGAGTTTCTATGTTCTTGGCAATGTCTGATTCAGTTTGTGTTAGCTTGTAGTTGTGTTTGTCTTTCAGATTTTGTTACGTTTTCAGGTGCAATAACAGTTTGGATTCAACATCAATGACCCCAACTCAAAGCGTTGAGTTTCTATGTTTTTGGCAACGACTGATTCAGCTTGCACCAACTTGTAGCTGTGCTTGTGGGTTTTCATATTTCATCACGTTTCAATTTTAGGTACAACGGCGGTTCGCAACAATAACATGGAGGAGTGGGCGGAAACTTTCAGAATCCTCTGTTTTTATTGTGCTTATCACTACACATGGCAATGACTCGACAATGCGCGACCTCTTCAAACGACAACTTTCGCGACCATTGCGGCGAGTTGGTTCATGGAGACAGGGATGGGTTATTTCAAGTTTAACTTTTACTTTGTTTTCATGGTGTTGTTCTGTGTAGGTTGTTAAATCAATGTGTAGGTTGATTGAATCAATTAACTCAAGGGAAGTCTCAGGATTTAGCCAAAGAAGGATAGAAATTGGAGTAACAGATTTGATGCAATCACAAGCAAGGACAATAACTCATCAGTTCATTCGCTTCAAGCAACTGTGTTGAAACAACAATATCTCCCCGTGTCTTCAGTTCAATTATATCATTTTTTTTCTCTTCATTTGCAAATACTAATTGCCAAATATATTGTTTGTTTTGTTCTGTACAGATTAAGGGTGTTTCAGTGCGTAGCCAAATACCGACTTTAATAGCGATAACAACGGCTGCAGCTCAACGGAAACCGTCACACAGCAGCTTGCACATACAACCTGTTTCGATTATCCGCGACACAAACCAATAACAAGCTCAGCTTGCTTACGCATTTGATTCACATAACAGCTTGTGCTTGCATTTTCGGTGTAAATTTGTTCCTGTTATGTTTTATTATGTCTGAGTTGCTAAATTCATGTTTATGAGGTTGCGAGGAGTACATAGATTGCGAGGATGTTTCAGGTACAATAGTGGTTCGCAAGGGTAGCATGACGGTTTCAGTCTTCGCGAGGCTCCGACTTAACGGCAACAGGCCTCGAGTGAACAACCCAGTGTGTTCATAATCGTATTTCTTTTCCTGTTGATTCTTCATCTCTAATTCTCACTTTGTTCCACTTTTGTATTTATTCAGCAATGGTCACAAATGAGAGTCCTGTTTTGAAAAACGGTTTTAAATATTGGCTTTTGTTGCTGACCATCGGTGCGAAATCACCGTGAGGTTGTTGTTAATTGTCCAGGTGATACGGATTGGTTCTTGAAACAACATGGTGTCTCAAATCATATCAGAAATCCAAACAGGGAGGCACTCACTCACAACTAGCTCCATCAACTCGTGGCAATAACAACGCGTCGATCCGGTATTCAACTGCGGTGATATTCTTTGAAACTTGGATTCTGAGACATTAGTTAATGAGGATTATAGGTAGAAGACGGTAGCCGCGACACAACAAGTACAGCAGCAACGATGATGCTGATTCGCATCCATAGCGGCTGTAACACGGTGGGAGAACTGACTTTAAACAATGTTGCGGATAGCAAGAGTCGCCACCGACTTTTATTTTATCCATAAGGAAAGGTTATAAAAGAACAGGAAAGACCTTAGAGAATATTTTGGGTCCGGGGGGTAGGTTATGAAAAGGGAAGGTATTAGCATCCTTTTCATCCATGGTTATCCATGGGCTCTTAGGTACTTAAGCTCACTTTTGAATTGTTTTGAAATTGTAGTGTGTGAATAGAAAATTTTCAGAATAGTTAATAAATAATCCATGTAAGGATGTGTTAAGAACTTGTTTGAAAACTTGTTGAAAATTTGTTTAAGTGCGAAACAATTTTGAAGTGAGCAAGCACCTAGGAGTAACCTACCCTAATGTTTAAAGGTCTTTCTTATTCTTCATTCTTTCCTTTAGTAAGACTATCCCTACTATAACGGAGTAGGTAGTCCTTACTTTGGATGTTAAGGGGTATGTGAGGGACAATTTGACTTTGAAGGCCATTGTGGGATGTAATAAGCACATATAAGGGACCATCATCACTTTTCGAAAGGGACTTGATTCGTAAAGGCAACCATAAGGGACTTTGATGATTTTTTTATTTGAGGGACTTGCTTTATACACCCCACTTAACCATTATTCGTAGGCAACTTGAGGGATATCCTTAGGAAGTGAGACGGCGATTAAAATCGACTTACGTGTGTGACGTGTTTATTTTAATTATCTTTATTTAAAAGTGATCTAAATTTATTTTAATATTACATACATGTTGTTACACTCCCTAATTACTAACCATAATAATAATTAAATAATTAAACAACTTTACATCCAAGAAACAATTACAAAATAATAAGCAAAATAATTAAATAGCAAAGATAAATAAAATATAAATAAGCAATAATAAATAATAAAGGGGGTTAATTCTAAGTTTACTCGGCAAGACATCGCATCTTGTGCCTACGTATCCTTACGGGAGTGGAATCAGAGTAATCGTAGTTCCCCTCAAAAGGGAGGTTAGAGACTTCTTGACTGTGGTCAAGGTCTCAAGGGGAATAAACGCATCTTAAGGACACGCTTACGCGGAGTGTAGAAACTCCAAATCTCTACGTTGAATTGTTAAGTTGTAATTAGGGTTAAATTAGGGATTCCACGGCGGGAAACCCTAAAATGAGCGCGGCGGCTCTTTGACCTAATGCTAGGGGTAAAATTGTAATTTTTCCTGCGGCGAGACATTTGTGAAAATTAGGGTTTGTGAGGTTGTAAGGGTTTGAAGTTGAGGACTATTGGCGCGGCGGCCAAACGGTTAGACCTAACCTTCGGATGTGTGTAATGTGACAGAAATAATAGTAAACGCGTGAGATAATTGAATCATGCAAACAGAGAGATAATGTCATAATTTAAACCATGCAAGCAGAAATTTAAAGGCAGAATTTAAAGAGCGATTGTTAAGTTCGCGAGGTTACATGAGAGGAGCAGATACAATATGATAATGAAATTTGAATTGAACAATAATAAAATAAAATAAATAACGGTTCTAGTTATTATTTTAAAAAAAGATTTTAGTTATTATTTTAAATTTATCTAAAAAAAGTTTTTCTTAAAAATAATAGGTTTTCATATTAATTTGGAAAAGATGTTAATGTTATTTATTTTAAAAAAACAGATTTTTATATTATAACAAATTTTAATAAATTAATGATAACAATAATAATAATAATAATGGTAATAATAATGATAATAATGATAATAATAATAAATAATGATAATAATAATAATGATAATAATAATAATAATAATAATAATAATAATAATAATAATAATAATAATAATAATAAAGCAATAATGAATTTTAAATGTGCCAAATAACCCAACAATGTTGCTAACGCAGAAATGCGCTCATCGCAACCAGATCTAAATCGGACGAAACAAAATTTATCGCAAAGAAAAAGAAATTAAGCAAAAAATAGTATTATTGCTCACACAAAAATGCGATCATCGCAACCAGATCGAACTAACACAAATGTCACGCGTCATGCACACAAATGTGCAAACATCGTATCGACATAATTCGATCAAAAATCTTATATATATAAACTCTAACAATTTAAAAATTATATATATATAAACGTAACAGTAATAGATAAAGAAAAAGAAATAACGGTAATAGATGAAGAAAAAGAAATAACGGTAAAAGATGAAGAAAAAGAAACAACAGTAATAGATGAAGGAAAAGAAATAACGGTAAACGATGAAGAAAAAGAAACAATAGTAATGGATGAAGAAGAAAACTAAATAACGGCAAACGGCACTCACTCCTCTTAGGTTTTTTTCATTCTCCTCTTTTCCCAACAAGGCAACACATGTATATATAGGGAACAAATTAGGGTTAACACCAAATTGTCAATAATGTCCCTAAAGCCCATTTTAAAGCCCAAACTAAATAATTAGTTAAGAAAAAATAAAATTTAAATAATTTAAAATAATTAAAATAAACTTAAAATAAAAACTAATAATCCTATTGATTCCTAAAATAAAAAATATTATAAAAAGAACAAAATTTTTTCAATATTTTTTATTTTATGATTTTTTGGATATTTTTATGAATAATTTAGAAAAAAGTGAAAAAAAATAATATTTTAAAAAATGATTTAATTAAAATACGAAAATAATAATTAAATAATAATAAAAAACTATTTTTGTTATTTTTTTAATGAAAGATAGAAAAATTTAGAGTAAAAATAATAAAAAAAAAAAAAAAAAAAAGTGACAAAGGTGAGATTCGAACTCTCAACCTCTCACACTCATAACTCCTTACACATGTCCTCCTGCCAATTGTGCCATTTTTACTTTTTAGAAAAAAAATGCATGCCATATGATATTTACCTGCAAAAAGTCAAACGACTACACAAATTTGTTAGTAATTGATTAAATGCAATGAAATGCGACGACAAATCTTAGGGCAAAATTTGGGGTATTACAGTTATTATGATAATATTTCTCACCCAACCTCTCTTTGATGTTGGCAAAAAAAAATCATGAAGTTTGACTTTGGTTTGACCACAGTTGACCTCAGTTTGACCTTTTAACTGCATTGACTGCTTTTGACTTATCTGATCATCTGACTGAGCAAACTTTTGAGAAAAGTCTTGAAACTTGACATGGGGGTTCTTATACACATATAAGATGTTATGAAGCTCACTTGAAGTCTTGGAAGTCCATTTAGCCTGATTAAAGTCAAAACCCTAGTTTTGGATGCACTGCTTAGGAGGTGCATTGTCTGAGGGAATTGTCAACTCTTCTGACCAATTGTGAATTTTGTGAACCTTGTGAACCTTCTTGGAACACAAAGTCTTGTATTGTGAGGGCAAATTTTGGGGTGCAACAGCTGCCCCTGTTCAATTTTCTGAAACCTGAGGGGTTAGATTGGTATATTTGCCAGTCGTAACCTGGAAGGTTGAAGGGGATTGAACACAAAAGCCCAAAAATTTGCACTCACCAGTGCATGGAGTGATATTGATGGTTGGTTGAATCATGATTGAGTGGGCTTAAAGATGCCACTAGGGGAAAGTTCTTCAGTAGTATAATGAGAACTGTCAAGAGTCTGGAGTAATACTGATGTAACAGCATGTCTTCATGAGGATAGAGCAATCAATAATGATAACCCTAAAGCGGTCTTGAAGTGATAAATCTGACCTCAGGAGGATAGAGCAATCAATAGCTCTAAAGCAGTCTTGAAGTAATAATGGCTTCAGGAGGATAGAGCAATCAATAGCTCTAAAGCAGTCTTGAAGTAATAGAATGGCTTCAGTAGGATAGAGCAATCAACAGCTCTAAAGCAGTCTTGAAATAATAATGTGATATGTCTTCAGGAGGATAGAGCAATCAATAGCTCTAAAGCAGTCTTGAAGTAATGATTTCAGGAGGATAGAGCAATGGATAGCTCTAAAGCAGTCTTGAAATAATAATGTAATTTCAGGAGGATAGAGCAATGGATAACTCTAAAGCAGTCTTGAAATAATTAGATGGCTTCAGGAGGATAGAGCAATGAATAGCTCTAAAGCAGTCTTGAAGTAGTAATATGACCTCATGAGGATAGAGCAATGAATAGCTCTAAAGCAGTCTTGAAGTAATAGGATGATTTCAGGAGGATAGAGCAATCAGTAGCTCTAAAGCAGTCTTGAAGTCATGAGAGGCTATCAGGAGGATAAAATAACCCTGAGGTTACAATAAAGCAGTCCCAAAGTAATAAGAAGCTCATCAGGAGGATAAAGTAACCCTGAGGTTACAATAAAGCAGTCCCAAAGATCATAAGATTGTTTGTTGGATAATTAACCTGAAAACAAGGTAGCATTCTGTATAACAACATTAGTTTATGCTTTAAGTATGCATGTATGACATGATGCACTTAGGTAATGTACTATAGACATATATGTTATGGTATGATGTAAATGATGTATGTATGCTATGACACTGCTGGAAGTGTCTGGATATCCTTGTATAACAACTGCTGGCCAAGAAAAATAAATCCCGATTCGTTGTTGAAGAATATATAACCCTCCGTCTGCTGGGGATAACAAGGTATAGATAACCTCCCGTTGTTGGGGATAACAAGGTATAGATAACCTCCCGTTGTCGGGGATAGTAGGGTATAGATAACCTTCGTTTTCGTTTGATAGTAGGATAAGTATAACATCCCGTCTTCGTTCATCGTGCCCTTATTGGAAAGTAATTTCCCGTATATCCGTATGAGGATAAAAGAGATGGATATAAATTCCAGGGGAGATTAGACTTTGTGAAAATGGATTAGTCCTACTGATGGTTTGTAACTGTCTTGTAAAGATGAACCGGCGAAGCTTCGTTGAAATCCTTCCCTCGTTCGTCCTTAGTAAATACTATTACTGCATTTTCATGCATTTCTGGTAAACATCAATCATATTAAAAGCATACATGCATTTCTGGTAAACATCAATCATATTCAAAGGCATACATACATTCAAACACAACCAATGGACGTTTCGCTTATGTAAATAGGGTAAAAGTAAATCTGGATTCAAAAGATGGAATTTATTTATATCAAAAGTGACCCATACACGGGTAAGTTTGTACAAGGAGACATAAACCCTAGTAAGAGAATTTTGTCATGAAGTTTTACAAAAAGAATCAGCTATGTGGGAAATAATCCTATTGAGTTTCAATTCTACTATTGCCACTCAAGTATCTCATCTTCTTGCTGTTGAGACGGAAACGATTGGATTGAGCTTTATCTGTTTGAGCTTGAGTAAGTAGTACAACTGGTTGCAGTTTCATGAGTGATCCAAACGAGACATAGTCATACGCTTTAATCCCTAACTTTTGCCTGGATTGCCCTTTCAGGTTTTCAATCCACCGGGATACCCTTTTTTGCCCAAGCCGCCTTTTCAGGTTTTCGACTTGCCGGGTGTACATCTTTTTATATATATATCCCTAATTTTTGCCCAAACCCTTTTGGTTTGCCGGGATGCCCTTATTTTTGCCTAGGCCTGTCAACCTAGCGGGTCTCTTTTTATGCGTAGTATTTTTTAACTATGTCTGCGTTTACAGGTTGTGGGAAGTCTTCACCATCCATTGTAGTCAGTATCGTGGCACCTCCTGAGAACACTGTCTTGACTACAAATGGTCCCTCATATGTTGGAGTCCACTTGCCCCTAGGATCACCCTGTGGTAATATGATACGCTTGATTACCAAGTCACCAGCCTGATATACCTTTGGCTTAACCTTCTTGTTAAAAGCTTTGATCATCCGTTTCTGGTACATCTGGCCATGACAAACTGCTACTAACCTTTTCTCATCAATCAAATTTATCTGGTCAAGTCGAGTCTGAATCCACTCATCTTCATCCAAGCCTGCATCCTTCATAATTCTCAAGGAGGGGATCTGAACTTCAATAGGCAGAACTGCTTCCATACCATAGACTAAGGAGAATGGGGTTGCCCCTGTTGAAGTACGTATTGTAGTACGATAACCATGCAGAGCAAATGGTAACATCTCGTGCCAATCCTTGTAAGTAACAGTCATCTTCTGTACAATCTTCTTAATGTTCTTATTAGCAGCTTCAACTGCCCCATTCATCTTTGGACGATACGGAGAAGAGTTGTGATGCTTAATCTTGAACTGCGTACAGAGATCAGTAATCATAGTTTTGTTCAGATTAGAGTCGTTGTCAGTGATAATCCTTTCAGGGATACCATACCTACATATGAGATTATTCTTAATGAACCGAGCCACAACATTCTTAGTCACAGATGCAAATGAAGCTGCCTCTACCCACTTCGTGAAGTAATCAATAGCAACCAGGATGAAACGATGCCCATTAGAAGCAGTAGGCTTGATCTCACCAATCATATCAATGCCCCACATGGCAAAGGGCCAAGGAGCAGTCAACACATTCAATGGAGATGGAGGTACATGTACTTTATCAGCATAGATTTGACATTTGTGACATGTTCTGGAGTGTTGATAGCAATCAGCTTCCATGGTAGACCAATAGTAACCTGCTCTCAAAATCTTCTTTGCCATGGTATGACCACTAGAATGAGTGCCAAAGGTCCCATCATGCATCTCTTCCATAATTTCTGTAGCTTCCTTCTTATCCACACAACGAAGCATAGTTGAATCATGATTACGCTTATACAGAATGCCATTACTCAGAAAGAACTTAGCAGAAAACCTTCTCAGGAACTTCCTATCTTTGACAGATGCCCCTTCAGGGAACTCCTGAGCTTCAAGATAGTTTTTCACTTCATAGAACCAAGGCTTCTCCTCTGCCCCTTCAGTGTCAATCTCATTGCAGTATGCAGGCTTCTCAAATCTATCAATGGTAATCTTGGGAGCTTCATCATCCCAGCTGATCTCAAACATAGATGCCATGGTGGCCAATGCGTCTGCCAACTGATTCTCTCTTCGTGGAATATGTCCAAAAGTAATCTCTTTGAAATGTGGGATCAAAGACAACACATGTTCTCTGTAAGGAATGAGATTATCATGCTTTGTATCCCAATCTCCTTTAATCTGACTTACTACCAGAGCTGAATCTCCATACACCTCAAGGAACTGAATCTTCATATCAATAGCAACTTGCATACCCATGATACATGCCTCATACTCAGCCATGTTATTGGTACAATAGAAACAAAGTCTGGCAGTAATCGGGGTATGACAACCTTCAGGGGAACTAATCACAACACCAACACCATTACCATGTGCATTGGAGGCACCATCAAAAACCATAGTCCATCGGGATCCTTGTTCAGGTCCGTCATATTGTCCAGGTTCTTTGGTAACAGACATAATGTCTTCATCAGGGAACTCAAAATTCATTGACTGGTAATCATCTACTGCTTGATGAGCCAAATGATCAGCAACAACACTCCCCTTAATGGCCTTCTGAGTGGTATACTGTATATCATATTCCGTCAAGATCATTTGCCATCTTGCAATTCTTCCGGAGAGAGCAGGTTTCTCAAATATGTACTTGACTGGATCCATCTTCGAAATCAACAAGGTAGTATGGGTCAACATATACTGTCTTAGTCGGCGAGCAGCCCATGCCAAAGCGCAGCAAGTTTTCTCGAGCAGTGAGTATCTTGTTTCACAGTCGGTAAACTTTTTGCTAAGGTAGTATATTGCCTGCTCTTTTCGACCAGACTCGTCATGTTGCCCCAATACACACCCCATTGAGTTGTCTAATACTGTTAAATACATAATCAAGGGTCTTCCATCAACTGGTGGCATTAAAATTGGAGGTTCTAGCAAATATCTCTTGATTTCATTAAAGGCAGTCTGGCACTCATCATTCCATTCCATCACCTGATTTTTCCTCAACAACTTGAAGATTGGCTCACAGATGGTAGTTAATTGGGAAATAAATCTTGCAATGTAGTTCAATCGTCCCAAGAAACCTCTAACCTCTTTCTCAGTACGGGGAGCTGGCATCTCTCGTATAGCTTTCACTTTTGCAGGATCCACTTCAATACCTTTTCCACTGACAATGAAACCCAAGAGTTTTCCAGATCTAACTCCAAAAGTACCCTTGTTTGGGTTCAATCTCAACTTGTATTTCTTCAACCTCTCAAACAACTTGTGCAGATGATCAAGATGTTGCTCTTCATTCTGAGATCTGGCTATCATATCATCCACATATACCTCTATCTCATGATGAATCATATCATGAAACAAAGCCACCATAGCACGCTGATATGTTGCCCCTGCATTCTTCAAACCAAATGGCATTACCTTATAGCAAAAGGTGCCCCACTGTGTCACAAATGTTGTCTTCTCCATATCTTCAGGTGCCATCTTGATTTGATTGTAACCAGAGAAACCATCCATAAAAGAGAATACCTTATGCTGAGCAGTGTTGTCTACCAGAATATCGATATGAGGAAGTGGAAAGTCGTCTTTAGGGCTAGCCTTGTTCAGATCTCTGTAGTCTACACACATACGTACCTTACCATCTTTCTTAGGAACTGGTACCACATTTGCAACCCACTGAGGATAAGAAGTTACGGCCAAGAACCCTGCATTGAACTGTTTCATTACCTCTGCTTTGATCTTTTCTGACATTTCAGGACGCATACGACGAACCTTCTGCTTCTTTGGACGACAATCTTCTTTCACTGGCAAACGGTGAACCACAATGTCTGTATCCAACCCTGGCATATCTTCATAAGACCAAGCAAAGATCTCCACATAGTCACGTAGCATCTGAACCAACCTGCTCTTGACACTGTCCTCTAAATCAGCCCCTATCTTGACCTCTTTTCTGTTTTCTTCAGCTCCCAGATTCACAATTTCGACTGGCTCTTCATGTGGCTGTATAGCTTTCTCTTCTTGTTGTAACAACCTAGCAAGCTCTACAGGTATTTCACAATCGTCCTCGTCTCCGTCTTCAGTTTGATAGATAGGATTCTCGAAATTGTAATTGGCAATAGTAGAACTGTTATCAACTGGATCCAGAGTGGATGAGGATCTGCATTTTAGTGACGTGGGTGTGTGTAAGAACACATAGCTGATAAAGCAGAAATAAAAGAAAAAGAAAGACAAGGAACACAATATTTACGAAAACGAAACGTCCATTGATTTTATTGAATGAAGTATGCAAATGAAATGACAACCCGTAACAAGCACACCATTGTGCCCCGGGTAAGGCACATGGCTTGAAAGTTTTAATTGTTCCAGAAATTACAAATTTAAAAACATAACACAGTAATAGTATTTACTCCTGACTAAAGGAGATAGGGATAACATCTTCAGCTTTCCAATTATTGAGTCCAGCACCCACAGTAGGAAAAATCCATGCCTCCAAGTTGTGGTCTTCATCTTGATCTCCCACAGCATTGATAACCCCTTGATTGGTGATACGAACAGCACGAGCACGACGAACAGCCTTCTGGGACTCTGCAGTGAAACCCAAACCAAACTTGTCAGACTTGTATGGAATATCAGGAAGCTGACCCCAAATAGTACAACCACCTTCTTCCACCATAGCTTTTGCATCATTGAGGGAGGCCATTGCCATTGTTGGAGGGTTTCTGATGACCACAGGAACCTTCTTCACAGCAGGAGGAGTCACACAATCCTTAACAGCCCAGGGAACCACTTCAAATGACTGACATGGAGTTTCAATGTATTCACCTTCTACTTCCAGATACTTGAAAGTGTTTACATGGCTGACAAAGTATTCTTCCTCTCCAAAGACAGTAACAACTTTTCCATTCACCGGATATCTCAACTTTTGATGTAATGTGGAGGTTACAGCACCTGCCCCATGGATCCAGGGACGACCAAGCAGACATGAGTACGAAGGACGAATATCCATCACATAGAATGTAGCAGTAAACACCTGAGAGCCAACCTTGATTGGAAGATCAATTTCCCCATGCACTACTCTTCTAGAACCATCAAAAGCCTTTACCACAATATTACTGGGCTTCAATACCGTATCTTTAGGACTCAGCTTGTTCAGGACTTCCTTAGGCAACACATTCAGAGAGGAACCATTGTCTATCAGCACATGAGACAGGGTAGTGCCCCTGCATTCAATTGAAATATGCAAGGCCCTGTTATGATCCCTCTTGGCAGGGGTCAAGTCAGCATCAGAAAATCCTAACCCGTTGTCATAGGTCAGGTGAGCAACACAATTCTCAAACTGGTCCACAGAAATTGCACTGGGTACATGAGCCATCTTTAGAAACTTGATCAATGACTTGGCATGAGCCTCAGAACATAATAACAGGGAGAGCATAGAAATCTTTGAGGGAGTATGCCCCAGCTGATCAACAATATCATAATCACTCTTGCGAATGATTTTCAATACTTCTTCCATCTGCTTAGAGAGGTCATCAGCAGCTGGCACATCAGTAGATACAGGCTCAATAACAGGACCCTTGCCCCGAGCATCAGTGGTGGAAGTAACAGCAGGAGTAACTGCACTCTTAGAAGCAACTGGAGGAGAGAAGACTCTTCCACTACGAGTGATCTTGCTAGATCCAGCAATATTATCAATGTCAACAGGCATATCAGGTAAAGGCTCCTGCTTGACACCATGGATGTAAACATCAGACCCATAGTGCCAAGGCACAGCTTTGTCAGATGTATAAGGAATAGGACCAGGAGTGGTAATGATCAGAGGAGCTACTCTGGCTTCAGCAACAACTTTCACAGGACCTTCAGCAGTAATCTTGATTGGGCCCTGATGAGTGATTTTAATGGGACCCTTTGAAGTGATTCTTAGTGGTACTTTGTCAACCATGTCAACCTCTTCAATCTTCTTACCCTGAGTCAGATGATCCACCATACTTTCTACAGATGCTGGTCTTCTTTCAAACACTATAGTATATTTATCCATGAGACGTTGAATCCTATCTCTCAAAATGAAGCAACTATCCGGCTTATAGGTACAATATAGACAATCTTCATGACAACCTGGAAAGATCCCAGCTTGTACTAACCTCTTTTTGATAACAGACAATGGTGTGCTCAACTCCATAACTGAATAGACATGCAGATCTTCATCAATATCTTCATCAATGGCGTTGACAGTCTTCTCGTGATTTGGCATTGGAGCTGTAATCACATTTGGAGTACTTGGTGGATCAAACTCAATTTCTCCAGCATCAATCATATCCTGAATTTTGTTCTTCAAGACCCAGCAGTTATTAGTATCATGTCCTGGACAGTTTGAATGATATGCACATCGTGCATTGGGATTGTACTTGGGAGAGGTAACATTGGGATTCTGAGGGGCCTCCCTCAGGGTAATAAGTTCAGCTTTCAACAAGTGTTGCAATGCCTGAGCCATTGACATGTTGATCTTCGTGAACTGTCTTCTAGCCCTCTGTTGGTTGCCTTGAGGCTGCTCTGTTGTTGCAGGAGTTGGATTTGAAATATGAACTGCACTAACAGACTGATGCCTTCTGTTACGATCAGGCTGACCATACACAGCATTAGATTCTCTCTTCCCAGTGGGAGGCTTCTTTGCAGCACTTGATGAAGAAGTGCCCACTTGGATCTTACCACTCTTGATACCATTCTCTACTCGCTCTCCTGTCATGATCAACTCAGTGAAGCCAGATGATGAGCTTCCAATGAGATGACTGTAAAACGGACCATTCATCGTACACATGAACATATCAACCAACTCCCTATCAGTCAAAGGGGGTTGAACTCTTCCAGCTAAGTCTCTCCACTTCTGGGCATACTCCTTAAAGCTTTCTTTGGCACCCATAGACATGCTTTGAAGCTGCATGCGAGTGGGGGCTAAGTCAGCATTGTATTGATACTGCTTGTAGAAAGCTTCAGCAAGGTCATTCCAATCTCTGATGTTGACACTCTCCAACTGATAATACCACTCTAGCTGAGCTCCAGATAAACTCTCTTGAAAGAAATGGATCCACAACTTTTTATCAGCAGTGTGGGGTTGCATTCTTCTGACATAAGACCTCAGATGCAATTTGGGACAAGAGACCCCATCATAGACAACAAATGTAGGAACTTTGAACCCAATGGGTATGACCACCCCAGATATCAAGCTCAAATCCTCAAAATCCAGCCCAGATGATTTCTGTAATTCCATAGCATCCATTCTATCCACCAGCATCTTGAATTTGTCTTCGTTAGGCTCATGGTAGTAGTTAGCCTCAGAATCAGAGTCCCCCATAGTGTTGTGGAGACTGCCTCTCTCCTGCTCAGATTCTTCATATTCATAGTCTTCAACATGTTCCTTGGTCTTGACAGGACCTTTGAACCTTCTTCCCATGTTGAGCAACCCAGCAGACCTTCTAGCCTTCTTAGTCTTCTTGGCCAGCAGTGTCTTCAATTCATCCTGCCCCTTGGATAGGTTCAGGATCAGCTCTTGGAACTGTGCATTCTGTGCCTGGAGATCCTTAACTGATTGTTCAAGAGCCATTGCTGAAATAAACAGCGAGAAGATGAGAAACCTGTGCACAATTATAAACCTGTGATGCAATGATATGGGAATGCATATGCAATGTTTTCAAGGACCGCAGGATTTAAATTTGCTTAAACAAACAAGAAAGTAACTTTTTATTAGTAATAACTTGTTTTGCCTTTTAGGCTTACAAAAATGAAAACGAAATAAGTACAAAAGATGGGGTTTTAAGTCTCCCATGGACGTTTCCTCTTTGTGTTGAGGTATGAGTTGAGGTTTCGTTCCTCATGAAGTAGCTTTGTTAGCTCTAGGATCCTTGCTTGGCTTGCTTTGTAATGAGCCTCGAAAGTATCCCTTTGCTCTTTCAGTTGGATCCATGATCTCTGCAAGTCTTCCATATCAGTAGGCATGTCTGGGTGAAGGATGGTATAAGCTGTGTCTCCTTCAGCAACAGGTTCCATGGTAACTGGTAGGACGGCAGGATATGGCATCATGAGTGTCTGAGCACGAGATCGTACCCATCTGAGATAAGCCTCCATAGGAATAGTGTACTTAGGCTCCAGTGTCTTGCTGTCAATCCTGTTTACCTTTCCCCAAGCTCGGATGAATCTCTGACGGTAACCCTGAAGATCGTTGTCGTAATCAAACACAATGCCCTGAATCAACATGTCATGTGGACCATCGCTCCGGGCGTAACCAAACTGTCGTAAAGCTAGAGATGGGTTGTAGGTGATGCCTCCTCTTATGCCTAGAAGTGGCACATTAGGAAACTCCCCACAACGGTCAATGATGGTGACATTCTCCATAGATCTGGAGCACCAATGGATGTCTGAGTGAGAAAGTGACATGATCCTCTTGGACCATCTGAACCCTTGCTCATTCTTCATTACTGAGCGAGGAAGGTGAGAAATAAACCACATAGAAAGTAAAGGTATGCAGCACATCAAAGTTCCTCTTGCCCTTGTAGTACGGGTGTGAAGAGAATGTAGGATGTCTCCAAGTAAGGTAGGCACTGGATTGTGACTCAGGAATATGTTGATGGCATGAACGTCTATGAACTGATCAGGATTGGGGAACAACACTAAGCCATAAATCAATAAGGCTAAGATCTCCTCAAAAGCATCATAGCTCATAGCCTTCAAGAACATTTGAGCTTTATCCACTAATACCTTGGCAAGAATACCTTTAACTCCACTTCTCGTCTCTAGAACAATGTCAGACTTCTTCAGATGTAGAGCTGCAGCAATAACTTCTGGTTTAAGCTCCTTCTCTAAGCCTGTGGATGGCTTCTGATCAAGAACAGGTATACCCAGAAGTTTAGAGAACTCCTCCATGGTTGGAACCAGCTGATAATCAGGAAATGTAAAGCAATGGTGCTTAGGGTCAAAGAACTGAAACAACACACTCATCATGTCTTCACTGAACCCTGAAGTAACTAGATCCAATAAGTGACCATGCCTCTTGTTGAACTGGGAATGATCAGGCACTAGGGAAACCAACTCCTTGCGCTTAGCAGGTATCCCTACAAAGTTGATCCTGATGGTGTTTCTACGAGCAGAAGCCATGACCTGCAACAAAGAACAAAGATAAATCCTTTGGTCCTTGAAATGGTTAGGGAAAATGATATGCTTATGATGCATGATGATGTCATGATGTCATGCTCAATCACAAACATGTGGCACACACAAACAAGTCACACCATAGCCCTAGGTTTAAAGGCTTGCATGAGGTTCAAAGGCAAGTACCCTCCCCTGAAGTTAGATGGTTCATCCTGTCCTACAAAAGTAATCAGGTTCTAAGGGATCTCAATATCATTGATCCTTCACAAGGGTGGTTGTTCAGAAGGCAACTTACTTGCCAACCAAAACCCTCCAAGTTTAAGATCTCAATGAGCGTAGTATCGAGTGTCAACCAACTTCAGTCTGCACCAAAGCCGGTTACCTCACTACTTTCTAAAGGCCAAGATGAGTTAACTAGGGTTCTAAAAGTCAGTTAGTGCATTGACAACGTATGGCAGCCTCAATATTATCCTCAACTTGACTTAAGGAATATAAGCACCAACCAAGAAGTCGCACTAACTATGGCCACCAGATCAACCGTATCGATATACGTCGTACAGTTTCCTTGGTCTATTGCCATTTACCTAAGGTACACTAGATCCGGGTTAGGACCTTTCACACATAAGAGCACCCCAACAATATAATAATAAAGCAAACAAGGCAAACAATTTAAAGTGATCTTAATTCCTAAGGGTACCTCTCTTAAATAAATCCCCAGCAGAGTCGCCAGTTCTGTAACACGGTGGGAGAACTGACTTTAAACAATGTTGCGGATAGCAAGAGTCGCCACCGACTTTTATTTTATCCATAAGGAAAGGTTATAAAAGAACAGGAAAGACCTTAGAGAATATTTTGGGTCCGGGGGGTAGGTTATGAAAAGGGAAGGTATTAGCATCCTTTTCATCCATGGTTATCCATGGGCTCTTAGGTACTTAAGCTCACTTTTGAATTGTTTTGAAATTGTAGTGTGTGAATAGAAAATTTTCAGAATAGTTAATAAATAATCCATGTAAGGATGTGTTAAGAACTTGTTTGAAAACTTGTTGAAAATTTGTTTAAGTGCGAAACAATTTTGAAGTGAGCAAGCACCTAGGAGTAACCTACCCTAATGTTTAAAGGTCTTTCTTATTCTTCATTCTTTCCTTTAGTAAGACTATCCCTACTATAACGGAGTAGGTAGTCCTTACTTTGGATGTTAAGGGGTATGTGAGGGACAATTTGACTTTGAAGGCCATTGTGGGATGTAATAAGCACATATAAGGGACCATCATCACTTTTCGAAAGGGACTTGATTCGTAAAGGCAACCATAAGGGACTTTGATGATTTTTTTATTTGAGGGACTTGCTTTATACACCCCACTTAACCATTATTCGTAGGCAACTTGAGGGATATCCTTAGGAAGTGAGACGGCGATTAAAATCGACTTACGTGTGTGACGTGTTTATTTTAATTATCTTTATTTAAAAGTGATCTAAATTTATTTTAATATTACATACATGTTGTTACACTCCCTAATTACTAACCATAATAATAATTAAATAATTAAACAACTTTACATCCAAGAAACAATTACAAAATAATAAGCAAAATAATTAAATAGCAAAGATAAATAAAATATAAATAAGCAATAATAAATAATAAAGGGGGTTAATTCTAAGTTTACTCGGCAAGACATCGCATCTTGTGCCTACGTATCCTTACGGGAGTGGAATCAGAGTAATCGTAGTTCCCCTCAAAAGGGAGGTTAGAGACTTCTTGACTGTGGTCAAGGTCTCAAGGGGAATAAACGCATCTTAAGGACACGCTTACGCGGAGTGTAGAAACTCCAAATCTCTACGTTGAATTGTTAAGTTGTAATTAGGGTTAAATTAGGGATTCCACGGCGGGAAACCCTAAAATGAGCGCGGCGGCTCTTTGACCTAATGCTAGGGGTAAAATTGTAATTTTTCCTGCGGCGAGACATTTGTGAAAATTAGGGTTTGTGAGGTTGTAAGGGTTTGAAGTTGAGGACTATTGGCGCGGCGGCCAAACGGTTAGACCTAACCTTCGGATGTGTGTAATGTGACAGAAATAATAGTAAACGCGTGAGATAATTGAATCATGCAAACAGAGAGATAATGTCATAATTTAAACCATGCAAGCAGAAATTTAAAGGCAGAATTTAAAGAGCGATTGTTAAGTTCGCGAGGTTACATGAGAGGAGCAGATACAATATGATAATGAAATTTGAATTGAACAATAATAAAATAAAATAAATAACGGTTCTAGTTATTATTTTAAAAAAAGATTTTAGTTATTATTTTAAATTTATCTAAAAAAAGTTTTTCTTAAAAATAATAGGTTTTCATATTAATTTGGAAAAGATGTTAATGTTATTTATTTTAAAAAAACAGATTTTTATATTATAACAAATTTTAATAAATTAATGATAACAATAATAATAATAATAATGGTAATAATAATGATAATAATGATAATAATAATAAATAATGATAATAATAATAATGATAATAATAATAATAATAATAATAATAATAATAATAATAATAATAATAATAATAATAATAAAGCAATAATGAATTTTAAATGTGCCAAATAACCCAACAATGTTGCTAACGCAGAAATGCGCTCATCGCAACCAGATCTAAATCGGACGAAACAAAATTTATCGCAAAGAAAAAGAAATTAAGCAAAAAATAGTATTATTGCTCACACAAAAATGCGATCATCGCAACCAGATCGAACTAACACAAATGTCACGCGTCATGCACACAAATGTGCAAACATCGTATCGACATAATTCGATCAAAAATCTTATATATATAAACTCTAACAATTTAAAAATTATATATATATAAACGTAACAGTAATAGATAAAGAAAAAGAAATAACGGTAATAGATGAAGAAAAAGAAATAACGGTAAAAGATGAAGAAAAAGAAACAACAGTAATAGATGAAGGAAAAGAAATAACGGTAAACGATGAAGAAAAAGAAACAATAGTAATGGATGAAGAAGAAAACTAAATAACGGCAAACGGCACTCACTCCTCTTAGGTTTTTTTCATTCTCCTCTTTTCCCAACAAGGCAACACATGTATATATAGGGAACAAATTAGGGTTAACACCAAATTGTCAATAATGTCCCTAAAGCCCATTTTAAAGCCCAAACTAAATAATTAGTTAAGAAAAAATAAAATTTAAATAATTTAAAATAATTAAAATAAACTTAAAATAAAAACTAATAATCCTATTGATTCCTAAAATAAAAAATATTATAAAAAGAACAAAATTTTTTCAATATTTTTTATTTTATGATTTTTTGGATATTTTTATGAATAATTTAGAAAAAAGTGAAAAAAATAATATTTTAAAAAATGATTTAATTAAAATACGAAAATAATAATTAAATAATAATAAAAAACTATTTTTGTTATTTTTTTAATGAAAGATAGAAAAATTTAGAGTAAAAATAATAAAAAAAAAAAAAAAAAAAAGTGACAAAGGTGAGATTCGAACTCTCAACCTCTCACACTCATAACTCCTTACACATGTCCTCCTGCCAATTGTGCCATTTTTACTTTTTAGAAAAAAAATGCATGCCATATGATATTTACCTGCAAAAAGTCAAACGACTACACAAATTTGTTAGTAATTGATTAAATGCAATGAAATGCGACGACAAATCTTAGGGCAAAATTTGGGGTATTACAGTTATTATGATAATATTTCTCACCCAACCTCTCTTTGATGTTGGCAAAAAAAAAATCATGAAGTTTGACTTTGGTTTGACCACAGTTGACCTCAGTTTGACCTTTTAACTGCATTGACTGCTTTTGACTTATCTGATCATCTGACTGAGCAAACTTTTGAGAAAAGTCTTGAAACTTGACATGGGGGTTCTTATACACATATAAGATGTTATGAAGCTCACTTGAAGTCTTGGAAGTCCATTTAGCCTGATTAAAGTCAAAACCCTAGTTTTGGATGCACTGCTTAGGAGGTGCATTGTCTGAGGGAATTGTCAACTCTTCTGACCAATTGTGAATTTTGTGAACCTTGTGAACCTTCTTGGAACACAAAGTCTTGTATTGTGAGGGCAAATTTTGGGGTGCAACAGCGGCACTCGGTGTTTTGGAGTTCGTAAGCTTCACCTCAGATGTTCTTCAACCGCGACATGGATTTTGCAGTTGCAACGGCAAGGACAGTTCGTCAACACAGGGCTTCCAATTTCAAGCTCAACAAGCCACCTCTAACATTAGCTTTTAACTGGATTGTTTTGATTATTTGTTCTGAGTTTTTTTTCAGGCGAGATTTTTGTGTCTTAAGTATCGTTCGGGGTTGGCGTAAGATGACTGTTTCTTTTCTCTTTATGCATCCAATAATGGTATTGTTTAAACTTTTTGGAGTAGCTTGACATTGTTGTTAATTGTGAGTATTATTTTGTGGTTGGGTAATATCATAGTTTTCAAATGTTGTTGTAATTACCACAGGATCAGTATCTTTCAATGTCATAATTTAATTTCGTAGCCATGGCGTAAATTGTTTGATGTTACTGTATAGATTGGTGTATGCAGTTGTGAATGTGAAGCATTGCTATATGCTGCAGTGAATGTGTGGTTCTTGAAGTAAAGTCTCATGGCAATAAGAAGATCTTCTTCCATATTCTCACGGCGTTTCTTCGCTGCCGTAACTTCCGTTGAACCACTTCTGTCACGTCACAACAACCACGCTTTGTCCTCCGCTGTCTACGGCAAAGGAGACAGGTTGTTTCACGCCAAATCTGGACCGTTGAGTTTCCACTCGTCGCCGGTTTCTCGCGGTGCGCAACTTGCCGTAGATTATGGTGATGACACGCAAGATGAAGGTGACGAAGGACTAGAGATCGCGAAGCGTGGGATTTCTAAGGAAATTGTGAATGCTCTTGCAAAGAAAGGGATCACGAAGCTCTTCCCTATTCAGAAAGCTGTGCTGGAACCTGCTATGCAAGGGAGGGATATGATTGGTCGAGCTAGAACAGGAACTGGGAAAACTCTTGCTTTTGGGATACCTATCTTGGATAAGATTATTAAGTTTAATGCTAAGAATGGGAAAAAAAGAGATCCTTTGGCTTTGGTGTTGGCACCGACCAGGGAACTTGCACGGCAGGTTGAAAAGGAATTCAATGAGGCTGCACCTAACTTGGAAACAGTTTGTCTATATGGGGGTATGCCTATTCAGCAACAAATCTGCCAACTTGGTGGTGGCGTAGATATTGTAGTTGGCACACCTGGACGTGTTATTGATCTTCTCAAAAGGGGTTCCCTAAAATTGAAGGATGTTAATTATTTAGTTCTTGATGAAGCTGATCAGATGCTTCAAGTAGGATTTCAAGAAGCAGTGGAGATTATTTTGCAGAAGTTGCCTTCAAAGCGTCAAACTGTTATGTTCTCGGCGACAATGCCTTCTTGGATAAAGACTATTACACGCAAATGCCTGAACAATCCCTTAACCATTGATCTTGTTGGAGATTCTGGGCCAAGACTGAATAAAATTCCAAATTATTTTCTTAAATAAATCGCGGAAAATTAAATTCTTGAAGTCTAGCACTTCTTGAGTTTTTTTTAACGACCACTATTGGGGCGTACGCCTTGGGTAGTGACATTCGGCCTTTCATTTCAAAATACGCCTTTTAATTATTTAAACAAAGAAGTGTCATTGGAGTCTAGCATTCCACGTGATACTTTTATGGTTTACTCAAATAATATTTTATAAAATTGAACCAAAATCTTTCTATTTGTTTAGTAAATTTACTTAATATGACAATTTCAAAATAGATTTTATTTTAAAGAAAAATTTTGGAGCAAATGAAATTTCATTAAACATTTCTAAATGCCAATAATTATCATTTTTTAAAGTCAAAATTGATTTATGTTCAATTTAATAGATAGTTATTTTGAGACAATCCTAAATCATTTTCTAATTAAAACTTCAGACTATTTTCATACTTTATTTTCAAAATTGACATCTTTCTTTCTCTGTTTCCATTCCAATATCTTTTTTATATACAAATTATTTTCTCAGATAAATCATCCTCAAAACTAATAATTTCCTCTTTAAATATTAAATTATTTTTAGTTAAATTACGAAAAATTAAACTCTTGAAGTCTAGCACTTCTTGAGTTTTCGAATGGATATTATTGAGGTGTACACCTTAAATAATGTTTTGTTCAACTTTTCGTTCTCTTATTTGGACAAAGAAATATCATAAGAATCCAACAATTCTGTGTGATATTCCCGTTGTTCATTCAAACATCTTATGTATGAAAAATGTATCGTCAAGATCTAGCATCTCGATAATACCCCGATTAATTGATTGTGAGGCCGACGTCTCATTTATTAAATAATCGTCATTTCTCCTATACCTTTCGAATTCAATCTCGTATTCTCACCTCTTGTGCCGTGAACTCTTTTCCATGCTCCTAATTTCATTTCAAATTACTTTCAGCAATAATTCATCGATTAAAACTCCGAAAGAGGGAGATTCTTGAAATCTAGCATTTCTTGGATCTTCGAATGAGCAACTCTCGAGACTCGCTCTTGAGTTGTTGTTCATTCAATCTTTTGATTTTCTCACGCTTTCTCAATATCTTTTCTCGATTAAAACTCCGATAGAAAGAGGCACGTGGAGTCTAGCATTCCTTGTGTCTTCGAGTGAATAATTCTCGAAGCACGCCCTTTGAGTTGTTATTCACTCAACCTTTCGAATTCAATCTTTTTTAAACATCCTCCTAAGTCGAATGCTCGTCCGCATTCGCAACCCATTTCATTCACAATTCCTCGTGGTCTCGGTATTAGGAGCACCCTCAGGGACTAATATCGTTTCTCACAATCCTAACCCTTGACACGTTGTCAAGTCGGTTCAATCTTTGATCAAATCCTCGACACGTCGTCGAGCTATTCCAAACCAAATTCCTTTGGCCACGCACGCCATTCTTCGATTCGATCCTTTCACAAACAATTTTTAAAACTTACGAAAGAGGGATATTCTCAGAATCAAGCATTCTTTGAATATTTGAATGAGTAACTCTCGAGGCGCGCCCTTGAGTTGTTATTAGTTTGTTCTTTCGATTTCAAAACATCTAACTCTTTATCTTCAATTTATTCAGTCAATTCCCGAAAGAATTGAGTTCTTGGAATCTCGCATTCTTTGAATTCTTGAGTGGCAAGCTCTCGAGGCACGCTCTTGGGTTGCTTGTCAGTCACCCTTTCGTCTCTTTCCCAAACTCCCAATCTATTCAACCTCATATTTTCGTGGTTGTTACCACGAACTACGGACGCTCTGATTCTTTATTCAGTCTTGAATACAAGATACGTAGGCACAAGATTGAGATGATCTTGGCGAGCACAATCCCCTCCATCTTCCATTTCCCCTAACCTTTCCTGTAGTCGAACTACGACGCTCTGATTTCTCATTCCCGTCCGAATGAGCATACGTAGGCACAAGGGCCCCAATCCTTGGCGAGCACCCTATCTTCTAACCCCCATCTCTACTTAGCGTCTTTTAACCTACCAATTCAACCTTTAACAACAAGAAGAAAACAAGTAAACCTAAACAACACTCCCCACATTTACCTTAAGAGGTTCACGTCGAGTACGACGGACGTGAGGGGTGCTAATACCTACCCCTCACGTAACCGACTCCCGAACTCGGAACATGGTTGCGACATCCCTGTTTCTATCCTTTCATTTTCAAGAGGTTTTCTCGATATTTTCCTCTCCCGTTTATTCGGGAAAAATAAAGTTCGGTGGCGACTCTGTCGAACCGCATTTCCGCGCCTTTCGCGCGAGGGTCGTTTCTCCGAAATGTCTCCGTGATTTTTCAAGGTGTGATAGGTGGCGACTCTGCTGGGGACGTATTTGCTCCATGCAAAGAGAGAGTCGAGCCTATCTTTTGGTTTGTGAGGAGTGTTTGTTTTTTATTTGTTTTCTTTTTGTATTTGTTCTCTTGTAGATTTTATTTGTGCTTGTTACCTTTGTCGCCTCTTGGTTCTTGGGATGACATCATGAGTAAGGCTCTACGCCCGAGCTTTGGTAAAAGCAGAGAGAACACATAGTTTAGAATTGGTAGTCGAGTAGTGTTAGTCTCCGAGGACTTGCTCCTTATGGGCCTAGCATGAAAGCTCCTCCAGAGGAGACCTATTCGTAGATCTCGTTGTAACGCAGCTAGCCTGTTGCACGACTTGATTAATGAAGGGTCCGTGATTTTGGGAACCTTTTGTTAGCACCAGTTCCGATATTGGTGGTCGTGTAGTGTTAGTCTCCAAGGACTCGCTCCTTGTGCGCCTAGCACGAGGACCCCGCTCAGGAGAGACCTTATCGTCATTATCGTCGTAATACAGCTAGCCTATTGCGTGACGCTAATACGACTAGTGTCCGTGATCCTGAGAACCAAACGTAGAAACCATCCCGTAAGTGGGTCTATGGGTATAATGTTTAGACCTTCCCGTATAGGTCGTACCTGTCAATTTTCTTTGAGCAGGAATTATGGTTACCTATCTATTACAGTTACTGGCTTCAGGAACTGTTCGAACTATGATCTTGGGATCCTGGATCTTGTATCTTGCATTGCATCTTGCATATCATTCGCATTGCATTTCATATGCTGTGCATTTTTCATTTCCAGTTCTCCAACAGAATCTTATGTCTCTGTTCCTTCTTCTCCAGTAAATCAAGCTGATTCCCCGACACCAGTACGCAACTAGAGCCAATACCAGACGATCGATGGAGCAGATTCGGCAAGAGCAAATTGCTATCAAGAAGGAGCTGGAATCCCTCAACAGAAAGATGGATCAGATCTTCGAAGCCCTCTCCATAACTGGAAAGGAATCAGAACAGCAGACTGTTCAACGACCGCGTCAGCAAAATCAACACAGGACATGGAAGCCAGAGAGAGTATTTGATAGTCTTCCAATGACATATGCAGATATCTTTGCTCAATTAATGGAACAAAAGGCTATCGTCCCAAGAGATCTAGCTCCCCCAACTGTCCTTCCTGCCGATTATGACGCGAATGCTCATTGTGAGTTCCATAAGGGCGCTCCAGGTCACAACATTGAGAACTGCAGGTTTCTCAAACACAAAATTCAAGACCTGATTGACAAGGAAGCTCTCACCTTTGATGGGAAGTATCTCAGTGCCATTAACGACCCGATGCCACCAGCCAACTAGTGCCAACGTCAAATCCAATCAAGTCAAGTCCATTCTCTGAAGAAGGCCGTCATGCTGCCATTTAATCTTTCGCATTTCTTGTATTTTGTCTTTGCGTGTTTAAACACTGTATGCTTTGAACAATTGCCATTCGTATTTGGTTTTCATTAATGTATCGTTTACGCATGTTTTGAATTAGTTATGTCGTATTCACTCATTTTTCACTTATCACCGACACATTTATTCACTCCACTCTATTCACTGTTGTTTAGCATGATTTGTTGGAGGATGATGAAAACGAGATACCCATAATTGCAAACCGTATGCTTTCAGATAGAATCTCGTCAATGATGTACAAGCATTGCTTCAATTCCCCAAACACCGGAGATATAAGGAGTTAATCCCTAGTAAACCACTTCGAGCCTAGAAGTAGCAGTTTCCTTCGGATATTCGAACCTTTACACTCAACCTGGGGCAGGGTAGTGTTCAGTTAATCCAATCCCGCATTCAAATCAACAAAGCAAAATCCAGAAGACGGTTGTTCATCAATGACCTATGCTATGGCAGTCACAACAAAATAAAAAAAATCATCAAAGGCCTGCTAAGTCAGACACCTTAGAGGGGACTTAGGCAAAATCAAGGCAATCCCGATGGATCAGACAAGCAAAGTCAATCCATGCAAAAGTTAGGGATCAAAACAAAAGCAAAAGAGGACCCCGAAACCCTCGACAAAAACAAAATAATATTCAGTGGCCACCCAAATCAAAAGGGGCACTGACATCCATCAAAAAAACATAAATAAGGTGACTGTCACGTTGAGCAAACCTTGAACCTTCAAGCTTATACCGTCAAGATAAGTATAGAATTAACTGAGCGTAGGACTGGAGATCATTAAGAAGAAGGGGTGGGTGCAAATCATACTTTGAGCCTAATAACTTTTTGTTTCATAACCGTGAACCAGACCACGTTACAACCCTTGAAAGACCTAATTGAGACGAGGTTTATTCTGAAAGCATATTATCGCAAGGTTGCGTAACCTGACTCCTCACATGATTGTTAATCATTAACATTGGTGTCACTATGCTTGCAACATCTTTTCGCACCAATCAAACAACACGACGTCTGGGCTAGCAGTCCATTCGTCTCACTATCACGACACTTCAATAAAAGACACTTTTTCAAACTTGCATCGAACTTTGCATTAATTATTACCATTTGTGAATGAACAATTTTAACTGCAAAACAGTGCTAGGTATCCAAAGATATTTCAGCAAAGGGCAATCAAGGAGGAACTTGACTTCCAGTGCTTGGCACAAAGCAAGACTACCTCAAAACCCACATACTAGGGCAAATCGCTCAAGAGATCGAGCAGGGGCAAACCATTAACAAGTTCCTACTGGGGCAAGACCAGGTCGTCCTGACCATCAAGCAGAGTTGCAACCTTCTCTGAAGGAAATTCACAACAAATCACCAAGTACCCAGACTTGGGGCATCCAGGGCGTTATCTTTTGCTTCAATCGTGGCGTCTTCAATAAACTGCGTGTCGAGGAAATCAATCCCCCACCACCCGAAGTCCAATCCGCATTGGCAACTACCCAAAGTCCACTACGCTGGCGTCTCCACCTGCATTTCCAATTACCCGTCTGCAATCATGTGCATCATACGCATCTCATTCGCTATCATAAGCATCTTGCATCATATGCATACCCAATCATATCATACTTCCCCAGCTCTTGCATCTCCGCTCGTCAGCATTTGCATTTGCACTTCCATTCGTTATGGAACATCATTTTACATCCAGCATTAGCATATGCAAGTTAAGGTCCAGGATCAATCTTGAAGATCTCCAATACCATCATCAGCCCGGTCAGGGACATCCTCCACAAAGGTCGTGGATTTCTCCAACGAATATCAAGAGCTTCAAAGCAATCATCAACCCAGTCAGGGGCAATCTTCTGCAATTGTGGGTCTCTCCCATCAAAATTCGAAGTTATTCAAAGCAAGATTCAGCCCAGTCAGGGGCATTCTTTTCAAGACCATGGGCGTCTCCCGTGACGAATTTCAACCTCGTGGTTGATCAAAAATGCAAATTAACGTTCATCCCAGCCAGGGGCATACCATTCAAGACCGTGGGCTTTCCCCACGAAGTTGTTCAACCTTTTGTTGGGCAAATCCAAGAAGTTCAAAGCAAGATCCAACCCGAGCAGGGGCATCTTCAGCAAAACCGTGAGCGTTCCTCACAAGGTTGTTCATCCTTTTGTTGAGCAAGACAAGGCATCAAGACAAACTCAGCCCAGTCAGGGGCATCCTCTTCAAAATTCATGGGCGTAACCATGAAATCATTTCAGCAAAACTATGATCTCCAAACAAGACGGTGGGCGTACCCTGTTGACTCATTTCAAATCAATCTTCTTCTCAGGGGTTCCCCATTGAGTTGTACCCAGCAAGCGTGACCGTTGTCAATTGCCTTACTATCATCCTTTTGGTGATAGTCTAACCTCGTCAGTTCAACCCAGCCTGCATCCTTTTGGTGTTGGTAAACTTCAGATTTGTGTCGTTCTATCATTCTTTTGGTGATAGCAACCTTTGTTTATGTTTTCGCTCCATCATCCTTTTGGTGGTGGGTCTGGCATTTCGTCGACGTCAGATTGCGCGATATTTTGTTTATGTTTTCGCTCCATCATCCTTTTGGTGGTGGGTCTGGCATTTCTTCGATGTCAGATTGCGCGATGTTTTGTTTGTGTTTTCGCTCCATCATCCTTTCGGTGGTGGGTCTGGCATTTCGTCGATGTCCGATTGTGCGATGTTTTGTTTATGTTTTCGCTCCATCATCCTTTTGGTGGTGGGTCTGGTATTTCGTCGATACCAGATTGCGCGATGTTTTGTTTGTGTTTTCGCTCCATCATCCTTTCGGTGGTGGGTCTGGCATTTCGTCGATGTCCGATTGTGCGATGTTTTGTTTATGTTTTCGCTCCATCATCCTTTTGGTGGTGGGTCTGGTATTTCGTCGATACCAGATTGCGCGATGTTTTGATTGTGTTTTCGCTCCATCATCCTTTTGGTGGTGGGTCTGGTATTTCGTCGATATCAGATTGTGCGATGTTTTGTTTATGTTTTCGCTCCATCATCCTTTTGGTGGTGGGTCTGGCATTTCGTCGATGTCCGATTGCGCAATATTTTGTTTTTGTTTTCGCTCTACCATCCTTTTTTGGTAGGTCTGGCATTTCGTCGATGTCAGATTGCGCGATATTTTGTTTGTGTTTTCGCTCTACCATCCTTTTGTTGGTAGGTCTGGCATTTCGTCGATGTCAGATTGCGCGATGTTTTGTTTATGTTTTCGCTCTACAATCCTTTTGGTGGTGCGTCTGGCATTTCGTCAATGTGAGATTGCGCGATGTTTTGTTTATGTTTTCGCTCTACCATCCTTTTGTTGGTAGGTCTGGCATTTCGTCGACGTCAGATTGTGCGATATTTCTTTTGTGTTTTCGCTCCATCATCCTTTTGGTGGTGGGTCTGGTATTTCGTCAATATCAGATTGTGCGATGTTTTGTTTGTGTTTTCGCTCTATTATCCTTTTGATGGTGGGTATGGCATTTCGTCGATGTCAGATTGTGCGATATTTCTTTTGTGTCCTTTTGGTGGTAGGTTTGGCATTTCGTCGATGTCAGATTGCGCGATGTTTTGTTTATGTTTTCGCTCTACCATCCTTTTGGTGGTAGGTCTGGCATTTCGTCGATGTCAGATTGTGCGATGTTTTGTCTGTGTTTCCGCTCTACCATCCTTTTGGTGGTAGGTCTGGCATTTCGTCGATGTCAGATTGTGCGATGTTTTGTTTGTGTTTTCGCTCTACCATCCTTTTGGTGGTAGGTCTGGTATTTCGTCGATATCAGATTGCGCGATATTTTGTTTGTGTTTTCGCTCTACCATCCTTTTGGTGGTAGGTCTAGCATTTCGTCGATGTCAGATTGTGCGATGTTTTGTTTGTGTTTTCGCTCTACCATCCTTTTGGTGGTAGGTCTGGCATTTCGTTGATGTCAGATTGCACGATGTTTTGTTTATATTTTCGCTCTACCATCCTTTTGGTGGTAGGTCTGGCATTTCGTCGATGTCAGATTGTGCGATGTTTTGTTTGTGTTTTCGCTCTACCATCCTTTTGGTGGTAGGTCTGGTATTTCGTCGATATCAGATTGTGCGATGTTTTGTTTGTGTTTTCGCTCTACCATCCTTTTGGTGGTAGGTCTGGCATTTCGTCGATGTCAGATTGCACGATATTTTGATTGTGTTTTGCTTTGCCATCCTTTTGGTGGTGTTGGCCGTGTGTGTTTCATTCCCTCATCCCTTTTGGTGATGATGGCTTTTTGCCAGTTATTCACAGCTTACTCATAGTTTTACCTCATCCAGCTTTTTTAACTCTCAGACATCACTTTTTCTTTCGGACAAATTCAGGGTCTTCTTCATATTTAATTGACTTCTACCTCAGGAATATGAGTGCTAATGCAGTTCATTCTCCTAGGTTTAAGCCGATTAGATAGGGGCATCTGTCATACCCTAAATTTGTCCTACCCTTCTGTAAATATTTTCGCATTTATTGTTTCGTGCCATTTAGACACGTGTCCACCTGAAATTGGGCATTTTTTTAGATTTTATCTTTTCGACCAATTAAGGCGTGACACGTGGCCTAGAAGAGTATCTTTTTGTAAATTCTTATTCTTTCTTTAATTTTTTAAAAAATCTTTTTTCTTCTTAAAATGCACATATATAGTTTTTTTTTTTTAAAAAATATTATTTTTATATTTTTGTCATTATCTTTGTTTTTTATATATTATTTAGTACTTATGCATTTAAATAGTTTTTTATTTAAGGTAAGTTAAATATTATACTTATTAATGTTTTTTATAATAATAAAAAAGGAAGAAAGGAGCAAATTGGGAAGGAGGCCCAATTAGGGCCCGTTAGGTTTAGTGTGGAGGCTGGTATTAAAAGAGGAAGAAGTCTGAAGAATAGGGGGGATTTTACTGTTCATGATCCCAATTGGAACCCAAAACGGCGCGGAGATCTCTAACCCTAATCCCAATTTCGTTTGTTCATTCCCTCACAAACCCTAGCCGCCACCGCCGAAAAACCTAAAAAAAACCTTCACCTTCCTCATTTCTCCTCAATCCGACCGCCACCATCGTGTTACCTCTAGTTTAAGCGAGACGACATTAATAACAAGGGAGACGATGTGACGAAAACAATGGGGAGCTTCGAGCGAGCGATTCAACGTTTAGCCACCGACCTACAGCTCAATAACCTCTCAGCTCACGGCGTGAGGACATCATCTTCTTCATTTCAGTTTCAAGCGTTCTTGAGTCAATAAGAGTGGTTTAGAGGTCCTGACCGGTTGGTTGTAGCTGCAAAATTGAAGGGGAAGAAATAGACATAAACAGCAGCTGTGACAATAGCTATAATTTTCTCTTCAACAACCACAGTAATGTGCATTCAGAGACATTGTCAACAAATCGGTTAGGTATTTTGTATTGTTTGATTTTATGAAGTTCTGGGTTGCGGTATTTTAAAGGATTTATTGTTCAAAGTTAGGATTTATCTGACGTTTGGTTATAGTTATAGTTTTATCTTCGATCGGGAAAGAGTTGGTGTTGATTTTCAGTGCATTTTCTTAACAATATTTGTTCTAGTTTTGTTAGAAGTTTTTCTTGACAGGATTGCGAATGTGTTGAAAGGATTATAGGTTTCGATGGTGCCGAGTTTAGCTAATTATTCACAAATGGCCATGGTTTATGACACTTAGCTCGACAACACAAAACTCTGAGTTTCTATGTTCTTGGCAATGTCTGATTCAGTTTGTGTCAGCTTGTAGTTGTGTTTGTCTTTCAGATTTTGTTACGTTTTCAGGTGCAATAACAGTTTGGATTCAACATCAATGACCCCAACTCAAAGCGTTGAGTTTCTATGTTTTTGGCAACGACTGATTCAGCTTGCACCAACTTGTAGCTGTGCTTGTGGGTTTTCATATTTCATCACGTTTCAATTTTAGGTACAACGGCGGTTCGCAACAATAACATGGAGGAGTGGGCGGAAACTTTCGGAATCCTCTGTTTTTGTTGTGCTTATCACTACACATGGCAATGACTCGACAATGCGCGACCTCTTCAAACGACAACTTTCGCGACCATTGCGGCGAGTTGGTTCATGGAGACAGGGATGGGTTATTTCAAGTTTAACTTTTACTTTGTTTTCATGGTGCTGTTCTGTGTAGGTTGATTGAATCAATTAACTCAAGGGAAGTCTCAGGATTTAGCCAAAGAAGGATAGAAATTGGAGTAACAGATTTGATGCAATCACAAGCAAGGACGATAACTCATCAGTTCGTTCGCTTCAAGCAACTGTGTTGAAACAGCAATATCTCCCCGCGTCTTCAGTTCAATTATATCATTTTTTTTTCTCTTCATTTGCAAATACTAATTGCCAAATATATTGTTTGTTTTGTTCTGTACAGATTAAGGGTGTTTCAGTGCGTAGCCAAATACCGACTTTAATAGCGATAACAACGGCTGCAGCTCAACGGAAACCGTCACACAGCAGCTTGCACATACAACCTGTTTCGATTATCCGCGACACAAACCAATAACAAGCTCAGCTTTCTTACGCATTTGATTCACATAACAGCTTGTGCTTGCATTTTCGGTGTAAATTTTTCCTGTTATGTTTTATTATGTCTGAGTTGCTAAATTCATTTTTATGAGGTTGCGAGGAGTACATAGATTGCGAGGATGTTTCAGGTACAATAGTGGTTCGCAAGGGTAGCATGACGGTTTCAGTCTTCGCGAGGCTCCAACTTAACGGCAACAGGCCTCGAGTGAACAACCCAGTGTGTTCATAATCGTATTTCTTTTCCTGTTGATTCTTCATCTCTAATTCTCACTTTGTTCCACTTTTGTATTTATTCAGCAATGGTCACAAATGAGAGTCCTGTTTTGAAAAACGGTTTTAAATATTGGCTTTTGTTGCTGACCATCGGTAAGAAATCACCGTGAGGTTGTTGTTAATTGTCCAGGTGATACGAATTGGTTCTTGAAACAACATGGTGTCTCAAATCGTATCAGAAATCCAAACAGGGAGGCACTCACTCACAACTAGCTCCATCAACTCGTGGCAATAACAACGCGTCGATCCGGTATTCAACTGCGGTGATATTCTTTGAAACTTGGATTCTGAGACATTAGTTAATGAGGATTATAGGTAGAAGACGGTAGCCGCGACACAACAAGTACAGCAGCAACGATGATGCTGATTCGCATCCATAGCGGCACTCAGTGTTTTGGAGTTCGTAAGCTTCACCTCAGATGTTCTTCAACCGCGACATGGATTTTGCAGTTGCAACAGCAAGGACAGTTCGTTAACACAGGGCTTCCAATTTCAAGCTCAACAAGCCACCTCTAACATTAGCTTTTAACTAGATTGTTTTGATTATTTGTTCTGAGTTTTTTTTCAGGCGAGATTTTTGTGTCTTAAGTATCGTTCGGGGTTGGCGTAAGATGACTGTTTCTTTTCTCTTTATGCATCCAATAATGGTATTGTTTAAACTGTTTGGAGTAGCTTGACATTGTTGTTAATTGTGAGTATTATTTTGTGGTTGGGTAATATCATAGTTTTCAAATGTTGTTGTAATTACCACAGGATCAGTATCTTTCAATGTCATAATTTAATTTCGTAGCCATGGCGTAAATTGTTTGATGTTACTGTATAGATTGGTGTATGCAGTTGTGAATGTGAAGCATTGCTATATGCTGCAGTGAATGTGAGGTTCTTGAAGTAAAGTCTCATGGCAATAAGAAGATCTTCTTCCATATTCTCACGGCGTTTCTTCGCTGCCGTAACTTCCGTTGAACCACTTCTGTCACGTCACAACAACCACGCTTTGTCCTCCGCTGTCTACGGCAAAGGAGACAGGCTGTTTCACGCCAAATCTGGACCGTTGAGTTTCCACTCGTCGCCGGTTTCTCGCGGTGCGCAACTTGCCGTAGATTATGGTGATGACACGCAAGATGAAGGTGACGAAGGACTAGAGATCGCGAAGCGTGGGATTTCTAAGGAAATTGTGAATGCTCTTGCAAAGAAAGGGATCACGAAGCTCTTCCCTATTCAGAAAGATGTGCTGGAACCTGCTATGTAAGGGAGGGATATGATTGGTCGAGCTAGAACAGGAACTGGGAAAACTCTTGCTTTTGGGATACCTATCTTGGATAAGATTATTAAGTTTAATGCTAAGAATGGGAAAAGAAGAGATCCTTTGGCTTTGGTGTTGGCACCGACCAGGGAACTTGCACGACAGGTTGAAAAGGAATTCAATGAGGCTGCACCTAACTTGGAAACAGTTTGTCTATATGGGGGTATGCCTATTCAGCAACAAATCTGCCAACTTGGTGGTGGCGTAGATATTGTAGTTGGCACACCTGGACGTGTTATTGATCTTCTCAAAAGGGGTTCCCTGAAATTGAAGGATGTTAATTATTTAGTTCTTGATGAAGCTGATCAGATGCTTCAAGTAGGATTTCAAGAAGCAGTGGAGATTATTTTGCAGAAGTTGCCTTCAAAGCGTCAAACTGTTATGTTCTCGGCGACAATGCCTTCTTGGATAAAGACTATTACACGCAAATACCTGAACAATCCCTTAACCATTGATCTTGTTGGAGATTCTGGGCCAAGACTGAATAAAATTCCAAATTATTTTCTTAAATAAATCGCGGAAAATTAAATTCTTGAAGTCTAGCACTTCTTGAGTTTTTTTTAACGACCACTATTGGGGCGTACGCCTTGGGTAGTGACATTCGACCTTTCATTTCAAAATACGCCTTTTAATTATTTAAACAAAGAAGTGTCATTGGAGTCTAGCATTCCACGTGATACTTTTATGGTTTACTCAAATAATATTTTATAAAATTGAACCAAAATCTTTCTATTTGTTTAGTAAATTTACTTAATATGACAATTTTAAAATAGATTTTATTTTAAAGAAAAATTTTGGAGCAAATGAAATTTCATTAAACATTTCTAAATGCCAATAATTATCATTTTTTAAAGTCAAAATTGATTTATGTTCAATTTAATAGATAGTTATTTTGAGACAATCCTAAATCATTTTCTAATTAAAACTTCAGACTATTTTCATACTTTATTTTCAAAATTGACATCTTTCTTTCTCTGTTTCCATTCCAATATCTTTTTTATATACAAATTATTTTCTCAGATAAATCATCCTCAAAACTAATAATTTCCTCTTTAAATATTAAATTATTTTTAGTTAAATTACGAAAAATTAAACTCTTGAAGTCTAGCACTTCTTGAGTTTTCGAATCGATATTATTGAGGTGTACACCTTAAATAATGTTTTTTTCAACTTTTCGTTCTCTTATTTGGACAAAGAAATATCATAAGAATCCAGCAATTCTGTGTGATATTCCCGTTGTTCATTCAAACATCTTATGTATGAAAAATGTATCGTCAAGATCTAGCATCTCGATAATACCCCGATTAATTGATTGTGAGGCCGACGTCTCATTTATTAAATAATCGTCATTTCTCCTATACCTTTCGAATTCAATCTCGTATTCTCACCTCTTGTGCCGTGAACTCTTTTTCATGCTCCTAATTTCATTTCAAATTACTTTCAGCAATAATTCATCGATTAAAACTCCGAAAGAGGGAGATTCTTGAAATCTAGCATTTCTTGGATCTTCGAATGAGCAACTCTCGAGACTCGCTCTTGAGTTGTTGTTCATTCAATCTTTTGATTTTCTCACGCTTTCTCAATATCTTTTCTCGATTAAAACTCCGATAGAAAGAGGCACGTAGAGTCTAGCATTCCTTGTGTCTTCGAGTGAATAATTCTCGAAGCAAGCCCTTTGAGTTGTTATTCACTCAACCTTTCGAATTCAATCTTTTTTAAACATCCTCCTAAGTCGAATGCTCGTCCGCATTCGCAACCCATTTCATTCACAATTCCTCGTGGTCTCGATATTAGGAGCACCCTCAGGGACTAATATCGTTTCTCACAATCCTAACCCTTGACACGTTGTCAAGTCGGTTCAATCTTCGATCAAATCCTCGACACGTCGTCGAGCTATTCCAAACCAACTTCCTTTGGCCACGCACGCCATTCTTCGATTCGATCCTTTCACAAACACTTTTTAAAACTTACAAAAGAGGGATATTCTCAGAATCAAGCATTCTTTGAATATTTGAATGAGTAACTCTCAAGGCGCGCCCTTGAGTTGTTATTAGTTTGTTCTTTCGATTTCAAAACATCCAACTCTTTATCTTCAATTTATTCAGTCAATTCCCGAAAGAATTGAGTTCTTGGAATCTCGCATTCTTTGAATTCTTGAGTGGCAAGCTCTCGAGGCACGCTCTTGGGTTGCTTGTCAGTCACCCTTTCGTCTCTTTCCCAAACTCCCAATCTATTCAACTTCATATTTTCGTGGTTGTTACCACGAACTACGGACGCTCTGATTCTTTATTCAGTCTTGAATACAAGATACGTAGGCACAAGATTGCGATGATCTTGGCGAGCACAATCCCCTCCATCTTCCATTTCCCCTAACCTTTCCTGTAGTCGAACTACGACGCTTTGATTTCTCATTCCCGTCCGAATGAGCATACGTAGGCACAAGGGCCCCAATCCTTGGCGAGCACCCTATCTTCTAACCACCCATCTCTCCTTAGCGTCTTTTAACCTACCAATTCAACCTTTAACAACGAGAAGAAAACAAGTAAACCTAAACAACACTCCCCACATTTACCTTAAGAGGTTCACGTCGAGTACGACGGACGTGAGGGGTGCTAATACCTTCCCCTCACGTAACCGACTCCCGAACCCGGAACATGGTTGCGACAACCCTGTTCCTATCCTTTCGTTTTCAAGAGGTTTTCTCGATATTTTCCTCTCCCGTTTATTCGGGAAAAATAAAGTTCGGTGGCGACTCTGTTGAACCGCATTTCCGCGCCTTTCGCGCGAGGGTCGTTTCTCCGAAATGTCTCCGTGATTTTTCGAGGTGCGACAATGTGGGAGCTAATACTTTGCATAAGTAAGGTGGCCCTTGCTTGAGTTCAGCAAGATCCACTTCACCATCGTCGAAACTCATGGGCTCGTCACCCAAACCTTCGACGTTATCATTAAATTCGACAAAATCTATCTTTTTATTTTTATTAAATTTTTCATTTTCGTCTTTGAGTCTTTCGAGCTGCCGAACTTGATCGGCTAATTGGTCCATGTCCCTTAGGTACTGGGTGTCCAACTTTTTCCTAATAGAGTAGTCGAGACCACCAGCGGCCATTTCGACCAACTCATGTTCAGGGACCTGCGTGAAGCATCTGGACTTTAGCAAACAGAACCTATTAAGGTACTCCTCTATTGGTTCAGAGGATTTACGCTTCACACTAGCTAGTTCCTTCAAGCTAATTTTAGTCAGACCCATATAGAACTGTTCATGAAACAAACGCTCTAACTGGGTCCAGTTACATCTCGTGTTAGGGGGAAGCGTCGTGAACCAAGTGAAGGCGTTCTTAGTAAGAGAACTTGGGAAGTATTTTATCCTAAGGCTTTCGTCGTTCGCTATCTTTCCAGCCTCAATTAAGTAAGGAGCCACATGTTCGACGGTGGATTCCGTCGTATCTCCTGAGAACTTAGTGAATTTAGGTACTTTCGTCCTAGGAGGTAACTCCGCCTGAAGAATATAGTCTACTATAGGTGAAGTGTAATTTGGCCTAGTAAAACCGGTGTTTAACCCATTTCTGGCCATAATTCTCTCGACCATTGCCGCTAGATTATTGTCTACGGCTATGTTGTTTCGACGAACACGTTGGACTACATTATCTGCATCTTGGTTTCGGTTCACAACCACCACTCCTGGATTTCTTTCTCCCAAGCCATGGGGTTGGTTTTGCAACGGCTCTTCCCTAAGCTCTTCGACTACCGGAGGGACTATCCTTCCTTGGTTTCCTACGTCGACTTCTATCACATTTGCCAGGTTATTTTGCGGGGTGCGCGCTACTGCGGCTTGGTTTCTGGCTAAGGGAGGTACCCCCATAAATTCAGCCAATCTTGTTAATTGTACCGTCAATTGTTGGTTGGTCTGGGTTGTATTTTGGATTAATGGCTGAAATATTTCACCCATGGTTTATGACAAAGTCTAAACCATCTGTAGGTTACTTTCATCCATCTGCTGTCTCAAACACGCAACTGATGTGTTGGTCAAATTAGGGCCTTGTGTCGAATACCCTAAACTCTGGGGGTTTCGACTCATGTTCACACCTGACCCCGACCCTTGCAGTGGTAAAGCCATCGCCTGGTCTGAAAATATAGGGGGTGCACTTTGGAGCCCTTGCATCATAACAATGGGCATCCCATATGAGGGTTTTCTTGGTGACTGTGAAAAACCACGAGGCACAAACTGCCTGGACGTCGAACTTCCTCCTAAAAAAATCTGAGGATTCGACGTCTGGTGGCCAATGTATTCCAACACTGGTTGAGTATAAGGCCTTATCACTGTCGATCCCACTCCAAGTGTTGAAGGCGTCGGCACTAGCCTCACAGGAAGCACCGTTTGTTCTCCAGTCGATGGTATCGGAGGGGGAACTCCCTCGTCTCTTATTCCTTCGATGGAACCGTCTCCTTGTTGGTTGGAGTTATCTGGCTGGTTTGTATCCGTATCCATGTTCTTACTGCTTCATCTTGATCTCGTCTCTTCTTTTATAGCGGTAATTTTACCACTTCTCAGTAACATAAAAGTGTACCTTCTCACGAAAAGGGACCAGTAAAACTGCAGAATCTTTTATAAGTTTAGTTTTATAAAATAGATTTTCTAGCACTGTCTCACTGGGCGTGCCATTTTGTTTCCCTTGAAAATCAGAAAACAACTGCTGATCTTTCAAATCTAACTTTGGTGACTCACAGGATCGATCAGATTGATCCTAGGACATGTGCTAAAAGAATTTATTTTTGGTTTTAAGATTTTATCCAAGTTCCACACTCGAATAGGGTTGGGATAAACAGAATCCTAAAAGAACATCTATTCGACTACGGGTTAATTTGAAGGTAAAAAGAGGCTTCTAATAAAAGAGAAGAAAGTTTGTTGGTGAAGGTGAATTTAGTTTGAGGGCGAAGAGAAAAGAATCGCGTAGGGAGAAGAGGAGTAAGGTAAAGAGTAAAAAGGGTAAAGACAATAAAGGCAATAAAAGAATTTATAAAACTTAAAGTAAAAACAAATAAATTGCATTAAGTTTAAAAGATGGTGTGTTTACATCATGTACATTCTCTTACAATACTCGCTTTCTCTACACTCGGATACTTGGAGTAATTTCAAGAGTAACTTGTACAATAGTAAATTACAACACACTTTGGATATGTCTAAGACACTCTATTTATAGTAACAAAAAATAACCTCTAATAACTTCCACCATAATCTCCTTCCGCCACTTGTCTCAAATACATGGATCCATTATTCATAAGGTGACACGTGTCTCCCTCCATTCTCCACAAGCAAAATTGTTCCCTCCAACATTCAAATTTCAAAATACTTCGACACACCATTCGTTATTGGTAGGTGGTCGAACCCTTGGCCTCGGGGTGAGTCCTTCGACTTAGCTTCTTCCTTCTTTCAACCATTCTCTTGTATTCAAGGTATTCTCCACCCTTTTTTCTTTGGACAACTTCTTTCTAGTTGAGGCGTCGAATTTAGGAGCTAACAAGTTGTGATATAACTTTCTTAGAAGCATTTCAAACACTTGTTTAGTTTACATTTGATTGTAAAAGTTCCTTGAGAAGACCAAGTTGCGGTCAGTACTTCTTGAGAAGACTAAGACAATTGTTCTTAGTGGTTGATATTTTAATCTGTTTGATTATAGTGGATTAAGTCCTTGTGGAGAAAGGCAAATCACTCTTGATAGGGTGGACTGGAGTAGTTGAGTTCAACGAACCAGGATAAAAATATTTGTGTTTTTATTGCCATAATATTTTCTAAATCCTTATTCAAGCCCTCTTCTAAGCATTTTCCCACCACCAGTGTTGTGGCCAAGGGTAAATTGGTCAGCCTCTCCTGTTGGAGGGGCAGAAAGGTAAACTTTCCACCAAAGAGGTTGGACTTAGGCAATTGGGCCATTCTGGGAGCAGAAGTGGATTAGGTCATGCCTAGCCATTGGATCAATCCGGAATACTTTCCCTTCTTATTCTATCATTAATTTTGCTAATTATTTTGGTTAGTGTTTTGTTTATATATATTTTTTAATTTTTATTAGTTATTTATTTCGTTAGTTATTTTATTAAATTTCTTGTTAATTATTAGTAATATTTTTGTTAATGATTTTGTTAAATATTTCATTAAATATTTTGTTAAATATTATGTGATTTTCTTAAACCTTTCGTGATTATATTTTGGTTGTCATTCTATTTAAATCTTATTTCTTGATTTACCTTTACCTTTCATTTTGATTTTGATTTTGTTTTCAATTCTTTTTGGTCAATGAAGGTCTAATATCATAGATTGTCGATCTAAAATCTTGATTAAGATGAGACCAATTTTATTTCCATTTCTCTTTTCATTTTGATTCTATTTTCTTTTCATTGTGATCGATGAAATCTTTTTATTCATGAATTTTGATTTGTTGAGGTTGTTAACCTTCATTATTTCAAATCTGTAGTGAATGATCTTCAAGATCGTTTCCTATACTTTGGGATCATGATAGGTTACCTTTGATTAATCGACGCAAATTTGTGATTAAGACGAGATTATCCCCTTTTCTTTTCGTGTGGCACGATTACTTTGGAAAATGATCCTCAATATTATTTCTCCATCATGTTTTAGCACAAATATCAATTTGCGCAACCTCCTATATTTTGATCTTCGTCATAGATCGAGCTACGACGATTTAGCGCTACATTTCGACCCGATTCATTCAATAACGACTAACAACTAACTTTAATTTCCATCACTATATTCTTGTTTTAGATTTCAGACAATATATCTTGATTTTATTATCATGTTCATATACTTGTTAATATTATCTTGATTATACTATTATGTATATTATCTTGATTATATTGTTATATATCTTGTCATATTATTCACATTGTTCATATCATGATCATCTTGTTCACACTCTTCGAAAACACAATAAAAATATCAAAACCCTAAAAGCCTAAATCGGTGGGTTGTGGTTACTTTTTCGAGCAACGAAACTTGGCCTTTGTATAGAAACCTTAACAAAGGAGCTTTTGTCTGACTCTTGCTCGTGGCTTAGTTTAGGACACCTCCCACACACACGCGGCTTCCTCTTGGGCTACCTTACAATGAACCCTTTTATTTCATGCAATCCCGTGTAACTTACATGTACCCCGCTCCCATTTTGATGTACGTATTCATATTTGTTTTGGTTATGGTTTGTTTACCAGGAGCACCCCTAGGGACTAGTATAAACTAAATCATTTTTGAACTAATTCTCGATTCATCGGCGAGCCATTTTCAAACACTAACCATAAGTCGGTTGCTCGTAAGCATTCGCCATCAACCTATCACACACACTCGTACATTTCATTATGGTTTTGTTATTAGGAGCATCCCTAGGGACTAGTATCGATTCTCACTTCTTTTCAACCAAACCCTCGACTCGTCGTCAAGCCATTTTAAACTCAACCTCTTTTCCAACTTATTTTCACACAAATACAATCAAACCTTTGATCCAACATCAAGTGGTATCTTGTTTAAATTCATAAGTCGAATGTTTTTTGCCTCGCCATCAACCTCTTTTTGCAACTTATCTGATTATATCATTTTCAAACCGCTTTCTTAATCAAATAACGAAAGAAGTAGATTCTTGGAGTCTAGAATTCCTTGGATCTTCGAATGAATGGCTCTCGAGGCGCACGCTTTGGGTTGTCATTCATTCAACCTTTCGTCTTAAGACACCTAATCTTTATCTAAACATTTTCGTAATTAAACATACAAAAGAATGAGATTCTTGGAATCTAGAATTCCTTGAATCTTCGAATGAATAGCTCTCGAGGAATTCCCCTTGGGTTGTTATTCATCCAATCTTTCGACTTTAAAACATTCAACCGTTCTCAAAACCTTATCAATCAACTCCCGAAAGAACCGAGTTCTTGGAATCTCGCATTCCTTGAACTCTTGAGTGACAGCTCTCGAGGTACGCCCCTTGGGTTGTTTGTCATTCAACCTTTCATTTCCAAATCAGATTTCAACAAACCAATTCAACCCCTCTTTCGTGGTTGTCTCCATGAACTACGGGCGCTTTGATTCTTCATTCTCGTCTAAATATAAGATACGTGGGTGTTGCACCCCAAAATTTGACCAACATTTATTTATCCATCAAGAGTTATATGAGGCTTTGAAGCTAGCCAAGAAAGTTATTTCAATATTCAAAGATTGATATCTTTGTCAGAGAACTCAAGAGATCCTCAGAGGAATTGGTTGAAACCAAGGTTGTGTGCTTCATAACTTGAGAGTTGTGGGAGCTCCTCAGATGATTCTGAGACTATGAGGATGGACTTGAAGCTTTGAGAAAGCTTATGAGATGTCTTAAGAGCCATCATGAAGCCCATAGAATTCATTGTACAAGAATTCAGAAGATTCAACCGTGAATGGTAGAATTAGGGTTTGACTGGGTCAACCCTAGGTCAACTGATGATTTGGAGAGGGTTGAGACCTAATACAAGAGCCATGTGATCATGGAATGATGTATTGAGATACTATAAGGATGATTCCTAGACCAACTCATCATGATTGAGGAGTTTGAGAAGTTTCAAGCTAGGGTTTCTAAGGATTGACAGTGTAAAATCCCCTAGTTTGATCCCTATCTTCAAGGCATTTTAGCTCAAGATGTGATTGTCATATCATCTTCCCCACAACATGAATGTTGTAGAGCTTGTTCTTATCTTTAATTTGAGTAGTAGAAGTCCTCGATAGGTATTGCATAGCTCAAGTTATGGTTTTGAAAAATTACAGGTCATCTGAGGTATGTGAATCTGGGTCCTTGAAAGTCACCCAACTTGCAGATAACTTTTTCCCTAGTAGGATGATTCCTATGGATTCTTGGTCAACATTAATGTTGAATAGCATCTTCTTAGCTTTCTAGATAGTACTATAAGTCCTTGATAGGATTTGTAGAACTCAACTTATGGCTTTGACAAGCTAAGAGCATTTTGGTCATTTGGAAGTTATAGGTCATTTCAAGCATAAGGCCATATCTCCTACTTCCAAGCTTCAAATGGAAAAATCTTCAACATCAAACTTGCTTATAATGATGTTTTAAGGCTAGTAGGGAGGTAATGAGATGTTGAAAAGGCTCATATCAAAAAGTGATAAAAATGGCCTAAAAATGAGGCATAAGTTAATTCAAGTGAATTTGAAAAATGGAAATCCCAAGTTATAAGTCCAAACCATTTCATGTAATAGGTCATTTTGACTCCAAATGACATTCTAAGAACAATAGTTCAGCAACAATTTTGATTTGAGGCTTGCATCATAGGGCTGCTTTGGAATTTGATTGCTTGCATATGAAGGTACCAAACCAAAACTCCACAAAACTCAATAAACAAGGAAGATATGCATTGTAACTTACCCTAGATCTCATGTAAGGAGAATTTCAATTCAGAAACCAAGGTTGCAAGGCATTTGGCATGAGATACCATGTAAGGAGAATTTGAATTCAAAATACCATGACATGAAAAGATGAATTTCTCATTGGATTGTTCTAAGGAGTTCTAGACTGTTCTAAACCATTCTATATAACTATTGCAACTTGCTCAGATGCAAGGTTGGTGTTAATTGGTGTAGAGAAGAGAGAGTGAGATCCAAATTCCTCCATTGCAAGTCACATTCAATCTCTTCAATCTTCTTCATTGCAATCCATTTTTTTCCACAAACCTTCTCCATAGATCTTTCTGAGTGTGTTCATACTGGTTTGAAGCTCCATCCATGAAGATTTGAAGGTGTTCACATTGGATTTGCAAAGAAGCCATTCACATTGAATCTTGAATTACAAGCTCTCTCCTCCAAATCTTTTGCATACAGTAGAGTTTTCATCATCCAAGGACCATTCTTGAAGAGTTTCAAGCATTGAAAGCAAGGGTTTCATCATCTACCATATCAAGAAGCCAGGTTTGCAAAATCCCTTTCATCTTATAATCTAGGCATGGTTAGGTTAAGTTATTAGTTTAGAACTGTTAGAGACAATTAGGTGATCATTTCTGATGAGTTTAGGAGTGATTGGAGAAGCTTCAGCCATGGACACCAATTCTTGAGGGAGCAAGAATGAGTGATGTAGTGAATGATAATGCTAGATTAATAGCTGATTTTGATTAGTGTAATGCAAGGATCATTTTGATGTAAAGAAAGTTGAGTTTGGTTGAGGTCGAAGATTGATGATATTTTGAGGTTCATGGAGTTTCACTATCGGGTTGCATGGTAGAGGCTCTTTCAATGTATTCCAATACCATGATCGTGTTCAGGGCGAAATTCTAAGCAGCTTAGGGTTTTGAACGAGTGAATTTGATGAAGAAATGAGGTAGCACGCGTGGGTAGAAGATGGTGGTACGAGTTCTGTTTTCATGGAGGTTTTTTCAGAAACCCTAATCCAAGGAAGAAGACGAAGTTACGTCCATCAGATCGCGTGCAGACTCATTGACTTTCTCTGGATCCAACGGCTTGCATTCAAAGCGATTTGGGAGGGAATCAGAAATGCCATGAAACACACCGTCTCATTAAAACGTTGGTCATGGGCTTAGTGGATCATTGATAACCCCACCCCCCTATCAGGCCCAATTCCATTTTGAACTAAAATCTGTTTCTTTTTGCACCGCATATTTTTTTTATTTTCTTTAGATTTTTTATGGTTTTTCTGATTAAATGTTGGGCTTAGGCGCTTTACTTTTCAGACCCCCCATGTCTGGGCCCAAGCATAAAATGAACTGCATATTATTTCTTCCTGCACCCCATGCTTCATGTTTTGATTTTATTTTTACCATTTTGCTTCAAATCTTTAGAAAATCATATTAAATTGGAAAATCAATATTTTTTAATGGGAGTTTTTTCTCCCTTTTCATATTTTTGTCAAGGAAAATATAAAATAAAAAACATTTGTCATATCATGCATTTTAGTATTTTTTGCATATTTTCCTTTTTAATAGCTTTTTAATTATTTTAAATTGATATATGATTTGTAGAATTTAGTTTAGGTATCTCCCTTAGTATTGTTAAGTCAATCTTTTTAGGGTAGTTAGATATATGTTTTTGGTTCCCCCTGGATTAATTCCATATTTTTTTGATGATTTTTAGGATAGTTTTGATTAGATACTATTAGGTTGTGTAGAATTAGGTTAAAACTCCAACATAGGTCCATAATAACTTTAGATTTTGGGTTTTTAGGTCAAGTTAGACTATAGGGCATATATGGGTATTAAGGGTAGGTATGTAGGATCCCTTAGAAATTATATTAGGATTTAATATAGTAGTATGCTATTTTTAGTTGATTTTTGTATTGGTTGATTGTTTGTGTTTAGGGCATGTTTGTTTAGTTGCTTTGCTTTGTGGGCTTGGAAAGCTTGGTATCTCATTGTGGAGCATTGAGGAGCATAGTAGAAGACTTGAAGATACATTGAGGAGCTTGAGAGCTTGGTTTTATTTTCTTTTTTTGTTGTTTTAGGGTTAAGGATTAGGAAGAGTTTAGATGTAGATAACTTCTTTCTCAAACATGGATGGTATCTTCCACCTCCATTCCTCCCTATGATTCAAAGTCCTTCCATGGTATACACCTCTCTCCTTTGGAGGGATAAGTGATGTACCTAGGAAGTAGAACTTTTGAGGGAACCATTCCTCTGATGTTGAACCCTTATAGGTCACCTTTGGTGGTCAATAAGCAGTTCAATATCCCCCAGCTTATCCAGTAAGTGATTTTTCTCTGGTTTGATTATCTTGAGAGATGTTGAGCCTGAGCATGAAGATGAATACTTCATTGAAGAGTGTTGAAGAGGATGAATCCTTGAGCATTGCCATTCCAGCTGATGCTGTATTTCCCCCAGAGTCGTACTTTCTCCAGCGAAGCAGAATGATTTCTCCTTCCTCAGCCGAGTTGGCAGATACCCCAAGAGAGCCAAATCCTTAGAAGTTGCTCAAACCATGATTGGTTTTTCCTAGTGGAGTGTTGAGCAGCTAAAGTTGTTTCCCCGCAGAGTTATTATCCCCAGGAGAGTAGCCATGACGGCCACGCAGTTTACTCCCGCGATTGACATCGCTTTCTCTCAGCAGGTCCAGGTTCTCGTAGAGCTTCGTTCCCCTGCAGCAGTCAACTGAAGTTGTGTCCCCTACGGAGTCCAATTGATATTGGCATGACCATGTTCTCCTCGACAGGATGATTCCTCTATCTGAGTAGTTCTTCTCCTTGACAGGAGGATTTTCCCCTCGGCATTTATTTTGCTGACGGGATCGCATCATTATGCATGATTGCATAGCATGTATCATAAACGCATAGCATTTCCACCGTGTGGAGCATGGCGCCGAAGCATATGCATAATAAACATGATCTAGGTTGCTACCGTTCTTGTTTTGCAGGTGTTCCGCCGAAGGATCAGTTGCTCAGGATGATTCCTGACATTCTCCCCAACGAAGTCGCTTGCTCAAGATAATTCTTGAAATCCCCAGCGAAGTCTTCAGTTCAAGATGATTCTTGAATTCCTCAGCAGGGCCGTTTACTTAAGATGATTCTTAAGACCCCAGTAGAGCCCCCAGTGAAGGTTGCCCGAGATGATTCCCGAAGCCCCAAGAGAGCCGAATCCTTGGAAACTGCTCAAGCCATGATTGGTTTATCCCCGGCAAGAGTTGCCCAGGATGATTCCTGGGATCCCCAACAGAGTGTTTGCTCAGGATGATTCCTGAAATCTCCAGAATGGTTCTCGGTTCAAGATGATTCTTGAAGTCCCCGACGGAGTTATTTGTTCAAGATGATTCTTGAAGTCCTCAGCAGAGTTGATTCCTCCAGAATGATTTCTGGACCCCCGGAGCGGAGTTGCTTGATAGTTCTCCGAATTCCCCAGCGGCGAAGCGTCATCCCCAGTAGGTTTACGATGGCGAAGTTGAAATCTCCCTCGAAGACTCCATGATTGAAGTCTGCCCGGGTTAATGAAGCAGTTATCTCAGCTAATGCGGAATGCCTGATGGCATGATCAACCTGATGGTTGAAGTCCGGCTGATGCCCGACAATTCCTTTGAATGCCTGATGGCATGATCAACCTGATGGTTGAAGTCCGGCTGATGCCCGACAGTTTCTTTGGATGCCCGATGGCATGATCGACTATGTATTACCGGTTACCGTGTGACCCATTCCCCAATGAAGTTTCTTCATCCTGACGACGAGGTCAGATTATGTGTGTTTCCAGCGGCGATGTTGGATGTTCACCCTGACGACGAGGTCAGATTATGTTCGTTTCCAGCGGCGATGTTAGATGCTTGTTTTGACGGCGAGGTCAAATCCTTTGTAGCTCCAGCGGCGAGGTTGGATATCACCCTGACGGCGAGGTCAGATTATGTTCGTTTCCAGCGGCGATGTTGGATGCTTGTTTTGACGGCGAGGTCAGATCCTTTGTAGCTCCAGCGGCGAGGTTGGATATCTGTTTCTGACGGCGAAGTCAGATTATGTTGAGTACCTGACGGCAATGTCGAGTGTTTCCCGGGGTTATGTTTTGTTCTTGACGGCGATGTCAAGTTGATTTAGTTCTCCAGCGGCGATGTTGGATGTTTGTCTCCAGCGGCGATGTTGGGTATTTTGGTTGTCCGACGGCGATGTCAGACTCTTTAGCTCCCCAGCAGCGATGTTGGATGTTTGTTCGACGGGGATGTCGAGTGTCTCTCAGAGTTATGTTTGTTTCTGACGGCGATGTCAGATTCTCTATTTCTCCAGCGGCGATGTTGGGTGTTTTGTTTCTTCTGACGGCGATGTCAGATAGTTTAGTTTCCCAGCGGCGATGTTGGGTGTTTCTCAGATCCTTTGTATCTCCAGCGGCGATATTGGATGTCTTAGTTGTCCGACGGTGATGTCAGATTCTTCAGTTTTCCAGCGGCGATGTTGGGGATGTCAGATTCTTCAGTTTTCCAGCGGCGATGTTGGGTATGTCAGGTGATTTAGTTCTCCGACGGCGATGTTGGGTATTTTGTTTGTTTCTGGCGGCGATGTCAGGTGATTTTGTTTCTCCAGTGGTGATGTTGGGTGTTTTGGTTGTTTGGCAGCGATGTCATATTCTCAGATTCTTTGTTGCTTCTGGCGGCGATGTCAGGTGATTTAGCTTTCCAGCGGCGATGTTGGGTGTTTTGGTTGTCGGATGACAATGCCAGAGGAATTTAATGTGGATAACTGACGGCGATGTCAGATCAGTATTTCTCCAGATAGTTGTCGTGCAGCTATTATTCCAGTACTTGAGCAGTTGGCAAATTTCCGGGTTTATCGGTATTCAACCGTCTCGCACCTTGATTGGCTGAGAGTCGTTCGCTCCTCACCCAGTCAGGTTCAAGCCGTTTGAATAGGGCCAGTTGTTGCACCCCAAAATTTGACCAACATTTATTTATCCATCAAGAGTTATATGAGGCTTTGAAGCTAGCCAAGAAAGTTATTTCAATGTTCAAAGATTGATATCTTTGTCAGAGAACTCAAGAGATCCTTAGAGGAATTGGTTGAAACCAAGGTTGTGTGCTTCATAACTTGAGAGTTGTGGGAGCTCCTCAGATGATTCTGAGACTATGAGAATGGACTTGAAGCTTTGAGAAATCTTATGAGATGTCTTGAAAGCCATCATGAAGCCCAGAGAAGTCATTGTACAAGAATTCAGAAGATTCAACCGTGAATGGTAGAATTAGGGTTTGACTGGGTCAACCCTAGGTCAACTGATGATTTGGAGAGGGTTGAGACCTAATCCAAGAGCCATGTGATCATGGAATGATGTATTGAGATACTATAAGGATGATTCCTAGACCAACTCATCATGATTGAGGAGTTTGAGAAGTTTCAAGCTAGGGTTTCTAAGGATTGACAGTGTAAAATCCCCTAGTTTGATCCCTATCTTCAAGTCAGTTTAGCTCAATATGTGATTGTCATCTCATCTTCCCCACAACATGAATGTTGTATAGCTTGTTCTTAGATTTAATTTGAGTAGTAGAATTCCTCGATAGGATTTGCAGAGCTCAAGTTATGGTTTTGACAAATTACAGGTCATCTGAGGTATGTGAATCTGGGTCCTTGAAAGTCACCCAACTTGCAGATAACTTTTGCCCTAGTAGGATGATTCCTATGGATTCTTGGTCAACATGAATGTTGAATATCATCTTCTTAGCTTTCTAGAGAGTACTAGAAGTACTTGATAGGATTTGTAGAACTCAACTTATGGCTTTGACAAGCCAAGGGCATTTTGGTCATTTGGAAGTTATAGGTCATTTCAAGCATAAGGCCATATCTCCTACTTCCAAGCTTCAAATGGAAAAATCTTCAACATCAAACTTGCTTATAATGATGTTTTAAGGCTATTAGGGAGGTCATGAGATGTTGAAAAGGCTCATATCAAAAAGTGATAAAAATGGCCTAAAAATGAGGCATAAGTTAATTCAAGTGAATTTGAAAAATGGAAATCCCAAGTTATAAGTCCAAACCATATCATGTAATAGGTCATTTTGACTCCAAATGACATTCTAAGAACAATGGTTCAGCCACAATTTTGATTTGATGCTTGCATCATAGGGCTGCTTTGGAATTTGATTGCTTGCATATGAAGGTACCAAACCAAAACTCCACAAAACTCAATAAACAAGGAAGATATGCATTGTAACTTACCCTAGATCTCATGTAAGGAGAATTTCAAATCAGAAACCAAGGTTGCAAGGCATTTGGCATGAGATACCATGTAAGGAGAATTTGAATTCAAAATACCATGACATGAAAAGATGAATTTCTCATTGGATTGTTCTAAGGAGTTCTAGACTGTTCTAAACCATTCTATATAACTATTGCAACTTGCTCAGATGCAAGGTTGGTGTTAATTGGTGTAGAGAAGAGAGAATGAGATTCAAATTCCTCCATTGCAAGTCACATTCAATCTCTTCAATCTTCTTCATTGCAATCCATTTTTTTCCACAAACCTTCTCCATAGATCTTTCTGAGTGTGTTCATACTGGTTTGAAGCTCCATCCATGAAGATTTGAAAGTGTTCACATTGGATTTGCAAAGAAGCCATTCACATTGAATCTTGAAGTACAAGCTCTCTCCTCCAAATCTTTTGCATACAGTAGAGTTTTCATCATCCAAGGACCATTCTTGAAGAGTTTCAAGCATTGAAAGCAAGGGTTTCATCATCTACCATATCAAGAAGCCAGGTTTGCAAAATCCCTTTCATCTCATAATCTAGGCATGGTTAGGTTAAGTTATTAGTTTAGAACTGTTAGAGACAATTAGGTGATCATTTCTGATGAGTTTAGGAGTGATTGGAGAAGTTTCAGCCATGGACACCAATTCTTGAGGGAGCAAGAATGAGTGATATAGTGAATGATAATGCTAGATTAATAGCTGATTTTGATTAGTGTAATGCAAGGATCATTTTGATGTAAAGAAATTTGAGTTTGGTTGAGGTCGAAGATTGATGATATTTTGAGGTTCATGGAGTTTCACTATCGGGTTGCATGATAGACGCTCTTTCAATGTATTCCAATACCATGATCGTGTTCAGGGCGAAATTCTAAGCAGCTTAGGGTTTTGAACGAGTGAATTTGATGAAGAAATGAGGTAGCACGCGTGGGTAGAAGATGGTGGTACGAGTTCTGTTTTCATGGAGGTTTTTTCAGAAACCCTAATCCAAGGAAGAAGACGAAGTTACGTCCATCAGATCGCGTGCAGACTCATTGACTTTCTCTGGATCCAACGGCTTGCATTCAAAGCGATTTGGGAGGGAATCAGAAATGCCATGAAACGCATCGTCTCATTAAAACGGTGGTCATGGGCTTAGTGGATCATTGATAACCCCATCCCCCTATCAGGCCCAATTCCATTTTGAACTAAAATATGTTTCTTTTTGCACCGCATATTTTTTTTATTTTCTTTAGATTTTTTATGGTTTTTCTGATTAAATGCTGGGCTTAGGCGCTTTACTTTTCAGACCCCCCATGTCTGGGCCCAAGCATAAAATGAACTGCATATTATTTCTTCCTGCACCCCATGCTTCATGTTTTGATTTTATTTTTACCATTTTGCTTCAAATCTTTAGAAAATCATATTAAATTGGAAAATCAATATTTTTTAATTGGAGTTTTTTCTCCCTTTTCATATTTTTGTCAAGGAAAATATAAAATAAAAAACATTTGTCATATCATGCATTTTAGTATTTTTTGCATATTTTCCTTTTTAATAGCTTTTTAATTCTTTTAAGTTGATATATGATTTGTAGAATTTAGTTTAGGTAGCTCCCTTAGTATTTTTAAGTCAATCTTTTTAGGGTAGTTAGATATATGTTTTAGGTTCCCCCTGGATTAATTCCATATTTTTGTGATGATTTTTAGGATAGTTTTGATTAAATACTATTAGGTTGTGTAGAATTAGGTTAAAACTCCAACATAGGTCCATAATAACTTTAGATTTTGGGTTTTTAGGTCAAGTTAGACTATAGGGCATATATGGGTATTAAGGGTAGGTATGTAGGATCCCTTAAAAATTATATTAGGATTTAATATAGTAGTATGCTATTTTTAGTTGATTTTTGTATTGGTTGATTGTTTGTGTTTAGGGCATGTTTGTTTAGTTGCTTTGCTTTGTGGGCTTGGAAAGCTTGGTATATCATTGTGGAGCATTGAGGAGCATAGTAGAAGACTTGAAGATGCATTGAGGAGCTTGAAAGCTTGGTTTTATTTTCTTTTTTTGTTGTTTTAGGGTTAAGGATTAGGAAGAGTTTAGATGTAGATAACTTCTTTCTCAAACATGGATGGTATCTTCCACCTCCATTCCTCCCTATGATTCAAAGTCCTTCCATGGTATACACCTCTCTCCTTTGGAGGGATAAGTGATGTACCTAGGAAGTAGAACTTTTGAGGGAACCATTCCTCTGATGTTGAACCCTTATAGGTCACCTTTGGTGGTCAATAAGCAGTTCAATATCCCCCAGCTTATCCAGTAAGTGATTTTTCTCTGGTTTGATTATCTTGAGAGATGTTGAGCCTGAGCATGAAGATGAAGACTTCATTGAAGAGTGTTGAAGAGGATGAATCCTTGAGCATTGCCATTCCAACTAAAGCTTGAAGAGCAGCAAGAGCAAGTTGATACTTGAAGATCCCTAAAGATTAGGAGAAGCCTGAAGGTGGAGTTGATCAGGAAGCTGAAGCTTAAAGGGAGAAGATGAGTTGAAACTCATGTTGTAGGGTTGAAACCTGGAAGAGCAAAAAGATGTTTGTCAAGAGTGATTGAAGTCTGAAGACTGAATTGCTATTGGAGGAGCTGAAGCTTGGAGTTGAGAGAGGAGTTGATCTGCCTTCTGTTTTCTTTTCTGTATTGATGTGTTTTGTTTGACTTGTTTGATGCATTAGAATAAGTTCATATCTAGAATAAGTAGAATCTAGGAGCATGATTGCACTAGAGGTGGAGTTGCTCCCTCTGCTTGTATTGTTACTGTGTAGCTTTGCTTGCGGGTATTCGGTAGAGCCCAGCTCCCTTGCCCATGTGGTTTGTTTACCTGATGGCATTTTATTTTATTTTATCTGTATGATTGCAGTTTACTGTTTATTGCTTGATAGCATGTTGTTTTATGTTTCAGTATGATTACTGTTATCCATTCTGGCTTGAGGTTGAGATGAGCTTGTGGAGGCTGAAGCCCCACACACATTTCCTCCCTCACTTGCATTGCATGCATTTTACTATTAAGCTGATGCTTTGTCTGTTTTGGTGTATCATTGACATGATCCCTTAGGACTCTCATTTCCTTTGATAAGGATTTGATGATAGAATTTTAGGTTGAAACCTATGCATGACAACTTCTAGGAGTTCCCTGTTCAAACCTTAACCATATGATGAATCCATGGCATGATAACAGTAGGACTTGATAGTCTCCCTCCTAGCTGGGCCTGTTCTCTTCTCATCTCAAAACAGTTTAAGATACAGTAATCATGAATGGTTTCTTTCGTACATTACGAGCCTTAAGCTATCTGGGAAAGGATTGTGGGAGAGTTTCTTTTCCACAGTCTGGATGTTTAGTATGGTACCCTTTGGGTGACATGCGACGCATTCACTCTCAGGCCATAGTCTCTAGTGCGGTTGAAATCACAAACACAATAAAAAACACTTCTTTCGTAAAAGACAGGAAATAAACCGTAGTTTCCCGAACTACGTATGCTCTGATCTCTCATACCTGTTGAGAGTACGTAGGCACAAGATGGCGATGTCTTGGCGAGCTACCTTCCCCCATAACCCTTCGTAGGCCGAACTACGTTGACTCTGATTTCTCATTCTCTTATGAGAATACGTAGGCATAAAGTGCGACGCTTTGCCGAGTCATTTTTCTTTTCTTTTTCAGCCAGCCTTGATAGGTAGATAGAATAAACCCAACCCGTCCAAGTAAACACAACAAGCGAGGATCCCGTTGAGTACGACGGACGTGAGGGGTGCTAATACCTTCCCCTTGCGTAACCGACTCCCGAATCCAGACAACGGTTGCGACGATCTTGTCTTACCCTTTTTCGTCAGGTTTTTCCGATTGTTTCCTTTCCTGCTCTGAGGGATAAATAACGAAAGGTGGCGACTCTTCTGTTATGCCGGCACCTTATTTTCGCGCAAGCGACAGCTGGCGACTCTGCTGGGGAATCGAACCCAGAATCTCTGGTTCTCCGGTTCCCTATGAGAGTCATTCCTAACGCTTGTATGTTTACTTGTTGGGTTGCGTTTATTTATCGCATTTTATTTCTCGCACTTTATTTCCCGCATTTTATTTTCAGTATCATATGATTATTTGTGCTGTTGTGGGATGGGAGTTCTGATGAGTGAGAAGCCAGACCCAGGCTTGAGTGCACTATAGACTTAGAGTGGAAATTAGTGGGCGCGTGCTTGCTTTGCAGGCACTAGTGTCTCACGAAATCCACGCTCAGACGAGGTTCATCCGGTTGGCTTCACTTTCAACCCTTTGGGTTGAGACGGTTGCTGGTTTGGTGGATTGTCGACTCTGGGGACCGATCATTTGTGATTCAGCTAAGTGAGGCCGCTTCATGAGCTGGTGATGCCACACCTTCTAGGTATCGTATCACCCCTCTTGAAAGTCTGTGACGCTGATGAACGCATAGGATGCCGTACCTTGAGTCAGTTTAGGTCCATACCTGTGAGCAGGGTTGGGTTTATTGCAGGAAACCTTGACCTTCAGACTACCTGGTTTTCTTGACAGTGAATCAGTTTTGTTGGTACTAGGGTTTCTCAGTTGCAGATTTGTCTGTTCTTGATAGAGCCGGTTTTGATCAGAGGATCTTATCATCAGGTGTATGTCTGTTCTTGATAGAGCAGGTTTTGATCAGAGGATCTTATCATCAGGTGTACGTCTGTTCTTGATAGAGCAGGGTTTTGTCAGCAGATGTTGTTTGTTCTTGATGGAGCAGATTTTTGAGTGGGGTCTGAAGATCTCATCAGCAGCTGTGTGTTCGTTCTGGATAGAGCAGATTTTTGATTTGGGGGTCTGAAGACCTCATCAGCAGATATTGCTTGATCATACATCATAGGTCCTTATCATCAGACATTTGTTCTTGACAGAGCAGAACTATGATCCTATGTATATGGTCCTATCAAATGGTTATTCCTGGCAGATCAGATTTGTGGTCCTACAACGGGGTTTTCTTCTCATCAGTGGTCGTGGTTTTGTTGATACAGAATCTCCACAACAGCAGCTACCCGGATATATTATTGCATGACTACATTTTGCATTAGTTTGCATGTTCATTTGCATTTCATTAACGTGTGTCTGTGTTGCAGGTACCGTTTCCCCGATCCAGGATTTCTTGCCTCCTATTGTATTGTTATGGGCTCTCTCAGGAAAACAGTGGCGTACAAGTTCCCTACCCCTGATGTGGTTAAGTTGACTGGTTTGATAGCTCTAGCAGGTGATTCCGTGAAGGATGAGTTCAGAAAATCTTATGGCAGGTGTAATACCCTAATTTTTACCCCTAAGATCCCACATTGCATTTTCATTTTTGCATACACAAACAAGACCATACTTTTGATTTTTCTTAGGTCCCTTGTTGTTTCATACTTGCTTTATGTTTGTTTCTGTTTACTAACATCTAACCAAAATACCAAAAATATTTTTCAATTTGTTTGTTTCTTCTTCTTCTCTGTGTGTTTAGGGTTTTGCAAGGAGATTAATGGCAAAGACATTCATTCAAGTTTAAATCAGATGGACGTTTGACCTCATCTTGGTCAAACCATCAAGAGTCTGCTTCAACTATAAGTTACCCGTGGTGGTAGGATATTTTCTCAGGAATTGTGATCGTTCATGGTCAATTTGTCTTGTGTTGAAATTCATTGGTTTATCAAGCAGTGTTCAATGAGAAGTTTGGTCCAAATTGAAGGTGCAAGTAATGTCCTGGTACATGAGTAGTTGTGTTCATTTTTATCAGAGGTATGTGGAAATAGTCAAGTTGGTGTTTCAACGAAATCAAGATCTCATGGTTGGTGCCGGTGGAATTGGATGCGAGCTTCTCAAGACTCTCGCTCTCTCTGGTTTCTCTGATATACACATAATTGACATGGACACTATAGAAGTCAGTAACCTGAACAGACAATTTTTGTTCCGACAATCCCATGTTGGACAGTCCAAGGCTAAAGTTGCTAGGAATGCTGTTTTAAAAATTTAGGCCTAAGATAAACATTACATCATATCATGCAAATGTCAAAGATCCTGATTTCGATGTGGACTTCTTTAAGGAATTTAATGTTGTTCTTAATGGACTCGACAATCTAGATGCACGTCGACATGTGAATCGCCTGTGTTTGGCAGCTGATGTTCCTTTAGTTGAAAGTGGAACTACTGGATTTCTTGGTCAGGTTACGGTGCATGTCAAGGGACGAACAGAGTGCTATGAGTGTCAGCCTAAACCAGTCCCCAAGACATATCCAGTCTGTACTATCACTAGTACTCCATCAAAGTTTGTTCACTGTATTGTGTGGGCAAAAGAGCTATTATTTTCCAAGTTATTTGGGGACAAGAATCAAGACAATGATTTAAATGTTCGCTCAAGTGATGCTGCCAGCTCATCAAAGAATGTTGATGATATATTCGAGCATAACAATGATGAAGATATTGCCGAATATGGAAGGAGAATATTTGATCATGTATTTGGTTATAACATTGAATTAGCTTTGTCCAATGAGGAGACGTGGAAAAATCGAAATAGACCTAAACCAATATACAGCAAGAATGTCCTGTCTGATGATTTGGCTAAACAGAATGGGAATCTAGACAACTATAATGCTTGTGGTGATGGATTATCAGTTTCTGCCATGTCATCTTTGGGCATGAAGAACCCACAAGATGTCTGGAGTCTTAGAGAAAATTCTAGAATACTTCTTGAAGCACTGAGACTATTCTTCATGAAAAGAAAAAAAGAGGTTGGCAATCTAAGCTTTGATAAAGATAATCAGTTGGCTGTAGAATTTGTTACTGTAGCTGCAAACATACGGGCTGCTTCATTTGGCATACCTCTACACAGTCTTTTTGAAGCTAAAGAAATTGTTGGTAACATTGTGCATGCTGTGGCAACAACAAATGCTGTTATTGCTGGTTTGATTGTCATTGAAGCATCTTAGTGCCCGCAATAAGCAGTTACATCAACTATGGTATCGATCAGTCACATTGCGACGCATAATCTCCTTATTGGATCAAATTGAAGACATTGTTAAGGTTCCAGCTCGTATTGAGAAACTCATTGCAGAGAAGCAATATTGTGCTGCAGTTCAATTGCATTTGCAATCCATCATGATGCTTGAGCGAGGTCTCCAAACTGTTGGGGCATTTCAAGATATCCGTTCTGAGTTATCAAACCGCGCGGTTGTTGGTGATGAGATGGAGATTACGACTTTCGTAGAGCCTTTGGTGATATTTCTGATATTGATTGTGAACACGATTGTTGGGGTTTGGCAGGAGAGTAACGCGGAGAAGGCGTTAGAGGCTTTGAAGGAGATTCAATCGGAGCATGCTTCGGTGATTCAGAATAATGAAAGTGTTCCTAGCTTGCCGGCGAAGGAGCTTGTGCCTGCAGATATGAGGGTTGTGGAATTGGTAAGTTCCACTTTGAGATTGGAGCAGGGTTCCTTGACTGGTGAGAGTGAAGCGGTGAATAAGACTAACAAGCCTGTTGGTGAGGATACTGATATTCAAGGCAAGAAGTGTATTGAATTGGCTGGGACAACGGTTGTCGTTGGTCATTGCTTTTGCTTGGTTACTCATGCTGGCATGAACACTGAAATCGGGAAGGTGCATAACCAGATGCAGGAGGCATCACAGAGTGAGGAAGATACTCCTTTGAAGAAGAAGCTCAATGAATTCGGAGAGAGGCTGACAATGATGATTGGACTCATTTGTATTTTGGTTTGGCTCATCAATGTCAAGTATTTTCTTACATGGGAGTATGTTAATGGATGACCGGCGAATTGCTACCCTTGAGTTTGACCGTGACAGGAAGTTAATGGGTGTTATTGTTGACACTGGTGCTGGTAAAAATCTCTGCTGCTGATTAATCATGGGCTATGTCGCAAATGTACTCATGTGCAACAAAACCTCTGCACAAGTGATATCTGATCAAGTGGAAAGCAACTGTTTTGTTGATGCAGCCATTATTTTCTACAAACTTCAGCATCATAGCCGGACCACACCTATCAAAACTCAAGTTGATTTAATTGTTGCAACACATGACATGCTTGCTGAATACGGGCTTTGCTGTGTCGGTGAAGGTGTCAAAGGTGAAGCAGGAGATTCTGCATGGTCTTGGAGAGATTTATGTTCAGGCTCAAGGATCGTTTGACGATGTCATATACACACAGATGCTAGCAATCATAGATTTGGCTGTGAAGCAAGCCATGATAACAAATGATAACTTTGAAATGGAATTCGGTAATGTCCCACCTGTGCTACGGACTGTATTGGAAATCTTACCGCTGTTAGGCCCAACTAAACACATTTCTTCCATGTGGCCTGTTTTTCTTCGGGAGTTTCCGCAGTATCTTCCTAGACAGGTTCCTATTGGTTTGGCAAATGTTATTACACTCAATTATCTCATGGATCTTCACATTTGATACACTGTCATGTCAACAAACTTTCTGGACAGATTCCTATTGGTTTGGCAAATGTTATTACACTCACTACATTTAATGTGTCTTTCAATATTTTATCTGGATACTTGCCATCAAATAGTACCTTGATCAAATGCAACAATGCTGTTGGAAATCCATTTCTAAGTTCCTGCCGTGGCGTTTCTCTAACTGTTCCATCAGCAAATCAACCAGGACAGTTTGGTGACAATTCTTCCAATACATCACAAACTCCAAGCAAAAATAGTGATAATGGTTTCAATGCTATTGAGATAGCGGCAATCACGTCTGCTTCAACCATTGTTTCGATTCTTATAGCACTTATTGATTCTGTTTTTCTTCACGCGAAAGTGGAAGCCAAGGTCTCGGGTTGACGGTTCTGTCAAAAGAGAAATGGACCGAGTATAATGAACCAAAGAGACTTAGGAAATTAGTGTCGCTGTTTGTTTCACCTACGGCCAAGTACGTTGCTGTTGTTGCTGGAAATTGAATTATGATTCTGAGTAAAGAGAATGATTATCAGCAATCGTATGCAATTTTCACCAGTTCTGATTTTGGTACATTTAGTGTGGGAGCTTGGTCTGAAGATGATGAAATTCTTGGCATTGCTGATGACTATGATACTCAGTATTTTATCAAATTTAATGATGAAGTTGTGGCAGAAATTACAAAGAAGCATTTGAAAATCTCTTCACCTATTGTTGGTTTATTTTCTGACAATGACTCTGATATGCATGAGTCTTACTTGTTCACTTCCATTACGTCAGATGGTTCACTTCAACAAAATGACCATTGATGGATCGTGGAGTCAGAATGCTATTCAAATAACAAATGCATGGCTCAGAAATGGATTAGAGCAGACAGCTGCATAGTTACCTGGAGATTGGGTTTCATTTGGACACAGTAGTCAATGGTTGTGGAATTCTGTCTATGCAAGCAAGCGAGTCAGCTGGCGCACTCTGGGCATGCTGAGGTCAAGGTTTCTGTCAATTCCTGGTGTATTCAACACATGCTTGGTTCCTTCTAATAAGAAAAAGGAAGATTCTCATTCTCAAAACAATTTTCTGAGAATTCTGCAAGCAGAAGAAATGAAGCTGCCAAATTTGCCCAGTTATGGAATGAAATTATTTGCAGTTTTCGTGAGGAAGATCTCATAAGTGATAGGGAGATGGATCTTTTGCTGGTTCCTTACACATTGGGTCCTGATCTCAAAATAATTCAGTGATCACCATTTTTGCTTGCAAGCAAGATTCCTGTGGCGCTGGATATGGCAACTCAATTTCGAGGGAGGGACTCTGATCTTTGGAGGCGCATATGTGCAGATGAATATATGAAATGTGCTGTGATTGAATGCTATGAATCTTTTAAACAAATTCTACATGATTTAGTGGTAGGAGAAACTGAAAAAAAGATAATCTCCATCATTGTTAAAGAAGTTGAGAGCAACATGTCAAAGAATACACTTACCATAAATTTCCGGATGGGCTTTTTACCCTCACTTTGCAAGAAGTTTGTGGAGCTTGTGGAACTCTTAAAAGATGCAGATCCATCCAAAGGCAAAAGATAGAGCAGTATAAGCATATTCTTTCTGTTGTGATTTCATCAAATGATATCGGTCAAGCTAGAAAGTTCATAGATCACATTTTATCAGATGATGTTCCTCTAGTAGTGTCACGGCAGCTTCTGCAGAGTTTTGCTGAAGAGTTGGGAAGATTGACGCCGGAAATGCAGAAAGAGATTGCTCATTTCATACTTGCCCAGATTCAGCCTCGAGTTGTGTCGTTTGAAGAACAGGTTTTGGTTATTAGAGAGAAATTGGCTGAACTTTATGAATCTGAGGAGCAATGATCAAAAGCTGCTCAGATGCTCAGTGGTATTGACCTAGATTCAGGAATGAGGGTAATTGATGATACGTTCAGGTTATCAAAGTGTGTCCAAATTGCCTGTTTATATCTTGAGGATGACGATGCTGTCAATGCTGAAGCTTTCATTAATAAAGCATCATTCTTGGTTAGCAATAGCCAGCATGAAATGCTGAATTTGGAGTACAAGGTTTGCTATGCAAGGATCTTAGATCTGAAGAGGAAGTTCTTGGAGGCTGCCTTACGATATTATGATATTTCTCAAAGCCCTGAAAATGCAAAATAGAGACACTGTCGAAAAACTCAAGACAGAAGCAGTTAAAGTGGCCACAGACCAAGATTGCAGTACTAATATTTACTGTCCTACTCCTGTCTGCATGGAGGATTTGAACACATCAGTGGCTTCAACTTCTTTTGCGGTTCAGCTTGGGAGAAATGGCGACATCAAGAAGCGGCAGAAAATAGAATTCTGTGGTAGCAGAGCTTTGTTTTTATCCAGACCATTTTCACTTATCCAAGCCATATTGCAAGCCATATAATCCCAGCCATGTAGCTGACCCCACAAGCTTTCCACGTCACTTAAGTGAGCTGAAAGAAGAAAAAGTTCAAAACGACATGAAAAAAAGCTTCTCAACAGGTCACACATAACTTGCATCCCAAAACGCTGAAAAAAATCTCACAAACGGCAAATCATTTTCACTCATTCTCATCTATAAATAGAACACCTTATTCACTCTTTTCTTGAAGCTTTTCAAGCCAAAAAATCTCTGTTGATTTTCTTCCTCAATTCCTCAATACAAAACCTTTTGTTCACATTCTCTTCTCATACTTCCTTCCACCAAATTAACTTCAAAATCAACCTCAAACACAGATCAATTCAACCAGAGATTCGTTCAGAAGAAGAAGAGAAGCAAGAAGAAGTTTGGATTGATTTCTTACCTGAGTTTGAAGGTAGATTGAGCTTCACCGTCATTTTCGATCCGTTACCTTTTGTTGTGATTCTTTGAATTGTTGGTACCATTGTGAAGAGCTCTTGATTTCGATTGCAACCACGTATTTTTCGCGTCCCGCCGTTGTGATTTAAGCAAGCATCCATGGCCGTGAATGTTTTCGCGTGTGAGAGCTAGAAGAAGAAGAATACTCTGTTTCGTTTTCTCTTTCTACTTTTCAATTATACTTTTCTTTTATTTGTTTATTTTTATTTTCTTTTTCATTTCTTTCAGAACTTAACTATGTGGATTTTTCCACATTTTTCTTTTATTATTAAATTTGTATTTTAATTTCATTTTTGAAAAAGCTTTTAAAAAATTATTTAAAAATATTTTGATTAAGTGTTGATTGTTTTGGATCTTGATTTTGATAAGATTTCATCAATATCAATGGACTTTGGGTGTAGATTTTATCCACCAAGAGAGGTAATTGATATTGACGATAATTTAATCGATTCGAGATTCAAATTGTGATTTCATTTTCTTTTTTTCTTCTTTTTATTTTTGATCGATGAAATCTATGGATCATAGATTGTTGATTATCAAGGTTGATTAATCTTCATTATTTCAAATCTATGGACGAATAATCATTGAGATAATTCTCCTTACTTTGGAATAGTGATAGATTACCTTTGATTAATTAATTAAAAATCTTGATTATGATGAGATCACTACCTCTTTTCTTTTTGTGTGGCATGTTTTAGGAGAGTGATTTACATATCACTTCTCTAACATGTATTAACACTAACATTATTATTGACCGGCCTCAGATAGTCGTGGTTTCTACATAAACCCAATTACGATTGCTTAACATAGCGCTAAAGTGTCCCTTAATCGGAAAATGATCATTCGTGGCTCAAACTTACGTTTAAAAGTCCAAGTATGATTAGTTGCTTGTCTTAACTCCAATACCTATGAAAATCATTGTTAGGAGGCTTTGATTCTATCAATCCTCTAATGAATTTTTATTAATCTTGGTCTAAGTGCAAGAATTAATCATCATTGATCATATGTTCTAACCACTAACCACTAATTCACTAACAATATCCTTGTTTAATTTTGTTTATATTCTATTCTTACTCTTTATTTTTTACTTTTATGCTTCCATTTTATCATTTCATACCATATCTTTGTTTATGTTTATGTCATTTTTCTTTTGTCCACTTGGACCATACTTTGTTCAAAACACTAATAAAGGATAAAACATCTAAAAAATTTGGTGCTATTAATTTTGTGGTTATACTCTTGGACCATTCTTAGACCGTGGGACTTCATGGACATTTTGGACTTAGGATTAGGACTTTCTTTCATATGCTTGGAGAATTTTGAATCTTAGCCTTTATTTGGCTCGATCACTGGCTTATACTTTAAATCGGATGGAATTCTTTTTTGCTTGCTTTGGAGTGTGCTACAAGTCGGTTAGATCTTTCTTATCTCTAGCTCTTATTTTGTTTTTTAGGATAGTCACTTCATCTCCTCCCCTTCTTAAATTTTCAAAACTTTCTCCCTTTTTCAAAACCTTCTTGGTTTCAAACTTCAAAACCGCTTTCGCAATAAAACCTTGACTTTCGTCAAGTGATTTTTAAACTTTGTTTTTCTTAATAACAGTCAATCAATGTTAATCATGTTTTGACCAATTTCAAAAGACATAAAAAATACAAAAACTCATCAACTCTTTTTGTGCCTTTATGCACTTTTTCACTTTAAAACTTTTCATAAAGTTTAGACATGATTCATTTCTATAGTCGAGATGTAAATCTCCTATTCCCCATATTATTAAGACTTTGACATTTTCCACGTTGATGTTGAGTGATAGTCTTGTTGATAATCCAAGAAAATCCTCCATCTTTATGTGACGCAGATGTTGTCTTAATACTCGTGGGTGGATAGTCGCAGTTTTCTCCTTGAAATGACGACTTGTCTTTACATCTAAAATCAATCAAAACCAACAAATTTTTGTCATTTGTACCACGAACTACGGGGTTTTGATTCCATATTGCACTTTATGGGTACGTAGGCATGAGACGATAAGTCTCTCCAAACACAAAAATATAAAAAATAATTCTCTTCTCATCTCCCCAATCTCTTTTCAAACAAACCACTTTCAAACCAAAAAGCGTAAATATTTCAAAGGGCTCCTATAGAGTACTATAGATGTTTTGGGTGCTAACACCTTCCCATTGCGTAACCAACCCCCTTACCCCGATCTCTGCCTCGTGTTCTTATTTTAGAACTCTTTGGTTTTGTTCGCTCTTTTTCCTTTCCTTTATTTGGATAAAATAAAAGTGCGGTGGCGACTCTTGTTTTCTTTGAGTTAAGTTAGTCAATAACTTACACTCACGATTTTTACCGCTACAGAAAAGTGGCGACTCTGCTGGGGACTCCAACGGTTCCTAGTGGGTTTCGCCTACTTTGATTTATTTCTCGCTTTCTGTTTGACTTGTTTGTTATTGATTGTTCTGTTTTGGTGCCTGGTAATTTGTGTGGTGAGATAAGTCCTAACCCGGACTTGAGTGCACTTATGATAGGAGGGTGGTATAGTCTTGTTGGCTTACGTGGAGTAGTCCTTACTAAGCTGACTTGAGATCCCCCGCTCGGTGGAGGCCCCTTTGGAAATTACTGATGTCTTACGAGTAGTCGTAATTGATATTACTTTTTCCGACTGGGAGCCTGAGAAGCTGAGGACCTTAGAACCCTTTAACCCATCTTGGCCTTATTAGGACGTGGTGCGGTGGCTGTTCAGGTGTAGACTTGAATTGGTCGTTACGCGATACCACACTCAGATGAGTTTCTCTTGAGAATATTGTTGGCCGACGAGTAGTCGTTTAAGCCGATAATATCCAAAAGATGGAATTATGATTCTGGGAACTTTTTAGAACCTTGTTCTACAGGTGATGATATAACCATAGTACATACCATTGTGGGATGGTTGGTTCTTACCTTTGGCTCCATGCTCGTGCCGAACCTTTGAACCTGTGTGCTTTGTATGTCTTGTTTGTGGGTGTTGCATCTTGCACTCATGCATTCATGAGCATTGTGTTTCAGCTGGTTTTTAAGGATCTCAGAGATTTTCTTTTGCAAACATCGCAGATATTGTTGATTATGGATATTGGAAGGAGAAACACTCAGAAGTACGGTTTTCGGGCTCCTGATCTTACAGAGTTGAGAAAGCTAGTGTCCTTGGTAGATGACCGTTCAGGCTTCCTATCTCGTTATGGGAGACTTTTATTTGTTCTTTCTACCAATATTGAAGACGGAATTCTGAATACCCTTATGCAGTTCTATGATCCTATTTACCGATGCTTCACATTTCCCGATTATCAGCTCATGCCGACCTTGGAAGAATATGCTTATTTGTTGGGTGTACCGGTTTCCGATAAAGTTCCGTATACTGGTTTGGAGGAAGCTCTTAAGCCTCAAGATATCGCTGAAGCTACCCATTTGACGAAGTCGGATATTGATGCAAATCTAAAGACTAAGGGAGGCCTCAAGGGTTTAACCGCTAAGTTCTTGATTGAGAAGGCTACTTTATTTGCTGACATTGGTCGCACATTGGCGTTTGAGGCTATATTGGCTTTACTCATCTATGGACTAGTCTTGTTTCCTAATATTGATAATTTTGTGGACATTAATGCTATTAGGATTTTCTCGATTGGGAACCTATTCCAACTTTGCTTGGTGATACTTATTTTTCCATCCATAGTAGGACTTCTAAGGGAAACGGTACCATTGTTTGCTGTATACCTCTGCTGTATAATTGGTTCGTTTCACACTTACCTCAGACATCTGCTTTTAGGAAAAACAAGGATTGCTTAAGGTGGTCTCAAAGGATTATGTCTCTTACGCATACTGATATCACTTGGTCTTCTTCGGTTTACGATAATGTCCAGATTATTGATAGTTGTGGAGAATTCGCCAATGTTCCTCTTCTTGGAATACAAGGCAGAATTAACTACAACCCGAGTCTAGCTCGCCGCCAGCTGGGTTACATGCTGAAGGATAGGCCTAAGAATATTTTATTAGAGGGTTTATTCTTTCAAGGAGGGGATGATTCTCTTGGTTTGAGAAGAAGAATGGCTCATGCCTGGACTAAGATTCACAGGTTGGGTAGAGGGGAGCTTGGAAGACAAGTTTGCATTGCTTTAGAACCTTACACACTTTGGGTGAAGAAGAGGGCTATGGAGCTTAAGATGCCTTACCCTATTGAGAAACCTCTGACTACTGTGATCTCTACGCCACTCCCTACGGCAATCCCTGTTTCTTCTGATGATGTGAAGACACTTCAAGATGCTTTGGCTAAGATGAAGGAAGAGAAAGAGATGTGGGAAAGTAAGTTTCAAGCTTCTGACAAAGAGAAGATAGAATTGCAAAAACAGATGAAGGAGAAAGATGACTTGATAGAGTTACTTGAGCGGCGCGCTGTGAAGAGGCATGCAGAGGATTTATTTTCCTCTACTACTCCATCAGCACATCCTCCTACTTCTGGTGCTTGGAAGGGTATTGTGGATCAGCTTGTGCTAGAGAAGATCACCATGAAGCACAACTATGAGAAAGAGATTAAGAGACTCCGAAGGAAGTATCAGCTTGGATCGTCATCAGATGTTCCTTAAGACCTAGCTTTTTCTTATTTTGATATTATTGTATTTTGTACTTCCAAGTGTAACTCTTTCCAATATTCAATGAAATGAGATGTTTATCAGTATTTCAAGAAGTGTTATTTTTCTTTATGATGTTTGTAATTGCTTTATATCTTAAAAATCCTTGAAAACTGGTTGAAACACCTGCATTTTGCATTTGCATTCGCATCATCGTGCATTGTGTGTTGCCTTTTCTAGTTGTCTTATTTGTTTCTTTTGGCCTTCCTTCAGTCAAGCTGTCGCATCACTACAACACCCGGGCTAATTCTAAGAAAAAGATGGATCAGTTGCAACAAGAGAACCGCGAGCTCCGTGAAGAGGTATCAACTCTGAAAGATGGTTTGGAAAGACTGACTGCCGCAATGGAAGCTCTAGTGGCTGCTCAGAATCAGCCACCACTACCTCCTCCTTCTCCTGTCCAAGGAACCGTGATTTCTGAAATCGGATCAACGCCCATTTCTGTGGCCCCGATTAATACTTCTCAATATCAAATGCCTGTTGGTTTCCCTTGGGGCATGCCTAACAATTATGTGCCAGAGGGATATCGACCTCCTGTTCCCGAAGGTTCTAGACTCCCTGCTGTCATGGCTGTGCCACCTCCTGTGGTTAATGTTGTTCCTAATGCTGAAGTTCCGGTTGTTCCTACTGTCATACCTGTGCCACCGCCTGTAACTCACGCTATGCCTTATACTGAAGAGCAAATTTTCCATACTGCTCCGAGCGAGAGTTTGGATGTTATGGATCGAATAGATGACTTTCAAGATCAGTTTGCTGAAATGCAAAGAGAAATAAGGGCTTTAAGGGGAAAGGAGTTATTTGGAAAGAATGCTCATGAGCTTTGCCTTGTTCCAAACGTGAAGATTCCCGCCAAGTTTAAAGTTCCGGATTTTGAAAAATACAAAGGGAACATTTGTCCGCAAAGTCATTTGATTATGTATGCTAGAAAGATGTCTACCTATACTGACAACCATCAGTTGTTGATCCACTATTTTCAAGATAGTCTTACTGGTGCTGCGCTGAAATGGTATATGGGACTCGATAGTACACAAATCAAGACATTCAACGATCTTTGTGAAGCTTTTGTTCGTCAGTATAAGTATAATCTCGATATGGCGCCAGACCGTGATCGGCTTCGCGCAATGTCTCAAAAAGAGAAAGAAACTTTTAAAGAATATGCGCAAAGATGGCGTGAGATTGCAGCTCAGATAAGCCCTCCGCTTGAAGAGAAAGAAATGACCAAGATTTTTCTGAAGACTCTGGATTCATTTTACTATGAAAGGATGGTTGCGAGCGCTCCTAGTGATTTCACGGAAATGGTTAATATGGGGATGAGATTAGAGGAAGCTGTCCGTGAGGGACGTCTGATAAAAGAAGGAAATTCTGGAAGTACAAAAAAGCCTGGTGTTGGGTTCCCTAAGAAAAAGGAGGGAGAAACTAATGCTATATCTCAGGAAAGGTCTAGAAGACGCAGAGTTGTGAACAACAATGGTAGTCGTCGTCAGCAACAAGTAGCATCTGTTACGCCTGTTGTCAGTAACACCCCTACCGCTCAAGCTACTGCAAGTTATCAACCACGTTTCCAAGAGAAGACAACTCAACAAGGTCGTACACAGAGGAAAACACAATTTGATCCCATTCCAATGACGTATACTGAGCTCTTTCCGGCTTTAATAAAGAATAATTTGGTTCAACCTCGTGATCCGCCGGCTGTTCCAACTGAAATTCCATGGTGGTATAAGCCAGATGCTCATTGCGCATTTCATCAAGGTGCCCCGGGACACGATATCGAAAATTGCTATCCTCTGAAGCATGAAGTTGCAAAGCTCGTAAAAAGCGGTATCCTGTCTTTTGAAGATACCAACCCTAATGTGCAATCAAATCCGTTTCCTAAACATGGTAATGCAACTGTTAATATGGTATATGGTTGTCCTGGTACATACCGTATTTTCGACATTCGCTGGATTCGGAGATCGCTTGTTGAAATGCATGCTACTTTGAGTGAGTTCCATGATATTGAGCATGATTATGCCGCCTGTTGTATTTGTTCTGTGAACCCTCGAGGGTGTGTGATTGTGAAAAGGGACTTACAAAAGATGATGGATGAGAATTTGATTCAGGTTACTGCAAACAGAAATGAAGTGGAGAACGAGGTGAATGTCATAGTCCCACGTTTCAATATTCCTGAGCGGGTTGTAATTTCTTACAACAGTCAGAAATCTGCTGTGACGCCTTTGGTTATCCGTTTGCCTGGCCCGACGCCGTATGAATCCGATAAAGCTGTTCCCTACAAATACAATGCTACTATGTTGGAGGATGGAAAAGAGGTTCCCATTCCTTCTCTTCCCTCAGTTGTGACTATTGCTGATGTCGGACGTGTAACCAGAAGTGGTCGAGTATTTGATAATGTGCCTTCAAAGACAAGTGAAGATACTGGGAGTAAGCAAATTCAGTTGAGGACGACTGTGGAGTCTGGTCAATCAAGTGATGTAAATCAGAAGTCAGATAATGATGAGGTATTGAAATTGATCAAGAAGAGTGAATATAATGTGGTGGATCAATTGTTACATACACCGTCAAAAATATCTGTTCTATCTCTGTTAATGAGCTCTGAGGCTCATCGTGAATCGTTGCAGAAAGTATTGGAACAAGCTTATGTAGATCATGATGTGACTGTTAACCAGTTTGATAGCATTGTTGCCAATATCACTGCGTGTAACAATCTGAGTTTTTGTGATGAAGAGTTGACCGATCATGGAAGAAATCATAATTTGGCTCTCCATATTTCCATGAATTGCCAGGAAGACGCTCTATCCAATGTGCTGGTTGATACTGGGTCATCGTTGAATGTGATGCCAAAATCTACTTTGTCCAGATTATCTTATCAAGGTACTCCTATGAGGTTCAGCGGAGTCATTGTGAAAGCCTTTGACGGATCGAGGAAAACCGTGATTGGAGAGGTTGATCTCCCTATCAAGATTGGTCCGTGTTTTTTCCAGATCACTTTTCAAGTCATGGATATTCGTCCTGCTTATAGTTGTCTTCTAGGACGCCCATGGATCCATGAAGCTGGAGCTGTTACTTCGACACTGCATCAAAAGTTAAAATTCGTGCAGAATGGTAAACTTGTCGTTGTTGGTGGAGAACAGGCTATGTTGGTAAGCAGTTTGTCGTCTTTTTCTTATATCGATGCGGAAGAGGATGTTGGAACTCCATTTCAGGCTCTTTCTGTGGTTGATAAAGCTGTTAAGAAGGATGGGGTGTCCATGTCTTCTCTAAAAGATGCAGAACATGTAGTGGATAATGGCCAAGCTCATGGATGGGGCCGAATCATTGAAGTTGCTGAGAAAAAAGATAGAGCTGGTTTGGGTTTTACATCTGGTTCAACCCAAAAAGAGCTGAAGAGTATTCATGAAGTCTTTCGAAGTGCTGGGTTCATCCATTGCAAAGATCATTCTACAGCTGCAATTCTTGAAGATGACCAAGAGGAAGAAATGCCCAACTTTGTGACACGTGGATTGATATGCCAGAATTGGATCGCTGTTGATGTTCCTACTGTTGTTCATGTTTCAAAGTAATTTGTTTTTGTTTCTTTCAAAAATCCTTTCACTCTGCCCAAGGTGAAAGTGAATTTGTGAGGGCTTTGTTTCAACTTTTATCATCATCAATAAAATGTTTTTCTGTTTATCCATATGTTGTTTTCCTTTTTTGCTTTACTTCTGAAAAATGGTAACATAAAAAACCGAAAAAAGTATAATAATGTTATAATCACTCTTATCTGCATAATATTTTCATTTTTTTTGTTCATATTCTAAAATCAAACATAAAATCATTGTGCAGATTGATTGTTAAACCCATTGGAAACAATGACCATATGCCCCCTCCCGACTTTGAGTTCCCTGTGTTTGAAGCGGAAGAGGAGGATATTGAAGAAATTCCTGATGAGATTTCTCGATTGCTTGAGCACGAGGAGAAGGCCATTCAGCCTCATGAAGAGCCGGTGGAATTGGTTAATCTGGGTTCCGATGATGATAAAAAAGAAGTCAAGATTGGGGCACTGCTTCAGTCAGATGATAAGAAGAGGATGGTAGAGCTTCTTAGAGAATATGTTGACGTGTTTGCTTGGTCCTATCAAGACATGCCTGGTCTTGATACCGGTATTGTGGAGCACCATTTGCCATTAAAGCCTGAATGTTCACCCGTGAAGCAGAAATTGAGAAGAACTCATCCTGACATGGCAGTGAAGATTAAAGAAGAGGTTCAGAAGCAGATTGATGCTGGTTTTCTTGTGACCGTAGAATATCCTCAATGGGTGGCCAATATCGTGCTTGTTCCAAAGAAAGACGGAAAAGTCCGAATGTGCGTTGACTATAGAGATTTGAATAAAGCAAGTCCAAAAGATGATTTTCCACTACCACACATTGATTTGTTGGTAGATAATACTGCTAAGTTCAATATCTTTTCGTTTATGGATGGATTTTCCGGTTATAATCAAATAAAGATGGCACCTGAGGATATGGAAAAAACAACATTCATTACACCCTGGGGAACATTCTGTTACAGAGTGATGCCCTTCGGTCTAAAAAATGCTGGTGCAACGTACCAGAGAGCTATGACCACTCTGTTCCATGATATGATGCATAAAGAAATTGAGGTCTATGTGGATGATATGATTTGTAAGTCGAAGACTGAAGAAGATCATATTAAAAATTTATTGAAGTTGTTTCAACGTTTGAGAAAGTTCAAGCTCCGTCTGAATCCTAATAAATGCACTTTTGGTGTTCGTTCTGGAAAATTGTTAGGCTTTATTGTCAGTCAGAAAGGCATTGAAGTTGATCCTGGTAAAGTTAAAGCTATCCAGGAGATGCCTGCACCCAGAACAGAAAAACAAGTAAGAGGATTCTTGGGACGTTTGAACTATATCTCTCGATTTATATCCAATATGACTGCCACATGTGCACCGATTTTCAAACTTCTCCGCAAAGATCAGGGTTGTGTCTGGACAGAAGATTGTCAGAAAGCTTTCGAAAGAATTAAAGAGTATCTGCTTGAACCTCCTATTTTGTCTCCTCCCGTAGAAGGAAGACCTTTGATCATGTATTTGACCGTGCTAGAAGAGTCTATGGGTTGTGTTCTGGGTCAACAAGATGAATCTGGGAGAAAAGAATTTGCCATTTATTATTTAAGCAAGAAATTCGCTGATTGTGAGTCTCGGTACACGATGCTTGAAAAGACATGTTGTGCTCTAGCTTGGGCTGCCAAGCGCCTCCGTCAGTATATGTTGAATTGTACAACTTGGTTGATATCTAAAATGGATCCAATCAAGTATATCTTTGAAAAGCCTGCTTTAACTGGGAGGATTGCTCGTTGGCAAATGTTGTTATCAGAATATGATATCGAGTACCGAACTCAAAAGGCGATAAAAGGAAGTGTTTTGGCTGATCATTTGGCACACCAGCCAATTGATGATTATCAACCTATTCAGTTTGATTTTCCTGATGAGGATGTGATGTATCTAAAGGTTAAAGATTGTGAGGAACCATTACATGAAGAAGGACCTGAGCCTGGATCCCGTTGGGGTTTGATTTTTGATGGGGCGGTTAATGAATATGGCAGAGGTATTGGTGCAATTATTGTTACTCCTCATGGTTCTCATATTCCTTTCACTGCAAGGTTGGTTTTCAATTGCACAAATAATGCGGCTGAGTATGAAGCGTGTATTATGGGCTTGGAAGAAGCTATCGATTTAAGAATCAAGATTCTTGATGTGTATGGAGATTCAGCTTTAGTGATTAATCAGATTAAAGGGAAGTGGGAGACACGCCAACCTGATTTGATTCCTTATCGTGATTATGCAAGAAGGTTGTCAACTTTCTTCAATAAAGTTGAGTTTCACCATATACCAAGAGCAGAGAATCAAATGGCAGATGCTTTAGCAACTTTATCCTCCATGATTGTGGTAAATCATTGGAATGATGTGCCAAAGATTAATGTGATGCGTCTTGATAGACCAGCTCATGTGTTTGTAGTTGAAGAGGTTGTTGATGATAAACCATGGTATTATGATATTAAATGTTTTCTTCAGAATCAAGAGTACCCACTTGGGGCATCCAAGAAGGATAGGAAAACTTTGAGAAGATTGGCTGGTAGTTTCTTCTTGAATGATGATGTGATGTATAAGAGAAATTATGACATGATCTTGCTCAGATGCGTGGACAGACACGAAGCGGATATGTCGATGAAAGAAATCCATGAAGGATCCTTTGGCACCCATGCCAATGGACATGCGATGGCTAAGAAGATGTTAAGGGCAGGTTACTATTGGCTGACAATGGAATCTGACTGTTGTAAATACGTGAAAAAGTGCCATAAATGTCAGATTTATGCTGACAATATTCATGTGCCTCCAACTCCTCTCAATGTTATCTCTTCTCCATGGCCTTTTTCAATGTGGGGCATTGATATGATTGGAATGATTGAGCCTAAAGCGTCGAACGGACACCGTTTCATATTGGTGGCTATTGACTATTTTACCAAATGGGTTGAAGCGACATCATATGCAAATGTGACTAAGCAAGTAGTGGTCAGGTTTATCAAGAATCAAATCATCTGTCGGTATGGTGTTCCGAGCAAGATCATCACTGATAATGGGTCGAATTTAAATAACAAGATGATGAAGGAATTATGTGATGAGTTTAAGATTGAGCATCATAATTCTTCTCCTTATAGACCCAAGATGAATGGGGCTGTTGAAGCTGCTAATAAGAACATTAAGAAGATTATTCAAAAGATGGTTGTTACATACAAGGATTGGCATGATATGCTTCCTTTCGCTCTGCATGGATATCGTACATCCGTTCGCACTTCAACAGGGGCAACCCCTTTTTCTCTTGTTTATGGCATGGAAGCAGTGCTCCCGATAGAGGTTGAAATCCCTTCTATGAGAGTTTTGATGGAAACTGAATTGGCTGAGGCTGAATGGTGTCAAAGTAGATACGACCAGTTGAATCTGATTGAAGAGAAAAGAATGACGGCTTTGTGTCATGGCCAATTATATCAACAAAGAATGAAGAAAGCATTTGATAAGAAGGTTCGACCCCGTGTGTTCAGAGAAGGTGACCTCGTGCTCAAAAAGATCTCGACTTTTACTACTGATTCTAGGGGCAAGTGGACTCCTAATTATGAAGGCCCATATGTTGTTAAGAGAGCCTTCTCTGGCGGTGCATTAATTCTTACAACTATGGATGGAGAAGAGTTCACTCGTCCTGTGAATGCCGATGCAGTCAAGAAATACTTCGCCTAAAAAATAAAAGAACAGCTCGCTAAGTTGAAAACCTGAAAGGGCGGCTTAGGCAAAAATGAGCGTCTCGGTGGATTGAAAACCCGAAAGGGCGGTCCAGGAAAAAATTAGAGACAAAAACAGAAATAATCATCCCGGTAGATTGAAAACCCGAGAGGGCAATCTAGGCAAAAGTTAGGGATCATGGCAAGTAACTGCATCTGGCCAGTCTTGATCGTTTGAAGCAACATTTCCTATCAAAGGTTTTACTTCAGATATTCTCCGCTGAAGTCTCAAGCACAGTTGGAATTCAAAGTTGTTAGGGAGAATAATGGTCATTGTATTTCAATGTAGAACTTTCCATTGTACTTACCATTTTTCAAACTTTGTAATGATCCATGGAGTTACGCCATTTGCGGACTACCATTCTATCAATAGAATTTGGGCCTTTGTCCCTTTGTTTGCAATTCTTATTTTGTTTCTGTTTACAGAATTTCATTTTATTTTTTATGATGATTTTTGAAAAAAAATGTGAATAATTGATTTAAATTTTGAAAATTATAAAAACATTTTTCTTTGATTTGTGAAAATAAAAGAAAGGATGTCAACAGTAATCCCAAGAATGGTAGAATCTTGAAGCGAAAAGCGTAAGTGTTCTCTTCAGCAGGGTTCTTTCTTGCCTCTCTGATAGAATTTATTAGCAGCTCCCCAGTAGAGTTGTGTTGATGTTTCCCCATTTGAGCTATATTGAGGTCTCTTCAGTAGAGTTTGCTGATATTCCCTTAGCAGAGTTTTATTTCTTTGGATAAACCAGACGAGTGTTGAACGGTTTTCCACAACAAAGTCTTGATTTAAATGATGGATATGTTTTATTCATTCAACCAGATTATGATCGGACAGTTGAGAAATTTGAAGACCACTTCTCCTTGATGTTTTTGCCCAGGCGGAGATTTGTCTTTGATGATTCCTAGCAGAGGTTATGCACATTTGCTTTGGATTATTCCTCAAGTAGAGAACAAGGTTGAGAAGTGTTGATATAGCAGTCACCTGTCGGGTTTTCTCTCACCTTGTGATTGGGTGTTGATTTAAAATCCCCCACAGTTTGACTTTTTGCTATGATGTTAACTTCTTATTCCCCTGTCGGGGTTGGAAGATTTGTGTTGCTATGTTTTTCTCCAACAGTTTTTTTTCTCAAAGCGGAGTTCATATTGTTGTTCCCTTTTGTTGAGTTATTGATGGTTGAAGATTGATCTTTGGGGTCTTTTCCCCAAGCAATATCTCCATTTATTCAGCGAAATTTAAGCCTTGTAGTAGGGTTTATTTTCCTTTGATGGCTCTTGTGTATCTCTTGCAGATTTTCTGTTGCTGATCCCCAGCACGATCTCCAATGATATCTCTAACTTGCAGAGATCAGCCGAGTATTTCAGTGGTGTTGTGGTGTTTTGTTCACCCTCTGTTTGCCATTTTTGTCTGATTTATCAGCATATTCATACTCATTGCATGCGCATTCATTTTGGTTGAGCATAGCATGTCTTTGTTGCATTGTGCATCCTGCATTTTTTTTTGTTGGTATTTCCCTTTTCCCGATGTTGTTATCTCGCAGAATGTGTGTGTCCTCTCTTCATTAGAGTGTCGACCCCTAAGCAGAAAATACCTATCATTTTTAATTCCCCACTGAGTTTATGCCTCGTGGAAGATGTTTTGTTTAGCTTTCATCCCCGGCTTTTATCTGGATGGAATTGTTCCCCAGTTGAGTTATTTCCTCATTGGGTCAAGTCTTGTTTGACCGTTTCTTTCCAGTTTGTTCCTGGATTGAACTTTGGTCTCTTGCAGCAGTTACTTTGGTTTTCCCTGGGCTGTGAAACCGGGATGACGAGAAGGTATTTTTGAGGATTTATTTTCCTCAGCAGGAATCTGTTATTGATCCCCAATAGAAGGTGAAGATTTGATTCTCCCAGTAGTGTTTTGATAACACTCTCTTGGTAATTACTTATGCAACTTTATGTGGAAGCCTCTTTATTTGAGCAGCTTGTGTAATCTCCAGAAATTTACCTTCGCAATAAATAACATTTATCTGGCTCATCCTCAACAGAGAAGTTTATTGTGAAATGATGGATCTTTATCCGACTAGCTTTTCTGTCAATTGGAATTTCTGTGGAATAACTCCCGATGAGAATTCTATTGCATGGTTCAACCTGCTCGTATCTCTTTAAAGATCCCCGACAGAGTTGTTAATATCTTTTTCCAACAAATGGTTGTCTCTTTATTTGAGAAGTTTGTTGTGTTTGGAGCTGCTCAGTAACAAGTAGCTGATGATATATCTCTTTCTCCTACCCAGTGACAGGTAGTCGAGTCCGTCCTACCCAGTGTCAGGTAGTTGACATGTCGTTTACCCTATCTAGTAACCGATAGTTGGTAACCCTTTTATTCAAGTTTATTATTCTCGCTAAACTACTCAGTAACCATTAGTTGGCGTTGCTTCTTTTCCTACCCAGTAACAGGTAGGTGATTATATCTCAACGAGTGGATTACTTTTTATCCAGTAACTGGTAATAAGTAATACATTTCTTTGTTTTCTACCCAGTAACTGGTAGATAACAATTCTCTTGTGTTTATTTTCTACTCAGTAACAGGTAGAAAGTATTTTACCTATTCTCTTCGGTTCGAATATCTTCGCCCAGTAACTGGCAGTTGGTATCTCTTTCCCCATTGAGTCGTTTCCTTTCCCTTATCGGAATAGGATCTTGCTCTTTTGTTTTCTCATGTGGAGTCTCTCTTTTTCTCCCGAGCTTTTGTTTGTCTCCTGTGGCATTATTTCCCCACAGAAGTCTTATGTTCGCATATCATTAGCTTAATCATATCATTTTGTGGTCTCTTAAGGCTAAAAATTGGGTTAATTGTTATATTTAAGTCTCTTCTATCTAGTCGAGACAAAGATGTCAATCTTCATATCTCCGGATAGAAGAATCTTAAATAGGGGCAGCTGTAATACCCTAATTTTTACCCCTAAGATCCCACATTGCATTTTCATTTTTGCATACACAAACAAGACCATACTTTTTGATTTTTCTTAGGTCCCTTGTTGTTTCATACTTGCTTTATGTTTGTTTCTGTTTACTAACATCTAACCAAAATACCAAAAATATTTTTCAATTTGTTTGTTTCTTCTTCTTCTCTGTGTGTTTAGGGTTTTGCAAGGAGATTAATGGCAAAGACATTCATTCAAGTTTAAATCAGATGGACGTTTGACCTCATCTTGGTCAAACCATCAAGAGTCTGCTTCAACTATAAGTTACCCGTGGTGGTAGGATATTTTCTCAGGAATTGTGATCGTTCATGGTCAATTTGTCTTGTGTTGAAATTCATTGGTTTATCAAGCAGTGTTCAATGAGAAGTTTGGTCCAAATTGAAGGTGCAAGTAATGTCCTGGTACATGAGTAGTTGTGTTCATTTTTATCAGAGGTATGTGGAAATAGTCAAGTTGGTGTTTCAACGAAATCAAGATCTCATGGTTGGTGCCGGTGGAATTGGATGCGAGCTTCTCAAGACTCTCGCTCTCTCTGGTTTCTCTGATATACACATAATTGACATGGACACTATAGAAGTCAGTAACCTGAACAGACAATTTTTGTTCCGACAATCCCATGTTGGACAGTCTAAGGCTAAAGTTGCTAGGAATGCTGTTTTAAAAATTTAGGCCTAAGATAAACATTACATCATATCATGCAAATGTCAAAGATCCTGATTTCGATGTGGACTTCTTTAAGGAATTTAATGTTGTTCTTAATGGACTCGACAATCTAGATGCACGTCGACATGTGAATCGCCTGTGTTTGGCAGCTGATGTTCCTTTAGTTGAAAGTGGAACTACTGGATTTCTTGGTCAGGTTACGGTGCATGTCAAGGGACGAACAGAGTGCTATGAGTGTCAGCCTAAACCAGTCCCCAAGACATATCCAGTCTGTACTATCACTAGTACTCCATCAAAGTTTGTTCACTGTATTGTGTGGGCAAAAGAGCTATTATTTTCCAAGTTATTTGGGGACAAGAATCAAGACAATGATTTAAATGTTCGCTCAAGTGATGCTGCCAGCTCATCAAAGAATGTTGATGATATATTCGAGCATAACAATGATGAAGATATTGCCGAATATGGAAGGAGAATATTTGATCATGTATTTGGTTATAACATTGAATTAGCTTTGTCCAATGAGGAGACGTGGAAAAATCGAAATAGACCTAAACCAATATACAGCAAGAATGTCCTGTCTGATGATTTGGCTAAACAGAATGGGAATCTAGACAACTATAATGCTTGTGGTGATGGATTATCAGTTTCTGCCATGTCATCTTTGGGCATGAAGAACCCACAAGATGTCTGGAGTCTTAGAGAAAATTCTAGAATACTTCTTGAAGCACTGAGACTATTCTTCATGAAAAGAAAAAAAGAGGTTGGCAATCTAAGATTTGATAAAGATAATCAGTTGGCTGTAGAATTTGTTACTGTAGCTGCAAACATACGGGCTGCTTCATTTGGCATACCTCTACACAGTCTTTTTGAAGCTAAAGAAATTGTTGGTAACATTGTGCATGCTGTGGCAACAACAAATGCTGTTATTGCTGGTTTGATTGTCATTGAAGCATCTTAGTGCCCGCAATAAGCAGTTACATCAACTATGGTATCGATCAGTCACATTGCGACGCATAATCTCCTTATGGATCAAATTGAAGACATTGCTAAGGTTCCAGCTCGTATTGAGAAACTCATTGCAGAGAAGCAATATTGTGCTGCAGTTCAATTGCATTTGCAATCCATCATGATGCTTGAGCGAGGTCTCCAAACTGTTGGGGCATTTCAAGATATCCGTTCTGAGTTATCAAACCGCGCGGTTGTTGGTGATGAGATAGAGATTACGGCTTTCGTAGAGCCTTTGGTGATATTTCTGATATTGATTGTGAACACGATTGTTGGGGTTTGGCAGGAGAGTAACGCGGAGAAGGCGTTAGAGGCTTTGAAGGAGATTCAATCGGAGCATGCTTCGGTGATTCAGAATAATGAAAGTGTTCCTAGCTTGCCGGCGAAGGAGCTTGTGCCTGCAGATATGAGGGTTGTGGAATTGGTAAGTTCCACTTTGAGATTGGAGCAGGGTTCCTTGACTGGTGAGAGTGAAGCGGTGAATAAGACTAACAAGCCTGTTGGTGAGGATACTGATATTCAAGGCAAGAAGTGTATTGAATTGGCTGGGACAACGGTTGTCGTTGGTCATTGCTTTTGCTTGGTTACTCATGCTGGCATGAACACTGAAATCGGGAAGGTGCATAACCAGATGCAGGAGGCATCACAGAGTGAGGAAGATACTCCTTTGAAGAAGAAGCTCAATGAATTCGGAGAGAGGCTGACAATGATGATTGGACTCATTTGTATTTTGGTTTGGCTCATCAATGTCAAGTATTTTCTTACATGGGAGTATGTTAATGGATGACCGGCGAATTGCTACCCTTGAGTTTGACCGTGACAGGAAGTTAATGGGTGTTATTGTTGACACTGGTGCTGGTAAAAATCTCTGCTGCTGATTAATCATGGGCTATGTCGCAAATGTACTCGTGTGCAACAAAACCTCTGCACAAGTGATATCTGATCAAGTGGAAAGCAACTGTTTTGTTGATGCAGCCATTATTTTCTGCAAACTTCAGCATCATAGCCGGACCACACCTATCGAAACTCAAGTTGATTTAATTGTTGCAACACATGACATGCTTGCTGAATACGGGCTTTGCTGTGTCGGTGAAGGTGTCAAAGGTGAAGCAGGAGATTCTGCATGGTCTTGGAGAGATTTATGTTCAGGCTCAAGGATCGTTTGACGATGTCATATACACACAGATGCTAGCAATCATAGATTTGGCTGTGAAGCAAGCCATGATAACAAATGATAACTTTGAAATGGAATTCGGTAATGTCCCACCTGTGCTACGGACTGTATTGGAAATCTTACCGCTGTTAGGCCCAACTGAACACATTTCTTCCATGTGGCCTGTTTTTCTTCGGGAGTTTCCGCAGTATCTTCCTAGACAGGTTCCTATTGGTTTGGCAAATGTTATTACACTCAATTATCTCATGGATCTTCACATTTGATACACTGTCATGTCAACAAACTTTCTGGACAGATTCCTATTGGTTTGGCAAATGTTATTACACTCACTACATTTAATGTGTCTTTCAATATTTTATCTGGATACTTGCCATCAAATAGTACCTTGATCAAATGCAACAATGCTGTTGGAAATCCATTTCTAAGTTCCTGCCGTGGCGTTTCTCTAACTGTTCCATCAGCAAATCAACCAGGACAGTTTGGTGACAATTCTTCCAATACATCACAAACTCCAAGCAAAAATAGTGATAATGGTTTCAATGCTATTGAGATAGCGGCAATCACGTCTGCTTCAGCCATTGTTTCGATTCTTATAGCACTTATTGATTCTGTTTTTCTTCACGCGAAAGTGGAAGCCAAGGTCTCGGGTTGACGGTTCTGTCAAAAGAGAAATGGACCGAGTATAATGAACCAAAGAGACTTAGGAAATTAGTGTCGCTGTTTGTTTCACCTACGGCCAAGTACGTTGCTGTTGTTGCTGGAAATTGAATTATGATTCTGAGTAAAGAGAATGATTATCAGCAATCGTATGCAATTTTCACCGGTTCTGATTTTGGTACATTTAGTGTGGGAGCTTGGTCTGAAGATGATGAAATTCTTGGCATTGCTGATGACTATGATACTCAGTATTTTATCAAATTTAATGATGAAGTTGTGGCATAAATTACAAAGAAGCATTTGAAAATCTCTTCACCTATTGTTGGTTTATTTTCTGACAATGACTCTGATATGCATGAGTCTTACTTGTTCACTGCCATTACGTCAGATGTTTCACTTCAACAAAATGACCATTGATGGATCGTGGAGTCAGAATGCTATTCAAATAACAAATGCATGGCTCAGAAATGGATTAGAGCAGACAGCTGCATAGTTACCTGGAGATTGGGTTTCATTTGGACACAGTAGTCAATGGTTGTGGAATTCTGTCTATGCAAGCAAGCGAGTCAGCTGGCGCACTCTGGGCATGCTGAGGTCAAGGTTTCTGTCAATTCCTGGTGTATTCAACACATGCTTGGTTCCTTATAATAAGAAAAAGGAAGATTCTCATTCTCAAAACAATTTTCTGAGAATTCTGCAAGCAGAAGAAATGAAGCTGCCAAATTTGCCCAGTTATGGAATGAAATTATTTGCAGTTTTCGTGAGGAAGATCTCATAAGTGATAGGGAGATGGATCTTTTGCTGGTTCCTTACACATTGGGTCCTGATCTCAAAATAATTCAGTGATCACCATTTTTGCTTGCAAGCAAGATTCCTGTGGCGCTGGATATGGCAACTCAATTTCGAGGGAGGGACTCTGATCTTTGGAGGCGCATATGTGCAGATGAATATATGAAATGTGCTGTGATTGAATGCTATGAATCTTTTAAACAAATTCTACATGATTTAGTGGTAGGAGAAACTGAAAAAAAGATAATCTCCATCATTGTTAAAGAAGTTGAGAGCAACATGTCAAAGAATACACTTACCATAAATTTCCGGATGGGCTTTTTACCCTCACTTTGCAAGAAGTTTGTGGAGCTTGTGGAACTCTTAAAAGATGCAGATCCATCCAAAGGCAAAAGATAGAGCAGTATAAGCATATTCTTTCTGTTGTGATTTCATCAAATGATATCGGTCAAGCTAGAAAGTTCATAGATCACATTTTATCAGATGATGTTCCTCTAGTAGTGTCACGGCAGCTTCTGCAGAGTTTTGCTGAAGAGTTGGGAAGATTGACGCCGGAAATGCAGAAAGAGATTGCTCATTTCATACTTGCCCAGATTCAGCCTCGAGTTGTGTCGTTTGAAGAACAGGTTTTGGTTATTAGAGAGAAATTGGCTGAACTTTATGAATCTGAGGAGCAATGATCAAAAGCTGCTCAGATGCTCAGTGGTATTGACCTAGATTCAGGAATGAGGGTAATTGATGATACGTTCAGGTTATCAAAGTGTGTCCAAATTGCCTGTTTATATCTTGAGGATGACGATGCTGTCAATGCTGAAGCTTTCATTAATAAAGCATCATTCTTGGTTAGCAATAGCCAGCATGAAGTGCTGAATTTGGAGTACAAGGTTTGCTATGCAAGGATCTTAGATCTGAAGAGGAAGTTCTTGGAGGCTGCCTTACGATATTATGATATTTCTCAAAGCCCTGAAAATGCAAAATAGAGACACTGTCGAAAAACTCAAGACAGAAGCAGTTAAAGTGGCCACAGACCAAGATTGCAGTACTAATATTTACTGTCCTACTCCTATCTGCATGGAGGATTTGAACACATCAGTGGCTTCAACTTCTTTTGCGGTTCAGCTTGGGAGAAATGGCGACATCAAGAAGCGGCAGAAAATAGAATTCTGTGGTAGCAGAGCTTTGTTTTTATCCAGACCATTTTCACTTATCCAAGCCATATTGCAAGCCATATAATCCCAGCCATGTAGCTGACCCCACAAGCTTTCCACGTCACTTAAGTGAGCTGAAAGAAGAAAAAGTTCAAAACGACATGAAAAAAAGCTTCTCAACAGGTCACACATAACTTGCATCCCAAAACGCTGAAAAAAATCTCACAAACGGCAAATCATTTTCACTCATTCTCATCTATAAATAGAACACCTTATTCACTCTTTTCTTGAAGCTTTTCAAGCCAAAAAATCTCTGTTGATTTTCTTCCTCAATTCCTCAATACAAAACCTTTTGTTCACATTCTCTTCTCATACTTCCTTCCACCAAATTAACTTCAAAATCAACCTCAAACACAGATCAATTCAACCAGAGATTCGTTCAGAAGAAGAAGAGAAGCAAGAAGAAGTTTGGATTGATTTCTTACCTGAGTTTGAAGGTAGATTGAGCTTCACCGTCATTTTCGATCCGTTACCTTTTGTTGTGATTCTTTGAATTGTTGGTACCATTGTGAAGAGCTCTTGATTTCGATTGCAACCGCGTATTTTTCGCGTCCCGCCGTTGTGATTTAAGCAAGCATCCATGGTCGTGAATGTTTTCGCGTGTGAGAGCTAGAAGAAGAAGAATACTCTGTTTCGTTTTCTCTTTCTACTTTTCAATTATACTTTTCTTTTATTTGTTTATTTTTATTTTCTTTTTCATTTCTTTCAGAACTTAACTATGTGGATTTTTCCACATTTTTCTTTTATTATTAAATTTGTATTTTAATTTCATTTTTGAAAAAGCTTTTAAAAAATTATTTAAAAATATTTTGATTAAGTGTTGATTGTTTTGGATCTTGATTTTGATAAGATTTCATCAATATCAATGGACTTTGGGTGTAGATTTTATCCACCAAGAGAGGTGATTGATATTGACGATAATTTAATCGATTCGAGATTCAAATTGTGATTTCATTTTCTTTTTTTCTTCTTTTTATTTTTGATCGATGAAATCTATGGATCATAGATTGTTGATTATCAAGGTTGATTAATCTTCATTATTTCAAATCTATGGACGAATAATCATTGAGATAATTCTCCTTACTTTGGAATAGTGATAGATTACCTTTGATTAATTAATTAAAAATCTTGATTATGATGAGATCACTACCTCTTTTCTTTTTGTGTGGCATGTTTTAGGAGAGTGGTTTACATATCACTTCTCTAACATGTATTAACACTAACATTATTATTGACCGGCCTCAGATAGTCGTGGTTTCTACATAAACCCGATTACGATTGCTTAACATAGCGCTAAAGTGTCCCTTAATCGGAAAATGATCATTCGTGGCTCAAACTTACGTTTAAAAGTCCAAGTATGATTAGTTGCTTGTCTTAACTCCAATACCTATGAAAATCATTGTTAGGAGGCTTTGATTCTATCAATCCTCTAATGAATTTTTATTAATCTTGGTCTAAGTGCAAGAATTAATCATCATTGATCATATGTTCTAACCACTAACCACTAATTCACTAACAATATCCTTGTTTAATTTTGTTTATATTCTATTCTTACTCTTTATTTTTTACTTTTATGCTTCCATTTTATCATTTCATACCATATCTTTGTTTATGTTTATGTCATTTTTCTTTTGTCCACTTGGACCATACTTTGTTCAAAACACTAATAAAGGATAAAACATCTAAAAAATTTGGTGCTATTAATTTTGTGGTTATACTCTTGGACCATTCTTAGACCGTGGGACTTCATGGACATTTTGGACTTAGGATTAGGACTTTCTTCCCTATGCTTGGAGAATTTTGAATCTTAGCCTTTATTTGGCTCGATCACTGGCTTATACTTTAAATCGGATGGAATTCTTTTTTGCTTGCTTTGGAGTGTGCTACAAGTCGGTTAGATCTTTCTTATCTCTAGCTCTTATTTTGTTTTTTAGGATAGTCACTTCATCTCCTCCCCTTCTTAAATTTTCAAAACTTTCTCCCTTTTTCAAAACCTTCTTGGTTTCAAACTTCAAAACCGCTTTCGCAATAAAACCTTGACTTTCGTCAAGTGATTTTTAAACTTTGTTTTTCTTAATAACAGTCAATCAATGTTAATCATGTTTTGACCAATTTCAAAAGACATAAAAAATACAAAAACTCATCAACTCTTTTTGTGCCTTTATGCACTTTTTCACTTTAAAACTTTTCATAAAGTTTAGACATGATTCATTTCTATAGTCGAGATGTAAATCTCCTATTCCCCATATTATTAAGACTTTGACATTTTCCACGTTGATGTTGAGTGATAGTCTTGTTGATAATCCAAGCAAATCCTCCATCTTTATGTGACGCAGATGTTGTCTTAATACTCGTGGGTGGATAGTCGCAGTTTTCTCCTTGAAATGACGACTTGTCTTTACATCTAAAATCAATCAAAACCAACAAATTTTTGTCATTTGTACCACGAACTACGGGGTTTTGATTCCATATTGCACTTTATGGGTACGTAGGCATGAGACGATAAGTCTCTCCAAACACAAAAATATAAAAAATAATTCTCTTCTCATCTCCCCAATCTCTTTTCAAACAAACCACTTTCAAACCAAAAAGCGTAAATATTTCAAAGGGCTCCTATAGAGTACTATAGACGTTTTGGGTGCTAACACCTTCCCATTGCGTAACCAACCCCCTTACCCCGATCTCTGCCTCGTGTTCTTATTTTAGAACTCTTTGGTTTTGTTCGCTCTTTTTCCTTTCCTTTATTTGGATAAAATAAAAGTGCGGTGGCGACTCTTGTTTTCTTTGAGTTAAGTTAGTCAATAACTTACACTCACGATTTTTACCGCTACAGCAGGTTGCTTAGTTTGGTTTGCAAGCCTTCTGCGTTCGAGTTGAATGGGTTGCACGCTCTGCTGCAGTTCTACGACCCTCCGCTGAGATGTTTCACTTTTCAGGACTTCGTTCTCGCACCTACGCTGGAAGAGTATGCTGATTTGCTGGGTGTGCCTATCAAGAGGCAGATGCCTTTTGTCCACATGGATGCTGAGCCTGATCTGGCTGGTTTAGCTCCTACACTTCATTTGGACGCCTCTAAGTTAGTATTGACTAGTTGGAACAAGGTTACTGGGTTCTCCTTGCAGTTTCTGGTGGTTAAGGCTCAGTAGTGTGCCAAGGACAGATGTTGGGATGCGTTCAATGCCATCCTCGCTTTGTGCATATATGGCATTATCCTGTTCCCCAACATGCCTGATTTTGTAGACTTTGATGTGTTTCACATCTTTGCTTCAGGGAATCCAGTCCCTACCCTGATAGGAGATGTCTATCACTCAGTCCAATACAAGAATGAGAACAGGAGAGGGAAGAATGTCTCATGCTGCGTACCCTTGCTGTACAAATGGCTTGATAGTCATCTGCCCAAGAGGGGTCCTTTTGTCTTGTCTGCTGCCACAGCTGAGTGGCCTGAGCGTCTGATGAGTTTATCTGCAGAGGATATTGACTGGTTCGACAGAGACAGGTTGGGTACTGAGGTGATCTTCAGTTGCAGCGGGTTTTCTAATGTACCTTTGATAGGTAGGAAGGGCTGCATAAACTACAATCTGTCGTTGCTGGTTCGACAGTTCGCGTATGCTTTGAGAACTCCGCCGAAGGAGGAAGAGGTACAGGAATCTCTGTACCTCATGGGTATTCTAGAAGGGGATCTGTTGTCCAAGCTTCAGCGTGCATGGAATAGTATCAGTAAGAGAGGAAAGCCTTTGCTGGGAAAAAGCAACAATCAAGCCTACCCTCCGTATTCGACTTGGATCAGAGCCAGAGCCAATGCTATAGGGATGCCATTTCCTCAGGCCAAGCCAGAAAGCCCTCCGATGATCGAAGAGCCTACTATTGTGCCCATTCATCAGCATAACCAGGTATTAGCTGAGCGGGATGAATTGAAGCGGGCGAACGCGGAACTGGAGAAGGAGTTAGCTCAGCTTCGAAGCGAGAGGAACGAGGCCGTGCATGCTTTCAAAAGGCATACAGAGTTGGTGAACCAATTGGGTACGGACCTGACGAAGCAGATAGCCGAGCGGGAACGCATGGGTCAAGACTTCAGGGCAGTCAAAGACGTACTAGCTACGAAGAAGCAGCATTTGGACGAGGCATATCAGAGGATATCCAAGTTCGACCAGCACTGGAAGGCTTCCCTGGCCACCAGGAAAGAGCGGGAGGATAAGCTGATGCTGCAGATCTCCAAGCTGGAAGCCGAGGTGAAGGACAGTGAACAGAGGTTTGATGAAGAAACCGCCCGCAGATACGCCGCCGAAGGCCAACTCAACAAAGCTCTTGCTAACCTGAAGGAGCACAAGCTGACGGTTGAGTCCAAAAAGCGGAAATTAGAAGATTGCTTCGGCGAAGGAGCATGGGAAAGTTCAGTTCAGGGACTTCAGTATACCATTGTGCAGAGGGAACTACTCGTCGAGGGGTTGCTCACTTTGCCAGATCATCCAGAGACGAAGGAGTTATTAGCAGAGTATCGCGCCCGTGGCCGTACTTGACTAATTGTATTCCTTTTGTTTTGATCTTTATTGTATGCTGACCATCACCAGGCTTGTTGGCTGAGGTCACGCTGTTGATTTGTCTTGTACTCGCTGATGCTATGTACTGCCTTGATAGGCTTTCCTTTATATATGAGATTGATGTTTCCATGATTGGACTCCGGCTTCTTCTTATTATTATTATCAGCACTGGCACTCAGGCACTAGGATCGGGGGAAATCTCCCAAGCACACAGACACACGCATGCATCTGCATGAAGCATTTGCATGGCGTACATTTTGTTGTTTTTCCTAACCTTTAGTGTTTGCAGGTTTTTTAGGTTTACAGGTTCCAGGCTGTTCCCGGTGACTCCAGGATTGATCAGAGACTAATTCACCGTTATTCAACTCGAGCTAATCAGACCAGGATCATGGACCAAGTGCAGACAGATGTCCAGGAGCTCCGTGAAAGGATGGATTGTTTTATGGAGCTGATGCAGGTGGTCGCCAATGGTCAAGACCAGCTCAGGACTTTGGTTCAGCCTTTGATCTCCAGGGTTGATAGCAACGGCATACTCCATGGCGGGGTTATGCCTACTCCTCCACCAGTTGATACTCCGCAGAATGGTGTTCCTGTTGCCGGGGGCAATGGCAGTGCTAATGGCAATGTGATGGCCAATATCGGACTCAATACGACGGGCGTCGGCAATGGGAGTCTGGGAGCTAATGTCAACATCGGGCCGGTCACCGACAATGCTGGCGTCGGGAATCTGTTGGTACCTCAACCGTGGCTTGAGGATCATCAGGATGATGTGTTTTCTCAAAGAGGTGCGGAAGCGGAGCTGAATGCTGAAGCGCGGCTCAGATTCAAAGCACTTGAAGATAAAATGAGAGACATTGAGAATCAGAATACTTTTGGTGTTGATATGTCCAAGCTGGGGTTAATTGTTGATTTCAAGGTACTTCCTAAGTTCAGGGTGCCTGACTTTGAGAAATATAAGGGCACCACTTGCCCTCGTGTCCACCTGCGATCGTACTATAGAAAGATATCTTCCTATTCCGAAGATGAGAAGTTGCTGATGCACTTCTTCCAAGATAGTCTTTCTGAGCCATCCCTCGAGTGGTACATGGGCCTGGAGCCCACTAGCGTGCGCACATGGAAAGATCTCGCTGAAGCGTTTGTCCTCCACTATCAGTACAATAACGACTTGGCCCCAAACCGAGTCCAGCTCCAGAACCTTTCGCAGAGGAATAATGAAGAATTTAAGGAGTACGCCCAGCGGTGGCGTGAGTTGGCTGCTCGGGTTCAACCGCCGATGGTTGAGCGCGAGCTCGTGCAGATGTTTGTGGCTACCCTCCCGGGAATCTACTATGAAAAGTTAGTCAGCGGTATGTCGGGGACGTTCTCAACTCTCATTACCATGGGCGAGCACGTCGAGAATGGTATCAAGATCGGGAAAATCCAAGGTGAGTCCTCCTCAGCTGGAGGAGGTGGAAAGAAACCTTATGCTGGTAAACGACGAGAAGGAGAAGCGAGCGCGGTAACCAACGCTCGGAGAAAGGGCAAAGGCCCTCAGCAGCAGATAGCCAGTATAAATATCCCAGCAGCTCCGCAGCAGCAGCAGCAGCCGAATCAATAGGGATATAGAAAATACCAGAATCGGGCACCTATGACAAACCGTCACTTCGAAGCACCACCCATGTCGTATGTGCAACTCTTGCAGACTTTGCTTCAGCTTCAGTTAGTTCAGAAGAGGATGATGGCTCCCTTGACAGGGGCACCTCCACCAGGGTATGACGCAAATGCCACTTGCGATTTCCATACAGGGGCACCAGGCCACACAATCGAGAACTGCAAAGCCTTTAAGCACAAGGTGCAGGACCTGGTAGATGCCAAGATTATCAACTTCTCCGACAATGTGCCCAATGTCACGAAAAACCCTATGCCGAATCATAGGGGAGGCGGAGTGAACACCATTATCGAAGAAGAAAGTGCAGACCTGTTGACTGATGTCAAAGACTTAAAGACGCCGCTTAGTTTCGTCAAAGCTAAGTTGTTGAAGAAAGGGTTCTTTCCAGGATGCGGAGAGTTATGCATGGACTGTGCTACACATTCTGATGGGTGTGAGCAGTTGGTAGAAGGAATCCAAAGTCTGATGACTGAGGGTATTTTGCAGTTCAGCCGGAGGGCTGAAAGTGTATCAGGAGAGGTAGTGTTGAAACAGGCCGATGAAGTCGCCACCATCACCATCCCTCGCCAACCAATAACTATTTCTGCGCCCCGACCGCCCACAATCACTATTACCAAAGCCGGGCCGATACCATTCGAGAGCACTAACGCAGTTCCGTGGCATTATGGGGCTGAAGTCTATTGCAACGGTCAGAGGTTAGAGCTGGAGCCGTATGGGTCGACTATGGAGAATCTCGCAGGAATCAGCGGTATTACCCGTAGCGGAAGAGTATTTGCGCCGCCAGAGGTCGTGGCAGAGAAAGCGGTCAGAGCTGATGCGGCCGATAAGGGTAAAAGCAAAGTCGTCGAAGAGGCCCCGTGTGGGGTAGAGAAAGATTTGCTGGTCAAAGACGCCGAGGAGTTTATGCGGTTAATCAAAAAGAGCGACTACAAGATTGTAGACCATCTCCATCAGACGCCGTCGAAGATTTCTATTCTCAACTTGTTGCTGTGTTCTGAAGCGCACCGCAACGCGTTACTAAAGGTATTGAATGCTGCCTACGTACCACAAGAGATATCAGTGAATCAGCTAGAAGAGGTGGTAGCCCATGTTAACGCTGGTAATGGGCTAGGTTTTACAGATTTAGAGCTGACTCCTAAAGGGAGAGATCACAACAGCGCCTTGCACATCTCGATAGAGTGCAGGGGCACAATCATGTCGCATGTCCTGGTGGACACGGGTTCGTTGCTTAATGTGCTTCCGAAGAAGGCATTAATGAAGTTGGACACTCGTGGATTGCTTTGCACACCTAGTGATCTGGTTGTGAAAGCGTTTGACGGAACTAAGCGCCACGTTTTCGGGGAGTTGACCCTGCCAATCCAAGTTGGTCCGGAAACGTTCAACACGGTCTTTTATATCATGGACATCATGCCTGCCTACAGTTGCCTCTTGGGCCGGCCATGGATCCATGCTGCTGGTGCCATGACCTCCACGTTGCACCAAAAGCTCAAATATGCTGTCGGGGGAAGCATAGTAACAGTGTGCGGTGAGGAGGACATAATGGTGAGCCATTTGTCATCCTTTAAGTATGTTGAAATGGATGGCGAAATCCATGAAACTCTCTGCCAAGCATTTGAAGCCGTCAAGGTGAAAGAGGTAGCTCCTGTCGTCACAGAGAAGCCAGAGATGAATCTCTCCTCATTCAAAGAAGCTCGGGCCGTCGTCGAAGCCGGATCCACCCCAGGCTGGGGGTATATTGTGGAGATACCGAACAAGCAGGATAAGTTTGGATTGGGGTATTCTCCTGAAGCTGAAGCTTCATCTTCTTCGTCTAGCAGCGCGTCACGGGGTAAGGGGCCGATCCTATTTACCAGTGGCGGTGTGATCTTCAAAAGCATCAACGCGGCGTCTGAAGACAGCGGGGATAGCGATTGTGATCTCGACTCTTGGATTCAGCCAAGCAAGCCAGGTGAGCGCCTCAGCAATTGGACCATCAAGGATATCATCCAGCTGACAAGTGAAGAGTAATGATTTACTTTTTCAATCATTGTACAACCCTATGTCCTACCCGGGGCATAGCGGTTTTATTGTCAGGGCCTTGTTGAATTATGTACATGCATTTTGTTAATAAATCAAAGGCGTTTTCTTCGTATTCGAATCTCTATTATTCCTGTTTTATATTTGTCTTGAAAAACAGTAAAATGGCAATGGGGTTTGTGCTAACCTGCATATTCTTGTTTTAAACTTAACCCTTGTTATTGCAGGATCCACATAACAGATGACATCGACTCTGGACCTTCTACGGCTCACTTCGACTTTGATTTCCCGATCTATCAAGCCGAGGAAGAGATTGATGAAGACGAAGACCTTCCTGAAGAGTTGGCCCGCTTGTTGAGACAAGAGGAAAAGGTTATTCTGCCTCATGAGGAGGAAATTGAGATCGTAAATCTGGGTTCTGAAGAGCTCGTCAGAAATGTCAGGATAGGGGCTGCGCTGCAGAGTGATGTCAAGCATAGATTGGCCGAGATGCTTCGAGAGTATAGTGACGTCTTTGCTTGGTCATACGAAGATATGCCCGGACTTGACACGGACATCGTGGTCCACCACTTGCCGTTGCAAGAAGATTGCCCTCCCGTCAAGCAGAAGCTTAGGAGGACGAGACCAGACATGGCCGTTAAGATCAAAGAAGAAGTGCAGAAACAGCTTGATGCTGGCTTCTTAGCGGTCACCACTTACCCTCCGTGGGTCGCCAACATAGTTCATGTACTGAAGAAGGACGGTAAGGTACGTATGTGCGTCGATTATCGGGATTTGAATAGGGCGAACCCTAAAGATGATTTCCCGTTGCCTCATATCGATGTGTTGGTCGACAACACAACCCAGTTCTCCGTGTTTTCGTTCATGGATGGCTTCTCCGGTTACAATCAGATTAAGATGGCGCCGAAAGACATGAAGAAAACGACGTTTATTACCCCCTGGGGAACATTTTGCTATAAGGTAATGCCCTTCGGTCTGAAGAACGCAGGGGCCACTTACCAACGAGCGATGGTGACTTTGTTTCATGATATGAATCATCATGAGATCGAGGTCTATGTTGATGACATGATTGCGAAGTCCCAAACGGAGGAAGAGCATCTGGTCAACTTATTGAAGCTTTTTGAGAGGCTTAGGAAATTCAGGTTGAGGCTGAATCCTAACAAGTGCACTTTCGGAGTGCGGTCCGGAAAGTTGCTGGGGTTTATCGTTAGTGAACGAGGCATCGAGGTTGATCCTGTGAAAATAAAATCCATTCAAGAAATTCCAGCGCCGAAAACAGAAAAAGAAGTTCGTGGTTTCTTGGGCCGAATAAACTACATTGCAAGGTTTATCTCTCAGCTCACGGCCACTTGTGAACCGATGTTCAAGCTTTTAAAGAAAGATCAGGCGATTACTTGGAATGAAGATTGCCAGAAGGCATTCGATAAGATAAAACAGTATCTTCAAGAACCTCCAATCTTGATACCCCCAGTGGCTGGACGGCCTTTAATCATGTACCTGACGGTTTTGGAGAATAGTATGGGGTGTGTTCTCGGTCAGCACGACGAGACGGGCAGAAAGGAGCATGCCATTTACTACTTGAGTAAAAAGTTCACTGAGTGTGAATCTCGATACTCGATGCTGGAGAAGACGTGTTGTGCACTAGCTTGGGCTGCCAAACGTCTACGACAGTACATGCTCAATCACACCACTATGCTGATTTCGAAGATGGATCCGATCAAGTACGTCTTCGAGAAGCAGGCTCTTTCGGGCAGGATTGCCAGGTGGCAAATGGTGTTAACAGAATATGATATTCAGTACGTCTCCCAGAAGGCCATCAAGGGAAGCGTATTGTCTGATTACCTTGCCGAACATCCGATCGAGGATTATCAGCCGATGAAGTTTGAATTCCCTGACGAGGATATTATGTTTCTCAAAGCGAAGGACTGCGATGAGCCATTGCCCGGCGAGGGGCCTGATAGGAAATCCCAGTGGAAGTTGATATTCGATGGAGCGGTTAATTCCTATGGAAGTGGTATCGGGGATATCATCACGACTCCCCACGGATCCCACATCCTGTTTACTGCGAGACTGACGTTTCCAGTCACCAACAATAAGGCGGAGTACGAAGCATGCATCATGGGTCTAGAGGAGGCAATTGATTTGAGAATCAAGAACCTAGACATTTATGGTGACTCAGCGCTTGTGATCAACCAAATTAAAGGGGAGTGGGAGACTCGTCAATCGAATTTGGTGTCGTACATGAATTATGCCAGGAGGCTACTTCCGTTCTTCGATCGAGTGGAACTCCATCATGTGCCCAGGGCTGAAAATCAGATGGTTGATGCCTTAGCCACGTTGGCTTCAATGTATAAAGTAAATTTTTGGAATGAGGCTCCAAGAATTGTGCTTTCGCGTCTTGATAGACCGGCATTTGTCTTTGCAATCGAGGACGCCGCCGACGGCAAGCCATGGTTCCATGACATCCAGACTTTCCTTATGACTAAGGAGTATCCTGCGGGTGCGTCAACCCAGGATAAGAAGACTCTGAGGAGGCTGTCTAGAAACTTTTATCTCAATCCTGATGGAGTGTTGTATAAGAGAAACCACGATCTCGTGCTACTCAGATGTGTAGATGAGAAAGAGGCGAGTATGCTCATGGAAGAAGTCCATGAAGGCACATTTGGTACGCACGCCGGCGGGCATGCTATGACGAGAAAGATCCTGAGAGCAGGGTACTACTGGCTGACTATGGAGTCGGATTGCTTCAGATTCGCGAAGAGATGTCATAAATGCCAGATTTATGCTGATAAAGTTCATGTGCCGCCGTGCCCATTGAATGTCATGTCCTCCCCATGGCCGTTCTCCATGTGGGGCATCGACATGATAGGCAAGATCGAGCCCACTGCATCCAACGGTCATCGCTTCATTCTGGTAGCTATCGACTACTTCACCAAGTGGGTGGAGGCAGCCTCGTACGCTAATATGACCAAGCAGGTGGTGGCTAAATTCATAAAGAGAGATATCATCTGTCGTTATGGAATTCCCGAGCGGATCATTACTGATAATGGTTCGAACCTGAATAACAAGATGATGAAGGAGCTGTGCCAGAGCTTCAAGATTGAACACCACAACTCATCTCCTTACCGGCCGAAGATGAATGGCGTCGTCGAAGCCGCCAACAAGAACATAAAGAAGATTGTTCAGAAGATGGTTGTGACATACAAAGATTGGCACGAGATGCTGCCGTTTGCATTGCACGGTTATCGTACGACGGTACGTACGTCAACCGGGGCAACTCCTTTCTCCTTGGTGTACGGTATGGAAGTTGTCCTATCGTTAGAAGTGGAGATCCCTTCTTTGCGAGTTTTGGTTGATGTGAAACTCGACGAGGCAGAATGGATTACGAATCGTCTGAACCAACTCATCCTGATGGACGAGAAGAGGTTAGCATCGATTGCATTTGGTCGTCTGTACCAAAGCCGAATGAAGAAAGCTTATGATAAGAAGGTGCGTCCTAGAAGCTTTCAGACGGGTGATCTCGTCCTGAAGAAGATTCTTCCTCCACACTCCGATCACCGGGGCAAGTGGACTCCGAATTACGAAGGTCCGTATGTCGTCAGCAAGGACTTCTCGGGAGGAGCTTTGTTGTTATCCACGATGGATGGTGAAGATTTTGCATCCCCGGTGAACGCGGACGCAGTTAAAAAATACTTTGCTTGAAAGCGACCCGCTGGACAAAAAAAGAGAGTCCATGCAAAAAAGGGCATCCCGGCGAACCAAAAACAGAATAAAAGGTTCGGGCAAAAATTAGGGATATATTGAAAAAATGTACACCCGCGAAGTCGAAAACCTACACTGGGCGGCTTCGGCAAAAAAGGGTATCTCGGTGAACTGAAAACCCGCAAAGGGCGGTTCACGCAAAAGTTAGGGATTTGAAAAAGCAAATGACTGCGTTCCGCGTGTGGACTTTCATTGTTTAGTGGTTTGGAGGACCTGAGGTCCGTTTATCTGAATCAATCTCTTCCGAAGCTGAAGCGTCGGAGAAGTATCGAAGCCGAGTGGGTCTTAGAGGGATCAACTCATGGTGTTCGTCTACGCCTCGTTGCCGACATTTGTATATACTGATGTATATTTATGTTTTATTTTTGCGCGGCTTCCTCATTCCAGGAGCTTGCATCCGTTGTAAAACATTTTTACCCATTCAGGGGTTCGTTATCAATAAAATGCATATTATTCAGCAATTCTGTTTGCCTGTTTAGCATTTATCTGTTTTGTTTGCGAAAAAGAACGCCGATGTTTTTGATAAAATGCGCATACATAAACTTACTGGCCTAGGCCACTGATTGTTGAAACAATTAATTGCTTGAATATTGTCACGAGATAATAACCTCGATAGGTCCCTTTGAGAAGGGTATCTTGTATGTTTGTTTGTGTTATTACAGGTGTAGCATACTCCAGACATTGCGCCGTGCGCATCCCCGAAGCAGGATGATTCCTCTTTCTCCAGCAGAGTTCAGTGGCCTCTCCCCGCAGAGTCTGAACGCGATATCGTGAGCATTGATATATCTCCCCCGGCAGAGATGATTCTCCTCCCCAAGCAGACGTATCCTGAAGGAACGTTATCTCCTCAGCTGAGTCGGGCGCCGAAGCTCGTGTTCTCCCCCAGCACCGGGTCACAAGTGCAGAAATGTTCGGGCGCCGAAGCTCGTGTTCTCCCCTAGCACCGGGTCACAAGTGCAGGTTTCACGGAAGTGTTCAGGCGCCGAAGCATGAATTCACTCCCCCGCACCGGGTCACAAGTGCAGGTTTCGTAGGAAACTGTTCGTACGCCGAAGTACGCAGCAACTGATGGTGCCAGACTGAAGTCTCCAGCGGAATTGAGATTCCCCACCAGAGTCGTACTCTCTCCCGAAGTCGGATGATCCCCTCTTCCCCAGTAGAGTGTTGGAACAGCTGATGCTGTATTCCCCTACAGAGTTGTACTCTCCCCTAAAGTCGGATGATTCCTTCTTCCCCAGCGGAATTGAAATTCCTCATCAGAGTTGTACTCTCCAGCGAAGCAGTTGGGACCATGATTGGTTTTCCCCAGCAGAGTGTTGAACAGCTGATGCTGTATTTCCCCCAGAGTTGTACTTTCTCCAGCGAAGCAGAATGATTTCTCCTTCCTCAGCCGAGTTGGCAGATACCCCAAGAGAGCCAAATCCTTGGAAGTTGCTCAAACCATGATTGGTTTTTCCCAGTGGAGTGTTGAGCAGCTGAAGTTGTTTCCCCGCAGAGTTATTATCCCCAGGAGAGTAGCCATGACGGCCACGCAGTTTACTCCCGCGATTGACATCGCTTTCTCTCAGCAGGTCCAGGTTCTCGTAGAGCTTCGTTCCCCTGCAGCAGTCAACTGAGTTGTTTCACCCGTAGCAGTCAACTGAAGTTGTGTCCCCTGCGGAGTCCAATTGATATTGGCATGACCATGTTCTCCTCGGCAGGATGATTCCTCTATCTGAGTAGTTCTTCTCCTTGACAGGAGGATTTTCCCCTCGGCATTTATTTTGCTGACGTGATCGCATCATTATGCATGATTGCATAGCATGTATCATAAACGCATAGCATTTCCACCATGTGGAGCATGGCGCCGAAGCATATGCATAATAAACATGATCTAGGTTGCTACCGTTCTTGTTTTGCAGGTGTTCCGCCGAAGGATCAGTTGCTCAGGATGATTCCTGACATTCTCCCCAACGAAGTCGCTTGCTCAAGATAATTCTTGAAATCCCCAGCGAAGTCTTCAGTTCAAGATGATTCTTGAATTCCTCAGCAGGGCCGTTTACTTAAGATGATTCTTAAGACGCCAGTAGAGCCCCCAGTGAAGGTTGCCCGGGATGATTCCCGAAGCCCCAAGAGAGCCGAATCCTTGGAAACTGTTCAAGCCATGATTGGTTTGTCCCCGACAAGAGTTGCCCAGGATGATTCCTGGGATCCCCAACAGAGTGTTTGCTCAGGATGATTCCTGAAATCTCCAGAATGGTTCTCGGTTCAAGATGATTCTTGAAGTCCCCGACGGAGTTATTTGTTCAAGATGATTCTTGAAGTCCTCAGCAGAGTTGATTCCTCCAGAATGATTTCTGGACCCCCGGAGCGAAGTTGCTTGATAGTTCTCCGGATTCCCCAGCGGCGAAGCGTCATCCCCAGTAGGTTTACGACGGCGAAGTTGAAATCTCCCTCGAAGACTCCATGATTGAAGTCTGCCCGGGTTAATGAAGCAGTTATCTCAGCTAATGCGGAATGCCTGATGGCATGATCAACCTGATGGTTGAAGTCCGGCTGATGCCCGATAATTCCTTTGAATGCCTGATGGCATGATCAACCTGATGGTTGAAGTCCGGCTGATGCCCGACAGTTTCTTTGGATGCCCGATGGCATGATCGACTATGTATTACCGGTTACCATGTGACCCATTCCCCAATGAAGTTTCTTCATCCTGACGGCGAGGTCAGATTATGTGTGTTTCCAGCGGCGATGTTGGATGTTCACCCTGACGGCGAGGTCAGATTATGTTCGTTTCCAGCGGCGATGTTGGATGCTTGTTTTGACGGCGAGGTCAGATCCTTTGTAGCTCCAGCGGCGAGGTTGGATATCACCCTGACGGCGAGGTCAGATTATGTTCGTTTCCAGCGGCGATGTTGGATGCTTGTTTTGATGATGAGGTTAGATCCTTTGTAGCTCCAGCGGCGAGGTTGGATATCTGTTTCTGATGGTGAAGTCAGATTATGTTGAGTACCTGACGGCGATGTCGAGTGTTTCCCAAGGTTATGTTTTGTTCTTGACGGCGATGTCAAGTTGATTTAGTTCTCCAGCGGCGATGTTGGATGTTTGTCTCCAGCGGCGATGTTGGGTATTTTGGTTGTCCGACGGCGATGTCAGACTCTTTAGCTCCCCAGCAGCGATGTTGGATGTTTGTTCGACGGCAATGTCGAGTGTCTCTCAGAGTTATGTTTGTTTTTGACGGCGATGTCAGATTCTCTATTTCTCCAGCGGAGATGTTGGGTGTTTTGTTTCTTCTGACGGTGATGTCAGATAGTTTAGTTTCCCAGCGGCGATGTTGGGTGTTTCTCAGATCCTTTGTATCTCCAGCGGCGATGTTGGATGTTTTAGTTGTCCGACAGCGATGTCAGATTCTTCAGTTTTCCAGCGGCGATGTTGGGGATGTCAGATTCTTCAGTTTTCCAGTGGCGATGTTGGGTATGTCAGGTGATTTAGTTCTCCGACGGTGATGTTGGGTATTTTGTTTGTTTCTGGCGGCGATGTCAGGTGATTTTGTTTCTCCAGGGGCGATGTTGGGTGTTTTGGTTGTTTGGCAGCGATGTCATATTCTCAGATTCTTTGTTGCTTCTGGCGGCGATGTCAGGTGATTTAGCTTTCCAGCGGCGATGTTGGGTGTTTTGGTTGTCGGATGACAATTCCAGAGGAATTTAATGTGGATAACTGACGGCGATGTCAGATCAGTATTTCTCCAGATAGTTGTCGTGCAGCTATTATTCCAGTACTTGAGCAGTTGGCAAATTTCCGGGTTTATTGGTATTCAACCGTCTCGCACCTTGATTGGCTGAGAGTCGTTCGCTCCTCACCCAGTCAGGTTCAAGCCGTTTGAATAGGGGCAGCTGTTGCACCCTAAAATTTGACCAACATTTATTTATCCATCAAGAGTTATATGAGGCTTTGAAGCTAGCCAAGAAAGTTATTTCAATGTTCAAAGATTGATATCTTTGTCAGAGAACTCAAGAGATCCTCAGAGGAATTGGTTGAAACCAAGGTTGTGTGCTTCATAACTTAAGAGTTGTGGGAGCTCCTCAGATGATTCTGAGACTATGAGGATGGACTTGAAGCTTTGAGAAAGCTTATGAGATGTCTTGAAAGCCATCATGAAGCCCAGAGAAGTCATTGTACAAGAATTCAGAAGATTCAACCGTGAATGGTAGAATTAGGGTTTGACTGGGTCAACCCTAGGTCAACTGATGATTTGGAGAGGGTTAAGACCTAATCCAAGAGCCATGTGATCATGGAATGATGTATTGAGATACTATAAGGATGATTCCTAGACCAACTCATCATGATTGAGGAGTTTGAGAAGTTTCAAGCTAGGGTTTCTAAGGATTGACAGTGTAAAATCCCTAGTTTGATCCCTATCTTCAAGGCAGTTTAGCTCAATATGTGATTGTCATCTCATATTCCCCACAGCATGAATTTTGTAGAGCTTGTTCTTAGCCTTAATTTGAGTAGTAGAAATCCTTGATAGGATTTGCAGAGCTCAAGTTATGGTTTTGACAAATTACAGGTCATCTAAGGTATGTGAATCTGGGTCCTTGAAAGTCACCCAACTTGCAGATAACTTTTGCCCTAGTAGGATGATTCCTATGGATTCTTGGTCAACATGAATGTTGAAGAGCATCTTCTTAGCTTTCTAGAGAGTACTATAAGTCCTTGATAGGATTTGTAGAACTCAACTTATGGCTTTGACAAGCCAAGGGCATTTTGGTCATTTGGAAGTTATAGGTCATTTCAAGCATAAGGCCATATCTCCTACTTCCAAGCTTCAAATGGAAAAATCTTCAACATCAAACTTGCTTAGAATGATGTTTTAAGGCTAGTAGGGAGGTCATGAGATGTTGAAAAGGCTCATATCAAAAAGTGATAAAAATGGCCTAAAAATGAGGCATAAGTTAATTCAAGTGAATTTGAAAAATGGAAATCCCAAGTTATAAGTCCAAACCATGTCATGTAATAGGTCATTTTGACTCCAAATGACATTCTAAGAACAATGGGTCAGCCACAATTTTGATTTGAGGCTTGCATCATAGGGCTGCTTTGGAATTTGATTGCTTGCATATGAAGGTACCAAACCAAAACTCCACAAAACTCAATAAACAAGAAAGATATGCATTGTAACTTACCCTAGATCTCATGTAAGGAGAATTTCAAATCAGAAACCAAGGTTGCAATGCATTTGGCATGAGATACCATGTAAGGAGAATTTGAATTCAAAATACCATGACATGAAAAGATGAATTTCTCATTGGATTGTTCTAGGGAGTTCTAGACTGTTCTAAACCATTCTATATAACCATTGCAACTTGCTCAGATGCAAGGTTGGTGTTAATTGGTGTAGAGAAGAGAGAGTGAGATCCAAATTCCTCCATTGTAAGTCACATTCAATCTCTTCAATCTTCTTCATTGCAATCCATTTTTTTTCCACAAACCTTCTCCATAGATCTTTCTGAGTGTGTTCATACTGGTTTGAAGCTCCATCCATGAAGATTTGAAGGTGTTCACATTGGATTTGCAAAGAAGCCATTCACATTGAATCTTGAAGTACAAGCTCTCTCCTCCAAATCTTTTGCATACAGTAGAGTTTTCATCATCCAAGGACCATTCTTGAAGAGTTTCAAGCATTGAAAGCAAGGGTTTCATCATCTACCATATCAAGAAGCCAGGTTTGCAAAATCCCTTTCATCTCATAATCTAGGCATGGTTAGGTTAAGTTATTAGTTTAGAACTGTTAGAGACAATTAGGTGATCATTTCTGATGAGTTTAGGAGTGATTGGAGAAGTTTCATCCATGGACACCAATTCTTGAGGGAGCAAGAATGAGTGATATAGTGAATGATAATGCTAGATTAATAGCTGATTTTGATTAGTGTAATGCAAGGATCATTTTGATGTAAAGAAAGTTGAGTTTGGTTGAGGTCGAAGATTGATGATATTTTGAGGTTCATGGAGTTTCACTATCGGGTTGCATGATAGAGGCTCTTTCAATGTATTCCAATACCATGATCGTGTTCAGGGCGAAATTCTAAGCAGCTTAGGTTTTTGAACGAGTGAATTTGATGAAGAAATGAGGTAGCACGCGTGGGTAGAAGATGGTGGTACGAGTTCTGTTTTCATGGAGGTTTTTTCAGAAACCCTAATCCAAGGAAGAAGACGAAGTTACGTCCATCAGATCGCGTGCAGACTCATTGACTTTCTCTGGATCCAACGGCTTGCATTCAAAGCGATTTGGGAGGGAATCAGAAATGCCATGAAACGCATCGTCTCATTAAAACGGTGGTCATGGGCTTAGTGGATCATTGATAACCCCACCCCCTTATCAGGCCCAATTCCATTTTGAACTAAAATCTGTTTCTTTTTGCACCGCATATTTTTTTTATTTTCTTTAGATTTTTTATGGTTTTTCTGATTAAATGCTGGGCTTAGGCACTTTACTTTTCAGACCCCCCATGTCTGGGCCCAAGCATAAAATGAACTGCATATTATTTCTTCCTGCACCCCATGCTTCATGTTTTGATTTTATTTTTACCATTTTGCTTCAAATCTTTAGAAAATCATATTAAATTGGAAAATCAATATTTTTTAATGGGAGTTTTTTCTCCCTTTTCATATTTTTGTCAAGGAAAATATAAAATAAAAAACATTTGTCATATCATGCATTTTAGTATTTTTTGCATATTTTCCTTTTTAATAGCTTTTTAATTCTTTTAAGTTGATATATGATTTTTAGAATTTATTTTAGGTAGCTCCCTTAGTATTTTTAAGTCAATCTTTTTAGGGTAGTTAGATATATGTTTTAGGTTCCCCCTGGATTAATTCCATATTTTTGTGATGATTTTTAGGATAGTTTTGATTAGATACTATTAGGTTGTGTATAATTAGGTTAAAACTCCAACGTAGGTCCATAATAACTTTAGATTTTGGGTTTTTAGGTCAAGTTAGACTATAGGGCATATATGGGTATTAAGGGTAGGTATGTAGGATCCCTTAGAAATTATATTAGGATTTAATATAGTAGTATGCTATTTTTAGTTGATTTTTGTATTGGTTGATTGTTTGTGTTTAGGGCATGTTTGTTTAGTTGCTTTGCTTTGTGGGCTTGGAAAGCTTGGTATCTCATTGTGGAGCATTGAGGAGCATAGTAGAAGACTTGAAGATGCATTGAGGAGCTTGAGAGCTTGGTTTTATTTTCTTTTTTTGTTGTTTTAGGGTTAAGGATTAGGAAGAGTTTAGATGTAGATAACTTCTTTCTCAAACATGGATGGTATCTTCCACCTCCATTCCTCCCTATGATTAAAAGTCCTTCCATGGTATACACCTCTCTCCTTTGGAGGGATAAGTGATGTACCTAGGAAGTAGAACTTTTGAGGGAACCATTCCTCTGATGTTGAACCCTTATAGGTCACCTTTGGTGGTCAATAAGCAGTTCAATATCCCCCAGCTTATCCAGTAAGTGATTTTTCTCTGGTTTGATTATCTTGAGAGATGTTGAGCCTGAGCATGAAGATGAAGACTTCATTGAAGAGTGTTGAAGAGGATGAATCCTTGAGCATTGCCATTCCAGCTGAAGCTTGAAGAGCAGCAAGAGCAAGTTGATACTTGAAGATCCCTGAAGATTAGGAGAAGCCTGAAGGTGGAGCTGATCAGGAAGCTGAAGCTTAAAGGGAGAAGATGAGTTAAAACTCATGTTGTAGGGTTGAAACCTGGAAGAGAAAAAAGATGTTTGTCAAGAGTGATTGAAGTCTGAAGACTGAATTGCTATTGGAGGAGCTGAAGCTTGGAGTTGAGAGAGGAGTTGATCTGTCTTCTGTTTTCTTTTCTGTATTGATGTGTTTTGTTTGAGTTGTTTGATGCATTAGAATAAGCTCATATCTAGAATAAGTAGAATCTAGGAGCATGATTGCACTAGAGGTGGAGTTGCTCCCTCTGCTTGTATTGTTACTGTGTGGCTTTGCTTGCGGGTATTCGGTAGAGCCCAGCTCCCTTGCCCATGTGGTTTGTTTGCCTGATGGCATTTTATTTCATTTTATCTGTATGATTGCAGTTTACTATTTATTGCTTGATAGCATGTTGTTTTATGTTTCAGTATGATTACTGTTATCCATTCTGGCTTGAGGTTGAGATGAGCTTGTGGAGGTTGAAGCCCCACACACATTTCCTCCCTCACTTGCATTGCATGCATTTTACTGTTAAGCTGATGCTTTGTCTGTTTTGGTGTATCATTGACATGATCCCTTAGGACTCTCATTTCCTTTGATAAGGATTTGATGATAGAATTTTAGGTTAAAACCTATGCATGACAACTTCTAGGAGTTCCCTGTTCAAACCTCAACCATATGATGAATCCATGGCATGATAACAGTAGGACTTGATAGTCTCCCTCCTAGCTGGGCCTGTTCTCTTCTCATCTCAAAACAGTTTAAGATACAGTAATCATGAATGGTTTCTTTCGTACGTTACGAGCCTTAAGCTATCTGGGAAAGGATTGTGGGAGAGTTTCTTTTCCACAGTCTGGATGTTTAGTATGGTACCCTTTGGGTGACATGCGACGCATTCACTCTCAGGTCATAGTCTCTAGTGCGATTGAAATCACAAACATAATAAAAAACACTTCTTTCGTAAAAGACAGGAAATAAACCGTAGTTTCCCGAACTACGTATGCTCTGATCTCTCATACCTGTTGAGAGTACGTAGGCACAAGATGGCGATGTCTTGGCGAGCTACCTTCCCCCATAACCCTTTGTAGGCCGAACTACGTTGACTCTGATTTCTCATTCTCTTATGAGAATACGTAGGCATAATGTGCGACGCTTTGCCGAGTCATTTTTCTTTTCTTTTTCAGCCAGCCTTGATAGGTAGATAGAATAAAACCAACCCGTCCAAGTAAACACAACAAGCGAGGATCCCGTCGAGTAAGACGGACGTGAGGGGTGCTAATACCTTCCCCTTGCGTAACCGACTCCCGAATCCAGACAACGGTTGCGACGATCTTGTCTTACCCTTTTTCGTCATGTTTTTCCGATCGTTTCCTTTCCCGCTCTGAGGGATAAATAACGAAAGGTGGCGACTCTTCTGTTATGCCGGCACCTTATTTTCGCGCAAGCGACAGCGGGCACAAGATTGTGATGATCTTGGCGAGCTACCTTTTTTTTTCATTATTTCCACACTTCCATCTTTCTCCGTCATTCCGTTCACAATTCCATCCATCTTCTCTTTCCCCCTAACCTTTCCCGTAGTCGAACTACGAAAGCTCAGATTTCTCATTCTCGTCTGAATCAGCATACGTAGGTACAAGGGCCCGAATCCTTGTAGAGCACCCTATCCTAAAACCACCCATTCTCCCCTAATATCGTTAACCTTTTATCGTACTCGATTCACATTTATCATTGAGAAGAAAACAAACAAGCTTAGATAACGCCCATTGCAAATCGAACTAAGAGGTTCTCGTTTTGAGTACAACAGACGTGAGAGGTGCTAATACCTTCCCCTTGTGTAACCAACTCCCAAACCCAGAACGTGGTTGCGACGACTGTGTTCTTATCTTTCTCTTTAAAAGGTTTTCTCGATATTTTCCTTTCCCATCTTTTTGGGATAAATAAAGTTTGATGGTGACTCTGTCGAACCGTATTTTGCGCCTTTCGTGCGAGAGTCGTGTTCTCGAATTGATTTTTCAAGGTGCGACAACGTCTTGAGTTATGAACTATGTTATATTTTGATTTTTCCGCTATGTAGTGTTGATTGAACTCATGATGACAGAAACCGTGTTACGGAGCAGGATGTTATTATGAAGTTTTATGATGAAATGTGGCACCCTTGTGGTGATGTACTCTGATATAGTTGTTTATAATTATCGTGAATGTTCTTTGGGGTGGAAGGGTGTTACATTAGTGGTATCAGAGCAGGTCGTTCCGTCCGGCCAGATTTTATATGATGTCAGTCGACGAGTGCGTGTACACTGTCAATGAATTTTCCTACTAACATTGTTGGTAGTGTGCAGAATGGCTGGGAGAAATGATCGTGTTATTGCTGACACGTTGGAATCACTTTCTCAAGTGATGGCACGGAACAATCATAATGGATGGGTTCTTAATGAGTTTCATGCTTTGGGGAAGTTCCATAGGAATAATCCGCCAGCTTTTATGGGCACCCATGATCCAAAGAGTGCACAGAAGTCGCTCAAAGTGATTGAGAAGATCTTCTGAGTGATGACATGCACTGACACTCAACAAGTACAATTTGGTACTCATATGTTATCGGAAGAGGCTGAAGATTGGTGGGATAACACACGTCAGAGGCTGGAGGATGTTGGTACTGAGATAACTTGGGCTGTATTCAAGAGAGAATTTTTGGGAAAGTATTTTCCTGAGGATGTTCGCGGCAAGAATGAGATAGAATTCATTGAATTAAAGCAAGAAAACATGATCTTGGTAGAGTATGCTGCAAAAATTTGAAGCACTGGTGAAGTTTTGTCTGCATTACAACTGTGTTGATGCTGAGGTATCTAAATGTCTCAAGTTTGAAAATGGGCTGAGAATAGAGATCAAACAGGGTATCGGATACCAACAGATTCGCAGGTATGCTGAACTGGTGGATAATAGTAGGATCTATGATGAGGATAGTCGAGCTCGATCTTCTCACTACAAGCATCTTAGTAAGAAAAACGAGAAGGCTTCAAATGGGAAGAAGACAAAAGGGAAACAAAAGTCTTCAAATGGGAAGAAGACAAGTAGGGTAGCAGCTCTTGCTTCTATTAAGTGTTACAACAATAGTGTGTTGAGGTATTACAAATGTGGTAAGAGAGGCCATAGAGCTACCGACTGCAAGGATGAGGGTCCAACTTGTTTCAATTATGGTGAACATGGTCACATCAGTACCTAGTGTCAGAAGTCGAAGAAGACTGCTATTGCTGCTCAGACTAATGGCAGAGTGTTTGCTTTGAGTGGTGTAGAAGTTCCCAAGAAGGATAACTTGATTCGAGGTACTTGTTTTATTAACAATGTTGAGTTGGTCGCTATTATTGATACCGGTGCTACTCATTCGTTTATTTCTCTTGAATATGCTACTAGATTGGGGTTGAAATTGTCTAATATGAATGGTAGTATGGTGATAGAAACTCCTGTTAATGGTTCTGTTACTACTACTTTTGTATGTTCTAGATGTCCTTGACGATATTTGGAAAGAGTTTCGTGATGAATTTGGTGTGTTTACCCTTGCACCGAATTGATTTAATCTTGGGAATGAACTGGTTGGAGTTCAACTATTGTACCACCCCAAAATTTTCCTCATAGTTTTCTTATTTACTGACTCATGTTTCTTTGCATTTTGAATTTCCGCATATCATAACATTGGTTCTCGAGACATGGGATCAAGGTGTTTTTGTGGCTCAGGGTTCCCTTTCATTGCAAGAGTTCGAACAACGAGCATCAGAAGCTCCAGCATTTATTTTGCCCATGATCGAGCGATTGATTTTATTTTATTCAGCAGGTTATTTTCAGTTCAGGAGACGATGTACAGGCTATCTCAGGCATTCTCACAGTTATAATATCTAAGGGCAAGTTTCAGAGGTTTAACAGAGCTTAGAACAGGTGGCAACAAGTGACTATACAAGATTCCCTCCATTTGGCGCCAAATTGGACATTTTTTGAATGTGGTAACCGGTTACCACATATGGGTAATCGGTTACCCTGGGAAAAATTTACCAAGGAATTTGAATTTTTAGCATTGCAAATTTCCAATCATTTTCAACCATTGATTTCACATGATCATCATTGGAAGGATCTAGAATTGTTTCAATTTTCACCATTTCTCTCCAAATTTCAAACACTCCACTCCTAATTCCACTCCTAATTTCCATTCCAAATGCTAATCCATATTCCAAACCATACTTTGATTCCAAACCTAGAGCTTATTTAAGTGAATTTGCTCCAAACCTCACACAATTACCTTCATTTTTCATCTCAATTTCAGAATTTGCTCCCAAATTCTCTCAACTTTCTCTCAACTTTTTCACTCCCAAAACCTCCATTAAAGCTCTTTTCACTTGAGTTCATTGATTCTTCATTAGAATCCTTGAGTTCTAGAGTTAAACCTCAATCATTCATCTCTATTATCTTCAATTCATCATTCAATTTTCGTTTGGATTTGGATCTGAATTTGGAAGCTAGACTGAAAGTGCTTTTTTGGATTATTTTTGCTTGATCTTGCTTGTTCTTCATTTATACCATAAGAAAGCTCTTGGATCTTGAAGAATCTCTGGGTTTCTAGCTTGGATTTGTTAATTTCAAGTGAATCAACACTCACCAAAGCAAATCTCAGCTTTGAAGGTTGGTAATTATAGATCTAATTCAATTCTGAACTTATTTGCATAATCACAATGTAGATCCATGGCTTTTGATGTTTTTTGATCCATTTTTATGATTTGGATCTTTGTGATTTGTGATTTCAGTGTTTGATTGTGTTTACATGATGCTTGATCATTGATATTTGATGTTAATTTCGTGCTTAATTGATTGCATGTTCATGTGATTGATTGGATAAGTTGTTTGGCGCTGAAAACTGGTTTTGAAAGGGGTTCTTCTGTTTTTGGTTCAGTAGTAATCGGTTACCACATATGGGTAACCGATTACCCTTCATAAATTTCACATTGCAGGCTATGTTTTTAATAGGTAATCAGTTACCTGATTACAGTAACCGATTACCACTGAACAGAGTGCCTTGTTTTTGCATTTTTCTTGCTTGTTTAGGGTTCCTTTTCACATATAAACTTCATGATTTGATATTATGCATTTATGTGATTTGTTTTTGACATATTGCATTGTTCTTAAATGTTTGATCTCGATTATTCGACAAGTAACATCCGGTTTCCGAATGAATGCATAACATGCTAATGTTGCTTGATTGATGAAGGATCACATGCTTTGCTTACTAATATCATGTTAATTGGTTATCATGAATGTTTGCTTTGCTGGATATTTGATGCACGTTTGCATTTATTTCCGATTATGCTTTGTTGCGCGCTTGTTTGATCGTTCGATCGTTCAATTTGAATGGAAAAGCATGTTGATGTTGATGATTCTTGTTGATGCAATGTTGTTGATCAATTATGTTTGATTATTGAAACATGCTCATACTTGCATATATCTAACCATGATTAATACTTGCTCTTGATTAATTGCATTCATGCTCACTTGCTGCCCAACTTTTCACAGCTGTGGTTGTTTTGAATTATGCATGTTGTCTTTGCTTGCTTGCTTGCGGCCTGCCTTTTTACACTTATTTTTATGTTGGAACATGTGTTGTTATAGGTTGTCTTACTTGTGTGCTGGATTTTACTGTTGCCTTGTGCAGGAGGCGCTGTTGTAGTTGCTATTTTTGCCTTGCTTTCTTATTTTCGCTTTGCCTTTGCATGTTCCCTTAGGTTTCTTGTTCCAATTTAATTACTTATTTAATTTGGAGTAGGATAGACACTAGGAGTGCAATCCAAGCATGACAACAAGTAGGCTAGTCCCTTTTAACCTCAACCTTAGGTCCATCTTTTGCATGCTAACATTAGGATAGAATCTCCTTTCGTATCCCAACTTTAGGACCACTTTGCATGACAACGTTAGGGCTGAGTTTCCCTTAGACCTTCCGTGCGTCTCTCTTCTCATCTCAAAACACATTCTAACTCATCTAATAAATACGATGAATGTTGTACGCTACAAGCCTTAAGCACATGAGAAATAATGAGTGGGGGTTTCTCCTCACTTGTCTAGAGTGTTTAATGTATGCCCTTTAGGCGATATGCGATGCATTTGCTCCTATGTCATAGTCTTTAGTGCAACGTGAATCACAAAGCAAACTAATTCACTTCACTAAACCTCACAAAAAAAATTCAAACCTTTTATCCTTCGGGATTTGTGTTTCAAACTCACTTTCAGAAAAGAGTACATTACTTTTCTGTTCTATCGCAGACATGCATCGTCCCTAACTGCTGGAATGGGAACTTAACATCGCTCGTAAAAAACACTTAACCAACCTGTAATTTTGTTTTACCTGAACTACATTTGCTCTAATTTCTCATACCAGGTAAGAATATATAGGCACAAGACGGTGATGTCTTGGAGAGCAACCTTCCCCCATCACCCATAGTTTTTTGAACTACGTTGACTCTGACTTTCCCATTGAACGAGGGAATACATAGGCATAGGGAGGCAATGTCCTATCGAGTCTTTTTCTTTTTCTTTTATTCTCATTTAGCAGTAGCTTATAGATAAACACACCCTTTGATTAGACAACAAGCATGGATACCATTGAGTACAACAGACGTGAGGGGTGCTAATACCTTCCCCTTGCATAACCGACTCCCGAACCCAAGATTTGGTTGTGATGACCTTGTCTTCTCCTTTCTTTTAGGTTTTTCTTCGATCATTTCCTTTCCCTCTCTTTGGGATAAATAATGTTTGGTGCCGACTCTTTTTTTTTTCCGCCGGGTGTTTTTCGCAATTGCGACAACTATGTTCATATCAACTGTTATAATAAGACTATGGAGTTTCCCGAGTTTGGTGATAATGGAGAGTTGATGTTCTTGTCTGCTAAGCAAGTAGACGAATTTCTAGACGATGAAGCTTCAATGTTTGTGCTGTTTGCATCGTTGCAAGTTGATCGGGAAGCTGCGAGTGTCAAATTACTTGTTGTCCGTGAATTTTTAGAGGTGTTTCCGGATGACATAAGTGATTCGCCTCCAGAGTGTGAAATAGAGTTTGCGGTGGACTTGATACCAGGTATGAGTCTGATGTCAATGGCTCCTTAATGGATGTTCGCTTCTTAGTTAAGTGAATTGAAGAAATAATTGGAAGAATTGCTTGAGAAGAAGTTTATTCGACCGATTGTTTCTCCCTGGGGTGCTTCTGTGTTGTTAGTTAAGAATAAAGATGGTAGTATGAGGTTGTGTGTTGATTACAAGCAGTTGAGCAAGGTGACTATCAAGAATAAATATCCACTTTTGAGAATTGTCGATTTGATGGATCAGTTAGTAGGTGTTTATGTGTTCAGCAAGATTGACTTGAGGTCGGGTTATCATCAAATTCACGTTTAGCCTGATGATATTCCGAAGACGGCTTTCAGAACGAGGTATGGTCACTACGAATACACTGTGATGCTGTTTGGTGTATAAAATGCACCAGGTGTTCATGGAGTATATGAATCGGATTTTCCATGAGTATTTGGATAAGTTTGTTGTGGTTTTTATTGATGATATTTTAATATACTCTAAATCTAAAGAAGAGCACGATGAGCATTTGAGGATTATGTTGCAAGTATTGAAAGAGAAGAAGTTATATGTAAAACTGTCGAAGTGTGAGTTTTGGTTGAAAGAAGTGAGTTTTCTTGGCCATGTGATTTCAAGTGGTGGAATTATTGTGGATCCTTCTAAGATTGATGTTATGTTACAGTGGGAGACTCTAAATTCTGCTACTGAGATACAGAGTTTTCTTGGGTCAGCAGGTTACTATCGCAAGTTCATAGAAGGTTTTTCTAGATTGGCTTTACCGTTGACTCACTTGACTTGAAAGGGTCAACCTTCTGTGTGGGACGTTGCATGTGAAGACAATTTTGTGGAGTTGAAAAAAAGGTTGACGACCGCTATGGTATTAATCTTACCTAATCCGAGTGAGTCTTTTGTGGTATACTGTGATGCATCAAAGATGGGTCTTAGTGGGGTATTGATGCACAATAGTTAATTTGTTGCTTATGCTTCGAGGAAATTGAGGGTTCAGGAAATGAATTATCCTACGCATGACTTAGAGTTGGCAGTTGTGGTGTTCGTGTTGAAAATTTGGAGACATTATCTTTTTGGATCTAAATTTGAAGTGTTTAGTGATCATAAGAGTTTGAAGTACTTATTTGATCAAAAAGAGTTGAATATGAGGCAGAGGAGGTGGTTGGAATTGTTGAAGGATCATGATTTCGATTTGAATTACCATCATGATAAAGAAAACATGGTGGCTGATGCATTGAGCAGAAAGTCATTGCATATGTCGATGCTTCTAGTAAGAGAATTAGAATTACTCGAGCAGTTATGAGATCTGAGTTTAGTATGTGAAAAGACTTCTGATAGTATGAGATTGGGTATGTCGAAACTGACTAGTGGTATTCTCGAAGAAATCAGAGTGGACCAGCAATCTGATTTGAGGTTGGTTGATCAGTCGATCTTAACTAACCAAGGTAACAGAGGTGAATTCTAGATTGATGAGAACAATGTGATGAGGTTCAGAGATAGGGTGTGTGTTCAAGATGTTCTAGAAATTAAGAAGAGTGTTCTTGAAGAAGGGCATTGAAGTAGATTGAGTATCCATCCTGGTGCTATGAAGATGTATCAGGATTTGCAGAAATTATTTTGGTGGATATGTATAAAGAAGGACATTGTGGAGTTTGTTTACGCGTGTTTGACTTGTTAAAAGTTAAAGATTGAGCATCAGAAACCTTTGGGTATGATACAACCGTTGAATATTCTAGAATGGAAATGGGATAGTATTTCCATGGATTTTGTGTCGGGATTGCCGAATATTGTAAAGGGGAATTATTCAATTTGGGTGATTGTGGATATATTAACTAAATTGGCTCATTTCTTACGAATGAAGATTAATCATTATATGCAAAAGTTAGTTGAGATGTACATTGAGGAAATCGTGAAGTTGCATGGGATACCTTCGATTATTGTGTCAGATAGAGACCTAAGATTTACGTCGAGGTTCTGGAAAAGTCTACAAGATGCTTTGGGTACTAATTTGAGGATGAGTTCTGCATATCATCTGCAGACGGGAGGCCAGACAAAGAGGACTATCCAGTCATTAGAGGATTTGTTGAGGGCTTGTGTACTGGACCAAGGAGGATCTTGGGATAACCATTAGTCGTTGATTGAGTTCACATACAACAATAGTTTTCATGCTAGTATTGGGATGGCGCCAAATGACGCTTTGTATGGTAGAAGGTGTAAAACTCCATTAAGTTAGTATGAGTCAGGTAAGAGTGGTGTACTCGGACTTGAGATTGTGTAGGAGATGACTGAGAAGGTTAAGATGATCCAAAAGAGGATGAGAGCTTTGCGGAGTCGTCAGAAGAGTTATCATGATAAGAGAAGGAAGACAATTGAATTCCCATAGGAAGATCACATGTTTTTAAGGGTTGCGTCGGTGAATGGTGTGGGTCGATCTTTGAAGTCTAGGAAGCTCACTCCATGTTTTGCTAGTTCGTATCAGATTATGCAGAGGATAGGGGGTATCCTATCATATTGCTTTACCGTCGTCGCTTGCAAACTTACATGATGTTTTTAATATGTATCAGTTGAGGAAATAGACTCTAGATCTGTCGCATGTGATTCAGATGGATGACGTACAGGTGAGAGATAACCTGACTATTGAAGCATTACATGTGCAGATAGATGGACGAGAAATGAAACAACTGCAGGTTAAATACATAGCTTTGGTGAAGGTGTTATGAGGTGGACTAGCTAATGAAAGTTGGACTTGGGAACACAAAGATCATATGAGGGAGTCGTATCCGACTCTGTTTCCTTCAGGTAATTTTTGAGGACGAAAATTCTTTAAGTGGGGGAGAGTTGTAACACCCCAAATATAATCAGAGTATTTATTTAATTAGTTTATTATGAATATTTGTGATTTCGGTGAATTTGGTGAAATATCATGATGAATGATTATTTGTGTTGTGGGGTGTTTAGGAGTTAAGAGAGTATTGAGGATATTTAGAAAATGTATGATCAATTAGAATTATTTTGATAATAATAATAGTAGAATAATGTGAATAATCTTATTTAAATTATTATTATTATTTTAAATAAAAGGAGTGGAACACTAAGGGCTAGATGGTAATGTTGGGTGGAATAAGTGAGGACGAAGTTGGGAAGACATATTAGGGGTCCTAGGGGTAAGTTTGATAAAAGGGAAAATAGCGAAGTGAGGAATTCATTCTGAACGACCGTGTTTTGGAAGAGAGCTCTGGGGAAAAGTAGAAGAAGATACTAGGGCTCAGAGCAATTTTTGAAGAACTCAAGAGGAAGATCAAAATTGAATTATCAAAGTTATAGGGAGTATTGATTTTAATTATAATGGATATAGATTGTAGATGTATGTAGTTAGTTTTGGGGTTTTAGAGAATGGTGATATTTTGACGAGAGTGAGATGATTTGTGATGAAATTGGGGTTTATATTTGTATAAGATGATATATATGAAGTCTATGATGATGTGTTGTTATTGAGTTGTAATTACTATGTGATTTGTATGCATTTTCATACTGCAAGAGGTGGAAATTGCAAGGGTTTTGGGTCTGGTTTAATGCAAAAACGCACAAGCAGAATTTGTGATGCGCACATTTCGCCGGGCGAGCAATGTGTTTTGTCGAGCGAAAGTGATTTTTCTTGGAGGTCTCCAGGCGAAAGAGGAAGCGAATGAGGGGTAGAAAACAGGTGTTACTAGAATTTGTATTGGGGAAGGAATTCACCCCTATTTCGCCAGACGAACACCAGGCGAGCAAGAGTTGTTTGTTTTCTTTTCTTTCTTTATTTTGTGTTGCCTTGTATCTTTTTGTCCGCATGCTTTTAGTAATTGATGTGTTATATTTTGATGATTATAACATGATGATTTGTGATGTAATATGAATAATTGTGATATATAATAATGATGTAATACTATGATGTTTTGATGAATTTTCATGAATGATGATACAACTTTGACGACCCTGTGATGATGATTATGACGTTTTGCATCATGCGTTCATAGCATGTTAGGACTTCGGTCTAATGAAAACGTTAGGACTTCGATCAGTGGTGGCTTCAAACCTATTGTGTGGATAAGGGTGTTTATGACGTGCACCGGTTCTTGTGTAAAATCGATCCTATTGGTGGGGATCTTTGGAGGGTGATGGCCCAGTGTCCATCAAAATGATGAATTGGTACCACATGCATGAGTCCATGTTGTTGCATTCCATACTATGTGGCATTGCATAATGATTGAATAAATGTCTTGCGGATGATGTTATAAATTGATGGATGTTTTAGTGTTGATTGTGATTTGATAGTATGATGATGTGATGAATGAATTAATGATGATATTCATGATTAATATATCTTATCTTTATATCTTATATAATGACTTTTGATTACTCACCCTGCCTGTTTGAATATTACCTCCACGTGGGTAATGTGGAGGTGATCAGGATTAACTCTCTTGGTGCGTGAAGATTAGCTTTGTAGTATGTTGATTATTTCTGTTGATTAGAGGATCTTGCTCTGATATGTAACATCGAGTCGAGATGTTTGAGTCGAACTTTTATGTTTTGATTTCTTTCCAACATCATGACACTATGAGTTTATTATTTTTTAAGACGTCTTGATTTATGAACTATGTTATATTTTAATTTTTCCGCTGTGTAGTGTTGATTGAATTTATGATGACAGAACCTGTGTTACGGAGCAGAATGTTATTATGAAGTTTTATGATGAAATGTGGCACCCTTGTGGTGATGTACTCTGATATAATTGTTTATAATTATCGTGAATTTTTTTGGGGTAGAATGGTGTTACACTGAGCATTAAACAAAATACCTCTGACTCTGTGATGTTTTCTATAAATTTTCTTTTGAGCTGGAGTTAAGTTTTTTCTGTCAGATACCATACCAACATTGTAAACAGTGATCTAAATACCATCTTCAAGTATATCTCATAACTCACCATCAAGTCCAATGATATATGTGTACATCTTAATTTTCCACTATTAGAACTCAGTGTAGTCTCCACTGAATAAATGAGGTTTAGTAGAGTAGTGATCTCTCTCATAACCAATGTTTTAAAAACTGGACTGAACTAGGCGGTTCAACCGATTGGACCAGGAACCAGAGATGAATCTGATTGGGTCAACCTTTCAAAACTTTTAGTGGATTAAAATTGGAGTAAAACTGAATTGAACCGTCCAAAACCATTCGAACCAAAGAACTAGATCCAGTTTTGTAAAACCGTTTGGTTCAAAACAATGCATCAAATTGACCATTTTTAATATTTTTTTTAAGTTTAATATGTCAATATCAAAACTTAACATACAAACTTCTAAGTTTTGTCATGTTATGGTCGTTCAAATATAGTCACGTTGTCCAACTTAATATTGATTGTCGTTCAAGTTAATATAGTTAGTTGCTGCCAATTATGACTGTTTGTCGTAGTTCAACTCAAATTCGATTTTTGTTGTTCAATTAAGTATATTGTATTGTTTTTTTTAGTTTTTTTTTATCTTATTTAATTTAGGTATTCTTAATTATTTAAACATTATTTTAGTTATTATATTTTATTATTTTAGGTTTGGTTTAAATTAGTTTAACTTATTTTATTGTAACTCTTTGGTTTTTTCAAATTATTCTTAAATAAAGGTTGAAATGAAGTGTACAATTATTTTATGTTGATATATGTACTATCGATATTGTTGTATTAAGTTTGTAATGAATTTTTAAAATATGTATTTTATTAATTTGTGAACATGTGATTATATGTGACATATCTATGAAATTTAGTTTCATATTATTAGTTTATTTAATAAACGGTTTGACCGTTGATTTAACTAGTTGAAGCAATTGAACCTTAAACCGGAAGTTTCACCTGTTCAATCTTCGGCTCAGTTTTTAAAACATTGCTCAGAACCACTGTAATCACGGGGAAATCCTCTTTCAATGGTACTAATAGTAGGATCCTCAGTATACATATTTTTCTCGTTGGATCTTTATGTGTACCACTATTAATTGTTACGCATAGACCTTACGCTGATGTCAACTGAAGGTGAGAAAAATGCATAAGAAGGGGGTTGAATTATGTTTGCCAAATATTTTATACTTCTGATCAGAGTTCAAAATCTAAACATAAGTTCAGACTCTAATTAATAAATGCAGCGGATAGAAAGACAAAAGTAAATAAATGGGTAGAGAAAACACAAAAGTTGTCCTGGTTCCTCTCCAACAGAGAGTAGTCCAGTCCCCTTGCAGCACAAGATATTTCCACTATAATCAATTAGATTACAACTGCTGATACGCTTAAGTATAAAAATTTTCTGCTCAGACCCTCAGTCCAAGACTTCCTTTCTTAATCAGCACTTGATCAAGACTTCCTGCTTAGATCCTCAGATCCTAAGACTTTCCTACTTCAAACCCTCAGGTTCAAGACTTCCTTGCTCAGACCTACAATTCAAGACTTCATGCTTAAACCCATCAGATTCAAGTCTTCCTGCTCAGATTCCACAAATCCAAGACTTCACTGCTCAAGCCCAAGGCAAGAGACTTTTATCTAAACTGACTGTTTAGAGAATGAATAACTTATAACAAGACTTGTCTAAAACTCAGAGGTATTTAAATATAATACAACACATTTTATCACTAAATATTCTTAACCTTTACAAGAATAAGAACTCCTAACAGATTATCTTCTCTTGAGCTGTTAAAAGTTGTGTAAAGTGCGTGTATATTTCAGTTTTAGTTGTAGTATTATTCTCTTAGTTGAACTTCAATTCTTCTACTCCTTTTATAGCTGAAGAAATAGAGTCGTTGAAGCAACTCAACGACTATATCCAGATCAAATCTTCTTGTACATCTTCTTTTCCAATAAATCAAGTGTTGGAACTCGTAGCCAAAGAATTATCTGCTGAACAAGGCCTTTGTCCAGAGAACTTTTCAATGAAATAAGTACAATACAATCTTTTGAAGATAATGTCAACTATTCTCGAGTCCCATGATTTCTGAGAATGAGTTGACATTACTCAGTTTCAGAGGCAAGTATAACATGCGTATGACTCTAAAATGTACTTTTGATAACTTTATGATCAGGCTCTCTCACGAGTACTCAATCAAATTCGTATCATTTCTTCTTTCGTGACAGAATCATTTTCATCAAATAAATGTAATTTTGTACACAAAAACCAGCTAGTTAGAAATCCTAATTGTTCTTCAAATACTTTGTTATCATCAAAACTATGGAGGATATATGGTATGAACCAAATTTGTCTTAACGACATTGTCAAGTGACTCTGAGGACATGAGTTACCCTTCTACTTTTCAAAGTTAGGAACCTTGAATTTGACATGGATCTTGATATAAGATACCAAGCATAAATCATGAGCATTTTTACCAAATAGGTTTTTCCCCTTCATAGCTTTCAACTCTCCTGCAATTCTTAAAATTGATCCTAGAATTCATCCATTCTCTCACTTGGAGTAGTGTGGTAGATAAGATCCTCTACTTGTGGCACATTATGCACAACTAGAGAAGCAGTGGCCATCCTGAGTTGAACAGGAGGAACCTAACTCACCAAACGAGCCTTAGTAGCAGGGTTGAAATTTTCTGACACAAAATTGAGAGGCATACCCCAACGATAACCAGCAGGCATCTGATTTTGACGCAGAGGTCCAGGAGGTACAGTAGATACAACACGAGTTATTGCAATCTCAAATATAACAGTCGCTTGAAGCTGAGACAAAGGTGGAGGCTGATTTTGAGCTGCCACCAAGGATTCTAACAGAGCAGTCATTCTCAAAAGTTGGATTCAAAAATATTTGAAAATGATCAAAAATAAAATGGAAAATAAAAATTAAGTGAAAAATAAAAGAAAATATCAATAAAATGCAAAAATGAATTTAAAAATTATGCAAAAAATATATGTGATGCAAAATATTTTTAGAGATTTTGTGTAAAACATTTGGATTAAAACGACTTAAAAATTAATTAAACTAAAATGAAAATAAAATAAAAAAAGAAAATAAAAAATGATTGAATTAGGGCGCCAACGACTAGTTTCTCATTTGAAAACACACGTGAAGCACTTCATCTTCAATCTTTGGATTGATTTCTTCAAATCCATGAACTCATGTTTTTAGCCATAACCAAACATGGATTCAGATTCCAAACACTTCATCATTCATGTCTATTTGCATCAAAGCCATTGATTGGGCCTGAGCAAAGAGAATTTGCTCAAGAACACGAAGAACCCTAGTTCTTCAAAGTAAACTTAAATGACTAATACACAATATAAATTTCAGATAGTTGAGGGATTTTGATCAGTGAATCAAGACGAACACACTAGTAACTTATTTGCTAAAGAATTTAACTTGTAGCTACCTTTTCAATTGAAGCTTTGAAGGTCAACAATGGTGGATTTGGAAGTCTGGTTCCAAGGAGTTTCAAGCCGCAACAATGCTTCAGTTAGCTTTAGAGGAGGCCGATGAAGAGTTTTAGGGGAAGATTCAAAGTAAAAAGAGCTTGAATCAAAGGAATGGTTAACTGGTTTTTTTAGGTATCAGGTTCAAATGGTTTCAGAGTTTCTTTGGCTATCAAAGCTTGGAAATGAAGCCAAATGCTTCCTTTATTTATAGAAAATGAAATAATAAGATCACACATGTGAAATGGATTCGAATTCAGGTGAATTAGGGTTGAATTTGGATGATTTGCAATGCGTGGGAAAAGAGGGATGAAAAGTGTGATTTAGTGATGAAAGTTGGTCGTTTTTCACTTTCTTGCATGCGTTTTGGTTGTACAAAATGTTCACACATGTGAAGGTGATCCTAAATTGAAAATGCTATGAAATTCGTGACCTAAAAGTTGAGCAAAAAGTAGAGCTCAAGGTATCATGTTTGAAGCTAGGCCAAATGAAATTCACTCGTGCGTTTTTTATTTTTGTATGTGCCAAATGTTCCTTTGATTGCAAAGAATTCAATGTAAAAGAACTACATCAAAATTATGCTTGGATTGAAAATGGAATTGATTCAAAGTTAAAGTCGTAACCTGATTTCTAGGTCAGGCGTTAGGTCGAACCAAGTCTTGGCCTGCCTGGCCAGCTTGACACCTTGTGTTCATGACATCATAACTTTTAATCCCCTCGGGCTAATTAAGTAAAACTTAGGCCAAATGTTCCTTGCCACGAGCTTAAAAAAAGGCACAAAGAAACTTGTTAATCAGATGCTTGAGCTAGAAATGACATGGGTGTAAAGTATGGATCATGACAAGGCTTTAGGCACTTTTGGCAACTTGGCCACTTCCAAAATTGATGTCCTTAGAGGTTGAATTGATGTTTGACCCTTTAATAAAAGTTGTAGAGTAGTTCAAATGTGACATTTGGATCAAATTAGATTCCAAAAATATTGAGAAATGAGAGAGTTATGGTGTTTGGACCAAGTGACACGCCAAACATGATTTTAGATCAACCAAACATGTGCCAACTTGAAATTTCTTGCTATTTCTTGCATCCAAAGGACCAATGATGGACACTTTAATACCAAATGAAGGAAGCTTGATTGTCCCTTAAATAATATTGATAATTGCTTGAGGGTTGGATGGAGATGACATGAAAATGAACACATGAACCATACTTAAATCAACTTTAAAATCGTGCACCAAACTGGAATTTCTCTTGATCAAATGATGTTGAATGAAGCTTGACATGAATGTGACCTAAGATTATAGGTCATGCCTTAAAGTGAAAGCTCTTTTGGACCACTTGTTGACCAAAACTTTGACTTTGAGAATCCAAACCCTAATTTAGAAACCAAGCTTGATCCTTTGATTGCAACTCCTACATTGTACAATAAGAAAAGAAAACAACACATATTTTTTGCATTTTGAATAAGGTTAGTAAAGTTAGTATGTAAAAAAGCAATAAAGGTAACAAGAAACTAAAAGGATGATTTGTAATCTCTCACAAAGGTAAACCCAAAGAGGTGAAGGTTAGGAGGATGGCATGGTTGTGATCTTGATTTAAATGCAAATGGTATGATAGGTGAAATCTTAGGAGTAAAAATTTGGATACGACAATGTGTATATAAATGAGTCCATTAGGCTCTTATGTCATGCTAAGACCAAAAATTAAAGTTTGTATGATATTATATATATGTGAAGGAATCATACCACGACTCCCTGAAAATAGGTAGTAAATAATGTCCCCTAGTCACGGGGGAGCAGTTACTAACTCCAAAAGTTTCCTAAACCCTAGATCCAAAAGACCTCATATATACGTCTTCCTTAACGGGAGAAAGGATAAATCATAACTCTCACACAATATCCAAAGCTACACACTTGCACATAAAGTCTCTCATGTCACGTGAGTAGAACCTCAAAAACCACCACAAACACTGCCATACATGGTTTTTTGCTGCTGTGGACAAACTCTAACTTAAACAAACTATTACAAACCTACTAAGACCTTTGAGTATCCCTGCCTTTAAAGAGATAACATACACACTTGTACTTTTTAACCAATACAAAAGTTATTTCCTTTCTTTTATTCTTTCCTAATTTAACTGATGTTAGTTGCATGTTTTTATTTTATTTATTCTTATATATATATAACAATGCATTTTTTTAGTTAATAAAAAACATTTTCTTTTTAATTAATTACACGTCAAATTTCAATATATAATTTTCAAAAAAATATTTCACATTTTATTTTTTAACTTAACTTTTCATTTATGCCTATAGGATAGCATTTTTCATACAATTTTTTAAAATAAATTTGGTTTATGTTGACATGAAGTAAAAATAAAAATTACACCAAATTGAATTTCATAATCATCTTAAAATGATAATTTTATTTATAATATTGAGCTGAGAAAGTATATTCATATCTATTAAATATGGAAAAAAAAACACAATAAAATAAAAAGTAATACACAACATGTTTTATTTGAGACCAAAAATGGCTTCAAACATAATCTTTTATGAGACTACTAGCAGGAGTATCACACGGGTACTGTCTGTATTCACACGTTACGTTGCGAAAATTATTTGTCAATTATGTAATTTATTTGTTTAGATTCTAAATTTTTTTACAGCATAACCAATTTAATAGGTTAATAAATCTAACAACAATATGGAATTCAAAAATATGTAAAAATATCATTCAATACACAATATGTAATACTCCCTCTGTTTTTTTTTTATAAGTCGTTTTAGATTTTTTACAGATACCAAGGAAGTTATTAACTTTTGCTAATTTTGTAAATATATTATAGGGTATTCCAATATTATCCTTTTTAAAAACACTCAAAATCTCTTGTTTCAAAATATACCAGATTAATCATTATGATTTGTCGATGGAATATCTAGATTGCATTTATTCCAATATATTCCATGAATAAAACATTAAATTAATTAAATTTATACGTGTCTTTTTCTATCCTACACTAATTCCTTATTTTTCTCCCTCCCAAATTTTCCATCACTCACCAAAAGATACGCTAAAGCACTCTGGGAGAAAAAATTAAGATTTTTTTTTTGTTAAATTTTTCCCTCCAAATTCTTATGGCTCTTCATTAATTTTTTTTCAAATTTCCCTCTAAATATTTCATTGTACTTCTTTTTTGTATTATCAATTTTCTATAAATTTAGACTAACTCACCTTGTATTATGCCAATTTTTTTTCAATTTTTTTCAATTTAGATTTTTTTTCCAATATTTTAAAGGATTTTTTTGTTATGATAGGAAGAAGGATTAAAAAATGAACAATATATAAAACTTGAGAATTCACATTGAGGAGAGATACTTCTGAGTTTTAATTGGGAGTTAATATATTCTTAAGAGAGAGGAATTTTGAAAAAATCACAAATTAATATAGAGTTTTATGAGAGGAAGACTTTTTCTATAAAAAGTTGGACTAATGCATTGAAAAACAATATTCATAATGTCACTCTGCATTGGAATACAAGATTCACTGAATTATGAAAATTATAGAAAAAAGAGATGAATTAGGGGTATTTTAGGAAGAAAAAAATTAATTCTACATAGAAATTACAAAACGACTTATATTTTGGCACAATTTTTTTTCCAAAACGACATATAATTAAAAACGGAGGGAGTAATAATTTTCTAATAGAATTTTACATTCCTACAATAGCATGAGTAAATATATCAAACTTAATTCAATGTATGAAAAATAAATTCAAATGATCAATTCTACAGCCGGTATCTTATAGATTTAATATATGAATATTAAAATGACTAGTCTACAACTGGTATGTCATAGATACGTTCACGTCTACCCATGGATTATGCCTACAATTTGAGTAATTACCAAAACTTAGTTGAATTCAGATGAGTAAATTCTAAAACTACATTGTGAATAAAATCATGTTTCCAATTTAAATAATATATGGTTATCGCATAGGTCCCGTCTTTATTCACACGCTACATTGCGAAATATCACTTGTCAAACCTACAAACTTTTTCCAGACTCTAAAGTTTTACAGCGTAACCAACTTAATGGGTTGATAAATCCAACAACAATATTTATATCAACATATAAACTTTTTCCCTTTAAAAAAATTATTTTAACTTATTTCCGTGTATAAAATTATTTACATCATCATGTAGACTGTAACGCCCGTTCATTTTAAATTAAATTATTTATGAATTGTTGGTGCGCCTTTATGTGTGAGTGTGTCTGAGAGCGTTGGTGGATGTCCTAAAGTATAGGAAACCATTTAATAAACCATTGAGTTTGATAATAATATAATATAATTAATAATGATGATAATTTAATAACTAGTAGTAATATATTATTATTATTAATATTATTATTATTATTATTATTATTATTATTATTATTATTATTATCATTATTATTATTATTTGGAATATTAGTGGATGGAATGAGAGAAGGGATTTATTAGATAAGTTGTGGGAGAAAGAGGGTTATCACGATAAACTGCTCAGAAAACCAAAATTGAGGAAAAAGGTTGAAGAGAAGGAAAAAGGAACGTGACTGTGGAGAAAGTAAGAATAGAAGAATTTTCATCGGTGAAATTGGAAGAAAGTTGCAGGAGAGTTACCGTAGAACGGAACCAGAACCAGAAAGCTTGGAATTGACCTCTATTCAAGGTAAGGGTGGGGTTCAATTCTATAACTGTGGGTATGATGGATTTCATGAATGGTATGGAATCATAGGGTTAACGTTCCTGTAGGTCGATAATTATTAAGGAGTAATGTTTCCCGTAGTGATGTTACCGTAGTAACGTTTTCGTAGTAATGTTCCCGTAGGTTGAGAAATATTAAGGGAATATTAAGGGTAAATGTTCCCGTAGGTTGAGAAATATTAAGAGAATATTAAGAGTAAATGTTCCCGTAGGTTGAGAAATATTAAGGGAATGTTAAGGGTAAATGTTCCCGTAGGTTGAGAAATATTAAGAGAATATTAAGGGTAAATGTTCTCGTAGGTTGAGAAATATTAAGGGTTAATGTTTGTCTACGCCTACATTAATGGTTATGTCATTAGTTTATGTAGTAATGTTGGGAATCGGCGCCGACATGCGCTAATTTCCTATTTGTTGAGAAAAGGTTGTTATTATGCTCTTACTTGATCGACTTCAGGTAGAGAATCAAATCATAGATATAGTTCCCGTTACCCGATAAATGTTAGGGACGAGGTTTTTCTATGTAGGAATGAATGTGTTATATCGTCAGTGTTGTACGATGTTGTATGTTTGCCCTTAATGAGGCAAGATTAGTTGCCCTGTAGTTAAAGAACCTTTTCAGGAACTATAATTAATTTAGTGAGTAAAAGTTGTAATGTTGTTCTTACGATAATGTGTTAAATTCTTAACTGTTGAAAGTATGTTGTTATTGTTCCTCTACATGAACATATTGGAAATGATGAATACTTGATGCATGTGAAGTTGTTATATTACGGTTGAGGAAATGTTATTATAATATTCTCCTTGGATTATGTGGATAAGTTGTAGTTATATTACCCGTATGAAGGTATATGAAAATGTGTTGAGTTCTTATTTGTAGTAATGATATTGTCAGTTGTTCTCTGACATGAAAATGCTGTTGAGTTCTCAATTGTAGAGACGAGGTTGTTTTTAATTGTTCTCTGCGAAAATGTGTTAGAGTCTTATTCGTAGGAACGATACTGTTGGTAGTTCTCTGATATGAACAGATTGAAATGGTGAGTCCATAATATATGCAAAATGTGATGTTTCTGTTATGGATAATTGGTTGTAGGCGTGATGCCTTGTTGCACGGTTGTTGCACAGTTGTTGTTGTTGTGTTATAGTCCATAATAGTTGCATCTCATAGCATATCATTTGGCCTGGATTAGCGACGGTTGTATCTTTAATGAAAAAATAAAATGATTGTGGAGAGTTGTCTCCCGAATGATTGTGGAGAGTTGTCTCCCGAATTATTGTAGAGTGTTGTCTCCCGAATTATTGTGGAGTGTTGTCTCCCAAAATGGTACCACATGCATATGCACAGTTGAGTTGCATTGTTGAGTCGCATTGTTGAGTTGCGTTGTTGAGTTGTTTTGATGAGTTGCTGAGATATGATGATAATTGTTGTGGTTATGAATAAAGGGTGGTTGTAGTTCATTATTACTAATATTTATGCGAACTGCTGGAATTATAATGCTGTGATAATATTCTGACATGACTTTTATCATGCCTTATGTTATATTGTTGATATCTCACCCTTTACGTTGTATGTTACCTCCATTGGTGGTAATTTGCAGGTAACTCGGAAGAAAGTGTCACTTTATGTTTAAGGTCGTTGGTCGCTCTGATACGTAGCACTCTGGGGGGAATGAACGATTAATGTTATTGTTTTAATTGAATTCCTTGTTGCTGAATTTTATTAAGTACTATGGCAAATAGATTGGTTGTTTCTGATAATGTCAAATGTTGCTTGGATGCATAGTTGTTTTAGTGAATTGATGCAAGATAATTACTTGCTGAATTTTAATAGAATTTAATTATTACGAATCGTTGGAAGTGTATTATAACATGTCGTTTTATGATTAAAATGTTAAACAAATTATCGTTGTTTGTTCATCCGAATTTCGTGCTATGTATGTTAGTAAATGATCTTTTGCAGGTGTATGTGTTTTGGTTAAGAGTTGAAATGTGACACCTCTGATGCGTCTCAGATTTTGGGAGTGTGACGGTCGTCACATTCCTTGACGCTCGTCATGACCGTGACGGTCGTGACATCCATGACGGTCGTCATGAGACTTTATTTGCTGCACTCTGAATTGTTTATGTTGTTTATCTTATTTTTCCGCGATAGTTTAGAGTGGGGTGTTACAATTGGTATCAGAGCAGGTCGGTCCGTCCGGCCAAGTTGTTTAATGTTGTGTATTCCCTGGTATGCGACATGTGTGTGAAAACACTGTCGGTACATGTTTTGTTGTGGAACCTTTGTCTGCAGGAGTGAGAATGATTCAAGTGGGGGAGAAGTTGTGCTTCTCCAGGATGCTGCAAGTGTAGAGTTGTAGCTCAGTGTGTGGTTGAACGCTCTTATGGTTGGTAAAGATGGTTTATACCTGTCGCTACTGCGAAAATCGGCGCCGGCTGAACAGAAGAGTCGCCACCGTGTGTTATTTATCCCACAAGAGGGAAAGGAAACGCTCGAAGTAAACCTCACGCAAAGACGAGAAAGGAATGGTCATCGCAACCAAATCCTGGATTCGGGAGTCGGTTACGCAAGGGGAAGGTATTAGCACCCCTCACGTCCGTCGTACTCGACGGGATCCACGCTTGTTTGGTTTGTCTAAAGGATGCAAAACAATCTATCTACGACTGCTAAATCTAAACGGGAAGGAACTGACTCGATAGAGCATCGCACTCTATGCCTACGTATTCTCAAGAGAGAAAGTCAGAGTCATCGTAGTTCGGGAAACTACAGGGAATTGGCTCGCCAAGACTTCGCGTCTTGTGCCTACGTACTTCCACACAGCATGGAAGATCAGAGCTTTTGTAGTTCAGGCTAACTACGGCTAGACAGGGTGTTCTCACACAGAAGTGAGATTGGACTGGTTTTAAAGGTACGGGAACCTACGGGAACTAGAAACTACAGTCTGGTCTCAAATGCGCACGGGCAAGAGAAAAGGATAATAATCAGTCGTCAGCGGGAAAGTCTCGATCGCACAGCAGCAAGAGAACATAAAAGGTTAGTTGTTAGTGTGCTCGCTAGGATATCGCATCCTATGCCTACATATTCTCATCAAATATGAGAAATTAGAGCAGCTGTAGTTCAGCCTACAGCTAAAACGGGGACCACAACACAAATCTCATTTTATTAATATTCGGAAGGTTACAATGATTAAGAAATAGGACTAACCTCCTAAAAATCTCGTCCAACTATCATGGAAATTCTAATGGAAAAAGAAATGAAAAGAGGGTCCCCTAACAAATGGACCTTTAATTCTGTCTCTAAAAAGGCGTAAAAGAAACTCTTAAAAGAAAATATATCCTAACAAGAAAATATTAAAATACTATTTTTTATTCCACTATATTTTTCATTTTTTCTATTTTTATACTACACATTCTTTTCCTAAATTCTTTTTCTTAAAAAATCTAACCTAAGAAAATAAAAGAAAATAATGAAAAAAAACAAGAGAAAAACAAAAAAGGGGGTGCAAACTGCAGTAGGAGGAGTATACAGTCAGCAGAAAATAAAAGAAACTGGGCCCAGCCCATAAGTGCATTCAGAAAAAAAAAAAAAAAAAAGAAACACAAAAACGGGGGGGTGCAGCGCAGGGGCGTAGGTGTATGCCAGCGACTCCCTGGGCTTAATGTTCAGCCCAATGACCAACAAGGAAAAAAAACGAAAACTCCAGCAAAAACAGGGGGTGCGCGTCTGAACATTGGGTGTATGGACCCAGCAACACAGTTTGGGCCACAAGGCCCACTCAACCCAACGGAGAGGGTTTCCCTGTCTCCCTCACCTCTCCTCAATCCAACAGCTGAAACCCTAACAACCTCCTTCCCATCCTAGCGGCGCCGACCACCCCACAAACCTCTCCGTCTCAACCTTGCTACCTCTGATCCAAGCACAACTTCACCACATAATACTCCCCTCTTCCACTCCTTCAATCTCCCTTTGTCATCCTCCTCCAATCATCTCCACTGTGCAACCGTGAAATTCAAAGTTCAATCGCGATGAAGATTGAAGACCTGATGGCAACTGAAGAACTCGTGACGAGATCTTGAAAGACATGAAGGATCTTGAAGCTGGCTAAAGAAGATCGCAGAAAAAACCAGGAAAACATGTTGGTGTTGTGAAGAACTATGGATCTTTGAAGAAGATCTTGAAATTGCATGCGGAGGACGTTTGGATTTAGAGAGATTCGCGAAGCTCTCCCGGTTAGATGAAGATCTGAGGAAAATCATTCGAAGAAGACGATCATTCTGGAAACGCTCTGATGAACGACGTTGCATGTTCTATGAAGATCGATGAAGATCTTCAAGTCTCTGGAGATGAGCGATGATGAAGATCACAAAATTTGTTGATGAGATCTGGAATGTTGATGAAGTTGCTGGGAACGGCGTTGAAGATCTTGACGCGATTTGAAGGTTTCTGGAGAAAGTTTCTGATAAAGATGATTGCTATGACGAAACGATGAAGATTCAAACCATTCTGGGAAAATCAGGATGAATATGGTGTTCGGATGAAGATTGGAGGAGTTGGATGATGAACGTTCTTGATGTTCTGATGAGCGTTGTGGATGAAGATCGGAGAAAAATCGGTTGAAACGATGGAGAATGGAGGAAAGAGATGAATTCTGGAAATTTTGTGTCTCCGGTGAGGTTGTTACGACGGTCGGAGGGCGGTTACGGTGGCCGGAGTTTGGTGGAGGTGGTGGTTGCATGGCCGGCGGCCATGCGTCCGACGGGGGCTAGGGTGAAGACAGGTGGCTGGAGGGAAGGTGCATGGGTTACACGTGGATGGAGAGAGGGAGGGCTGAGTGAAACGTGGCGTGAAATGGGAGAGAAACGTGGCAAATTGAAGTGGTGGGTCCTGAAGAGTGAAACGTGTGGCCTTTATAGCGCGACACCTGGCGCGAGATTTGGACTGGGCTTTGAATATTGGCCCAATAACATCTAAACGGACTGATTAATGGGTTAACACATGAATTAATACTGAACTAATGATCAATTAACACTTGATTAAACCTAAAACTACAATTAAATGTAAAACGGAAATTAAAACAGTAATTAACCTAAGTGAAAATTAAAACTATCTAATCCTAATTAAAACTCAATTAACATCTAAACAAATGAGATTAAAATCTAATTAAACTCTATTAAATCCTAATTAAATCTAAAAGAGAGGATTAACCTATAAAACTCTATTAATCTCTAAACTAATAAAACTCTATTAAATCTATAAACTCTATTAAATCTATAAACTAATAAGAATAGAAGAAAAACTATTAATTCTATTTAAAAACTCTATTAAAAGAATATCCTATTAAAATCATTTTCTAAAAACCTTCTTAATATCTATAAAAAAATATGATTTATTCTAAAAAGGGATTAAAACTAAAATCTTATTTGAAAACAATTAATATCTATTAAACCTATTTAAAAGAAATCTATAAATTCTAAAAAATGATTTAAAACTATAAAAAATGTTAAAAGAAAACTATTTAAATTCTAGAAAATCTATATTAAAATTTATAAAAGGCTATTAAATCCTAAAAATGCAAATAAAGGCAAACAACCATCATAAAAGAGAGCGCGAGACCATATCGAAGCAAACAGTAAACCCGGACACCAAGAACCTCCAAAATCACTGCGTAAGCTGAAAACACCCAGGAAGCGCGTGACTTCTCAAAATAACCTCCGATTATCCGAATCGGTCTGAAATACCCGAAATGTGAAAAATAAGGCTGTAATCCCGATAAAATCAATATGAATGAGAAAATGCACTGTATGCGGTATGCGAATGCGAATGAGAAATGCGTCGAATCATAAACCAGATAGGAGAACCGGTTGGTCAAATTTTAGGGTGCAACAATACCCCATCATGATTTTCGGCTGTCTATTGACAAATTGAGGGACTGATCAACCTTAATCTGTTGTTGATAATAGATGGGGTCATGTTGGATGGGATAGGCGTGTCTTGCAAGCTTAGATGGCGTGAGCAACGAATTGTCTTGAGTTAAGCTAAGTGCTTAAGAATTGTTTTGATGAGTCGGTGTAGGATGATGCTGAGATGTTTAATTTTGATGGAAACTGTGAGTGTTGATAAAAGTGGAGAAGTTGGTGGTTTACCAATTAATTGTGGTTGCTTGGAAACTTTCCTAGCGAGATAGTGATATACAGCCAAGAAGTGAAGTGGAGTTGTGATCGACTTAGTTACGGAAACTAATTCGATATTGAGAGCTTCATATTATATGTTCGTTGGATGGTCAAAGAACTAAATTGATTGAGTAGCTTTGAGACTTGTGTCTGGTGTGTGTGTTAAGGCAGCGAATTGTGCGATCAAGTAGATTAAAGGTGGGCAGTGACTTCTGATGATTATTAAAGAAAGTAAGATGTGAAATGAAATATTGGTATAATTAGACCTTTAAATATTCCAAGAGTTGAAGATGTGTCGAATGACCTTCTAAGTGTGAAATTGTTGTCGTACGTCGAATTCCGAGATCGCGGCTTTGTACGAAATCAATGTTTTACGGACGAAAGTTGGAATGGATTACGTAGTTGTGTCGGGTAATGTTAGGCCGTGATCAAGTATACTTGTTTTATCGGATTTGATTGATTTTTGTAAGTTTTTGCATTTTGGAGATTTGAGGATTTAAGATTCGGATTGAAATCGAAAGTCGTAGATTTCACGTTTGATGGTTCTAAATCACTAATATATGTTTGATATGAATGAATATGTGGTTGTTTCGAAGAAAATAATTGAATCGGTCGGATTTTCAGGCGAAAATGCTCAAACCCGTAGCAGCCTTTATGCAGAAAAATTCTGTTTTGGAGAAACTTCGAAAATTCATATCTCTTGATCCGTAAGCCAGTTTTAGTTCCCGTTCGAAGTGTTGGAAAGCTAACGAGATGCTCTTTCTAGGAAAAATTGTTTTGAGGCCTGTACCTGGTTCAATTATAGCAGAAAATTGGAAACATATCGTGTGCTGATTTTTGCCGAACCCGACAGGACCATTTGTTGCGTTTTGTGATGCTTTGTTGATATGATTGGGAGATATGTTAAGTGAAACTTCAGCGAGTTTTGGTTATGCTTTAAGGCAACTTGAAGTACATAAGAGGAATCACCTGACAAGTGATTTAGACTTGGTCGTTGTTGTGGTTGTACCGGAGTTGGAGGCTTCAATTAGTTAGCGTGAGACTTGAAATGTTTGGTGACCTCAAGAGCTTAAGGTATTTATTTGATTTGGAAGAGTTGAATATGAGGCAGAGGAAATAATTGGGACTCCGGAAGAATTATGGTTTGGATTGAATTTTCATTCAGGAAATCAAAATGTGGTAGCTTATGCATTGACTTGGAAACCCTTGCATATGCCGATGATGGTGGTGAAAAGAGTTAAGACTGATTGAGCAATCCTGTGATATGAGTTTAGTTTGTGAAGAGACTTCTTATGGAGTTTAGCTTAGTGTGTTGGACCTTACTCGTAGTATTCCTAATGAGATTCAATAAGGTCAGGACTCTGGTTTGAGTTGATAGATTGGTTGAATCTGAGGAGTTAAAGTCGAAGGGATGATTTTCAGATTAATGGAAATGGTATCATGAGATGTCGTGATAGAGTTTGTGTCCTAGATATTATTGAATGGAATAAGAGTATTGAGGTAGATGGAGTATCCATCCCGGTTCTATGAAGCTGTAACCGGATTTGAGGAAATTATTTTGAGGGCCATAGTTGAAGAGATAAGTGGTTGAGTTTGTATGTGCTGATTAGACTTGTTGGAAGTCGAAGGATAAACGTCAGAGACCGTTGGGTTCGATGCAACCGTTGAATATTCCAGAGTGGAGATCGGATAGTATTCCCATGGATTTCGTGTTGGGTTTTCCGGAGAATTTGAGGGATATGATTTTACTTGGGTAATTTTGGATAGAATGACTAATTGGCTCTTTTCCTAACAAGTGAGATTAATCATTCTATGTTGAGGCTAGCTGAGATTGTGCAAGAGACGACTGAAAAAAATCCAAAGGATCCAAGAAAGACGTGTTTTGAGAGTTACGATAGTAACTGGTGTTAGTCGAGCTTGAGGTCTCGGAAGCACACTGTGTTTTGTGATCTGCATCAGAGTGGCACAGCGGAAGCGTGGGAAAAATAGCAGGTTAGACTATTTTACCGCTGTCACTCATGGGAATTTACATGATGTGGTATGTGCCTAAGTTGAAGAAGTACATTGATTCGGATGGATGGTGTACAAGTGAAAGGTAATTTGACTGTTGAGGCATTGTTAGTTCAGGTAGATGAACGAGAAGCAATTTCGAGGTGAAGAGATTGCTTTGGTGAAAGTGGTCTGGTGGGGAGTGTCGCTACTGCGAAAATCGGCGCCGGCTGAACAGAAGAGTCGCCACCGTGCGTTATTTATCCCAACGGAGGGAAAGGAAACGCTCGAAGTAAACCTACCGCAAAGACGGGAAATGTATGGTCGTCGCAACCAAAACCTGGATTCGGGAGTCGGTTACGCAAGGGGAAGGTATTAGCACCCCTCACGTCCGTCGTACTCGACGGGATCCACGCTTGCTTGGTTTGTCTAAAGGATGTAAAACAATCTATCTACGGCTGCTAAATCTAAACGGAAGGGAATTGACTCGATAGAGCGTCACACTCTATGCCTACGTATTCTCAAGAGAGAAAGTCAAAGTCAACGTAGTTCGGGAAACTACAGGGAATTGGCTCGCCAAGACTTCGCGTCTTGTGCCTACGTACTTCCACACAGCATGGAAGATCAGAGCTTTCGTAGTTCAGGCTAACTACGGCTAAGCAGGGTGTTCTCACACAGGAGTGAGATATTAAATTGGTTTGAGAGGTACGGGAACCTATGGGAACTAAGCTACGGTCTGGTCTCAAATGCACTCGGGCAAGAGAAAAGGATAACATCAGTCGTCAGCGGGAAAATCTCGATCGCACAGCAGCGAGAGAACAAAAGGTTAGTTGTTAGTGTGCTCGCTAGGATATCGCATCCTATGCCTACATATCCTCGCTCAGTACGAGGAATTAGAGCAGCTGTAGTTCGGCTACTTTCGGGACCACAGCTCAAATCTCGTTTTATTAACATTCTGAAAATGGTTACAATGATTGAATACGGGAAAATAAACTCCTAGAAAATACTATCCTATCCATCTATAATGGAAAATCAAGCGGAAAATAGTCCCCTAACAAATGGACTTCTATTTCTGCCTCTAAAAAGGTGCAAAATGAAATCTATGAAGAAATTAACTAAAAGAGAATATTACAATGCTATATGAGTGCATATCAAACCTACACTATTATTCCTTTTCTCCATATTCTTTTTCAAATATTTCTTTTCAATATTTCTTTTTTTTAACATTCTTTTATTCACATATTCTTTTATCTTTTCAATATCTCTTTTTTAATATTTTCTCTCAATATTCTTTTCATATGTTTTTTTTCACATATTTTCCTTTCTCACATTTTTTATATATTCTTTTCTTCATATTTTTTCAATATTCTTTTCTTCATTCTTTTTGTTCTACTAATCAAATGAATATAAAAGAAATACAAGGGGGAGGGGGTACATATGAGTACAGGGGAGTATACAAGTAAAAACAAACTAAAGGCCCAGCCCACTTATCTGATTGCTGAAAGAAAAAAAAACGGAGGGATATGCAAGAGGAAAAACGGAGGGTGCGCTGAAAAAATCGTTGGGCCCAGCCCAATATTCTTTTCCAAAACGTACAGAGGGGGGTGAGGAAAGAAATCGAGGGAGTGAATGAAGTAAAGAAAACTTTGGGCCCAAGGCCCAGTCCAACCCAGACTCTTCCCACTTTCATCACCTGAAAACCCTAGCTCAACTTTCTCCCCAAAAGAACACTGTTCATGCCGCTTCTCAATATCCAACCTCTCCTCTCATCGTCTCTCTTTCAATCTCTTTCATTTTCCGTTTCCATCAAAAACAAACCACCAGAAACTCCGACTTCAATCTTCCACAAAGACGTTTATTAAAAAAATAAAGAAAACAGAGGCGAAGATTAGTGGACTCATCGTGAAGAACTTGGACGCGTTCGAGGAAGATATTGTCGAGTCTGGGATCTTGAGTTCTTGCATGAAGGAGACGAATTCTTGAAGGTCTGAAGATGTTGTTGAAGATGTTGACGGATCTATTCGTCGGGTGACTCTTGAAGATGTAGGAGCTGAAGGTAGTTGCTCATGAGGTTCGAAGTTAGCGGAAGGTTTGGAGTTCAGTTTGAGTTCGTTCATGGAGGATTAACGAAGGTTGGCTCAATGGATGATGGAGGAGTCTTCAGATCTGAAGGACAAAACTCATGTTCTTCAAGATGATATTTCGAGATCCGAACAATAACTCAAATTCTCCAAGATGAAGTCCCGATATGTGATGATACACGAAAATGGCAGAGGATCCGAAGGCGTTTGAGTGTTTGAAGGTGGAGACGAAAGTAGATCTGGTTCCATCGTTGTTTGTGGTTGAAGATCCGCAAGATGATGAAAGTTGAAGATCGAAGGTCGTTGATGTTGATATGTTGTTCGTGAAGTTCAACGGTTGATGAGTGCGAAGATCTGTATGAAGATCTTGGTGAAGGTGGATGAACACGAAGGAGGATTGGTTGAGATTCTGGAAAAAATGAAGGTGTTCTTGATGAACGATGAAGGCTGATGATAATTTCTGGAAATATTGGTGAAGGATGATGAACGATTTCCTGGGAAATCTAGATCGGAGAAGACGAATGTTCTTGAGGAAATTCTGGAAACGTTGAAGAAACGATGAAGATTTCGGTGAAATGTGGTTTTCCAGTGAGTTTGTTGCGGTGGTCGGAGGAGGTTACGGCGGTCGGAGATGGTTGGTTAGGGTGGTTGCATGGCCGGTGGCCATGCAACCGGTGAAGCTCCGGCGAGGGTTAGGGTGAAGACAGGTGTCAAGGGGATTCAGAGAGAGAGTGTGCATGTGCAACACGTGGTGGGGTTGTGTGGCAGTGAGATAGAGATGGGAGGAAACACGTGTGTGGTTCTGAGAGTGAAGTGGGAAAATGAAGTGGCTTCTTCTCTGATTGCACGCGTGGCAGCTTAAATAGCTGACACATGATTTGGACAAAAATGGACTGAGATATTGGGCCTCCAAAAAAAAGACACTGGACTGGGCCTACGAAAATTACCAAAGGGACTGCACTAACAGCTGATTAATCATTGAATTAAAACTAATTAAGGCTGAATTAAAACTAAACACACACTTAAAACTACAATTAAGGCTAAATGAAAATTAAACTAATCTAATCCTAATTAAATCTAACAAACTCTAATTAAGATCTAAACAAAAGATTAAAATCCTAATTAATCTCTAATAAAATCTATATTAACCTATAGAAAAAACTATATTAATTTCTATTTTAAAAACCTTATTAAAAGAAATATTATATTAAACTATTATTTACAAATGACTTAATATCTAAAAAAAAAAGTTTATTCTAAAATCTATTTAAAACAATTTATAAATTCTAAAAAAGATTTAAAACTATTAAAAAATATTAAAAGAAACTCTATTTAAATTCTAGAAAATCTACAAAACCTATTTAAAATCTACAAAAGGCTATTAAATCCTAAAAAATGCAGACAAACGCAAATAACCAACATAAAAAAGAGCGCGAGACCAGATCGAAGCAAACAATAAACCCGGACGCCAAGAATCTCCAAAATCACTGCGTAAGCTGAAAACATCCAGGAAGCGTGCGGCTTCCCAAAATAACCTCCGATTATCCGAACCGGTCTGAAATACCTGAAATGCGACAGCAGGGCTGTAATCCCGATAAAATCACCATGATTGAGGAAATGCACTATATGCAGTATGTAAATGCTAATGCGAAATGCGCCGAAACATCGAGCCAGATGCGGGACCCGGTTGGTCAAATTTTAGGGTGCAACAGGGAGCTGTTTGATTGAGGTAATTTCGAGGACGAAATTCTTTTAAGTAGGGGAGAGTTGTAACGCCCGTTCATTTTAAATTAAATTATTTATGAATTGTTGGTGCGCCTTTATGTGGGAGTGTGTCTGAGAGCGTTGGTGGGTGTCCTTAAAGTATAGGAAACCATTTAATAAATCATTGAGTTTGATAATAATATAATATAATTAATAATGATGATAATTTAATAACTAGTAGTAATATATTATTATTATTATTATTATTATTATTATTATTATTATTATTATTATTATTATTATTATTATTATTATTATTATTATTATTTGGAATATTAATGGATGGAATGAGAGAAGGGAGTTATTAGAGAAGTTGTGGGAGAAAGAGGGTTATCACGATAAACTGCTCAGAAAACCAAAATTGAGGAAAAAGGTTGAAGAGAAGGAAAAAGGAACGTGACTGTGGAGAAAGTAAGAACAGAAGAATTTTCATCGGTGAAATTGGAAGAAAGTTGCAGGAAAGTTACCGTAGAACGGAACCAGAACCAGAAAGCTTGGAATTGGCCTCTATTCAAGGTAAGGGTGGGGTTCAATTCTATAACTGTGGGTATGATAGATTTCATGAATGGTATGGAATCATAGGGTTAACGTTCCTGTAGGTCGATAATTATTAAGGAGTAATGTTCCCGTAAGTTAAAGAAATATTAAGGATTAATGTTCCCGTAGTGATGTTACCGTAGTAATGTTTTCGTAGTAATGTTCTCGTAGGTTGAGAAATATTAAGGGAATATTAAGGGTAAATGTTTCCGTAGGTTGAGAAATATTAAGAGAATATTAAGAGTAAATGTTCCCGTAGGTTGAGAAATATTAAGGGAATGTTAGGGTAAATGTTCCCGTAGGTTGAGAAATATTAAGAGAATATTAAGGGTAAATGTTCCCGTAGGTTGAGAAATATTAAGGGTTAATGTTTGTCTACGCCTGCATTAATGGTTATGTCATTAGTTTATGTAGTAATGTTGGGAATCGGCGCCGACACGCGCTAATTTCCCATTTGTTGAGAAAAGGTTGTTATTATGCTCTTACTTGATCGACTTCAGGTAGGGAATCTGTTCCGGTATGGGCCCAACCTCGGCAGGCCCAATACCAAGTACGGCCCAACAGATGAATCAGGCACGCCGGGCACGTGCATCCCTCGGGACGAGCAGGGCACGCCGCCGAACACAAAGCGGTCTCCCCAACGACCTTTCACCTTCCACCACACCAGATGAGCAGAACCATCCCCGGCTCACCAAAGCACGGCCGGGGTTCCTCCTCTCCGCGGGGAGAACAACCTGCTTCCGGGAACCTCCCGAGCTCCCCTCCGCGGGGAGAACAACGTGCCCGACGCACGTTCTCCACGTGCTCCCCTCCGCGGGGACACGTCACCAGCCAACTGCCCACCTCCGAAAGAGCAGGTCAAACCCACTTTCCGGAGATCTAGGAGCGGTTGGACTAGGGCGAAGACCACGTCCTGGTCTTCACTACGCCACGTAAGCCCTAGCAGTCATTAGGGTTGGGCCTGGTCATCCAGTTCAGCCCAAATGATCGTTGGCCCAGCGTTGGGGTCTCTCTATAAATACCCTCTTCTTCAAGAGGGTCAGGTAACTCTCTTCTTGCCCTTTTATGTACTATTGCTTCCACTCTGCCCAACTTCTTACTTTGGCATCGGAGTGTCTTGCAGGTACACCCCCTCCTCATCATCATCACCGGTGAACAGGTAGCTGTCCAGTAGCGCGTGGCCATATCGTGATCCCCTTCTGATCAGGTCAGATCAGTGGCGCCGTCTGTGGGAAACTGAAACTTCCCCGTTACTCCGAGCAGGAAACCAAAAGTTTCACCAAACCTCCACGATCATGGCTAGTCCACACCGCGACGACGCTCCGCACGACCTTGCGCCCAACGTCGCCACCAACAGAAAGCAAACAGGAACGACACGTTCGACGGAAGCCGACGAAAGGGACGGGCAAACTGCTTCACCATCATCCGCGGAACGGCCCCTCCAGGCCGATCACCGACCACCGAGCCCGCCAGCATTCCACCCCGTTCCCATCCCGGCGGGAGCAGACCCAACGGTGGCCGCTCTCTTTACGGCCATCAACCAGACGAACCAGCTGCTGTTCCAACAAAATGCGAGAATTGGAGCATTAGAGCGCATCGGCCCTCCGAGGTACCCCCAGCGGGAAGATCAGAACGGAGGATCGAGGAATCCCTCACCTCGACCCAGAAACCGCCGACCGCGGCTGGAGAGACACCGCCCGCAGGTGACACGAGAACGCACCAGGTCCCCGGCAAGACACGTTCGCTTGAGGAACCAGAACACCGCGGCGATCCCAACCGAGGACCCCCGAGGCGAGAACTCAGGCAGGAGGTCGAGAGCCCGAAACCAGGGACATACTTTAAACGGCTCATCTCCTCACAGATCCCCGGCGCACAGCGACGAAGATGATTACCGCACCCCGCTGTCCCGGGAGATCATGGCTGCCCCCATACCCCAGGGGATGGAGAAACCGTCGACGCTGTCGACATACGATGGCACCTCCGACCCAGACGATCACCTGGAAGACATCGAGGCTATGCTCGACTACCGAAACGTCCGGGGAGCTATCAAGTGCAGGCTCTTCCCGACGACTCTGAGGAAAGGCGCTATGACCTGGTACAAAAGTCTGGAGCCCGAATCAGTTACATCGTGGAGGGTCTTGAAGGACCTGTTCTCCAAACACTTTACGGCGTCCCGACGTCACCCGAAGACGGAAGCAGTCCTCGGGGCAATCATCCAAGGCCCCGACGAACCTCTCCGAAAATACATCGAAAGGTTCACTCGGGAAGCCGTACAGGTGACAACTTCCGACGAAATGAAACGCTACTTAATGGAACAGGGCCTGCGCCACGACTCCAAATTCTACGAGGCCGTAGGCATACACCGACCCACATCCCTCCAAGACTTCCTCGACAGGGCCGCACATTACATCCGATTCGAGGAGACACAGGCGGCCAACTCCGCTCGCGACACTCGAGACAGGGAGGCCCCCCGCGGGCACCGAGACGACAGAGCTTTGAGCCATCGACGAGGAGGAGACCGCCGTCGGGAAGACCGCCCCCGCGAACAACGCAAACCACGCGGCCCAGCAGGAAGATTCACGGAGTACATAGCCTTGGTCGCTTCACGCGAACGCATACTGGCCGAATGCGCAAAAACCGAGTTCGTTCAGGGAGGTGTCTGTTTTCCGCGACCAACGCCGCCCAAACCCAACGTGGACAAGTCAAAATACTGTCGATTCCACAGGACCCACGGGCACGTGACGGAAGACTGCATCCATCTCAAAGATGCGATCGAAATCCTAATCAAAGACGGGCACCTGAAGCGATACACTCGAGGAGGTGAACCACCTAAGCCAGAGGCTCCGGAAGCCAAGAAAATCGAGGAACGTCCCTCTCCGGAGGACAGCGGCAGGCTCCAGGTCGCGTTGTGCGTCAGCCGCCCCGAGGATTGGTTCGCGGGCAGAAATTTCGGCATCCCCGAAGGACCCAACCTAATCGACGAGCCAATCCGACCAACCAGCCGATGGGAATACTTCCCCAGAGCCATGGTCATCTCTGATGGAGCCACGAGGAATCTATCCATAGGATCTGTGAAAAGGAAATTCGACGAACTCATCGCAAACAACTCCGGCAAAATGAGCACGCTCGACAAATTCCGAGGCCGCTCCAACCCGATCACATTTTACCTCGAAGAACTACCCGGGGGATCTCCCAATTCCAACATACCCTTGCTCATACGTGCCCGAATGGCAAACTTCGACGTCAGGCGCCTCCTCGTCGACGGCGGGAGCTCGGTTGACATCATGTACTCACATCTGTTCACAACTCTCCAGCTCGACGAATCCAACCTCTCTCCCTACGTAGGCTCCGACCTTCAGGGGTTCAACGGGACGACGACGAGACCTTGGGGATACGTGGAGCTGAAAGTCACCTTCGGAGAAGAGGAAACAGCCAGGGACATCAGCGTCCGCTTCTTGGTCATCGAATGCCCGTCCCTCTATAACTGCATCCTGGGCAGGACGACGATAGCAGAACTCACCGCGGTACCCTCCACCGTTCACCTGAAGATGAAATACTACACAAGAAGGGGAGTCGTGGTAACCCTCAACGGAGACATCGAAGCCGCCCGAAGATGTTTCGAAGCCGCACTAAAAGGCCTAGACTCCATCGCTCCATCGACCAAAAAGAAAGCGTCAAGCGCTACGCCAAAGGACAAACCAACGGAGCTGGTCGGATCCATTGAGCTCGACAGTCGCTTCCCCGACGAGCCCGACAATGACACAAAGACCAAAGAAGTCAACGGGCAGCCCTCACACCCAGTGCGCCCCATCCCGGATGGAGAATTCGAACTCATTCCCCTTGGGGAAGACACGAGCAGAACCGTGAGGATAGGCGCATGACTCCCAGACCTCGCGAAACGGCAGCTCCAAGCCTGCCTCCGTGAGAATGCCTACCTCTTCGCCTGGAGCGCCGCGGAAATGCCGGGACTCGACCCCGAGGTCGCCTGCCACCAGCTGTCCATCAACCCGACCGCAAAGGCCGTTGTACAACACCGGCGTCGCCAGTCCCCCGAAAAATCGGCAGTGGTCGAACAAGCTGTAAAAGACCTCTTAGAGGCAAATTTTATTTCGGAAGCCCGGTATTCAACCTGGCTGTCCAACGTTGTACTCGTTAAAAAGAATAATGGAAAATGGCGCATGTGTGTTGACTACACCGACCTCAACCGGGCATGTCCTAAGGACGCCTACCCCCTCCCCAATATCGACAAGCTCGTCGACAACTCTGCGGGATTCAAGCTCCTGTCCTTCATGGACGCGTACTCTGGATACAACCAGATCCCGATGGCCGAACACGATAAACAAGCCACGGCCTTCATGACGGCGTCGGGCAATTACTATTACAACGTGATGCCCTTCGGCCTCAAAAACGCCGGGGCCACATACCAGCGGATGATGAACCGTGTCTTCCGCGACGAAATCGGCGACATGCTCGAAGTATATATGGACGACATGATCGTCAAATCCGGCGCGGAGGACGACCACGCGGCACACCTCCAGAAGGTCTTCAAGACCGCGCGGTCATGTCGCATGCGTTTTAACCCGGAGAAGTGCACCTTCGGCGTCTGCGCCGGTAAATTCCTCGGCTACTACTTGACCGAACGGGGGATCGAAGCCAACCCGGACAAATGCCACGCCTTCTCCAATATCACCACGCCGACCACGAAGAGGGCCATCCAGTCCCTCAACGGCGTGCTTGCCTCCCTCTCACGATTCATTGCGAGGTCGGCCCAACACGCCCTCCCATTTTTTAAACTGCTCAGGAAGGAGACCAAATTCGAATGGACAGACGAATGCGAGAAAGCCCTTTGCCACCTCAAACGCGTCCTATCTGAACCACCAGTGCTGACGCGCCCCGCGACAGGAGAAACCCTATACTTATATCTGGTCGTGTCCAACGAAGCCGTTAGCACCGTCCTCGTAAGCGAAACCGGGGAGGGACAAAAGCCCATTTACTTTACTAGCAAAGCTCTCCACGGCCCGGAAGTCCGATACCAGCTGATCGAGAAAGTCGCCCTGGCCCTCGTGACAGCGGCACGCCGACTCCGACATTATTTTCTCGCACACGCCATCGTGCTCCGCACCGATCAGCCCATCCGCCAACTACTCAGTCGCCCCGACATGGCCGGACGCATGCTGAAATGGTCGCTAAAACTCTCCGAGTTCGACATCACCTACGAGAGCCGGCACGCCATCAAGGCCCAAGCCTTGGCCAATTTCGTCGCCGAGATGACCACACCACCTGACCCTACCGCCGGGAACCACCTCTGGACCATCTTTGTGGACAGCTCTTCAAACTCCACGGGAAGCGGCGCCGGCATCGTCCTCGACAACGACGAGGGTACGGTCATCGAAGTCTCCCTCACACTGGCTTTCCCGATGACCAACAACCAGGCCGAATACGAAGCGTTTCTCGCCGGGCTTCGCCTGGCATCCGACCTGGGAGCCAGGGACATCCGAATCTACACGGATTCCCAGCTAGTTGCTTCACAAGTCCGAGGCGAATATCAAGAAAAAAACGATACCCTCGCCGGATACCTCGCGCTCATTACTGAAAAACTGAGAGGTTTCGACTCAGCAGAGATTCAGCACGTCCCTCGCAAGCAGAACACCCGGGCCGACATCCTCTCCAAACTGGCAAGCACCAAAAAGCGAGGCGGCCACAAATCGGTCATTCAAGAAATCTTGTCGCAACCAAGTACCAGCGCGACCACCACGCCCCTCGACATCAACGCCGTCGGAGACACTAACTGCTGGATGACCCCACTACACACCTATCTCAGCACCGGCCACCTTCCGGCCAACTCTGGAGAGGCCAGCGCAACGAAACGGCGTGCCTGCTCGTACGTCCTCCTCGAGGGACGACTATACCGTCGAGGCTTCGCAATCCCACTACTCAAATGCATAGATAAGTCCCAGAGTACAGCCGTTCTAGAAGAAATCCACGAAGGCATCAACGCGCAGCACCTCGGCGGAAGATCCCTAGCACGAAAGGCCCTACGCGCAGGCTACTACTGGCCATCAATGCAGTTCGACGCGAAGGAACATGTCAAACGATGTGATAAATGTCAACGACACGGGGACATGCACCTCGCCCCCCCGATCGACCTCACGTCCCTCTCATCTCCGTGGTCGTTCGCCTGGTGGGGGCTGGACATCCTCGGGCCCTTCCCCCTAGGTTCATACCAGAACAAATACCTCATCGTGGGAGTTGATTACTTCACCAAGTGGATCGAGGCCGAAGCTCTGGCCAAAATCACCGCCCACAACATACTCTGATTCTACAAACGCAACATCCTCGCCAGATTCGGGGTCCCGCTCGCCATCATCACCGACAACGGCACACAATTCACAGACAAAAACTTCCACGACTTCGTCACCAAACTTGGAACCAAACATCACTTCGCCTCGGTCGAACACCCTCAGACAAACGGCCAGGCGGAGTCGGCGAACAGAGTTATACTCAGAGGACTCAGACGACGACTCGGCGGCGCCAAACGAGCATGGGTCGAAGAACTCCACAACATCCTCTGGGCATACCGCACCACTCCCCACTCAACCACAGGGGAAACCCCATTTTGCCTCACGTACGGAACCGAGGTCGTGATACCGGTCGAAATTCGCGAACCATCCCGACGAATGGAAGCTCCCCTGGACTCCGACGACAACGACGGCTCCCTCCGAGAAGAGCTCGACCTCGTCGAAGAAATCTGCTCAGGGGCAGCCCTCCGGGAAGCCCGGCTGAAGCAACAAGTCGCACTTCGCCATAACAACAAAGTCATAAAACGCGATTTCCAAACAGGCGACTTAGTTCTACGCAGAAACCAGAAAGACTCCCACGAGGGAAAACTGGCTGCGAACTGGGAAGGCCCGTACCGAGTCCGGGACAAAACGGAGCACGGGGCCTATTACCTCGAAAACCTGCACGGTGAACAACTAGCTCGACCATGGAACGCCGCGAAACTTAAGCGGTACTACAGTTAAAACATTGCCCGCGACGACCCATCGTCCCGACCACTGGGGGGGCGACATGGTACCACCGCACACCCCCCGCGTCCACTAGCGACCAAAGAAAAGCAAGCCTTGCCTCTCGTGTGCGCGGGCAGAAGGCCTTGCTCGGCAGGGAATACCTCGACCGAGACCCCTCGCCGTCGTACCAAAAGAGGCAGGACACCCAGCTCGCGATGGGACGTCCACGCCCCGAGGAGAACTACCCCCGAAACGGCCCGGCTATATCGCCGGCCAAACCGGCCAGTTCCCCGCACTACCGATAACAAATTGTCGAGCTAACACCCAAACACACCGAGCGCACACTTAGAAAATTTACAAGAAATGTCATACACACCAGAGGCATTCAAAAGCATTCAAACAAACACGAAAAACGAGCATAAACGACATGCAAATAACGAGCGCACACTTAGAAAATCCACGAAAAATATATTAAACAAAAGCGGGCACCAACCCAGTAGTCAATGGTACAAATACAGAGCACGTAGGCCCAAAGAAAAAGATCACAAACATCGGCACGCAGGCCATAAAAACAACGGGCACGCAGGCCCGGCAACCTATGCTTCCTCGTCCGCCCGGTCAGCACTCGCGGGTTCCTCCTCGGGGATAACAAGATAGGGATCGACCATCTTCCCGTCAACAATCTCGTGGTACGACCCGATCCCGTCCACAGCCAGCACGACACCAGGATTGGCGACCTGAACCTGCTCGACAACACTCTTGAACCCGACCTCAACAGCCTCCAGACAGTCGCTTTCCAACACCCGGATACGAGCGATCAGGTCAGCACGAGTGATTAACCGCCGATCTCCGTCTGTCTCGTCCTCGGCCGGACGGACCGCGCTGTCCAAAACTTCCGTGCGAACCTTCAGCGCCTGCACCTCGGTCGTCGCTGTCCCCAGTTTCTCCTCCAGCGAAGTCACCTTCCCCTAAGCACCCTCTGCCCGTTTCCGCTGCTCAGCAACATCCTTCTGGCTCTTCTCCAACTCCTCAGTGAGCTTGGCCAACCGCGACTGCATGAAAGTAAGATCCCCCTGCAGTTTAGACAGCTCAGCAGCGGAGCAGCCCTCCTCGTTCAGCACAAGAGCCGTCGTGAACGTCCGCATCATTGCGGCCAAGTCCTCAGCCAGAACGCGTCGACGAGTCTCTCGATCGACCTGACGAACAACCTTCACCTCCCCAGCGGAGACAGTGGGAGAACGGGCACCATGAAAATATCCCGGATGCTGATGGCAGGGCGGGACGACATAACCTTCCTCGGCGGTACCGACCGTCAGATCCACCACTCGGGGCTCCTCGAACCTCTGCCTCTTCGACGCTCCTTGAGACGCAGGAGATTGGCTCTCTTGAGGCGAAGAGGATGAACTGTGCCCCCCCGGCATCGCGACCTCCTGGCCGACCAGCTGGCTCACCCTCGTCCTCGGGGCCGCGGCATTCCTAGTAGCACGCAACTGCTTCACCCGCTCCTCGACGGAAGACATGTTCGCTGCAAAAACAAAGAAAAGAGTTAGCGACGGTCAAAAGCCCCGACCACGGGGAGAAAAACAAACATTCCTACCTAGGTAATCCAGAGCGGCCGCCCCGGTCGCACAGCCGAGCAGGGTCTTAGTATTTATCAAACGCTTCTTGGTGCGTACATTCCCCTGCGCATCAAGGATATACCGACCGTCGGGCGTCACCAGCTTCGACGGAGGGAGAGACCGCACAAAAGCAACTATTTTCAAATAGGCGGCCATGTCCTTCTCCTCGAGGGTCCCCGCCCGGACGATATACCTATCTGTCCCTCGGCTGAAATGCTCCGCAGTCCACAGTAGATGTATCTTAGGAAGCCACGCGCGAAATCGCTGGCCATCTACTGTTCGCTCGCCCTCGTCGAAGAGAGTGTCCGAGCCATGCTGCGTGATCGACTTGACGAGGTAGAACCGGTTCTTGAAATCTTTGACGGAATCGCTATACGCTTTGAAAAGTTTGGTCGATTGCTTAAAAGAAACCCATCTGTGGCGGCCATTCACCGTCTGCCGCTGCAGGTGGAAGATGCGGAAAAATAACGGTACCGTCAGCTCCACCGAGAGGTAGAAACACACCACCTCGAAAGCCCGGATGAAAGCCAAGGCATTGGGGTGCAGTTGGGACGGGGCAAGGCGCAACCAGTCGAAAAGACCCAGATGAAAGGCGGAGAACGGCAACCGGAGCCGAGCTTCTTTAAAATAGAATTCATGCATCGGGAACATCCGCCGCCCATATCGCGAGCAGATGCGGTGATGTTCTTTTGGTCGGTACACCTGCCAGTGCTATGGCTCTCCTATAGGCGTGTCCTCAACCGTGGCATACACGTCGGATGCATCGGCCACAAAACAAGAAGGAGTAGAAAGCGGCTCCTCGGCCGCCCACTCCTCGGACGGGGCAATACGCTCATCGTCATACTCCGGAATCTCAGGTTCATTGTCTTCGACCATTATCCCCGGCACCAGAGCCGACATCTACACCTGAAAGCAGAGGACAACGCTGAATTCGATAACCAGGATCAAATCCACCCTTCCACCGCAAGTCAAGTGAAAGGGCGACAAAGGCCGGAAAGCGACGAGCAAACACTCGCTCCTCGTCTACCCTCCTCGGGGGATCAAAGGCCGACCCACCATCCCCCCTCGGGACAGCCATCAGAGAAGGCACTTATCCCCGGGGCATTCATCGGAGAAAGCCCCTATCCTCGGGGCATTCATCAGAGAAAGCTCCCGTCCTCGGGGCATTCATCGGAACCCGCCTATCCTCCCCGGGACACTCATCAGAAAGTTCGCCAGACACGGTGGGTCTCGCGTCCCTCCTCGGGGCATTCATCATGCCCCGACCACACATTCCAATTAAACGACGGAAATAAAAGGGAGGGAAAAGAAGAACTCACTTGTAACGGCGGCGGACGGAAGGAAAGATTGAACGGTGCAGCGGCGATCGACGGCAAGCGGCGGACGAGCAGAGATGATAAAGCTTAGCAGACGCAACGGCAGAGTGAAAAGTAGCAGAATGAGCGGGGACCCCCATATTTATAATCCGGCGCGGGATTCGAAGCGACCCTAGGCTCATTAATGACATAGGGTAGCCGCCCCTACGACCGCTTAACGCACGACACGTGGCGGCAACCTGACAGTCGCGCCCCTTCACCTGCTTTCTCCCCGCTCCGCCGATGTCCGGAGACCCCCGCACGCGTGCCCGTTCCAGACACAGCGACCTTAAGTCCTCGCTCTCTACCTAGAGCTTCGACTTGGGGGGCTCCTATTCCGGTATGGGCCCAACCTCGGCAGGCCCAATACCAAGTACGGCCCAACAGATGAATCAGGCACGCCGGGCACGTGCATCCCTCGGGACGAGCAGGGCACGCCGCCGAACACAAAGCGGTCTCCCCAACGACCTTTCACCTTCCACCACACCAGATGAGCAGAACCATCCCCGGCTCACCAAAGCACGGTCGGGGTTCCTCCTCTCCGCGGGGAGAACAACCTGCTTCCGGGAACCTCCCGAGCTCCCCTCCGCGGGGAGAACAACGTGCCCGGCGCACGTTCTCCACGTGCTCCCCTCCGCGGGGACACGTCACCAGCCAACTGCCCACCTCCGAAAGAGCAGGTCAAACCCACTTTCCGGAGATCTAGGAGCGGTTGGACTAGGGCGAAGACCACGTCCTGGTCTTCACTACGCCACGTAAGCCCTAGAAGTCATTAGGGTTGGGCCTGGTCATCCAGTTCAGCCCAAATGACCGTTGGCCCAGTGTTGGGGTCTCTTTATAAATTCCCTCTTCTTCAAGAGGGTCAGGTAACTCTCTTCTTGCCCTTTTCTGTACTATTGCTTCCACTTTGCCCAACTTCTTACTTTGGCATCGGAGTGTCTTGCAGGTACACCCCCTCCTCCTCCTCATCACCGGTGAACAGGTAGCCGTCCAGTAGCGCGTGGCCATATCGTGATCCCCTTCTGATCAGGTCAGATCAGAATCGAATCATAGATATAGTTCCCGTTACCCGATAAATGTTAGGGACGAGGTTTTTCTATGTAGGAATGAATGTGTTATATCGTCAGTGTTGTACGATGCTGTATGGTTGCCCTTAATGAGGCAAGATTAGTTGCTCTGTAGTTAATGAACCTTTTCAAGAACTATAATTAATTTAGTGAGTAAAAGTTGTAACGTTATTCTTACGATAATGTGCTGAATTCTTAACTGTCGAAAGTATGTTGTTATTGTTCCTCTACATGAACAAATTGGAAATGATGAATACTTGATGCATGTGAAGTTGTTATATTACGGTTTGTTGGAAATTCACCTCACACCCTATGAAGAATTCCCTTCAATCTTGATCTCAAGATTGATGAACAAACCCACAATATGATAATGATGGTAATAAAAAGTAATTATCAAGAACAACAAAAGAGAAGAAGAATAACAAACAAGAAAGAGAAGAATGAGAGAAGAAGTATTTGGAGAGAATGTGTTACCCACAACTGTGGGATTTCTTATTGAACTTTCACTTGCTAACTGCAACTGTGAAATTTGTTCTGTTGTGATGTAGAATACAAAGCAAGGCACCCTATTTATAGTTTTAGGTTTATACTAGCCCAAAACATAAAAGGCCCAAAATATTCTAAATCAAATCAAATCATATGATATCAAATCTAATCATATGATATCTAATCATATCATATCAAATTAATCATATGATATCAAATCTAATCTGTTTACACAATGAATTATATTTAACACACCACCTAATTCATTGTGTCTAAACTGTCTACATTCATCATGGCCCACTTCACGTCCATCTGACATGTGTGCCAGTTGTTCATATTTGCTAGACCAACAACCAACCTGATTGTTTCGATTCTAGCAACAGGTGCGAATACTTCATCGAAGTCGATTCCTTCCTTCTGAAGAAATCCTTTCGCCACAAGTCTCGCTTTGTGTCGAGTTACTTCTCCTTTAGGATTTACCTTCACCTTGTAAACCTACCTCACATCAATTGCCTTCTTGCCTTGCGGCAATTCGACAAGTAACCAGGTATCATTGACTTCGATGGACTCTAACTCTTCAATCATTGCTTTCACCCACTTCAAATCTTTCAATGCCTCAGCTGCATTGACTGGTTCGACATATGCGTAGAAAGCATAATGTACCAGCTCACCTTCTTCATCGACTACATCATCTGATGTGATTACACATTCTTGCAACCTTGCAGGCATGTGTCTTGTTCGTCGAGGTCTGCTTGAACCTGCTTCATCTGCAACTGGTTCCTGTCCAACTTTTATTTCGACTTCAGTGGCTGGTTCTTCACAAGATATTCTCACTGAATCCTTCTTGGCATTCTTGGTCCAATCCCATTCTTTAAGCTCATCTATGATCACGTCCCTGCTGATCACTACCTGCTTATTCATCGGGTCAAACAGCTTGCACCCTCCTGTCGAATGATACCCTATCAAGATCATCTGATTCGACTTATCATCAAGCTTCCTTCTCAACTGATCTGACACATGTCTATGTGCTATAGATCCAAACACCTTCAAGTGACTGAGACTAGGCTTGACACCAGACCAACATTCTTCTGGTGTGATTCCTTCAAGCTTCTTCATTGGACATCTGTTCAATATATATGTTGCTGTCGAAACTGCTTCTCCCCATAATTCTTTAGGTAGATGCTTTCCATTCAGCATACTTCTCACCATATTCATGATGGTTCTGTTCTTGCGTTCTGCAATCCCATTTTGCTGTGGAGTGTAAGACGGCACCACCTCATGCACAATCCCTTCTTTTACACATAGTGTATCAAACTCTTTTGATACATACTCTCCACCACCATCAGTCCTCATAATTTTCAGCTTTCGACCACTCTGTCTTTCGACCATGGACTTGAATCTAGAAAATACCTCAATCACATCACTTTTCTTCTTGATGAGGTAAGTCCACAGCTTTCGACTGTAATCATCTATAAACGTGACAAAGTATCTATTGCCACCAATCGAATCCACCTGGATTGGACCACATACATCAGAGTATATGACTTCAAGTATTGCCTTCGACTTCCTTCCTGCATCCTTGCTGAAGCTATTCTTATGTTGTTTCGACTGAACACACTCCTCACAGACTTCACTTGGAATGTCGATTTCTGGTAATCCTGAAACCATATTTCTTTTCTTCAGTTCTCTGATGTCATTAAAGTTGAGATGACCTAGTCGAAAATGCCATAACCACTCATCTCTGCTGGCTGCAGTTGCTAGACACTTATGCTCCATCACATTGAGTCCAATCTTGAAGGTCCTATTCTGAGACATTGGAGCCTTCAAGATTAATCTACCACCTGCGTCGAGAACTCTCATCATCTTGTCTTCGACAACTACCTTGTAGTTCTTTTCGACAAGCTGCCCTATACTGAGCAAGTTACTCTTCATGCCTGGTATGTACAACACATTGGAAATTGTTAACCTTTTGCCATCTTTCCTCATAATCAGAACATCACCAACACCTTCAGCTGCTAGAGTGTTGTCATTTGCAAACTTCACTGTGTTCTTCGACGAGGGCTTCACGTTGACAAACCAATCTTTCCTTCCAGTCATGTGTGATGAGCATCCTGAGTCCAAGTACCACTGATCTTGGAATCTTTCTTCATCTTTTGTTGTGACCATTAGCAACATTTCTTCTTCTTCATGTTTCGCCAGCTTTGCATCAGTCTCTTGATTTCTCTTCCTTTCTGGACAATCACTAGCATAATGACCATATTTCTAGCACTTGAAACACTGAATGTGACTTTTGTCTGGCTTTCGACCACCACCTCTTTCTTTACCTGCAACACCACCTCTTTGGTTGCCTTGGTTCCAAGGTTTCTTCTGATTCGACTGGTTTCCTCCTTTGTTGCCATTCTAGCTACCTTTGCCTTTTCTCTCTTTTTCCGTCTGTGCCTGCAAAGCCATATCTTTCGACTTTCCTGCAGCTCTCTCAGCCATCCTCTGTTCATGAGACTCAAGAGTCCCTTGAAGCTCTTCCTTCGTCAACACTGACAGATCTTTCGACTCTTCTATGGCAACTACCACGTGGTCGAACTTTGGAGCCAACGATCTCAAAATCTTTGAGATAACTACTTTCGTCGTTAGCGCTTCTCCACATACTTTGATTTGATTCACCAACCTTGTAACTCTGGTGAAGAAATCTGTAATGCTTTCGTTGTCTTCCATTTGAAGCAACTCATAGGTTCTCTTGTGAGTTTGTAACCTCACCTCTTTCACCTTCTCTGCGCCTCCAAACGACTTTCCAAGAATCTCCCATGCTTCTTTTGCTGAATCAACATCACTAACCTTTTCAAAGTTATCAGGATCGACACACTGATGAATTATAAAGAGTGCTTTATAATCCTTCTTCTTCAATTCTTTGTGCGTAGCCTTTTCCGCCTCCGTTGCATTCTCCACAAGCGGTGTCACTCCGTCCTTCACAAGATCCCAAAGATCTTGATAACAGAAGATCACCTTAATCTGCTTGCACCAATTCTCATAATTGTCTTTCTTGAGAATTGGCAGGGTCGCCGGAAAGTTTCCGTTCGGATAGTTCATCGCCATCACTATCTTCCTTCCTTGAATCTCTCAACCGGAGCTCTAGATACCAGATGTTGGGAATTCACCTCACACCCTATGAAGAATTCCCTTCAATCTTGATCTCAAGATTGATGAACAAACCCACAATATGATAATGATGGTAATAACAAGTAATTATCAAGAACAACAAAAGAGAAGAAGAATAACAAACAAGAAAGAGAAGAATGAGAGAAGAAGTATTTGGAGAGAATGTGTTACCCACAACCGTGGGATTTCTTATTGAACTTTCACTTGCTAATTGCAACTGTGTAATCTGTTCTGTTGTGATGTAGAATACAAAGCAAGGCACCCTATTTATAGTTTTAGGTTTACACTAGCCCAAAACATAAAAGGCCCAAAATATTCTAAATCAAATCTAATCATATGATATCAAATCTAATCATATGATATCTAATCATATCATATAAAATTAATCATATGATATCAAATCTAATCTGTTTACACATTGAATTATATTTAACACGGTTGAGGAAATGTTATTATAATATTCTCCTTGGATTATATGGATAAGTTGTAGTTATATTACCCGTATGATGGTATATGAAAATGTGTTGAGTTCTTATTTGTAGTAATGATATTGTCAGTTGTTCTCTGACATGAAAATGCTGTTGAGTTCTCAATTGTAGAGACGAGGTTGTTTTTAATTGTTCTCTGCGAAAATGTGTTAGAGTCTTATTCGTAGGAACGATACTGTTGGTAGTTCTCTGATATGAAAAGATTGAAATGGTGAGTCCATAATATATGCAAAATGTGATGTTTCTGTTATGGATAATTGGCTGTAGGCGTGATGCCTTGTTGCACGGTTGTTGCACAGTTATTGTTGTTGTGTTATAGTCCATAATAGTTGCATCTCATAGCATATCATTTGGCCTAGATTAGCGACGGTTGTGTCTTTAATGACAAAATAAAATGATTGTGGATTGTTGTCTCCCGAATGATTGTGGAGAGTTGTCTCCCGAATTATTGTGGAGTGTTATCTCCCGAATTATTGTGGAGTGTTGTCTCCCGAATTATTGTGGAGAGTTGTCTCCCGAATTATTGTGGAGTGTTGTCTCCCAAAATGGTACCACATGCATATGCACAGTTGAGTTGCATTGTTGAGTTGCGTTGTTGAGTTGTTTTGATGAGTTGCTGAGATATGATGATAATTGTTGTGGTTATGAATAAAGGGTGGTTGTAGTTCATTATTACTAATATTTATGCGAACTGCTGGAATTATAATGCTGTGATAATATTCTGACATGACTTTTATCACGCTTTATGTTATATTGTTGATATCTCACCCTTTACGTTGTATGTTACCTCCGTTGGTGGTAATTTACAGGTAACTCGGAAGAAAGTGTCGCTTTATGTTTAAGGTCATTGGTCGCTCTGATACGTAGCACTCTGGGGGGAATGAACGATTAATGTTATTGTTTTAATTGAATTCCTTGTTGCTGAATTTTATTAAGTACTTGTCGCTACTGCGAAAATCGGCGCCGGCTGAACAGAAGAGTCGCCACCGTGCGTTATTTATCCCACGGGAGGGAAAGGAAACGCTCAGAGTAAACCTCGCACAACACGGGAAAGGTATGGTCGTCGCAACCAAAACCTGGATTCGGGAGTCGGTTACGCAAGGGGAAGGTATTAGCACCCCTCACGTCCGTCGTACTCGACGGGATCCACGCTTGTTTTCGGGTATGGATTGTTATTCTATCTAAACTATAGGTCAAGGGTGAAAAAGAAAATAAAAATGACTCGGAAAAGTATCGCACTTTATGCCTACGTATTCCCGTCTGGAACGAGAAATCAGAGTCAACGTAGTTCGCCTACCTACGGGAAAGGAGGGGAAGGTTGCTCGCCAGGATATCGCATCCTATGCCTACGTACTTCCACACAGCATGGAAGATCAGAGCAAACGTAGTTCGGGCCACGTACGACACAAGTCTGTCTTGGTTGATTTTATTCCTTCTGAAAAAGGTTTTCTGATCAACAGTCCCAGCGGACAAAAATGACGCTTTGATGAGTTCACATTCTTTTACGAAAGAAGTGTCTTTTATTGTGTCTGAAAATCTTTATGTGTTTTTCTGTTTGTTTTGAGAAAGAAAGAGACGGAACTCTAACCTACGGTTGCGAAGGGAAACAAACTAACCTAATGTTATCATGCATGGGTTAAGACCTAGTGTCTATCATGCTCCTCTCTTGCACAGAGAGAAACAGAGATCCTACGGGATAGGCAGAAACAGAAACAATATCAGATATATACAGTAAAACAGTAAAATGCATGGATGCAACAGTACAAGCGAGGCAAGGGAGTCCCACTCAACCTCGAACCTAGAAAACAATAGGCGAAAGTGAACAGGCTTCACTTTCAACCCAACAGGGTAAACAGCAAACAATACAACCAGGAAATCCAAACAATACATCAGCAATGAAATACAACAGCAAAAGAAACAGCATCAGCAGCTCTGAGTCAACATCTGGCTTCAAGTAATCTCCAATCAGCTACAGTCTTCAACAAGCATCAATCTCCATCTTCATGACCTTCAGGCAAGGGCTTTGATCATCAGTCTTCTATCTGCAATGGCTTTTCTTCAAGCTCAAACCTCCGGGATGAGGGATCAGTCACAAGAGTGAATTGGGTGTTAAGCAATCAGTTGACTACCAAGGGTGGTGAACAGACTGCTTCTAACACAAAAGACATTTTCTCTCAAGAGTTCTATCTCTTAGACACTATCACCAAGCCTTCCAAAGGAAGGGGGTGAGTGTCTTAGAGAGACTCTGAATCACAGAGAAGAATGGATGCAGACAAGGCAATCCATGTTTGAGAAATAAGCTTTCTAATCTAGAGCTCTGCCTAGCTCCTAAACCCTAGTCTCCTCAGCATCTGCTAGCAAGAACCTCCTCCTCAACTCTGGCAGTTGATCTTCAATCTTTGGATCTCCAATGGTCTTCATCTCCTCCAAATCTTCAGCTTCACCAAGGCCCCAGACAAACCCAATACCCAAGCAAGCAAGCAATAATCCCCAGAGGGCACACCACACCAGTCAATCAGATATACAGACAGTATTAATAGCAGTAGGGGAATCCTGACTTTTTCTAAGGGGATCTAATAACTACCCATAGCCCCTATAGTCCCATAACTAAACTAGTCAAACCCTAAGTCCTAAGGGAAATGAATTGATTCTCCTAAGTCATCACCTAAAAACCCTAGTTTGTTCATGTTGTTCAAACCTACATTAATCACCTAAAATTAATTCCTAAAAATGGGAACTAAATTGAATCTACAAGTTCAATATCTAATCTAAACAATATAAAAAGAATGAACAAAAAATAAAGAAGCATTTAATAGAACAAAAATCACTAAAATCATGCATGAAATGGATCTATTTAAAATGACATTTATTTAGAAAATATGGAAAAAATATGAAATAAAAATGAAAATGCAATTTTATTTAATGGCAATATTCTACACATTCTAATGAAAATGATGTAAAAAGAATGAATTAAAATGAATTTTTTATGCATTTATTATGAATTTTCAAAGTTGGTGAAAAATTAAGATTAAAGTGAATTAAAAAAATTAAATTGATTTAAAATGAGGGAGGGGGGTTAGAATAGTAGACACGCCTAGTTGATTATTCAGGATGGGCCAAGCAGCAGGGGTGCGCATAGCAAATCATTCCAGGCCCAGAACCACTTCAGAATTATTGGAAATAAAAACCACGCAGGGGGGTGAAAATAGGAAGGTTTCCACGTTCAAACTGATGTTGGGCTTAACACTGGGGGTGGGAATAGCACATCACAACTCAGGCCCGCCCGTTTCAATTAATGAAACGGTGCGTTTAGGGCCAACGCATCTCCCTCCAAAACTGAATCAAATAAGGGCCACAGGATCACTCTCCAAGTCAAAAGTCTTGCTCAAAATGGATGGACACGATTTCATCTTCCTCATTGGATCTGTGAGCTAGGGTTTAACTCCATGAATGCTCATGCACGAGCAAACTTCCCTCAACCTGTTCTCACTCTACAGGCCATGAATCAACATGCTATAAACATGAAAATTACTCTACATCTCTCCCTCTACACGTCTATGGTCTTAGATCAATCTGAAATTCACTAGATCACTCAACCCGATAACAACAAGCTCTGGTCACCATGAATGTCCTCTGCAACTCATCAACACAATTCTCAATCAAACCTAGACTAAACTACTCTATGCCTAATGGTGATTAACCTGCGCTAACAACCTAACATTCTAATGCACTAACCTAAGAGTTCTTGATCCAAACAGTTTCTACAACCTGCTAATCATCATCACCAAACCACTCCAAATTCATCCTAATTGCTCTACTAACATCCTACATCATATCTAAACTAACAAATCTATACTAAACTAACTGAATTAAGCTGTTTGAATGAAAACGCACCTGGTGTAAAAACTTGAAAACAGCTATGGAGACTCGTGGATCTGAGGCTTCCAAGGCTTGGATCTTGTTCAATTAACTCAGTGATTGATTCTGTATGCAAGACCTTGATGATTCTTGACTTGAATTGTGCTATCCACTTGAAATTGTAATTTTGATGTTGATGATGGAAGTGCTCGAAAATGGATGAATCACACTTGATTCTTGGTTGAATTCTGATCTATGATGATGAATCAGTATAATGAAGTTGATTTTGATGATGATTGGTGAAGAATTTGAGGAATTGGAATGAAAATTCAATGAAAAAAGAATGAGAGAATTTGGGAGATTCTTGGTGAAAATGAAGCCAACCCTTGATCAATCTTCATTTCATGAATATATAGGGTTCACATGAACATTCTAGATCCATCTTACACATTCCCTTGCCTTCCAACTTTGATCCATTTTGGCTATGTTTCTTAAAATGCAAGTAACTAGGGATAACTTTGATTTTTTCCACTAAACTCAAAAAAGTGTTTGAACCATTGTTCTTAGAATTGCTTTTCCATTCAAAATCATATATTGGAAGTCTCCATTTGGACTCATAAATCTCCCAAACCACTTTTCACTTTGAATTTCTTTAAATTATAAGCCATTTTAGTTCAAATTTTGACCAATCATGCAACTTCATGTTATGAGCTTTTCCAACAATTTGTGACCTTCTTTCTAGACTTAAAATCCCATTTGGAGCAAGTTTGATGTTGTAAGTTTTTCCATTTGAGGCCTCCTTGTATGAGTTTTGGACATAGGTTAAAATGACCTGTAATTCACAAATGCCCAAAATACCCTTTGCTTGTCAAGGCCATAAGTTGAGTTCCACACATCATATGAAGGCATGCCATACCATTCTAGAAAGCTAAGACAATGAGGAACAATTCTTATGTTGACCAAGAATTCATTTGAAATCTCCTTGAGGGGTAAAAATTGCTTGGAAGTCAAGTCACTTTCACAGACAAAAATTCAGATACCTCAGATGACCTGTAACTTGCAAGGACCATAACTTGAGTTCTATAAATCTCCTTGATGTCTTCCACCACTCAAATTAAAGGTCTTGAGATCCTCTACAAGTTTCATGTTGGCCAAGAAGCCATTTGAAGCTTGCATTTTGACTTATCTTGCTTGGAAATTTGACCTAAACTAGGGGATTTTACACAGAAACCCTAATTTAGAAACTCCTCTTCTCCTTGATTTCTCTTGAATTCTCCTTGGCATATCTCCATATCCTTCTTTATATGTTCAATGATGAACCCCACATCTCTCCAATAGACTTGAATGCCCTTTAAATCAGTCAATTGACCTAGGGTTGACCTAGGGTTGACCCAGATGAAACCCTAGTTGACTGTCTTCAACTGGAATTCTTGTGCTCTCATCAATGACTTGTCTCCTTCTCCAAATGACTTTCTAAGTCTCTCATAATGTCTAGATACTCTCCATGCCTTCAATCCACAGCTCACAACCCTCTTGTTGACCCTCAGATACCCTCAGCTAGGAGATGGACTCAAGGCTTGATCTGCTGAACTCTTTACTTTCAAATTCTTTCCTGATGACTTGAATGAGATTGAATTGGGATAATAACCTCTTGATAGGCTTCTGGAGATGAGAATAATGATTGGTCCCCTGTTGAATGACTTGCTATGCCTATGCTATGCAGATGATTAGTCTATGTACATGACTCTATATGCAAATGTTAATGATAGTGAAACATAAACCCAAGTGAATAAGGTTGGGCAAATTTTAGGGTGCAACAGCTGCCCCTATTCAAGCGACTTGGACCCGATTGGGTGAAGAGCCCGGAGCCTTCAGACATTCGCGGTACGAGACGGTTGAATACTAGTGAAACCAGAAATTTGCCAACCGCAAAACCAAATTGCGCTCCTGCTTGGGGAACGACATTCATCAGCTGAATCTGCCTGCGACCGCAACCCACTGATCTCGCGCGACCGTGCTGGGGATTGTCTTCATCGTTCTGAAGAGGATTCTGTCATAACAGATTGCTTGCTTGTCCACGTTAGGACTCTGTCCGTCATCAATACGAAGAAATCTCAACTAAAACCTGTCCACGTTAGGACTCCACCTGCTGTTAACCCAGAAAAATCTCGGCAACTCCGCTGGGGATATTTCGTCTGCATTTTTGTAAACTGCATCGTCCATGTTAGGAATAAAACTCTTCTACGTTAGGAGTAACGCCTGTCCATGTTAGGAATCATTTCTTCTGCATCTGTCCACGTCAGGACTAATCCTTTCATCTTTCCACGTCAGGAAGCAATCTTCTTTCCACATAGGGAGAACTATATCAATCTGTCCACGTAAGGACTCCAATACCACTTGACATGTCCGCGTTAGGACTCCAATCTTTCCACGTATGGAATTCAACTTTGGTTCTGAACCTGTCCACGTTAGGACTCAACTTTCCCCGTAAGGAGTACATCATTCTTCCACGTCAGGAATCAACTTTTCTTGACTCTGCCCACGTAAGGACTAAACTCTTCCACGTCAGGAATAATCCATTTCTTTCCACGTAAGGAACTAATCTTGATATGTCCGCGTGAGGACTCAATCTTTCCACGTCAGGAATAAACTCGTCTTTCCACGTAAGGAAACCATCTTAATCTGTCCACGTAAGGACTCTCCTCTTTCCACGTTAGGAATCACTTCTTTTGATATGTCCGCGTAAGGACTACATCTTCCACGTTAGGAATAACAATTTCTTTGATTTTTCCACGTCAGGACACTGATCTCGTCTTGATTTGTCCACGTTAGGACTCAGGCGTCTTCGACCCGCTGAGGAAATAAGACTTGTCCACGTAAGGACTCACATCCTTGTCTGATCTGTCCGCGTCAGGACACCAACACAAAGAGTAATCACTTTTGTCAACGTCATGACCTCCCATTCCACTAATTTCGAGAAACTGAATCTGCCCACGATAGGACTAACACATCTCACCAACCCGGGGAATAAACCTGTCCACGTTAGGACGCCCACTTCTGAAGAAATCCCGTCAATCCAGGGGTAAATTGTCCACGTCAGGACTCAGTTCTCCAATGATCCTCACCCAAAAACTTCTCAGCACTGACGTGACAGCGACTTTGAGACGGACTCTACTGAGGATGTCTGGAAACCAAACTATCGGACGCCTGTTCTGATAACTGGCGGCAGCCTCTGAAATTCTGATTCCTGAAACCCCTTTGATGACAAATGACTCTGCTTGGGGACAAGGAGAGATTTTGCCTACTAACTCTGGCGGGAAAACAAAAGAAATTTACACAAATAACTCTGCTCGGAGACAAAGAGAACTTAACCCAATAACTCTGTGGGGAATACTGCCGAAACTGACATTATCATTGAATATCTCATGCCGAGATCTTGAATGTTTGGTAATTTATCTGAGCAAGAGCTCTCTCCACCTGAACTGCTAGAGTACAGGAGCTGCTTCAGCAAAATAAATGCTGGAAGGGTAATGCCAACTCCGCCGGGTATAGCCAGATGCTACGGAATTATTCCAGCAAAATAAATGCTGGAAGGGTGAAGTCGACTCAGCTGGGAAATTGGGAACTCGAACCACACGCCTTGTTGAGGTAACCCCCTGCTGGGGACTATAACTTTGCTGGGGAATAGCAAATGCGCATAGTATGATCGGACTTTCTGCTGGAATGTGAACTGATATCACCAGTATCTCTGACAAAATAAATGACAGGACCCACCATCAGCTCTGCTTGGGAGAGTCACAATCTTCGAGTTCCACTGGAAGGAATGAAAACACTTGCAAAGAGAATTCCGCTGGGGATGGGATGATTCTCTTGGGGAAAATTAACTGACTCCCTTGGGGGAGAGGGCATGACCCTGCGGGGAAAAATAAACCTGTCTGAATACAGCCTTACGATCTTGGAATCGCCAAACTCTGCTGAGGACGAATAACTTTTCTGGAGCACGTCCTTTGGATAAGCTACGGCTAGCTGGGGAATTCTATCCTTCTTCAGGAAGAACATGCATGACCTGCGTGGGGATTAAGTCTTTCGTTATCGCAATCTTTTGATCACCTTCTTCGTACGGTTATGAAACCTGTAACAACACAAACAAGACACGACAAGCCTATGCAATCAAATCAATTCAGGTTAGTGACATTACACTCAGTTAATTCAAAGCTTTAGCAATTGTTGGCAAGGGCCAGTGATGTTATACTCATGCTAGTTTCATCAAACTTAGGCGTTAATCATGCACAAAACAGTAAAGAACAGTGTCAAATACTGAATAACGTATTTTCATTGATCGGGCCCCTGAATGGGCGGAGTTTTTGTACACGGGATGTAACTCCTGAAAAGAGGAAGCTACGCAAAGCGAATACATAAGTATGCACAAGAAACATGAATATTTTGACAAATTAAATTCTGTACACATGTCGGCAACGGGATGCAGATGAACACCACGAACTGATCCTCCTATGACTCATCCGACTCTAATGCTTTCCCGGTATCCCCACTTCTGAAGAGATTGTATCCGATAACTGGCTCCTCCAACATATTCTCCCGCATTGATGCTCATTGCAATATCAAATTCGGACCGCAGTCATTTGCTTTTCAAATCCCTAACTTTTGCGTGAACCGCCCTTTACGGGTTTTCAGTTCACCGGGATACCCCTTTTTGCCGAAGCCGCCCAGTGTAGGTTTTCAACTTCGCGGGTGTACATTTTTTCAATTTTATCCCTAACTTTTGCCTGAACCTTTCATTCTGTTTTTGGTTCGCCAGGATGCCCCATTTTTGCCTGGACTCTCTTTTTCTGTCCAGCGGGTCTATTTTAAGCAAAGTATTTTTTAACTGCGTCCGAATTCACAGGTGACGCAAAGTCTTCTCCGTCCATGGTGGACAACAATAACGCTCCTCCTGAAAAGACCTTTCTGACAACGTATGGCCCTTCGTAATTGGGGGTCCACTTGCCCCTGTGATCTGCTTGCGGCGGGAGAATCCTTTTCAGCACAAGGTCGCCCGTCTGAAAGCTTCGCGGAAGTATCTTCTTGTCGTACGCTTTCTTCATTCGTCTTTGGTACAAACGACCGTATGCCAGAGAAGCTAGCCTCTTCTCATCCATCAAACTCAGTTGATTCAATCTATTCGTTACCCATTCTGCCTCGTCCAGCTGAACGTCTCGCAATATCCTCAGAGAAGGGATCTCAACTTCCAATGGTAATACCGCTTCCATTCCGTACACCAACGAGAACGGAGTTGCCCCGGTTGATGTGCGTACCGTCGTACGATAACCGTGCAAAGCAAAAGGTAGCATCTCGTGCCAATCCTTATAGGTCACCACCATTTTCTGAACAATCTTCTTGATATTCTTATTGGCCGCCTCAACAGCGCCATTCATCTTGGGTCGGTAAGGAGAGGAGTTGTGATGTTCGATCTTGAAATTCTGACAGAGCTCCTTCATCATTTTGTTGTTCAGATTAGAACCGTTATCCGTGATTATCCGCTCGGGAATCCCATATCGGCAAATGATATCTCTCTTAATGAATCTGGCCACCACTTGCTTCGTTACATTTGTGTAAGACGCCGCTTCCACCCACTTGGTGAAATAATCGATTGCTACTAGGATGAACCGATGCCCATTAGAAGCCGTCGGCTCGATCTTTCCGATCATATCGATTCCCCACATCGAGAATGGCCAAGGCGAAGACATCACATTTAGAGGACTTGGAGGCACGTGTATCTTGTCAGCATAGATTTGGCACTTGTGGCACTTTCTCGCGAACTTGAAACAATCAGTTTCCATAGTCAGCCAAAAATAACCTGCCCTCAGCAGCTTTCTCGTCATAGCATGCCCACCAGCATGCGTACCAAAGGCACCTTCGTGAATTTCCTCCATGAGAAGCTTTGCCTCTTTCTCGTCTACACAACGCAACAACACCAAATCATGGTTCCTTCTGTATAAGACGCCATCCGGATTCAAATAGAAATTACCCGCTAATCTCCTGAGAGTCTTCTGATCTTGACTGGATGCCCCAGCCGGATACTCTTTATTCTTCAGGAAATTAAGGATATCGAAATACCACGGTTTGTCATCAGATGCTTCATCAATAGCAAATACATAAGCTGGCCTGTCTAACCGAGAGATAGTGATTTGGGGAGCTTCGTTCCAGAAGTTGACCTTGTACATGGAAGACAAAGTGGCAAGGGCGTCAGCCATTTGATTTTCTGCCCGCGGTACGTGATGCAATTCAACCTTGTCGAAGAAAGGCAACAATCTCCTTGCATAATTCATGTAATGTATCAAATTGGGCTGACGTGTCTCCCATTCCCCTTTTATCTGATTCACCACCAGAGCTGAGTCTCTGTATACGTCTAGATGTTTGATTCGCAAATCAATGGCTTCTTCAAGCCCCATTATACAAGCTTCGTATTTGGCCTCATTGTTGGTAACGGCAAAGGTCAATCGGGCAGTAAACGGGATGTGCGACCCGTGCGGCGTAGTGATAATTGCCCCTATTCCGCTACCGTAAGCATTCACGGCTCCGTCAAAAATCATCTTCCACTGGGACCCCAACTCTGGCCCCTCGTCTGGCAACGGCTCTTCGCAATCCTTCATCTTGAGGTACATGATATCCTCGTCAGGAAAATCAAACCTCATCGATTGGTACTCTTCAATAGGCTGCTCCGCCAGATACTCAGACAGCACACTCCCCTTTATAGCCTTTTGCGAGACGTATTGAATATCATATTCAGTCAAGACCATCTGCTTTTCGAATATATATTTGATAGGATCCATCTTCGAGATGAGCATGGTTGTATGATTCAGCATGTACTGCCTCAAACGCTTGGCGGCCCAGGCTAGCGCGCAACAAGTTTTCTCCAGCATTGAATACCGAGATTCACAATCTGTAAATTTCTTACTCAAGTAATAGATCGCATGCTCTTTTCTCCTCGTCTCGTCGTGTTGACCGAGAACACAACCCATGCTTCCTTCAAGAACCGTCAAATACATTATCAAGGGTCTCCCTGCCACCGGGGGTATCAAAATAGGAGGCTCCTGCAGATACTTCTTTATTTTATCGAACGCCTTTTGACAATTTTCGTTCCACGTTACAGCTTGATCTTTCTTCAACAGCTTGAATAATGGTTCGCACGTGGCCGTTAGGTGAGATATGAATCGGGCAATGTAGTTCAATCTCCCTAAAAACCCGCGCACCTCTTTCTCTGTTTTAGGCGTCGGCATTTCTTGAATCGCTTTTATTTTAGCAGGATCGACCTCTATTCCTCTTTCGCTTACGATAAACCCCAGCAGTTTACCCGATCTCACCCCGAAGGTGCACTTATTAGGGTTCAGCCTCAGCCTGAACTTCCTAAGTCTTTTAAACAACTTCAGCAGATTCACCAGATGCTCTTCCTCCGTCTGGGATTTGGCAATCATATCGTCAACATAAACTTCGATCTCTTTATGCATCATGTCATGGAAAAGAGTCGTCATCGCACGCTGATATGTTGCCCCAGCATTTTTCAGACCAAAGGGCATCACTTTGTAGCAAAATGTTCCCCAAGGCGTTATGAAAGTAGTCTTCTCCATATCCTCTGGCGCCATTTTAATTTGATTATAGCCTGAAAAGCCATCCATGAAGGAGAATACGGAGTACTGAGCAGTATTATCAACTAACACGTCAATATGAGGAAGCGGAAAATCGTCTTTTGGGCTTGCTTTATTCAAATCTCTATAATCCACGCACATTCGAACCTTGCCATCTTTCTTTGGCACTGGTACGATGTTGGCAACCCATGAAGGATACTTCGTCACAGCCAGGAAACCAGCATCCCACTGTTTCTGAACCTCCTCTTTGATCTTCATTGCCATATCTGGTCGCGTTCTGCGAAGCTTTTGTTTGACCGGCGGGCAATCTTCTTTCAGTGGTAGGCGATGCACAACCATATCAGTATCGAGCCCTGGCATATCTTCATATGACCAAGCGAATACATCATTATACTCTAGGAGCATTTCAACCAGTCTTTGCTTGATATCACCCTGCAATGCGGCTCCGATACGAATGTTTTTCTCAACCCCTTCCGACCCTAAATTGATAATTTCGATGACCTCGTCGTGAGGCAGAATGGCTCTTTCCTCTTGCTTCACTAACCAAGACAGTTCTTCAGGAACGTCGCTATCTTCGACAACCTCTTCTTCGGTCTGGAATACCGGGTGCTCAAAGTCGGGACGAGTCATAGGTGGTTCAAGGATGTCATCTGAAAATGTTATCCTGCAAAAGGAATGGTTAAGTGCTTCAAAATGCGTATAAAGCGAATAACCCCATTGCCATTTTATTGAAAAATATAAAACAAGAAAGACAAGGATTACGGTATTTGCACATGAAAAAACGCCATTTATTTAATGATTAACACGCAATGTTTATAACAACACAGCCCTAAGCAAATCCTGATGCCCCGGGCAAGACATCAGATTATTCAACAATTAATAAAGCAAAGCATTACTGTTTAAAAGTCACAGGAACAAGCTCCTGAATAGACCAGTTGCACAGTCCTTGTCCTGGCGTGCTTGGCTGAATCCAGGCATCCATATCACAGTCGTTGTCTCCTTCATCAGACTCTGAAGCAGCATTGACAGTTTCATGACATACTCCACTGGCAGAGATGGTGATTGACTTTCTGAAATGGGGGGCCCCCACGGAAGGAGTTGATGACGACGGTTGGTACCCCAGCCCGAATCGGTCCATTTTCACGGGAATGTCCAGCACTTTGCCCCAGCCCTTGGCTTCTCCCGCTTCTACTAGAGCTTGAGCTTCCTTATACGATGAGACAGCTATCTCTGGTACTTTGCTCGGCCCGGGACCTTTGTCCTTGATGCGCACACCTTCGAATGCCTGGCATGGCGTCTCGTGGATCTCCCCGTCGACTTCCACATATTTAAACGAAGATAGATGGCTGACCAGGATGTCTTCTTCTCCGCACACGGTGACTACACTGTCTCCGACCATATATTTTAACTTCTGATGCAGGGTAGACGTGACTGCCCCTGCCCCATGAATCCAAGGTCTTCCCAGCAAGCAGCTGTACGCAGGCTGTATATCCATGATATAAAACTCCGTTGCAAACACTTCCGGCCCCACTTGCAGAGGCAAGGTAATCGATCCGAAGACTGTTCTCCGCGTGCCGTCAAACGCTCTGACTACCAAATCACTGGGTGTACACAAAATTCCTCGAACATCCAGCTTCATCATCGCCTTCTTGGGCAGCACATTCAAAGATGATCCGGTGTCAACCAATACGTGCGACATTACTGACCCTCTACACTCAACAGATACGTGTAATGCCATGTTATGATCTCTCCCTTTCGGAGTCAAGTCAAAATCGGTGAAACCCAGACTGTGGCCTGCATTCACGTGTGCCAATACTCCTTCTAGCTGATTTACGGAGACATCCTGGGGTACAAAAGAAGTGTCCAAGACTTTCAGCAAAGTGTTTCTATGAGCTTCTGAACACAGCAACAATGACAAGATAGATATTTTGGACGGCGTCTGCTGCAGATGCTCCACAATCTTATAATCACTTTTCCGAATCAAGCGCATGAATTCTTCTACATCCTTCGATGCTGCTTCTTTTTCACTTGCTTGTACCGGAACATTCTCAACCGCTTTCCCTTTTCCTTTCGCTAGTCTTTCGGCCTCCACTTCAGGAGATATAAAGACCCTGCCACTCCTCGTCATGCCTCCTGAGCCAACAACATTATCCACAATCTCCGCTGGCTGCTTGTTAACATCAATCTTTATACCGTCACAATATACCTCTAACCCATATGACCATGGGACTGCTCTCGTGTTCTCGTACGGGATTGGCCCGGCTTTAGTTATGGTAATCGGTGGTCGCGGAGCTGGTGCTGCAATAGTGATCGTCTTCCGAGGAATTGTCACTGTGGCCACATCACTCCGATTATCCACTACTGCCCTTGCAGGCTCGTCAGTTGCCGCTCGATCAAACTGCAATATACCTTCATCAATTAAGGCCTGAATGCCTTTTTTCAAATCCTCACACCCCCCAGCCAGGGCCCAACAATCTAAGCAGTACTCATTACATCCTGGGTAAACACCTCCTTGTAACAGTCGGCTCTTTATCTCGCTCAGCGGCGTCTTTAAATCTTCAACATTCATAATAAGATTCAGGCCTTCCTCAGTCAGAACGGCGTTCGCCCCATGATTAGGCATGGGTTTCTGGACTATATTCGGACCTGCCGTTCCGAAATTGATAGTCTTGTTGTCCAAAAGATCCTGCACAACGTGCTTAAAAGCGTGGCAACCTTCTATATCGTGGCCCGGGGCCCCAGAATGAAACTCACAGTGCCTGCTTGCATCATAGCCGAACGGGGGAGTTCCCGTTATCGGCGCCAGAGTTCTTTTCTCTACCAGATTCAATCCCAACAATGTCTGCAACAAATCGGCATAGGTTGAGGGAGGCTTCTCAAACACTCTTCTCGGCTTACTACCCTGGAATCTTCGCTGAGCTTGCTGTGCCCCCTGCTGAGGCTGCTGCTGCTGTGGCATTGGCTGCTGCTGAACCGGTTGTTGTTGGAGTGGTTGTTGTTGATAGGGAATAGTAACACTCGACACCTGCTGCGGCTGACGATATTGACCTCTTCCCCTGCCTCGGCCTCGGCCTCGGCCTCCAAATACCGCGCTTGCCTCGCCCTGACGGCGCCCACCATAAGCTTTCCTATTACTGCCAGATGCAGTTGATTCCTCGACTTGGAACTTTCCTTGCTTAATATTACGTTCAATCTTTTCTCCCATTAGAATCAGGTCTGAAAAACTGGCCAGAGACGTATGAAACAGCATATCATGAAACAGCCCTGTGAATGTGCCGACAAACATATCATTCATTTCCTTATCTTCCACCGGAGGACGCACCCTGGCAGCCATATCGCGCCACCTTTGCGCGTACTCTTTAAAACTCTCCCCCTTCTTCTGTGAAAGCCCGGCCAACTGGACCCGATTGGGCGCCAGGTCGCTGTTATACTTGTAATGGGCTACAAACGCCTCCGCCAATTGCTTCCATGTCTTGATATCAGTTGGCTCCAACCCCATGTACCATTCTAGGGAAGGGCCCGACAGACTATCCTGAAAGAAATGCATTAGCATTCTTTCATCAGTTGAGTATGCAGACATCTTTCTGTAATAAGCTCGTACATGCACCTTCGGACATGTGTCTCCTTTGTACTTATCGAACGCAGGCGCTTTGAATTTAATTGGCACCCTCAAGCCAGGTACCAAGCCCATTGTTGCCATGTCCAATCCCACAGCACTCTGATTTAAGACTCCCTTCATCTGCTCTTCCAGCATTCTAATCTTTTGGGAATCATCCATCGGCCCTTCAAAACCTCCTCCGGAGAAGGCGTCCTCCTGCTGATCTTCTTGCCACATACCGTTTCCAGCCCCGTACCCATCATATGCATTATTACGTCCAGCTCTGATCTGATTCATCCCCGGACCTCGGCCTCTGTTGCCGTACCCTTGAACACCTCCAGCAGGACCAAAAGCCATAAATCCAGTACCGTTTCCGTTTCCAAAGCCTCCGTAACCCTGATTGACCATACCATAACCATCTTGCCCAAAGCCTTGAGCATTAAAGCCATACTTCCCAGTGTTATCGAATCCCTGATCGTTGAATCCGAACCCAGTATTGACAAAGCCATTGCCTCCTAGATTATCTCCCAAATTGACATCACCCAGCCCAGCATTATGGACAGCAGTTTCATTCCCCACTCCAACGTTACCATTCACAGCAGCGGTAGCGTTGTTGATATTAGCAGCAGGTGTATTGATTACAGGCGGCGCCACTGGCGTGGGAGTGCCGTCTCCATGAGCAGTATCAACCCGGACAGACTGATGATCTTCATTACCATGACCAGCGTTGCGAGCCAACAGAGGCTGGACCATGGCCTGCAAATTCTCCTGCCCTTTTGCTATAGCTTCCATGGTCTGCATGAAGAGGGCGAGCTTCTCGCGCACATCTTGCATCTCGTTCTGCATTTGGTCCATGATTTTTCGACAATTGGAGCGTGTAGAATAGCGGTGCGAATGTTGATCTGGAATCCTGTTAAGTACCTGGTACAGAGCAGGAAATAAGACACCATTCAAAGATTACCTGTAATGCAATATGAATATGAATGCAATGCAATGTGTCTGTGCATTAGGGAAGTTCGTTCCCCCAGTTCTAGTGCGAAGGTGCCGGTGCAGTGACAGTGTTGACAATAGGAATATCGGAGCTGAATCATAGAAAGCCTCATATATTGCAGAGGGAATCAATAAGCCCAGGGTACAATATCACTGAGAGTACAATAAGAAGGCATGACCTCAACCAACAATCCTGGTGATGGTCAGCACTATGCAAATAAAGCATACAAGTTACTACATGAAATGATCAAATCCTCCCAAAAGTCTGGTACTCCTCTATCAACTTCTTGGTCTCCGGATGGCTTGGTCGATCAAGCAGCCCTTCAACAAGCTGGTTTCTCCTCTTAAGGACACGGCGCACGTCTTCAGCAGTTTCTTCCCATGTTGCTTCCCCGAAGCAGTCTTCTAACTTTCGCTTCTGAGACACTGCTTCATCTCTGGATTTGATTGCCTTGTTCAGTGCGTGCTGGACACTATACCGGGTCATTACTTCCTCCTCACACTTCTTGATGCTAGACTTCAACTTCTCTTCGAGGTCGGAAATTTGCTGCTTCAGCTTATCTTCCCTCTTCTTGTTGTTGGTGAGCGTAGCATTCCAAGTCTTATTGCAAGAAGAGATCTCTCGGTGAGCGATGTCAAGCGCTTTCTTCTTGGATTCAAGCATGTCATGGGAGCTTCTGAACTCTTGCCCCAGACGTTCGCGCTTCTTCCTCTCCTCAGTCAACTCGGCCCCTAACCTGTTTACCAGCTCGATCTGTTGCTGGAAAGCATATACGGCCTTGTTTTTCTCACTGCGTACCTGAGCTAGCTCTTGCTCTAACCCTTCATTAATCTTCATCAAGGCTTCTTTTTCTCTCACAACTTGCTCATAGACTTCTCTAGGAACAGTAGTCGGCTCTGCTACCGGAACGGGAACAAGGATTGGTGCATCTGGAAACGGCATCTTCAACTGACTAGCCCTCTCCTGAATCCAAACTCTGTAAGGTGCATAGGCCTGACAGTCATTCTTTCCTAACAACGGCTTCCCTCTGCGGTTAATACGCGTCCAGGCATGTTGCAGCTTGGTTAGTAACTCCCCCTTCACGTCACCTGTGAAGTACAGAGATTCCTGTACTTCTTCCTCCTGAGGTGGATTCTTCAGTGCATATCCGAACTGGCGAATGAATAAAGAAGGGTTGTAATTGATACCCCCTTTTCTTCCTATCAGCGGCACATTAGGGTACCCAGAACAACTGAAGATGAGCTCAGATCCCAACAGATCTCGATCAAACCACTCCATATCTTCCGACGATAGCCTCATCAGGCGCTCCGGCCAACCAACTGGGCCTGTAGTCTCTGCAGCAGATCTTCTCTTAGGAAGGTGACTCTCAAACCACATACTCAACAAAGGTACACAAAGATGAACATTCTTCCCTCTTCCCTTCTCATTCTTGTAATGCAGTGAGTGGTAGAGATCTCCGAGTAAGGTAGGTACAGGATTACCAGCGGCAAACAAGTAGAAAGCATCAAAGTCCACAAAATCCGGTATATTGGGGAATAAAACTATGCCATAAATGCACAAAGCCAACACAGCATTGAAAGCAACCCAGCACCCGCTCTTGGCGTACTCTTGGGCTTTACCAACTAAGAACTGAAATGAGAAGCCTGGAACTCCACGGGAAACAGTAGTCACAAGTTCAGAAGCATCAACATGCAAGGCTTTTGCCAATTCCTCAGGCTTGGGCTTGGCGTCATAATGAATGAATGGAACCTGGTTCTGCACGGGCAGCTCAACATACTCAGCGTATTCCTCCAGGGTTGGTCCCATAATAAAGTCAGAGAACGTAAAGCACCTCAAAGCAGGGTCGTAGAATTGCATAAAAGCATACAGCCCATCTAACTCTACCTCTGTAGGTTTGCACACTAATCTCAATAATCTACCATAGCTCATCCGGAAACTCCTACGAACACCCTCATCAGCAAGAGAGATCAACCCAAGTAGAGAAACAATATCAGGAGTAGGCAATTTGTAAGCAACCGTTCTCCTTAAACTAGTCATGATCAAAACTCAGAAGTCTGGGCACTAGAACTAGGGAAATGCAAATGCACCTGCAGCACAGACACACGTTAGTGAAATGCAAATGATAATGGATATGCAGGCAATGCAATGCAAGTAACATGCAACAGGGACCAAAGCTGTAGCTGAATAGCCTGAACCCAATCAAGAAAGGTCTCAGATAGACCATCCAGAAGTCATCAAACCCTGGTCTCAGATAGACCTAACACAAAGCTCCAATACCGGTCTCTGACAGACCTCAAACTATAACTCCCACTAGTCTCTGGTAGACCTCAAATCATATCTCTAATTGGTCTCTGACAGACCTCAAATCACATCTCTAATTGGTCTCTGACAGACCTCAGAACTCTCCAACTGGTCTCTGACAGACCTCAAAACACCTCTCTAATTGGTCTCTGACAGACCTCAGAACACATCTCCAAATGGTCTCTGACAGACCTCAAAACACATCTCCAAATGGTCCCTGACAGACCTCAAAACTCTCCATAAATAACCAGGATCTCTGATCAAGAAGTAACTGGTATCTGAAGGTCTGGTTACCTGCATAACCCTGAATCCCCTCACAGGTGGGTGGCCCTATAACTGGCACAAGGTACGGCATCCTATGCGGTCGTCGGCGTCACAGACTTTCAGGGTTGATGATACGATTCCCAGAAGGAGTGGCATCATCAATTCCTGAAGAGGCCTCACTTAGCCAACTTCCAAATGATCGGTCCCCAGAGTCGACAATCCAACTAACCAGCAACCCACGCCAACCAAAGGAAGGGGCAGGAGGCCAACCAGAGGAACCTCGTCTGAGTGTAGATTTCATGGGACACCGAAGCAAGCAAAGCAAGCGGGCACCCACTAATTTCTACTCTAATTCTAGGTGCACTCAAGCCCAGGTCCGGCTTATCTCTCAATATCAGAACACCCGTCACACCCCAGATACAGCAACAATAATCAATATATAAAGCTGAAAATACAAGGTTAGAAATATAAAATAACTCCATACAAAATCCTCGACGGGAAAACAAGCGTTAGGATTGACTCTCTCAAGGGACGTTGGATCCCAAATGCATAAGAACCATCGCAGTCCTTAGCAGCCAGGGGGCGTTGGGTCCCCAGCAGAGTCGCCAGCTGTCGCTACTGCGAAAATCGGCGCCGGTTGAACAGAAGAGTCGCCACCGTGCGTTATTTATCCCACGGGAGGGAAAGGAAACGCTCAGAGTAAACCTCGCACAACACGGGAAAGGTATGGTCGTCGTAACCAAAACCTGGATTCGGGAGTCGGTTACGCAAGGGGAAGGTATTAGCACCCCTCACGTCCGTCGTACTCGACGGGATCCACGCTTGTTTTCGGGTATGGATTGTTATTCTATCTAAACTATAGGTCAAGGGTGAAAAAGAAAATAAAAATGACTCGGCAAAGTATCGCACTTTATGCCTACGTATTCCCGTCTGGAACGAGAAATCAGAGTCAACGTAGTTCGCCTACCTACGGGAAAGGAGGGGAAGGTTGCTCGCCAGGATATCGCATCCTATGCCTACGTACTTCCACACAGCATGGAAGATCAGAGCAAACGTAGTTCGGGCCACGTACGACACAAGTCTGTCTTGGTTGATTTTATTCCTTCTGAAAAAGGTTTTCTGATCAACAGTCCCAGCGGACAAAAATGACGCTTTGATGAGTTCACATTCTTTTACGAAAGAAGTGTCTTTTATTGTGTCTGAAAATCTTTATGTGTTTTTCTGTTTGTTTTGAGAAAGAAAGAGACGGAACTCTAACCTACGGTTGCGAAGGGAAACAAACTAACCTAATGTTATCATGCATGGGTTAAGACCTAGTGTCTATCATGCTCCTCTCTTGCACAGAGAGAAACAGAGATCCTACGGGATAGGCAGAAACAGAAACAATATCAGATATATACAGTAAAACAGTAAAATGCATGGATGCAACAGTACAAGCGAGGCAAGGGAGTCCCACTCAACCTCGAACCTAGAAAACAATAGGCGAAAGTGAACAGGCTTCACTTTCAACCCAACAGGGTAAACAGCAAACAATACAACCAGGAAATCCAAACAATACATCAGCAATGAAATACAACAGCAAAAGAAACAGCATCAGCAGCTCTGAGTCAACATCTGGCTTCAAGTAATCTCCAATCAGCTACAGTCTTCAACAAGCATCAATCTCCATCTTCATGACCTTCAGGCAAGGGCTTTGATTATCAGTCTTCTATCTGCAATGGCTTTTCTTCAAGCTCAAACCTCCGGGATGAGGGATCAGTCACAAGAGTGAATTGGGTGTTAAGCAATCAGTTGACTACCAAGGGTGGTAAACAGACTGCTTCTAACACAAAAGACATTTTCTCTCAAGAGTTCTATCTCTTAGACACTATCACCAAGCCTTCCAAAGGAAGGGGGTGAGTGTCTTAGAGAGACTCTGAATCACAGAGAAGAATGGATGCAGACAAGGCAATCCATGTTTGAGAAATAAGCTTTCTAATCTAGAGCTCTGCCTAGCTCCTAAACCCTAGTCTCCTCAGCATCTGCTAGCAAGAACCTCCTCCTCAACTCTGGCAGTTGATCTTCAATCTTTGGATCTCCAATGGTCTTCATCTCCTCCAAATCTTCAGCTTCACCAAGGCCCCAGACAAACCCAATACCCAAGCAAGCAAGCAATAATCCCCAGAGGGCACACCACACCAGTCAATCAGATATACAGACAGTATTAATAGCAGTAGGGGAATCCTGACTTTTTCTAAGGGGATCTAATAACTACCCATAGCCCCTATAGTCCCATAACTAAACTAGTCAAACCCTAAGTCCTAAGGGAAATGAATTGATTCTCCTAAGTCATCACCTAAAAACCCTAGTTTGTTCATGTTGTTCAAACCTACATTAATCACCTAAAATTAATTCCTAAAAATGGGAACTAAATTGAATCTACAAGTTCAATATCTAATCTAAACAATATAAAAAGAATGAACAAAAAATAAAGAAGCATTTAATAGAACAAAAATCACTAAAATCATGCATGAAATGGATCTATTTAAAATGACATTTATTTAGAAAATATGGAAAAAATATGAAATAAAAATGAAAATGCAATTTTATTTAATGGCAATATTCTACACATTCTAATGAAAATGATGTAAAAAGAATGAATTAAAATGAATTTTTTATGCATTTATTATGAATTTTCAAAGTTGGTGAAAAATTAAGATTAAAGTGAATTAAAAAAATTAAATTGATTTAAAATGAGGGAGGGGGGTTAGAATAGTAGACACGCCTAGTTGATTATTCAGGATGGGCCAAGTAGCAGGGGTGCGCATAGCAAATCATTCCAGGCCCAGAACCACTTCAGAATTATTGGAAATAAAAACCACGCAGGGGGGTGAAAATAGGAAGGTTTCCACGTTCAAACTGATGTTGGGCTTAACACTGGGGGTGGGAATAGCACATCACAACTCAGGCCCGCCCGTTTCAATTAATGAAACGGTGCGTTTAGGGCCAACGCATCTCCCTCCAAAACTGAATCAAATAAGGGCCACAGGATCACTCTCCAAGTCAAAAGTCTTGCTCAAAATGGATGGACACGATTTCATCTTCCTCATTGGATCTGTGAGCTAGGGTTTAACTCCATGAATGCTCATGCACGAGCAAACTTCCCTCAACCTGTTCTCACTCTACAGGCCATGAATCAACATGCTATAAACATGAAAATTACTCTACATCTCTCCCTCTACACGTCTATGGTCTTAGATCAATCTGAAATTCACTAGATCACTCAACCCGATAACAACAAGCTCTGGTCACCATGAATGTCCTCTGCAACTCATCAACACAATTCTCAATCAAACCTAGACTAAACTACTCTATGCCTAATGGTGATTAACCTGCGCTAACAACCTAACATTCTAATGCACTAACCTAAGAGTTCTTGATCCAAACAGTTTCTACAATCTGCTAATCATCATCACCAAACCACTCCAAATTCATCCTAATTGCTCTACTAACATCCTACATCATATCTAAACTAACAAATCTATACTAAACTAACTGAATTAAGCTGTTTGAATGAAAACGCACCTGGTGTAAAAACTTGAAAACAGCTATGGAGACTCGTGGATCTGAGGCTTCCAAGGCTTGGATCTTGTTCAATTAACTCAGTGATTGATTCTGTATGCAAGACCTTGATGATTCTTGACTTGAATTGTGCTATCCACTTGAAATTGTAATTTTGATGTTGATGATGGAAGTGCTCGAAAATGGATGAATCACACTTGATTCTTGGTTGAATTCTGATCTATGATGATGAATCAGTATAATGAAGTTGATTTTGATGATGATTGGTGAAGAATTTGAGGAATTGGAATGAAAATTCAATGAAAAAAGAATGAGAGAATTTGGGAGATTCTTGGTGAAAATGAAGCCAACCCTTGATCAATCTTCATTTCATGAATATATAGGGTTCACATGAACATTCTAGATCCATCTTACACATTCCCTTGCCTTCCAACTTTGATCCATTTTGGCTATGTTTCTTAAAATGCAAGTAACTAGGGATAACTTTGATTTTTTCCACTAAACTCAAAAAAGTGTTTGAACCATTGTTCTTAGAATTGCTTTTCCATTCAAAATCATATATTGGAAGTCTCCATTTGGACTCATAAATCTCCCAAACCACTTTTCACTTTGAATTTCTTTAAATTATAAGCCATTTTAGTTCAAATTTTGACCAATCATGCAACTTCATGTTATGAGCTTTTCCAACAATTTGTGACCTTCTTTCTAGACTTAAAATCCCATTTGGAGCAAGTTTGATGTTGTAAGTTTTTCCATTTGAGGCCTCCTTGTATGAGTTTTGGACATAGGTTAAAATGACCTGTAATTCACAAATGCCCAAAATACCCTTTGCTTGTCAAGGCCATAAGTTGAGTTCCACACATCATATGAAGGCATGCCATACCATTCTAGAAATATAAGACAATGAGGAACAATTCTTATGTTGACCAAGAATTCATTTGAAATCTCCTTGAGGGGTAAAAATTGCTTGGAAGTCAAGTCACTTTCACAGACAAAAATTCAGATACCTCAGATGACCTGTAACTTGCAAGGACCATAACTTGAGTTCTATAAATCTCCTTGATGTCTTCCACCACTCAAATTAAAGGTCTTGAGATCCTCTACAAGTTTCATGTTGGACAAGAAGCCATTTGAAGCTTGCATTTTGACTTATCTTGCTTGGAAATTTGACCTAAACTAGGGGATTTTACACAGAAACCCTAATTTAGAAACTCCTCTTCTCCTTGATTTCTCTTGAATTCTCCTTGGCATATCTCCATATCCTTCTTTATATGTTCAATGATGAACCCCACATCTCTCCAATAGACTTGAATGCCCTTTAAATCAGTCAATTGACCTAGGGTTGACCTAGGGTTGACCCAGATGAAACCCTAGTTGACTGTCTTCAACTGCAATTCTTGTGCTCTCATCAATGACTTGTCTCCTTCTCCAAATGACTTTCTAAGTCTCTCATAATGTCTAGATACTCTCCATGCCTTCAATCCACAGCTCACAACCCTCTTGTTGACCCTCAGATACCCTCAGCTAGGAGATGGACTCAAGGCTTGATCTGCTGAACTCTTTACTTTCAAATTCTTTCCTGATGACTTGAATGAGATTGAATTGGGATAATAACCTCTTGATAGGCTTCTGGAGATGAGAATAATGATTGGTCCCCTGTTGAATGACTTGCTATGCCTATGCTATGCAGATGATTAGTCTATGTACATGACTCTATATGCAAATGTTAATGATAGTGAAACATAAACCCAAGTGAATAAGGTTGGGCAAATTTTAGGGTGCAACAGTACTATGGCAAATAGATTGGTTGTTTCTGATAATGCCAAATGTTGCTTGGATGCATAGTTGTTTTAGTGAATTGATGCAAGATAATTACTTGCTGAATTTTAATGGAATTTAATTATTACGAATCGTTGGAAGTGTATTATAACATGTCGTTTTATGATTAAAATGTTAAACAAATTATCGTTGTTTGTTCATCCGAATTTCGTGCTACGTATGTTAGTAAATGATCTTTTGCAGGTGTATGTGTTTTGGTTAAGAGTTGAAATGTGACACCTCTGATGCGTCTCAAATTTTGGGAGTGTGACGGTCGTCACAGCTCCTTGACGCTTGTCATGACCGTGACGGTCGTGACATCCATGACGGTCGTCATGAGACTTTATTTGCTGCACTCTGAATTGTTTATGTTGTTTATCTTATTTTTCCGCGATAGTTTAGAGTGAGGTGTTACATAGACTTTTTCCTGTTTATAAGCGCCTTGAACCTGTGTGACAATTTATAAAACAAATTTTAATTTATTAATATTTAAAACAATTATTTTAATACTTCAATTTTTCTCCTTTATAAAAATATTTGTAAATTATTCTCATTTATACAAATAATTGTATAAATAGTTAAATTTATTATGTTTATAAAATTATTTGTAACTTATTCCCGTTTATAAAAATAATTGTAACTTATTCAGTTTATAAAAATGATTGCATCAATACATTATTTATCTTTTATCATTAATTTTTTATTATTACCATTTATCATTATACGTCTCGATTCACATTGTCTCAATTCACATTATACGTCTCTAACTCTCATTTGTCAAGTTTGTATACATTTATTCAGTTGATTAACATTTATATAGTTACAAACATGGTAAGCGTCTTGAACTCGTGTGTCTATTTATAAAAACTATTTGTAATTTGTTCTGATTTATAATAATAATTGTATAATTAGTTGAATTTTTTCGTTTATAAAAATATTTGTAATTTATTTCCATTTAAAAAATTATTGTAACTTATTTTTGTATATAAAAATGTTTATATTAATATATATTTTTTTCTCGTTTATAAGCACCTTGAACCCGTACGATAATTTATAAAGCGCCTTGAACCTGTATGATAATTTTTAATTTATAAATCTCAATTGATTTTGTTTTGTTTTATTAACCTTTTTTTCTAAAAATATAAATAATTTCAAAATATTTTTTATTTCAAGTAAGAATCTAAATAATTACAAAATATATTTTATTCTTGTTTTTAGAATGAAAAAAAATAAATATTTATCATATTATATCAAATTTATTTATTCAATAGTGATAAATACGTGTCTCATATTAAATTATGTTTATAAATAAAGTTATTTAATAGTGATTAATATAGACTTTATTATTTTAATGTCTAGTTAATTTGATTAAAGTAAGATAAATATTTTAACTAATTAAAATATATATTTTATAGAAAAAAAGACAAACTTAATGGTAATTATTACAATTAACTATTTTTTGTTTATAAAAATATTTATAACTTATTTTCGTTTATAAAAATTAATCTAAGTTATTTTTGTTTATAAGAATATTTATAATTCAATCTTATTTGTAAAAATATTTATAATTTATTATTGTTTATAAAAATATTTATAACTTATTTTCGTTTATAAAAATATTTGTAACTTAGTTCCATTTATAAAAGTTAGTGTGAGTTATTCCGTTTATAAAAATGATTCATCAACATGTAGAATATATATTAATACAAAGTTTTTAAAAAAGAGATACAATATATAAATTATAATTATATTATTATAAACAATTATATTATTAAAAACTTATATTATAAGTTAATAACGTGTTTATTAAAATGCAATTAAAAATTATATCATGATATTAAATTATCACATATATATTTATTTTAAAAGAAAATTAATATACAATATAATTGTATGATAAAAATTAATCACATGCATACTAAAAAAACATTGAAATTTTATTTATATTAATTTTTATTTATCGATTCATATTCTACCTTATATTAACAAATTTGAAACATCATACTTCTTATAATTAAAAATCATCCATCTAAAGATTTCACATTTTTTTGTCAAATTAATAATAATGATAGTGTAAACGGGGTAATACTCTTTCTAATTAAATGTATTAATATATTATTAAATGGTAAGGTTTTAATTAGTAAACATAAAAATTGGAAACATTCAAATATTAAATACAATAGTTATGAAAGTTGATTAAACGTTAAATCTTTTCTTTTTTTTATATTTATTTTAGATATATTTTTCGATTAATTGCAATTTTAAAATCGAAGACTTTAAAAAAAATTCAATGACTTTCATTTTTAAGGACCGCATGAAGCTAATATTTTCATCTTCCATCATTTGGTAAAGGAACCCATATAACCTAAGAATAAGAAGTTCCATCTTCCATCATTTGATAAAGGGTATACCATTTAAATGATCTAAGGGAACCCATATTTTTCACTGCACTAGCCAAAATTTTAACAGTAAATAAACTAAAGTGACTAAGTATGAGGCAACACCATTTTCATGGAAAATTGCAACAAAAAAAAATTATGATCATAATTTAAGAAAAAATTAACAAAAACAAAAAGAGAAACAAAACTTATAAACAAGTTGATTGTTGGTGAGAGAAATTGGGTTGTAGACAACTTTAACATTAAGAAAAAGCTGAAGTGCAGTTTCAAAAACACCATAAACAATGATTTTGCAAGCGAGAAGGGCAGACTTAGGCCATAAATCAACAAAACCTTGAAAATCGTTATTGATAAAGTAATCGAAATTGTTCAAATCTAAACCAAAGACGGCCAAAGACGGCGTACCTAACTGTTAAATATTAACAAGTGTGAGTAGTGTGGATAATAGTCCCACATTGGATAGAAATGTGGTGACTTGAGCATTTATAAGTGAGAGAACCCATACACCTATTACCTTAAGGTTTTGGGTGAGTATGTGGCGTGTTCTTCTTATGTTGTCGTTGTTAAATTCTATTGCGCCTGTTTCTAATTTTTTTGATTCTTTTGATTCAACTTTCTTTCTCTTTTTATTTTGATCTTTGCAATTGTTGTGTTTGTCGTGACTTGAAGATTGTGGTGTTTCAGGTTTGAGAGTTTGATGTTGTTATTCGATGTTGGATTGATGATTATGAGTGAATACCATTGAACATTGATGTTTAAGGTCGATTTCGTTTCTGCAAGTTAGAGATGAGACAAATGTTATTAAGTTGTTTCTGTCAGTTGTGTTGATGTTTTCCATGTATATTTTACATTTTCAATGGCTGCTCAATAATAAAAAAATATTATAAATTAACAAAAAAATACAAATAATTGAGAGAGTAACACATCAGACACAATAAATATCAAATGCATAATATTGCATAATATAGAATTAGACACTTATAACCTTAAAATTAGAAAAGTTTAAACTTAGAGTCAAAAGAGTATAATTGATATTTAGTGAGGAAAGATTTTAATAATTAGATATTAAATTTAAAAATACATTTTTGTCTCAACTATTTCTTACTTTGCAAATTTATTAAAATATTAATATTTCTTATAATATTTATTTTCTAATTATTTTTTTAATTTTTTAACTTTCTTTTCTTCATGTCAATAATAAAAAATAATTTTATAAATTATGAATTTATCCCAAACTAATTAGTTTAATTGACTAATTTTTATTACAAGATCAAACAGCCTCGTAATTTGCAGCCAATGGAAAACCCAATACCAGATAATCTCCCTTGGAGGGTATTACAGTAAATGCAATAATTATTGCCGCCGTCTTCGTCATTACCATCATCCTAATGGGCCCATTTCGCGATCTTCAAATTTTTGGAAGTTCCTTATACGAAAACGCTTCCAAATAATTTACCACCCTTGATTTTGAATTCACGATAGATAACCAAGATAAGGTGTTTTTGTTTTTGTGTGTGTGTGTATGCGAAGGAAGAAAGAGTTTTCGAGCAATGGGAAGAGCGTTCGTGTACGTGATTCTCGGTGGTGGTGTCTCTGCTGGTTACGCTGCTCTTGAATTCGTTAGACGAGGCGTTTCTCATGGTGAACTCTGTATCATTTCTGATGAATCAGTAATTTTTTCTCTCTTTCCTTTTCCTATTTCTGTTTTATTTATTTATTTATTTAAGATTTGTTTTGTTTAGGATATCCAATGTTTTATTTTGATTTCATTCTTTGTTTTATAATAATGATGATAATAATAATAATAGTAAATATGAAGATTCATAAATCTTCGTTGACAAATAATATTGATTCATTAGTGAGTTAGTTAGTGGTTAATGGTTATTAGTAGCAGTAGTTAAGTAGTTAATGATTGATAAGCTCTGTCTATAGATATAGCATCGGTGTCGCAATAAAGTTGGATTGTTTTGTTATTAGCTATAAGCTGTTTTCATAAGCTATCTTAGAGAGTTTATTTAGCATAAGCTGTTTTTGTAAGTTTTTTCAAACGGACTCACGAGTGTATTTGCGAGTTGATAAACTCAAATAAGCCAATCTAAACAGCTCCTATCTTTTTCAATTGATTCAGTTATGTTTCTTAAAATGTTATTCTATGAATATCAATATGCTTTTTTTCTATCTTTCTTGCGAATTTGATTTGAGCCATGACAGTGTTTGATTTCTAATATTTGTCTCAGGTTGCTCCTTATGAAAGACCTGCATTAAGCAAAGGATATTTGCTTCCAGAAGGTATCAACCCTTTCTCAACTTGAGTATTTTGAGTGTTAGGTTGATAAAAATGACACTTTTTGCCGTATTTTCTCTTTTTCTTGGTTGCAAAGATTTTGGAATATCCGGTTGCTGAAATAAATTTGTAACTTACAGCTGCTGCCCGGCTTCCATCCTTTCATACATGTGTAGGAGCAAATGAGGAAAGACTAACTCCAAAATGGTATAAAGAACATGGTAATTAGACTATTTTACATCATGAGTTGAATTCTCCACGAAGTAATTTAGCTAGGCTACTTCTGTTTTTCCCCTTTGATATGTAAATGCATTTGTTGGTTATTTTATTTATTTTGTCTGTCTTTGATCTTGTTCAGTAGTTTATGCTATTTAGATTCAGTGGTTCCCCTAAAGTAATATTTCTAAATATTTAGAATATCTTTTTACTGAGTTTTAAGTTGAACTGCTGAGTTAAGCTCCAAGAAATTTAATAAGACTTTGGGGCCTTATGGCATGGATTGTGCCGTGTTCTAGGGAGATTTTTCCTATTCTTTCTTATAAAATATCAGGTGTGTATCAGATAATGATACTCGATTCTATTAAAAACAGCTATCATTCAACTTTGTTTAATGTTTTTATATTGTAACTCAAAGGAGGTTCGTATGCTGAATCTCTAATTCTTGAAATTGCTATTTCCTTTTCAGGAGTTGAACTAGTTCTTGGAACTGGAGTTAAGTCTGCTGATGTGAAACGTAAAACACTGTTAACAACAACTGGGGAGACCATAAGTTACAAATTTCTTATTATTGCTACTGGTGCCCGGGTATTGAAGCAAATCTTTCAGTTTGAATTTTCCTGCTTAAAAGAATCATTTTATCTTGTTATATTACATGCATGTCGTGCTTTTTAGAAAAACAAATGAAAGAAGCTTTGGCAGTTTCCTTGATATTTCTTGTAGCTTTATTTTTTTATAGGTTTTTATCTCTCGAAATTCAATATCATTTCCCTTAAAATACGTGAAAACTTTTAAGCCCTGGGAAAACTGTATGGAAACTCAATTTTTTCTGTCCTCATGAACATAATATGTGGGGATATTTGAACTTTGAAGACAAATTCACCATGCACCTAGATAGTGGCCTCTTAGCTTTCTTTACAGAAATTAATCAAACTTGTGTGCAATGTCAAGTGTAGGCTTTGAAACTGGAGGAATTTGGGGTTAATGGATCAGATGCAGAAAATGTATGTTATTTAAGAGATATAGCAGATGCAAATAGGCTTGTGAATGCTATTCAATCTTCTCCTGGTGGGAATGCTGTTGTCATTGGTGGTGGATACATTGGCATGGAGTGTGCAGCATCTTTAGTGATTAATAAAATCAATGTAACAATGGTCTTCCCAGAAGCACATTGCAGTAAGTACTTCATTTTTTAATTTATTGTGTCTCAACTCAACGAGTATATGGGATCAATGTTTATTTGTGCGTTTATCTGAATAAAAGTGCCGCTTGTAGCTTTTATAGATAATAATAACTTGAAAAACTGATGGGTACTTTCTATATTGGATTTATCTTACAGTGGCTCGTTTATTAACCCCCAAGATTGCAAGCTACTATGAAGAATATTATAAATCAAGAGGAGTAAAATTCATTAAAGGAACTGTGCTATCATCATTTGATTTTGATTCCAATGGAAAGGTACATCAAACTATTTTTGGAAATTTCTTCCCTTGGAAGTGAAAATTTTCTGGTTCACTGAGCTTATGACAACCAATTTTACAGATATCTGAAAATTTGGCTATGGTTGCATCAGGGCTTGATCAATTCAACCTATAACTGTAGTTGACTGACCTCTTTTGCAGGTTACAGATGTTACTCTTAGAGATGGAACAAAGCTATCCGTAGACATGGTTGTAGTGGGAATTGGAATACGACCAAATACAGGTCTGTTTGAAGGCCAACTTACTCTGGAGAAAGGTGGAATCAAGGTAAATGGAATGTTCCAGTCAAGCAACAGTTCAGTCTATGCTATCGGAGATGTTGCAGCATTTCCAGTCAAAGCATTTGGGGAAAAGCGAAGACTTGAGCATGTTGATTCAGCTAGAAAATCTGCAAAACATGCCGTTTCTTCCATAATGGATCCCGAAAAAACAGGCGAATTTGACTACATTCCCTTTTTCTACTCCAGAGTCTTCACTTTGTCATGGCAGTTTTACGGGGATAATGCCGGGGAAGTTGTATATTATGGAGATCTCTCAGCCTCGGGTAGCACATTTGGAGCATATTGGGTAAACAAGGGTCATGTTGTTGGGGCTTTCCTTGAAGGAGGAAGTAGAGAAGAATATGAAGCCATAGCCAAGACTACAACGTTAAGGCCAGCAGTTGAAGACTTGACTGAGTTGGAGCGGCTAGGTTTGGGGTTTGCAGTGGCAGTTAGCCAGAAACCAGTAGCATTACCACCACCAATTGAGGTTAGCGGTAGCACTTCTGGTCTTCTTTTGGAAAAACCATTATATGCTTGGCATGCTACAGCTGGGGTCGTTCTTGCTGCATCGATAGCTGCATTTGCATATTTTTATGGAAAAAGGCGTCGCAGATGGTGAAACTTCTGAGATTACCAAATTCGTGGTAACGGTTTCAAAGGACGACGGTGAAACTTCTAAAATTACCAAATTTGTGGTTAATGGTTTCAAAGGGCTTTAGACCGATTTACAAGCTGCAATATTGTATCGTGTCCAACTTTTTGGATTACAATTCTTCACTTGTATTGTTCATATACAGGATTGTTGTACTAAAAACAAAAGGAAAATACAAATGACCATCATTCAGAAGTTATTATAGAATCTAATCAATTTAAGAAAAATATATGTTGATTAAAAGTTTAAACCACCCTCTTTAACTTCATACCAATCGAGGGCATTACAGGAAACTTCTTTTCATTGGTGAATCAACCGATCAAGGCAAACTTTATTTTTACCATTGAGCACTTACGTATTTTCTGCTGCAATTGGAAAGGTTGATGAACCTCAACCAATTGCTCAACAATCATTTTCTGCAATACGTTTTCAGATGTGTTCGTCTCCTCCATTCTTTGCTCTCTACTCTTTGTCATTTCTTACTAAATCTTGGGCTAAAGATGTTTCTACCGAGTCCAAACATGGAAGTTTTACCTCATGCCCCTACACTTGTACTTATACCCCTACATTAAAAATTTTTGGACCAAAATATCCTCGTATAAAAATTTATTATTTTTTAATTTTTTTATATTTTTTTATTTGTTTACCGGAAGACTTTTTGAAAGTCTTTCGGTTCACATTTTATTTTTGGAAGTCTTCCGGTTCATATTTTTTAGTTTGTTTACCGGAAGACTTTTTGGAAGTCTTGCGGTTCATATTTTTTTTAATTTGTAATTAATATTTAAGATTTATTAACTTTATATCAAGACCAATTTAGTGAATTTTTGAATATTATACTTAAAATATAAAAATTCTATAAATAGAGAATTATTTTCAGAATATTTTCTATTTGCTATAATTATTAGAATACAATGAGATTAAAATCATTTATTTTAAATGATCATAATAGTAAAATTTTCTCAAATATCTTATTAATCTTAAACATTAATAAATAAAATAAATTTAAATATAGGATATAAATTTACATTATTCAATATATTTAATCAAATAAAAACATATGTGATAAATAAACAATGTATTTTAACTTAAAATAATCACAATAAGTTAACTTGCAAAATAATATAAGTAATAAATTAATAATGTATTTTATTTAAAATAATCACAATAATAGAATACGCAAATAATGTGTTTTATTTATAGGACTGATATAGTTTTATTGATTATTTAATTTTAAATACTACTATGAATATAGTATTTAATCTATACTTTAGAACTCACATAATTATAAATATAAAAAATATTGTTTTATTACCCATATTTTTATTTAATTAAAAAAAATAAGAATATAAATTTATTATTTGTTTTTCATTTTCGTTTGATCTTTTTTTTATTTATAAATTTTTTGCATATTCTATACTGTGCTTACTTTAAATAAAATATATTATTTATTTTATTAAAAATATTAAATAAAGTGAAATAATTAAAAAGATCAAACAAAAATGAAAAACAAATAATAAATTTATATTCTTATTTTTTTTAATTAAATAAAAATATGGGTAATAAAACAATATTTTTTATATTTATAATTATGTGAGTTCTAAAGTATAGATTAAATACTATATTCATAGTAGTATTCAAAATTAAATAATCAATAAAACTATATCAGTCCTATAAATAAAACACATTATTTGCGTATTTTATTATTGTGATTATTTTAAATAAAATACATTATTAATTTATTACTTATATTATTTTGCAAGTTAACTTAGTGTGATCATTTTAAGTTAAAATACATTATTTATTTATCACATATGTTTTCATTTGATTAAATATATTGAATAATGTAAACTTATATCTTATATTTAAATTTATTTTATTTATTAATGTTTAAGATTAATAAGATATTTGAGAAAATTCTACTATTATGATCATTTAAAATAAATGATTTTAATCCTAGTATTCTAATAATTATAGTAAATAGAAAATATTCTGAAAATGATTCTCTATTTATAGAATTTTTATATTTTAAGTATAATATTCAAAAATTTACTAAATTGGTCTTTATATAAAATTAATAAATCTTAAATATTAATTACAAATTAAAAAAAAAAACATGAACCGGAAAACTTCCAAAAAGTCTTCCGGTAAACAAACGAAAAAAATATGTACAGGAAGACTTTCAAAAAGTCTTCCGGTAAACATACTAAAAAAATGTGAATCGAAAGACTTTCAAAAAGTCTTCCGGTAAACAAATAAAAAAATATAAAAAAATTAAAAAATAATAAATTTTTATACGAGGATATTTTGGTCCAAAATTTTTTAATGTAAGGGTATAGGTATAAGTGTAGGGGTATGGGGTAAAACTTTCTCCAAACATATATGAGACACAAATATAAAATCCAATAAAATTAAAGTTGTTTTTGATGATATTTTATAAGAGAGTTTCTTATTGCACCTATATGTTTCTAGTTCACCTTGTGGATTTTTAAAAATACCTTCAGTTTTTAGAGATATATTTCTGGACGCACTCTAATATATACATTTCATTCGTTTTTGAGTCGCATCTCAATTTTATGAATAATTTATTCCGGAAATATATCTCCAAGTCAGATCATCTTCTGTTTTGAAATAAAATTGTTCATAAAATTGAGGTGTGACTCAAAAACGAATAAAATGTGTGCATTAGAATGCGTCCGGAGATGCATCTCTAGAAACGGGGGATAATTTTGGAAATTCGCGAAGTGACCTAGAAACATATAGACTGCAATAAGAAACTCTCTTTTATAATGACATTAGACCAATAACGTCATATGAAGAAATATCACTATCGGAGCTATTATCTAAAGGAATGTTGTAGGATTTTGAGAACAAGTATGGATCCGTTCTAAAAAAAACACATGATTCAATCAAATAATTGAATTAAGACCGTCAATGACAAAATAAATTATATTCCGACATCTCTTTGTCTGAACGGTGATGATTAGAAAAAAAATTATAGGTACTTAAAAATCTAGTAAAATCCCAATCTATTTAAGAGATCCCTATCTATTTAAGAGACCACAAACGTCAAATCAAAGGCACACATAAATTTCATAAATTTTATATCTTTCATATTTAATAGTCACCGACTTGGGTGTCAAGAGTATTTGCAAGCACCAATCCCAATTCACTTAAAACAACAAAATATGAAAGATTTTCAAACCCGAGACTGCTTGGACCTAGCCATATTCATCTTTAAGAAAATGCTTTCTATCTAAATGGAACATTAATGCCATAAGTGGAAATGAAAGATAACGATCAACCACTTACTCAAACGTTAGAAATGATAAACGGGAAAAGAGAAACTCGTTGCTCCATCTGCCTATAATTTGTAGCAAGCCAAATTGTGAGAAGAAACTCTCACTGGGAAGATGGACTCACCGCTTCCTCATTTGATCCAAGAAGTCAGATCTAACCTCCTCTGACATTAGAGAAGCTTTCTTCCCCTCCACTTGACGATAAACTTCAAGAACCAATGGAAGAAAATGTAGATTCACTATAGGAACGAGGCAATGAAGCACCTCAAGAAAGGATTGTCTAGAAAAGGCCTTCCACCCATATCTTTCTCCAATAAATAACTAGTCAAAAGGATACCAAAATCTCACATTTCGTTATTAGTACGAGTCTTCATGGAAAATTATGACACGAGGAATGTTTTGGTAGATCAAGGAAACTCGTGTGACATAATATACACTAATCTCTTGAAAAATCTAGACTTGACTCGAGAGAGCCTTATTCCTTAAGGAATGAGCAATCTCCAAGGATTCAATAAATCAACGAAGATACCATGAGGGTACGTTGAGCAACTGGTGTCTTTTGGAGGAAAGGAAACCAGGAAAAGGTTGAAGACTCATTCTAGGGTAATCAATTGTATATTCATATATTACTATAATGGTTCCTTTTGATTGTCTGCATTAGATAAAACAACATGGATTATACGAGATATATTTTTGGTGAAGATGCAACACTTGGGAGAAGATGTTCTAGCATGTGTGCAGTACTCAGCCTATATGCCAAGGTTTGTGAGTTTTTCTGAGAAAAATTATGTTTGATTCAAAGAAGATTTGTTGGTGTATCTTTATGCATTATGTTATTTAGTAAAATTTGCTAAAAAGATGTAATAATATCAAAGTAAATTAAATGAAGATTTAAATTGAATGAGGATCAAATCAAATTAAATCTCTTTGTGTTTAAGCAAATCATATCTGCATCTGAATTAATTATGTATCAAATATAATGCCCATTGAAGAAAAGCCTAGAAGATGGTTTTCTATTTAAAGAGACTCATTCCTACCTTTGAAGACATGCAAGCATTGAAGATCTAGTGTGCTAGGGTTTTGTTTTTTGAGTATCTGTGTTCTTGTTGTTTGTTGTAAACATCTAAAGAAGGCTAAACTGAACATTCAAGGCATATATGATTGTTTAGTTGAGTTTTAATTCAACATCATTAATATTTTGAAAGCATATATCACTAGGGTAGTGATTAAAATAAAATGATATGGGACTCATATTTAAGGAGGGGGGCCTAAATAGAAATACACGAGTAATATTAGGAAATATACATTAAACACGGGTTATTTATCTAAGACTAATTGTACTAATAGTAGAGTTGATTTCCTTTCTTGGGTTATAAGTCCTCCAGATGTATGTGACATTGCACTGAACTGGGTTAACAATTCTATTTTGTTCTTTATTTCCTTTTGCTTTAATTTTCTTAGACTGTGATAATTTATGTTGAAACTATTCTTCGTGGTATACATTGTCTAAGATATTGTATCCAACATATTGTCGCTTGCGCGAAAATAAGGTGCCGGCAAAACAGAAGAGTCGCCACCTTTCGTTATTTATCCCTCAGAGCGGGAAAGGAAACGATCGGAAAAACCTGACGAAAAAGGGTAAGACAAGGTCGTCGCAACCATTGTCTGGGTTCGGGAGTCGGTTACGCAAGGGGAAGGTATTAACACCCCTCACGTCTGTCGTACTCGACGGGATCCTCGCTTGTTTGTTTACTTGGACGAGTTGGTTATAATCTATCTACCTATCGAGGCTGGCTGAAAAAAGAAAAGAAAAATGACTCGGCAAAGCGTCTCGCTTTATGCCTACGTATTCCCGTCTGGAACGAGAAATCAGAGTCAACGTAGTTCGGCTAACTACGGGGAAAGGTGGGGAAGGTTGCTCGCTAGGACGTCGCATCCTATGCCTACGTACTTTCATCTGGTATGAAAGATCAGAGCAAACGTAGTTCGGGCTAACTACGGGTTATCTCCTGAAAGAAGTGTTTTTATTGTGTTTGCGATTTCAACCGCACTAGAGACTATGACCTGAGAGGGAATACGTCCTTTCTCAGATAGCTTAAGGCTCGTAACGTACGAAAGAAATCATTCATGATTACTGTATCTTCAACTGCTTTGAGATGAGAAGAGAACATGCCCAACTAGGAGGGAGACTATCAAGTCCTACTGTTGTCATGCCATGGATTCATCCTATGGTTGAGGTTTGAACAGGGAACTCCTAGATGTTGTCATGCATAGGTTTCAACCTAAAAGTCTATCATCAAATCTTCATCAGAAGAAATGAGAGTCCTAAGGGATCATGTCAATGATACACCAAAACAGACAAAAGCATCAGCTTTAACAGTAGAATGCATGCAATGCAAGTGAGGGAGGAAATGTGTGTGGGGCTTCAGCCTCCACAAGCTCGTCTCGACCTCAAGCCAGTCATGAAATAACAGTAATCATACTGAAGATAAGCAACATGCTATCAAGCAATAACCAGATAAAAGAAATGAAGTGCCATCAGGCAAACAAAACACATGCTTGAGAAAGAAAGAATCTACTCTCTAATCCTAACCCTAACACAGAATCCTGATCAAATCTAATCAAAGCCCTAAAGCAAACCTAACCAAAAGAAAACAATCCCAGTCTTCAAGCTTCAGAACAAGCTTACCAAAGAAAGGGAGCTAAGTAAGCAGACTCATAGTGTCTTCCTCAGGAAAGCACTAGGAGGTGTATACTCAGGAGTCATACCCTATGTGGCTCAACCACTGTGATCAGTTTACATTTCTCCTCAGGAGAAACTAAACTCACAAGCAGGCTCCAACATCACTGGATATTTAGGAAATCCTATCTGAACTAGTGGAACTAAGTGAATAGACTCATAGGACCTTCCTCAGGAAAGTACTAGGAGGCTTCCACTTAGGAGTTGTATCCTATGTGGCTCAACAACTGTGATCAGTTTACATTCCTCCTCAGGAGAAATTAAACTCACAAGTTGGCTCCAACATCATTGGATACTTGAGAAATCCTAGATAAACTAAGGAACTAAGTGAATAGACCCATAGGACCTTCCTCAGGAAAGTACTAGGAGGCTTCCACTTAGGAGTTGTATCCCATGTGGCTCAACAACATGTGATCAGTTTACATTCCTCCTCAGGAGAAATTAAACTCACAAGTTGGCTCCAACATCATTGGATACTTAAGAAAGAGGTGAGAAGAAAGAATGAAAGTCATTCATAGTGCCTTCCTCAGGAAAGTACCATGAACTCTCTTCAAACTTCAGGATCTCAAACCTCACAGACAGGGAACAAGCTGAGCTCTGGGTCTCTGAGTCTTGATCTACCATCTTCTCTTCATCATGCTCTCCAACAAGGTCTTCAAGACAACACAAGCCCCGCAACAAATTCCCCAAAAACAACCCCCAGAGATGAACAGATAACCACAGCACAGACAAAATTATCAGGCAACTTCAGAAAATACCTAAAAATACTAAACCAAGGGGGAAAAATCTAACAATTATTTACAAGGGTCTACAATATCTACCCATAATATCCACATATGCCCCTCCCCAAAAATCAAACAAAACTATCTAAAGAAAATGAATTCTTTCACCTATGCACAACCTAAACCCTAATTAGGATACCCTAATGCTACCCTAATTAAACTAATCAAATTTTAATCTAAAAATCTAGAAATAAATCCTATGGGGAACTATGGTTCAATATCTAATTACACAAAAAAGAATGAATTAAAAAGACTAAAGGAAGGTCCTAAAACAAATTCCACAAAATCATGCACAAAATTAATCCTATTTTAAAAGTTATTTAAGAGAAAATCAATGAAAAATACTAAAATACCATACAATATTCTAGCAAAATTCTAGGGGATCCTATTTAACTACCCTTAATTCCCATATATTCCCCATAGGCTAACTTGTCCTAAAAACCCCCAAAATAAAATGTTGAAGTTCAAGTATACTACTTAAAAACCCTAATTAAACTATCCTAAGTTCAATTATCTAAACTAATCAAAATTTATTCTAAAAAATCTAGTAATAAATTCTGGGAATACTACAATTCAATATTAATCACCACAAAAAAGAATGGGCGAAAAATCTATTTTTAAATGCAAGAACAAAAATCTACAAGATCATGTATGAAATGAATGATTAAAAATGTGCATTTATTTGTAAAATATGGAAAAAATATCAATTAAAATATAAAATGCAATTTTTATATTTTGTAATTTTCTAGACATTTTAATGAAAATGTTAAAAAAAGAATGAGTTAAAAATATGCATTTTCCATTTAGTTATGAATTTTTGAAGATGAATGAAATAAAAAAGAAAATGAAAACGAAATAGAAAGAAATAAGTGGAAGGGGTGCAAATAGAAAGAAATGATAGTTGAAATCGTTGGGCCTGGAATCAAGGGGGGTGCGAAAAGTGAAGAGAGCCCAAAGACCCTCATTAAAATTCAGATTTAATGCCAGCCGTCCGATCCTGGTCAAGTCAACAATATCTTTCCAATCCAAGGGTCATGGTGCATCTTCTCCACATGCAAACCCTAAAATTCAGAATTTTCATTTCATGCCATGATCTTCCATAGCTTCTATCTCATTCATTACTCCATGAAATCACATGAAATAAAAAACAAAACCGATCCTCTTCTCGCCCTCTACACAACCATGGTTTTAGTTTCTCTTGAATCTTTCTCTAACCTTCAAACCGTCAACAACAAGGCACGGGTACCACCATGAATGCTCACTTTTCAACTCTAACAAACCTTGAAAATAATGATGCCAATGTGTTCCTCTTGCTTCCATGAGTATACTAAACTATGATACATGTATTAAAACCTCATATCTCAAGCTTTCTTGATCAACCAAGAATTGATGTCATATTTTGAAACTCCATGGATTGACCTTAAACTCACCATAAATGATCCTTAAGTTGTCTCTATCATGAATATCACAATAACTAGCCCTAACCATGCATAATTATGGTGATTCGAATCAAAACGCATACCTACCAAATGGATATGGTGATGGTTGCTATCCCTTGTTTCAGCCCTTGCCACTTGTGCCAATTGATCCTTGGATGATGGTGATGATGCTGGTGAAGAGAAATCGTGTTTACACCTCTTGAAAATGTCAATTCGAAGCTTCACGCCACTTGGAGTGATGGAGAAGAACTCATGATCCAGCCACGAGTTGGGGTGCCTTTTTCTTGCTTTTCAATCCACAACAATGGAGAATGATGATGATGATGATAGCTAGCACAAACAATGGAGTTTGGGAGAGATGGGAATCAAAATGCAATTTTGGAGTTATGAGATGAAAGTATGGTTTGCAAGCAACTAGAATCACCAACCATGGCATGATCTCACCTTTGGGTATTTATGGAAGTGAAAGGAAAGATCTAGAACATATGAGAAGCTTCCAAGGAAGTTCTAGAACTTCTCACGTAATGAGAAATTCAAAAATACTATTTTTAGTAAATCTCATAAAACTCATGATAAGTCTTCAAAATACCCTTATATGAGGTATACATGTGAGAACAAGGCATTTTATGCAAAATTAAGGCTTTGGCAAACAATTTCTCATGGTACCTTAAAGTGCAAGAAACAAATTTACAAAGGAAGTCCAATTTTTAAGCCTAAACTCAAAAATGTGGATAAACCATTGTTTCCAAAATGTTGTTTCCAATCAAAATCATCTATCATATGCCCCATTTTGGATTTGTAGATCTCTCAAACCAAAATCCAATTTCAACTTTTTTAACTTATAAGCCCTTTTTAGTTCATTTTGACCAATTTAAAATATCCATGCTCCATGCATTTACAAACTCTCAAGACCTCTTATCTAGCCTTAAAATGCCATTTTGAACAACTTTCATGTTTTGAGTTTTTTCATCTGAGGCTTGGAAATAGGAGATATGGCCTTTGCTTAAAAATGACCTATAACTGACAAATGACCAAAATACCCCTGCCTTGCTCAAACCATAAGTTGAGTTCCACAAATCCTATCAAGGACTTATACCACTCAAATTAAAGCTAAGGAGATGCCCTTCAACATTCATGTTGAACAAGAAATCATAGGAATCATCCTACTAGGGCAAAAGTTGTCTGCAAGTTGGGTGACTTTCAAGGACCCAGATTCACACACCTCAGCTGACCTGTAATTTGTCAAAACCATAACTTGAGCTCTGTAACTCCTATAAAGGACTTCCACCACTCAAATTAAAGCTAAGAACAAGCTCTACAACATTCATGTTGTGGGGAAGATGAGATATCAATCACATCTAGAGCTAAAACTGCCTGGGAGATAGGGATCAGATTAGGGTTTTTTCACTGACAATCCTTGGAAACCCTGACTTGAAACTTCTCAAACTCCTAAATCATGATGAGTTGGTCTAGGAATCATATTCATAACACCTCTATGCATCATTCCATGATCTCATGGCCTTTGGATTAAGTCTCAACCTTCTCCAAATCTTCAGCTGATCTAGGGTTGACCCAGTCAAAACCCTAATTCTATCATTCATGGTTGAATCTCCTGAATTCTTGCATAATGACCTCTCTGGGCTTCATGATGGATTTCAAGACATCTCATAGGCTTTCTCAAAACATCTAGTTCATTCTCAAAGTCTCAGAATCATCTGAGGAGCACCCACAACTCTCAAGCTATGAAGCACACAACCCTGGTTTCCACCAATTCCTCTGAGGATCTCTTGAACTTTCTGATGAAGGTATCAATTTTCAAACACTTAATGAATAAATAAATGTTGGTCAAATTTTGGGGTGCAACAGCTGCCCCTATTCAAACGGCTTGAACCTGACTGGGTGAGAAGCGAACGGCTCTCAACCAATCAAGGTGCGAGACGATTGAATATCGGTAAACCCGAAAATTTGCCAACTGCGCGAGCACACAGTACTCTGCGGGGAACAAATCTTTGAATACTGCAACACAAGCCGCACGACAACTAGCTGGAGAAATATCGATCTGACGTCACCGTCAGTTATCCACATTAAATTCTTCTGATATTGCCTTCAGACAACCACCACACCCAACATCGCCGCTGGAGAAAATACATCTCTGAACAAAGTACCCCGCATCGCCGCTGGAGAAACACATCTGACAGAATACCCCGCATCGCCGCTGGAAAACTGAATCTGACATCGCCGTCGGAGACAAACATCCTCTTAGAGACACTCGACATCACCGTCGCACAAACATTATCTCTACTGGGGATTTAAAGAGTCTGACCTCGCCGTCCAACACAAATATCCAACCTCGCCGTCGAACAAACATAATCTTGCCTTCGAACACAAACCCGGTCCGGGAATCCGAAGTATACATCTCAAAGGTACAAAACCTGAGCTTGGGATGGAAACAAACACTTCCAACGGTACACATCCTAATATTGAAGGCAAGCATATCCAAAGGTACGAAACCTGAGCTTGGAGGCGAACATATCCGAAGGTACGAAACCTGAGCTTGGAAGCAAACATATCCAAAGGTACGAAACCTGAGCTTAGAATCAAACACATCCAAAGGTACTAAACCTGAGCTTGGAAGCAAACATACCCAACGGTACGAAACCTGAGCTTGGACTCAAACATATCCAAAGGTACGAAACCTGAGCTTCGAATCAAACACATCCAAAGGTACTAAACCTGAGCTTGGAAGCAAACATATCCAAAGGTACGAAACCTGAGCTTGGATTCAAACGCATCCAAAGGTACTAAACCTGAGCAAACATATCCAAAGGTACGAAACCTGAGCTTGGACTCAAACATATCCAAAGGTACGAAACCTGAGCTTGGACTCAAACATATCCAAAGGTACGAAACCTGAGCTTGGAATCAAACACATCCAAAGGTACGAAACCTGAGCTTGGACTCAAACATATCCAAAGGTACGAAACCTGAGCTTGGACTCAAACATATCCAAAGGTACGAAACCTGAGCTTGGATTCAAACGCATCCAAAGGTACTAAACCTGAGCTTGGAAGCAAACACATCCAAAGGTACTAAACCTGAGCTTGGAAGCAAACACATCCAAAGGTACGAAACCTGAGCTTGGAAGCAAACACATCCAAAGGTACGAAACCTGAGCTTGGAAGCAAACACATCCAAAGGTACTAAACCTGAGCTTGGATTCAAACACATCCAAAGGTACTAAACCTGAGCTTGGAAGCAAACACATCCAAAGGTACTAAACCTGAGCTTGGATGCGAACATATCCAAAGGTACGAAACCTGAGCTTGGATTCAAACACATCCAAAGGTACTAAACCTGAGCTTGGAAGCAAACACATCCAAAGGTACTAAACCTGAGCTTGGAAGCGAACATATCCAAAGGTACGAAACCTGAGCTTGGAATCAAACACATCCAAAGGTACGAAACCTGAGCTTGGAAGCGAACACATCCAAAGGTACTAAACCTGAGCTTGGAAGCAAACACATCCAAAGGTACTAAACCTTAGCTTGGATGCGAACATATCCAAAGGTACAAAACCTGAGCTTGGATTCAAACATATACACTGCTACTCTCTTGATATCTTGTCAAGTTGTTGCTAAATAAAAGCAAACACGCCGGGTCACCGGACATAATCATCAAGTTAATAGCTCTGTTGAGGAGAGAGGAATGAGGGTTCACCCAAACAATCCTGACGACTCACTGGGGGAAAAGGAAGAAGGGTTCACCCAAACAACCTTGTAGACTTTGCTGCAGAAAGACGAGAGAGTTCACCCAAACGACTTCAACAACTGCTGGGGAATAACGACAGAGTTCACTCAGACGATTCCTACCAACTTTACTATGGAGCAAGTACTTCTGCACGGGGAAAGCGATAAATGCTCTGAACGGCTTTCTGGGGGAACGACCCTTCTAGGGAACATAGCCTTCGGGCTACAAGACACTCATGTCATTAAGCCCTCAAACTCACGGGGATAAACAAACTTCGGCTTGCTGGGCAATCCTTCAGGATCCGCTTGGGGAAACATTCCATCTGCCAATCATGACTGTGCTCGGCTGGGGGATATCAATCTACCTGCCTGCTGCTGGGGAAGTGCCAACCACCTACTGGGGAAAAGACCTCCACTCCGTTGGGGGTTCCAGGAGTCAACTTGAACAAACAACTCCGTAGGGCGCTTCCAAGAATTATCCTGAACTGATAACCTTTTTGGAGACTTTATTCTGTTGGGTATTCCAGGAATCTCCCTGGGCCACTCTTGCTGGGGACGCTATTGGGGAGCTCGAGAATCGTCCTGAGCAAACCATTCGGGAACCTGCACTGAGGTCTTAAGAATCATCTTAAGCAAACGGCCCTGCTGAGGAATTCGAGAATCAAATTGAACTGGAGACTTCGCCGGGGGATCTCGAAAATCATCTTGAACGAGCGACCGTGGGGGATTACACCGGGGTCTTAAGAATCATCTTAAGAAAGTGACCTTGTTGGAGAGAATACCAGGAATCATCCTGAGCAACCGATCCTTCGGCCGAACACCTGTAAGGCAAGAATAATAATGACCTAGATCATGCTTATGATGCATATGCTTCTGCGCTATGCCCCACACGGTGGGAATGATATGCGTTTATGCTAAATGCTGTGCAATCATGCACAATGCTATGCAACGTTAAATGCTATGCAGTGTTAAATGCTATGCAGTCATGCACAATGATGCGATCCCGTCGGCAAAATAAATGCTGGGGGGAGGAAACCCTTTTGTCAAGGAGACAAGAACTACTCAGGTAGAGGAATCATCCTGCTGAGGAGCACATGGACACGCTGGTATCAATTGGCTCCGCCTGGGGAATTGATCTTCCGGTTGACTGCTGCAGGGCAAACAACTTCAGTTGATCTGCTGCGAGGGAACGAAGCTCTACGAGAACTTGGACCTGCCGATATCTATCGCGAGCATGAACTGCGTGGCCGTCATGGCTACTCTTATGGGGATAACCACTCTGTGGGGAGACAACTTCAGCTGCTCCACACTCCACTGGGGAAAAACCAATCATGGTCTGATCGACTTCCGAGGATTCGACTTTCTTGGGCATCTGCAAACTCGGCTGGGGAAGGAGAAATCATTCTGCTTCGCTGGAGAGAGTGCGACTCTGGGGAAACACAGCATTAGCGGCCCCACGCTCTGCTGGGGAAAATCGATCATGATCTGATCAACTTCCAAGGATTCTGCTTTTCTGCGGACTCAGCCGGGGAGAGAAATCATTCTACTTGACTCTGATGAGGGATTTCAATTCCGCTGGGGAAGAAAGAATCATCTGACTTCGGGGAAGAGAGTACGACTCTGCAGGGGAATATAACATCAGCTGTTCCACTGCTCTACTGGGGAAGAGGGAATCATCCCATCTCAGGAGAGAATACGGCTCTGGTGCGGAATCTCAATTCCACTGGAGACTTCAGTCTGGCACCATTAGTTACTGCATCCTTCGGCATACGACCGGCTTCCTACGAGACCTGCACTTGTGACCTGGTGCTTGGGGGAGACACCTGCTTCGGTGACTTTACTGGGGAAAACACGAGCTTCGGCACCCGAACATTCCTCTGAAATCTGCACTTGTGACCCGGTGCTGGGGAGAGACGACATCATTCTTCGGTGCTTGGCTCAGCTGATGAGGTGACATTCCTTCAGGATGCGTCTGCTTGGGGAAGAGAATCACCTCTACCTGGGGAAGACATATCAATGCTCACCATCTTGCGTTCAGATTCTGCGGAGGAGAGACTACTGAACTCTGCTGGAGAAGGAGGACTTATCCTGCTTCGGGGATATCAATTCTGGTCTGCTGAGGGTAATCCTGACCCTAATCTGATAAGGGATAAACGCCATCTCAATCTGCTGCAATCTCAGACTGTACAAGGAGAACAACCTCAAACTGTACATCTCTGCTGAGAAAACAATCCTGATTCAACAACGTCAACACAGGGAATACAAGCTACCAATCATGGAGTCAAGTAGCAGGTTATGCTGTAGGGTAGCAATCCAATGACCGCAAGGCTTCTTCAGAAGGTTCAGGTTTTGACAGGGTAATGACACGATTCCCCGATACTCAATTCTTGCTAGGGTGAACAAACTCATTTGAACAACTTGCCCCAGTGCATTTCAACTTGCCCCAATCCGACCTTTGGGAATAATTCATTCTGAGCCGAAAACAACTGGCAACAAGACAATCTTCAGAGGGCTTGCCCCAACATCTGCACAACGGGAGGATTCATCCTCAACTAATCAACTTTCAGCATGGTCGGCTTCAATATCTCTGAAGTAGTTTGCCCCTGAACGAGCGATGAGCGACTCAACATGCTCTGATCGAACACTGGAGGGATCTGCCCCAAATCGCAAGAATTATGGATAACTGCCCCTGGTTGGGTCTCGAGAAGATTCACTTCCGGCCAACTGCTTCTTGCATGAACTGCCCCATAATCAACTGATGCTCCGGGACTTGTCCTCAGAAAAACCGGTTCCAAACTCACTGGAAGTCATTGCCCCAAATTCACAGGGCTTCGCCACATACCATTCTGATCCAGACCTCTGACGATTCAGTCCTGATTGACTATTCCCTGTTGAAGTTCCTCCGTATCAGCTACTGACCTGCAATTAAAATTGTTTATTCACGAATGGTAATTTTAATGCAGTGTTCATGCAAATTTCGAAAAATGTTGTGATGTCACTCATTTGCGTGTCATGCTAGTGAGTGACGAATGAACCAAAGAGTTCAAACGTAGTGCTGATATAATCAGTGAAAAATGCAATAAGGATATGATTAGCAAATCATAAAGGAGTCAGGTTACTCAACCTTATCGTAATGCGCTTTCAGAATAAACCCTGCCTCAATTAGGTCTTTTAAGGGTTGTATCGTGGTCGGGTTCACGGTTCGTGAAACAAAGGATATTTGGCTCAAATTGTGATTTGTACCCACCCCTTCTACGTGATGATCTCCGACCCTAAAGTCCAATTAACTCAGCTCGAGCGCTCGCCTCTTCGAGAGGTAGGTTGAACATTGGGAACAACTAGTTAAAGAATTCGCAAGGTGTTTTGGAGTGACAGTTACTCCTTTGGCGTTTTCGGCGTCTGTGTCTACACGACTTTGTCTTTGTTTGAGGATTTTTCTCTTTTTTTATATCCTTTCTTTCTCATTCTTTTGATTCCCTAACTTTTGCCTGGACTGACTCCTTTTGAGTTCTTTTCGATTTTTCTTTTGAAGTCCAGCGGGATGCCCTGATTTTTGCCTAAGTATTTGCTTTCTAGCTTTTCTTTTTTACTTAGCGGGCTTTCTTATTCCTTCTTTTTTTTTTTTTTTTTTTTTGGAACAAGTCGTGCGACACTGGTTGTCTTGATTGCTCCGAAAGGCTTGTAACTGTCTCACTCCTGATTGGTGAGGTTTAACCATTGTGGTTGATGAGGTACGACCTCTGGAGAGGAATATGATGTGATTGGTCCCCGAAGGACAACACTCCTCTATAAGACTTGAACGCTCGATCAAGCTAACTGACAACTACCCTGCCCCGGGTTAAGATGCGAGGGTTAAAAAGTCCGAAAGAAAACTCCTACTTCTCGGCTCGAAGTGGTTACCAAGGGATTCTCTTCCTTATCTCTCCGGTGTTTAGGGGATTTGAAACAATGCCTTGTACGTCATCGGCAAAGTTTTATCTGAAAGCAATACGATCATTGGCTATGAGTATTCAGTTTCATCATCCTCCCTCCACTCATCGCTAATCATAGTAATAAAGTGGAGTAAATAAAATGCAAGTGTCAGTGCAATGCAGTAAATGAGTGACAACGACATAATTAGTTCAGAAAAAATGCATAGTCACTTTATTAACATCACCATTTGAAACATACAATGTTTAACAGCAAGTAGTAACTAACAGAAAAGAAACTACAAATGCAAAATGGTAAAAAGTCCGAGGACTGCCAATGCTGAGGACGTCTGCCTGTCTGGACCACCGGCTTCTGGAAATAACCCTCTGAATCTGCGAGCTCAAACAGCTGAGAGGTTGTCACGTACAACCAAAACTCCACCTGGAAAGGAAATACACCCTTTATCGATCAACTGTTGCACTTTCTCCTGGAAAGCCTTGCAATCTTCAGTTGAATGCCCCGGAGATCCACCATGGTAACCGCACTGAACATGAGGATTGTACCCTGGAGGGTAAGGCTCTGGCACGGGCTTGAGAGCTTTCGGTTCCACCAAGGAATTCTGAATCAACAGTGGAAGAATCTGGCTATACGGCACAGGCACTGGATGGAAAGAAGCATTCCTTTGTTCCACGTGGTTGCGAGGTCTCTTGTGATCCTGGTGCTGGTATTCCTTCCGCCCAAGAGTAAGAGGTCGTCGTTTCTGCATGGCAACGGTCCCTTGTTTAGGCGCTTGCGTCCTTGAGCTTGATCCAGGCAGAAACTGCGACGAGGCGATTCAGTCACCAAAGGTCGTGGGACGTATTCGAGATCTTTCTCAGCTTCAGGCAAAGGAGTGGAATCATTCACCTCTTCTGCGGGGTACGGGATGAACTTTCCCGATGCTCTCATGCCGCCCGGCACAAGCCTAATTGTTCTGGAGTCAATAAGGTCCTGAATCTTATTCTTGAGAGCCTTACATGTTTCAACATGGTGCCCCGGTGCTCCTGAGTGGAAATCACAATGTATGCTGAGATCAACGTCTGGTGACACATCATCTGGCGGATCTGAGGTCCGAAGCTTGAGAACACGGTTCTGAACCAACAATGGCAACAGCTGGGCGTAACTCACAGGTATTGGGTCCACAGCTCTATCAAGTAGCTTCTTCTTTTGATTATAACCTTCAGGGTTATTCTGAGATGCCCGGCGCGGCTGCTGACGAGACAGGTCTCGAGCTTCATGCTGAGTAGAGGATCCACGAGGTCCATTTGGCTTCAGCACGGGTGGCAATGACGGCAATGGGGGAAGCACTTTGGTCTCCTCCTTGGGTGCTTGACCACTCTCCTTATTTAACATACTTCTCACCACTCCCATGAGAAAGCTCAACTGATTCTGCAGCTGCTGATTCTCCTCTCTGAGTACTTGCTGGTCCAGACGCACTGCCCGTATGTCATTCATGACCTGCCCCAGTTTGTAACAGCCCAAATTTCATTAAATAATTAATTATAGTAATTAATTGATTTAGTGGGATTTTTATTAATGTTGGAATTAATTTTTATTAATTGGTATGGATAGAAAATTAAGAAGGAATTGGAGAGGAAGGAAAATGAAGGATATATATAAGAGAGAAAGAAAAGAAAAGAAAGATAGAAAACATTTGGAAAGAAAGAGGAAAGAAGAAGAAAGGAGAGAAAGAGAAGAGAAGAAGAGGAAAAGTGGAAATCATCAAGAACCAACATCAAAGCTCCGATTAATCGAGGTAAGGGTGAGAAATGTTTCTATTTGATCATTGTATGATGTTATGTATGTTGGGTTGGGGTTTTGGTAGAGTTTTCATCACTTTCCATTTAGGGCAAAATGTTGGATAATCGGTAGATTGATGATTTAATCGGTTGAAATCGAGTAATAATGCCGTAGAATAGTCGGGTAACATGTATTGATGCTGTTTATACTGATTTGGATGTGTAAGAGAGGGTTGATGATGGATTGGTGAAGGAGGGACAGAATAGGATTCTGTTCTGCGCAGGTTCGCTGACTCTCGCCAGGCGAAGCCTAGCGAATGTTGGCGAATAATTTTATTTAAGTCCCAGTGGACTTCGCTGGTGGGTTCGCCAGGCGAAGTGGATAGCGAAGGTGCTGGCGAATGGTGGCGAATGGAGTCAGTAGCTACTGACTTGGGCTCGCTGGGAAGTCTCGCCAGGCGAAGCCTAGCGAGTGTTCGCTGAGAGAGTTCGCCAGGCGAAGGCCAGGCGAAGGTTCGCTGCGAGGGTTCGCCAGGCGAATGAAGGCGAATGTGACAGTATATTTTCTTTGCTGTGTTATCCAAATGGTGATTGTTTGGTTGATTCGCATATGTTTATACTTCTATGTTATGAATGAGTATGTGAACTATCATGATAACATGTGCTGTGGGTAGCCTTCGGGCGTGAATCCTAGAGTTGTGATATGAATGATTAATTGTAATCGGTTAAAATACATGAGAACATAATGATGGTTATGTGTGTATTAATTGATGAGTTGTGAATGTTTGATTGTTGTGTGAATGCATGGGAACATATGTGATATGTGTGCATTGTGGTTGAATATGATGATGTGTGAAATGAATACATTGATAAATGTTTGATATATGTTGTATGTGCAATCATGATGAAATTCTCGAAGGGGTGAATTATTCGAATGCATGGGATTAAGACGCGGGAACGGTCTTAAGTGCATTTATTGTGATTGGTTGATTGTACATGCATCATTCAGTCAAGAGGCAATGTCTGTTAGTTTCGTGGAAACTAGTGGCTTGTCCCAAACCTAGAAGGGTGGGTTTGAAGCCTAGGGGACGGGCTTGGTTGTTATCGGTCTAGAAGGGTGGACCCGGTTTAAAGTAAAAACCGAAAAATGATAACAAGTTATCGGTCTAGAAGGGTGGACCCGGTTAGAGTGAAAACCGAAAAAGATAACTAATGTCGGTACCGCATAGCATTGAGTTGCATTGGATATGTTGATTCACATTTCATAATATTGTTGTGGTATAAATGTGCTTGTGAATGATTGTGAAATTAAGCATGAAGGGATGTGCTTGTGAATGTTCATAATGCTGATATATGTGAACGTGATATGATTATGATTATGAGAACGAAGTGTGGTGAGAAATGTGAATATGTGTTATATGACTACCTATATATATAATCTTATGCTTTGATTATTATGGTTATATTTCTCACCCTTCTGCTGTTTTATAATGCTCTATGAGGCATTGCAGATTAGGATGCTGGAGTCCTTTTGTGAAGAATAGTCTTCATTCTTTTGAGTCTACTGCTCTGATATGTAACACCGGGTAGTTAGACTAGTATAGTCATTCTTTTGTGATACATTGCGATGTATCAGCTTATGTGGTTCTGTAAATCTAACTGATATGATATATTAATGTAGATAGCTTATGTGTACGTGGATTAATATTTTGAAAACGATCAAATGATTTTATCTTCCGCTTAAATTGAAGATGTTACATATTTTATGGAGCAAATTGTGAAAGTGTTTTATTGGTGAAATTGTGGCATTCTTCTTTTATACCTTATTATAAAACCTTTTTACTCTGATAACTTGTATGTGCTTAATTGTTTTATACGCATTTATTTGGGGTATAGAAGGGGGTGTTACAATAGTGGTATCAGAGCAGGTCGGTCCGTCCGGCCTAGTTGTTAAAGTGTTTTCTTCCTGTGTGTTATTGATATGCGTGTGTTGCATTATCAATATTGGTTGTTCTTACGTGGTTCTGTGGTTGGAATTAGTAAGATGGTTGCAGGAAGGAACGACGAAGCGATTGCGGAGGCATTGACGAGATTGGCTGGGGCAATTGGGCAGAATCCTCCGGCCAATGTGAATGAGAGGAATCATGCTGATGATGGATCCCGTGCTTTGGGGAAATTCCAAAAGAATAACCCTCCGGTCTTCAAGGGAACTCATGAACCGGACAAGGCACAAATTTGGTTGAAAGCTGTGGAAAAGATTTTTCGAGTTATGAATTGCTCAGATGCACAGAAGGTGCAGTTTGGGACTCATATGCTCGAAGAAGAAGCTGAAGATTGGTGGGGTAATACTCGCCAAAGATTTGAGGAAGATGATATTGTGATTACGTGGGATTTGTTTAGAGAAACTTTTCTGGAGAAGTATTTTCCAGAGGATGTGCGGGGGAAGAAAGAGATCGAATTTCTTGAGTTGAAGCAAGGTAATTCGACGGTTGCTGAGTATGCGGCGAAATTTGAGGAGTTGATCAAATTTTGTCCTCACTATAATACTGGTAATGCTGAGAGGTCTAAGTGCCTCAAGTTTGTGAACGGTTTGAGACCTGAGATTAGACAAGCTATTGGATACCAGGAAATCAGGCGGTTTTCTGAGTTGGTTAACAAGAGCAGAATTTATGATGAAGACAGTAGGGCTAGGTCTAGCCACTACAAGAGCCTAAGTGATAAGAAAGGAAAAGGTCAATTCAGAGGAAAACCTTATGTGACTCCTGCGGACAAAGGGAAGCAGAGAATGGGTTATGGCAAGAGGCCAAGTGGGGGAGTTTCTACTCCGGTGAGATGTTATAGGTGCGGTGAAGAGGGACATCGTGCTCCTGAATGCAAAAGTGTTGAGAAGACGTGTTTTAAGTGTGGCAAGCCAGGCCACAAGGCTCTGGAATGCAGAAGTGGTGCGGGCGTGACTTGCTACAATTGTGGTGAGCAAGGACACATTAGTACCAAGTGCGATAAGCCGAAGAAGAATCAAGGGAGCGGGAAAGTGTTCGCTCTATCTGGATCTGAGACTGCTAGCGACGATCGATTGATCAGAGGTACGTGTTTTATTAATGGTATACCTTTGATCGCTATAATTGATACCGGAGCTACGCATTCTTTTATTTCTTTGGATTGTGTTAGAAGGTTGAATCTTGAGTTGTCTGTGATTGGTGGCGGTATGGTTATTGATACTCCTGCTATGGGTTCGGTAACTACACCGTATGTTTGCTTGAATTGCCCGTTGAGTATTTTCGGTAGAGATTTTGGGATAGATTTAGTGTGTCTTCATTTGGATCAACTTGATGTCATTCTTGGAATGAATTGGTTAAAATTCAATCGTGTGTATATTAACTGTTTTGACAAAACGGTTATTTTTCCCGACTCGGATGTTGAAAGGGAATTGTTTATGACGAGGAAACAAGTGAAAGAATCGGTGCAAGATGGGGCTAAGGTATTTATGCTTATGGCAACTTTGAGGACTAGTGAAAGTGAAGAGATTGATGCTTTGCCCATTGTTAGAGATTTTCCGGAAGTATTCCCTGATGAGATAAAGGATTTACCGCCGGAGCGAGAAGTGGAGTTTTCGATAGATTTGATTCCTGGAACTAGTCCGATATCGATGGCTCCATATCGTATGTCGGCCTCAGAGTTAAAAGAGTTGAAGAGTCAACTTGAGGATTTGCTTGAAAAGAGGTTTATTCGTCCGAGCGTGTCACCGTGGGGTGCCCCGGTGTTGTTGGTTAAGAAGAAAGAGGGTTCTATGAGGCTCTGTGTGGATTACAGACAGTTGAACAAGGCGACTATTAAGAATAAGTATCCACTTCCGAGGATTGATGATCTGATGGATCAGTTGATTGGTGCAAGTGTGTTCAGCAAGATTGATTTGAGATCTGGGTATCATCAGATCCGTGTGAAAGCTGAGGATATTCAGAAGACGGCCTTTCGGACGAGGTATGGACACTATGAGTATTCCGTGATGCCATTTGGTGTGACTAATGCACCAGGTGTATTTATGGAGTACATGAGTAGGATTTTTCATCCTTATTTGGATAAGTTTGTGGTGGTGTTTATCGACGACATCTTGGTTTATTCGAAGAGCGAAGGAGAGCATGCCGAGCATCTGAAGATTGTGTTATCTGTGCTGAGAGAGAAGCAGTTGTTCGCGAAGCTTTCTAAGTGTGAATTTTGGTTGAAGGAAGTTAGTTTCCTTGGTCATGTGATCTCGAGTAATGGTATTGCGGTCGATCCGTCGAAGGTTGAAGCGGTGTCGCAATGGGAGACTCCGAAGTCAATTTTTGAGATCAGAAGTTTTCTTGGTTTAGCCGGTTATTATCGGAAGTTTATTGAAGGATTTGCTAAGTTATCGTTGCCGTTGACGCAGTTGACTAGGAAAGGTCAAGCCTTTGTCTGGGACGCCAAGTGTGAAGCGAGTTTTCAAGAACTTAAGCGAAGGTTCACGACAACTCCTGTTTTGATTCTACCAAATCCAGAAGAACCATTCGTTGTGTATTGTGATGCTTCTTTGATGGGTTTAGGAGGTGTGTTGATGCAGAATAACCAAGTTGTAGCTTATGCTTCGAGGCAACTCAAAGTGCATGAGAAGAATTATCCGACGCATGACTTAGAGTTGGCCGCCGTCGTGTTCGTGTTGAAACTTTGGAGGCATTATTTATTTGGCGCAAGATTTGAAGTGTTTAGTGACCACAAGAGTTTGAGGTATCTTTTTGATCAAAAGGAATTGAATGCGAGACAAAGAAGATGGCTTGAACTTTTGAAGGATTTTGATTTTGGCTTGAATTACCATCCGGGTAAAGCGAATGTAGTAGCGGATGCATTGAGTCGGAAATCATTGCATATGTCGGCATTGATGGTGAAAGAGTTAGAATTGGTTGAGCAATTTCGAGATTTGAGTTTGGTATGTGAGAGAACTTCTTTTGGATTTAAGTTGGGTATGTTAAAGCTGACAAGTGGTATTTTGGATGAAATTCGAGAAGGACAGAAATCAGATTTGAGCTTAGTTGATCGGTTGACTTTAATCAACCAAGGCCAAGGTGGTGATTTTCGGATTGATGAGAATGGTATTATGAGATGTCGGGATCGAGTTTGTGTTCCAGATGTGGTTGAGCTTAAGAAGAGTATCCTTGAGGAAGGACATCGTAGCAGATTGAGTATTCATCCGGGTGCTACTAAGATGTATCAGGATTTGAGGAAAGTATTTTGGTGGCCTAGTATGAAGAAGGATATTGCGGAATTTGTGTATTCTTGTTTGACTTGCCAGAAGTCGAAGATTGAGCATCAGAAGCCATCGGGTTTGATGAAGCCGTTGTTTATTCCTGAGTGGAAATGGGATAATATCTCCATGGATTTTGTATCGGGTTTGCCGAGGACGCCGAGTAATTTTGAGGCTGTTTGGGTTATCGTGGATAGGTTGACTAAATCTGCTCACTTTATTCCTATGCGTATGGATTACCCTTTGGAGAAGTTGGCTAAGTTGTATATTGAAAGGATTGTGTGCCTGCATGGTATTCCGCTGAGTATTGTTTCGGATAGAGATCCGCGGTTTACTTCGAGATTTTGGGAAAGCCTGCAGAGTGCTTTGGGTACTAAGTTGCGTTTGAGTTCAGCTTATCATCCGCAGACTGATGGTCAGACGGAGAGGACGGTTCAGTCGCTTGAAGATCTTTTGAGAGCTTGTGTATTGGAAAAAGGAGGAGCTTGGGACAGCTACTTGCCTTTGATTGAGTTTACCTACAACAACAGTTTCCATTCGAGTATTGGTATGGCACCATTTGAGGCGTTGTATGGTAGGAGGTGTAGGACACCATTGTGTTGGTTCGAGTCCGGAGAAAGTTCTGTTGTTGGACCCGAGTTAGTTCAACAGACTACTGATAAGATCAAGATGATTCAAGAGAAGATGAGAATTACTCAGAGTCGTCAGAAGAGTTATTATGACAAGAGGAGGAAGGCACTTGAATTTCAAGAGGGAGATCATGTGTTTCTTCGAGTCACTCCGATGACAGGTATTGATAGGGCACTGAAGTCGCGCAAGTTGTCGCCGCGTTTCATTGGTCCTTATCAGATTTTGCAAAGGATAGGAGAAGTGGCCTATCGTGTGGCTTTACCACCGTCGCTTGCTAATCTTCACGACGTATTCCATGTATCTCAGTTGAGGAAATACATTGCGGATCCGTCTCATGTAGTCCAAATAGATGATGTGCAGGTGAGAGATAACCTGACTGTTGAGGCATCACCTATGCGGATAGAGGATCGGAAATTGAAGCAGCTTCGAGGTAAAGAGATCGCTTTAGTGAAGGTCGCGTGGGGAGGATCGGCTGGTGGAAATGTTACTTGGGAGCTTGAGAGTCGGATGAAAGAGTCTTATCCAGAACTGTTTGAATCAGGTAACATTTTCGAGGACGAAAATTCCTAAAGTGGGGGAGGGTTGTAACAGCCCAAATTTCATTAAATAATTAATTATAGTAATTAATTGATTTAGTGGGATTTTTATTAATGTTGGAATTAATTTTTATTAATTGGTATGGATAGAAAATTAAGAAGGAATTGGAGAGGAAGGAAAATGAAGGATATATATAAGAGAGAAAGAAAAGAAAAGAAAGATAGAAAACATTTGGAAAGAAAGAGGAAAGAAGAAGAAAGGAGAGAAAGAGAAGAGAAGAAGAGGAAAAGTGGAAATCATCAAGAACCAACATCAAAGCTCCGATTAATCGAGGTAAGGGTGAGAAATGTTTCTATTTGATCATTGTATGATGTTATGTATGTTGGGTTGGGGTTTTGGTAGAGTTTTCATCACTTTCCATTTAGGGCAAAATGTTGGATAATCGGTAGATTGATGATTTAATCGGTTGAAATCGAGTAATAATGCCGTAGAATAGTCGGGTAACATGTATTGATGCTGTTTATACTGATTTGGATGTGTAAGAGAGGGTTGATGATGGATTGGTGAAGGAGGGACAGAATAGGATTCTGTTCTGCGCAGGTTCGCTGACTCTCGCCAGGCGAGCAAAGGCGAAGATTCGCCAGGCGAAGCCTAGCGAATGTTGGCGAATAATTTTATTTAAGTCCCAGTGGACTTCGCTGGTGGGTTCGCCAGGCGAAGTGGATAGCGAAGGTGCTGGCGAATGGTGGCGAATGGAGTCAGTAGCTACTGACTTGGGCTCGCTGGGAAGTCTCGCCAGGCGAAGCCTAGCGAGTGTTCGCTGAGAGAGTTCGCCAGGCGAAGGCCAGGCGAAGGTTCGCTGCGAGGGTTCGCCAGGCGAATGAAGGCGAATGTGACAGTATATTTTCTTTGCTGTGTTATCCAAATGGTGATTGTTTGGTTGATTCGCATATGTTTATACTTCTATGTTATGAATGAGTATGTGAACTATCATGATAACATGTGCTGTGGGTAGCCTTCGGGCGTGAATCCTAGAGTTGTGATATGAATAATTAATTGTAATCGGTTAAAATACATGAGAACATAATGATGGTTATGTGTGTATTAATTGATGAGTTGTGAATGTTTGATTGTTGTGTGAATGCATGGGAACATATGTGATATGTGTGCATTGTGGTTGAATATGATGATGTGTGAAATGAATACATTGATAAATGTTTGATATATGTTGTATGTGCAATCATGATGAAATTCTCGAAGGGGTGAATTATTCGAATGCATGGGATTAAGACGCGGGAACGGTCTTAAGTGCATTTATTGTGATTGGTTGATTGTACATGCATCATTCAGTCAAGAGGCAATGTCTGTTAGTTTCGTGGAAACTAGTGGCTTGTCCCAAACCTAGAAGGGTGGGTTTGAAGCCTAGGGGACGGGCTTGGTTGTTATCGGTCTAGAAGGGTGGACCCGGTTTAAAGTAAAAACCGAAAAATGATAACAAGTTATCGGTCTAGAAGGGTGGACCCGGTTAGAGTGAAAACCGAAAAAGATAACTAATGTCGGTACCGCATAGCATTGAGTTGCATTGGATATGTTGATTCACATTTCATAATATTGTTGTGGTATAAATGTGCTTGTGAATGATTGTGAAATTAAGCATGAAGGGATGTGCTTGTGAATGTTCATAATGCTGATATATGTGAACGTGATATGATTATGATTATGAGAACGAAGTGTGGTGAGAAATGTGAATATGTGTTATATGACTACCTATATATATAATCTTATGCTTTGATTATTATGGTTATATTTCTCACCCTTCTGCTGTTTTATAATGCTCTATGAGGCATTGCAGATTAGGATGCTGGAGTCCTTTTGTGAAGAATAGTCTTCATTCTTTTGAGTCTACTGCTCTGATATGTAACACCGGGTAGTTAGACTAGTATAGTCATTCTTTTGTGATACATTGCGATGTATCAGCTTATGTGGTTCTGTAAATCTAACTGATATGATATATTAATGTAGATAGCTTATGTGTACGTGGATTAATATTTTGAAAACGATCAAATGATTTTATCTTCCGCTTAAATTGAAGATGTTACATATTTTATGGAGCAAATTGTGAAAGTGTTTTATTGGTGAAATTGTGGCATTCTTCTTTTATACCTTATTATAAAACCTTTTTACTCTGATAACTTGTATGTGCTTAATTGTTTTATACGCATTTATTTGGGGTATAGAAGGGGGTGTTACACAGTTGGCTCTGGATTTTCCCCAGTTCAGCTTGTACCTGCTCCATTAGTCTGAGTTGCTTGATTCTGGCTCAAACCTGCAAACACAAGGGTTAGAAGACAAGTCCCGGCTTTTGTCATGCAAGATGAATTATGGGTGTCTGTACGTTCAGGAGATCACCCCTGATTCTGGTGTCAACGTGCTAACATAGTGTCAATGCAATGATAAGACTGGATCCATTCATGGAAGAAAATATCTCATATTGCTCGGGACACCAGGATCAGGGTACGAAACGCGCCTGCAGCACAGACACATGCTAATGGGATGCAAAAATGGATATGCAAACTAATGCAAAATGCAGGCATGCAATAAGATATCCAGGTAGCTGCTGTGGAGATTCGGTATCAACAGTCACTGATGAGAAGGAAACCCCGGTGTAAACCCACTGATCTGATCTGCTGAGAATAACCATCTGATAGGATCGAGATCAAAATTCTGCTCTGTCAAGAGTAAGCGCCTGATAATAAAGACCCGGGATGTATGATCAGAAAGCGTCCGCTGATGAAGTCTTCAGACCCCAAATCAAAAATCTGCCCCCTCAAGAACAAATGCACAGCTGCTGATGAGACCTTCAGACCCCACTCAAAATCTGCCCTATCAAGAACAAATAACATCTGCCGATGAGGTCTTCAGACCTCACTCGAAATCTGCCCTATCCAGAACAAACCACTGATAACAATATCCTAATTGAAACCTGCTCTATCAAGAACAGACATGCACCCGATGATAAGATCCCTTGATCAAAAACTTGCTCTGTCAAGAACATATCTGCACTGAGAACCCAACATAACTGATTCACTGTCAAGAAAACCCAGGTGGTCTGGAGGTCAAAGTTTCCTGCAATATCCCAACCCCCACTCACAGGTATGGACCTAATCCACGAACAAAGGTACGGCATCTTATGCGGTCGTCAGCGTCACAGACTTTCATGAGTGACAATACGATTCCCAGGAGGAGTGGCATTATCAAGTCATGAAGAGGCCTCTCTTAGCTGACTTCCAAATGATCGGTCCCCAGAGTCGACAATCCTTACGTCTGGACTCCCCTCAGATCCTCAGGACCGGAAAGGAGCACCTCTGCAAGAATCTCGTCTGAGCGCAGATTTTCGTAGGGAACTGTGCCTGCTCAGCAGACAGGTTCGTCTACTACTTCTCCGCAACTATATCTAGGTGTGTACTCAAGCCCAGGTCCGGCTTTTCACTCATAGTAACATCCCTCTCCCACAGCAGCACAGATAATCATATCAAACTGGAAATAAAATGCGGGAGATAAAAATGCGGGAAGTAAAGTGCGGGAAGTAAAAATGCGATAAATAAACGCAACCCAACAAGCAAACACACAAACGATAGGATTGACTCTCATAGGGAACCGGAGAACCAGAGATTCTGGGTTCGGTCCCCAGCAGAGTCGCCAGCTGTCGCTTGCGCGAAAATAAGGTGTCGGCAAAACAGAAGAGTCGCCACCTTTCGTTATTTATCCCTCAGAGCGGGAAAGGAAACGATCGGAAAAACCTGACGAAAAAGGGTAAGACAAGGTCGTCGCAACCATTGTCTGGGTTCGGGAGTCGGTTACGCAAGGGGAAGGTATTAGCACCCCTCACGTCCGTCGTACTCGACGGGATCCTCGCTTGTTTGTTTACTTGGACGGGTTAGTTATAATCTATCTACCTATCGAGGCTGACTGAAAAAAGAAAAGAAAAATGACTCGGCAAAGCGTCGCGCTTTATGCCTACGTATTCCCGTCTGGAACGAGAAATCAGAGTCAACGTAGTTCGGCTAACTACGGGGAAAGGTGGGGAAGGTTGCTCGCTAGGACGTCGCATTCTATGCCTACGTACTTTCATCTGGTATGAAAGATCAGAGCAAACGTAGTTCGGGCTAACTACGGGTTATCTCCTGAAAGAAGTGTTTTTATTGTGTTTGCGATTTCAACCGCACTAGAGACTATGACCTGAGAGGGAATACGTCCTTTCTCAGATAGCTTAAGGCTCGTAACGTACGAAAGAAATCATTCATGATTACTGTATCTTCAACTGCTTTGAGATGAGAAGAGAACAGGCCCAACTAGGAGGGAGACTATCAAGTCCTACTGTTGTCATGCCATGGATTCATCCTATGGTTGAGGTTTGAACAGGGAACTCCTAGATGTTGTCATGCATAGGTTTCAACCTAAAAGTCTATCATCAAATCTTCATCAGAAGAAATGAGAGTCCTAAGGGATCATGTCAATGATACACCAAAACAGACAAAAGCATCAGCTTTAACAGTAGAATGCATGCAATGCAAGTGAGGGAGGAAATGTGTGTGGGGCTTCAGCCTCCACAAGCTCGTCTCGACCTCAAGCCAGTCATGAAATAACAGTAATCATACTGAAGATAAGCAACATGCTATCAAGCAATAACCAGATAAAAGAAATGAAGTGCCATCAGGAAAACAAAACACATGCTTGAGAAAGAAAGAATCTACTCTCTAATCCTAACCCTAACACAGAATCCTGATCAAATCTAATCAAAGCCCTAAAGCAAACCTAACCAAAAGAAAACAATCCCAGTCTTCAAGCTTCAGAACAAGCTTACCAAAGAAAGGGAGCTAAGTAAGCAGACTCATAGTGTCTTCCTCAGGAAAGCACTAGGAGGTGTATACTCAGGAGTCATACCCTATGTGGCTCAACCACTGTGATCAGTTTACATTTCTCCTCAGGAGAAACTAAACTCACAAGCAGGCTCCAACATCACTGGATATTTAGGAAATCCTATCTGAACTAGTGGAACTAAGTGAATAGACTCATAGGACCTTCCTCAGGAAAGTACTAGGAGGCTTCCACTTAGGAGTTGTATCCTATGTGGCTCAACAACTGTGATCAGTTTACATTCCTCCTCAGGAGAAATTAAACTCACAAGTTGGCTCCAACATCATTGGATACTTGAGAAATCCTAGATAAACTAAGGAACTAAGTGAATAGACCCATAGGACCTTCCTCAGGAAAGTACTAGGAGGCTTCCACTTAGGAGTTGTATCCCATGTGGCTCAACAACATGTGATCAGTTTACATTCCTCCTCAGGAGAAATTAAACTCACAAGTTGGCTCCAACATCATTGGATACTTAAGAAAGAGGTGAGAAGAAAGAATGAAAGTCATTCATAGTGCCTTCCTCAGGAAAGTACCATGAACTCTCTTCAAACTTCAGGATCTCAAACCTCACAGACAGGGAACAAGCTGAGCTCTGGGTCTCTGAGTCTTGATCTACCATCTTCTCTTCATCATGCTCTCCAACAAGTTCTTCAAGACAACACAAGCCCCGCAACAAATTCCCCAAAAACAACCCCCAGAGATGAACAGATAACCACAGCACAGACAAAATTATCAGGCAACTTCAGAAAATACCTAAAAATACTAAACCAAGGGGGAAAAATCTAACAATTATTCACAAGGGTCTACAATATCTACCCATAATATCCACATATGCCCCTCCCCAAAAATCAAACAAAACTATCTAAAGAAAATGAATTCTTTCACCTATGCACAACCTAAACCCTAATTAGGATACCCTAATGCTACCCTAATTAAACTAATCAAATTTTAATCTAAAAATCTAGAAATAAATCCTATGGGGAACTATGGTTCAATATCTAATTACACAAAAAAGAATGAATTAAAAAGACTAAAGGAAGGTCCTAAAACAAATTCCACAAAATCATGCACAAAATTAATCCTATTTTAAAAGTTATTTAAGAGAAAATCAATGAAAAATACTAAAATACCATACAATATTCTAGCAAAATTCTAGGGGATCCTATTTAACTACCCTTAATTCCCATATATTCCCCATAGGCTAACTTGTCCTAAAAACCCCCAAAATAAAATGTTGAAGTTCAAGTATACTACTTAAAAACCCTAATTAAACTATCCTAAGTTCAATTAACTAAACTAATCAAAATTTATTCTAAAAAATCTAGTAATAAATTCTGGGAATACTACAATTCAATATTAATCACCACAAAAAAGAATGGGCGAAAAATCTATTTTTAAATGCAAGAACAAAAATCTACAAGATCATGTATGAAATGAATGATTAAAAATGTGCATTTATTTGTAAAATATGGAAAAAATATCAATTAAAATATAAAATGCAATTTTTATATTTTGTAATTTTCTAGACATTTTAATGAAAATGTTAAAAAAAGAATGAGTTAAAAATATGCATTTTCCATTTAGTTATGAATTTTTGAAGATGAATGAAATAAAAAAGAAAATGAAAACGAAATAGAAAGAAATAAGTGGAAGGGGTGCAAATAGAAAGAAATGATAGTTGAAATCGTTGGGCCTGGAATCAAGGGGGGTGCGAAAAGTGAAGAGAGCCCAAAGACCCTCATTAAAATTCAGATTTAATGCCAGCCGTCCGATCCTGGTCAAGTCAACAATATCTTTCCAATCCAAGGGTCATGGTGCATCTTCTCCACATGCAAACCCTAAAATTCAGAATTTTCATTTCATGCCATGATCTTCCATAGCTTCTATCTCATTCATTACTCCATGAAATCACATGAAATAAAAAACAAAACCGATCCTCTTCTCGCCCTCTACACAACCATGGTTTTAGTTTCTCTTGAATCTTTCTCTAACCTTCAAACCGTCAACAACAAGGCACGGGTACCACCATGAATGCTCACTTTTCAACTCTAACAAACCTTGAAAATAATGATGCCAATGTGTTCCTCTTGCTTCCATGAGTATACTAAACTATGATACATGTATTAAAACCTCATATCTCAAGCTTTCTTGATCAACCAAGAATTGATGTCATATTTTGAAACTCCATGGATTGACCTTAAACTCACCATAAATGATCCTTAAGTTGTCTCTATCATGAATATCACAATAACTAGCCCTAACCATGCATAATTATGGTGATTCGAATCAAAACGCATACCTACCAAATGGATATGGTGATGGTTGCTATCCCTTGTTTCAGCCCTTGCCACTTGTGCCAATTGATCCTTGGATGATGGTGATGATGCTGGTGAAGAGAAATCGTGTTTACACCTCTTGAAAATGCCAATTTGAAGCTTCACGCCACTTGGAGTGATGGAGAAGAACTCATGATCCAGCCACGAGTTGGGGTGCCTTTTTCTTGCTTTTCAATCCACAACAATGGAGAATGATGATGATGATGATAACTAGCACAAACAATGGAGTTTGGGAGAGATGGGAATCAAAATGCAATTTTGGAGTTATGAGATGAAAGTATGGTTTGCAAGCAACTAGAATCACCAACCATGGCATGATCTCACCTTTGGGTATTTATGGAAGTGAAAGGAAAGATCTAGAACATATGAGAAGCTTCCAAGGAAGTTCTAGAACTTCTCACGTAATGAGAAATTCAAAAATACTATTTTTAGTAAATCTCATAAAACTCATGATAAGTCTTCAAAATACCCTTATATGAGGTATACATGTGAGAACAAGGCATTTTATGCAAAATTAAGGCTTTGGCAAACAATTTCTCATGGTACCTTAAAGTGCAAGAAACAAATTTACAAAGGAAGTCCAATTTTTAAGCCTAAACTCAAAAATGTGGATAAACCATTGTTTCCAAAATGTTGTTTACAATCAAAATCATCTATCATATGCCCCATTTTGGATTTGTAGATCTCTCAAACCAAAATCCAATTTCAACTTTTTTAACTTATAAGCCCTTTTTAGTTCATTTTGACCAATTTAAAATATCCATGCTCCATGCATTTCCAAACTCTCAAGACCTCTTATCTAGCCTTAAAATTCCATTTTGAACAACTTTCATGTTTTTAGTTTTTTCATCTGAGGCTTGGAAATAGGAGATATGGCCTTTGCTTAAAAATGACCTATAACTGACAAATGACCAAAATACCCCTGCCTTGCTCAAACCATAAGTTGAGTTCCACAAATCCTATCAAGGACTTCTACCACTCAAATTAAATCTAAGGAGATGCCCTTCAACATTCATGTTGACCAAGAAATCATAGGAATCATCCTACTAGGGCAAAAGTTGTCTGCAAGTTGGGTGACTTTCAAGGACCCAGATTCACACACCTCAGCTGACCTGTAATTTGTCAAAACCATAACTTGAGCTTTGTAACTCCTATCAAGGACTTCCACCACTCAAATTAAAGCTAAGAACAAGCTCTACAACATTAATGTTATGGGGAAGATTAGATATCAATCACATCTAGAGCTAAAACTGCCTGGGAGATAGGGATCAGATTAGGGTTTTTTCACTGACAATCCTTGGAAACCCTGACTTGAAACTTCTCAAACTCCTCAATCATGATGAGTTGGTCTAGGAATCATATTCATAACACCTCTATGCATCATTCCATGATCTCATGGCCTTTGGATTAGGTCTCAACCTTCTCCAAATCTTCAGCTGATCTAGGGTTGACCCAGTCAAAACCCTAATTCTATCATTCATGGTTGAATCTCCTGAATTCTTGCATAATGACCTCTCTGGGCTTCATGATGGCTTTCAAGACATCTCATAGGCTTTCTCAAAACATCTAGTTCATTCTCAAAGTCTCAGAATCATCTGAGGAGCACCCACAACTCTCAAGCTATGAAGCACACAACCCTGATTTCCACCAATTCCTCTGAGGATCTCTTGAACTTTCTGATGAAGGTATCAATTTTCAAACACTTAATGAATAAATAAATGTTGGTCAAATTTTGGGGTGCAACACATATGTCCTCTGAAGAACATAATTACAATAGGCATTAGAACATGCACCCTATTCAGTTTGGGTGAGCTCTAGGGAAAGTATATTCTGTTTAAATGGACAATACTAAGGAAGGATGGTCATTCAAAAGACTATTTGTCTTGGATGGTACTAACTATGATTATTAGAAAGCTGAAATAATTTTTTTACTTAAGTCCATGGAAAATAAAACATGGGAGACTTTAATAAAAGGTTGGAAATACCCTGTAATCATCTCTCAAGATGGAACATTTATCTTAATGCCATAAGTTGAGAGGTCAAATGCAGAAGATGAAGAAGCTCTTGGAAATTCCAAAGTCTTGAATGTTATTTTCAATGGTATGGACAAGAACATGTTTAAATTGATCAACACATGTAGTGGATCCAAAGAGGCATGTGAGATTCTAAAAAATGTACATGAAAGCACATCTAAAGTGTGTATGTCAAGGTTGCAGCTCCACATAACTAAGTTTAAAAATCTGAGAATGAAGGAAGATGAATCCATCTGAGACTTCAACATTAAGTTACGTGACATTTTCAACACTACTTTTGCATTAGGAAAGAAGATGACCGAAGATAAACTGGTCAGAAAGATATTAATATCCTTACTTAAAAGGTTTGATATGAAGGTCACAACTATTGAAGAAGCCCAAGACATTAGCATCATCAAAGTGGATGAACTCATTGATGTTAGAACACAAATTGGTTCTTAATAATATCTCTATGTTTTGATGATAACTATTATGAAATTTTGTAATTAAGAACTATATACTCTAAAATTTGCTTAAGAATGTTTGCTGCAGATATTAAAGTAAATATCACTCCAGAAGCAAATCAGATCTGAACATAAGAAATATGCAAGGCTCTGAAGCGTCAGAAGCATTCCTTAGAAGATTCTGAACGCTGCCATCAGAAGATTCTGAGCGTTGCCTCCAGAAGGATCTGAAGCAGAAGCTCCAGAAGAATCTGAAGAAGGCCAGAAGCATCTGAACCAATGAAGAATTCTGTATGAAAAGTTTTCAAGCATAGTTACTTCAGAAGACTCTGATAGTACTAACGCTGCCAGTACTGAGGATCTGACCCAAAACTCTGCTATGAACTTATACACGCTAAAAGCACACTTGCTGCAAAGACTCTGATTCAACAAAACTCTGATCAACATCAGAAGGATCTGATCAAATTAGACTCTGATGATTCTTGCTGAAAATTGTTGAAGAAGAATTCAAAGATTATGTCCGTTGGAATATCCAAACGACTCTTTCCTTATTTATGCTAGACACAAGAACACAGACAAAAAGGATTTCTCTATGCTTTCTTCTTCTAGGAAAGGTCACTTGATGTGAAGACAAAAAGGCTCAGACCTTTTGGTACACTCTTATCAATGTGAAAAACTCTTGGATCACTGTGCCTATAAAAGCAAGTCTCCACTCATCTTCTTCAGTTGACGAATCACTTGAAAAGAATTCATTATCAAAGCTCTCATTCAACTCATATATTGTTGCTAGAATTAATTTCTTTGTTCTTAATCTTAAGTGAAAAATCACAGTTGTGATAAAGCTTTATTAGAAACATCTTAACACTTGTATTTATTATTACATTTGATTGTAAGAAAACCTTAAGAAGATCCAGTTAGGATCAGTAGTTCTTGAGAAGACTTTGAACAGTTGTTCTTAGTGCTTACTATTGTAATCACTTGATTAAATAGTGGATTAAGTCCTTGATTGAGAAAGGCAAATCACTCTAGAAAGGGTGGACTGGAGTAGTTGAGTTCAACGAACCAGGATAAAAATACTTGAGTTTTTACTTCTAAGTTTTTATCTTCATACTTATTCAACCCCCCTTCTAAGTATTTTCTCACTTTCAGTTGGTATCAGAGCTCCGGTTCTGTATGTGCTTCCACTTCACAATGACAGAAAAGATCCAGTGAGAAAAACTTTGATATATATTTGGTTGTTACTATGGCTGATACTTCAATATCTAACATTAACAACAAATATGAAGAAAGGGACAGAATTAGCACTAAACCCCCTATGTTTGATGGGGAGAAATTTGATTATTGGAAAGACAGGATTGAAAGTTTTTTCCTTGGTTATGATGCTGATTTATGGGATTTGGTCATAGATGGATATGTTCATCCCATTTATAGGAATGGCAAGAAAGTAGATAGAAAATCTATGACAGAAGCCCAAAAGAAGGAATTTAGAAATCACCACAAGGCTAGAACAATATTGTTAAATGCAATATCTCACACTGAGTATGAAAAGATCAAAAATAGAGAAACTGCATTTGACATGTTTGAGTCCTTGAAGATGACTCATGAGGGAAACTCTCAAGTCAAGGAAACAAAGGCTTTGGCTCTAATTCAGAAGTATGAAGCCTTCAAGATGGAAGAAGTTGAATCTGTTGAAGCTATGTTCTCCAGATTTCAAATACTTACAACTGGACTAAAGGTTCTGGATAAAGGATACTCTACTGCTGATCATGTGAAAAAGATCATCAGAAGCTTACCTACCAGATGGAGACCTATGGTGACTGCACTGAAAATGGCTAAAGATCTGAACAAGATTTCCTTGGAGGAACTAAAATGTTCACTGAGGAGTCATGAAATTGAACTTGAGGAAGATGAACCTCAAAAGAAAGGTAAATCAATTGCCTTAAAATCTAATAAATCTGCTAAAGCATTGCAGGTAATAGAGGAAAGCTCTGAAGAATCCTCATCTGAAGATGAAGATAAACTATTCATGTTGTCCAGAAGAATAAACAAACTCTGGAAGCATAAAGGAAAGAAGTTCAGAAACTTCAGGAAGCCTGACCAAAGAAAAGAATCTTCTGGACACAGAAGATCTGGCAAAAAGGAGGTTGTCTGCTACGAATGTAAAGAACCTGGGCATTACAAAAATGAATGTCCAAAGTTGTTGAAAGAAAAGCCTAAAAGAAAATCTGATAAGAAGAAAAAGGTTCTAATGGCTACCTGGGATGATTCAGATACATCTGAATCTGAATTTGAGTCAGAAGAGGAATGTGCCAACGTAGCATTGATGGATGACATAGAAGATCAGGAGGAAGGAATTTAAGGATCTAAATCTGACTCTGACGCTGAAGAGGTAATGGCTAAACTCACTAAAGATGAACTCATCAAAGTGTTATCAGAAGTTCTGAAGAGCTATAACAATATTAAGCTCAAATACAAGAAGCGTCAAATCAATCTTGTATCTGAGAATAATATTCTCAAATCAGAAGTAGCTGAGCTAAATGAAAAGAACTTAAAATTGAAAAATGATTCTGAATTAGCTCAACAAGACTCTGATTCTGAAACTGAGTCTGAATGCAAAAATATTTTGGAAAAATATGACTACAACTTTCAGAAGTTTCTTGCTAAAAGCATAGACAGAAGCAAAATGGCTTCTATGATCTATGGAGTTAGCAGAAATAACAGAAAAGGAATTGGATATAAATCTTCCTCTAGAAAGGATTTAAATCCAAAACCTGCTGATAAAATTATCATCAAGAAGACTCCTTTATATTCCCACTTTAAATTTGGTCACTTGAATGATATTGAACACACTCGTTCTGAAAAGAACATTCATGTGTTTAAATCTAAGGCTAGTCAGAATAAACCTTATGTTGAAAAATAGAAGTTTAGACAAACCTTCAGAACAACTAACCCAAAAGGACCCAAGAAGATCTGGGTACCTAAAAGTAAAATAATTCCTGTTGCAGATGTTCTTAGCAGCAAGGTCAGGACGCCAATCATGTTACCTGGACTCTGGATGCTCGCGACACATGACAGGAGAAAGGTCTATGTTCCAAAGTCTGGAGCTTAGATCTGGAGGTGATGTGAAATTTTGGAGGGAATCAGAAGGGCAAGATCATTGGATCTGACACTATTGGAAATGGTAAACTTCCCTCTATTACTAATGTTTTACTTGTAGAAGGATTAAAGCATAATCTATTATCCATAAGTCAATTAAGTGACAATGGTTATGACATAACCTTTAATAAAAAATTTTGTAAAGCTATTAGTCAAAAGGATGGCTCAATCCTATTTAGTGGAAAGAGGAAGAACAACATTTATAAAATAAACCTTTCAGAACTTAAGGTTCAGAATGTTAAATGTCTCTTGTCTGTTAATGAGGAGCAATGGGTCTGGCACAGAAGATTGGGGCATATTAATATGAGACGTATATCTCAGATTAATAAACTTAATCTTGTCAGAGGACTTCCTAATTTAAAGTTCACCTCAGATGCTCTTTGTGAAGCATGTCAAAAAGGGAAGTTTTCAAAATCATCTTTTAAATCAAAAAATGTTGTTTCTACTTCCAGACCACTAGAATTACTTGATATTGATTTGTTTGGACCAGTGAAAACTGCATCCATCAGAGGCAAGAAGTATGGATTAGTCATTGTTGATGACTATAGTAGATGGACATGGGTAAAGTTCTTAAAACACAAGGATGAGTCACATTATGTGTTCTTTGACTTCTGCAAACAAGTCCAGAATGAAAAAGATTTCAAAATTAGAAAAGTCAGAAGTGATCATGGTGGTGAATTTGAAAACAAATATTTTGAAAAATATTTTAATGAAAATGGCATTGCTCATGATTTTTTCCTGTCCTAGAACTCCACAACAAAATGGGGTTGTAGAAAGATAAAATAGAACTCTGCAAGAAATGGCCAGAACCATGATCAATGAGACTAATCTGGCAAAGCACTTTTGGGCAGAAGCAATCAACACAGCCTGTTACATTCAGAACAAAGTGTCTGTAAGACCTCTTCTAGAGAAGACTCCCTATGAATTGTGGAAGAACAGAAAACCCAACATTTCATATTTTCATCCTTTTGGATGTATTTGCTATATGTTGAATACTAAAGAAAATCTGAACAAGTTTGATTCTAAAGCACAGAAGTGTTTCATGCTTGGGTATTCTGAATGCTCTAAAGGCTACAGAGTATACAATACTGAAACACAGATTGTGGAAGAATCTATTCATGTTAGATTTGATGATAAGCTTGGCATTAAAAAGGCAAAGCAGTTTGAAAATTCTGCAGATAGAGAAGTAGTCTTCACAAACTCTGAAGACTCAGAGGCAGACAAAGCTCAAGTGAAGGAACCAGAAGCAACGCCAGATGCAATTCCTTTGACTTCTCAGATGAACAACTTAAACATTTCTGAAGAATCAACTGTTAGAGGATCATCTTCCAGAATCAAAGCTTCTCATCCAGAGAATGTGATCATTGGAAAGAAGGATGACCCTATCAGAACAAGATCCTTCCTCAGATCATCTGAAGCATCATTATTTGGATTGGTGTCAGTAATTGAACCAACTTCTGTAGATGAAGCTCTGCAAGACAATGATTGGATTATTTCCATGCAAGAAGAGCTAAATCAGTTCACCAGAAATGATGTGTGGGATTTAGTTCCAAGACCAAAAGGATTCAACATAATTGGAACTAAATGGGTATTCAGAAATAAGCTTAATGAGAAAGGAGAAGTTGAAAGAAATAAGGCAAGGCTTGTTGCTCAAGGGTACAGTCAATAGGAAGGTATTGATTACACTGAAACTTATGCTCCAGTGGCAAGGTTAGAATCTATACGCCTTCTTATTTCATTTGTTGCATAATATAACATCACTCTATATCAGATGGATGTTAAAAGTACCTTTCTAAATGGTATTATAGAAGAAGTTTATGTTCACCAGCCTCCTGGTTTTGAGAGTGAAAAATTCCCAGAACATGTTTTCAAACTAAAGAAATCTCTGTATGGTTTAAAACAAGCTCCCAGAGCTTGGTATGAGAGATTAAGCAATTTTCTTCTGGAGAAAAATTTCATCAGAGGCAAAGTGGACACAACACTCTTTTGTAAATCATTTAAGAAAGATCTTCTAATTTGTCAAATATATGTGGATGATATCATATTTGGATCTACCAATACTATGCTGGGAAAGGAGTTTGCTCAATGTATGCAGGCAGAATTTGAAATGAGCATGATGGGAGAATTGAGATTCTTTCTGGGAATTCAAGTCAACCAGACTCAAGAGTGCACTTACATTCATCAGACCAAATATGTTAAAGAACTTCTTAAGAAATTTAACATGACTGATAGTAAGATTGCAAAGACTCCCATGCATCCAACTAGTTCACTAGGCAAGGAGGAGGTAAGTAAGAAAGTAGATCAGAAACTCTATAGAGGTATGATAGGATCTCTTCTCTACTTAACTGCTTCTAGACCCGACATTTTGTTCAGTGTATGCTTTTGTGCAAGATTCCAATCAGATCCTAGAGAATCACACTTAACAGCTGTTAAGAGGATTCTAAGGTATCTGAAAGGTACTTCTAATGTGGGCTTGTGTTACAGAAAATCTGATGATTTCAAATTAGTTGGATTATGTGATGCTGATTACGCTGGAGACAGAGTGGAAAGAAAAAGTACTTCTGGAAGTTGTCAATTTCTAGGAAGAAATCTAATTTCTTGGTACAGCAAGAAGCAACCCACAATTGCACTATCAACTACAGAGGCAAAATATATCGTTGCTGCTGGATGTAGCACGCAGATGCTCTGGATGAAAAGTCAGCTAGAAGACTATTAGATATTTGAAAGTAACATTTCTATATTCTGTGATAATACTTCTGCTATATGTTTGTCTAAAAACCCCATTTTACACTCTAAGGCAAAACATATAGAAATTAAACATCATTTTATCAGAGACTATGTTCAGAAGGGAATTATAAACTTAGCCTTTGTTGATACAGATCATCAATGGGCAGATATTTTCACAAAACCCCTTGTTGAAGATAGATTCAAATTTATTCTGAAAAATATTGGTATGGATTTGTGTCCAGAATAATATTTGTCAGAAGCAAATTTTACAGATGATAAATGTTTATCACTCTGAAGTATTTCATCTGTTGCTTATTAAATTTATGTTTAATTGTGTGTATCTGAAATAACCAATCTCAGAGGATCTGAACGTTGGTTAACGTTTCATTTCTCAAGAGAATTCAGAAGCACATGCAAGCAAACACGTGTCACTCTAAATCTGCAAAGATGGCGTGTACACTACTGAAGAGACGTTTGAGGTATGGTTTGAATAGTGAAAATCTTGATTTTCCCCCCCAATTTGTCAGAATCAATTAATGCTTGAAATGATTTTTATTCTCTTTCATTAATTGACATTAATTGCTATGTGTAAACATGCTTTGGTTGTCTGTTTGTATGCCTAATTGTTTTCTATAAATACCACATCTCTCACCACTTTCACACTTTTCACAACTCAATCAAGTTTATGCATTTATGTCTTCTTTTCTCTCTTCACAAAAACCCTAAACCTTTGTCAAAATCATCTTCAATGGCAACCTCATCTTCTACAGCAGCTCAGTTTCAATCAACCATGGCTGCAGTTACTTCTGCAAATATGGGTATGGCTCCATACACGACACCTAAAAGGACTTTGTTAACTCCTGTTGACAAACTTGAAGTTCTCTGTGAATCAATGGTGGAATTTGATTCATTAGCTGGAAATGGATTTGAATTTCATTCAATAGTTGATGCTCAAGGCTGGGTAAAATACTTTGACAGATTATTTGGACCAGTTTACCCTCATCTGGTGAAAGAATTCTGGATACATGCTTCTGTATACCCCAAATTCATCTTGTCTTCTGTTCTGGGTAAGGAGATTATAATTACAGAAGATCTAATCAGGAAACTCATAAGGTATGTGTCGCGGTGAAATTTGGATACCAAACTATTGATTAGTTTGAATCTTTAATTCATTTTGCAACCGAACTTTGATTTGTCCAAAGGAAGGGATAAAGATCGAAATTCCCACAATGCGATGCAAATGCAAGCTAGATTGTTATAGGTTGGAGGGTTGGTTAAACTTAGGGAAGGTACTAGAATCCTAAGTTTCTGTAGTACTCTACAGGAACCTCTTGTTTTATGTTTGTTTATTGCTAAGTGTTTATCTGCTTAAGGGATAAAAGACCCTAGTGGTTTATTTCTAAGTATACTCGATAAGATATCGCATCTTATGCCTACATATCCTTACGGGAGTGGAATCAGAGTATCTGTAGTTCCCCTAAAGGGTTAGAGGAGCTCTTTGACTGTGGTCAAAGTTCCTACGGGTTTAGGGTAGTTGTTTTGATTGGGTTTAGGAGAAGAGACGAGTCTTCATGTTAAGGGAGATGTAACCACCACAAATGTAAAGGGGTTGTAGGAAATGGTCTTTGCATCGTCTTAAGAAAAGGTCTTAAATACTCGGATGGTCGCCAAGTATGCCTTTATCGCTCTTAAGGCAAAGTCTCTACATGTTTGATTGTATTATTGTGGGGGTGGAGATTATATCTCACTTAAGATGATTAACATCTATTCTCTATTGTTTGAGAAGTTTGTATTGTAGTGTTTGTTTGTCTAAGTTGTAAAGATAAAAGACAAGGTCCTTCCTATGGGGTAGGTCCTATCCTAAGAAGATCGACTTGAATGGGATCAAGGATCGCGGGGAGAATGATGCAGATGATATGCAACTACACACAAGTGTTGACTCATGTGTAGGTTTTTCCTTTGGACGGAATGCGATGCATAAATATAAATGCAGTAATGTAAATTGCGGAAGATACATTGCGGAAAGTAAAGCCATACACGAACGCATGAAAGCTCTAAGGTGTGTGAAAGTGAGAGTGAATGCGAATGTGGGGAGCAGGCGCGCGCAATTGTTTTTTTTTTTTGAATTATGGCGAAGTTGAATCAAAAAAGGAGATCAGATTTAGATTATACGAACCGATTTATAAAAGGATTAGTTTCACTAAAAGGAATCAATTAGAGAGGTTAATGTTAATTTAATTTTATTGGCAAAAAGGTTTTCTTAAGTGTGAACGAATGAGGTCTCGGGAAAAGATATTTTTTTAACTAAAAGGTTTATTATCATGCTATTTTTTTATGAGGATCAATTTAAATATAATTTTAAATGATAGAAGGACAATTTTATTATAGGATTAAAGAAGGTTGAATAAAATAAATATTAATTCATTTGTTTCCCTCCTTTTTTTTTATATAAAAGATAGATAAACAGGTTTGATTAGTGAATTGAGACAAATAATTCATTAAACATAATATGCTCTTGGTTATTATTAAGAAAACGTTAATCATCTTGTTAACAAATTATGTTATTGATTTTATGATTTAATTAGGTTAATAGAAAAGATTAAGCGGTTGATTAATAAGTTACGAGGGGGTGCATGAATGTGTGGATCGTGTTGTGTGTGTGTTCAATAGCAACAATAATATCAATACAATACGAAACAGATAAGCCCAAATGGCGGAAACCCTAGATCCCCTCCGGTTTTCTCTGTTGCGGCGTCTTTCTTTCTCGTTCTACTTGATCTGTTCTCGATTCACTTCTTACTTCATGGATTTGTTTCGAACCTGCGCGAAACAAGATATCAATAGTTTCAAGGGTTTCAAAATGGATAACGAGGTTACCGTAAGCGGAGCGATCGCGGGTTCGGGGCGGTAGGGCGGCGGAGGATTGCGAGCTCTTTCTTCTTCGACCGGCGATGATGAATCCCTAAGTATCTGAGCCTTCGGTGGAGGGAGCTTTAGTTGGCTTGAGCTTTTAGGGTTTCTGCTTCTTCTATGGTAAAAACCGCCTTCCCTCCTTGTGGGCATTCTTCGCGGCTTTTATAGATGTAAAATGATGGGCCTTGATGAAGAATTTGTTTAATGGCTTTCCTATTTGGGTGATGCTGTCTGATTGCATTGATGATTTGCTCAATCCTTGCCTCTTTCGTCAGATTTTGTTGATGGAGCGTTACTTTCTGATTTTGGGAAGTTTGGAAATTTCGTTGGTTGTCTAAATTTGGGAACTGATGATGTGTCTTGTTGACTCTGTTGACTTTGAGTTAACGCCTTCTTTTCTTCTTCTTCATAGGACAAAGTCTACGCTTGGTCGATGCTTAACGGGAAAGGAGTTGTGGCCGGCGATGATGATGTTGTATGAGCTGAGGATTACAGTTACCGTTGTTGTTTGTGAATGTCCATTGATGCTCTTGAGTCAGTAGGGAGTTGGCGACAAATCCTCTTCGTTGCCCTCCTGGCTGCTCGAGCCTTATGCCCGATGATGAGTTGAGCTGAGGGCTGGGCATTTTCTTGCTCTTGGAGTCTTTGAGTGGTTCTTTTATGGCCAATGTGTTGGTGTTGCCACGGATGATGAACTGTTACTATTAATGTTGTTGCAGATATTGGATTGACATTATTGATGCTGTTGCAGCTGGTGCACTTGTTGTCGCTATTACTAATTTTCTTTTTCTTCTTTCAGGACCCGTTTAAGTGGTGTGGAAGCTGCCGGTTTCTAGCTTTGGTTGAGAAAGGTTTAATGGTGATGATGACTTATAACGTCTGAACCAATGGTGCTGTTGAATGCAGTTGCTCATCTGTGTTTCACACTGTTTGAACTATCTGCTAGTTGTCTTTTGCGTTCAAATTCCCGTCGTCGATGTTCAGTAGGAAGCTGGTGACGGCGTAGGCTGTTACCCTCCCGGCTGCTCGTGCTTCTGCCCGGTGATGAATTCAAGCTGAGGGTTGAACAAAAACTCAACTCATCTTTTGAGCTTCACGTTATCTCTGCAGTACTTCTATTGACAATGTTTAATGCCCTGCTATTGCGGATGTTGAACTGTTGTTATTGATGCTCATAATTGATGTTGCTTGCAGCCTGTATTTGTCCTGCTGCCGATATTGTGACGTTTTTCTGATATTGTCTTCTATTTGCAGCTGATACTTCTTGTTGCGACTGATGTGGTGCTTGCAACTGGTGTTGGCTATGCTGTTGGCTATGCTGCTTCCGCTGTTTGTTGAAACACGGGCTATTTGTTGTTGCGCTGATGTTAAGCTATACTGTTGTGTTTTTTGCTCTTCTGTAGGTGCTTATTATGCTTTCTGTACTGCTGGGGCATGCTGCTGTTACCGTTGTTTGTTGAAACACGGGCTGGCCGCTGTTGCTTGCGAGTGCTAAAAATACCTGTTGTCGCTTGTAAAAGTTTGCCTGTTGTTGTTGTTGCAACTGACATTCTTCCTCTTCTTCTTTCAGGATGCCGCCCGAAGCTCAGAAGCTGCCGTTTGCCGAGAAAGGTTCGAAGGTGATGATGACTTGATAGTCTGAACCACATTGGTGTTGTCGAATGTAGTTGCCTTGCGAATTACGTTGAGCTGTTCGAAATAGTTGCCTTAATTCGATTTTTGATGTTCGGTAGAGAGTTGATAATGGCTACGGTCATAGTCCTCCCGGCCGCTCGAGTCTCATGCCCGATGATGAATTGAACTGAGGGCCAGACTTAAATTCTCTTCTCCTTAAACTTCACTTTATTTTCGACGGCATTTGATTAATGATTGTGTTTTGACAGGTCGAAAGGGAGTCTCGGTTTTGTCACTTGTGGAATTCTCTGCAATGCCTGTGCTATTGATGTATATTTGTACTCTTGACCGCTGTCGCTGATGTTGTAGGTTGGATTTAGATGGTGGGATGCCGTCAAAGGGATCGAATTTCCATCTTACGATTTCCAGGAGGTTTGAAACCGTTACGGTTGCTTGCTGTGAAGAACTGGCCGCGGATGATGCTATGAAGAACCAGAAGTGGCTTGCTGATCTGTGTTTCAAATCTTTAACTAGTTTGTCAGACCATTAATAGGTTGATTAGTTTATACTGCACTGCTGAACATAACTCTGTTTCCATAGGTCAAATAAGGAGGCAAATCTCAAGTTAGCTTGTTATTCCTGTGAAACACAGGCTTACGGCAAGGTACAGCTTGCACATGATTGTAATGGGGCTTAAGCAAATTATGGTTTCAATTCAAAACCACGAGAAATTATGTACTGTTGCAAATACTTAATAAAACTAGTTGTTTTAAAACTGCATGGTCATCAACGACGTAATGGATATCCAATGATCCAAATAGTTTCTGATGCACCTCATCCATATAACGGCAAATGACCACACGTGATATAGGCGACTGCAACCTTGAAATTCCTTGAGACTTTTATCACGTACTTTGGCATTGACCTTGTATAGAGAAACCTAGAGGAATATTGGAGTAACTTGTGTCCTTTAATGAATTTGAACACTTAAGCGGCCTTTGTATCTTAATAAAATGATTCATTAACCATGATAGAGCTTTGGATCTCGAACTCGTGATTTGGCCAGATAAATATTGCCTGAAGTGGTTTGAACCATCCTTGTATCCGAGAACTCTCGAGTCGTGTACCCCTGGAGGAATTCCAACGCGACTTAAGGTTTTAATGTCTTGACAAAATATTACTCAAACCTCATTTACAATTTCATCCAAACTTGCCAAATTGAATAATCCGCCAAAATCGAACCCTTATGAAATGATAATGTAACCTTAAAGAATTGGACTGTAAGGGTCTACACTCGAAGTTACCGCACCTGCACAAACTGGTTAGTCATAATAAACACGCACACAAAGGTATAGAGATAAAAAAATGCGAAAGGAGGCGGGATCTTAAGGTAAAAAATTAGGGTGCAACAGTATGAGGAAACTGATGGAGTATCTCATCTGCCAGCTGGGCGTGTAGACATGGAAGAAGTTTATGAGGAAGTCATGACTGCTGGACAGGCCTCTAACAAATTTAAAGATCTGAAGCCTGACTATAAAATCTGGGCAAAGATTTTTATGGGATGCATTCATCACAGAAAATCTACAAATTCTCCAGATTATGTGAACAATGAACAGCTCTACTTCATGTACTGTTTAAGTCAGAGCACTAAGGTAGATCTTCCTTACATTCTGTTCATGCATTTATGGAACCATATCAATGCTTCAAGAGAATCTGTAAAAGATAAGGGTCAGAAGATCAGAACATGGATTCCCTTTGGAAGGTTAATTTCAGATATTCTGACAGAAAATGGACTGGTGACTGCTCTGTATGCTGCTGGAGTCAAGGATGAACTTGAATCTATTGTTGGAAAAAAGCTAAATGCCAAGAGTCTTCAGAGACTAAAAATTGTAGAGGAACTCATGTAACACCCCACTTCCCAAATTAAATAAAATATAAACATTATAAATAAACATCAGAGTTTTCACCAAAATAGTGGGATATCACATCACCAAATTTTTATAAAAATACTTTATTAATTATTCTCAAAAATAATACAGCGGAAAACATTATTCCAACATTCTCGGCCATCCGCCAAATTTCGTAAAATCTTTATTATTATAATTCACAAAAAAAGTGATACGTCACAGGATTACAATAAGTTTGACATAAAACAATTAAAACACCCATATCCCGTGTTACGTATCAGAGCATCCTAGACTCGACTGACACACCACCATCCAAGCTATCTAAGTACCTGGATTATCTGTACTTCCGGAGAAGCACAGACACAACAACAACCAAGGGGTGAGAAAACATGATCAAAAATATATTGGTAATGTAATACATGTAAACAAGGTAGTAAAACACACCAACACACCAATATTCACCCCAACAACTCCATATAACGAACCTACTGTTCGAATTACAACATAACATATCATAATGCAAATATGCAACTCAACACCATGCATGCGGTACCGACTCATTGGTTCATTCAATCGAACCTGAATAGATCACTTACGCTCCTCCTGAGACATGATCTATCCCCCACCATTCTCCACAAAGGAGTACGGATGAATCACTTACGCTCCTCCTGAGACATGATTCATCTCACCAAAACACCATGATATGCACACACCAATGCATAACTATCATATTTAGGCACACTAAGTGCACATGATCCTCCTGATCATATCATCATACATCAATGCATATATGTGTAGATATATTACACCAACACCATATAAATCAATCCGATAGTAAATAAATTCATACTATAACACCATATATAACCACATCCCAACACCCGGGAACACACGATCCTACTGATCACTACATACATATACGTTAACTAATTGCCCACCAACAATATTAAGGGAAATGAGTACTATCACCCAGTACACAGGTTAGATCCCACACTCATCATCCTTACAATGCATCAAGGCCAGAAAGATCACCCCAGACCAATGCTCAAGGCCAAACATCACCAAAGTCACATTCTGGTTCTGCTACGCTTGCTGGTATTCGCTAGGCGAAGCTTCGCCAACACTCGCCAGGCGAAGCCCAGCGAATGCTGCGATTCACCAACTTCCCCACAGTTCTGCAGTACTATTCTAGGCCAAATCAAACTTATCATCTCGACTCATATTCTCAGCCTACTCTAGTACCAACCGTGTACATTACCGTAACTAAATCGGTTCCTAAATCTTATTCCCAAAGTCATCGCTTAAACATTCTACCGATGCCTTAAAAGGTCACACAGAATCTCCCTAAAAACCTTAAACCCAACCTATCCGCCAAATTAACCAAAAACAACAATTCATCAACATTGACCTATACTCCATCGCTATCAATTACTAGTTATCATCAAACACAAACACACCATTATACTTACCAATTATCATATACTTCCTACTCTAGAACCAACATTACGGTACATTACCTACACTTCAGAGTTACTCTGAATCTCACCAAGGTCCTAACCAGAGTCACTAACAACATCACAGGGAACAATACATAATTTTCCCAAATTTATAATCATGGTCATTACCAACGCTACAATAACAACACAAAATCTCACCAAAACTCTATTCATAGTTACTATTAACACTGTAGTAACAACATATAATCTCACTAATATCACCATAATATATATATATATATACCAAATTCACCAATACCAATCAACAATTCATCAATATAAAGCATCAATTTATCATTAGCAACAACAATAACAAGCATGCCAATATAAAACTTCATAGATCGACATTTTTCTACGGGGTTAAGGAATCCCCTCTACCCTATACATGTATATATACCATCCCAATCAAGTTTCCCCCCCTTACCTGGATAATTATTCTGATCGGTGATAAATTCCTCCAAGATTCTTCATCCCTAGCCTTTTCCCTTTCTCTTTGTTCTTCGCTCTTCTCTATTCTCCCAATTTCCCTTCTCACGGTTTCTATCGTGCCTTTTCATATTTCCATTCTAACTTCCCCATAACCCTTCCACTTCTTATTTTACTTATTCCAACCACTAATATTCCCAATAATAATTCTAATAATAATAATCATAATAATCATTATAATAATAATAATAATAATCATAATAATCATAATAGTAATAATAATAATAATAATAATAATAATAATATAATACTATTGTAATATTATAGTAATATTCAACATAATAATAATAATAGTAATACACCCAACAATAATTATAATTATAATAATAATAATACTAATGATAATAATAACAATTATATTAATACTAATAATAAAATAATATTAATAATAATAATCTTAATATTAATAATACTAATATAATATTACTAATATTAATAATACTAATCATAATAATACTAATAATAATAATAATAATAATAATAATAATAGTATTATTATCTCACCATAATAATAATAATAATAATAGTAATAATATTATTATCTCCCCAAAATAATAATAATATTAATAATACTAATAAATATAATAATATATAATAATAATAATAATACCCCCACCAATATTACTATTATTCATTATATTATCATATTCACACCAAAAATCATAATAATATAATAACTATATTAATAATAATATTATATTCTCCATATTAATAATATTACTACAAATATTAATAATAATCATAAATATAATAATAATAATAATAATTATAATAATAATAATAATAATAATAATAATAATAATAATAATAATAATAATAATAATAATAATAATAATACCACCACCAATATTATTATTATTTCTTATATTATTATAAACTCACCAAATTACCACCAATGATCCTCCCATCTCAGGGACACCCACCAAACATCATCAAATACACCATACCAAAGGGCACATCAACATATAATATTTAAAATAATAATAAAATGACTAAATAATTAAAATGGGTGTTACAACTCTCCCCCACTTTAATTATTTTCGTCCTCGAAAATTACCTGATGGAAATAATTCCGGATACGCTCCCCGCATCCTTTATTCCAATTCTCAGGTCACACTACCTTCTGCAGCACCTCCCCATACTACTTTCACCAAAGATATCTCCTCCCTTCGGAGTTGTTCCTCGCTCGCCAAAATGAACTAGCAATGCCTCAACAATCGGAATATTTTTCACTTGTACATCATCCACCTGGTTCAATGTACTTTCTCGACTAAGACACATGAAACATATCATGCCAATTCACAGCGACAACGGAAAAACAGTCTAACATGTTACTCCTCCCATGCCTCCGCTGCGCCACTCTGATACAACTACAGAACACGGTGCGAACTTCTGAGATTTCGAAGCTCGACCAACACCAGTCATCGGCGTGACTCTCAAAACACATATTGCCTCGGATCCTCTCGATCTTCTCAGCCATCTCAAGCATAATTTTCAAGTCTGAGTATAACACTCTCACTCGATTTATTTCAACACAGGAGAGTCCTACACTCCCTATCTCACCAAGCCACATATAGTGCCATTCCGACACTAGGATGGTAACCGTTATTATAGGTAACTCAACCAACGATAATTAATCATCCCACGCTCCACCTTGATCCAACACCCAAGCTCTCACCAATTCTCTACAGACTCAATAGTCCTCTCTGACTGACCATCAGTTTACGGATGGTAGGTCGAACTCAGCTTCAACTTAGTACCCGAAGCTTCCTGTAAGCCCCTCCAAAATCTCAATATAAACCTCAAATTTCCATCTGACACAATATTCGTCAGTATCTCATCCAACTTCACCACTTTCTCAATATGCATCTCGTATATCCTCAACACGGAATAGTTAATCCACTCCTAACAATTCAAATTAAAATTATGTCTTTACAAATTCTTTGGAAATCTCAACACCAATTTCGTGAAAATACTACCTGATTTCCACTCTGGAATATTTAACGACTGCATCAGACTCAACAGTCTCTGATGTTCACTCTTCGAATTTCTACAATTCTAACCAGCATATTCCACCTCAACTACTCCTCCCCTTATACATGGTCTCCAAAACAATCTACTCAAATTCGGTTACTTCTTCATAGCACCGGGATGGATACTCCATCTACCTCAATGTATTTCTTCACGAGTACTCCTACTCCCCTCAACAACATCTGGTACACATACCCTATCACAACACATCATGGTACTATTTTCACAAACCCGACAATCCACTCTTCGACTCTAATTTATCAATTTCAACTAATTCACTACTCAACCCAGGTTTCTGACTTTCTCGATTCTGCTCAAGGATATCACTAGTCAGATCTTAATAATAAAAGCTTAACTCCATAAGAAGTCTCCTTACTCACAAAACTCATATTATGAAATTGCTCAATTAGTTCTAACTCTTTTCACCATCATCTTCGGTATATGCAAATATTTCTAACTCACTACATCATCTACCATGTCCGCTTTACCCGAATGGTAATTCAACTCGAAGTCGTACTCTTTTCGAAGTCCCAATTATTTCCTATGCCTCATATTCGTCTTATTCAAATTAAACAAACACCTTAAACTCTTAAGATCACCAAACATCTCCGATCTCAGTCTGAACTTTTGAAGACTCCGACTCCAGTACAATCACAATGGTAACCAATTCTAAATCACTGGTCAGATGATTTCTCTTATACACTTCAAGTTGCCTTTTGCATAATTGAAACTCGCTGAAGTTGTCTTTAGCAAATCCCCTAATTATATCAACAAGCATCACAAACACCACAATTAGTTCTATCGGATTCGGCAGAACATTCCTTACGGAAGTATATCACTGCTCTTTTTCCAACACTGATAACTCCAGTTCCTTATGCTCAACATAATCCTCTATACGCTTCGAATACCTTAAAATATCATTTATTAACACAACCATTTCCTTATATAAATAATTAAAGAAGATCCCATGCCAAGTGGACAAACAAGTTGTGAGTTATAGCGGGAACACATACCGTACCGCCCGTCCTTACCACAACATTCAAACACACTTCATCAATAAATAGCTTAAATCTATGTCAATACTTCACCATCTCATAGATAATTTGAATAGCTTTCCAACGCTTCGAACCGCGCGTCATTCCGAGTTACGGTTCTCCCGTTACGGCAAAAACACCAGAATAACATTTTCTGCCCAGGACCCCTTCGCCAGGCGAACACCGCAGCGAATATGGATGTTCGCCAGTATGCTCGCCAGGCGAACATGACAGTCCCAAAATCCTCTTTTCGACCGTTACTCGACTTCTGAGTGTCCGATTTCGATTCCGTGAAAAGCTGCGATCTCGGAATTTAACGTACAACAACAATTTTATACTTAGGAAGCCATCCAACACATTTGAAATCTATGAATAATTTAAAACTCAATTACTTCCAATCTCAACAGCAGATCTTTGAGCCTCCTAATACGATAGAACTTTTGACCTTCGTCCCATCCACCACAAGAACTCTACTCGAGATCACATGACCAAGGGACTCACATCCCTCGATCAATTGTTCCATCAAATCATTAACTCTTGGAAGCGAACACCTATCCTTGATAGTCACCCTGTTCACTTATCTATAGTTCACCCAAAGCTTCACAAAACCTTCTATCTGTCTAACCAACAAAATTGGTGCACATTACGGTAGCACACTCAAACAAAAGGACCTCTCTCCTAGAAGGTCTTCAAGTTGACTCTTCAACTTCTCCAATCCCAACGAAAACACACCATATGGAGTCACTAATATCGGACTCGTTCCAACAACAAAGTCAACGTGTGAGCTTTACTTTACACTCCGATAGTAAATCACCTACCTCATCCGGAAACCTCTGGCAATCGCAAATAATTGACAAATCCCAATTTTTCTCACTTTCCTTCTCATTCCAAGTTTCAGTCAAAATAGACACTTCAACACTGTCTTACGCCAAATTCCTCAAAATAATCCCTTAAGCACTTAGCTTAACTCAAGACTATACACTGCTCACGCCACCCAAGCTTGCAAGACGCGTCTATCCCATCCAACACAATCTCGTCCAGTATTAACAAGAGATTAAGGGTGATCAGTTCCTCAATTTGTTAATAGACAACCGAAATCATGATGGGGTACAAACCATCTTTACCAACTATTGTATCATTCCTCAACACCATAAGCCACCAAATTGTAGCTTTCCGGAGAAATACAACTTCTCCCCCACTAGAATCATTCCACTTCTACCGACAAACTTAACCAACAACATGTATCGATAGTGTTTTTACGCATATGTCGCATATCAGGGAACAACAACACTAGACAACATTGGCCAGACGGACCGACCTGCTCTGATACCAATTGTAACACCCCACTTCCCAAATTAAATAAAATATAAATATTATAAATAAACATCAGAGTTTTCACAAAAATAGTGGGATATCACATCACCAATTTTTTATAAAAATACTTTATTAATTATTCTAAAAAATAATACAGCGGAAAACATTATTCCAACATTCTCGGCCATCCGCCAAATTTCGTAAAATCTTTATTATTATAATTCACAAAAAAAGTGATACGTCACAGGATTACAACAAGTTTGACATAAAACAATTAAAACACCCATATCCCGTGTTACATATCAGAGCATCCTAGACTCGACTGGCACACCACCATCCAAGCTATCTAAGTACCTGGATTATCTGTACTTCCGGAGAAGCATAGACACAACAACAACCAAGGGGTGAGAAAACATGATCAAAAATATATTGGTAATGTAATACATGTAAACAAGGTAGTAAAACACACCAACACACCAATATTCACCCCAACAACTCCATATAACGAACCTACTGTTCGAATTACAACATAACATATCATAATGCAAATATGCAACTCAACACCATGCATGCGGTACCGACTCATTGGTTCATTCAATCGAACCTGAATAGATCACTTACGCTCCTCCTGAGACATGATCTATCCCCCACCATTCTCCACAAAGGAGTACGGATGAATCACTTACGCTCCTCCTGAGACATGATTCATCCCACCAAAACACCATGATATGCACACACCAATGCATAACTATCATATTTAGGCACACTAAGTGCACACGATCCTCCTGATCATATCATCATACATCAATGCATATATGTGTAGATATATTACACCAACACCATATAAATCAATCCGATAGTAAATAAATTCATACTATAACACCATATATAACCACATCCCAACACCCGGGAACACACGATCCTACTGATCACTACATACATATACGTTAACTAATTGTCCACCAACAATATTAAGGGAAATGAGTACTATCACCCAGTACACAGGTTAGATCCCACACTCATCATCCTTACAATGCATCAAGGCCAGAAAGATCACCCCAGACCAATGCTCAAGGCCAAACATCACCAAAGTCACATTCTGGTTCTGCTACGCTCGCTGGTATTCGCTAGGCGAAGCTTCACCAACACTCGCCAGGCGAAGCCCAGCGAATGCTGCGATTCACCAACTTCCCCACAGTTCTGCAGTACTATTCAAGGCCAAATCAAACTTATCATCTCGACTCAAATTCTCAGCCTACTCTAGTACCAACCGTGTACATTACCGTAACTAAATCGGTTCCTAAATCTTATTCCCAAAGTCATCGCTTAAACATTCTACCGATGCCTTAAAAGGTCACACAGAATCTCCCTAAAAACCTTAAACCCAGCCTATCCGCCAAATTAACCAAAAACAACAATTCATCAACATTGACCTATACTCCATCGCTATCAATTACTAGTTATCATCAAACACAAACACACCATTATACTTACCAATTATCATATGCTTCCTACTCTAGAACCAACATTACGGTACATTACCTACACTTCAGAGTTACTCTGAATCTCACCAAGGTCCTAACCAGAGTCGCTAACAACATCACAGGGAACAATACATAATTTTCCCAAATTTATAATCATGGTCATTACCAACGCTACAATAACAACACAAAATCTCACCAAAACTCTATTCATAGTTACTATTAACACTGTAGTAACAACATATAATCTCACTAATATCACCATAATATATATATATATACCAAATTCACCAATACCAATCAACAATTCATCAATATCAAGCATCAATTTATCATTGGCAACAACAATAACAAGCATGCCAATATAAAACTTCATAGATCGACATTTTCCTACGGGGTTAAGGAATCCCCTCTACCCTATACATGTATATATACCATCCCAATCAAGTTTCTCCCCCTTACCTGGATAATTATTCTGATCGGTGATAAATTCCTCCAAGATTCTTCATCCCTAGCCTTTTCCCTTTCTCTTTGTTCTTCGCTCTTCTCTATTCTCCCAATTTCCCTTCTCACGGTTTCTATCGTGCCTTTTCATATTTCCATTCTAACTTCCCCATAACCCTTCCACTTCTTATTTTACTTATTCCAACCACTAATATTCCCAATAATAATTCTAATAATAATAATCATAATGATCATTATAATAATAATAATAATAATAATAATAATAATAATAATAATAATAATAATAATATAATACTATTGTAATATTATAGTAATATTCAACATAATAATAATAATAGTAATACACCCAACAATAATTATAATTATAATAATAATAATAATACTAATGATAATAATAACAATTATATTAATACTAATAATAAAATAATATTAATAATAATAATCTTAATATTAATAATACTAATATAATATTACTAATATTAATAATACTAATCATAATAATACTATTAATAATAATAATAATAATAATAATAATAATAATAGTATTATTATCTCACCAAAATAATAATAATAATAATAGTAATAATATTATTATCTCCCCAAAATAATAATAATATTAATAATACTAATAAATATAATAATATATAATAATAATAATAATACCCCCACCAATATTACTATTATTCATTATATTATCATATTCACACCAAAAATCATAATAATATAATAACTATATTAATAATAATATTATATTCTCCATATTAATAATATTACTACAAATATTAATAATAATCATAAATATAATAATAATAATAATAATAATAATAATAATAATAATAATAATAATAATAATAACAATAATAATAATAATAATAATAATAATAATAATAATAATAATACCACCACCAATATTACTATTATTTCTTATATTATTATAAACTCACCAAATTACCACCAATGATCCTCCCATCTCAGGGACACCCACCAAATATCATCAAATACACCCTACCAAAGGGCACATCAACATATAATATTTAAAATGACTAAATAATTAAAATGGGTGTTACAACTCACATAAGCACCCAAGAATTTGAATATCTCTGAACTCAGTCAGAAGCGAATTCCAGTTGAAAACTACCCACTGTTCTGTGCTGAAGAACCAAGGGAAATTATTGTGAGATATATTGACTCTTGCAAGGCAGATGGAATGCCAGTTCCTGCAGATATTCTGAAAAGAGCAAGGGAACCAATGCCTAATGGAGAAAATGAGAACACAAGGAAAAGAGGTCAATCAGAAGCAGAAGAAGTTGTTGTTCAGAAGAAGCCCAAAGTTGCTGACAAACCTCAAAAGCTGATCAAGAGGAAAGCATCTGAAGACGCTCCCTCTGTTCCCACAAAGCGTATCAAGATTAAAGGTACCAAATCTTCTGTATCCTCTTTCAATAAAACTGTTTTAAATGAATCAACATTCAATTCTATTCCAAAACCACCTCCTACTCAGAAACAATCTGTTCCTGCTCCATCTCATTTTTCTGAACCATTAAAAATTTCTTCCCCACAAAAATCATTTGATCCTATTTCCACAACTCCTGTAAAACCTTCTACTAATCAATCATCTGCACCAACACCAACAACAACAACACCAGCAAATCAAACTCCACCACCTATAACAAAACCAACAGAACAATCTGAACAACAACAGCAACAACCAGAAAAACCACAATCAAACACATCTGAACCTATTGCATCTGCACAAGTTATTTCTGAACCTATACAATCTAATCAAGTGGCATCTGATCCACCTACATCTGATCCACCTACATCTGAACCACCTACATCTGAACCTCCATCAAAACTTCTTGAGAATCCATCAGAATCAACCAACCCATCTGAAACAAATATCCCTGAGACAGAGGTTCTAAACGTTACACCTCTCAAAACTGTTTTTAAAGTGTCCTCTACGTCTTATACTCCAACCACATCCTCAAATTCATCAGAATCTGATATACACCCAGATTTTCTGATATCTCCCTCTCTCAGAAATTCTGAAGTTAACCAACCAGAACCACCTGTTTCTTCTGAAATTCTCATTCCCAATCCTATCCCAACACCTAAGCCAAGGAAATCTGAGTGTGTACCCTCTGCTTTGTGTAAATTGTTTTCATCTGACAAACTTTCCTCTGGTTTCAAATTCAAAAATTTCTACACCAGAATTGAACCATCTGACAAAATCACTCCTCTTAAACCCAAACTTACCATCATTCTACCATCTGTTCTTCAAATGTATATTAAAGAACTGCCAGAAATGATTTTATCAGAACCTATTTTATCTGATAAATCTGCATTCACTCCTTACTCTGATACCCCATTTGATGTTGTTTCCTATGCATCAAATGCAAAACCATATCTGTTGAATGCTTTAACCAGATCAAAAACTGACAATTCATCTGATCCTCCATTCATACCCTTCTACCCTCGTCCTCTGATCACCATTCCAAAATTCATCATTCCACCTTCACCCTAACCCAAGCCAATCACATTGGAAACTTTTCTGAACCCAAAACCTAGGCTGAATGTTGATCATTTATTTACAAGTTTTTTGAAAGAAATAGAGATGTATTTAGGCTCTGTGCAGAGGAAGTGTTCATCAACAATGGATGCAAATGAATCTGATGCCATTTGGAATAGCTTCATAAACAGATTCAATACTGTAGCATCAAATCTGAAGAACGTATGTTCTGATGATGCGAAGCTCAGATTTGCTGAAACTACTAGAAGTTTGTTCTGGACTGTTAAAAGATCTGCACCATTGCTTCTTAAAGATGCCCCTTCATCATCTAAAGTATGTGATACAGAAGTAAACGCTGAATATGCATCTGAAGACAACTCTCTGGCTATGACTCTAGTAGAACATCCCTCTGGATCTGCTGCTCCTAACTCCAAATCCCCTATGGAAATTGACTTTGTTCATGCTTCAGAATTTGTCCCACCTTCTTCATCTGAGATCAAGAAAGAGTATCCAGATCTTGAAGATAAGATTGCAGTTCTGGAAGCTGGTCAATCAGAGATTAAGTCATGGATGGCTAAGCAAGATAAGAAGTCTGAAGACATGGCTCAGTGGATGTCCAAACAAGATCAGAAGAATGAAACCATGGCTAAGTGGATGTCAAAACAAGAACAGTCCTCTTCTGAGATCACAGATCTGTTGAAGATGATTTTGTCAAAACAATCTTAGTCTATTTTTTTTCCTGATGTTTGCATCTGTTGATTTTACACGTACTTGAATATTTTTTTATGTTTGTATTTTTTGCTCTGAATGAATGAATGTCTCAATGTTTTCTCTACATGATTCATCTTGTTTATTTTTATTTTTATTTATCTTTTAAAAGTTCTTACTTTTTGCTTATGACAAAAAAGGGGGAGAAACTAGATCTGAACTGTTTAATTAAACTCTACCAAAATGAAACTTCAGACATATCAATTTTATCTAACATAAAATCTGAGTGTTTCAGAACATTTGATAAATCTGATATACTCTTTAAAAGAAACTCTGAGACTCCCAGATCACATTTAACTTATCAGACTCTGACTCTGAAACATGCAAGATCAAATGGTTAGAACAATCAAGCTCTAATTCTGAAAAGAATACTCAAGACAAAAAGGGAAGTTTCTATTCCTTATTAATATTTAATTCAGGGGGAGATTCATCATCTCAGGGGGAGTTATATTTATTCTCTTTACAATTAAACAAAATTTCTGATGTTTTTGTCATCATCAAAAAGAGGGAGATTGTTAGAACACAGATTGGTTCTTAATAATATCTCTATGTTTTGATGATAACTATTATGAAATTTTGTAATTAAGAACTATATACTCTAAAATTTGCTTAAGAATGTTTGCTGCAGATATTAAAGTAAATATCACTCCAGAAGCAAATCAGATCTGAACATAAGAAATATGTAAGGCTCTGAAGCGTCAGAAGCATTCCTTAGAAGATTCTGAACGCTGTCATCAGAAGATTCTGAGCGTTGCCTCCAGAAGGATCTGAAGCAGAAGCTCCAGAAGAATCTGAAGAAGGCCAGAAGCATCTGAACCAATGAAGAATTCTGTATGAAAAGTTTTCAAGCATAGTTACTTCAGAAGACTCTGATAGTACTAACGCTGCCAGTACTGAGGATCTGACCCAAAACTCTGCTCTGAACTTATACACGCTAAAAGCACACTTGCTGCAAAGACTCTGATTCAGCAAAACTCTGATCAACATCAAAAGGCTCTTATCAAATTAGACTCTGATGATTCTTGCTGAAAATTGTTGAAGAAGAATTCAAAGATTATGTCCGTTGGAATATCCAAACGACTCTTTCCTTATTTATGCTAGACACAAGAACACAGACAAAAAGGATTTCTCTGTGCTTTCTTCTTTTAGGAAAGGTCACTTGATGTGAAGACAAAAAGGCTCAGACCTTTTGGTACACTCTTATCAACGTGAAAAACTCTTGGATCACTGTGCCTATAAAAGCAAGTCTCCACTCATCTTCTTCAGTTGACGAATCACTTGAAAAGAATTCATTATCAAAGCTCTCATTCAACTCATATATTCTTGCTAGAATTAATTTCTTTGTTCTTAATCTTAAGTGAAAAATCACAGTTGTGATAAAGCTTTATTAGAAGTATCTTAACACTTGTATTTATTATTACATTTGATTGTAAGAAAACCTTAAGAAGATCCAGTTAGGATCAGTAGTTCTTGAGAAGACTTTGAACAGTTGTTCTTAGTGCTTACTATTGTAATCAGTTGATTAAATAGTGGATTAAGTCCTTGATTGAGAAAGGCAAATCACTCTAGAAAGGGTGGACTGGAGTAGTTGAGTTCAACGAACCAGGATAAAAATACTTGAGTTTTTACTTTTAAGTTTTTATCTTCATACTTATTCAACCCCCCTTCTAAGTATTTTCTCATCTTCAATTGAATCTTTTCATACCTTTGAGATGATAATAAATGATAGAACTGAAAAGAATGAATATGAGAAAAATATACAAGAAGAGGGGGGTTGAATTGTGTGATTTAAAATGTTTCGTTTCTGAGCTCAAAGTTCAGATTCTGTTAACAGAATGTATAACAATGGAAAACTAAAGTTCAGAACTAAATGTTGTTAGACGACGACAATGATCTAAAAGGGGGGTTGAATAGATCACTAATTTTTATTAAAAAATTGGCGCTTAAAAATTGTTTCAAAAATGTGCGGAAGAGGCCGTGGATTTTAATCGTCTAAACGAGCCGTTATTGGTAAGATCGGATACGCGTAGCCAAATGGAATAAATTCAATGAGAAAACAAGTCAATGCATTGCCAATTAATTAATATAAACAATGATCACTTTGTATCAACCAGTTTCTAATGAATTATAAAATATAACAATTAACTTGACAAATTCACAAACAATTTGTGTGTGATTAATGCGTTGAACACTTGGTGTGCAAAACACCCCAAGTTGAATTTTCAATGAAATGATAATGCCGAATGGGGTTGAATTGTGTGATTTAAAATGTTTCGTTTCTGAGCTCAAAGTTTAGAGTCTGTTAACAAAATGTATAACAGTGGAAAACTAAAGTTCAGAACTAAATGTTGTTAGACGACGACAATGATCTAGAAGGGGGGTTGAATAGATCACTAATTTTTATTAAAAAATTGGCGCTTAAAAATTGTTTCAAAAATGTTCGGAAGAGGCCGTGGATTTTAATCGTCTAAACGAGCCGTTATTGGTAAGATCGGATACGCGTAGCCAAATGGAATAAATTCAATGAGAAAACAAGTCAATGCATTGCCAATTAATTAATACAAACAATGATCACTTTGTATCAACCAGTTTCTAATGAATCATAAAATATAACAATTAACTTGACAAATTCACAAACAATTTGTGTGTGATTAATGCGTTGAACACTTGGTGTGCAAAACACCCCAAGTTGAATTTTCAATGAAATGATAATGCCAAAATTTTCACTATTACAATCCAATTGATTGTAATAAATTTTCAAAACAGATTTTTAGCACTACACAACAGTGGAAATTTGTCGAACAATTAATATCAAACAAATGTAATCAACACAAAATAAAGAGATAAAGAAAAAGAGAACGACACCAGATTTGTTTAGGCAGTTCTCCTTTTCGTCCTCGCTTTGAGTACGTCTGCCCCCAATTCTAAAACTAGAATTGATATATATATATATATATATATATATATATATATATATATATATATATATATATATATATATATATATATATATATATATATATATATATATATATATATATATATATATATATATATATATATATATATATATATATATATATATATATATATATATATATATATATATATATATATATATATATATATATATATATATATATATATATATATATATATATATATATATATATATATATATATATATATATATATATATATATATATATATATATATATATATAATCAAGTTGAAAAGTTTATACAAGAGAAGTAATAGTCACCATCCACTCAAGCCTAATTGTTGATGTTGATACTATTCCCTTCTCTCCCCTTGATTCAAGTCGAATCAAGTACATCAAACGCTTCGAACAAACCTCCGGTTACCGTTACTTGTTTGAACGAACCCACTGGTCTTCAAACCTTTCGCTCAGCTGATTTCGATCGCAAGAAGTTCGACCCAAAATCTTTCTACATAATCCTTCGATTACCACTACTTGTTTAAAAGAACCCACCGTTCTTCAAAATTTTCACTCGGCTGAATCTGTGAAGCAAATATCTGTGCAAAAACCCCCAAATCCTCAAGATCTCGGAGGAAAAAACCCCAAAGTTTTTATTCAAGAAAATCCCACTGAATTTTTAAGCCAAACCATATACACAAATCCTACATTTGGACGTTATCACCTCGACAATGCACAAGATCAACAAAAATGATTATGTGTAATTGCTAAAGAATGCAAGTGTGAAATGAAGCTGATGAGCAAAAATCAATGTATATCTTTTACTTTTTTTGCTCTATATAGTACAATAATGAGACAAATGAATATATATGATGCCAAGACCCAATAACTGAAATAACAACATTTTGAAACATAGAGGATCAGAAAAATTGATCTACATCAGCGAGAGGTCGACCAAAGCCCTATGTGGGTCGACCTGAATGCACCCAAATTCAAAACTACATAAAATTTCAAGCGATGCGTCGATCGGAACAAGGGCATGCGTCGATGCAAGTTTACATCAAAACAACAAATTATTATTCCTATAGTATGAGTCGACCTACGGGTCGATGCGTGGAGACCCGAGAGCAACAAATTATTTAATCAACACCATGCGTCGACCTCCACGTGTCTGTAAGCCGATGCAAGGACTCTAGAATGCCAAAAACAAGTTTTTGTGAGTATTTTGGTCGACCTAAACCCTTTTTGAGTTGACCTAAGGTAACTAACATGATCAAGTGCACAAATTTCAAATATGGGACGCTCCTATATGCATAGACACATGTACGTGGAATATTTTATGCATATTAAAGAATGAATGCAATCTAAAACGCGATGATACTTGTAGCACCCCAAAATTTGCTCATCTTCTCTTGTGTTCTTGGCTTATGTTTCTTTGCATTCTCATATTCATGTTTGCATAGAATTTGTTCTTGACAAGGGATCAAGGTATCGTGGTTTGTTTCTCAAGCAAGAAAGTTTGTGTCTCATCAAGTTCAAGCAAGGTGTTCTCTATGAATTTGTGGTATTCTCAACCCTAGAAGTTCCTCATCATCAAATATTGTTCAAGAAAACATCATTACAACATCATATGTGCTTCATCATGGCTTATTGTGCAAGAAATCATCAAGAGATTCAAGTTTGGTGCAAGGTGCTTGACCTAATATAGCAATTTTTGGATGCTATGATCAAATGCGCATATCTCCTTCAATTTTCAACATCTTGAGGTGGTTATTTTTCTAATGAATTCTTCTCATCATCACTAATAAGTTCTCTTTGCAAGGAAAGATGAAATTATGCTTGGAAGGTCATAAAAAGTTTCAAGACATTATAGGTCATTTTGAGTTTTGGAAGGTTTTCTTAGTCAACTTTAAAAGGGCATAATTTGGTCAATTTTAATCATTTAGAGCCCATTATTTTTCTAGAATAAACTTGAAGATACCTTCTACAACTTTGATTCAACATAGAAGAGCTAAAAATCCATGGAAGGTCTTAATTTTCATCAAAACATTAAAGGTCTCTTTTTGGTCCCTAAAAGACTTGAAATTTTTCTAAGTGTTTTATGATTTTCACCTCTTTCATGGAGGCTACTTTGCAAGACCATATCTCTCAACTCAAGCTGCCAAATCAATAATCTCTTTTCACATTGCAAAGATTTCATCTCCCTCTATCCAATGCAAGAATAATCGTCTCAAAAAGCCTGCTACATTGCTAGAACCATGACTGCAAAAATTGAATTTCAAAGATGGATTTCCACTTCAAGTCAGAATTGAAATTGTTCGAGTTGGCCTCTAATCACCAAATTAAGCCACGAATTCAATCTAAACATGATTAACCAACTTTCCTCGGTTGATTAGAGCCTTGAAACGCAAGGTTTGGGTGAGTTTTGACAACTTTCAAGTCACACTTTGCTCATGTTGTAGGTGTGGACGGATTTGTTGAAAATCACATCATTCACACTCCCTCTCCATTCAGAAAGATTTTCCTATAAATATGGAGTCATTTCCACCCATTTCCACAAGCTTTTGATAACCAAAACCACTCTGCCAAGATCCCATTTGAACTCTTGAGCTTGAACTTCGAATTTCCATTTCCACACCTTAAACACTCAAATTCTCCACTCAGTTAGCTTCATCAACATTCAATAAAGCTAACCAAATCAAGAACTTGAAGAATCGTGGCTTGAATCAATTTAGGGAACTCCATTTTCATAGCTTCAAGGTTGAGCTTCAACAGGTATAATTCTCAACCATTTTGATTCAAATTTGTTGCTAAGATGTAGCCCTTGACATGCTGATGTTGTTTGTATAGTTAGTTTTTATTTGTAATTGAGTTTTGTTGTTGAATTTTCAAATTCGTTTTTGAATCTTGTTCTGTTTTTTTTTTCAAATCGAGTAAGCTATGATTTAAAGAAATTTGGCGCGATGATATGGTTGGGATCGTCTTGAAAAGACGCGTCAAATGAAACCACCATGAGCTCCATTGATTATGGTTCCTTGGATCCACATTTTTCTGCAATTTCCTTTGAGTTTCAGATGGCTGGAGGTTGAAGATAATGAGCTGGCATCATCTAATCGTCCAAGCATGCCAGATGTTCTAATCCTATGTGTTTGACTTATGTTAGCCCCATGTGGTTGAGCTGCCTTGAGTGTATTGTGGATACGTGTCTCTGGATCCTTGGATTAGCCACGTCATTTAATGAGGCTAGATCCAACGCGCTGTGTTTTTCCTATTTTATTTTCTTTTTCTAAATTGTTTTTAATTCCTTTTTATTTTCAGAAAAAAATCATAATAAATTCCTTTTTTTATCAGAAAAATATAAAAATATTTTCTAAAATTCTCTTTTATTTTTCTCTTTCTGACATATATTTTTGTGCATTTTTATTTTGCATTTTTGTATTTTTAAAGATTTTTGTTTGTTTTGCATGATTTTAATTGGTTTAAAAATACTTTTGAGCCATTTAAAATTATGAAATTATTTTCATATGATCCTATGATGGTTTTGAACCTATGGTAATTTTCTTGGATTTTTGTTTTCTGTTTTGGATATTTTCATGTATTTTTGATTTATTTGCTTGATTTTAATTAGTTTAAAATTATTTTTGAGCCTTTAAAAATGTTGAGGAAATTTTCACATGATCCTATGATGGTCCTAGACCTATGGTGATGCCCTTGGATCTTCACTCATGCCTTGGTCTCCTCTTTCTCTTTTTAAGGTTTTTCATTCCCTTTTTATTTGTTTTATTTTTGAATTTATTTGTTTTTTTGGGGTGAACAAATGATTTTGATCCATCATGAGGTGATTCTCTTGACTTTTCCTTATTCTATTTGGGTCTTTGATATTTGCTTTGGTTCTTTCATTTGTGGTTGTTGATGATGGTTGATTCACTTTAAAGTTTGACTTTGATTGTCAAACTTAAGTGACCCCTCTTATGCACTCATGATTGTATGTATCCCTTTTGACTTTGTTCTATTGCTCCCTCACCTTGTCTCTTGGTTCATTTGATTTCTTGATGCTTTGCTTCTTGCTTTGCCTCTTGTTTGGTTCATTTGATTGGGCATTATGTGGTTTGCTTTACCTTTGGTGTTTGTCTGCATATTTTTTGGATGTGTTTTGGATTTGAGGTGCACCTATGATATGTTGACTTGAGGTGTGCTTGTCCATCTTATTTGGGTTTGACCTTTTGTGTTTGAGGCTCTGGTCTTGTTGCCTTTCCTCTCATCTTTCTTCTTTTCTCTCTTTGAGACTTCTTTTATCTTTGTCTTCATTTGTGATTGAATTGGATATTGTTTACTTGTACTTGCTCACATGATCCCTTAGGATTCCTAGCCCCTCTATTTAAGATAGGAGTAGGAGAGACACTAGGTTTTCAATCCTTTGTATGATAACAATTAGGATAGTCTCTCTCATCTCAACTCTAAGTCCATCTTTTGTATAATAACATTAGGTAGACTTCCCTTTCATCCTAACCTTAGGACCGTTTTGTATGATAACATTCGGGCTTGTCAGTTTCCCTTTAGTGTTTACTTGTGTCTTCTCTTCTCATCTCAAACTTCTCTAAGAAACTTAATAAAGAATGACAAATATTGTACGCTACGAGCCTTAAGTACATGGGGAATGGTGAGTGTGAGGTTTCTCCTTATTTGTCTAGAGTGTTTAGTGTATGCCCTTTGGGAGATATGCGATGCATTCGCTCCTATGTCATAGTTTTTAGTGCAACGTGGGTCTTAAACTAACTTAATCCACTTCTCTAAAAATAACAAACCAAATTCAAACCTTTTCATCCTTCGGGATTGTTCTTCAACTCATTTTCAGAAAAGAGTATGTTACTTTTCTGTTCTACCGCAAACAGGCATCGTCCCTAACTGTTGGAATGGAAACTTAACGTCGCTCATAAAAAACACTTAACCAACCTGTGGTCCAGTTTGCCCGAACTACGTTTACTCTAATTTCTCATACCAGATGAGGATACGTAGGCATTGGACATCGATGTCTTGGTGAGCAACCTTCCCCCCATCACCCGTAGTTTCCCGAACTACGTTGACTCTGACTTTCCCATTGCACGAGGGAATATGTAGGCATAGGGAGACAATGTCCTATCGAGTTTTATTTTCTTTACTTTTCCTCGGTTTAGCAGTAGTTTTTAGATAACCTACCCTTTTTATATACAACAAGCGTGGATCCCGTTGAGTACAACGGACGTGAGGGGTGCCCATACCTTCCCCTTGCGTAACCGACTCTCAAACCCAAGATATGGTTACAATGACCTTATCTTTTCCCCTTTTTATGGGTTTTATTCGATTGTTTCCTTTCCATCTCTTTGAGATAAATAACGTTCGGTGGAGAATCTTTTGTTTGTTTCTGCCGACCCTTTTTCGCAGTTGCGACAGTTGGCGACTTTGCTGGGGAATCTGGTTCCCTATGCGAGCCAATCCTAGCGCTTGTTTATTTTATTTTTGGGTGTGTATTTGTATGTATGCATGTACTCTATTGTTGTACATTATTGAATTTATTTTCAGCACTTTATTTTTTGTTATCATATTATACTGCTGTTGTTGTGTTGTTGGGTGGGTTGTTCCACTGAGAGATAAGCCCAATACCCAGGCTTGAGTATACACTTAGTACTAGTATGGGGAGTAGTGCGGGCTTGCATGTTTGGCATGCACGAGCCCTCATGAAATTAGCGTCCAGACAAGGTTTTCTTTAAAGACATCCTATCCTGTGCATCTTGGACAGTTGAGGGGGTGTTGGCTCTGAAACCTAACGACTCTGGAGACCGTTCATTAGGAAGTCAGTTGAGACCTCCTTGATTGACTATGATGCCAAACTAGAGATGGTGAACATATCATCGTTTCTCGACCTGAGAGTCCATGATACTGACGACTTGCATAGGATGTCGTACCTTTTCAGAGACTAGGTCCTACCTGTGAGTGGGAAGGGTTTTGCAGGAAACCTTGACTTTCAACCAACTCGGTTTTATGTCAAAGAAGACTTTTGATCTCGAGTGTTATGGTATTCTAAATTTCTTATCTGAGCGAAGCTCTGGTTCAACTCAATCAATCGCACAACAGTTTTGGATACCTTGATCCCCTATTTACATTTGCATAATCATTTTTTCATTAGCATGTGTCACATTGTTGCGAAGAGGGGGCGACAAGGACAGAAGAGTCGCCACCATTCGTTATTTATCCCAAAGGAGGGAAAGGAAACAATGATAGAAAACCTACGAAAAAGGGAAAAGACAGGTCATCGCAACCAAATCTTGGGTTCGGGAGTCGGTTACGTAAGGGGAAGGTATGAGTACCCCTCACGTCCGTTGTACTCAATGGGATCCACGCTTGTTGTCTAGTCTATGGGTGAAAAGCAAACTATCTACGGCTGCTATTGCTAAATGGAAATAACTGACTCGATAGGACATCGCCGCCCTATGCCTACGTATTCCCTCGTGCAATGGGGAAGTCAGAGTCAACGTAGTTCGGGAAACTACGGGGGGGATTGCTCGCCAAGACATCGCGTCTTGTTCCTACGTATTCTCATCTGGTATGAGAAATCAGAGCAAAACGTAGTTCAGGCTAACTACGGGAAAAGATCTCGATCGCACGGGGGCGAGAGAAAAGGTTCGGAACAACAGGCTGGTCTCGATTGCACGGGGGCAAGAGAAGGGGTGATTAGTCGTCAGTGGGAAAGTCTCGATCACACGGAGGCGAGAGAAGAGAGAAATTAGTTGTTAGTGTGCTCGCCAAGACATCGCATCTTGTGCCTACATATTCTCATCTGGTATGAGAAAACAGAGCAGATGTAGTTCAGCTAACTACGGAAAGAAAAGGGGATCTCGATTGCAAGGGGGCGAGAGAAAAGGGGATCTCGATTGCACGGAGGCGAGAGAAGGGGAGTCTCAATCGCACAGGGGTGAGAGAAAAGAGATCTCGATCGCAAGGATGGGAGAGAAAAGGAGGATCAGAACGCACACACTAAATCCTAAGACGTAGGAGCGAATGCGTCACATATCATCCAAAGGACATACGCTAAACACTCTAGATGAATGAGAAGAGGCTCCCCATTCATCATTTCCTACGCGTCTATCGCTTACGGCTCACAACACTCGGTGGTTGAATAAAAGATGAAATTAAAACAATGTTACTGAATGGAGTAGTTCCGTTGACCCTTGATCTTGCGTGCATGCTCATTTCCAAGCTTCTCCTCTTTGATCCTTGATGATGATATTTCGAATCGGGACCAATGTGACGCTGAACCGTCGTAGCTCGACTTATGAGGGAAGTCAAACTATAGGAGGTCGCGTATTAATATCCATGCTATGGACAAGATAGAGAAATGATATTGAGGATCATTCTCCAATTAAATCGTGTCACACGGACCAAAAACAGTGGGATCTCGTCTTACAAATACAAGACTTCATTGATACAAGAAAGTCAAAATAAAATCGAAAGAAGGAGAAATGAGGAGAGAAAGAGGTGGTCTCGGATCCAACATTATTCATCAATAATTTGACTGGTAATGGATTACGGAGGTCTCGTCATCGACCAAAACAGATGAAAATGGGACAAAATGCCCAATAACAAATGAAAAATAAAATCCAACTCCTAATAAGAAATAAAATTCTAAAAGTAATATAATATAGAAATTCTAAAAGAAATTCTAAAAGCTAAATATAATATATTCTAAAAAAAACTCTAAAAAGAAGTAATAATATATTCTAAAATAAAAATGTGGAAAGAAAAGTAATATATAATATATGAGTTTAACAGTAGGTTTTTAAAACATATTCACAAATTAATCTAAACAAAATACAATATATAATATATAATATATAATATATTAATAATTTACATTAAAAAAAGGGGGTTCAGTAGAAACATGGGGTGTACAGTCTAAATGCCACGGCCCATGCGGGCTTAGGCCCAAATCAAAATAAAAAATAAAATAAATAAATTAAAAACAAAGAAAAAGACAATAACCCTCTCCTTCTTGCATTTCGTTTCAGTTGACCAACATTTTCTCTGTTCACAATCACCTCCACAAATTCAAATTCTCCGATTACGATCTTTTCCTTGAAATCTCTTTCTCTAGATCCTTCTTAAAATCAAACTCCTCTTCGCTACGTTTTCACTCAGTTCTGTTGTTTGCAATGAAACCCATTTTCTTTACCTGTCTGAGACCCATTTGATGTAGGTTGAAGTTTGAAGATGAAGGTTTAATGTTTTGAGGTTGGATTTTCTGGGTTTCAGATGAAGAACAGGGTGTTTGATGGAGAATCTGGGGTTTGGAGACGGGAAGAGGTTGAAGTGTTTTGGGGTTTTATGGTGTTGACAAGGAAGAAAGAGGATGAAGTTTGGAAGGGTTTTGGGTTGTGTCAATGGCGGTTTGGAGTTTGTTAAGGGAGGTGAAGAATTTAAGGTGGGGGTTTCGATTTGAGTAATGGTGAAAGGTTGACGACGGTTTAAAGTCGAGGATGTTGATGAAGTTTGAGTTTAAGATTGTTGTTCTGAGTGTGAAACAGGGTTCAAAGGTTATTGGAGTTTGATGATGAATTTTGTGGAAATGGGTTGGAGTTGTAGAGATGGTGCAATTTAAGTTTAAGGGTTTCAGAAATCTGAGTTAAATGTTTGAAGATCTAGGGTGTGGATCGGATTGACGTTGTTGGTTAATTGTTGGTTTGGAAAGTGATTTACTATTGTTGGATCTTTGAGAAAGAAGAAAAATGGTTATGAGTTTTTGATTTGGGTTATGGTGATGGAGAAGTGTGAATCACGGTTGTGTTGTTGGGTAGGTGCTTCTAGATAAAGAAGGTTGAATGAGATCTGTGAAAGATTGAGGCTCTACAGCTTTGATTTTGGTTGAAGGTTGAAAGTAGAAGATGAACATGGTGATTTTGTTGATTTGCATTTGGAGCGGGTTTGTGTGGTTTAATGTTTCTGGGTGAGTTTTGGAGAAGAGAATGAAGGTAGTTGAATGGGTTTGGTGGTCGTGAATGGGTTCTGACCGTGAAGTTTGAGAAGATGAAGTTTGTGGGAAGGAGTTGGTGGATGATTTGCGAGGAAACGGTGGTTTTCGGCTAGGCTGTTGCTGGGTTTTGAAAATGATGATGTTTATTTGAGCTTACGATGAAGATGATGGAGGAAGGATATGGTCGGAGGTGGATGAAGTTGATGATGAAGATTGATGATGGTGAAGATGGTGGGATGGATTTCTGGGTTTGAAATTGACTGAAGGGGATGGCGATGGTGAATGGAGGAGAGCAGCGGCTGTGCAGCTGGGCTGGTTGACCTAGGATTCGGGTTCCCCTCAGTAGGAGACAATGAATAAGGTATAAATACCCTCAAAGGATGCCACATGGCACCCGATTAAGACTAATTAATCCTGATTTTGACTTAATTAACAATTAATTGGATGATAAAAATTAATGAATATACTGATGATAAAAGTCGACGCTGTTAGTTAAAAACAAAAATAAACTGAAACATAATTAAAGCTAAATCACTTAAACTAACCAAATAACATCTAAAATCCAATTTAAAAAGCTATTAAAACACTATTGAGTAATCTAACAAATAATAAAATCTATTTAATAAAATGTTCTATATATAAAAAAAACTGATAATAATAAAAAAAATTATTTTAATCTCTACTTCCTATTTTCTATTTAAAAATGAAATAATCTAAACTATTTAAATTTCTAAATGAAAATATTTAATAATCTATTTTAAAAAATATTTTCTAAAAGGCTAAATTCTGGAGAAAAAAAACTATTAAACTAAACCTATCTACTTCTAAAAAACAATAAAATATATCTATTTAAACTGTTTCTAGCAAATAAAAATCTAATATCTAAATTAAAAACTAAAGAGAAACTATTCAAATAATCTAATTAAAATCAAATAAAATTTTATTTCTATAAAATCTATTTCTATGAAAACTAATAAAATTCTAACTAAAACTATATAATTAAAAATAACAATAAAAATGCAAAATGCCATGAAAAAACGGGCGAGCACCGAGATGCGCCAATATTATCAACACGGATTGAATCATCAAAAAGAGATCGACTTTCGCTCGATTTCGACACTGAACTTCTCGTTTGAATTAATTTGAATCGCCTGAAACGTGAGAAAAACGACTAAAATTCTGATAAATTCAATTCGGCTGATAACGCGGGTAAAATGCGACCTAAATGATATGCAGATGAAAACGAAACAAAAACAAGTCGAAGCTAGAAAATTGGTAGGCAAATTTTAAGGTGCAACAGCATGTATGTGTGTTCTCTGGTTCTTATTTTCCTTTTGATTCTAGTGATCTAGTTGGTTGCTGAGATGGAGATTGAATTAAAGAGGACTATCATCTACAAGTTTCCGCTACCAGAGTTAAGGCCTTTATTTGGTCTTATTTCCATGGCTAGTGCTGGTGTCATGGAAGATTTTAAAAGAGATTACGGGAAAATTTTGAGTTTTGTCCACAAAGTCACAAGTTATGAATAAAGGGCTATTCATACTTTACTAAAATTTTATGACCCTGAGTTGCGCTGTTTCACATTTCTTGATTATGTTATAGTTCCTACTTTGGAGGAATTTATTTTTCTAACGGGAGTTCCATTCTTAGAGGAGATGCCTTTCTTTCATTCTGGTGGATAATGTGGCTTGTAGGAGTGGAGCCTATGGTTTTCCTTTGTCCTTCTTGGTGGGTAATGCTCAGTATTTTGCTAAGGAAGGTTGTTGGGTAGTCTTCAATGCTATTTTGGCATTGTGCATATATGGTATTGTTTTATTTCCCAATATACCAGACTTCGTTGATATGGACGCTTTTCACATCTTTGCTTCTAAGAACCATGTACCTACTCTCCTAGGAGATTTGTATCACTCAGTGCATTACAAAAATGAAAAGAGGAGAGGGAAAAATGTTTCTTGTTGTGCATCATTGTTCCATAAATGGTTCATGGATCATCTTACCCATATTGGAGCATTTGTTGATGTAAAAGATACATCTGAGTGGTCAGAGAGATTTATGGGCCTGACATCTAAGGATATTATCTAGTTTAATCGAGATCTACTTGGTGTGTAGATTATCTTTAGCTGTGGGAGTTTTCCTAATGTACCTCTGATAGGGAGAAAAGGTGGGATTAACTACAACCCCTCTCTTGCTGTCAGACAGTTTGGTTATGCCTTGAGGGGACCCCCGAAGAAAAAAGAAGTTCAAGAATCTCTGTACTTCACATGCGTAGTTGATTTTGATACTCTGGCTAAGATAAAGGAAGCCTAGGGGAGAATTCATAGAAGAGGAAAGTTTTTGTTGGGTAAAAGTGATTGTAAAGCTTTTGACCCTTATTTGGATTGGATCCAGAAGAGAGTAGAGAAAATGATGTTGCCTTTCCCTACCAGAGAACCCCTATATCCTTTAGTCATTGAGGAACCTACGACAGTTGACATTCTAAGATATAACAAGCTTTGGGCAGAATAGGAAGAATTATACAAAGAGAATGAAGAGTTGAAACAAGAGATCGACCAGTTGACGCGTGACAAAAGAGAAGCTATTTATTTGGCTAAGAAGAAATCAGAGTCTTCAGTCAACTTGGAGAAAGGGTTATCTGACCACCTCAGAATGCAAGAGCAGATTAGTCAAGACCTAAAAAGTACTTGCAGTATCTTGAAGCATAAGAAGGAGGATTTAGACAGAGCTTATCTTGAGATATCCAAATTCAACCAGCAATGGAATGCTACTTTGACTGCCAACAAAGGAAGGGAGGATCAACTTCGTATTCAGATTTACCGGTTGAAGAAACAACTCAAAGTCAAGTAGAGAGAGATAGGGGTGGAGTCTTCCCACAGATATAGGGTAGAGCAAAAACTTCCTGATACCTTATCAACCTTGGAGGAATTGAAGGTTTAAGCAGAGGTAAAGAAACCCAGGTTGGAAGATGCTTTTGGTGAAGATGCTTGAGAGGATCTTTGCCTTTATCTCAGGGAGGTGATATCCAGAAGGAGTGTCCTTATCAGAGAACTGGTTGCCAGACCATACCACCCAGATACAAAGGCAATGCTCATGGAGGCCTTGGCTTGGAGCAAGGAGCATAATTGTTAGGGTTTATTGATATGACACTATCATTGTTTTCTTGTATTTTGATCATCACCAAACTTGTTGGATGAGATTATAGCTTGTGTATTTGGATCTTTCTCACTGTTGCTTTGTATTGTCTCAACTTTACGTGATTTATGATTGTTCGTGGTATTCTTATCCATATCAGCTCTTTCTTATTTTCTTGGAAACTAGTATCAAAGGGGAAATTTTACTGTGAACGCATATACATGACTGCATCCTTGCATCTTGCATTTTCATTTGCATAGCAGGTGTGCTTGGTGGTTCTTGTTCTTATTTTTGCTCAATGTTCAACAGTTACAGGATTGAAGAACCCAGTTTTCATAGGTATTCAATAAGGGGGAATCAAAAGAGAATCATGGATCAATTGCAAGCTGAGTTACAGGAGGTCAGGGCTCGTATGGCCCAGTTCATGGAATTGATGCAGAACGTCGTTAGTGGGCAAGAATAGTTGAGAACTATAGTCCAACCGTTGATAGCACGAGTTGATGAAGAAGGAGTTGTGCATGGAGGGTCTGGTGTTATTCCTCCGGGCGGAGGTGTTGCAAATGAAAATGGTAATGTTACAAGAGGAAATGTGTGTGTTGTACATGGACCTATTGGTCCTCAATGGGAAGATAACCAAGATGACATCTTTTTAGTGAAGGATACAGAATGCGGGCTACCGTCTGAAGCTAATAAGAGGTTTAAGTTAATTGAAGAGAAGATGAAGTCCTTTGAAGTACAAAACTCTGTGGGCCTAGATATGGCTGATATGGGTTTGGTTCCAGGGGTTAAGTTTCCCCTCAAATTCAAAGTACCTGACTTTGATAAGTACAAAAGGACAACCTGTCCTAAAGTGCATATTCGTGCATATTACAGAAAAATGTCTGCTTATTCTGAGGGTGAGAAGCTTTTGATGCACTTCTTCCAAGATAGTTTGGTCGGAGCGTCGTTGGAGTGGTATATGGGATTAGAGAGGACCCACATTCATAGTTGGAAGGAGCTGGCAGAGGCTTTTGTTCGCCATTACCAATATAATAGTGACATGGAGCCAAACAGGGTGCAATTGCAGAGTTTATCACAAAAGAGCAATGAAAGTTTCAAGGAATACGCCCAGAGGTGACGTGATCTGGCTGCAAGAGTTCAATCTCTCATGGTGGAGAGAGAACTAATTGATATGTTTATGGCTTCGTTACCAGGTGTGTACTTTGAGAAGTTAATAGGGTGCACGACTACTGGGTTTTCTGATCTAGTGATGGATGGAGAGCGCGTAGAGAGAGGAATCAAGTCTGGGAAAATCTCAAATGTTGGTGGGTCTTTTGTAGGAGCGAAGAAAGTATATTCTGTCAATCATAAAAGAAGAGAAGGGGATACAAACATTGTTGCACACAGAGATACGGGTAGAGCACAACATCAAATTGCTACTGTGGCTATCCCGGCCACACCCAGCATCGAGTTAACACTCCGCGTCCTTACGTGGCAAGGCAGAGAATGGCTGACATACAATTTGAAACTCCACCCATGCCATATTCTCAATTACCACAAGATTTGTTACAACTGCAGTTGGTTCAAAAGAGGACTTTGGCACCCCTTACTGGCGTGCCACCCCCAGGATATGATGCAAATGCCAAGTGTGATTTCCATTCCAGTGCTCTGGGTCACAGTATTGATAACTGCAAAGCTTTTAAGCATAAAGTACAAGATTTGCTTGATTCCAAGGCCATTAATTTTACCAATGACAGTCCGAATATAAATCAGAACCCTATGCCAAACCACGGGATGGCAAGGACTAATGCTATTATTGAAGGAGAAAAGCTAAATTTGATAACTGACGTAGAGGAGTTGAAGACTCCATTAAGTTTTATGAATGTCAAGTTGTTAAAAGGCGGAGTGTTCCGATAATTGTTCATGGTGTGAGGAAAGACCTGAGGGTTGTGTTTTTTTGAAGAAAGGAATTCAGAAGATGATCAACGAGGGTTATTTACAATTTGATAGGGTGATTGAGGAGAATGAAGTGAATACTGAAAAGAAAAAAGTTGCTACTATATCTATCCCATTCCGGACAATCAATACTTCAGCGCTTGCAAGGCCAGCGCCGATGATTATTACTACTTCTGGACAATTACTGTATGAGAGCACTAAGGCCATTCCATGGAATTACGGGTGTCACACCCTAAATTTGCCCGCTAGCTTTTGTAAATATTTTTCGCATTTTTTTATTTTTCATTTTTCATTTAATTTTATGTCGTTTAGACACGTGTCCACCCCCGATTGGACGTTTTTCAAATCTCGACTATTTTGCCCAATAGGAGCATGACACGTGGCAAAAGGGTATTTTTGTTAAATTTCAATCCTTTGTTTATTTTCTCATTCTACTTTTCAAATATTAATTTCCTGTATATGCTTGTCTTTTAACTTTTTAATTTAATTAAGTTTACATTAGTTTATTTTTCTAGAATTAAATAGTTTTTTTTATATAATTGTTTAGAATAGGATTTAAATTTTAAATAAATAATTAAATAGTTTTTTGTTAGAATTTTGTGAGTTTAATATATATTTTAATTAATCTTTAGAATATTTTATTTTTAAAAGATAGTTTTCAAATAGGTTTATTTTGTAGGTTTGTTAGACTTTTTTTAAATTAATTTAAATAGGTTTTTTTATTAGAATTAGAATAGATTTTGTTTAAATTAGAATAATTATTTATTTTATCTTTAGCATAGAATTTAAATTTAAATTTTCATTTTAAATAGGTGTTATTTATTGTTTATTAGAAATAGTTTTAGTATAGAATATTTTTTTAGTTTTTTTTATTATTTGTTTTTAGTAATAGGTTTGTTAATTTGTTAATCTTTTTATTATTATTATTTTGTTAATATTAATAGTTTAGAAATAGGTTTATTCATTTTTAATATTATTAAGATTTTATTTTTAGTATTAGGATTAATTTATTTTTATTAATTAACAGTCAGATTTATTTTAGATTATCTTTTTAAGATTATTTTCTTTTAATTATTTATTTACTTATTAGAATATTATTTTTAATGAAAGATATTATTATTAGATTAATTAGGATTTATGGTAATTATTAGTATTATTAAATTAGGATTAATTTGTTTCATCATTAATAGTCCGATTTTGTTTAGTTAAATTTTAATAATATTGATTTTATTTTCTTAGTTTATTTAGTTTTACTAGAAATTAGATTTTTAGAGTTTTCTTTTCATTTTATAAATTTCTAGAATTAAAGTTGTTTTTTATGAAATAGATTTTTTTTAATATAACGTTTTTTTTAAGTTATTAGATTTTTTTAATAGTTTTATTTTTAGATTTCTCATTTTATTAGAATTATTTTCTTTTATTTGTTTATTTAGTTTAGTTTTTTTTAGGATATTGTTTTGATAGTAGTTAGAATTATTTAGGTTTATATAAGTAAATATTAATTAGGTTTAGAATTAATGTTAATAGAATTAATTTATTTTATAGTCAGAATTGTTAGTTTAGTTTATCTCATTAGTTAATTAGTTATAGGTTTTATTCAACATTTATTAATTATATTCATCATTAGTTATTTTTTAATAATTATTCATTAATCAACATTATTTGTCATTAATCATCATCAGTAGTAATTAATTAGAAAAATTCAAAAAAAAACTACTGTGCCACGTGTCATTTTCGTAGGGTATAAGACCTTATTCATCACCCCTACCTTTGGGGAACCCTAGCCGCTACAACACCAAGCAACCCTAATCCCTAATCTGTGCCGCCACGAAAACATCTTCATCACACTGTTCATAAAACCGTCGGCCCCTTCTTCCATCTCTCAATCTTCTTCAACCTCACTCACTGCAACACAAAATCCATCTCAGAATTTCATCTTCCAAACTTCATCAACCTCATCAGCTTCAAACCGAAAAAAACCTTCAACTCCTAAAATTCCAAACAACAACTCTCACTCAACAACAAATCACGGTGAAATCTAACTTTAACCCACCTCTGTTCTTTCAATTCCGAAAAAAATATCCAAACCCCCACCACAACAGAACAAACCCAAAATTTGTCTCTCTTTTGAAACCAAAGCTTCAAACTCACCGTCTTCAGCCATGACCCATTTTTTCACTTCCAAACAACCCATTTCAGATTCTCCAAGATCACCATCATCAACAACTTTTAAAACTCATTTACAGTAAACCACACGATTCAACCTCCATTCCTCACCTTCCAACCAATCAAAACCATAAATCATAAACAGAAAGCAGAACCAGGACTATGATTCACACGAAGAAGATGTTGGAGAGAGTTTAAAACTGAGAGAAAGTTTGAGCGAACAGAGAGAGGGATGGGAGAGATTGGTTACGCTAACTTGTTTCTCATTTTTTTTTCATTTTTACCGTACGGATATAATGCTGCTCTGGTTTTAAACCGTATTCCATTTTTGCTGGCAGTTGGACCATGACTTTCTTTTCCTTTTTTTTATTGGTGGGCCTCACGGCCCATGTAGCTCTGTATCACACCCCCCCATTGTTCATATCTCCTCTTCCTTTTTATTTTTAATGTAAATGTTTGATCCAAATTAGTTCTTTTAAATAAGTTTTTTTGTAAATATTTATTATGTATTTAGTTACTGTCATTATTATTATTATTATTATACATATTATTTATAGTTTTGTTTTATTTTATATAGTTTCTGTAGACTTCTTCCTCTCTGAGTATCAGGATATTCACTATAGTGTGGGTGGTCTCGATACTCGTCTTTCAATATGAAGATGCACCTTTATTCACCACCTCTCTTTTCCACAACTTCCTTCTAAACCTTCTCTCCTAAAACCTCGGCCCCGTACCAAGTGCATTTTCAAACTCTTTTTTACACAAAACTTGAATGGTCGTGGAGTGGTTAGGCGTAGGCCTTCTCCTATCCCGAGTGCTTAACATTTACCGTAGGGTTTACAGTCGCAAAAGCACTTACCATTCAAAACCAAAAAACACTTTAATAAGAGAATGAAGTTCTCTTTGTGTTGAACTAAAGAGAGAGGATTGAGTGTAGACTTCTACCTCCCCGAGTGTCAGGATACTCACTGTAGTGTGTGTGGTCTTGATACTTGTCTTTCAATACGAAGATGCTACGTTCGCCACACCCTTTCATAACAAAAACTTTGAGATAAAGAATTGGGTACTACCCGCAAGAGGTTACTATCCGAGGACCTATCTCGCCCCTAAAAACAACCCACATATCAAACGTGACTTCTTGCCTCGTATGGAGAAAATTCCCTTTTCAAAAAGGATATCTTAAGTCCGTTCTACCGCAAACAGGTAACGCTTAAGTCTCCTCACATGCGAGCAGCAAAACACCTAAACTGCTATACTGCGCACGATAGCATCGTCTACCAGAACACACCCGTCAACCATAGGCCGAACTACGGCGGCTCTGATTCTTTACTTCTTTTGTGTAAAGATATGTAGGCACAAGTGCCACAATCCTTGCCGAGCACATTCCCCATATATCTGTAGTTCCCCGAACTACGCCGACTCTTACTTTCTCATATCTGTTGAGAATACGTGGGCCTAGGACCGCAAAGTCCTATCGAGTCCTTTCTTCCCTAGTTACCTCTTTTTTTCCCCTTGTTTCTACCCTTCTTTTACCCCGTGGAACACTCTTTTATATCATAATCTTTAAGCAAATATTATCACACATCGATAAACAAATGGTTCCCATCGAGTACGATGGATGCGAGGGATGCTAATACCTTCCCTTCGCATAACCGGCTTCAGAACCCGTTCATGGTTGCAAGACCATCTTATCCATTCTTTCTTAAGGTTTTCTCGATATTTTCCTTTCCCCTCATGGGATAAATAAAGTTCAGTGGAGACTCTTCTGTCCTTTCTTTTCGCCTCCCCGTTGTTGCATTTTTCGAGTAGCGATAGCTGGAGACTCTGCTGGGGAATTCTAGCAAGCCAAGCCTAGTTTGTTTGTCGCGTTTGTGTTTTTATTTGTTTATTGTTTTATTGTGATGTGATTTTCTAACTTGTTGGGTTATGGGGTTAGTTTGTAAGGATAAAGGCTTCCTACTAGAACTTTCTAGTATACATTAAGATTAGGAGGTGGTTTCTTTTTAATTTGCGAGACTTAGGACTCGTTGAGTTGGTTGAATTCCACCGCTCAGATGAGACCCCTTTGGGATGATTATGTCTTACGTGTAGTCGTAATGGCGTCTTTATTTTCGACCTGGGAGTCCGTGACTCTGAGGACCTTTTGTATAACCTTATTCTGAAGGTTACTAAAACATGACTCTGTGTTCATCCTTTAAAGGGATTACCATCTTACGAATCGTTGTTCTGATGGAAAACTTTCGAGGGTTAGTGCATCGAACTTTGTATAAAGACCTTTGGGATACCCTCTTATAAACCAATAGATTGCCCACCCGAGGTGAGAGATACCTTTTGTTGTTATCTTGCAGGATCTGTGACCTTGATCCTTGTTGTGGATCTGCTCTCGTGTACACTCATTGCATTGCATTTGCATAAGCATCTCTGCATCATTTTGCATTTTCTTCTCTGACCAGATACCAAGAGCTTACCCATCCTTTATTCATAACCCGCAATTGATTTCCCGACACTCCTGTTGAACTTGTGAGAGATGTGAAGCATTTGGAGAAAGAAGATCATAGACGCCTTGAAAGGCCAGTTGGACGAAGCAAGATGAGATAGCCATGCCAGAGAACAACCGCCAGAATGTTGATCCCCCACCAGGATTTAATGTGACGAATAATCCACTATATGATCTTCCGCCAGATAACCATCCTCCACAAGTAAACTTTCCTACTCGACCCCAAAGGATGTCGCCGATTGATCCCATGGAAGAAAAGCTTCGTTCCCTTGAGAAGACACTTCAAGTGATGAAAGTGCCTGATATGCCCGAACTCGATGCTGCTGATATGTCTAGTGCTAGACTTGGTGATTCCTCCGAGATTCAAGATACCCAACTTCAAGAAGTACACAGGCTTTAGTTGCCCGAGGCGTCATTTGGTGATGTACTATCAAAAAATGACCTCCTACACTCATGACGATAAGCTGATGATTCACTGTTTTCAAGAAAGTATGAGTGGGGCATCATTAAGTTGGTACACGGATTTGGAAAGAAGCCATATTCAATCATGAAAGGACTTAGCTAGCACTTTTCTAAAGTCTTACCAGTTCAATCTAGACACTCCTCCCGTCTGCATGCAGTTGCAAAACTTATCTCAGAATGAAAATGAATCTTTTAAGGGATATGCATAGCGGCGGAGAGAATGCGCAGCAAGAGTGAAACCACCACTATCAGACAAGGAACTGATTGACATATTCATCAACAGTTTGCATGGCTCTTATCTTGAAAGAATGGCTGGTTGTACGCCACCAAGCTTCTCTGACCTTGTGATTGTAGGAGAGCGCATTGAAGGCTACCTCAAAAGCGGACAAATCCAAGACGCCTCAGACAGCCAGACCAGTGAGATTGAATCTTTCGACGATTTCCATGAGGAAGAGAAGGATGAAACCAACATACTTATAACAAACGTTGAGTATTCTCACGATGTACTAGTAAAACTCTATGGTCCCTCGTCTACTCAACAGGCATCACTTTCAGTGCCATGTTATCCTTATGGGAAATCATCCATGTCTAAAGCTTCATCCCATAAGCCATGGATTGCTCCTCATGCAAATCAACAAGCCCATGGCCGAGGTTATCCGAATCAGCGCCGTAATCAGAATAGGCCCATCAACAACTTGGAAAGAAGGACTACTCCTCTTCATCCAGTGCCTATGTCGCACATTTAGCTTCTCACGCATCTGATTCAAAACTCATTGGTGGAGCCTAAAACTCTTAAGACTGTGCCAGAACCTTACCTTTATGGGTACAATCCCAATGTTCAGTGTGGATATCATGGTGGATCCATGGGTCACTCGACTGAAGAATGCAAAGCCTTCCAAGCCAAAGATTTGGTCGTTCATGTCAACCTCTCAGCTGTCTAAGCTCGAAGATTTCAAGGGTCATCTACAAAATCCAGTGGTCCAGACAAGCAGACATCCTCAACATTGGAAGTCTTTGGGTGCTTTCATCATTTGCATTTGAAGTTTATTTCTTGTTAATTGCTACTTGTTTTTAAACATTGATGTTTTGAATGGTAATGTTAATAAAGTGATTATGCGTTTTCTGTATCAATCATGTCGCATTCGCTCATTAATTCCACTTATCACAGACACATACACTTTTATCCACTTCACTTTATCACTGTTGTTTTAGCAAAGATTGAAGGGAGGATGACGAAAACGAAATACTCATAAATGCAAACCGTATGCTTTCAGATAGAATCTCGTCAATGATGTACAAACATTGTTTCAAATCCCCTAAACATCGGAGATATAAGGAGTTAATACCTAGTCAACCATTTCGATCCTAGAAGTAGCAGTTTCCTTCGGATATTCAAACCCTTACACTCAACCTGGGGCAGGGTAATCTTCAGTTAATCCAATCCTGCATTCGAATCAACAAAGAAAAATTCAAAAGACATGACAGTTGTTCCTCAATAACTCTTGACATGGCAGTCACATCCTCCAACAAAATCGAAAAAATCATAAGCCTGCTAAGTCAAGCACCTCAAAGGGGGACTTAGGTAAAAATCAGGGCTATCCCGATGGATCTGACAAGCAAAATTAGTCCATGCAAAAGTTAGGGATCAAAACAAAATCATAAGAGGTCCTCAAACCCTCAGCAAAAACAAAATATGATTCAGTGGTCACCCAAAAGGGTCGCTGACATTCATCAAAACCAAAATAAGGTGACTGCCACGTCGAGCAAACCTTGAACTATCAAGCGTACACCGTTAAGCAGGTGCAGAATTAACTGAACATAGGACTGGAAATCATCATAGAGAAGGGGTGGGTACAAATCATACTTTGAGCCTAATATCCTTTGTTTTATGACCGTGAACCAGACAACGTTACAACCCTCCAAAGACCTAATTGAGGTGAGGATTATTCTGAAAGCATATTATCGGAAGGTTGCGTAAATTGACTCCTCACATATTTGCTACTCATCAGCATTGGTGTCCATATCCTTTCTATATCTTTCACGCCAATCAAGTTAGCACAATGTTTGGACTAACAGTCCATTCGTCTCACTATCACGACACTTAATAAATGAAATTTCTTTCAAAACTTGCATGAACTTCGCATTAAAATACCATTCGTGAACAAACAATTTTAATTGCAAGTCAGTAGTTAGCATCAAGGAAATTCCCACACAGAGGGCAATCAAATTCAGCAGTCTGGGGCATTGTTATCCCGCAAATCTGGAATTAGTCTGTCAGAGGCAAATCCCCAGGCATCGGTCGATTATTGGGCAAATCATTCGAGAAGCGGTTGATCAAAAGTGAATCATACCAATCAGGGGCAGACCATCCAGAGTTTCTTTGACTTGAGGATAGATCCCTCCAATATTCAATCATGAAGAGTTAAGTCTCTTCAACGCTCTTTCAAGGGCAAGCTACTCCAAGAGTATATTGAAGTCAACTGTAAGTGCTCTTGATTGACTGCATTTTGTGGCAAAAATTTAGAATATGCATGTATGTCATACTGATTGTTAGGACATACTTAATGATGTGTGTGCAGGGCAAGTTAACTATAAGTTAACTTAGTTTAGCTGAATGTCATACAGAATGTCATAACCTTGAACGTATGATATCCAGCGGGCAAGGTTGTTTTTCTGGTATCTATAAACTAGGAAACAGAATAAGTGCTCAAGCTGAATATCAGGAGACTTTCTAGAAGCCCTAGGCGAACTAGAAGTTCCCTGAATTAAGTGGCAAGCGTGCAGATCTTTGAGAATAGGTTTTGTTATTGATAAAACCTAATTAATGCACCAAGGCCCAAAAGGACTGACAGTTGCTATAAAGATCAGAAGATGCAGTCCTGAAGAGCAGCACTTGACAGAAGAAGAATAGGGATTGCAGATTGCAGAGTCCTTGTAAGTGAAGAAGGCTAGTCTTCACATGTGAATTCTGTCTAGGAATACTTGTAATCCAAGCAATTGTCTGGTGGATAATTTGCATTGGATAGGTAGATTCTAGGTTGTGTCTCACTTGAAGCTTTAAAGCAAGAGTGTGTGAGTACCTTGATCAAAGATGTGAAGCAAGATCAAGGTGTGTATGAAGTGTCTCTTCATATCGAATTTTGTAATTGTTTGATATCACTGTTGTGTGATTGAGGGGGAGTGAGTGGGTATACTCAGGTCTAGAGTGTCTCTAGGTTGAAGTGTCATTAGGTAGAGATTAAGTGAGGAGTGTAAACTGGAGGTTTAACTCTGAATTGATTATACTAATAGTGAATTTCCTCCCTGGCTTGGTAGCCCCCAGATGTAAGTGTTGTTGACACTGAACTGGGTAAACAATTATTGTGTTATTTACTGCTTTTATTATTGCTGAGTATTAGCTGTTAAGTAGCAGATGTCACAGTGGATGTTATAACTTTGGGAATAACATCCATCGTGTGCTTGCCAGAATTTTCAATTGGCATCAGAGCAGGCACCCTGCCTGTTTAAATCTGGGTGAGATCTAGGGAAAACAAATTCTGGTACTATGGATAAAGATATAGGTTTCACTAATAGACCTCCAATTCTGGATGGATCTAATTATGATTATTGGAAACCAAGGATGATTGCATTCTTGAAATCTACAGACAACAAGGCTTGGAGAGCTGTGAATTCAAGCTGGAAACATCCTGTAAAGACTGATAAGGATGGAGTAGATGTGTTGATTCCTGAAGAGGAATGGAACAAAGAGCAAGAGGCCTTAGCTCTTGGGAACTCTAAAGCATTGAATGCTCTCTTCAATGGCATAGACAAAAACATCTTTAGACTGGTGCACCATTGTGAACTAGCAAAGGATGTTTGGGACACTCTCAGAACTACTCATGAAGGAACCTCCAAGGTTAAAATGTCAAGACTTCAAATGCTGACCACCAAATTTGAAGGTCTAAGAATGAAGGAAGATGAGACCATTCATGATTTTTACATGAATGTTCTTGAACTTGCAAACACATCAGGAGCTATGGGAGAAAAGATGACTGAAGAGAAACTTGTAAGAAAGATTCTAAGGTCACTACCTAAAAGGTTTGATATGAAAGTTACAACCATTGAAGAAGCCCAAGACATATGCCACATGAAAGTGGATGAACTCATTGGTTCCTTCAAACCTTTGAAATGGGAATAAGTGATCAGGCTGTGGAGAAAAAGAACAAAAGCATAGCTCTTGTCTCAAACACAGCTGTTTCAGATGGTGATAAGGAGGAGAGTCTGTCTGAAACAATTGCCTTGCTTGGAAGACAGTTCAATAAACTGGTCAAAAAGATAGATGCTAGGTCTAAACCTTATACCAAAAGCATGCCTTTTGATAAAGAGAAATCTGAAGATAAAGTCAGCCAAGGCAGAGGATTCCAATGTCTTGAATGTAAGGGATATGGACATGTTAGGAGGGAATGTCCCACATACCTCAAAAAGAAAGGAAAGGGTTTGACAGTCACCCGGCCTGATGAAGATTCAGACAGTGGATCAGAAGAGGAGTCAACTAAATATGTCACTGCTCTTAACAATGTGTGCATCTCTAATGATGATTCAAGTGATGAAGAGTTGTCTTTTGAGGAGCTTGCAGCCTCATACAAAAAGCTTCACATCAGAAGCACATAACTGGTTCAGCAAGGGGAGCAACAGAAGAAAATCATCAAGGAGTTAGAAGCTGAAAAGAGAGAGCATCTAGACACAATTGATACACTCAGAAGTGAAGTACAGGAGTTGAAAAGTAAGAAGGATCAAATGGCAAAATCTATAAGGATGCTAAACTCCGGGACTGACAATCTAGAGGAAATTCTACAGAGTGGACAAACCTCAGGAGATAGATCTGGACTAGGATATGCTGATAAACAAAATCCTGTGCTAAATCTCAAGAGATTACAACCTGAGGTCCAGAAGCCAAAGAGGATGTCACGACCAATGTCACAACATCCAACCAACAGAAACTGGAATCTAGTCAAGAGTAGATTCCAAGGGTACAGGTGTTACCACTGTGGAAAAATTTGTCATATCAAATTCGTGTGTTTCTGGCTACATGGATTTCCTAGTCATCCTCATCAAAAACAGAGAGCTCATCAAGCAAGAGCAAAGAAGGGTGCTCCTAACAGGCAAAGACATTGGGTTACCAAGAATATGGCCTTAGCAGCTCACACTGATCTAAGGATGCCAACCCAAAAGGACTGGTACTTTGACAGTGGTTGTTCCATACATATGACTGGAATTAAGGATCTCTTGACAAAGCTCAACCCTCATACATCCAGTCATGTTACCTTTGGTGATGGAGCTAGAGGAAAAATCACAGGTGTTGGACAACTTGACAGTCTTAAAGCCCCAAAATTGAAGGATGTCTTGCTGGTTAAAGGACTGACAGTTAACCTAATAAGCATAAGTCAGCTATGTGATCAAGGCTTAAAAGTCTAGTTTTTAAAGGATAAGTGTGTGGTTGTCAATGAAGAATGTGAGGAAGAAATGAGGGGATCCAGAGCAATGAACAATTGCTACCTATGGGAGCCCAAAAGTATCCTTAATAACCTGGAGAAAAAGGAAACTAGGGAAAAAGTATTGCTGGTGAAGGACAGACAACAGAGAAGATCCAACACACCAGCAAGAAGATCTTCAAAGTATGCCTCAGAAAGAAGGACAGGATGTAAGAAACCTCATGGAGGGAGGCAAGCCAAGAAGGGATACCCATACATTAGTCATCAGGGAAAGCTAGATAGGCTATACTAGAACCCAATGGAGTCCATGGATGCTACCCTGCCTAAAAAAAACCATGTCACACCTGATGTCATGACCTTTGTAATACCCCAAATTTTTCCCTAAGATTTAGTCGAATCATCTTGCATTCTATAACACTTTTGCACCACATTTAACTAACCACTAACGGGACGTGCAGTTGGTTGATTTTTGCAGGAAAATATCATGTGGTGCGGTTTTTGGTTCAAGAAGGGTAAGACGGTCATTTATTCGCGGCCTGTCGTCAATTTACGAATTTTGAGTTGTAGTCAAGAAAGTTGAGCCGTTTGAGTTGGTGGATGTAAGTCAGGGCCGAGGTGAAGTGTTGTAAAGTTTAATCTGAAGTTATGGTAGGGACGGGATTAGTCGAATAAACTGGAGGAGTTGAGAATTAATAAAAATTGGGAATTTCATTTCGTTTCATTTCACTTTAAATCCATTGTATTGCATTTTCATTTTTATTATAAATCATTTCTACGCTAGTTCTTAAACTTTATTCTTATTTCATTCTCAAACAATTCATTCTATTTTTGTTTCATTTTTAAATAACTTCATATTTTAAATAATTTTGTATCATTTTAAATAATTCATTTCAAAAAAGGAAAATATATCTTCATTTCATTTATTTTTAAATCATTTGCATTTCATTTATTTTTCATTTTTAAAATCAATTTTGTGTTATGTCATGTACACTTTATTTTGAATCCACTAGTTTCATTTCAATTTTTATTGTTGGCATCATTGCATTTGTGAAATAACGTCGTTTATTCTAAGTACCTTTTCCTTTCATTTTTATAATTTTAAATATTTTGTTCTCATTTTTATTTGTAAATAACTTAACTTAATTTTTGAATTAACTTATAGCATTTTGTAGTAGTTTTCATTTCATAATAAAAACATATTTTCAAATTCCCATTTTCTTTTATAACTAAAATTTATTTACATTTTATACAAAATTACAAAAATAATAAATAAAAATATTTTAAGGAAAATAATAAAGAATTTTTATTATTAGATTTAAATTCTTTACAACAGAATTACAAAAAATAAATAAATAAAATTACAAAATTACAAAATAAATAAAATTACATTTTTCATGAAATATAAAAAGTCATAAAATTTCTAAGTCTTCCGATTTTCTCCGACTATTCCCGAGCTTCCGATCATGTCTCCGAACCTGCAATTCAAAACAACCAAATAATACAGTTTCATCAGTTAAGTTTGACACCCTCAGAGCAGTGTCATCATCGGGTGTCGGGAGGGTAACGGATTTCTCCGTCTCCGGCTCCCGACCCAATTCTCGGACGATGGCCGGATCAAGCAGCTTGTGTTCTTATATTTTTCCGAGGCACCGAGAAAGAGAAGAGGAAAATTGCTTTTGAAATAAGCGGTTGTGGCTAAAAGAACTTATTCGAAAAGCCGGTTTGAGAAAAGTGATTATTCCCGAAAGGCGGTTTGCCCAAAGTTGGACCTTAACGCCAACCTTTCCGAAAAACCCAATTCAAAAAATCCTACAGAGAAAATCTAGACAAGTTCAAACCAGAAAAATCTGAAAAGCAGTTCAAACCAGAAAAATCTGAAAACCAGTTCAAACCAGAAAAATCTAAAAACCAGTTCAGACCAAACCAGTCCAAACAAGTTCAAACGGTTCAAGTATCAAACCAACATCAACGTAACTTTTCAGAAAAATCGCGAGGTCAAACGTTTCGATCTGTCACCATAATCAAATCAAGCTCGGTCAAAAATACCAACAAGGGTCTCCGAAAATTGTTGCAAAATCTCATAAAAAGCCCACAATATAACAAAATCCAAAGAACATATATAAGGATCGTTAGCTTCAAATCAAAGAAAAAACCCTAAGATCGAAAACCCTCAAACGGCGGCTCAGATAATCCTAGGGATTCATCATCATCGCCGAGATTCGGAAGCCGCTAGGACCTCATCATCATCTCCATTACCAAGAAAGAAGAAGATTTGAAAAAGTTTACCAGAAAACACTAGAGTATCGAATCACCATCACCACCGTCAATAGCATCCGAAGGAAGGAAAGTTCCAGAAGGGGATAAAAACCGCCATCACCGCGAGCTCGGAGGGAGCCTCGCCGTCACCTTCGAAGCTCTCACCGGAGACCTCGAAAAGAATTCGTCATCGGCCATTTTCATCATCAAAAGGTACAAATTTCGGTCACTACTAATGTTTGGGTGATTCCTTGTGTTGTTTCAGGTACAGGAAAATGAAAACAAAAGAAGGCAGTTAACATGCAAGAAGATAAAGTGGACGAGAAGAAGCTCGAAGCACTCATCAATGATGCCGGAGGCTGCACGGGAAGAAGAAAGGGGATAATGGAAAAGATGAAACCCTAACGGGTTTTAGAATGGGCCAAACGCATATCCCTTCCCCTTTTTTATTTCCGTTTTATTTTAATGTTTTTTTCTTATTTATTTTATTGTTTCTTTATTTTATCATTTATTGTTATAATGAAAAAATAACAAAGGTTCTTTTATATAATATCAATTTAGAATTAAAATATTTTTAACATTTAAAATTCAAATATTTTTAGCATTTAAAATTAAATATTATTGGCATTTAAAACTAAAACAATTTTTTTAGCATTTTAAATCAAAACTTTTTATTATTAAAATTTAAAGCATTTTTTATAATAAAATTAAAACATTTTTTAAACCAAAATTAAAACATTTTTTAAACCAAAATTAAACCTTTTTTTTTAGATTTAAAATTAATTTTTTTTATAACTAAAACTCATTTTAAAATTTTACTTAAAACTCATTTTTAGAAAAAAGGATTTAAAATTAATTCTTCAAAATTAAAACTTCTTAAAATTAATGTAAATTTAAATCTCTCATTAAAACTTTTTAAAATTTAATGTAAATTTGAATTCCTCATTAAAACTTCTTAAAATTTAATATAAATTTAAATTTCTCATTAAAACTTATTGATTTTTTTTCATTAAAACTTATTGATTTTTTTATTATTTAAAATGAATGTAAATCAAAACTTTTATTAAATTTGGATGCAAATCAAATTTTTTGTGTAAGTCAAATGTTTATTAAAACTTAATTTAAAATAAATGTTTAACTTAAACAAAGATTTTTATTTAAACTTAATGTGAAACTCCTTTTAAATTAAAATTTAAGTAAAAAAAAACTTAAAACTTTTCTTAAATTAAAACTTTTTCTAAATTAATTTTTTTTTAAAACTCATCTTTAAAACTTAAGATTTAAAATCACTTCTAACCTTAAAACCATTTTTATTTAAAATTAACTAAAAAATTTAAAAAAAAAAAGAAAAGCATAAAATTTACAATTAAAAACCATGTTTTATAATTTATATTTAGTTTATTTTTTTTAACAACTTAAAATTATTTTTTTGATAACTAATAATTAAAAACATTTTAGTAATTTCTAGTTAGTAAATTTTTTTATAACTTATAGTTAGTTTTTCTTTTTTTAGGTATCACTTATAGTTAGTTTTAATTCGAAGTTAAGATTAATTATTTTTTATAAAAATTCAAAAAATAAAATAAAAGTTTTGATTTAGCTGTTTCAGTATCATCTAACCCCCGTTAATTCGGTTGTTCAGCTTATTGTCATTTCATTTATTCGTACTCTTTTTTTGGCATGGATGTAATTTATGGGAGGCCATGATCGCAGTTATTTTTTATTTCCGCTTTTGTTTTGGGATTTGTAATTTTCGCATTTCTTTACCGCTTTCTTTACTTTCCGCACTTTAATTTCTCCATATGATGATATTTGTTGCTTGCATGTTTTACCGTTACACCTTCCGAAGAAATTAGGTCTAGCCGTTTGACCGCCGAGTCAATAGTCCTTTGAACATTTCAAAATCCTAACAGCCTAGGCGTCCCACAGTGGACGAAAACGCCCTTTACTCTAGCTTTAGGTCAAAGAGTCGCCGTACTCTGTTTAGGGTTTCCCGCTGTGGAACACCTACTTTCAACCCTACTTTAATTAACAAATTCAACGTAGAAATATGAGTTTTAAGACTCCCCGTAAGAGTTTCCTTAAGAAATGCTTACTCCCCTTGAAACCTTGACCACAATCAAGATGTTTCTAACCTCCCTTTTGAGGGGAACTACGATTACTCTGATTCCATTCCCTATTCAGGATACGTAGGCACAAGATGTGAATCTTGTCGAGTAAACTTAGGACTAACCCTTAGGTCTTTAGGTCACTCTATCCCTTAGCTCAATATATAGTTCAAACAAATAATAAAATAAAAAAGCATACAATAAACAAAAGGTTCCTGTAGAGTACTACAGAAGTTTAGGGTGCTAGTACCTTCCCTAAGCTTAACCAACCCCTTACCTAAGTCTCTCCCTGCATTGTGTTTACGATGCAAAAATAGGTTTTCCCTCTTTTGACCTTTTTCTTCGGATAAATCAAAGAGCGTTTGTGAATCAAGAATTGTGATTCAAACTAATTAATAGTTTGATATCCTATTTCCATCGCAACAACCTTGTTCTGTGACATCCAGCGCACCATTCAAACACGTCCTGGTGAGTTCAAAGGAGGCATGCTCAGGGGTCACTCGTGTAAATGGAAAGGGATTGGTGCAATACCTGATGAGGATGCTATAAATAGGACTGAAATTGGTGCATGGAATGTCAAGGCCCATAAAAGTGATTTACAAAAATTGAGGCCTTTAAGTAATGGTGAGTTATAGCAATTAATGGGAATAGAGAATTATAATTTAAAATTCAATCATTTATTGATTGGTCAAAACATTAAGTTCCCTCCTCATTTGCCATATCACCTAGTGAGCCTCTACATATCAGACTCCCACATCACATGGTTCACTATCAAATTGTTCATCTTCCCTACAGCCTCCCACAAACGGAAACCCCTGTTCACACGATCAACGTCCTGTACAATGTCTTAACATTCACCAAAATCCTCTCCCTCCAAGAACATACCCGCCAACGAGTCTGAGATAGGAATTGAGTCAAGGAACCCTAACCCAGTGCTTGAAATTGCACCCCTGCGCATGATGACCCAGAAGGGGTTCTGGTAAATAATCCGAGGAGCCAACATGCAAGAAGGTCCAAAGACATTATCTCAGGTAAAACTCCTACTCCTGTAACTTCTGATGTTAATGATGACGGAGCCAAGAAAATGCACAACATCATTGCTGGAATGGTGGCTAGGGCTCTGAACATCCCCATTCCACCCAACTATTAGGGGTTAGGCCCAACTGTGCATGATCAAAGTGATGTTATGCCCAATGTTGGAACCTTGAAAGATCATACATCAAAAGAGAAGAACAAGGGAGTAGTCTCTGATGGAGGAGGTGATGATGTGCAAGGCACCAAGAATGCGGAGTTGGTGGACCTTGATGAATATTCTAATAATGATTTAATAGCAAACATCAATCCTGGCATAGCCAAAAGGCTCATGACAAGGAAAGATAAAAAGGTGGTTGCACAAGGTTCCCCTAAGAAAAAGGCAGTTGAACAGGTTGTTGAGCAAGACAACCTCACAAAGAAGAAGACAGATAAACATGACACTCCCTCAAGGAAGGCTAGAACTAAAAGAAGACCAGTTGGACCTCCCAAATCCTGGAGCAAAGTAGTCACCAAGAAGAGAAAGGCTGAATCCGGTACTGAATCAGAGACTGAGTCTGATGTTGCTGAAGATGTCACTGACATCCAAAACAAGAAGAAACCCTCCAAGAGCAAACTGGCTGAAAAAGTCCCTGAAGTTCCAATTGACAACATTTCATTTCATTACCCCTCGTGTGTTAATAGGTGGAAGTATGTCATTCAGAAAAGGCTGGCTGTGGAAAGGGAGCTGGGACAGAATGCTCTTGAGAATAAAGAAATCATGAAACTCATTAATGATGCAGGATTAATGAAAACAGTTAGTGAATTCTCTTCATGCTATGAGTTACTTGTCAAAGAACTCATAGTTAATCTCTCAGAGGAATGTGCTGACAGAAAATCTAAAGAGTTTGGCAAGGTGCATGTAAGAGGGGAATATGTTACTTTTACTCCAACAACAATCAATAAATATCTGGGAAGATCAGATAGAGCTCGTCCTGATGTAAATGTTTCAGAAAACAAAATATGCCAAGTGATAACAGGCAACCATGTACAAAAATGGCCATCCAAAAGAAAGCTAGTTGCCAGCAAATTGAGTGCCAAATATGCTATGTTGCATAAGATTGGAGCAGCAAATTGGGTGCCCACAAACCATAAATCTACAGTGGCAACTGGTCTTGGAAAGATCATCTATGTTATTGGGACCAAGGCCAAATTTGATTTTGGAACATATGTTTTTGATCAAACTATGAAGCATGCAGGCAGCTACAGCATCAAGGGCCCCATTGCATTCCCTTCACTCATATGTGGCATCATTTTGAAACAGTATCCCAACATTCTCAAAAGAGTGATGTTGCGAGCAAACGAGAAAGCCCCTTGTCATTTCATCCCAAGCTGTTTCTTGGAACTCATGTTCCTGACATTGTTACAACATCAGCTGAGACATCCCAGTCTGCATCAACAAAAGCAGAAGTGATTGCCAAGATAAAGGAAACATGTTAGGAGCTAGATGCGAGGAAAAGAACTCTTGAAGCACTAATCAGGACCCTTGAGCAAAATGACAATGCTGAGATCACTAATGAGGACAGGCAAAACGATGGTGCTGAAGAGAGTGATAACCATACAACTGATTTAGAGAAAGAGAGAGAGAGAGAACAGTGATGAAGATGGATCCACTGAGGCTGAGGAGACTAGTGGTGGAGAATATGACAAAGGTAGGTCCAGTTCTGCATCTGAAGAAGAAGAATGACATGTGCTGATAAAGTGATGTGAAGCTCAAGCTGATTGTTGCTGAGCTGGTTTTGTGAACTGGTGTGTTGATGTTTTTTTAGTTATTTTGGGCAGACCTATTTGGCAGCAAGAATTGCACTGGTTGTGTGAAGCTCTCTATGAGAAGTTAGTTTAATGTGTACTTCAACATTTGTTATGTTACACTTTTAATCTATGTTAATGCATTAGTTAGATCTGAATTTATGGCTAAAAAGGGGGAGAATAATATGTGAGCTAATAGCAGGTGGAAGAACAAGGAGAAGAACAAGGAGAACTAGCTTGAACATATGTGCCTTTGTGCATATGATATGAGACTTGCATGCTTGCAGGTGTAACCACAGGTGCAACTGATGAAATGTGTGATAACAACTGCTTAGTGCTGTTAGTATAGTAGTATGCTTGTGCTGATACTATGTGATTTGTGAAATCTTAGCTTGAGTAGGAATGCTTGTTAGAACTAGGAGCTCTATGCTGAAGAAGCTAGGAGCTAACCTTGTGTATGTCTGTGTGATAGTAATAGCAGAGAGTCTTGTGCAACTCTTCAGGGGGAGTAGCACAAGAGTGTGTGGCTTCAGGAAGACATCCTGAGCAGACTACAGAATGATCTGCAGGGTATGTGTGCAACTGATCTGATCAGTTGAGGGGGAGAATGTTAGAACACGGATTGGTTCTTAATAATATCTCTATGTTTTGATGATAACTATTAGGAAATTTTGTATTTAAGAATTATATACTCTAAAATTTGCTTGAGAGTTTTTACTGCAGATAGTAAAGATATTAACACTCTAGAAGCAAATCAGAATTGAATACAAGAAATTAACAAGACTCTGAAGTGCCAGATGCACTCATTAGAAGATTCTGATTGCTGCCAACAGAAGATCCTGAACGTAGCCTCTAGAAGGATCTAAGGCAAGAAGCTCCAGAAGATTCTAAAGCAGAAGCTCCAGAAGAATCTGAAGCAAGCAGAAGCATCTAAAGCAAGTCAGAAGCATCTGAAGCAAAGAAGAATATTGTATGAAGAGTTTTTCAAAGCATAGTTTCTACAGAAGACTCTGAAAGTACTAAAGCTGCCAGTACTGAAGTTCTGTTTCAAATATGCTCTGATGTTTAACACGCTGAAAGCACACATGCTGCAGAAGACTCTGATACAGCAAAGTTCTAAACATCATTAGAAGACTCTGACCCAATCAGACTCTGATGAACTTGCTGAAAACTGAAGAAGAAATATTCAAAGAATTATATCCGTTGGAGTAAATCAAACGTCTCTTTCCTCATTTATGCTAGACACAAGAACACAAACAAAAAGGATTTTTCTGTGCTTTCTTCTTCTAGGAAAGGTCAGTTGATGTGAAGACAAAAAGGCTCAGACCTTTTCGGGACACTCTTCTCAACGTGCAGCTCACCTTGGATCAGCTGCATATAAAAGGAAGACTCCACCAAATTCTTTAGTTAGACATTTTTGCTGAAAAGAAATTGAAACATTCAAGCTCTCATATTTTCATATTCATTCTTAGAATTATTTGTACTTAAACTTAAGAGAAATATCACTGTTGTGATAAAAGCTTTTTAGAAGTATTCTTACTCTTGTATTAGATTTACATTAAATGTAAAGGATTTCCTTAAGAGGATTCAATTGGAATCAGTAGCTCTTGAGAAGACTAAGAACAGTTGTTCTTAGGTGTTACTATTGTAATCTGTTTGATTAAATAGTGGATTAAGTCCTTGTTGAGAAAGGCAAATCACTCTAGGAAGGGTGGCTGGAGTAGTTAAGTTCAACGAACCAGGATAAAAATAATTGTGTTTTAATTCTAAGCTTTTAATCTTTCATACTTATTCAACCCCCCTTCTAAGTATTATCTCACCTTCAGTTGGCATCAGAGCTCCGGTTCTGTGTGTGCTACCACTTAACAGTGACAGTAAAGATCCAGAGAGAAATACTTTGATATATATTTATTTGTTACAATGGCTGATAATACAATATCCAACTTTAACAATAAATATGAAGAAAGGGACATAATCAACACCAAACCCCCTATGTTTGATGGGGAGAAATTTGATTACTGGAAAGACAGAATTGAAAGTTTTTTCCTTGGATATGATGCTGATCTATGGGATCTAGTCATAGATGGATATGTTCATCCCACAGATGGGAATGGCAAGAAGATAGACAGAAAATCTATGACAGATGCTCAGAAGAAAGATTTTAGAAATCATCACAAGGCCAGAACAATATTATTGAATGCAATTTCTCATACTGAGTATGAAAAAATTACAAACAGGGAAACTGCTTTTGATATGTTTGAATCCTTAAAAATGACTCATGAGGGAAACTCTCAAGTCAAGGAGACAAAGGCTCTGGATCTGATCCAGAAGTATGAGGCCTTCAAGATGGAATACTCTGAATCTGTTGAAGCCATGTTCTCCAGATTTCAGATCCTCACAACTGGGCTAAAGGTTCTGGACAAGGGATACTCTACATCAGATCATGTAAAGAAAATCATCAGAAGTCTACCTACCAGATGGAGACCAATGATGACTACCTTGAAGATGGCTAAAGATCTGAACAAGATCTCTTTAGAAGAACTCATCAGCTCACTGAAGAGCCATGAAATTGAGCTTGAGGAAGATGAAGCTCAGAAGAAAGAAAAAGGTAAATCTGTTGCCTTAAAATCTAATAAATCTGCTAAAGCTTTGCAGGTTATTGAAGAAAGCTCTGAAGAATCCTCTTCTGAAGAAGAAGATGAATTATCCATGCTGTCCAGAAGGATAAACAGACTCTGGAAGCACAAGGGAAATAAGTTCAACAACTTCAGAAGATCTGATCATAGAAAGGAATCTTCTGGGCACAGAAGATCTGGCAAGAAAGAAGTTGTGTGCTATGAGTACAAAGAACCTGGGCATTACAAGAATGATTGCCTCAAGCTTCAAAAAGAAAAACCCAAGAAGAAGTTTAACAAAAAGAAGAAGGTTCTGATGGCAACATGGGATGACTCAGATGAATCTGAATCATCTTCTGAATCAGAAGAAGAATGTGCTAATGTTGCAGTGATGGCCAGCACAGAAGATCAGGAGGAAGGAACCTCAGGATATGAATCAGATTCTGAATCTGATAATGATGCTGAAGAGGTAATGGCTAAACTTACTAAAGAAGAACTTATAAAATTTTTATCAGAAGTTCTTAAAAGTTATAACAATATCAAACTCAAATACAAGAAGCTGAAAAGAAATCTTGAATCTGAGATTGATCTTCTAAAGACAGAACTTGTTGAGCAAAAAGAAATTAATCGGAAAATCAAAAATGACTTTGAAATAACTCAACAAGAATCTGAATCTAAGACTAAGTCATGTGAAAACATTTTAGAAAAATATGACTCTAGCTTTCAGAGATTCCTTACTAAGAGCATAGACAGAAGCAAGATGGCTTCTATGATCTATGGTGTTAGTGGGAACAACAGAAGAGGTATTGGATATGAATCTTCATCTGGAAGTAATCCAAAATCTGTTGACAAACTTTTCATCAAGAAGACACCTCTGTATTCTCAATTTAAATTTGGTCACCTAAATGACATTAAACACACAAGCTCTGAGAAGAATACTTATGTGTTTAAACCCAAGGCAAGTCAAAATAAACATTATGTTGAAAAACAGAAGTTTAGACAAACCTACAAACCAACTAACCCCAAAGGACCCAAGAAGATCTGGGTACCTAAAAATAAAATAATTCCTGTTGCAGATGTTCTTAGCAGCAAGGTCAGGACACCAATCATGGTACCTGGACTCTGGATGCTCACGACACATGATAGGAGAAAAGTCTATGTTCCAAAGCCTGGAACTTAGATCTGGAGGTGATTTGAAGTTTAGAGGGAACCAGAAGGGCAAGATCATTGGATCTGGCACCATTGGAAATGGTAAACTTCCCTCTATTACTAATGTTTTACTTGTTGAAGGGTTAAAGCATAACTTATTGTCCATAAGCCAATTAAGTGACAATGGTTATGATATTACCTTTAATCAAAAATGTTGTAAAGCTATTAGTCAAAAGGATGGCTCTATCCTATTTAGTGGTAAGAGGAAAAACAACATTTATAAAATAAATCTTTCAGAACTTAAAGTTCAAAATGTTAAATGCCTCTTGTCTGTTAATGACGAGCAATGGGTCTGGCACAGAAGATTGGGCCATATTAATATGAGACGTATATCTCAGATTAATAAACTTAATCTTGTCAGAGGACTCCCTAATCTGAAGTTCACTTCAGATGCTCTTTGTGAAGCATGCCAAAAGGGGAAGTTTTCAAAATCTTCATCTAAATCAAAAAATGTTGTTTCTACTTCCAAACCACTAGAATTACTTCATATTGATCTGTTTGGACCAGTGAAAACTGCATCCATCAGAGGCAAGAAGTATGGATTAGTCATTGTTGATGACTATAGTAGATGGACATGGGTAAAGTTCTTAAAACACAAGGATGAGTCACATTCTGTGTTCTTTGACTTCTGCAAGCAAGTCCAGAATGAAAAGGATTTCAAAATTATAAAAGTCAGAAGTGATCATGGTGGTGAATTTGAAAATAAATATTTTGAAAAATATTTTTTTGAAAATGGCATTGCTCATGATTTTTCCTGTCCTAGAACTCCACAACAGAATGGAGTTGTAGAGAGGAAAACAGAACTCTGCAAGAAATGGCCAGAACCATGATCAATGAGACAAATATGGCAAAATACTTTTGGGCAGAAGCAATCAATACAGCCTGTTACATTCAGAACAGAGTGTCTGTAAGACCTCTTCTGAAGAAGACTCCATATGAACTATGGAAGAACAAAAAGCCCAACATTTCATATTCTCATCCTTTTGGATGTATTTACTATATGTTAAATACTAAGGAAAATCTGAACAAGTTTGATTCCAAAGCACAGAAGTGTTTCATGCTTGGATATTCTGAACGCTCTAAAGGCTACAGAGTATACAACACTGAGACACAGATTGTGGAAGAATCCATTCATGTCAGATTTGATGATAAGCTTGGCTCTGAAAAGCCAAAGCAGTCTGAAAACTCTGCAGATAGGGAAGTAGTCTTCGTTGACTCTGAAGTTCCAGAAGTAGACAAAATTCAAGTAAAGGAACCAGAAGCAACACCAGGTGCTATTCCTTTAACTTCTCAGATGAACAATCTAAACATTTCTGAAGAATCAACTATTAGAGGATCATCATCCAGAATTAAAGCTTCTCATCTAGAGGATGTCATTATTGGAAAGAAAGATGATCCCATCAGAACAAGATCCTTTCTAAGATCATCTAAAGTATCACTATTTGGACTAGTGTCAGAAATTGAACCATCTTCTGTAGATGAAGCTCTGCAAGACAATGATTGGATTATTGCTATGCAAGAAGAGCTAAATCAATTTACCAGAAATGATGTATGGGATCTAGTTCAAAGACCTCAAGGATTCAATATAATTGGTACAAAATGGGTCTTCAGAAATAAGCTAAATGAGAAAGGAGAAGTTGAAAGGAATAAGGCAAGGCTGGTTGCTCAAGGGTACAGTCAACAAGAAGGTATTGATTACACTGAGACATATGCTCCAGTGGCAAGGTTAGAATCTATACGCCTTCTTATTTCATTTGCTACACAGAATAACATCACTCTGTATCAGATGGATGTTAAAAGTGCCTTTCTTAATGGGATTATAGAAGAAGAAGTTTATGTTCACTAACCTCCTGGTTTTGAAAATGAAAAATTTCCAGATCATGTTTTCAAACTAAAGAAATCTCTATATGGCTTAAAACAAGCTCCCAGAGCTTGGTATGAGAGATTGAGCAATTTTATTTTGGAGAAAAATTTCATCAGAGGCAAAGTGGATACAACACTCTTTTGTAAATCAATTAAGAAAGATCTTCTAATCTGTCAAATTTATGTAGATGATATTATTTTTGGATCAACAAATATTATGCTTGGAAAGGAGTTTGCTACATGTATGCATGCAGAATTTGAAATGAGCATGATGGGAGAACTCAGATTCTTTCTAGGAATCCAAGTTAATCAAACTCCAGAGTGCACTTACATACATCAGACCAAATATGTTAAAGAACTTCTGAAGAAATTTAACATGACTGATAGTAAGCTGGCAAAGACTCCCATGCATCCAACTAGCTCACTTGGCAAGGAAGAGGTAAGTAAGAAAGTAGACCAGAAGCTCTACAGAGGTATGATTGGCTCTCTTCTTTATCTTACTGCTTCTAGACCTGACATATTGTTCAGTGTTTGTCTGTGTGCTAGATTCCAATCAGATCCTAGAGAATCACACTTGACAGCTGTCAAGAGGATTCTAAGGTATCTGAAAGGTACTTCTAATGTGGGTTTGTGTTACAGAAAATCTGATGATTTCAAATTAGTTGGATTTTGTGATGCTGACTACGCTGGAGACAGAGTGGAAAGAAAAAGTACTTCTGGAAGTTGTCAATTTCTAGGAAGAAACCTAATCTCCTGGTACAGCAAGAAGCAACCCACAATTGCACTTTCAACCACAGAGGCAGAATACATTGCTGCTGCTAGATGTAGCACGCAGATGCTCTGGATGAAAAGTCAACTAGAAGATTATCAAAATTTTGAAAGTAACATTTCTATCTTTTGTGATAATACTTCTGCTATATGTTTTTCTAAAAACCCTATTTTACACTCTAAGGCAAAACATATAGATATTAAGCATCATTTCATCAGAGACTATGTTCAGAAGGGAATCATAAATTTAGCCTTTATTGATACAGATCATCAATGGGCAGATATTTTTACAAAACCCCTTGTTGAAGATATATTCAAATTTATTCTGAAAAATATTGGTATGGATTTTTGTCCAGAATGATATTTGTCAGAAGCAAATTTTTACAGATGCAAAAATGCCTAATGCTCTGAAGTATTTCCCCTGATTGATTATTTATTCTGCTTAATATTTTTTTTGTGAAACTCTGAACTAACAATCCTTAGAAGATCTCAACGTTGGCTAACGTTTCATTTCTCAAGAGAATTCAGAACACATGCAAGCAAACACGTGTCACACCAAATCTGAAGAGGTGGCGTGTACATTACTGAAGAGACGTTTGAGGTGAAGTTTGAATAGTGAAAATCTTGATTTTCCCCCCAAATTGTCAGAAGCAATTAATGTTTGAAATGATTATTATTCTTTTCATTTAATGCTTGTTAAAACGTGTAAATTGTGACTGATGGTATGCCTAAGTGTTTTAGTATAAATACATGACTTATCTTCACTTTCACACTTTTCACAATCTCAGAAAATTATATGCGTTTTCATCTTCTCTTCTCTCTGCATAAAAACCCTAAACCTAAGCGTGTGACAAAGCATTCTTCAATGGCAACTTCATCATCAACAGCTACTCAATTCCAATCTTCAATGGTTGCAGTAACTTCTGCAAACATGGGTGTTGCTCCTTATTCTCCTCCCAAAAGAACTCTTTTAACCCCTGTTGAGAAGTTGGAGGTTTTGTGTGAATCCATGGTAGAATTTGATTCACTTGCTGAAAATGGCTTTGAGTTTCGTTCTATCATTGGTGCTCAAGGATGGGTTAAGTACTTTTATAGACTCTTTGGACCAGCTTACCCCCTCCTTGTGAAAGAATTTTGGATCCATGCCTCAGTTTACCCCAAGTTCATCCTATCTTCTTTACTGGGAAAAGAAATCATTATCATAGAAGATCTGATCAGAAAACTAATTGGATATGAAGAAACAGATGGTGTTTCCCACTTGCCAGTTGGGCGTGTGGACATGGATAAGGTGTATGAAGAAGTGATGACTGCTAGTCAAGCTTCTAACAAATGCAAGGATCTGAAGCCTGACTACAAGATCTGGGCCAAGATCTTCATGGGATGCATCCATCATAGAAAGTCAACAAACTCTCCAGACTATGTCAATAATGAACAACTCTATTTCATGTATTGCCTCAGTCAGAGCACCAAGGTAGATCTTCCATATATTCTTTTTATGCATCTGTAGAACCATATAAATGCATCTAGAGAGTATGTGAAGGAAAAAGGACAGAAGATCAGAACCTGGATCCCTTTTGGAAGGTTGATCTCAGATCTTGTAACTGAGAATGGTTTGGTCACTGCTCTGTACGCTGCTGGAGTTACAGAGGAATTAGAATTCATAATGGGAAAGCCTCTGAATGCTAAAAGTCTTCAGAGACTCAAAATAGTTTATGAACTCACAACAGCTCCCAAGAAGCTGAATGTGTCTGAACTGAGTAAGAAGAGGGTTCCTGTAGATGACTTTCCACTGTTCTTTGCTGAAGAGCCAAGACACATTGTGGTTATGTACATTGATGAATATAATAAGGAAGGAAAGCCTGTTCCTGCAAACATAATACAACTAGCAAGACAACCTCTACCTAATGCAGAAGAAGAAGAAGAAGAAGAAGAAGCACAACTACAGAGGAGGAGGACTCAGCCATAAGCAGAACCTGCACTTGCTCAGAAGAAGGTCAAGATTGCTGAGAAGCCAAAGAAGCTCTTGAAGAGAAAAGAATCTGAAGACACTTCTTCTGTACCAGCCAAGAGGATCAAGATAAAAGGTACTAAATCTTCTGTATCTTCTGCAAATACAATTGTTATAAATGACTCTAATATTAAGTCTGTTCCAACACCACCCTCAACACAAACTACTTCTGTTACTGCTCCTAGTTCTAAATCACCACAAAAACAAACACCTGTTCTAACACCAACAACAACAAACACAATTCCAATACCAAAAGTCTCGGTACCACCATCATCTCAACCAAAAATCCAAATCAAACATTTTGTTCCACAGAAACAATCATCAGAACAACAACCTACAGAACAACAACCACAACCTTCTGTACAACAAAAATCATCTGAACCATCTAAACCAAAGACTTCTGAACAACAAAAGCACTCACAAGAAAAACAACCAGAAAAACCACAAGAATCTCAACAAGAAAAAGCCTCTGAAAATCCAACATCAAAATCATCTGAACCCATTGCACCAGTTACTTCTGAACCTACAAAAGTAACTTCTGTTCCAATTTCATCAGAACCAATCACAATTCCATCTGATTCACCCATCTCAGAACAACCATCAAAACCTTCTGAAATTCCTTCAGAACCAACCAACACTTCTGAACCCCACATTCCTGAAACAGAAGTTCTTGATGTCACACCCTTAAAAACTGTGTTTCAAGTATCTTCTACTTCCTGCACACCAACCACATCCTCAAACTCCTCAGAATCAGACCTCCACCCAGATTTTCTAATCTCTCCATCTCAAAAATACTCTGAGGTAAACCAACCTGAACCCATTATACCTTCAAAAGCTCCCATTCCTGATCCTATTCCCACACCTGCACCATCATATGAGATATTGATTCCAAATTCAAACCCAAGATCTTCTATATCTTGTGCCCAAGTATCATCTCTTTTTCACAATTTGGCTTATGGCTTCAAACTCAAAGACTTTTATGACAGAGTTGAACCATCTGACCCCATCAACCCTCTGAAACCAAAACTAACCATGACCCTTCCATCTGTGATTCTTGACTATATAAAATCCATGTCAGATGTAGGATCCTTAGCAACTATATCTTGTTCTGTAAAATCTGATAAAGCGGTTGCTTCAGCTCTGCCAATTACATCTGATACAAATATTGCATCTGATGAACCACCCAAATCTGCCTTCTAAACCTACTCAAATAAACCTTTTGATGTAGTTACGCTTCACACAAGAACAAAACCTCATCTGTTAAATGCTTTAATCAGATCCAAAGAAAAAGCTCCTGAAATACCTTTCATTCCATACTATCCTCCTCCTCTGATCTCCATCCAAAAATCAATTTTTCCACCAACTCCCCAACCTAAACCTGTAACTCTGGAAACCCTGTTACATCCAAAGCCCAGACTTAATGTTGATCATTTATTTCAAACTTTTTTGCAAGAAATACAGTTGTATTTAGGTACTGTTCAGAAGAAATGCTCAACAACAATGGATGCCAAATAATCTGACATCATCTGGAATGAATTCATCAACAGATTCAACTCTGTGGCCTCAAATCTGAAGAACATATGTTCTGATGATGCGAAGCTCAGATTTGCTGAGGTTACAAGGACTCTATTCTGGACAGTCAAGAAATCTGATCCTCTGCTCCTTACAGATGCTCCTCCACCTTCACCAGAATCTACTGACATTGCATCTGAGGAAAATCCGTTGGCTATGACTCTGGTAGACCCTCCTTCTAACTCCACTGCTCCAAACTCTACAGAACCAATGGAAATTGACTCTGTTCAAGCTCCAGAACCTAATCATACTTCTTCATCTGAGTTAAAGAAAGAACATCCAGATTTTGAAGATAAGATTGCTGCTCTGGAAGCTGGCCAGTCAGAGATCAAGTCCTGGATGGAAAAGCAGGATAAGAAGTCTGAGGATATGACAGAATGGATGTCTAAGCAAGATCAAAAGAATGAAACTATGGCTAAGTGGATGTCCAAGCAAGAGCAATCACCCTCTGAGATTACAGATCTATTGAAGATGCTTTTGTCCAAACACTCTTAGATTTTTTTTCATTCTAATGTTTTTGCATCTGTTGTTTGCATATGTACTTTATTGCTATATCTTCTGATGTTTGCCTATGTACTCTGGATCTTTTGACTGAATCAAAGTTTTTCTCCACTGATTTATCTTCTTTACTATTTCCTTTTATTTGTCTTTTTAAAGTTTTTACTTTTTGCTTATGACAAAAAAGGGGGAGAAAATATAGATCTGAACTGTTTAATATAACTTCACCAGAATGAAACTTCAGACATATTTATTCTATCTAACATTTAATCTGACTATTTCAGAACATTTGATAAGTAAATTCTATAAAAGAAACTCTGAGTCTCTCAGATCATTTGACCATTATCAAACTCTGAACATTAAATCTGCAAGACATTCTGACCTTCAAATGTTACAAGAACAAACAAGATCTAACTCTGAAGATTACTCAAGACAAAAGGGAAGTTTCTATTCCTTTTCTGTATTTAACTCAGGGGGAGATTCATCATCTCAGGGGGAGTTATAATTCTAATATTTTCAATTAAACAAAATTTCTGATGCTTTTTGTCATCATCAAAAAGGGGGAGATTGTTAGAACACAGATTGGTTCTTAATAATATCTCTATGTTTTGATGATAACTATTAGGAATTTTGTATTTAAGAATTATATACTCTAAAATTTTCTTGAGATTTTTTACTGCAGATAGTAAATATATTAACACTCTAGAAGCAAATCAGAATTGAATACAAGAAATTAACAAGACTCTGAAGCGCCAGATGCACTCATTAGAAGATTCTGATTGCTGCCAACAGAAGATCCTGAGCATAGCCTCCAGAAGGATCTAAGGCAAGAAGCTCCAGAAGATTCTGAAGCAGAAGCTCCAGAAGAATCTGAAGCAAGCAGAAGCATCTGAAGCAAGTCAGAAGCATCTGAAGCAAAGAAGAATATTGTATGAAGAGTTTTTCAAAGCATAGTTTCTACAGAAGACTCTGAAAGTACTAAAGCTGCCAGTACTGAAGTTCTGTTTCAAATATGCTCTGATGTTTAACACGCTGAAATCACACATGCTGCAGAAGACTCTGATACAGCAAAGTTCTGATCATCATTAGAAGACTCTGACCCAATCAGACTCTGATGAACTTGCTGAAAACTGAAGAAGAAATATTCAAAGAATTATATCCGTTGGAGTAAATCAAACGTCTCTTTCCTCATTTATGTTAGACACAAGAACACAGACAAAAAGGATTTTTCTGTGCTTTCTTCTTCTAGGAAAGGTCAGTTGATGTGAAGACAAAAAGGCTCATACCTTTTTGGGACACTCTTCTCAACGTGCAGCTCACCTTGGATCAGCTGCCTATAAAAGGAAGACTCCACCAAATTCTTTAGTTAGACATTTTTGCTGAAAAGAAATTGAAACATTCAAGCTCTCATATTTTCATATTTATTCTTAGAATTATTTGTACTTAAACTTAAGAGAAATATCACTGTTGTGATAAAAGCTTTTTAGAAGTATTCTTACTCTTGTATTAGATTTACATTAATTGTAAAGGATTTTCTTAAGAGGATTCAGTTGGAATCAGTAGCTCTTGAGAAGACTAAGAACAATTGTTCTTAGGTGTTACTATTGTAATCTGTTTGATTAAATAGTGGATTAAGTCCTTGTTGAGAAAGGAAAATCACTCTAGGAAGGGTGGACTGGAGTAGTTGAGTTCAACGAACCAGGATAAAAATAATTGTGTTTTAATTCTAAGCTTTTAATCTTTCATACTTATTCAACCCCCCTTCTAAGTATTATCTCACCTTCAGAGAACACTAGAGTGTTCCTCAAAGAGTTGTGACATCTGTAGTGATAACTACCAGATGATTAATAGAGTGAGTCATGACAGTGAGAGCTAACTATGAGGACTCAGAGAGGCTTGAGCTAGTATCTATCCCGCATGACAGGACACATCATAAGTCTTCTGCTGTGTGTAAACTCTGATATGTTAACAGGTTGTTTTAGCCAAAAATTTGCCAAAGGGGGAGTTTGTAAGTGCTCTTGATTGGCTGCATTTTGTGGCAAAACTTTAGAATATGCATGTATGTCATACTGATTGTTAGGACATACTTAATGATGTGTGTGCAGGCAAGTTAACTATAAGTTAACTTAGTTTAGCTAAATGTCATATAGAATGTCATAACATTGAACGTATGACCATCCAGCGGGCAAGGTTGTTTTTCTAGTATCTATAAACTAGGAAACAGAATAAGTGCTCAAGCTGAATATCAGGAGACTTTCTAGAAGCCCTAGGCAAACTAGAGGATCCCTGAATTAAGTGGCAAGTGTGCAAATATTTGAGAATAGGTTTTGTTATGGATAAAACCTAATTAATGCACCAAGGCCTAAAAGGACTGACATCTGCTATAAAGATCAGAAGATGCAGTCCTGAAGAGCAGCACTTGACAAAAGAAGAATAGAGAGTGCAGATTACAGAGTCCTTGTAAGTGAAGAAGGTTTGTCTTCACGTGTGAATTCTGTCTAGGAATACTTGTAATCCAAGCAATTGTCTGGTGGATAATTTGCATTGGATAGGTAGATTCTAGGTTGTGTCTCACTCAAAGCTTTAAAGCAAGATTGTGTGAGTACCTTGATCAAAGTTGTGAAGCAAGATCAAGGTGTGTATGAAGTGTCTCATCATATTGAATTTTGTAATTGTTTGATATCACTGTTGTGTGATTGAGGGGGAGTGAGTGGGTATACTAAGGTCTAGAGTGTCTCTAGGTTGAAGTGTCATTGAATAGAGATTAAGTGAGGAGTGTAAACTGGAGGTTTAACTCTAAATTGATTATACTAATAGTGAATTTCCTCCCTGGATTGGTAGCCCCCAGATGTAAGTGTTGTTGACACTGAACTGGGTAAACAATTATTGTGTTATTTACTGCTTTTATTATTGTTGAGTATTAGCTGTTAAGTAGCAGATGTCACAGTGGATGTTATAACCTTGGGAACAACATCCATCGTGTGCTTGCCAGAATTTTCATCAACTACCACAAGAATCGGTTAAACAATAATGAATCCTTTCGTGGTATAAACTAAGGGGAAATCCATCTCGAGGTCGTCTCATGGCAAGTTACTCAAGCAAGTTCATCCTCATCAACAACTGTTGAGTTCAAGACGAGTATCAGGGAATCGTACCGTCACCTCACCCAATAACCTTAACCTTCCGAAAAGGCCTTGCTGTCACCAGATTCTTCATCCCACAGCCTAAACCTGTCACCTATCAAAACAAACTAGAACCTCAAAAGTCCAGTTCTTATCTGGAAAACCTTTAAACTAGTCCTTGTCTGGTCAACCCTGTTAGAACACAGATTGGTTCTTAATAATATCTCTATGTTTTGATGATAACTATTATGAAATTTTGTAATTAAGAATTATATACTCTAAAATTTTCTTGAGAGTTTTTACTGCAGATAGTAAAGGAATTATCTCTCTAGAAGCAAATCAGAATTGAACATAAGAAATTTGCTAGACTCTGAAGCGCCAGATGCATCCATTAGAAGATTTTGAATGCTGCCAAAAGAAGATCCTGACCGTAGCCTCCAGAAGGATCTGAAGCAAAAGCTCCAGAAGGATCTGAAGCAAAAGCTCCAGAAGAATCTGAAGCAAGTCATAAGCATCTGAACCAAAGAAGAATTCTGTATGAAGAGTTTTCAAAGCATAGTTACTACAGAAGATTCTGAAAGTACTAAAGCTGCCAATACCGAGGATCTGACTCAAATATGCTCTGATCTTAAACACGCTAAAAGCACACCTGCTGCAGAAGACTCTGATTCAGCAAAACTCTAATCAACATCAGAAGGCTCTAATCAATTTAGACTCTGATGGAACTTGCTGAAAATTGAAGAAGAATGATTCAAAGATTATATCCGTTGGAATGATCCAAACGAATCTTTCCTTATTTATGCTAGACACAAGAACACAGACAAAAAGGATTTTTCTGTGCTTTCTACTTCTAGGAAAGGTCACTTGATGTGAAGACAAAAAGGCTCAGACCTTTTGGACACTCTTCTCAACGTGAAGCTCTCCTTGGATCAGCTGCCTATAAAAGCAAGTCTTCACCCATCTTCTTCATTTGACATTTTATCTGAAAGAAATCAACATTCAAAGCTCTCATACTATTTATATTCTTTCTAAGAATTAATTTCTTTGTTCTTAATATTTAAGTGAAAAATCACAGTTGTGATAAAGTGTTTTAGAAGCAATTTAAACACTTGTATTTATATTACATTTGATTGTAAACCTTAAGAAGATCCAGTTAGGATCAGTAGTTCTTGAGAAGACTTTGAACAGTTGTTCTTAGTGCTTACTATTGTAATCAGTTGATTAAATAGGGGATTAAGTCCTTGATTGAGAAAGGCAAATCACTCTAGGAAGGGTGGACTGGAATAGTTGAGTTCAACGAACCAGGATAAAAATACTTGAGTTTTATTTCTAAGTTTTAATCTTCAGACTTATTCAACCCCCTCCCCTTCTAAGTATTTTCTCACCTTCAGTTGGCATCATAGCTCCGGTTCTGTGTGTGCTACCACTTCACAGTGACAGTAAAGATCCAGTGAGAAAAACTTTGATATATATTTGGTTGTTACTATGGCTGATAATACAATGTTTAACACTAACAACAAATATGAAGAAAGGGACAGAATCAACACCAAACCCCCTATGTTTGATGGGGAGAAATTTGAATATTGGAAAGACAGGATTGAAAGTTTTTTCCTTGGATATGATGCTGATTTATGGGATCTGGTCATAGATGGACATGTTCATCCCACTGACGGGAATGGCAAGAAAATAGACAGAAAATCTATGACAGATGCTCAGAAGAAGGAATTTAGAAATCACCACAAGGCCAGAACAATATTGTTGAATGCAATATCTCACACTGAGTATGAAAAAATTACAAACAGGGAAACTGCATTTGACATGTTTGAATCCTTAAAGATGACTCATGAGGGAAACTCTCAAGTCAAGGAAACAAAGGCTATGGCTCTGATCCAGAAGTATGAAGCCTTCAAGATGGAAGACTCTGAATCTATTGAAGTTATGTTCTCCAGATTTCAAATACTTACAGCTGGACTAAAGGTTCTGGATAAAGGATACTCTACTGCTGATCATGTGAAAAAGATCATTAGAAGCTTACCTACCAGATGGAGACCTATGGTGACAGCGCTGAAAATGGCTAAAAATCTGAACAAGATCTCCTTGGAGGAACTAATCAGTTCACTAAGAAGTCATGAAATTGAACTTGAGGAAGATGAACCTCAAAAGAAAGGTAAATCTATTGCTTTAAAATCTAATAAATCTGCTAAAGCGTTGCAGGTAATAGAGGAAAGCTCTGAAGAATCCTCATCTGAAGATGAAGATGAACTATCCATGTTGTCCAGAAGAATAAACAAACTCTGGAAGCATAAAGGAAAGAAGTTCAGAAACTTCAGGAAGCCTGACCAAAGAAAAGAATCTTCTGGACACAGAAGATCTGGCAAAAAGGAGGTTGTCTGTTATGAATGTAAAGAACCTGGACATTACAAAAATGAATGTCCAAAGCTGCTGAAAGAAAAGCCTAAAAGAAAATTTGATAAGAGGAAAAAGGTTCTGATGGCCACCTGGGATGATTCAGATACATCTGAATCTGAATCTGAGTCAGAAGAAGAATGTGCCAATGTAGCTTTGATGGCAGACATAGAAGATCAGGAGGAAGGAACTTCAGGATCTGAATCTGACTCTGACGCTGAAGAGGTAATGGCTAAACTCACTAAAGAAGAACTTATCAAAGTGTTATCAGTAGTTCTGAAAAGCTATAACAATATTAAGCTCAAATACAAGAAGCGTCAAAGCAATCTTGTATCTGAGAATAATATTCTCAAATCAGAAGTAGCTGAGCTAAATGAAAAGAACTTAAAATTGAAAAATGATTCTGAATTAGCTCAACAAAACTTTGATTCTGAAACTGAATCTGAATGCAAAAATATTTTGGAAAAATATGATTATAGCTTTCAGAAGTTTCTTGCTAAAAGCATAGACAGAAGCAAAATAGCTTCTATGATCTATGGAGTTAGCAGAAATAACAGAAAAGGAATTGGATATGAATCCTCCTCTGGAAAGGATTTAAATCCAAAACCTGTTGATAAAATTATCATCAAGAAAACTCCTTTATATTCACACTTTAAATTTGGTCACTTGAATGATATTGAACAAACACGCTCTAAAAAGAATATTCATGTGTTTAAATCTAAGGCTAGTCAGAATAAACCTTATGTTGAAAAACAGAAGTTTAGACAAACCTTCAGAACAACTAACCCTAAAGGACCCAAGAAGATCTGGGTACCTAAAAGTAAAATAATTCCTGTTGCAGATGTTCTTAGCAGCAAGGTCAGGACGCCAATCATGGTACCTGGACTCTGGATGCTCACGCCACATGACAGGAGAAAGGTCTATGTTCCAAAGCCTGGAGCTTAGATCTGGAGGTGATGTGAAATTTGGAGGGAACCAGAAGGGAAAGATCATTGGATCTGGAACCATTGGAAATGGTAAACTTCCCTCTATTACTAATGTTTTACTTGTTGAAGGGTTAAAGCATAACTTATTGTCCATAAGTCAATTAAGTGACAATGGTTATGATATTACCTTTAATCAAAAATGTTGTAAAGCTATTAGTCAAAAGGATGGCTCTATCCTATTTAGTGGTAAGAGGAAAAACAACATTTATAAAATAAATCTTTCAGAACTTAAGGTTCAGAATGTTAAAAGTCAGAAGTGATCATGGTGGTGAATTTGAAAATAAATATTTTGAAAAGTATTTTAATGAAAATGGAATTGCTCGTGATTTTTCCTGTCCTAACACTCCACAACAAAATGGGGTTGTAGAGAGGAAAAACAGAACTCTGCAAGAAATGGCCAGAACCATGATCAATGAGACTAATCTGGCAAAACACTATTGGGCAGAAGCAATCAACACAGCCTGTTACATTCAGAACAGAGTGTCTGTAAGACCTCTTCTGGAGAAGACTCCATATGAACTGTGGAAGAACAGAAAGCCCAACATTTCATATTTTCATCCTTTTGGATGTATTTGTTATGTGTTAAATACTAAAGAAAATCCGAACAAGTTTGATTCCAAAGCACAGAAGTGTTTCATGCTTGGATATTCTGAACACTCTAAAGGCTACAGAGTATACAACACTGAGACACAAATTGTGGAAGAATCTATTCATGTTAGATTTGATGATAAGCTTGGCAATAAAAAGCCAAAGCAGTCTAAAAACTCTGCAGATAGAGAAGTAGTCTTCACAGACTCTGAAGGCCCAGAGGCAGACAAAGCTCAAGTGAAGGAACCAGAAGCAACGCCAGATGCTATTCCTTTAACTTCTCAGATGAACAATTTAAACATTTCTGAAGAATCATCTTCCAGAATCAAAGCTTCTCATCCAGAAAATGTTATTATTGGAAAGAAGGATGATCCCATCAGAACAAGATCCTTTCTAAGATCATCTGAAGCATCATTATTTGGACTGGTGTCAGTAATTGAACCAACTTCTGTAGATGAAGCTCTGCAAGACAATGATTGGATTATTGCCATGCAAGAAGAGTTAAATCAATTCACCAGAAATGATGTGTGGGATTTAGTTCAAAGACCAAAAGGATTCAATATAATTGGAACAAAATGGGTCTTCAGAAATAAGCTTAATGAGAAAGGAGAAGTTGAAAGAAATAAGGCAAGGCTTGTTGCTAAAGGGTACAGTCAACAAAAAGGTATTGATTACACTGAAACTTATGCTCCAGTGGCAAGGTTAGAATCTATACGCCTTATTTCATTTGCTGCACAAAATAACATCACTCTGTATCAGATGGATGTTAAAAGTGCCTTTCTAAATGGTATTATAGAAGAATAAGTTTATGTCCACCAGCCACTTGGTTTTGAGAGTGAAAAATTTCCAGATCATGTTTTCAAATTAAAGAAATCTCTATATGGTTTAAAACAAGCTCCCAGAGCTTGGTATGAGAGATTAAGCAATTTTCTTCTGGAGAAAAATTTCATCAGAGGCAAAGTGGACACAACACTCTTTTGTAAATCATTTAAGAAAGATCTTCTAATTTGTCAAATTTATGTGGATGATATAATATTTGGATCTACCAATACTATGCTGGGAAAGGAGTTTGCTCAATGTATGCAGGCAGAATTTGAAATGAGCATGATGGGAGAACTGAGATTCTTTCTAGGAATTCAAGTCAATCAAACTCCAGAGTGCACTTACATACATCAGACCAAATATGTTAAAGAACTTCTGAAGAAATTTAACATGACTGATAGTAAGCTGGAAAAGACTCCCATGCATCCAACTAGCTCACTTGGCAAGGAAGAGGTAAGTAAGAAAGTAGATCAGAAGCTCTACAGAGGTATGATAGGATCTCTTCTTTACTTAACTGCTTTTAGACCTGACATATTGTTCAGTGTATGCTTGTGTGCTAGATTCCAATCAGATCCTAGAGAATCACACTTGACAGCTGTCAAGAGGATTCTAAGGTATCTGAAAGGTACTTCTAATGTGGGTTTGTGTTACAGAAAATCTGATGATTTCAAATTAGTTGGATTCTGTGATGCTGACTACGCTGGAGATAGAGTGGAAAGGAAAAGTACTTCTGGAAGTTGTCAATTTCTAGGAAGAAATCTAATCTCTTGGTACAGCAAGAAGCAACCCACAATTGCACTTTCAACCATAGAGGCAGAATATATTGCTGCTGCTGGATGTAGCACGCAGATGCTCTGGATGAAAAGTCAGCTAGAAGATTATCAAATATTTGAAAGTAACATTTCTATCTTCTGTGATAATACTTCTGCTATATGTTTGTCTAAAAACCCCATTTTACACTCTAAGGCAAAACATATAGAAATTAAGCATCATTTCATCAGAGACTATGTTCAGAAGGGAATCATAAATTTGACCTTTGTTGATACAGATCATCAATGGACAGATATTTTCACAAAACCCCTTGTTGAAGATAGATTCAAATTTTTCTGAAAAATATTGGTATGGATTTTTGTCCAGAATAATATTTGCCAGAAGCAAATTTTCCAGATGCAATAATGCTTAATGCTCTGAAGTATTTCTTCTGATTACTTATTCATTTTCTTCAATTATTTTCTTGTGAAACTCTGAACTAAAAATCCTCAGAGGATCTGAACGTTGGTTAACGTTTCATTTCTCAAGAGAATTCAGAAGCACATGCAAGCAAACACGTGTCACTCCAAATCTGCAAAGGTGGCGTGTACACTACTGAAGAGACGTTTGAGGTGAAGTTTGAATAGTGAAAATCTTGATTTTCCCCCCAATTTGTCAGAATCAATAAATGCTTGAAATGATTTTATTCTTTTTCATTAAATGCTTTGTGTAAACGTGCTTTCTTCTGACTGTTTGTATGCCTAAGTGTTTAGTATAAATACATCATTTCTCAGCATTTTCTCACTTTTCACATCTCAAACCTTTTATGCATTTCTGTCTTCTCTTCTCTCTTCACAAAAACCCTAAGCGTTTGACAAACTCATCTTCAATGGCAACTTCATCATCAACTGCTGCACAATTTCAATCTACCATGGCTGCAGTCACTTCTGCTAATATGGGTGTAACTCCTTATACACCACCAAAGAGAACATTGCTAACACCTGTTGAAAAACTGAAGGTTCTCTGTGAATCAATGGTGGAATTTGATTCACTTGCTGAGAATGGGTTTGAGTTTCGCTCCATTATAGATGCTCAAGGATGGGTGAAGTATTTTGAAAGACTTTTTGGACCAGTCTACCCCCTTCTGGTAAAAGAATTCTGGATACATGCTTCTGTATACCCTAAGTTCATTTTATCTTCTGTTCTGGGAAAAGAGATAATCATAACAGAAGATCTGATTAGAAAACTCATTGGATATGAGGAAACAGATGGAGTATCACACTTGCCAACTGGGCGTGTAGATATGGATGAAGTATATGAGGAAGTGATGACTCCTGGACAAGCTTCTAATAAGTTCAAAGATCTGAAGCCTGACTACAAGATCTGGGCTAAGATTTTCATGGGATGCATTCATCACAGAAAGTCTACAAACTCTCCAGACTATGTCAACAATGAACAGCTCTAATTTATGTATTGCTTAAGTCAGAGCACCAAGGTAGATTTTCCATATATTCTGTTTATGCACTTATGGAATCATATAAATGCCTCTAGAGAATATGTGAAAGAAAAAGGTCAGAAGATCAGAACCTGGATTCCTTTTGGAAGGTTAATCTCAGATCTTCTAACAGAAAATGGACTTGTAACTGCTCTGTATGCTGCTGGAGTCACAGAAGAACTGGAATTCATTCTTGGAAAGCCTCTGAATGCCAAAAGTCTTCAGAGACTAAAAATAGTAGAAGAACTCACAACAACACCCAAGAAGCTGAACATTTCTGAACTCAGTCAGAAACGAATCCCAGTAGATGACTACCCTCTGTTCAATGCTGAAGAACCAAGGGAAATTGTAGTAAGATATATTGATGATTGCAAGGCAGAAGGAAAGCTTATTCCTGCAGATATTATAAAGAGAGCAAGGCAACCTTTGCTAGTTGTAGTAGAAGAGACACCAAGAAAGAGGACTCAATCAAAAGCAGAAGCTGCACCTGTTCAGAAGAAGCCCAAGGTTGCTGAGAAGCCACAAAAGCTGCTAAAGAGGAAAGAATCTGGAGACACTCCCTCTGTTCCTGCTAAACGCATCAAAATTAAAGGTACTAAATCTTCTGTATCTTCTGCAAATACTATTGTTATAAATGATTCAACTGTTAAGTCTATTCCAAAACCACCTTCTACACAACAATAATCTGTTACTGCTCCACCTCATGTTTCTGTTCCATCTCCTCAAAAATCATCTAATCCTATTTCCATCTCTCCTATAAAACAATCATTTGTACCTAAACCATCAACAACAAAACCAAAAATTCAGACTCCACAACCAGAAATTCCAACCAAACAATCTGTACCATAACAACAACCATCATAAAAACAACCCACAAAACAAAAACAACCAGAAAAACCATCTGCAAAACAAAAACCATCTGAACAACTCAAAGAAAAGCCATCTGAACAACAATAACAACCACAAGAAAACCAACCACAAAAACAATCTGAACCTCAAAAACCATCTGAACCTCAAACACAACAACAAGAGAAACAACCACAATCAGAAAATCCACCATCCAAATCATCTGAACCCACTGCATCTGTACCAGTTACTTCTGAACCAATCACATAAGAACCACCTACATTTGAACCCTCATCAAAACCTTCTGAAAATCCTTCAGAATCAACCAACCCATCTGGAACCAACATCCCTGAGACAGAAGTTCTAGATGTTACACCTCTGAAAATTGTCTTTCAAGTGTCCTCTACTTCTTGCACACCAACCACATCATCCAATTCCTCAGAATCTGACATTCACCCAGATTTTCTGATATCCCCCTCTCATAGAGATTCTGAGGTAAACCAACCAGAACCCCCTGTATCTTCTAAAGTTCTTATTCCAGATCCTACTCCCACACCTAAACCATCATCTAAAATCCTGATTCCAAATCCTATCCCAACATCTACACCAAGAACATTTGCCTCGTGCGATCAATTCTCATCTTATCTTCACAACCTTTCCTATGGTTTCAAACTCAAAGATTTCTATGACAGAGTTGAACCATCTGACCCTATCACTCCCTTCAAACCCAAACTTACAATCATCCTACCATCTGTGCTTCTAACCTATATTCAATCAATGTCAGAAGTAGGTTCATTAGCTACAATATCATACTCTACAAAATCTGCAAAAGCTGTTACTTCAACTAAACCTGTTTCATCTGATAAACCTGCTGCTTCTGAACAACCTGCAAAATCTGCTTTTCAACCTTACTCTAATAAACCCTTTGATGTGGTTTTGTATCACACCAAAGCAAAACCAAATCTGTTGAATGCCTTAAACAGATCAAAACCTGCCAAATCCCCTGAAATTCCTTTCATACCATACTACCCTCCTCCTCTGTTCTCCATTCACAAATCCATATTTCCACCTCCTCCCAAACCAAAACCAATAACATTGGAGACTCTGTTACACCCCAGACCTAGACTAAATGTTGATCATTTATTTACATGTTTTTTGCAAGAAATACAAAAGTATTTAGGTACTGTACAGAGGAAGTGTTCAGCAACAATGGATGCAACAGAATCTGATGTCATCTGGAATGGCTTCATCAACAAATTCAACACTGTAGCATCAAATCTGAAGAACATATGTTCTGATGATGCGAAGCTCAGATTTGCTGAAGCTGCAAGAAGTCTGTTCTGGACTGTTAAGAGATCTGGACCACTACTTCTTACAGATGCTCCTTCATCATCAGAAGAGAATGCTGAATCTACATCTGAAGACAACCCTTTGGCCATGACTCTGATAGAACATACTTCTGGCTCTAATGCTCCAAGCTCCAAAGACCATATGGAAATTGACTCTGTTCAAGCTTCAGAAACTGTTCAACCTTCTTCATCTGAGATTAAGAAAGAACATCCAGATCTTGAGGATAAGATTGATGTTCTGGAAGCTGGTCAATCAGAAATCAAGTCATGAATGGCAAAACAGGATAAGAAGTCTGAAGACATAACTCAGTGGATGTCTCAACAGGATCAGAAGAATGAAACAATGGCTAAGTGGATGTCCAAGCAAGAACAGTCCTCTTCTGAGATCACGGATCTGTTGAAGATGCTTTTGTCAAAACACTCTTAGTTTTTCATTTTTTTTTCATTCTGATGTTTGCATCTGATGTTTGCTTATGTATTTTTGAATATCTTCTGATGCATGTACTCTTGCTTTGAACTGAATTGAATGAATGTTTCAAACTTTTCTCCACTTGATCTATCTCTTTTACTGTTTCCTTTTATTTGTCTTTTCAAAGTTTTTTTACTTTTTGCTTATGACAAAAAAGGGGGAGAAAATATAGATCTGAACTGTTTAAATTAAAGTTCACCAGAATGAAACTTCAGACATATCTATTTTATCTAACATTAAATCTGAGTATTTCAGAACATTTGATAAGTACACTTTGTAAAAGAAACTCTGAGACTCTCAGATCATTTGACAATTATCAAACTCTGACTCTGAAATTTGCAAGACACTCTGACTCTCAAATGTTAAAGAACAATCAAGCTCTAACTCTGAAAATTACTCAAGACAAAAGGGAAGTTTCTATTCCTTATTTGTATTTAATTCAAGGGGAGATTCATCATCTCAGGGGGAGTTATAATTATCATATTTTCAATTAAACAAAATTTCTGATGTTTTTGTCATCATCAAAAAGGGGGAGATTGTTAGAACACAGATTGGTTCTTAATAATATCTCTATGTTTTGATGATAACTATTATGAAATTTTGTAATTAAGAATTATATACTCTAAAATTTTCTTGAGAGTTTTTACTGCAGATAGTAAAGGAATTATCTCTCTAGAAGCAAATCAGAATTGAACATAAGAAATTTGCTAGACTCTGAAGCGCCAGATGCATCCATTAGAAGATTCTGAATGCTGCCAAAAGAAGATCCTGAGCGTAGCCTCCAGAAGGATCTGAAGCAAAAGCTCCAGAAGGATCTAAAGCAGAAGCTCCAGAAGAATCTGAAGCAAGTCAGAAGCATCTGAACCAAAGAAGAATTCTGTATGAAGAGTTTTCAAAGCATAGTTACTACAGAAGATTCTGAAAGTACTAAAGCTGTCAGTACTAAGGATCTGACTCAAATATGCTCTGATCTTAAACACGCTAAAAGCACATCTGCTACAGAAGACTCTGATTCAGCAAAAATCTGATCAACATCAGAAGGCTCTGATCAATTTAGACTCTGATGGAACTTGCTGAAAATTGAAGAAGAATTATTCAAAGATTATATCCGTTGGAATGATCCAAACGACTCTTTCCTTATTTATGCTAGACACAAGAACACAGACAAAAAGGATTTTTCTGTGCTTTCTACATCTAGGAAAGGTCACTTGATGTGAAGACAAAAAGGCTCATACCTTTTGGACACTCTTCTCAACGTGAAGCTCTCCTTGGATCAGCTGCCTATAAAAGCAAGTCTTTACCCATCTTCTTCATTTGATGTTTTATCTGAAAGAAATCAACATTCAAAGCTCTCATACTATTCATATTCTTTCTAAGAATTAATTTCTTTGTTCTTAATATTTAAGTGAAAAATCACAGTTGTGATAAAGTTTTTTAGAAGCAATTTAAACACTTGTATTTATATTACATTTGATTGTAAACCTTAAGAAGATCCAGTTAGGATCAGTAGTTCTTGAGAAGACTTTGAACAGTTGTTCTTAGTGCGTACTATTGTAATCAGTTGATTAAATAGTGGATTAAGTCCTTGATTGAGAAAGGAAAATCACTATAGGAAGGGTGGACTGGAGTAGTTGAGTTCAACGAACCAGGATAAAAATACTTGAGTTTTATTTCTAAGTTTTAATCTTCATACTTATTCAACCCCCCTTCTAAGTATTTTCTCACCTTCAAACCCTTCGCTGAATACCAATTCCCGTCCGGTATATGTCAGCTTTTAAACCAGCTCCCATCTGGTCACCCTTCCTTTAGCCTACAATTTAACCAGTCCTTGTCTGGTAAACCTCGTTTCAAAGTCCAACTCTCATTTGGAAAACCACAAAATCAGTCCTCCTTTGATGGCTTGACCTTTCGCCACCAGTTCTTGTCTGGTAGCCTACCCTTCGAATACCAGCCCTCATCTGGTACTTCCAACCCAAAGTCCAATCTGCATTGGCAACCACCAAAGACCTCCACATCAGCACCTGCATTTCCGATTACCCCTTCACAATCATATGCATCATACGCATCGCATTCAACATCATAAGCATCTTGCATCATATGCATACTCATAATCATAGCATACTTTCCCCAGCTCTTGCATCTCCGCGTGTTAGCATTTGCATTTCCATTTATGGAACATCATTATCATCACGCATTAGCATATGCGAGTTCAGGTCCAAGATCATATTTCGAAGATTTTCAAGACCATAATCAGCCCAGTCAGGGGCATTCTCCGCAAGATCGTGGGCGTTCTCCACGAAGCTGTGCAACTTTTTGAGCTTCAAAGCAACCATCTGCCCCGTCAGGGACATCTCTTGCAAGAACATGGGTTTCTCTCACGAGATTCAAAGAATTTCAACGACGAATTCAGCCCAGCCAGGGGCGCATAATTTTTTTTTATAATTTATTTTCTTTTTCGGACAAATTCAGGGTCTTGTATATTTAATCATCTTCTACCTCGAAAGAATGAATGCCATGGTCTTTCTTCTTACTAGGTTTAAGCCGATTAAATAGGGGCATCTGTCACACCCTAAATTTGCCCGCCAGCTTTTGTAAATATTTTTCGCATTTTTCTATTTTGCATTTTTCATTTAATTTTATGCCGTTTAGACACGTGTCCACCCTCCGATTGGGCGTTTTTCAAATCTCGACTATTTTGCCCAATAGGAGCGTGACACGTGGCGAAAGGGTATTTTTGTTAAATTTCAATCCTTTGTTTATTTTCTCATTCTTCTTTTCAAATATTAATTTCCTGTATATGCTTGTCTTTTAACTTTTTAATTTAATTAAGTTTAGATTAGTTTTTTTTTCTAGAATTAAATAGTTTTTTTTATATAATTGTTTAGAATAGGATTTAAATTTTAAATAAATTATTAAATAGTTTTTTGTTAGAATTTTGATAGTTTAATATAGATTTTAATTAATCTTTAGAATATTTTATTTTTAGAAGATAGTTTTCAAATAGGTTTATTTTATAGGTATGTTAGACTTTTTTTAGAATTAGTTTAAATAGGTTTTTTATTAGAATTAGAATATATTTTGTTTAAATTAGAAAAATTATTTATTTTATCTTTAGCATAGAATTTAAATTTAAAATTTCATTTTAAATAGGTTTTATTTATTGTTTATTAGAAATAGTTTTAGCATAGAATATTTTTTAGTTTTTTATTATTTGTTTTTAGTAATAGGTTTGTTAATTTGTTAATCTTTTTATTGTTATTTTTTTGTTAATATTAATAGTTTAGAAATAGGTTTATTCATTTTTAATATTATTAAGATTTTATTTTTAGTATTAGGATTAATTTATTTTTATTAATTAACAGTCAGATTTATTTTAGATTATCTTTTTAGGATTATTTTCTTTTAATTATTTATTTACTTATTATAATATTATTTTTAGTGAAAGATATTATTATTAGATTAATTAGGATTTATGGTAATTATTAGTATTATTAAATAATGATTAATTTGTTTCAATATTGATAGTCAGATTTTGTTTAGTTAAATTTTAATAATTTTGATTTTATTTTCTTAGTTTATTTAGTTTTACTAGAAATTAAATTTTTAGAGTTTTCTTTTATTTTATAAATTTCTAGAGTTAAAGTTGTTTTTTAAGAAATAGATTTTTTTTTAATTAGAGTTTTTTTGTTGAAGTTATTAGATTTTTTTAATAGTTTTATTTTTAGATTTGTCATTTTATTAGAATTATTTTCTTTTATTTGTTTATTTAGTTTAGTTTTTTTAGGATATTATTTAGATAGTAGTTAGAATTATTTAGGTTTATATAAGTAAATATTAATTAGGTTTAGAATTAATGTTAATAGAATTAATTTGTTTTATAGTCAGAATTGTTAGTTTAGTTTATTTCATTAGTTACTTAGTTATAGGTTTTATTCAGCATTTATTAATTATATTCATTATTAGTTAGTTTTTAATAATTATTCATTAATCAGCATTATTTGTCATTAATTATCATTAGTAGTAATTAATCAGAAAACATTCAAAAAAAAACTGTTGTGCCATATGTCATTTTCGTAGGGTATAAAACCCAATTCATCACCCCCTATCTTTGGGGAACCCTAGCCGCTACAACACTAAGCAACCCTAATCCCTAATTTGTTCCGCCACGAAAACATCTTCATCACACTGTTCACAAAACCGTCGGCCCCTTCTTCCATCTCTCAATCTTCTTCAACCTCACTCACTGCAACACAAAACCCATCTCAGAATTTCATCTTCCAAACATCATCAACCTCATCTCCCTCATCAGCTTCAAACCGAAAAAAACCTTCAACTCCTAAAACTCAAACAACAACTCTCACTCAACAACAAATCACAGTGAAATCTAACTTTAACCCACCTCTGTTATTTCAATTCCGGAAAAAATATCCAAACCCCCACCACAACAGAACAAACCCATAATCCGTCTCTCTTTCGAAACCAAAGCCTCAAACTCACCGTCTTCAGCCACGACCCATTTTTTCACTTCCAAACAACCCATTTCAGATTCTCCAAGATCACCATCTTCAACAACTCTTAAAACCCATTTCCAGTAAACCACACGATTCAACCTCCATTCCTCACCTTCCAACCAATCAAAACCATAAATCATAAATAGAAAGCAGAACCAGGACTATGAATCACACGAAGAAGATGTTGGTGTAGAAGCACACTTCAATCTCAAGGTTTTGATGATGTCAACAAAGACTTAAGCTCATTCCATGGTTGCAAAAAGTCAAGCTTTCAAAACTGATCAAGATCAAGACTATGGAATATTGTCAAGCAAATCAAGTATCATGTGTAAATGATTCTACAACTTTCAAGATTTGGACTCAAAGCTTTGGTATATCAATATTCATTCATTTAATTGATATACAAGTGTTCAAATAATTTAACATATTAACATTTTGCATATGCATGTTTTAAAAATCATTTGGATTGGTATAACACTTTTTAACTCAAGTATTTTTCTGAGTTTTAACAGTGCTAACCGATTAACCATATGGGTTAATCAGTTAACGGCCTTAAATTTTGAATTCTCAGGGCTAACATTCAAGTGTTAACCGATTAACCTATATGGTTAACCGATTAACACTGAACGAATTTTGAAAAATTGTTTCTTTTAAAATTCAAATCTTGTTTGACTGTTATACCTTTTCATTATTTGATTCTTACTCAATTATACCTTTTTGAAATGGTGTTTTGCTCATATAAATTCTGAAAATTTCAAATTGAAAAACACCTCCAATAATTTTCAAAATAATCATTAAACCAAATTCACTACTTTTCAAATATTTTGAAAAAGTGTTCATATTGTTCATACCATTTCATATCCAGAATTTTTGAACACTTGTATTGATATTGAAAAGTGAATTTTGATCAAAAGGAGAAGATCAATCTTTGTATTGATATTATTATTGTATCACTCTCAAGTTACAAAATTCCAAGAATTATTTATTTGTGACTTGTGATCCAGGATTGTTGGACACAAGGGTTAATGCTTGCAAGAGGATTGTTCTTGCACACTAAGTTGTTGAAATAGTTGTTAGATAGTAGGCCTCACCGGTTGATGGTGTGATAGATTGTACATTCTAAAACTATAGTGAAAACTCTCTTTCATGTGGAAAGGGGAGTGGAGTACCTTCGAATTATGAAGGGAACCACTATGAATCTCTGTGTCCATTTTCATTCTACCTTTACTGCTTTCATCATCAAGATCATAACCAAGTAAAATTCAAGAATATCGAAAAACCGGAAAAAGTTTCTAAAGCCTAATTCACCCCCCCCCCCCCCCTCTTAGGCATACTCTGTTCTTACAGTTTGAAAGAGTTTTAGAACTGAGAGAAACTTTGAGCGAACAAAGAGAGGGATGGGAGAGATTGGTTACGCTAACTTGTTTTTCGTTTTTTCATTTTTACCGTACGGATATAATGCTGCTCTAGTTTTAAACCGTATTTCATTTTTGCTGGCAGTTGGACCATGACTTTCTTTTCCTTTTTTTTATTGGCTGTTGTTTGAATATTGGTGGGCCTCACGGCCCATGTAGCTCTGTATCACACACACCCCATTGTTCATATCTCCCCTTCCTTTTTATTTTTAATGTAAATGTTTTATCCAAATTGGTTCATTTAAATAAGTTTTTTTGTAAATATTTATTATGTCTTTAGTTACTATTATTATTATTATACATATTATTTATAGTTTTGTTTTATTTTATATAGTTTCTATAATATTAGTATATTTAGGGTTTTATATATATATATATATATATATATATATATATATATATATATATATATATATATATATATATATATATATATATATATATATATATATATATATATATATATATATATATATATATATATATATATATATATATATATATATATATATATATATATATATATATATATATATATATATATATATATATATATATATATATATATATATATATATATATATATATATATATATATATATATATATATATATATATATATATATATATATATATATATATATATATATATATATATATATATATATATATATATATATATATATATATATATATATATATATATATATATATATAGACACACACACACACACACACACACACACACACACACACACACACACACACATATATATATATATATATATATACACACACACACACACACACACACACACACACACACACACACACACACACACATATATATATATATATATATATATATATATATATATATATATATTATTCTAGGTTTTAATAGATTTTCTTAAGTTTATATTATAGTTTTTGAATTATTTTATTTTTAGAGTTAAATTCCATTTCGCATTTGTTATTGGACATTTTGTCCCATTTCATCCGTTTTGGTCGATGAAGAGACTTCCTTCGATTTTCCGTCAAATATTGATGAGAAATGAAGGATCCGAGACCGACTTTTTCTCTTCTTTCTCATTTTTTACTTTATTTCACTTCTATCCTTTTTTGTCGATGACGAGACCTCCGTAAACCGTTATTAATCAAATTGTTGATGAATAACGTTGGATCCGAGACCCTCTTTCTCTCCTCATTTCTTTTTCGATTCAATTTCATTTTGACTATTTGGATCGATGAAGTCTTGTATCCGCAGGCGTCGGATTTATCGGAGTTGATAACCTTCCCAATTTCAAATTTATGGAAGATGACCACTTGGGTCATTTTCTTTACTTTGGGATCGCGATAGGCTACCTTCAATTAATCGACATTTTTTTTGTGGTTAAGACGAGATCCCATTCTTTTGTGTCCCGATTCAATCAACTAACCAATTGACAACTAACTTTTATTTTCTGTCAATATACAATTGCTTTACTTTCTGTCAAATATTAACTGCTTTATTTTTCAATCATTTATATTCTTGTACATATTATATATTCTGTATATTATTATTATCCAGTAAATATTCAACTAACTTGTACATTCTTTTAAAACACTTAATAAATACGAAAACTATAAAATCCTAATTGGTGGACTGTTGATTATCTGTATCCTGTGTATATCTGTCTCCGTTTTTCATCTTTTTGGCAGGTTCTCAAAATCTCTTCAATTAAGAAATAAAATTCTCTTTGTATTGAATTAAAAAGAGAGGATTGAGTGTAGACTTCTTCCTCTCCGAGTGTCGGGATACTCACTGTAGTGTGTGTGGTCTTGATACTCGTCTTTCAATATGAAGACGTCTGTATTCGCCATTCCCTTTTGCTCATAAAACCTCGGTCCCGTACCGAGTGCATTTTAAAATCTTTTTCTCCCAAAACCTCGGTCCCGAACCGAGTAAATTTTCAAATCCCTTCAATAAAGGAATCGAGTTCTCTTTGCATTGAACTAAAGAGAGAGGATTAAGTGTAGACTTCGTCCTCTCCGAGTGTCAAGATGCTCACTGTAGTGTGGGTGGTTTCGATACTCGTCTTACAATACGAAGACGCTTGTATTCTCCACACCTTCTCTCCTAAAACCTCGGTCCCGCATCGAGCTCATTTTCAAACCCTTTTCTTCCTAAAAGCCTCGGTCCCATACCGAGTGCATTTTCAAAAAACACTTTCAATAAGAATCAATTTCTCTTTGTATTGAACTAAAGAGAGAGACTTGAGTGTAGACTTCTTCCTCTCCGAGTATCAGGATATTCACTGTTGTGTGGGTGGTCTCGATACTCGTATTTCAATACGAAGATGTGCCTTTATTCACCACCTCTCTTTTCCACAACTTCCTTCTAAACCTTCTCTCCTAAAACCTAGGTCCCGTACCGAGTGCATTTTCAAACTCTTTTTTACACAAAACTTGAATGGTCGTGGAGTGGTTAGGCGTAGGCCTTCTCCTATCCCGAGTCCTTGACATTTACCATAGGGTTTACAGTCGCAAAAGCACTTACCATTCAAAACCAAAAACACTTTAATAAGAGAATGAAGTTCTCTTTGTGTTGAACTAAAGAGAGAGGATTGAGTGTAGACTTCTTCCTCCCCGAGTGTCAGGATACTCACTGTAGTGTGTGTGGTCTTGATACTCGTCTTTCAATACGAAGATGCTACGTTCGCCACACCCTTTCATAACCAAAACTTTGAGATAAAGAATTGGGTACTACCCGCAAGAGGTTACTATCCAAGGACCCATCTCGCCCCTAAAAACAACCCACAGATCAAACGTGATTTCTTGCCTCGCATGGCAAAAATTCCCTTTTCAAAAAGGATATGTTAAGTCCGTTCTACCGCAAACAGGTAACGCTTAATTCTCCTCACATGCAAGCAGCAAAACACCTAAACTGCTAGAATGCGTACGATATCATCGTCTACCATAACTCACTCGTCAACCGTAGGCCGAACTACGGCTGCTCTGATTCTTTACTTCTTTTGAGTAAAGATACGTAGGCACAAGGGCCACAATCTTTGCCGAGCACGTTCCCCCTATATCTGTAGTTCCCCGAACTACATCGACTCTGACTTTCTCATATCTGTTGAGAATACGTAGGCCTAGGACCGCGAAGTCCTATCGAGTCCTTTCTTCCCTAGTTACCTCTTTTTTCCCCTTGTTTCTACCTTTCTTTTATCCCGTGGAACACTCTTTTATGGCATAATCTTTAAGCAAATATTATCACACATCGACAAATAAAAGGTTCCCATCGAGTACGATGGATGCGAGGGGGTGCTAATACCTTCCCTTTGCATAACCGGCTTCCGAACCCGTTCATGGTTGCGAGACCATCTTATCTGTTCTTTCTTAAGGTTTTCTAAATATTTTCCTTTCCCCTCATGGGATAAATAAAGTTCGGCGGCGACTCTTCTGTCATTTCTTTTCGCCTCCCTGTCGTTGCATTTTTCGAGTAGCGATAACTGGTGACTCTGCTGGGGAATTCTAGCAAGCCAAGCCTAGTTTGTTTGTCGCGTTTGTGTTTTTATTTGTTTATTGTTTTATTGTAATGTGATTTTCTAGCCTGTTGGGTTATGGGGTTGGTTTGTAAGGATAAAGGCTTCCTACCCAAACTTTCTAGTATACACTAAGATTAGGAGGTGGTTTCTTTCTGATTTGCGAGACTTAGGACTCGTTGAGTTGGTTTGAATTCCACCGCTCAGATGAGACCCCTTTGGGATGATTATGTCTTACGTGTAGTCGTAATGGCGTCTTTATTACCGACCTGAGAGTCCGTGACTCTGAGGACCTTATGTAGAACCTTATTCCGAAGGTTACTAAAACATGACTCTGTGTTCATCCTTTGAAGGGATTACCGTCTTATGAATCGTCGTTCTGATGGAAAACTTTCGAGGGTTAGTGCATGGGACTTTGTTTAAAGGCCTTTGGGATACCCTCTTATAAACCAATAGATTGCCCACCCGAGGTGAGAGATACCTTTTGTTGTTGTCTTGCAGGATCTGTGACCTTGATCCTTGTTGTGGATTTGCATAAGCATCTCTGCATCATTTTGCATTTTATTCTCTGACCAAATACCAAGAGCTTACCCATCCTCTGTTCATAACTCGCAGTTGATTTCACAACACTCCCATTGAACTTGTGAGAGTTATGAAGCATTTGGAGCAAGAAGAGCATAGACGCCTTGAAAGGCCAATTGGACGAAGCAAGCTGAGATAGCCATGCCAGAGAGCAACCACCAGAATGTTGATCCCCCCACCAGGATTTAATGTGACGAATAATCCACTGTATGATCTTCCACCAGATGACCATCCTCCGCAAGTAAACATTCCTACTCGACCCCAGAGGATGCCGCCGACCGATCCCATGGAAGAAAAGCTTTGTGCCCTTGAGGAGACACTTCAAGCGATGAAAGTGCCTGATATGCCCGGACTCGATGTTGTTGATATATATCTAGTGCTAGACTTGGTGATTCCTCTGAGATTCAAGATGCCCAACTTCGAGAAGTACACAGGCTTTAGGTGCCCGAGGCGTCATTTGGTGATGTACTGTCGTAAAATGACCTCATACACTCATGACGATAAGCTGATGATTCATTGTTTTCAAGAAAGTCTGAGTGGGGCATCATTAAGTTGGTACACAGATTTGGAAAGAAGCCATATTCAATCATGAAAGGACTTAGCTAGCGCTTTTCTAAAGTTTTACCAGTTCAATCTAGACACTCCTCCCGTCCGCATGCAGTTGCAAAAATTATCTCAGAATGAAAATGAATCTTTAAAGGGATATGCACAGCAGTGGAGAGAATTCGCAGCAAGAGTGCAACCACCACTATCGGACAAGGAACTGATTGACATGTTCATCAACAGTTTGCATGGCTCTTATCTTGAAAGAATGGTTGGTTGTACGCCATCAAGCTTCTCTGACCTTGTGATTGTAGGAGAGCGCATCGAAGGCTACCTCAAAAGAGGACAAATCCAAGACTCCTCAGGAAACCAGACCAGTGAGATTAAATCTTTCGACGATTTCCATGAGGAAGAGAAGGATGAAACCAGCGCACTCATAGCAAACATTGAGTATTCTCACGATGTACCAGCAAAACTCTATGGTCCCTCGTCTCCTCAACAGGCATCACTTTCAGTGCCATGTTATCCTTATGGGAAATCATCCATGTCTAAAGCTTCATCCCATAAGCCATAGATTTCTCCTCATGCAAATCAACGAGCCCATGGCCGAGGTCATCCGAATCAGCGCCGTAATCAGAATAGGACCATCAACAACTTGGAAAGAAGGACTACTCCTCTTCATCCAGTGCCTATGTCGCACAGTCAACTTCTCCCGCATCTGATTCAAAACTCATTGGTGGAGCCTAAAACTCTTAAGCCTGTGCCAGAACCTTACCCTTCTGGGTACAATCCCAATGTTCAGTATGGATATCATGGTGGATCCATGGGGCACTCGACTGAAGAATGCAAATCCTTCCAAGCCAAAGTGCAGCAGCTGATTGATAAAGGGTACCTTTCCTTTCCAGAAGGAGGTTTGGTCGTTCATGTCAACCTCTCAGCTGTCTAAGCTCGAATATTTCAAGGGTCATCTACAAAATCCAGTGGTCCAGACAAGCAGACATCCTCAACATTGGCAGTCTTTGAGTGCTTTCATCATATGCATTTGAAGTTTATTTCTTGTTAATTGCTACTTGTTTTTAAACATTGATGTTTTGAATGGTAATGTTAATAAAGTGATTATGTATTTTCTGAATCAATCATGTTGCATTCGCTCATTATTTCCACTTATCATAGACACATACACTTTTATCCACTCCACTTTATCACTGTTGTTTTAGCAAAGATTGAAGGGAGGATGACGAAAACGAAATACTCATAATTGCAAACCGTATGCTTTCAGATAGAATCTCGTCAATGATGTATATGCATTATTTCATATCCCCTAAACACCGGAGATATAAGGAGTTAATACCTAGTCAACCACTTCGAGCCTAGAAGTAGCAGTTTCCTTCGGATATTCAAACCCTTACACTCAACTTGGGGCAGGGTAGTGTTCAGTTAATCCAATCCTGCATTCGAATCAACAAAGAAAAATTCAAAAGACATGACAGTTGTTCATCATTAACCCTTGACATGGCAGTCACAATCCTCCAACAAAATCGAAAAAATCATAAGCCTACTAAGTCAAGCACCTCAAAGGGGGACTTAGGCAAAAAGTCTGGGCTATCCCGATGGATCTGACAAGCAAAATCAGTCCATGCAAAAGTTAGGGATCAAAACAAAATCATAAGAGGTCCTCAAACCCTCAGCAAAAACAAAATAAGATTCAGTGATCACCCAAAAGGGTCGCTGACATTCATCAAAACCAAAATAAGGTGACTGCCACGTCGAGCAAACCTTGAACTATCAAGCTTACACCGTTAAGCAGGTGCAAAATTAACTGAACGTAGGACTGGAGATCATCATGGAGAAGGGGTGGGTACAAATCATACTTTGAGCCTAATATCCTTTGTTTTATAACCGTGAACCAGGCCACGTTACAGCCCTCGAAAGACCTAATTGAGGCGAGGATTATTCTGAAAGCATATTATCGTAAGGTTGCGTAAATTGACTCCTCACATATTTGCTACTCATCAGCATTGGTGTTCATATCCTTGTTATATCTTTCACGCCAATCAAGTTAGCACAACGTTTGGACTAACAGTCCATTCGTCTCACTATCACAACACTTAATAAATGACATTTATTTCAAAACTTGCATGAACTTCACATTAAAATACCATTCATGAACAAACAATTTTAATTGCAAGTCAGTAGTTGGCATCAAGGAAATTCCCACACAGAGGGCAATCAAATAGGACTGGATCATTCAGCAGTCTGGATCTGAATCAAGTATACTTGGTAGCCCTATGGATCTGGGGCATTGTCATCCCGCAAATCTGGAATCAGTCAGTCATAGGAAAATCCCCAGGCATCAGTCGATTATGGGGCAAATCATTTGAGAAGCGGTTGATCAAAAGTGAATCATACCAATCAGAGGCAGACCATCCAGAGTTTCTTTGACTTGAGGATAGATCCCTCCAATATTCAATCATGATGAGTTAAGTCGCTTCAACGCTCTTTCAAGGGCAAGCTACTCCAAGAGTATATTGAAGTCAACTAACACAAGAATCGGTTAAACAATGATGAATCCTTTCGTGGTATAAACTCTGGGGCAAGCCATCTCGAGGTCGTCTCATGGCAAGTTACTCAAGCAAGTTCATCCTCATCAGTAACTGTTGAGTTCAAGACGAGTGTCGAGGAATCGTACCGTCACCTCACCCAATAACCTTAACCTTTCGAAAATGCCTTGCTGTCATCAGATTCTTTATCCCACAGCCTAAACTTGTCACCTATCAAAGTAAACCAGAACCTCCAAAGTCCAGTTCTTGTCTGACAAACCTTTAAACTAGTCCTTTTTTGGTCAACCCTTCGCTGAATACCAATTCCTGCCTGGTATATGTTAGCTTTTAAACTAGCTCCTATTTGGTCACCCTTCCTTTAGCCTACCATTTAACCAGTCCTTGTCTGGTAAACCTCGTTTCAAAGTCCATCTCTCATTTGGCAAACCACAAAATCAGTCCTCCTTTGACGGCTTGACCTTTCGCCACCAGTTCTTGTCTGGTAGCCTACCCTTCGAATACTAGCCCTCATCTGGTACTTCCAACCCAAAGTCCAATCTGCATTGGCAACCACCAAAGACCTCCACATCGGCACCTACATTTCCGATTACCCTTTCACAATCATATGCATCATACACGTCGCATTTGACATCATAAGCATCTTGCATCATATGCATACCCATAATCATAGCATACTTTCCCCAGCTCTTGCATATCCGCGTGTTAGCATTTGTATTTCCATTTATGGAACATCATTATCATCACGCATTAGCATATGCGAGTTCAGGTCCAAGATCATATTTCAAAGATTTTCAAGACCATAATCAACCCAGTCAGGGGCATTCTTCGCAAGACCGTGGGCGTTCCCTATGAAGTTGTGCAACTTTTTAAGCTTCAAAGCAACCATCTGCCCCGTCAAGGACATCTCTTGCAAGAACGTGGGGTTCTCTCACGAGATTCAAAGAATTTCAACGACGAATTCAGCCCAGCCAGGGGCGCATCATTTTTATTTATTTATTTTCTTTTTCGGAAAAATTCAGGGTCTTTTATATTTAATCATCTTCTACCTCGAAAGAACGAATGCCATGGCCTTTCGTCTTACTAGTTTTAAGCCAATTAAATAGGGGCATCTATCACACCCTAAATTTGCCCGCCAGCTTTTGTAAATATTTTTCGCATTTTTCTATTTTGCATTTTTTATTTAATTTTATGCCGTTTAGACAGGTGTCCACCCCCCGATTGGGCGTTTTTCAAATCTCGACTATTTTGCCCAATAGGAGCGTGACACGTGGCAAAAGGGTATTTTTGTTAAATTTCAATCCTTTGTTTATTTTCTCATTCTTCTTTTCAAATATTAATTTCCTCTATATGCTTGTGTTTTAACTTTTTAATTTAATTAAGTTTAGACTAATTTTTTTTCTAGAATTAAATAGCTTTTTTTAATATAATTGTTTAGAATAGGATTTAAATTTTAAATAAATTATTAAATAGTTTTTTGTTAGAATTTTGATAGTTTAATATAGATTTTAATTAATCTTTAGAATATTTTATTGTTAGAAGATAGTTTTCAAATAGGTTTATTTTATAGGTTTGTTAGACTTTTTTTAAGAATTAGTTTAAATAGGTTTTTTATTAGAATTAGAATAGATTTTGTTTAAATTAGAATAATTATTTATTTTATCTTTAGCATAGAATTTAAATTTAAAATTTCATTTTAAATAGGTTTTATTTATTGTTTATTATAAATAGTTTTAGCATAGAATATTTTTTAGTTTTTTATTATTTGTTTTTAGTAATAGGTTTGTTAATTTGTTAATCTTTTTATTATTATTTTTTGTTAATATTAATAGTTTAGAAATATGTTTATTCATTTTTAATATTATTAAGATTTTATTTTTAGTATTAGGATTAATTTATTTTTATTAATTAACAGTCAGATGTAATTTAGATTATCTTTTTAGGATTATTTTCTTTTAATTATTTATTTACTTATTAGAATATTATTTTTAGTGAAAGATATTAGTATTAGATTAATTAGGATTTATGGTAATTATTAGTATTATTAAATTAGGATTAATTTGTTTCATTGTTAATAGTCAGATTTTGTTTAGCTAAATTTTAATAATTTTGATTTTATATTTTTAGTTTATTTAGTTTTACTAGAAATTAGATTTTTAGAGTTTTCTTTTCATTTTATAAATTTCTAGAATTAAAGTTGTTTTTTAGGAAATAATTTTTTTTTTAATTAGAGTTTTTTTTTTAAGTTATTAGATTTTTTTCAAACCCACCTCTATTCTTTCAATTCCGGAAAAAATATCCTAACCCCCACCATAACAAAACAAATCCAGAATCCGTCTCTCTTTCGAAACCAAAGCTTCAAACTCACCGTCTTCAGCCACGACCCATTTTTTCACTTCCAAATAACCCATTTCAAATTCTCCAAGATCACCATCATCAACAACTCTTAAAACCTATTTCTAGTAAACCACACAATTCAACCTCCATTCCTCACCTTCCAACCAATCAAAACCATAAATCACACACAGAAAGCAGAACCAAGACTATGAATCACACGAAGAAGATGTTGGAGAGAGTTTTAGAACTGAGAGAAAGTTTGAGCGAACAAAGAGAGGGATGGGAGAGATTGGTTACGCTAACTTGTTTCTCGTTTTTTCATTTTTACCGTACAGATATAATGCTGCTCTAGTTTTAAACCGTATTCCATTTTTGCTGGCAGTTGGAACATGACTTTCTTTTCCTTTTTTTTATTGGCTGTTGTTTGAATATTGGTGGGCCTCACGGCCCAGGTAGCTTTGTATCACACACCCCCCATTGTTCATATCTCCCCTTCCTTTTTATTTTTAATGTAAATGTTTTATCCAAATTAGTTCTTTTAAATAAGTTTTTTTCTAAATATTTATTATGTATTTAGTTACTGTTATTATTATTATACATATTATTTATAGTTTTGTTTTATTTTATATAGTTTCTATAATATTAGTATATTTAGGGTTATATATATATATATATATATATATATATATATATATATATATATATATATATATATATATATATATATATATATATATATATATATATATATATATATATATATATATATATATATATATATATATATATATATATATATATATATATATATATATATATATATATATATATATATATATATATATATATATATATATATATATATATATATATATATATATATATATATATATATATATATATATATATATATATATATATATATATATATATATATATATATATATATATATATATATATATATATATATATATATATATATATATATATATATATATATATATATATATATATATATATATATATATATATATATATATATATATATAATTCTAGGTTTTAATAGATTTTCTTTTAGAGTTTCATAAGTTTAAATTATAGTTTTTGAATTATTTTATTTTTAGAGTTAAATTCCATTTCGCATTTGTTATTGGACATTTTGTCCCATTTCATCCGTTTTGGTCGATGAAGAGACTTCCTTCGATTCTCCGTCAAATTATTGATGAGGAATAAAGGATCCAAGGCCGACTTTTTCTCTTCTTTCTCATTTTGAACTTTATTTCACTTCTATCCTTTTTGGTTGATGACGAGACCTCCGTAAACCGTTATTAATCAAATTGTTGATGGATAACATTGGATCCGAGACCCTCTTTCTCTCCTCATTTCTTTTCCGATTCAATTTCATTTTGACTATTTGGATCGATGAAGTCTTGTATCCGCAGGCGTCGGATTTATCGGAGTTGATAACCTTCCCGATTTCAAATTTATGGAAGATGACCACTTGGGTCATTTTCTTTACTTTGGGATCGCGATAGGCTACCTTCGATTAATCGACATTTTGTTTATGGTTAAAATGAGATCTCATTCTTTTGTGTCCCGATTTAATCCACTAACCAATTGACGACTAACTTTTATTTTCTGTCAATATACAACTGCTTTACTTTCTGTCAAATATTAACTGCTTTATTTTTCAGTCATTTATATTCTTGTACATATTATATATTCTGTATATTATTATTATTATCCTGTAAATATTCAACTAACTTGTACATTCTTTTAAAACACTTAATAAATATGAAAACCATAAAATCCTAATTGGTGGACTGTTGATTATCTGTATCCTATGTATATCTGTCTCCGTTTTTCATCTTTTTGGCAGGTTCTCAAAATCTCTTCAATTAAGAAATAAAATTCTCTTTGTATTGAATTAAAAAGAGAGGATTGAGTGTAGACTTCTTCCTCTCCGAGTGTCGGGATACTCACTGTAGTGTGTGTGGTCTTGATACTCGTCTTTCAATACGAAGACGTCCGTATTTGCCACTCCCTTTTGCTCATAAAACCTCGATCCCGAACCGAGTATATTTTCAAATTCCTTCAATAAAGGAATCGAGTTCTCTTTGCATTGAACTAAAGAGAGAGGATTAAGTGTAGACTTCTTCCTCTCCGAGTGTCGAGATGCTCACTGTAGTGTGGGTGGTTTCGATACTCCTCTGTCAATACGAAGACACTTGTATTCTCCACACCTTCTCTCCTAAAACCTCGGTCCCGCACCGAGCGCATTTTCAAACCCTTTTCATCCTAAAAGGCTCGGTCCCATACCGAGTGCATTTTCAAAAAACACTTTAAATAAGAATCAATTTCTCTTTGTATTGAACTAAAGAGAGAGGATTGAGTGTAGACTTCTTCCTCTCCGAGTATCAGGATATTCACTATAGTGTGGGTGGTCTCGATACTCGTCTTTCAATATGATGACACGTCTTTATTCACCACCTCTCTTATCCACAACTTCCTTCCAAAACTTCTCTCTTAAAACCTCGGTCCCGTACCGAGTGCATTTTCAAACTCTTTTTTACACAAAACTTGAATGGTCATGGAGTGGTTAGGCATAGGCCTTCTCCTATCCCGAGTGCTTGACATTTACCGTAGGGTTTACAATCACAAAAGCACTTACCATTCAAAACCAAAAACACTTTAATAAGAGAATGAAGTTCTCTTTGTGTTGAACTAAAGAGAGAGGATTGAGTGTAAACTTCTTCCTCCCCGAGTGTCAGGATACTCACTGTAGTGTGTGTGGTCTTGATACTCGTCTTTCAATACGAAGACGCTACGTTCGTCACACCCTTTCATAACCAAAACTTTGAGATAAAGAATTGGGTACTACATGTAAGAGGTTACTATCCGAGGACCTATCTTGCTCCTAAAAACAACCCACAGATCAGACGTGACTTCTTGCCCCGCATGGCGAAAATTCCCTTTTCAAAAAGGATATGTTAAGTCCGTTCTACCGCAAACAGGTAACACCTAAGTCTCCTCACATGCGAGTAGCAAAACACCTAAACTGCTAGAATTCACACAATAGCATCATTCACAAAAACACCAGTTACCCGTAGTAGCACGAATTATGTTGCTCTGATTTCTCATGCCATATGATAATACGTAGGCATAAGATTGCAACAATCCTAGCAAGCACCCTTTTTTCCCACCCTTTTCCCAGAAAGGCATACTACGTTCGTTCTACCGCAAACAGGTAATGCTTAAGTCTCCTCACATGCGAGCAACAAAACACCTAAACTTCTAGAATGTGCATGATAGCATCGTCTACCAGAACTCACCCGTCAACCGTAGGCCGAACTACGGCTGCTCTGATTCTTTACTTCTTTTGAGTAAAGATACGTAGGCACAAGGGCCAAAATCCTTGCCGAGCACATTCCCCCTATATTTGTAGTTCCCCGAACTACGCCCACTACAACATTTTGAATATACAACACAAAAAAACCGTTGCAAAATCCAAAAAGGCTGTTCCCTTTACATATGAGAACGGTTTTCAGGACGTTCTAAACCAAGGTGTTGTTTTAGCCTTTAGGAACGGTTATTTAGCCAACGGAAACGCCTTGTTCAGAGTCGTTGCTGTAATTTTATATAGAGAACGGTCTAGAACAGCAACGGCTGGACGCCGTTTTCAAATTTAAACCGTTGCAATTGTTATTTATTTGAATACGACTATTTTATGGAATATAGCAACGATTCTTAGCCGTAGCCTATTCTAAACCATTCTAATAGAGGCTTAAGTTCATTTTTTCTTCATAGGTTATAACAACGCCTTCTTTACTGCAGACACACTTTGTAACTGTTGCAAAAAAGTTTATTTTATTTTATAAACCAAATAAATTTATTTATTTTTTAATAAAATAAATTTTTATTTTATTTTATAAACCTGATAATAACATCATTCACAATTTTTTTATATAATAATATTCAAATACAAAACATCTTCAAATTGAAAATGATCCAACAAAACATTTAAAAAAAAAAATCTTCAATTTTTTTATAAACCTGATCTTGCATATCGTAATGTCAACAAAACATCTTCAAATTACATATCGATCCCAATGTCAATCATCATTCATAGTCAAAATAACATCTTTAATCTATAAAATTAAACTTAAACATCTACATCTCTACATCTACGTTTCTTCATCTTCAAATTCAAAATCTTCATTTATATTATCATTCATGACCTGCAAAATAAAAATAATATAACTTAAATAAGATTATTATTTGATGACTAACTTCCTACATACACACACATATCCATACACACACATATCCAACACTTAGAATCCATACATACACATTTGCAATATACAAACCAACCATCTAATTTCATTCATATCACTTTAACACACCAATACACTATTTTCCTAACTCTTTTCCAATTTCTAACATACATAACAATACTTATTAATATGTTTCATTCATAACAGTACTTAATTGTTTCATTCACTAACTATTAATTGTTTCACTCACCTCTTTTCCAAATAATATGTTTCATTCATAACAATACTTATTAATTTATATGTTAACTAACTACCAGTAACAGTTCAATACAATTCAATACTTACTAAACAGTACTTATTAGCATAACTTATTAATTACCATTTACTGTGATGGGCTAACTACCAGTACCAGTAATAGTTCAATAGTAATAGTTCAATACTATCTACCTGTTCAATATTAATTAGCATAACTTATTAATATGTTAGCTAATTCCACCAGTTCAATATTACTAACAGTACTTATTAATTAGCATAACTTATTAATATGTTAGCTAATTCCACCAGTTCAATACTATCTACCAGTTCCTAACTCTTTTCCAATTTCTAACAGTTCTAACAATTAGCAACTAGATTTACTAACAGCATAACAGTATACAAAATCTTTATTGAGATTTAACTGTCCCGTCTCACCATCATCATACAAAATCTATTGAATAGTCATAGGGAAAATTAACAAACATACTTAGCTAATTCAATCCTTGTTACTTCTAAAGTTAAGGTATCCATCATTTAAATACCATAACTCTAAATCTCACCTTGTGCTTTCCTCTGACATGATCATAGGTCTCGACCACACCTTCATAATATCTGAAGAAAAGAATTATAAACAAAGCAAGCAACTGATACAAACACAAGTGCTGAATAATGGTATTGAGATTCTTACATCTTGTCCAATGGCCACCAGACTTTGATCCTTTTACCAACCAATGAGTCACCAAGTTTTATAGGTTCACGTCTCTATAAACAAATATTAAACAAAAAATATTCAAGAGTTATATAAACATATAAATTGCACATTAGATACTGACTTAAACTTGTTATATACCTTTATAGCAGATGATTTGTTGAAACTTTTATTAGAAGTAGCAGTTTGTCTCCTCCTTTTTTTAACTTCTATTTGAGAAGAGGATCTTCCCTCGTCTTCACAAACATTTTTGGATTTCGTGCTAGCAACTACTGATGTAGGTGGCACAACAACTTTCCCATCAAACTTTATAGATAATTTAATTGTTCTAACAGGTGCCTCATGTTTCCCTTTAGACTCCTTTCTTACACTAGGGGATTTTGAAGAAGTCTTCTCAAGTAAAGGACTCAAATTATCATTCCTTAACTTCCTAATGCTAATACTTTTCCTTGGCCGACGTCTTTTGAGGAAGCTTCCATTACGAATGTTATGATTTGTATGAGAATCAACATTTGTATTCTTATCATTTGACACTACAATTCCCTCAATAGAAGCAGGATTTTCACTAGAGGGAAAACTGCTGCTTATATCTGATTTGTTTATAGATACTTTTCCATTCTTAACTTCAGAAGATAGTGTTTGGTCGACAGTTTTGAGATTTGACAGTGTCTTACACTTTGTGGAAGTAGAGTTTTTTGAAAGTGCAAGAGCATAGCCATTGTCATGAGCCTTTTTGGACTGAGATGATTTTACAATCCAAGAGTGATCATATCCTTCCTCTGGATTCATTAAAGAATTAGGCTTACATGCTCTCTTTCTTGGAACCATATCCAGTTGAGTATCGGAGTTCATTTCCTTAACTAACTCTAAATTTCTTGTACTTGTTTTCTGATTTGTTTGTTCGGAGTTCTTAGTACACGAATGCAGTTTCCTTTTTGAACCAGAACTTTCTACAACTTCTCCATCCATAGTAGCAGCACTAGTACTTCGTATATTTGTCTCCATGTCATCTACAACTTGGACATCTCTCACACAAGTATTAACTGTTTCAAACTCTTTTGTCACCTGATTTTCAGAAATAAAGATAAATGTATTGGCCAATGCTTTGCGAAGGAAAATTTAATGATACAAAAGCTTACTGTGAAAGGAAAAAGATAATTTACGTTACAAGGTTCTTCATGAGCATCTTTAGGTACATCAAGATTGTTTTCAACTGCCTGAAACTTAAACATTGTAACACAATCAATCCTTACATCAGTTTCAAATTCTCATATGTTTTGTCTTCTATAAAGCACTTCTCAAATAGAAAACGTACAAATGATTGATTGTGTTCTTGTGATTCAGGTTTATTCTGGCAAATAGAAACTACTATTTGCGGATACTCATCAAGCGTTCTTCCAGAGGATACAACTGCTTGCATGAGATAAGGTTTAAGTTTGATAACACAATTTGTAATAACTTTCTCCCCCAAAGTCCAACAAAATGGTGAAATAGTCTGTGAAAATTAAATAAAAACCAGATTGACACAACAAAATAGATTAATAATGTACAGGAAAATACAAGTAATAATTCAAAACATGTTACCTGGTTCTCTTTTTTTACACTATCTAACAAAGGCCTAAGAAGATTCAAGGAAATATCTTCATTTTCGTCAAGTATCACAGTCATTACTTTTTCCATTGATTCAATTACATTACTCGAATGGTTTGACCTATAAATTGAGCAACCATACCTCAAGTAATTAACAAAACTAGATGGTGTAAGAAGGAAAGAAATAATGAATTCCTGAGAAAATATTCACATTCATACACACATGTCAAGCAAATTAATATTAAATATAAAATAAAATACTTCTTTATTCAATACACTCACAAAAGTTTTTTTCAGTTCTACTGATACTAAGTTTATCCAAGGGTAATTTGTACAAGATATGATGCAAATTTTGCAAAATGCTTGTTCGATAAAAAAAAAGAGTCATGATATGCATTCATCAAATAAGTGAAGCGTCATAAATTATATTAAATCTAACAAAGACATTGCTTACACTCTTTATAGAGTTGATATGCATTCATCAAATAAATATATCAAATATCAAGTCATTTTCCAGTGTTGTTATAGGAAATGACTTAGCAGAACCAATATCACATCCATGATTCATGCCCTAAAGTATCAATTACCAAAGTAACAGAAATAATGAAAAACCAAATGTAGGTAGTAAATTTCATCTAGGCACTGATTACTCAGATTGAAGGTGTGTCCGGTGTCTAACATTGACATGACACCGTCACATGTAGTTCCATTCTATCATTCAATTTTCTCTAATTATTATAGGTGCTGAAATGCCAATGTCAATGGCATGTGTCAGGTATCCGTGTATGCATCAGTGCTACATAAACCAGAAGTGAATGCGCTAACCTTATAATTCTCAGGAAATGTTGAAACATCTCCATGACCAGGTCATCACACTCAAGGTCTAGCATAATCAAGAACATTTTGATCTTTGAAAATTTTTCAAGTATGATATTTGCTTTTTCATATCTGCGGCCAGATATATGTGACAATTTTTCAAAAGCTATCACGACAAGCTTCAAAAATTAACGAACATTTCTACAATACACAAATGAGCTTGTAAGCTAGTCAAATCTACGAAATACCAGACATAGCCTAAATGGTGAGACGACAACGACAATAAACATTTTTCTACTAAACATTTTTACCTTGCTTTTTTTTCCTAACAAGTCCTCTATAGAAGTAGCAACATCAGGACCAGCATGGGTTACCTATCGAGCATCTTTGAGCTTATTATCTTCAGAAAAATTCAAGTCAGAGACATGAATGCCTGAAATTACGACGTGTTTCTCCTGAATCATTCTACCTATCAGATGTACTACGATGTGTTTCTCCAAAGTTCCTTGCCGATTAATTATCCACCCATCACTCCACTCTCCGAGCATCACCTAAGCCCTTGTCTCCATCCCTCCATCGCTCTTCATCCCTCAAACGGTCATGACGTCCACTTTCAGAGTCAAGCACGGATGGCCTAAAGACATCCTTTCTCTTATGGTCGTCATGCACATCTTCTCCATTTCCAGATGTCTTAACAATCTCTGAGTGATTGCTAAGTGATGGAGTTGAGATGGCATGGCTTTCCTGAGAAATAAATAAAATAGACTGACTTAGAAGCAATTATAAAATAATTCTCAAGTGACGTGTTCACAAAAACATTACAACCGTACACCAAAAAAAATCTATTTCAAAAAGTTGCAGGCAATTGTTACACACCACAGTTCCTGCTCCAGGTTTTCCCTCCCCTGGCTTTGGCAAAAGCCACTACGATGAGAGTGGATAGGATTCTCTGAGCCTTGGAAATCTGAACATATGTGATAAGAACTTCGGTTATTAAACCATAATTGAATTTTTTAACCAATTTCAAAAATTTTACCAAAGCAGAATCTAGGAAAAGTAAAACTATTGACATTAGTTTCACAGTGCACAGATAATCATGTAAAGAATCAGAACACAGTTTATCAGTTACTAACTATTTTTCCATCTATAGCTCTTTTCCACTAAAAGTAAATAGTATAGAATAAATAAAAAAACCTAACAGTTCATGATTTCAAACACGATGAAAAAGCATATACGTTTTAACACGGCACGAAGATCTAAGAAGCTTCTAATCCAACAAAATAATAACTAGCAGAAGCTAAGAATTAGGTTTAGGATTAAATTAAAATCGATGTTAATCGAAAGTGAGAAGAAGCTAGGGTTTAGTGGCGGCATAAGAGGCGGTGAAATCAGAGACGGAAACCTTTGGAGATCGGAAAGGGATGAGCGGTGGAGACATGGAGGGAAGTGGCGGAAGTCCGGTGAGACATGGTTGATTGGCGGCGAGAGAGGTTACAATTGCGATTGATTGAAAATAGGGTTGGGTTTGGGAGAATCTCAGAAGAAAGGATTAGGGTTACATATGGGATGAAGAACAAAATGTTAGGGTTAGAATCAATTTGGGATGAATGTTTCTTCTCTTTCTCTGTGCGCTAGAATAAATTTGGGAGGGAAATGAAAATTTTAGTCAGGTTTGGGAGGGAGAATGAAAAGTATACACATATGAGAATGGTGTTAGTAAATAATATTTTATTAAAATAATTAAAAATTATATAAGAACGGCTCTAGCCGTTGCTAATAGGAGCCGTTCACATTGTCCTCTATCAGAACGGTTTCAGGCCGTTGTATAAAATTTACAAAAAATTATATAAGCTACCGCAGCAAATTATATAAATAGTTGCCTATTACTCTCTACGAGAACAATTTTTTTACTTCCTGAAAATTAGGCGTTGCTATAGAGTAAAAATGTTGTAGTGGCCGACTCTGACTTTCTCATATCTGTTGAGAATATGTAGGTCTAGGACCGCGAAGTCCTATCGAGTCCTTTCTTCCCTAGTTACCTCTTTTTTCCCCTTATTTCTACCCTTCTTTTACCCCGTGGAACACTCTTTTATAGCATAATCTTTAAGCAAATATTATCACACGTCGACAAACAAATGGTTCCCATCGAGTACGATGGATGCGAGGGGTGCTAATACCTTCCCTTCGCATAACTGGCTTCCGAACCTGTTCATGGTTGCGAGACCATCTTATCCGTTCTTTCTTAAGGTTTTCTCGATATTTTCCTTTCCCCTCATGGGATAAATAAAGTTCGGTGGCGAATCTTCTGTCCTTTCTTTTCGCCTCCCCATCGTTGTATTTTTTGAGTAGTGATAACGGGGTTGAATTATTTTGTAATGGTCAGAAGCAAGAATTGGTGAGTTTTTCTTATGAAGGTTCCTCTGTAGAGAACATAGTCGGTACTGGTGTGTCGCATCGCTGCAAAGAGGGCTAGAAAGGACAAAAGAGTCACCACTGTTCGTTATTTATCCCAGAAGAGGGAAAGGAAACGATCAAAGAAAATCTACGAAAAGGGAGAAGACAGGTCATCGCAACCAAATCTTGGGTTTGGGAGTCGGTTACACAAGGGGAAGGTATGAGCATCCTTCACGTCCGTTGTACTCAATGGGATACATGCTTATTGACTATCTAAAGGGTTTTTATCTATCTAAGCTACAGGCCACAGGGTCAAAATAAAAGAAAAGAGACTCGATAGAGCATCGCCGCTCTATGCCTACGTATTCCCTCATGCAATGGGAAAGTCAGAGTCAACGTAGTTCGGAAAACCACGGGTGAAGGTGGGGGAAGGTTGCTCGCCAAGACATTGTCGTCTTGTTCCTACGTATCCTCATCTGGTACGAGAAATCAGAGAAAATGTAGTTTGGGCTAACACGACCACAGGTTGGTTCAAATGTTTTACCCGAGTAGGGTTAAAACTTAGTTCTAGTAGTTAGGTGTATGCTGCTCGACCATTGGAGACTTAGGCGTTACCTGTTTGTGGTAGAACCAAGAGTTAACAAAACTCTCTTTATGAAAATGGTTTCCAATTAATCCCGAACGATAAAAAGTTTGATGTTTGTTTTTGAGTCTTTTATGAAGAAGAAGTGAATTGAACTTTGTTTGTAATTCATGTTACACTAAAGACTAGGACTTAGGAGCGAATGCGTCGCATATCGTCCAAAGGACATACGCTAAACACTCTAGACAATTGAGAGGAGGCCCCCCAATCATCATTTCCTAAATTCTTAAGGCTCGTAGCGTACAACATTCATTATCCTTTATTAAGTGTCTTGAAGATGTTTTGAGATGAGAAGAGAAGACACACTCTAAAAGGGAGACTAAACTCAACCTAATGTTATCATGCAATGTACACCTATGATTGAGATGAACAAGGGAAAAACTACCCTAATGTTGTCATGCTTGGATTCAAACCTAATGTCTATCATAATCCATCTTGAACAAGAAAGATTAGAAGTCCTAAGGGAACATGGCAAAGAAGAAAGAAGAAAGAGAGATCAAACACAAATGAGAAAGAAGATAAGGATGCAAACATACAATGCAACACCAAGAAGATGAGGGAGGAAAAAGGTGTGGGGTAGCAACCACCACAAGTGCATCTCAACCTCTTCAAGCAAACAAAAGTATGCAAAACAAAATGAGAAAGGCAAACAAAGGAACTTAAAAAAGTTCAAGCCAAAAGTGAGATGAAATGGGAGAAATATAATTCCTACAACCATCAACCATCAATCACCAAAGAAAAGTGGGAGGAAAAAGTGTGGGACAGCAGCCACCACAAGCACATCTCAAACAAATAATTCTTCATACCCATGCAAAGTAAACAAAGAACACTTATCACTTTGAACAACATATACAAGAGTATGCATTCAAGTGGAAAACGAACACGCGTGTCAAAGAAATCATGATCAAACGATCAAGAATAGTGACACAATATCCAAAAAATCTCACTCCTAATGCATCATATTGATCCATGAGAATTCGAAGTGAAACGATACCAAAACAACCTTGAAAAACAGCAAAACAGGCTTGCTGGCACATTGTTAATTGGTTAACACCAGGGGTTAATCGATTAACCATTGAAAAATGTTTGAAAATTTGAATATTTGTACTGGTTAGTCGATTAACCAGTTTGCACTGGAACTGGTTAATCGATTAACACTGTACCAGCAGCAGAAAACAGCAGCTCAAAAGCACTTTTCAGCAATTAATCACTTCTCCAATAATCTAGATGATTGTATAATCAATTGTGCACGAAATTAAACCAGAAATCAATGATCCAATCAACATGTAAACACATCAAAATAGCAAGATCACAATTCACATGAATCAAATCACCAAAAGTCAATAAAAAATGAAGATCCACATCGAATATGCAAAATAAGCTCGAAATAGCATAGAATCTAGAATTCCAACCTACAAAGTGGAGAATTGCTTCGGTTAATGTTGATTCAACTTCAATTGAGCAGATCCAAGCAAGAAATCCGGAAATCCTTCAAGATCAAAGTGATTACTTGTAGTAGAAATGAAGATCCGCCAAAATTAAGCAAGAATTATCCAAATAAGCTCCTCTATATCAACTTCGAAATTCAGATCCACAATAGCACAAAAATTGGATGGAGAATTGTAGACAATAAGGAGGAAGGATGAAGGTTTTAGCTCTAGAATTCAATGATTCCAATGAAGAATCAAAGAATTCAAGGTGAGAGCTCTAATGGAGTTTGGGTGGGAAGAAAAGTTGAGAGCAAAATTCAAAGAGTGGGAGTGAATTCTGAAAATGAAATGAAATTATGAAGGATTGTGTGTGTGAGGTTTGAAGCAAATCATTTAAATATGCTCTAGGTTTGGGAGTAGAATGTGGTTTGGAGTGTGGTTATGAAAATTGGAATGGGATTAGGAATGGGAAATTGGAGGGAATTTCAATTAATTTGAAAACTAATCAAAATTCAAAGTGGTTCTAGATCCTTCCTCTGGTGTAAAATCAATTTCTCAAGTGATCAAATTGGACCCCCAAAGTGAATTCCATTAAAAATTCACGTGCAGAGGCAAAATTTGCCTTGGATAATCGGTTAACCCTATGGGTTAATCGATTAACACCTTCAAAAAATTTCAAATTTGACCTGATTTTGACTTGGTTAATCGGTTAACACCTTCAAAATTTGAATTTTGGCGCCTTTTGGAGGGAAATCTGCACATTTGCCCTTTTTCAACCGTTTTAAGCCCTGTTCAGCCTCTGAAACTTGATCTTGAATACTATAATGGTGAGAATGCTTGAGATAGCCTGAATGATGCCTTTTGATCTAAAAATATCCTGCAAAATAAAATAAAATCGGTCGCTTGATCGCCGGGCAAAATAAATGCCGGAACTGATGCTCGATGTTCAAACTCTTGCACCGAAAGAGAACTCTGAGCCACAGGAAAACCTTGATCCCATGCCTCGAGAACAAATGTTATGATATGCAGAAATGTAATAAATGCAAAGAAAACATAAGCCAAGTACAAGAAATGATTGGTCAAATTTTGGGGTACAACATGGTGGCATCACAAGAAGCGGCAGGATTTTCTCCTCGCCATAGAATATTATTGATAAAGGAAAGGGGAAGGTTGTGGTAGAGGAAGAAGTTCAACAACAAGGGGAGAAAGACTCTTTGGCTAAAGAAACTGAAGAATTTATGAGACTTATTCTTGAAAGTGATTACAAGACCGTGGATCACTTGCATCAGACACCGTCTAAGATTTCTATCCTATCATTATTGTTGTGCTCAGAGGCACACATAAATGCTCTGCTGAAGATCTTGTGGCATTTGTGCCACATGATTTTTCTATTAATCAATTGGAAGGAGTGGTGGCCCATGTAAATGCTGGTAATGGTTTGGGCTTCACTGACTTGGACTTAACTCCTGCCTAGAGAAAACATAACCAAGCTCTGCACATATCCATAGAGTGTAGGGGAGCTGTTTTATCCCATGTGCTAGTTGATACAAGATCCTTACTGAATGTGTTACCGAAGAAAGCACTAATGAAGTTAGATACTCAAGGCTTAATCTACACGCCAAGTGATTTGGTGGTAAGGGCGTTTGATGGGACCGAGAGGTTGGTATTTGGTGAGATTACATTACCAATTCAGGTGGGACCAGAGGTTTTTGATGCAGTCTTTTATATCATAGACATCCAGCCGACCTATAGTTTTTTGCTTGGCCGACCTTGGATACATGCTGTTGGGGTAGTCACCTCGACTTTACATCAGAAGTTGAAGTATATGGTGGAAGTGAAGGTTGTTACTGTCTGTGGAGAGTAGGATATTATGATCAGTCATCTGTCATTATTTAAGTATATGGAAGTAGATGGAGAGGTTCGTGAGACGTTGTGTTAGGATTTTGAAACAGTACAGATTCAGAAGAGGCCTCCTATAGAAGACAAAAGTCCATAGATTTCAATGTCCTCGTTTAAGAAGGTCTGTGCTATTGTAGAATTCGATTCTTCGCAGAAGTGGGGCCAAGTTCTCAATGTTCCGAATAAGAAAGACAAGTTTGGTTTGGGTTATAAGCCGTCCAGCTCTTCTCAAAAGTGCTCCAAGGTACAGAGGACCAGTACAGTTCACCAGTGGCAGTGTTATATACGACATGATTAATGTTATTGGGGAAGACGAAGGAGACAATGATTGTGATATGGATGCTTGGGTTCGTCCATGTGTCCCCGGGAAAAAGATTCGCAACTAGTCTATGGAGGAGGTCATACAAGTCAGCTCAGAAGCGTAAATTCCCATCTTTTTGATTATGCTTAGTCCCGCGCTCTGCCCAAGGCGTAATGACTTTTTTGTGGGGCTCTTTTCCTGACATTTAACTTTATCATGAATAAAAGACGTCCTTTTTTTGCATTCAAATTTGTGATCTATGTTTTTCTTGTTTTATTTTTATACACTTTTATAAACAAAAAGGTGGAAATATGTTTGTGTTTGTTCATATATCATGATCATCATAAAACATCAATCATGCAGATTGTACATATCAGATATCATCGATCATGATTCGGCTATGACTTCATATGATTTTGATAATCTCATTTATCAACCTGAAGAAGAGACTGATGAAGATGTGACCTACCTGAGGAACTGGCCAGACTACTCAAACAGCAGGAAAGGATCATTTTGCCTCATCAAGAGGATATTGAAGTTATCAATCTAGGTACCGAGGACGACAAGAAAGAAGTTAGAGTTAGGGCTGCCCAGAAAGACGATGTCAAGAGAAGATTGATGGAAATGCTTCATGAGTATAGAGATATCTTCGCTTGGTCGTACTAAGACATGTCTGGGCTGGATACAGATATTGTGGTACACCGTCTACCTCTTCGAGAAGAATGCCCGCTTGTGAAGCAAAAGTTGAGGAGAACCAGACCTGATATGGCAGTCAAGATCAAAGAGGAAGTTCACAAGCAGTTAGATGTTGGTTTCCTTGCCGTTACCACTTACCCTCCGTGGGTCGCTAATATTGTTCCTGTGCCTAAGAAAGATGGAAAGATTAGGATGTGCATTGATTATCTGGATTTGAATAGAGCGAGCCCAAAATATGACTTCCTGCTCCCTCATATTGATGTTTTGGTTGATAATACAACTCAATATTCAGTGTTTTCATTCATGGACGGTTTCTCTGGGTATAACCAAATCAAAATGGCCCCAGAGGACATGGAAAAAACTACTTTCATCACACCTTGGGGGACTTTTTGCTATAAAGTTATGCCTTTTAGATTGAAAAATGCAGGGGCAACCTATCAGCGGGCAATGGTGACTCTCTTTCATGATATGATTCATCATGAGATCGAAGTGTATGTTGCTGACATGATTGCGAAGTCACAGACGGAGGAAGGACATCTGGTCAATCTTTTGAAGCTATTTGAGAGGTTAAGGAAATTTAGGTTGAGGTTGAACCCAAATAAGTGCACCTTCGGAGTGAGGTCTGGAAAGCTATTGGGGTTCATTATCAGTGAAAAAGGAATTGAGGTAGATCCTGCCAAAATAAAAGCTATACAAGAAATGCCTAAGCCGAAAACAGAGAAAGTGGTTCGTGGTTTCCTGGGGAGATTGAACTATATTGCAAGGTTCATATCTCACCTTACAGCCACTTGTGAACCAATATTCAAATTGCTAAAGAAAGATCAAGCGGTCGTCTGGAACGAAAACTGTTAAAGGGCATTTGAGAAAATAAAAGAATATTTGCAAGAACCTCCAATGTTAATGCCTTCGGTTGCGGGGAAACCCCTGATAATGTATCTCACGGTTCTTGAGAATTCAATGGGTCGTGTGCTCGGTCAACACGACGAGACAGGTAGAAAATAACATGCTATCTACTACCTGATTAAAAAATTCACTGATTGTGAGTCGAGGTACTCAATGCTGGAGAAAACATGTTGTGCACTTGCTTGGGCAGCCAAATGCCTAAGGCAGTACATGTTAAATCACACAACCATGTTGATTTCGAAGGTGGATCCAATTAAATACGTGTTTGAGAAGAAAGCACTTTCTGGAAGAATTCCTAGATGGCAAACGGTTTTAATAGAACACGATGTTCAATATGTTTCCCAGAAAGCTATCAAAGGGAGTGTATTGTCAGAGTATTTGGCTGAACAGCCTATTGAGGATTATCAACCTATGAGATTTGAATTTCCTGATGAAAATATAATGTTTTTGAGGATGAAAGATTGTGATGAGCCTCTACCTGATGAGGGTCTAGAAATTGGGTCTTAGTGGAAATTGGTTTTCGACGGTGCTGTTAATTCGTACAACAATGGAATCGGGGCAATTATTACAACTTCTCATGATTCTCACATACTGTTCACCACCCGATTAACGTTTGCTTGCACGAATAATGAGGCTGAATATGAAGCATGCATCATGGGTCTAGAAGAAGCTATTGATTTGACAATCAAGAATTTGGATGTGTATGGTGATTCGACATTGGTCGTCAACCAGATTAAAGGAGAGTGGGAGACGCGCCAGGCCAATCTGGTACCTTACAAGAACTATGACAAAAGATTATTGCTTTTGTTTGATAGGGTTGAGTTTCATCATGTACCAGGGGTTGAAAATTAGATGGCAGACGCTTTGGCAACGTTATCATTAATGTATAAGGTGAATTTTTAGAATGAAGCTCCAACAATCACTATCATGCGCCTTGATAGGCTAGCTTTTGTATTTGCAGTAGAAAAAGTGCCAGATGGGAGGCCTTGGTACTTTGACATCAGACATTTACTCAAGACTCAAGAGTATCTACCTGGGGTATCAAGTAAAGAAATAAGACTTTGAGGAGACTGTTGGGTAATTTCTACTTGAACAAGGACCATGTGCTGTATAAGAGAAACTTCGATATGGTATTGTTGCGTTGTGTGAATGAAAATGAAGCAAGCTTGATGATGGAAGAGGTCCACGGAGGTTCTTTTGGTACACATGTTAGTGGACACGCGATGTCTAGAAAACTGTTGAGAGCGAGATGTTACTGGATGACCATGGAGTCCGACTGTTTTAAATATGCCAGGAAATGCCAAAAGTGTCAAATTTATGCCGATAAGATGCATGTGCCACCAAGTCCTCTTAATGTTTTGACATCTTCTTGGCCCTTTTCTATGTGGGGCATTGACATGATTGGGAAGATTGAACCAACAACCTCCAACTGACATCGTTTCATTCTGGTCGCCATTGATTATTTCACCAAGTGGGTAGAAGCAACTTCTTTCGCCAATGCTACAAAGGAGGTGGTAGCCCGTTTTATAAAGAAGGACCTTATCTTCCGATATGGGATATCAGAACGAATCATTACTGACAATGGTTCAAATTTGAATAATAAGATGATGAAAGAATTGTGCTAGAGTTGTAAAATTGAACACCACAACTCTTCGTCGTACCGTCCAAAGATAAATGGTGATGTTGAGGCACCAAATAAGAATATCAAGAAGATTGTGCAGAAAATGGTGGTGACTTATAAAGATTGCCATGAGATGTTGCCCTTTGCTTTACATGGTTATCGCACTTCAGTGCATACAACTACTGGGGAAACACCTTTCTCGCTGGTATATGGTGTTGCACCCCAAAATTTGCCCAACTTTTTTCTAACTTGGTTTAAGTTTCATTGCATTTTCATAGAATTAGCACTTGCATACCATTGTTCATTTACAGGGGATTGAGAGAGGTGTACCTAGTAAGAGGAGATTACCAAAGTTTCCAAGCCTAAGAAATAGGTCTTGTTCAAGCTATCAAGTGCTTATCATCATCAGAAGAAAGTCAAAGTTCTTTGAAAAAGACAAATGAATGAGTATGGTCCACCTCCTATCTTGGAGGCCATGTGAGGTTCATCAAATGATATTGGGTCCATGATTATGGATGGAGAACATTATATAAGCTCATTGAATGTCTTAAGGGTCATTAAGAATCTTGTTCTACTCATTATATCAAGTGCAAGAAGCCCCAGTCAAAGGTGGTGCAGTTAGGGTTTTCATCTGGTCAACCCTAAGTCAACTATGAAGTTGAAGGAGATTAAGACTCAATTCCAAGTCTCTATGATCATGGAATGCTGTGTTGAGGCATCTAAGAAGTTATTCCAAGATCAAATAAAGAAGAATCAAGAGTGTGAGAAGTTGCTGAGCCAACGTTTCTAAGCTTATCAGTGTAAAATCCCCTATTTATTGCCTAACTTCAAGACCACATATCTCAAGATACAAGTCTCATATCACCTTGACTCCAATATGAAACTCGTAGAGAATGTTTCTAGATTTCCTTTGAGTACAAGAACACATCCATTGGGTTTCTAGAACTCAAGTTATGATGCTGACAAGTTATGGGTCCTCAGATGGATGTGATTTTGGTCAACAAAATCTACCAACTTCCAAGACATTTTTGACCTAGAAGGAGGTTTCTCCTCACTTTGACCCAAACATGAATGTTTTTCCTTATGATCGTATCTTTCCAAAAAGTCCTAGAAGTCCTTCATCTGATTTGTAGAGCTCAAGATATGAAGCTTGCAAGGCAGGGGTATTTTGGGAAGCTTTGATTATAGGTCATTTGGTTATAGGTCAATTTCACAACTTTGCACACTTCAAATGGAACTTTCTCCAACATCAAATTTGCTTCAAATAAACTCAATTACATCACCAAAAAATCACTTGTCATGGGTTTGGCTTGAATTGGAAGAATGGTGAAGGAATTTCCATGAAAAAGAACTTGAAAACCATGATTTGGATTAAATTCATTTTGAACCATCACATGACATGTTTATGCATTTTTTGAGTCTCCAAAACCTACCAAATGAGATGCCAAAATCATAAATAAAATTTGAGGCCATTTTCATGTGTAAGTTCAAAGTTGCTTCAAGCTTAAGGTACACATCCAATATCCACCATTAAGATCATTTCAAGGGCCAATTCATATCCCTCTGATCAGAATACACCACAAGCAAGCTAGATGAAAAAAGATCACAGCCATTGGAGCTCTGTTTCGTGTGCAATTTTGGAGCTTCAAACCAAGTTTTTGGACTTTCCCAATTACCACAAACAGGCCTTGATTGGGCCTCCTTTCAATCTGGATCCATTGTATATAATTTCTAGATGCTTCACAAATGTTCAGAAGTGGATTTTGGAGCAGAATTGGAGGCACTCTGTTAGGTAACTTATCCTTCAAAGATTCTCTCTGATCATGCAATAATCAACTGCCATTTTCAAAGATTCATGATCCCCTAGCATCCTAGATTGTTTCTGGATTGAATTGGCATATGTTTGTGATGATTCTTGAATATTTCTCAAATCTTGTTCGATTCGTATTGGTTGATTCTTGAGAGATAAATGACTAAAAACCCTATATTCTTAAACTGTGTGATGAGGCGATCATTTTAGACACAAAAATTAGGTCTTTTGGTGAGGTTTTGGAAGTAGCACTGTAGCGTGCTTGAATGGAGAAGACGATCGGAGCCACCATGCTCCGTCGTCTGCAACATTCCCTCCACCAGTGATATTCAAACCCCAGGCGCCTATGTGGATGCCACCTCGTGCTCCTGACTTTTTGACTAAACATGATCAAACGGATATGATTACATCTGAAGCGCATTTGACCAATTGACCTGCCAGCGTGTTTCCTTTGAACGCATCGTTTCATTAAAGCCCTGATGCCTTTAGATCATGAGCCTTGTTAGCTAATCACACCCCCCTGCGTGCTAGCCCACGGAATTAACTTGTTTTGTTTGCTATCTGCACCCAGCTTTTTTCCATTTAGTTTTCTTTTTCTTATTTTTTTTCCATTTTATTTCTGTTTGATTTTTAATTCAAAGAAAATACCTCAAATATGCTAAAAAATCATACAAAAATATTTTCCCACATTTTATCACGTTATTTGATTTTACAAAATTTTTGATTAATTTTCTAAGCCATTTTTCAATTAAAATTGATTTTTTCATTTTGAGGTATTTTATGTGAATTGAAAAATGCATATCTTTTGTTCTTGATTTTATTTTGTGATGAAATATTCATATAATTGGCTGATTTTTCTTGCGCATACTCTTGACATGTTGAGTGATTTTTTAAACATTTTGCGCCTAGTTTTAGTACCATTTGGTTAGGGTTTTAGTTGGATTTTTAGGACCCTCGATTTGCATTAGTTTTTAGGGTATCCCTTTGAACTTCATTTCTGTTTGCATAGTTGTGCTTGGATTTGGCTCCCACACTTTTGACCCCTGGTTCCTAACACCTTAGGGGTCATCTAGGATTTTATTTGGCATTTTTTTGGATATCTGTGCTATTTTTAGTGTATCTTTCATTCTAGCATACCCTTGTATGGTTTTCACACCAATACATGAAATAATGTGTTTCTTAATTGCGTTTTGTGCAATGTTTGAGCCTCTAATTTTTTTGTATTCATATTATATACATGTTAAGGTGTTTTTATATTCAATTTTGGGTTCTAATTGTGTTCCTAACTTGTTTAAGTTTATACTTCTTTTGACCTATCTTTTAGGATTCCATATGGGCATGTATGTGAATGTTTACACTCTTTTTACATGATTTGTTTGCACTCTTTGGTGCATTTTTTTCAATTACTGTGAGTACATTCTACCCTCATCTATACTTCTGTCCTAGGACTTTAGGACCCTATTTATGGAAGCTTAATCCCTCATTTGGAGGAATTTGAAGCATGCCATAAGTAGTGAGCCTTTGAGGACCATTTGTGTGATTTGTGTGCATATTGGATGTAGTATGTTTGGTTTGTTAGGACACAGATTGGTTCTTAATAATAACTCTTTGTTTTGATGATAACTGTTAGGAAATTTTATATTTAAGAATTATATACTCTAAAATTTGCTTGTAAGTTTTACTGCAGATTGAAATGAAATTAACTCTCTAGAAGAAAATCTGAAGTATATACAAGAAATTATCCTGACTCTGAAGCGCCAGATGCACTCATTAGAAGATTCTGATTGCTCTTTACAGAAGATCCTGAGCGTAGTCTCCAAAAGGATCTGAAGCAAGAAGCTCCAGAACATTCTGAAGCAGAAGCATCTGAAGCTAGTCAGAAGCATCTGAAGCTGAAGCATCTGAAGCAAAGAAGAATACTATATGAAGAGTTTCTCAAAGCATAATTCTACAGAAGTTTCTGAAAGTACTAATGCTGCCAAGTACTGAAGTTCTGTGTCAAATATGCTCTGATGATCAACACGCTGAAAGCACACATGCTGCAGAAGACTCTGATACAACAAGGTTCTGAACATCATTAGAAGACTCTGACTCAATCAGATTCTGAAGAACTTGCTGAAAACTGAAGAAGAAATATTCAAAGATTATATCCGTTGGAGTAAATCAACGTCTCTTTCCTCATTTGTGCTAGACACAATAACACAGACAAAAAGGATTTTTCTGTGCTATCTACTTCTAGGAAAGGTCACTTGATGTGAAGACAAAAAGGCTCAGACCTTTTTGGGACTCTCTTTTCAACGCTCAGCTACCTTGGATCAGCTGCCTATAAAAGGAAGACTCCACCAAATTCTTCAGTGACACAATTTGCTGAAAAGAAATCATAATATTCAAAGCTCTCATTCTTTCATATTCTTCTTAGAATTTCTTGTACTTAAACTTAAGAGAAAAATCACTGTTGTGATAAAAGCTTTATAGAAGCATTAATACTCTTGTATTTGATTTACATTGATTGTAAAGGTTTTCCTTAAGAGGATTCAGTTGGAATCAGTAGCTCTTGAGAAGACTAAGAACAGTTGTTCTTAGGTGTTACTATTGTAATCTGTTTGATTAAATAGTGGATTAAGTCCTTGTTGAGAAAGGCAAATCACTCTAGGAAGGGTGGACTGGAGTAGTTGTTTTAAACGAACCAGGATAAAAATAATTGTGTGATTATTTTTTAAGTCTTAATCTTTCATACTTATTCAACCCCCTTCTAAGTATTATCTCACCTTCATGGTTGAGTAGCCCTTGTGAGTTACCTTGGTTCTCACTTTGCTTCCCATCATCTCATTCAATCCTCTCCTTATTTCCCTTTCATGTGTTATGATTTTGTGCATTAGAATTGAGGTATGCATGTTGTAAGCTTTTATCCTTCTTTTCTTCCCTTATTCATTAATAAAGGTTGAGATGAGCTTGTGGAGGTTTTCACCCCACACTATTTCCTCCCTTTACTTGTGTGTTATTTTCTCTTTGTGCACTTCTTACTTGCATTAATAAAGGTTGAGATGTGCTTGTGGAGGTTTTCACTCCACACTATTTCCTCCCTTTGCTTGTGTGTTGCATTGCATATGCATTCATTCATTCTTATCTCATGTCTTATATCATGTTCCCTTCTTCTCTTTTCTTACCATGCTCCCCCAGGACTTCCAATCTCCTTATTTAAGGATGATTGTGATAGACACTAGGTTTCAATCCATGTATGAGAACATTAAGTAGATTCCCTTTAACCTCAACTATAGGTCCATCTTGCATGACAACTACTAGGTTTTGAACCAGTTTCCCTTTAGTTTGTCCTCTTTCTTTTTCTCATCTCAAAACAACTTCAAAATACTTAATAAAGGCTAATGAATATTGTGCACTATGAGCCTTAAGCACTTAGGAAATGATTATTGGGGGGTTTCCTCTTGATGGCCTAGAGTGTTTAGTGTTCACCATTTGGGTGATGTGCGACGCATTCGCTCCCAGGTCATAGTCTCTAGTACAATATGAATTACAAACAATTCAAAAACACTTCTCCTTTAAAGACACAAAAACAAATGATCAAACTTCACTTTGTCCTTTTGGACCCTTAATAATGGAAAAACTTTTCATAAAAATAGTTTCGTTAACTCTTAGTTCTACCGCAAACAGGTAACGCCTAAGCCTCCAATGGTCGAGATGCATGCACCTAACTGCTAGAACTGTTTGTTAACCCTACTCGGGTAAAAACTTTTGAACCAACCGGTGTTCTTATTTGCCTGAACTACGTTTGCTCTGATTTCTCGTACCGTGCGAGAATACGTAGGCACAAGACGACGATGTCTTGGCGAGCTACCCATCCCCCCTTTGATATGTTTGAATCCCTAAAAATGACTCATGAGGCAAATTCTCAAGTTAAGGAGACAAAAGCTCTGGCTCTGATCCAGAAGTATGAGGCCTTCAAAATGGAAGACTCTGAATCTGTTGAAGCCATGTTCTCCAGATTTCAGATACTCATAGCTGGGCTGAAAGTTTTGGACAAGGGATACTCTACATCAGATCATGTAAAGAAAATCATCAGAAGTTTGCCTACCAGATGGAGACCAATGGTGACTGCCTTGAAGATGGCTAAAGATCTGAACAAGATCTCTCTAAAAGAACTCATCAGCTCACTGAGGAGCCATGAGATTGAGCTTGAGGAAGATGAACCTCAGAAGAAAGAAAAAGGTAAATCTGTTGCATTAAAATCTAACAAAACTGCTAAAGCTTTGCAGGTCATTCAAGAAAGCTCTAAAGAATCTTCTTCTGAAGAAGAAGATGAGTTATCCATGTTGTCCAGAAGGATCAACAGACTCTGGAAGCACAAGGGAAAGAAGTTCAACAACTTCAGAAGATCTGATAATAGAAAGGAATCTTCTGGACACAGAAGATCTGGCAAGAAAGAAGTTGTGTGCTATGAGTGCAAAGAACCTGGGCACTACAAGAATGATTGCCCCAAACTTCAGAAAGAAAAACCCAAGAAGAAGTTTAACAAAAAGAAGAAGGTTCTGATGGCAACATGGGATGACTCAGATGAATCTGAATCATCTTCTGAATCAGAAGAAGAATGTGCCAATGTTGCACTGATGGCCAGCATAGAGGATCAAGAGGAAGGTACCTCAGGATATGAATCAGATTCTGAATCTGATGATGACGCAGAAGAGGTAATGGCTAAACTTACCAAAGAAGAACTTATAAAAGTTTTAATAGAAGTTCTTAAAAGTTATAACAATATCAAACTCAAATACAAGAAGCTGAAAAGCAATCTTGAATCTGAGATTGATCTTCTGAAGACAGAACTTGTTGAGCAAAAAGAAATTAATCTGAAAATCAAAAATGACTTTGAAATAACTCAACAAGAATCTGAATCTGAGACTAAGTCATGTGAAAACATTTTAGAAAAATATGACTCTAGCTTTCAGAGATTTCTTACTAAGAGCATAGACAGAAGCAAGATGGCTTCCATGATCTATGGTGTTAGTGGAAACAACAGAAGAGGTATTGGATATGAATCTTCATCTGGAAGCAATCCAAAACCTGTTGACAAACTTTTCATCAAGAAGACACCTCTGTATTCTCAATTTAAATTTGGTCACTTAAATGACATTAAACACACAAGCTCTGAGAAGAATACTTATGTGTTTAAACCCAAGGCAAGTCAGAATAAACATTATGTTGAAAAACAGAAGTTTAGACAAACCTACAAACCAACTAACCCAAAAGGACCCAAGAAGATCTGGGTACCTAAAAACAAAATAATTCCTGTTGCAGATGTTCTTAGCAGCAAGGTCAGGACACCAATCATGGTACCTGGACTCTAGATGCTCACGACACATGACAGGAGAAAAGTCTATGTTCCAAAGCCTGGAACTTAGATCTGGAGGTGACGTGAAGTTTGGAGGGAACCAGAAGGGCAAGATCATTGGATCTGGCACTATTGGAAATGGTAAACTTCCCTCTATTACTAATGTTTTACTTGTTGAAGGGTTAAAGCATAACTTATTGTCCATAAGTCAATTAAGTGACAATGGTTATGATATTACCTTTAATCAAAAATGTTGTAAAGCTATTAGTCAAAAGGATGGCTCTATCCTATTTAGTGGTAAGAGGAAAAACAAAATTTATAAAATAAATCTTTCTGAACTTAAAGTTCAAAATGTTAAATGCCTCTTGTCTGTTAATGAAGAGCAATGGGTCTGGCACAGAAGATTGGGCCATATTAACATGAGACGTACATCTCAGATTAATAAACTTAATCTTGTCAGAGGACTCCCTAATCTGAAGTTCACTTCAGATGCTCTTTGTGAAGCATGCCAGAAAGGGAAGTTTTCAAAAGCATCTTTCAAATCAAAAAATGTTGTTTCTACTTCTAAACCACTAGAATTACTTCATATTGATCTGTTTGGACCAGTGAAAACTGCATCCATCAGAGGCAAGAAGTATGGATTAGTCATTGTTGATGACTTTAGTAGATGGACATGGGTAAAGTTCTTAAAACACAAGGATGAGTCACATTCTGTGTTCTTTGACTTCTGCAAGCAAGTCCAGAATGAAAAGAATTTCAAAATTATAAAAGTCAGAAGTGATCATGGTGGTGAATTTGAAAATAAATATTTTGAAAAATATTTTTCTGAAAATGGCATTGCTCATGATTTTTCCTGTCCTAGAACTCCACAACAGAATGGGGTTGTAGAGAGGAAAAACAGAACTTTGCAAGAAATGGCCAGAACCATGATCAATGAGACAAATCTGGCAAAACATTTTTGGGCAGAAGCAATCAATACAGCCTGTTACATTCAGAACAGAGTGTCTGTTAGACCTCTTATGAAGAAGACTCCTTATGAACTGTGGAAGAACAAAAAGCCCAACATTTCATATTTTCATCCTTTTGGATGTATTTGCTATATGTTAAACACTAAGGAAAATCTGAGCAAGTTTGATTCCAAAGCACAGAAGTGTTTCATGCTTGGGTATTTTGAACGCTCTAAAGGCTACAGAGTATACAACACTGAGACACAGATTATGGAAGAATCCATTCATGTCAGATTTGATGATAAGCTTGGCTCTGAAAAGCCAAAGCAAGTTGATAACTCTGCAGATAGAGAAGTAGTCTTTATTGACTCTGAAGTTCCAGAAGCAGACAAAATTCAAGTGAAGGAACCAGAAGCAACTCCAGATGCTACTCCTTTAACTTCTCAGATGAATAATCTAAACATTTCTGAAGAGTCAACTATTAGAGGATCATCATCCAGAATTAAAGCTTCTCATCCAGAGGATGTCATTATTGGAAAGAAGGATGATCCCATCAGAACAAGATCCTTTCTAAGATCATCTGAAGCATCACTATTTGGACTAGTGTCAGAAATTGAACCCTCTTCTGTAGAAGAAGCTCTGCAAGACAATGATTGGATTATTGCCATGCAAGAAGAGCTAAATCAATTCAGCAGAAATGATGTATGGGATCTAGTTCAAAGACCTCAAGGATTCAATATTATTGGTACAAAATGGGTCTTCAAAAATAAGCTAAATGAGAAAGGAGAAATTGAGAGGAATAAGGCAAGGCTGGTTGCTCAAGGGTACAGTCAGCAAGAAGGTATTGATTACACTGAGACATATGCTCCAGTGGAAAGGTTAGAATCTATACGCCTTCTTATTTCCTTTGCTGCACAAAATAACATCACTCTGTATCAGATGGATGTTAAAAGTGCCTTTCTTAATGGTATTATAGAAGAAGAAGTTTATGTCCACCAACCTCCTGGTTTTGAAAATGAAAAATTTCCAGATCATGTTTTCAAATTAAATAAATCTCTATATGGTTTAAAACAAGCTCCCAGAGCTTGGTATGAGAGATTGAGCAATTTTCTTCTGGAGAAGAATTTCATCAGAGGCAAAGTGGATACAACTCTCTTTTGTAAAACAATTAAGAAAGATCTTCTAATTTGCCAAATTTATGTAGATGATATTATTTTTGGATCAACAAATATTATGCTTGGAAAGGAGTTTGCTACATGTATGCAGGCAGAATTTGAAATGAGCATGATGGGAGAACTCAGATTCTTTCTAGGAATCCAAGTTAATCAAACTCCACAGTGCACCTACATACATCAGACAAAGTATGTTAAAGAACTTCTGAAGAAATTCAACATGTCTGACAGTAAGCTGGCAAAGACTCCAATGCATCCTACTAGATCACTTGGCAAAGAAGAGGTAAGTAAGAAAGTAGACCAGAAGCTCTACAGAGGTATGATTGGCTCTCTTCTTTATCTTACTGCTTCTAGACCTGACATATTGTTCAGTGTTTGTCTGTGTGCTAGATTCCAATCAGATCCTAGAGAATCACACTTGACAGCTGTCAAGAGGATTCTAAGGTATCTAAAAGGTACTTCTAATGTGGGTTTGTGTTACAGAAAATCTGATGATTTCAAATTAGTTGGATTCTGTGATGCTGACTACGCTGGAGACAGAGTGGAAAGAAAAAGTACTTCTGGAAGTTGTCAATTTCTAGGAAGAAATCTAATCTCCTGGTACAGCAAGAAGCAACCCACAATTGCACTTTCAACCCACAATTGCACTTTCAACCTGTAGCACGCAGATGCTCTGGATGAAGAGTCAACTAGAAGATTATCAAATTTTTGAAAGTAACATTTCTATCTTTTGTGATAATACTCCTACTATATGTTTGTCCAAGAATCCCATTTTACATTCTAAGGCAAAACATATAGAAATTAAGCATCATTTCATCAGAGACTATGTTCAGAAGGGAATCATAAATTTAGCCTTTGTTGATACAGATCATCAATGGGCAGATATTTTTACAAAACCCCTTGTTGAAGATAGATTCAATTTTATTCTGAAAAATATTGGTATGGATTTTTGTCCAGAATGATATTTATTAGAAGCAAATTTTTACAGATGCAAAAATGTTTAATGCTCTGAAGTATTTCTTCTGATTGTTTATTTTATTCTGATCAATATTTCTTTTGTCAATCTTTAGAAGATCTGAACGTTGGCTAACGTTTCATTTCTTAAGAGAATTCAGAACAACATGCAAGCAAACACGTGTCACACCAAATCTGAAGAGGTGGCGTGTACATAATTGAAGAGACGTTTGAGGTGAAGTTTGAATAGTAAGAATCTTGGTTTTCCCCCCAAATTGTCAGAAGCAATTAATGTTTTGAAATGATTTTTATTTTCTTCATTTAATGCTTGTTCAAACGTGCATATTTCTGACTGTTGATTTGCCTAAGTGTTTTAGTATATATACTTGTCTTGTATTCACTTTCACACTTTTCACACTCTCAGAAATTACATGCGTTTTCATCTCCTCTTTTCTCTGCATAAAAACCTTATACCTAAGCGTTTGACAAAGCATTCTTCAATGGCAACTTCATCATCAACAATTGCTCAATTTCAATCTACTATGGCAGCTGTAACTTCAGAAAACTTGGGTGTTGCTCCCTATTCTCCTCCCAAAAGAACACTTCTAACGCATGTTGATAAATTGGAAGTTCTATGTGAATCTATGGTTGAGTTTGATTCTCTGGCAGAAAATGGGTTTGAGTTTCGTTCCATCATTGGAGCTCAAGGATGGGTTAAGTATTTTGATAGGCTCTTTGGACCAGTTTACCCTCTCCTTGTGAAAGAATTCTGGATCCATGCATCAGTTTATCCCAAGTTCATCTTATCTTCTGTGCTGGGAAAAGAAATTATTATCACAGAAGATCTGATAAGAAAATTGATAGGTTATGAAGAAACAGATGGTGTTTCCCACTTGCCAGCTGGGTGTGTGGACATGGATGAGGTTTATGAAGAAGTAATGACTGCTGGTCAAGCTTCTAACAAATTCAAAGATCTGAAGCCTGATTACAAGATCTGGGCCAAGATCTTCATGGGATGCATCCACCACAGGAAGTCAACCAATTCTCCAGACTATGTCAATAATGAACAACTCTATTTCATGTATTGCCTTAGCCAGAGCACCAAGGTAGATCTTCCATACATTCTGTTTATGCATCTGTGGAACCATATCAATGCATCTAGAGAATATGTGAAAGAGAAAGGACAGAAGATCAGAACTTGGATCCCCTTTGGAAGGTTGATCTCAGATCTTCTTACTGAGAATGGTTTGGTAACTGCTCTGTACGCTGCTGGAGTTACAGAGGAATTAGAATTTATAATGGGAAAGCCTCTGAATGCTAAAAGTCTTCTGAGACTCAAAATTGTTGATGAACTCACAACAGCTCCCAAGAAGCTAAATATGTCAGAATTGAATAAGAGGGTTCCTGTAGATGACTTTCCTTTATTCTTTGCTGAAGAGCCCAGACATATAGTGGTTATGTATATTGATGAATGCAAGAAGGAAGGAAAACCTGTTCCTGCTAATGTGATTCAGCTAGCTAGACAACCTCTACCAGATGCAGGAGAAGAAGAAGCACAACTCCAGAGGAAAAGGACTCAGCCTGTAGAAGAATCTGCACCTGCTCAGAAGAAGGTCAAGATTGCTGAGAAGCCCAAGAAGCTCTTGAAGAGAAAAGATTCTGAAGATGCTGCTTCTGTACCTGCCAAGAGGATTAAAGTAAAAGGTACTAAATCTTCTGTATCTTCTGCAAAACTTGTTATTAATGATTCTAATGTTAAGTCTGTTCCAGAACCACCTTTTACACAAACCATTTCTGTTACTGCTCCCAGTTATGTTTCTCCACAAAAACAAACACCTGTTCCAACACAAACAACAACACCAACAGTTTCTGTACCAAAACCATCTCAACCCAAAGTTCATATCAAACACTTTGTTCCACGACCTATACCATCAGAACCTCAACCATCAGATCAACAACCATCAGAACAACAACCATCAGATCCACAACCATCAGAACAACAAACATCTGTTCAACAACAACCCTCTGAACATCCAGAGAACCAACCAAAAGAAGTTCAACCAGAAAACGCCTCTGACAATCCACCATCAATTAATCCACCTTCTGAACCCATTGCACCTGTTACTTCTGAACCTACAAAAGTAACTTCTGCTCCTGTTTCATCAGAACCACCATCCAAACCATCTGAAATTCCTTCAGAACCTACCCATACTTATGAACCTCACATCCCTGAGACAGAAGTTCTTGATGTCACACCTTTAAAAACAGTGTTTCAAGTATCTTCTACCTCTTGTACACCTACCACATCCTCTAACTCCTCAGAATCAGAAATCCACCCAGATTTTCTAATCTCTCCATCTGACAAATACTCTGAGATAAACCAACCTGAACCTACCATACCTTCTAAAACTCCCATTCCAGATCCTATTCCTCCACCTGCACCATCATCTGAGATATTAATCCCCAACTCCAATCCAACATCTTCTATATCTTGTGCCCAAGTTTCTTCTCTATTTCATAATCTGTCTTATGGTTTCAAACTGAAAGATTTTTATGACAGAGTTGAACCTTCTGAACCCATCAACCCTCTGAAACCAAAATCAACAATGATCCTCCCATCTGTGATTCTTGATTACATTAAATCTATGACAGATGTAGAACCTTTAGAAACCATATCACACTCTGCAAAATCTGATAAAGCTGTTGTTTCAGCTCTGCAAATTGCATCTGATAACACTGTTGCATCTGTTGAACCACCAAAATCTGCTTTCAAACCCTACTCAAATGCACCTTTTGATGTTGTTACCCCTCACAGAAGACCAAAACCTAATTTGCTTAATGCTTTAGTAAGATCTAAAGAAAAAGCTCCTGAGATACCCTTCATTCCATATTATCCTCCTCCTCTGATTTCCATCCAAAAATCACTTTTTCCACCAACTCCCCAACCTAAACCTATAACTCTGGAAACCTTGTTACGACCACAGCCCAGACTTAATATTGATCATTTATTTCAAACATTTTTGCAAGAAATACAGATGTATTTAGGTAATGTTCAGAAGAAATGCTCAGAAACAATGGATGCCAAAGAATCTGACATCATCTGGAACGGATTCATCAACAGATTCAACACTGTAGCTTCAAATCTGAAGAACGTCTGTTCTGATGATGCAAAGCTCAGAGCTACAAGGACTCTATTCTGGACTGTCAACAAAACTGAACCTCTGCTTCATTATAAGAACAAACAAGATCTAACTCTGAAGATTACTCAAGACAAAAGGGAAGTTTCTATTCTTTTTTATATTTAACTCAGGGGGAGATTCATCATCTCAGGGGGAGTTATAATTCTTTATGTTCAGTTAAACAAAATTTCTGATACTTTTTGTCATCATCAAAAAGGGGGAGATTGTTAGAACACAGATTGGTTCTTAATAATAACTCTTTATTTTGATGATAACTGTTAGGAAATTTTATATTTAAGAATTATATACTCTAAAATTTGCTTGTAAGTTTTACTGCAGATTGAAATGAAATTAACTCTCTAGAAGAAAATCTGAAGTATATACAAGAAATTATCCTGAATCTGAAGCGCCAGATGCACTCATTAGAAGATTCTGATTGCTCTTTACAGAAGATCCTGAGCGTAGTCTCCAAAAGGATCTGAAGCAAGAAGCTCCAGAACATTCTGAAGCAGAAGCATCTGAAGCTAGTCAGAAGCATCTGAAGCTGAAGCATCTGAAGCAAAGAAGAATACTATATGAAGAGTTTCTCAAAGCATAATTCTATAGAAGTTTCTGAAAGTACTAACGCTGCCAAGTACTGAAGTTTTGTGTCAAATATGCTCTGATGATCAACACGCTGAAAGCACACATGCTGCAGAAGACTCTGATACAACAAGGTTCTGAACATCATTAGAAGACTCTGACTCAATCAGATTCTGAAGAACTTGCTGAAAACTGAAGAAGAAATATTCAAAGATTATATCCGTTGGAGTAAATCAACGTCTCTTTCCTCATTTGTGCTAGACACAATAACACAGACAAAAAGGATTTTTCTGTGCTATCTACTTCTAGGAAAGGTCACTTGATGTTAAGACAAAAAGGCTCAAACCTTTTTGGGACTCTCTTTTCAACGCCCAGCTTCCTTGGATCAGCTGCCTATAAAAGGAAGACTCCACCAAATTCTTCAGTGACACAATTTGCTGAAAAGAAATCATAATATTTAAAGCTCTCATTCTTTCATATTCTTCTTAGAATTTCTTGTACTTAAACTTAAGAGAAAAATCATTGTTGTGATAAAAGCTTTATAGAAGCATTAATACTCTTGTATTTGATTTACATTGATTGTAAAGGTTTTCCTTAAGAGGATTCAGTTGGAATCAGTAGCTCTTGAGAAGACTAAGAACAATTGTTCTTAGGTGTTACTATTGTAATCTGTTTGATTAAATAGTGGATTAAGTCCTTGTTGAGAAAGGCAAATCAGTCTAGGAAGGGTGGACTGGAGTAGTTGTTTTAAACGAACCAGGATAAAAATAATTGTGTGATTATTTTTTAAGTCTTAATCTTTCATACTTATTCAACCCCCTTCTAAGTATTATCTCACCTTCATGGTTGAGTAGCCCTTATGAGTTACCTTGGTTCTCACTTTGCTTCCCATCTTCTCATTCAATCCTCTCCTTATTTCCCTTTCATGTGTTATGATTTTGTGCATTAGAATTGAGGTATGCATGTTATAAGCTTTTATCCTTCTTTTCTTCCCTTATTCATTAATAAAGGTTGAGATGAGCTTGTGGAGGTTTTCACCCCACACTATTTCCTCCCTTTACTTGTGTGTTATTTTCTCTTTGTGCACTTCTTACTTGCATTAATAAAGGTTGAGATGTGCTTGTGGAGGTTTTCACCCCACACTATTTCCTCCCTTTGCTTGTGTGTTGCATTGCATATGCATTCATTCATTCTTATCTCATGTCTTATATCATGTTCCCTTCTTCTCTTTTCTTACCATGCTCCCCTAGGACTTCCAATCTCCTTGTTTAAGGATGATTGTGATAGACACTAGGTTTCAATCCATGTATGAGAACATTAAGTAGATTCCCTTTAACCTCAACTATAGGTCCATCTTGCATGACAACTATTAGGTTTTGAACCAGTTTCCCTTTAGTTTGTCCTCTTTCTTTTTCTCATCTCAAAACAACTTCAAAATACTTAATAAAGGCTAATGAATATTGTGCACTACGAGCCTTAAGCACTTAGGAAATGGTTATTGGGGGGTTTCCTCTTGATGGCCTAGAGTGTTTAGTGTTCACCATTTGGGTGATGTGCGATGCATTCGCTCCCAGGTCATATTCTCTAGGACAATATGAATTACAAACAATTCAAAAACACTTCTCCTTTAAAGACACAAAAACAAATGATCAAACTTCACTTTGTCCTTTGGGACCCTTAATAATGGAAAAACTTTTCATAAAAATAGTTTCGTTAACTCTTAGTTCTACCGCAAACAGGTAACGCCTAAGCCTCCAATGGTCGAGATGCATGCACCTAACTGCTAGAACTGTTTGTTAACCCTACTCGGGTAAAAACTTTTGAACCAACCGGTGTTCTTATTTGCCTGAACTACGTTTGCTCTGATTTCTCGTACCATGCGAGAATACGTAGGCACAAGACGACGATGTCTTGGCAAGCTACCCATCCCCCCTTTCATCCGTAGTTAGCCGAACTACGTTGACTCTGACTTTCCCATTGCACGAGGAAATATGTAGGCACAGAGCGACGATGCTCTGCCGAGTCACTTTTCTTTTTCTTTTGACCCTGAGACCTTTAGCGTAGATAGTTTCAATCACCCTTAGATAGACAGCCAAGTGTAGATCCCATCGAGTACGACGGGCATGAGGGGTGCTAATACCTTCCCCTTGCGTAACCGACTCCTGAACCTGAGATTTGGTTGCGATGACCAATCTTATCCCGTTTCCGCAGGTTTTCCATGATCGTTTCCTTTCCCTCGTTGGAATAAATAACGAACGGTGGCGACTCTTCTGTCATTGCCGGCACCTTTTTTCACAGTAGCAACAACTGGCGACTCTACTGGGGACCTTTTCCTAGTGGTGGTCTCGCCTCGCTTTGCTTCCTGGCTGTCTGGGCTCCCCAGCAGCTGGCGACTCTGCTGGGGACTCCAACGGTTCCCTATGCGAGTCAATCCTAGCGCTTGTTTGTTTATCTTTAGGTGTATGTACATACGTGTTGTACTTTATTTTTACTTTCCCGCATTTATTTTTAGCATTATATATCATTATTATTGTGCTGTGGGGAGGGAGGTTCTGTTGAGTGATAAGCCAGACCCAGGCTTGAGTGCAAACATAGCATTAGTAGTGGAGATTAGTGGGGGGGGGGGGGGGGGGGGCGTGCATGCTTTGCATGTACTAGTTCCCCATGAAATTCGCGCTCAGACGAGATTCTCTTTGATGATTTCCTTTCCAGCCCTTTGGGCTTGAGGGGATTTTGGATCTGAGAGTTGTCGACTCTGGGGACCGATCATTTGTGATTCAGCTAAGTGGGCCTCTTCAGGAGATGATGATGCCAAACCAGAAATGGTGAACATATCATCATTTCTCGAAAGTCTGTGACGCTGATGAACGCATAGGATGTCGAACCTTATTAGTGGATAGGTCCATACCTATGAGAGGGATTGGGTTGTGCAGGAAACCTTGACTTTCAGATTACCCGGTTTTCTTCGCAGTGTGAATCTGTGTTCTTGATATTAGTGGTCCCTATTATCAGAGCTATGCTAATGTTCTGGCCGAAGCAAAGCGCTGGTTCTTCTCGATCAACAGCACAACAATTTTGATCCCCTGTTGCATTTGTGTTTGCATAATCATTCGGTATTTAACATTGCATGTCTATGGGTTTGAAAGGTTCTCGTCTTTCCCTTGATCCTGGTACTGATTTGCTGTAAGAGGGAGGTGGACAGAAAGATGATTGTTGTGTACAAGTTCCCGATACTTGAGCTAGGACCTTTATTTGGTCTGATTTCCATGGCTAAGCCTGGCGTCTTTGAAACCTTCAGGAAGGATTTTACCTGATGTAGGAGAGGATTATTATGGTGTACATCTCTGCTGCTCTTGTTCATTGAAACTGGGATCAAGGGGAAGATCTCCCTGTAAACACATAAACATGTTTGCATTTTGCATCTTGCATTCTTATTTGCATCGCAGGTTGTTCTCGATGGCCTTGTGTTCTTATCTCCATTTGGTATTCGTTAGTTACAGGATTGAGCAGCTCAGTTTCCACAGATATCCAACTCGAAGGAATCAGCCAAAAGTAATGGATCAAGTTCAAGCTGAATTGCAGGAATTCAGAGCTCGCATGTCCCAGTTCATGGAGTTGATGCAGAATGTTGCCAGTGGGCAAGAACATCTGAGAACTCTACTTCAGCCTCTCATTGACGCTCCCGAAGTCAATAACAATGGAGTTGGAGCTGGTGTCTTCCCTCTAGTTGGTGGATATATTCCACAGGGTATTCCTACTATTGTCATACCTCCGGGAGGAGGTGCTGCAAATGGAAATGGTAATGTTGTTGGTGGAAGTGTGGGCGCTATGCACCGGGCTGCTGGCCCTCAGTGGGAAGATCACCAGAGTGATATCTTTTCCATGAAGGATATGGAAGGTGGCTTGCCAACTGAGGTTGATAAGAGGTTTAAACTGATTGAGGAAAAGATGAAGTCTTTTGAGAATCAGAGCTCTCTGAGTCTTGATATGTCAGATCTTGGTCTAGTGCCTGGGGTCAGGATTCCTCCCAAGTTCAAGGTACCAGATTTTGACAAGTACAAAGGGACAACTTGTCCTAAAGTACACATTCAGGCATATTTCAGAAAAATGTCTGCTTACTCCGAAGATGAAAAGTTTTTGATGCATTGCTTCCAAGATAGCCTGGCAAGAGCATCTTTGGAATGGTATATGGGGCTTGAGAGAACTCATATCCACAGCTGGAGAGAATTGGCTGAAGCTTTTGTGCGTCACTATCAGTATAATAGTGATCTGACACCAAACAGGATACAACTGCAGAGTTTGTCACAGAAGGGTACTGAGAGCTTCATATAATACACCCAGAGATGGTGAGACTTAGCACCGAGGGTGCAACCTCCCATGGCGGAGAGAGAAATGACTGACATGTTCATGGCTACACTTCCTAGAGTGTATTATGATAAGCTGATAAGTTGCATGTCCGTAATTTTTCATATCTGGTGATAGCAGGAGAAAGAGTCGAAAGCGGTATCAAACTAGGGAAGATCCAAGTTGCTTCTGATTCTTCTAAAGATATAAAGAAGCCTTATGTTGGGAAAGGAGGAGAAACTAATGTTGTGTCTGCTCCAACTGCTGCTCAACAGTCAGCCCAGTACGAACAACCTCGTGCTCCTCGATAGAAAAACTATCGGCGCCAGAATCAGAATGGGCCTCCCAACAATTTGGAAAGGAGAAATGCTCCTCTTCATCCAGTTCCTATACCGTACAGTGAGCTTCTGCCACATTTGATCCATAACTCATTGGTGAAGCCCAAGGCTCTCAAGCCGGTGCCAGAGCCATACCCTCCCGGATATGATCCCAGTGTGCAATGCGGATATCACGGAGGATCCATGGGACACTCAACCGACGACTGCAAAGCCTTCCAAGCCAAAGTGCAGCAGTTGACTGACAAACAGTACATTTCTTTTCCCGAAGGAAATTTGGTTGTGCACGTCGACCTCTCAGCTGATTGAGTTTGAAGATGGCTGATCTCGCAGCAAGTCAAGATCTGAAAGCCCGGTTCCCCGAAGCTCGCAATCTTTGTTTTTATCATGTCATTTCTTCGTATTTGTAGTTTCTTTTCTGTTTAAGTGCATATCTCACTTGTAAAACTGTATTGTTTTCAATTGATAATGATAATGAAATAAATATGCTTGTTTTGATTAAATCCATTTGTGTTCACTTATGTTTTTAATTGATGTCTAACACTTGTTTAAGCAGAATCCAGGGAGGATGACAAAATTAAAAGACGAAAACTTCTGATTGTATGCTTTTGAATAAAACCTGTTGATGATGTATACGCATTGTTTCAAATTCCTAAACACCGGAGATATACGGATGATAATCCCTTGTCAATCCCTTTGAGCCTAGTAGCAGGAGTTTCTTTCTAATAAACGAAAAAACCCTCAATCTTAACCCGGGGCAGGGTAGGTGTCAGTTAATTTGACCGAGCGTCCAAATTGCAAAAGGAGTGTTCTCGTACAGGTCGTGCCTAAAAAACCCACAATGGGTATCCATCGCCGACCAAGGAATGAAACAGTCACAATCCCTTTAACAAGTCAGACAAGCTGGTGTCGCACGATTTGTTCAAAAAAAAGAATCAAAAGAAAAAGCCCGCTAAGTCGAATCTTGAAAACAAGCGACTTAGGCAAACATTAGGGCGTCCCAATGGACTTTGAAGTTAAAAGAAGCTCAAAAGAGCCAGTCCAGGCAAAAGTTAGGGAAAAAAGCAGAAAAGAGAAAAGGATTACAAAAGAAAAATCCTCCAACAAACAAGTCGTGTAACTCCAGGCACCAAAGACGAAAAGCGAGTGACTGTCACTCCGAACACTTGTGGTTTCCCGAACCATCACTCCCGTCATTTAACCTTTGAGAGGTGAGCGTTCATGTCGAATTAGCTGAACGTAGGATTGGAGAACATCAAGGAGAATGGGTGGGGTAAGATAGATTTTGAGCCTTTATCCTTTCTTTTAAATCGTGAACCTGACCACGTTACAACCTTCAAAAGACTTAATTGAAGCAGGTTTGTTTCGAAAGCATACTTCAGTAAAGATCACGTCGAAATTGACTCCTAAAAGGATTCTGCTCAACTTGTGGTTACTAAGGTTGATATTATGATAAGTGATTAGTTAACTATATGTCACAATTTGTTTCTTCTAGTGAACAAACTTGGATTTAAAAAATGTGATATGCATTGCATTTAATATATCTTATGTAGAACAATTTGTTTTACTTTCGAGTAAGCGCTTGACAACAGGAAAGTTTCCACAATGGAAAGTTGGATCAGGATAAAATGCAGAACGCCCACTCCATTGAACCGGGGCAAGCTTTATTAAACGATCATATCCTGGGAGTCAGCCATCCAAAAGACAGTTAATCTGGGGCAATCAGGTTGAGATTCAGTGAATCTCTCGCAGCCAAGGATACCGCTTCACCAATCAGCCAATCAGGGGCAAAGTCATTGCAAGCCTGGGGCAGGCCATCCTTAGAGCACAAAAGCTATTCTTATCCTAAAGGCAGTTAATCTGAAGCACCTCTTTGAAGTTCAAAATGCTGAGGCAGTTCACACCAACCCTCAGGGTACATAAATTGTAGGGTCCCTTTCGAGGAAGTTTTACGGGGATCCCACAGGTTGGGGCAAAATGGGAAACAAAGGAACTGTTCCTCCCCCTATCTTCAGAGTTTATCAGAGTTAGCCAGCCGGGAACAGATCCTTTCACGGTACAGATTTTGTGGTAAGCTATCTCGAGGTCGTCTCATGGCAAGCTACTTTCTTCTCAAGGCGAACTTTCTCAGAGATCAACCTGGGGCAAGCTGAATTATGCTGGGGCAGTGGCCCAAGCGAGTTCATTCTCTTCAGCAAGAGTTGAGTGTCGGGGAATTGTGTCATCGCCTCGTCAAATAACCTGTTACCTGTCAGAACAGGGTAACCTAAAAGTCTGTCCAAAGCCCAGTTCTCGCCTGGCAAACCTGGCCACCAGTTCTCGCCTAGTATATATCAGATTTTCCACCAGTTCTTGTCTGGTCATTCTTTCTATAGCCCACTGTTTAACCAGTTCTCATCTGGAAAACACGGTTCCAAAGTCTAGTTCTTGCCTGGTGTCATACCCTAAATTTGTCCCACCTGTTTATCTTTTGTCTGTACATCTTTCCATCAACCATTAATCTGAAAATCAAAAGATATGTTGTTTCTACTTGTTGCCCCAAACTCAAGATTTCACAAGGCAGGGTCGAAGGGAAATGAGGTGTTTTTTTAGACTAGCAGGACGGTGGTATGTGGTAATCATTGAGGTTCATTGAAGGGCTATCTGTATCAATGTGTGGGCCCAGTAAAGGTTGGAAATCAGTCAGGTTTGATTTGATCTTGGTCGGGCGAATTTTATCTCATGATTGAGGGTTAGAGATGATTGATTCAAGTGATAGGTTTGTTTCCTTTCAAGGCACGATTATCGTTTTAAGAGATTTTTGGAATATCTTTATTTTTGTGTTCCAATATTCTTGGAGCCACATCCTTAGATAAGTATTGAGGTTATGAGAATTAAGCGAGATAAGTTATGGTTGGATTTAGTTTAAATTTTGTACAAATTATGACAATTCATGCTTTAAAGGAGGAGTGATTCATGCTTGCCTCAGGATTCATGTTTGAATAGGTCTTAAGGATTAATATGTTGATATTTTACAAATCATGGATAGAATTTTGTTCTCATTTTTTTTTTTAATGAAAATGCTGTATTTGCAAGATAGCATTATGGATTTTTGAGCAAGAAATCATAAAATCAAGGATATGAGTCATTATCATTACAAGAATGGTACAAGCTCATGAAGGAAAAAAAACACATCCATAAGAGTAACATATAGAAAATTCCTTTTCACAAAAAAATCCCAAAGGTTCACTTCTTTCTCTTAAGTACAAAAGTCCATGTCATAAACAATACAAAAAAAAGGGGGTTTTCAAAAGCCTTATATGTTAAGTCAAATTACATGAGATTGCTATGGTATGATAAGCCCTACCATAAGACTATCCTTGAAACAAGTCTTCAGCAGCATGCTACTCTTTCTCAAGTTGACATTTTCATTGTAAACTATGGAGAACTTGAATACAAATTGAAGGTGCTTGAGTTAAACCCTTCTTCAAGTGTATCCGTCTTAGAAACAGATATTGAAGTTGACATAGTTGAACCAATTGAATTCTCAGAGCAGACTCATCAACATGTTTTGATTCCCATTGTATTTCGGACGCCATAAACCGGAACGGTAGAAGAAGGAAAGTTTGTGTACTACAAGTTTCCAATAGTCAATGACACCTGGGAGAAAATTTCTAGTGGGAGTTTCTAGTATCGAGGTAAAGTTAGAATCAGAGACAGGTGAGGGAGATACTGATCTTTTCATTTCTAGACATCTTCTAATATTTCCCACACGACACCAGCATGAGTGGTCTTCCCATGATATTGGATCAAAGACTTGGGTTCTCAGCTCTAAAGATAAAAGTTTGGCTGCTGGGACTTACAGTATTGGTGTGTATGGATATAAAGGAACGACCGGGTACAAGCTATCAGTCACGATTCAAGATAATTCAAACCAAGAATTGGGTCAGCAAGCATCATCTTCCGCGTCATCCATGGAATTGGATACTGAACAATGCAAGAATTGTAGGCATTACACACCCTCAAACCGTGGCTGCAATTTCTTTCCCACTTTGATTTTCACTTCACCATAACCTGTTACAAAAAAACATCAGCTTAAATACCATATAATCACTGGAGGTCAAACAACAATCCACCTCATATCACATATAAACCACACCCATGAACCATTTACACTTTGTTGCGGTGGAAATAGGATCACAAACTATTAATTAGTTCGAATCACAATTCAATTCACAACCGCTCTTTGATTTATCCGAAGGAAAAGGTCAAAAGAGGGAAAACCTATTTTGCATCGTAAACACAATGCGGGGAAAGATCTAGGGTTCGGGGGTTGGTTAAATTTAGGGAAGGTATTAGCACCCTAAACTTCTGTAGTACTCTACAGGAACCTTTTGTTCAAATGTTTACTATTTTGCTTTATTTATTTGCTTAAGATATATGTACAAAGGGATTAAAAGTGAGAAAAGAGACCTAAGGGGTTAATTCTAAGTTTACTCGGCAAGACATCGCATCTTGTGCCTACGTATCCTTACGGGAGTGGAATCAGAGTAATCGTAGTTCCCCTCAAAAGGGAGGTTAGAGACTTCTTGACTGTGGTCAAGGTCTCAAGGGGAATAAACATGTCTTAAGGACACGCTTACGCGGAGTGTAGAAACTCCAAATTTCTATGTTGAAATGTTAAGTTGTAATTAGGGTTAAATTAGGGATTCCACGGCGGGAAACCCTAAAATGAGCGCGGCGGCTCTTTGACCTAATGCTAGGGGTAAAATTGTAATTTTGCCTGCGGCGAGGCATTGGTGAAAATTTAGGGTTTGTAGTTTGAAGTTTTGAGGGTTTGAGGTTGAGGACTATTGGCGCGGCGACCAAAAGCTAGACCTAACCTTCGGATGTGTGTAGTGTGACAGAATAATTGATAAGTGTAAAATGTGATGGTAGGTGAATAAATGCACAGTTATGAAATATAAAGTACTGGAAAAAAAAAAAAGATAATGCGACAATTGTCTCGCAAAATTACAACCGGGAAACAGATACATATATAATAATGAATTGGAATTTAATCTGCAGAGAGAAACTGAAAAAAAAATCGTTAGTGAAAGGTTAGATGAAAACAAATAATATTAAAGGAGAATACAAAAATGCAAAAAGATTTTAGAGTAAATTTTAAAGAGAAATTAATATTAGTTTAAAAAAGAGACTTAAATTTTAAAAAGAAGGTTTAATTTTTATCTTAAAAAAAAGTTTAATTTTAAAAAATATTTTAAGTTATTTATAAAAAAGTTTTATTTTTATTATATGAAAAGAGGTTTTTTATAAAAAGGTTTTTAAAGTTTTTACTTATTTTAAAAAAAAACAATTTCAATATTTTTTACAAAAGGGTTTTTTTTTAACAGTTTTTTAATTATAAAATAAAATAGTTTTAAAAAAAGCAAAAAAACAAAAATAAAAGGTTAAAAAACAATTTTTTTAAAACAAAAAAAAATAAAGGGGTTGGGCCGGTCATCACCCTTCTTCTCTCTGCTCTCTGAGTTTGCGTGTGTTCCTCTCCTTCTTGTTTGCCTCTCACGGATGTTATCTTCTTCTTCTTTTGCATGGCCGCCGATTTGTCTTCTTCATCTCTTTTTCCTGAAAAACATGAAAAACAACACAAAAATTGTAATTATATTTTTTGATCCTTACGGAATGATGATGGCCGATGATGCTTTGTCCTGAGGCTAGAGGATTTTTGACGGAGTTTGCTTGGATTTTACAAAAAAAGTTCTCCCCTTCTTGTTATGATTTTCGTCCCTTTTATACTTGATTTTTAAATCTTTTTTTTAATCTCAGATTTAATTTGAATATCTCAATCTTTTTCAATCTCTGGTTTGATTTGAATGAATTTTTATGATGATTTCAGATTTGATTCAATGATGGTGATGATTGATCTGATTGATTTGATTTAACTCTATCTGGAAAAAAAAAGATTTAGATTTAATTTTAAAAAAAAGTTAGAAAAAAAAAAAAATTAATTTTAAAAAGAAGCTAGAGAAAAAAAGATTTAATTTTTAAAAAGAGAAGTTAGAGAAAAAAGATTTAATTTTTAAAAAGAGAAGTTAGAGAAAAAAAGTATTAGATTTTTATTTAAAAAAAAGTATTAGAATTTGATTAAAAAAAAAGTGTTAGAAATTAATTTAAAAAAGGTTATAAAAAATTTACTCTTTAAAGAAAAGAAAAAAAAGTTAAATTTTAATCTAAATCCTAAAAGTTAGTAAGAAGAGCTTAAAATGACTTAAATAAATAAACTAAGTAGAAAAAAAAAAAGTTAATAAAAAAACATTAGTAAAGTTATAAAAAAGGTTAATTAAATTATTATTAGTTAAAAAAACAAGATTTAAAAAAAAAGGTTAATTTATTAAGTTAATAAGAATTTAAAATAAAAATAAAAAAGAAAGGGTAAAATTTGGGGTATTACAGTTGCCCCTATTTAAATGGCTACACCGGACGATTTGAGTGACAGAGACTCGTGGAATCGTGGTGGAGAGATTTAAATATAGATAACCGAAAATTTTGCCCTTATATGCGACGATATGCAATGCTATGGACAAAACTGGAACGACTTAATGCAGATGATGCCATGACTATGATATGATGCGTATGCTGGAATAATGAATGCGAAAATGCTGACGAAACATGACGACACCGAGACAGACGCCACGAGAAGAAACACACTGGGGAAAATGACGCGCTGAGACACAGTACATCACTGGGGAATTCTAAAAATGATAGTCAACTGGTGCGAATGACCAATTGTCACTTTCAGAAAAGGAACGAGATCCTCGAATGGAGATGGTACCTATGAGACGGCCTCCACTGGGGAATCTAAAAATAAAACTGGATCACTTACGATTGTAAGATCGATTACAGAATGCTGGAGCATTGAGCAAGGAATAACATCCAAGCTTCTGTAAACTACCCCTCGTGACAGGATCAAACGGACTTTTCGGAACTCCGTAGCAAATATACAGGGTAAAGACCGACTGTATGCCAAAATAAATGGACTTTGATGGGAATTGCCCTGATAAGCTTCTCGAGGGAGAACTGTCACTTATCGTTGGAAGGGACTTATGTGCAAAAAATGGATAAACACTCAAATAAAGAGGCTGCTGCTTATCTGATAAATAAATCTTCTCGCATTTAAGGTCGGCGCCTGGAATACGATTCTGATTCTTCTCTTACTGAAGGATAAATAAACTTCTTCATGCTTCAAGATTATGTTCTCCTGAACATGAAAAGGGTAAACTGAACTTCCTCATACTTCAGAATCGTGCTCTCCTGAATATGAAACTGGATGACTGAATATACTCATATTTCAGAATCGTGCTCTCCTGAATATGAAACTGGATGACTGAATTTCTTCATATTTCAGAATCGTGCTCTCCTGAATATGAAACTGAATATACTCATACTTCAGAATCGTGCTCTCCTGAATATGAAACTGGATGACTGAATATACTCATATTTCAGAATCGTGCTCTCCTGAATATGATTTGGTTGTAAATGAATTTTTCCATACTTCAGAATCGTGCTTTCCTGAATATGAAACTGGGTAATCGAACTTCCTCATAACTCAGAATCGTGCTCTCCTGAATATGATTTGGTTCCTGAAATTTCTTCATTCTTCAGAATCGTGCTCTCCTGAAAAACGGCCAACTGAACTTCCTCATAACTCAGAATCGTGCTCTCCTGAATATGATTCCGTTCCTTCTTTTACTAAAGGATAAATGAACTTCTTCATAACTCAGAATCGTGCTCTCCTGAATATGATTTCGCTCAAACCTTCCCGTAACTCAAGATCGTGCTCTCCTGAATACGAATTGGTTCGTACCTCAAGACGGCAGATAAATGGAAGCCCAACTGCTCCATGGAGATGGCCATTTGCTGCGAGTCGTGACGAGGATATGATCGACTTCTTAGGTGAGAAATGTCGTATGCTGATGCTGTAAGATGTAAAGTGTTGTACCGATGTTGTAACATGTAGGATTGTAAAGTGTTGTACTGATGGATTTTCCAGGCGTGAACTGGCGTGCATCTGTAAAGGATCGTAGTTGATTTTCTTGAAAGATAGTGCAAAATAAATGCACGTCCGGGTACAGTGATAACCCTCTTGGGCGAGAACAGTCGCGTATTTGCCATGGTATGGTGAAAATCTTTAGACGGTGCAAAATAAATGCACGTCCGAATGGGTTCGACGACCGACAAGACTGAGATTCAATCTAGGATCGAGCTAGAAAGAAAACTGGTAATCAAGACTCCATCGAGGGAATGAACTCGAAGGGTAGATATCTTATCCTGGCGAGGAAAGATAGCTGAAGTAACCGTCATCCACGAGGATCGAGCTCCGTGGGGAAGCTGGAAACACATATGTATTTTATGCTTAGGGCTGACAATCTATTTGGAGAGAATGGACGAACCCAGTTACTCGGCGGTAACAACCAAATGATGGAGAGACACAATGAACCTGTGAATGCTAACGCATATGTTGATGCATATGTTAATGTGAATGTATGTTAATGTCTATGTATGTAACTATGCAAGATGTTATGAAATGAGTATGTTGAGTATGTAATGAATATGTAATGAATATGTAATGAATATGTAATGAAATAGGCATGTGATGCTTATGCCCTTGCGTATGCTGACGAAACAGACTAGAGACGGGACGAGAGATGAAATAAACATCTCGACGGAAATACCCTGCGTTCTCTGCAACCAATACGTCAATCATGGGTAAGAAAGATCAATGGTAGAACCAAATCTGGTTTTAAAGTTCTGAATTCTCTGAGGAGAAGGTAATCTGCTTGGGTGTACAGTATCACGTCTTCACATGGGGAGAAGAAAACCTGGGGGACACTTTTGAGTTACCCAAGAAAAAGTTGTCAGCTTATAGTCTCGCTGGGGACTGTGATGAGGCAATAGCTTGGGAGCCTGTTGCAACACTGAGATTTACTGGGGAACGAAGGCCGCCGTGAGTAAAATCCATCGGGTGCATGAAAAAAATTGTGAAATCCCATGGTTTTGATCTTGCAGGACCTTATAGTAGCCGCCATTTGTTTCTTCAAAAACATGGTGCCCTAGGATACTTGCGTTGCGAGGTAGGGTCATCTCAAGAGGATTTTATAGAGAACACCGAGTCCGGCTGCCCCATTGTTCTCAAACTCTTTGAGAGATTCGTCAGGTCTCGACGTAACTGGCACAAATTAATCGTGTTACGACGAAATCTTTGGGAAATAGCTCTTTAAGAATGTCAGACTCGCGTTGGTAAGCGAACTGGGAAACTGCCTGCCCCTGTTTAGCAGGATCATCAAGTTCCACGGGTTATGTCCATATGTAAATCTCTAAGATATCAAGCAAAGTCATCATGCCTGAAATGCCTATCCTGAGCTTGTCAATGTACACATATATTTGTCTTGAATTTTGTTTTGAAAAAGATATCGCAATAACTTGTGACCGAAATCACTAGTCAGGATATAAGTTTTAATTATAATGCCAACATGAATTTTTTTTTGAGCATAGCTCGTAGGAGTCAGGAAACGTGATCTTGTCGAGTATGCTTTCAACCGAAGTCCTACTTCAATTAGGTCTTTTAAAGGTTGTATCGTGGCTCGGCTCACGGTTTAAGAAACAAAAGGATATAGGCTCAAAGTTATATTTGTACCCACCCATTCTTCATGATGTTCTCCAATCCTAATTCAGTTAACCGGATACGAACGCTCATATCTCAAGCGGATTTGCTATGGTCGAGAACTTATCAAGGCTTTGGACATGGCATTCGCTCACCTATTACACGATCTTGTTCTTTACTAGGGACTATTTATTGTACCCTCTTGTTTTGCTTTTATTCCCTAACTTTTGCCTGGACAACGTCTTTTGATCTGACTTTGGAGTCCAACGGGATGCCCCAGTTTTGCCTAAGTCTCCTTCATAGGTTTTTGACTTAGCGGGCTCTTATTTTTTTGAATATTCCTTTATGCACAAGTCGTGTAAATCTTTTGAAAGGCTCGTGACTGCCCCACTCCTTAGGTAACCGAGGGATAGTCATTGTATTGGACTTCTTAAGATGCTAAGGATAAATTCTCGAAGGTTTGCTCTTCCTTTTTGAGGATCTAAGCGCTCGATCGGTTTAACTGAAACCTACCCTGCCCCAGGTTAGGATGAAGGTTCTTAAAAAGAAAGAAAAACTCCTACTTCAAGGTTCAAAGGGTTGACTAGGGATTAACATCCTTATATCTCCAGTGTTTGGGATTTGAAACAATGCCTTACATCATCAGCGGGTTTCAATCGAAAGCATACGACAAGAAATCTGACGTTTTGGGTTCGTCATCCTCCCCCCAATTCTCCATCAGAACAAGAGATCGGGTAAAGTTGGCATTATAATTTATGAAAACGTTTTTGAATGAGTGAAGCGAATGGATTTATTCAAGACAAACATATGTGTTGCATCAAAGATAAACAAGTTCGTGCATGCTAAATATGCTTAATCAAAGAGAGATACATATAAATAAACAAATGAACTGTCGGAAAAATCCTTCTAAATGCTTATGAAATCTTGCATTCAAGAGTAACAGTTTCCTTTGGCGGAGCCTCAATGGAAGGGACGTCTGGTTTATGATCACTGTGAGTCGTCATGGCTTGCCCCAGTTATGTTGGTCACATCTTCAACAGTTTTCAGTCGTTGCTTCAAAATAACTTTCCCAGATTCTTTGTTGATCCCGGTCATATCATCTTGAGGGTTACTGAAATGAAGCGAGCTAGGCCTTTGAATAATTACTGGATTCGGCTGATTTGCTGAGAGGTCAACATACTTTGCAGAATCTAAGCTTGACAAGCGGGGAACCCCGAGAGGAGTCTCGATCTTCGGCTGAGCATCGCTAAAAGACAACTTCTTCGTTTCTAGCAAATTTCTGACACAGTTCTTAAGAGCGTAGCAATTCTCTAGATCATGGTCGGGCGCACCCTCATGAAATAAACGATGAGCGGCAGCGTTGTAACCTGCAGGTAACGGATTAGGCAGAGGACCCAAAGCACGGGTGGTAATCAGACCTTGTTGTACCAAATGGGGGTATAACTCAGTAAAAGTCATCGGGATCGGCGGACAAGGTTTATACGTTCTTCTGTTTGGCATATTCTGGCGAGGAGCCGGACTCTTTGGCTGTTGAGGAGCAGGAGTATTGGGTGCCTGTAGGTAGTTGACAGGAGGCGGCTAAACAGGAGGTTGTTGCATAGGTTGATACATGGGAACCTGTTGATTGAAAGAAGGTGTAATAGCTGCCACATAGGGTTGTTGAGCATATTGGACCGGGTACCCTTGAGGTTGAGCATAACCTTGCAGATGCCGATAAAAGCGTTCCCTTGGTTTACCAGAGGATATAGCATTAGTCTCACTCTCCTTCTTTTTCTGGGAGCTATAAGGAGGTTTCTTCGGCTGATCCTTAGAAGCGCCATGATTATTTGTCATTTTACCACTCTTCATACCCAATTCAATCTTGACACCCACAGCAACGATGTCAGAGAAATTTGAAGTCACACTACCCACCATTCTCTCGTAAAATTCTGGACGGACTGTGTCGACAAACCAATCAGCTAACTCTTTCTCGGTCAAAGGAGGTTCTACCTGCGAAGCAGTTTCTCTCCACCTTTGAGCATACTCTTTGAATGACTCAGAATTCTTTTGCGACATACTCAACAACTGTCTTCTGTCAGGAGCCAGATCCATATTGTACTTGTAGTGTTTGATGAAAGCGTCAGATAAATCCTGGAAACTCTTAATGCGAGACTGGTCTAAAGTTAATACCACTTGGAGGAAGCACCCTTCAAACTATCTTGGAAGCAATGAATCATCAGTTTATCATTCTCAACATGGGCAGCCATTTTGCGATAATACATGATCAGATGACTCTTAGGACAGGTGGCACCTTCATAACGATCGAAGTTCGGAGTTTTGAACTTTGGGGGAATAACCAAACCTGAAACCAAACAAACATCCCTTGCAGCAGTCCCAAAAATTTGATCACCCTCTACCTTTTTCAATCTCTGGACGATAGTGTTTACTTCCTCACGAAGCTTATCATGTTTCTCATAACCCTCAACATTCTCATCAAGATTATCAAAAGCTGTCTCATTGAAGTACGGTTGCGCACGAGTGTGTACAACAGGTGGTGCAAAGATAGGAGCCCCCCTAGAAACTTCAGAAAACAAGGGCACGGCTTGCTGAACAGGTTGATTAATCGGAACAGTGGCTTGAGGAGGCACAAAACCCGGAGCAAGACCATAAGGTGGGTCCCTTGCTACGGTCACACTTGGTGGAGGGTCCACAGTAACGCCGGTAATCTCAGAAACAACAGTGGGCTGGGTATCCATCTTAGCATTCATGACATGTAACAATTCCATCATACGCCCCATACCCTCTCGAAGGTCTTCAAGTTCATTGCTAAGGCGATCAATCTCTTTTGCCTGATCCTCCATTCTTTTCCGAGTTTGAGCTCTGGTGTTGTATTGGTGCCGAGAACTCAGGGTGACGAAACTGGAAGGTGAGAGAACCGAGTGTGAGAAATCGGGAGACACATGCAATGCAAGAGTATGATGCTAAAATGTGAATGTAAATGAAGATTTCATGGAATTCAAAACATTTACGAATGTCGTGGGGTACCAAGGAAATCTTTTTCTTGTTTTTTCATTTTATATTTTTTATTTATGGTATCCCGCGATATCCATTAATGATGTTTGAACTCCATGAAATACAATGCGATGAGATGCTTTATGGATGCAATGCATGAAAACACACAAAGTCCTAGGTTAAAGGCTTGCATGAGGTTCAAAGGCAAATACCCTCCCCTGAAGTTAGATGGTTCATCCTGTCCTACAAAAGTAACCAGGTTCTAAGGGATCTCAATATCATTGATCCTTCACAAGGGTGGTTGTTCAGAAGGCAACTTACTTGCCAACCAAAACCCTCCAAGTTTAAGATCTCAATGAGCGTAGTATCGAGTGTCAACCAACTTTAGTCTGCACCAAAGCCGGTTACCTCACTACTTTCTAAAGGCCAAGATGAGTTAACTAGGGTTCTAAAAGTCAGTTAGTGCATTGACAACATATGGCAGCCTCAATATTATCCTCAACTTGACTTAAGGAATATAAGCACCAACCAAGAAGTCGCACTAACTATGGCCACCAGATCAACCGTATCGATATACGTCGTACAGTTTCCTTGGTCTATTGCCATTTACCTAAGGTACACTAGATCCGGGTGTAGGACCTATCTCACAGCACAAGGAACAGTCCCACAATCAAAGCACAAATATATACATGCAAATGAATAATGTCACAGATAGTAATAAATATGAACAAGTTAGGGATAACCCTCAAAAGTTAAAGGAGTCCCCAGTGAAGTCGCCATTTTCTGTTGCGGTGGAAATAGGATCACAAACTATTAATTAGTTCGAATCACAATTCAATTCACAACCGCTCTTTGATTTATCCGAAGGAAAAGGTCAAAAGAGGGAAAACCTATTTTGCATCGTAAACACAATGCGGGGAAAGATCTAGGGTTCGGGGGTTGGTTAAATTTAGGGAAGGTATTAGCACCCTAAACTTCTGTAGTACTCTACAGGAACCTTTTGTTCAAATGTTTACTATTTTGCTTTATTTATTTGCTTAAGATATATGTACAAAGGGATTAAAAGTGAGAAAAGAGACCTAAGGGGTTAATTCTAAGTTTACTCGGCAAGACATCGCATCTTGTGCCTACGTATCCTTACGGGAGTGGAATCAGAGTAATCGTAGTTCCCCTCAAAAGGGAGGTTAGAGACTTCTTGACTGTGGTCAAGGTCTCAAGGGGAATAAACATGTCTTAAGGACACGCTTACGCGGAGTGTAGAAACTCCAAATTTCTATGTTGAAATGTTAAGTTGTAATTAGGGTTAAATTAGGGATTCCACGGCGGGAAACCCTAAAATGAGCGCGGCGGCTCTTTGACCTAATGCTAGGGGTAAAATTGTAATTTTGCCTGCGGCGAGGCATTGGTGAAAATTTAGGGTTTGTAGTTTGAAGTTTTGAGGGTTTGAGGTTGAGGACTATTGGCGCGGCGACCAAAAGCTAGACCTAACCTTCGGATGTGTGTAGTGTGACAGAATAATTGATAAGTGTAAAATGTGATGGTAGGTGAATAAATGCACAGTTATGAAATATAAAGTACTGGAAAAAAAAAAAAGATAATGCGACAATTGTCTCGCAAAATTACAACCGGGAAACAGATACATATATAATAATGAATTGGAATTTAATCTGCAGAGAGAAACTGAAAAAAAAATCGTTAGTGAAAGGTTAGATGAAAACAAATAATATTAAAGGAGAATACAAAAATGCAAAAAGATTTTAGAGTAAATTTTAAAGAGAAATTAATATTAGTTTAAAAAAGAGACTTAAATTTTAAAAAGAAGGTTTAATTTTTATCTTAAAAAAAAGTTTAATTTTAAAAAATATTTTAAGTTATTTATAAAAAAGTTTTATTTTTATTATATGAAAAGAGGTTTTTTATAAAAAGGTTTTTAAAGTTTTTACTTATTTTAAAAAAAAACAATTTCAATATTTTTTACAAAAGGGTTTTTTTTTAACAGTTTTTTAATTATAAAATAAAATAGTTTTAAAAAAAGCAAAAAAACAAAAATAAAAGGTTAAAAAACAATTTTTTTAAAACAAAAAAAAATAAAGGGGTTGGGCCGGTCATCACCCTTCTTCTCTCTGCTCTCTGAGTTTGCGTGTGTTCCTCTCCTTCTTGTTTGCCTCTCACGGATGTTATCTTCTTCTTCTTTTGCATGGCCGCCGATTTGTCTTCTTCATCTCTTTTTCCTGAAAAACATGAAAAACAACACAAAAATTGTAATTATATTTTTTGATCCTTACGGAATGATGATGGCCGATGATGCTTTGTCCTGAGGCTAGAGGATTTTTGACGGAGTTTGCTTGGATTTTACAAAAAAAGTTCTCCCCTTCTTGTTATGATTTTCGTCCCTTTTATACTTGATTTTTAAATCTTTTTTTTAATCTCAGATTTAATTTGAATATCTCAATCTTTTTCAATCTCTGGTTTGATTTGAATGAATTTTTATGATGATTTCAGATTTGATTCAATGATGGTGATGATTGATCTGATTGATTTGATTTAACTCTATCTGGAAAAAAAAAGATTTAGATTTAATTTTAAAAAAAAGTTAGAAAAAAAAAAAATTAATTTTAAAAAGAAGCTAGAGAAAAAAAGATTTAATTTTTAAAAAGAGAAGTTAGAGAAAAAAGATTTAATTTTTAAAAAGAGAAGTTAGAGAAAAAAAGTATTAGATTTTTATTTAAAAAAAAGTATTAGAATTTGATTAAAAAAAAAGTGTTAGAAATTAATTTAAAAAAGGTTATAAAAAATTTACTCTTTAAAGAAAAGAAAAAAAAGTTAAATTTTAATCTAAATCCTAAAAGTTAGTAAGAAGAGCTTAAAATGACTTAAATAAATAAACTAAGTAGAAAAAAAAAAAAGTTAATAAAAAAACATTAGTAAAGTTATAAAAAAGGTTAATTAAATTATTATTAGTTAAAAAAACAAGATTTAAAAAAAAAGGTTAATTTATTAAGTTAATAAGAATTTAAAATAAAAATAAAAAAGAAAGGGTAAAATTTGGGGTATTACACACTTGCTCTACAAAATATCTGCACCATTTGACCTCGCACTTCATACACTACAAATCCTGCAACCATCTCCAATCCGTACCTGCAATTCACAACACGGCGAGCAAACTCGTAGATAGCCAGCTGCAAAGATAATAACAACCCTTTATTCAGAGGGTGCCAAAGTTTTGATTTTGTAGAAGAAGAAGATGGGTACCAATTTACATCAACTACTAAGAAGTCTCTGTTTGGAAACTGATTGGAAGTATGCTATCTTTTGGAAGCTACAACAACACTGGGCTAGGATGATCTTGGCATGGGAGGATGCTTACCATAACAATCTTGATAATTGTGATTCTTCCCAAAGTATGTATTGCCAGAAGAACTTGGATCAAATCTGTGGTGGGAACTTTCCAAATGACCCTCTCGGATTATCTCTGGCAAAAATGTCGTGTCATGTATATTCCTTAGGGGAAGGTACTGTTGGACAAGTAGCTGTTAATGGAAAGCATCAGTGGATCTTTGCAGATAATCAAGTTACGTGTTCTGGCCCGTCTTTTAAGCTTGCTGAAGAATGGCAATCTCAGTTTTCTGCTGGAATTAGGACAATTGTTGTTGCAGCGGTAGTCCCACTTGGAGTTGTTACACTCGGCTCTTTAAATAAAATTAGTGAAGACGCGGGGTTTGTAACACGTATTAGAAGTCTCTTTTTGTCTACTCATGATCAAACATTAGGTCACCTTCCTAGTCGAATCCAAATTGTGAAACATGACACACAGAGAACCATGATGGGTGAAACATCGGATAGGTTAATGCCCTTCAAATGTCCTGGGAAGAACTACTCACCTCCTCCTACTGTTTATCAGAAAACAACTGTTGATGCCAGGCATGGAGGGCTTGAAATTGACGATGATCAAAGTTCCGTTTTGCTTCAGTCAAAGTCAAATATGATGACTGCAGAGAATCCGAAACTAGAAGGGGTGAAACCTTCAAACGAAAGGAAGTGCGAAGGGAACAATAATAGCTTCAAAGATACTAGCTTGAAATCAGACAAAAACATCTCACCGGTTTTACACAATTCAGTTACGGATGATAATAGTATTAGTGCCAATGTTTTAGTAAGTTCATACCTTAGAGCTGATACTGAGATGTCAACATTTCAGACTGAGTCTTATTACGAGGATATCTCATATGCGTCGAAATTTCCTGCTGGCTATGAGCTACATGAAGCACTTGGACCAGGTTTTCTTAAAGAGAGTAAATATTTTGACTGGGCGGTACAGGGAAATCAAGACAGTAAAGATGCTGAGATGTCGGATGAATTCAGCTGCAGCCAGTTGACTTCTGAATCTCGTCCGGAGCATCTTTTGGAAGCAGGGGTGACAAAAGTTTGCCATAGTAATAATGTTGATAACGAGTTATCATTTTCTACATCAGTTCACGATGCAATGGTCTCTGGAAGAAATCCCGAAGTTCCTATTCATAATGTCCGCACCATTAATTCAGAAGGCTATTCAATTGATCAACCATCTCATGTTAAAGAGAACAAGCATAATCATAGTTTGAGTTCATCAGGAATATGCGGTGTGATATCTCCCAAAAGCTTTTCTTCAGCATGTCCTAGTTCGTGTAGTAACCAGTTTGAGAGGTCTTCTGAACCATCTAAAATCAGCAAAAGAGGGCTAGGCCGGGGAGAGTCGTAGGCCTAGACCAAGGGACAGACAACTGATCCAAGACCGTATTAAGGAGTTACGAGAGTTGGTGCCAAATGGAGCAAAGTGCAGTATTGATTCACTTTTGGAGTGCACAACAAAGCATATGCTCTTTCTCCAAAGCGTAACCAAGCATGCTGATAAGCTACATAAATTCTCTGAAACAAAGACAAAGTTGCATGATCACATGGAAAAAGACATTCATGGATCCTCTGGTTATCAACACGGTGCAAGTTGGGCAGTGGAGGTAGGAGGTCATCTGAAGGTTCATTCAATATTAGTAGAAAATCTTGGCAAAAACGGGTAGATGCTTGTTGAGATGCTTTGTGAGGAGTGCAGCCATTTTCTTGAGATAGCAGAATCCATGAGAAGCTTAGGCCTGAAAGTTTTGAACGGTGTAACTGAAGCTCGTGCTGAGAAGACATGCATATCTTTTGTGGTTGAGGGACAAAAACAACAGAAATCTACATAGATTGGATATCTTGTGGCCCCTTGTTCAATTATTACAGTCAAAGAGCACAATGAGTGCATGAAAAATGTTTCATTCCTGAAAAGTTCCATACTGCTATCCCCTAGTAAAGAAGTCTTGGGAGAAGGAGACTTATAGGAAGCTTCAAAATAAGAGAAAACGGATTATTATCAGCTAGGGACCACAAGAAAATTGAAACCGGCAAAAAGCAGAGAGAGAGTTGAAAAAGACAAAACCTTGGCAGGAGAATCCGTACAAACGTCGTTTTTTTCAGAATACCAATTCCATCCTTGCTAGTACGAAAGAAGGGACTCACAAACTGGGGATGTCATATATAACGCAACAGTAGCAACCCAAAAAGAAAAAAAAAACCTACCGCCACTACTCCAAAAGAAAACCCTAATTTGTAGCCGTTTCCTTCATCCCCTCAAGCTTCATCATCATCGTGGTTACTGTTCACCATTTAACTTCCAACTCAAATCCCAACAATGTTTTCCGAAAATCACCGTGAACCCACTTCGTTCTCCATTTCCATTTAATCACAACCACTTTCAGATCAACAAACCACACCGTCGAACTACCTTCGACAATCACCAACTCCATCTCGCATCAGAAAAAACCAACTCCAAAAGATTCCAACCTCCCTTGTTCTGTTAGACCTCCAACAACCACCTCTTAAACCCCAAACACTTCAGACCCTTCACAAAACCCACCAAATACCATATACAGATCCACAGAAGTAGATGAGGAATAGAAGTCTGAACGTAACAACTACACACAGCGGGATCGAAACCTGAGATTGGAGGTGATACGCAAAGCAGTCGAAGCCTGATAGAGAGAGCGTGGCCGTTGGATTTGAACACAAAGAAAACTTGAGTCAGCTGCGGTGAGTGCTCCACTGTGTTGACCGCATTCGTTTCCCTGTTTTATCCATAGTTGCTTGCCGTTTTTGTGGTGATGAATTAAGTGGTTTGCGATTCTATGCTGAGATGAGGTTTTACGTGGAGATTTGTGGGTTCAAAAAAGTCCAAACGAAATTTTTGTCTCTGTTGACCCTCTTTTCTTTTCTTTAAAAAACATATATATTATTATATATTTCACTTATATTGTTTTGTTTCTCTTTTAATTTCTAAAAGCAATTTTAAGTTGTGAATAGGTTATATATTATTATTTGTTAGATTTATGTTTTCTTAATAGTATATATAAAGGTTTATAGTCTTTTCTTTTAGGAGTTTTGTTTTTATATACATTTTTATTTTCCATTTATTTACCCTTTTTTTTTATATTAGAGTTTTATAAATTCTTAGAGCTTCATAAATTTATGTTATATTTTTCTTTGTGCAGAAATTAAATTTTATTTTATAAGTGGGTTTTTTTTACCCTTTTTTTTTTATTATTTTACTTTGGTCGATGACGAGACCTCCCTAAATCGGTTACTAAGTCAACATATTGATAAGTATCGTTGGATCTGAGACCACCTTTTTCCTCTCTTCGTCACCTGTCCCGACTCGATTCAAAAACATTGTCTAACAATCTTCAAAATCAAATTATCTTCGTATTGCATTAAAAATAGAGGATTGGGTGTAGACCCCTTCTTCTTCGAGTGTTGGGATGCCCACTGTAGTGAGGGTGGTTTCGACACTCGTCTTTCAATACGAAGACGCTTCCCATCCATTTTTAAATCTCATCTCCTTAAAATAAATTCCTTGTATTGAATTAAAAAGAGAGTATTGGGTGTAGACCTCTTCTTCTTCGAGCGTAGGGATGCCCACTGTAGTGAGGGTGGTCTCGACACTCGTCTTTCAATACAAAGACACTTCCAACATTTCCTCATAAAACCTCGGTCTCGTACTGAGTATACTTTCAGTAATGATTTGATTTTTCTTTGTATTGAATTAAAAATAGAGGATTGGGTGTAGACCTCTTCTTCTTCGAGTGTTGGGATGCCCACTGTAGTGAGGGTGGTTTCGACACTCGTCTTTCAATATGAAGACGTTTTCAATCCCTTCTCTCCTAAAACCTCGGTCTCGTACCGTGTCCATTTTCACATTTATCTTTGAAATAAATTTCTCTTCGTGTTGAATTAAAGAGAGAAGATTGGGTGTAGACTTCTTCTTCTCCGAGCATAGGGATGCCCACTGTAGTGAGGGTGGTCTCGACACTCGTTTTTCAATACGAAGACGCGACTTCTTCCATCACCTCTCCTTTCACAACTTCATTCCGTAACCTTTCACACCTAAAACCTCGGTCCCGTACCGAGTTCATTTTCAAACTTCTTTTCATAACAAAACTTGAATGGTCGTGGAGTGGTTAGGCGTAGGCCTTCTCCTATCCCGAGTGCTGACGTTTACCGTAGGGTTCTCTGTCGCAAAGCACTTACCATTCAAAACCAAAAACATCTTTAATAAGAGAATGAAGTTCTCTTTGCATTGAATTAAAGAGAGAGGATTGAGTGTAGTCTTCTTCCTCTCCGAGTGTCAGGATACTCACTGTAGTGTGTGTGGTCTTGATACTCGTCTTTCAATACGAAGACGCCTCGTTCGCCACACCTTTTTATAACAAAAACTTTGAGATAACGAATTGGGTACTTCCCGTAGGGGTTACTATCCGAGGACCTGTCTCGCCCCCTAAAAAACAATCCAATCAATCAAACATGACTTCTTGCCTCGCGTGGCGAAAACTAATCAATTTTTCAAAAGGATATGTTACGTCCGTTCTACCGCAAACAGGTAACGCCTAAGTCTCCAACGAGCGAGCAGCAAAACACCTAACTGCTAGAATGCGCGCGATAGCATCATCCGTAAAGACGTCAACACACTGTTAGCACGAACTATGTTTGCTCTGATTTCTCATGTCAGATGAGAATACATAGGCACAAGACGGCGATGTCTTGGCGAGCTCCCTTTTTCACCTTTCACCCGTAGTTGGCCGAACTACGGCTGCTCTGATTCTTTACTTTTTTCAAGTAAAGATACGTAGGCACAAGGGCCACAATCCTTGCCGAGCACATTCCCCCCATATCTGTAGTTCCCCGAACTACGTCGACTCTGATTTTCTCACATTTATTGAGAATACGTAGGCATAGGACTGCGAAGTCCTACCGAGTCCTTTCTTTCTATCTTCTTCCTGGTTGCCTCCTTTCTTGGTGTCTAAACCCTCTTTCTTTACCCTGTGGAGCACTTTTATAGCATAATATTTAAGCAGATAATTTCACGCATCGACAAACAAAAGGTTCCCATCGAGTACGATGGATGCGAGGGGTGCTAACACCTTCCCCTCGCATAACCGGCTTCCGAACCCGTTCATGGTCGCGAGACCATCTTATCCATTTCTTTCTTAAGGTTTTCTCGATATTTTCCTTTCCCCTCATGGGATAAATAAAGTTCGGTGGCGACTCTTCTGTCTATCTTTTTCGCCTCCCCGTCGTTGCACGATGCATTTTTCGAGTAGCGACAGCTGGCGACTCTGCTGGGGATAACCCTTAGCGAGCCAGACCTATTTTGTTTGTCGTGTTTGTGTTTTATTTGCTTTTATTTTTATTATGTTATGTTCACTAACTGTTGGGTTTATTTGGATGGTTTGTGAGATAAGGCTTTCTACCCGAGCTTTCAAGTACACACTAAGATAGGAGGTGGGTTCTTTCTGATTTGCGAGACTTAGGACTCGTTGAGTTGGATCGAATTCCACCGCTCAGATGAGACCCCGTTGGAATGATTATGTCTTACGTGTAGTCGTAATGACGTCTTTATTTCCGACGTGGGAGTCCGCGACTCTGAGGACCTTTGTAGAACCTTATTCCAAAGGTTGCTAAGACATGACTCTGTGTTCATCCTTTGAAGGGATTACCGTCTTACGAGTAGTCGTTATGATGGAAAACTTTCGAGGGCTAGTGCATGGGACTTTGTTTAAAAGCCTTTGGGATACCCTCTTACAAACCAATAGATAACCCACCCGATGGGAGAAATATTTTGTGTTGTTTTGCAGGACTAGTGATCTTGATCTCGTTTTGTGTTCTTTATCATGTGCATTCATAAAACATTGCATTGCATATCATTTCTCGCATATCAAGGGACTTAAGAGACTGTGATTATCTCAGGTATTGGTGAATACAATGACTGACCAAAGAAAGCGAAGCACAAATTCCATCAAGTTTAGAGAACCAAAGCTGGAATTAATTCAAGACATTCTGATTGACGTACCAAAGGTTATCAAGATCAACTTTCAGGGGAAGTATGGGAAACTGCTTGATCTCCTCCATTCTAGGGTCGATACTTGGGCTTTGTTCGCTATGGCTCAGTTCTATGATGCACCTCTCAGATGTTTCACTTTTCAAAACTATCAGTTGGCCCCTACTCTTGAGGAATATTCTCACATTTTGAACATCAAGATTAAGGATCAACCTATATACACAGGCTTGGAAGAAGAACCAAAACCTCCTGCCATTGCTCTTGCTCTACGTATGACCAAAGAGGAAGTCAAAGAGGGTCTAACCAGTAAAGGGGGTGTTCAGGGTTTTCCATTGAAATTTCTGCTAGAAAAGGCTGCTCAATACAAGGTGGATGAAGATTGGGAAAAGTTCGGAATAAGCGTTGCTCTAATGATTTATGGGATTGTCCTCTTTCCAAATGTGGACAATTTCATAGACATCACTGCCATCGTTCTCTTCATGCAGAAGAATCCTATCCCTACACTCCTTGCCGATGTTTATCACTCCATTCATTGGAGGAGTGAAAAGAAGGCGGGAATGATCCAATGCTGCTCTCACCTACTATACAAGTGGTATGCTTCTCATTTACCCAAGAAAGGGCCATTCACGGAAAACAAGAAGAAATTAAAATGGTCTCAACGCATCATGTCTCTAGAAGCTAGTGATATTGCTTGGTACTCTCCTGAGTACTATGATGTGGAAATCATTTTCAGTTGTGGAGAATTCGGTAATGTACCTTTGATCGGTAGGGCCGGCTGTATTAATTATAACCCAGTCATGGCATTACGTCAGTTGGGCTATGCTATGGAGGGCGAGCCCGAGGCAGAGAAGGTTCAGAGTTTCTTTTTGCTAGCCACATCAGAGGACCCTGCGTTTGTCAGGAAGATTGCTAAGGCTTGGGGTAAGATTCATATAAAGGGGAGGAAGGAGTTAAAAGTGAAGAATTGCGTGGCAAAGGAGCCATACAACCGGTGGTTACTAGCTAGAGTAGCTGAAAGGTCGTTACCATTTCCCTTAGAGCCCTCTATGCAAGAAGCACCTCCTGCTCCCACTCACGTGTCCATAGAAGAATATGAAAAATTGAAGCTAATAGTGGAGAGATTGACTAAGGAGAACCAGGACCTTCAGAATGAAGTCCACCAAGCAAAGGTGGAGAGTGGTCAGTACAAGAGAAAGGTGGAGTTTGAACAGGATCAAGCAGCTGAAAGTAGCAAGAAGCTAAAATTAGAAACGGATCTGAGAGTCAGGTACCAACAGGGTTACGAAGGGGCTGATGCATCATTAACAACTCTCCGACAACGCTTAAAGGACACCAAAGCTTCTTGTGATAGGGCGTGGCACCTCTTTGAGATAGCCTCTGCCGAAAAGAAGGAAGTACGAGAGAATCTTGAGGCCGATATTGGGGATCTTGAAGAACGACTGAGAAATGCCTTGACCCTAGCGGAAAATGAACGAAGACTCAAAGAGGAGGCATTGAAAGACTCATATGTCACGTCTGACCTGTGGAATAACAAATGTCAAGAATTGGAAACTGCCCAAGAAACAGCCCTTCTATGGAGGAATCGTTTCGAGGCTTTGCAAAGAGATAGTGCGCAGTGGCTCGAGAAGGAGGCCCAACTCAATGAGTTGTTGGACACCCATGTGGATTCTATTTGTTATTACCAGTCGACTCTAGATATGTGTCGTGCTAGGTACAACAATTTGGTGGAGCATTGCAACCTCATGATCCGTGATATCCCATGGAGGTTGGAAAGCGCCATTCAAGACTTGGAAGGGAATGATATCCCCCCTTCTGTTCACCACTTTATCCAGCTCTGCGACCAAATGGTTAGGAGGTTCATGTTTGAGACGAAGAAGCTTGAAGAACGTCTCCAAAAGAGAGAATTTTAGTTATTCAGTTATCTTTTGTAGCACAACTTGTAGTTTCGGCTTATTCAGCTTTTGTCTGTATGAATTTTTTCTAAAATTAATGAAAGATCGCTTTTTGGTCCAAATTGTGCATTTCTTTATTATTCAGTCATGATTCTATGATACCAATGATAATCACAAGCCTCGAAAGTCTCTCGAGCATTTTGCATACGTTTGCGCATTTTTCTTTTTGCATTTCCTACAACCCGATCTTACACACCGCTTACCCCTTTCAGAAAGAGTAAAGCAAGCTGACTTCACGGCATCGGTATAACACAAGGAATAGCCAGAAGAGAATCATGGATCAGATAGAGCAGGACCAGGCTACGATGAGAAGCGAGATGCTAGGCATGAAAACGCAAATGAATCAACTCATGGAGGTGATTCAGAATATGGCCAGAAGCCAAGAGGAGATGAGACAAGCAGCGGAGAGGAGCGCTAATCAGACTTTGGCTGGTGCAGTTCCCAATGCAAGTGGTGCAATTCCAATTCCTGTTGATGCCACCCCAACCCCTGTTGGGGCAATTCCTACTTCTGCCGGCGCCGTACCTATCAACACTGTCCCTCCACCAGTCGGTACGACTCATCCTCATGGTACTACGATCCCAACGCAAGTCCAGTACGATGATCATGAAGGTTTCTATGAGAATTCAGGTGAAGCATATGGGCCACAGACCGCCGAATTAGAGAAGAAGTTTAATGCTTTACAGGAGATGGTGAAGACATTGCAAGGCCCCGATGTTTTGGGACTGGATGCCGCTGAAATATGTCTTGTACCCGGAGTTAAGATACCTCCAAAGTTTGTAATTCCAACCTTTGAGAAGTACAAGGGTAACAGTTGTCCTAAGACCCACATAAGGTCTTACTGTAGGAAGATGGCCGCCTATTCTGATGACGAGAAGCTACTAATCCATTTCTTTCAAGATAGCTTAACAGAGGCATCCCTAGAATGGTATATGCACCTTGAACGATCCAACGTGAGAAGCTGGAAAGAGTTGGCAGATGCTTTCGTGAAGCATTATCAGTATAATACTGACATGGCTCCGAATCGTATGCAGCTTCAGAATTTGACTCAGAAGCCGAATGAGTGTTTTAAGGACTTCGCGCAGAGATGGAGGGGAGTAGCTGCAAGGGTACAACCTCCACTGATGGAGAAAGAACTGACAGACCTATTCATGGGCACGCTACAAGGACCGATCTTTGAGCGGTTAGCATCCTCAACTTCCACGGTGTTTTCTGAACTTGTTATGGCTGGAGAGAGATTAGAGAGTTTCATGAAGGCGGGAAAAATTCAGAATGCAGGCGGATCTGCAAGCGGGGTCAAGAAGCCTTATCAGGGTTTCGTTAAGAAAAGGGAAGGCGAAGCTAGTGCAGTGTTCACCAATGGAAGGAGAACTCACCAAGGTTATCACCACATTGCTGCCATCGCTCCACAGCAACCACTTTCTATTCCGGCAAATCAGCCTGCGCCTCAGCAAAATCGACAACAACAACCTTATCAACCAAGACAAAATCAGTATCAAGGGCAGAGAAAGCCAGAAAGGAGGCTTGATCCAATTCCGTCCACTTACGCCAAATTGCTTCCGTTCTTGTTGAAAGCAGGTCTCGTTCAACTTAGGGAAATGAAAGATCCTCCGGCTGTTCTCCCCTACGGCTACGATGTAAATGCGAGATGCGAATTCCACTCTGGCGCCCAGGGCCATAGCATCGAGAATTGTAAAGCTTTAAAATACATTGTGCAAAATCTTATCGACTCCAAAGCGATAAACTTTACCCGAAGTACTCCGAACATCAAATCTAATCCAATGCCACCTCACCACTCAACAAACATGATCGAAGGCTCTAAGGGGATCCGATTAATTTCGGATATTGAGAAATTGAGGACCCCACTTTCCACTATTAAGGAGCAACTCTTGTTGAAAAACATTTACCCAGGATGTCCAACTGATTGCCATGTTTGCATGGACGGATCTCAAGGATGCGCTGAGCTGAAGAAGGGCATACAAGGCCTGATGGAGCAGGGTGTATTAGTAGCAGAACAACTATCAAATATTGAGGAAGTTGCTACTCTGGAAATTCCGTTCGAAACATTGGAGATACCATATGATGATGGATATGAGCTTTGGACCCCAGTTGACAATTCGAACCGCACACCATTGACCATACCGTGCGATGAGGAAGAATGGGACAACGTGTACGGACATACTTCTATCCCACTGCAGATCCCATATGATCCAGTTAAGATACCTATGTCTCCACCATCAATGAACCAGCTTGTCATTTCGACCCCATCTCCGTTTCCGTACAAGAGCACCAAAGCTGTACCTTGGTTATACGATGAAACTGTTTTTCTTAACGGACAGAAGGTGGCAGAGGAAGATGTATTGGAAGAAAAGAAGACTGTAGGGAACATCGTGGGAACCGGAGGCGTCACTAGAAGTGGTCGAATCTTCGCTCCGACTGCACCTCCTGTCAACGGCAGTGACAATACAAGGAAAGGTACTGCCGTACCAAGCACCAATGAACAGGGGCAGTCATCTAAACAGAAGGGCATCCCAAATGATGAAGCGGAGGAGTTTCTAAGAATCATTCAGAAAAGCGATTACAAAGTGATTGATCAGCTCAATCAGACGCCCTCAAAGATATCCATGCTGTCATTGTTAATGTGTTCAAAGGCCCATCAAGAAGCATTGCTAAAATTCTTGAAGGCAACTCATGTGCCAGAGGAGATATCAGTAGTACAGTTTGAAGAAGTGGTGGGAAATATTGCATCAGGTCATATTTTGAGCTTTAATGATAGTGAATTACCTCCCGAAGGTAAAAATCATAACAAGGCCTTGCACATTACCATCGAATGTGTGGATGTTGTATTCTCTAGGGTGCTCGTTGACACTGGATCATCGCTGAATGTATTACCCAAAAGTTCGTTGTGCAAGCTGTCAATTGAAGGACTTGTGATGAAGCCAAGTCAAACTATTGTAAAAGCCTTTGATGGAGCTAAGAGAACTGTGGTAGGCGAGGTCGACCTCCCGATCAAGATCGGACCTCATACTTTCATCATTACATTTTACGTAATGGATATATACCCCGCTTACAGTTGCCTTCTTGGCCGTCCGTGGATTCATTCCGCAGGCGCTGTAACTTCAACCTTGCATCAAAAGATCAAGTTTATGATTAACAATCATATGGTCATCATTGAGGGTGAGGAAGATGTTCTTGTGAGCCATCTTGCTTCTTTCCGCTACGTGGAAGTAGGAAATGAGGTGCATGAGACACCATTTCAAGCTTTTGAAGTGATCAATGTTGAAATGATTTACGAAAAGCCAGCATCTTCGATAGTAACTTGGAAGGACGCGAGGACGGTGATAGAGGAAGGACATCCGCGAGGATGGGGCAGGGTGTTGGAATTGCCCGTCAACAAAAATGGAGCTGGTCTAGGCTACAAGCAGAAGAATGCAACTGATAAGGGCAAAGAGCTTGTAACTCCGTTGGTTTTTACTAGTGGAGGCCACCTTGTCGATGGTCAAGTCATGTTTTTGGAAACTGAAGCCGAAGATCATGAAGAGCTGTGTATGGTGTATCCTAGGGCGCCTAATCAAACTTTGAACAATTGGAGAGTCGTTGAAATCCCCGAAGTTACTCTAGTAGACGAGTAATTCCCTTTTATTTTATCTAAAGAAAAAAATCATATGCTCTGCCCAAGGCATATGTATCATGTTGTAGGGCCTTTTGCTTTTAAAGCATAACTTATCATCAATAAATAAACTTTCGCATCCAATTACGCTCTCTTTCTTTCATTTTTACTTTTTGCACATAAAATTATCTTTGAAAGACAATGTTTTGTTTTATTTTCCTTTTTCTGTCAACCTTTTCTAAAAATATAAAAAAATAAGAATAAAGCATGAAGTCATTCATCGTGCAGATCTTCCCTTGCTCCTGTCAATAACGACCCCGCTATGGTCCAATATGACTTTGATAACCCAATCTACCAAGCCGACGAAGACTGCGAGGAAGATTGTGATCTCCCAGAAGAGCTAGCTAGACTATTGAAGCAGGAGTCAAAAGTCATTCAGCCCTACCAAGAAGAGGTCGAAGTCATCAACATGGGAACTGAGGAGGATGCCAAAGAAATCAAGATAGGCGCAGCTTTAGAGTCAGAGGTTAAGTCAAAACTGATAATATTGCTTCGAGAGTATGTTGACGTATTTGCTTGGTCTTACAAAGATATGCCCGGTCTAGATGAAGAGATTGTGATGCACAGACTACCTCTCAAGGAAGGCTGCCCGCCGGTGAAGCAAAAGTTGAGGAGAACAAAGCCAAAGATGTCTTTCAAGATCAAAGAAGAGGTACAAAAGCAATTGGACGCTGGTTTTCTGGCAGTATCCAACTATCCGCAATGGATAGCGAATATTGTCCCAGTACCTAAAAAGGATGGGAAGGTGCGAATGTGTGTAGATTATAGAGACCTTAATAGAGCGAGTCCGAAAGATGACTTCCCTTTGCCACACATTGATGTGCTAGTAGACAACACAGCCCAATTTTCTGTATTCTCATTTATGGATGGCTTTTCTGGATATAACCAGATTAAGATGGCGCCTGAAGATATGGAAAAGACGACTTTCATCACTCCATGGGGAACTTTCTGTTACAAGGTTATGCCATTTGGACTTAAGAACGCAGGCGCAACATATCAGCGAGCAATGGTCACTCTTTTCCATGACATGATACATAAAGAGATTGAGTGTTATGTAGACGATATGATTGCGAAATCCCAGACTGAGGAAGAGCACCTTATCCACTTGGGAAAGCTATTCGCCCGGTTAAGGAAATTCCAGCTGAGACTAAATCCCAACAAATGCACTTTTGGTGTAAGATCTGGTAAATTGCTAGGTTTTATTGTGAGCCAGAAGGGGATTGAAGTCGATCCAGATAAGGTCAAAGCTATCCAGGAAATGCCGGCCCCCAAAACTGAAAAAGAGGTCCGAGGATTCCTTGGGAGGTTGAACTACATCGCCAGGTTCATATCTCATCTAACGGCCACTTGTGAGCCCATCTTCAAATTACTTCGAAAGGATCAAGCCGTGGTATGGAACGATAACTGTCAGAAAGCCTTTGAGAAGATAAAGGAATACCTACAAGAACCGCCGATCTTGATGCCTCCGGTGCCCGGACGACCCCTGATCATGTACCTGACTGTGTTAGAGGGATCCATGGGATGCGTATTGGGACAACATGATGAAACCGGCAGGAAAGAGCATGCAATCTATTACCTCAGCAAGAAGTTTAATGATTGTGAAACGAGATATTCGATGCTCGAGAAGACATGTTGCGCATTGGCTTGGGCAGCAAAACGTTTGAGACAATATATGCTCACCCATACGACTTTGTTGATCTCCAAAATGGATCCCGTCAAATACATATTCGAGAAGCCCGCTCTCACTGGGCGGGTAGCTCGTTGGCAAATGGTGTTAACAGAGTATGACATCCAGTATGTTACGCAGAAAGCTATCAAAGGGAGTGTGCTCTCTGAATACCTTGCCCACCAACCTATGGACAACTACCAGTCTATGCGTTTCGATTTCCCCGACGAAGACGTCATGTTTGCCAGAGATTATGCCACACCAGACCCAAATGAGGGACCCGAACCAGGATCGCGATGGACGCTCGTGTTCGATGGTGCCGCAAATGCCAAAGGTTGTGGAATTGGGGCAATCATCACTTCTCCAACTGGCTTTCACCTGCCATTCACCGCCAGATTATGCTTTAAGTGTACTAACAACATGGCCGAATATGAAGCCTGTATTTTCGGAATTGAAGCTGCCATTGATAATAGAATCAAGATTCTAGAAGTCTATGGAGATTCCGCGCTGGTCATATGCCAGATTAAAGGGGAGTATGAAACATTGGACCTCAAGTTAATTCCTTACAGAGATCATGTCTTGAAGTTAATCCCGTACTTTGATGAGATCACTTTCCATCACATTCCCAGAGGAGAAAATCAGTTGGCTGACGCTCTAGCAACACTAGCATCTATGTTTCAAGTCAAGTGGGAGAATGAGGCGCCATCCATCCGTTTAGAATATTTGGACGAACCCGCTTATTGCCTAGCGGCTGAGGGGGAAGAAGCTAAAACTGATAATCATCCTTGGTTCTATGACATCAAGCGATATCTAGAGACCCAAGAATACCCAGAAGGCATAACTATCACTGACAAGAAGTATCTCAGAAAGCTCTCCTCAAAGTTCTTCCTCAGTGGTGACGTGTTATACAGGCGGAATTACGATTCGGTACTACTCAGATGCGTGGATAAACACGAGGCAGAACGTATCATAAATGAGATGCATGAAGGATCTTTTGGGACACATGCCAGTGGTCATACTATGGTTAAAAAGATTTTGAGGGCGGGATACTATTGGATGACGATGGAAACAGATTGTTGTCTCCATGTCCAATCATGCCACAAGTGCCAAATTTACGCAGACAAGGTCCATACTTCACCACTCCCTCTGAATGTTTTGACTTCGCCTTGGCCTTTCGCTATGTGGGGTATAGATGTAATCGGACGCATCGAGCCAACCGCTTCAAATGGGCACCGTTTCATCTTAGTGGCCATCGATTACTTTACCAAATGGGTAGAAGCGGCATCCTATGCCAACGTCACTAAGCAAGTGGTGACTCGCTTCATCAAAAAAGAGATTATTTGTCGATATGGAATCCCGAACAAGATCATTACAGACAATGGTTCAAACCTCAACAATAAGATGATGAAAGAGTTGCGTGAAAATTTCAAAATTGAACACCACAATTCAACACCTTATCGCCCTAAAATGAACGGAGCTGTTGAGGCGGCATATAAGAACATTAAGAAAATCGTCCAGAAGATGGTGAAGACTTACAAAGACTGGCACGAGATGTTGCCGTTCGCGTTGCATGGCTACCGCACCTCAGTGCGCACTTCCACAGGGGCAACCCCGTTTTCTCTCGTATATGGCATGGAAGCAGTATTGCCCATTGAAGTAGAGATTCCCTCCTTAAGGATTTTAGCAGACGTCAAGCTAGATGAGGCCGAATGGATACAAGCCAGACTCGACCAACTCAATCTCATCGACGAGAAACGCATGACGGCCATCTGTCATGGACAATTATACCAAAAACGATTGAAGAGGGCCTTTGATAAGAAGGTTCGCCCATGACACATCCAAGCAGGAGATTTGGTGCTAAGGAAAATTCAGCCAACTCACGTCGATCCAAGGGGAAAATGGGCACCAAACTATGAGGGTCCGTATGTAGTAAAGAAAGTTTTCTCCGGAGGGGCATTGATCCTGTCAACCATGGATGGTGACGATCTCTCATCCCCTGTGAACGCAGATGCAGTTAAAAAATATTATGCCTAAAAGATAGACCCGGTGGACCCAAAAAGAAAATCCACGCAAAAATGGGCGTCCTGGTGGACCATAAAAATGGTTCAGGCAAAATTAGGGACTAGAAGTAAAAAAAAAAGAGTATCCTGATAGGCTGAAAACCTGAAAAGGCGGCCTAGGCAAAAGTTAGGGATTCAAAAAGGCAGAACTGCATCTTGAAAAGACCTGTGAATTATTCCTCATAACCATCAAGCTCGACTGAGAAAGGTCAATTCGATTCTAGCACTCGAAAGCAAGGCATGAGGGGTCTTCCGAGACATATGGGCCATAGCAGATTTGAAACTTGGCAGGGACCATTTTCAACATTGTCTTAGTTTTTTTTTTATTTTCTTTCGAAAGCAGTTACCTCTTTTAGGAATTGCCTCCTTTTGTAATTTTCCCATTTATGGGTTTTCATCAATAAAATTGCTTTCATCAAAGCTTTTTCTGTTTTTTATTTACCCTTTGGTTGCAAGTTTCATTTATTTGATGATGGGTTTTGCATATAATGACATTATGGTAAATTAGATTAGGGGATAACTTACCCTCTTGGGGTAACTAAAGGGTGACCATGACTCTAAAGAGTACGCAGGAACATCATTCTAAATCTTGTAACAACTTGACTAACAAGGTCGTCAAACCCGGCAGAGCAGGCCATGAGCTGAAAATCTCGACACATCCAAGTTCTTTATACATCATAAATAGATGATGTCGGGAAGTCAGGCTTATCTTTCACTTTCCCACCACCAAAGTCCGTCATGTCGGCACCTGCACTCCCATTACTATCCACAATCCTATACATCATACGCATCGCATTCGACTTCATAAGCATCTTGTACCATATGCATATCCAGGATCATGTCATACTCCCCCAGCTCTTGCATCTCCGCGTGTTAGCATTTGCATTTGCATTTCCACTTGTTATGGAATATCATTATCATCAAGCATTCGCGTATGCGAGCTCAGTTCTAGGATCGATCACGGAGGTTTCCAAGATCATCAGCCCAGGCAGGGGCACCTCTTGTAAGACCGTGGGTCCTCCCAAAAAGTCAAGAGCTTCAAAGCAAGACTTAGCCCAGTCAGGGGCATCTCTTCAAGACCATGGGTGTATCGCACGATGTATTTCAACCTCGTGGTTAATCAGGTCTTCAAAATCAACATTCAGCCCAGACAGGGGCATCTCCAGTAAATCCATGGGTGATCCCCAGTGAATTGTCTCCAGCAGACTTCAGTGATAAGTGGCAATCTCTTCAGAGAAGCTTATCCATCTTCAGCGATAAGTGGCAATCTCTTCAGAGAAGCTTATCTATCTTCAGCGATAAGTGGCAATCTCTTCAGAGAAGCTTATCCATCTTCAGCGATAAGTGGCAATCTCTTCAGAGAAGCTTATCCATCTTCAGCGATAAGTGGCAATCTCTTCAGAGAAGCTTATCTATCTTCAGCGATAAGTGGCAATCTATTCAGAGAAGCTTATCCATCTTCAGCGATAAGTGGCAATCTCTTCAGAGAAGCTTATCCATCTTCGGCGATAAGTGGCAATCTCTTCAGAGAAGCTTATCCATCTTCAGCGATAAGTGGCAATCTCTTCAGAGAAGCTTATCCATCTTCAGCGATAAGTGGCAATCTCTTCGGAGAAGCTTATCCATCTTCAGCGATAAGTGGCAATCTCTTCAGAGAAGCTTATCCATCTTCAGCGATAAGTGGCAATCTCTTCAGAGAAGCTTATCCATCTTCAGCGATAAGTGGCAATCTCTTCAGAGAAGCTTATCCATCTTCAGCGATAAGTGGCAATCTCTTCAGAGAAGCTTATCCATCTTCAGCGATAAGTGGCAATCTCTTCGGAGAAGCTTATCCATCTTCAGCGATAAGTGGCAATCTCTTCAGAGAAGCTTATCCATCTTCAGCGATAAGTGGCAATCTCTTCAGAGAAGCTTATCCATCTTCAGCGATAAGTGGCAATCTCTTCAGAGAAGCTTATCCATCTTCAGCGATAAGTGGCAATCTCTTCAGAGAAGCTTATCCATCTTCAGCGATAAGTGGCAATCTCTTCAGAGAAGCTTATCTATCTTCAGCGATAAGTGGCAATCTCTTCGGAGAAGCTTATCCATCTTCAGCGATAAGTGGCAATCTCTTCAGAGAAGCTTATCCATCTTCAGCGATAAGTGGCAATCTCTTCGGAGAAGCTTATCCATCTTCAGCGATAAGTGGCAATCTCTTCAGAGAAGCTTATCCATCTTCAGCGATAAGTGGAAATCTCTTCAGAGAAGCTTATCCATCTTCAGCGATAAGTGGCAATCTCTTCGGAGAAGCTTATCCATCTTCAGCGATAAGTGGCAATCTCTTCAGAGAAGCTTATCCATCTTCAGCGATAAGTGGCAATCTCTTCAGAGAAGCTTATCCATCTTCAGCGATAAGTGGCAATCTCTTCAGAGAAGCTTATCCATCTTCAGCGATAAGTGGCAATCTCTTCGGAGAAGCTTATCCATCTTCAGCGATAAGTGGCAATCTCTTCAGAGAAGCTTATCCATCTTCAGCGATAAGTGGCAATCTCTTCAGAGAAGCTTATCCATCTTCAGCGATAAGTGGCAATCTCTTCAGAGAAGCTTATCCATATTCAGCGATAAGTGGCAATCTCTTCGGAGAAGCTTATCCATCTTCAGCGATAAGTGGCAATCTCTTCAGAGAAGCTTATCCATCTTCAGCGATAAGTGGCAATCTCTTCAGAGAAGCTTATCCATCTTCAGCGATAAGTGGCAATCTCTTCAGAGAAGCTTATCCATCTTCAGCGATAAGTGGCAATCTCTTCAGAGAAGCTTATCCATCTTCAGCGATAAGTGGCAATCTCTTCAGAGAAGCTTATCTATCTTCAGCGATAAGTGGCAATCTCTTCGGAGAAGCTTATCCATCTTCAGCGATAAGTGGCAATCTCTTCAGAGAAGCTTATCCATCTTCAGCGATAAGTGGCAATCTCTTCGGAGAAGCTTATCCATCTTCAGCGATAAGTGGCAATCTCTTCAGAGAAGCTTATCCATCTTCAGCGATAAGTGGCAATCTCTTCAGAGAAGCTTATCCATCTTCAGCGATAAGTGGCAATCTCTTCGGAGAAGCTTATCCATCTTCAGCGATAAGTGGCAATCTCTTCAGAGAAGCTTATCCATCTTCAGCGATAAGTGGCAATCTCTTCAGAGAAGCTTATCCATCTTCAGCGATAAGTGGCAATCTCTTCAGAGAAGCTTATCCATCTTCAGCGATAAGTGGCAATCTCTTCGGAGAAGCTTATCCATCTTCAGCGATAAGTGGCAATCTCTTCAGAGAAGCTTATCCATCTTCAGCGATAAGTGGCAATCTCTTCAGAGAAACTTATCCATCTTCAGCGATAAGTGGCAATCTCTTCAGAGAAGCTTATCCATCTTCAGCGATAAGTGGCAATCTCTTCGGAGAAGCTTATCCATCTTCAGCGATAAGTGGCAATCTCTTCAGAGAAGCTTATCCATCTTCAGCGATAAGTGGCAATCTCTTTAGAGAAGCTTATCTATCTTCAGCGATAAGTGGCAATCTCTTCAGAGAAGCTTATCCATCTTCAGCGATAAGTGGCAATCTCTTCAGAGAAGCTTATCTATCTTCAGCGATAAGTGGCAATCTCTTCGGAGAAGCTTATCCATCTTCAGCGATAAGTGGCAATCTCTTCAGAGAAGCTTATCCATCTTCAGCGATAAGTGGCAATCTCTTCAGAGAAGCTTATCTATCTTCAGCGATAAGTGGCAATCTCTTCAGAGAAGCTTATCCATCTTCAGCGATAAGTGGCAATCTCTTCAGAGAAGCTTATCTATCTTCAGCGATAAGTGGCAATCTCTTCAGAGAAGCTTATCCATCTTCAGCGATAAGTGGCAATCTCTTCAGAGAAGCTTATCTATCTTCAGCGATAAGTGGCAATCTCTTAAGAGAAGCTTATCCATCTTCAGCGATAAGTGGCAATCTCTTCAGAGAAGCTTATCTATCTTCAGCGATAAGTGGCAATCTCTTCAGAGAAGCTTATCCATCTTCAGCGATAAGTGGCAATCTCTTCAGAGAAGCTTATCTATCTTCAGCGATAAGTGGCAATCTCTTCAGAGAAGCTTATCTATCTTCAGCGATAAGTGGCAATCTATCCAGAGGAGCTCATCCCTCTACATCCTAAGGGGTGTCAGTTTTGTTTGTGTTTGTTCCCCATTATCTTTTTTTCGTTAATGGATCCCTTCATCCTTTTGGTGTTAGGGTTGATTTTGTTTCGCTACATCATCCTTTTGGTGGTGGTATTTGCTGGGCATTTCCCTTCCTTTCAGACAAATTCAGGGTCTTTTATATCTAATCATCTTCTACCTCGAAAGAAGGGATGCTGTAGCATTTCGCCTTACTCGGTTTAAGTCAATTAGATAGGGGCATCTGTCATACCCTACATTTGTCCCACCTGTTTATCTTTTGTCTGTACATCTTTCCATCAACCATTAATCTGAAAATCAAAAGATATGTTGTTTCTACTTGTTGCCCCAAACTCAAGATTTCACAAGGCAGGGTCGAAGGGAAATGAGGTGTTTTTTTAGACTAGCAGGACGGTGGTATGTGGTAATCATTGAGGTTCATTGAAGGGCTATCTGTATCAATGTGTGGGCCCAGTAAAGGTTGGAAATCAGTCAGGTTTGATTTGATCTTGGTCGGGCGAATTTTATCTCATGATTGAGGGTTAGAGATGATTGATTCAAGTGATAGGTTTGTTTCCTTTCAAGGCATGATTATCGTTTTAAGAGATTTTTGGAATATCTTTATTTTTGTGTTCCAATATTCTTGGAGCCACATCCTTAGATAAGTATTGAGGTTATGAGAATTAAGCAAGATAAGTTATGGTTGGATTTAATTTAAATTTTGTACAAATTATGACAATTCATGCTTTAAAGGAGGAGTGATTCATGCTTGCCTCAGGATTCATGTTTGAATAGGTCTTAAGGATTAATATGTTGATATTTTACAAATCATGGATAGAATTTTGTTCTCATTTTTTTTTTAATGAAAATGCTGTATTTGCAAGATAGCATTATGGATTTTTGAGCAAGAAATCATAAAATCAAGGATATGAGTCATTATCATTACAAGAATGGTACAAGCTCATGAAGAAAAAAAAACACATCCATAAGAGTAACATATAGAAAATTCCTTTTCACAAAAAAATCCCAAAGGTTCACTTCTTTCTCTTAAGTACAAAAGTCCATGTCATAAACAATACAAAAAAAAGGGGGTTTTCAAAAGCCTTATATGTTAAGTCAAATTACATGAGATTGCTATGGTATGATAAGCCCTACCATAAGACTATCCTTGAAACAAGTCTTCAGCAGCATGCTACTCTTTCTCAAGTTGACATTTTCATTGTAAACTATGGAGAACTTGAATACAAATTGAAGGTGCTTGAGTTAAACCCTTCTTCAAGTGTATCCGTCTTAGAAACAGATATTGAAGTTGACATAGTTGAACCAATTGAATTCTCAGAGCAGACTCATCAACATGTTTTGATTCCCGTTGTATTTCGGACGCCATAAACCGGAACGGTAGAAGAAGGAAAGTTTGTGTACTACAAGTTTCCAATAGTCAATGACACCTGGGAGAAAATTTCTAGTGGGAGTTTCTAGTATCGAGGTAAAGTTAGAATCAGAGACAGGTGAGGGAGATACTTATCTTTTCATTTCTAGACATCTTCTAATATTTCCCACACGACACCAGCATGAGTGGTCTTCCCATGATATTGGATCAAAGACTTGGGTTCTCAGCTCTAAAGATAAAAGTTTGGCTGCTGGGACTTACAGTATTGGTGTGTATGGATATAAAGGAACGACCGGGTACAAGCTATCAGTCACGATTCAAGATAATTCAAACCAAGAATTGGGTCAGCAAGCATCATCTTCCGCGTCATCCATGGAATTGGATACTGAACAATGCAAGAATTGTAGGCATTACACACCCTCAAACCGTGGCTGCAATTTCTTTCCCACTTTGATTTTCACTTCACCATAACCTGTTACAAAAAAACATCAGCTTAAATACCATATAATCACTGGAGGTCAAACAACAATCCACCTCATATCACATATAAACCACACCCATGAACCATTTACACTTGCTCTACAAAATATCTGCACCATTTGACCTCGCACTTCATACACTACAAATCCTGCAACCATCTCCAATCCGTACCTGCAATTCACAATACGGCGAGCAAACTCGTAGATAGCCAGCTGCAAAGATAATAACAACCCTTTATTCAGAGGGTGCCAAAGTTTTGATTTTGTGGAAGAAGAAGATGGGTACCAATTTACATCAACTACTAAGAAGTCTCTGTTTGGAAACTGATTGGAAGTATGCTATCTTTTGGAAGCTACAACAACACTGGGCTAGGATGATCTTGGCATGGGAGGATGCTTACCATAACAATCTTGATAATTGTGATTCTTCCCAAAGTATGTATTGCCAGAAGAACTTGGATCAAATCTGTGGTGGGAACTTTCCAAATGACCCTCTCGGATTATCTCTGGCAAAAATGTCGTGTCATGTATATTCCTTAGGGGAAGGTACTGTTGGACAAGTAGCTGTTAATGGAAAGCATCAGTGGATCTTTGCAGATAATCAAGTTACGTGTTCTGGCCCGTCTTTTAAGCTTGCTGAAGAATGGCAATCTCAGTTTTCTGCTGGAATTAGGACAATTGTTGTTGCAGCGGTAGTCCCACTTGGAGTTGTTACACTCGGCTCTTTAAATAAAATTAGTGAAGACGCGGGGTTTGTAACACGTATTAGAAGTCTCTTTTTGTCTACTCATGATCAAACATTAGGTCACCTTCCTAGTCGAATCCAAATTATGAAACATGACACACAGAGAACCATGATGGGTGAAACATCGGATAGGTTAATGCCCTTCAAATGTCCTGGGAAGAACTACTCACCTCCTCCTACTGTTTATCAGAAAACAACTGTTGATGCCAGGCATGGAGGGCTTGAAATTGACGGTGATCAAAGTTCCGTTTTGCTTCAGTCAAAGTCAAATATGATGACTGCAGAGAATCCGAAACTAGAAGGGGTGAAACCTTCAAACGAAAGGAAGTGCGAAGGGAACAATAATAGCTTCAAAGATACTAGCTTGAAATCAGACAAAAACATCTCACCGGTTTTACACAATTCAGTTACGGATGATAATAGTATTAGTGCCAATGTTTTAGTAAGTTCATACCTTAGAGCTGATACTGAGATGTCAACATTTCAGACTGAGTCTTATTACGAGGATATCTCATATGCGTCGAAATTTACTGCTGGCTATGAGCTACATGAAGCACTTGGACCAGGTTTTCTTAAAGAGAGTAAATATTTTGACTGGGCGGTACAGGGAAATCAAGACAGTAAAGATGCTGAGATGTCGGATGAATTCAGCTGCAGCCAGTTGACTTCTGAATCTCGTCCGGAGCATCTTTTGGAAGCAGGGGTGACAAAAGTTTGCCATAGTAATAATGTTGATAACGAGTTATCATTTTCTACATCAGTTCACGATGCAATGGTCTCTGGAAGAAATCCCGAAGTTCCTATTCATAATGTCCGCACCATTAATTCAGAAGGCTATTCAATTGATCAACCATCTCATGTTAAAGAGAACAAGCATAATCATAGTTTGAGTTCATCAGGAATATGCGGTGTGATATCTCCCAAAAGCTTTTCTTCAGCATGTCCTAGTTCGTGTAGTAACCAGTTTGAGAGGTCTTCTGAACCATCTAAAATCAGCAAAAGAGGGCTAGGCCGGGGAGAGTCGTAGGCCTAGACCAAGGGACAGACAACTGATCCAAGACCGTATTAAGGAGTTACGAGAGTTGGTGCCAAATGGAGCAAAGTGCAGTATTGATTCACTTTTGGAGTGCACAACAAAGCATATGCTCTTTCTCCAAAGCGTAACCAAGCATGCTGATAAGCTACATAAATTCTCTGAAACAAAGACAAAGTTGCATGATCACATGGAAAAAGACATTCATGGATCCTCTGGTTATCAACACGGTGCAAGTTGGGCAGTGGAGGTAGGAGGTCATCTGAAGGTTCATTCAATATTAGTAGAAAATCTTGGCAAAAACGGGTAGATGCTTGTTGAGATGCTTTGTGAGGAGTGCAGCCATTTTCTTGAGATAGCAGAATCCATGAGAAGCTTAGGCCTGAAAGTTTTGAACGGTGTAACTGAAGCTCGTGCTGAGAAGACATGCATATCTTTTGTGGTTGAGGGACAAAAACAACAGAAATCTACATAGATTGGATATCTTGTGGCCCCTTGTTCAATTATTACAGTCAAAGAGCACAATGAGTGCATGAAAAATGTTTCATTCCTGAAAAGTTCCATACTGCTATCCCCTAGTAAAGAAGTCTTGGGAGAAGGAGACTTATAGGAAGCTTCAAAATAAGAGAAAACGGATTATTATCAGCTAGGGACCACAAGAAAATTGAAACCGGCAAAAAGCAGAGAGAGAGTTGAAAAAGACAAAACCTTGGCAGGAGAATCCGTACAAACGTCGTTTTTTTCAGAATACCAATTCCATCCTTGCTAGTACGAAAGAAGGGACTCACAAACTGGGGATGTCATATATAACGCAACAGTAGCAACCCAAAAAGAAAAAAAAAACCTACCGCCACTACTCCAAAAGAAAACCCTAATTTGTAGCCGTTTCCTTCATCCCCTCAAGCTTCATCATCATCGTGGTTACTGTTCACCATTTAACTTCCAACTCAAATCCCAACAATGTTTTCCGAAAATCACCGTGAACCCACTTCGTTCTCCATTTCCATTTAATCACAACCACTTTCAGATCAACAAACCACACCGTCGAACTACCTTCGACAATCACCAACTCCATCTCGCATCAGAAAAAACCAACTCCAAAAGATTCCAACCTCCCTTGTTCTGTTAGACCTCCAACAACCACCTCTTAAACCCCAAACACTTCAGACCCTTCACAAAACCCACCAAATACCATATACAGATCCACAGAAGTAGATGAGGAATAGAAGTCTGAACGTAACAACTACACACAGCGGGATCGAAACCTGAGATTGGAGGTGATACGCAAAGCAGTCGAAGCCTGATAGAGAGAGCGTGGCCGTTGGATTTGAACACAAAGAAAACTTGAGTCAGCTGCGGTGAGTGCTCCACTGTGTTGACCGCATTCGTTTCCCTGTTTTATCCATAGTTGCTTGCCGTTTTTGTGGTGATGAATTAAGTGGTTTGCGATTCTATGCTGAGATGAGGTTTTACGTGGAGATTTGTGGGTTCAAAAAAGTCCAAACGAAATTTTTGTCTCTGTTGACCCTCTTTTCTTTTCTTTAAAAAACATATATATTATTATATATTTCACTTATATTGTTTTGTTTCTCTTTTAATTTCTAAAAGCAATTTTAAGTTGTGAATAGGTTATATATTATTATTTGTTAGATTTATGTTTTCTTAATAGTATATATAAAGGTTTATAGTCTTTTCTTTTAGGAGTTTTGTTTTTATATACATTTTTATTTTCCATTTATTTACCCTTTTTTTTTATATTAGAGTTTTATAAATTCTTAGAGCTTCATAAATTTATGTTATATTTTTCTTTGTGCAGAAATTAAATTTTATTTTATAAGTGGGTTTTTTTTACCCTTTTTTTTTTATTATTTTACTTTGGTCGATGACGAGACCTCCCTAAATCGGTTACTAAGTCAACATATTGATAAGTATCGTTGGATCTGAGACCACCTTTTTCCTCTCTTCGTCACCTGTCCCGACTCGATTCAAAAACATTGTCTAACAATCTTCAAAATCAAATTATCTTCGTATTGCATTAAAAATAGAGGATTGGGTGTAGACCCCTTCTTCTTCGAGTGTTGGGATGCCCACTGTAGTGAGGGTGGTTTCGACACTCATCTTTCAATACGAAGACGCTTCCCATCCATTTTCAAATCTCATCTCCTTAAAATAAATTCCTTGTATTGAATTAAAAAGAGAGGATTGGGTGTAGACCTCTTCTTCTTCGAGCGTAGGGATGCCCACTGTAGTGAGGGTGGTCTCGACACTCGTCTTTCAATACAAATACACTTCCAACATTTCCTCATAAAACCTCGGTCTCGTACTGAGTATACTTTCAGTAATGATTTGATTTTTCTTTGTATTGAATTAAAAATAGAGGATTGGGTGTAGACCTCTTCTTCTTCGAGTGTTGGGATGCCCACTGTAGTGAGGGTGGTTTCGACACTCGTCTTTCAATATGAAGACGTTTTCAATCCCTTCTCTCCTAAAACCTCGGTCCCGTACCGTGTCCATTTTCACATTTATCTTTGAAATAAATTTCTCTTCGTGTTGAATTAAAGAGAGAAGATTGGGTGTAGACTTCTTCTTCTCCGAGCATAGGGATGCCCACTGTAGTGAGGGTGGTCTCGACACTCGTTTTTCAATACGAAGATGCGACTTCTTCCATCACCTCTCCTTTCACAACTTCATTCCGTAACCTTTCACACCTAAAACCTCGGTCCCGTACCGAGTGCATTTTCAAACTTCTTTTCATAACAAAACTTGAATGGTCGTGGAGTGGTTAGGCGTAGGCCTTCTCCTATCCCGAGTGCTGACGTTTACCGTAGGGTTCTCTGTCGCAAAGCACTTACCATTCAAAACCAAAAACATCTTTAATAAGAGAATGAAGTTCTCTTTGCATTGAATTAAAGAGAGAGGATTGAGTGTAGTCTTCTTCCTCTCCGAGTGTCAGGATACTCACTGTAGTGTGTGTGGTCTTGATACTCGTCTTTCAATACGAAGACGCCTCGTTCGCCACACCTTTTTATAACAAAAACTTTGAGATAACGAATTGGGTACTTCCCGTAGGGGTTACTATCCGAGGACCTGTCTCGCCCCCTAAAAAACAATCCAATCAATCAAACATGACTTCTTGCCTCGCGTGGCGAAAACTAATCAATTTTTCAAAAGGATATGTTACGTCCGTTCTACTGCAAACAGGTAACGCCTAAGTCTCCAACGAGCGAGCAGCAAAACACCTAACTGCTAGAATGCGCGCGATAGCATCATCCGTAAAGACGTCAACACACTGTTAGCACGAACTACGTTTGCTCTGATTTCTCATGTCAGATGAGAATACGTAGGCACAAGACGGCGATGTCTTGGCGAGCTCCCTTTTTCACCTTTCACCCGTAGTTGGCCGAACTACGGCTGCTCTGATTCTTTACTTTTTTCAAGTAAAGATACGTAGGCACAAGGGCCACAATCCTTGCCGAGCACATTCCCCCCATATCTGTAGTTCCCCGAACTACGTCGACTCTGATTTTCTCACATTTATTGAGAATACGTAGGCATAGGACTGCGAAGTCCTACCGAGTCCTTTCTTTCTATCTTCTTCCTGGTTGCCTCCTTTCTTGGTGTCTAAACCCTCTTTCTTTACCCTGTGGAGCACTTTTATAGCATAATATTTAAGCAGATAATTTCACGCATCGACAAACAAAAGGTTCCCATCGAGTACGATGGATGCGAGGGGTGCTAACACCTTCCCCTCGCATAACCGGCTTCCGAACCCGTTCATGGTCGCGAGACCATCTTATCCATTTCTTTCTTAAGGTTTTCTCGATATTTTCCTTTCCCCTCATGGGATAAATAAAGTTCGGTGGCGACTCTTCTGTCTATCTTTTTCGCCTCCCCGTCGTTGCACGATGCATTTTTCGAGTAGCGACACCTGGAAAACCAGAAATCAATTCTCATATGATATCCCAACTATAGAAACCAGTTCTCGCCTGGTAGTCAGTTCTCGCCTGACCTTGTTTTTGAACCTAGTTCTCGCCTGGTAGTCAGTTCTTGTCTGACTTGTTTTGAACACCAATTCTCGCCTGGTAGTCAGTCCTCGTCTGACCTATTTCAAAGATTCCAGTTCTCTCCTGGTAGTCAGTTCTCGTATGACCTATTTCGAAGATTCAAGTTCTCGCCTGGTAACTAGTTCTTGTCTGGTAGTCAGTTCGCATCTAACCTTTCTTTAAGACCCAGTTCTCGCCTGGTAGTCAGCTCTTGTCTGACATGTCTAACTCAGATTCATACCTCGTTTGGTCCACAATTCCAAAGTCCAGTTCTTGTCTGGTAAACTAAAAATCAGATCCCGTATGATACCTAAAGCTAGAAGTCAGTCCTCGTCTGACCCTTTTTGAACCCAGTTCTCGTCTGGTAGTCAGTTCTCATCTGACCCTTTTTCAGGACCCCAGTTCTCGCCTGGTAGTCAGTTCTCGCCTGACCTGTTTTGTAGAACCCAATTCACGCCTAGTAGTCAGTTCTCGCCTGACCTTGTTTTTGAACCCAGTTCTCGCATGGTAGTCAGTTCTTGTCTGACTTGTCTAATGCAAATCGATGCCTCGTTTGGCTCATTCTTGCAAACTCCAATTCTCGCCTGGTAGTCAGTTCTCGCCTGACCTTTCTTGAAGACACCAGTTCTTGTCTGGTAGTCAGTCCTCGGCTGACCTTGCTTTGCAGATTCCAGTTCTCGCCTGGTAGCCAGTTCTCGTCTGACCCTTTGAATCCAGTTCTTGTCTGGTAGTCAGTCCTCGTCTGACCTTGCTTTATAAACCCAGTTCTTGTCTGGTAGTCAGTTCTCGTCTGACCCTATTTGTGGACACCAGTTCTCGCCTGGTAGTCAGTCCTCGTCTGACTTGCTTTGTAGACACCAGTTCTCGCCTAGTAGTCAGTCCTCGTCTGATTTGCTTTGTAGACACCAGTTCATGTCTGGTAGTCAGTCCTTGTCTGACCTTGTTTTGCAGACTCCGGTTCTCGACTGGTAGTCAGTTCTTGTCTGAATTGTTTCGAAGAAACCCGTCCTTGGTCGCCAGTTCTTGCCTGACCTATCTAATTCAGATCCAGGGTTTATTTTCCCCAGTATAAGTCCAATTGTATTTGGCACACCCGGTTATCCCAGCGGAGTATTCTTGTGATTCATCAAGATGTTATCAACTGCGTGTTGATCCGGCCTTCGGGTTCGATGCTCGCTTTTAGTTAGCGAATGCCTGCTTAGATTAGCAGAAGTTCAGCTTCGGTTGATCCGGCCCTCGGGTTCGATGTCTGTTTTATTCAACAGACGATCTTTTCGACTTAGTGTCGTTGCCTGCGAGTTAGCAGATGTTTCTTCCGACCCTGTGTCGAGGCTCTTTGATTGGTAATCAGTTAGCTTGTCACCGATGCGACCATCAGTTCAATTTTCTCAGCATATTTTTTTAATCCCATGAGAGTTTGCAATTTATTTCTGTAGTTGGCAAATTTCTGGGTTCGTTGGTATTCAACCGTATTTTACCTTGATTGGATGGAGAACATTATATAAGCTCATTGAATGTCTTAAGGGTTATTAAGAAGCTTGTTCTACTCATTATATCAAGTGCAAGAAGCCCCAGTCAAAGGTGGTGCAGTTAGGGTTTTCATCTGGTCAACCCTAAGTCAACTGTGAAGTTGAAGGAGATTAAGATTCAATTCCAACTCTCTATGATCATGGAATGTTGTGTTTAGGTTTCTAAGAAGTTATTCCAAGATCAAATCAAGAAGAATCAAGAGTGTGGGAAGTTGCTGAGCCAGGGTTTCTAAGCTTGTTAGTGTAAAATCCCCTGTTTAATGCCTAACTTCAAGACCACATATCTCAATATACAAGTCTCATCTCATCTTGACTCCAACATGAAACTTGTAGAGTATGTTTCTAGATTTCTTTTGAGTACTAGAAATCATCCATTTGGTTTCTAGAACTCAAGTTATGATGCTGACAAGTTATGGGTCCTCAGATGGATGTGATTTTGGTCAACAAAGTCTACCAACTTCCAAGACATTTTTGACCTAGAAGGAGGTTTCTCCTTACTTTGACCCAAAAATGAAAGTTTTTCCTTATGACCTTAGCTTTCCAAAAAGTCCTAGAAGTCCTTCGTCTGATTTGTAGAGCTCAAGATATGAAGCTTGCAAGGCAGGGGTATTTTGGGAAACTTTGATTATAGGTCATTTGGTTATAGGTCAATTTCACAACTTTGCACACTTCAAATGGAACTTTCTCCAACATCAAACTTGCTTCAAATAAACTCAATTACATCACCAAACAATCACTTGTCATGGGTTTGGCTTGAATTGGAAGAATGGTGAAGGAATTTCCATGAAAAAGCACTTGAAAACCATGATTTGGATTAAATTCATTTTGAACCATCACATGACATGTTTATGCATTTTTGAGTCTCCAAAACCTACCAAATAAGATGCCAAATTCAGAAATAAAATTTGAGGCCATTTTCATGTGTAAGTTCGAAGTTGCTTCAAGCTTAAGGTACACATCCAATATCCACCATTAAGATCATTTCAAGGGCCAATTCCTATCCCTCTGATCAGAATACACCACAAGCAAGCTAGCTGAACAAAGATCACAACCATTGGAGCTCTGTTTCGTGTGCAATTTTGGAGCTTCAAACCAAGTTTTTGGACTTTCCCAATTACCACAAACAAGCCTTGAATGGGCCTCCTTTCAATCTGGATCCATTGTATATAATTCCTAGATGTTTCACAAATGTTCAGAAGTGGATTTTGGAGCAGAATTGGAGGGAAATTCAGTTACACACAATCAAGGAAAAGTGAAATCGTGATACTTCAATCCAAGGCATTTTAAGCCAATTGAAGTTTGCCAAAAGCTCCATTGAAGTTCAAGGAAGCTTTCTGAATCATTTTCTTCAAGAATCATCAACAAATCAAGGCCCAACGGAGGCACTCCGTTAGGTAAGTTATCCTTCAAAAATTCTCTCTGATCATGCAATAATCAACTGCCATTTTCATAGATTCATGATCCCCTAGCATCCTAGATTGTTTCTAGATTGAATTGGCATCTGTTTGTGATGATTCTTGAATGTTGCTCCAATCTTGTTCAATTCGTATTGGTTGATTCTTGAGAGATAAATGACTAAAAACCCTAGATTCTTAACCTGCGTGATGAGGCGATCAGTTTAGACACAAAAGTTAGGTGTTTTGGTGAGGTTTTTGGAGTAGCACTATAGCGTGCTTGAAAGGAGAAGACGATCGGAGCCACCGTGCTCCGTCGTCTACAACTTTCCCTCCATCAGTAATATTCAAACCGAAGGTGCCTACGTGGATGCCATCTCGTGCGTCTGACTTTTTAACTCAGCATGATCCAACATATATGATTACATCTGAAGCGCATTTGACCAATTGACCTGCCAGCGTGTTTCCTTTGAACGAACTGTTTCATTAAAGCCCTGATGGCTTTAGATCATGGGCCTTATTAGCTAATCACACCCCCTGTGTGCTAGCCCACAGAACTAACTTGTTTTCTTTGCTATATGCATTCAACTTTTTTCCATTTAGTTTTCTTTTTCTTATTTTTTCCATTTTATTTCTGTTTGATTTTTAATTCAAAGAAAATACCTCAAATATGCTAAAAAATCATACAAAAATATTTTCCCACATTTTATCATGTTATTGATTTTACAAAATTTTTGATTAATTTTCTAAGCCATTTTTCAATTAAAATTGTTTTTTTTCATTTTGAGGTATTTTATGTGAATTGAAAATGCATATCTTTTGTTCTTGATTTTATTTTGTGATGAAATGTTCATATAATTGGCTGATTTCTCTTGTGCATACTCTTGACATGTTGAGTGATTTTTTTGACATTTTTATGCCTGGTTTTAGTACCATTTGGTTAGGGTTTTAGTTGGATTTTTAGGACCCTCGATTTGCACTAGTTTTTAGGGTATCCCTTTGAACTTCATTTCTGTTTGCATAGTTGTGTTTGGATTTGGTTCCCACACTTTTTACCCCTGGTTTCTAACACCTTAGGGGTAATATAGGATTTTATTTGGAATTTGTTTGGATATGTGTGCTATTTTTAGTGTATCTTTCATTCTAGCCTACCCTTGTATGGTTTTCACACCAATACATGAAATAGTGTGTTTCTTAATTAAGTTTTGTGCAATGTTTGAGCCTCTAATTTTTGTGTATTCATATCATATACATGTTAAGGTGTTTATATGTTCAATTTTGGGTTCTAATTATGTTCCTAACTTGTTTAAGTTTATACTTCTTTTGACCTATCTTTTAGGATTCCATATGGGCATGTATGTGAATGTTTACACTCTTTTTACATGATTTGTTTGCACTCTTTGGTGCATTTCTTTTCAATTACTGTGAGTACATTCTACCCTCATCTATACTTCTATGCTAGGAATTTAGGATCCTCTTTATGGAAGCTTAATCCCTCCTTTGGAGGAATTTGAAGCATGCCATAAGTAGTGAGCCTTTGAGGACCATTTGTGTGCTTTGTGTGCATATTGGATGTAGTATGTTTGGTTGAGTAGCCCTTGTGAGTTACCTTGGTTCTCACTTTGCTTTCCATCATCTCATTCAATCCTCTCCTTATTTCCCTCTCATGTTGTATGATTTTGTGCATTAGGATTGAGGTATGAATGTTGTAAGTTTTTATCCTTCTTTTCTTCCCTTATGCATTAATAAAGGTTGAGATGAGCTTGTGGAGGTTTTCACCCCACACTATTTCCTCCCTTTGCTTGTGTTTTATTTTCTCTTTGTGCACTTCTTACTTGCATTAATAAAGGTTGAGATGTGCTTGTTGAGGTTTTCACCCCACACTATTTTCTCCCTTTGCTTGTGTGTTGCATGGCATATGCATTCATTCATTCTTATCTCATGTCTTATATCATGTTCTCTTCTTCTCTTTTCTTACCATGCTCCCTTAGGACTTCTAACATCCTTGTTTAAGGATGATTATGATAGACACTAGGTTTCAATCCATGTATGAGAATATTAAGTAGATTCCCTTTAACCTCAACTATAAGTCCATCTTGCATGACAACTACTAGGTTTTAAACTAGTTTCCCTTTAGTTTGTCCTCTTTCCCTTTCTCATCTCAAAACAATTTCAAAATACTTAATAAAGGCTAATGAATATTGTGCGCTACGAGCCTTAAGCACTTGGGAAATGGTTATTGGGGGGTTTCCTCTTGATGGCCTAGAGTGTTTAGTGTTCACCCTTTGGGTGATGTGCGACGCATTCGCTCCCAGGTCATAGTCTATAGTACAATATGAATTACAAACAATTCAAAAACACTTCTCCTTAAAAGACACAAAAACAAATGATCAAACTTCACTTTGTCCTTTGGGACCCTTAATAATGGAAAACCTTTTCATAAAAATAGTTTCGTTAACTCTTAGTTCTACCACAAACAGGTAACGCCTAAGCCTCCAATGGTCGAGATGCATGCACCTAACTGCTAGAACTGTTTATTAACCCTACTCGGGTAAAAAATTTTGAACCAACCGGTGTTCTTATTTGCCCGAACTACGTTTGCTCTGATTTCTCGTACCATGCAAGAATACGTAGGCACAAGACGACGATGTCTTGGCGAGCAACCCATCCCCCACTTTATCCGTAGTTAGCCGAACTACGTTGACTATGACTTTCCCATTGCACGAGGGAATACGTAGGCACAGAGTGGCGATGCTCTGCCGAGTCACTTTTCTTTTTCTTTTGACCCTGAGACCTTTAGCGTAGATAGTTTCAATCACCCTTAGATAGACAATCAAGCATGGATCCCGTCGAGTACGACGGACGCGATGGGTGCTAATACCTTCCCCTTGCGTAACCGACTCCCGAACCCGAGATTTGGTCGCGATGACCAATCTTATCCTGTTTCTGTAGGTTTTCCCTAATCGTTTCCTTTCCCTCGTTGGGATAAATAACAAATGGTGGCGACTCTTCTGTCATTGCCGGAACCTTTTTTCGCAGTAGCGACATATGGTACAAAAGCTACTCTACCATTAAAAGTTGAAGTTCCTTCTCTGAGGATATTGTCTGATGTGAAGCTTGATGAAGCATAATGGGTGAAAACCAGGTTGAATCAGTTGAGATTGATTGAGGAAAAGAGATTGGCAGCTATCGCCCATGAACGACTATACAAAAGCAGAATGAAGAAGGCAGTTGATCAGAAAGTACGTCCTCGGCATTTCCAGGTAGGCGATTTGGTGTTGAAGAGGATCCTCCCTCCACAAACAGATCACAGGGGAAAATGGGCTCCCAACTATGAAGTTCCATACATAGTAAGAAAGGTTTTCTCTGGTGGATCCTTGTTGCTATCAACCATGGACGACGAAGATTTTACGTCCCATGTGAACGCAAACTTAGTTAAAAAATATTTTGGTTAAAATAGACCCGACGAACCATAAAAAGAAAAGGTTCGGGAACAAATTAGGGATAAAATGAAAATAAAAAGTGAACCCGCAAAGTTGAAAATCCGAAAGGGCGACTTTGGCAAAAAGGGTATCTCGGTGGATTGAAAACCCACAAGGGCGATCCAGACAAAAGTTAGGGATTTAAAAGCAAGCAACTATGGTCTGCATTCAATCTGCAAACTTATCTTGGTACACGGTCACCTTGAAGGTTAAAGATAAGTCCAATCAGCCTTTTCGGAAGAAAGAACATTGGTGAAGCATCAAGGATATACGAGTTATAGCTGAATCGCCACACGGTGGTTGTCTGTTTCTACATTGTCGACATTTATGTATCTTCTTGTTTTTACTTTTTTTGCGCAATTTCCTCTTTTCAGGGATTGCATCCATTTGTAATTTACCTATTTACAGGCCTTTTCTAATCAATACAATATTATTCACTCAAAGAGCTTTTCATTTCTTTTCTCTAATTTTGCTATTTTGTTTGCAAAAAGGGCGTCTATATTTTTGATAAGCTTTACATGTGAAAGGGTTAGGGCTCTACAAAGCATGTTTAAAATGAGAATTTACGTGATCGATACCGTGTATGAGGTAACTCTTTTACAGTCAGGGAACCCTATTTGCTGTTGTTTGATTGCAGGTTGTTAAGGTCATTGCTCTAGTATTGCGCAGCTCTTGTCAAAGAAATTCCAAGAGGATTTATACCAGTCAAGGTGCTGCTATGCAGTCAGACAAGTACTTCAGTAAAAGGCTCTTTGTCTCCCTATAGCAAAGTTTTTTTCATACCTACAGAGTTTCATCATCAAATCAGAAATGATGTCGTCGGCAGTGACATACGGTTAATCCCAATAGGGTAAGGATGGAGGATGTTCTTCAACGGTAAGGTAAACCCTATGGCGTGGTTGATATCTTGGACACATCTCCCCAAGCAAGGATCATTGTTTGATTTCCTTGATGGGCATCTAGCGGTTGTTGATATCACCAACAAAGTCCAATGGTCATTAGCACGTTTCAGAGGCAGTTTCATGATTGATTCCTCCAACGAAGTTTGTTCTTAATTCCCCAACGGAGTGGTTTTCTCCCCAAGGAGACCTTTGTTTAGGAAGGCCGTTAGGGCATTCTCCTCAGCAGATTTTGGGTTGCAGTTTCTCTTTTCAACACTTCTTCCGGTGGTGTTCTCTTGCATTTGCATTTTGCATAGCATCTTCCCAAACGCGTAGCATTTCTATCTCGTATGGAGCATTATGCCATATTCAAACGTATGCATCTGAAGCATAAGCCAAGTCCGTTTTTACTATGGCCAGACGTTTCTCCAGTTGATATTGGTGTGATTTAAGATCTCATTATCTTCAATCAGGCAGGTTATTTATGGTTGTGTTCATCTTTTGTATCCAGGCGGAGTTGGTTTGTTTTAAACATCTCCTCCCCTAGTAGAGCCTCTTGCCTAGGTTGTGAGTCGTTTGATTCTACTTTGTGTATACCTGTTTCATCCCAAGTCTTGGTTGGTAATCCTCGGCGTGGTCATCTTTTATTATGAGGTTATTCCGACTCTTGGTTGGTGCTCTTTTGATCTCCCAGCAGAGTCGCTTTCCCAACTTTTGGTTGGTATTCACTGTTATTCCAACTTTTGGTTGGTGGCATTTCTTTATGGCGATCCTAACTTTTGGTTAGTAGCTCTTGTCCCAACTCTTGGTCGGTATCCTTTGGATTTGACATCCCAACTTTTGGTTGGTATTCACTGTTGTTGCACCCCAAAATTTGCCCCCATATTTTCTAGCTTTGACTGTCTTTTGCTTCACATTCGTCTGCATATCATCTAGGTCAATCATTTATCATATTGTTCATTTTATCAGCCGAAATGGGTTTATCAGAATTACAGCCGCTTTGTTCGCATTTTAGACGGTTTAAACTAGTTTAAATGATAAGATTTATTTCGAAATCGAGCGAAGGTCATATTCTTCCTGATGGTTTAGTCTGTGATGATAATTCTGATGCGTTAGTTTCTCGCTTTCAAGCATTTTTGTGTTCGACCCTTTCAATCATTTTTTATGTCGTTTGTTAATTTAGGTTTAAGGTATTTGTTTAGAAATTAAATAGAATTAATTAATTAGTTTAGAATATATTTTTTTATTAGATTTAATTAGGAATATAATTTATTTGTCTAGAAATTACTTAGAATTTTATTTAGAAAATAGTATTAGAATTAACTAATTAATTTAGTATAGAATTTTTATTAAAATTAGATTTAGAATAGGATTAATTAAAATAGAATTAGAATTTAGATAGATTTTAATTTTAGAATTTAATATAGAAAAAATAGAATTATATTATTGATTAGAACTAGTTTAGATTAGATTAATTTTTTTAATAGTTAGTAATTAAGTTATAGTTAGAATTAGAATTTAAGTTAGATTAATTAATTAGAAATTAGATTAGAATATTAGGTTAGTTTAATATTAGAATTAAAACAGAAAATTAAATAAAGAAAAAAAGAAAAAAATGCTGGAAGCAGAAAGCTGACATATAAAAGGAGAAGCCACTGTTCTTCTTCTTCCTTGGGAAACCTAGCGCCGCGGTCATCCCTCACAAACCCTCTCTTCTTCTTCTTCTTATTCAAAATTTTGCCCCAACCCATCTTCATCCTCCATCTGCAACCCAAAACTTCCATTAACCCTAAAATCCATTTGTCACCCTTCCGCCATTTCCGACACAAAATCGTGAACCCTTTCTTCATCTTCGACGACCCTCACAAATCCTCTTCTTCTTCTCCAAAACACCGCTGCCGTAACTTCATTACCTCTCTAACCTCGACTTTGTTTACTCCATCGCCATAGCTTTCGGATTCCTATTCCTTATCTCAACTCTCATCCTTTCATCTTATCTCTGTTGCCGCACTTTTCGTAACCATCATAACCGTCGTAACAGCACAAGCAACAACCAACGAAACTCAGACGATATCGTTCTGCCGCGGGTTTTTTTGTTGCCGAGGATGATGATGATCAAGACGACGTCGTTTCGGGTTTGGACCAGAGTGTGATTTTCTTACCCGAGGAGGCAGTACGGGAAGGAGATGATGGGACGTGATGGTACTTGTTCGATCTGTTTGTGTGAGTATAAGGATTCCAAGATGTTGAGGATGATTTCAGAAATGTCGACATTACTTTCATCTCTGTTGTCTTGATTCGTGGTTGAAGCTTAATGGTTCTTGTCTGGTATGTCGGGATTCACCGATGTCGACACCGTTGTCGGTGCTGTTGCAGGAGTTTGTTCCGCTTTCTCATTAAATTGGTGAAAGGAGAACAAGGAGGTGACTTTTTTATTTGGTTGATTGGAGAGGGTGGAATGTGATGTAGAAATTGTATGTAATGAGTTTGCTTTTTTTAACTTATTCCCACCAACTTGTTAGTAAGAACCGTATTCACAATTTTTCAACCTTTTTGGACTTCAAAAGATGGGGGAGTATAAGCCTGTTTGTTTTGCCATTTCATGGAGAGAAGGTGGGTCGTGAGCCCATGATAAGCTCCATTGATGTATACCCACCTGATTTCTTCAAAAACCCCCTTTGTCTAATAAGTTTTTAATTTTTTTAACTCTTTTTTAAAATAGTTTCTTTAAGATTTGTTAACATATTTTTCCATTTATTTTTTGAGAATTGTTAATATATTTTATAAATATTTTTTTTTTTAGAGTTTTTAAACATTTCAATTGTCTAAAGTTTTAATGATTTGTTTTGGAACCTTTCATTATCTTCTTTTCTAGCTTTGAATATATTCACTAAATTAATTTCATCTTTTATTTCTCTTCATTCTTTTTTTAGGTCGATGAAGAGACCTCCAAGTTGTAGTTTGTCAAATTATTGACGAATATCAACAAGTCCGAGACCAAATTTCTTTACAACTTTTCATTTTCGATTTTTATTCATTTTATCTTTTTTTTCGGTCGATGACGAGACCTCCAAAAATTATTACTAGTCAAACTATTGATGAATAATGATGGATCCGAGACCACCACTCTTTCTCTCCTCATTTCTTCTTCATTTTTTATTTTATTTAAATTCTTTCGATCCATGATGTCTTTCGATTCGAAACGCCGTTTTATCGAAGTCGATAACCTTCTCGATTTCAAATCTATGGAAATGACCCTTTGGGTCATTCTCTTTACTTTGGTATCGTGATAGGCTACCTTCGATTAATCGACATAATGCTTGCGATTAAGACGAGATCCACCTTTTTTGGTCCGTGCGACACGATTATATCAGAGAATGATCCTCAATATCATTTCTCTATCTTATCTTTTGCACGAATATCAATTTACGCGACCTCCTATAGTTCGACTTTCATCATAAATCGAGCTACGACGGTTTAGCGTCACATTCGTCCCGATTCAATTCACTAACAAAACTAACCACTAACTTTACTTTCGTCAAATATCAACTGGTTTAAATTCAGTCATAATATTCTTCTATATAGTTATATCATGTATATTGTTATATATCCTGTATATATTCATCTCCTCATCTTGTACATCCTTTCAAAACACTTAATAATTATCGGAACCATAAAACTCAAAATTGGCGGACTGTTGGTTGTTTATCCGAGTGTCGAATATTTGGACATTTTCAGGAACCCTTGCATGGAGTTATGCCCGACTTTCTCTCAAGGCTTAGTTTAGGACACATTGCACACACACGGCTTCCTCTTGGGCTACCTGACAATGAGACTTTTTATTTTCGCGCAATCCCGTGTAATTTGCATGTACCCCTCTCCCATTTCTGATGTACGTATTTCATATTTCTTTGACTGCGACTTATTGTATAGAAGCACCCCTAGGAACTAGAATATCCGTTTTCAAACTAATTCTCGATCCGTCATCGAGCTCTTTTCAAACTCCATTCCACCATGTTTTTGCACGCGAGTACAAGTCAAACCCTTGATTCAACGTCAAGCGGATTTTCTCAACCAACTTTCAAACCAATTCACCATCTTCTTCTTTCATAATTTTTATCCTAAAACTTTGGTCTCGTACCAATTGCATGTTAGAACACAGATTAGTTCTTAATTATATCTCTATGTTTTGATGATAACTCTTACGAAATTTTGTATTAAAGAATTATATACTCTAAAATTTGTTTAAATATTGTTTGCTGTAGATATTAAAGTGAATATTATTCTGAAAGCAAATTAGATCTGAACATGAAATTATGCAAGGCTTTGAAGCGTCAGAAGCATCTCTTAGAAGAATCTGAACGCTGCCTACAGAAGATTCTGAGCGCTGTCTACAGAAGATTCTGAGCGCTGTCTACAGAAGATTCTGAAGCAGAAGCTACAGAAGGATCTGAAGCAGAAGCTACAGAAGCATCTGAAGCATTGAAAACTTTTGTATGAAGAGTTTCAAGCATAGTTATTCAGAAGACTCTGATAGTACTACGCTGCCAGTACTGAGGATCTGATTCCTAAAACTCTGCTCTAATGAACTTACACGCTGAAAGCACACCTGCTGCAATGCTCTGATTCAGCAAACTTTGATGAACATCAAAGGCTCTGATCATTCAAAGCTCTGATGTTATCTGCTGAAGTATTAGAAACTTGTTGAAGAGGAATTCAAAGTTATGTCTGTTGGTTTGGCCAAACGACTCTTTCCTCTTTTATTCTAGACACAAGAACACAGACAAAAAGGATTTTCCTGTGCATTCTACTTCTAGGAAAGGTCATGTGATGTGAAGATAAAAAGGCTTCAGCCCTTTTCAGTACACAACCTTCAACGTGAAAAAAACTCTGACTTCTGTGCCTATAAAAGCAAGACTCCATCACTCTTCTTTAGTTGACGAAATATTGAAAGAAATTCAAAGAAAGCTCTCATACAACTTATACTCATTGCTGAATTTATTTCATAGTTCTTAAAACTTAAGTGTCGCTACTGCGAAAATCGGCGCCGGCTATGACAGAAGAGTCGCCACCGTGCGTTATTCATCCCAAAAAAGGGAAAGGAAACGCTCAGAGTAAACCTAACGCAAAGAGGGAAAGGAATGGTCATCGCAACCAAATCCTGGATTCGGGAGTCGGTTACGCAAGGGGAAGGTATTAGCACCCCTCACGTCCATCGTACTCGACGAGATCCACGCTTGTTTTCTGTCTAAGGGTATGTTCATCTATCTACTCTAAAGGTCTGGTCTAAAAAGAAAAGAAAATGACTCGGCAAAGTATCGCACTTTATGCCTACGTATTCTCGTCTGGAACGAGAAATCAAAGTCAACGTAGTTCGCCTACCTACGGGTTAAGGGGGAAGGTTGCTCGCCAAGATATCGCATCTTGTGCCTATGTACTTTCATACGGCATGAAAGATTAGAGCAAACGTAGTTCGGCCTACGGAAGACACAAGCTTGTCTGACAGTTTTTTTTATCTCCTTATGAAATGGTTTTCCAGATTAAGGGTCCAAGAGGACAAAAACAAAGTTTGAATGTTTGTTTGAATTTTTTACGAAAGAACTGTTTTTCAGGATGTTTGCAATCTCAGTCGCACTAGAGACTATGACCCAAGAGTGAATGCTCCGTATGTCATCCAAAGGGTACCACACTAAACATCCAGATCACTGGAGAGAGACCCTCCACCAACCTCTTCCCAGATAGCTTAAGGCTCGTAACTTACGACTTCAATTAACCTTATTACTATATTTTTGAATTGTTTTGAGATGAGAAGAGAAAGACGCCCTAAAACTATGGTTGAAAGGGAATCTACCTACAGTTATCATGCCTGGTTTAAAAACCTAATGTTTGTCATAATTTCCTCTTGCACAGAGGAAATCAGAGATCCTAGGGGAAAACAGCAAAAGAAAGCAAGTAGTAAACAGTAAACAGTAAAATGCATGCTATGCAACAGTACAAGCGAGGCAAGGGAGTCCGGCTCAACCTCAAACCTAAGAAAACAAAAGGCAAGGGGAGACAAGCTCCACCTTAAACCTAAAGGTAAGCAACACAAGCAAACAGACAATACAAAAAAAGAAAAACAGAGGAAGCATCCCAAGCAGCAGCAACAATCTTCCACAGACAGCATCTTCAACCTTCAACAGCAGCTCTGATCAGCAAAGTTGAATTGACAGCAAAGAATCTTCATCTTCAAGCTAGCTCCTATCTTCAAACTTCTTCAATTCTTCATATTCAAGCTCTAGCAAGCTCCACAAGAAGAGAAATCATCATTGAGATCAAGTTACAATGCTAGGAAACCTAATGAGAACCAAGGGAATTCATTAGGAACCAACATGAAAAGAAAGTGCATCCTCAAACGTTCTACTCATTAAGGCATGCCACTCATCCCTCCAAAGAAGAGATGGAGCTTCCTTAATAGGACTTTGCATCATAGGATATGATAGAAGCAAACAATGCATTCTATGTTTGATGAAAGAAGAAAAACTAATTCTAATGGCTCTTCCTAAAACCCTAATCTTATAAGCTTCTAAAAAGCTCCTAAAAGAGGAAGAAATATTCAACTCCAAGCTCCACAAGCCAAGCCACAATAGCTACAAGATGTCCAGAAGCTCCTCCAAAAAGGAATACAAGCATTTCAAGCTCCAAAGCCACCAACAAGACCAAACAAAGCAAGGTACCAAAGATGGAACACCACATGCACAACCAACTTGCAAATTCGACCTAAAATAGAAAACTAAGTTGTAAAATTCTAAGAAATTTCCTAAGGGAACATGCATGTTTTAACAATCTAGAGTTCAAATATCAAAGCCTAAGTCAACTTCTAGTTCCACTAAACGATTCCTAAGTTGAGGTATGTCAAGGTAAACCACAAGTTTGGTAAGGCTCTAAACATCTCACCTAAAACAGAACCTACAATTGTCTTAAAAATCTAATAAAAATCATAAGGGAGTACGCACATCTAACCTATAACATATTCAATAATCACAGCCAGATTCAATACCTAAAGATCACACCAAAATCAACAAAACAGATAGTCAAATATGCAAAAATTAAAGAAATAAACAAAATGAGAAAAATCAAATAAAATTGAAAAATGCATGAAAATGCAATTTATTGATCCCAGAAAATCACAAATTTAACCAGGAGTATGGAGATATTTTTAAAATATTTTTTGGATCAAAAATGGATTTATTGTGATTTTTGGAATCAATTTGCATTAAAAATAAAACAAAATGAATAAAAATAAATCAAAGCGCAGGAAAATAAGAGAGCCATTGGATGCATGGACTGGTCAGTTGATCTGATGCTTGAGGGAGTGCCACCTCATTTAATGAAACAACAGCGTTTCAGTCTTCAGAAGTCAACAAAAGCAAATAAAATGTAGCCGTTGGATGCGTGGACTGGTCGTTGGTCAAGGCTTGATCTGATGGCTCCTAGTCATCTTCTCCATTCAAATGCCAAAACAGAGGGAGATCATATGCGGTGGCCGGAGAAGACCTCCGGTCATCTTCTCCGGCGAGGTGGTGGTGCAGGCAACTAAAAAACTACAAACCTTATATCAATTCCACTCAAATTTCCACGTAGATCACGAATCTCCTATCCAAATCACCTAACTCTCAACAGGTTTCAAAATTCGCATCAAAGTTTAGAAATTACATCAAAATTGATCATCACCAATTCCAAATCTAAAACCATAGAATTGATCCTCATGCTTCATACATCACTCTGATCTATCCAAATCGTGTTCTAGCCTTAAGATCAGGTCAAACCATGCTCAAATACAAATCACATGTCACCTAAGTTTGTCTCTAATTGTCCAAAATTCTGTCCAGAAACGATCTACTCCTTAACTAGATCCTAACCACATATGCAAATTGATCTACATCTTCCTATAATTATGAGAAACTTAAAGTTTACATACCTGGTGTAGATCTATGAACAGAGGTATCTAGAGCACGAATCAAGCTTCAAAACTCTCTAGAATCACTCAAGGATGCAAGAGAAAGATGTTGAAACCTTCAATTTGATCTGAATTGGCTTGGAACTCAAAACCCGATCTGCACTTGCTTGCTTGAAAATGAACTTGCTATCTCTGCTTCAGCCACGAAAATTGCACCAAAATGATTCTGAAATCATCAAAGAACTTAAATAGAACATGTCTATGGGATTTTTGAATCCAATTGGAGCCCAATCTAGCCATTTCAATTTTCTGTTTTTCCCTTCAAAATTTCACATAACAGTCACGAATTGGCCATGGAAATTGTTCTAGAAGCTTCCCTTTCAATTGCAAAATGCCTTGTGAATGCATTCAAATCAAAAGGAACACTTGAAATGCCTTGGTGAATGTTTTGGATATGTAACTTGCACATGAAGAAACACCATTGTAACTTGTGAAAATTGTCCTAAACTCAAAAATCCACCAATTTCATTGTGTTTAAAATGAAATTTCCAATCAAAATGAGTACTTATTTGACATGTTTTGGTCACTTAACCAATTATTTGAATTTTCCCTCTTTTAATCCTTTGAAAATCTCCCTTTTTAAGCCATTTCAAACCAAATCTTGATATGAGCCCAATCAATCCATCATGACTTCTTGGTTAGCCTAAAAACCACATTTTGAACAAGTTTCATGTTGAACAAAAATCCATTTGACAAGTGCAAGTTGGAGATTTTGACCTATGATTAAAAATGGCCTATAATCTCACTTTCCCAAAATACCCCTGACTTGTAAACCTCATAACTTGAGTTCTACAAATTAGATGGAAGACTTCTAATACAATTTAGAAATCTAAGATCATGAGGAACAACATTCATGTTGGCCAAAAGTTCAGGTGAAACCTCCTTCTAGGTCAAAAATAGCTTGGAAGTCAGATGATTTCCACAGACAAATTTCAGAGGTATCTGAGGACTTGTAACTTGTCTGGACCATAACTTGAGTTCTATAAATCCCCTTGATTACTTCTAGTACTCAAATTAAAGGTATTGAGATTCTATACAAGTTTCATGTTAGCCAAGGATCCATTTGAAACTTGCATATTGACTTATGTGGTCTTGAAGTTAGGCACTAAATAAGGGATTTTACATTGAAACCCTAATTTAACAACTTCCCACACTCTTGACTTTTCTTGACTTGATCTTGGAACAACCCTACAAATGTCTCAACATATCATTTCATGAACTCCATGACCTAAAAGTAGGCTTTGATACACTTTAATTTCACAGTTGACCTAGGATTGACCCAGATGACACCCCAGTTGCTTGCACCTAGGATTGACCCAGATGACACCCCAGTTGCTTGCACCTCAACTGTGGCTCTTGCATTTGACACAATGACTTGATTGAGCTCTCCCATGGACCTATAGGAATTCTATGACCTCCATACACATCCTCTACTCATATTCAAGACCTCACATCCCTCTGATGGTCTTCAATTGATCCTCAAGTTAGGAGAAAATCCACATGCGAGAATCCAAACTCTTAGGCACTCAAACCCCCTCCTGATGACTTTGATAACTTCTCAATCTTTAATAAAACCTCTTGCTAGGCTTCTCTTGATAAAAATCACACTTGATCCCTTTCTATATGAATGATATCATGATATGCAAATGATATAACTATGCAAATGTTAATGCAATGAAACATAAACCAAGTAAGGAAAGAGGTTGAGTAAATTTTGGGGTGCAACATTAAGTGTAAAATCACAGTTGTGATATAGCTTATTTAGAAGCATTTAAACACTTGTTTTAGTTTTACATTTGATTGTAAAAGTCCTTAAGAAGATCCAGTTGGGATCAGTTGTTCTTAAGAAGACTAAGAACAGTTGTTCTTAGTGCTTGCTATTGTAATCAGTTTGATTCATAGTGGATTAAGTCCTTGTTGAGAAATGCAAATCACTCTTGATAGGGTGGACTGGAGTAGTTGAGTTCAATGAACCAGGATAAAAATATTTGAGTTTTTATTGCCATAATATTTTCTCTATACTTATTCAACCCCCCTTCTAAGTATTTTCTCACCTTTAGTTGGCATCAGAGCTCTGGTTCTGTGTGTGCTACCACTTCACCGTGACAGAAAAGATCCAATGAGAAAACTTTGATATATATTTGGTTGTTATTATGGATGAAACTTCAACATCTAACAGTAACAACAGATATGAAGAAAGGGAAAGAATCAACACAAAACCCCCTATGTTTGATGGGGAGAAATTTGATTATTGGAAGGACAGGATAGAAAGTTTCTTCCTTGGTTATGATGCTGATTTATGGGACTTAGTCATTGATGGGTATGTTCATCCCACTGATGGGGATGGAAAGAAAATTGATAGAAAATCAAGGACTGAAGCCCAAAAGAAGGAATTCAGAAATCATCACAAAGCCAGAACAATCTTGTTAAATGCAATATCTCATACTGAGTATGAGAAGATCACAAACAGAGAAACTGCATTTGAATTGTTTGAATCTTTGAAGATGACACATGAAGGAAACTTACAGGTTAAAGAGACCAAGGCTCTGGCGCTAATATAGAAGTATGAAGCGTTCAAAATGGAAGAATCTGAGTCTATAGAAACTATGTTCTCTAGATTCCCGATCCTCACAGCTGGTCTAAAAGTTCTGGACAAGGGCTACTCAACTACTGATCATGTGAAGAAGATCATCAGAAGCTTGCCTATCAGATGGAGGCCTATGGTCACTGCTCTGAAGCTTGCTAAGGATCTGAACAAGATCAGTTTGGAGGAGCTAATCAGCTCACTAAGGAGCCATGAAATTGAACTTGAGGAAGATGAGCCTCAAAAGAAAGGTAATTCAATTGCCTTAAAATCTAACAAATCTGTGAAAGCTTTGCAGGTGTTAGAAGAGAGTTCTGAAGAGTCTTCTTCTGAAGAAGAAGATGAACTGTCCTTGCTGTCCAGAAGAATCAACAGACTCTGGAAGTACAAACAGAGGAAGTTCAAGAACTTCAAGAAGCCAGATCAGCGCAAAGAGTCCTCTGGACCAAAAAGATCTGGAAAGAAGGAAGTTGTTTGTTTTGAATGCAAACAACCTGGCCATTAAAAAAATGAATGTCCAAAGCTTCAGAAAGAAAAGCCTAAAAGAAAGCCTGAGCATAAGAAGAAGGTTCTAATGGCAACATGGGATGATTCAGATGAATCTGGATCCTCATCAGAATCTGAAGATGAATGCGCCAACATGGCTCTGATGACAGGCATTGAAGATCAGAATGAAGGATCATCTAGATCTGAGTCTGATTCTGAATCTGACTCAGAAGAGGTACTTTCTGATCTCACTAGGGAAGAGCTTATTAAAGTTTTATCAGAAGTCCTGAAAAACTATAACCAGATTAAGCTCAAATGTAAGAAGCTTAAATGCAATCTTGAATTTGAGAATAATCTGTTAAAGTCAGAAGTTACTGAGCTAAAGGAAAACAATTTAAAAATGAAAACTAATTTTGAAAAAGCTCAACAAGACTCTGAGTCTGAAACTAAGTCTAAATGCAAAAACATTTTAAAAGAATATTGTCGCTACTGCGAAAATCGGCGCCGGCTGAACAGAAGAGTCGCCACCGTGCGTTATTTATCCCAACGGAGGGAAAGGAAACGCTCGAGGTAAACCTACCGCAAAATGGGGAAAGGAATGGTCATTGCAACCAAATCCTGGATTCGGGAGTCGGTTACGCAAGGGGAAGGTATTAGCACCCCTTACGTCCGTCGTACTCGACGGGATCCACGCTTGTTTTCGGGTACGGATTGTTATTCTATCTAAACTACAGGTCAGGGGTTAAAAAGAAAAGAAAATGACTCGGCAAAGTATCGCACTTTATGCCTACGTATTCCCGTCTGGAACGAGAAATCAGAGTCCACGTAGTTCACCTACCTACGGGAAAGGAGGGGAAGATTGCTCGCTAGGATATCGCATCCTATGCCTACGTACTTTCATACAGCATGAAAGATCAGAGCAAACGTAGTTCGGGCCACGTACGACACAAGTCTGTCTTGATTGTTTTTATTCCTTCTGAAAAGGGTTTTTCTGGTTAACAGTCCAAGCGGACAAAAAATGACGTTTTGATGAGTTCACATTCTTTTACGGAAGAAGTGTCTTTTATTGTGTTTGAAATATTATTGTGTTTTTCTGTTTGTTTTGAGAAAGAAGAGACAGAACTCTAACCTACGGTTGAAAGGGGAATCAGACTAACCTAATGTTATCATGCATGGGTTAAGACCTAATGTCTATCATGTTCCTCTCTTGCGCAGAGAGAAACAGAGATCCTAAGGGATAAACGGAAACAGAAACAATAGCAAATATACAATAAAGCAGTAAAATGCATGGATGCAGCAATACAAGCGAGGCAAGGGAGTCCTACTCAACCACGAACCTAGAAAACAACAGGCAAAAGTGAACAGGATTCACTTTCAACCTAACAGGTTAAACAGCAAGCAATACAGTCAGGGAAATTCAATCAATACAAAAATTAAACAGCTAAAAAAACAGCAACAGCAGTCTTCATCAACATCTGTCTTCAAGTCATCTTCAACCATCTACCAGCTTCAAGCAAACCCCAGTCTTTATCTTCACAGCCTTCAAGCAAGGTCTTTGTATTCAATCTTCAGTGCTTTTCTTCAAGTCCCAATCTCCCAGCTGAGGAACCAATCAAAAGGATGAACTAGAATGTTAAGCAATTAGTTGACCACCAAAGGTGGCAAACAGACTGCTAACAACACATAGAATATTTCTCTCAAGAGTTCTATCTCTTAGACACTGTCACCAAGCCTTCCAAAGGAAGGGGGTGAATGTCCTAGAGAGACTCTGCATCAAAGAGAGGGATGGAGGCACACAAGACCTTCCATGTTTGTGAATCAAGTTTTCTATTTTAGAGCTCTGCCTAACTCCTAGATCCTACAACCCTCAGCAGCTGCCAGCAAGAGATACTCCTCATCAACTCTAGAAATTGGTTTTCATTCTTAAATCTTCAAGGGCTTCATCAGCACAGTCTTCAGCTCAAACCCAAACCCCAAGCAGGCCCAATACCCCACACAGTCAAATAATAACCCTAGAGAGGGCACACCACACAATCAAGCAAGCACAAGCAATATACTAATTGTAATAGTAGAATAGGGGAAACCTAGTAATTTCTAAGGGATCTATTATCTACCCATAATACCCCTATAGTCCCATACCCTAAAATTCAAACTACAACTCCTAAAAGAAATGATTTATTACACCTATGTTATCTCTAAACCCTAGTTTTGATTCTCCTAATCACACCTAAACAAACCATCTAAAATTAAGTCCTAAAATCATGAATTAAATTTCATATGGAGATTAAAGTCCTAAGTGAAGTACTCTAAAAAGAATGGGTCCAAAATATACAAGGATTTAGCTAAACTAAAATCAACAATATCAAGTATTAAACTAAGCATCGTTTAAACCTATTTAAAAGAAAAATATACTAAAAATGCAAAAATAAAATAAAATGCTAATTTTATTATATGACAATTTTCTTAACAGAATTATGAAAAATATGCAAAAACAACCATTTAAAAACATGCAATTTCCAATTTGTTATGATTTTTTAAAGAATTAACAAAAATAAAAGAAATTAAAATGAGTTATATGAGGTTAGGGGTGCAATCAGTATTTATTTCAGTTCAAAAAAGATGATGGGCTCAGACTGGGGGGCGCGCATAGCAAGGCGCGTCTGGGCCCAGCTAATCAGAAAACTCAAAAGAAAAATAAAAAAAACAAAAAACGGTGCAAAGAGTAAAAATATTAGTTCATTTTATGTTGGGTCTGGAAACTAGGTGGTACGAATAGCAATGCAACTAAAGCCCAGTCAGAACGATTAAGTGAAACGGTGCGCTTTGGCACCCAGCTTCCCTCCAAATTCATCTTCAAATCCTGGCCACGCGATTAGAGCTTCAGTCAACAAGGGAGACTTCATCCAACGGTCATCATGCTTCTTCTCCAAAGCTAGGGTTTCAGCCATTAAAGAACCATGCACGAGCTTGCACCAACCAGAGTTCATCATACTCATACAACCTCAATCCTTCATGAAATTCAATTCTGTAAAAAGCAAAAACGCTCCATTTCTTCTCCTCTACACAACCATGGCCTTGGTTTTCTCTGAAACTCAATCAATAACCAAACCCGATAGGTAGAAGACCTAGGTTCCACCATTTTACACTGAGATCAACCCTGCTAATTCTTGCTAACTCTTACATTAATACAATCTACATGCTATGCTGATCATTTTGAGCTATCTATCTAAGATTATCATGCCCTAACCTAAGTGTTCTAAGGCTCAACAGTTTTGGTGCTCCAATGGTGAACTCCATGAAATGCCTTCAAATTCATCAGAATCATTCATCTAACTATGCCTAACAATTCTAACCTAAAGATTCTCTATTATTCTAACTAATTCTAGCCAAATCGAAGGAAACACCAACCTGGTTTAAAGATGAAAACAGATGTAGAATTCCTTGGATCCAAAGCTTGCAATGCTTGGGATTTGCTCAATAAACTTGGTTCTTGATTCTGTATGCAGTAGTTCTTGCTCAGACCCCTTGGATTGCCATAACCACTTCCTTTTGCAATTTGGAAGATACACTTGGTAGCACACGAATTCTACCTCAATTCAGCCAGATCTTGATGGAAACTTGATCTATGATGGATGTAGATGATGATAGGATCAAGAATTGTGGAGAATGATGAAGATTTGATAGAGTTCTTATGTGATTTGCAAAGTTGAAGAATGAGATGAAACTTGGTGTTTTGATCAAAATGAATCACCAACCCTTGAATGAAGCCACTCTACTCAATATATAGACACTCATAGAACACTCTAGAACTTGGTAGAAACTTCTTGTGCACAAATCCCTTGAATTTTGGCATGTGTAACTTCATACATAAGTAACCAATGGTATCTCTCAAACTTTGCCCTAAACTCAAAAATCTACTTTTGCCAATGTTCTTAAAACATTTTTTCCAATCAAAATTACCTATAATTTCATCCCATTTGGCCATGTTATGAAAAATCCCATTTTTAGGTCACTTTTATTCATTAAATTCACCTTTTAAATGACCAAATTTGAAACCTTGAGCTATGAGCATCTCCAAACTTTCATGATCACTTTTCTAGACTCAAAATGTCATTTGGAGCAAGTTTGATGTTGTGAAGTTTTTCATTTGAAGCTTCCTTGTATGAGTTTTGGGCATAGGCTTGAAATGACCTGTAATTCTCAAATGACCAAAATACCCTTTGCTTGCCAAGGCCATAAGTAGAGTTCCACAAGTCAGATGAAGGCATACCATACCTTTCTAGAAAGCTAAGACAATTAGGAACAACTCTCATGTTTACCAGAAATTCATTTGAAATCTCCTTGAGGGGTAAACGTTGCTTGGAAGACAAGTAACTTTCACAGACAAAATTTCAGATACCTCAGATGACCTGTAACTTGTAAGGACCATAACTTGAGTTCTATAAATCTCCCTGATGTCTTCCACCACTCAAATTAAAGGTCTTGAGATCCTCTACAAGTTTCATGTTGGCCAAGGATCCATTTAAAGCTTGAATTTTGAATTATCGTGCTGGGAAGTTTGCCCTAAATCAGGGGATTTTACACAGAAACCCTAATTTAGAAACTCCTCTTCTTCTTGATTTCTCTTGATTTCTTCTTGGCACAACACCACATCCTTATCTACATGTCAAATGATGAACCCCACATCTCTCAGATAGACCTTGATGCCTTTCAATCAATCATTTGACCTAAGGTTGACCCAGGGTTGACCCAGATGAAACCCTACTTGACTGTCTTCAACTGCAACTCTTGTGATCACATCAATGACTTGTCTCACTTTCACCATGACCCTCTAGGTCCTCCATGATGTCTGTATACCCTCCATTCTCATTCCCCAGCTCACAATTTCTTTGATGATCTTCAAATACACTCAAGATAGGAGAGAGACCCACTGCTTGGTGCAATGACTTCTTTAGACTTCGACTTCTTTCTGATGACTTGAATAAGATTGAATTTGAATAATAACCTCCTGATAGGCTCATAGAGATAAGAATAGTACCTGGTCCCTTGTTGGATGACTTATTATGCTATGCTATGCAGATGAATTATGTATATGATCTACTATGCAAATGCTAATGCAATTAAAACATAAACCAAGTGAAGTAGGTTGAGCAAATTTTAGGGTGCAACAAATATGATTTCAGCTTTCATAAGTTTCTAGCTAAAAGCATAGATAGAAGCAAGATGGCTTCAATGATCTATGGAGTTAGCAAAAACAACAGGAAAGGAATTGGATATGAATCTTCCTCTGGAAAGGATTTAAATCCAATGCCTGTTGATAAACTTGTTATTAAGAAAACTCCCTTATACTCTCATTTCAAGTTTGGTCATCTGAATGATATCAAACACACACGTTTTGATCAGAATGTTCCTGTGTTTAAGCCAAAAGTCAGTCATAACAAAACTGTTGTAAAAAGACAGAAGTTCAGACCAAATTTCAAGGCAACTAACCCAAAAGGACCCAAAAAGATCTGGGTACCTAAGGATAAGATAATCCCTATTGCAAATGTTTTTAGCAGAAAAGTCAAGACGCCAATCATGGTACCTAGACTCTGGCTGCTCACGTCACATGACGGGAGAAAGGTTTATGTTCCAAAGCCTGGAGCTTAAATCTGGAGGAGAAGTGAAGTTTGGAGGGAATCAGAAGGGCAAGATTATTGGCTCTGGTACTATTGGCAATGGTAACCTTCCCTCTATATCTAATGTTCTTCTTGTAGAAGGATTAAAGCATAATCTATTGTCCATAAGTCAATTAAGTGACAATGGTTATGACATAATCTTTAATCAACAATGTTGTAAAGCTTTTAGTCAGAAGGATGGCTCAATCATATTTAATGGAAAGAGGAAGAAAAACATTTACAAAATCAATCTTTCAGAACTTAAAGTTCAAAATGTTAAATGCCTTATGTCTGTTAATGATGAGCAATGGGTCTGGCACAGAAGATTGGGTCATATTAATATGAGACGTATATCTCAGATTAATAAACTCAATCTAGTCAGAGGACTTCCTAAGTTGAAGTTCAACTCAGATGCTCTTTGTGAAGCATGTCAAAAAGGAAAAATTTCAAAATCTTCTTTTAAATCAAAAAAATGTTGTTTCAACTTCAAGAACATTAGAATTACTTCACATTGATCTGTTTGGACCAGTGAAAACTGCATCCATCAAAGGCAAGAAGTATGGATTAGTCATTGTTGATGACTACAACAGATGGACATGGGTAAAGTTCCTAAAACATAAGGATGAGTCACATTCTGTGTTCTTTGACTTCTGCAAACAAGTCCAGAATGAAAAAGATTTCAAAATTGTTAAAGTCAGAAGTGATCATGGTGGTGAATTTGAAAACAAATTTTTTGAAATGTTCAGAACCATGATCAACGAGACTAATCTGGCAAAGCACTTTTGGGCAGAAGCAATAAACACAGCTTGTTATATTCAAAACAGAGTGTCTGTAAGACCTCTTTTGGAAAAGACTCCCTATGAATTGTGGAGGAACAGAAAGCCCAACATTTCTTATTTGCATCCTTTTGGATTATTTGCTATACGTTGAACACTAAAGAGAATCTTAACAAGTTTGATTCTAAAGCACAGAAGTGTTTCATGCTTGGCTATTTTGAACGCTCTAAAGGCTACAGAGTATACAATACTGAAACACAGATTGTGGAAGAATCTATACATGTTAGATTTGATGATAAGCTTGGCACTGAAAAGCCAAAGCAGTTTGAAAGTTCTGCAGATAGAGAAGTAATTCTCACAGACTCTGAAGGCTCAGAGGCAGAAAAAGCTCAAGTGAAGGAACCAGAAGCAACGCCAGATGCAATTCCTTTAGCTTCTCAAATGAACAACTTGAACATTTCTGAAGAATCAAAAGTTAGAGGATCATCTTCCAGAATCAAGGCCTCTCACCCAAAGGATGTGATCATTGGAAAGAAGGATGATCCCATAAGAACAAGATCCTTCCTCAGATCATCTGAAGCATCATTATTTGGGTTGGTATCAGTTATTGAACAAACTTCTTTGGATGAAGCTCTGCAAGACAATGACTGGATAATTGCCATGCAAGAAGAGCTCAATCAGTTCACAAGAAATGATGTTTGGGATTTGGTTCCAAGACCAAAAGGATTCAACATAATTGGAACTAAATGGGTCTTCAGAAATAAGTTAAATGAAAAAGGAGAAGTTGAAAGAAATAAAGCAAGGCTTGTTGCTCAAGGTTATAGTCAGCAAGAAGGAATTGATTATACAAAGACTTATGCTCCTGTAGCCAGGTTAGAGTCTATTCGTTTACTCATTTCTTTTGCTGCACAAAATAACATCACTCTATATCAGATGGATGTTAAGAGTGCCTTCTTAAATGGATTTATAGAAGAAGAAGTTTATGTTCACCAACCTCCTGGTTTTGGAAGTGAAAATTTTCCAGAACATGTTTTTAAACTAAAAAAATCTCTTTATGGTTTAAAACAAGCTCCCAGAGCTTGGTATGAGAGATTAAACAATTTTCTTCTGGAGAAAATTTTTATCAGAGGCAAAGTGGACACAACACTCTTTTGTAAAACATTTAAGAAAGATCTGTTAATTTGTCAAATATATGTGAATGATATTATATTTGGATCTACCAATGTTATGCTAGGAAAGGAGTTTGCTCAATGTATGCAGGCTGAATTTGAGATAAGCATGATGGGAGAATTGAGATTCTTTCTGGGAATTCAAGTCAACCAGACTCCAGATTGCACTTACATTCATCAGATCAAATATGTTAAAGAGCTTCTGAAGAAGTTTATTATGACTGATAGTAAGATGGCAAAGACTCTTATGCATCCAACAAGTACTCTTGGTAAGGAAGAGGTAAGTAAGAAAGTAGATCAGAAACTATACAGAGGTATGATATGATCTCTTCTCTACTTAATTGCTTCTAGACCTGATATTTTATTCAGTGTATGCTTGTGTGCAAGATTCCAATCAGATCCTAGAAAATCACACTTAACAGCTGTTAAGAGGATTTTAAGGTATCTGAAAGGTACTTCTAATGTGGGTTTGTGTTACAAAAAATATGATGATTTTAAATTAGTTGGATTCTGTGATGCTGACTACGCTGGAGACAGAGTGGAAAGAAAAGTACTTCTGGAAGTTGTCAATTTCTAGGAAGAAATTTAATCTCCTGGTACAACAAGAAGCAACCTACAATTGCTCTATCAACTACAGAGGCAGAATATATTGCTGCTGCTGGATGTAGCACGCAGATGCTCTGGATGAAAAGTCAACTAGAAGACTATCAGATCTTTGAGAGTAATATTTCTATATTCTGTGATAATACTTCTGCTATATGTTTGTCTAAAAACCCTATTTTACACTCTAAGGCAAAACATATAGAAATTAAACATCACTTCATCAGAGACTATGTTCAGAAGGGTATTATAAACTTAGCCTTTGTTGATACAGATCATCAGTGGGCAGATATTTTCACAAAACTCCTTGCTGAAGATAGGTTCAAGTTTATTCTGAAAAATATTGGTATGGATTTTTGTCCAGAATGATATTTATCAGAAGCAAACTTCTCAGATGCAAAATGCTTAAAACTCTGAAGTATTTCATTTGTCAATTATTTGATTTCTTGAGTTATTATTATTTTGTGTGTATCTGAACTAACCAATCTTAGAGAATCTGAACGTTGGCTAACGTTTCATTTCTCAAGAGAATTCAGAAGCACATGCAAGTAAACATGTGTCACTCTGAATCTGAAAAGATGGCGTGCACATTACTGAAGAGACATTTGAGGTATTGTTTGAAGAGTTAAAATCTTGGTTTTCCCCCCAAATTGTCAGAATCAATTAACGCTTTGAAATGATTTTTATTCTTTTCATTAAATGCCATTAATTGCTAAGTGGAACGTGATGAATGTGTCTTTTTGATTGCCCTAATTTCTTTCTCTATAAATACCACAAATTACACCATTTCACACTTTTCACTTCATAAACATTATATGCATTTCTGTTGCTATTTGCTCTTCATCAACACCCTAAACCTTCATCCAAATCTTCTTCATCTTCAACAATGGCAACATCATCCTCAACATCAGCTCAGTTTCAATCATCTATGGCTACAGTTGTGTCATCAAACATGGGTGTTATTCCTTTTAAGGAACCTAAGAGAACATTGTTAACCCCTGTGGACAAGCTTGAAGTTCTTTGTGAATCCATGGTGGAATTTGACTCTCTGGCTGACAATGGATTTGATTTGCGTTCTATTGTTGATGCACAAGGCTGGGTTAAGTATTTTGACAGGTTGTTTGGTCCAGTGTATCCACACTTGGTGAAGGAATTTTGGATTCATGCATCTTGGTACCCAAAATTCATCCTCTCTTCTGTTCTGGGAAAGGAGAACATCATCACTGAAGATCTCATCAGAAAACTCATAGGGTATGAGGAAACTTATGGAGTATGTCATTTGCCAGCTGGGCGTGTTGACATGGAAGAAGTGTATGAGGAAGTCATTGCATCTGGACAGGCCTCCAACAAGTTTAAGGATTTGAAACCTGACTACAAAATCTGGGAAAAGATTTTTCTGGGATGCATCAATCACAAAAAATCCACAAATTCTCCAGATTATGTGAACAATGAACAACTCTATTTCATGTACTGCTTGAGTTAGAGTACAAAGGTAGATCTGCCATACATTCTCTTTATGCATCTATGGAATCACATCAATGCATCCAAAGAATCCATAAAGGATAAGGGACAGAAGATCAGGACGTGGATTCCTTTTGGAAGATTGATCTCAGACATTCTGACAGAGAATGGTCTGGTAGGTGCTCTTTAAGAAGCTGGTGTTAAAGACGAACTTGAGACAATAGTTGGTAAACCCTTGAATGGAAAGAGTCTTTAGAGGCTAAAAATTGTGGATGAACTCACAGCTGCTCCTAAGAAGCTGAATGTTTCTGAAGTTAGTCAGAGAAGGATTCCAGTTCAAGACTTTCCAATCTTTGGTGCTGAAGAACCTAGGGATATTATTCTTAGGTATATTAAAGCGTGCAAAGCAGATTGAACACCTTTTCCTGTAGATATTCTAATTCGTGTTAGAGAACCTATGCCAGATGTTTATGAAGAGAACATGAGGAAAAGAAAACAATTAGAGGAAGACGAAGCTGCTGCTCAGAAGAAACAGAGACTTGCTGAAAAACCACAGAAGTAGATCAAGAGAAAAGCTTCTGGAGAAGTTCCCTCTGTTCCCACCAAGTGCATCAAGATAAAAGGTACTAAAACATCTTTACCTTCTCTTTCTAAAATTGCAGTAGATGTATCAACAATTAGTTCTATGCCTGAACCTCCTCCCACTCAAAATCAAACTATTCCTGCTCCATCTCAAACATCTGAACCAACAAAAATTCCTACATCACAAATTCCATCTGAACTTGTTCCCTCAACACCACTTAAATCATCGTATATTCCACAATCAGAACCACAAAAAAAACCAACAGAACAACCTACACAACAACAACAACCTGAAATTCTTCAACCAGCTGCATCTGAACCCATACAATCTGAAACAGTTGCATCTAAAACGGTTGCATCTGAACTAGTTGTATCTAAACCACCAACATCCAAACCTTCTGATCCTCAACCAGAACCATCCAATCCTATTGAATCAAACATACCTGACTCTGAGATTCTGGATATTCAACCTCTCAAGACTGTATTTGAAGTATCATCTACATCTTGTACCCTAACCACCTCATCTGATTCATCTGAATCTGATGTCTATCCTGATGTTATTTCACCTCCCTCTCTCAGAGAATTTGAATCTAAACAATCTGATCCACCTATCTCATCTGGAACTATCATTCTTAAAACCATTCCAAAACCTAAACCCAGGACATCTGAGTTTGTTTCATTTTCTTCCTTTAAACCACATCCCTCTGATCCCCTTCCTTCTGGTTTAAAGCTTAAACATTTTTATACCAGAATAAAACCATCTGATTCTACCACTCCTTTTAAACCTAAGTCTTCAACCATTCTACCATCTTTTCTTCAAACCTACCTAAAAGAACTTCCAGATATCATTTCATCAGAACCTCTGTTATCTGATAAATCTGTCTTCATTCCCCACACTTCCAGTACATTTGATGTTGTTCCCTCTGCATCACGTGTAAAACCATCTCTGATTCATGCCTTATCCAGATCCAAAACTACTATTTCATCATCTGACCTTCCATCTTTTCCTTTCTACCCTCGCCCTCTGATCATCATTCCCAAATTTACCATACCACCTCCACCTCAACCCAAGCCATTCACTTTGGAAACCCTTCTCAAACCAAAACATAGTCTAAATGTTGATATTCTATTTGGTAATTTTCTGAAAGAAATAAAGATGACTTTAGGCTCTGTACAGAAAAGATGCTTGTCAATAATGGATGCAAATGAATCTGATGCTATCTGGAATAGCTTCATTACTAGATTCAATACTGTAGCCTCAAATCTGAAGAATGTATGTTCTGATGATGCGAAGCTTAGATTTGCTGAAACTTCCAGAAGCATGATCTGGAATGTGAAAAGATTTGCACCTTTGCTTCTTGAGGATGTACCTTCATCTTCTGGAGTATCTGCTACAGAAGTGTTTGCTGAATCTGCTTCTGAAGAAAATCCACTGGCTATGACAATTGTTGAAAATCCCTCTGGATCTGTTGCTCTTGACTCTGCATCCCCAATGGAAATTAACTCTGCTTCTATTCCTGCACAAGAATCTGCTCCTTCTACCTCTACTGAGATCAAGAAAGAGAATCCAGAATTGGAAGATAAAATTGCAGTATTGGAAGCTGGACAATCTGAGATCAAGTCATGGATGGCCAAGCAAGACCAGAAGACTGAGAACATGGCAGAATGGATGTCTAAGCAAGATCAGAAGAATGAAAACATGGCAAAATGGATGACAAAGCAAGAAGAATCTTTTCTGAAGATGATTATGTCCAAGCAAACCTAGTTTTATGTTTTTCTGTATATGATGTTTGTGCACATGTACTTGAATTTATCTGATGATGTGTCTGTTTGTTATCTGAATGAATGAATGACTCTGTTTTTTTATCTACATGAATGTATCTTTTCTCTATTTCCTTTTATTTGTCTTTAAAAGTTTTACTTTTTGATTATGACAAAAAGGGGGAGAAAATGGATCTGACTGTTCAAATAAATTCAACCTAAATGAAACTCAGACATATATAATTATAACTAACATGAACTCTTAGTGTTTCAGAACATTTGAAAAATCTGACAAATTTTTTAAAAGTAACTCTGAGATCCCCAGATCAAGTTTAACCAATCAGGCTCTGATTCTGAAACGTTTATCCAAGTCAAGATCTAATCTTTGGAATAATCAGGCTCTGATTTTGTAAAGAATACTCATGCAAAAAGGGAAGTTTCTATTCTTTCTAAGTATTCAATTCAGGGGGAGATTCTCAATCTCAGGGGGAGTTATAATTATATTTTTATTGAACAAAATTTCTTATGTTTTTGTCATCATCAAAAGGGGGAGATTGTTAGAACACAGATTGGTTCTTAATTATATCTCTATGTTTTGATGATAACTCTTACGAAATTTTGTATTAAAGAATTATATACTCTAAAATTTGTTTAAGTATGTTTGCTGCAGATATTAAAGTGAATATTATTCTGAAAGCAAATTAGATCTGAACATGAAATTATGCAAGGCTCTGAAGCGTCAGAAGCATCTCTTAGAAGAATCTGAATGCTGCCTACGGAAGATTCTGAGCGCTGTCTACAGAAGATTCTGAAGCAGAAGCTACAGAAGGATCTGAAGCAGAAGCTACACAAGCATCTGAAGCATTGAAAACTTTTGTATGAAGAGTTTCAAGCATAGTTATTCAGAAGACTTTGATAGTACTACGCTGCCAGTACTGAGGATCTGATTCCTAAAACTCTGCTCTAATGAACTTACACGCTGAAAGCACACCTGCTGCAATGCTCTGATTCAGCAAACTCTGATGAACATCAGCTCTGATCATTCAAAGCTCTGATGTTATCTGCTGAAGTATTAGAAACTTGTTGAAGAGGAATTCAAAGTTATGTCCGTTGGTTTGGCCAAACGACTCTTTCCTCTTTTATGCTAGACACAAGAACATAGACAAAAAGGATTTTCCTGTGCATTCTACTTCTAGGAAAGGTCATGTGATGTGAAGACAAAAAGGCTTCAGCCCTTTTCAGTACACAGCCTTCAACGTGAAAACAACTTGGACTTCTGTGCCTATAAAAGCAAGACTCCATCACTCTTCTTTAGTTGACGAAATATTGAAAGAAATTCAAAGAAAGCTCTCATACAACTTATACTCATTGCTGAATTTATTTCATAGTTCTTAAAACTTAAGTGTAAAATCACAGTTGTGATATAGCTTATTTAGAAGCATTTAAACACTTGTTTTAGTTTTACATTTGATTGTAAAAGTCCTTAAGAAGATCCAGTTAGGATCAGTTGTTCTTAAGAAGACTAAGAACAATTGTTCTTAGTGCTTGCTATTGTAATCAGTTTGATTCATAGTGGATTAAGTCCTTGTTGAGAAAGGCAAATCACTCTTGATAGGATGGACTGGAGTAGTTGAGTTCAACGAACCAGGATCAAAATCTTTGAGTTTTTATTGCCATAATATTTTCTCTATACTTATTCAACCCCCCTTCTAAGTATTTTCTTACCTTCAGTGCATTTTCAAACTCTTTTCTCAATAAAACTTGAATGGTAGTGGAGTGGTTAGGCGTAGGCCTCCTCCTATCCCGAGTGCTTGACATTACCTTTAGGGTTCACTGTCACAAAGCGCTTACCATTCAAGATTAAAACACCTTTAATAAAGAGAATAAAAGTTCTCTTTGTATTAAACTAAAGAGAGAGGATTGAGTGTAGACTTCTTCCTCTCCGAGTTTCAGGATACTCACTGTAGAGTGTGTGGTCTCGATACTCGTCTTTCAATACGAAGACGTGACTATATTCGCCACACCTTTCCATAATTAATCTTTGAGATAAAGAATTGGGTACTACCCGCAAGGGGTTACTATCCGAGGAACTATTTCACCTCTAAAAACAACTTCCACAAATCAAATGTGACATCTTGCCTCGCATGGCGAAAATTAATATTTTCAAAAAGGATATGTTATGTCTGTTCTACCGCAAACAGGTAACGCCTAGGTCTCCAACAAGCGAGCAGCAATACACTTAACTGCTAGAATGCGCACGATAGCATCATCCACAGAATCACCGGTTAACAAGTTTCACTAACTACGTTGCTCTGATTTCTCATACCAAATGAGAATACGTAGGCACAAGACGGAGATGTCTTGGCGAGCACCCCTTTTTTCCTTTTACCCGTAGTTGCCCAAACTATGTTTGCTCTGATTTCTCATACCAGATGACGATACGTAGGCACAAGACGGTGATGTCTTGGCGAGAAACCTTCGCCCCATCACCCATAGTCTCCCAAACTACGTTGACTCTGAATTTCTCATATCTGTTGAGAATACGTAGGCCTAGGACCGCAAAGTCCTACCGAGTCTCTTCTTCCCCCGTTACCTCTCTTTCCCCTGTTTCTAACCTCTCTTTATCCCTTGGAACACTCATAGAAAGCAATATATTTTAGCAGATATCTTCACACGTAAACAAACAAATGGTTTCCATCAAGTACGATGGATGCGAAGGGTGCTAATACCTTATCTGTTTCCTTCTTAAGGTTTTCTCTTCATTTTCCTTTCCCCTCATGGGATAAATAAAGTTTGGTGGCGACTCTTCTGTCTTTCTTTTCGCCTTCCCGTTGTTGCATTTTTTCGAGCAGCGACAACTGTTATTCCAACTTTTGGTTGGTATCCCTCACTGTTTAGTATCCCAACTCTTGGTTGGTATTAACTATTTTCATCCCAACTCTTGGTTGGTATCCTTTGGTTACTATCCCAGCTCTTGGTTAGTATCCCCAGTTTTTCATTCCAACTCTTGGTTGGTGCTCTTTGGGTGTTTCATCCCAACTTTTGGTTGGTAATCTTTACTCCCGGTAATCCTAATTCTTGGTTAGTAACCTACATTCCAACTCTTGGTTGGTATCTTTTGGCTCTATCCCAACTTTTGGTTGGTATTCGGTGCTTTGGTTTCAATTTTTGGTTGATTAGTTGTTGCTCGCTTTGGATTTTTATCTTCATCGTGTTGCATCCCAACTTTTGGTTGGTACTCATTGGGTTTGCATCCCCATAGGCTGCAAATGTTTGGGTTCTTTTGGTATTCAACCATCTTTTACCTTGAACATTTGAAAGCGGTTGATTTTCATCCCTTTAGGTCCAAGTTGTTAGAATAGGGGCAGCTGTAGCACCCTAAAATTCGCTCATCTTCTCTTGTGTTCTTGGATTATGTTTCTTTTCATTTTCATATTCATGTTTGCATAGCATTTGCTCTTGACAGGGGATCAAGGTATCATGGTTTGTTTCTCAAGCAAGAAAGTTTGTGTTTCATCAAGTTCAAGCAAGGTGTTCTCTATGACTTTTTGGTATTATCAACCCTAGAAGTTCCTCATCATCAAATATGGTTCAAGGCAACATCATTCCAACATCATATGTGTTTCATCATGGCTTATTGTTCAAGAAATCATCAAGAGATTCAAGTTTGGTGCAAGATGTTTGACCTAATATAGCAATTTGTGGATGCTACGATCAAATGAGCATATCTCCTTCAATTCTCAACATATTGAGGTGGTTCTTTTTCTAATGAACTCTTATCACCATCCCTAACAAGTTCTATTTGCAAGGAAAGATCAAATTATGCTTGGAAGGTCATCAAAAGTTTCAAGACATTATAGGTCATTTTGAGTTTTGGAAGGTTTTCTTAGTCAACTTCAAAAGGGCATAATTTGGTCAATTTTCATCATTTGGAGCCCATTCTTTTTCTAGAATAAACTTAAAGTTTCCCTCTACAACTTTGATTCAACATGGAAGAGCTAAAAACCCATGGAAGGTCTTGGTTTTCATCAAAACATTATAGGTCTCTTTTTGGTCCCTAAAAGACTTGAAATTTTTCTAAGTGTTTTATAATTTTCACCTCTTTCATGGAGGCTACTTTGCAAGACCATATCTCTCAACTCAAGCTGCCAAATCAATACTTTCTTTTCACATTGCAAAGATTGCATCTCCCTCTATCCAATGCAAGAAGAATCATATAAAAAAGCCTCATACATTATGAGAACCATGGCTGCAAAAATTGAATTTCAAAGATGGATTTCCACTTCAAGTCAGAATTGAAATTGTTTGAGTTGGCCTCTAATCACCAAATTAAGCCAAAAATTCAATCTAAACATGATTAACCAACTTGTTTGGGTTGATTAGAGCCTTGAAACGCAAGGTTTGAGTGAGTTTTGACAACTTTCAAGTCACACTTTGCTCATGCTGCAGGTGTGCACGAATTTGTTGAAAACCACATCATTCACCCTCCCTTTCCATTCAAAAAGCTTCTCCTATAAATAGGGAGTCATTTCCACCCATTTCCACAAGCTTTTGATAGCCAAAACCACTCTGCCAAGATCCCATTTGAACTCTTGAGCTTGAACTTCAAATTTCTATTTCCACACCTTAAACACTCAAATTCTCCACTCAGTTAGCTTCACCAACATTCAGTGAAGCTAACTAGATCAATAACTTGAAGAATCGTGACTTGAATCAAGCTAGGAAACTCTATTTTCAGAGCTTTAAGGTTGAGCTTCAACAGGTATAATTCTCAACCATTTTGATTCAAATTTGTTGCTAAGATGTAGCCCTTGACATGTTGATGTTGTTTGTATAGTTAGTTTTTAGTTGCAGTTGAGTTTTGTTGTTGAATTTTCAAATTTGTGTTTGAATCTTGTTCTGGTTTTTTTTTTCAAATCGAGTAAGTTGTGATATAAAGAAATTTGGCGCGATGATATGGTTGAGATGGTCTTGAAAAGATGCATCAAATGAAACCACTATGAGCTCCATTGATTATGGTTCCTTGGATCCACGTTTTTCTGCAATTTCCTTTGAGTTTCATATGGCTTGAGGTTGAAGATGATGAGCTGACATCATCTAACCGTCCAAGCATGCCAGATGTTCTAATTCTACGTGTTTGACTTTTGTTAGCCCCATCTGGTTGAGTTGACTTAAGTGTACCGTGGATGCGTGCCTCTGGATCCTTGGATTAGCCACGTCACTTAATGAGGCTAGATCCAACGAGCTGCGTTTTTCCTATTTTATTTTCTTTTTCTAAATTGTTTTTAATTCCTTTTTATTTTTAGAAATTCATAATAAATTCTTTTTTTGTTAGAAAAATACCAAAATATTTTCTAAAATTCTCTTTTATTTTTCTCTTTCTGCTTTATATTTTTGTGCATTTTTATTTTGCATTTTTGTATTTTTCAAGATTTTTGTTTGTTTTGCATGATTTTAATTGGTTTAAAAACAATTTTGAGCCATTTAAAATTATGAAATTATTTTCATATGATCCTATGATGATTTTGAAGCTAAGGTGATTTTCTTGGATTTTTGTTTTCTGTTTTGGCATTTTCATGTATTTTTGATTTATTTGCTTGATTTTAATTAGTTTAAAATTATTTTTGAGCCTTTAAAAATGTTGAGGAAATTTTCACATGATCCTATGATGGTCCTAGACCTATGGTGATGCCCTTGGATCTTCACTCATGCCTTGGTCTCCTCTTTCTCTTTTTAGGGTTTTTCATTCCCTTTTTATTTGTTTTATTTTTGGATTTATTTGTTTTTTTTGGGTGAACAAATGATTTTGATCTATCATGAGGTGATTCTCTTGACTTCTCCTCATTCTACTTGGGTCTTTGATGTTTGCTTTAGTTTTTTCATTTGTGGTTGTTGATGATGGATGATTCACTTTGAAGTTTGACTTTGATTGTCAAACTTAAGTGACCCCTCTTATGCACTCATGATTGTATGTATCCCTTTTGACTTTGTTCTATTGCTGCTCCACCTTGTCTCTTGGTTCATTTGGTTTCTTGATGCTTTGCTTCTTTCTTTGTCTCTTGTTTGGTTATTTAATTGGGAATTATGTGGGTTGCTTTGCCTTTGGTGTTTGTCTGCACATTTTTTGGATGTGTTTTGGATTTGAGGTGCACCTATGATACGTTGACTTGAGGTGTGCTTGTCCATATTGTTTGGGTTTGACCTTTTGTGTTTGAGGCTTTGGTCTTGTTTCCTTTCCTCTTCATCTTTCTTCTTCTCTCTCTTTAAGACTTCTTTTATCTTTGTCTTCATTTGTGATTGAATTGGATATTGTTTACTTGTGCTTGCTCACATGATCCCTTAGGATTCCTAGTCCCTCTATTTAAGATGTGAGTAGGAGAGACACTAGGCTTTCAATCCTTTGCATGATAACAATTAGGATAGTGCCTCTCATCTCAACTATAGGTCCATCTTTTGTATGATAACATTAGGTAGACTTCCCTTTCATCCTAACCTTATGACCGTTTTGTATGATAACATTCGGGCTTGTCAGTTTCCTTTTAGTGTTTTCTTGTGTCTTCTCTTCTCATCTCAAACTTCTCTAAGACACTTAATAAAGAATTACAAACATCGTACGCTACAAGCCTTAAGTACATGGGGAATGGTGAGTGGGGGGTTTCTCCTCACTTGTCTAGAGTGTTTAGTGTGCGCCCTTTGGGCGATATGCGACGCATTCGCTCCTATGTCATAGTATTTAGTGCAACGTGGGTCTCAAACTAACTCAATCCACTTCTCTAAAACTAACAAACCAAATTCAAACCTTTTCATCCTTCGGGATTGTTCTTCAACTCATTTTCAGAAAAGAGTACGTTACTTTTCCGTTCTACCGCAAACAAGCATCGTCCCTAACTGCTAGAATGGAAACTTAACGTCGCTCATAAAAACCACTTAACCAACCTGTGGTCTAGTTTACCCGAACTATGTTTGCTCTGATTTCTCATACCAGATGAGGATACGTAGGCACAAGATGGCGATGTCTTGGAAAGCAACCTTCCCCTCATCACGCGTAGTTTCCCGAACTACGTTGACTCTGACTTTCCCATTACACGAGGGAATACGTGGGCATAGGGCGACGATGTCCTATCGAGTTTTCTTTTCTTTTCTTTTCCCCAGTTTAGCATTAGTTTTTAGATAACCTACTATTGCACCCCAAATTTTGATCCCTTAGATATTCATCATCATTTTGGGATCATATTCATTTGATTATCTAACCTTAACCTATTTCAAGTTTGTCTTTGTTAAGATACAGGTGAATTAGGGTTCCGTACAGCAGAGAATCGAAGTTTCGACGGTTTAATCGGTCAATGTCTTGGATTGATTGCCCATGAAATAAGTCTCCACATCATCAAATATACTCCATTGGATCAAGTATGAATCCAATTTGAGGTTGTCACCCAAGGATCAAGAACAATGCAGTTCAGGATACCCGACTAGGGTTTTCGATCAGGAAAAGTTAACTGTAGTTTGACTTTTGATTTAAATGGTGTTCCAATGGTGGTATCATGGTCCATGAAGTTCATATGGCTTAGTGAAGTCTATTCAAGATGTTTCAAAGCCTCAAAAGACCCAGAACATCAACAGTCGACTCGGTAGTCATCGATCGATCGTTCGATTGACCGAAAAGTCAACTCTTCACTCATAAGGAATTTGACCTCAATATATGAAGAAAAAATGTTCCTAGTAACATATTACACTTTTCCGTGAAATTTCATGACCATTGGATCAAGGATTGAGGAGTAATCGGAAAATCGGGAAATTAGGGTTTTGAAAGGGGCAAGACCATATCTCCCTAACCACACATCCAATTGAGTTTGTTCAAAGCTCATTGTAAAGCTATTGACATGTCCTACAAAATTCCCACAGTGATCCATTAGCAGAAAATGCATAGATTTGGAGTTATGACCAAATTCATTACAAGAGGGAAAAATAACTTAGAAAAATTCTAAGTTATTAGCCTTTTTAGGCATTTTTTCAGCAACTTTAAGAGGTTTTTTGACCTAGTTCCGTTGGGAATCTGAAGATCATGAAATCATGAAAGTTGTAGAGCTATATTAGGGCTTTCAAAAATATGCTAGAACTACTCCATAGCCTTTATGAGTTGAGAGTTATGGATCCAACAAGATGAGGTTTCAAGAATTAAGTCCAACATTTTCACTTTTTCACAAACTCACCTTTTGATCACTTAAGCTATTCTCAGCCCTTGGATCATGTTTGTATCTGATATTTAGGGAGTATGATGAAGGAAAATGCAGAAGAAGTGAAGGAATGGAAAGGTATGGCAAGTTGCAAGGAAGGTTGTAATATTTTATTCAAAGAAAATCAATGAGGGAAGAGAAACTTTCCATGAAATATGCAGCAACTGCTTCCCTACCCTCTATGCTCTCTTCAATCACTTCATGTCCCTAATTTTACTTGAGTTTTTTACTGCATTGAACCAAGGGAGTGATGTACTCAGCTGCCATACAATCTTGAATGAGATCTCATTTTCAAAACTCCCACCAGAAGTGCCAAAGTACCAATCTGCCCCAAGCCTTGCCTTGCCTATAAATATAGGTTTCCTCTATGTTGAAAGGTACACCAGAGCACTCTAAAACCCAAGAGAATACCATTGCTCTCATCCTATATTGTATTTGCTTACAAGTGAAGAAAAACCATCCCAAAATACCTCAAAAATATGCCTTGAGCAAAACAACTTCCAAAACCATTTTCACCCACTCAAAATCACCACAAACCAACAACACAATCCATAAATGATGTGTGGGAGGTGTTCAAACTCTTAAACCAGTCAAAACCCTCATTTTCCCAAAATTCAACTTTCAACCGAGGAAAGTTTGACTTCACATACAAAATCTGCCAAATCACATACCAGGCCTATTTTGATCATTGTAAACCTCCAAATACCTTAGGTTTATGATGTACTAACTATCCATAACCTAAAATACCATCATCACCACTTGTTTCAAGTTCTGGTCCAAGATTCACTTGTTTAGTTCAAGTGCAAGAAAGGCTGCATTTTTCACCAAGGCATTGGATTGGATTTTACTTGGAAGCTTCAAGGTTTTACCTTATATATTAGCTTGCTTGGAGGTCTACAAGAGGTTGGTAGTCACTAACTTCATCTTAAATTGTCATGAGTATGTTTAAAGTGCATTAGTTGTTACAATGTGTTTTAAATATAAGAGCAGTTCGTGTTTGAATATGCCAGGATTGCTTGTTTTACTCATAAATGTGTATCACTTTCACAATCACCATACCATGTTGTATTGCTATATTCTAAACCTTGAGATCCTTTTAAATGTCATGTATGAATATGTGAGGATAGTTGCAATTGTAATGCCTTGATGCTGTTTGGTTCTGTTTCTGTTTGTGAAAGATGATGATTTACTTCTGTTGCAGCAACCTTTTTTAGATCTTAATCTATTTGTTGGTATGTTGATTTGGAAACCCTTATGTGATAGATTCATGTGATGTTGGTACCATTTGAAACTGGTTAGGTTTTGATCTGCAGCAATTTCTGTTCTTACCATGTTCAAATCATGTGCATTTTTCAACTGATAGGTCATTTTTAGTTCTAGCATCTTTTTGGATCATTTGTGTGCTTGAGCTTGGTTTTTAACATGTTTTGAGTATTCTTGTAAGCTGCACATTTCTGTTGGACTTGGTAAAGGTTATTGGGATGATTCATGGGACTGTTGAGGCTTGTTGATGACCAATACCTTATTTTGCTGCTAAAACTTGTGTGAGGTTTGACTTGGCCATTACCATGTGCATTTGATGATAGGCTGTCATTAGGATAAGGTGTGTAGGCTGTTACTTTTGTGAAAGTATGTTGTTTAAATGCATGGTCAGTTTGGGCTTGACAGTGTTATGTGGATTTTATATTCATCAACACAAAACTGTTCTGAAATTTGAGTTTGTCAACTCATGATTTGTTTGCTGTTAGAACTTGGATCTCATGCTAGATGTTATTTATTTTAAGTAGTGTTTGTCTTTAAAGCTATGTATTAGGGATGTTTTGAGGTTCTAAGTTTGTGTGCCTCACTTCTGTTTGGAACCATGAGGGCAATTTGGTGTGGTTGGGATTGAGATCCTTTTTAGCCATTAGGTTGTTGTTGCTGTTTTTAGGAGGGCTAGGATAGTGGATCTCTTTAGTTCCTTGTTTATGTGATTTTGTAACAAAGGGGGCTGCCATTGTTTGGCTGTTCAAACTCAGGCCAAATTTTGTTTAGATCGTCATTTGATGATTGAGTTTTGGTTCAGTGCTGCCCAAGCTTTACAACGTATGTGCTATTACTGCTTTACCTGTTTAGTAGCAACTGCCTACCATGTGTGAACAAAACAGATGTTGCATAAGTTCATAAATCAACTCATATGCCATTTTTTCACTCTAAGTGTTTTTAATCGAATTACTGTTAAAGTACATAATACATTGTTGGCCAACTTTGTGTGAGGTTGCTTCTAAAGGCCATTTTTGAGTTTATCAACTCATGGGGACTGTCATGAGGGGGGAGGCTTGTTTTCATAAAAATCTGCTTGAGTCCACTAACAGATTGAGGTTTCTAGCCTCATTGACATAAGTGCTTGGACATTTAGCCTGCTGTCAAGTTTTACATGCCTAGACCTTTGAGGATCAACAGTGCTATATTAAGGTGTTAGTTTTTTTATGAGATTGACATTGTCATGTTTGAACTTGTTCTTATGATAAGAGTTGTTTGTACTTGCTGTCATAAATTGGTGACCTTCATTTGAAATATGGAATGAATTGGTTATTGGATGTTTGACTTTGTCTTTGTTAAGATTGCATCTGTTGCTACCAAGACTTGGTCTTTATGCTAAGGTTTGTTTGTGTTTGTTATGATGAGGTAGTAACTGTCATTAAAACAATATAAGGAATTAATGTTGGCATTATAATGCCCAAACCTCTTCTGTCATATGGTGTGCTAGAAGTTTTATTGCAAAAACTATTAACTGTTATTCAGGCATACAAGCTTTGTCAGGCTGCAGTTTAGATCAATATGTGCTGTTGCTTTTGTAAAAGCATTGTTGTTAGAACCCTTGATGTATCCTGGTGAAACATGATACATTAGCTCAACTGCCATGACTTGACAGTCCCCCTAGATCTTAGGATTTTTTTTACTAACAGTTTATCTTGGGAGTCTTTAGATAATAATGTTTGTGAACCTGTCCAACTAGGTGTGTTTGCATCAAAGCAATGAGTTGAACTGGTGTTTAGCAATAGAACAATGTTGATGTTTCTAGGTCCAAACAAAATAAGCCTGCTATGTTCCTTTTGTTCTTTGATTTTTTCTGTTGGAAGTATGATGGTTGTCAGCTTATACTTTGAGCTTAACAACTTTTAATGTCATTAAACTTGTTTTTTAAGTTATTGCAATTGGTGTGTGTACTGTTTTGGAGCCCTTGACATTGATTGGATTGCAAAGAATTTATCAACACAAATCCATCATTTGCAGTTTTGCAGCCATGTTATGTTTCTGTTGAGAAATTGATTTGTTAATCAAAACTCATCATGAGTTTTACTTTTAAGGTGTGAGCAGGTCCTTATTTACCTTAAAATGCTTTTTTATTAATCTCTATATTTCAATTTACATCTCAATATCTTTTTTAGCATGTTCAATTGGATTTTGAGTTGTAGAGGTTATTTCAGATTTTGGTTGATACCATCTTCTTCTCCTTAAAAAAACAAGTGGTTTTGGGTTAAATTTCATTGAAAATGATCAAGAATTGGTGAGATTGGAATCAAACCGTTTTTGAGTTTTCAACTTTGCTTATCTTGCAAATACCCAGAATACATGCCTTGTTAGGTATAACATTTAATGGGGTGGCTTGATACAATGGATGTATCTCCACCCGAGTGGTTATTGCCTTGCCTTTAAAGTACTTACCATGCCTTGTGACTCGTGTTCGACCCTCAGCGAGGGCCCTTTTATCATTTTTGTGATTTTTTATGATTTTCATTATTTCAACCTGTTTTCCTTCCATTTCCATTAAATTTATTACGCTTGAAGTGGAAAAGTTGGCAATGTTTTGAGCCTGTGACCCCAAGGTCTTGGGTTCAAGCCTTGGGGGAGGCATTTCTTAATTTTTAATAATTAGATTTATTGGATTTTTAGTTAATTGTCATTAATTTCAAAAATTCATAACTCTTTAATTTTTAATTACTTTTTAGTGATTCTTTTTTCAAAATTCTTGTATTAGTAAATACTTTCATATAATTCTTAAAGAATTCTAAAAATTTTATTTTAGAAACACTTTGCATTATGGGGAATTTGCGATCCGTTTTAGGGTTTTAACCCTCTCATCTTTCAACCTTCATTTCAAAACTTTGGATATCATTCTCCAAAGTAAGTTTATTTTTGAAGTTTGGTTTGAACATGGCTTGTTAGCATCTTTGTGTACTTGAGTTTGACTTAAGCTCCGTTGCTTGTGAGCATTTATGTATGATCTTCTCTTAAAACTTATAAGTTTTCCCATTGAAGTTTGTGAACTTTTCGTGTACCATTTATTGTGACATTATTTGTTTAGGCATGATACTTGTAAGTATACATGTCATCTTGTAAGCCCTATGAAACCTCATCTTTGTTAAGATTCATATTTGTTAAGACCCCCTTCCATCTTTATTAAGATGTACCCCACTCTTCGTTAAGATATGCGTTGGTTTTCACCTTTCATCTAGTCTTGTAAGAACTTTCCCTTTCTTGATATTGTAATATCTTGATGCTATACTTGCATGTTTTTGGTGGTGACCATCTATCTTGATTATAATCCTTGCCTATTGTAATATGCTTGCATGTTTTTGATTGTGACCATCTATCTTGATTGAAATCATTAATATTGTAATACTTGCTTTGGTCATAACCATTTATCGTGATTGAAATCATTGCCTGATATTGTAATATCTTAAATGCTTGCTTTGGTCATAAACATTTATCCTGATTTAAATACTTTTTTATTGTAATATGCTTGATTATTCTTGGTTGTAACCATATCCTATATATTCATCATGTGTGAATGATTATGCTTTGTTAAGTTATTTCCCCAAAGTGATGGAACTCTTTAGTTCTCATCCCAGTTGCCTCCTCTTTTCCCTTCCAAAGGAAAGTCTCTTTATTGACCCTTGGGTCATATATAGCTCATTAAATCGTAGGTCTGGATAGAACCTTCCCCCCTTTTGGTCTGGATAGAACCAATAGGATTTACATCATAGGTCTGAATAGAACCTTCCCCCCTTTTGGTCTGGATAGAACCAATAGGATTTACATCATAGGTCTGGATAGAACCTTTTCCCCTTTTGGTCTGGATAGAACCAATAGGATTTACATCATAGGTCTGGATAGAACTTTCCCCCTTTTTTGGGGGTGGATAGAATCAATAGGAGTTACATCATAGGTATGGATAGAACCTTCCTCCTTTTTTGGTCTGGATAGAACCAATAGGATTTAACTCATTAGGCCTGAATAGAGCCTTCTCCCTCTTTTTGGTCTGGAAAGAACCAATAGATCATTATTCTGTAGTTCGTTCTCAAACTACGACCGCTCTGATTTCTCATTGGGAAATGAGAATACGTAGGCACCAGATACGATATCTTAACGAGCAACCTCCCCCCTTCTTCCTCCTTTTGGTCTGGATGGAACCAATTGGTCTTACAACATAGATATAGGTAGAGTTTGGTTAACTCTACGTAAGAATCATGGAAATGATTACTTACTCCCCTTTCTTGAATGTTCAATGTAGATCTAGAGAGTTTTCTTAAACTCTATACAAGCATTGCAATGTTTGTTCCCCCTTGAACCTTGACCATAATCAAGTGTTCTTTATCCCTAGTGAGGTGAACTATGATTGCTCTGATTCTATCCTGGTTAGGATACGTAGGCAGAGGACGTGATGTCTTTGCGAGCAAACTTAGAAACTATTTTTAGGTCTTAACCTACACCTTTTACCCAATCCCAACCCTTAGCAAACATTTAGTAAACTTAGCATACAAACAAACAAAAGGTTCCTGTAGAGTACTACAAATGTCTAGGATGTGAAATACCTACCCTAGGCATAACCAACCCCCGATCCCTGAATCTCTTAGCGTTGTTGTTACATCGCACAAAAGGTTCTTTCTTTCTTTAGACCTTTCCTTTGGATAAATGAAAGTACGGTTGTGAATTTAAGAATTAAAGATTCAAGTTAATCAATAGCTTGGTATCACGATTCTCACCGCAACAGAAATGGCGACTTCACTGGGGAAGCTTAAACTTGAGGGTTTAGCCTATTTTATTTGATTGTATGCTACATATTTGTGAATATTTGCTTAACATGTATATTTGTCAATATATTTGTTTGACTGTTGGATATTGGGTACTTTGAGTGGTGAGACGGTCCTATACCCGGACTTGAGTGCAATTATGATAGGATGGTGGTATATTCAAGAAGGCTTATAGGAAGTTGATTCCCGACCAATCTAACTTGAGAAACCACCACTCAGTGGAGGCCCTTTTGAGAGTGGTTTTGTTAAACGAGTATTCGTGAAAACAATACTACTTTCAACCAAGGAGCATGTGACACTGTGGACTTTTAGATTATATTTTACCCCACTTTGGCCTTATTAGGACGTAGTGTGACGACTATGAGGGAGTAGTCCCGAAGTAGTTGGTACATAATACTACACTCGGACGAGACTCTCTTGAGAATATTATTGATTACCGAGTGACTTGGGAAATTGATAATATCCGAAAGATGGGTTGTTGACCCCGGGAACACTGCTAGAACCCGTTCGGCAGGTACAAACATCTCATAGTACAAATCCTTGGGGATGGGTAGACCTTTGACTCCTGGCTTTGATCTTGGAGGTCTTTGTGTGTGCATGTATTTGTGAATATTTGCCTTTGTGTTATGTGTGCATCATCTCACCATATCACCATAAGCATATCATGTCGCAACTATTTTTGTAAAACTCAGCCGATCTCTGGTATTTTTTTTTAAAAAAAGTTGTAACTTTTCCAACGATCGATGAAATGAGGGTTTTGACCTAATCAATCTTTTGAGTTTTGTAAAACCAGTTGTATCTTTTGCACTTGCACCAACATTTTGCATATCATACTTCGTTACTTTGGTCCCCTGGTTCATTCTGTGTTCCATTGGTATCAGAAGAAGAGGGAGATAGTATAATACAAGGGCTAGCACTCAAAAGATGGACCGTCTTGAGCAAGAAAATCAAGCACTCCGAGAAGAAGTTTCTTGTTTAAAGAATAACACAGAGAAATTCGTCGTTGCTGTTAGGGATATGATGGATACCCAAGAGCAGGAGAATCAGAAGCTCAGTGACGAGCTAGCGAGGGTGAAGCATGCCAAAAGGAGTTTGACAAACTTTTTCAAACATTTGATCTTATCCCAACGACAAGAGGCTCATCTTCGTCTACCAATCAGCCATCTGAGGAAACTGGTCGATCCCAGGGTAATCCAATACCTTATGCACGATTGTTCCCTATACTCTTCCAAAATGGTTTAGTCCAGAAGGAGATTCCTCCCATAATCCCTCAATCCCACCGGAGTTATTTCACAACCGATGCTTTCTATGCCTTCCACCATGGAGCACCTGGTTGTGACATTGAGGAATGCTACATCCTCAAGGGCAAGGTACAGGAGATGATTGAAGCAGGAGTCATATCTTTCAAGATATGCAAACCTCAAGTACAAGTCAACCTTTTGCTTGATGAAGAAGCAATCCCTTCCCTGCATATGGTGGAATAAAAAAAGAAGACCCTAGACTCATGATGTCAGAGGATAATGCTTTTTCTATGTTTTGTTAAATAATTTTAATTCCCTAAAGCTGACAGCTGTAGACTGTTTCAGCATTTTATTGTGTTTTCTTTGCATTTGAATTGTTTGTAAGCTGTTGTTCATTTTAAATTGGCAAGATTAATGAAATGTTTGTGCATCTTTTGATTAAGTCCATTCATTTCACTCTTTCTCTTTCCTTTCATTGTTTAAGATGACGAAAAATGCAAAAACTTCTTTTCTTTACTAAACTGTTGTTTAAAGCAAAAATTGGGGAGGATGATGAAAACTATATCCATAACTGTTGTTGATATGCTTTCAATTTAACTTTGTCGATGATGTAAGGCATTGTTTTAATCCCTAAACACTGGAGAAATAAGGAAGATAATCCCTCGTTAACCCCTTCGAGCCTAGAAGTAGGAGTTTTCTTTCTTTACAAAAACAAAAACCTTAAATTTCAAACCTGGGGCGGGTAGTTCTCAATTAACTTGAAGGTATGTGCATACAAGACACTTTTCATATAAAAGTGGTGCATTCAGGTTTTTCCTTAAAAAAAAAGCAAGTTTTGAAGTTTAAAAGACGATGATGGTTCACCATAGCCATTAAACTAGGTAGTCACCTCCTTTCTTAAAAAAAAAGAGAAGAAGAAAAAAAGAGAAAATTGAAAAGCCCGCTAAGTCAAAACCTATGAAGGAGACTTAGGCAAAAATGGGGCATCCTGTTGACTGTATATTCAAACAAAACAGTTCAGACAAAAGTTAGGGATAACAAAAGAGAGGAATTCTATAAGAGTTATCACTCTTAAAAATCCTCAAATAGCAAAACGCTATCAAATACTGTAAGGGGGTTGTGACTACCTTAGGTTTGTAAGCCATCACCAACTATCATCAGTTCAAATTCTTAAGTCTGTAAGAACCTGAATGTATAGTTTGAGTAAACCGCGCGTAGGATTGGAGTTCATCATGGAGAATTGGTGGGACAAATAACTTTGAGCCTTTATTCTTTGTTTCATGAACCATGAACCAGACCACGTTACAACCCTTAAAAGACCTAATTGAGGTAAGGTTGTTTTGAAAGCATATTACAGCAAGGTTGGATAACCTAACTCCTAATGATCTTTGATGTTTGTGTGTGTTAATCACTTTATCCATCATCTGTAAAATGATTGGATCACTTTCACTTTGATCACTCCGCCGTGTGTGTTTCATCAAAAAATGTTTTCAAAAGATTGCATGATTTTTACATTGAAAATTGCCAATTTTTAATGAACGACATTGCGTGCAAGACGATGCAATGTCAAAGGAATCCCAACAAAAGCTGCTAGCTAGGGAGTTTGATTTGATAAAGGAAGCTCAGCCTGGGGCAACTAATCTGAAAGTTTTGTTAATCATTTGTCATAATGTTCAGCTAATCAGAGCCGACCAGGTCAAGATCAGTTGAATCTCTCAAAGAATAGTTTAGTCTGGGGAAACTCTGTTGTAGTTAACAGCTAGCAGGGGCAAGTTTGTTCCCCAGTCGTCACTTCCACAATCTGAAGACTTTGTTGTGCAAGCACCGTCAAACTGGGGCAATCACACCGAGATTTGTAAATCTCTCTCTATAAGAGTTTGAAGACATTGAAGCATCTTTATGCCAATTCTTTTATAAAATTCTCTTGATGGTTTCTTCCCACAGACCATGTAATCTGGGGCAGAAAAGTTTGAATACTATTTGTCGCAAGAGCCGTTGCTCACTTGAAGAGGATTGTTATATTATCGAGGGACAGAAGTGTTTTGTTCTCATGATACCTTTTGTCAGCTCTTCGATTAAGTTGTTACTACAGTTGATCTTGGAATTTCCCTTGGTGATTTTTCCTTCAACAAAGAATTCAAGCTCATGATGGCAATCCGAGTGAAGTCATGATGTTGTGTCCTAAGTAGATTACTCTCTCCCAGAGAAGGTTGTAAATTTGAAGTGGAACTGTTGATCTTTATGATCATCCCCGTTGATGTCCAATTTTGGTGAAGTTGGCTGGGTATCTGTGTCGAGATGTTTATTTCATCTCCTGTTTTGTTTTGTCTGTTTTGTCAGCATAAACATAAGCATGGCATAAAGCATATGCATAGCATCCGTGCATTCTTGATATCTCTGTTTATTACATGTTCCTGTTTCACTTTGGTGTTTTTCACCAAATGGCTGGGTGTTGTCTCTCTCCAATAGAGTTGTCAGCTCTTAAGCATAAAATGTCCATCCTTTCTCAATTCCCCATAGAGTTTAATCCTCGTGGACGATGGTTGCTTCAGTTATCTTTTTCCATGATTGGATAAGATGTGTCCCCATTCGAGTTCATTTCTCAATGGTTGGAGTCTTGTTTGACAGTTTCTTTCTAGCTTGGTTCTAGATTGAACTTTGGTCTCTGTCGGTCGCCGAACCTACCTGGACGTGCATTTATTTTGCACTATCTATCAAGAAGAGCATTTTGCGTTGCCCTACAAATGAGTGGTAGTCTCTGTAGAGAAGCTTATCCATAAGTGGCAATCTCTGTAGAGAAGTTATTCAGTTCAACAATAAGTGGCAGTCTCTGTAGAGAAGCTTATCCATAAGTGGCAGTCTATGTAGAGAAGCTTATTCACCTACAAATAAGTGGCAGTCTCGGTAGAGAAGCTTATCCATAAGTGGAAGTCTCTTTAGAGAAGCTTATTCACCTACAGATAAGTGGCAGTCTCGCATGAGAAGCTTATGCTGTTTCATTATATCCAGCAACAAGTGGCCATCTCCCTCAAGAAGCTTGTTTCCAGTACGTTTACTAGATGAGTGGAAATCTCTCAAGAGAAGCTTATCAGTTTATTCGTACCCCCCAGATAAGTGGCAGTCTCCCATGAGAAGCTTATCATCGTTATCTTTTCAGATAAGTGCCAGTCCCATTCGAGAAGCTTATCTTAGGGACGTTGAGGCACGATTGTGACCAACATTGTTTGAAAATCCAGTGGATACTGGTATAGTTAATTTGGTGGTGACCAATCATATTTCGAGAAAGGCCATTTGGTAATTGGCATTATGAAAATCCATGGATGACAGATACTGACAATTTGGTCGTGTATCATTCCAAACTAAGTCACGATGGTTTCCATCCCAAGCACAGGTTTCGTACCTTTGGAAGATGTTTGTTTCTATCCTGAGCACAGGTTGTGTACCTTTGGAGATAGATGTTCGTTTCATTTCAAGCACATGTTTCATACCTTTGGAAGATGTTTGTTTCTATCCTGAGCATAGGTTGTGTACCTTTGGAGATAGATTTTGTTTGATTTCAAGCACAGGTTGTGTACCTTTGGAGATATATTTCGTTTGATTTCAAGCACAGGTTGTGTACCTTTGGAGATAGATTTCGTTTGATTTCAAACACAGTTTTCGTACCTTTGGAAGATGTTTGTTTCTATCCTGAGCACAGGTTGTGTACCTTTGGAGATAGATGTTCGTTTGATTTCAAGCACAGGTTTCGTACCTTTGGAAGATGTTTGTTTCTATCTTGAGCATAGGTTGTGTACCTTTGGAGATAGATGTTCGTCTGATTTCAAGCACAGGTTTCATACCTTTGGAAGATGTTTGTTTCTATCCTGAGCACAGTTTGTGTACCTTTGGAGATAGATTTCATTTGATTTCAAGCACAGGTTTCGTACCTTTGGAAGATGTTTGTTTCTATCCTGAGCACAGGTTGTGTACCTTTGGAGATAGATTTCGTTTGATTTCAAGCACAAGTTTCGTACCTTTGGAGATGTTTAGTTTGTTTCCAAGCACATGTTATGTACCTTTGGAGATGTATACTTTGGATTCCGAGTTCAGGAATTTCCAGAGACTCGGATGTTGCATTTGCGTGAAATCTTTGATGTATCCTAAATGCTTTGAGGATATTTGACTTTTATTCCTAAGGTTTTGAGGGATATATTTGTAATTCCTATTTGAAGAGTTGGTCGTCACCAAATCATTTAAAGAGCCCAGTGGTTACTAGTATTGCCTAAAACCAATTGTTATTTGGTACCCTCAATTTGGTCGTCACCAACAATCTTTCAAACTCAGTAGTCACTGTCTCTGTTATAAAAAAACCAATGGTCATTGGTATCCGAGATGGTTGTTACCAAGATTCCTAAAAGTCCAATGATTACTGGCATCGCTTAGACCCAACTGTTATTGGTACCGTTTGACTCAGTTGTTACCGTCTATTCTAAGTCTAGTGGTTACTAGCATTGTTGGAAGATCCAACGGCTACGGGTGTTTGACTTAGTTGTTACTAATCTCATTCTAAATCTAATGGTTATTAGTATTGGTAAAACCAGTTTTTGACATACCTATGATTTGGTCGTCACCAGTCTGTCTAGGTCCAATAGTTATTGGCATCGCTTAAATCCGGTTGTTATCATCACTTTGATCTGGTTGTTACCAAACCCTTTGAAAATCCAGTAATTAATGGTATTACCCAAATCCAATGGTTATTGGTCTCTTTTGACTCGGTCGTTAGCAATCTTCCCAGTTAAGTCTAGTAATTGCTAGCATTATCTTGAACCGATTGTTATTGGTATACCCCGATTTGGTCATCACCAGTCCCTTCTAAGTCCAGTGGTTACTGGCATTGCTTAAAAGCTAATCGTTATCAATACCGTGGATAGATTGTTACCAATTTCCCTAGCTGAAGTCCTATATTTCACCAATGCTGTTTGGAATTCCCAATTGTTTGTAACTTTTGGTTTGGTTGTCACCATCATCCCCAATGAGCCTAGTGGAAACTAGCACCATTTGAAACCGATTGATTGTTCTGGTCATCACCAATGTTCCCAGCAAAGTCGTTGCTTCCCCATTCGAGTCTCAGAGATCTAGTGGATACTAGCATCCCCAGTGCGTCTGGTCTTGTTTCTATTCTTTTCCTGAAGATCCCGTTCGAACTCTTCGTTATAGGAAACTCCTCATTTGGTTATTACCAATGAGGTTTGTGTCTCTGATTTCTTTCATTTCCCCGGTGGAGAATTTCCTTCTTCCCCAGCAGTGTGTGTCTCCTTTTCCCCGGTGAAGATTTGTCTTCCCTGGTGGAGTTTGCGTCCCCGGTGTGAAAGTTTCCCTTGAGCAGCATCTTTAGTCATGATTGAACTATTTTGCTTTGTTTTGCCTTGGATCTTTCCCCAATGTGTTGGGTCCCCCTGAGTAGTTACCCGTTGTCTTGCCGTTCTTTTATCTTTGCTCGTGTGTCTGCATCTGTCTTGCATTCCTGCATCATAAAGCATCATTTAGATTAATGGCATATTTGCATTTGTCATTTTGCATACCATCGGATCTAAGGGACAAAATTTCTGGTTTGCTATATTTAAATACCTTTCACTACGATTCTATGAGGATTATCATTTCTCATTGCCATCTAGTGAAAATATTTAAATAGGGGCAACTGTTGCACCCCAAATTTTGACCCCTTAGATCTTTATCATCATTTTGGGATCATATTCATTTGATTATCTAATCTTAACCTATTTCAAGTTTGTCTTTGTTAAGATACAGGTGAATTAGGGTTCTGTACAGTAGAGAATCGAAGTTTCGACGGTTTAATCGGTCAATGTCTTGGATTGATTGCCCATGAAATAAGTATCCACATCATCAAATATACTCCATTGGGTCAATTATGAATCCAATTAGAGGTTGTCACCCAAGGATCAAGAACAATGCAGTTCAGGATACCCGATTAGGGTTTTCGATCAGGAAAAGTTAACTGTAGTTTGACTTTTGATTTAAATGGTGTTCCAATGGTGGGATAATGGTCCATGAAGTTCATATGTCTTAGTGAAGTCTATTCAAGAAGTTTCAAGGCCTCAAAAGACCCGGAAAGTTTGACTTCACATACAAAATCTGCCAAATCACATACCAGGCCTATTTTGATCATTGTAAACCTCCAAACACCTTAGGTTTATGATGTACCAACTGTCCATAACCTAAAATACCATCATCACCACTTGTTTCAAGTTCTGGTCCAAGATTCACTTGTTTACTTCAAGTGCAAGAAAGGCTGCATTTTTCACCAAGGCATTGGATTGGGTTTTACTTGGAAGCTTCAAGGTTTTCCCTTATGAATTAGATTTCTTGGAGGTCTACAAGAGGTTGGTAGTCACTAACTTCATCTTAAATTGTCATGAGTATGTTTAAAGTGCATTAGTTGTTACAATGTGCTTTAAATATAAGAGCAGTTCATGTTTGAATCTGCCAAGATTGCTTGTTTTACTCATCAATGTGTATCACTTTCATAATCATAATACCATGTTGTATTGCTATATGGTAAACCTTGAGATCCTCTTAAATTTCATGTATGAACATGTGAGGATAGTTGCAATTGTCATTCCTTGATGCTGTTTGGTTCTGTTTCTGTTTGTGAAAGATGATGATTTACTTCTGTTGCAGCAACCTTTTTTATATCTTGATATATTTGTTGGTATGTAGATTTGGAAACCCTTATGTGATAGATTCATGTGATGTTGTTACCATTTGAAACTGGTTAGGTTTTGATCTGCAGCAATTTTTGTTCTTACCATGTTCAAATCATGTGCATTTTTCAACTGATAGGTCATTTTTAGTTCTAGCATCTTTTTGGATCATTTGTGTGCTTGAGCTTGATTTTTAACATGTTTTGAGTATGCTTGTAAGCTGTACATTTCTGTTGGACTTAGTAAAGGTTATTGGGATGATTCATGGGACTGTTGAGGCTTGTTGATGACCAATACCTTGTTTTGCTGCTAAAATTTGTGTGAGGTTTGACTTGGCCATTACCATGTGCATTTGATGTTAGGATGTCATTAGGATAAGGTGTGCAGGCTGTTACTTTTGTGAAAGTATGTTGTTAAAATGCATGGTCAGTTTGGGCTTGACAGTGTTATGTGGATTTTATATCCATCAACACAAAACTGTTTTGAAATCTGAGTTTGTCAACTCATGATTTGTTTGGTGTTAGAACTTGGATCTCATGCTAGATGTTGTTTATTTGAAGTAGTGTTTGTCTTTAAAGCTATGTATTAGGGCTGTTTTGAGGTTCTATGTTTGTGTGCCTCACTTCTGTTTCGAACCATGAGGGAAATTTGGTGTGGTTGGGATTGAGATCCTTTTTAGCCATTAGGTTGCTGTTGCTGTTTTTAGGAGGGTTAGGATAGTGGATCTCTTTAGTTCCTCGTTTATGTGATTTTGTAACAAAGGGGGCTGCCATTGTTTGGCTGTTCAAACTCAGGCCAGAATTTGTTTAGATGACCATTTGATGATTGAGTTTTGGTTCAGTGCTGCCCAAGCTTTACAATGTATGTGCTATTACTGCTTAACCTGTTTAGTAGCAACTGCCTACCATGTGTGAACAAAACAGATGTTGCATAAGTTCATAAATCAACTCATATGCCATTTCTTCACTCTAAGTGTTTTTAATCAAATTACTGTTAAAGTACATAATACATTGTTGGCCAACTTTGTGTGAGGTTGCTTTTAAAGGCCATTTTTGAGTTTATCAACACATGGGGACTGTCATGAGGGGGGAGGCTTGTTTTCATAAAAATCTGCTTGAGTCCACTAACAGATTGAGGTTTCCAGCCTCATTGACATAAGTGCTTGGACATTTAGCCTGCTGTCAAGTTTTACATGCCTAGACCTTTGAGGATCTACAGTGCTATATTAAGGTGTTAGTTTGTTTTTTTTTTAGATTTACATTGTCATGTTTGAACTTGTTCTTATGATAAGAGTTGTTTGTTCTTGTTGTCAAAAATTGGTGACCTTCATTTGAAATATGGAATGAATTGGTTATTGGATGTTTGACTTTGTCTTTGTTAAGATTGCATCTGTTGCTACCAAGACTTGGTCTTTATGCTAAGGTTTGTTTGTGTTTGTTATGATGAGGTAGTAACTTTCATTAAAACAATATAAGGAATTAATGTTGGCATTATGATGTTCAAACCTCTTCTGCCAAATGGTGTGCTAGAAGTTTTATTGCAAAAATTGTTAACTGTTGTTCAGGCATACAAGCTTTGTCAGGCTGCAGTTTAGATCAATATGTGTTGTTGCTTTTGTAAAAGCATTGTTGTTAGAACCCTTGATGTATCCTGGTGAAACATGATACATTAGCTCAACTGCCATGACTTGACAGTCCCCCTAGATATTAGGATTTTTTTTACTAACAGTTTATCTTAGGAGTCTTTAGATAATAATGTTTGTGAACCTGTCAAACTAGGTGTGATTTGTAACAGCTCGATTTTTAATAACTGATTAATTGTACTAGTTAGTTGGTTTGTATGGTTTAAGTGAATTATTAGGTTTAACTGATTTATTCTATTTGGTAGAATCATGAGGGTTTATCAGATGTTTTCCAACCAATGTCAACAGGAGATATTTTATGAAAAAATGAATTGACAAATATTTTAAGAGAAGAAATATAATTGGAGAGAAATAGGAAGGCAGGATATATATATATATATATATATATATATATATATATATATATATATATATATATATATATATATATATATATATATATATATATATATATATATATATATATATATATATATATATATATATATATATATATATATATATATATATATATATATATATATATATATATATATATATATATATATATATATATATATATATATATATATATATATATATATGGGAAGAAGAAGAACGACAATATATAATAGAAAACATGAAAGGAAAGTGGAGGAAGAAGAGAAAGTAGAAGGAAAAAGAAGGAAAAGCTCAAGAACGACTTCTAGCTTCCGATTAATTGAGGTAAGGGTGTGAAATCTTACTATCTTAATCAACGCGTATGATTATGCATGTGTGTGTTTGGATTTGTTGGGGGTTTCCTACATCTTTCCATTTTTAGGTCGCAAGTGGATTTAATCGGTAGAAACTGAGTTTTATCGGTTAGAATTTGGAATAGGCGGTGTAGTATAGTCGGGTGATGAGTGGGTTGTGCTACTGGAACTGATTTGGATTAAATCGGTTGGTTTTATGAGGTTTGGGCTTTTGGACAGCCATGGAAGTTTTGATCTCGCAGGTTCGTCAGGCGAATGGCAGCGAGGCTTCGCCAGGCGAAGCCCAGCGAACGGTAGCGAATCAAGTCAGAACAAAACACCCTGTCTTCGCTGGCAAGTTCGCCAGGCGAATGAGAGTGGCAAAGGTTCGCCAGGCGAGTGCGCTAGCGAGTGCTAGCGAGTAATTCCAGAATAAATCCCAGTGGTCTTCGCTGGCAAGTTCTCCAGGCGAACGGGTAGCGAAGGTTCGCCAGGCGAAGGTTAGCGAACACAGCTGCATGTTTTCTTTTCTTGTGCTTTCCATTCGTGGATTGATTGTGTGGTTTGGTTGCGATCATTCCTTGTCTGAGATGACTAATTATATGTTGTTATGTGTGCTGTGGGTAGCCGTATGGCGTGAATCCTAGATTATGAATTGATTCTGAATATGTGGCCTTTTGGCATACGTGATGCATTGTTTAAATTGATTGAAAATGCATGATGGATGCGATTGAGTCTAATGCCATTTGGCACGATATTTGCAAGTGCATATTACTCGTATGTGATGTATGATGATTGTAAATGTGAACCATGTTTAAATATTGTGAGTGCATAATGAATGCATGAGTATGTTTGTAAACATGTGTGCATTTCAAGAGTGTCATGAGTCATGTTGCATGTGAAGCATCATATTCTGCATTCTTGTGTATTTGATTCCTCGGAGAATCTGCAAAACCTCGTGTGCCCTTGTGGGGTGTGAGCGATGGTTATTTTATTGATCCCTCAGAGGATTTGCAGAACCTCGTATGTTGCGATGGTTGTTTTATTGATCCCTCGGAGGATTTGCAGAACCTCGTATGTTGCGATGGTTATTTTATTGATTCCTCGGAGAATCTGCAGAACCTCGTGTGCCCTTGTGGGGTGTGAGCGATGGTTATTTTATTGATCCCTTGGAGGATTTGCAGAACCTCGTATGTTGTGATGGTTATTTTATTGATCCCTCGGAGGATTTGCAGAACCTCGTATGTTGCGATGGTTATTTTATTGATTCCTCGGAGAATCTGGAGAACCTCGTGTGCCCTTGTGGGGTGTAAGCGATGGTTATTTTTGGTTCTTCAATTGAACCTGCTGAAATGAGTCGGTACCGCATTTGCATCTGCATAGAGTCGTGTGTCGGTCTCTATGAGTTGCATGTTGTCATCTTCATATGATGCATTGGTGAAATAAACATGATTGTAAATGTTTATGTGAAAATGATGTGAATTATAGAAGTATGATCGTATATGCTTATATGATTGGCGGTAATTGAAACATAACATATATGTGATTGTTAGGAGAAGTGTGCGTATATGTGTGTGTGTGTGTATATATATATATATATATATATATATATATATATATATATATATATATATATATATATATATATATATATATATATATATATATATATATATATATATATATATATATATATATATATATATATATATATATATATATATATATATATATATATATATATATATATATATATATATATATATATATATATATATATATATATATATATATATATATATATATATATATATATATATATATATATATATATATATATATATATATATATATATATATATATATATATATATATATATATATATATATATATATATATATATATATATATATATATATATATATATATATATATATATATATATATATATATATATATATATATATGATATGTTGATGTGGGAGTGGTGAGCGTGCGAATTGATTGACACAAGTGGCATATATGTATTTTATGATTGTTTATATACATAATTATATGCATTGTTATTATGGTAATATTTCTCACCCTTCTGCTGTTTTATGATGCTCTATGAGGCATTGCAGATTAGGATTGTTGGAGGTGTATTTTGGAGTATAGCTCATTTTCTCTTGAGTCGGTCGCTCTGATGTGTAACGTCGGGTAGCTAGGCTTGTAGAGTATCTTCGTGATACATTATATATATATGTAATAGTTGATGATGTTTGGTAAAATGTGATTGGTGTTATGAACAACCTAAAGACGTGTACTTGTATTTTATCATGTCTTAAGTAATTCAATATTTTAGTCTTCCGCTTTAACAGAAAATATGAATATGCTTATTTTAAGAACCATGTGTTTATTCTTTTTAGTTGAGATTTACCCCTTTTGAATTATTTCTTTATAAACATTAATATTCATGTGGTCGTTTCGTGAGTAATGTGATCACTTCTTTTATACCATGAAATAAATATACTCTGGTGGAATTTTTAATTCGTGCCTAAATGATTTAATTGTGTTATTTGGGGGTATAGAAAGGGGACGTTACATTAAGTGGTATCAGAGCAGGTCGGTCCGTCCGGCCAAGTTGTGTTTGTTAGTTGTTCCCTTGTACGCGACATGTGTGTGAAACACTGTTGGTACGTGTTTGTTGCTTAGCCTTTGTCTGCAGAAGAGGGAATGATCAAAGTGGGGGAGAAGCTTGTGATTCTCCAGGATGCTGCAAGAAAGGAATTGTAGCTCGGTGTGTTGTTAAACGCTATTATAAGTTGGTAAAGATGGTTTAATACTCCATCATGATTCTCGGCTGTCTGTTGACAAATTGAAGAACTGATCGCTCATAATCTCTTGTTGATAGTAGTTGGGATTGTGTTGGATGGGATAAACGTGTCTTGTGAGCTTAGATGGTGTGTGCAGTGAATTGTTTGGAGTGAAGCCAAGTGTTTAAGGATTGTTCTGAGAAGTCGACGTAGGACAGTGTCGAGATGTTGAATTTTGATGAGATTTTGAGTGTTAATGAAAGTGGGAGGTTGGCAATTTCCGATTGGTTATGGGTGTCTGGAAGTTATCCTGACAAAATGAGTGTTACAGGACCAGGATGTAAAGTGGGGTTGTGAAAAACTTAATTTCGGGAACTGGTCCGAGATTGAGAACCCATGTTGTATGTGTGTTTGGATGGTCAAGGAGTTAAATTAATCGAGTATTTAAGACTCGCGTTTGGTGTGGGTGCTACGACAATAGACCCCGAGGTTAAGTATATAAAGAGTGGAATGGTGACTTCTGGAGATTACTAAAGGAAGTAAGATACGGGACACAAGATTGGTATGGTTAAATCTTCAACCATTTCGAGAAGCTGAAGATGTATTAAATGGCCTTCTAAGTGCAGAATGTTGTTTCTACGACCCTGTAGTAACGTGAGGACCGTAATTTGGAATGACACAAGGTTAAGAGCGTGGGAAGTCATTACAGTGCTCTATGTGACGAGAAGGTAGTGACATGGAATTGAGTAATTATTGATGTGATATGTTTGGATGTCGTGATGAGTGCGATTCGTGTTTTTGCCATAGGTTTACAACTGCGTATCCGTTTGGAGCAGAATTTTCCACACTTGAGTTGGTGAGCCAAGGGTTGTGAAACCAATGGTGTTTTGGTGTATTAGAAGCATATAGAGGATCATGTTGAGTATCGGGAGTTTGAGTTATCAGTATTAGAGAGGAAGTAGCGTTGTGTCACTATGAAGAAAGTTCAAAGAATTTTGGAAAAGCTGTCAGCAGCTTGTGTGTTGGTTTTGTTGAATCTGACGGGACTATTTGTTGTGTTGTGTGATGCTTTGGTGATATGATTGAGAGATACGTTAAATGCGCAATTAAAAGTACAAGAGGAAATATCTGACAAGTGACTTAGACTTGGTTGTTGTTGTGTGTTTGTACCGGAGTTTGGGAGCCTCAATTGTTTAGTTGAGATTCAAGATGGTTAATGATCTTAAGGGCTTAAGGTATTTATTTGGTTTGAGAAAATTGCATAAGATGCAGAGGAAATAATAGGGACTTCGTATGGAGTTGAGCTTTGTATGATGAAACTGATTACTGGTATTCTCGATGGGATTCGAGAAGGTTAGAATTCTAATTGGAGTTAATAGATTGATTGAGTTTAGTAGATTGAAGTCGAAGGATTGATTTTCGGATTTATGGAAATGATGACACGAGATGTTGTGATAGAGTCTATGTGTCCGAATAGTGTGGGTTGGATAAGAGTACTTTGAAAGAATTGTTTTGGTGGCCATGGATGGAGAGAGAAGTGGTTGCAGTTGTATATGTTGATTAGACTTGTTGAAAGTCGAAGTGTGAACATCAGAGGCTGTTGGCCTGATGCAACTGTCGAGTGATTCTGAGTAGTATGTGATACCGTCTAATATCGTTTCAGATGGGAACCTGTGTTTTTATTAAGATGTTGGAAGAGTGTTGTACTCGGACTTGGGATTATGCAAGAGACGACTGAAAAGATTAGAGGATCCGAGAAAGAACATGTTTTGAGAGTTACGATAGTAACTGGTGTTGAGCGAGCTTGAGTTCTCGGAAGCAAACTGTGTCTTGTTGAATCTGTATCCGAGTAGCGCAGCGGAAGCATGGGAAAATAGCATGTTGGATTGTTTTACCGCTGTCGCTATGAGAAGTTGCATGATGTGTTCATGTGTCTAAGCTGAGGAAGCGCATCGATCCAGATGGATGGTGTATGAGTGAGAGAGGATGTGACTGTTGAGACGACTTTAAGAGAAGGGATTGTCTTGGTAAAGGTATTTTGGAGGATCAACTAGAGAAAGTTGGATTTGAATCGGATAATATTTTCGAGGACGAAAATTCCCAAAGTGGGGGAGAGTTGTAACAGCCCGATTTTTAATAACTGATTAATTGTACTAGTTAGTTGGTTTGTATGGTTTAAGTGAATTATTAGGTTTAACTGATTTATTCTATTTGGTAGAATCATGAGGGTTTATCAGATGTTTTCCAACCAATGTCAAGAGGAGATATTTTATGAGAAAATGAATTGACAAATATTTTAAGAGAAGAAATATAATTGGAGAGAAATAGGAAGGCAGGATATATATATATATATATATATATATATATATATATATATATATATATATATATATATATATATATATATATATATATATATATATATATATATATATATATATATATATATATATATATATATATATATATATATATATATATATATATATATATATATATATATATATATATATATATATATATATATATATATATATATATATATATATATATATATATATATATATATATATATATATATATATATATATATATATATATGTGTGTGTGTGGGAAGAAGAAGAACGACAATATATAATAGAAAACATGAAAGGAAAGTGGAGGAAGAAGAGAAAGTAGAAGGAAAAAGAAGGAAAGGCTCGGAAAAGCTCAAGAACGACTTCTAGCTTCCGACTAATCGAGGTAAGGGTGTGAAATCTTACTATCTTAATCAACGTGTATGATTATGCATGTGTGTGTTTGGATATGTTGGGGGTTTCCTACATCTATCCATTTTTAGGTCGGAAGTGGATTTAATCGGTAGAAACTGAGTTTTATCGGTTAGAATTTGGAATAGGCGGTGTAGTATAGTCGGGTGATGAGTGGGATGTGCTACTGGAACTGATTTGGATTAAATCGGTTGGTTTTGTGAGGTTTGGGCTTTTGGACAGCCATGGAAGTTCTGATCTCGCAGGTTCGCCAGGCGAATGGCAGCGAGGCTTCGCCAGGCGAAGCCCAGCGAACGGTAGCGAATCAAGTCAGAACCAAACACCCTGTCTTTGCTGGCAAGTTCGCTAGGCGAATGAGAGTAGCAAACGTTCACCAGGCGAGTGCGCTAGCGAGTGCTAGCGAGTAATTCCAGAATAAATCCCAGTGGTTTTCGCTGGCAAGTTCGCCAGGCGAACAGGTAGCGAAGGTTCGCCAGGGGCTTCGCCAGGCGAAGGTTAGCGAACACAGCTGCATGTTTTCTTTTCTTGTGCTTTCCATTCGTGGATTGATTGTGTGGTTTGGTTGCGATCATTTCTTGTCTGAGATGACTAATTATATGCTGTTATGTGTGCTGTGGGTAGCCGTATGGCGTGAATCCTAGATTATGAATTGATTGTGAATATGTGGCCTTTTGGCATACGTGATGCATTGTTTAAATTGATTGAAAATGCATGACGGATGCGATTGAGTCTAATGCCATTTGGCACGATATTTGCAAGTGCATATTACTCGTATGTGATGTATGATGATTGTAAATGTGAACCATGTTTAAATATTGTGAGTGCATAATGAATGCATGAGTATGTTTGTAAACATGTGTGCATTTCAAGAGTGTCATGAGTCATGTTGCATGTGAAGCATCATATTCTGCATTCTTGTGTGTTTGATTCCTCATAGAATCTGCAGAACCTCGTGTGCCCTTGTGGGGTGTGAGCGATGGTTATTTTATTGATCCCTCGGAGGATTTGCAGAACCTCGTATGTTGCGATGGTTATTTTATTAATCCCTCAGAGGATTTGCAGAACCTCGTATGTTACGATGGTTATTTTATTGATTCCTCGGAGAATCTGCAGAACCTCGTGTGCCCTTGTGGGGTGTGAGCGATGGTTATTTTATTGATCCCTCGGAGGATTTGCAGAACCTCGTATGTTGCGATGGTTATTTTATTGATCCCTCGGAGGATTTGCAGAACCTCGTATGTTGCGATGGTTATTTTATTGATTCCTCGGAGAATCTGCAGAACCTCGTGTGCCCTTGTGGGGTGTGAGCGATGGTTATTTTATTGATTCCTCGGAGAATCTGCAGAACCTCGTGTGCCCTTGTGGGGTGTGAGCAATGGTTATTTTTGGTTCTTCAATTGAACCTGCTGAAATGAGTCGGTACCGCATTTGCATCTGCATAGAGTCGTGTGTCGGTCTCTATGAGTTGCATGTTGTCATCTTCATATGATGCATTGGTGAAATAAACATGATTGTAAACGTTTATGTGAAAATGATGTGAATTATAGAAGTATGATCGTATATGCTTATATGATTGGCGGTAAATGAAACATAACATATATGTGATTGTTAGGAGAAGTGTGCGTATGTGTGTGTGTGTATATATATATATATATATATATATATATATATATATATATATATATATATATATATATATATATATATATATATATATATATATATATATATATATATATATATATATATATATATATATATATATATATATATATATATATATATATATATATATATATATATATATATATATATATATATATATATATATATATTTGAGATGTTGATGTGGGAGTGGTGAGTGTGCGAATTGATTGAGACATGTGGCATATATGTATTTTATGATTGTTTATATACATAATTATATGCATTGTTATTATGGTAATATTTCTCACCCTTCTGCTAATTTATGATGCTCTATGAGGCATTGCAGATTAGGATTGCTGGAGGTGTATTTTGGAGTATAGCTCCTTTTCTCTTGAGTCGGTCGCTCTGATGTGTAACGTCGGGTAGCTAGGCTTGTAGAATATCTTCGTGATACATTATATATTTATGTAATAGTTGATGATGTTTGGTAAACTGTGATTGGTGTTATGAACAACCTAAAGACGTGTACTTGTATTTTATCATGTCTTAAGTAATTCAATGTTTTAGTCTTCCGCTTTAACAGAAAACATGAATATGCTTATTTTAAGAACCATGTGTTTATTCTTTTTAGTTGAGATTTACCCCTTTTGAATTATTTCTTTATAAACATTAATATTCATGTGGTCGTTTCGTGAGTAATGTGATGCACTTCTTTTATACCATGAAATAAATATACTATGTTGGAATTTTTAATTCATGCCTAAATGATTTAATTGTGTTATTTGGGGGTATAGAAAGGGGGCGTTACATTAAGTGGTATCAGAGCAGGTCGGTCCGTCCGGCCAAGTTATGTTTGTTGGTTGTTCCCTTGTATGCGACATGTGTGTGAAACACTGTTGGTACGTGTTTGTTGCTTAGCCTTTGTCTGCAGAAGAGGGAATGATCAAAGTGGGGGAGAAGCTTGTGATTCTCCAGGATGCTGCAAGAAAGGAATTGTAGCTCGGTGTGTTGTTAAACGCTATTATAAGTTGGTAAAGATGGTTTAATACTCCATCATGATTCTCGGCTGTCTGTTGACAAATTGAAGAACTGATCGCCCTTAATCTCTTGTTGATAGTAGTTGGGATTATGTTGGATGGGATAAATGTGTCTTGTGAGCTTAGATGGTGTGTGTAGTGAATTGTTTGGAGTGAAGCCAAGTGCTTAAGGATTGTTCTGAGAAGTCGACGCAGGACAGTGTCGAGATGTTAAATTTTGATGAGATTTTGAATGTTAATGAAAGTGGGAGGTTGGCAATTTCCGATTGGTTATGGGTGTCTGGAAGTTATCCTGACAAAATGAGTGTTACAGGACCAGGATGTGAAGTGGGGTTGTGAAAAACTTAATTTCGGGAACTGGTCCGAGATTGAGAACCCATGTTGTATGTGTGTTTGGATGGTCAAGGAGTTAAATTAATCGAGTAGTTAAGACTCGCGTTTGGTGTGGGTGCTAAGACAATAGACCCCGAGGTTAAGTATATAAAGAGTGGAATGGTGACTTCTGGAGATTACTAAAGGAAGTAAGATACAGGACACAAGATTTGTATGGTTAAATCTTCAACCATTTCGAGAAGCTGAAGATGTATTGAATGGCCTTCTAAGTGCAGAATGTTGTTTCTACGACCCTGAAGTAACGGGATGACCGTAATTTGGAATGACGCAAGGTTAAGAGTGTGGGAAGTCATTACAGTGCTCTATGTGACGAGAAGGTAGTGACATGGAATTGATTAATTATTGATGTGATATGTTTGGATGTCGTGATGAGTGTGATTCGTGTTTTCGCCATAGGTTTACAACTGCGTATCCGTTTGGAGCGGAATTTTCCACACTTGAGTTGGTGAGCCAAGGGTTGTGCAACCAATGGTGTTTTGGTGTATTAGAAGAATATAGAGGATCATGTTGAGTATCGGGAGTTTGAGTTATCAGTATTAGAGAGGAAGTAGCGTTGTGTCACTATGAAGAAAGTTCAAAGAATTTTGGAAAAGCTGTCAGCAACTTGTGTGTTGGTTTTGTTGAATCCGACGGGACTATTTGTTGTGTTGTGTGATGCTTTGGTGATATGATTGAGAGATACGTTAAATGCGTAATTAGAAGTACAAGAGGAAATATCTTACAAGTGACTTAGATTTGGTTGTTGTTGTGTGTTTGTACCGGAGTTTGGGAGCCTCAATTGTTTAGTTGAGATTCGAGATGGTTAATGATCTTAAGGGCTTAAGGTATTTATTTGGTTTGAGAAAATTGCATAAGATGCAAAGGAAATAATAGGGACTTCATATAAAGTTGAGCTTTGTATGATGAAACTGATTATTGGTATTCTCGATGGGATTCGAGAAGGTTAGAATTCTAATTGGAGTTAATAGATTGATTGAGTTTAGTAGATTGAAGTCGAAGGATTGATTTTCGGATTTATGGAAATGATGACACGAGATGTTGTGATAGAGTCTATGTGTCCGAATAGTGTGGGTTGGATAAGAGTACTTTGAAAGAATTGTTTTGGTGGCCATGGATGGAGAGAGAAGTGGTTGCAGTTGTATATGTTGATTAGACTTGTTGAAAGTCGAAGTGTGAACATTAGAGGCTATTGGCCTAATGCAACTGTCGAGTGATTCTGAGTAGTATGTGATACCGTCTAATATCGCTTCAGATGGGAACCTGTGTTTTTATTAAGATGTTGGAAGAGTGTTGTACTCGGACTTGGGATTATGCAAGAGACGACTGAAAAGATTAGAGGATCCGAGAAAGAACGTGTTTTGAGAGTTACGATAGTAACTGGTGTTGAGAGAGCTTGAGTTCTCGGAAGCAAACTGTGTCTTGTTGAATCTGTATCCGAGTAGCGCAGCGGAAGCATGGGAAAATAGCATGTTGGATTGTTTTACCGCTGTCACTATGAGAAGTTGCATGATGTGTTCATGTGTCTAAGCTGAGGAAGCGCATCGATCCAGATGGATGGTGTATGAGTGAGAGAGGATGTGACTGTTGAGACGACTTTAAGAGAAGGGATTGTCTTGGTAAAGGTATTTTGGAGGATCAACTAGAGAAAGTTGGATTTGAATCGGATAATATTTTCGAGGACGAAAATTCCCAAAGTGGGGGAGAGTTGTAACAGCCCGATTTTTAATAACTGATTAATTGTACTAGTTAGTTGGTTTGTATGGTTTAAGTGAATTATTAGGTTTAACTGATTTATTCTATTTGGTAGAATCATGAGGGTTTATCAGATGTTTTCCAACCAATGTCAAGAGGAGATATTTTATGAGAAAATGAATTGACAAATATTTTAAGAGAAGAAATATAATTGGAGAGAAATAGGAAGGCAGGATATATATATATATATATATATACATATATATATATGTATATGTATATGTGGGAAGAAGAAGAACGACAATATATAATAGAAAACATGAAGGAAAAGTGGAGGAAGAAGAGAAAGTAGAAGGAAAAAGAAGGAAAGGCTCGGAAAAGCTCAATGAACGACTTCTAGCTTCCGATTAATCGGGGTAAGGGTGTGAAATCTTACTATCTTAATCAACGCGTATGATTATGCATGTGTGTGTTTGGATTTGTTGGGGGTTTCCTACATCTATCCATTTTTAGGTCGGAAGTGGATTTAATCGGTAGAAACTGAGTTTTATCGGTTAGAATTTGGAATAGACGGTGTAGTATAGTTGGGTGATGAGTGGGTTGTGCTACTGGAACTGATTTGGATTAAATCGGTTGGTTTTGTGAGGTTTGGGCTTTTGGACTGCCATGGAAGTTCTGATCTCGCAGGTTCGCCAGACGAATGGCAGCGAGGCTTCGCCAGGCGAAGCCCAGCTGTCGCACCTCGAAAAATCACGAAGACATTTCGGAGAAACGACCCTCGCGCGAAAGGCGCGAAAATGTGGTTCGACAGAGTCGCCACCGAACTTTATTTTCCCGAACAAACGGGAGAGGAAAATATCGAGAAAACCTCTTTAAAACGAAAGGATAGGAACAGGTCTGTCGCAACCATGTTCCGGGTTCGGGAGTCGGTTACGTGAGGGGAAGGTATTAGCACCCCTCACGTCCGTCGTACTCGACGGGAACCTCTTAAGGTAAATGTGGGGAGTGTTGTTTAGGTTTACTTGTTTTCTTCTCGTTTGTTAAAGGTAGAGTTGGTAGGTTAAAAGGTTAAAGACGCTAAGGAGAGATGGGTGGTTAGAAGATAGGGTGCTCGCCAAGGATTGGGGCCCTTGTGCCTACGTATGCTCATTCGGACGAGAATGAGAAATCAGAGCGTCGTAGTTCGACTACGGGAAAGGATGGGGAAAAAATGAAGGAAGATAGAAGTGTGGAATAGGGGAGAAAATGGGAAATGTGCTCGCCAAGATCATCGCAATCTTGTGCCTACGTATCTTATATTCAAGAATGAATAAAGAATCAGAGCGTCCGTAGTTTGTGGTAACGACCACGAAAAGGATGAGGTTGAATAGATCGGAAGTTTGAGAAAGAGACGAAAAGGTGATTGACAAGCAACCCAAGAGCGCGTTTCAAGAACTTGTCACTCAAGAATTCAAGGAATGCGAGATTCCAAGAACTCAGTTCTTTCGAGAATTGACTGAGTAAGTTGAAGATAAAGAGTTGGATGTTTTGAAATTGAAAGAATGAACTAATAACAACTCAAGGGCGCGCCTCGAGAGTTACTCATTCGAATACTCAAAGAATGCTAGACTCTGAGAATATCCCTCTTTCGTAAGTTTTAAAAATGTTTGTGAAAGGATCGAATCGAAGAATGGCATGCAAGGCCAACAAAGAAGTTGTTTTGAAGTAGTTCGACGACATGTCGAGGATTTGTTTGAAAATGAAACCGGCTTGACGACGTGTCAAGGGTTAGGATTGTGAGAAACGATATTAGTCCCTGAGGGTGCTCCTAATATCAAAACCACGATGAGTTGTGAATGAAATGTGGGTTGCAAATGCGGACGAGCATTCGACTTAGGAGAATGTTTGAAAATGTTTAAGTTTGAAAAAAAAAGTCGAAAGGTTGACTGAATAACAACTCAAGAGCGTGCTTCGAGAGCTATTCACTCGAAAATTCAAGGAATACTAGATTCCAAGAAGCTTCTTCTTTCGGTCGAGAAAGATATTTTGAAGAATTGAATCGAGGGTATGAAAAAGGATTGTGGTATGAGAGGTGAGAACGCAAGATTGGATTTTTAAAATAAGAGAAATGACAATTATTTGATAAATGAGACGTGGGCCTCACAACCAATTAATTGGAGTATTATTGAAATGCTAGATCTCGACAACGCCTTTTTCATTTGAAAAATGATTGGATGAACGTCAGAAATATCACACAGAATGCTTGATTCCTATGATATTTCTCTGTCCAAATAGGAGAATGTTTAAAGAGCGAAGAGTTTGAACAATACATTATTTAAGGTGTACACCTCAATAATATCCATTCGAAAACTCCAGAAATGCTAGACTTCAAGAGTTTAATTTTTCGTAATTTGGTTTAAAAATAATTTAATATTTAAAGAGGAAATTATTAGTTTTGAGGATGATTTATCTGAGAAAATAATTTGTATATAAAAAAGATATTGGAATGGAAACAGAGAAAGAAAGATGTCAATTTTGAAAAGAAAGTATGAAAATAGTCTGAAGTTTTAATTAGAAAATGATTTAGGGTTGTCTCAAAATAACTATCTATTAAATTGAATATAAATCAATTTTGATTTTTAAAAAAAGATAATTATTGGCATTTAGAAATGTTTAATGAAATTTTATTTGCTCCAAAGTTTTTCTTTAAAATAGAATCTCCTTTGAAATTGCCTTATTAAATAAAATACTTAAAAAAGAATGATTTTGATTTAATTTATAAAATACTGTTTTAATGAACAACAAAAGTGTCACGTGGAGTGCTAGACTCCAATGACATTTTCTTGTCTAAATAATTAAAGGGTGTGTTTTATAATACAAAGTCGAATGTTACTACCCAAGGCGTACGCCCCAATAGTAATTATTCAAGAACTTAACAGATGCTGGACCTTAAGAGTTCTTTACATTGTTAATTAAGAAAATGTTGTGTATTGAGAATAAATTGGTTTAAGAAATTAGTATATAATTAATCATATTTTGAAAATACAATTTAAAATAATTCAATAATTTTGTTTAGAAAATATTTTTGAATTGTCCTTAATGGAATAGAATATTCCAATTTGGAAAATGCTTATAAAAATAACTTGAGGTAAATTGTCACTCAATTAGTAAAAATAAAATCTAAATAAAACATTTGAGCTGAAACATTATTTGTAATCAAATTAAGTGAATGATGAATTTTCCTTAACAAACCCAAGACTTAATCTCCTGCATAAAGTCAACATCAGTATAACCAAAAGAAAAACGATGGCAGAAATCTACAACAGCCACCAACAGAGCAACTTAAATATCAAGAGAAAACTCACGCAATGCCTTTCCTATTCACAACAACACACACATAATGGCGACAACAAATATAAATTTGAACAAAAATTCAACGAAAAAGTAACAGAGATTCGACATCAACACCAGACCAGTTATTAAAACGAAATCCTAAACTTATGATATTCACAGCAAGTTATGATGACGGCGCGAAGCCGTCGATTTGAAAATGTTACCGAAACGTTGAATTTGTCATCGCTTGGAAGTGCTGCCATGAATTAAAGCTTATGCCATTGTCGTGCCGTTACGTGTTGTTTGAAACATCTTCGCAGTCTATGCATTCCTTGCAACCTCATAAACATGAGTTTAGCAGCTCATCGACGTTGCTCAAAACTCGAACTTTTCGATACGAAACTGCAACAATCAACACACTCGAGCCTGAATCTCGGATTCAACCTCAAACCTCAACTCTTCTTGCTTCGTGCTCATCATTATCTCCATAAACTTGTCGCAGTTTGACCCGCGCATAACCGAAACCTGCTGCATACGTTGCTGCAAACATAAACCCTGCAGGCGAGTTGCTCTTGTTCCATTCAATTATTATTGCAGAAGAGCTACTCGGATGACTAGATGATAATGTGTTTGTAGATGACGGAGTTCGAGAATGTTTTGCCGACATTGAATTGATATCAAAGACACTAATCAACCTGCGCGTAAATGAAAACACACCAAAACCAGACAGCACAATCATACAAAAAATGAAAGCGAAAAAAGAAAGAGTTGAACATATAGACCCTCTTCGCCTCCGTAAACTTGTTACATCTTGAACCAAGCTTAACCGAAACCTACATAATTCGTATGAGCCGCTAACCATTGTAGCCTTCATTGTTAACAGCTCACTGCAGTTGTGGCAAAGTTGTTGTTGGTATTTCTAAGACCAATCAATGCTTCAAGATTTTTCGTACAACCAATGATGCGGCAACACTGTCACCTGCACAGAATTAACAGCCAGCCAAAATAGAAAAAAGAAAGCAGAATCAGGGACAATGAAATCCACGCGAACAAGATTGAATTGAAGACGTAACCAATTTTTTCGAAAAAACATAACCTCCCTGTTGCAACTGAAAACATAAACACAATGAGCAAACGCGTCAACAGAACAAAAGACATACAATATAATATTAAGCTCTTAGCAAATAGCTGCAAAAACATAAGCGTAGCAGTTGAATTCCAAAGTGATTCAAGAACAACCACAATCAGCAAGCAATACACTATAATTAACAGGGCCAAGTTTCGGCGGAAAAGTCGCTCACTGGCTGAATAGTATTTATGCTTCAAAGTTCCACACCTCATATCCTCTTCATTTAGCAATCGATAGAGCTCAGCCAGAGACTCACAACATTTGGAATCATTCGGAAACAGAAGCCAACGCAACGTGCCATGCATTATATGTTTTCCCAATATATTTAATGAGCTCGCTCGGCATTCTAGGTTGAGGATGGCTCAACTGAAGCCCTTCTAATAGTGCCTGCACAACATTTGGCCTGCTGGCTTGCTGCCTCTTATGGTAATCTTTAGACAGAAGTGTGATCATAGTTTTAGCAAGTTGTACCTGTTCTTCTTTATGTAATGTAACCCAGACAATTGGAAATACCAGAATAATGAAACTGAATTCACAAACAATATAGAATCATAAGCAATCCTGCTTACCCCAGACGCAGAGTATACCGCTCACAATGGTTCTCTCAGTGAAAAATGAAGTTAAAGCAACCATACTCAGTCGTATCTTTTGCTATTCATGGCGTATACCCAAACAACCTCAACTTCGAGTTTAAGTCTCCTACGAATTGAGCTGTCAGATTTCGGACCATTGCCTTTTGAGTTATCGTTGCTGCTGAGATGTCTTCACTCATCAACCTTTTCGGCAAAGTCGCAACCTGCACAGAAATTAACAACAACCTGCATCAATTAACAAAACATCCTCCATGAACTTAAGGTCTCCAAAATAGAACCCGCTTGTGTATAAGCTTCGACGTGGCATCGGCTGTGGTTGTTGTTGAGAATCGAACAAGATGTTTTGCTCTGTGTTGCTGCCAAGTCCAAACATTGACAGCACCATTGCGGTTGTATTTTGTGTCAAAAGTTAAAGGTAAAACTTTTCCGTTGCATAACCGAAACTCGGAGTCTTAATCTGCATAGAAATCAACAACCCAAATAGAAATAGAAAACAAAATTAGTAAAATGAAATCCATGTACACTGAAGGTGAATGTCGGCATTGATCGACTGTTAGTGGTGAAAAATGGTGGACACGGTGGGGTTTGAGGGGTGTCTGCAGATGGAGTATGATGGCTTCCTCTTTCTAAGAGGTTTTCCTTAAGATTTTTCAATGATAAAATCAGTCGCAGAGAAGAAAACGTGAGCGGGTCCTCAAAGGGCAAAACCAGAAACCGATAGGTCCTTCCTTTTTATCAGAAAAATAACATGACTACTCAAAGCTTTTGAACAGGTCCAAATCTGTATGAAAAATACCAGTGAAGAACATAGCAAGATCCAAAAGCAATGAAACAATATAAGCCACCCCTAGGGGCATACATATCTAGCAAAGAAACATGTAAATACACAAAATGAAGGTTGAATGACTAAACATGATCTATAACAAATCAACATCGGCATCGAAACATATTATTGTAACATGAATTCACATTTAAAAGAAAATACCACATATTTGAATCGTTGCTAAATAAGAGCTTGTGATGTGGTTTATCAATTGCCTGGGATTATTGTTAACTCAAAGCCGCGTGAGAGCTGTGTTGCTGTAGATGAACACGTGATGTCGTTATACATCGTTGGCAACATGATGGCGGATGGCTATGATCCTCAGAACTTTCATCATCATCTCCAAAACGTGAGATCAAAACGTTGTAACCAACATTAAGTCGTGATTGCGTTGTCGCTGAGCTGCAAATGAACTAGCCGGGGTTTGGCCTTCGGCGAAGAAATGATGGCGCAGCGGAAAGAGACTTGGGGATGAAGGCGGACGGGAGTGAATCAGATATGGGGGGTTTTGTAGCTGTGAAGGAGTTTTTCGAGGACAGTGATGAAGGTATGATTGGAGAGGATGATGGTGATAATGGATTTCGTCGAGTTTGGGGAAGGTTGCGGCGGATTGAATTTTTCTAGGGTTAATGAACAGTGCTTTCAATTTAGGTTTTTTCAGAAAGGGGCGCCGTTTAGGGTTTGATTTAAGGGATCGTGAACAGTGATCTCCCCCCAAATTAGAGTTCATATTCTCCCTTTTTATGCAGATTGTAGACCGTGTGACCCTCCTTAATGGGCCTAATACAATGGGTCTTCACTCCTACTTCAACTTTCTCCTTCTTTTTTTTTCCAGCAATTAATTAAAAATAAGAAATAAAAACTAATATTATAATACTAATTAGATGAATATAAAAATATATAAAAATAGACTAATTTTTATAAAAAAAACGAAAAAAAATATTAAAATATATATATATATATATATATATATATATATATATATATATATATATATATATATATATATATATATATATATATATAAATATATATATATATATATATATATATATATATATATATATATATATATATATATATATATATATATATATATATATATATATATATATATATATATACATATATATATATATATATATATATATATATATATATATATATATATATATATATACATATATATATATATATATATATATATATATATATATATATATATATATATATATATATATATATATATATATATATTATTAGTAACATTTAAAAAGAAAAGGTTTAAGAAATTAAGAAAAAATTAATATTCACAAAAATGTATTAAGCCACGTGTCACACTTTAATTGGTTAAAAAGATAAAGTTCTAAAAAATCAACCAATTGCCAACAGACACGTGTCAAAATAACAAGAAAATAAGCGGGCCATGTAAAACATGAATGAATAAAAAAAACAAAAATATTTAAAAATGGGTAGGACAAATTTAGGGTATGACACCAGCGAACGGTAGCGAATCAAGTCAGAACCAAACACCCTGTCTTCGCTGGCAAGTTCGCCAGGCGAATGAGAGTGGCAAAGGTTCACCAGGCGAGTGCGCTAGCGAGTGCTAGCGAGTAATTCCAGAATAAATCCCAGTGGTCTTCGCTGGCAAGTTCGCCAGGCGAACAGGTAGCGAAGGATCGCCAGGGGATTCGCCAGGCGAAGGTTAGCAAACACAGCTGCATGTTTTCTTTTCTTGTGCTTTCCATTCGTGGATTGATTCTGTGGTTTGGTTGCGATCATTCCTTGTCTGAGATGACTAATTATATGTTGTTATGTGTGCTGTGGGTAGCCGTATGGCGTGAATCCTAGATTATGAATTGATTGTGAATATGTGGCCTTTTGGCATACGTGATGCATTGTCTAAATTGATTGAAAATGCATGATGGATGCGATTGAGTCTAATGCCATTTGGCACGATATTTGCAAGTGCATATTACTCGTATGTGATGTATGATGATTGTAAATGTGAACCATGTTTAAATATTGTGAGTGCATAATGAATGCATGAGTATGTTTGTAAACATGTGTGCATTTCAAGAGTGTCATGAGTCATGTTGCATGTGAAGCATCATATTCTGCATTCTTGTGTGTTTGATTCCTCGGAGAATCTGCAGAACCTCTTGTGCCCTTGTGGGGTGTGAGCGATGGTTATTTTATTGATCCCTCGGAGGATTTGCAGAACCTCGTATGTTGCGATGGTTATTTTATTGATCCCTCGGAGGATTTGCAGAACCTCGTATGTTGCGATGGTTATTTTATTGATTCCTCGGAGAATCTGCAGAACCTCGTGTGCCCTTGTGGGGTGTGAGCGATGGTTATTTTATTGATCCCTCGGAGAATTTGCAGAACCTCGTATGTTGCGATGGTTATTTTATTGATCCCTCGGAGGATTTGCAGAACCTCGTATGTTGCGATGGTTATTTTATTGATTCCTCGGAGAATCTACAGAACCTCGTGTGCCCTTATGGGGTGTGAGCGATGGTTATTTTATTGATTCCTCAGAGAATCTGCAGAACCTCGTGTGCCCTTGTGAGGTGTGAGCAATGGTTATTTTTGGTTCTTCAATTGAACCTGCTGAAATGAGCGGTACCGCATTTGCATCTGCATAGAGTCGTGTGTCGGTCTCTATGAGTTGCATGTTGTCATCTTCATATGATGCATTGCTGATATAAACATGATTGTAAATGTTTATATGAAAATGATGTGAATTATAGAAGTATGATCGTATATGCTTATATGATTGGCGGTAAATGAAATATAACATATATGTGATTGTTAGGAGAAGTGTGCGTATGTGTGTGTGTGTGTGTGTGTGTGTGTGTATATATATATATATATATATATATATATATATATATATATATATATATATATATATATATATATATATATATATATATATATATATATATATATATATATATATATATATATATATATATATATATATATATATATATATATATATATATATATATATATATATATATATATATATATATATATATATATATATATATATATATATATATATATATATATATATATATATATATATATATATATATATATATATATATATATATATATATATATATATATATATATATATATATATATATATATATATATATATATATGAGATGTTGATGTGGGAGTGGTGAGTGTGCGAATTGATTGAGACATGTGGCATATATGTATTTTATGATTGTTTATATACATAATTATATGCATTGTTATTATGGTAATATTTCTCACCCTTCTGCTGTTTTATGATGCTCTATGAGGCATTGCAGATTAGGATTGCTGGAGGTGTATTTTGGAGTATAGCTCCTTTTCTCTTGAGTCGGTCGCTCTGATGTGTAACGTCGGGTAGCTAGGCTTGTAGAGTATCTTCGTGATACATTATATATATGTAATAGTTGATGATGTTTGGTAAACTGTGATTCGTGTTATGAACAACCTAAAGACGTGTACTTGTATTTTATCATGTCTTAAGTAATTCAATGTTTTAGTCTTCCGCTTTAACAGAAAACATGAATATGCTTATTTTAAGAACCATGTGTTTATTCTTTTTAGTTGAGATTTACCCCTTTTGAATTATTTCTTTATAAACATTAATATTCATGTGGTCGTTTCGTGAGTAATGTGATGCACTTCTTTTATACCATGAAATAAATATACTCTGATGGAATTTTTAATTCGTGCCTAAATGATTTAATTGTGTTATTTGGGGGTATAGAAAGGGGGCATTACATGTTTGCATCAAAGCAATGAGTTGAACTGGTGTTTAGCAATAGAACAGTGTTGATGTTTCTAGGTCTAAACAAAATAAGCCTGCTATGTTCCTTTTGTTCTTTGATTATTTATGTTGGAAATATGATGGTTGTTGTTAGAACAGTGGTTAAGTGTCGGGTTTATATTATCGTCTCCACAGGGAATATCAGATTTTGCTGCCATTCAACAATTGTTAAATTTATAGTTTAGTGGTATCCAAGGGTTTGTGTTTAAGGTAACAAGTATTTTGCATGAAAGGAATAAATGCGATAAAAGTTAGGTTTTAACGGTTTGAATAAAGATTGTCAAAGTTAGGTTTTGGTAATCACTTTGCATGTATACTTCCGATCAACATTTAATAAACTCTTTCAAATGATCAATGTATTCACAATATCCTCTCAATATGATTATCTCTAACTCATATTGTGAAGTTTATCATTTTAATCCATTGTTGATCTCTCACACAATCTATCAAAATGACAACTTTAAAGTTCAACATTTTAAGTGAACAAAATCATCCAAGACTATTTCTAGCTCAAGAAAAGAGATGGGTGAAAACCTAGGTCAAGAGTTGGTAAATATTTCTCAATCATTAACCAACACAAAAGATTATGAATAAAACAAAGTTTTCACCATACATTAATCATTCAAGAGTTTACAAATGAAGATCATCCATACAAATACAAAGTTCAATGATTACCTACATCTATCTTTGACAACAAGATGAACTTAGCTACACATTCTCATGGTAGCTTGCAAAAGAAGTTTTAAAGTCGGTTGATGAACATCCAAGTCGAATGATCCAACTTTGATGATGATCCACCTTATTGTTGTTTGATTATGTTAAGAGATGAAGGAAAATAAGCAAAAATAGGTTTTTAGGTCACAAAACCCTTTCTTGCAGCAAAACAAATGTAAAAGTGAAAAAGAAGATGTTCTCCAAAAAGTGGCCCAAGCTACTTATAGTAAGTGACAAATCTGGGCACACTCGCTACTCACTCGCTAGGCGAGCTGCTGGCGAACGCTCGCTACAGCCTCGCCTAGCGAACCTGCCAGCGAGGTCTGCAAGATCCATTCTGTTATGCTGCGCTAGGTGCTCGCTGCAACGAATGAGCCAGCGAAGGGTGCCTGGGACATTCTGTTTTGCTTCGCTAGGTGCTCGCCTAGCGAGCCTCTTCGCCACTTGCTCGCTGACTAAGATTGATGCTGAAAACCATTCTGCCCAAGTCTGGAGTTGTTCGCTACGTGCTCGCTAGGCGAGGCTGTAGCGAACACTCGCTACTCACTCGCCAAGTTCTCGCTGAGCGAACCAACTTTTGTTATGCTCTTTGCTTGATTCCTTTGCCAACTTTCTTGTGCCTTCAATAATGCTCTTTCACACTTAAATCCTGCACAATAACACACAAATCAAAAGGACCAAAAGCATTTGACACAATGATGCACATTAACAAAAGCAAAGCTTAATAAATACGTTTTCGGCATAAAAAGAAGTGAAAGATGTCCATATTTGATAGCTCCAATAAGCACAATTGGGCATCTAACAACTCTCCCCAACTAGAATCATGCTTGCCCTCAAGCAAAGTATGCCTCTCGAGTAACCAAGAAGATTTGCTTAAAGAGTCAGGTTTTTCCGAGATCGGATCATATGGCTCAAATTGCAAGTGACTTGACCAGACACATGTTTCCAATGGTTAGAAACAAAACAATGCTTCCAGAACTAAAACTTTTAAGCAATACTAAACATTCATCAAATCACAACAATGATATCATGAACGAATCACCCTAACTCTCCTCTTCGAAAAAGGATTGAAGAAAATGTCGCACATGAAAGCGCAGGGGAATTTTCATCTCCAATAAACAATGTCAAAATCAACTTTATTCATACAATGTCTAACAATTCTACATGAAACTATGGAAGCACGAAGATCACTAAGGTCTTTTTCGGTTATAGCTTGGTCGGGTTAACAAACAAGGAACATATCTAAGGCCTTTGAACAAAATTTTCGATGCAAAAGAGACATTCACTATACATTTATTTACACCTCTTCAACTTTGTTCCACCAATTCCTTATTTGAACCCTTCACAACTCCCTTTTGTTTTTCACACTTTTTCTACCAAGCAAGCATTTGTTTTCTTGTTTTTCTACACCATAATCACAAAAAAAAATGAGTGTTTCTCTTCTTCTCTTCTTTTTTTTTTTAGATATATGCTTGCTAGTTTAACAAGAGTTGTGACCAATTACTCTTTACAAATTTGTTCTCCCCAACTTGTCTTTTCTTTTCCCCTAAATGAATGCCCTTTTCTTTTCTTTTTGCATCAGAAGAGCAATTAATCCAAATTTCCAAGGTTTCAAGAAAAAGATTTTTGACACTCGCTTTATTCCAAGCAAGGATTCAACTGTTTTAGGCTCAAAATTGGGTTACAAATACTCTCTCTGCTCACGGGTATCTTTATCTTTGGAAATGGTTATGCTCGAGAGAAACAAGTGCCTTGATCATATCAACTACTTCCACAATTCATAATAATAAAAGACAACGCATGAATAAAATGAATCAACACAATTTATCAGAATCCATCATTTAAGTACATAATGGAGGTTTCCTCACAATTGATGGTTTAAAAGTCCTAAGTGAATCATTCAATCAATTAAGTTGCAATCGGAAAATATTTTATCATAAAAGGAAGTGAAAGTTCCGCAAGCATTATACAATTCTAACCGAAGGTAACAGTGTACCTTAGTTTTCATCACTTATTTAATTTTATCATCGCCATCCAAGCTCGGATGCACCTTCATTGGATACTTCTTTCAAGAGAGCAACCAATCTAGAAGGTTTGGACAAAAAATCAATCACAAAAAATTATTGAACCAAAATAATTGAAAATAAACAGTACTGAAATTAAAGAACTTAAAGAAATAACAATGTGCGTGGGGGACAAAACACCCCAATAGTACAAATCAACATCAAAACACACTAAAACAGAAAACAGAACAAATCACAGATCACATCACTCCTCTCCGTCCTCAGACTCATACTCCGAAGTGCCCTCCTCATCAAAATCTTCTTCACCCTCAACCTCTTCATCATCATTATCTGCATCCGCACCTGCCCCCTCAGAGAAAACAGGCTTGTCCACAGGCCAGCTCGCGTGCTGCATGAACTGCTCACGCGTCATAATTGACTGCTCTGAAGTAGGATCACGGTTTTGCAACTGCAAGACCTGCATCGAATCTTGTAAGTCCACCATTGCGCGCTGAGTCGCGTCCATCCAATCCCAATTATAGTTACATACTGCTCGCTGGAAGGGATCAAACCCTCAAGATGAACCACCAGAACCATCAGTAGTCCTGGCACCATCAGCAGATGAACCACTCCTATCAACTCTTGGCCTACAGTACTTATTCACGTAGCTATCATCAATTGCTGCTGGTATCTTGACCAAACTTCTGGAGGGAAGCTTCAGCCTGGTTTGTGCACATAATGCCATAATGAGGCAGGGAAAAGCCAGGGGGCAATTAGCCCGCGCCCCCGACTTAAGCTCGCTTTCAATGACAGACTTCAATTCACGTGCTATAAGACCAGCCACATAATTTGCACATTAGTTAAAATAGCGTGAACAAGCCGTGCCACTGGGATCGGCACGGTGGACGTGTGCGACTTCGGCTTAATGTTGGACAGAACCAACATCAAAATCAACTGAGCCATAGGTGTCATGTCTTCCCTTTTAAACCTAATAGCTTCACCTGAGTGATTCCTCTCAACAGTTCTGCCTTGCAGTAAGAGAGCAGCTGACATCTCATCAATCTTCGGATGCAACCTCAGAGTCCTTGAATACGCATCCAGTTCATTAGGACCCAAGTGGAGGGGTTCTCCAAGAATACGGTTGATGGCGTTCCTGTCAAAAGCTATCTGACGACCAAACACCCTTGAAGACCAGGTGAACGGTTCATCATCGTCAGGCAGCGCGTTCGCATAAAACTCGCGCACCACCTCCAAACTGTAGCTCTCCATAGGGGACGTCAACATGCCCCATTTTTTTGTATCAATCAACCCTGCAAAGTTGCGGTACTCTCCCTCAGAGTCAATCACGAACCTTCTCTCCGGCAAAATCTTTCGCTTTTGCAGCGCCTGGTACCGGGCAGCTTGCTTTGCCCCCACAAATTTGTCCGTGTCGAACTGGATAGGAACCGTCCTAGAGGTGGATCCCACCTTTCGCTTTTTCCCGAAATTAGCCGAGGCCATCTGCATTCATAACATCAGAGAAACAACAGCATAGTAAAACGTTAGTAAGCAGCATAGAATAGACAAAACAGAGTCTGCTACGTTCGCTATTGCTTCGCTTAGCGAGATGCCAGCGAATGCTCGCTACGAGCTCGCCTAGCGAATTGCTAGCGAATCGCTGCGAAATTTTAAGGACAACTACTGCTGGTATCAGAAACCACTAACGGACATTGCACAAATCTAAACACCAGAAACCAAACGTGTACTATGCTAAGGTTTGTTCTAAAACCACATGAAACTCAATATATCTCAAACCCTAACATGCACAAAATAACCCTAATCCCTCAATTAAAAAAAAAATAAAAACAGAGAAAGTAAAGAGATGAGGAACAAGTCAAACCTGGTGCAGTAGTGTAGATGATCTGAAGCACAATTAGGGTTTCAAGATTAGGAACAAAAGTTAGCTTAGAATAGAATATGTGAGAGTGAAAGTGAGTGTGAGAGTGAGCAAGGGACGGGGGAACAAAATAGAAGCAACTAACAAACTTTTGGGCCCAATAAGTGGCCCACCACTTAAACAGAATTTCCAGGTTCGCGAGGTTTGCCTAGCGAGAAGCTAGCGAACGCTCGCTGAGTGCTCGCCTAGCGATTAGCTAGCGAACGCTCGCTGCGTGCTCGCCTAGAGAGATGCTAGCGAGCATGATAGAATTTTGAAAAAATAAAGCACAGCAGGCAGATCCCAATTCAAGCATAAATCAAAATCAGTCCCCACATAACACATTAGAAAACATAACATATATAAAATAAAACTTACAATGTTGAGGTGCCTCTCAACTAGCGCTTGTTTAACGTCGGATAAGCTCGACGGTCCATGATGTTCAAGCTGGAACATCAAGGAGAATTGCACACCTTCCTCGGTGCACATGCCCGCCGAGGTAAATCTTTAGGCGCTGACCATTCACAGTCCAGTTGTCTTTCCCATCCATGTCCTCAATTACCACAGCTCCGAAATATTTCACTTCTTTGACGCGGAACAGACCAGACCACTTGGATTTTAATTTTCCAGGGAATAACCTCAACCTGGAGTTAAACAAAAGCACAAGCTGCACCGGCGCAAATTCTTTCTTGCAGAGCTTTCTGTCGTGGTACTCCTTCACTTTTTCCTTGTACAACCAACTTGAGTGGTATGCGGCATTGCGCATTTCTTCCAACTCAAGAAGTTGCACTTTTCTCTTGTCACCGGCTAACTCTTGATCAAAGTTTAAAAATTTTAACGCCCACAAGGCCTTGTGCTCCATCTCAACCGGTAAATGGCAAGTTTTACCAAAAACCAATTGGAATGGAGTTAGCCCAATCAGAGTTTTATAGGCCGTGCGATATGCCCATAAAGCTTCGTCTAACTTTTGAGACCAATCCTTCCTCGAGCTAGACACAGTTTTTTCCAAAATCCTTTTGATCTCTCTATTCGAGACCTCGGCTTGACCATTCGCCTGTGGGTGGTACGGAGTGGTCACTTTATGCGTTACACCATAATGTTGCAAAACTTTTTCAAGTGGCGCATTGCAAAAGTGTGAACCTCCGTCACTAATCAACACTCGAGGGGTTCCAAAACGGGAAAAAATATTTCTTTTTAAAAAGCTTATTACCGTTTTAGCATCCGCTCTTGGTGAGGCAATCGCCTCAACCCACTTTGACACATAGTCAACCGCTACCAACAAATACTCATTTCCAAAAGACGGTGGAAATGGTCCGACAAAGTCAATGCCCCAACAATCAAATAATTCTACCTCTTGAATATTTTGAAGAGGCATTTCGTCTCTCTTTCCTATTCCACCACTCCTTTGACAACTGTCACAATTTTGCGCATGGGCATTTGCGTCTTTAAAAATAGAAGGCCAATAAAATCCCGATTGAAGGACTTTATTCGCCGTTCTAGCCCCATTGAAATGACCACCATAAGGCGAGTTGTGACAGTGCCATAAAATACTTTGGGCCTCATCGCCCGTAACACATCTTCTCAATAAATTATCACCGCCCAGCTTAAATAAATAAGGATCATCCCACACATAGTATTTGGCATCCGAAATGAATTTCCTCTTTTGATTAAGAGTTAGGTCGTGCGGCACAAAACCGCTCGCCTTGTGGTTTGCAAAATCCGCAAACCACGGCCTCACTTGCACTTTAAAAAGCTTTTCATCAGGAAACTCTTCTCGGATGTCTTTTTCTAAGGCGGTCACCTCGTCATTGACAAGGCGAGATAAATGATCTGCTACCACATTTTCGGATCCTTTTTTGTCTTTAATCTCAACATCGAATTCTTGCAACAAAAGGATCCACCGGATAAGCCTTTGCTTAGAATCCAGCTTGGTTAGCAAATATTTAATCGCCGCATGGTCGGTGTAGACAATAACTTTTGAGCCAATCAGATATGAACGAAATTTCTCAAGTGCATACACTATTGCGAGCAATTCTTTTTCAGTAGTGGCATAATTAACTTGTGCCTCATTAAGGACTTTGCTCGCATAGTGTATGGTATAAAAAAAAATTTCTTTTCGTTGGCCAAGCACCGCTCCAATTGCATAGTCACTCGCATCACACATTAGCTCAAAATTCAAATTCCAATTTGGAGCGACTATGACAGGAGCGGTGACCAACTTCTCTTTCAATGTCTCAAAAGCTTTTAAACAATCATCAGTTAGGAGAAATACCTGATCTTTGGCAAGCAAATGACTCAAAGGTCTAGCCACCTTTGAGAAGTCTTTGATGAATCGTCGGTAGAAACCGGCATGCCCAAGAAAACTTCTGATTCCCTTTAAGTTCGCCGGAGGAGGCAACTTCTCTATCACCTCAACTTTAGCACGATCCACTTCGAGTCCTTTTGACGAGACCTTGTGGCCGAGAACAATCCCCTTCGTTACCATAAAATGGCATTTCTCCCAATTCAACACCAAGTTTGTTTTCACACACCTTTCAAGTACCGTCGTCAAATTTTCCAAACATAAACCAAAAGATCCCCCAAACACCGAAAAGTCATCCATAAAAACCTCCATTGTTTTCTCTATAAGGTCGGCAAAAATGGCTTGCATACACCTTTGGAAAGTTGTCGGCGCATTACATAACCCAAAGGGCATTTTACGGTAAGCGAAGATTCCAAATGGACATGTAAAAGCCGTCTTTTCGTGATCGGCCGGGTCAACCGCAATTTGGTTGTACCCGGAATACCCGTCAAGAAAATAATAAAATTCTTGTCCCGAGAGTCTTTCAAGCATTTAATCCATGAACGGAAGTGGGAAATGGTCCTTCCGAGTTGCGGTATTTAACCGCCTATAGTCTATGCACATCCTCCACCTCGTTGCTACCTTAGTAGGAATCAACTCATTGTTCTCATTGCGAATAACGGTAATGCCCCCCTTCTTAGGAACCACATGCACCGGACTTACCCAAGGGCTATCCGAGATAGGGTAGATCATTCCCGCATCCAAAAGTTTTACAACTTCTTTTCTCACAACCTCTTTCATTGTTGGATTCAAACGGCGTTGCGGTTGAGCTACCGGCTTGAAATCCTCCTCCATTAAGATCTTGTGCATACAATAAGAAGGACTAATTCCTTTTAGGTCGGAAAGAGTCCATCCCATTGCTTCTTGATTTTTCTTCAACACATCAATTAAAAGAGATTCTTCATTTTTTGACAAGAGGTTGCTAATGATAACCGGCTTCTCCTCGGCTTCATCCAAAAATGCATATTTCAAATTGTTGGGTAAATCTTTTAATTCAATGCTTGGCTTTTCTTCATTGACCTCTTTTTTAAGACCTCTTCCTCTACTTCCCACGGTTCCAAATCCTTAAGACTATCAAGCTCTCTCAAGCATTCATCTAGAGCTTCCTCTTCTTCAAGAGTGAAAACTTCAAAGGAGTTATTAAGGGCTAGCTCCATGGGGGTTATGTCGTTAACATGCTTTGCAACTTCAAAGGAAGCTTCCTCAATTACGTCAACTCGGAAACTATCATGCTTGTCCTTTGAATGCTTCATTGCTTCAAAAAGGTCAAAAGTGACCTCTTCGTTTTGAACTCTTACCTTCATCAAACCGTCATCCACATCAATCATCATTCGAGCGGTTTTCATGAAAGGCCTTCCAAGAATCAAAGGCGCATCATCATCTTCCTCCATATCAATCACAATAAAATCCACCGGGAAGAAAAACTTGTCCACTTTAACCAACACGTCTTGAGCTACTCCATGAGGATGAGTAGTAGACTTATCGGCTAATTGTAACGTCATTCGGATGGACTTGATCTCAATGTTGCCAAGCTTTTTCACGATAGACAACGGGATAAGATTTATGCTTGACCCCAAATCAATCAATCCTTTTCCAACACAAACTTCACCAATGGTAACCGGCAATGTCACTCTCCCCGGGTCAACTTCTTTTCTTGGTAGAGTACGTTGGATGATAGCGCTACAACTTGTGTCGAGTACTATTGTTTCCGGTTTCGTGTACCTCCGCTTCTTTGTAAGTATGTCCTTCATGAATTTGGCATACTTCGGCATTTGTTCCAAAGCTTCGGCGAACGGAATATTGATTTGTAATTGTTTAAAAATGTCCATGAACCGTGCGTAATGTCGTTCATTTTCTCTCCTAGATGGAGCGTGCGGGTAAGGAAAATTTTGAACCGGAGTGGTGCTCACCATCTCCTTGCTTCTAGATGCTCTTGGGTTCCTTTCTCTTTTCTTTGGTACTTCATCCACTTTTTCTTTATCATTTTCATTATTTTCAACTTCACCATTTTTTTTATTTTCAACTCCAACCACTATGTCTTTTTCAACTTCACCATGTTTTTCTTTATTTTCTACTTCCTCCTCACTCCATTCACCAACTTCACCATCAAGTTTATCGTCAATTTTTTTCTCTACCTCTTTTTTTTTCACTCTCGTCAATCAACTCCCTCCCACTTCTCGTCCTTATAGCCTTACAATGCTCCTTCGGATTTGTTTGCGTATTTGCCGAGAAAGATGGTCCGACTTGTTGTTCCGCTAATTGCTTTGCGAGTTGACCAACTTGAGTCTCTAGATTTTTTATAGCCGCATCATTACTTTTTTGGTTTGCCATAGACATTTGCATGAATTGCGTCAATGTATCTTCTAGCTTAGAAGTCGCAACCGGCGGTTGTTGAGGTACATACGGATTTTGACGGTTAGAGTTTCCTCCCCCATAACCTTGGTTATTGTGGTAGTTACCTCTAGGTTGGTATCCTTGATAGTGTTGTTGTTGCTGTTGTTGAGGATGATGGTATGGTTGTTGTTGTGGTTGCCTTTGTTGGTAATCTCTCTGGTTAGCCATGTAGTTCACTTCTTCGAATCCGGGAGGCGGACAAAATCCAGTATCATGTTCGCCTTTACAAAGCTCGCAACAAGCTATTTGTTTAGCTTTTGACGGTTCTTTTAGCTCCTTGATTTGTTGAGTTAAAATTTCCACTTGTTGTGAGATGAGCTTGTTTTGCACAAGTATAGCATCATTTGTTCCTAACTCAAGCACACCCGGCTTTCTTTGAGCTACCCCTCGGTTGTGGTTCCCTTGGTGATCATTAAGTGCCATTTTATCAATGATCGCAGTTGCATCTTCGGCACTTTTTGACATTAAAGAACCCCCCGCCGTTGCATCCAATAGGGTCTTATGAACCGAAAGAAGTCCATTTCGGAAAATATGAATTTGAGTTAGCTCATCGAAACCATGTCCCTTGCATTTTCTCAACATAGATTTGTAACGCTCCCACGCTTCATTCAGTGATTCACTAGCTCCTTGCGAAAATACTGCAATTGCAGTTTTAGCCTCCATGAACCGGTTATGTGGAAAGAACCGTTCAAGAAACTTTTCTTCTAAGAGATTCCAATCGGTCATGATTGTTGTCGATTGGTCAAGATACCACTCCTTCGCTTTCCCAATTAAGGAGTGAGGGAATAATCTCCTAAACAATGACTCTTCGTCAGCTTCGGTAGCTCCAGTTGCGCCCGCAATCTCATAAAATTTTGTAAGATGAGTAAACGGATCCTCATGGTCTAATCCTGTGAAAGGATTTTGATAGACAAGAGCTAGGATTCCCGTTTTCATTTCCGCTTGTCTTCCATTTTGGAGATTACGTGCAAACTGAGCTGTATGTCTGGGACTGTTTGTGCATGGAGTAGAAACTGGTGGAGGGGGTGGTGGTTCTGCCATGATTGGTGTGAAATGTGGTAGTGATGTGGTAGTCGAAGAACTTTCTCCTTGATTTTGTCTTTGCCTGGCTTGTTGCCTCCTGCGTCTTGCTCTACTGTTCAGTCTCCTTGCGGTTCTTTCGATCTCAGGATCAAAAAGAATTTGGTCCTCAGGAATCTGTCCTCGCATAAACAAGGGTTGCACACTAACCAAACAAATTACAAGCACAAGTAAAAATTTCAAAACTACAAATTCGGCAACTATTGCGATGCTAGCAATATCAATTTATATTCCCCGGCAACAGCGCCATTTTGTTAGAACAGTGGTTAAGTGTCAGGTTTATATTATCGTCTCCACAGGGAATATCAGATTTTGCTGCCGTTCAACAATTGTTAAATTTATAGTTTAGTGGTATCCAAGGGTTTGTGTTTAAGGTAACAAGTATTTTGCATGAAAGGAATAAAGGCGATAAAAGTTAGGTTTTAACGGTTTGAATAAAGATTGTCAAAGTTAGGTTTTGGTAATCACTTTGCATGTATACTTCCAATCAACATTTAATAAATTCTTTCAAATGATCAATGTATTCACAATATCCTCTCAATATGATTGTCTCTAACTCATATTGTGAAGTTTATCATTTTAATCCATTGTTGATCTCTCACACAATCTATCAAAATGACAACTTTAAAGTTCAACATTTTAAGTGAACAAAATCATCCAAGACTATTTCTAGCTCAAGAAAAGAGATGGGTGAAAACCTAGGTCAAGAGTTGGTAAATATTTCTCAATCATTAACCAACACAAAAGATTATGAATAAAACAAAGTTTTCACCATACATTAATCATTCAAGAGTTTACAAATGAAGATCATCCATACAAATACAAAGTTCAATGATTACCTACATCTATCTTTGACAACAAGATGAACTTAGCTACACATTCTCATGGTAGCTTGCAAAAGAAGTTTTAAAGTCGGTTGATGAACATCCAAGTCGAATGATTTAACTTTGATGATGATCCACCTTGTTGTTGTTTGATTATGTTAAGAGATGAAGGAAAATAAGCCAAAATAGGTTTTTAGGTCACAAAACCCTTTCTTGCAGCAAAACAAATGTAAAAGTGAAAAAGAAGATGTTCTCCAAAAAGTGGCCCAAGCTACTTATAGTAAGTGACAAATCTGGGCACACTCGCTACTCACTCGCTAGGAGAGCTGCTGGCAAACGCTCGCTACAGCCTCGCCTAGCGAACCTGCCAGCGAGGTCTGCAAGATCCATTCTGTTATGCTTCGCTAGGTGCTCGCTGCAGCGAATGAGCCAGCGAAGGGTGCCTGGGACATTCTGTTTTGCTTCGCTAGGTGCTCGCTGGGAGCTCGCCTAGCGAGCCTCTTCGCCACTTGCTCGCTGACCAAGATTGATGTTGAAAACCATTCTGCCCAAGTCTGGAGCTGTTCGCTACGTGCTCGCTAGGCGAGGCTGTAGCGAACACTCGCTACTCACTCGCCAAGTTCTCGCTGAGCGAACCAACTTCTGTTATGCTATTTGCTTGATTCCTTTGCCAACCTTCTTGTGCCTTCAATAATGCTCTTTCACACTTAAATCCTGCACAATAACACATAAATCAAAAGGACCAAAAGCATTTGACACAATGATGCACATTAACAAAAGTAAAGCTTAATAAATACGTTTTCGGCATAAAAAAGAAGTGAAAGATGTCCATATTTGATAGCTCCAATAAGCACAATTGGGCATCTAACAGTTGTCAGCTTATACTTTGAGCTTAACAACTTTTGATGTCATTAAACTTGTTTTTTAAGTTATTACAATTGGTGTGTGTATTGTTTTGGAGCCCTTGACATTGATTGGATTGCAAAGAATTTATCAACACAAATCCATCATTTGCAGTTTTGCAGCCATGTTATGTTTCTGTTGAGAAATTGATTTGTTAATCAAAACTCCTCATGAGTTTTACTTTTAAGGTGTAAGCAGATCCTTATTTACCTTAAAATGCTTTTGTATTAATCTCTATATTTCAATTTACATCTCAACATCTTTTTTAGCATGTCCAATTGGGTTTTGAGTTGTAGAGGTTATTTCATATTTTGGTTGATACCATCTTCTTCTCCTTAAAAAAACAAGTGGTTTTGGTTTAAATTTCATTGAAAATGATCAAGAATTGGTGAGATTGGAATCAAACCGTTTTTGAGTTTTCAACTTTCCTTGTCTTGCAAATACCCAGAATACACGCCTTGTTAAGTATAACATTTAATGGGGTGGCTTGATACAATGGATGTATCGCCACCCCAGTGGTTATTGCCTTGCCTTTAAAGTACTTACCATGCCTTGTGACTCGTGTTCGACCCTCAGCGAGGGCCCTTTTTATCATTTTTGTGATTTTTTTTTAATGATTTTCATTATTTTAACCTTTTTTCCTTCCATTTCCATTAAATTTCATACGCTTGAAATGGAAGAGTTAGCAATGTTTTGAGCCTGTGACCCCAAGGTATTGGGTTCAAGCCTTGGGGGAGGCATTTCTTAATTTTTAATAATTAGATTTATTGGATTTTTAGTTAATTGTCATTAATTTCAAAAATTCATAACTCTTTCATTTTTAATCATTTTTTAATGATTCTTTTTTCTAAATTCTTGTATTAGTAAATACTTTCATATAATGCTTAAAGAATTCTAAAATTTTTATTTTAGAAACACTTTGCATTATGGGGAATTTGCGATCCGTTTTAGGGTTTTAACCCTCTTATCTTTCAACCTTCATTTCAAAACTTTGGATATCATTCTCATTAAGTTTATTTTTGAAGTTTGGTTTGAACTTGGATTTTTAGCATCTTTGTGTACTTGAGTTTGTCTTAAGCTTCGTTGCTTGTGAGCATTTATGTTTGATCTTCTCTTAAAACTTATGAGTTTTCCCATTGAAGTTTGTGAACTTTTTGTGTACCATTTGTTGTGACATTATTTGTTTAGGCATGATACCTGTAAGTATACATGTCATCTTGTAAGCCCTATGAAACCTCATATTTGTTAAGATGCATGTTTGTTAAGACCCCCTTCCATCTTTATTAAGATGTACCCCACTCTTTGTTAAGATATGCGTTTGTTTTCACCATTTATCTAGTCTTGTAAGAACTTTCCCTTTCTTGATATTGTAATATCTTGATGCTATCCTTTCATGTTTTTGGTGGTGACCATCTATCTTGATTATAATCCTTTCCTATTGTAATATGCTTGCATGTTTTTGATTGTGACCATCTATCTTGATTGAAATAATTAATATTGTAATACTTGCTTTGGTCATAACCATTTATCGTGATTGAAATCATTGCCTGATATTGTAATATCTTAAATGCTTGCTTTGGTCATAACCATTTATCCTGATTCAAATACTTGCTTATTGTAATATGCTTGATTATTCTTGGTTGTAACCATATCCCTTATATTCATCATGTGTGAATGATTATGCTTTGCTAAGTTATTTCCCCAAAGTGATGGAACTCTTTAGTTCTTATCCCAGTTGCCTCCTCTTTTCCCTTCCAAAGAAAAGTCTCTTTATTGACCCTTGGGTCATAGATAGCTCATTAACTCGTAGGTCTGGATAGAACCTTCCCCGCTTTTGGTCTGGATAGAACCAATAGGATTTACATCATAGGTCTGGATAGAACCTTCCCCCCTTTTGGTCTGGATAGAACCAATAGGATTTACATCATAGGTCTGGAGAGAACCTTTTCCCCTTTTGGTCTGGATAGAACCAATAGGATTTAAATCATAGGTCTGGATAGAACTTTCCCCCCCTTTTTGGTCTGGATAGAACCAATAGGATTTACATCATAGGTCTGGATAGAACCTTCCTCCCCTTTTGGTCTGGATAGAACCAATAGGATTTAACTCATTAGGCCTGGATAGAGGCTTCTCCCTCTTTTTGGTCTGGAAAGAACCAATAGATCCTTATTTTGTAGTTCGTGCCCGAACTACGACCGCTCTGATTTCTCATTGGACAATGAGAATACGTAGGCACAAGATGCGATATCTTGACGAGCAACCTTTCCCCTTCTTCCTCCTTTTGGTCTGGATGGAACCAATTGGTCTTACAACATAGAGATAGGTAGACTTTGGTTAACTCTACGTAAGAATCATGGAAATGATTACTTACTCCCCTTTCTTGAGTGTTTAATATAGATCTAGAGAGTTTTCTTAAACTCTATACAAGCATTACAATGTTTGTTCCCCCTTGAACCTTGATCATAATCAAGTGTTCTTTATCCCTAGTGAGGTGAACTACGATTGCTCTGATTCTATCCTGGTTAGGATACGTAGGCAGAGGACGCGATGTCTTTGCGAGCAAACTTAGAAACTATCTTTAGGTCTTAAACTACACATTTTACCCAATCCCAACCCTTAGCAAACATTTAGCAAACTTAGCATATGAACAAACAAAAGGTTCCTGTAGAGTACTACAGAAGTCTAGGATGTGAAATACCTACCCTTGGCATAACCAACCCCCGAGCCCCGAATCTCTTAGTGTTGTTGTTACATCGCGCAATAGGTTCTTTCTTTCTTTAGACCTTTCCTTTGGATAAATTAAAGTCTGGTTGTGAATTTAAGAATTAAAGATTCAAGTTAATCAATAGCTTGATATCACAATTCTCACCGCAACACCTACCCCTTTTATAGACAATAAGCATGGATCTCATTGTGTACAACGGACGTGAGGGGTGCTCATACCTTCCCCTTACGTAACCGACTCCTGAACCCAAGATTTGGTTGTGATGACCTTGTCTTTTCCCGTTCTTTTAGGTTTTCTTTGATCTTTTCCTTTCCATCTCTTTGGGATAAATAACGTTCAGTGGCGACTCTTCTGTTTGTTTCCGCCGGCCCTTTTTCACAGTTGTGACAATACTGTCCAAAGTACAAGTACAAGCTAATACTAGTTTTGAAATCATTAAAACAAGGACTAAGGAACCTTACCCTCACATACTCCCCCTTTTTTATGATGGAAACACCGTTGCAAAATCTTCAACATATCTAGTACTTTGTGAAGCATCCTTCCCCTGATTTTATGCATTTCTACGTGAAACAAAAATTATGATCTATCTTTGTGAAGCGTTTGCTTTTGCATTCTCCCCCTTTGACAACATCAAAAAGAGTGAAGCAAAAGGTCAACCGTAATCAAAATATATTCATATGAACACAATCATACTCTTTGGAACAGATAAAAATCAACAACCATTCACATAAATTGATGTTAATTCAAGAGATATAAACATAAATAGGACAAGAAACATAGAGAAAGAAACTTAGTGCATTACATAGCCAAATTAGTTCAATAGCCAAACAAATAACAAAACATGCAATAATATGCAAAATGAAACATGAAATGCACAACACAACTCAACACTCTATGGTTTCCTCCCCATATGTGCGTGACTCCTCCCTCTGAATGAGTAATTCGGACGTGGTTCTCTTTGCTCCACTTGGCGTTCAGTGAAGTCAAGAACAGTTATGTTTAGTGTATTGAAGCAAACAGAGAGAGATAGATGCTAATTTGAAGCTGTTTTAGCTATAATATCAAACCTTCTTAGGATTTTGAAAGCAAACAAATCAAAGTTTACACTTTGGGCTTGGATCTGACCTTGCAGCGTTGTGTACCTTTCTTCTTGAAGAGCAACAAAATTTTGTTGTTGAAGCTGCATATTCCTCAACATTTTCAAGACTTCAGAATTATCTGGTTGGTATTGAGGTGGAGATGGAGGCATGTAGGATGAGCCTTGGTTAGTCCAACTTGTGTATTTCTATTCTCCCCAGCCTTGGTTAGCATAAGGATCATGTCTAGGTGAATCACCTAACTAATCATCATGACCGTCAACAGGATGGTCATCCTCCTCCATGTGATGAGCTTCCTCATCCTCCTCATCACTGTCCTCTTCATCCTTATCTAAATTCTGAACCCGTATACCTAAGGCTTTTGACTTGACCAAATATCTTTGCCCTTGACGATCCCAAAGGTAACCCATCAAAGTCATGGTCTTTTGGATAAATTCTTGATTAGACGTCAAAGAGATGTATGGCTAAATTAAGGACACTTTGAATGAATGAAGCATAACATAAAGCTGTATCTCGACATGATTCCTTCAGAGCAAATATTCTACTAGCAATGTAGTATGAATAATAAACTCTTTTCTTATTTTCAGCAAATAGACCAAATGTACCTCAACTTGGTTAACTCTTGAATAACCTCCCTTATTAGGACGGAGAATGTGAGTTACAATTCACTGTAGAATCCTGTCAATCGGCTTCAACCGACCGGTAGTAACAAATTTAGGAAACAAATCACTAGCCATAATATCTTTAGGATATGGATCCTTCAACATTGAATTCATAGCATATTTGAATTCATGTTCTAGAGCCAAATTGGTGTCGGTTATGGTCAAATGAGGAGACTAAACTGGATACATACTAAACAACTCTTCCCAAACTTTATAATCAACCTTTAAGCTCTTACCACCAATTTTATAATCGAAATCAAAATCACGAAATTTGCCATGTATACCGGTATAAAATAACCTGACCAAGTCTTCATTATATTTTGTATCACATTCTAAGAACTCATAAAACTGTTGAAAATCAAGCAGTTCAACAACTTCTAGAATGTGAATGTGTTCAGCCAATTTCGAATAATACACAAATTGCTTGATAACTGAGCTTTTACTAAAATTATTCTCATAAGTTGCATCCAGTTCATTAGAAAGTAAGGAAATTGCATTTACCGGAACATTAGATCAAGGTTGTGAAGTACCTGCCCGAGAAGTGGAAGCACGAGTGGACCTCTTTCCTGTTGCTCTTGAAGAAGCCATGGAATCTCTTATTTTGTGAGTAATGAACGGTACCTGAGTGGAGATTGGTGATGAGAAACCAAATTGTAAACTTATGTGAACTTGAAATTTCTGATTTGAGGGAGTTTTGGAAATGGGTTTTAGGATTTGTAGAGAAATTTGAGAGACTGTTAGTGACGATAAATGAGATGAAAAGATGTGTCATACCCCAAATTTTTACCCCTAGATTTCATTATCATTATAGGTACATCAAGCATATATTATCTAACCCTAACCTATTTCAAATTAATCTTTGTCAAGATACAGATGAATTAGGATTCCACATTATTAAAATCAAGAATCTTGTGGACTGATCAATCAAGGTTTTGGATTGACCTTATACATATCAAGTCTTCACATCATCAAGAGGTTCATATCTTACCAAGACCAAGTGCTATTTGAGGTTGTTACCAAGAGAATTGAAGCAGTGCTATGCAAAACCCTGAATAGGGTTTCTAGTTGAAAAAGTCAAATGTAGTTTGACTTTTGGTCTAAAGGGTCTTCCAAAGCTTGAACCATGGTCCATGATGTTTTCATGACTTGTTGAAGTCCCCTCAAGAATTATGAAAGGTTCAAAATACCCCAGAATACCAAGGATCGATCCTGAAGATTTCAACAGTTCGGTTCGTCTGTCTGGAAAGTCAACTCTTTAACTTTTAGGGTTTTGACCCCAAATTGAAGCAATCAAAGTTTCCAACATCATTTTATGCCTAACTAGTGAGTTTGGTGAATATTTAATCAAGAATTGATGGATAACTTGTGAATCAAGAAATTAGGGCTTATGGAAAACCCTAATTACAAGCTAATTTGGAATGGTCATAACTTTCAAATCACACATCCAAATTGAGTGATCCAAAACTAGTTGTAAAACTCTTGAGAAGTCCTACCAAAGTGTCCAAGGGGTTTGAGGTCCAAAATGCATAGATTTGGAGTTATGAGCTCATCAAGTTGTGAAGGATTTCCACACTTAGAAATATTCCTTGTTTCATGGCTTATAAGTCAGCTTTTGCAACAAACTTCATGAGGATGTTTGACATAGTTCCCTTTGGAATTTGAACTTTGGCCAAACATGAATGTTGTATATCATATTTGGGGATTTTTAAAAATTACAAGAGCATTTTCTCAACCTTTGTGGTTAGGGAGAATCAAAGAGGGCAAGTTAGGAGTTTTTCATGTCAAAAACCAAGTTCAGCACTTGCATTTTGATGCATAAACCACTCAAACCCCTTCTAATCAATTGCTTAAATCATTCTTTGATGCTTAGGGACTTAGTTGATGAGATTATAATGCATTGTCACGAGGCAAAATCCAGAATAGGATTATTTTGAATTGTTTATTCTTGCAAGTACAAGCAAGTGGCGAGGAAAGAGAAACTTTTTGCAAATTCTGCCATAACTCATCTACCACATCAGCTGCTCTCTTCCTTCACCTCATGTCAACTATTTTCAGGCTATTGATGGTGATGAAACACATAGGGAAGTGGCTCATTCTCAGAAAAGAGATCCTAAGTTGGATTTGCTCATTTTTTGCCTCCAAAAAGGGCAAACTTGGCAAAAAAAAATGCACACTCCTCATTCTCCAAGCTTTCGTATAAATAGAACACACTCCTCACGTCCAAAATACACCAGAATCAACTAGAAACCAAGCTAAATCTCTCTCATTTCTTTGATCATAACCTTTTTGCAAGTAGTAGAAGTTTGCCTCTTTGTGAAGAAATTATGCCTTTGCATAAACTCTTCCAAAACTCTTTCCAATCATTAAACCACCAAGCTAATCACTCTAACACATAACATAACATGTTTTAGGGGTGTTCGAACCATTACAACCATCCAAAACCTGTTAGAACATAAAGTCAACTCTCATACCTTCAAATCTTGACTTTTCTGCACTTTTAAAGCCAAGTCACTGCCTAGACAATTTCCAATATTTCTAACACTTCAAACACTCTCCATATAAGTTGTTTGAACTGCCCAAGGCATTACCAAAGTTCTATAACACCATTTCCTAGAGTTTCACTTCGAAGCTCTTGGTGATTTCTTACAAAAGAAGCCATTATGTCAAGGCAGTATGGTTGGGGGAGTTTTGATCATTTGAACATCTTATTTGAATCACATTGGAGCTATTTGGGTCATCATCCATCAACTGGATTTCTTGTTTGGAGTTTTGACTTGAAAAATCTACAAGAGATAAGTATTTCAACTTGCTGCTTTTGAGGTTATGTTGAATTTTTAAGGTGCATTGATTATGAACATGCTAGATATGTCTTATAGATCATGCTTGAACCATTTCTTGATCACAAACTTGTGTATTCAGGACTGTCAATTTGTTTTGGCTTGCTAGCTCACTTTACATGTCATTTCCATATACAACTTGTTGATTATGTTTGGGCATAGGTGATTAGTTTTTATAGAAATCATTTATAGGTCATGTATGTTGTGTTTGATCACTTGGTTGATGTTAAGTTGGTCTATTTCTGACTGTCACACGGTTCTTGTACAAACTTGTCATTTTTGCCACTTCACATGCCATTTGTTGTTTAAGTGTGTCTATTGATGTATGATTCTTGTAAGCACCCTCTATATGTCTCATATGATGTGTTTGAGCCATTACTTGCTGCTTAAAACATGTAGGTTGGTATGTCATATTGTTCTTGCACATAACTTGCCATTTTCAATGATGTATTCGAGTTTTTCACAAAGTGCATGATCTGATCAAACCACCACCACCATTGGATTCATTGTGAAAAAAATGCACAATTTGATTTTTTTTCTCACTCAATTTCATCAAGTCTTGAGCAAGTTATGGTCTTTCTTGCAAATTTGCCTAGCCTTGGTCAAGTTGCCTTGCTTTTTTGTCCTAGTTTGCCTAGTTTTGAACCTAGTTTTCAAATGTGCATAACTTCTTTTATTTTTATCATTTTGATGCCAACCGTTTTGCATAATTCTCCTTAATATGTCTAGTTTCAATGTGTGAAGAAATAATTCAAGAATTGTTATTTTTGAAACACTTTGGTCCACTTGAATGACACGGCCTTTTTAGGGTTTTTCCTTGGTTTTCATGAACTTTCTTAACATGGTACTTGATTTTTCTTGTAAGATTGATCTTGTATGAATCATTGTTGAATGTATAACATGTTTATATGTTTTAAAACACTTGGATATTTGCTTTACCATGATTATACTTGCCTTTGTAAATGCATGAATATGAAAGTATGCTTTGAAATGTTTTTGTGAATCATGATATGCTTCTTGATGTTATAACCTCATGAACATGATCCCTCACCCTCATATCACTTGTTTATATGTCTATTTAGAACCATAACATGTTTATGTTTGTTCCTTGCCTTGGTTGTTACCATGAATCTTGTTCATTTTTCCCTTTTTGAAGTTTGAAATCCATGCTTGAACAGTTGTTACTCTTCTTGTCCATCCATGATTGATTGTCATCGACATGCCTTGAATATTATTAAATGTGCTATATTTGTCTTTGTTTGATTCACATGCCATGTTTGATTCAAGTTGTAACTTGTTTGGATGAGTGTTGTTTGAATACCATTAATGAAATGTTATTGCCCATGTTTGGTTGTCACCTACTTGCCTAACATGATTCACCATAAATCACATGTTGTTGTCACACATGTCACATTTATGTTACCTCTAATTGATTTGTATCCATGTTATTATGATTTGTGCTTGTTAATCTTTGAACCTTTTCCATGATAAGTAATGTTTTGACTTATGCATGATTCACTTATGCTTTTGATGTTGGTATTGTAAGAACCTTATCATCATCCTTTTTTAGATGTTGTAACATCTATCTTTACTGTCGCACCCCAAATTTTACCCTTAGATTAGTGATCATTTTCGCATTTCATTTTAGTACATCTTTCATTTTAACTAAACATTTGACCAGTTTGTTTGTTTTGTTTTACGAAGGTAGGTTTTTACGGAGAGTTCAAAAGCTATGAGGACTTCACACGCACTACTAAATCTTGCAAGTTATTCTAATTCATGAGGAGACAGAGTAGTAGGTCTTCCTGCCCTTGAGTTTAAGGCATGTTTTATTTGGGATATGAAATGTCTTCTGGTGCGGACCAATTTACATCTCGGTACCGTATTTTCAAGAAGTGTCGAAAGAAAGAATTGTGCTTTTCACGTCTGTTTTTTTTATTTGCTTTAAATCTGAGATTAAGGTTAATTGTGTTCCCGATTTGAGGATCGAATCATGACTGATCTTATAAAGTGATGAATTTACTTTGCTTGAAATGGAGGGCCTCGATATCAATTTTGAATTGGAAGGTATAGGAAATTCGCAAATTTGGATACCTTTTACATTACCCCGAATTTCTAAAACTATGGTCATCACACTTCAGAGGTTCAAGTCGCCAAGCAGTCATTTAATGGATTATTTCATATTCTGCCATTTTTAACTCGTTCAAGAACATGGTTTTATTTCAAGTTATGGAATACAAAAGGAACCTTTGTTCTAAAAATTCTTTACAATATTCGGGATTACATTCCGGATTACATTCTTCTTTGGATTCATTATTACAAGTTAAAGTTCTAAATCCTAAGACTAGAATCTGCAAGTTCCGTCTTCAAGTTCAGTGCTTCAAGCTTCAAACAACCTGCAAGACAAAAAGAGATGATTAGAAAATTAAAACTTGCATAAAGTGAAAAGGGTTTTAATTTTATTTTGGACCCTCTAAATAATGTCATCATCGGCTCCAGAGGGACAGCAAGAAATTGCTACCAAACCTCCATTTTTTCTAACGGCGACCAAAAACAAGGCAATATTTGTTCTATCCGAAAAAAAAGAAGAATAAAAGAATTTTTTTAGAAAAAATGGTTTCCCAAACAAGTTCCAATATTTCCAAAAATAGCCGCAAAGCAAACAAATTTGGAAAGTCATCACTATCAATATTTTCAGAAATGGCAGATATACCATCATAAACCAAAAACAAAAAAACAGGACAACATCATAACAAATCCAACAACATCCATCACAATATCAATGAATAAATCCAAAAAACAGATTTCATCATCAATAAGCAAGCCAAAATGAATTAAGAAATATCGTTAGAACAACGCCATTAAATCCAAATCAGACAGCATCATTAACCAAAAATCATGAAATGGAAACAAATCAAACAGCCAAGTCCGAAAATGGAAGAAATCCAACATGTCGGGACATGTTTATCTCAAAAAGGAAAAGCCATTCATTGTTCTTTAAAATGTTTTTGAAAAAGATTCTATAAGAACATAAGTGGAAAACGAGTTCAAGGGGCCGAAAATCACAACATAAACATCACGAAATCTCACCCAGAAAATCATTGAAAAATCATACTAAAAAAAACAAGTCCAAGAATCACCGAAAAACCCACGAGGGCTTAGGAAACCATCATCTCCCTGTAAACAAACAACAACCATCATAAAACCCAGATCCGCCATCAAACCCTTATCCGCGGATCCGAATGAAAACCGCAAAGCCTCTGAATAAGGTTATTCATCATTGGCCGTAAACGGAGAAAACCATCATTCACCAACATAAAATGAAGCCACCGCCAAACCGTCAACCTTAAACGGATCCAAACAGAAAATCACCATCGTAAGCCGTTCGAAATCCCAACGAGTCAAAACCGTGAAAGCAACACCTAAAACGAACCATCCAAGGCTCAGAATCCAATGATCCATCATCCCCACAAATTCACAAAATCACAACAAAACCATATCCAACTGTAAGCCACCATTTTAACCTTTTTTAGTTTGTTTTTTTTCAGATAAACAAGAAGAAGAAGGAAGTTAATCGTAACAAGAAGAAGAAATCGCAGCTAGAACAAGAAAAAGAAATCACAGCTAGAACAAGAAGAAGAAGAAGAGAAGATAAGTCGTGTGAGACCAGAGAGAAAAGAGAAAAAGTTTGAGGCGTCTTAGCTCCCTCACAAGGGGTTTAGGGTTTCTTTGGAAACCCAACCTCCCCCTTATTTTGTTATAACCGAGTTTGGGTCCGGGATTTTATCACCCGGCCCAACCCAACCTTTTTTTTTAGTTTTTATTTTATTTTCAGTTTTTATTCCTTTTTGTAATATATTTTACTTAATAAAATATTACTAACATAACTAACTAACTAATTAAAAAAATCAGAAAAATATTAAAACAAGTAAAGACGAATTTTAAAAATATTAAAAAAAAGAAAATATTTGTTTTTAGTTTTAAAACCTAATTTATTTCTTTTTATAATGAATAAAAACAAAAAATATTTTTAGTTTTAATTTAGTTTCAAATTCAATTTAATAATAGAATAAAAAAATGTTTAGATTTGGTTAAAATTAATTTTTTTTTCTTAATATTAATTGAAAAACCCAAAATATATTTACTTAAAAAATTCAAAAACATTTATCTTTTCTTAATTAACTTAGAACTCTTTTTAGTTCATTCTTAACCCTTTTTTTTCTTAAAAAAATAATTAACTGTTTTAATAAATCAAGATTAATTAATATATTTCCTCTTTTCAAATTTAATTCAATTTCTAACATTTTTCTTTTAATTACACAAATATTCTCAAAAATCATCAAAAACAATTAACGCCTATTTTCTAAGTTAAAAACATTTAATTTAATTTCTCAATTCATTTTCAGTTCACCATTTCAAACTTATTCACATCTTAATCTCTAACTTCACTTCTCAAAATTCTCCATTGAAATTTAATTTGTGATTATGCTTATCATTACTTACATCTCCATATTCACATTGCCATTGTATCTCATTATTTGTATTATTCATCTGTTTACCGCTTATTCCCCTCCGAAGGAAAGGTTATCCCGTTTGACCGTCGTGTCAATGCCTTCACCCTCACCCCATCCTAGTCTTAGGATCTGAGTCGCCGTACTCGTGCTTAGGCATCTCGCAGTGGGCACCCTTCACCTTTTCCTAACCTTAAGACTTTGAGTCGTCGTACTCATGCTTAGGCGTCCCGCCATGGACATCTACCCCTTTATCCTAGCCTTAGGATCAAGAGTCGCCACACTCCATGTGAGTTTCCCGCCGTGGAATACTTACTTTACCCTTTTTAGTTCAACTTTTCAATGTAGAATCGGAGTCGCCACACTCCACGTAAACGCTTCCATATGAACGTTTATGTCCCCCTGGAACCTTGATCGCAATCAAGAAGTTCTTCTTCCTCACTCTTTGAGGGGAACTACGATTACTCTGATTCCATCCCCTACCTCGGATACATAGGCACAAGATGCAAATCTTGGAGAGTAAACTTAGGACTAACCACTTAGGTCCTTCTCTTAACCCCTTAACCCTTAGCATTACCCTTAAGCAGATAACCTTAGCAATAGCACATTAAAACAAGAGGTTCTTGTAGAGTACTACATAAGTTTAGGATGTTAATACCTTCCTTAAGCTTAACCAACCCCCGAACCTTAGATGTCTCCCCGTATTGTGTTTACGATGCAAACTAGGTTTTTCCTTTCTTTAATATTTCCTTCGGATAAATCAAAGACCGGTTGTGAATCAAGATTGTGATTCAAATTAATCAATAATTTGATATCCTATTCTCACTGCAACATTTACCTTTGGTTGTAACCATTTGGTTTGTTTCTAAACTTCTTGTTAGTGAATACTTGGTTGTAACCTTGTCCTATGCTTGATGTTGTCACATACTTGCTTTACTTTATTGGTTGTTACCTTGCTCTTTATATCTTAATCATGTTTGAATGAATGCATATGTGTGTTTAGACTTGGTTAAGTTTCCCCAAAGTGATGTAGCTTGTTAGCTCTTATCCAGTTGCATTGTTATCCCTTGTTCCAAAGGAAAGTCTCTCTATTGACTTCACTGTCATAGATAGATCATTATCCCTCCCCTTGACTTGGTTAAGTCATTAGGTCCTTTAACTTAGTTAAGTTAGAACCTATATCCATTAGACTTTGCTTTAAGTCTAAAGACCTACCCCTTGTTAGGAATATCCTTCAATTAGAACTTTAAGATAGAGTTTGTTAACTCTAAGTAAGAATCATTGTCGCTTTTGTCAAAGTCAGTCCCTTTGAGTGTTAAACTTAGATCTAGAGAGTTTTGTCAAACTCTATACAAGCATTGTTATGTTTGTTCCCCCTTAGAAGTCTTGACCATAGTCAAGTATTCCTCAACCTTAGTAAGGAGAACTACAGTTGCTCTAATTCCATCCTAGTAAGGATACGTAGGCATAAGATGCAATCTCTTTGTGAGAAAACTTAGAACTATACTTGGGTCTTTACCTCAAACCTTAACCTTGATCTCATATCCCTAGAAAAAAAACTTATATAACTTAGCATACACACATACAAAAGGTTCCTATAGAGTACTACATATGTCTAGGTTGTGAGAACTACCCTAGGCATAACCAACCCCCGATCCCTGAAACTCTAGCGTTGTTGTTACATCGCGAAAAAGGTTTTTCTTTCTTTAACCTTTCCTTCGGATAAATCAAAGCTCGATGGTGAATTTCAATGAACTAAGATTCAAGTTAAGCAATAGCTAGACATTCGATTCTCATCGCAACAGAAATGTAGACTTCACTGGGGAACATTTTGAGGGTTTAGCCCACTTTGTGTGCTTGTATGCTATATCTTTGTATGTTTGTTTATACATGTACATTTGTGAATATATAACTGTGTGTTTGCATTGGATCATTTGGGGTGATATCTTGAGTGGTGAGATAAGTCCTAACCCGGACTTTGGTGTACACATATGATAGGATGTGGTATGATCAATAGTTAACTGTTGGGAGTAGTCCTAACATGTTTGACATATGATGTAACCACGCTCAGTTGAGACATCCTTGAGATAATTAATGGTGTATGAGTAGTCATGCATTTTATTAGTTATTTCAACCCGAGAGTCCGTGAAACTGAGGACCTTTAGTTACCTACTTACCCCACTTGGCCTTTTTAGGACGTAGTGCGGTGACTATAAAGGAGTAGTCCTGAAATTGTTGTTACGTGATACTACACTCAGACGAGTTTATCCCGAGAATATTTTTGACCCACGTGAGTAGTCATGTTGGTTGATAATATCCGAAGGATTTACCTATGACTCTGGGAACTCTTGATAGAACCCGTTCTGCAGGTACAATGAACACCTTAGTACATGTCCTTTGGGAGGGTATACCCTGGCTGCATGCTCATAACCCCAAACCTAGGACCCTTTCTTGTTAGCATATGCATTTGTGTATTGTGTATACTTGTATATGTGCTATGTGTGCATCATATCATCATATCATCATGGCATCTCATCTTGTTGCACTGGTTTTGTGAAACTCAGTTGTCTTTTTGCGAAACCCTGGTTATCATGGATTTTGGGAAAAGAAACAACAAGATATACAACTTCAAGAAATGTGATACAACGAAGTTGAGAGAGCCAGGAATGTTGGTATCTGAAGACTTTGGGAAGACATACGAGAAACTCATGAGTATTGTGAAGACTAGAATGGAAGAAGGGGTTCTCAACACTTTGGTTCAGTTCTACGATCCGCTATACCACTGTTTCACCTTCCCGGGTTACCAATTGATGCCGACACTGGAAGAGTACTCTTACTTCATTGGAATCCCTGTGACAGATAAGAAACCTTTCAGTGGTTTAGAGAAGTTACCCTCGCCAAAAGAGATTGTCGATGCACTTCATCTAGAAGTATCCGAGATCAAAGCCAATTGTGCTTCAAAGAATGGGGTTAAAGGTTTTCATTCTAATTACTTAGTGAAGAAGGCTACTTACCTTGCCAAGGAAGGTAGAATGAGTGTATTTGAAGCAGTTTTGGCTCTATTGATATATGGGCTGATGTTGTTCCCTGAGATAGAAGAATTTATCAATTCAATTGCTATCACCGTGTTCTTGAATGGTAATCCGATACCCATTTTTCTAGGATATGCTTATCATTCCATTCATCATAGGACTCTTCATGGAGGAGGAACGATTCTCTGTTGTGCACCTTTGTTGTACAAATGGTTTGTCAATCATTTACCAAGAACAAACTCTTTCAAGGAAGATCCTAATGGTTGGAGGTGGTCTCAAAGGATTATGTCTCTGACTCAAGAAGATATTCACTGGTGCGATCCCACCTACGATCAGGGAGTCTACATTGAAAGATGTGGTTCTTTTCCAAATGTACCGCTCCTAGGGGTACGAGGGGGAATCAAATACAATCCCGCTTTTTCCAGACGTCAATTTGGATTCCAATGAAGGATAAACCTAGAAACATCCTATTGTCTGGTTTCTTCTACCTTAACGCCGAAGCATAAGAGAGTTTAAGGAACAGTATGATTGATGCTTGGGGGGGAATCCAGAAGAAAACCAAAGCTGGCCTTTAGGAAAAGGAATTGTGTAGCCTTTGAGCCATTCACTCAGTGGGTCCAATCTAGAGCCCGTGATCTCAAGATGCCCTACCATCCTGAAAAGAATACGCAGATTTTCATCACATCATCTTCCGCCATCCCTATTGAAAAGATGGAAGAATACCAAGAAATCCTTGAGAGAACCAAGCTTGCAAGGGACACTTGGGAAGGCAAGTACCGTACTCTTCATTTTGAGATGACGGAATTGTAGAGAGAGCTACAAGACAATGGTGAGTTGATTGGGTGGCTCGAAAGACGCTTGGGTAGTGAAGATGTGACAAAAGAGAATTTATTTTTCTCTAGAGTCAAGCCTACACAAAGTACTCATGAGTATTCAAATATCCCACCAACTTCTGGCGCTTGGAAAGTAATAGTAGATAAACTGGTGATGGAAAACACTATGTTGAAAAGACTAAAGAAGACACACGGATAGGATTCTTGTTAGATTTCTTAACCGTAGGTCCTAGTCTTCTCCTTTGATGTAACCTCATGTTTTTTGTATTGTATTTTAAAAGTTGTGACTTTTCCCAATATAAATGAAACAAGGGTTTTGCTTCATTTTATCTTTTGAGTTTTGTAAAACCAGTTGCATCTAGCATCTTTACATTACATTTTGCATCTTGCTAATCATTCAAGGAATTCAAAATCTTTTTTTGTAGACATAATAATGGCTCAAAGAAATAGGTTGACATTCCCAAGCCTAATGTTGGACAACTTGAGGATATTAAGGGGCCTAGTAAGTAACTCTACTGCTCTCGTCGCCAAGTATGGAGACCTGTTGTCTTTACTGGACATGCAAACTGTAAAATGTTGTGAAAGTTTCATTCGCTAATGAAAACTGTATGCTTGTAAGATTCCATTTATTAATGAGAATTTGGTTAAGCTTTCATTTGTTAATGATAAGAATCACTGTCATACCCCAAAATTTTCCCCCTAGATTCCATTAGGATTCTAGGAGCATCAACATTGGTTATTTAACCTTAAACTATTTCAAGTTTGTCTTTGTCAAGATGCAGATGAATTAGGGTTTCATACAGTCAAGAAATCAGGGTTTCAAGGGATTGATCCGTCAAGGTTTTGGATTGATCCTACACATAACAAGTCTCTATAACATCAAGGATATCACATGTGATCAAAAATAAGTCCAATTTGAGGTTGTCACCAAGAGAATGGAAGCAGTGCAATGCAAGAACCCTAATCGTGGTTTCTTGTTGGAAACGTCAACTGTAGTTTAACTTTTGGTCTAAAAGGTTTTACAATGGGGGAATTATGGTCCGTGAGGCTCATATGACCCAATGAAGTCTACCCAAGAAGTTTTAAGGCCTCAGAGAACACAGAACATCAACAGTTGATTAAGAGATTTTCAACTATTCGGTTCGTCTATTAGGAAAGCCAACTGATTGACCAACAGGGTTTTTACCCCAAATTGAAGCCAACCTTGTTTCCACATCTAATTATGAATTTTTGTGGATATTTAATCAAGAATTGATAGATAACTTGCAAATTTAGAAACAAGGGTAAGTGAAAAATCCTAATTTTGATCAAACTTCAAGTGGTCATAACTTTCTAACCACGCATCCAAATGGAGTGGTTCAAAGCTTGTTGGTAATGTCTTAAGGAGTATTACAAAAGTGTCCTACTAACCCATGAGCAAAAAATGAATGTATTTGAAGTTATAAGGTCATCAAGTAGTAGAGGATTTTAAACACTTGAAAATTTCAAGTTTTCTTGACTTGTAAGTAAAGAATTCAGCATTTTCACAAGGGGTTTTGACCTAGCTTCAACTGGAATGGGTTCCTAACTCAAAAATCAATGTTTTATTACCTAATGAGGGCTTTATAAAAAGTACAAGTGGGTTCCATTGTAACAGCCCAAATTTCATTAAATAATTAATTATAGTAATTAATTGATTTAGTGGGATTTTATTAATGTTGGAAATTAATTTTTTATTAATTGGGATTAATAGAGAATTGAGAAGGAAATTGGAAGGAAGGAAAATGAAGGAAAAATATATAAGAGAGAAAGAAAAGAAAAGAAAGATAGAAAAACATTTTGGAAAGAAAGAGGAAAGAAGAAGAAAGGAGAGAAAGAGAAGAGAAGAAGAGGAAAAGTGGAAATCGTCAAGAACCAACATCAAAGCTCCGATTAATCGAGGTAAGGGTGAGAAATGTTTCTATTTGATCATGGTATGATGTTATGTATGATGGGTTAGGGTTTTAGTAGAGTTTCCATCACTTTCTATTTAGGGCAAAATGTTGGATAATCGGTAGATTGAGGATTTAATCGGTTGAAACTGAGCAATAATACCGTAGAGTAGTCGGGTAACATGTATTGATGTTGTTTGTACTGATTTGGATGTGTAAGAGAGGGTTGATGATGGATTGGTGAAGGAGGAACAGAATGGGGTTCTGTTCTGCGCAGGTTCGCTGGCTCTCGCCAGGCGAGCGAAGGCGAAGCTTCGCCAGGCGAAGCTTAGCGAATGTTGGCGAATAATTATAATTAAGTCCCAGTAGACTTCGCTGGTGGGTTCTCCAGGCGAAGTTGGATAGCGAAGGTTCGCCCAGCGAAGGTGAAGGCGAATGGTGGCAAATGAAGTCAGTAGCTCCTGACTTGGGCTCGCTGGGAAGTCTCGCCAGGCGAAGCCTAGCGAGTGTTCGCTGAGAGAGTTCGCCAGGCGAAGGCCAGGCGAAGGTTCGCTGCGAGGGTTCGCCAGGCGAATGAAGGCGAATGTGGCAGTATATTTTTCTTTGCTGTGTTATCCAATGGGGATTGTTTGGTTGATTCGTATATGTTTATACTTCTATGTTATGAATGAGTATGTGAACTATTATGATAACATTTGCTGTGGGTAGCCTTCGGGCGTGAATCCTAGAGTCGTGATATGAATGATTAATTGTAATCGGTTAAAATACATGAGAACATAATGATGATTATGTGTGTATTAATTGATGAGTTGTGAATGTTTGATTGTTGTGTACAATTATGTAATGAGTATGCATGAGAACATTTTGAATATGTGTGCGTATCTTATAATTGTATGATTGGTATTGCGATGTGAATACCTTGATTGTTGTGATAATTAGAGATACATGGGAATACAATGAGGAATGCATGTGTATCGTCTAATGAATTGTGAGTGCATATATGTATGCGATTGTTGTGAGAATGCATGGGAACATAGGTGATATGTGTGCATTGTTGTTGAATATGATGATGTGTGAAATGAATACATTGATAAATGTTTGATATATGTTGTATGTGCAATCATAATGAAATTCTCGAAGGGGTGAATTATTCGAATGCATGGGATTAAGACGCGGGAACGGTCTTAAGTGCATTTATTGTGATTGGTTGATTGTACATGCATCATTCAGTCAAGAGGCAATGTCTGTTAGTTTCGTGGAAACTAGTGGCTTGTCCCAAACCTAGAAGGGTGGGTTTGAAGCCTAGGGGACGGGCTTGGACGTTATCGGTCTAGAAGGGTGGACCCGGTTTAAAGTAAAAACCGAAAAAAATGATAACGAGTTATCGGTCTAGAAGGGTGGACCCGGTTTAACGTAAAAACCGAGAAAAGATAACGAGAGTCGGTACCGCATAGCATTGAATTGCATTGAAATGTTGAGTCACATTGCATAATATTGTTGTGGTACAAACGTGTTTGTGAATGATTGTGAAGCCAAGCATGAAGGGATGTGCTTGTGGATGTTCATAATGTTGATAGATGTGACGTAATATGATTATGATTGTGAGAATGAAGTGTGGTGAGAAATGTGAATATGTGTTATATGATACCTATATATATATAATCTTATGCTTTGATTATTATGGTTATATTTCTCACCCTTCTGCTGTTTTATAATGCTCTATGAGGCATTGCAGATTAGGATGCTGGAGTCCTTTTGTGAAGAATAGTCTTCATTCTTTTGAGTCTACTGCTCTGATATGTAACACCGGGTAGTTAGACTAGTGCAGTCATTCTTTTGGGATACATTGCGATGTATCAGCTGATGTGGTTTTGTAATCTAACTGATATGATACATATTAAATTGGATAGCTTATGTGTACGTGGATTAATATTTTGAAAACGATCAAATGATTTTATCTTCCGCTTAAATTGAAAATGTTACATATCTTATGGAGCAAATTGTGAAAGTGTTACAATAGTGGTATCAGAGCAGGTCGGTCCGTCCGGCCAAGTTGTTAGAGTGTTTTTCCCTGTGTGTTATTGATATGCGTGTGATGCATTATCAATATTGGTTGTTCTTACGTGGTTCTGTTGTTGGAATTAGTAAGATGGTTGCAGGGAGGAACGACGAAGCGATTGCGGAGGCATTGACGAGATTGGCGGGGGCAATTGGGCAGAATCCTCCGGCCAATGTGAATGTGAGGAATCATGCTGATGATGGATTCCGTGCTTTGGGGAAATTCCAAAAGAATAACCCTCCGGTCTTCAAGGGAACTCATGAACCGGACAAGGCACAAATTTGGTTGAAAGCTGTGGAAAAGATTTTTCGAGTTATGAATTGCTCGGATGCACAGAAGGTGCAGTTTGGGACTCATATGCTCGAAGAAGAAGCTGAAGATTGGTGGGGTAATACTCGCCAAAGATTTGAGGAAGATGATATTGTGATTACTTGGGATTTGTTTAGAGAAACCTTTCTGGAGAAGTACTTTCCAGAGGATGTGCGGGGGAAGAAAGAGATCGAATTTCTTGAGTTGAAGCAAGGTAATTCGACGGTTGCCGAGTATGCGGCGAAATTTGAGGAGTTGATCAAATTTTGTCCTCACTATAATACTGGTAATGCTGAGAGGTCTAAGTGCCTCAAGTTTGTAAACGGTTTGAGACCCGAGATTAGACAAGCTATTGGATATCAGGAAATCAGACGGTTTTCTGAGTTGGTTAACAAGAGCAGAATTTATGATGAAGACAGTAGGGCTAGGTCTAGCCACTACAAGAGCCTAAGTGATAAGAAAGGAAAAGGTCAATTCAGAGGAAAACCTTATGTGACTCCTGCGGACAAAGGGAAGCAGAGAATGGGTTATGGCAAGAGGCCAAGTGGGGGAGTTTCTACTCCGGTGAGATGTTATAGGTGCGGTGAAGCGGGACATCGTGCTCCCGAATGCAAAAGTGTTGAGAAGGCGTGTTTTAAGTGTGGCAAGCCAGGCCACAAGGCGCTTGAGTGCAGAAGCGGTACGGGTGTTACTTGCTATAACTGTGGTGAGCAAGGACACATTAGTACGAAATGTGATAAGCCGAAGAAGAATCAAGGGAGCGGGAAAGTGTTCGCTCTTTCTGGATCTGAGACTGCTAGCGACGATCGATTGATCCGAGGTACGTGTTTTATTAATGGTATACCTTTGATCGCTATAATTGATACCGGAGCTACGCATTCTTTTATTTCTTTGGATTGTGTTAGAAGGTTGAATCTTGAGTTGTCTGTGATTGGTGGCGGTATGGTTATTGATACTCCTGCTATGGGTTCGGTAACTACGCCGTATGTTTGCTTGAATTGCCCGTTGAGTATTTTCGGTAGAGATTTTGGGATTGATTTAGTGTGTCTTCATTTAGATCAACTTGATGTCATTCTGGGAATGAATTGGTTAAAATTCAATCGTGTGTATATTAACTGTTTTGACAAAACGGTTATTTTTCCCGATTCGGATGTTGAAAGAGATTTGTTTATGACGAAGAAACAAGTGAAAGAATCGGTGCAAGATGGGGCTAAGGTATTTATGCTTATGTCAACTTTGAGGACTAGTGAGAGCGAAGAGATTGAGGCTTTGCCCATTGTTAGAGATTTTCCGGAAGTATTCCCTGAAGAGATAAAGGATTTACCGCCGGAGCGAGAAGTGGAGTTTTCGATAGATTTGATTCCTGGAACTAGTCCGATATCGATGGCTCCATATCGTATGTCGGCCTCGGAGTTAAAAGAGTTGAAGATTCAACTTGAGGATTTGCTTGAAAAGAGGTTTATTCGTCCGAGCGTGTCACCGTGGGGTGCACCGGTCTTGTTGGTTAAGAAGAAAGAGGGTTCTATGAGGCTCTGTGTGGATTACAGACAGTTGAACAAGGTGACTATTAAGAATAAGTATCCACTTCCAAGGATTGATGATCTGATGGATCAGTTGGTTGGTGCAAGCGTGTTCAGCAAGATTGATTTGAGATCTGGGTATCATCAGATCCGTGTGAAAGCTGAGGATATTCAGAAGACGGCCTTTCGGACGAGGTATGGACACTATGAGTATTCCGTGATGCCATTTGGTGTGACTAATGCACCAGGTGTATTTATGGAGTACATGAATAGGATTTTTCATCCTTATTTGGATAAGTTTGTGGTGGTGTTTATTGACGACATCTTGGTTTATTCGAAGAGCGAAGGAGAGCATGCCGAGCATCTGAAGATTGTGTTAACTGTGTTGAGAGAGAAGCAATTGTTTGCAAAGCTTTCTAAGTGTGAGTTCTGGTTGAAGGAGGTTAGTTTCCTGGGTCATGTGATTTCGAGTAATGGTATTGCGGTCGATCCGTCGAAGGTTGAAGCGGTGTCGCAATGGGAGACTCCGAAGTCAGTTTTTGAGATCAGAAGTTTTCTTGGTTTAGCCGGTTATTATCGGAAGTTTATTGAAGGATTTGCTAAGTTATCGTTGCCGTTGACGCAGTTGACTAGGAAAGGTCAAGCCTTTGTTTGGGACGCCAAGTGTGAAGCGAGTTTTCAAGAACTTAAGCGAAGGTTGACGACAGCCCCTGTTTTGATTCTGCCAAATCCGGAAGAACCATTCGTTGTGTATTGTGATGCTTCTTTGATGGGTTTAGGAGGTGTGTTGATGCAGAATGACCAAGTTGTAGCTTATGCTTCGAGGCAACTCAAAGTGCATGAGAAGAATTATCCGACGCATGACTTAGAGTTGACCGCCGTTGTGTTCGTGTTGAAACTTTGGAGGCATTATCTATTTGGCGCAAGATTTGAAGTGTTTAGTGACCACAAGAGTTTGAGGTATCTTTTTGATCAAAAGGAATTGAATGCAAGACAAAGAAGATGGCTTGAACTTTTGAAGGATTTTGATTTTGGCTTGAACTACCATCCGGGTAAAGCGAATGTAGTAGCGGATGCATTGAGTCGGAAATCATTGCATATGTCGGCATTGATGGTGAAAGAGTTAGAATTGGTCGAGCAATTTCGAGATTTGAGTTTGGTATGTGAGAGGACTTCTTTTGGATTTAATTTGGGTATGTTAAAGCTGACAAGTGGTATTTTGGACGAAATTCGAGAAGGACAGAAATCGGATTTGAGCCTAGTTGATCGGTTGACTTTAATCAACCAAGGCCAAGGTGGTGATTTTCGGATTGATAAGAATGGTATTATGAGATGTCGGGACCGAGTTTGTGTTCCAGATGCGGTTGAGCTTAAGAAGAGTATCCTTGAGGAAGGACATCGTAGCGGATTGAGTATTCATCCGGGTGCTACTAAGATGTATCAGGATTTGAGGAAAGTATTCTGGTGGCCTAGTATGAAGAAAGATATCGCGGAATTTGTGTATTCTTGTTTGACTTGCCAGAAGTCAAAGATTGAGCATCAGAAGCCATCGGGGTTGATGAAGCCGTTGTTTATTCCTGAGTGGAAATGGGATAGTATCTCTATGGATTTTGTATCAGGTTTGCCGAGAACGCCGAGTAATTTTGAGGCTATTTGGGTTATCGTGGATAGGTTGACTAAATCTGCTCATTTTATCCCTATGCGTATGGATTACCCTTTGGAGAAGTTGGCTAAGTTGTATATTGAGAGGATTGTGTGTCTGCATGGTATTCCGTTAAGTATTGTTTCGGATAGAGATCCGCGGTTTACTTCGAGATTTTGGGAGAGCCTGCAGAGTGCTTTGGGTACTAAGTTGCGTTTGAGTTCAGCGTATCATCCTCAGACTGATGGTCAGACGGAGAGGACGATTCAGTCGCTTGAAGATCTTTTGAGAGCTTGTGTATTGGAAAAGGGAGGAGCTTGGGATAGCTACTTGCCTTTGATTGAGTTTACCTACAACAACAGTTTCCATTCGAGTATTGGTATGGCACCATTTGAGGCGTTGTATGGTAGGCGGTGTAGGACACCATTATGTTGGTTCGAGTCCGGAGAGAGTTCGGTTGTTGGACCCGAGTTAGTTCAACAGACTACTGATAAGATCAAGATGATTCAAGAGAAGATGAGAGTTGCTCAAAGTCGTCAGAAGAGTTATTATGACAAGAGGAGGAAGGCACTTGAATTTCAAGAGGGAGATCATGTGTTTCTTCGAGTCACCCCGATGACAGGTGTTGGTAGGGCACTGAAGGCGCGCAAGTTGTCGCCGCGTTTCATTGGTCCTTATCAGATTTTGCAAAGGATAGGAGAAGTGGCCTATCGTGTGGCTTTACCACCGTCGCTTGCTAATCTTCATGACGTATTCCATGTATCTCAGTTGAGGAAATACATTGCGGATCCGTCTCATGTAGTCCAAGTAGATGATGTGCAGGTGAGAGATAACCTGACTGTTGAGACATCACCTATGCGGATAGAGGATCGGAAATTGAAGCAGCTTCGAGGTAAAGAGATCGCTTTAGTGAAGGTCGCGTGGGGAGGATCGGCTGGTGGAAATGTTACTTGGGAGCTTGAGAGTCGGATGAAAGAGTCTTATCCAGAACTGTTTGAATCAGGTAACATTTTCGAGGACGAAAATTCCTAAGTGGGGGAGGGTTGTAACAGCCCAAATTTCATTAAATAATTAATTATAGTAATTAATTGATTTAGTGGGATTTTATTAATGTTGGAAATTAATTTTTTATTAATTGGGATTAATAGAGAATTGAGAAGGAAATTGGAAGGAAGGAAAATGAAGGAAAAATATATAAGAGAGAAAGAAAAGAAAAGAAAGATAGAAAAACATTTTGGAAAGAAAGAGGAAAGAAGAAGAAAGGAGAGAAAGAGAAGAGAAGAAGAGGAAAAGTGGAAATCGTCAAGAACCAACATCAAAGCTCCGATTAATCGAGGTAAGGGTGAGAAATGTTTCTATTTGATCATGGTATGATGTTATGTATGATGGGTTAGGGTTTTAGTAGAGTTTCCATCACTTTCTATTTAGGGCAAAATGTTGGATAATCGGTAGATTGAGGATTTAATCGGTTGAAACTGAGCAATAATACCGTAGAGTAGTCGGGTAACATGTATTGATGTTGTTTGTACTGATTTGGATGTGTAAGAGAGGGTTGATGATGGATTGGTGAAGGAGGAACAGAATGGGGTTCTGTTCTGCGCAGGTTCGCTGGCTCTCGCCAGGCGAGCGAAGGCGAAGCTTCGCCAGGCGAAGCTTAGCGAATGTTGGCGAATAATTATAATTAAGTCCCAGTAGACTTCGCTGGTGGGTTCGCCAGGCGAAGTTGGATAGCGAAGGTTCGCCCAGCGAAGGTGAAGGCGAATGGTGGCAAATGAAGTCAGTAGCTCCTGACTTGGGCTCGCTGGGAAGTCTCGCCAGGCGAAGCCTAGCGAGTGTTCACTGAGAGAGTTCGCCAGGCGAAGGCCAGGCGAAGGTTCGCTGCGAGGGTTCGCCAGGCGAATGAAGGCGAATGTGGCAGTATATTTTTCTTTGCTGTGTTATCCAATGGGGATTGTTTGGTTGATTCGTATATGTTTATACTTCTATGTTATGAATGAGTATGTGAACTATTATGATAACATTTGTTGTGGGTAGCCTTCGGGCGTGAATCCTAGAGTCGTGATATGAATGATTAATTGTAATCGGTTAAAATACATGAGAACATAATGATGATTATGTGTGTATTAATTGATGAGTTGTGAATGTTTGATTGTTGTGTACAATTATGTAATGAGTATGCATGAGAACATTTTGAATATGTGTGCGTATCTTATAATTGTATGATTGGTATTGCGATGTGAATACCTTGATTGTTGTGATAATTAGAGATACATGGGAATACAATGAGGAATGCATGTGTATCGTCTAATGAATTGTGAGTGCATATATGTATGCGATTGTTGTGAGAATGCATGGGAACATAGGTGATATGTGTGCATTGTTGTTGAATATGATGATGTGTGAAATGAATACATTGATAAATGTTTGATATATGTTGTATGTGCAATCATAATGAAATTCTCGAAGGGGTGAATTATTCGAATGCATGGGATTAAGACGCGGGAACGGTCTTAAGTGCATTTATTGTGATTGGTTGATTGTACATGCATCATTCAGTCAAGAGGCAATGTCTGTTAGTTTCGTGGAAACTAGTGGCTTGTCCCAAACCTAGAAGGGTGGGTTTGAAGCCTAGGGGACGGGCTTGGACGTTATCGGTCTAGAAGGGTGGACCCGGTTTAAAGTAAAAACCGAAAAAAATGATAACGAGTTATCGGTCTAGAAGGGTGGACCCGGTTTAACGTAAAAACCGAGAAAAGATAACGAGAGTCGGTACCGCATAGCATTGAATTGCATTGAAATGTTGAGTCACATTGCATAATATTGTTGTGGTACAAACGTGTTTGTGAATGATTGTGAAGCCAAGCATGAAGGGATGTGCTTGTGGATGTTCATAATGTTGATAGATGTGACGTAATATGATTATGATTGTGAGAATGAAGTGTGGTGAGAAATGTGAATATGTGTTATATGATACCTATATATATATAATCTTATGCTTTGATTATTATGGTTATATTTCTCACCCTTCTGCTGTTTTATAATGCTCTATGAGGCATTGCAGATTAGGATGCTGGAGTCCTTTTGTGAAGAATAGTCTTCATTCTTTTGAGTCTACTGCTCTGATATGTAACACCGGGTAGTTAGACTAGTGCAGTCATTCTTTTGGGATACATTGCGATGTATCAGCTGATGTGGTTTTGTAATCTAACTGATATGATACATATTAAATTGGATAGCTTATGTGTACGTGGATTAATATTTTGAAAACGATCAAATGATTTTATCTTCCGCTTAAATTGAAAATGTTACATATCTTATGGAGAAAATTGTGAAAGTGTTACATCCATAACTCCTCATGGTTAGGGAGAACCAAAGCTCACAAGTTGGCAAAAACCCATTGCTGCAAAGCCAGTTCAGCATGGATGTATTGATTCCAAAGCTTCTTAAATTAATTCTAATCAAGGTTTAAGCCTCGTTTTTTATATTCAAATTTCTAATAGAAGTTTTTAGCATTATCTCCCATGAATTTGGCACAAGAAATGAAGAAAATCATTGTTTAATGCAAGTTGCAAAAGTGAATAGTGAAGAAAGAGAAAAATGGTGGCTGCCCTCACAAAACCACTAACTATGCTGCAACCAGTCACTTCCTATCCTCTCAAGCATGATGAAAATAAACTCTAGGGTATGGAGAAGCTCTTCTTAGGGTGTCTTGAAGTCAGAAGTGGAGATTTGCATTGGTTGACACAAGATTTCGAAGTTTGAAAGACCAAAATTGGCATTTAGAATCAAAATTGCCCATGCCTCTCACTCAAGACTATTGGATATAAATAGAACCTCATTCTCACATTAAAACTACACCAGTTCCATGCTAGAAACCATCTAGAGCTCTCTCCCTCACTCAATCACCAAGTTTTTGCAAGTTTGCACCAAGTTTCAAACCATTTCCAAATCTGTTTTGCGAAAACACATCCAAAAACATTTCCAAACATTCTCCAACTCAAGAAACACTCCAAACACGTCACAAATGATGTACTGGAGCTTTCCGAGACCTCACATTATCCAGAAAACCATCCAAGCAAAAAGTCAACCTTCAAAACCTCATTTGTTGACTTTTCTGCATTTTAGAGAGCAACCATCAAACCACTGCACTTCCTTGAGTTCCAAGACCACTCACACCTCACATTTGACATATACAAACTATCCATAATTGATTCACACTTGTGTAACAAGATTTGAGCAAGTTTGCTTTTGAAATCTTTGGATTTTTTGGTGATTTCTTCACTAGCAAGGCATTCTGGCCACTAGCTTGCTTGGAGGCTACTTTGAGCATCTTCTCATCATCATTGAAGCATTTGTAGACCATTAAGGAGCTTGTAGGATCTCTGGATTTCTTATTTCTCAAGCTTGCATCATAAGGCTACAAGAGGTAAGCCTACAACTTGCATTTCTCATGCCACTTTGAGTTTTAGCCATGATTTTAAATTGAACATTGTTTAGACATGTTTTATATATGTTATGTGTCATGTATGAACCATTTGTTGCAGCAAAATATGTGTTTTTGGGACTGTCAAAATTCAGGTCACAAATTAGGTCCAAACTTATCACATTTTGCATTTTGATTCCAATCTGCCAAACCACTTGTGCATTGCTGGTTTTATTTTGTGATAACCTCTATATATGATGTATATGTTATGTTGTACACTTGTTTCACAAAGCACGCCACTACACAATGTTGTCCATATGTTCTTGTATTTGGTTGTAACCAAACTTGCCCTACCATTGATGCTATCGAGTTTTCTTGTGGGTTCACGATATGGAAAAAAATTGTACCATTGAATTCCTTGTTCAAAAATACACAATTTTCACTTTTGTTTCACCTCATTTTATTAAGTTTTGACTGAGATCCACTTCATGTAAATGACCTTAAGTTGCCTTACCTTGCCTTGACCTAGTTTTGCCTATTTGGTGCACCAACTTTCCATGATCATAACTTGCTCATTTTTTATGCTATTGATGCCATTATTTTTAAAAACCACTCCTTAACATGTCTATTTTCATTAAGTGAAGAAAGAATTCAAGAATTTTTATGCTAAAAAAGTTTTGATCCACTTGAATAAGCATGTGTTTTTAGGGTTTTCTTCCATGGTGTTCTTGAACGTTTTCAACATGTAACTTGATTTTTCTTGTAATAATTGTCTTATATGACTCATATATGTTTGTTAACATGTTTAAATGTTTAAAGTTGTTTGATTCATTGCCTTGCTATGTTCATGCTTGCTTTTGTGGATGCATACATGTGAAAATGGCCTGTTGAACTTCATCTGTGACTTATACCATGATTCTTGATGTTGTAACCTCTTGAATATGTTTTTCATGCCTCATTCTACTTGCTTATGTGTCTTGTTAAAACCACAATATTCTAGGGTTTGATTGTTTACTTGGTTTTTACCATGAGCTTTGCTTACCTTTCCCCATGAAGTCATGAACGAATACTTGAATTGTTGTAACATTTTTTGTGTTTTTGTTTGTTTGATTGTTATCAATATATGTTTAGATGGTCTTATGTTGTTACATGTAATCTCATCTGATCCTTATAACATGCTTGCTTCATGTTATAACTTGTTTACATCAATCTTGTTTGAATGTCATAGATGAACTTGTTGTTGTTACACATGTTCTTTACTTGCATTGATGGTTGTTACCTCTATGTCTTCATGATTGATCTTGACTATTGTTCATATGTTGTTACATGTCCTTGATTATTTCTTTAACTTTGTTAAACCTTCCCCAAGTGATGGAACTTGTTAATTCTCATCCAGTTGCCTCATCTTTCTCCTGTTCCAAAGGAAAGTTTCTCCATTGACCCTCAGGGTCATAAGATTGCTCATTACCCTCCCTTTGACTTTGTTAAGTCATCTTGAACCCTAGTTTAGTTAAGTTAGAACCTACTAGCCATTATACTTTTCTTAAGTCTAAAAGGCCCACATTTACTAGGAGTGTTCTTCAACTAGAACCCTAGGTTAGAGTTTATTAACTATATGTAAGGATCATTGTCATGATTTCTTACTCCCCTCCTGGCTTTTGTTAAAGTCAATCCCCTTGAGTGTACAACTTAGAATAGAGAGTTTTGTTAAACTCTACACAAACATTGTTATGTTTGTTCCCCTTTGAACCTTGATCATAATCAAGTGTTCGTCCACCCTCAATGAGGTGAACTACGTTTGCTATGATTCTATCCTAGTTAGGATACGTAGGCAGAAGATGCGATATCTTTGCGAGAAAACTTAGAAACATCAAACCTAGGTCTTTACCTCAAAACCCCAACCTTGATCCTAAACCATAGCAAGTAGTATAACATACAAACATACAAAAGGTTCCTGTAGAATACTACAAATGTTTAGGATGTGAAATACCTACCCTAAGCATAACGAACTCCTGATCCCCGAATCTCTTAGCATTGTTGTTACATCATGCAAAAGGTCTTTCTTTCTTTAACCTTTACTTTAGATAAATTAGTGTCTGGTTGTGAATTTAATGAATCAAGATTCAAGTTAATCAATAGCTTGACATCTGATTCTCATTGCGACAATCGTGTTGTTACGCGTTGAGCCATTGTTTTTGTTCGTAAACAAACTTTTTTGGTTTTCCTTGAATGTGTGGCTTGCATTTACATCTGCTTCCTGTATTTCATTTACATTGCATTGTATCGGTTCTCCGGCTCATCCTGTGCTCTGTTGCTGTCAGAAATCACGCCGAACACCCACTGATTCAATACCAGATCAAGTGCTCAAAGAAGAAAGGCAGATCAATATAAAAGAATCGATCAAATCGACAATGAGCTCGAGGGGTTACGCAGTGACATTATCCAGATTACGAAAGTCCTTCAAGTAATAAGAGCAAAAATGGACTCATAGACTATAGTAGTGTATGAGATCAATACAACAACGACAAATCCTCCTCTAATAGTGACCTCAACCACTGAACATACGTTTGGTATCGCCCGGGATTTTATGCCACCATTCAGTAATGCCCAACAATTCAACCTTCAGCAGACTGTTTCGTTAATGACGAAAATCCAAAATCCTATCTACACTCAGGCAGGTGCTCAGGCACAGGTCGGACCGATCTTCAACAATCATCAGCAGATATATGATATACTCGACGGGTCCGAGGTCGAAGATGAGAAACATGAAAAATTAAGGGTTGAGACGGATATAATGGCAAGACGGATGAGGGCCATAGAAGGAAACAATGTCTTTGGTTCCGATGCTAAACACATGTGCCTGGTTTCGGGTTTGGTACTTCCTCCTAAATTCACAATGCCCACATTTGAAAGATACGAAGGAGTGACCTGCCCAAAGGTTCACTTGATCATGTATTGTCGGTGTATGGCTGCACACATTGAAAACGACAAGTTGTTAATACATTGCTTCCAGAACAGTCTCAAGGGTGCCTCCGCCAAATGGTACCTAAGCCTAGATCAGTCAAATATCCATTACTTCCAAGACTTCTCCGACACACTCATTCAACAATACAAGTACAATATAGACTTGGTGTTGCATCGTCGTCAGCTCCTCAACATGACACATAAGAGTTCAGAATCCTTCAAAGAGTATGCACAGAGATGGCGCAAAACTGCTGCTCAAGTGGAACCTCCCCTAACAGAAAAAGAGTTGGCTGATTGGTTCGTAGATACAGTTAGGCCCGAAATTCTATGAAAGGATGATTAGTAGCGTCACAGCTAACTTCTCTGATATTGTGGCCGTAGGTGTAAAATTGGAAGCAGGTTTAAAGAATGGTAAAGTAACAAGCTTAGCTAGTAGTTCCAGCACTAGCATAACGAAGAAGCCACCGAGCAGTTTTCATAAGAGAAAAGAAGGAGAGACCAATGTTGTGATGTGTGACAGGAGAGTTCAGAGCAAAAGAAACAGACTTGAGAGCACATATGATAGGATGTGATATGATCAATAGTTGACTGTTGGGAGTAGTTCTAACAAGTTTGATATATGATATAATCACTCTCAGTTGAGACCTCCTTGAGATAATTGATGGTATATGAGTAGTGTCGTAACTGCGAAAAAGGGTCGGCGGAAACAAGCAGAAGATTCGCCACTAAATGTTATTTATCTCAAAGAGAGGGAAAGGAAACGATCGAAGAAAACCTAAAAGAAAGGGAAAGACAAGGTCATCGCAACTAAATCTTGGGTTCGGGAGTCGGTTACACAAGTGGAAGGTCTACGTATTCCCTCGTGCAATAGGAAAGTCAGAGTCAACATAGTTCAAAAAACTACGGATGATGGGGGAAGGTTGCTCGCCAAGATATCGCCATCTTGTGCCTACGTATCCTCATCTGGTATGAGAAATCAGAGCAAACGTAGTTCGGGTAACTACAGGACAAGGTTGGTTAACAGTTTTTTATGAGCAATGTTAAGTCTCCATTCTAATAGTTAGGGACGATGCATGTTTGTGGTAGAACAGAAACGTAACATACTTTTTCTGAAAATGAGGTTTGAATACAATCCCGAAGGATGAAAAGGTTTGAATTTTGTTTGTGAGTTTTAAAAGAAGTGAGTTAAGTTAGTTTGAAACTCATGTTGCACTAAAGACTATGACATAAGAGCGAATGTGTTGCATATTGCCCAAAGGGCATGCGCTAAACACTCTAGACAATGTGAAGAGAGACCTCTCCACTTATCATTCCTCATGTACTTAAGGCTCGTAGCGTACAACACTTGTCATTCTTTATTAAATGTCTTAAAAGAGTTTGAGATGAGAAGAGAAGACACAAGGACTCTAAAGGGAACTGAGAACCCTAATGTTGTCATGCAAAGTGGTACTAAAGTTGGGATAAAAAGGGTACTACCTAATGTTATCATGCAAAGGATTGAAAGTCTAATGTCTCTCTTACTCCCATATTAAACAGAGGGACTAGGAATCCTACGGGATCATGTGAGCGAGCACAAGTAAACACATCACTTATCAATCACAAATGAAACAAAAGGTAAGACTTAAACAAGTCATGAAAGATGAGAAGGAACGAGAGAAGCAAATACACACAATCAAATGCCACAAACATCTTAAGAAGAATGATGCTAAACAAAGAACCAAAATCAAAGAAGTGAGGGAAGAAAGAGAGTGGGGCAGAAACCACATCATGATCATTTGAATCAAACCCCCACTCATGATTAAACAAAAGAAAACAACTCATCACTCCTCCAAAGAAGTTCAAGTATTCCACATTCTCAAAAAGAAACAATACATCACACAAAAACTTCAAGGACAAACATACATCCATCAAAGTCAGAAGAAAACTCAAGTGATGTGTATCAAATTCAAATTCAAGTTATCAAGCAAAGTCAAGGATGATCAAACTCAAATTGAAGTACCAAAGTCCAAGCAAAAGTCTCACTTCAAACACAAGTGGAAAAACATGATCGTACAAGACTTATGAGATAAGACACACATCCAAAAGACATCCAATATTGCAAGGAAGAACCTCCAACATGTTAACAAGAGCTAAAAAGATTCAATAGATCCTCAAGGGATCACACAAGATTATATCCCAAAACTAGGTCAAGACTTGCAAATACATACATAGTTGAAACACTTAAGTTTTGCAACATCAACCAAAAATAGAAACAAGCTTAGATAAAATCCAATTAAAATATAAAACTCAAGTTAAACCAATCCAAGATCAGTGTGGAAAAGGTCATGGCAAGAATTGCATCAAAGCACCACCAATTGTGCCAAACAAGACAAGGTATCCCACTTATCGAGCATCCATCGAGGGTCCAACAAGATCCAAAGAAAAACAACTAAGGAATGATCAACAAAACCTCAAACCAGACCTCAAATATACCTCAATCAAGCACCTAAGTGTGAGAGAAAAATTGGTCAAATGGGGTATTCAATTGAGGTCAAATATCAATCCTAAATCCAATGCACCAACCATAAAACCACTTCATAAATTAAATTGATTAAAAATACTAAAAATAAATGAAAAATAAAATAAAATAATGGAAAAATATCTCAACATCCTAAAATGTTAGAAATATATTTTTGGAGATTTTTGTGAAGATTAAAACTATTTTAAAATGAATTAAAAATGAAAATGCAAGAAAAAAGAAATAAAAAGAAAATAATATGAAAGAGGGGTGTGATAGTAAAACTGGTTGAACTGAAAACTCTTGAAACATGCAGCTGGGCCTCAAAATGGGAGGTGTGAATATCAATATTGCAAAGCCCAAAACAAAACAAACTCAGTTTTAATGAAACGACTCGTTTCATTAAAACAGGTGGCATGACACCTCAGAGTCAAAGCCCCACGCGTGCAAGTCAACAGGCCAAGTCAACTCACACCTCAACATATCGTCTTCCCCGGTGAGCTTCACCGGTGGAGTCTAACAACCACCATAAAAATGCAAACTCTTGGTACCATTTTGAAGGATTTTTTATGTAGATCATGAATCCATCCTTGGTTTTTCAAAAAGGTCCTTAAATCAACATGAAAACAAGCCATATAAATCTAACATCCAAACTAAAATTAACTCAAACAGCCATGAAAAGTATCCAAACATTGCCTACACGAGGTAGGTCTTCAGATGCAACCAGGATGAGCCTAAATGCGTGCCTAAAATGGAAGTTTCAGAGATTGAAAATTTACCTAACGAAGCAACTTCGTTGGTCCTTCAAACCTTGTGCAAGCTTCAATCTCAAGCTATTAATTTCTTCCTGATGCTTTTGTGATGATGAAACGAGAAAGATATGGAAGGAAAACTCAGTGAGAAATGAAATTCAAAGAGAGAGAAATGTTGTGTAATCTTTTATGGAAACCACTCTTTCATGCAGCTACTCAACCTCTGATGCATTAGGGTTTGTTTTCCACTTAAATATGAGGGCTTAGGGAGATTCATGCAGACCCATGTTGGATGATTCTCTTGATTTCAATATTTGGCCAAAAATACCAAAAATGGAGTACCCACGAGTTTGAGTGACTTGCTTCTCATTCATGGTCAGCAAATGGTACTAGAGGGTGTGTAAAAATAAATGGTGAAGGTTTGAGAAGTTGGAAACAATTTTACGTAAATTTTGAACAATTGCTTTTTATGGTATAAAATTTGAAAAATAACTTGAAATAATGGCTCATTCTTGCTCAATTTAGGTAAATACCTTATGTGGTCATGTGATGATGTTGGAATGGTACCAAAAGATCAAAAACAAATGCATTTGGTGACTTGAAATGGAAGGAAATCATACTAGGTCTAAAAAGTCAAGTTTTCATGCTCATTATGGTTTAATGGTATCATAATTCATCAAAAGCCATGGAATTTGAGATCAATATGAAGTTAAGGTCATATGACACAACTTTCATGTGGCAAGAATTTGGATTTGAGGTCTTGAAGTGGATGAAATTGGTCCTTGAAGTGAATGACCTAAAACTAGGTTTCCAAAATTTCCCTTGACATGGGAACACCATAACTAGAGCTTCACACATGGGAATGATGAGTTCTATCACTTTTTTGGAAAGCTAAGACAATTAGGAACAACTCTCATGTTTGTTGGAAAATGAGGAAGAGCTTGGATCCATGTGAAAAATTCCTTGGTTCAAAGCCAATCATACTTCAAAAAACGGGGTCATGGGTTTTCACTCTCCTTACTTATTGAAGAAGGCTACTTACCTGGCCAGGGAAGGTAGTATGGACGCATTCGAAGCAGTACTGGCTCTACTAATATATGGTTTTTTATTGTTCCCAGAGGTAGAAGAATTCGTCAATTCAACTGCCATCGCAATATTCTTGAATGGTAACCTGATGCCCACTTTGTTAGGTGACACTTATCATTCCATTCATCACATAACTCTTCAAGGTAGAGGAACTATCAATTATTGTAATCCTCTGCTATAAAGATGGTTTATCAATCATCTACCGAAGACAGATGCCTTCAGAGAAAATCCTAATGGTTGGAGATGGTCTCAAAGGATTATGTCTCTAACTCAAGCGGACATTCATTGGTATGATCCTGCCTACGACCAGGGAGTCTACATTAATAGTTGTGGTTCTTTCCCGAATGTACCACTATTGGGAGTACAAGGAGGGATCAACCACAATCCTGCCTTGGCCAGACGTCAGTTCGGATTCCCAATAAAGGATAAGCCTAAAAACATCCTTTCGGCTGGTTTCTTCTACTTTAACACCGAAGTAGAGGAAAGTTTAAGAAATAGTACAATTAATGCTTGGAAGAACATCCGAAGAAAAACCAAATCTGACCTTGGGAAGAGGAACTATGTAGCTTTTGAGCCATTCACTCTGTGGGTCCAGTCTAGAGCTCGTGATCTCAAGATGCCTTACCTTCTTGAGAAAAATATGCAGATTGTCATCGCGTCATCTTCAACCATTCCCATTGAAAATGTGGAAGAGTACCAAGAGGTTCTTGAAAGGACAAAGCTTGAGCGAGATACATGGGAAGACAAGTACCATACTCTTCATGCTGAGATGATAGGATTACAGAAAGAGTTACAAGACAAAGATGGGTTGGTTGGGTGGCTCGAAAGACGCCTAACCGACGAAGATGTGACAAAGGAGAATTTATTTTTCTCTAGCGTCAAACCCACGCAGAGTACCCATGAGTATTCGAACATCCCACCGGCTTCTGGCACTTGGAAAGGAATAGTGGACAAGCTGGTGATGGAGAATATTATACTAAAGAGACTGAAGAGGACACGCAGATAGGATTCTTGTCAGATTTCCTAACCATAGGACCTAAGTCTTCTCCTCTGATGTAGCCTCACATTTCTTGGGTTATATTTCAAAATTTGTAACTTTTCTCAACATAAATGAAAGAGAGTTTTGCTTTAACTATCTTATGAGTTTTGTAAAACCAGATGTGTCTTTGTTTTTCATTTTTCATTTTTGCTAACCATTCAAGGAGTTCAAAATTTGTTTCTTTTGCAGACGTTGTGATGGATCAGAGAAACATGATTACATTCCCTAGCCCAAGGATAGATAACCTAAGGATTTTAAGGAGCCTCGTAAGGAATCCTACTGCTTTCATAGCCAAATATGGGGATCTGTTATCTCTGTTAGATACACAAGTAAACGAAGAAATGCTGCAAGCTCTCGTGAAGTTTTACGACTAATTGTACCATTGCTTCACATTCCCAGACTTTCAGCTATTACCAACCTTGGAAGAATACTTCGAGTATCTGAAAATCCCTATGACTTTCACACCCAACTATAGAAGGGAAAAGAAACCAAACATAAGATATGTGGTTGAAGCTCTTCAGCTAGAGCCCACTGACCTTCAAATCCAGCTGGATAATAGGGGTAGATTCACCTTGATGGAGACAAGACCATTCATGGAGAGAGCTGAGTTCTATTATGACCAAGGGGATTTAGAAATCTTTGAAGCCATATTGGCTTTCTTGGTTTACGGCTTATACCTGTTTCCCAGTGCACCTGAGTTCATCATCCTGGAAGCCATCAAGATGTTCATCGTCAGAAACCCATTTCCCACTCTTTTGGCTGAAACTTACTACATTATTCACTGGTGGAAAGTGTTCAATCTCGGATGATTCTCCTGATGTACAACACTCCTCAGGAAGTGGTTTATATGCCTTGAAGTGTTTGGAAAGGTCTTGAAATGTATAGAGATGTCTAGAATATTCCACACAATGCTATAACCAAGTAGACCCCAAAATAGTAGAGTGCAAGTTGTTCTCATGAAAATGCAGCAAAATTTTCATTTTTACAAGGGTTATCTATTAACTTATTTGCACTGGCAAATGGTTAATCGATTAACCAGGTCAAATTTTGCCCAATTTTCCTGAAGAATGGTGCTATGGCCACGACTCTGATTTTTGAACTATTGTTTTGATGAATAGGTATAGAAACCCTTGTTTTTTATGTTTGTGATGATGATGTGATATTTTTGTGAGGTTATAACTAATTGGACTTAGAAAATTTGAATATTTCTACAACAAAACCATAGAGAAAAAGTGTGAATGCGTATGCTAGCGTTGCGAATGCACATGCTTATGCAAAAGGCAAAAGGGAGGTCAAATTTCGAGTTACGACACTATGATGTAAAAGATGATGAATATGTTGAATGAAGTGGATTACATGCATGTTTGATGTTTATGCTTGTTTTGTGAAGAATGTGATGGTTATTTACATGAATGATGATGAAATTTGAGTAACTGCTGTTGTGATTACTATGTTGATGTGAGTCGTGCATTCATGGCATATGTTAGGACTTCGATCCAATGGTGATGTTAGGACATTGGTCCAGTGGTGGCCCCAATCCCATTGTGTGGATTGGGTGTGTTTTATGATGTGCTCCGGTTTCAAGTGAGAATTGATCCTATGGTGGAGATCTTTAGTGGGAGATGACCAAGTGTTCATCAAAGATGTTTGGTATCACATGCATGAGTCATTGTTGTTGCATTTTATGTTATGTGACATTGCATAATTATGAATAGAATAAGTTTTAATGATATGGTGACATAAGTGATGTTTTGGTGACAATGATTGATTGATAATGTATTGATGTTGCAAACAAATTAATGATGTGAAAGTGTGAGTACATATGTGTGATGAAAAGTAATAGATGATTTCGCGATATTATTTCTATATCTGCTTTATCTATTCCTTATATTTTTTGTAATGACATGTGATTACTCATCCTTTATGCTTGGAAATGTTGCCTCTATATGTGGGTAACTTGCAGGTAATCAAGAATAGTCGTAGGAGTTCAAAGATAGCTTGGAGTTTTTGTTATTTCTGTTAGTAGTAGAGGTTTCTTGCTCTGATATGTAACATCGCATGGGGAACGCTTGGGTTGAAGTTTATGTTATTTTCGTTAGACTTATTCTATGAGTTTTCTATATGATTAGATTTTATTTGAAGATGTAACTTTTGATAATGACGCTATTTTGAGATTATGATTCTGCTGTGAAGTCTGAACTAATTTGTTGATGATAGCGAATAAGTAATTACTATAAATGTTTTGAAAACCCATGTTACGGAGCAGGATTTTGTATTTAAGATGTTTTGTTAGGACAGTGTGGCACCCTTATTGGTGCAATGTGTTAAATTATCTATTAATTTATTCATGAAATATTTGTGGGCTAGAAGGGTGTTACATGCTTGACTTGGAGCAATTTTGGGATGAGTGACCTTTTGGGAAGTTTCCCGGAAAGTGTGCGAGTAAGGACAATGTATGCTGAAAAGACCCGTGTTGGATTGTGGGGTCAGTCGATATTCTTGAAACCAGTTTAGGGTGTTACAAATGGTATCATAGCCAAACCTCTCCCATTTGATGTGTTTCGGGGACGAAATAAGCGGAAGTTGGTGGGCATGTAACACCTGAGGCCGAAGAGGGCGAAGAGTGGTTACATGTAACACCTGAGGGCGATGGAGTGGTTGTCGGTGCACGAGGCATGACAATGAGACACTTCTAACAGCTTCTATGGAAAAAGCGAATTCACATAGGAATGAGAGGGATCTTGAGGCTGTGCAGATATGGGACTACATGGTTGAACAAAGGCTTATAAGGATTAATTGGTATTACCTATACCAACAAGATGCATCATCTTTTTGGTAGCCCGTTTCATAAGAACTCCACAGTTAAGCGTGCTTGACTTGGAGCAATTTTGGGATAGGTGACCTTCTAGGAAGTTTCTCGGAAAGTGTGTGAGTGATGACAAAGCATGATGAAAAGACCCCTGTTGGTTTGTGGGATCAATCGATAATCCTGAAAGAAGTTTGGGGTGTTACAAATGGTATCAGAGTCAGGCCTCTCCTAGTACGACGTGGTTCGAGGATAAACCAAGCGGAAGTTGATGGGTATGTAACACCCCAGGCCGAAGAGGGAGGATATTGTTTACATGTAACACCTGAGGGCGAGGGAGTGGTTGTCGATGCACAAGGCATGACAATGAGACACCCCTAGCGAATTTCCATCAGAATGAGAGGGATCTTGAGGCTATGCAGGTATGAGACTACATGGTGAATTAGATGATGATCAATCTCGAAAATTAAAGTAAACATCCAAGGATCATAATTTGGGAAAATTAGGGTTTCTTAATTATTTCTAAGTCATGAAATTGCATGAGTTTTACCCTACTTCCCAAGTCCATAACTTCCTCCTCAAACAACCATTTTCTTTGCTCCAAAGACCAAATGGAAGATCTTATTTCACACTCCAACTTAGTCCTAGGGGATGATTTCCAAAAAGTGCATGAAAAAAGAGATATGAGGTCATGAAGTGGAGGATCCATTTGCTTTTGAACAAGAACACTTAGAAAAGTTTTCAACATGTTCTGACTATGTCAGATAGCTGACATTATGGGCATTTTTCACCATGATCCCAATTGAGTCAAGAAAAGTGGTCAACATGAAAGTTGTAGAGGATGTTTCAAGCTTTCCAAAGAGTCCAAGAGAAAATATTTAACTTACTTAGCCATGAAGTTATTATTTTTAGAAGAGGCATTGATGAAGTTGAATGCAAGACAAATGTTTTATCAAACAAGTTTAAGATCACTTTTGATCATTTTGCAAGCTGTATATCTGCATAAGATCAACACAAATCTGGTTGTATCCCATGAGATCTTCAAGATAGTACCAAATTTTTTAAAGTTCTATCTCTTTGCATAGTGGCAAAACCCATCCTAATGCATGAACTTAAGTTTTGTTTTGGTGCATTAAGTGAAATGCCAATTAGTCAAGAAACTTATCCACCAAGTCAAGACTTTGGTTTAAGCATTAAGACTAAGTTGCAATCTGAATGATGATAGTCCAAATGGTCAAAATTTTGATCATGCTTAGAAAGAAAGCTACTTGTACCTTGGTATTCAAGTTAAGAAACATGTCATTAACCATTGGATAATAGGATGGATCTTGATCCAAAACTTTTCCTCCAAAACTAATTTGTTTTTCTATAAATAAAGATCATTTCTGATCAATTAGGAAGACAACAATACACCAAAATATTGTCAAGAGCTATCCATATCAAAATCACTTATTATTGCAAAATTTTAAAATCCATCAAAAGTGAAAACTTGAATTTCACAAACTAGTCATAAACCTTCATTCTAACACTTCAAACGCATCTCATACCTCTTACCTAAGCTTCTAAAACACTATGCACATCACCAAACCATCCATAACCAGAAGTTTCATTTTCATATCATCATTGTTGCACAAATTGCAAGAACTTTCTAATTCTTCATTGGAATCACTTTCCATTCAATCTAAGCATCCAAACACCTTCTGTACACTTAATAAAAGTGATCCAAACCTTCAAAACCATTCTATAACTACTCAAACACATCCCCATATCTCACTTTCTTCCAACTGCATATTGATTCTGATTGAAATTTCTAGAGGATCTCATCTTAATTCAACCATTTCAACACATCCCTTGGAGGTCAAGGAAGCTTTTAGGATCATCATGCTTCTGTAACAACTCCAAAGCCAAACTCAATTTTCACTTTTGAAGGTAAGTTTCTCTTTCTCAAACTTTATGATTCATCCATCATTCTTGATCATTTGAGTTACAAACCTGTTTGTAATGATGCAAGGATTATTTTCCACATGTTACTTGATATGTATCTGTAGCATACAGAATTTCATAGTTGATTTTCAGTTTTAGGGTTTTTTATGTTTCTACGTGATCATTTAAAATCTAGGCAATATAAATCAAATTAAATTACACCATTGAATTCCTAAAAAAAATTCTAAGCAAGTTTGATGTTCACATCTTTCAATTTCATTGAGAAACAAAGAAGTTAGCATGTTGAAAATAATGGAAATGGTGGTAATGTCGTGGGAAAAAGATGATGATGCCATGGCACGCAAATTAATTTTTTTAAATAATTTTTTAATATATTATTTATTAGTTGCAACTTAATACTTGAATTGGTATTGTGTTGTGTTGGTAGAAGGGTTGGTTTTAAGATGTTTGTAAGTACAAAGTCTGAGGTTCGAATCCCCCTCGCCCCAAACTTTTGTAGTTTTATTTATTTTTTTTACAATTTTTCACTTGAAAGCTTAATATATTATGTTGTGCATGTAGTATGTAGACACCACATAGAGGTGGCCCACCAAAAACACCTTAAAACCATAAGGGCGCAGGTTCAATCCTTGTGGCCAACATCCCTTATATTTTTACCATTCATTTTCATGCTATTTTTCTCATTTTTCTCCTAACCATTTATATATGCAAAATTAATTATTTTTAAATGATTTTTGGAACACTTGTCATTTATCCTCTCTATTATGAGAATACATCAAAAAATAAGAAAAATAATACTTATTTTATATATTTTTGTGTAGTTGAAAACATGTACCTTTTATGTATTTTAAAATCTTTTAATGGTGTTCTTTAGATTATTTCTTTTATCTAATTGAACGTATGTGCTTATGTGGTTATAGTATGTTTTGTTTAAGTCTTGTCAATAACTTGTACCACGCTTAAGTTCCCTTTTCTTTAGAAAAAGCTTTGATTAAATAAGTTTTTAAAGTAGTACCTTTAGGGTTTAGTCTTGCCTAAACCTTTAAAGTGTCTTGATATATGAGTAGGGCTTCCATTTAAGTTTGGATTCCCTTAGCTCTTGATTCAACCATATTTAGATATCTTGTTCATGAGTTCACTTTGTTAATATGTGAAATTGTTAACATGTTCAAGTATTTCCTTCATAAGCTTCCACAATGTCAAGCATGCCTATTTATCTTATGCCTTGTCTGTTATGAAATGTCTTGATACCATGCTTAATCACATTTGTATATTCACTTTATTTTTGGTGTTATACTTGTTGAAGCCTGCTAAATTTTGTTTCGATAAGTTTCTCTTGACATTAATGTTTATATACACCATTATCTAAACCCTAATTCAACCTTATGACTTTTAAACCATTTTTGTCTACAAACCTTTAACCTTCCCAAGAGATAGCCATTAATCTCTTGTAACTTTTTAACCCTTCCTTCAAAAATTGCCATAGAGATAGCTATCAATATCTTCTCCCTTTGCCACTTTTGGCTTTACATTTGCAATCAACCTTATCATAGAGATAGCCATTAATCTCTCCTCCATTTACAAACTTTTAACTCTTCATTCAAATCCTTTCACAAGAGATGGCCATTAATCTCTTCACATTTACAATCAATTCTCACAAGATTTTCTTTCAAGCTTTTCCCCTTCGTTGTCTTGGTTCTTAGAACCATAATCTCAAGGGTATACAAGCCTTATTTCTTCATGCCTCTCAAGACTTCCTTCGACCCCTTCATGACTCTTATAATACTTTTCTCTCCTTAAAAAACATATCCCTTCATGTTGAATTCACCGAGAGTGTCATACCCCAAATTTTGACCCTTAGATTTTCATTATCATTTTAGGATCATACTCATGTGATTATCTAACCCTAACCCAGTTCAAGTTTTTTTCTTTGTTTAAGATGCAGATGAATTAGGGTTTCGCGCGGTTAAAATCGAAACTGTGAGGTTTGATCAATCAATGTTTGAAGGGATTAAATCATGAAACAAGTTCAAGGATGCTTTTTGATGTCAAATGTGAAAACAATTTGAGGTTGTACCCCAGAATCAAGAACAGTGCAGTGTGGAGCCCCGATTAGGGTTTTTGACTGATAAAAAGTCAATTGTGGTTTGACTTTTGTGATGGGAGGTGTTTTAATGAGGAAATTGTGGAACATGAAATTCATATGGCTAAATGAAGTCCATTCAAGAAGTTTTAAAGTCTCGAGAGGTCCAGAACGTCCACAGACGACTGGTATTCACCGATCGATCGCGCCGGCGACGAAAAATCGACTTTTCAAATTTAAGGAATGAGACTTCAAGATGTGAAGCAAAAATGTTCCATATGTCAATATAAGCTTTCTCATGAAATTTCATGGTCATTTGATCAAGGATGAAGGAATAATCGAGAAAATCGGGAATTAGGGTTTCAAAAGGGGCTAAACCCTAACTCCTTAACCACACACTCAATTGAGTTGGTTCCAAGCTCATTGGAAAGCTCTTGACAAGTCATACAAAAGTCCCATACTAGTCCACAACCAGAAAATGCATACTTTTTGAGATAGAAGCAAAAACATTCCTAGAAGGGAAAATAACTTAGAAAATTTCTAAGTTATTTTCACTTTAAAAGCTTGTGTGCAGCCAACTTTGAGGGGACTTTTCACCTAGTTCCAATTGGAGTTTGATTCCTTGACAAACATGAATGTTTTAGAGCTATGTGAGGGCTTTCTAAATTGTACTAGAACATCTCAAGAGGAGTTATGAGCAGAAAGTTACATAGGTGCAAAGTTGGAGGTTTCACATGTTAAGTCCCACATTGGCTGAATTTTCAAAATGACTTACTTCACTAAATCTGCCAAAATTTCTTGATTCAACTTGTTGTATGTGATATATCAGATGTGTGTAGCATGAAGCAAGAGCAAGTTGTGGAGAAATATCACAAAATCAAAGGATTGAGTTCATTGCCATACAAGTGGGCAAGTGGACAATTTGAATTTTCCAAGCATGAGGTGTAAAGTTAAAGGCTGTACCAGCCCCTTTCCTATGATCTATAGCCTGCTACAAACATCAGAAATCATTAAGGGACTTTGAAAAAAATGGTCTTGTAGCATAACAAGTGGAAAACCCTTCAAGGGAGGTTTGTTTCAAAAAATCTCAAAGCTTGCTTCATGGTGAAGAAAGGTCTCTAGCAAGCACCTCAATCTATTTCTCTATAAAAGGAGGACTCATTCACCTCATTTCAAACACAATTCATCTGATAGAAACTACAAAGAAGTTCTGTTACCACAATTCCTTGACCTTGCTTCAAATTCTACAAAACACCAAAGTTCATAAAAACACTCAAAATGGCCATGAAGTGAAATCTGCCCAGATTCATTTCTACCCTTTCCACCACTCCCAAAACCATCCATACACCTTCTAAATAACATATAGAAGGTGTATAATCCATTAAACCACCAAGGAACCTCAAAAATCAAAAAGTCAACTTGTTCACCAAGTTACTTTGACCAAAAGCTACCAAATTCACTAATTCTTGTTCCAAGAACTTTGTTGAGGTTTTAATCATTCATACACCACACCTACATCATTCCTCAACTGTCCAAAGGATTGAGAATCATTGGTGAGGCCTATTTCTCAAACTGTCACAAGGTTGGTATTTTGCTTCAAAAGGAAGAAAGGTTCAAAACAAGGAGGTGATTGAAGATTCTCTGGTTTTCTTGTTCCTTTTGCTTGCTTGAAGTTGTCTACAAGAGGTATGTGCATTGAATTCATCTCATTCATCATTATACCATAAGGACAATTTTTGAAGTTTTGACATAAAGCTTGCTTTGCTATTGTTTTGTGCTCACATGCCAAACTTTACCTTAATGTGTTTAGGCCTGATTTTTGAGTATGATCATACTTAGTTTCATGTTTCTGAGGTGTGTGGATGTTTTATTTAAGTTGTTTATACCTGTTGTGGTTTTTCATGTTCAATGTGTATCATTTGCATCAAGATGCCATCCCTATGTCACTTTCTGATTTGGAAGCATTGAGTCTGCATTTTTAGCATAGAGACATCTTTTAGCATATATGTGGTGTGTGTGTGTCATTGTTGTGGCATGAATCTTATCATTTTGAAAAAACACCTACTGCACTTTCAAAACAGCTTTTGCATAACCATCAAACATGTCAAATTCTGCCTTGCTCAGTTTATGCCAAATTGTGAATTATAGAAACATCAATAAGCTTGTTTATAACTTGTGTGCAATGAGTGTTTGCTGTGAATATGCTCAGAATTTGCTTTGAGCTCCCTTATGCATTTCAACATGCCAAATTGCAATGGATGATCCATTTTCATTACAACTTGTTTTGTAACTGATCCATGTGCCTAGAATCACTTGTTAACATGTATATAGTTTGTGTGTTGTGTTCGATTGGTCTGAATATGCATAGAACCTGTTTTGATCTCCAACTTGCATCTCAATATGTCATTTTGCATCTAATAGGTCATTCTCATTCCAACTATTTTGTGACTGATCCATGTATTTGAAATCATCCATCAACATGTTTAAAGTTTGTGTGCACAACTTGATTGATCTACTTATACTCCAAGCCTGTTTTGAACACCATCATGCATTTCACTCATGCCATGTTGCCACCACTTTAATATCCAATCTCTGTCTTGTATGTTGATGTCATGCTTAAAAACTATATGAAAATTATTTTTGTCACTTTTTACACTAAACTTCCACCAGTGGAAGTTACTTTAAAAACTGTATGAAAATGATTTTTGTCACTTTTTACACTAAACTTCCACCAGTGGAAGTTACTTTAAAAACTGTATGAAAATGATTTTTGTCACTTTTTATACTAAACTTCCACCATTGGAAGTTACTTTAAAAACTGTATGAAAATGATTTTTGTCACTTTTTACACTAAACTTCCACTAGTGGAAGTTACCTTTAAAATCTGTCTGAAAATACTTTTGATCTTGAAAAAGAAAAACTGTGGCTCAACATCATAAGAAGCAGGTATGTACTTGGTCTTTGAAATCATATTCTGTTGGTGATCACTTTGTGTTGGTTTAACCATGTTCATGATAACAACTCAATTACCATCATTTCACTCTAATGTGCTTTAAACCAAATTCCTGTTAGAACTTATTCAGTAAAACATAGCAAACATGTGCAGACCTGTATTGGTCTTAGGTTCACACTCTTTTACTTTCTTGGAAGTAGCATATGACCAATTCCCATCAACTTGCAAAACACACACTCATAATGCACATGAGCACGCAATGAGCATTTTGAAAACCAAAACACCACACAGTCATCACAGTCCTTTAATTTTCAACCAAACACACTCACTATCATGTAATACAGGTGTATGAAAGTTTGTTTTGATCAATATTGCTTTGAAACTGAGATACCTCAACTCATGCATATCACCTATGTCACTTTTTGCAAATTACATATGACTTATCATGACAGTTCAGTTCTAACCACAAAGATGATTTAGGCTCATTCATTTCCACTTACCTGTGAAGTGTATGAGGCTGCCTACATGAAAATGCATCTTCAAGCTATGTTTGGTACTTGGCATGTCAGTTTACATTTCTGCTTGTTTTGAGCCACCACTTGTGTTTAGTCTTCTCTGCCAGCATATATGTAATGTGTGTAGGTGCACTGCTTAATTTAATTGTGCCTCCAAAACTATTTTGAATACAATATTGCATCTCATCAAGGCAAAAAGTGTAACTGCTATACCAGTTTTTACACAAACCATTTTTGCATCCAAATTCATTTTGAAACATCTTATATTCATCATTTAGGATGTGTTTGCGTGATCCTTTGATAGTTAAACCAACTGTCACAAACTTTTCATCTCAAAATGCTTGTTTTTCATTAAATCTTGCATTCAACATGACATTTTTGTACTCTGTGGACATAGGACATATTTGAGGATTCAGAGTCACTCTATATGACATATGTGGTTTGTGTGCATTGCTGTTCTAGTTTGAAAAGAGTGTTATCTTGACATTTACATGAAATTGCATCTTTACACTTAAAATACAAGTGCTATCGAATTTTTCAGCACAATGAGAATTTTCAAAAACTAAAACCACCATCCTCTTCCTCATTCAATTCTACCCCAAATCTATATAAAGTTTGTAAAAAATGGTTAAGTATTGAGAGAGATATGATAGGTTTTGCAAAATCATCAAGTTGTTTTATTTTTGCCCAGAAAATTCAAGAAGGCTCATATTATATATTTATGGTTGTGTTTTAAACAATGGATGTATGGCCACCCCAGTGGTAGAGACTTGCGCGCACACTTACCTTTCACATGCCTGACCTGGGTTCGATCCGTGTGGAGATCAAAACCCTTTTGCTATTTTTTCCATTTTTCACACAAACTTCAAAAAATCATATCTCTCTCAATTTTAATCATTTTTAACCCATTCTGTTTTCATTGTGTTCATTTCAATGTGTACTTTAATGTCATGTTTTTATTTTTCATGTTTGACCAATTTTTCATCATGTTTGACCCTGTGCAAATTGTGATTTTACAGTGTAAACCCTAACTGTTGCAGATGAATTTTTATGTGGTTCCACTTGGATTTGTTTGTGGAATTTGTTTGTTTTCATGTCCATACATGTTAGTTAACATGCTAGGATTTTTGTTTTGAGTTGTAACCATGTTCATCTCATCCCCCTGTTGACTGTATTGGAATGCGATCTGTCGTCACAGTTCTCGTTATTTTTTCATCTGCTTTGATTGTGATCATTGCATTTTCATCCTTATCAATTTCATGTGCTCATTTAATGGTTGTCACCATGAACCCATGATACTTTCCTCCTAAATTACGAGGTTAAACTGATTTATCTGTACATAATTTGCTTGTACATAACAACAAACTTCCTTTTCACACGAGTCGCTGTACTCACTTTTAACTGTCCCGCCGAGGACATTCTCCCCTTTTATCCTAGCCTTAGGATTTGAGTCGTCGCACTCATGTTTACCGTCTCGCCGTGGACATCCTTTATCATAACAATCTTAACTTAGAAGAGGAGTCGCCGAACTCCATGTAAGTACTTCACTATGAATACTTACTTCCCTTTGGGAACCTTGACCACAGCCAAGAGATCATCATCCCTAGATAGGGGAACTACGATTGCTCTGATTCCATTCCCGTCCGGATACGTAGGCACGAGATGCGATGTCTTCGCGAGCAAATTTTGTACATACCTTTTCCCTTAGCACTTTTCCCTTAGCAAACAAACTTTAGCAAACACAAATACTAACAAGAGGTTCCTGTAGAGTACTACAGATACTTAGGATGCTAACACCTTCCCTAGGTATAACCAACCCCCGAACCTTTAGATCTCTCTTTGCTCAGCTTTAGGCCTTGCCTTTTGCTTTGCATTCTTATAGGTTTTTCTTTCTTTAAACCTTTCCTTTTTGGATAAATTAAAGTCCGGTTGTAAATGAATTAAGATTCAAGTTAATCAATAACTTGGTATCCAGATTTTACTGCAACAAAGAGAAATCAAATTTCTCTTCAAATCAGGTACATACCTGACTTTAGTCAATAAACGTATTGACTCATCATGGAGCTTGAATCTCACAGATTCAATACCTGCAATTTTGCAAGATTTATTGTTTCCTAGCAGCACTGATCCACCATCTTGATCACATAGTTCCTCGAACAATTCTCTGTTTGGAGTCATGTGCCAAGTGCAACCTGAATTCATAATCCACTCTTTTCTTGAGTCGCCACTTGAAACCACAAGAACATCAGATGAGTCAAAGTCATCTTGAACAATGGTTGTGTTACCATTATCCTTACCTCCATGATCTTCCAGGCGTTCAGGGTACACCTTTCTTGTGTGACCCTCCTTCTTACAGTGATAACATCGAATACTAGATGTTTTGCCACTATAAGACTTATGCTAAGTTTTACCTTTCTTCTTGTCGAACTTACCATCTTTTTGCAAGAATTTTCCCTTAACGACCAAACCTTTGCCCACCGTTGAGGGTTTATGTTCCTTTCGTTCAAGTCCTTAGAATACAAGGCTGATTAAACTTCTTCAAAGCTCAGGGGATCCATTCCATACAAGATATTTTCTTTGAAGTGAGCATGTGTTATGGGCAAAGCACACAACAACAACAGTGTTTGATCTTCATCATTGATCTCCGCATCAATATTTTTAAGATCAAGAATTATCTTGTTGAACGTATCCAACTGCTCGGCCAACACTTTGTCTTCACTCATCTTGAATGAATACAAAGTTTGCTTCAGGTAGAGTCGATTCACCAGAGATTTGGTCATGTACAAACTTTCAAGTTTCTGCCATAACCCCGATGTTGTAGTCTCCTTTGATACCTGTCAAAGAACCTTATCACCAAGGCTCAACAATATTGCACTGTGGGCTTTCTCAATCATGGTCGTCTTTTATTTTGTCGTTAACGCAACATCCATGGCTGCCTCTCCCTTCAATGCTTCCAAAAAACCGTGTTGAACTAGTAGGGTTTTCATCTTCAAGCACCACAGACCAAAGTCGTTCACTCCGGTGAACTTTTCAATCTCACACTTTGTTGAAGGCATATTCTCCATGCTCACCACATCAATTTGTTATGAATAGAATGCATTAGAACAAAATATACACGGTTTCTTTATAAACAAGAAACACAAAAGAGTTAGGGTTAACAAAGAAAACAAGGGAAAACAACAAAGATTGGTTATAAACTATTATTCTTTCCTTTATTTATCAAACAAGATTACAAGTATACAAGAATAACAAATAACCTCTCTCTCTTAAATTAGGATTTTATCTTCCTATTTTTCCTTATGCAAGTTGAGAGACTAGCATGTTATTTATAAGAAAACTAACACACTAACCTAATGGGCTTTTTAACAATTACCCATTACAAATTAACTTAGGGTACAAGCTAACTTAAACAATTTTGCTTACAAGAAAGATCCAATTCAACATGCTAACAATCCTAGCAATATTGACTAATGCATGTTAGAACAAACTTCGACTACAACACATATTACTCGCGAACAGACTTCGACCATTTTAGAGTTCGATCCAATATCTCACACTTTTCATTCGTAATGCAACTTTGCTCGATCCGCACCTGGTCCAAATAAAAAAAGAAGCACATATCATCCATTGGACGTGTGACTCAAGGAGGGGTTTAGTTCTTGAATACCAAATCATGTTTTAGTAGACTATCAAGACACTCTCTATATGGATTTGTATTTTACCACCTTTTGACATAATGAAAAGATTCACACAGGGCTCAGTCTCTGCATACTCGTGATTGAACTTTTGTTCATCATTACTTGGAAATGGTGATATATCCATTCCAACATCAATGTATATTAATCAGTAAAAAATATCGTATACTAATTAATTTAGAATAGTTAATTAACTAATTACATAAAAGTGTAATATGAAAATGTGTCATATATCCTTCTAGTTGCATCGTCTTATTTTTTTCATAATATTTAGCTTCTATTCATAAAATCAATGTTGTTGTCCCTAGAGCATATTCATCCACTATCTTTTAATCTCTAAAAAAATTGGTGATATTCAATGTGAGTTTAGGTGGCTCTCTTGTTAGTGAAAATGGCAAAGCCTACCGAAAATAAGAGATACACTGTGATGATAAATTGTTTGCACACGCGAGCCTTCACATTATTACCCTCTTTTGTGACACTTACAACTAACATATTCTTGTCAAACTAATCTTTAAAGAAGTTTAATCGAGCATGATCCCCCATAATAACATGAATGATATTAGTGAACCAATCTTCTTATAGAGTCAGCAGAGCTATGATCTTCTTCCCATTATTGATACATTTCATGGACCTATCATGTGACTTGAAAAATAATGATTAATTAGAATCAACATAAAATAGTAACTGAACATAATGTAATACATCGAAGACATAACATACATCTCTTTATCAGATATCTATGACCATGTATTCCTCGTAGTAACACAATACTTAAGTGTCATTCTAACATCCTAGATATACCTTTGGCCGACACATGCACTTAAGGCACCTCCATCTCAGAAAACTTTCAGCCTAATGGACCTGAGGTTGAAGTTGTGGATTGGACGATCTAATTCTATCACCACATATGTTACACGAACATTTGGGCCTAGCAAACGTAGTAACAAAGTATTTAATTTCTCTAGTACGAGTCATTAACATGTTGTTCATGTTCATTACTAACAAAAATAATAACTAATCAAACTTATTGACAAAAAAAAAGCATAAACCTAAAATCTACACTTTGTACTATCATGATTCAAATTATAAAATATGAAGACATATTTGAAAATGAGTTTGGTTTCTATAATTCGTAAATAAGCACGAGGCGTGCTTGAATTCTACAATCTGGACAATATCAATAACTCAAAAAATGCAATGAATAAATTTTGTAATCAATTAAGAGTGTACTAACATATTTAAAAATATATTTAAAAAATAAGGGTTTATTCGAATAAGGTTTAGTCTAAAATAAAATAATATTTGATAGTTCAAATTTCAATATTAAGGGGTGTGAAAAATGAACTGCTAAAGAGTGGGAAGACAAGTAAGATTTCTTTATTTGGTTAAAGAAGAATTTTATATTCTAAAATCTATATAACATTTCGCGGAACAACTTCTCTACCTATCATAAAAAATTGTTTAGTGTACTTCAACCAATCACAAAATAGTACTTAAATTTTATATATAATTATTTATTAAATAGTGTAACTTTTTATTATCTTCAAAACATTTTACACTAAGTATAACTTTACCCAACTTTTTGAGTTGGGCAAATAAGAATTCACCAACATTGTCATTTCCAAAGGCTTTTCTAAATATCAAAAGGTAAGAGAAAATGAAATCACTTATTTTTAGTTAAGATTCGGATTGTCATGGATTGGACTCCAATATCAATTTAGAGCCCAAGCCCATACATATGGAAGCCCAAATTTTCAGCCTAGTAGACTAGCTGATCTAGTTGATATTATTAATTTGTTTATTTGATAGTTGATATCACTCATGTTATTCTCTAAAATGAACTAGTCACTTTACAAGTCAAATTTTAGTTTCTTTTCAGTCAAAATCTGGTTTAATACCAAACTTCATTATTCAAAAAGTCATGTGAGTAGTGAAATAAAAGAACTGACATAACCATTATTATTGATAATCACATAAACATGAGATTATGAGATGAAACTATATCTATAATTATGATATAGTAAATGAAAAGAAGGTATATTATATCCCATGCATGCAATGCAAATAGGTAGCCCCATTGAAGCAGGTGAAAGTAATAAGTAACGTACTGCTATCTATCTTAAAAAGCTGTCATCATGGTTCACTGAACAGAACTCCAGTATTCAATTTCATCATGTTTTCTTCAAGTTTATCCGACCAACCACGTGAACAACATAACTCATTTACATCACGTGTTTGTTTTCTTTTCACACATAAAAAACGTGAGGAAATACAATGAACGGTTCACAGTTCGCAGAGAGTTACTTTTAAGATCAGTTTTCAAAGGCTATAGATGTTACTGTCCTTGTTTCTTTATACGGTATAGCAGAATCCCATGACAAGTCTGTTGAGTCACCTTCCATACCCTTTGTTTGTATAACTCTTGTTAGGTTTCAACTTTGGTACATCATCAATGCTTTGTTTGCTTCTTATCACAAACTCTATCTTATAGTTTATTGTTTATGTATCTTCAACAATACACCATTATCAAAAACTAATTCCAACGTTAACTTTTCAATGTTTTACGACCGCATGCAACGATCCTAACGTTAAGTTTTCGATGTTTTACGACCGCATGCAACGATCCTAACGTTAAGTTTTTGATCTTTTACGACCGCATGCATGGTTTTAAATTGCAGTCACGGTTACGCTGAGGTTTCGAGATGATGATAATATTGGTGTGGAGATATTTATGAGGGACATGTGATGTGGTGAGATGAATTAATGATGACATAGTGCATGATGCATGTAAGCCTAGACAAAGAGTTAGGTTTTGGTCTGTTTTGAAAAGTTGCATGGCAGTACGTGGATCACATTGGGCTAATGAAAAAGTTGGTTTCAATTTTTAACAAAGATAGCATTGGTTGGTGTTGCCATGTGTCGATTTCTTGTGGCTTTAGTTAGGCCATTCATCAATGCATGTGCAATATGATCATCACCATATGAGTTTGGCAAGAAAACAATAAAAGTACTTATATATTAAGCTCTTATATATTACACAACATAAGCGATTAAGTTCACCAAACATGATCAAACTAGTTATATAAACAAACCTAATTAATAATATGTTTCTGCTTCATGGAAATTAAGCACTTAGGTTTATATATATATATATAAAAATATAATAATATGTAGAAAATTAAGCACTTGAATCTTAATTAATCTCCATTAAGTAATTGCAAAGACAAGAGATCTTCCATGCTCCAGTAGTTATTGTCATTGGTACAAGAACTTGATTGATCAGAGATTGTAGGAAACTGATGAGATGAAAATGGTTCCAAAATTCCTTGGTAAGAAGGTGGTGACATAATATTATTGCTGCTGGTGTCCATAGGTTCAGCTATGTTGGGAATTTGGCTAGAACTTCCTACTTGATTATTATTATTTTCATTACTGTCATTTATTTGAATATCAGAAGAACTCTGTTGTTGTTGCTGAGAGTTCTGTTGATCAGCTTGTTTGATATGCTTCTGAATCCTTGTCCTCCAATAGTTCTTTATCTCGTTATCGGTTCGTCCCGGCAGATGTTTCGCAATTTTCGACCACCTGCATTGGTGAATCATTAATTTGCCAAAGAAAATCTAAAATGTATAATCAATTACACTAACTAATTTTTAAGTCTCATCAGAAATTATTTTATTAATTATATTTTTTTAAATAATTTAATGATAATTAATTAAGGAGGCTAATGATGCATTTGTAATATTAAATAAAAAAATTTGTTTTGTAGAATGTGACTTAGGTAGTGAAATATCATGTATGTGATGGTGGGTGAGAGTAAGCACGTGTGTGCACACGTGTGAGAAGTAAAAACAAAAAATATGAGAAAAAAAACTTTAATAATTTAACTAAGATCATATAATTTTAAATTGCAATCTTAAAATTTTATCAATGATATTACAATTAAAATTGTTAGCATGCTAATCAACTATATATATTTTTTACTAAATTATCGCAAGTAACTTGAACTAGCTTTAACATTAAGTATAAAGTAAAATGTTTGTGTAATTTTTAAAGAGAAAAAATAACTTTAACTTTAACCGCAAAGTGAAATTTTTTGTAATTTATATTGAGAAAAAAGAAAAAATAAGAAGTTTTGAAAGTGGAGTATTTAAAGGTAGGAATGGCAGTGTATAAATTATTGAGAGGCTAAGAATAAAAGTGAGGTAATATTTTAAGAGTGAGTTATATATTATATATACAAAACTTGGATCTTTGTTGAGATATAGATAAGATAGTTGTTTTCCTTTGCTATATGGAGAAAAATAATGTATTTTGTTTGCAGAAGAACTTGTCCAAGATCAATAATATTTCAGATTTCTCAATGATTCATTCATGCATGCCTCAGGTAGAAACTATGGTTCACTTCAAACATCTCTTCTATTCTCTACGTATAATAAAGAGGTTTTTTTTTTGTTATTCATTTATGGATTTTGTAGAGTATTTTTCAACTCTTTCTTTTAATTTTTATTTGTGTTTATGCTAAAATAATTTAACTTCATTTTGTTCTTTTATTTTTTTATTTTTTATTATTTTGTACATGTGCGTCTCTGTTTTTTAAAAGAAGTAATATAGGCACGTGTGACATACATAACTTATTTTCTTTGTCCTAAAAAATATAATTAAAAAATAGTCATAAAAGGTATGTTTTTTATTTTTTATTTTTTTTGTTAATATGTTAAATTTTATATTTGAAAAGCTTGTTTGTTAATATTATCGTTGAATTAAGATTCAATTATTTGATTTTAAGTTTGATAATTTGCAATTCCAAAAAAAAATTATAAAAATGAGACGGTGAGATCTCAATTCGAATATTACAAATACAGTGAGTGTTCCGATTTTGACTGTATATTTAAGACTTTCCTCAGTCAAAACTCTCAAATTTACAAGTACACCCGATCCTAAAGTTTATGTCATTAATCAACTAGAATCTATATAAACAAACCTAAAATGGATATTTGATGAGGTCAATGATATATAGATCAATGATAAAGCTCCAACGGTTGAGATTTGTATATAGACATATCTACATGAAACACCTTAGATCAACTTTGTGTAGTAACGATGGTTCAGCTCCTAAGGTACAACATATTTGGTTCTCATTTACAAGAAACCTATAGGATATATATTTTAGAAAATTAAAATTGTTTTATCCTTATATATATAGATATCAAACTAGCATCATTTTCATCATTTATTTAATTATTATTTAAGTAACCACAATATTTTTTTTTTTTTTGAAAATGTTTAACTTTTCTTTATATTTAACTTTTTTATATTTTAAAATATTGTCTAACCTTCATTTTATATTATTTATAATTTTCAAATTGTTATTAGAAAACACAACAAAAAGAATAAAACAACATCAAGAGAACTCGTATTTTATCAAATAAGTTCCTTTAAGTGCTACATCTTTTAAGTTCTCGAATCTATTTTCTTTGTGATATATTAGTTCTTTATCTATATTTATATATTTTTATTTAAATTTTTTAAGGTTCTTCTAGAGAGTCGCAAAATTATAGTTTTTATAAAATAGGAAGTCAATATTGTTTTCTATTCTACTTTTTTTAATCTTTTTTATTTAATAATATTTTTGAGATTTTTTGATTTAGGAGATAATTCTCCTCTAAGTTGTATGATTTCTACAATTATTTGGATTATAAGACTGTTATACGAGACTCAAACCCTATAAGTTATAAATTTTGTTTTGGGTTCTAATATAAATTTTCTTTACTCAATTATACTGAAAAGAGGAGAGAATTTAAATACGAAAATAAAATGGCCTTTAGATATTTTGGATAAACCATATTTTTCAAAATATTTTTAGATATGTCTACAAAAATTTTAATCATATATTTTAACCACTCTTGTTTTCTTGCATCATAGGTTACATATAAATAGAAGATCCATTTTCAAAGAAGTGTTCTTGCATAGTAGATATATTCTAATGCAAGAATGGTACAAGTTTTAATTTAGGGCAATTATATTTGTAGCAAACACTTATTAAGCCAAATATTTTTCTTAAATCTATATAGTATATATAATAATAGGAGTGAAAATATGAAATGATTTCTTAATAAAGGTCCTTACTGACATATATATTCTTGTAGTCCTTTTTTTTATAAAAAACTTGTAGTAAACCCTAATTTTTTTTAATATTGTTGTAGTAACCTTTTTTTTAATAAACAATGTAACCCTTGTGTATCTTTTATCATCACTATCTTTGGTCTCCCTCTATTTTTTCCATAAAGTCTCCTTTCTTAATATTTAATTAGAAATTTTATTCTAAACAAAAACTTTGTAAATAATTACATATTATTGTTACTTTTATATCTCAATTTAAATAATTACATATTAATGTAACTTTTTTCTTTTCCATTGTATTTTGAGACATGGTGTGGGGTTGTTTAATTTTCTCTATAACCTAATTTGAATTTTTTTTCTTCCTTTAAAACGGTTAAGCATTCCATAGGTTCCTTTCTTTCTTATTTGTTTGAAATATATTTTAATTTTTTGTTTGAAACTACCAAAAAAAGTTTTAAAAGAAATATGATTTTGGATTTTTTTTTTGGGTAAAAATAAATTTATTATTTTAATTGACCTAAAATCCTCACCTCAAACTACATCTTAGGATATGAAAGTTTATGAAACTTCTTCAAAGCCAATTACTACCAAATTTTTGATGAAGGGAGTATATTCTTGGAAGTGAAAAATATTACAATTCAATTTGAATGAGATTAAGAGAATTTTAATTACTTCTCCCAAAAAAATTAGATGATTCAATTTCTCAAAATGAAATGTATGAAAACTACCAACAAAAATCATATTATATTATAATAAAATATATCTAGGTAGTTAGAGGGAAAGAGAGAGCATGCAATAAAAAGGAATTAAAAATATCAATTTAAGATATTAAAAAAAATTTTAAACAGATTTTGTACAAGGGATTAAGATTTATAAACATTAAAAAAAAATACAAACCCCAAATTATTGCATCTTTTCTCATGCAAAGAATTCTCTCCCACTTTATAAACTCTATTCCAAGTGTATACTACAAGCTCATATATACCAAAAGTTAACAAGAAAGCTAGGAACTTTCTTTATCTTCTGAACCATAAAAAACAAAGATGGTGATTTAAACTTTTCCACAAAAAATATTAATTTTGCAGATCATGTCTATTTTTTAAATAACTAAATAATAGAGTTTAATATATATTAAAATACTTTATATGGATTGACCTGTTTCCCCACTTTGCATGTAGTTCTATGATCAAGAGTTGTTCTTCGGGTGTAATATTTCCTCGTCTAACATCGGGTCGAAGATAATTTAGCCAACGAAGCCTGCAACTTTTTCCGGTACGTTTAAGACCTACCATGTATAAAAGCATGTTATTAATTACGAAACATATATTATGAATCATTAGTAACCCTACCAAGCTAGGTCATTTTTTTTGAGAATTAAAACACATTAGTTTTTAGGTATCATCATCATTATACAAGCCCTAGTGTTGTTTGATTTGATTAAAGAGAAGTAGAAGATAGATGTATATGTGTGTGAGATTAATTATTATTATTATTACCAGCAGATTTTGCCAAGGAGTTCCAAACACCTTCACCATGATTTGCAATATAGTTGATCAAGATCAAGTCTTCTTCCATTGTCCATGGCCCTTTTCGAACATCAGGGTCTTGAGAAGAACTGCACTCTTTTTTGTCCATTATATATTTGTATGAGAGAGAGAAAGAGAGAGAGGGAGAGAAGTAGTGTACATGAAGGAAGACATATGCTCATGACATATCATAATAATGGGAGTTGGAGCGTTTAAATAGAAGGAACACTAACATCATTTGTTAATTGTAAATTCCACTTTTTTTACGTACCTAACTATGTTTCTAATACCAACATGCATGCATGCATCACTATGCATGTGATTCTGTGTAGAGGCTATGTATTTTTTTTTCTTTACGTTCTCTCAGTTTTAATTCTTGTGCACATGCATTTCAAATAACCCAAGAATAGAAGAAAATAGAAAAGTATAATGAAAAAAAATACATTGTATATTATATAGTTTTAAATTTTTAGTGTTATTTTTTCTTTCTTCATTTTAAAGAAAACACTATTTTTGAAATATATTTTGTAAAGTATCAACTATACCATATCAAGTTTTAATGTTAAAATAGCATTGCTCATAGAAGATATGTCACAATACTACTCAACCAGTATGCAATTTATGGTAAAAAGATATTTATCTCTAAAAGTTGAGGAATGTATTTTCAACCAATCACTTAATATTATAATTATGTTTAATTATTTATTAAAATTTTAAAATTTAGATAGTTTTCAAAATAAATTAGTATTCTGTTTAAAGAAAAACAGTACAACAGTAATTGGCAATAAAGGGTAGCACAAAACAAAAATAACCACCAGAAAGAAAACAAAATAATCGAAAAGCGGTCAATAAACAACCACGAACAGGAGCAACCAAAAACAAAGAGATAAAAAAAATTTCAGTACAAAAGTCTACACTCTAAAACTCAAACCACTGAAGATCAAAGTTAAAACTCAGAGTACACTAGCCCCACCATCTACAAAACAAGAGACCTTGTATAAAAATCAAATCCACGACACCCCATCTTAAAAGGGACCGAACTCTTGAGCCGCTATTGGCTTAGGCACATGATAATACTCATAAGTCAATTAGAGAGTAAGGTTGAGTTCGTTGGTGACCTGCTAAGAAACCAATTTCAATCCAACAAAGTACTCTTATCCTCTTTACCCTTTTCACGTTTGTTGGAGAGCTAGAGTAAAGCTTATTGTTACGTGCAAACCAACACATCACTGCATGCCAAATCACGGTAAAATCTTCCTATGGATCGAAAGAACTAAAAAAGAATACAGGGATTCCAAGGAAGAGCAACTTAACTCCTGGTCACCTAAAAATATTATACCAAACATTAGATGTTATGATGGGGTGAACTGTGAAGGTTTGAAAAATGATACAAGATTCATTTGGATATGGTAGGTAAAGGTTGTTAGATTTATGACTCCATACACAAGAGACGGTGAATTGTGGAAGTTTAAAAACGATGACTTAAAATAAAATCATTTGTTAAATCAGTGTTTAAAATAATTTTATAAAAATTTGAAAATATGCAACATAAATTAAAAGTAAGGAAAATGACTAAAAAATTTAAAGAGATAAGGGAAGAGAGGTAACAAGTCCATATTTATCCATAACATAAACTAAGATTAAGGAACTATGCTCAAGGAGACCTAGTTCTCTTCTTCAGTTCCAATCCCGAGGAATTTTCAAAAACCCAATCAACATTGGTGTTGGTCACCAAACCGAAGTCTTCCCAATCGAAGTCATTCACAACTCCCCTAGTGAGTTTTTTATCCATCAAAATTAAGAACCTTATAATTTTGTTCTGTAGCCAAAATCTACCTTTTTGTTCTGTGAGAAGGCATAAACCACCTTTTTGTTACAGAGATTACAGAATGCACTTGGCTCGTTCTGTGAGCATCCAGAACTCACTAGGTAGTTATGCAGATTTCTGTAATAACCCTTGCCTTTTTATTCGATGGGTTTTCAGATATCTCTTTTTGTTCCGATGGATTTCCATAACATTTTATCTTTCTCCTTTTCTATCCAATGGGCTTATGGATATATATTTTCATTCTAATGGATTTCTAAAATCCTTTCTCTTTCTTATCCGATGGATTTTCGGATATTTTTGTTCTGGTGAAGTTCCATAACATTTTCTCTTTTCTATCCAATGGATTTTCAGATATTCATTTCCATTCTGATGGATTTCTAGAACTTGCCTTTTCTATCCGATGCATTTCTGGATATTTTCATCCTGATGGATTTCCAAAACCCTTTCTCTTTCCTATATGATGGATTTCCAGATATTTTCGTTCTGATGGATTTCCAAAACATTTTCTCTTCCTCTTTCCGATGGATTTCTGTATATTTTCTTTCATTCTAATGGATTTCTAGAATATACCTTCTCTTTTTAATGGATTTCTAAATATTTTTTGTTCTGATGGATTTCTAGAACTGTTTCTCTTTTCCATCCGATGGATTTTTGAATATTAATTTTCGTTCTGACGGATTTCCATAACCTTTTCTCTTTCCTATCCGATGGATTTACGAATATTTATTTTTGTTCTGATGGATTTCCAAAACATTTTCTCTTTCTCTTTCTCTTTCTCTATCCGATGGATTTCTGGATATTCATTTGTCGATTCTGACGGATTTCTAGGACTTACCTTTGAAATATTTTCCCATTAGATTGTAAATTACCTCGTTTAATCCCCAATGAGTTCACCTTTCATTTTTCGTCCCCAATAAAGGCAGTTTGATAACAATCTACATTGCATATTCCATCCCCGACAAGAGAAATCTTCCATAAACTCATAACATGTCATCTCATCTCAGTAAGAGACAAAATTCAGGTCCTTTGTATTTAAATATCTTCCACCACGTTCATACGAAGACTGGCATAATTAATATCCCCTGGTTACATATATTTAAATAGGGGCAACTATCATACCCAAATTTTCCCATAATTCCTTTCATTCATCCATCAAAGCAGTTACATCATTGTTTAATCATTCATGCATTGGTTTAGTTAAAAGTCAACTAAAAATTCAGTTTTGCATCTTAATTCATTTAAGGTCCATCACATGTTCCTTTCATGTATTTGTCCACTTCAAATTTTGATTATTATGCCATTGTTATCAAAATTTGATTACTTGAATTAGAAGCTTCTTTTTGAAAAGTCAAAAGGTCAACCTAGCACCTTAAAATATGCCCAACCTTTTCTTCTATATTGGCTTATGTTTCATAGCATCTTGCATTAGCATTTGTGTATAGCATTGGTTCTAGACAGGGGATCAAGATGTTGTATTTACTATTCAAGAGAGAATCTCCATGTTCAAAGCTCAGACAAGGGTGCATTTCAGGCCACCAAGTCTTCATTGTCATCAGAATTGGTCTCAAGGTTGCTTGAGGAGAAATGGTAAGTGTTTGGTTATTTCCTCCTATCTTGAGGATGATTAGAGGCATATGGCTATCTCCTTGGATGAGACATGGTTCAAGATCTCAATGTACACCTTGAGGGTCCTCTATGGGGACCATATGATTACACAAACCATTTGCAAGAACCTCAATCAATGGATAGGGTGTTAGGGTTTCATCTGGTCAACAAAAGTCAACTGTGGATTTGAGAGAGCTCAAGGCTTGATTCTTAATCATTGAAGCCATGAGAAGTCATCCAAAGTCATCTCAATTATCATGTGGAAGTTAACAAGATTCAAGAGTTCAAGAAGTTGCTAAATTAGGGTTTCAGTTGGTTCTTAGTGTAAAATCCCCTCTTTTGGCATATAACTTCAATGACAATTCTCACTATGATGAAAATCCCATATCATCTTCCATCAAACATGAGACTTGTTCCTCATCTTTCAAGATTTCTTTTGAGTACAAGAACTCTCCCATTAGATTCATACATCTGAAGTTGTGGTTGTTACAAGTTGGTGTCACAAAATGAAGAGAATTTAGAGGCATTCAAGGGTAACTCACTTCTAAGGCATTTTTCACATGGAATCAATTTTTTCCTCATTCTTAAACAAACATGAGAGTTGTTCCTTGTTTTCTAAGCTTTCTAAAAAGTGTTAGAACTCACCATTCTAATGTGTGAAGCTCTAGTTATGATTATCCCAAGTCAAGTTTATTTTTGGAAACCTAATTTTAGGTCATTCACGTCAAGGACCAAATTCATGAACTTCAAGACTTCAAATTCAAATTATTGCCACATGAAACATGTTTTCTAAGACCTTAGCTCCATCATGATCCCAAAATCCATGGCCTTTGATTATTGGTGAGACCATTAAGGCATGACGAGCATGAAAACATGGATTATGGATACAATGTGGTTTTCTTACATTCCAAGTCACCAAATGAGATTATTTTTGATCTTTTTTGTGTCACTCAAATATCATCACATGACCACACAATATTTTACCCAAAATGAGCAAGCATGAACCCATATTTTCAAGTCATTTTCAAATTTCATGTCATATGAGGTAATTACTCTAAACCATATGCAAATCCATTTCCTATCATTCTAATGACCCAATTTGTTTTCCACACCTCCCTATGACCCCAAAGGATTGACTTGAGTGCATGACAAAGCACCCAAACCCCGTGTGCACTTCATTTGGAGTTTTTTTGGCAATTTTGTGAAATCTGAAGGTGAGAAAATACTTAGAAGGGGGGGGGGGGGGGTTGAATAAGTATGAAGATAAAAACTTAGAAGTAAAAAGTCAAGTATTTTTATTCTGGTTTGTTGAACTCAACTACTCCAGTCCACCCTATCTAGAGTGATTTTCCTTTCTCAAACAAGGACTTAATCCACTATTTAATCAATTGATTACAATAGTAAGCACTAAGAACAATTGTTCAAAGTCTTCTCAAGAACTTCTGATCCCAACTGGATCTTCTTAAGGAACTATTACAATAAAATGTAAGATTAATACAAGTGTATGAATGCTTCTAACAAGCTTTATCACAACAGTGATTTTTCACTTAATGTTAAGAACAAAAGAATAAACTCAGCAATAAGAATATTTTATGAGAGCTTGTAAGAGTTTCTTTTTGGAGATTCGTTGGTAGTAGATCACTACTGAAGAAGATGATGAAGACTTGCTTTTATATGCACAGTAGTCCACAAAGTCTTGACGTCGGAGGCTGTGTACTGAAAAGGCCTGAACCTTTTTGTCTTTACATCACATGACCTTTCCTGGAAGTAGAATACACAGAGAAATGCTTTTGGCCTGTGTTCTAGTGTCAAGCATGAAAGAGGAAAGAGTCGTTGAGCTAAATCAAAGGATATTACTTTGAATTCTTCTTCAATAAGTATTTCTTTTCAGCAAGGTAACCATCAGATTTTGCATGATCAGAGTCTTGGATACCCATCAGATTTTGCTGAATCAGAGTAAGGCAATAAGTGTGCTTTAGCGTGTAGTTCTATCAGAGCAGAGTTTTATGAATCAGATCCTCAGTACATACAGCGTGTAGTACTCTTAGAGTCTTCTGAAAAACTGAGCTTCTTAACTCTCATACAAAGTTCTTTAATGCTTCAGAGTCTTCAGATCTTATTAGAGTCTTCTGCTTCAGATTCTTCTGCAGCTTTTGCTTCAGATTCTTCTGTAGCTTCTGCTTCAGATCCTTTTGCGGACAGCGCTCAGATTCTTCTATAAGATGATTCTGACTCTTCAGAGCCTTCCATAGTTCCAAGTTCAGATTAATTTATTCTTGAATGTATATACACTTTAATTATCTGCAGCAAGTATTCATGAACCAATTTTAGAGTATATAATTCTTTAATACAAAATTTCATAAGAGTTATCATCAAAACATAGAGATATTACTAAGAGGCAATCTGTGTTCTTACAATCTCCCCCTTTTTGATGATGACAAAACATGAGAAATTTTGTTCAATAAAAAAACAATAATCAAAACTCCCCCTGAGATTAATAATCTCCCCCTGAAATGAATACTCTAAGGAAAAGAATACTTCCCTTTTTTCTTGAGTGTATTTCAGAATCAGAGTCTGATGACTTCTTTCAAACACAGAGTTTGGTTTTGCGTTTAGACTCAGAGTACAATTTGCTTCAAGAATCAGAGTTTGGTTGGGTAATTCTCAGGATAACTTCAATGAATTTATTTTGTCAGATGAAACACTAGAATCTGAAAGACTTAAATTCAAAGATAGTTAATAATATGTCTAAATTTTCTTTTAGTATTTGCTTATGGATTGAATAATCAGATTCTTTTTCTCCCCCTTTTTGTCATAATCAAAAAGATTAGTAAAGACAGAAAAGATAATAGAAGAAAAGTAAAGCAAACAATTTCATTCATTCAGATAGTTCACATAACAGATGATAAAAAAACAAACAAGAGAAAACAGATGAAAACAACAGTGCAAAAACATGAAAAGAAACTAAGGTTGACGAGATGCAATCAGGGTCAGAAGATCTGTGATCTTTGTAGTAGACTTTTCTTGCTTGGCCATCCAAGTCTTAATCTCTTCAGTGGTTTATTCTTGTTTGATCATCCAGGACTTGATTTCCTTAACTTCTTTTACAAGTTCTGAATTGTCAGCCTTTACTTCAGGTGCAGATGCATCAATGTCCATATCAGATGCAACATCTTCAGATGGAGAGTCTTCAGCAGGAGCAGCTTCCAGAAGCAGCACTGGTGGTTTGGGAATGCTCATTAGAGTTTGTCTTACTAACTCAGCAAACTTTGCCTTAGCATCTTCAGCACAGACTGTCTTGAGATGAGAGGCCACCACGTTGATCTTAGAGATAAATTTATCCCAAGCAGCTTCAGACTTAACAGGACCTATACTAAACAGACACTCTTCTTCCACACGTGCAATCCCCATACGAACTTCCTTTTTGAAATTATCAAACAGTTTATCAACATCTGATCTAGGGTTGGGGTAAAGAAATTCCTCAGGGGTCACTTTCTCAGCAGATTCAAAGTTTGGCTGAGGTTGTTCACAAGTGATATTAGGAGGTGTTGGATCATATGGTGGTTGGTCAGATGGTTGAAATGCAGATGGTTGAGGTTCAGATGGTTGAGGTTCAGATGGTTGTGGTATTGTGAGTTGAGGTGTAGGGGTTGGTGAAATTTCAGCTTCAGATGATGAATTTTGAAAATCTGAGAGGTTGAATTTTGAACGAAGTGAAAGTCTATGATTTATTTGGTCAGATGCTGATAGATCAGAAAATGCAGGTTTGAGTGGATCAGGAATGTGTAAACAAGAGGGTGAGGGAACTTCTAATTCAGAATCAGATGATTTAGTGGGGTGACATGAGGTGGATGACAAGACAACCATGGTTGCAAGTGGTTCCAGATCAAGAATGTCATTTGAGGGTTCTGGAACAGGTAACGGTTGTTCTATTATTGAGGGATGTTCAGATGGTGTTGGTTGGGGAGGTTCAGATGAAATGGGTTGAGATTGATGTTCTGGTGATTGTTGTTGTTCTGGTTGTGTTTGTTGTTGTGGTTGAGGTTCTGGTTGTTGTTTTTGTTGAGGTTCTGGCCGAGATGGTTCTTGTTGTTGATGAGAAAGTGTAGTTTGAGATGGAGGGAGTTCAGATGTATGAATTCCAGATGATGGTGGTACAGATGATTGTGGTCTAGAAGGTTATGGAGGAGGTGAGGGTAATGGAGAGTGAATGGTTGAAGTTAGATCAGATGTTAATACCTGTTTGATAGTTTCTCTTATGTCTTCCAGACTTGCTTCTGGAGGAGTGGGTTTCACTTTCTTTACCTTTTGAGGCTTAACAGCAACTTCAGAGGCTTTTCTCTTTGGCTGAGCCTCAGATCCTTCTCCAGCAATCTTCTTTGAACGCCTTTCTCTAACAGGATTAGGCAGAACTTCTCCTTCCTTCTGGACGATGTTCACAGGCAGAGGAACACCATTTAACAGACAATCAGCTATGTAGGATAAGATGATCTCCCTTGGTTCGTCAGCAGTGAACATTGGAAAATCTTCAACAGGAATCCTTCTGTTGCTTACATCCTTAGTAGCAATTTTCTTAGGTTTGCTGGCAAGCTCTGTGATGACCTTCATCCTCTTCAGAGTATTGCCATTAATGACAGAACCTATGACATATGACAGATCCTCTGTCAATCCAGTATCATACAGATATTTCACAAGACCATTCTCTGTTAGAATGTCTTATATCAGCCAACCCATAGGAATCCAATTCCTAACTTTTCCAGCTTTGACTCTTACATCTTCTCTTGTTTCCTTTATATGATTCAGAAGGTGACTGAACAGAAGATAAGGCAAGTCCACCTTTTTTCCCTTGCTCATACAAAACATAAAGTATAGTTGTTCAGCACTGACATAATCTGGGAAATTTGATGATTTTCTGTGAAAGATGGAACTCATGAAAATCTTGGCCCAGATCCTGTAGACTGGCTTCAGTTCCCTTACTTTGCTAGTTGGTGTCCCAGAAATAGTAACTTCTTGAAACACATCAGCAAGATCCACACGAGTAAATTGTAGACTGGTTTCACCATTAGTTTCAGAGTATCCAATAAGTTGTTTGATCAGCTTCTCAGTAATCACAATCTCCTTTCCAAGGACAGAAGAATGGATGAACTTAGGGCACACCTGAGCATGTATCTAGAATTCTTTCACCAAAGTTGGATAAACAGGACCCATAAGCCTGCCAAAATACTTTATCCAACTCTAAGTTTGAATGGTTGAAGAAAGGTTAAACCCATTTTCCTCAATGGACTCAAGGTCTATGAAACATTCACTCAGAACTTCCAGTTCTATGGTTGGAGTGAGAAGAGTTCTCACAGGTTCTTTGTAAGCTTCAGCATTAGGAGCAGAAACAGCAATGGTTGATTGCATCTGAGCAGATGTTAATGAAGAAGATGCCATTGATGTTCTTGAGAGAAAGGTTTTAGGTTTAGGGTTTTGGTGAATAGCAAAGAGAAGACAGAAATGCATAAATGGTTCGTGAAGTGAAAAGTGTGAAACGGTGTGATTTGTGGTATTTATAGATAAAATCAGGCACACAAACAATCACATAAGCACGCTTCACATAGCATTAAATGAAAAAGTAAAAACATCATTGCACAACAATTATGATTCTGACAGATGAAGGGAAAATCAAGAAAAATCAGATTTTCAAAGCAGTACTTCAAACGTTAATTTAGTAAAGTGCACTCTACCTTTTCAGTTTCTGAGCTACACGTGTTTGCTTGCTTGTGCTTCTGAAATCTCTTGAGAAATGAAATGTTAGACAACGTTCAGAGCCTCTGAGCATTGTTGGTTCAGATTTACACAAGTAAAATAATTCAAGAAAATAAATAAATTAACAGATGAAATACTTCAGAGCATTAAACATTTTGCATCTGAGAAGTTTGCCTCTGATAAATATTATTCTGGACAAAAATCCATACCAATATTTTTCAGAATAAACTTGAACCTATCTTCAGCAAGGGGTTTTGTAAAAATATCAGCCCATTGATGATCTGAATCAACAAAGGCTAAGTTTATAATACCCTTCTGAACATAGTCTCTGATAAAATGATGTTTAATTTCTATATGTTTTGCCTTAGAGTGTAAAATTGGATTTTTAGACAAACATATAGCAGAAGTATTATCACAGAAGATAGATACATTACTCTCAAAGATCTGATAGTCCTCTAATTGACTCTTCATCCAGAGCATCTGCGTGCTACATCTAGCAGCAGCAATGTATTCTGCCACTGTTGTAGAAAGTGCAATTGTGGGTTGCTTCTTGCTGTACCATGAGATCAGATGACTTCCAAGGAACTGACAGCTTCCAGAAGTACTTTTACGTTCTACTCTGTCTCCAGCATAGTCAGCATCACAAAATCCAACTAATGTATATTTATCAGATCTTCTGTAACATAGACCCATGTTAGTAGTACCTTTCAGATACCTAAGAATCCTCTTAACAGCAGTTAAGTGAGATTCTCTAGGATCTGATTGGAATCTTGCACATAAACATACACTGAACAGAATGTCAGGTCTAGAAGCAGTTAAGTAGAGAAGGGATCCTATCATACCTCTGTAGAGTTTCTGTTCTACTTTCTTACTTACCTCTTCCTTGCCTATTGTACTACTTGGATGCATGGGAGTCTTTGCCATCTTACTATCAGTCATGTTAAATTTCTTCAGAAGTTCTTTAACATATTTGGTCTGATGAATGTAAGTGCACTCTGGAGTTTGGTTGACTTGAATTCTCAGAAAGAATCTCAATTCTCCCATCATGCTCATTTCAAATTCTGCCTGCATACATTGAGCAAACTCCTTTCCCAGCATAGTATTGGTAGATCCAAATATAATATCATCCACATATATTTGACATATTAGAAGATATTTCTTAAATGTTGTACAAAAGAGTGTCGTGTCCACTTTGCCTCTGATGAAATTCTTTTCCAGAAGGAAATTACTTAATCTCTCATACCAAGCTCTGGGAGCTTGTTTTAAACCATACAGAAATTTCTTTAGTTTAAAAACATGTTCTGGAAATTTTTCACTCTCAAAACCAGGAGGCTGGTGAACATAAACTTCTTCTTCTATAATACCATTTAGAAAGGCACTTTTAACATCCATCTAATATAGAGTGATGTTGTATTGTGCAGCAAATGAAATAAGAAGGCGTATAGATTCTAACCTTGCCACTGGAGCATAAGTTTCAGTGTAATCAATACCTTCTTGTTGACTGTACCCTTGAGCAACAAGCCTTGCCTTATTTCTTTCAACTTCTCCTTTTTCATTAAGCTTGTTTCTGAAGACCCATTTAGTTCCAATTATGTTGAATCCTTTTGGTTTTGGAACTAAGTCCCACACATCATTTCTAGTGAACTGATTTAGCTCTTCTTGCATGGCAATAATCCAGTCATTGTCTTGCAGAGCTTCATCCATAGTGGTTGGTTCAATTACTGACACCAGTCCAAATAATGATGCTTCAGAGGATCTAAGGAAGGATCTTGTTCTGATAGGGTCATCCTTCTTTCCAATGATCACATTCTTTGGATGAGAAGCTTTGATTCTGGAAGATGATCCTCTAACAGTTGATTCTTCAGAAATGTTTAAGTTGTTCATCTGAGAAGTCAAAGGAATTGCATTTGGCGTTGCTTCTGGTTCCTTCACTTGAGCTTTGTCTGCCTCTGAGCCTTCAGAGTCTGTGAAGACTACTTCTCTATCTGCAGAATTTTCAAACTACTTTGGCTTTTTAATGCCAAGCTTATCATCAAATCTAACATGTATAGATTCTTCCACAATCTGTGTTTCAGTATTGTATACTCTATAACCTTTAGAGCGTTCAGAATATCCAAGCATGAAACACTTCTGTGCTTTAGAATCAAACTTGCTAAGATTCTCTTTAGTGTTCAACATATAACAAATACATCCAAAAGGATGAAAATAAGCAATGTTGGGCTTTCTGTTCCTCCACAATTCATAGGGAGTCTTTAATCCATACTTCTTGCCTCTGATGGATGCAGTTTTCAGAATATTTTCTCATAAAACTCTGGTCTCACCGTATCGACGAACCAATCTGTCAACTCTTTTTCACTCAAAGGAGGTTCTACCTGAGAGGCAGTCTCCCTCCACCGTTGTGCATATTCTTTGAAAGATTCTGAACTCTTCTGCAACATACTCAGTAACTGTCTTCTATCAGGGGCTAAATCCATGTTGTACTTGTAATGTTTTACAAAAGCATCAACCAAGTCTTGGAAACTATGAATACGAGACTAATTCAAACCCAAATACCATTTAGCGGGAGCTCTTTTCAAACTATCTTAGAAACAGTGAATCATCAACTTGTCATCTTCTACATGAGTGGCCATTCTTCGGTAATACATAATCAGATGCGTCCGAGGACAAGTAGCACCAGAATACTGATCAAAATTGGGAACCTTAAATTTCGGCGGAATTACCAATCCAGACACTAAGCACATATCTCTGGCATCAGTACCAAAGATGTCATTTCCTTCCATTGCTCGAACTTTCATGCCTATAGTCTCTACACTTTCTTTCAACTTATCATGTCGTCCACTCTCCTCTTCATACCCGTCAAGACCTTCGTACACTTGTGGAGGATTATGAAAAATAGGGCGCGCTTGAATCTAAACAGAAGGCTGAGTGTAAGTAGGAATAGCTTGAGGAACTTCTACCCCTAGGGGAACTGCTTGTTGATTGACTGCTGGTGGAGGTACAAAGCCAGGCGGTAACCCATATGGTGGAATATTTGCAATAGTGACTACCGTTGGGATCGGCTCTACAGCTATGCCAGTGATTTCAGAAACAACAGTGGCTTGAGTGTCCAACTTTGCACGAATGGCCTGTAGGGCTTCCATGATCTGCCCCATGCCTCCTCGTAGCTCTCCGAGTTCATTATCAATCCTGTCCATATCCAAATTCTGTCCTTCCATTCTTAGGCGAGCTTGGGCTTGGGTGTTGTATCGGTGTTGAGGAGTGTGATTCTTTCTGGAGACAAGACAGCGAGACGAGACACAACACAAGACCATGTACATGCAATGCTTATGAATGCAAAATGCAACAATGCAAAATTAATCATTCAAGGAATCCAAAGAAATATTTGCAAAAATCATAACAATGGGGAAATAAGAAAATTCAAAGTCTTCATAGATTAATAACTGAGATTTTTACAACAATGATTCTGAAACTGAAATACAAGTCTTCAATACATGATGAAATAAAACGGAAAACAAACGGATCTTAGATCTTCTGGTTGGATGGCCCTTCATCTTCTGGCTGATTCTTCTTTCCACCTTGATGGATCAACTCTTGAAGCTCTTCCTTCTCTTGCATAACTTTGAAGTACTTATCCCTCCAAGTCTTTCCTTCTTTTTCAGCTTTTGCCAAGGCATCTTTCAATTCTTCTACGAGAGTAGGTTTGGGCGAGTCAGGCTCAAAGCGAGTATAGAACATCTTCAATGCTGCTTCTTTTACCCATGATAAGTAAGATTCTAAACAGTAGTGTCGTGGAATCCTAAGGCAGTTATTCCCCTCATGTGGACATGACGCCAAGCATACACAATTCGAGCCCTGTAAGCGGGATTCTTCCCCTCTTCAATGTAGAAGCTTCTCAAAAAGTCTGGGTCTGGTTCATTCTCCATCGGGTGCCCCAACTGTCGACGAGCTAAAATAGGAATATAACTTATGCAACCATTAACGCTAATAAGCGGTACATTCGGGAAATCTCCACAGTTTTGGATCATGGCAATCCCCCCATACATAGGGTCATACCACTTAATATCTGAATGTTTGAGTAGCAACAACTTTTCTATCCATGAGATCCCATTCTGCCTATCCCAGAGGGTTGGAATTTTTGGCAAGTGCGAAATAAACCACTTGTGCAAGAGAACGATGTAACACTCAATCTGACCAACTCCATAACGGTTCCTACGGTGAATGGAAAAGTACACATCAGCCAACAAGGTAGGTACATGATTCTTAATTAAGAAAAGGTTGATTGCATTTACGTCCACAAAATCATTAGCAGTCGGGAACAGGAACAGTTCGTAGATTAGTAAAACCAGGATGGCCTCAAAGGCTTCAGAATTCTTCAACACGGTATAGCTTTGAGCTTTTTCATATAGGAACATAGCTGGAAATCCATACAACCCTCCCTTAGTAATCATATGAGATCGTACCTTGTCCACCTCCAAATACGTGGCCTCTGCAACTGCTCTTTCATTAGGAGTCCCTTCTCTTCCAGAAAATGGTCTAGGAGTGACGCCTACTCCCATCAGGGCGGAATATTCTTCCAAGGTTGGCAGCAACTGATAATCTGGAAACGTGAAACAGTGATAGGTTGAATCATAGAACTGCACGACTGCGGACAACATCTCTTCATATACTTGAACTTCTAGCAAAGACAACATATTCCCATACTTCTCTCTGAATGCCTCGGGGTCTTCTACTAAACTTCCTAGTTTCTTCAAGTTCTCCAATTTTGGTCTTTGGAACACAATCTCTGCTTTCTTTCCAGAATCCATCCTATAATATCTACAAAACAATCTTTAGTTCCTTGAATGATTAATTAATGAGAATGCAAATGCAAAGGTTTTATGGAACTCAGATTTTGTAAACATCAAAACATCATTTCATTTCATTAATTTTCAAGTTTTGAATTACAAAATAGTACATCTTACAAAAAGTCCTAAACATAGAGCTAAAGATATTCTAAAAGTCCTTTCTTGCTTTGATCCTCTTGAGTTCTGCTTCTATCTGTGTCTTCTCAAGAATGAGCTTGTCTACCATTAACTTCCATGGGGTTGACTGATGGCTGGAATAAAATAAATCTTCCTGCGCCTTCCTCTTCTTGCAAGAAATCATTTCTTCATCCTTCATCTGAAGTTGTTTACGGAGTTCATTATTTTCTTCCACAGCCACTTGGTACTTGTATCTCCAGGCTACTTCAGTTTGTTATGATTTCCTAAAAGCAATGGTAGAGTGGATCATAAAACTGGAGAAGTGTGGAGAGAAGTCCCAGATCCATCTTCTTCTTTACCCTCAACAATGACAATAAGTTCCCATACCTGCTCTTGAATCCTTCTAGATCTGTTATCAAAGTGCTCAACCTTTCTATGTCATCCAAGTTAGGACTCTTGTAAGTGTATTTCATAGTTTTATTTTTTCCACTATCCATAATGATCCTAATGTTTACAAACAAAAGTCTGAGTTCTATGAAAACTTTTATGATATGATGCTCATGAATGCATGAATGCACAGACACAGGTAAGCACAAATTCACATATACACATAGGTAAACAGGTAAAGGATTAGGTTTGGAGAACATGAGCATGGAGCCAAGGTCTACCCATCCCAAAAGTATGTACTAAGGCTTTCAAAAACTGTAGAACAAGGTTCTAAGAGGTTCCCAGAGTCCTCGACCCATCTTTCGGATATTATCAATTTCCCAAATAACTTGGTGGTCGATAATATTCTCAAGAGAGTCTCGTCCAAGTGTAGTATCGCGTATCAACTATTTCAGAATTACTCCCTTATAGTCATCGCACTACGTCCTAATAAAGCCAAATTGGGGAAAAGGTAATCTAAAGGTCCTCAGTATCACGGGCTCCCATGAAGAAAGTAGCATTGTTTTCACGAATACTCGATCAACAATACTAACTCTCAGAAGGGCCTCTACTGAGCGGTGGTTTTCTCAAGTCAGCTTGGTCGGGAATCAACTCCCTATAAGCCTTCTTGAATATACCACCATCCTATCATAAGCACGCTTACACACGGGTATAGTGTTGTCTCACCACTCAAAGTTCCCAAAATCCAACAGGGCACATAAGTACATATTTTACAAGTATTCACAAATATAGCAAGTATTCAAACAAGATAGGCTAAACCCTCAAAGCATTGTCCCTAGTGAAGTCGCCATTTCTGTTGCGGTGAAAATTAGATATCAAGCTATTAAATTAACTTGAATCTTAATTCTTTTTACAACCGAACTTTAATTTATCCAAAGGAAAGGTCTAAAGAAAGAAAAACCTTTTCGCGATGTAACAACAATGCTTAAGATTCGGGGATCGGGGGTTGGTTATACCTAGGGAAGGTGTTAGCACCCTAAGCATCTGTAGTACTCTATAGGAACCTTTTGTTTGATTGCTTGCTAAGTTTGTGAAATGTGCTATGGTTTGGGTTTAGAATAAGGGATAGGTAAAAACCTAGATGGTTCTCTAAGTTTGCTCGCAAAGACATCACATCTTCTGCCTACGTATCCTAACTAGGATAAAATCAGAGCAATCATAGTTCACCTCACAAGGGATGAAGAACACTTGATTATGATCAAGGTTCAAAAGGGAACAAACATGACAATGTTTGTGTGGAGTTTGAAAAAACTCCCTAATCTAAATTATAACACTCAAAAGGGGAAGTAAGAAATCATGACAATGATTTTTACATAGAGTTGACAAACTCTATCCTAGGGTTCTAGTTGAAGAACACTCCCAGTACAGGTGGGTTTCTTAGACTTAAAGCAAAGTCTAATGGCTTCTAAACTAAGGTTAAAGTGACTTAACAAAGTCAAGAGAAAGGTGAATGAGCTATTCATGACACAGGGTCAATGGAAAAACTTTTCCTTTGGAAAGAGAGAGGGGTGGCAACTGGGACGAGAGCTAACAAGCTTCATCACTTAGGGAAAAGAAATTACTTAACAAAGTTTTAAACATGATTAAAATAAATGCATGGTGACAATCATTAAATGAACATGTTAAAGATAATCACAAGATATGCATTGATGACAATCAAAGCAACTGATTAAGCAGGAATTGTGACGACAGATCAAGCTTAAGTACATTCCTCAGAGGGGATAAAAATAAACATGGTAACAACCAAATATAAAATCCTAGCATGTTGACTAACATTAAGGAAAAGAGGGTAAGCAAATATCATGACATTCACAAGTATAACAAGAGAGAAATTTATCTGCATATGTGGAAACAATCACAAAACATACTTAACTTGCAAGTAGTAAAAAGGATGAAAAATTAGGCAAACATGGGATTTTAAAATATGACATAAAAGTAGACATAAAAACAAACACAATGCAAAAAGAATGGGTGCAAAATGATTAAAAATGAAAGAGATATGAATTTTTGAAGTTTGGTAAAATAAATGGAAAAATGGTAAAAGGGTTGCCCTCCTCAGGGGTCAAACCCAGGTTCAGCTGGTACAAGGCGCTTAGGTGACAAGGTGACTACCACTGGGGTGGCTATACATCCGTTTGTAAATGCCACCCCATTAAAATATATGGGTAACATTTAAAACAGGCTGGGCACAAAACATGAAGCAAAAGATGAATTGCATTTTGATATGTAACTTCCTCAATTCTCAATGGTTTTACACAAAATTTTAGTCTAAATCGTGTATTTTTTCATGAGGAACAAGATGGAATTTTTAGATTTTTGAAATTACTCCTCCATTTGAAAACCCGATGGCACTTGCATATTGAGAGTATGATGTGCATTTTGAAATGAAACTCATGTTACAGCCAGTTCTAAATCAATATGATCATACACACACACCACATAAACATTAATGAGTGAATTTAAACACAAGATATGGCTGAAATCAAGTTGTGGTGAAAAGTTCTATGTGATTTGCAAATCTGTTATGAATGAGATGCATTTTGGGATGAAGATCAAATTCAAACAATTTCAAACCAAACAAATCATATACACACCTTGAAAATACATTGATGAATGAATGTAGGCACCATGATAGGTTCAAAACTGGCCCTGGTGAAAAGTAGTAACCAATATGCAAAATGGTATTGATGTGCTCATGAAGATGTTCAATTTTAATTCCAAGCATATTCAAGTCAAACACATCATTCATACACACTATAGTCATGCTAATAAGTGAGTCCAAACCACAATTTTGATGTAAAGCAAACTGGTGTGAAAAGTGGTGCTCAAGCTATCAATTTGTGTTTGTGAGGTGCATGAAGATATCCAATTTCAGTTCCAAGTACTTTCAAACACACATACACCTTACATATATATTATTGAGTGCATTTATGCCAAAGAAACAAATCAAAACAGTTGGATGTAAGAAATGATGTGCAAGATGCAAAACTGTCATGAGAAATGCAAGTTGATGTTTAGTTCTGTTTCTATGTACATTTTGACCAAATTAAACACTTACACACCTTGAAAACATGCTAGTGGATGAGATTGGACACAAAGTAGGGCTTAAAACTGACTAGTATGGAATATAGTGTTTAGAATGCAAGCTTGTGTGTGTGAATTGCATGAGCATATTCAATTTCAGTTCAAAACTTTTTCAGATTAATTCAAACATATACACATCACATATACATGGTATTGAGTGGATTCAAACATCAAAACAAGTTGGACAAAGATTGCTATGAGAAATGGTTCACAAATTGCAAGTTGTCATGAATATGAGGCATGATGAGATGAAGTTTCAGTTCCTAACAGTTTGAAATCAAAACAAATACTTACACATCTTATATACCTGACAATGAGTGTATTCAAACACAACTTGAGGCTAAAAATACATCATTATGAAAAATGAGCATTAAGTTGTAACTTGGCATGAATGATATGCAGGCTGTGAGGCACTTCAATGTTTATGCACATGTGGACTAAATTAATCACTCATACACATTAAATATATGTTAATGAATATGTTCATGTTCAAAAAATCAGCTCATGACAGTCTGTGGTAGTGAAGGGTGTGTGGGCCGCAGTTTTGCATTTTTGAGATGTACATGAAAAATTCAAGGTCAGCTTCAAGCATGTTCAGGTCATATGAAACACACACATACACACACACACACACACACACACACACACACACACACACACACACACACACACACACACACACACACACACACACACACCTTTCATACATGTGGACAAGTGATTTAAAACACCAAAGTTGGCTTCAAACAGATTGTAGTGAAAAAATGTCACTCAAGTTGCAACATGGTATGTGTGCAATGCGTCAAAATGTTCAAATCAAGCTTAAAGCATATTTTCATCAGGTAGACCACACACACAGTTCATATTCATGGAAATAGGGGTATTCATGCTCAAGAATCAGTTATAATGTAAACAAAACAAGTTTTGGTAAGGTTCATGTCATGTTTGGCTTGTAAATGCAATATGAGAGTGAGATACCAAAACAGACAAGAATGAGTTGAACAAATCATCCACACATGTTCTAAACATCATACTAAGTATGATCATGCTCAAAAAAATCAGGTACAAAACCATCAAGGCAAAGTTTGGTATGTGAACACAAAAACAATAGCAAAGTAAGCTTTATGTCAAAAACCTCAAAATTATCCTTATGGTATAATGATGAATGAGATGAATTCAATGCACATACCTCTTATAGACAACTTCAAGCAAGCAAAAGGAACAAGAAAACCAGAGAATCTTCAATCACCTCCTTGTTTTGAACCTTTCTTCCTTTTGAAGCAAAATACCAACCTTGTGACAGTTTGAGAAATAGGCCTCACCAATCTCTCAATGCTTTGGACAGTTGAGGTATGATATTTATGAGGTGTTTGAATGGTTAGAACATCAAGAGAATGATTAGAACAAGTTTTGACTGATTTTGTACATTGTGGTCAAAGTTACTTGGTATGGAAGTTGACTTTTTGAATGAGGAGGTTTTTGAGTGGTTCAACGGTTGGAACATCTTCTATATCATATTTATGGGTTGTGGGGGTGATGTTTGGTGTGTTTGAGTGTGGAGAAATGGTTTTGGCAGCAATTGTAACAAGGCAGATTTTGAAGCTTTTTTGGCAACTTTGTGAACTTGGTGATTTTGGAGAGAAGTGTGAAAGGGTGGGAGCTTGATCTTTCTATGGTTTTCAGAAGATCTATTGTGTATGGTATGAGGTGGTGGGGAGTGCCTCTGTTTATAGGCAAATGAAAAAGTGTGGACAGATTTGGAGATTTCCCTTCTAGGAGGGAAAAGTCACTTTTGGATCCATCCTCCCAAAAGAGGCTTTCTTGGCTTGGAGGTAAGCTTAAAGTCAAGTATCATGATGAGTTTTGTGTGTCTAAAGTCAGGCTAAAGTGTATAGGCTCATGGCTGGCTCAGACCTTACTTTCCACCTCTTGCTTGGTTTATGATATTTTAATGCAAGTTGCAAGGCAACTTGTAAGTCCACTTGCAAACTTGGCTAATTCCATTTCCTCTGCATTTTCATTGTATTTTCATGCTACAAAGTTCCTACGTATCAGATAAAACATGTTTCAAAAGCTGAGATTGGTCCAATTGATGAAAGAATGGATTTTTGAAACTTTGTCAATGTGGGACTCAAGTGTGAAAACCCCAACTTGCCAAATCCATAACTCTCATCTCAGAAATCCTTTTGAGATGTTCTAGTACTTTTTAGAAAGCCCTCAAATAGATATAAAACATTCATGTTTTCATGACTTTCAAATTCCCAAAGGAACTTGGCCAAAAAATCTCTCAAAGTTGCTAAAAAATGAGCTTAAAAGTGAAATTTCTTTAAGTCTTTTTCCCTTCTTGAAATGAATTTGATCATAACTCCAAATCTATGCATTTTCTGACCATGTACCACTTAGGGAGTTTTGTAGGATTTGCCAAGAGCTTTCTAATGAGCTTTGAACCACTTCATTTGGATGTGTGGTTAAGGAGTTATGGTTTAGCCCCTTTCAAAACCCTAATTTCCCGATTTTTCGATTACTCCTTCATCCTTGATCCAATGGTCATTAAAATTGATAGGCAAGTGAAAAATAACATAAGGAACATTTTTGATTCACACTTTGAAGTCCAATTCCTTAAATTTGAAGGGTTGACTTTTCGATCAATCGTACGATCGATCGGTGACTACCGCGTCGCCCGTTGACACTCTGGACCTCCTGAGACTTTGATACTTCTTGAATGAACTTTATTAAGCTATATGAACTTCATGGATCATAATCCCACCATTAAAACACCTTCCAACACCAAAGTCAAACTACAGTTGACTTTTACTAGTCAAAAACCCTAATCGGGTGCCCTGAAATGCACTGTTCTTGATTCTGGGGTAACAACCTCAAATTGGGTACTCAATTGACCTCATATAACATCCTTGATCTTGTTTTATGATTGAATTAACCCACAACATTGATTGACCATAACCCTTGAAGCTTTGATTTGACTGTACTAAACCCTGATTCATCGGTAACTTGACAACGACAAACCTGCACTGGGTTAGGGTTAGATAATTTATGAGTATGCTCCTAAAATGATAATTAGAATCTAAGGGGTCAAAATTTGGGGTGCAATAATTCCGCTTCGCAGTCTTCGGCAATCCCGACACAAAATCCATTAAGATACTATCCAATTTCCATTCCAGAATATTAAACAGTTGCATCATACCCAAAAGTTTCTGATGTTCAATCTTTGACTTCTGACAAGTCAAACAGGCATAAACAAATTCAACAATATCTCTTTTCATACCTAGCTACCAAAACAACCTCTGCAAATCCTGATACATCTTCATGCCACCGGGATGAATACTCATCCTACTTCGATGTCCCTTTTCAAGAATATTTTCCTAATTTCTGGAACATCCGAAACAAACACTCTATCTCTGAACCTCATTATACCATCCTTATCAATCCAAAATTTACCTCCGTTACCATGGTTAATCAAGGCCAATTCATCAACCAATCTCAAATCAGATTTCTAACCTTCCATGATTTCTTCGAGAATGCCACTCGTCAGTTTCAACATTCCCAACTTCACACAGTCAGGAGTCTTCTCACATACTAAACTCATGACTCTGAATTATTCGATCAATTCTAAATCTCTCACCATAAGCATCGACATATGCAATGACTTCCTGCTCAACGTATCAGCCACCACATTTGCTTGACCAGGGTGGTAACTCAAATCGAAGTCATAGTCTTTCAACAATTCCAGCCACCTTCTCTGCCTCATATTCAAATCTTTCTGGATGAATAAGTACTTTAAACTCTTATGATCACTAAACACCTCAAATTTAGAGCCAAAAAGGTAATGTCTCCAAGTTTTTCACATGAACACTACAGGTGCCAATTCTAAATTATGCGTAGGATAATTCCTTTCATGAACCCTCAATTATCTTGAAGCATAAGCAACAACCTGTCCATTCTACATTAACACTCCACCAAGACCCATCTTTTACGCATCACAATATACCATAAACGATTCACTTGAATTAGGAAAGATATATACCGGAGCGGTCGTCAACTTCTTCTTCAATTCCACAAAGCTCTCTTTACATCAAACATCCCATACATAAGTTTGATCCTTCCGAGTTAACTGAGTCAAAGGTAATGCCAACTTAGAAAAACCTTCGATAAAATTACGATAATAGCCTGCAAACCCAAGAAAACTTCGTATTTCCGTAGCAGACTTTGGAGTCTCCCACCGTAACACACCTTCAATCTTAGAAAGATCCATTTCAATTCCACCACTCGACATCACATGTCCAAGGAAACTCACTTCCTTCAACCAGAACGCACGTTTCGACAGTTTTTCATATAACTTCTTCTCTCTCAACACTTGCAACACCATACGCAAATCCTCATCATGCTCTTCTTCAAATTTTGAGTATATCAGAATATCATCAATGAAAACCACAAAAAAATTATCCAAATACTCATGAAAAATCCGATTCATATACTCCATGAACACACCTGGTCCATTGGATACACCAAACGACATCACAATGTATTCATAGTGACCGTACCTCGTCCTGGAAGCTGTCTTCGAAATATCATCTGGCTTAACACGAATCTGATGATAACTAGATCTCAGATTAATCTTACTAAGCACACAAATGCCCACTAGTTGATCCGTCAAATCATCAATTCTCAAAAGTGGATACTTATTCTTTATAGTCACTTTATTCAACTGCCGGTAATCAACACACAAACTCATACTACCGTATTTCTTCTTAACTAACAACACATGAGCACCCCACGGAGAAAGACTCGGTCGAACCGACTTCTTCTCAAGCAATTATTCCAATTATTTCTTCAATTCACTTAACTAAGAAACAGACATCCGATAAGGAGCCATTGACACCAGACTCATACCTGTATCAATTCTACCGCAAACTCGACTTCACGCTTTAGGGGAAAATCACTTACTTTGTCTGGGAATACATATGGGAATTCACAGGCAACATGTAATTCAACACTTATAATTTCACGGTCAACTTACAATGATGCAAACATTGCAAACATCAAGGCTTCATCTTCTATAAGTTCATCCACTTGCTTAGCAGACAAAAACGTCAATTCTCCATTATTACCAAACTCAGGAAATCTCACAGTCTGATTATAACAATTGATATGAACATAGTTGAACTCCAATCGGTTCATTCCCAGGATAACATCAATTTGGTGCAAGGGTAAATTCACCAACTCCATCACGAAACTCTTCCCAAAAATAGTTAAGGGACAACCTGAACATACAAAGGTAGTAGTAACAAAACCATTAGCAGGAGTTTCTATCACTATACTACCATTCATATCAAAAAATTTCAAACCCAACATAGTAGTACATTCAAGTGAAATAAACGAATGAGTAGCACCAGTATCAATAATGGCAACCAACTCCGTATTGTTAATAAAACAAGTACCTCGAATCAAGTTATCCTTCTTAGGGACTTCTAAATCGCTCAAAGAAAACACTCTACCATTAGTTTGAGCAGCAATATCAATCTTCTTCGGCTTCTGACATTGGGTACTGATGTGACCCTGTTCACCATAATTGAAACAAGTCGACCCCTCATTCTTGCAATTAGTGACTCGATGACCTATCTTATCGCATCTGTAACATCTCAACACATTATTGTTGCAACCATCTGCATGGTGACCTTGCTCACCACACCTGTAACACTTAACAGAAGTAGGAGCTGCTCCCCCACTTGTCTTCTTCCAATCTGAAGCCTTCTGCTTCCCTTTGTCAGCTGGAGATATTTGTAGTGAGTCGATTGAGCTCTACTATCCTCATCGTAGATCCTACACTTATCCACCAGCTCAGCATACCTACGAATCTATTGGTATCTAATACCCTGTTTGATCTTGGGTCTCAGCCTATTCTCAACCTTGAGACATTTAGAAATCTCAGCATCAACATGATTATAATGCGGACAAAACTTCATCAGCGCCTCAACATGGCAGCATACTCTGCCACAGTCATGTTTCCTTTCTTTAATTTAAGGAACTTTATCTCCTTCTTACCATGGACATCCTCAGGGAAATACTTCTCCAAGAATTCTTTCTTGAATACAACCCAAGTAATCTCAGTACCAACATCCTCCAATCTTTGACGTGCATTATTCCACCAATCTTCAGCTTCCTCTGACAGCATATGACTACCAAATTGTACCTGTTGAGCGTCAGTGCATGCCATCACTTAGAAGATCTTCTCAATAACTTTTAGCCTTTTCTCTGGATCATGAGTGCCTGATCAGTGGTTTTCATACGTTATTTTACAATTAGTGTTAGTTAATTGTCTTCCACATTATTTCATTTTATTGCATTTTATGTGTTGGTTTGGTATTTCCGTTGTTTTTAGGTTCAAGTAAGAAATCAAGAAGAACCAGAGCAAAAACCGGGAAAACAGCAGGAACTCAGAAGAGTTTTTGAAGGGAAACAGTGGCCTGACACGGCCACCCGTGTCAGGAGGATGCAAAGAGATGAAATTGTGTAGAAAAGCAGTGGGTTGACACGGGTGCCCATGTCACCAGGTCTGGAGCAGATCATGTTTTCATAAGACATCTAGGGGGCCAACATGGCCGCCCGTGTCAATTGACATGACCTGTGTTGGCTGAAGCGCTTCATCTTCTAATTTTGACTGTTGTGATCCCAAAGGGTATTTTGGGTATTTTCCTATTACTGTGTTAGACCTGGGAGTATTTAAGACGTGTTTTGAGAAGGAAAAAGGGAATTTTTTGCTAGAGAAGAATTATACGATCAAAATATTGGAGAGCTCAAGTTTTTAGGAAGACGAAGGGTTTTCAGGAGTGGAAGCGATTGACGATCCGAGTTTCTCCAATTTCTTGTGATGTCTAATTTTTATATTGTATTTTCTTTGAATATTATAAGTAGCTAAATCCCCCAATGCTAGGTGGTGTCTATGATTTGAATTTGTAATGATTTTGATATTAGTATTGCAATAAAAATTCCTTTGTTTTCATAACTGATTTGATCTCTAGCTATTCTTAATGCTTGCCCTGTCGGACCAACAGGGTTTGATTGTCGATTAACGATTAGGCTGGACCGCCATTGTTAATGCTTTACTTTTGATCATTATGTAGTAGATATCCCCTGGGACTAGGGATACCTTATAGGAACCGAAATATTCTTGATACTTGAGTGCTTAATTTCATTTATAATTCTCTATGGACATAGGAATTAGGGTGGATGATTAAAGGTTTTCTCACTAAGGACTTAGGAGTAAAAAATCTTGCAGTGTTAATTCAAAGTTGTTACTGAGTTGGATCACACACTTCCCCTAGCATGTTACTCATATCTGTTTAAACCACTTAGTCAATTTCCCTATTTTACTTGCAAATATTTTTATAATTAAACAAAACAATTTCAAAACCCCAAAGTTTTTGTTTAACTAAAATAAAACCAGAACTCTATATCGTCAAGCAGTCATTGAGATCGACATTCGGAGAATTTCCCTTTTATTACTACATTGGAAAAAGAGTACACTTGTTATTTTACCGATAAAGTTTTTGGCGCCGTTGCCGGGGACTGGCGAAATATAAGTTAATTGTAATTCAATTGGAATTTTGTTGCTCTGCGACCAAAATTTTATTTTCAATTTTATTTTTATTATTATTATTATTATTATTATTATTATTATTATTATTATTATTATTTGCATTCTGTTACTACTAATCTGCGTCTAACATTTTTAGGCAAGGAGAATACTCAACTAATTTCTCTTTTGACGCAGAGATCGAAAAAACTCTACACACGAGGCGTAGACAAGCAAGAATGGCAAGTTCAGAAGTAGAACCTTCAGCGCCAGCACCAGAAGAAGAAAAAGTCTTTGTTCATTCAGAGCATTCAGACTCAGGTTCAGACTCAGATAGAGATATTGTGACTATGGCTAGAGTTCTACCAGTAGAGAGACTACTTGGTGATTACGACGGGGTTAATGCACCGGCTGATAGGTTAACAGTTGTAAACCAACCAGTGAATGTGGAAAATTTCCAATTGCATCCAAGCGCTAGCAACCAACTTGAGAGGAAACCTTTCACCGAAAAGGTTAATAAAGATTCCAACAAACATCTACAAAGATTTCTAACTATGAGCACTGCTCTCAAGATAGAGGGGCACACTGATGAAGCAAAGAAATTAAGAATGTTTGTGTTCACTCTCTCTGAAGATGATGAAGAGTGGTTTTACTTGTTACTGACATGAATTATTGCTACTTGGGAAGAGATGGAGAAGGCCTTTCTTAATGAGTATTTTCCCACCTCTATGTATATTCGTAAAAGGTATGATATCATGAATTTTAAACAGAAGGAGGGAGAATCATTGAGCGATGCATATAAAAGGTTCAAATGGTTATTAGTTACATGTACTACCCATAACTTGGATCAAACTGAACAAATGCAAATGTTTTATGAATGGTATCAAGATGAAGACTAAGCAACTAATTGATACAACAGTTGGTGACTCATCAAACTTTACAACAACCATTGGTATTAAGAAGATCATTGAAGCCATTGCTGTAAATGAGCATTTGGAATTGTATGAGCGTAGTGTGAGTAAACCGAAAAGAACGATTGATTTGAAGATTGCTACTTAAGTTGTGAAGATGGAAGATCAAATCAAAGCTGAAGTAGAAAGGAGGCTTAAAGCAATGAATGTATGTACTCAACCTGTGGCTCAAGTTCAACCTATCCAAGTCGTGAGTTATGAGATTTGCAGTGGAGCCCATTTTACTGCACATTATGTTGTAATTGCTAAACAAATTGAAGAGATAAAGTTTTTGAAGCAGAATAACCCTTATTCTCAGAATTATAATCCAGGGTGGAAGAATCATCCTAACTTCTCTTTGAAAGATCAGAATCAACCTCAATATCAACAACAACATGCTCCTTAGAAAGCAGAATGGGAAATAGCTATTGAAAAGATGGCAGCTCACAAAATTCAACTCCAAGAAGAGACACAAAATAATCAGAGGAACACCACAGCTGCAATAAAAAATCTTGAGGTTCAGATGGGACAAATATCCCAACAAGTCTCCACACATACTCAAGGAACCCTCTCGAGCGCGACAGTAGCGAATCCAAAAAATCATGAGAATGTTAATGCTATCACGACAAGAAGTCAGAAAGTCGTGGAAGAAGAGGAAGAAAAGGAAACCAATGGTTACCAGTGTATAGAGGTGGAACTTAAAGTAACAGAAAATAGGAAAGAACTGGAAAAATTTGTACCACCTGTAAAACCAACTGAAGAGAAAAAGAAAGAGGAGGTCAAACCAAAAATTAAGCTACCTTACCCTCCGAGAGTTACAAAGAAGGATCAGAAGGAGAAAGACTTTGAAAAATTCAGCACGATGTTCAAAAAGTTAGAAATCAATATGCCGTTCTTTGAAGCACTCGAGAAAATTCCTTTGTACAAAAAACTCATGAAAGAGGTAATGGGGAAAAAGAGAATAATGGGTGAGGAGCAGAAAATTTCAACTGAGCAGTGTAGTGAAATATCATAAGGAAGGAGAATCCCCATCAAACGGAAAGACCCTGGACCTGTAGCAATTCCTTGTACTATAAAAGATAGAACTTTCATGAAGGTCCTCATTGATTCAGGTGCTAGTGTGAGTCTCATGCCTTTATCTATTTTGAAAAAGCTAGGTATTGGAAAAGTAAGCGATACGGGAACAAATTTGAAGTTTGCCGACAACACGACTAAGAGGTCATATGGGCTAGTAGAGGATGTAATGGCGATGATTGATAACTTTACCTTCCCAATTGATTTTGAGATTATGGATATTCCAGAAGACGAAGAGACTCCCATCATACTTGGCCGACCATTATTGCTCACTAGTCGGTGCAATGTTAATATTCAAATATTTTTGATGAAGAAATAACTTTAAAAATGTTGGACATCAAGAAGCGAGGTAAAGAGGAAGATATTCAACCTTCAGTTGGAACAATCAAAATAGTGAAAAAAGGAAAAAGTTGAAAACCATGTCATGAAAAAGTCTCTGGTGTAATCTATCAGGTTGCAATATTTCAGTTGTCTAAGGCACATAATGAGACTCCAGAATTCATTCGAGGAGTCAAGGCTGGAAAAGTTGGATGTGATTTGATACACAAAATTGCGTTTATCTCTGAACCTGACCGGTCCTTTTTTGCGGAAAGGTCAAGAAACAAAGTGTGGAAGCTGAGATACCCCCCATAACAATGGGGAGTGATCCGTCGAGCCATGCGACGTTAAACCAAGCACTGGGTACAAGGCAACCCAAAATTTTAAGATTGAGCATTTATTTTTTGTTGTCATTTTGTTTCATTTGTAGGTAATAAACGAGACCTTATAAGTGCAAACTAGGGTGTTGCATTACCCTTCAACTCCTCAGTAAGGATCTCTGTAAGTTATGTCTCTTTCTCTCTTGTTCGAAAACATTGAGGCCAATGTTTAGTTCAAGTTTGGGGGAGGATTTACTGTTTTGAGTTTTCATTTTAAGTAATTTTAATTGTGTTGGTGTGCTTTTGTTTAAAAATCACTTTGAACTCTCCCTGAATAAGGACCGTACATTGTTTTTCTTGTGAATACTGTGATGCGTGAAGTAGTCAGGAAAGTATATAGAGTTTGAGGGAAGAAAAGTTGAAACTAGGGAATTTGGGAAGGTTTGGAGATTGAGGTATAACTTGAACACCCTAGATTCCCCAAAGTAAGGTAACGAGTCCAATGTGTAGATTTGTGCCATAGTACTTGGATTTGAGAAGTATTCCTCGACTAGTTCATAGTGATAGTCCGACATGATTAAAGAGAATTGCATGTATAAAGTTGATTGAGAGAATGACTTATGGCACCAAAAAAATGATGAATAATGACGGTAAAGACAACTGGTTCATCTAAGTTGGGTAACCCTCACCCGGTTACTTAGCCTAACGGCGGTTGAATTTCTATAGTCGTTCCAAAGTGGACTATAAACGCCAATGCGCGAGAAAAAGAATAAATGTGCCTAAAAAAAGTCTCGATCAAATCCTATACATGTGAGGGAAAGCGATCAAAAGTGCCTTAATCTGATTATCCGAATGAAAGGGGTAGAAAGTTGAAGAAAAGACTTAAGCCCAAAGCATAGTTGGAGAGGTGACCGAAAGGGGAATTTAGGTATGTGGTTTTACCGCGGTATGTGTTTGTGTAATATTTTGTTAACAGACGATTACCAAGAGAACTAGTTTTAGCCGATCAAAACAAAGACTCACGTATGAGTATCGGTACACCTTACCTTCACAAATATTTTATTTGATGTGTACCATTTGATCTGAAAAAAATGTTTATCCAAGCATGTTTCTTGAGGTCAAGCAATGGTTTAAGTTTGGGGGAGTTTTATTAGTGGTTTTTATACGTTATTTTACCATCAGTGTTATTTAACTGTCTTATAAGTTTAGTTGTATTTTATTTCCTTTTATCGCATTTTATGCGTTGGTTTGGTATTTCCATTTTTTTTAGGTTCAAGTAAGTAATAAAAAAGAACCAGAGCAAAAACTGGGAAAAACAATAGGAATTCAGAAGAGTTTTTGAAGAGAAACAGTGGCCTAACACGGTCACCCGTGTCAAGAGGATGCCAAGAGATGAAATTGTGTAGAAAAGCAGTGGGCTGACACGGGTGCCCGTGTCACCAAGTCCGGAGCAGACCGTATTTTCATCAAACATCCAGGGGGCCAACGCAGCTGCCCGTGTTGGCTTAAGCGCTTCATCTTCTAATTTTGATCTTTGTGATCCCTAAGGGTATTTTGGGTATTTTCCTATTGCTGTGTTGGACCTGGGAGTATTTAAGACTGTTTTGAGAAGGAAAAAGGGACATTTTGGCCAGAGAAGAATTATATGATCAAAAGATTGGAGATCTTAGGTTTTTCAGAAGACGAAGGTTTTTTTTGGAGCGGAAGCGATTGGTGATCCAAGTTTCTCCAATTTCTTGTAATGTCTATTTTTTATATTGTACTTTTTTTTAAATATTATGAGTAGCTAAACCCCCCAATGCTAGGGGGTGTACCTGATTTGAATCTGTAATGACTCTGATATTAGTATTGCAATAACAATTCCTTTGTTTTCATAATTGATTTAATCTCTAGCTATTCTTAATGCTTGCCCTGTCGGACCAACAGGGTTTGATTGTCGATTAAGGATTAGGCTGGACCGCCATTGTTAATGCTTTACTTTTGATCATTGTGTAGTCGATATCACCTAGGATTAGGGATACCCTATAGGAAACGGAATATTCTTGATACTTGAGTGCTTAATTTCATTTATAATTCTCTATGGACATAGGAATTAAGGTGGATGCTTAAAGGTTTTCTCACTAAGGACTTAGGAGTAAACAATCTAAAGAATCGGTAATTAGTTAGTTATAATAAGTTGTTGCATTATTATTTCAGAGTTGTTACTGAGTCGGATCACACACTTTCCCTAGCATGTTACTCATATCTGTTTAAACCGCTTAGTCAATTTCCCCTTTTACTTGCAAATATTTTTATAATTTAACAAAGTAATTTCAAAATCCCAAAGCTTTTGTTTAACTAAAATAAAACCAGAACTCTATATCATCAAGCAGTCCTTGAGATCGACATTCATGGAATTTCCCTTTTATTACTACATTGGCAAAATAATACACTTGCTATTTTACCGATCAATGCCCATGAAAGTTGGCAGATTGTTCCTCTGGAACTTTCCCAAAGCACGAAACTCATCAGGAGCCCCTCCATTTTGATAAAATAAGAAACTAACAATTTTAAAACTAAAATGTTTAGAAAATAATTTTGAAGCAAATTAGACTTAACAAAATAATTAAGGGGAGGGGGTTTGAAGTGATTAAAGGGTGTGTCAAGAGTGGATCAAATTGGGATCATATGGGCTTAAAGCCCATTACCCACTCACAACAAAAACGGTAAGGAAAGCAAAAAAGAAAAGGGGTGCGCTGAAGTTTTCGTGGGTGTGCCAACAATAACCCAATCATGGGCTTTGAGCCCATCAGTCAAATAAAAAATAGCAGGGTGTGTTGTACCCCAAAATTTGACCAACCGATTCTTGTACTTAGCTTATATTTTATTTCATTTTCGCATTTATGCATATCATAACATTTAATCTTGAGGCAGGGGATCAAGGTATTTCTGTGGCTCAGGGTTTTCTTTTAGTGCAAGAGTCTAAACAACGAGTATCAAGGGCTCCTGCATTTATTTTACCCAACAATCGAGAGGTCGATTTTCTTTTATTCAACAAGATAGTTTTCAGATCAGGAGACAACACCCAGGCCATCTCAGGCGTCCTTACAGTTATAATATGCAAAGGCACGTTTCAGAGGCTTAACGGGGCTCAGAACGAGTAAAAGCGGGCAAATATGAAAGATTCCCTCCAAAAGGCACCAAAATTCAAAATTTCAAGACGTTAACCGATTAACCAATATGGTTAATCGGTTAACCAAAGCAAAATCTGCCCAGAACGTGCATTTTCAATGTGGCCACCTTTGGGGTCTATTTTGATCACTTGTAAATTTGGTTTTACACCAAAAGAAGGATCTAGAATCACTCTAATTTGGATTAATTTTCAAAATTAATTCAAATTCCCTCCCACTTTCCATTCCTAATCCCATTCCAATTTTCATAACCTCACCCCAAACCACATTCTACTCCAAACATAGAGCATATTTAAATGAATTTGCTCCAAACCAAGAAAAATAATCCTCACAATTACATTTCATTTGCAGATTTCACTCTCACTCTTGAAATTTTCACTCCACTTTTTCACTTCCAAAACCTCCATTAGAGATCTCACTTGATTTCTTTGATTCTTCATTCGAGTTATTGAATTCTAGAGCTAAACCTCCATCCTTCATCTCCATTATCTTCATTTCACCATTCAATTTTCATTTGGATTTGGATCTAAATTTGGAAGCTAATTTAGAAGTGCTTATTTGGATCGTTTTAGCTTGATCTTGCTTGATTTTCACTTCTACAACAAGAAAGCTCTTGGATCTTGAAGAATCTCCGGGTTTCTTGCTTGGATCTACTCATTTCAAGTGAATCAACACTCACCAAAGCAAATCTTTGCTTTGTAGGTTGGCAATTCTAGATCTAATTCTGATTTGAGCTTATTTGCATTATCACAATGTAGATCTATGGGTTTTGATGCTTTTTTTTATCCATTTTGTTGATTTTGATTTTTAATCTTGGTGAGCTCATTGCATGTTTGAGTTGGATTAATGTTGGATCACTGATTTTTGGTGTTAAATTCGTGCATAATTGATTACATGATTCTTTTGGATAATTGAACTTTGGATTAATTGCTGAAGGTTCTTTTGGATTGCTATTTTTCTGCTATGGTGCAGTGTTAACCGATTAACCAGATACAGTGCAAACTAGTTAACCGGTTAACCAGTGCATTTTCCAAAAAATTTTAAGTGATTAACCGACTAACCAATAGTATTAACCGATTAACACTGAACCAGAGTGCAACTTTTGTTAGAACACAGATTGGTTCTTAATAATATCTCTTTGTTTTGATGATAACTGTTAGGAAATTTTGTATTTAAGAATTATATACTCTAAAATTTGCTTGAGAGTTTTACTGCAGATTGAAATGATATTAACACTCCAGAAGCAAATCTGAATTGTATACAAGAAGTTATCTAGACTCTGAAGCACCAAATGCATTCTTTAGAAGATTCTGATTGCTGTTTACAAAAGATCCTGAGCGTAGTCTCCAGAAGGATCTGAAGCAAGAAGCTCTAGAAGATTCTGAAGCAGAAGCTCCAGAAGAATCTGAAGCAAGCAGAAGCATCTGAAGCAAGTCAGAAGCATCTGAAGCTAAGAATATTGCATGAAGAGTTTCTCAAAGCATAGTTTCTACAGAAGTTTCTGAAAGTACTAAAGCTGCCAGTACTGAAGTTCTATGTGAAATATGCTCTGATGATCAACACGCTAAAAGCACACATGCTGCAGAAGACTCTGATACAACAAAGTTCTGAACATCATTAGAAGACTCTGACTCAATCAGATTCTGATGAACTTGCTGAAAACTGAAGAAGAAATATTCAAAGATTATATCCATTGGAGTAAATTAAACGTCTCTTTCCTCATTGGTGCTAGACACAAGAACACAGACAAAAAGGATTTTTCTGTGCTTTCTACTTCTAGGAAAGGTCACTTGATGTGAAGACAAAAAGGCTCAGACCTTTTGGGGACACTCTTCTCAACGTTCAGCTTCCTTGGATCAGCTGCCTATAAAAGGAAGACTCCACCAAATTCTTCAGTTAAGACATTTTGCTGAAAAGAAATCATAACATTCAAAGCTCTCATTCTTTCATATTCATTCTTAGAATTATTTGTACTTAAACTTAAGAGAAATATCACTGTTGTGATAAAAGCTTTTTAGAAGCATTCATACTCTTGTATTAGATTTACATTGATTGTAAAGGATTTCCTTAAGAGGATTCAGTTGGAATCAGTAGCTCTTGAGAAGACTAAGAACAGTTGTTCTTAGGTGTTACTATTGTAATCTGTTTGATTAAATAGTGGATTAAGTCCTTGTTGAGAAAGACAAATCACTCTAGGAAGGGTGGACTGGAGTAGTTGAGTTCAACGAACCAAGATAAAAATAATTGTGTTTTTATTTCTAAGTTTTAATCTTTCATACTTATTCAACCCCCCCCCTTTCTAAGTATTATCTCACATTCAGTTGGCATCAGAGCTCCGGTTCTGTTTGTGCTACCACTTAACAGTGACAGTAAAGATCTAGAGAGAAATACTTTGATATATATTTATTTGTTACAATGGTTGATAATACAACATCCAACATTAACAATAAATATGAAGAAAGGGACAGGATCAGCACCAAACCCCCTATGTTTGATGGGGAGAAATTTGATTACTGGAAAGACAGAATTGAGAGTTTTTTCCTAGGATATGATGCTGATCTATGGGATCTAGTCATAGATGGATATGTCCATCCCACAGATGGGAATGGAAAGAAGATAGACAGAAAGTCTATGACAGATGCTCAGAAGAAAGATTTTAGAAATCATCACAAGGCCAGAACTATATTATTGAATGCAATTTCTCATACTGAGTATGAAAAAATTACAAACAGGGAAACTACTTTTGATATGTTTGAATCCTTAAAAATGACTCATGAGGGAAACTCCCAAGTCAAGGAGACAAAAGCTCTGGCTCTGATCCAGAAGTATGAGGCCTTCAAGATGGAAGACTCTGAATCTGTTGAAGCCATGTTCTCCAGATTTCAGATCCTCACAGCTGGGATAAAAGTTCTGGACAAGGGATACTCTACATCAGATCATGTAAAGAAAATCATCAGAAGTCTACCTACCAGATGGAGACCAATGGTGACTACCTTGAAGATGGCTAAAGATCTGAACAAGATCTCTTTAGAAGAACTCATCAGCTCACTAAGGAGCCATGAAATTGAGCTTGAGGAAGATGAACCTCAGAAGAAAGAAAAAGGTAAATCTGTTTCCTTAAAATCTAACAAATCTGCTAAAGCTTTGCAGGTTATTGAAGAAAGCACTGAAGAATCTTCTTCTGAAGAAGAAGATGAATTATCCATGCTGTCCAGAAGGATCAACAGACTCTGGAAGCACAAGGGAAAGAAGTTCAACAACTTCAGAAGATGTGATCATAGAAAGGAATCTTCTGGGCACAGAAGATCTGGCAAGAAAGAAGTTGTATGCTATGAGTGCAAAGAACCTGGGCATTACAAGAATGATTGCCCCAAACTTCAAAAAGAAAAACCCAAGAAGAAGTTTAACAAAAAGAAGAAGGTTCTGATGGCAACATGGGATGACTCAGATGAATCTGAATCATCTTCTAAATTAGAAGAAGAATGCGCTAATGTTGCACTGATGGCCAGCACAGAGGATCAAGAGGAAGGAACCTCAGGATATGAATCAGATTCTGAATCTGATGATGACGCTGAAGAGGTAATGGCTAAACTTACCAAAGAAGAACTTATAAAAGTTTTAACAGAAGTTCTTAAAAGTTATAACAATATCAAACTCAAATACAAGAAGCTGAAAAGAAATCTTGAATCTGAGATTGATCTTCTGAAGACAAAACTTGTTGAGCAAAAAGAAATTAATCTGAAAATCAAAAATGACTTTGAAATAACTCAACAAGAATCTGAATCTGAGACTAAGTCATGTGAAAACATTTTAGAAAAATATGACTCTAGCTTTCAGAGATTCCTTACTAAGAGCATAAACAGTAGCAAGATGGCTTCTATGATCTATGGTGTTAGTGGGAACAACAGAAGAGGTATTGGATATGAATCTTCATCTGGAAGTAATCCAAAATCCGTTGACAAACGTTTCATCAAGAAGACACCTCTGTATTCTCAATTTAAATTTGGTCACTTAAATGACATTAAACACACAAGCTCTGAGAAGAGTACTTATGTGTTTAAACCCAAGGCAAGTCAGAATAAACATTATGTTGAAAAACAGAAGTTTAGACAAACCTACAAACCAACTAACCCCAAAGGACCCAAGAAGATCTGGGTACCTAAAAACAAAATAATTCCTGTTGCAGATGTTCTTAGCAGCAAGGTCAGGACGCCAATCATGGTACCTGGACTCTGGATGCTCACGACACATGACAGGAAAAAAGTCTATGTTCCAAAGCCTGGAACTTAGATCTGGAGGTGATGTGAAGTTTGGAGGGAACCAGAAGGGCAAGATCATTGGATCTGGCACTATTGGAAATGGTAAACTTCCCTCTATTACTAATGTTTTACTTGTTGAAGGGTTCAAGCATAACTTATTGTCCATAAGTCAATTAAGTGACACTGGTTATGATATCACCTTTAATAAAAAATGTTGTAAAGCTATTAGTCAAAAGGATGGCTCTATCCTATTTAGTGGTAAGAGGAAAAACAACATTTATAAAATAAATCTTTCAGAACTTAAAGTTCAAAATGTTAAATGCCTCTTGTCTGTTAATGAAGAGTAATGGGTCTGGCACAGAAGATTGGGCCATATTAATATGAGACGTATATCTCAGATTAATAAACTTAATCTTGTCAGAGGACTCCCTAATCTGAAGTACACTTCAGATGCTCTTTGTGAAGCATGCCAAAAAGGGAAGTTTTCAAAAACATCTTTTAAATCAAAAAATGTTGTTTCTACTTCCAAACCACTAGAACTACTTCATATTGATCTGTTTGGACCAGTGAAAACTGCATCCATCAGGGGCAACAAGTATGGATTAGTCATTGTTGATGACTATAGTAGATGGACATGGGTAAAGTTCTTAAAACACAAGGATGAGTCACATTCTGTGTTCTTTGACTTCTGCAAGCAAGTCCAGAATGAAAAGGATTTCAAAATTATAAAAGTCAGAAGTGATCATGGTGATGAATTTGAAAATAAATATTTTGAAAAATATTTTTCTGAAAATGGCATTGCTCATGATTTTTCCTGTCCTAGAACTCCACAACAAAATGGGGTTGTAGAGAGGAAAAACAGAACTCTGCAAGAAATGGCCAGAACCATGATCAATGAGACAAATCTGGCAAAACACTTTTGGGCAGAAGCAATCAACACAGCATGTTATATTCAGAACAGAGTGTCTGTAAGACCTCTTCTGAAGAAGACTCCTTATGAACTGTGGAAGAACAAAAAGCCCAACATTTTATATTTTCATCCTTTTGGATGTATTTGCTATATGTTAAACACTAAGGAAAATCTGAGCAAGTTTGATTCCAAAGCACAGAAGTGTTTCATGCTTGGATATTCTGAACACTCTAAAGGCTACAGAGTATACAACACTGAGACACAGATTGTGGAAGAATCCATTCATGTCAGATTTGATGATAAGCTTGGCTCTGAAAAGCCAAAGCAGTCTGAAAACTCTGCAGATAGGGAAGTAGTCTTCATTGACTTTGAAGTTCCAGAAGCAGACAAAATTCAAGTGAAGGAACCAGAAGCAACGCCAGATGCTACTCCTTTAACTTCTCAAATGAATAATCTAAACATTTCTGAAGAATCAACTGTTAGAGGATCATCATCCAGAATTAAAGCTTCCCATCCAGAGCATGTTATTATTGGAAAGAAGGATGATCCCATCAGAACAAGATTCTTTCTAAGATCATCTGAAGCATCACTATTTGGACTGGTGTCAGAAATTGAACCATCTTCTGTAGATGAAGCTCTGCAAGACAATGATTGGATTATTGCCATGCAAGAAGAGCTAAATCAATTCACCAGAAATGATGTATGGGATCTAGTTCAAAGACCTCAAGGATTCAATATAATTGGTACAAAATGGGTCTTCAGAAATAAGCTAAATGAGAAAGGAGAAGTTGAAAGGAATAAGGCAAGGCTGGTTGCTCAAGGGTACAGTCAACAAGAAGGTATTGATTACACTGAGACATATGCTCCAGTGGCAAGGTTAGAATCTATACGCCTTCTTATTTCATTTGCTGCACAAAATAACATCACTCTGTATCAGATGGATGTTAAAAGTGCCTTTCTTAATGGTATTATAGAAGAAGAAGTTTATGTCCACCAACCTCCTGGTTTTGAAAATGAAAAATTTCCAGATCATGTTTTCAAATTAAAGAAATCTTTATATGGTTTAAAACAAGCTCCCAGAGCTTGGTATGAGAGATTGAGCAATTTTCTTCTGGAGAAGAATTTCATCAGAGGCAAAGTGGATACAACACTCTTTTGTAAATCAATTAAGAAAGATCTTCTAATTTTCCAAATTTATGTAGATGATATTATTTTTGGATCAACAAATATTATGCTTGGAAAGGAGTTTGCTACAAGTATGCAGGCAGAATTTGAAATGAGCATGATGGGAGAACTCAGATTCTTTCTAGGAATCCAAGTTAATCAAACTCCAGAGTGCACTTACATACATCAGACAAAATATGTTAAAGAACTTCTGAAGAAATTTAACATGTCTGATAGTAAGCTGGCAAAAACTCCCATGCATCCTACTAGCTCACTTGGCAAGGAAGAGGCAAGTAAGAAAGTAGACCAGAAGCTCTACAGAGGTATGATTGGCTCTCTTTTTTATCTTACTGCTTCTAGACCTGACATATTGTTCAGTGTTTGTCTGTGTGCTAGATTCCAATCAGATCCTAGAGAATCACACTTGACAGCTGTCAAGAGGATTCTAAGGTATCTGAAAGGTACTTCTAATGTGGGTCTGTGTTACAGAAAATCTAATGATTTCAAATTAGTTGGATTCTGTGATGCTGACTACGCTGGAGACAGAGTGGAAAGGAAAAGTACTTCTGGAAGTTGTCAATTTCTAAGAAGAAACCTAATCTCCTGGTACAGCAAGAAGCAACCCACAATTGCACTTTCAACCACAGAGGCTGAATATATTGCTGCTGCTGGATGTAGCACGCAGATGCTATGGATGAAGAGTCAACTAGAAGATTGCCAAATTTTTGAAAGTAACATTTCTATCTTTTGTGATAATACTTCTGCTATATGTTTGTCCAAGAATCCCATTTTACATTCTAAGGCAAAACATATAGAAATTAAGCATCATTTCATCAGAGACTATGTTCAGAAGGGAATCATAAATTTAGCCTTTGTTGATATAGATCATCAATGGGCAGATATTTTTACAAAACCCCTTGTTGAAGATAGATTCAAATTTATTCTGAAAAATATTGGTATGGATTTTTGTCCAGAATGATATTTATCAGAAGCAAATTTTTACAGATGCAAATATGCCTAATGCTCTGAAGTATTTCTTCTGATTGCTTATTTTATTCTGATCAATATTTCTTTTGTGAAAATCTGAACTAACAATCTTTAGAAGATCTGAACGTTGGCTAACGTTTCATTTCTTAAGAGAATTCAGAACACATGCAAGCAAACACGTGTCACACCAAATCTGAAGAGGTGGCGTGTACATAACTGAAGAGACGTTTGAGGTGAAGTTTGAATAGTGAAAATCTTGATTTTCCCCCCAAATTGTCAGAAGCAATTAATGTTTGTAATGATTATTATTCTTTTCATTTATTGCTTGTTAAAACGTGGAAATTTCTGACTGTTGATATGCCTAAGTATTTTAGTATAAATACATGACTTGTATTCACTTTCACACTTTTCACACTCTCAGAAAAATTATATTCGTTTTCATCTTCTCTTTGCTCTGCATAAAAACCCTAAACTTAAGCGTTTGACAAAGCATTCTTCAATGGCAACTTCATCATCAACAGTTGCTCAATTCCAATCTTCAATGGCTGCAGTAACTTCTGCTAACATGGGTGTTGCTCCCTACTCTCCTCCTAAAAGAACTCTTTTAACCCCTGTTGACAAATTGGAAGTTCTATGTGAATCCATGGTTGAGTTTGACTCTCTTGCAGAAAATGGGTTTGAGTTTCGTTCCATCATTGGAGCTCAAGGATGGGTTAAGTATTTTGATAGGCTTTTTGGACCAGTTTACCCTCTCCTTGTGAAAGAATTCTGGATCCATGCATCCGTTTACCCCAAGTTCATCTTATCTTCTGTACTGAGAAAAGAGATCATTATCACAGAAGATCTGATAAGAAAATTAATTGGATATGAAGAAACATAATGGTGTTTCCCACTTGCCAGCTGGGCGTGTGGACATGGATGAGGTATATGAAGAAGTAATGACTGCTGGTCAAGCTTCTAACAAATTCAAGGATCTGAAGCCTGACTACAAGATCTGGGTCAAGATCTTCATGGGATGCATCCACCATAGGAAGTCAACTAATTCTCCAGACTATGTCAATAATGAACAGCTCTATTTCATGTATTGCCTCAGTCAGAGCACAAAGGTAGATCTTCCATACATTCTTTTTATGCATCTGTGGAACCATATAAATGCATCTAGAGAGTATGTGAAGGAGAAAGGACAAAAGATCAGAACCTGGATCCCCTTTGGAAGGTTGATCTCAGATCTTCTAACTGAGAATGGTTTGGTTTCAGCTCTGTACGCTGTTGGAGTTACAGAAGAACTGGAATTCATAATGGGAAAGCCTCTGAATGCTAAAAGTCTTCAGAGACTTAAGATAGTTGATGAACTCACAATAGCTCCCAAGAAGCTGAATGTATCTGAACTCAGTTAGAAGAGGGTGCCTGTAGATGACTTTCCCCTATTCTTTGCTGAAGAGCCCAGACACATAGTTGTTATGTACATTGATGAATGCAAGAAGGAAGGAAAGCCTGTTCCTGCAAACGTGATTCAGCTAGCAAGACAACCTCTACCCAATGCAGAAGAAGAAGAAGAAGAAGAAGCACAACTACAAAGGAAAAGGACTCAGCCAGTAGTAGACTCTGCACCTGCTCAGAAGAAGGTCAAGATTGCTGAGAAGCCAAAGAAGCTCTTGAAGAGAAAAGAATCTGAAGACGTTGCTTCTGTACCAGCCAAGAGGATCAAAATAAAAGGTACTAAATCTTCTGTATCTTCTGCAAATATTGTTATAAATGATTCAAATATTAAGTCTGTTCCAAAACCACCATCAACACAAACTACTTCTGTTACTGCTCCCAGTTCCAAATCACCACAAAACAAACTTCTATTCCAACAACAACAACAACAAAAATCACTCAAACACCACCAGTCTCTATCCCCAAATCATCTCAACGAAAAATCCATATCAAACAGTTTGTTCCACAAACATAACCTACAGAACAACAACCTACAGAACAACAACCACAACAATCTGTACAACAACAATCATCTGAACAACCAGAAAAACAACAAGAATCTCAACCAGAAAAAGCCTCTGATAATCCACCATCTGAACCCATTGCACCTGTTACTTCTGAACCTACAAAAGTAACTTCTGCTCCCATTTCATCAGAACCAATCACCATTCCATCTGATTCACCCATCTCAGAACAACCATCCAAACCATCTGACATTCCTTCAGAACAAACCAATACTTCTGAACCTCACATCCCTGAGACAGATGTTCTTGATATCACACCTTTAAAAAATGTGTTTCAAGTATCTTCTACCTCCTGTACACCAACCACATCTTCTAACTCCTCAGAATCAGACCTCCACCCAGATTTTCTAATCTCTCCATCTAAAAAATACTCTGAGGTAAACCAACCAGAACCCATCATACCTTCAAAAGCTCCCATTCCAGATCCTATTCTCACACCCACACCATCATCTGAGATTCTAATCCCTAATTCAAACCCAAGATCTTCTATATCTTGTGCCCAAGTATCCTCTCTGTTTCATAATTTGGCCTATGGTTTCAAACTAAAAGATTTTTATGACAGAGTTGAACCTTCTGATCCCATCAACCCTCTGAAACCAAAACTAACCATGACCCTTCCATCTGTGATTCTTGATTACATAAAATCTATGTCAGATGTAAAATCTTTAGCAACCATATCATGTTCTGCAAAATCTGATAAAGCTGTTGCTTCAGCTCTGCCAATTACATCTGATAACACTGTTGCATCTATTGCACCACCAAAATCTGCTTTCAAACCCTACTCAAATGCAACTTTTGATGTAGTTACCCTTCACAGAAGAGCAAAACCTCATTTGCTAAATGCTTTAATCAGATCAAAAGAAAAAGCTCCTGAGATACCCTTTATTCCATATTATCCTCCTCCTCTGATCTCTATTCAGAAATCTCTTTTTCCACCAACTCCCCAACCTAAACCTGTAACTCTGGAAACTTTGTTACGTCCAAAGCCCAAACTTAATGCTAATCATTTATTTCAAACTTTTTTGCAAGAAATACAGATGCATTTAGGTACTGTTCAGAAGAAATGCTCGGCAACAATGGATGCCAAAGAATTTGACATCATCTGGAATGGATTCGTAAACAGATTCAACTCTGTAGCTTCAAATCTGAAGAACGTCTGTTCTGATGATGCAAAGCTCAGATTTGCTGAGGCTGCTCGAACTCTATTCTGGACTGTCAATAAATCTAAACCTCTGCTTCTCTTAGATGCTCCTCCATCATCAACAGAATCTACTGACATTGCATCTGAGGAAAATCCATTGGCTATGACTCTGGTACACCCTCCTTCTAATTCCAATGCTCCAGAATCTACAGACCAAATGGAAATTGACTCTGTTCAGGCTACAGAACCTCATCATACTTCTTCATCTGAGATAAAGAAAGAACATCCAGATTTTGAAGATAAGATTGCTGCTCTGGAAGCTGGACAGTCAGAGATAAAATCCTGGATGGCAAAACAGGATAAGAAGTCTGAGGATATGCAGGAATGGATGTCAAAGCAAGATGAAAAGAATGAAACTATGGCTAAGTGGATGTCCAAGTAAGAGCAATCATCCTCTGAGATTACAGATCTATTGAAGATGCTTTTGTCCAAACACTCTTAGATTTTTTTTCATTCTAATGTTTTTGCATCTGTTGTTTGTATCTGTACTTTATTGCTATATCTTATGATGTTTGCCTTTGTACTCTTGATCTGATCTTTTGAATGAATCAAAGTTTTCTCCATTGAATTATCTTATTTACTGTTTCCTTTTAATTGTCGTTTTTAAAAGTTTTTTACTTTTTGCTTATGACAAAAAAGGGGGAGAAAATATAGATCTGAACTGTTTAATATAACTTCACCAGAATGAAACTTCAGACATATTTATTCTATCTAACATTTAATCTGACTACTTCAGAACATTTGATAAGTACATTCTACAAAAGAAACTCTGAGTCTATCAGACCATTTGACTGTTATCAAACTCTGAATCTTAATTCTGCAAGACATTCTGACCTTCAAATGTTATAAGAACAAACAAGATCTAACTCTGAAGATTACTCAAAGACAAAAGGGAAGTTTCTATTCCTTATTTGTATTTAACTCAGGGGGAGATTCATCATCTGAGGGGGAGTTATAATTCTAATATGTTCAGTTAAACAAAATTTCTGATACTTTTTGTCATCATCAAAAAGGGGGAGATTGTTAGAACATAGATTGGTTCTTAATAATATCTCTTTGTTTTGATGATAACTGTTAGGAAATTTTGTATTTAAGAATTATATACTCTAAAATTTGCTTGAGAGTTTTACTGCAGATTGAAATGATATTAACACTCCAGAAGCAAATCTGAATTGTATACAAGAAGTTATCTAGACTCTGAAGCTCCAGATGCATTCTTTAGAAGATTCTGATTGCTGTTTACAGAAGATCCTGAGTGTAGTCTCCAGAAGGATCTGAAGCAAGAAGCTCCAGAAGATTCTGAAGCAGAAGCTCCAGAAGAATCTGAAGCAAGCAGAAGCATCTGAAGCAAGTTAGAAGCATATGAAGCTAAGAAGAATATTGCATGAAGAGTTTCTCAAAGCATAGTTTCTACAGAAGTTTCTGAAAGTACTAAAGCTGCCAGTACTGAAGTTTTGTGTTAAATATGCTCTGATGATCAACATGCTAAAAGCACACATGCTGCAGAAGACTCTGATACAGCAAAGTTCTGAACATCATTAGAAGACTCTGACTCAATCAGATTCTGATGAACTTGCTGAAAACTGAAGAAGAAATATTCAAAGATTATATCCGTTGGAGTAAATCAAACGTCTCTTTCCTCATTGGTGCTAGACACAAGAACACAGACAAAAAGGATTTTTCTGTGCTTTCTACTTCTAGGAAAGGTCACTTGATGTGAAGACAAAAAGGCTCAGACTTTTTTGGGACACTCTTCTCAACGTTCAGCTTCCTTGGATCAGCTGCCTATAAAAGGAAGACTCCACCAAATTCTTCAGTTAAGACATTTTGCTGAAAAGAAATCATAACATTCAAAGCTCTCATTCTTTCATATTCATTCTTAGAATTATTTGTACTTAAACTTAAGAGAAATATCACTGTTGTGATAAAAGCTTTTTAGAAGCATTCATACTCTTGTATTAGATTTACATTGATTGTAAAGGATTTCCTTAAGAGGATTCAGCTGGAATCAGTAGCTCTTGAGAAGACTAAGAACAGTTGTTCTTAGGTGTTACTATTGTAATCTGTTTGATTAAATAGTGGATTAAGTCCTTGTTGAGAAAGGAAAATCACTCTAGGAAGGGTGGACTGGAGTAGTTGAGTTCAACGAACCAGGATAAAAATAATTGTGTTTTTATTTCTAAGTTTTAATCTTTCATACTTATTCAACCCCCCCTTCTAAGTATTATCTCACCTTCAACTTTTGTTTGTTTTCAAGCATGTTTGGTTTTCTTTCCACAAGTAATCTTCATGGATTGATGTGATGCATTTATGTGGATTGGTTTGACATGTTTCCTCATTCTTGGATGTATATCCTTGTACCACAAGTGTTCTTTGAATCATGTCTCTCCACTTGTTCAAAGTGTGAGATAATTGTTTGGACTTTGGTTCTTCAATGTGACATGATCATTCTTGTGCTTGCTTAATGTTTTTGCTCTGAATTTGGATCATTCCATTTGTGATCCACTTCTGCCCTATGTGATTTGACACTCGTTCATGATGATTTGGTGCTTGTGTTTGCACTTTGAGTTTTTCACGAACATTGGTGTTTGTTTTGCATTGATCATTTGCATTGCTTTGTTTGATTTCAAGAATTGTATGGTTGAGATGTGCTTGTGGTGGTTGCTGCCCCACACTTTTTTACCTCCCTCTTTTCTTTGTGTGTGCATCTTAGGATATCACCCTTTTGCTTTGATGATTGATGGTTGATGGTTGTAGGATATTGCTTTTCCTATTTCATCTCATTCTTCTTGTTGCATCTTTTGTGTTTGCATCTTTTGTGTTTGCATCTCTTGTTGCATTGACTTGTTTAAGTCACTTTCATCTCATCTTCTTTTCATATGTGATTGAATTGCTATGTGTTTACTTGGTCTTTTTCAATGATCCCTTAGGATTCCTAGTCCCTCCGTTTAGGATGGGCGTAAGAGAGACATTAGGTGTTCAATCCAAGCATGCTAACATTAGGATATATTTCCCTTTCAATCCCAACTTTAGGAGCACTTCACATGATAATATTAGGGTTGTTTAGTTTCCCCTTAGAGTTTGTGTCTTCTCTTCTCATCTCCTAATCTCTTAAGACACTTAATAAAGGATAATAAATGTTGTACGCTACGAGCCTTAAGTACTTGAGGAATGATAGTTGAGGGGCCTCCTCTCAATCTGTCTAGAGTGTTTAGTGTATGCCCTTTGGGCGATATGCGACGCATTCGCTCTCAAGTCATAGTCTTTAGTGCAACATGAGTTACAAACTTAACTCAATTCACTTCTTGTTTAAAAAACACAAAACAAAACATCAAACCTTTTTATCCTTCGGGATTGTTTGCAAAATCATTTTCAGAAAGAGTGTGTTAAGTCTTGGCTTTACCGCAAACAGGCATTGTCCCTAACTGCTGGAACCACTATTTAACCCTACTCAGTTAAAACACTTGAACCAACCAGTGGTCGTGTCAGCCCGAACTACGTTTGCTCTTTTTTCTCATACCAGATAAGGATACGTAGGCATAAGACAGTGATGTCTTGGCGAGCAACCTTTCCCACCTTCACCCGTAGTTTTCCAAACTATGTGGACTCTGACTTTCCCATTGCACGAGGGAATACGTAGGCATAGAGCGGCGATGCTCTATCGAGTCTCTTTTCTTTTCTTTTGTCCTTGTGAGCCAACCTTTTGATAGATTAACACCCTTTTAGATAGACAACAAGCGTGGATCCTGTTGAGTACAACAGACGTGAGGGGTGCTCATACCTTCCCCTTGTGTAACCGACTCCCGAACCCAAGATTTGGTTGCAATGACCTGTCTTTTCCCTTTTTCTTAGGTTTTCTATGATCGTTTCCTTTCCCTCTCTTTGGGATAAATAACAAACAGTGGCGACTCTTCTATCTTTGCCGGCCCTTTTTCACAGTAGCGACAACTGGCGACTCTGCTGGGGATACATCCCATCCCCTATAAGAGTCAATCCTAGCGCTTATGTGTTTTATCTTTGGGTGTGTATATGTGTTGCATTTGTACTTTATTGCATTTGCATTTTACTTTCATGATTTTTATATATCATTATTGTTGTTTTGTTGGGTGGGAATGTTTCACTGTGTGATAAGCCAAAACCCAGGCTTGAGGATAACCCTAGCATTAATGCGGAAAGTAGTGATGGACCTATATGTTTCAGCATGCATTAGTCCCCACAAAATTCGCATTCAGACGAGGTTTTCTACGAAGACATCCTATCATGTACATTAGTCGGGAGGGGGTGTTGGATCTGGAAACTGTCGACTCTGGAGACCGATCATTTGGGAGTCAGCTAAGTGAGGCCGCTTTGTTAGACTATGATGCCAAACCAGAAATAGTGAACGTATCATCGTTTCTCGAAAGTCTGTGACGCTGACGACCACATAGGATGCCAAACCTTATCAGAGATAGGTCCATACCTGTGAGTGGGGTTCCTTATATCAGTGTTATGTTATTTTCTCACCAAAGCAAAGCACTGGTTCATCTCAGTCAGCAGCACAACAATCTTGATCCCCTATTGCATTTGCATATCCATTTGCATTTTAACATCTGCATGTATTTGTGTTTCAGGTGTATATTTTCTCCTTGATTCTAGTAATCTAATCCACTATCATTATGGAGCCTGATTTGAAGAAGAATGTGCTGTACAAGTTCCCGACACCAGAGATAGGACCTCTGCTTAAGCTAATTTCTGTGGTTGATCGTAGTGTGATGGAAGATTTCAAAAGAGAGTATAGGAGGGTTCTAAGTTTTGTCTGTAAGGCCTCCAAGTTTGAGTTAGATGGAATTTACGCACTGTTGCAATTTTATGATCCTCAGTTGCGTTGCTTCATGTTCCCAGGATATGTTTTATTGCCCACTTTAAAAGAGTTTGCTCAGCTAATAGGAATTCCTGTGTTGGAAGAAATGCCTTTTGTACACCCTGAGAAGGAGCCTGAGTTATCCAAGTTGGTTGGTGCCCTTCATCTTGATGTTTCTGAGTTGGAGGGTAATTTGGTACGGAGAATTAGAACTCTTGGCTTCCCACTTCCATTCTTGATGGGTAAAGCTCAACATTTTGCCAAGGAGGGATGTTGGTTGGTTTTTAACGCTATCTTGGCTTTGCGCATCTATGGGATAGTCCTGTTCCTCAACCTACTTGACTTTGTGGATTTGGATGCCTTTTGTATCTTTTCTTCTAAGAATCCAGTGCCAACCCTTCTAGGTAATGTTTATCATTCAATCCACTACAAGAATGATAAAAGACGAGGAAAGAATATCTCTTGTTGCACTCTGCTGCTATACAGATGGTTTATTTCACATCTGCCAAGTCTGGACCTTTTGTTGATATTGCAGACGCTGTTGATTGGCCAAAAAGACTTATGGGTTTAAGGTCAGAGAATATCGTATGGTTTAACAGAGACTTTTTGGGTATGGAGATTGTTCACAGCTGTGGAGATTTCTCCAATGTTCCTTTGATTGGGAGGAAGGGTGGCATTAATTGTAACCCTGCTCTCGCAGTCAGACATTTTGGTTATGCTCTAAGAGAACATCCGGAGGAAGAAGAAATACAGGAATCTCTGTATTTCACCGATGTGGTTGATGATGTGACCTTAATCAGATTGGAAAAAGCTTGGGGTAAGATTCACCGTAAAGGAAAATCTTCATTGGGCAGGAGTGATTGCAGAGCCTATGGACCATATGTGGGATGGATCCAGGAGAGAGTTGAAAGACTATTAATACCCTTTCCAGTTAGGGAGCCTTTGTATCCTCTAGTAGTTGAAGAACCAACGACAGTTGATATCCAAAAGTACGATCAACTGTGGGCTAAAAAGGAAGAACTACGCAGAGTGAATGAAGAGTTGGAAAAGGAAATCAGTCAGCTTAGAAGGGAAAAGAATCAAGCCATCCACTCATCCAAGAAACAGACAGAGATAGTGAACAAGATGGGTAAGGAATTGAAAAAAGAGATTCGCGCCCGAGAGCGAGTAGGTCGAGACTTGAAGAGTGCCAATGATATTCTCAAGGATAAGAAGAAGGAGCTAGAGAGGGTGCATTAGAGATATCCAAGTTCAACACTCAATGGAATGCTATCCTGACTAACAACAAGGAAAGAGAAGATGGACTTCGTCAACAGATTGTCAAGTTAAAGACTCAACTCGAAATCAAAAGTGAAAAAGATCCAGGTGAATCTTCTCTTCATTATGACTGTGACCGCAAACTACAAGAAGCTCTTGCAACGTTGGAGGAGTATAAGCTGAAAGCAGACCTGAAGAAGCCCGGATTGGAGGATGCATTTGGGGAGGGTGCCTGGGAAGATTATGCTCAAGGCTTGCAAGCTACCATTAGTTGGAGGGAGTTGCTTATCCAGGGATTGATTTCTAGGCCTGATCATCCTGATACAAAGGAGTTGTTGGAGGAGTTTAAGACTTGTTGTCGCACTTGATGTATTTTCTCTTTTGTTTTTGTTGGGTTGAACTCCGACCATCACCAGAATTGTTGGATGAGGTCGTGTTAACTCAGTTGTATTTTCCTTGATGATGTGTTGTGTATTGATACTATGTTCCTCATTCTATTTATGAGAGAGGTTTTGTGGTTCCATTTGTTGGCTCTTCATTCTCCTATTGTTCCCGTGGAACTAGAATCAAGGGGAAGATTTCCATGAACCATATTTGCATGTCTTCATTTTGCATAATTTTTTTCATATTGCATTGCAGGTGTTCTAGTTCTGTTGACCTTATTTCTTTCTGTGGTTTTCTCAGCACTGTTTCAGGATGGAAGACCGCACCATTCATCGCTATTCAACAAGAGGGAATCAATAAAAGGTCATGGACCAAATTCAGCTTGAGCTACAGGAGTTCTGTGACCGTATGGCGCAATTCATGGACCTGATGCAAGGGGTCGCCAATGGTCAGGAATAGCTGAGAACACTCGTTTAACCTCTAATTGCTAGGGTTGACGGAAGTGGGGTTCTGCATAGAGGGACTACTGTTGTTCCTCCTACAGCTGACAATGGAACTCCTCATGCAACTGCCATCCCAAGAGTTACTATCCTTCAGGGTGGAGGTAATCATACTAGAGTACATGTTCCTGGGGCTACTTACGCTGTACATGGAAATGCTGGTCCTCAGTGGGAGGAGGACGAGCAAGATGATATTTTCTCCATGGGAGATCTGGGTGCAGGTTTACAGCCTGATGCAGACAGGAGGTTTAAACTGATAGAAGAAAAGATGAGGAACCTTGAAAATCAAAATTCTCTTGGTCTGGACATGTCAAACTTGGGGTTGATCCTAGGTCTAAAGATCCCACCAAAGTTCAAAGTCCCAGGCTTTGACAAATACAAGGGGACGACTTGTCCCAACGTGCATCTTCGTTCATATTACAGAAAAATGCCCGCATACTCTGATGACGAGAAGTTGCTGATGCATTTCTTTTAGGATAGCCTGTCTGGTCCATCCTTGGAGTGGTATATGGGTTTGGAGCCTGTCAACATTAGAAGCTGGAGAGATTTGGCAGAGGCTTTCCTCAGACACTATGAATATAATAGTGATCTAGTGCCTAACCGTGTACAGTTGCAGAATTTGTCGCAACGGAATAATGAAGGATTTAAAGAGTACGCTCAGAGGTGGCGCGAGCTGGCTGCAAGGGTTCAACCTCCTATGGTGGAGGGGGAACTTATTGATGTGTTTGTAGCTACAGTGCCTGGTGTGTACTACGAGAAGTTGGTAGGGAATATGTCTGGTAGTTTTTCAAATTTAATCATCACTGGTGAACATGTGGAAAATGGGATTAAATTGGGAAAGATCCAAGCAGGAGAGGGGTCCTCATCTGGAGGAGATAGGAAAAACTTTGGTAACAAGAAAAGAGAAGAAGAGACAAATACGGTCTCGAGATACAAAGGTAATAACAAAAATAGAATCAGAAGTCAACAGTATCATTAGCAACAACCTCAGATTACGAGTATTGCCATTCCAATAGTACAACCTCAACAACAACAACAACAACAACGTCCACAACAACAGCAACAACAACATAATTACACACCACGACAGTTTCAAGACCGTGGGAGGGTAATGAAAAGCCAATTTGATGCACCACCAATGCCATACTCACAGCTCTTACAACACTTGTTGCAGCTGCAGTTGGTCCAGAAAAGGACGATGGCACCTCTGACCGGCGCACCACCCCCAGGGTATGATGCAAACGCCAAATGTGACTTTCACTCAGGCGCTCCCGCCCATCACATAGAAAACTGTAAAGCCTTCAAGCATAAGGTTCAGGACCTTATAGATAGCAAGGCGATCAATTTTACAAATTATGCACCCAATGTTGTGCAAAATCCTATGCCTAACCATGGAGCGGCTGGGGTAAATTCTATTGTGGAGAAAGAGAGTTTAAATCTGGTAAGCAATGTTGAAGAGCTGAAAAAATCCTTTGAGTGTTGTTAAGAATAGGCTGTTAAAAGGTGGGGAGTTCCCTGGCTGTATTGAAAACTGTGAAGGCTGTTTGGCTCATCTTGAGGGATGTGAGGACTTGAAAACCATGTGCAAAGATTAATGAATGAAGGTGTGCTACAATTTGACAGAATTGGTGAGAAGAAAAATGAGAAGGTGATTGGTCAAGAGCAGGATGAGGTTGCCACAATCTCAATTCCTTTTAAAACCATTAACATAATCACCAAGGCAGGACCTGTGCCTTATGAAAGCACTAAAGCGATCTCGTGGAACTATGGGGCTGAATTATTTTGTAACGGCAAAAAATAAGAGCTGAAGGGAACGACGTCTGACTCGATGGATAATTTGGTGGGAACAGGCGGAATGACGAGGAGTGGGAGAGTGTTTGCACCTCCAGAGGCTAATGCTGAAAGAACGGATAAAGGAAAGGGTAAAGCTTTTGTTGAAGAAAGTTCTCAAGGGGCTGAGAAGAACTCTTTGTTGAAAGACGCTGAGGAATTCATGCGTCTAATTAGAAAAAATGGTTACAAGATTGTGGACCATCTACAACAAACCCCGTCAAAGATATCAATCTTATCATTATTATTATTATTATTATGCTCTGAGGCACATCAGATGCCCTTCTGAGGATTCTGAACACTGCATATGTGCCACAGGAAATATCGGTGAACTAACTGCAAGGAGTGGTGCCGCATGTGAATGTTGGAAACGAATTAGGATTTACTGATCTTGACTTGAAACCTAAAGGGAGAAACCACAATCACGCCCTGCATATTTCCATTGAGTGCAGAGGAGCTGTATTATCTCATGTTCTGGTGGACACTGGGTCTTCACTTAATTTGTTGCCCAAAAAGGCATTGATGAAGCTTGACACCCAAGGAGTAATATGCACGCCTAGTGATCAGATTATGCGGGCATTTGATGGGACAAGGAGGTCTGTGTTCGGAGAAGTAACTCTTCCTATCCAAGTTGGCCCGTAGGTTTTTGACGTTGTTTTCTACATAATGGATATCCAACCAGCATACAGTTGCTAGTTAGGTCAGCCCTGGATTCACTCAGTAGGGGCAGTGACATTGACCTTTCATCAAAAGTTAAATTATATGGTGGGAGGTAATATTGTCACCGTCTGTGGTGAGGAGGACATTATGATCAGCCATTTATCCTCGTTCAAGTATGTGGAAGTTGATGGGGAGATACATGAGACCCTGTGTCAAGCGTTTGAGACAGTCTAAGTCAGAGAGAAGGCACCAATTGTGGGCAGTGTTCCTGAGGTTGCTATGTATTCATTCAAAGAAGCGCAAGCTGTAGTAAAATCTGGATCATCTCAAGGTTGGGGGCAGGTGCTGAGCATCCCCAATAAACAAGATAAGTTTGGATTGGGGTACAACCCGTCGTCTTCATCTTCATAGAATGCTCCATGCTATAGAGGACCCGTCCAGTTTACAAGTGGTGGGTGATATTTGACTGAATCAACACTGTGTCCGAGGATGAGGGTGATAGTGATTGCGATATGGATGCATGGATCCAGTCATGTGTGCCCGACCGAAGCCTGAGCAACTGGACTATTGAAGAAGTTGTCCAAGTGACCCGTGAAGAGTAATTATCTTGTTTTTTTGATTATGTGTAGCCCTATGTTCTACCCGGAGCATAGTGGTCTTTGTCTGTAGGGCCTTATCCTTGTTTATGTTTTGAACAATTGTTTTATCATTAATCAAAGGGCGTTTTTGCATTCAAATATTGTGATCCTTGTTTTTCCTGTTTTTATTTTTAACAATAAAATGGCAATGATGTTTGTGTTATTTGTATATCATTTTAAGCATCAAATCATCATCATTGCAAGTTTCACATCGCAGATGCCACCGATTCAGACTCGTCTATGACTCGGTATGACTTTGATAATCCAATCTTTCAAGCTGAAGAAGAGATTGAAGAAGACGAAGACCTTCCTGAAGAGCTCGCCAGGTTGCTGAGACAAGAAGAGAAGGTTATTCTGTCTCATCAGGAGGAAATTGAAGTCGTCAACCTGGGAACAGAGTAAGATAGAAAGGAAGTTAGGATAGGGGCTGCTTTAGAGGATGATGTCAAGCAAAGACTGGTAGAAATGCTCTAAGAGTATAAAAATGTTTTTGCTTGGTCATATGAAGATATGTCCGGACTTGATACGAATATTATGGTTCATCGCTTGCCTCTTCGAGAAGAGTGCCCACCTGTGAAACAGAAGCTAAGAATAACCAGATCGGACATGGCAGTTAAGATCAAAGAAGAGGTCCAGAAGCAGTTGGATTCCGGATTTCTTTACGTGACGAATTACCCTTCGTGGGTCGCTAACATCATACTTGTACCTAAAAAGGATGGTAAGGTAAGGATGTGTGTAGATTACCGTGATCTAAACAGAGCAAGCTCGACAGACAATTTCCCACTCCCCTACATTGATGTGCTTGTTGATAATACTGCTCAGTATTCAGTGTTTTCCTTCATGGACGATTTCTCCGGGTATAACCAGATCAAGATGGCCCCAGAGGACATGGAGAAAACAACCTTTATCACGCCGTGGGGGACTTTTTGCTATAAGATAATGTCCTTTGGATTGAAGAATGCAGGGGCAACCTATCAGCGGACAATGGTGACTTTGTTTCATGATATGATTCATCATGAAATCGAGGTTTATGTTGATGACATGATCGCAAAGTCAGAAATGAAGGAAGGAAATTTGGTGAATCTGCTGAAGCTGTTTGAGAGGTTAAGGAAGTTCAAACTAAGGTTGAATCCGAACAAGTGTACTTTTAGTGTACGGTCAGGAAAGCTATTAGGGTTTATAGTCAGTGAAAAAGGAATCAAGGTCGATCTTGCAAAAATAAAAGCTATATAGGAAATGCCAGCACCGAAAACAGAGAAAGAGGTTTGTGGTTTCTTGGGTAGATTGAACTACATTGCAAGGTTCATATCTCACCTCACAGCCACGTGTGAACCAATGTTCAAATTGTTAAAGAAAGATCAAGCGGTGGTCTGGAATGAAAATTGCCAAAGGGCATTTGAAAAAATAAAAGAATATTTACAGGAGCCTCCGATACTGATGCCTCCAGTGGCTAGAAGACCATTGATAATGTACTTAACGGTTCTTGAGAACTCCATGGGTTGTGTTCTCAGTCAACACGACGAGACAGGAAGAAAAGAACATGCCATTTACTACTTGAGTAAAAAAGTTCACAGATTGTGAGTCTAAATACTCAATGTTAGAAAAGACGTGTTGTGCACTTGCTTGGGCCTCCAAACGCCTAAGGCAATATATGCTGAATCACACAACCATGCTGATTTCGAAGATGGATCCGATTAAGTATGTATTCGAAAAGCAAGCGCTTTCGGGAAGGATTTCTAGATGGCAGATGGTTTTGACAGAATACGACATTCAATACGTCTCCCAAAAGGCTATCGAGGGAAGTGTTATGTCAGAATATCTCGCAGAATAACCAATCGATGATTATCAGCCAATGAAGTTTGAATTTCCTGATGAGGATATCATGTTCTTGAAGATGAAAGATTACGATGAGCCGCTACCTGATGAAGGTCCTGAGCTGGGTTCCCAATGGCAAATGATTTTTGACGATGCTGTTAACTCTTATGGCAGTGGAATTGGGGTCATCATTACCACTACCCATGGTTCACACATACCATTTACTGCCAGGTTATCATTTCCCTGCACCAATAACGAAGCTGAATATGAAGCATGTATCATGGACATTGAAGAAACGATTGATTTGAGAATCAAGAACCTTGATATCTATGGTGATTCAGCTTTGGTGGTCAACTAGATTAAGGGAGAGTGGGAAACTCGTCAGCCTAATCTGATTCCCTACATGAATTATGAAAGGAGGTTGTTACCTTTCTTCGACAGGGTAAAGTTTCATCATGTGCCAAGAGCGGAGAATCTGATGGCGGATGCCTTGGCTACCTTATCCTCGTTGTACAAGGTAAATTATTGGAATGATGCTCCGGGAATTGTTATCTCGCGCCTTGATAGGCCAGCATTCGTATTTGCAATAGAGGAAGCTTTAGATGGGAAGCCATGGTATTATGATATCTGGAATTTTCTCAAGAATCAGGACTATCCTCCTGGGGCATCGAGCCGGGAAAAGAAGACCTTGAGAAGATTGTTTGGAAACTTCAATCTGAACAAGAATGATGTACTCTACTGAAGAAACTTTGATCTGGTTCTGTTGAGATACGTGGACAAAAAAGAAGCAGGCCTGCTTATGGAAGAAGTCCACGAGGGTGCTTTTAGTACGCATGCAGGCGGACATGCAATGTCTCAGAAACTGTTGAGGGCAGGCTACTATTGGTTGACTATGGAGTCTGATTGCTTCAAATACGCTAAGAAATGCCATAAATGCCAGATTTATGCTGATAAGATGCATGTACCGCCATGTCCTCTGAATGTCATGGCGTCTCCTTGGCCCTTTTCCATGTGGGACATTGATATGATCGGTAAGATAGAGCCGACCGCATCCAACGGACACCGCTTCATCTTAGTGGCAATTGACTATTTCACTAAGTGGGTGGAAGCAGCTTCTTTTGCCAGCATTACTAGACAGGTCGTGACCCGATTCATCAAGAAGGACATCATTTTTAGTTACGGAGTGCCCGAACGAATCATTACTGATAATGGTTCAAATTTGAATAACAATATGATGAAGGAACTGTACCAGAGTTTCAAGATTGAACATCACAATTCTTTTCCTTATCGTTCAAAGATGAATGACGTCGTTGAAGCGGCCAATAAGAACATTAAGAAGATCGTGCAGAAGATGGTTGTGACCTATAAAGATTAGTACGAAATGTTGCCCTTTGCATTACACAGATACCGTACCTCGATACGTACTTCAGCTGGGGCAACTCCTTTCTCGCTAGTGTATGGTATGGAAGATGTCCTACCATTGGAAGTCGAGATTCCTTCCTTGAGAGTTTTGGTTGACGTCAAACTAGATGAGGCAAAATGGGTGAGAAATAGATTGAATCAACTCAGCCTAATGGACGAGAAGAGGTTAGCGTCCATTGCATATGGTCGTTTGTATCAGAGCAGGATGAAGAAAGCTTTCGATCAGAAGGTGTGCCCTCAGAGCTTTCAGGAAGGTGACTTAGTGTTGAAGTGGATTCTCCCTCCACAGATAGATCACAGGGGCAAATTGACTCCCAACTATGAAAGACCATACGTCGTAAGGAAAGTCGTCTCAAGAGGAGCCTTACTATTGTCAACTATGGATGAAGAAGATTTCACATCCCCTATGAACGCAGACGCAGTTAAAAAATACTTTGCTTAAAGAGACCCACTGCAATAAAAAAAGAAAATCCAAGCAAAAATGGGGCATCCCGGCGAACCATAAAAAGAATGGTTTCGGGAAAAGATTAGGGATAAAAAGAAAAAGAATGTAAACCCGCAAAGTTGAAAACCTGAAAAGGCGACTTTGGAAAAAATGGGTATCCCGGTGAATCGAAAACCCGCAAGGGCGATTCAGGCAAAAGTTAGGGATTTGAAAAGCAAATGACCGCGGTCTGCATATGGATCTTTCGAGCATAATGGATTCTTGGAGGACCCGAGGGTCAACCAATCAAGTCAGTCTTTTTAGAGGACGAAGCGTTGGAGAAGCATCGAAGTCATGCGAGTCACAGCCGAGTTGACACATGGTGGTTGTCTGTACCATATTGCCGACATTTTGTATATCTGTTGCATTTCTATACTATTTGCGCAAATTTCTCTTTTCAGGAGTTGCATCTGTTGTAAATCTTGCCTATCTACAGGCCATTTATCAATGAAGTATATATTATTCAGAAAGCTTTTGTGTTTGTTTTAGCCTTTACTGTTTTGTTTGCAAAAGACGCCCGATGTTGTTGATAAAACTTCGCATACATAAACTTGTGGGCTTTGCTAATAATTAAAACTTTGATCCCCCAGCAGTGGATGAGTTCAGTGTTGTTTCCCCACGGAGTCTATGATACTGACTCTATTCCCCAAGCAGAGGTTGATGTTGATGAATTTTATTCTTAATCCCTATCAGATTGGATTTCATCCCTGGCAGAGTGGGGCAGTTCCTCGCAGTTTGTTTTACTCCCCAGTAGAGTCGTATTCTGAAAGGCCATCTAGGGCTAATTTCCCTAGTATAATGGACTCATTTTCCCCACCCGAGTCTTTTGTTCCCCAGAAGAGTTGTATTCTTGTAGGCCATCCAGGGTCGCTTTCCTCAGCAGAGTTGATTTTGATCCCCAACAGAGTGGATTTTGTTCTCAGCGGAGCAATTATACTCAGGAGGATTCTTTCCCAGGAAGCCATCCATGGCTTGTTTCCCAACAAAAGTCCAATTGTACTTGGCACGCCCGGTTATCCCCGGCGGAGTTGGCTCTGTCTCTTCAGCATTTATTTTGCCGAAGTGGTTCCTTTGCATTTTGCATTGTGCATAACATCCTCCCAAACACGTAGCATTTCCATTTCATATGCAGCATTACGCCATATTCAAACGTGTGCATTTGAAATATAAGCTAGGTTGTTACCTCTTGTTTCCAGTTGTATCTTCAGCAGACAACGGTGTATTTTCTTGAGCCTGTGCAATATCCAAGCCCCAACATGTATTTGGTGTATTTCTTGAGCCCGTGCAGTATCCAGACCCCGACAAATATCGGTGTTTTTCTTGAGCCTGTGTGGTATCCAGACTCCAGCAAGATCATTGATAGATGTGTTCATCTTATCATTCTCCCCAACAGAGTTTACTTATTCAAGTTCATATTTCCCCAACAGCTTTCTTCTTTTAGATTATGAATTGGAGGATTTTCTTCTCAACTTCGTGTTGAGCCGGCATTCGGGTTCGATGCATGTTTGTTTAACAGATGCCTGACGGCGAGGTCAGATGTTCTTCTCAACTTCGTGTTGAGCCGGCCTTCGGGTTCGATGCCTGTTTGTTTAACAGATGCCTAACGGCAAGGTCAAATGTTCTTCTCAACTTCGTGTTGAGCCGGCCTTCGGGTTCGAGGCTCGCTTTAATTAGCGGATGCCTGACGGCGAGGTCAGATGTTGCTACCGACTTAGTGTCGTTGCCTGCATGTTATTAGATGTTTTTCCCAACTGTGTGTCGATGCCTTCTAATTGGTAATGAGTTGGCTCATTGCCCTTGTAGTTATCAATTACGGTTTCTTCAGTGATTCTTTTTTCACTCTGGTGGACCTTTATACAGTTTAATTCGACGGTTGGAAAATTTTTGGGTTCTTCGGTATTCAACCATCTTGTACCTTGAATGTCTGAAAGCCGTTCGCTTTTCATCCCTTCAGATCCTAGTCGTTTGAATAGGGGCAGCTGTTGTACCTCAAAATTTGACCAACCGGTTCTTGTACTTGACTTATGTTTTATTTCATTTTCGCATTTCTGCATATCATAACATTTGTTCTTGAGGCAGGGTATCAAGGTATTTCTGTGGCTCAGGGTTCTGTTTTAGTGCAAGAGTCTAAATAGCGAGCATCAGGGGCTTCGACATTTATTTTGCCCAGCGATTGAGTGGTCGATTTTATTTTATTCAACAGGATAACTTTCAGATCAGGAGACAACACCCATGCTATCCTAGGCGTCCTTACAATTATAATATGCAAAGGCAAGTTTCAGAGGCTTAACGGGGCTCAGAACAGGTAAAAGCAGGCAAATATGCAAGATTCCCTCCAAAAGGCGCCAAATTTCAAAATTTCAAGGCGTTAACCGATTAACCAATATGGTTAACCGGTTAACCAAAGCAAAATCTGCCTAAAACGTGCATTTTTAATATGGCCACCTTTGGGGTCTATTTTGATCACTTGTAAATTTGATTTTACACCAAAAGAAGGATCTAGAATCACTCTAATTTGGATTAATTTTCAAATTTAATTCAAATTCCCTCCCACTTTCCATTCCTAATCCTATTCCAATTTTCATAACCTCACCCCAAACCACATTCTACTCCAAACCTAGAGCATATTTAAATGAATTTGCTCCAAGCCAAGAAAAATAATCCTCATAATTACATTTCATTTGCAGATTTCACTCTCACTCTTGAAATTTTCTCTCCACTTTCTCACTCCCAAAACCTCCATTAGAGCTCTCACTTGATTCTTTGATTCTTCATTGGAATCATAGAATTCTAGAGCTAAACCTCCATCCTTCATCTCCATTATCTTCATTTCACCATTCAATTTTCGTTTGGATTTGGATATGAATTTGGAAGCTAATTTGGAAGTGCTTATTTGGATCGTTTTAGCTTGATCTTGCTTGATTTTCACTTCTATAACAAGAAAGCTCTTGGATCTTGAAGAATCTCCGGGTTTCTTGCTTGGATCTACTCATTTCAAGTGAATCAACACTCATCAAAACAAATCTCTGCTTTGTAGGTTGGCAATTCTAGATCTAATTCTGTTTTGAGCTTATTTGCATTATTACAATTTAGATCTATGGATTTTGATGCTTTTTGATCCATTTTGTTGATTTTGATTTTTAATCTTTGTGAGCTCATTACTTGTTTGAGTTGGATTCATGTTGGATCACTGATTTTTGGTGTTAAATTCGTGCATAATTGATTACATGATTCATTTGGATGATTGAACTTTGGATTAATTGCTGAAGGTGCTTTTGGATTGCTGTTTTTATGCTTCTGGTGCAGTGTTAACGGATTAACTAGATACAGTGCAAACTGGTTAATCGGTTAAACAATAGTGTTAACCGATTAACACTGAACCAGAATGCAAATTTTGTTTGTTTTCAAGCATGTTTGGTTTTCTTTCCACATGTAACCTTCATGGATTGATGTGATGCATTTATGTGGATTATTTTGACATGTTTCCTCATTCTTGGATGTATATCCTTGTGCCACAAGTGTTCTTTGAATCATGTCTCTCCACTTGTTCAAAGTGTGAGATAATTGTTTGGACTTTGTGCTTGCTTGATGTTTTTGGCTCTGAATTTGGATCATTCCTTTTGTGATTCACTTCTGCCCCATGTGATTTGACACTCGTTCATGATGATTTGGTGCTAGTATTTGCACTTTGAGTTTGTCATGAACATTGGTGTTTGTTTTGCATTGATCATTTTCATTGCTTTGTTTGATTTCAAGAATTGTATGGTTGAGATGTGCTTGTGGTGGTTGCTGCCCCACACTTTTTTTCCTCCCTCTTTTCTTTGTGTGTGCATCTTAGGATATTACCCTTTTTCTTTGATGATTGATGGTTGATGGTTGTAGGAGCTTGCTTCTCCCATTTCATCTCATCCTTCTTGTTGCATCTTTTGTGTTTGCATCTCTTGTTGCATTGACTTGTTTAAGTCACTTTCATCTCATCTTCTTTTCATATGTGATTGAGTGGCTATGTGTTTACTTGGTCTTTTGCCATGATCCTTTAGGATTCCTAGTCCCTCCGTTTAGGATGGGAGTAGGAGAGACATTAGGTGTTTAATCCAAGCATGCTAACATTAGGATAGATTTCCCTTTCAATCCCAATTTTAGGAGCACTTCGCATGATAATATTAGGGTTGTCTAGTTTCCCCTTAGAGTTTGTGTCTTCTCTTCTCATCTCCTAATCTCTTAAGACACTCAATAAAGGTTAATAAATGTTGTACGCTACGAGCCTTAAGTACTTGAGGAATGATAGTTTGGGGGCCTCCTCTCAATCTGTCTAGAGTGTTTAGTGTATGCCCTTTGGGCGATATGCAACGCATTCGCTCTCAAGTCATAGTCTTTAGTGCAACATGAGTTACAAACTTAACTCAATTCACTTCTTCATAAAAAATACAAAATAAAACATCAAACCTTTTTATCCTTCAGGATTTTTTGCAAAATCATTTTAAGAAAGAGTGTGTTAAGTCTTGGCTCTACCGCAAACAGGCATCGTTCCTAACTCTTGGAACCACTATTTAACCCTACTCAGTTAAAACACTTGAACTAACTGGTGGCTCTGATTTAACCCTACTCAGTTAAAACAGGCATCGTTCCTAACTACGTTTGCTCTAATTTCTCATGCCAGATGAGGATACGTAGGCACAAGCTGACGATGTCTTGGCGAGCAACCTTTCCCACCTTCATCCGTAGTTTTCCGAACTACGTGGACTCTGACTTTCCCATTGCACGAGGGAATACATAGGCATATAGCAACGATGCTTTATCGAGTTTCTTTACTTTTCTTTTGTCCTTGTGAGCCAGCCTTTTGATAGATTAACACCCTTTTAGATAGACAACAAGCGTGGATCCCGTTGAGTACAACGGACGTGAGGGGTGCTCATGCCTTCCCCTTGCGTAACCGACTCCCGAACCCAAGATTTGGTTGCGATGACCTGTATTTTCCCTTTTTCGTAGGTTTTCTCTGATCGTTTCCTTTCCCTCTATTTAGGATAAATAACGAACGGTGGCGACTCTTCTATCTTTGTCAGCCCTTTTTCGCAGTAGCGACAGGGTGGCAATGAGAAATAGATAAGTGAGAATCCTTTGGGTTTTAAAATCCCATCATCTCTAAATAACACGGTCTATGAACCAACAGAGTGAAATAAGATTTCAAAGTGAAACATAAACATACCCACCAAAAGAAAAACCATAAAATCTACTCCACAACGAGACACGAAAAGAAAAACTATTTCAAAAAAGAAATGGAACAGACAAAACACCATTCTCATAAACAAGACGTAAGGAAAAAGGGACCGTGAGATCAACCTTAACATTCATTCCTTCCTTTCGATTCAGGTTCGGTTCACTCGAGTTATATTGCTTGCTTCGGATCTGTTTGTGACTTAAGGTTTGCAATTTAAACTCATATTCGTTCTTGATCTCTATCTTTCATCTACTTCCTTTATGTTCTGTTTTTGGTGTTTCAATTTTGGGATTTGATTTTTTGGTTTATGGTGGTAAGAATCGATTGATTTTAAGGTTGTTGAGTGAGGAGATGGTTGAGGAATAAGAAGGTTTAATGGAGAGTTTTGAAAGATTTTTTATGGTTTTATTATGATTGTTGGATTTCGATGAAAAGAAAAGTTGGTTCTATCAAAAAGAGGGATGAGGATTCAGGAGAGAAGGTATCCATGGCTTTTGAAGCATTCTCCTCCCCCTCTTTGAGGTGAGTCTTGGTTGTATTTATAGTATGAGGAGGTCGTGGTATTGTTTTGCCATTTTTTCGTCTATTCTGACATTTTTGCGTTCGTTTCGTTGTTGGTTGTATGCGTATTATGAGTTATTGATGGTTTCTGCAAGTGATTTACAAAATGGCCCATTTTTGTAGAATGGTGGTGTTTACTTCTTTTTTTGTCGTATGTGTAGGTTGTGAAGTCACACAATGAGAGTATCATCTGGTATTATTTTCGTAGCCTGCACGTGAAGGCTTGGTGTGAATTTGTGGCTTGGATGATGAGAAAAACACATCGTGCGGCTATGTCATATGTGTGGGGTTGAAGCTAGCGGGATTATACCTGAGTGAATCGCACACTCAAAGATATAACAGAGTCGCCGCCAAACTTTATTTACTCCCAAAGGATAGAGAAAATATCGATAAAACCCAAGGGAAGATAAAAGGGAAAGGGGGTCGGTTATGCGAAAGGAAGGTACTAGCCCCTTAAGCATTCGTCGTACCCGACGAGAACCATTTCGCTTGCTTCTAGGCTTGGATGAGTTATCTATCTAAAGGCTTCTAACTAAAAGGGAAAGAAAAGAGTGAAAAAGAAAGAAAGTGCTCACGGAGGATTGGGCCCCTCGTGCCTACGTACCCTCATAGTGCAATGAGGAAGTCAGAGCTTCGTAGTTCAAGGAACCAAGGAAGAAAGTAGAGGATCTGGACGGACCAGAGAGATAAAAGAATGGGAGAAGGTGGGTCACCAAAATTTCGCAATCTTATGCCTACGTACCCTCATAGTGCAATGAGGAAATCAGAGCCTACGTAGTTCGGGGAACCAACGCTAAAGGAAGAAAAGAAAAATGAACGACATCAAAGCCAAGAGCTAAAAGAGAAAGCAAGACCCAATTGGGGAATGCAAGAGGAATGGTGTCAAAACCAAGAAAACTTTGCTGAGGAACGGAGCAGTGAGGCAAGAACTCTGTCGGGGAATGCAAAAGAAAAGAGATGACTCCACTGAGGAGAAAACAAAAGAATGGCGCCGGAGCCAAGAGAATACTGGAGTAAAGGACAAGAATCAAAATAAAGGTAAGATCCACTGGGGATTCGGTGCATTAAATGGTTAGCAGTGATTAACTGAAGAATGAAAAGAGTAAAACTTTATGGGGAGAGAAAAAAGGTTGGTGTCAACAGACAGACTGCGACGAACCAAGAGAAAGAGAGTACTGAACCAAAGGGAGGTATTTGACTCTGCGGGGAAATTAGTATATTAACTGATAAACAGTGGTTAACTAGAAGGTGAAAGGAACTAGTTTTAACCAATAAACGGTGATCAACCAAGAGACAGGTGTGGAACCAAGCAAAGGATGTGACCCAAAGAATGGTACATTGACTGAACAAACAACACTTGACCAAAGGAAAGGGTATTCGAACCGAACAAAGGTTACTAATGCAATTCTGGAAGTATTTGAACCAAATAAAGGTTGCTAACTACAGGGGGGTTCGGTGCTTAACAGACGAACTGTGATTAACAGGAAAAAATGAGTGATTAACCAAAAGAAGGTGATTAACCCAAAAGAAATTTAGTATCTTAACAGACAAACTGTAGTTAACTGAGAAAAAGGGTGATTGGTTCAGACAGGCAGACTGTGATTGACCAAAAGGTGGGTGATTAACCAAGAGAAGGTAATTAACCCAAAGAAAAATCTGGTTTTAACGGGAAGACCGTGATCAACCAAAGATCAGGTGATTAGCCGGAAAAAGGCAATTAACCCAAGGAAAATTTAGTATAAACAGACAAGCTGTGATTAAGTGAGGAAAAGAACAAACTGGTGCTTAACTGATAGACAGTGATTAACCAAAAAAGAAGGAGAGAGAACCAAGAGAAGGTTGTGAACTCTGATAGGGACTAGGTTTTAACAGGAAGACTGTGCTAACCGAAGAAGAAAGACTAACTTTGCTGAGGAAGAGGAGAATTGGTTTTAACCGAAGAAACAGTTGATCAACCAAGGAAATGAGTGATTACAAATATCTAGGGAACCAAGAATGGATTGGCCTCAAGAGAAAACAATGTTGAATTAAAAGGAGGAGTCACTTCCAAAAAGGAGATAAGGGTGCAAGTGATCAAGGATCGACTCGATTGGAGAAAGAAGAGATACCACAGTAAGGAGATAGAGGTGACTATTCCATTCATAAGGTCATTTGTCCCCTACCCGAAATAGTCAAAATGAGTGTAGGAATTCTCCACTCTCATTCCTTCTCTAACCCCAAAGTGTAGTGCAAGAAACGAACGAATAGAACAATGGTGCAAAATTTGTACAGTGCTCCAATGCATTGCGAATCTTCAACTCCACGGGGGAAATGAGAGGACAAAGCTCTAGAAGATCCAAAGGAGAAGAAAAAAGGATGGATCGATTAATCGAAACGAAGTTTGATTGATTAATCAAAAGGGGATGATGCTAATAATTTTTCAAAGGGATGAAAAATTATTGAAGCAGAGGACGAGTTATTGATTATACAAGATTAATTTCATCCAATGAGGAACAAACTTAATGCAAACATGAATGGAAGTGTAAAACAGTACCAAATTTGATTTAGTATGCATCATATATCATGTAGCATGTGATCAAAGAATGTGCAATAATGGTCATGATCATACAATTATGTCAAAAGATGGGAATAATTGAGAATCAGCAAATCGCACATTGAAAGTTTGCATGTATGCCTCAAACAAAAGTTAAGCAACTCAAAAAACATCCACAAATATCAAGCATATCAAGCCATGGAAGTTAAATGAGGAAAGAATAGCAAGCAAGCTTGAAAATAGGCAAAAAAGGCATTTTGTTACAGTGGTAATCGATTACCACATACAGATAATCGATTACCTGCTTAAAAATCGCCAAAACACGTGAAAATTGTGCAGGGTAATCGGTTACCACATATAGGTAACCGATTACAACTGTAACAGTGGCAAAAAACAACTTTTGAAAAAGCACTTTCAACAACCAAAACACTTATCCAATCATCCACATGCTATGATTAACATTTGAGCATGAAAAATGAAGTTCAAAATCACTTAAGTATCAATAAAACATCAATTGAAAGCATTAAACATGAATATCAAAGATTAAATGATCACATGATTAATCAACACCGGAAAATTATCGAACTACATCGTAAACGCACGAAAGTGATCAAAACAGTAAACCAAGTGCGAATTACCAACCTACAAGGCGGAGGATTCCCTTGGTGATTGTTGCTATTGATATGTGATGAGAATAAGCAAAGAAAAACATAGAATTCCAAGCTTGAGATCAAATCGTAGAGAAATCGATAAAAAAACGATAAATGCTCTGAATACCGATTTCCACCGAAGAAGCTTGAGATGATTACTTGAATTGGAGAGGAAGCTACTGTAAATCCAAAAATACAAGTAGGAATATGGTGGAATGATATTTAGCTCAAGAGAATAACAATTACAACGTGAAGATTGTTACACTCTAATGGTAAAAATTGAGCTTTTGTGAGGTTTTGGGAAGATGATGGAGATGAATGTGAGAGAAAGTTGCAGATAAATCAGAGAGAATGTGAGAGAATTGAGAGTGATTAATGGAGAATTTGGGAAAATGATTGAGGGTGAAAAATTTGGAAATTGAGAAAATGATTGAAGGTCTTTGTGAAAGGTGGTGATTTGCTTATATAGAGTTTTGCTTCGGAGTTGCTAGGTTCGAAGTGAGCTTTGGATGTAGCCTTGGAACTAGCCTTAGAGCTAGTTAGCCTCAACTCATTGAGTTGGAGGTTAACTCAGTTAGTTAGTTAGTTGACTCAGTAACCATTCCAATGCAAACTTGAATCTAAGGGCTCACATGCTTGGGAATGAAGCAACATGGTGGTCTTAATCAAAATTGATGTATTGGAGAAAATGCCTTGAAGTGTTTAGAAAGGTCTTGAAGTGTCTAGAGATGTCTAGAATGTTCCACACAATGCTAGAACCAAGTAGACCCCTAAAATGTAGAGTGAAAGTGGTTGACAAAGAAAATGCAGCAAAAAACTTCATTCTTACATAGGGTAATCGATTACCCTACTTTTCCTAGTAAAGTGGTAATCGATTACCGCAGACAAAACTTGCATATTTTGCTTTCAAAATGGTGTTGTGGTCATGGTTCTAATTTTCGACCTTTTGCTTTGACTAATAGGCATAACAACTTTCATTTTGTGCTTGTTTTGATAATGTGATATCTTTGAGAGGATGTGATTAATTGGGCTTGAAAACCTGAACATTCCTGCAACAAAAAATCACAGAGAAAAAGTGTGAATGCGTATGCCAATGATGCGAATGCACATGCTTATGCAAAAGGCAAGAGGGAGGTCAAATTTCGGGTTACGACAACTGCCCCTATTTAATCTTCTTGGTCCTGAATGTTCGAATTGTGGTAGCTTTTCAATTATTCGAGGTTGAAAAAGATTAAATAAAAGAGTAGCTCGAAAATTTGGTTGACGACGACAAAAGATTGTAAGGTGAAAGCGCAAAGATCTGTTTAAGAACAAGGTTTGGCTGAGATCCGCTGGGGAGATAAATCAGTCAAAGGGAAGTATGTTATGATGCATATGCTATGATGTTAAACATGATGCTTGATATCATGCTATGTAGCGGAAAAAGTTGAGATACAATTTTTTCGGCGAACAGATATTGTAGCGAAACAAACTCGACATCCTCAACTGGGGAACTTGACGATGCTGTTAGTGAAAGAGGTTAGAAATCTCAGACTTATAAACTATTACCAACACTGCTTCTGGAGAGAAAGGAACTTTTTAATCATAGCTGACCCTGACTAGAGAATGAAGGAATCATGGATGATCTTCAACTAACCAACTCTTCCTGGGGAAGAATAAAGTCAAGATGATCAAAATAAAATAAAGCACCATCACCGTTGGGGAATGACAACCTCGATCTGTTAGGGTATTGTGTGAAATTCTGCTTCTACTTGGGAAAAGCAAACAAGTCTCTGCCTGGGGAAAATAAAGATAAATCCTTCCCCATAACCAAATGATACCTGTTGGTGAAATTTTGGCTTCGTTGGGGAGAGGAAAGGTACACAAACCTTCCAAAGAAACAAACTGATACTTGTTGGGGAAAAGGAACGCATTTAGCATTCTTAACCAATCATGATATTATCCACCAGGAATCAAGTTTATAAAGGGAAACTACCAATCTTCCTTTGATAATTTTCGATAAAGCATGCAATGCATAATGTTTTCCTGGTTAATTTTAGCTTTTTGTTATTCTCAACGCTTTATAGCATTATGTGATCACAAATAATTATTCGATTTGCAAAAAAAATACTATAAAAAGACAAATGAGAAATCAAAGGATGCAAATTTTATTGAATGTAAAAGCTTTTGTACATAAGATGTGTACAAGGATGTAAAAATCCTTGATGGGGAAATTTACAATAAAATTGAAAAACAAAGTAAATGGCAATAGGAAATTTTACTTTGCATTGTTTACAACATTGGCTACCAACCCTTGCAAATCTGGGTTCCAACATTGTACGTCAGTTGATGATCATTTGACTGATCATTTCCTGTCTGAGGTCTAGCCATGACGAAGATAGGCTCAAGTGTTTACACTCAAATGCATTTATCCCTAATTTTTGCTTGGACATTTCAATTTTTTTGTTCACTGGGATACCCATTTTTGCCTAAGCTGGCTGTCACACCCCAAATTTTGACCCCTGGATTCCATTACCATTCTAGGAGCATCAAGCATTGCCTCCTAAATCTAACTTGTTTCAAGTTTGTTGTTGTTTAATTCATCTGAATTAGGGTTTTGCACCTCTGGAATCAAGAGGATTATTGCTTGATCAGTCAATGTTTTGGATTGATCATCAACAAATCAAGTTCCCCTACATTCAAGGAGCTTATATTTAACAAGAATAAAGCTCTAATTAATCTCATGGAAAGTCAATTGAAGTTCAATTTGATCTGGCCCCAAATAAGGGTTTTAACCAGGAAAAGTCAATTGTGCCTTTGACTTTTGATCCAAGCATGCTCCCAAGCCTTGGGACATAATTTAGTATGCTCATGGTTTTTTGTTCAAATTGGAGTATCCAAGCCAAAGTTCATCAAGATATGTTCAATCCTTGAGTTTGATAAAGAAAAATCAAGATTTGAGAGGTTTCTTGCAAAAGAAGAAAACTAGGGATTTCTCTAAGTGTGGAAAAACCCTAGTTTTGGTACCAACTTTGGAAGACCATAACTACCAATCCACACATCCATTTTATTAGTTCCAAAGATAAATGTGTAGATCTCCTTATATACTACAAAAGTGTCCGGAATTATGAGTAAAAGATTCTTGGATTTGAGTTATGAAGCTTCAAATATTGAAAGAATTTCAAAAACACTTAGAAATTTTCAAGGCAGTTTTGGTACTCCAATTTTCAGTCAACTTCAAGGTCAATTTTAACCATGATCCCTTGAGATTCAAGATTTAAACCAAACATAAAAGTTTTAAAGCATGTCTAGGGCTTTCTAAAAAGTACAAGAACTCCCTCATAGAATTTGTGAGCTAGGAGTTTTGAAGAGAGGATGTTGAGGTCCAAAACTTGATTTCTAAGTCTTTCTCATGCCAAGAACACTTGCAAGACCATGCCAATCTGCAAGATCTCTTAATAGATAGCCTTGAAAACTTCATATCCATCTCTAATCAGAAGATTACACTAATCTTGAGGTCATTACACAAAGGATTAAGCCTTAATTCAAGAGTCATGCCATTTATGGAAGTTTTTGCATAAAGGAGTGACTTCCATTTGTATAAAGTAAGGCTTTTCCCTAAAATATATCTTGAGCCTCTCAAAATGTCCTCTATAACACTCAAGCTCTTTTTCAAATCCAGATATATTTCACCTACTCAAGATTATGTTGTACTTTGCCTTGGAACTATGGAAACCATCCAAACCACCAAGTTGGATTTCAACTAAACCATGGAACCAACTAGTTCAAATTCTATTTTCATGCCTTGCCCTATAAATAGAGGTTCACTTGAGGTTTTAAGGACAAAAGTGAGAAATTGAATTGAAGAGAAAACACACTTGAAAGCACCCTAGAGCTCTTACATCAGAATTGGTTTTGCAAGATACCTCTTGTGCCAAAAATCACCACATTGCATAAAATCATCCAAAACCATTTCCAACCACCAAACCACCAAAAAAATCACTCTAACACATCACAAAACATGTGTTAATGGTGGTCAAATAATCACAACCATCCAAAAACTCAAAAAAAAGAAATTCAACTTTCAATTCAAAGATCTTTGACTTTTTTGCATTTTGACAACCAAGTCACTGTCCAAACCAGTTTCAACCATTTAAACACTTCAAACACCTTCCATAAATTATTACCAAAATGTTCTAAAACCCATTTTCCATCTGTAACTCCATATCCTTGAAGTTCATATTTGCTCACTTTTCATATTCTACAAGAAGGAAAGAAGGTTCTACTCCCGCAATCTTTATTTGATTCTGAACATCCTGGAAACTTCCTGAAGGTGTATCGAAGCTGTCTAAAGCATCACTTGGGATCTGTAGCAGCTATCTTGTGTTTTGGCTTTGAGCTTCAAGAGGTAAGTTCCCTTGAACTTTTAACTCTGCAAACCATGCAATACATTGATGTACATTTATTATAGATATGTTTGTTATGTTGCTTGTAATGTGTTTGAACCACCATTTGATACTTATCATGTCTGAATAAGCCTATGTTATTGAATTTGTAAGTTTGGTATCATTCTCATGTTACTATCGGGTTTTGAATTAGAAGTACTATTTACAAAAATTTATGACACCATCGCGATCCTTGTGAAATTCTGAGTAAGGTTCGTTTTTGGATCATTGCATTTCATGTAGAATTGAGTAAGATATGGTTGTTCTTGCAACTAGTTCAAATTGCCTGTTTGCCCAGCCAGCCAGCCATGGCGTGTTTTGGTTGAGGCCTCATAATTCGATTGTTTAGCCTTATATATTTATGGTTAGGGGTCATACAATGGATGTATCACCACCCCAGTGGTTTACCATGCGCTTTCATGTATCTTCGCCTTGCCTGTACTAGGTTCGATCCCGTGGATCAACCTTTTGTGGCATTTTTGTGATATTTTGATGTTTCAACATGTATTGATCTTGTTTCCACATATTTCACAAATCACTCATTGGCCATTTTGGTAAAGTTTTAACCCTTGACCCTGAGTGCGTGGGTTCAAGCTCTATGGAGTGCATTTCCATTATTTTTACCACTAATTTCCATAATTTTCTTTGTATTTTGATTTAATCATAACTTTCTTGATTTTATTCATTTTGATGCCATTCTTTTTTCTAAATGTTCATGATGATGTCTATTTTTCATTTACACCAAGAAATTCACAAAAATAATTATTTTCCTTGCATTTGTGATTGTACAAAGTATGTATCTTTTTAGGGTTTTCATGAGTTTTCTTTGAATGATTCTCTTGATTCACCTAGCTTGCTTGCCCACCTTGCTTGCTTGCCCACTCTTGTTGTTACATGATGGCCTTTACCTAGTTCAAGTTGGTTTTTTTCCAAATATATATGTTTGAACATATGCCATGTTTGGTTGTATCCTTACCTTGAAAGATTCTTATACACGTGTTGTATTACTTTGAAAGCATGTTCAAATCTACATGATTTCCTTTTGAGATGTTTCTAATCATTTACCAATCCTTGATTGAATCCTTTTTCATGTTTGGTTGTTATCTACTTCTCTAGCATGATTCACCATAAATCACATAATTGATTACACACATGTCCTTCCCATGATTCAAGTTGTTACCTCTTGTTGATTATATCCGTGTTATAAGTAAGGTTTTGACTTATACATGTTCCATGCTTGAATATTGTTATGATTTATGCATGTTGATCTTGTTCTTTGTTATAAGTAATGTTTTGACTTATACATGTTCCATGCTTGAATACTGTTATGATTTATGCATGTTGATCTTGCTCTTTGTTATAAGTAATGTTTTGACTTATACATTCCCATGCTTGAATATTGTTATGATTTATGCATATCTTTGATCCTTTGTTATAAGTAATGTTTTTATTTATAAATGTTCCATGCTTGAGTATTGTTATGATTTATGCATGTTGATCTTGAAACTTTGCCATGGTAAGTAATATCTTGACTTATGCATGATGCTTGTGATGTTTGGTCTTGTAAGAACCATATTATCATTCTCCCTTGTAGATGTGGTAACATCTATGTTTACCTTTAGTTGTAACCATTTGGTATGATTTATTTCATTGATAAAGTATTTGGTTGCAACCTTGTTATTAGCCTTTGCTTGATGTTGTTTCATGCTTGCATTTACTTTATTGTTGTTACATCTTCGCCATGTATGTATGTATCTCCCTTTGGGATGTAGCTTATTAGCTCTGATCCTCAAGTTATCCCCATATCCCTTATTCCAAAGGAATGTCTCTCTAGTGAATCAATGTTATAGATAGCTCATATCTCTTTAGTTTCCCTTTGACCTTGTTAGAGTCATTAGGATTGTTAGAGAACCTTATCCCTTTGACTTTGTTAAGTCAAGAACCTTACAACATACCTTATTAGGAATCCTTTAGGTTAGAGCTTGGGATTAGAGTTTGTTAATTCTATGTGTGTACCATTGTTATGGGTACTCACCTTCCTCCTTTGGCTTTTGTTAAAGTCAATCCCTAGTTAGTCTTTCAACGTACACTTAGAGAGTTTGTTAACTCTACATAAGTATCATTGTTATGGATGCTTATTCCCCTTTAGAACCTTGATCGTTATCAAGAGTTCCTTCTCCCTAGTTAGGAGAACTACAATTGATCTGATTCTGTCCTTGTTAGGATACGTAGGCACGAGATGCGACATCTTGGCGAGCATACTTACTTCAAACCCATAGGTCTTTACCTTTAGTACAACCATTAGAAAACCAGACATTAACACAAATACAACTACCAAACAAGAGGTTCATGTAGAGTACTATAGATACTTAGGGTGCCAATACCTTCCCTTAGTATAACCAACCTTCGAACCCCCTGATCTCTTAGCTTCGTTGTAACGTAGCGCGCTTAGGGTTTTCTTCGATATTTACCCTTTCCTTTGGATAAATCAAAGTTCGGTGGTGAATTCTTAAAGACTCATGATTCAAGTTAATCAATAGCTTGATATCCAATTCTCACCGCAACAGAAATGGCGACTTCATTGGGGATAACTTGAGGGTTAAGCCTACCTTGTTTGAAGTTTTATTTTGTTTATGTCTGTTTTCTATATACGTGTATATTTATGAATATCTGTATATTATATCTATTGTACTACATATGTACATTGGGTTATTACCTTGAGAGGTGAGATAAGTCCTAGCCCGGACTTGAGTGTACACGTATGATAGGATTATGGTAAGATCAATAGTTGACGGTTGGGAGTAATTCCAACATGTTTGACATATGATGTAACCACGCCCAATCTAGGCCCCTTTGGATTTACTGATGGCGTATAAGTAGTCATATGTTTATCACTTTTTCTGACCTGGGAGTCTGTGACACTGAGAGACCTTTTTCGTTACCCACTTACCCCACTTGGCCTTTTAGGACGTAGTGCGATGACTGTAAGGGAGTAGCCCCAAATGGTTGCTACGGGATGCTACACTCAGGCGAGTGTATCTTTAGATATTTTTAGCCCACATGAGTAGTCATGTAGATTGATAATATCTTAAAGATTTATCCATGACTCTGAGAACCACATAGAACCCATTGTGCAGGTACAAACAAACCATAATACATATCCTTGGGGAGGGTATACCATGGCTTCATGCTTGTAACCCAAACCCATGACTTTTGTTTGTGGCCATATGCATTATATATATATATATATATATATATATATATATATATATATATATATATATATATATATATATATATATATATATATATATATATATATATATATATATATATATATATATATATATATATATATATATATATATATATATATATATATATATATATATATATATATATATATATATATATATATATATATATATATATATATATATATATATATATATATATATATATATGTATGTGACTATGTGAATAATTACGTATGTGTTGCTTGTGCATCATCTCATCATCCTATCATAAGCATTCATGCAGTTTGGTTTTGAGAAACTCACTTGTTTTCTTTATTGCAAAAAAAAAACTTAGTTTATGGATTTTGGAAAAAGAAACACTAGGAAGTACAATTTGAAGAGACCCGATTTGATAGAATTGAGGAAATTGGTGGCCGTAGTGTCTTGTCTTGAAGATTTTGGAAAGAGATATGGAAGATTATTAGGACTTGTCAAGATCAAGATGCACTAAGGAGTTCTCAACACTCTCGTGCAATTCTATGACCCCCTGTATCACTATTTCACCTTTCCTGATTATCAACTCGTCCCTATTTTAGAAGAGTAATCATACCATATTGGGCTGCCAGTGTTAGACAAAAAGCTATTAAGTAGTTTGGAGAAGTTACCTTCACCAAAAGACATTGTAAATGCCATTCACCTAGAAGCTTCCAAAGTCAAAGCCAATCTCACTTCTAAGTTTGGACTCAGAGGTCTACCAGCTGAATTTCTGATAAGAAAAGCCACTCTCTTTGCCAAAGAAAGTAGCCTATATGCTTTTGAAGAAGTCCTAGCGTTACTCATCTATGGTTTGGTCCTCTTCCCCGAAGAAGAAAATTTTATCGACATCAATGCTATCCATATCTTCCTCATTGGTAATCCTGTACCTAGTTTGCTAGGAGATATGTACCATTCTATTCACTATAGGACTCTCAAAGGAGATGAGACTATCCTATGTTGTGCTCCTCTAATGTATAGATGGTTTATTGCATATTTGCCGAGAACAGATATTTTCAAAGAAAATCCAAATGGACTAAGGTGGTCTCAAAGGCTCATAGCTCTGACACAGATAGATGTACATTGTTATGACCCCGCCTACGACAAAGGAGTGATCATTGACAGTTGTGGTTCATTTCCCAACGTACCTCTTCTCAGTGTACGAGGGGGAATCAATTACAACCCTATTCTTGCTAGGCGTCAGTTTGGATTTCCCATGAAGAACAAGCCTAGCAATGTTCTATTGACAGGTTTCTTCTACCTCAACACAGAACCTAGTAAGGTTTAGGGATAGCGTTGCAGATGCTTGGAGGATTATCCACAAGAATACTAAGATTGACCTAGGGAAGAAGAACTATACAACTCTTAAGCCTTTCACGCAATTGGTCCGTGCTAGAGCCCGTGATCTCAAGATGCCTTATCTCCCAAAGAGACCTTTGTAGATTGTTGCCGCTTCTTCCTCTATCATTCCTGTTGAGAAAATAGAGGAGTACCAAGAAACTTTTAAAGCTTGAGCAAGAATCTTGGGAAGGCAAGTACCATGTCATTCATTCGAGCAAGAGGAGATGAAGAGACAACTGAGAAAGAAATATGATTTGATTGAGCTGCTTGAAAGGAGGGTTATTGACAGACACGTGACACAGGAGAATTTATTTTTCTCTAGTGTTCGACCCATGTTTAGTACCCATAAATACTCTAACATCCCACCTACATCCGGTGCTTGGAAAGGAATCATTGACAAGCTGGAATTGGAGAATGAAGAGCTGAAAAGATAGAAAAAGATGCGTAGATAGGACCTTTCTAGCTAGACTCTATGGAGACTCTAGGGCCTAGTCTTTTTCCATTGTATTTCAGTCTCTTGTATTGTACTTTAAAGTTGTAACTTTTTCCAATACTAATGAGATAAGATTTTTGTGCCAAAAAGGTGTCCCTTTTACAAATTAATCTTCTGAGTTTCTTAAAACCAACTGCATTGCATCTCATTTGTTTGTGTTAACATTCAAAGGATTCCTAACTTTCTTTGCAGACATTGTAATGGACTCAAGAAAGAAAATGATTCCAAAATGCACATTCAGAAGCTCAAAGTTAGAAAATTTGAGGAAACTAGGAGGCCGAGTGGAAGATCCTTTGTCGTTTAGCAACAAGTATGGAAATCTACTACGTCTTTTGGAGCTCCAAGTAGATGAGGAGATGTTAATGGCGCTTGTTCAATTCTACAATCCCATTTACCATTGCTTCACGTTTCCAGACTACCAGTTTCTACCAACGTTGGAAGAATACTCTGCTTTGATGGGACTACATGTTACTCCTCAACCATTCTTTGTGAGAGAAAGAAGACCGAGTAGAAGAGTCTTGGCAAAAGCCTTATACCTAGAACCATCTGACCTTCCGACTAATTTGGATGCCAAAGATGGATTCTCTGGTTTAAAAGCAAGACCTTTGATGGAGAGAGCTGAGGCTCATGCTGATAAGCACAACACAGAAGTTTTTGAAGCTATCTTGGCTTTATTGATTTATGGACTCTTTATGTTCCGAAGTGCTAACAAGTTCATAGATATGAACACCATCAACTTGTTTCTAATCAGGAACCTTGTTCCCACCCTGCTAGCTGACGCATACTTCTCCGTTCATCCAAAGAACTCTCATGGAGAAGGCCAGATTACTTGTTGTATCGCTCTCCTTCACAAGTGGTTTATTTCGCACTTCCCAAGGACGGTCTCTTTATGGAATCTGAAGAACAACATGGCTTGGATAGAAAAGCTTCTATCGCTCAGACACGATGACATCCGTTGGTACAGTCCCATGTATGGGCGGTTACCATGATTCACAACTGTGGGGATTTCCCTAGCGTGCCTCTTCTTGGCACAAAAGGATGTATTAGTTACAACCCCATCCTAGCTTGCCACCAGCTAGGATGTCCTGCAAAGGAAGAGCCTAATCCAGTTCTTTTGGAAAGATGCTTTCTTGAGGAAGGGAAAAATCTAGATCTTAAAGCACGCTTTGAGTATGCTTGGCGTCACCTTAATACCCAAGAGATGACTGCTCTGGGGCATTCAGACTGCACAGTTTCAGAGGTGTGTCTTCTTTGGTGTATAGAGATAGCCCTAAAGATGTTATACACTCGCTTTAAGTCTACTCCAACAACTTTGAAATAACCCTTCTCTATGGAAGAATTGAAGGATGCTTTAGTCAAAGCTAAAAAGGAGAAAAAGGTGTGGGAAGAAAAACACTTCATGGTTGTTCAAGAGAACGAAGAACTCTGAAAACTGCTCCTCCAGAACCAGAAAGAGGAAACTGCAAGAAGGATGAAGCTTCAAGCAGGGGAAGGATCTTCTTGTCAGAAAGATTAGACCTCTCAGTTTCAACCTTCAATCTTGTAATTTATGTCCATACTTGGGATTTTAATGTGTATTTCTTTTCCTGTAAAACTTTCATTGGTTAATGACAAGTTACTTTGCTTTGCTTTTTCCTCCATTATTGATGTTTGTAAACATAGTTTTCGATTTCCTTTGAATTTTAGCATTGCATTTGCATTAGCATTCCATAAGCATTGCATATGCATCTTCTTGTTTTGTGGCTTATTCTGTGTTGTTTACCTCCAGTCGGTCACATTGATTCCTCCACATCCTTGCAACACTAAGGCTCAAGCTTAAAAGAAGATGGACCGTTTGGAACAAGAGAATCAGGCACTTCGAGGAGAAATTTCTGCTTTAAGGACTAATACAGAGGCTTTCTCTTCCGCCATTAAGGATATGATAGATGCTCAAGAACAAGAAAATCAACAACTTCGGGATGAAGTAGCAAGCTTGAAAGTTGCTAAAAGGAACCTGACAAATTTGGTTAAGGATTTGGTCATATCTCAGCGAAGGGATGGTTCTTCTTCCTCTACCAATCAGAGATTAGAACAAAGTGATGAATCCAGAGGAATTCCTGTGAGTTATGCCCGAATGTTCCCTGTACTTTTATAGAATGGACTGATCAAGAAAGAAACTCCACCCACTATCCCTCAGGCTCACAGGAGTTACTTCCAGACTAATGCTTTTTGTGCCTTCCATCAAGGAGCACCTGGCTATGACATTGAAGAGTGTTACGTTCTCAAGGAGAAGGTGAAGGAAATGATTCAATCAGGGGTTATATCTTTCAAAATGCGCAAGCCTCGGGTTCGAATCAACCTTTTGCTGGGGCAAGAAATAATTTCGTCCCTGCATATGGTGTTTTAATAAAGAAGATTCTGGATTTGTAGTGTCAGATTGTAGTATTTTATTTATATTTTTCCTGCATTTCTGTTATGTATTAACCTTAGTTTGAATTCGTATTTAGTTAGTAGAAGTAAGAGCAAAGACAAATTGCCAAGGGTTGGGTTATAAACCAACTCATGACAAGACTCAAATTTTTTCTAAAAGATGACTGAAGACCATCCGCAAATTGTTCATTAGTGGAGGTATCCAAATCAACGCCGTTGAGGAGGATTATAATGATGACTATGTGTCGCAACTACAAAAAACACCCGGCAGGAAACAAAAGAGATGCCACCTTTCATTATTTATACCAAATAAAGGGAAAGGAAACAATCGGAAAAACCTAACGAAAAAGGGAAAGACAAGGTCATCGCAACCAAGTCTTGGATTCGGGAGTCGGTTACGCAAGGGGAAGGTATTAGCACCTCTCACATCCATCGTACTCGACGGGATCCACGCTTTGTTGTCTATCTAAAAGGGTGTTTTGAACTATCTAGCTAAAGGTCAAAGGACAAAAGAAAAAGAAAGGAGACTCGGCAGAGCATCGCCGCTCTGTGCCTACATATTCCCTCGTGAAATGGGAAAGTCAGAGTCGACGTAGTTCGGCTAACTACGAGTGAGAGGGGGGAAGATTGCTCACCAAGACATCGCGTCTTGTGCCTACATACTTTCATCTGGCTAACAAGAACACCGGTTGGTTCAAAAGTTTTTAGGCCCGAGTAGGGTTAACAAGTAGTTCTAGCAGTTGGTGTATGCAGCTCGACCATTGGAGACTTAGGCGTTACCGTTTGCGGTAGAACTAAGAGTTAACAACACTCTTTTATCTGAAACGATTTCCTTGATTAGGAACTCCAAAGGGTGAAAAAGATTTGAAGTGTTTTTGTGTTTTTTAGAGAAGAAGTGTTTTAATTATTGAGTTTCTATAATGTATGTTGTACTAAAGTCTAAAACCTAGGATCAAATGTGTCGCATATCGTCCTAAGGACGTATACTAAACACTCTAGGCAATTGAGAGGTAACCGCTCAATCACCATTTCCCAAGTACAAGGCTCATTGTACAACATCCATTATCTTTATTAAGTATGCTAAGATTGTATGAAGATGAGAAGAGAAGAAAGGACTTCTAAAGGGAGACTAACTCAATCCTAAAAGTTGTCATGCAAAGTGGACTTAAGGTTGGGATACAAAAGGGAAGTACCTAATGTTATCATGCATGGTTAAGCACCTAATGTCTATCATAACCTCTCTTGAATAAGAGAGATTAGAGATCCTAATGGAAAGAAGACAAAAGAAGAAGAAGAAAGAACATGCAAATGCAATTATGCAAACATAGGATGCACACATAGAATGAAAGTGAGGGAGGAAATATGTGTGGGCCAGTAGCCTCCACAAGCTCATCTCAACCTCAAGCATGCATATGAGAATTCAAAAGAAGAAGAGAGAAAGAAATGCAAAAGATGAAATCAAACAACAAGAAGAAACCACACAAAAATGCACCAAAAGTGGGATGAAATGACCTAAGCCAAACAACATCAACCACAAGTGCCAAAAGCCAAATCAAATGAAAGGAAAAGAAACTCAAAACAAAAGTGAGTATGGGAGGCTATATGAGGACATCAAGGAATGCATAATATGCACTCAACCATAAGCATCACAAACAAAGTGCAAAAGAAGCACAAAGGAGTCCTCAAGGATTCATCATTTTAGGTATGCTTCAAGTACCTCATAAGGAGGGACTAAGCCACCTTAAATGATACTCCAAGGTCATGGGACAGAATGGGAGATGAGAAAAGAGAACTCAAAAGCAAAAGTAATCACATCATAAGAGAAAACAAGCTTATACACAAGAGAATGCAAACATGTCACATATGGAAACCCTATATGAAAACATAAAAAAAAAACACACAAATGAACAAGCAAAACACAATATCATGACCTAAAATTGAGCAACCAGCAATCTTAACATGTTAGCAACATGAATCAAAAGGAATTGAAGACTCAAAGGATCCATCAAATTCATATCTAAGGCAAACTAGGTCAATGTGTATGTATGAACCTCCCTTTGGGGTAACTTGACTTGCAAGTTACCTCAAAATTAGGAAAATGATTCAAAAGGGGCCAAATAAAATATCACAAGCTCACAAACATGTTGGCAAACAGAGGCCAAGAAATCATAACCAAATTCATCTCAAATCATCATCAAAGAAATTGATTCACTTGGATGCACCAATTTGAGAGAGGGTTATCGAGGGTCAACAAAAACAAGGTCAAAGTCCAACCAAAAGTCAGCCAAACAGGGGCAAAATGGTCCTCAAAAATCAATCAACTCATCATGGATATGAGGATTAATTGTCAGTCATTGGATCAAAAGGAACAAAGAAAAACAAATCAAGAACAAAGGCATGTCAAGAATTAATCCAAACAAAACATCTCCAATTAACAAATTCTTTTTTAAATGAAAAATAATCCAAAAAAATAAAATATAAATTCTAAAAAATAAAAGACATTTCAAATTGTCTAGAAAATATTTTTGATGAATTTTATTAACTGGAGAACTATTTTTGAATGAATTAATTCCAAACAGTCACAAAACAAAATAAAAAAAGAAATAAAAAGAAAATAAACAAAAGCCTGGTGTGAATAGTAATGAAAACGCGTGTAAAAACATGGGCCACACAGGGAGGGGGTGCAAATAGGAAGAAAAGACAAGTCCACTTAAAACTCATTCAACCAACAAGGACTAGATCTCAGCCATCCAAATCAATTACCAGTCAATCAATCCAAGGGGGTGAAGGGAGGACACGCGTGCAATCAGAATAAAACACAGAACGAGAATGAATCACAGCCATTCATCTCCAATCAATCAAACAATCCAAGGGCTGGGATGCAAGCCACTGAAACGCGTCGTTTCATTAAAGCCCAGTCAACTAGATCCTGGCCACACATTACAACTTGAGTCAAACTATCCTAGGGCTAATGCGCTGCCACGTGATCATCACATTTTCAGCACAAAATGACATAAAATCTCAGCCACCAGATTAAGACCCAGTCAAAAGGTTTACACTAGATCCAAAGGCTATGAGCAAGACACGTCATCATCAATGTTCAAACAAGAAAAGAGAGGGAGAATTGCAGGTGGCTGGAGTACGGTGGCTCCGGTCATCTTCTCGGGCGATACAAAACGCAGGTGAAACTCAAGTTCACTAAAACACACAAAATCATAGTCCAAATTTATCTTCATGCAACATAGAACATGAATCCATGGTTTATTTTCAACTTCAGTTCATAAACAAGCCAAATCGAAGCCAAACAGTTTAGAGCTCAAATCATGAATAAACACAAATAAGAACAACTACTGTCCAGAAACGATTTACACAACTCAGAGATCATGATTATGCAAAAATGGCACTCAATTGCATCACATATAGAGAGAATTGTGGAATTGAAGCTTACCTAGTGGAGTGTTTCCACTGAGCCTTGAAATGATGGTGAAGCTTTATGAGCCTTGAATTGCTTTGAAAACTCCTCAATTGTGATTCACGATTTTGGAATTTGGCTTGCTTACTCCAACTTCTCTTGAGCTTTATGGGCATGAATTAGCATGAATGACCTCTAAAAATTCATTTTAAATTTATATATGATGGATATATGGGGTAATGGAGGCCCAATTGCAGCATAATTGTGTGAATTTGCAAAATTCCCAATTCCACTTTTTCATGCTCATGCACACGTGAAACAAGCCTTAATTCTCCTTGTTTCTCATTCAAAACCATTGCTAGAACTTCACTTTGATCATGTGGATGGAATTCAACCCTTGTGTTGCACCCCAAGTTTTGGCCCCTTAGATTCTCATTATCATTTTAGGAGCATACTCATGAATTATCTAACCCTAACTCGGTGCAAGTTTGTCTTTGTCAAATTACAGATGAATCAGGTTTTGTATAGTCAAATCAAAGCTACAGGGTTTGTGATCAATCAAAATTTTAGGCTAATTCAATCATGAAACAAGATCAAGGGTATCATATAACGACAATTGAGAATCCAATTTGAGGTTGTTACCCCAGAATCCAGAGCAGTGTATTTCAGGGCACCCGATTAGGGTTTTTTGACTAGTAAAAGTCAACTGTAGTTTGACTTTGATGTTGGAAGGCATTTTAATGGTAATATCATGATCCATGAAGTTCATATAGCTTAATAAAGTTCATTCAAGAAGTTTCAGAGTCTCAGGAGGTCCAGAATGTCAACAGGCGACTCGGTAGTCACCGATCGGTCGTACGGTTGACCGAAAAGTCAACTCTTCAAATTTTAGGAATTGGACTTCAAGTTGTGAAACCAAATTGTTCCTTATGTCATATTGTACTTGCATATCAATTTTCATGACCATTGGATCAAGGATGAAGGAGTAATCGAAAAATCAGGAAATTAGGGTTTTGAAAGGGGCTAAACCATAACTCCTTAACCACACATCCAATTGAGTTGTTTCAAAGCTCATTTGGAAGCTCTTGACAAGTCCTACAAAAGTCCCTAAGTGGTCCATGATCAGAAAATGCATAGATTTGGAGTTATGATCAAATTCATTTCTAGAAAGGAAAAAGACTTAGAGAAATTTCACTTTTAAGTTCATTTTTTAGCAACTTTGGGAGACTTTTTGGCCAAGTTCCTTTTGGAAATTGAAACTCATGAAAGCATGAATGTTTTAGAGATATTTGAGAGCTTTCTAAAAAGTACTAGCACATCTAAAAAGGATTTGTGAGCTGAAAGTTATGGTTATGGCAAGTTGAGGTTTTCATACTTTAGTCCCACATTGTCAAAATTCAAAAATTCATTCTTTCATCAAAATTGACCAAACTCAGCTGGTGAACCATGTTTTATCTTATATGTGAGGAGTTTGTAGCATGAAAAACAAAGGAATTATGCAGAAGAACTCAAAAGGCCAAGCTTTGCAAGTTGCCTTGCAAGTTGGTTTGCAACTTGCATTCAAAAGTGAAAAAGTAAGCATGAGGTGTAAAGCAATTCTGCCACAGCCCTCAAGCTACATCTCTAGCCTGCAGTTAGCCACACTAATTCATCATTTTTCTTGACTATTGAGGCTTGCCTATCAGCCAAGAAAATCCTCTTGTGGAGGTTTAATCCAAAATCCAAAACCTTTCTTCAAAGTGAAGAAATCTTAAAATCTGCCCCAAGCCACTTCCTTGCCTATAAATAGAACCCTCACCACTTCATTTACTACACAATATCAATTCTAAAAACTAGAGAAAACTCAAAGCCCTTGCTATTTCCACCCTTTGCTTAAAATCACAAAATCACTTTTTTCACAAAAACACCAAAAATCTGCCTTGCTACAAAGGCTGCCAAAACTCATTTCTATCATTTCCAAGCCCCTCAAAACCATCCACACAATCTCTAAACATTGTGTAGAAGGTGTCCATACACTCAAACCTCTCAAAAATCTCATTTTCACAAAAGTCAACCTCCACACCCTAATAGCTTGACTTTCTTCCACTTTGAAAGCCAAGTTCTCACTCAAGGCATTTCCTACCATGCTAGCACTCCTAACACATCCTATATATCATATCTCAAGTGTCTAGGCCATAAAAAACCAGCTGGAAATCACACAACTTCAACTGTCTTGAAGATTGGTTGGTTGCTTCACAAAGAAGAAAGCTACAAAAGCAAGGAAGGAAGTCTCTGGGTTTCTCAGCTTTTTAGCTTGCTCAAGACTTGTCTACAAAGAGGTAAGTGACATTCAAACTCTTCATTTATCATACATTATCATGTTTTACCATCTTGAAGTGATTTTGTGAAAATATGGCCTTGTTGTCCCATTTTGAGTCTTTGTCAAGAACTCTTGTTCATGGTCATGATGTTTGATTTGGTTAATGCATTTTCATTTGCAAATGATGTGCAGAAGAGGTGTGTATGATTGGTCTAACTTGAATATGACAGAAAATGATTTTGAATTTGTTCATGCTTTGTTTCAAAATACCAATAACAACCTGAAATCACTTTTTGCATCACAACCTGTTTAGGGTTTTATTTCCTATCTAGACATGCTTGATTACATGTAGGTGATGTGTGTGTATGATCCTTTGATGCCGTTATGCTTTAACCATGATTTGAACACTTTGAAGCATTGTACAAACATCAAACTTGCAGCTAGCATACCATTTTTAAACATAGACTGTTTTGAGTCATAATATTTGCTTGAATCCATTCCATAGTATGTGTATGAGATGTGTGTATGACTTGCTTGACCTAGGGAGGCTTAGAACTGAAAATGAACATTCATGCCTCAAAATACCTTTTTTCTTGCAGCTGTGTTACCATTCTTAGTAACAGTTTGTTTTTGGTCCTAATTTGTGCTCATACTCATCCTATATCATGAATACAATGTGTGTGTATGATGGAAATAACCTGAAACTGTTCTGAATTTGAATCTCATATTCTGCTGCACTTCACACACATCATTTTGCACATGAAACACCATATTCTTCCACATCCAGCTTTAACCACATGTCTTGATTCAAACTCACTTTATATCATATATGCAATATGTGTGTGTGTTTAAAATGACTTGCAACTGTCTTGAACAAAATCTGTGCATGTTCATGCACTTTCACAAACACAATTGCACATGAAACATCACTTTTCACAACAACTAGTTTTAAGCTATAAATTGTGTTCAATCTCATCTTATATCATATATGCAATGTGTGTGTGTGATTGAAATGGCCTGAAACTGTTTTGAACAAAATTTGCACATGATCATACATTTCACAAACACAAGCCTACACTTGGACACCATTTTTTCACAGCAGTTGGTTTTTGACCTAAAAACATGTTTGTATCCACTCATGAGCATGTATATGAGGTGTGTATATGATCCTTTTGATGAAATTATGCTTTGACCATGATTTGAACATATTGAGGTAGTGTACAAAAGGCCAACTTACAGCTAGCACACCATTTTTAGGCACAGGCTGTTTTGCATCTTAATTCTTGTTGGCATTCATTCAATACCCTGAATATAAGATGTGTGTATGTTTAGTTTGATGAAAAACCAACTATAGCATGAACTGCCCATTTTTATGCCTTTCACACATTAAGCTTGCACATGAAGCACCACTTTTCACCACAATCAGTACAGACCCCCATTTAATGTTCAAATTTATTCCTTAACTTATATGCAATGTGTGTGTGTGATTGAAGTGACCTAAAACTGTTTGGAACTGAATTGCCCATCCTCTTGCACTTTCATAAACACATGTAAAATAGCCTGAACACCAAACCTCCCACTACTTTGCCTTGCATCATTTTAACCATTTAAATTCACTTGAGTGTGCATTTGTAGCCCATATGTATGTTTGAATGGAACTGAAACCAGTTACAGCCTTGAATTGACATCAACATGCATCTTACTTGCTAATCTTGCAACTCTTATGTCATTTTCATTTCCAAAATGTTTTGAACTTGTTTCTTTGTGTGTTTTCATTCAAGAGCATAAATATGACATGTGCACATGATTTGCTTTACCTAGAATGGCTTGAAACCTGAACTGAACTTACTCATGCACTTCACAAAGCACATGATTGCAACTCACATAGCAGTTTGCATTACAGCCTGTTTTCAAATCTCTTTTGTGTTCATAATCACTCCATAGCATATTTGTGTCATGTGTGTACACTTGTTTTGATTGAAAAATGATTGGATTGAGGGATTCATTTCAAATTGCATTTTCAAGTATCCAAAAACAACCACCATCGGGTTTTAAAATAGGGGATGAATTTTAAAAATCTAAAACCACCATCATGTTCCTCATGAAAAATCCTTCAATTTGCACTAAAGGTTTGTGTGATTCCATGAAAAATTAAGAAAGTTATGATGATTTTGCAAAATTGATTTTGGTTGCCTTGTTTTTGCCTAGCCAGCTTTTTAAACATCCCATATATAGTTATGGGGTGGCTTTCATCAACGGATGTATAGCCACCTCAGTGGTAAGACCATTAAGCCAAAACACGCCTTATACCAAGCGAGCATGGGTTCGACCCCTAAGGAGGGCAACCCTTTTATTAAATTTTGTAATTTTTTCACCAATCTTTGAAAAATCATATCTCTCTCAATTTTAATCATTTTTCACCCATTCTTTTTGCATTGTGTTCATCTTGATGTCTACTTTCATGTCATATTTTTTATTTTCATGTTTGCATAATTTTTCATCTTTTCTGACTATGTGCAAGTTGTGTACTTTCTATGATCGTTTTTGACAGATGCAGATGAATTTTCTCTTGATGTACTTGTGATTTTTTGTGATACTTGTTTGTATTCACACCCTTAAATGTTATCCCACATGTTAAAACTTCATCTTTGATTGATACCATGTTCGTATTACTTCATCTGTTAATTTCACATGAACTTGATTTGTCGTCACAATTCCTGTTCTGCTTACCTGCTTTGATTGTCATCAATGCATTTTTCATCCTTATCAATCTTATATACTCATTTAATGGTTGTCACCATGAATGCATATTTATTATGTTGTTAATTTTCTTGTTTCTTTCTTTCCCCAAGTGATGAAGCTTGTTAGCTCTCATCCAGTTGCCTCTCCTGTCTACTTCCCAAAGGAAAAGTCTGTCCATTTGACCCTCATGTCATGGATACATCCCTCATCCCTCTCTTGACTTTGTTAAGTCACTTTAACCCTATATTAGAGGCCATTAGACTTTGCTTCAATTCTAAGAAACCCACATGTACTAGGAGTGTTCTTCAACTAGACCCCTAGGAAAACTATGTGTAAGAATCATTGTCATGATATCTTACTTTCCCCTTTTGAATTTTACAACTTAAATTAGGGAGTTTTGTTAAACTTCACACAAACATTGTCATGTTTATTCCCCCTTGAACCTTGATCATAATCAAGTGTTCTTCTTCCCTTGTGAGGTGAACTACGATTGCTCTGATTCTATCATAGTTAGGATACGTAGACAGAAGATGCGACGTCTTTGCGAGCAAACTTAGTGTATATAACTTTAGGTTTTAAACTTATACCTTTTACCAATCCATAGCATATTTTCACAAACTTAGCAATCAATCAAACAAAAGGTTCCTGTAGAGTACTACAGATGCTTAGGGTGCTAACACCTTTCCTAGGTATAACCAACCCCCGATCCCCGAATCTCTTAGCGTTGTTGTTACATCACGAAAAGGGGTTTTTCTTTCTTTAGACCTTTCCTTTGGATAAATTAAAGTTCGGTTGTAAAAGAATTAAGGTTCAAGTTAATTTAATAGCTTGATATCCAATTTTCACCGCAACACCTTGGTTTGATCACATGGTTGAGATTAGTTTGTCAAAATTTCAATTAAAGTTGCCATGAAATTACACATGAAAACCACACCAAAACTCAAATTTAGTTCTTGCATATTGTTTGTTACATCCTTGGCACTCAAAATATGTATAAACATGACTTGTTTTGGTTCAAAATCAATTAATTGCAATTTCCCCTTTTTAAGCTTTCTTCATGAAAAAGTCTCACACCAATTCTTCAATCCAAGCCAAATTCATCACAAGTGAGTGTTTCAATATGAAATTGGTACCATTTGGGGAAAGTTTTAAGTTGGAAAGATTTGCATTTGAAGTGTGCAAAGTGGTGAAATGGACCTATAATGAAAATGACCTGTAATCTTACTTTCCCAAAATACCTCTGCCTTGCAAGCCTCATAACTTGAGTTCTACAAATCAAATGAAGGAGTTCCAGTACTCTTTGGAAAGCTAAGATCATGGATAACAACATTCATGTTTGGGTCAAAGTGAGGAGAAACATCCTTCTAAGTCAAAAGTGGCTTGGAAGTTGGTTGACTTTTGTTGACCAAAATCACATTCATCTGATGACCTGTAACTCGCCAGCATCATAACTTGAGTTCTAGAAATCAGATGAAAGACTTCTAGTACTCAAAAGAAATCTAGAGACATGCTCTACAAGTTTCATGTTGAGGTCAAGATGATATGAGACTTGTATCTTGAGATATGTAGTCTTGAAGTTAGGCATTAAATAGAGGATTTTACACCGAGAACCCTAATTTAGTAACTTCTCACACTCTTGATTCTTGATAAATTGATCTTGAAATGATATATTAGACATCTCAACACGACATTCCATGATCACAAAGACTTGGAATTGAGTCTTAATCTCCTTCAATTTCACAATTGACTGAGGGTTGACCAAATGAAAACCCTAGGTGTACCACTCTTGACTGTGGCTTCTTACACATGACACCACAACTTGAATAAACTCTAACATGGCTCTCAAAGCCTTCAATGAACTTTCTCAGCATCCCATATCCATAATCATGAATTCACCATCCTCTGATGATCTTCAACTAGCCTCCAAGTTAGGAGCTGACCCACATACACCCATCAACTCTTTCACAAAATTTTGACCACTTCTTGATGACTTGATGACCATTCATGCTTGAACAAAACCCCTTGCTTAGGCTTAAGACTCTTGGTGACCTTCTCTTGCTATACACAACCTCTTGATCCCCTGTCAAATGAATAATGTTATGCAATGCAAATGCTAGAAGAAAATGAAATGAAACATAAACCAAGTTAAGAAAAGGGTTAGGAAAATTTTGGGGTGCAACAGCTGCCCCTATTCAAGCGACTTGGACCTGACTGGGTGAAAAGCGAACGACTTTCAGACAATCAAGGTACAGGAAGGTTGAATACCAACAAACCTGGAAATTTGCCAACCGCAGAAATCTCTGGAGATAACCGAATCTGATAACCAAAAATGACACGCAATCTGAAGAATAACATGACCTCGCCATCAAGCATCAACATCAATTTGGAAAAGCAACTGATCTCGCCATCAGATACCAACATCAAATTTGAAAGAAAAATATATCCCTGACTTCGCCATCAGGTGCCTGACCTCTCCATCAAGCGTCAACATTAATTTCAGTGAACCTCTGGAATCGCCGACAATTCGGAGAAACATCTGACCTCGCCGTCAGTTACCCGTATTAAGTTCCTTTGACATCACCATCATACACCTGACCTCGCCGTCAGGCATAAATATTACGTTTATAAAAACATTTGACATTGCCGTCAATCCTCTACCTCAAGTTGTTAAAATAGCTATCATCGCCGTTAGCCCTCTGTTAAATAAAAACAGACATCGGATCCAAAGATACGATCCTCTGACATCGCTGCCAGGTCATCGCTAAATAAAAGCGAGTGACAAATATGAAGATCAAATCCACACAGAGTATCTGACATCAGGCCTTCATTAAACTGATACACCTCTGACATCACCGCCAGAACTCCGTGAAATTAAGAAACATCTGACATCGCCGCCAGTAACTTACTAAATAAAAGCAAACTTCGAATCCAAAAGGTAAAAATAGCTGACATGCCGCCAGGCACCCGTGGGGATAAAAAGAGCTCTGACATCGCCGCCAGTAACTACAGATCAATAAACGTTTGACATCGCCGCCAGACCACCAAATAATCTGATATCGCCGCCAGAAAACCAAACATCCAACATCGCCACCGGAAAACCAAACATCCAACATTGCCGCTGGAAAACCAAAACGTCTGACATCGCCGCCGGAAACCAAAATGTCTGACATCGCCGCCAGAAACCAAAACGTCTGACATCGCCGTCAGAAACCAAATCTAATAAACATCTGACATTGCCGCCAGACCAACATAAATCTGATAATGGATCCTGACATCGCCGCCAGTAACAAAAAATCTGACATCGCCGTTAGTACAAGTAGAAACATCTGACATCGCCGTCAAATAATCACACTTCTAGTAAACATCTGATATCGCCATCAAATAATCACAAAGTAGAATAAACATCTGACATCGCCGCCAGATAAACACCATGTTGATAAAACGTCTGACATCGCCGCCAGCAAAACGTTTGACATCGCCGCCAAACAAAATCCAATATTGAGAAAAATACTTGGCATCACCGCCAGACACACATCATGTTGACAATCATCTGACATCGCCGCCAGAACACCACAAAGTAAACAAAGATCTAACATCACCGTCAGTAAACCACAAAGTCTGAGAAACATCTGACATTGCTGTCAGGCATCTCTAAACTTGAGAAACATCTGACATCTCCGTCAGGCATCTGTAGGGGATAAAAATTTCTGCATCGGACCCGAAGATAAGGGCATCTGACATCGCCTCCAGGCCTTCGCTAAATAAAAGCGAACATCAAGAGTCATATGAAGTTAAAATCATCCGATGATAACAATCACAAGGAAACTCCGCTGGGGAAATAACATAAGCCGGGGTCTAGACACCACGCGGTCAAAGATATCAGCCAATTGCGAGATACACCTGAAACAGAGAGATAACAACCTGGTTTACGCTTCACATGCATATGTTTGAAAATGGCGTAATGCTCCATACAAAATGGACATGCTACGCATTTGGGTAGATGCTATGCACGCATGCAGATGCAACGGAACTGAAGAAGCAAAATAAATGCTAGAGATACAGAAACCACCCTGCTGGGGAAACAACCTACTCATGCCAATAACAATTGGACTTATGTCGAGGAAATGGGCCCTTGCTGACTCCCTGCAAAGAAAATGTTGAGGTAACAACATTCTTCCATCCTGCCGGGGATTACTCACTGGGAGCGAATCTACCTAGGCTGTAGATTACTCAGTGAGGAGAAAATCCAATCATGACTCACTAGGGAGTATGTACGAACATGCACTTCGTGGGGATTAAAGGTGCACCAACTGCCAAGGGCAACCATACACGCTATTTGCTCACGGAAACTGCATACAAACTCTACTGGGGATAGAGATGTAAATTCCACTTGCTGGGGAAACAAACTCCTACTGGAAATAAAGCGAATTTCATCCACACCTCTTTTCCCCAAGGGTAACAACCCTGCAAAACTGAACAAACAGACAAGATATCCTACGCAAACAGAACTATCTCAGTCATCATTCGTGATGTTGTTCAATTAATTCAATGTTTTAACAATTATTGGCCAAGGCTTGCAAGTTTATGTATGTGCAAGTTTATCAAAACATTGGGCATTTTTCACAAACAAAATAGTAAAAGTTAAAACAAAACAAGCGAGATTCTGAATAGTATATGTTTATTGATAAATGACCTGTAAATAGGCAAAGTTTTACAACAGATGCAACCCCTGAAAAGAGGAAGCTGCGCAAAAACAATACAGATATGCACAGAAATATACAAAAGTGTACAGAAATGTCTGCAACATGGCACAGACAAACACCATGAGCTGATCCCTCTATGACTCGCCTGACCTTGATGCTTTCTTGACGCTTCGTCTTTAAAAGAGATTGATTCGGATAAACGGCCCTCAGGTCCTCCCAATCGACTAAGAAATGATGTTCCAACGCAGACCGCAGTCATTTGCTTTTAAATCCCTAACTTTTTCCCGAACCGTCCTTTCGGGTTTTCGATTCACCGGGATACCCCTTTTTTCCAAATTCACCTTTTCAGGTTTTCGACTTTGCGGGTTTACATCTTTTCATTTTTTATCCCTAATTTTTTCCCGAACCCATTCTCTTTTTTATGGTTCGCCGGGATGCCCCATTTTTGCCTGGATATTCTTTTTCTTTCCAGCGGGTCTCTTTTAAGCAAAGTATTTTTTAACTGCGTCTCCATTCACAGGGGATGTAAAATCCTCGCCATCTATGGTGGACAACAACAAGGCTCCTCTAGAGAAGACCTTTCGAACGACATATGGACCTTCATAGTTGGGAGTTAATTTGCCCCTGTGATCTGATTGTGGTGGGAGAATCATTTTCAACACAAGATCGCCCGTCTGAAAGCTTCGAGGGCGCACCTTTTTATTGAAAGCTTTCTTCATCCGGCTCTAATACAACTGACCGTATGCGATAGACGATAGCCTTTTCTCATCCATCAGGCTGAGCTGATTCAATCTGTTCTTTATCCATTCTGCCTCATCCAGCTTGACGTTGACCATATACATCCAAATTCTTGATTCTTAAATCAATAGCCTCTTCCAGACCCATGATGCACGCTTCGTACTCGGCTTCATTATTAGTGCAAGGGAACGTCAACCTGGCAATGAAGGGAATATGAGTTCCATGAGGAGTTGTAATAATTGCCCCGATTCCACTACCATAGGAGTTGAATATCATCTGCCACTGAGAACCCTTCTCTAGCCCTTCGTCGAGTAGTGGCTCTTCACAGTCCTTCACTTTGAGGAACATGATGTCCTCGTCAGGAAATTCAAACTTCATCGGTTGATAGTCTTTGATTGGCTGTTCAACAAGGTATTCCGACAGAATACTTCCCTTGATGGCTTTCTGGGAAACATATTGTATATCGTACTCTGTCAGTACCATCTGCCACCTGGCAATTCTTCCTGAAAGTGCTTGCTTCTCGAAGACATACTTGATCGAATCCATCTTCGAAATTAGCATGGCTGTATAATTAAGCATATATTGTCTCAAACATTTGGCAGCCCAAGCGAGTGCGCAACACGTTTTCTCGAGCATTGTGTAACGGGACTCACAGTCTGTGAACTTTTTACTCAGATAATAGATCGCATGCTCTTTTCTTCTAGTTTCATCGTGTTGACCGAGAACACAACCCATACTATTCTCAAGAGCCGTTAAGTACATGATTAAAGGTGATCCAGCTACTAGGGGTATCAATATCGGAGGCTCCTACAAATATTCTTTTATCTTATCAAATGCTTTTTGACAAATTTCATTCCAGACGACCACCTGATCTTTCTTTAGCAATTTAAACATTGGTTCACACGTGGATGTGAGATGAGATATGAACCGAGCAATGTAGGTCAATCTCCCCAAGAAACCACGGACCTCCTTTTCTATTTTCGGAGCTGGCATATCTTGTATAGCTTTTATTTTTGCAGGATCAACCTCGATTCCTTTTTCACTGACAATGAACCCCAATAACTTTCTTGACCGAACTCCAAAAGCGCACTTATTTGGATTCAACCTCAATCTGAACTTCCTAAGCCTCTCAAACAGCTTCAACAAGTTGACCAGATGCTCTTCCTCCGTTTGCGACTTTGCTATCATGTCATCAACATAGACTTCAATCTCATGATGAATCATATCATGAAACAAAGTGACCATAGCCCGCTGGTAAGTTGCCCCTGCGTTTTTCAACCCAAAAGGAATTACCTTGTAGAAAAACGTCCCCCACGACATAATGAACGTCGTTTTCTCGATATGTTTCGGTGCCATCTTTATCTGATTATAACCGGAAAAACCATCCATGAAGGAAAATACGGAGTATTGAGCAGTATTGTCAACCAATACATCAATGTGAGGGAGCGGGAAGTCATCCTTTGGGCTCGCCTTATTCAAATCCCTGTAATCTACACACATTCGTACCTTACCGTCCTTCTTAGGTACAAGCACGATGTTGGCGACCCACGGAGGGTAAGTTGTCACGGCTAAAAATCCTGCGTCCAACTACTTATGTACTTCTTCTTTGATTTTCACAGCCATATCTGGTATTGTCCTTCTAAGCTTCTGTTTGACTGACAGACATTCTTCACGCAACGGCAAGCGATGAACCACTATATCAGTGTCAAGCCCGGGCATATCTTCGTACGACCAAGAAAAGATTTCACTATACTCTTGAAGCATCTCAATCAGTTTTTGCTTGACGTCGCTCTGCAGCACAGCCCCTATCCAAACATTTCTGACAACTTCTTCAGAACCCAGATTGATAACCTCGATTTCCTCCTGATGAGGCAGAATGATCTTCTCTTCTTATTTCAAGAGTCTAGCTAGCTCTTCTGGCAAGTATTCATCTTCATCAATCTCTTCTTCAGCTTGATATATCGGTTGATTGAAGTCGAAGCGAGTCATAGGAGTTTTTGAATCGGTGTCATCTGCAATAGGAATCCTGCAATAAAAATGGTTAAATGTTTCAAATGATATGCAAACGAGTACAAACCACATTGCCATTTTATTGTGAAAAATAAAAATAAGAAAGACAAAGATCACAAAATTTGAATGAGAAAAACGCCTTTTGATTAATTAATAAAGCAATGTTCAAACATAAACAATAAGGCCCTGAAACAAAATACCGCTATGCTCCGGGTAGAACATAGGGTAGTACAATAATAAAAAAAACAAAGCATTACTGTTCTGTTGTCACTTGAACGAATTCTTCAATAGACCAGTTGCGCAGGCTCTGTCCTGGAGTGGAAGGCTTAATCCAAGCATCCATATCACAATCACTATCTCCCTCTTTGTCTGACACAGCGTTGATCCTTTCGAAGATAACTCCTCCTTTAGTGAACTGCACAGGTCCTTTATAGCGCGGCGCGCTCTGCGAGGATGAAGAAAATGACGGGCGGTACCCTAAACCAAACATGTATTGCTTGTGGGGAATCTCCAATACCTGGCCCCAACCCCATGCTGCCCCAGCCTGTACTACTGCTTAAGCCTCTTTAAAATAAGACATGGCCACTTCCGGCGCTTTGCTCACAACAGAAGATTTATCCTTAATCTTTACTATTTCAAAAGCCTGATAAAGGGTTTCATGTATCTCTCCGTCCACCTCGACATACTTGAAGGATGATAAGTGACTGACCATTATATCCTCTTCCCTGCACAATGTAACAACACTACCGCCAACCATATACTTTAGCTTTTGATGCAGCATAGAGGTCACAGCTCCTGCTGAATGAATCCATGGACAGTCTAATAAACATCTGTAGGCAGGCTGGATGCCCATAATGTAGAACATTGCATCAAATACTTCCGGTCCCACCTGAATGGGCCATGTCACTTCTCCGAACACGGATCTTCGGGTACCATCAAAAGCGCGCACAACCAAATCACTTGGTGTGCAAATCAATCCCTGCATGTCTAACTTCATTGGGGATTTCTTCGGAAGTACGTTCAAGGATGATCCTGTATCCACGAGTTCATGAGACATAACATCCCCTCGGCATTCTAATGATATGTGCAACGCACAATTATGGTTTCTGCCCCTCGGTGTCAAATCTAAGTCTGTAAACCCCAAACTGTTCCCTGCATTTACGTGTGCAACAACCCCTTCGAGTTGATTAACCAAAATTTCTTGCGGCACGTAAGCAGTATTCAGTATTCTTAACAGTGCATTCCTATGCGCTTCAGAACACAGTAACAAAGACATGATAGATATCTTAGAAGGAGTTTGCTGCAAATGATTGACTATCTTGTAGTCACTCTTCCATATCAGCCTCATAAACTCTTCTGCATCCTTTAATAACGATTCCTTCTCTCCAGCCTGAGAAGTTTCCTCTACCACTGGTCTCTTCCCCTTGTCAACCTTGTCAATAACCACTTTTCAGGTGACGAAAAGACCCGGCCACTGCAGGTATGCCTCCTGCTCCCACAAGATTATCTACTGAATCCGCAGGTGGACCATTCAAATCTAGTTTCTGTCTGTTGCAATACACTTCAGCTCCGGAATTCCTCGGGATAACCTTGGTGCTTTCAAACGGTATGGGACCTGCTTTAGTTATGGTTATTTTTGGTGGTTTTGGCGCATAAATGGTAATGGTTTTGTACGGAATGGAAATTGTTGCAATCTCATCCCTTTCCTCAACTACCAACTCTTCAGGCTTACCTTCAACAGACCAGTCAAATTGCAAGACTCCACTATCCATCATCTCTTGAATACATCCTTTCAACTGCCCACATCCCTTAGAATTACTCAGACACTCAGCACAACCTGGGAAAACACCCCCTTTAACAATCTGGCTTTCACAAAACTCAATGGTGTCTTCAGCTTATTAACATTTGTTACCAAATCCAAAACATCCTTTTCAATAATTGCATTAACCCTGTTGCACCCCAAATTTTGACCCCTTAGATCATCATCATCATTGTAGGATCATGTTCATTTGATTAACTAACCTTAACCCATTTCAAGTTTATCTTTGTTAAGATGCAGATGAATTAGGGTTCCGTACCGTCAAAATCGAGATTTCGGTGGTCTGATCAATCAATGTTTTGGATTGATCCAACTTCAAATAAGTCTCCACATCATCAAGAATACAACATTGGATCAAGTATGGATTCAATTTGAGGTGGTCACCCGGAAATTGAGAGCAGTGTAGTTCAAGACGCCCGATTAGGGTTTTTCCGATTAGGAAAAGTCAACTGTAGTTTGACCTTTGTTTTAAAGAGTATTTCAATGGTGGTATTTTGGTCCATTAAGTTTCTATGGCTTAGTAAAGTCCATCCAAAGAGTTTCAAGTCCTCAGGATGTCCGGATCACCAACGGGCGACTCGGTAGACACCGATCGATTGAAAGGTTGACCAAAAAGTTAACTCTCCAACAATAAGGAATTTGACTTCAAGGTGTGATTGAAAAATGTTCCTCATATCATATTACACCTCCCCATAAAAGTTCACGACCATTGGATCAAGGGTTAGGAAGTAATTGCAAAAATCGGGAATTAGGGTTTCGAAAGGGGCAAGACCATAACTCCTCAACCACACATCCAATTGAAGTGGTTCTAAGCTTGTTTGAAAGGTCTTGACAAACCCTATAAAAGTCCCACAATGGTCCATATTCAAAAAATGCATGGAAATGGAGTTATAACAAAAATCATTTTTTAGTACAAAACACTTGGTGAAATTTTACAAGTTCTGGTTGCACAAAACATATTTTCAGCCAACTTCAAGGGACTTTTCAACCAAGATGCACATAGATTTGGAATTTCTGACAAACATGAATGTTTTAGAGCTACATGAGGGCTTTCCAAAAAGTATTATAACTCCTCAAAAGGATTTGTGAGCTGAGAGTTATGAATTGTGAAAGTTGGGCCTGTGCACTAGTTTGTCAACTTGTCAAAACCCAACATGAACTTGATTTCCAACTATGCACTTCATCTCTAACCATGAATTGACTTCTGATATGATGAATTTAGAGGTTTAAATGAACAAATTCAGAAGAGCATCCAAGCAAGTACAAAGTCTTAGCCAAAATCCATTAATTTAATGAAAGAAAGTACAAAAGGTACAACAAGAGAGAGAAGGTTGGGGGCTGCAGCATGGAGTTTTGTCCTTTCTCACTACAAGGTCACTTCCCACAGCTCATTTTCAGATGGTTTAAGAGGTCTATGCACCTTGGGAGCAAGCAACATCTGCAGAACTAAACATCACTTGGATTCACAAAGATCTTTTTCACCAAAACCACCTTGAAAACCACTTATGCAAATTTGTCCTAACCTTTCACTTTACCTATAAATAGAGGCCTCCTCCATGTTGTTAAACAGACCAGAGCAATCTCCAAAACCCAGAGAAACAATAGCTCTCTATCCCTTCTCATTTCCTTAAGAATCTCAAAATTTCAAAACCTCCACTTTTCACCAAAAAGCTGTCTTGAGCAAAACTCTGCTCAAGATCAGTTCTACCACTTCTAAGCCCCTCAAAACCATATACACAATCTCTAAACATTGTGTAGAAGGTGTCCATACATTCAAACCACTCAAAAACCTCATTTTCACAAAAGTCAAACTTCACACCTTAGTAGTTTGACTTTCTTGCATTTTGAAAGCAAAATTCTCACTTGAACCATTTCCTACCAGTCTAACACTCCTGAGACCTCCTATACATCATATCTCAAGTGTATAAGCCCTAAAAAACCAGCTGGAAATCACACAACTCCAACTGTCTTGAAAAGTGGATTGTTGCTTCAAGAGGAAGCAAGCCTTATCTCTTTGTAAAGGAAGGAGGATCTCTGGGTTTCTAAGCTTTTTAGCTTGCTCAAGACTTGTCTACAAGAGGTATGTGACATTAAAACCCTTTATTGATCATACATTATCATGTTTTATCATTTTAAGGTGATTTTGTGAAAATGTAGTCTTGTTGCCCCATTTTAGTTCTTTGTCAAGAACTCTTGTTCATGGTCATGATGTTCTGTTTTGTTAATGCATTTTCATTTGTAAATGATATGTGGATGATGAGTTACAAATTTTGTGCTTAAATATCATATATAACTTGTTTTGAAGTTTTGGTCCATATGGTGTTTTTGATAATTTAACATGGAAATATGGTGTGTTTAGCTCTAGAGCTGTCAAGCCTTGTTCATCAGCAAGATTTGGATAACTTGTAAGTTACTCATAGGATCCCCCTGCCCAAGATCATGTTTGAATCTTTTTGGGGAATTTGTTTCATACTTATGCTATTTTCATGTCATTCTAGCTTTACCACTATTGAGTTGTGTCTTTGTGCTTGCCATGGTTGTATCTCCCTCTTCCAAGTCTTTGTTTAAATACTTACAGCCTGGTTGTTTGTTTTAAATTGGTTAAAATTTGAGAAACATGAAATATAGCTGTTAGGGTCTGTCATGATATTGTTGGTTTTATTGGATAGATGTGCCATTTCTATTTAGGAACAACTGTTGTTTGTTTCTAAATCATTTGCTAATATGTTTTGAAATGTATGATGTGCCTATGAGCTCAAAAGCCCTTTGCTTGTTAAAAGTGTTTTGTCATGCTTCACTTGCATTTTTCAAGGTTTCATCATGCCAGCCACTCACATTCTGTTCTAACTGATTTCCCTTTGGTCCATGTACATAAAATCAAGGTCTTACTCATTTAAAACTTGTGTATACATGAATCAACCATTTTATGAATGTTTCACTATTTTGTCATAACAGCCCTGCCCCATATGCATCTTAACTTGCAGTTTGTGAACTATTTTTTCATAACAGTCTCTTTATAACTTGTTTTGGTGCTTAGATCCATTCAATACCATAGGTACGAGATGTGTACATGTTTGAAATAGTGTGGAAATGCTTAGAACTGAGTTTGAATACCCTATAGCATCTCACAGCCACCAAAATGCATCTTGAAAACCATATCTTGCCACATTTTCTTTTTTGATCTCAATTTGTGTTCAACCTCACTCACAATCATGTATGTATGTTGTGTGTGTGACTGTTTGAATCAGAATGTGCATAGAACTAGATTTTCATATCATCATGCATTGCCTTCATGTTATGTGCAACTTGACATACCAATTTTTGTGACAATCCCTTTGTGGCTTCAAAACCTGTTTAATATCATTTCATACCATGTATATGATGTGTAAGTAAGCTTTAATTGATCAACTCTTGCATGATACCTGAAATGCCTCATCTCTTGCACAAAACAGCTTTTTTTTCACAAAAACTACAGCTGCACACACCTACACTTTTTTCTGTTTGAGTTGTTTTAGATTATTTCATGAGCCTTGGACCTTTAGATAATATGATTAGGTTTTGTGTGTACTTGAACCAGACCTCTTTGTGAAAGTTGTGCCTGTTCTGTTTGACAGTATATTACCAAGTGTGCCACACTTGCAGTTTGTAAACCAACTTTTTGTTGTATGTTTTTATGTTCATCCTTAAGTGTTAGAATCATTCATGGACATGTTTGAAAATTGTGTGTGGCATTTTTCTGATCTCAAATTTGTTCCAATCTTGTTTGGTTTCAAATATGGCATTTTATGTGTTATGAGAGCAGTTAATAGTTGAGTTTCATCCCTATGATGTTCTAGGCTAACTTTGAGGTATAGACACACTTTATATCATGGTTTGAGCTTATGCATGGGACTGGTTCAAACAGATTATGCTCCCTCCTTGATTTTGGCTTTCAAACTTGCATCTTTCACTCATGCCATGTTGCCACCACTTTAACATCCAATTTTTGTCTTGTATGTTGATATCATGTTTAAAAACTGCATAAAAATGATTTTTGTCACTTTTTACACTAATCTTCCACCAGTGGAAGTTACTTGTAAAACTGCATAAAAATGATTTTTGTCACTTTTTACACTAATCTTCCACCAGTGGAAGTTACTTGTAAAACTACATAAAAATGATTTTTGTCACTTTTTACACTAAACTTCCACCAGTGGAAGTTACCTTTAAAATCTGCCTGAAAATACTTTTTGACAACTTTTGCACTAAACTTCCACCAGTGGAAGTTACCTTTAAAATCTGCCTGAAAATACCCTTGGTCAATTTTCACCTTTTACCGTTCCGCCGTGGACACCCTTTACCCTTTATTCCTAACCTTAGGATTTGAGTCGCCGTGCTCACTTTTAGTGTCCCGCCGTGGACACCCTTTACCCTTTATTCCTAACCTTAGGATTTGAGTCGCCGTGCTCACTTTTAGTGTCCCGCCGTGGACATCCCTCCCTTGATCCTAGCCTTAGGATTCGAGTCTTCGTGCTCACTTTTAACCGTCTCGCCGTGGACAACCTTTAACTCTTTATTCCTAACCTTAGGATTTGAGTCGCCGTGCTCACTTTTAGTGTCCCGCCGTGGACATCCCTCCCTTGATCCTAGCCTTAGGATTCGAGTCTCCGTGCTCACTTTTAACCGTCCCGCCGTGGACAACCTTTAACTCTTTATCCTAGCCTTAGGATTCGAGTCGTCGTGCTCGCTTTTACCGTCCCGCCGCGGACACCCTTTATCACGACAATCTCAATTTAGAATAGGAGTCGCCGCACTCCCTGTAAGTACTTTCTTATGAATACTTACATCCCTCTAGAACCTTCCTCCCCTGTTGGTCTGGATAGAACCAATAGGATTTAAACTCATAGGTCTGGATAGAACCTCCCCCTCCTTTTGGTCTGGATAGAACCAATAGGATTCAAAATCATAGGTCTGGATAGAACCTCCCCCTCCTTTTTGTCTGGATAGAACCAATAGGATTTAAACTCATAGGTCTGGATAGAACCTCTCCCTTCTTTTGGTCTGGATAGAACCAATAGGATTTAAACTCATAGGTCTGGATAGAACCTTTCCCCCTTTTGGTCTGGATAGAACCAATAGGATTTAAATCATAGGTCTGGATAGAACCTTCCTCCCCTGTTGGTCTGGATAGAACCAATAGGATTTAAACTTGTAGGTCTGGATAAAACCTTCACCCTCTTTTGGTCTGGAAAGAACCAATAGATCCTTATTCTGTAGTTCGTGCCTGAACTACGACCGCTCTGATTTCTCATTGGACAATGAGAATACGTAGGCACAAGATGCGATATCTTGACGAGCAACCTTCCCCCTTCTCCCACCTTTTGGTCTGGATAGAACTAATTGGTCTTACAATGTAGAACTTCAGGATAGAGTTTGGTTAACTCTATGTAAGAATCATGGGAATGATGACTTACTCCCCTTTCTTGAGTGTTCAACATAGATCTAGAGAGTTTTGTTAAACTCTACACAAGCATTGAAATGTTTGTTCCCCTTTGAACCTTGATCATAGTCAAGTGTTCTTCAACCCTAGATAGGCGAACTACGATTGCTCTGATTCTATCCTAGTCAGGATACGTAGGCAGAGGACGCGACGTCTTTGCGAGCAAAATTAGAAACTACCTTTAGGTTTTAACCTTCATCTTTTACCCAATCCCAATCCTTAGCAAATATTTAGCAAACTTAGCATGCAAACAAACAAAAGGTTCCTGTAGAGTACTACAGATGTTTAGGATGTGAAATACCTACCCTATGCATAACCAACCCCCGATCCCTGAATCTCTTAGCGTTGTTGTTACATCGCGCAAAAGGTTCTTTCTTTCTTTAGACCTTTCCTTTGGATAAATTAAAGTCCGGTTGTAAAAGAATTAAGATTCAAGTTAATTCAATAGCTTGATATCCGATTTTCACCGTAACAAACCCCAGCTTGCCCATGATTCAGCATGGGATTTTGTACGACATTAGGAACGTCATTAGAGAAGTTAATTGCTTTACTGTCAATCATGTCCTGCACCTTATGCTTAAAGGCTTTACAATTATCGATGTTATGCCCCGGGGCACCTGAATGAATCTCACTGCGAGCGTTTGCGTCATACCTGGGTGGAGGAGGCCTAGTCAGGGGAGCCATGGTCCTCTTTTGAATCAACTGCAGTTGCAACAAAGCTTACAATAACTGAGAATACGGCATGGGAGGCACATCAAAATGTCTATTCACTGCCGCTCGGCCTCGGTCCTGATATCTTCTATAACCCTGTTGCAGTTGTTGTTGTTGTTGTTGTTGACGTTGTTGTTGTTGTGGTTGATGCTGAACTGCGGGAGTTGTAATACTGGAAATCTGCTGTTGCTGCTGATTCTGACCTCTACTTCTCCCACAAGAATTGAACACTAAGTTGGTATCTCCTTCTCGTTTCTTGTTACCGAACACCTCCTTACCTCCTCCAGCTGAGGGTATGTCACCAGCACTTATCTTCCCTAACTTGATACCATTTTCCATCCTCTCTCCGGTGATGATTAAGTCAGAGAAACTACCCGACATGCTACTAATGAGCTTCTTATAATAAATGCTTGGCAGAGTGGCGGCAAACATATCAATGAGCTCACGTTCCACCATAGGCGGTTGCACCCTAGCTGCTAACTCCCGCCATCTTTGGGCATATTCCTTGAAACACTCATTGTTCCTTTGTGAAAGATTCTGAAGCTGGACCCTATTAGGAGCAAGGTCACTATTGTATTGATAATGTTTCACAAAGGCCTCAACCAAGTCCCTCCAACTGCGGACATTCACTGGTTCCAGACTCATGTACCATTCCAACGAAGGACCGGACAGACTGTCCTGAAAGAAATGCATTAGCAATTTCTCATCATCTGAGTAGGCAGACATCTTACCGTAGTAGGATCTCAGATGAACTCTCGGGCAGGTGGTACCCTTATATTTATCAAAGTCCAGGACTTTGAACTTCGGCGGTACTCTCAGGTCTGGGATCAGTCCCAGTTTAGCCATATCAAGGCCCATGGAGTTTTGACTTTCAAGGGTCTTCATTTTTTCCTCAATCATCTTAATCCTCTTATCCGCTTCAGAGGGTAACTCAGCAACCACAACCCTCAGCGAGAACACATCATCTTGCTTGTCTTTATTCCAGAGGTGATCCATATTACCATGTATAGCACAAGTGGTGTCAGGACCATAACTGTTCCCATTACCATTACCACCATTACCAAAACCGGTGTTGTTGAAACCTGCAACATTACTGGCACCAGCAGCATTACCACTCCCTCCAGTAGTAGGGATAACCAAAGTAGGCATGGAGTTATCAGCTCTAGGAGTCTCAACATGTGGAGGGTTAGCAGCATTCCCACCATGCAACACACCGTTGCTATCAACACGTGCAATCAAGGGCTGCACTAGAGTACGGAGTTGCTCTTGTCCATTAGCCACTCCCTGCATTACCTCCATGAACTGGGACATTCGGTCCCTCATTTCCTGCATCTCTGCTTGCATCTGCTCTATTACTCTCTTCTGATTTCCCCTAGTTGCGTATCGGTGAGTCGTTAGATCGGCAATCCTGAAACACACTACGAACCACAGGAAAATAAGATTAACAGTTCCGATGCACCTGCAATGCGAAAAATGCAAACATGCAGACATGTATGTATGCAACAGGAAAATTTCCCCCTCGATTCTAGTTTCTGGGAGAAAAACACAATGGAGAACCCTACAGACAAGCATATAACATAACCTCCTCGTATATAATCACAGGCCAACAGGCAACGTACAAGCTACAACTGAGTGCAAAAAGGAAAAAACCTCAACCAACAAGCCTGATGATGGTCAGTACAACAAGCAATAAGCAACAAACTACAACAGAGATAAACAAGACAGTCAAGCAGGATGACGAGACCGGAAGTCCTCTAGCAGCTTCAGCGTCTCAGGATGATCTGGCCTAGCAAGCAGTCCCTAAATAAGTAACTCTTGTTGGCTAACAGTATGCTGTAAACTCTCAACAAGGTCTTCCCAAGCTCCTTCCCCAAAACACGCCTCGAGCTTGCATCTCTTAGAATCAGCTCTCAACCTGAAATCCTTCAAGTTTGTAATCGCTTTTTTCAACCTGTACTCACTATCCCGTCTGAGTGATGCCTCCGCTGCAATCTCCTCGTCTTTGGCATTGAGTTGCGTCTTCAACTTGCTGATCTGTAGCTTCAACTTGTCTTCGCGCTCTTTGATGTTGGTGAGCGTGGCATTTCATTGGTTCTCAAACTTAGAAATCTTCAAGTAAGCTCTATCCAAATCTTACTTATTAGAAGCAAGAACACTATTAACAGCCTTGAAATCCAAACCCAAACGCTCCCGAGAATTAGTTTCCTTGGTCAGATCCGTACCCAATTTGTTCACGAGCTCAGTTTGTTTCTTGAAAGAGTGAACATCATCAATCTTCTCACTTCGAAGCTGAATGATTTCTTTCTCCAACTCCTCATTAGCTTTTCTCAACTCTTCCTTCTCAAACAATAACTGATTTTATTTCTGAATGTCTGCGGTAGTGGGTTCCTCAATCATGAGAGGATACAGAGGAGCGACTGAAGGAAACGGCATCAGAAACTTCGCAGCTCTATCATGAATCTAAGTCAGGTAAGGGTCATATGCTCGGCTATTACTCTTCCCCAAGGCTAATTTACCTCTCCGATGAATACTACTCCAAGAATGCTCTAATCTGGCTAAGGCATCGCCCTCCAATAAACCGGTGAGATACAGAGATTCCTGTATCTCCTCTTCTTTAGGAGGATCCTTCAGTGCATATCCAAATTGTATGACCAATAAAGAAGGGTTATAGTTGATGCAACCTTTCCTTCCGACCAAAGGGACGTTAGGAAATCCACCACAACTATAAATAATATCATTACCAAGCATGTCTCTGTCAAACCAAGTGATATTCTCCGTAGACAAACCCATCAACCTATCGGACCACTCTGAAGTACCAGCGGTAGCAACAAACGGACCTGTCTTGGGCATGTGACTAGCAAAACACCTGTATAATAAAGGGACACATCAAGATACATTCTTTCCCCTTCGATTCTCATTCTTATGGTGCAAAGAATGATAAACATCTCCGAGAAGTGTGGGTACCGGATTCCCTGAAGCTAGCAAGTAGAAAGCATCCACATCTACAAAGTCTGGCAGATTAGGAAACAATACGATGACGTATATACAAAGAGCTAGAATGGCGCCAAACATAATCCAACACCCATCCTTGACGAACTGCTGAGCTTTCTCCACCAGAAAAGGCAAAAGAAAACCATATGTCTCAGTCTTCTTAACCAGCTTCGCCTTCAACTCTGGAGCATCCAAGTACAAAATGGCAGCGAGCTTAGCCAGATCAGGCTCAGCATCAACATGGATAAATGGCATCTGATCAATAATAGGTACCCCTAACAGCTTAGAATACTCCTCTAGGATAGGAGCCATGACATACTCAGGAAAGACGAAGCATCTCAGCTGGGCATCATAGAACTGCAGAAGAGTATAAACACCATTGATCTCATATGCTGAAGGCTTACAGACAAACCTCACCAACCTCCCATAAGACTGCCTAAAATCCTCCATCACCTCCCTGTCGGCCAAAGCAATCAAACTCCGCAAAGAATTGATATCTGGGGTAGAGAACCTGTAAGCTATTGTTCTCTTCAAGGGCTCCATAGTAAGATCACTAGAATCGGGAAGGAAATATGCACCTACAACACAAATACATGTTAATATATTCACACTATAAAGAACCGGGTAATCTTAAAGTCAATATTTCCTGCATAACCCAGTCCCTCTCACAGGTATGAACCTATCCATTGACAAGGTTCGGCATCCTATGCGTTCATCAGCGTCAGAGACTTTCGAGACATGATGATACGTTCACCATTTCTGGTTTGGCTTCATCATCTCACGAAGAGGCCTCACTTAGCTGAATCACAAATGATCGGTTCCCAGAGTCGACAATCCTCGGATCTAACATCCCGTCGAGCCCTAAGGGCCAGAGGAGAAGTCATCAAAGAGAATCTCGTCTGAGCGTGAATTTCATGGGAAACCGTACCTGCTAAGCAAGAAATCCCCCCACTAATCTCCACTACTAATGCTAGGTTTGTACTCAAGCCCGGGCCCGACTTATCACTCATCAGAACTTCCCTCCCCGCAGCACAACAATAATGATACAGTACGGAAATTAAAATGTGAAAGTAAATAAAGCACATATATACAACTCCCAAAGATAAAAAAACAAGCGCTAGGATTGACTCGCATAGGGAACCAGAGTCGCCAGCTGTCGTAACTGCGAAAAACACCCGGCGAAAAACAGAAGAGTCGCCACCTTTCGTTATTTGTCCCAAAGAAAGGGAAAGGAAACGATCGGAAAAACCTAACGAAAAAGGGAAAGAAAAGGTCATCGCAACCAAGTCCTAGATTCAGGAGTCGGTTACGCAAGGGGAAAGTATTAGCACCCCTCACGTCCGTCGTACTCGACGAGATCCACTCTTTGTTGTCTATCTAAAAGGGTGTATTGAAACTATCTAGCTAAAGGTTAAGGGACAAAAGAAAAAGAAAGGAGACTCGGCAGAGCATCGCCGCTCTGTGCCTACGTATTCCCTCGTTCAATGGGAAAGTAAGAGTCGACGTAGTTCGGCTAACTACGGGTGAGAGGGGGGAAGATTGCTTGCCAAGACATCGCGTCTTCTGCCTACGTACTTTCATCTGGTATGAAAGATTAGAGCAAACATAGTTCGGGCTAACAAGAACACCGGTTGGTTCAAACGTTTTTAGGCCCGAGTAGGGTTAACAACTAGTTCTAGCAGTTGGTGTATGCAGCTCGACCATTGGAGACTTAGGCTTTACCGTTTGTGGTAGAACTAAGAGTTAACAACACTCTTTTATCTGAAAATATTGCCTTGATCTAGAACCCCAAAGGGTGAAAAATATTTGAAGTGTTTTTATGTTTTTTAGAGAAGAAGTGTTTTAATTATTGAGTGTTTATAATGTATGTTGTACTAAAGTCTAAAGTCTAGGCAATTGAGAGGTAACCGCTCAATCACCATTTCCTAAGTACAAGGCTCATGGTACAACATCCATTATCTTTATTAAGTATGTTAATATTGTATGAAGATGAGAAGAGAAGAAAGGACTTCTAAAGGGAGACTAACTCAATCCTAAAAGTTGTCATGCAAAGTAGACTTAAGGTTGGGATACAGAAGGGAAGTAACTAATGTTTTCATGCATGGTTAAGCACCTAATGTCTATCATAACCTCTCTTGAATAAGAGAGATTAGAGATCCCAAGGGAAAGAAGACAAAAGAATAAGAAGAAGAAAGAACATGCAAATGCAATTATGCAAACATAGGATGCACACATAGAATGAAAGTGAGGGAGGAAATATGTGTGGGGAAGTAGCCTACACAAGCTCATCTCAACCTCAAGCATGCATATGAGAACGCAAAGGAAGAATAGAGAAAGAAATGCACAAGATGAAGTCAAACAACAAGAAGAAACCACACAAAAATGCACCAAAAGTGGGATGAAATGACCTAAGCCAAACAACATCAACCACAAGTTCCAAAAGAAAAATCAAATGAAAGGAAAAGAAGCTCAAAAAAAAGTGAGGATGGGAGGCTATATGAGGACAGCAAGGAACTTATAATATGCACTCAACCATAAGCATCACAAACAAAGTGCAAAAGAAGCACAAAGGAGTCCTCAAGGATTCATCATTTTAGGTATGCTTCAAGTACCTCCTAAGGAGGGACTAAGCCACCTTAAATGATACTCCAAGGTCATGGGACATAATGGGAGATGAGAGAATAGAACTCAAAAGAAAAAGTAATCACATCATAATAGAAAACAAGCTTATACATAAGAGAATGCAAGCATGCCACATATGGAAACCCTAAATGGAAACATCAAAAGAAACACACAAATGAACAAGCAAAACACAATATCATGACCTAAAATTGAGCAACCAGAAATCTTAACATATTAGCAACATGAATCAAAATGAATTGAATACTCAAAGGATCCATCAAAGTCATATCCAAGGAAATCTAGGTCAATGTGTATGTATGAACCTCCCTTTGGGGTAACTTGACTTGCAAGTTATCTCAAAATTAGGAAAATGATTCAAAAGGGGCCAAATAAAATATTACAAGCTCAAAAACATGTTGGCAAACAGAGTCCAAGAAATCATAACCAAAGTCATCTCAAATCATCATCAAAGAAATTGATTCACATGGATGCACCAATTTGAGAGAGGGTTATCGAGGGTCAACAAAAACAAGGTCAAAGTCCAACCAAAAGTCAGCCAAACAGGGGCAAAATGGTCCTCAAAAATCAAACAACTCATCATGGATATGAGGATTAATTTTCAGTCATTGGATCTAAAGGAACAAAGAAAAACAAATCAAGAATAAAGGCATGTCAAGAGTTAATCCAAACAAAACATCTCCAATTAATAATTTCATTTTTTAATGAAAAATATTCCAAAAAAATAAAATATAAATTCTAAAAAATAAAAGACATTTTAAATTTTCCAGAAAATATTTTTGATGAATTTTATTAATTGGATAACTATTTTTGAATGAATTAATTCCAAACAGTCACAAAACAAAATAAAAAAAGAAATAAAAAAAATAAACAAAAGCCAGGTGTGAATAGTAATGAAAACGCGTGTAAAAACATGGGCCACACAGGGAGGGGTGCAAATAGGAAGAAAAGCCCAGTCCACTTAAAACTCGTTCAACCAACGAGGACTAGATCTCAACCATCCAAATCAATTACCAGTCAATCAATCCAAGGGGTGAGGGGAGGACACGCGTGCAATCAGAATAAAACACAAAACAGGAATGAATCACAACCATTCATCTCTAATCAATCAAACAATCCAAGGGCTGGGATGCAAGCCACTGAAATGTGTCATTTCATTAAAGCCCAGTCAATTAGATCCTGGCCACACATTACAACTTGAGTCAAACTATCCTAGGGCTAATGCGCTGCCACGTGATCATCACATTTTCAGCACAAAATGACATAAAATATCAGCCACCAGATTAAGCCCCAATCAAAAGGTTTACACTAGATCCAAAGGCTATAAGCAATACACGTCATCATCAATGTTCAAACAAGAAAATAGAGGGAGAATTGCAGGCGGCCGGAGCACGGTGGCTCCGTTCATCTTCTCAGGCGATGCAAAACGCAGGTGAAACTCAAGTTCACCAAAACACACAAAATCTTAGTCCAAATTCATCCTCATGCAACATAGAACACGAATCCATGGGTTGATTTCAACTTCAGTTTATAAACAAGCCAAATCGAAGCCAAACAGTTTGGAGCTCAAATCACAAATCAACACAAACAAGAACAACTACTATCCAGAAACGATATACACAGATCAGAGATCATGATTATGCAAAAATGGCACTCAATTGCATCGCATACAGAGAGAATTGTGGAATTGAAGCTTACCTAGTGGAGTGTTTCCACTGAGCCTTGAAATGATGGTGAAGCTTGATGAAACTCTGCAGATCCACTCAAGGAAGCTTAAGGAAGATGAATTTGAACTTGAATTGCTTTGAAAACTCCTCAATTGTGATTCACGATTTTGGAATTTGGCTTGCTTACTCCAACTGCTCTTGAGCTTTTTGGGCACGAATTAACATGAATGACCTCTAAAAATTCATTTTAACTTTGTATATGATGGATATATGGGGTAATTGGGGCCCAATTGCAGCTTAATTATGTGAATTTGCAAAATGCCCAATTCCACTTTTTTATGCTCATGCACACGTGAAACAAGCCTTAATTCTCCTTGTTTCTCATTCAAAACCATTGTTGGAACTTCACTTTGATCATGTGGATGCCATTCAACCCTTGGTTCGATCACATGGTTGAGATTGGTTTGTCAAAATTTCAATCAAAGTTGCCATGAAATTACACATGAAAACCATACCAAAACTCAAATGTAATTCTTTCATCTTGTTTGTTACATCCTTGGCACTCAAAATATGTATAAACATGACTTGTTTTGGTTCAAAATCAATTAATTGCAATTTCCCCTTTTTAAGCTTTCTTCATGAAAAAGTCTCACACCAATTCTTCAATCCAAGCCAAATTCAACATAAGTGAGTGTTCCAATATGAAATTGGTACCATTTGGAGCAAGTTTGAAGTTGGAAACATTTCAATTTGAAGTGTGCAAAGTGGTGAAATGGACCTATAATGAAAATGACCTGTAATCTTACTTTCCCAAAATACCCCTGCCTTGCAAGCCTCATAACTTGAGTTCTACAAATCAGATGAAGGACTTCCAGTACTCTTTGGAAATCTAAGATCATGAGGAACAACTTTCATGTTTGGGTCAAAGTAAGGAGAAACATCCTTCTAAGTCAAAAGTGGCTTGGAAGTTGGTTGACTTTTGTTGACCAAAATCACATTTATCTAATGACCTGTAACTTGCCAGCATCAAAACTTGAGTTCTAGAAATCAGATGAAAGATTCTAGTACTCAAAAGTAATCTAGAAACATGCTCTACAAGTTTCATGTTGGGGTCAAGATGAGATGAGACTTTTATCTTGAGATATGTGTTCTTGAAGTTAGGCACTAAATAGGGGATTTTACACTGAGAATCCTAATTTAGTAACTTCTCACACTCTTGATTCTTGATAAATTGATCTTGAAATGATATATTAGACATCTCAACACAACATTCCATGATCATAAAGACTTGGAATTGAGTCTTAATCTCTTTCAATTTTACAATTGATTGAGGGTTAACTAGATGAAAACCCTAGGTGTACCACTCTGGACTGTGACTTCTTACACATGACACCACAACTTTAATAAACTCTAACATGGCTCTCAAAGCCTTCAATGAACTTTCTCAGCGTCCCATATCCACAATCATGAATTCACCATCCTCTGATAATCTTCAACTGGCCTCCAAGTTAGGAGCTGATCCACATACACCCATCAACTCTTTCACAAAACATTGACCACTTCTTGATGACTTGATGACCATTCATGCTTGAACAAAACCCCTTGCTTAGGCTCAAGACTCTTGGTGACCTTCTCTTGCTATTCACAACCTCTTGATCCCCTGTCAAAAGAACAATGCTATGCAATGCAAATGCTAGAAGAAAATGAAATGAAACATAAATCAAGTTAAGGAAAAGGTTAGGAAAAATTTGGGGTGCAACACTATGTTGATCAATTGGTATATCATGATGAGGCCGCTCTAAGAAATTAGGAGGCTATTGAGATTCATGTCATCTTTCCTGTGACAAAGTACTTTGCTTGTTTTGTTTTGTAATTTTCCTTCAAAAGGTTTTCCATAACCTTGCCCAAGGTTATTGGATCATTTTGTGTGGGCTACATGCTTTCAATTCAATATTAATCAATGAAGATGTTTTGTTAAAATCCTGATTTGTTTGTCTATTGTTTTTTTTGCTTTTACTTTTAAAGAAAATGGCATTTCTTTTGAAAACTAGCAAAAACATATTCCTTTTTGTGTCGTGCATTTGTCTTTGTGTGATTTAATGAATCAAGCCATTCAAAAACACGCAGTGAAACTCCAAAACCCGTTGAATCCAATGACTTTTCTTTCCTTCCTGACTTTGATTCGCCCATAAATCAAGCTGAAGACGAAGACGACGAAGATTTTGAGATTCCGGATGAGTTGGAAAGAATGTCTGAGTATGAGTACACATGCTTACAACAACATCAAGAGCGGGTTAATGTCATTAATCTTGGTACTGAGGAAAACAAGAAAGAAGTCAATATTGGGGCAACACTTGGGGCAGAGATCAAGCAAGAACTGGGAAACTTCTAGAAGAATATGTCTATGTATTTTCTTTTGGTCATATTAAGATATGCCTGGTTTGGACACATCCATAGTTGTTCATAAATTACCTCTCCGACCTGAGTGTCCACCTATCAAACAAAAGCTCAGAAGGACTAGACCCGATATGGCTCTCAAGATCTGAGATAAAGTCAAAAAGAATATTAACGCGGATTTCTTGGCAGTATCCATGTACCCTAGATGGGTGGCCAACATTGTGCCCATGCCTAAGAAGGATGGTAAAGTTAGAATGTGTATAGACAATAGGGATTTGAACAAAGCCAGTCAAAAGGACGATTTGCCTCTGCCACATATTGATACCTTGGTTGATAAAACTGCTAGATTCACTGTTTTCTCTTTCATGGATGGTTTCTCAAGATACAATCAGATCAGGATGGATCCCGAAGACATGGAAAAGACCATGTTCATCACACTCTAGAGCACTTATTGTTATAAAGTCATGCCTTTTGGTTTAAGGACCGCTGGAGCCACTTCCAGAGAGCTATGGTCACATTATTTCATGACATGATGCACAAAGAAATTGAGGTATATGTTTATGATATGATAGCCAAATCTCAAAGTGAATAGGACCATTTGGATCATCTGTTGAAGCTATTCCTAAGGCTCAAGAAATACCAGTTGAGGTTCAATCCTGCTAAATGTAATTTTGGAGTAAGATCCGGAAAATTACTCGGTTTCATCGTTAGTTAACGAGGGATTGAAGTAGATCTTGACAAGGTTTGAGCTACCCAATGTTGCACCCCAAAATTTGACCAATATTACTTTACCTACCTTGTGTTTCATTTCATTCACATTAGCATTATCATATGCATTTCATTGACATATATGCAGGAGATCAAGAGGTATGACTACCAATCAAGGGCTACACAAGACTATGAAGCTAGCCAAGAAGATTATTCAAGTGGTCAAGGGTTGATATCTTTGTCAGAGAAGTTAGAAGATCCTCAGAGAGAGTGGTTGAAACCAAGAGTGTGTGATTCCTAACTTGAGAGTTGTGGAAAGCCATCAGATGATTCTGAAGCCATGAAGTTAGACTTGAAGCCTTGAGAGAGCTTATGAGATGTCTTGAAAACCATCATGAAGCCTAGATAGGTCATTGGGCAAGATTAAGAAGCCTCAGCCATGAGTGGTGTAATTAGGGTTTGACTGGGTCAACCCTAGGTCAACTGATGATTTGAGCAAGGTTGAGACCTAATTCAAGGGCCATGTGATCATGGATTGACACATTGAGATGTTATAAGTATTATTCCAAGGTTAACTCATCATGATTGAAGAGTTTGAGAAGTTTCAAGCTAGGGTTTCTAAGGCTTGACAGTGTAAAATCCCCTAGTTTGACCCCTATCTTCAAGGCAGTTTAGCTCAAGATTTGATTGTCATATCATCTTTCCCGCAACATGAATGTTGTAGGGCTTGTTCTTAGCTTTAATTTGAGTAATAGAAGTCCTTTATAGGATTTGTAGAGCTCAAGTTATGACTTTGACAAGTTACAGGTCATCTGAGGTATGTGAATCTGGGGCCTTGAAAGTTACCCAACTTGCATCAAACGTTTGCCTAAGAAGGATGATTCCTATGAACTTTTGGTCAACATTAATGTTGTTCCTTATCTTCTTAGCTTTCTAGAGAGTACTATAAGTCCTTGATAGGATTTGTAGAACTCAAGTTATGGCTTTGACAAGTCAAGGGCATTTTGGTCATTTGGAGATTATAGATCATTTCAACCATAAGGCCATAACTCCTATTTCCAAGCTTCAAATGGGAAAATGTTCAACATCAAACTTGTTCAAAATGATGTTTTAAGGCTAGTAAGGAGGTCATGAGATTATGGAAAGGCTTGTAGCTCAAAGTTGCAAAAATGACCTAAAATAAGGGCATAAGTTAAATAAACCAAAGTTGGAAATTGATATTTTCAACCTACACATCCAAACCATGGCATGTAATATATCATTTTGAATCTAGAAAACATTTTAATAACATTGGTTTAGCCACATTTTTGAGTTGAGATTCAATTTGTGGACTTGCTTTGGAAAGTGGTTACTTGCATATTAAGTAACATTTGCAAAACATAAAATCAAGGCATGAGCAAGGCCCTTGGCAAGCTAAAACCTTCCAAAATGTCACTAGGGGAGAAATTGAAAGAGATTGAGGTTGGTTTCAAGCAGTTTGCAGGGTTGTGCATATCATGATACATGGTTGAAAATCTCATGACATGAGAAGTGGAAACTCTCATTAGAAGGATCTAGAGGGTTATAGATCATCCAAACATCATCTATATATTAAGTAGAGGTGATCCATTGCAGAGGTTGGTGATGATTGAAGGAGAGAGCATAGATTGAGATTGAAATTTCATAGCTTGCAAGTGCAATCGGTTTCACCAAATTCTTCACTCTCCATCCATTTTCTTGATTGAAGCTTCTTCCATGGATGCCAAGGAGTGATTCCAGATCATAACCAAGAAGAATTTGTGGCTAATTGGTGCTCCTGAACTCAGAATTTCCCACCTGCAACTCACCATCGGGTTTCAAGATTCAAGCACTTTCAACCGGTTCTTTTGCATACAGAAGCAAGATAAAGGTTCATTGATCGTGTCTGCAAGATTGCAGAGCTTGAATTGGAGGTTTAGGTCATCTGTTCATCCAAGATTTTCAGGTTGGTAACTTTCTTCCTCTAGCATGAATTAGGTAGAATCATGTTGAGTTAAGGTGTTAGAAGTATTGTAGAATGGTGTAGGATGGATTTCAGATAGTTAATTTGAGAATTAGTGACAAAATAGGTGCATTACCATTTTCGGTTGAGAATTAGATATGGTGAATCTTGAGGTTTCAGAGGAAGCTAAGGGTATGGTTGAATTTGTGACAAGATTTGGGACAAGATTCATGTTTTGATCATTTGCAATGGAGGCCTGTAGAGATAACTAGGGTTGGGGAAGACGACCGGAGCACCACCGGCGGTGGCCTAAGTTGGGCGCGAGTTGCAGAGGTTTGAAAAGGTTGAAGATGACTCTGGGACCATTGGATGATGGTTGGACTTTGACTAGAAGCTTGATCCAATGGCCACGTTTTAAAGTTCAGCTTGTGAAGGATCTGATTATGAAACGCAGCGTTTCATTAATCAGTTGGTTTTGGGCTTAATGAATTAAGTGATATCCACACCCCCTGAAGGCCCAATCCATTATTTGAACTGAGTTTCATTTCTATTTGCACCGTGCGTTTATTCTTTTAATTGGATTTTCTTAATTTTCTCATTTTATTCATGGTTCTTGAAAAATTCATAATAAATTGAAAATTAATCCAATCAATCCCATTCTTTTTGCATTTTACTCATGATTGAGTCTAGTATTTTTTAGAGAAAAAATATTTTCATTTCATGCCTTTTCTGATTTAATGGGAATTTTACATTTTAATTGATATTAAAATGGTTATGTTTGATACTTAGTTTTGTGGAATTTTATGTGATCATGTGGTGATGATTTTGATCCTGTTTTTTTGTGTGTGATTAGGTTAGACATGTATGCTCCCATAGTATTTTTCTCACATTTTTGTGATGAAAATAGGTGTGCTTTCTAGATTGATATTTAGGTGCTTCCTTTTAGGGTTTAGGTTTGATACCTCATAATGTAGAATTTAGTTCTAGGTCCAATTTGATGATTTGATCTCTGGAATTAATGTGGTAGAGTCATGATTGACCTAAGTTCCCATAGTAATTTTTGTAGGATTTTACAATTGGTTTTAGTATTTTAGTTAGGACTAACTTTAGTACTAGGTTTTAGGTGATCCTAACTTACTAATTCAACTAGTTTAACTTCCTTAGTCCCCTTAGATTAGGGTTTTTGCTTGGTTTGCCTTTGGTTGAGATTGAAGACAAGGTGAAGACAAGAGGAGGATTCTTGAAGATGCTTGAAGCTTTGGATTTGCTTGTGCCTGAAGGTGTCTGATGAAGGTTTAGGAGATAGGAGGCATAAGGAGAGCCTTATAGTTAGAATGATTTGTTTCACAAATATGGAAAGCATCTTGTACTTCCATTCCTCCCAATGACTAAAAGTCCTTCTTAGATATTCACATCCCTCCTTTGGAAGGATGAGTGGCTTTATCTGGGAAGTAGAACTTTGAGGGAACCAGTCTCTCATGATGATGAACCCTTACAGGCTTCCTTTGGTTGTCAGTAAGCTGTTTGTCATTTCCTTTCATCCTGTTAAATCAATTGTCTTCTGGTTTGAGTATCTTGAAAGATGTGGGGCTTGAGTTTGTAGATGAGGACTTCACTGAAGAGTGTGGAAGAGGATGATTCCTTGAGCATTGCCATTGCAGCTGAAGTTTGAAGAGCAAGAAGAACAGGTTGATACTTGAAGATCCAAGGGAAATTGAATGAAGAGTGAGGAGTTCCTTGCTTGAAGAAGATTGAAGGATGAAGTTAACACTCCCAGATGATTGAAGACTACTCTGAGAAGCTGAGGCTTGCAGGAAAAGAAGACCAAGTTGATACTGGTAAAGCAAAGAGAGCTTAAGAAGCTTGAAGACTAAGTTGATACTTATGAAGAGGATTCAATTGAGATTGACTGTAGAGCTGAAGCTTGAGGAATAAAGGACAAGTTGATACTTGTACATTGATGCTTGGAGATCCTGAAGGAATCAAGTTGATACTTGTAGTTAAGAGTGAAGCCTGAAGGTGGAATTGACTAAGGAGTTGAGGCTTGAAGAGGGAGGATAAGTTGACACTTATGTTGATAAGTTGACACCTGGAGAAGCAAGTTGATACTTGGCATGAAGGGTGAGTGAAGTCTGAAGACTGGATTGCTGTTAGAAGAGCTGAAGCTTGGAATTGGAAGAAAGAGTTGGTGATCTGCTTTCTTGTCTGTTGTCTTTCCTGTGCTGATGTGCCTTGTTTGACTTGCTTGATGCATTAGAATAAGTCCATATCTAGACTGACTTTAATCTAGGAGCATGATTGCACTAGAGGTTGAGTTGCTCCCTCTGCTTGTATTGTTACTGTATGGCTTTACTTGCGGGTATTCGGTAGAGCCCTGCTCCCTTGCCCATGTGGTTTGTGTTTTCCTGATGGCATTTTATTTCATTTCTTCTGTATGATTGCAGTTGCTCTTATTTGGCTTGATAGCATGTTATTTATTCCTGTATGATTGCAGTTATTCATATCTGGCTTGAGGTTGAGATGAGCTTGTGGAGGCTGACACCCCACACACATTTCCTCCCACACTTGCATTGCATGCATTTTACAGTCGTTTACTGTTTACTGTTTAAGCTGATGCTTTATCTGTTTCTGTTTATTATTGACATGATCCCCTAGGAATCTCACTTCCTTTGATAAGGCAGTGATGATTAGAACTTTAGGTTGAAACCTATGCATGATAACTTCTAGGAGTTCCCTGTTTCAAACTTCAACTATAGGATGAATCCTTGGCATGACAACATTAGGACTTGATAGTCTCCCCGTAGTTGAGCCTGTTCTCTTCTCATCTCAAAACAGCTTAAGATACAGTAATCATGAATGATTTCTTTCGTACGTTACGAGCCTTAAGCTATCTGAGAAAGGATTGTTGAAGAGCTTCTTTTCAACAGTCTGGATGTTTAGTATGGTACCCTTTGGGTGGCATGCGACGCATTCACTCTCAGGTCATAGTCTTTAGTGCGATTGAAATTGCAAACACAATAAAAAACACTTCTTCCGTAAAAGACAGAAAACAAACTTCAAACCTTTTTGCCCCGTGGGCCCATAATTCAAAGGAAGCTTTTCTGAAGAAAAGAGTGTCGTTAAACTTCAGCGCCAACGCAAACATGCTTTGTCCCTAACTGCTGGAACTGCTGTTTAACCCTACTCGATAAAACAGATGAATCTGAATTCCTGTAATCTGTATTATCCCGAACTACGTAAGCTCTGATCTCTCATATCCGTTGAGAGTACGTAGGCACAATACCGATGTATTGGCAAGCCACCTTCCCCGTAACCCGTCGTAGGGCAAACTACATTGACTCTGATTTCTCATTCTCTGATGAGAATACGTAGGCATAAAGCGCGACGCTTTGCCGAGTCATTTTCTTTTCTGTTTAAGCCAGCCTTGATAGGTAGATAGATAAACCAACTCATCCAGTAAACACAACAAGCATGGATCCCGTCGAGTACGACGGACGTGAGGGGTGCTAATACCTTCCCCTTGCGTAACCGACTCCCGAACCCAGACAACGGTTGCGATGACCTTGTCTTATACCCTTTTCGTCAGGTTTTTCCGATCGTTTCCTTTCCCGCTCTGAGGGATAAATAACGAAAGGTGGCGACTCTTCTGTTCTGCCGACACCTTATTTTCGCGGAAGCGACACCCAACAAATGCCATCTCCACAAACTGAGAACCAAGTCAAAGGTTTCCTTGGAAGACTGAACTGCATCTCCAGGTTAATCTCTAGCATGACTCCTACCTGTGAGTCGATCTTTAAGTTGTTACGAAAAGATTAGACTGTTGTTTGGAATAAAGACTGTCAGCAAGCCTTCAACAAAATAAAAGGTTCTCTCCAAGAACCTCCAATCTTGATTCCTCATGTACCTGGAAAACCACTTTTCATTGACATGACAGTGCTTGAGGGATCAATGGTTTGTGTATTGGGTTAGCATGATGAGTCCAGACGAAAGGAACATGCCATCTACTATCTTAGTAAGAAGTTTATCGATTGCGAAATTCATTACTCACTATTGGAGAAGACTTGTTGTGCTTTGGCTTAGGCTGTCAGACGTTTGAGGCAATACATGATATGTCATACCACTTTGTTGATTTCCAAAATGGATCTAATAAAGTAAATTTTTGAGAAACCTGTTCAGAGAGGAAGGCTAGCCCGTTGGCACATGCTCTTGTTAGAGTATGATATCCAATACGTAGCTCAGAAGTCCATCAAAGACAGTATCTTGTCAGATTACCTTGTTGAACAACCAGTAGAAGGTTATGAGCATCTCGAGTTTGACTTCCTAGATAAGACATCATGCTAATCAAGAGAGACTTTGAAAAGTCGGGCCCAGACGAAGGTCATGAACCCGATTCCCGATGGAAAATGATGTTTGACGGTGCTTCCAACCAAAAGGGGCATGGTATAGGCGCCATCTTGATGACCCCGACTGGTGGGTATACTTCTTTCACAACAAGATTATGTTTTGAATGTACTAACAACATTGCTGAATATGAAGCTTGTATTTTGGGGCTAGAAGCAGCAATTGATCTTTGCATCAAGATTCTAGAAGTGAGTGGTGACTCACATTAGTTATCTACTAAGACAAAAGTGAATGGGAAACCCGAGACGAGAAACTAATCTTGTACATAGCTTATATTGTGGAAATGATTAAGTATTTTGACGAGATAACCTTTAAGCATGTGCCAATGTCTGAAAACCACATTGCTGATGCTTTAGCTATGATGGCTACTATGTGGCAAGTCTGTTTTGTTAATGAAGCAACGCTCATCCAAATTGAGAGGAAAATCGAGCCTGCTTGCTGCCAGATGGTGGAAGAAGAGTCTAATGGGAAACTGTGGTTTCATGATATTAGACAGTACTTGCAAAATCAAGAATACCTAACGCCACTTCGCTTGACAAGAAAACTTTGAGAAGGTTGGTATCCAAGTTCTTTCTTAGCAATGATGTGCTCTACAAAAGAAATCACGACATGGTCCTGCTTAGGTGTGTCGACAGACGAGAAGTAGACTTGCTGATGCAAGACATCCATGAAGGAACATTTGGCACCCATGCCAATGGATATGCTATGCCTAAAAAGATCCTAAGAGATGGATACTACTGGTTGACTATGGAAACTGATTGCATCCAATACGCCAGGAAATGCCTAAAATGCCAAATTTATGTAGACAAGGTACACATGCCTCCAACATTGCTAAATATTTTATCATCACCGTGGCCTTTCTCTATGTGGGGCATTGACATGATTGGAGAAATCGAGCCAAAAGCTTCCAATGGGCACCGATTCATTCTAGTCTCCATTAACTATTTCACAAAGTGGGTTGAAGCTGCATCCTCCACCAACGTAACCAGACAAGTGGTTTGTCGATTCATCAAGAAGGAGATTATATGCCGATACGAAATTCCTAGCCATATGATCATAGATAATGAGACTAACTTGAACAACAAGACTATGAAATAGCTCTGTGACAGCTTCAAGATCGAACATCACAACTCTTCTCCTTATCGACCAAAGATAAATAGAGCTGTTGAAGCCGCGAACAAGAACATTAAAAAGACCGTACAAAAATGGTTATAACCTATAAAGATTGGCATGATATGTTATCGTTTTCTTTACACGGGTACAGAACATCTGTTCGTACTTCAACGGGGGCAACCCCCTTTTCCTTGGTATATGGAATGGACACAGTCCTTCCCATTGAGGTAGAGATACCTTCTTTGCGAGTCCTGATGGAAGCTAAGTTGGAAGAAGCTGAATGGGTCAGAGAAAGGTTTGATCAATTGAACCTCATCAATGAAAAGTGTACGACAGCCATGTGCCACAGCCAGCTATATCAGAAAACGATCAAAAGAGCCTTTGACAAGAAGGTCTGTATTCGAGAGTTCTGAGAAGGAGAACTGGTACTCAAGAAGATATTGCCAACTTAGAAAGATTCATGTGGAAAGTGAATGCCTAACTATGATGGCCCATCTGTTGTGAAGACAGCTTTCTCTGACGGTTCGCTCATCCTCACAATAATGGATGGAGAGCAACTTGCACACCCGGTGAATTCTGATGTAGTACGAAAATATTATGCCTAAAGAACTCGATAATTCGAAAACCTGGAAGGGCAGCTTATGCAACAATGGGTATCCTAGTGGATCATAACCTATGAAGGAGATCAAGGCAAAAGTTAGGGATGAAATTAAAAAAAATGAGCTCGCTAAGTTGAAAACCCAAAAGGGCATCTTAGGAAAAAATGAGCGTCCCGGTGGATTGAAAACTCGTAAGGGTAATCCAGGCAAAAATTAGGGGAAAAGGAATTTTACTGCATCAGATGGTTGTCACCTCTACAGAAGATTATACGAGAAGTTCGTTTCAACCGCTCTTGTCAGAAGCGAGATTTAGGAGGACTCCTAGTCATTACGGATAGTTTGTCATTGGATCCAATGTAACCTTTTTCCCTGTTGTTATTTTCAATTTTAATTGATCCCTGGAGCTTTACCATTTGGAAGTTGCCATTCTTGAATAAAACCAGATTTTTCACCTTTCGTCCTTTGCAATTTACTATATTCGTTACTTTTCTTTGTTATGTAAAACATCGCTTATTTGTTAATATCGATTTTTGAAAGCAAAAGATTTTGAACTTAAAAACGGCTTTTGAAAACTTAATAAAACATAAGGTTGCTTGGGCTTATGGAATGATTTAGTGGAAATCATATGTTCCCCACGAAGTCTTAAGGCGGCAGAAGCCTTGATGTGCCGTTTTCAGCGGTATTGGCCCCACCAAAGAACAATTTCCCTAATGGAAGTTTTGAATACCCATTCTCAGAATGAAGACTTTGACTCTCCAAAGAAGCTTGTGCTAGCTTGCCTAAGCCCCGTACTACGCCCCAATGATGTGGAATGTTTTATTTCCCCTAGTAAGTGGGTGTTGTCCCCAACAAAGCTGCCAAGGATACTTTGTATCCCAGGATTCAGTGTGACACCTATTTCCCCCCAGCGAACTAGATTGTGATATATCTTCCCCTCCAAGCCTGTTGTTCTGTGTATCTTGTTAGAGTCGGTCCTTGTGCGCCTTTGAGCATTTGCATCATATCATAACATTTGCATTTAGCATATCTCTTTGGTTTGCATTTGCTTGGCTGTTGTTTTCGCTCCTAAGTCCAGTTGTGACTGGCAATCCTTCGCGTCTATTATGGATGTTGTCCACCTTTGTCTCCTACAGATTTGTTTGGCTCCCCTTTTGAGATCTTTGGTTATCATAAAACCTTTCTGAGATCAGTTGTCACTGACATCTTTTTACATCTGGTCGCCTCCAGATTCCCCTGCAAAGTCTACTTGTAACTAGCAGTTTCCGACAAAGATTTCATTTATCATTGATGCCTTTTTCCTGGTAGTTACCAGTTGTTACCTGATGATTCTAATTGTTACTAGTACCTCAATTTGTTGCTGCTATTTGGTGGTCACCAATTATTTCTTTTCCTCACTGAAGTCTAGTCGTTACTAGTACTCCCAGTAAGCCCAGTAATGTTTTGAATGGCATTGTTTAAATCCAATTGTTATTAGTATTGTTGATCAGGGTTGTCACCTTATCCCCAGAAGTTCAGTAATGTTTTGATTGATCCTTCTTTAAAGTCCAATTGTTATTGGCATTTCAATTTAGTCGTTACTAGCAATCCATTCGAAGCCCAATAATGTTTTAACTGGAATTGTCTAAAATCCAATTGATATTGGCATCTTTGTTTGATGTTTATTACCCATTCGAAGTCTAGTAATGTTTTGACTGACGCCCGATGATTATTGGCATTTCTCATCTCAGGATGGCTGGTTGTTACCAATATCCCTAGTGAATCTCAGGATGTTTGGTTGTCACCAACATGTCCGATTGTTTCCTGAAGATCCCGTTTGAACTCTTCGTTATAAGGAAGCTTTCCGTTCTGGCTCCTTTTCCTTGTTGAAGATTGTTATCTTCTCTAGTGGAGTTTCTTGCCCTCCGTCCCCGGTGGAGTTTTGTCTTGTTTCCCCCCTAGTGGAGATTTTGTTCCTTCCTGGTCTTTCCTGTTGGAAATTTCTGCATCCCTAGTAAAGATTCTGTTTCTTTCTGGACTTCCCCGATAAGGTGTTTTCCTTCGGTGGTTTCCTCAGAGTTGTGTCTTGCCCCTGTTGGGAGGTTCTTTTTTCTAAAGTGTCAGCTGGTCATGTTTGAACTTGCTGCTTCGTCGCTTTAGATTTTCCCCAGTGTGTTGCTGACTTTCCCTAACGAGTGGTTACTCGTTGTGTTGGCTTTCTTCTGTTTCGCTTGCGCGCCTGTCTGCATCTTGCATTTGTGTATTTCTCATCATGTAGCATCATAATAGAGTTCATGGCATGTCAACACTTGCATAGTTTTGTCGTCCTTATCATATCATTGTATCTAAGGGACAAAATTTTCGGTCTGCTATATTTAAATACCTTTCACCATGATTCTATGGATATTGTCATCTCTCACACCATCTAGTAAAGCTATTTAAATAGGGGAAACTGTCACACCCCAAATTTTGACTCCTGGATTCCATTACCATTCTAGGAGCATCAAGCATTTCCTCCTAACTCTAACCTATTTCAAGTTTGTTGTTGTTTAATTTATTTGAATTAGGGTTTTGCACCTGTGGAGTCAAGAGGATTATTGCTTGATTAGTCAATGTTTTGGATTGATCATCACCAAATCAAGTTCTCCTACATTCAAGGAGCTTATATTAAACAAGAATCAAGTGCTAATTGATCTCATGGCAATTCAGTTGAAGTTCAATTTCATCTGGCCCCAAATTAGGGTTTTAACCAAGAAAAGTCAATTGTGCCTTTGACTTTTGATCCAAGCATGCTCCCAAGCCTTGGGACATGATTCAGTATGCTCATGGTTTTTGGTTCAAATTGGAGCATCCAAGCCAAAGTTCATCAAGATATGTTCAATCCTTGAGTTTGATCAAGAAAAATCAAGCTTTAAGAGGTTTCTTTCAAAAGAAGAAAACTTGGAATTTCCCCAAGTGTGGAAAAACCCTAGTTTTGGTGCCAACTTTGAAAGGCCATAACTCCTAATCCGCACATCCATTTTATGATTTCCAAAGAACAATGTGTATATATTCTCATAGCATTTTGATTAAAAGATGCTTGGATTTTGAGTTATGGAGCTTCAAAGATTGAAAGAATTTCAAAAACACTTAGAAATTTTCAAGGCAGCTTTGGTACTCAAATTTTCAGTCAACTTCAAGGTCAATTTTCACCATGATCCCTTGAGATTCAAGATTTTCACCAAACATGAAAGTTGTAAAGCATGTCTAGGGCTTTCTAAAAAGTACTAGAACTCCCTCATAGCATTTGTGAGCTTGGAGTTTCGAAGAGAGGAAGTTGAGGTCCAAAACTTGATTTCCATGTCTTTCTCATGCCAAGACCACTTGCAAGACCATGCCATTCTGTAAGATCTCTTGATAGACAGCCTTAAACTTTCATTTCCACCTTTAATCATAATATCACACTACTCTTGAGGTCATTACACAAAGGATTAAGCCTTAATTCAAGAATCATGCCATTTATGGAAGTTTTTGCATAAAGGAGTGACATCCATTTGTATAAAGTAAGGTTTTTCCCTAAAATCTGTCTTGAGCCTCTCAAACTATCCTCTCTAACACTCAACTCTTTTTCAAAGCCAAAGAGATCTCACTTACTCTAGATTATATTGTACTTTGTCTTGGAACTGTGGAAACCATCCAAACCACCAAGTTGGATTTAAACCAAACCATGGAACCAACAAGTTCAAATTTTATTTTCATGCCTTGCCCTATAAATAGAGGTTCACTTGAGGTTTTGAGGACATAAGTGAGAGGTTGAATTGAAGAGAAAACACACTTCAAAGCACCCTAGAGCTCTTACATCAGAATTGGTTTTGCAAGATACATGTTGTGCCAAAAACCACCACGTTGCATAAAATCATCCAAAACCATTTCCAATCACCAAACCACCAAATAAATCACTCTAACACATCATAAAACATGTGTTAGAGGTGTTCAAATCATCATAACCATCCACAACCTCAGAAAACAGAAAGTCAACCTTCAATCCAAAGATCTTTGACTTTTCTGCATTTTGACAACCAAGTCACTGTCCAAACCAGTTTCAACCATCCAAACACTTCAAACACCTTCCATAAAGCATAACTAAACTATTCCAAAACATGTTTTGCATCTGTAAATCCATATCCTTGAAGTTCATATTTGGTCACTTTTCATATTCTGCAAGAAGGAAAGGAGGTTCTACTCCAACAATCTTTATTTGATTCTAAATCCATATACTTATGTTTTGGCTTTGAGCTTCAAGAGTTAAGTTCCCTTGAACTTTGAACTCTGCAAACCATGCAATACTTTGATGTACATTGATTATAGATATGTTTGTTATGTTGCTTGTAATTTGTTTGAACCACCATTTGATGCTCATCATGTCTGAATAAGCCTATGCTGTGGAATTTGCAAGTTTGGTATCGTTCTCATGTTACTATCGGGTTTTGAATTAGAGGAACTATTTGAAAAAATTGATGAAACCATCATGATCATTGTGAAATTGTAAGTAAGTTTTGTTTTTGGATCATTGCATTTCATGGAGAATTGAGTAAGATATGGTAGTTCTTGCAACTGGTTCAAATTGCTTGTTTGCCCAGCCAGCCAGCCATGGCACATTTTCGTTGATGCCTCATAATTGGATTCTTTAGACTTATATATTTATGTTTGGGTGTGATACAATGGATTCGTCACCACCCCAGTGGTTTACCATGTGCTTTCATGTATCTCCGCCTTGCCTGTACTAGGTTTGATCCTGTGGATCAACCTTTTGTGCCATTTTTGTGATATTTTTATTTTTCAACATGTATTGATCTTGTTTCCACATATTTCACAAAGCGCGCATTGGCAAGTTTGGTAAATTTTTAACCCTTGACCCTGAGTGCGTGCGTTCAAGCCCTATGGAGTGCATTTCCTTTATTTTTACCACTAATTTCCATAATTGTCTTTGTATTTTGATTTAATCATAACTTTCTTGATTTTAATCATTTTGATGCCATTCCTTTTGCTAAATGTTTATGATGATGTCTATTTTACATTCACATCAAGAAATTCACAAAAGTAATTATTTTCCTTGCATTTGTGTGTACAAATTATGTATCTTTTTAGGGTTTTCATGAGTTTTCTTTGAATGATTGTCTTGATTCACCTTGCTTGCTTGCTTAGTCTTGTTGTTACATGATGGCCTTTACCTATTTCAAGTTGGTTTTTTTTCCATATATATATATATATATATATATATATATATATATATATATATATATATATATATATATATATATATATATATATATATATATATATATATATATATATATATATATATATATATATATATATATATATATATATATATATATATATATATATATATATATATATATATATATATATATATATATATATATATATATATATATATATATATATATATATATATATATATATATATGTTTGAACATATGCCATGTTTGGTTGTAACCTTACCTTGAATGATTCTTATACACATGTTGTATTAATTTGAAAGCATGTTCAAATCTACATGATTTCCTTTTGAGATGTTTCTCATCATTTACCAATCCTTGATTGAATCCTTTTTCATGTTTGGTTGTTATCTACTTGTCTAGCATGATTCACCATAAATCACATGATTGATTTCACACATGTCCTACACATGATTCAAGTTGTTACCTCTTGTTAATTATATCCGTGTTATAAGTAAGGTTTTGACTTATACATGTTCCATGCTTGAATATTGTTATGATTTATGCATGTTGATATTGCTCTTTGTTATAAGTAATGTTTTGACTTATACATGTTCCATGGTTGAATATTGTTATGATTTATGCATGTTGATCTTGCTCTTTGTTATAAGTAATGTTTTGACTTATACATGTCCCATGCTTGAATATTGTTATGATTTATGCATATCTTTGATCCTTTGTTATAAGTAATGTTTGACTTATACATGTTCCATGCTTGAATATTGTTATGATTTATGCATGTTGATCTTGCTCTTTGTTATATGTAATGTTTTGACTTATACATGTTCCATGCTTGAATATTATTATGATTTATGCATATCTATGATCCTTTGTTATAAGTAATGTTTTGAATTATATATGTTCCATGCGTGAATATTGTTATAATTTATGCATGTTGATCTTGGAACTTTGCCATGGTAAGTAATGTCTTGAATTATGCATAATGCTTGTGATGTTTGGTCTTGTAAGAACCATATCATTATTCTCCCTTGTAGATATGGTAACATCTATGTTTACCTTTGGTTGTAACCATTTGGTCTTATTTCTTTCCTTGATAAAGTATTTGTTTGTAACCTTGTTATTAGCCTTTGCTTGATGTTGTTACATGCTTGGATTTACTTTATTGTTGTTACATATTCATCAAGTATGTATGTATCTCCCTGTATGATTTAGCTTGTTAGCTCTCATCCTCAAGTTATCACCGCATCCCTTATTCCAAAGGAAACTCTCTCTATTGACTCAATGTCATAAATGGCTCATATCTCTTTAGTTTCCCTTTGACCTTGTTAGAGTCATTAGGATTGTTAGAGAACCTTATCCCTTTGACTTTGCTAAGTCAAGAACCTTACAACATACCTTATTAGGAATCCTTCAACTTAGAGCTTAGGATTAGAGTTTGTTAACTCTATGTGTGTACCATTGTTATGGGTACTCACCTTCCCCCTTTGGCTTTTGTTATATTCGATCCCCAGTTAGTCTTTCAACATAGACTTAGAGAGTTTTTTAACTCTACATAAGTATCATTGTTATGGATGTTTATTCCTATTTGGAACCTTGATCGTTATCAAGAGTTCCTTCTCCCTAGTTAGGAGAACTACGGTTGCTCTGATTCCCTTACTATAACCAACCCCCGATCTCTTAGCTTCGTTGTAACGTAGCGCACTTAGGGTTTTCTTTGATCTTTACCCTTTCCTTTGGATAAATCAAATTTCGATGTTGAATACTTAAAGATTCATGATTCAAGTTAATCAATAGCTTGATATTTGATTTTCACCGCAATATCACCCTTTCGGGTTTTCAACTTAGCGGGCTATTATTGTTGTTTTCTTTGTCCCTAACTTTTGCATGGACATTTCTTTTTTTTGGTCCATCGGGATGCCTGTTTTTTCCTATATTGCCCTTGCGGATGCCAATCTAGGGGGATTTTTATTCATTATTTTTTTCAGGCATAATATTTTTTGATTGTATCGGAGTTCAAAGTATGTGGCAACTCCTCCCCATCCATGATGGTGAGGATCAAGGCTCCGCCCGAGAAGGATTTCTTGACAACAAAAGGTCCTTCGTAATTTGGAGTCCACTTGCCACATGGATCCGAGTAAATAGGAGAATCCTCTTAAGCATGAGTTCGCCTGCATGGAACACTCGAGGAATAAATTTCTTGTCAAAAGCTTGCTTGAGACGTCTCTGAGACAATTGACCATGGAAAACGACTGTCAGGCGCTTCTCTTCGATGAGATTCAGCTGGTTATATCTGGATTGAACCCATTTAACTTCATCAAGATCTGCTTCCATGATGACCCTGAGCAAAGGAATTTCAACTTCAATAGGTAAAACAACCTCCATACCATATACAAGCGAATACGGAGTTGCCCTATGTTGCGGTGAGAATCGTGATACCAAGTTATTAATTAACTTGAATCTTTAATTCTTAAATTCACAACCGGACTTTAATTTATCCAAAAAAGGAAAGGTTTAACGAAAGAAAAACCTATAAAAATGCAAAGCAAAAAGCAAGGGTAAAGATGTAAAGTATAAAGTATGTACAAAGATTGGTAAAGTATGCTCGCGAAGACATCGCATCTCGTGCCTACGTATCCTGATGGGAATGGAATCAGAGCAACCGTAGTTCCCCTGGTTAGGGGTGAGGAACTCTTGACTGTGTTCAAGGTTCAAAGGGGCAAGTAAATGTCTATGGAGAGGCACCTACATAGAGTGCGGCGACTCTAAACTAAAGGTTATGTTAAACGGGAAAAGAAATGTCCACGGCGGGACGACTAAATAGAGCACGGCGACTCGAAGTCTAAGTTGCAAAGATAAACGCGGGGAATGTCCACGACAGGACGACTAAATAGAGCACAACGACTCCAATTCTAAGTTGTAAATGTTAACAGGAAGTTAGTTGTTAGTGAGTTAATGGGTTAATTGGAAAAGTGTGAAGTTGGCTCACCAAGACGTCGCATCTTGTGCCTACGTATTCTCATCGAGAAATCAGAGCGTTCGTAGTTCCCCTATCTAGGGGTGAGGAACTCTTGACTGTGGTCAAGGTTCCAAGGGGATGTAAGCATTCATAGGGAAGTACGTACATGGAGTGCGGCGACTCCTGAATCTAAGTTGAGATTGTTATGGTAGAGGATGTCCACGGCGGGACGCTAAACATGAGTACGGCGACTCAAATCCAAAGGTTAGGATAAAGGATAAAGGACGTCCACGGCGGGACGCTAAAAGTGAGTACGGCGACTCAAATCCTAAGGTTAGGATAAAGGATAAAGGATGTCCACGGCGGGACGCTAAAAGTGAGTACGGCGACTCAAATCCTAAGGTTAGGATAAAGGATGAAGGATTTCCACGGGGGGACGCTAAAAGTGAGTATGGCGACTCAAATCCTAAGGTTAGGATAAAGGTTAAAGGATGTCATATGTAAACCAACAATGTCACACAATGTAAACAGAAGGCTCAAAACCTTAAGGGGATAATCAACGGTTTAAAAGGTGAATCACTTAAATGCGTACAAACAAAGTTGAACTTCAACCTTAAATGCACAATGGAGCCAACAATACAAGTTCACGTCATCTTAAAATTAAACGCAAAGAGGAATAAAATAAAAGTTTGAAAATGAGAGATATGAGGGGAAACCCCTAAAATGATTTACAATCCTCTCACAATGTAAAGTGTTCTTAAAATGGGAATTTTAGATTTCTTTGAACATTTTATGAAAATACACATTAAAATAAGAATTTGGAAAAAAGAACCACTTAAAAAAGAGTAAAAATGAAGAAGTTATGTAAAATTGAAAGTTAAATGAAATTAAAGTGAAATAAATAAACCAAGTGCTAAAAAAGAGGAAATGCTCACACCAAGGATTGAACCCACATCCTTGGAGTTATGGACTTAAAATCATGCCAAACCAACTATATGCGCGCACGTGACAAACAAAGGAAAGAGAGAGAGATATGTCAAAACATGATTGTAATACCCCAAATTTTACCCTTACAGTAGTCGGTCATTTCGCATATCATTTCATCTTGCATCCCTTAATCACTAACCAGTCGTTTGAGTGCGTTTTGTTTTGCAGGAATTTCCCCCAGGGGCGTTTTGGTCATTTCAAGCAGAGTTTGTAATGTTGGGATAAATAAGATGTTATTTCCGAAGCATTTGTTTACATGGATTGATTATTTCAAGGGCATTTGACGAGCAGTTTATGAGTTGAGATTATTTTGAAAATAAGGGAATGCTGTTAAGCATGGTTTGAGAGGGCACGTGATCAAAGGGATTTCAGTTTGAATTTTGTTTATGTTACGGGTTATCGTTTATTTGGTCAAGGCAAAGGAGAGGTCCTAAAGTCCTAAAGAGAGAAAAAACTACAAGTGTTCTTCATTGGTCCTCCCTTGAGTTCTTCACGCAACTCTTGATCACCTGAAAAAAATAGAAAAACAAAACAGAATGGAAAAGATGTTAGAAGTTTGTTTGACACTCTCAGAACATTGTCATCATCGAGTGCCGGGAGTGGCACGACCGAAGCCGCATCCTACCCCCGTTACCGATCCGCGCCATCGGCATCAGATCAAGCAATTTCTGTTCTTATCAATACGGGACAACCGAGAAAGATGAAGAGATAAAAGAAGTTCGGGCCGATAAATGATTAACTGAAAAGGGGCACGTGCCGAAAATTGGATTCTGTTTCAAAGTCAAGCTAAGCACCATTCCAGCAAGTAAACATGGTGTCGTCATCAAGTAAATATGTTAAATTCCAAGTTGTTTCAATCTGATACAGAGTTAAAACATCACGGCCAATTCGGATTCAGACCCAGATGCCGGTGGGTCTGAACCGCTTTTCCTTCGAAGTTATCCAACCCTGAAATACACAAAACAACATCAGCAACCCCAATTTCATAACAGAGTTTAAAACAGTTCAGTTCAGGAAACAACAAGAATCGAATTCAGCTCGCATTCATAAAACAAATGAACTAACTGCACAAAGAAAACTGGATTACAGAACGAGACAGTGAAAGTTGTTTCGAATAAAATCATGATGGGCCAAAGTCGACAATCAAGATATCAGAAAGACTATGGAGTCATCAAATCACACCTGGAAGTGAGGTTGTAAGAATAAGCAGATAAGCTCCCATAATCATGGTGATGTGTTAGTTCAGTTGGGATCCCAGATGTGCAAAGCACATTGAACAAACAAGTCACAAATTCGGTTCAACAATAAAAACCAAAGTCACAAGGCATTCAGTTTACTTCAAGAAGAGTTGCAGCTAGTAACCTCAATTCGCAACTGAACTTATCACAAGCTAAAAGATCTCGATTCAATAGCTCAGAGGCTCACATTTCATTCAGATAGTAACCAATCAATATTCATAGCAGGATAACTTTCTGGTTTACCTTCTGCACCATCAAGGCAAACGTTATTGCCAAATCGACGACTGATCGATTTGAGCTCATTATCACATCATGACAAGCTCGGTGGTTATAGTCCTAACCAATATCACAACGGCCATATGTACATGCTTCCGTGAAAGAAACTGCAATAAGAGTAAACATATTACACCTAGCCTAAAAGGGATCAAAATCGACAATGGTTGGTAATCGCTTATCAGCATATTTTTCTCTACCATGGATAAAAGTAAGTCATAGAGGTGGTTACACTATACCAGGAAATTCGCAGAAGCTGTTAATGTCAATAATGGAATTCAAATTTTGGAATAAATCTCCGCTATCTGTTGAGCTTTGCTGGCAGATGTTCGCTCCTGAAAAGAAGGCTGAAAATGTTACTCCAAAACTGGAATCAAAACAACTCGTCAAAAAATTGTAGTAACCAAACAAATCCAGGCCAAAAAAGGGTTCAATATAAAAGGAACGAAAACCCTAAACTAGAGGGGGAGGAGGGCGAGCGAGATTGAGAGAAATCCAAAAGATTGTCATCATCATCCTCGTCGCGTTCATAGAAGAGGACAAATCGTGAAGCCCTAACAACCATCGACTGCCGTAAATCTGAACGAAGGAGAGTTGAGAAGCGAAGACCGCCTTCGTCTTTCGACGGGCAATCACGCTTCGAGGCTCAGCTTAGCATCATCGCCACCTCCACAACTATCTTCAACCATCATCATCAATAATCGTTCTCGAAAAAGTAAGATTTCGCTACTAACTGTGTGGATTATGTTTCGTTTCAGGATCACCACGACAAAAAGGGGTCTAACGAGATGATTTGAGGAGAAAGATCGAACGAACGGCGCTGCTCGAAAGGAGGATGGGGTCTCAAACCCTAATCTCAAAGCTTCATTTCCAACGTGTGTTTTGGGTCGGACGAAGACAACCACCGGCCCAACTTACTGTTTTTTATGTTTTTTAATTTACATATATTATATTGTGTTATTAAGTATTAATTTTGGTTAAAATCAATTTGTTTTTTAAAATAAATAAAATAAAACTTCTTCTTGAATAAACAAACTATATTTCATAATAAAATTATATCTCTTTTTTTAATAATTAACATTAATACTTTTATTAGCTTTTCTTTTTTAAATAATAGTACAAATGTTTTAAAAAATAACAAATAAAAATATAAAATATAAAAATATAATAAGGCCTTTTTTAATAAAAATAGAATTAAAACTCTCTTTAGGTAATTTAGGTTAAAATAAATTTTAAAAAAATTAAATCTAGAGTTATAACTTTTATTTTAAAATTGGAAGTCTTTCATACATCACAAAAATAAAATCACAAAAATAAAATCACAAAAACATGCATAATTCCATAATCCCATCTCATGACTTGTCTGGAAATTTATATATTTCTGTCTACTAACGTAGTTTGTTCACTGTGCAGCTTCATCACGTTGCCCTTTATTTTTGCTTATTTTTAAATTAAATCGCATCATATTATTGTAACTGTTCCTCCTCTGTAACCTCGCGAATCTTAACAATCGCATTTACGTTTCCGCATTTAAATTTCCGCTGATGTATGATTTAAATTTCTCACACTTTCATCACTATTATTCTGTCACATTACACACATCCGAAGGTTAGGTCTAACTGTTTGGCCACCGCGCCGATAAGTCCTTAAACCCTCAAACCTTAAAATTTCAAAACTACAACTTCAAACCCTAATTTTCGCAAATGCCTCGCCGCAGGCGCAATTACAGTTTTACCCTTAGTTTTAGGTCAAAGAGCCGCCGCGCTAATTTTAGGGTTTCCCGCCGCGGAATCCCTAATTTCAACTTAACAATTCAACGTAGAAATTTGGAGTTCCTACACTCCGTGTAAACGTGTCCTTAAGATGCGTTTATTCCCCTTGAGACCTCGACCACAGTCGAGTGTTCTCTAACCTCCCTTGTGAGGGGAACTACGATTACTCTGATTCCATTCCCTATCCAGGATACGTAGGCCCAAGATGCGACGTCTTGCCGAGTAAACTTAGGATTAACCCTTAAGTCTCTTTAGGTCACTCTATCCTTTAGCTCAATATATATTAAAGCAGATAATAAAATAGAAAGCATACAATAAACAAAAGGTTCCTGTAGAGTACTACAGAAGTTCAGGGTGCTAGTACCTTCCCTAAGCTTAACCAACCCCTTACCTAGGTCTCTCCCCGCATTGTGTTTACGATGCAAAAATAGGTTTTCCCTCTTTTGACCTTTTCCTTCGGATAAATCAAAGAGCAGTTATGAATCAAGAATTGTGATTCAAACTAATTAATAGTTTGATATCCTATTTCCACCGCAACAGAAAATGGCGACTTCACTGGGGATACGTCTAATTTCTAAGGGTTGCCCCTATTTTTGTTTTATTGTATGATTATTTTCTTTTATTAATTATCTGTATATATTATTGTATATTGTGGGAATATCTTTCTATCGTGAGATAAGTCCTAACCCGGACTTGAGTGCCCTTATTATAGGAAGGTGAGATATTCGACGAGGCTTGCCGAGAGTGAGTCCCGACCAAGTTGACTCGAGAATCACCGCTCAGTTGAGACCCTTTTCGAAAATGGTTCGGTTGATCGAGTTAGTCGTGAAAACTTTTACTATTTTCGATTGGAGTCTATGATATTGAGGACCGTAGTACCTTAACACCACTTTGGCCTTATATAGGACGTAGTGCGGGAACTATGTGGGAGTAGTCCTACAATAGTTGCTACGCGATGCTACACTCAAAAGAGGTTCTCTTGAGAATATTATCGACCCCCGAGTTAGTTGGAAAGTTGATAATATCTGAAGGATGGACTGATGACTTTGGGCACTTCTTCAGAACCCTTGTTCTGCAGGTACAACTAACCTTAGTACATACCTTATTAGGATGGGTAGACCCTAACTCCTTGCACATACCTTTAACCTAGGACTTGCGAATATATGTGAATTGCATCCATTAAAGCATAGCATTACATTACACTTCATGGAATTCAAATCTTATTTATGAATATTGCAGGATTATGGATTACAATAGAAGAAAGACTTTGAAATATACTTTTAAAAGGCCTAAGCTAGATGACTTAAGGAAGCTAGGATCTTTAGTCCAAGATCGAGAAGGATTCTGTAACCGGTATGGAAGTTTGTTATCTTTATTGGAATATAAAGTAAGCGAGGAACTTCTTTCGGTTTTGCTACAGTTCTATGATCCCGACTACCACTGCTTCACATTCCCCGATTATCAGCTATTACCTACTTTGGAAGAATATTCTCAGCTTGTAGGGTTACCTATCCTGGATAAGTCTCCTTTCCCTTTCTTGGAGAAGGACCCTAAAGAACAGGATATTGCTAAAGCCACATGTTTGAAGGTATCTGACATTAAGGAGAATATGACTCATAAAGGTGAAATCTTTGGGTTACCTACGAAGTTCCTAATCCAGAAGGCCCAATATTATGTCGATTATTTGAGCATGCCTACCTTTAAGACGATCCTTGCCTTGCTTATCTATGGAGTATTGCTTTTCCCTAATTTTGAAGGGTTTGTGGACCTTAATGCTATCAAGATCTTCATGCAAAGGAATCCAGTACCGACCTTATTGGGTAATACTTATCATTCCGTCCATCTCCGAAACCTCCGTGGTGGAGGGGTGATTACCTGTTGTGTGTCGTTATTGTACAAGTGGTTTATTTCGCACTTGCCTAAGTCCGGTCCTTTTTGGAGTCCCACTCAAGGACGTTGGTCACAAAAGGTTATGGATTTAACTCACTCTGATATTGATTGGTACAATCGCAGGTACGATGGAATACTACTCATTGATGGTTGTAGAGACTTCGCTAGCATGCCTTTACTCGGTTTTAATGGAGGAATTAGCTACAATCCAGTCCTAGCTCGCCGACAGTTAGGGTATCCCTTAAAAGAACCTCCTAAAAGTATCTACGTAGAGAAGGTCTTCTTCGAACTCAACAAAGAGCTTCAGGATCAAATTATATCTTCTTGGGGACACTTGCATATGAAAGGACGAGAAAGTCTGGGTAGGCCAAATTGCATTTCCATGGAGCCCTATCTTCAGTGGGTCCGAGAAAGAGCTGTCAAATTGAAGATGCCCTATCCTCGCCAAGATCCTTTGCCTCCGAGAGAGGAACCGGTCCAGTATTTCAGGTCCGAGGCTGAAACATTGAAGATCGATTTGAAAAAAGCTCAGCACGAAGCAGAAACCTGGAAGGACAAATACCAGGTGATGGTCAGCGAGTACGACGAACTTCAGAAACAGCTTCAGTCAAGGAACGAAGAGTTGCTCTCCTACAAGAAGAGAAGACTCTACGAGGATTTATTTTCCTCCAATTCTCCGCCTAATCGCCGAAATCATGAATAGTGCTTCCTTAGGGTTCTAAAATTTTAGTTGCTTATTTTCATTGAGACTTTTATTTTAAGAATATTATTTGTAATCCATGTTTCAATCAATAAAATTTTCTCGTTATCCCGCAATGCTCATAAATAATTGAATTCCATGAAGTCATGTCATTCGCATTTCGTATCATATCTTTGCATTACATGTGTCTCCCGGTTTCTCATACTCGGTTCTCTCGCCTTCCAGTTTTGTCACCCTGAATCGATACAACACTAGAGCTCAAGCTCGAAGAAGGATGGAAGAACATGCTCAAGAGATGGATCGCGTTAACAACGAGCTAGCAGACCTTCGAGGGAGTGTTGGAACAATCATGGAATTACTCCACGTCATGAATGCAAAGATGGATACTCAGCCTACCGTGGTTTCTGAGATTAACGCTGCTGCTGCTGTAGATCCTCCGATTGTTTCTGCGCCAAACCCGTTTCCTTATGGCCTCTCACCAAATTTTTTGAATCCTCCTGTTGTTACATCAGCTCACCAGGTTGTTCCTATTACTACATCAGTTCAGCAAGTTGTTCCTGTTATACACAATGTACAACAAACTGTGCCTTTGGTTTCTGAGCCTCACAAAGTGGTCCCTACTTTCACACAAGCTAATGTCCGCACTCATGTGCAGCCTTATCTCAATGAGCCTGTTTATGAAATTCTGGATGATGATGATGGAGGATGCCAACCACTTGATAAGCTTCGCGAAGAGGTGGTTACTATTGATAAAATATTGAGAAAGATGGAAGGAGACCAGATCTTTGGTGCTGCTGCTAGAGATATCTGTTTGGTTTCCGGTCTGGTTATTCCGCCAAAGTTCAAAACTCCGAACTTTGACTGCTATGAAGGGACTACTTGTCCGAAAAGCCATTTGATAATGTACTACCGCAGGATGGCTGCTCATGTGGAAAATGACAAGTTGATGATTCACTGTTTTCAAGACAGTCTGAAAGGTGCTTCGTCGAAGTGGTATTTAACATTAGACCAGTCTCGCATCAAGTCTTTTCAGGATTTGTCTGATGCTTTCATTAAGCATTATAAGTACAACATGGACTTGGCTCCTGACAGAAGACAACTTTTGAGTATGACACAAAAGAGTTCCGAAACCTTTAAGGAGTATGCCCAATGATGGAGAGAGATTGCTTCTCAAGTTGAGCCTCCGTTGACGGACAAGGAACTAGCTGATTGGTTTGTGGACACCGTCCGCCCTGAATTTTACGAGAGGATGGTGGGTAGTGTAACCACGAATTTTGCTGATATTGTTGCTGTTGGAGTAAAAGTTGAACTAGCTATGAAAAACGGAAAGATGTCTGGTGGTTCTGGCCGCACGAGTTCAAAGGACCAAACTAAGAAGCCCTCTTTCAATTCTCAGAAAAAGAAGGAAGGAGAGGCTCATGCTATATCCTCTGATAGAAGGGGAAAACACCAATATCCATATCCGCCACCGTACGCTCAACCTCATGGTTACCCAGTTCAGTATGCTCCGCCTCCCTATGTGGCTGCTGTTGCACCATCTTTTACTCAGCAAGTCCCACAAGCTCCTGCTTATCAGCCTGTGCAGCATGCTCTTATTTACCCGCCTCCCGCTTATCATCAGCCTCCATCCAACTACCAGCAAGCGCCCAACGCTCCTGCTAATCAACAACAGAGGAATCCGACACCTCGCCCAAATGCTCCGAGGAGACAATATAAGCTGTGTCCTCCGATTCCAATGACATTCACCGAGTTGTACCCTTACCTAGTACAGCGAGGTTTGATCACCACCCGAGCTTTGGGACCGCCTCTGAATCCTTTGCCAGCCAACTACAACGCTGCCGCTCATTGTTTATTTCATGAGGGTGCGCCAGGCCATGATTTGGAGAACTGTTATGCTTTGAAGAATATTGTGAGAGATCTAATGGAAAGAAGATCTTGTCGTTCGATGATCCATCTCCCAATGTTAAAACCAATCCTCTGCCTACACATGCGAATGTTAATGCTGTTGATGATTCGTCTTACGAGGGTTTTATTCGTGATGTATCCCAGATTAAGACTCCTCTCAAGGCATTCCATGCAAAGCTGTTTGAAGTAGGTCTGGTGTATATTTCCCATGCTGATTGTATAAGTTGTGAAGGAAGTGATAAAGGGTGCGCTATGGTTCAGAAAGATGTTCAGAGATTGATGGATGATGGTTTCCTACAAGTAGTTAACAAGGCGAAGGAAGTTGCTGCAATTGAGCCTACTTTCAATTTGCCCGAACCAAGGGGCAGGATGCCAGTGTTTAATCTGCCAACGCCAAAGTCTGTCATGCCAATGTTCAGCATACCGATTCCTGTTCCTCCAGCAGTGGACCAACCTAAACCTTTGATCATTCAGAAACCGAGTCCGTTTCCATTCAGTGATCCCAAAGTTGTACCTTGGAAGTATGATGTAACCGCGATTGATAAGGAATCTGGGAAGGTCATTCCAAGAGAAGAAGGGAAAGTTGATAGCGAAAATGTGACTAACATAGCTGGGGCAAGCAGGATGACTCGCAGTGGTCGTGTCTACACACCCCGTTTTGAGGAAGCTCCATCCAAGGAAACAACTACCAATACTGCTGTGTCGGCTGGAGATAAAGGTAAAAGGGATGTTACTAATGAGGAAGACGATGAATTCTTGAGGATAATCAGGAAGAGTGATTATAAAGTTATTGATCAGCTTTACCAGACTCCATCGAAGATTTCCGTCCTATCCCTGTTATTGAATTCACCCGCGCATAGAGCCGCTTTGCAGAAGGTCTTGACTCAAGCTCATGTGGCTCAAGACATCACTACCGCAGTTTAATAGTGTGATTGCTAATATTACCGCCTGTAATACTCTCAGCTTCAGTAATGAAGAGCTGCCGAAAGAGGGTCTGAATCATAACCGTGCTTTGCATATATCAGTAAAGTGTCAGGAAGATAATTTAGCAAGAGTTCTTGTGGATACTGGTTCTTCGTTGAACGTTCTACCTATGAGGGTTCTCAGCAAGATGGCCTACAAGGATACTGTGGTGAAGCCTACTTCTTTAATTGTCAAGGCTTTTGATGGTTCACGTAGATCGGTGGTTGGAGAAGTTAACCTTCCAATTCTGATCGGTCCACACGTGTTCCAGATCACTTTCCAAGTTATGGACATCAATCCTAATTACAGCTGTCTACTAGGAAGACCTTGGATCCATGCCGCTGGGGCAGTAACTTCTACCTTGCACCAAAAGATGAAGTTTGTGGTTGACGACAAGCTAGTGATCGTACATGGTGAAGAGGATTTAATGGTTAGTAATTTATCATCGTTCCGGTACATTGAGGCTGATGAAGACGCTTTGGAGACTTCTTTCCAAGCACTTGAAATTGCCAATGCTGTTCTAGTGGAAGTCGAAGAAACTGTGGGAGTCCAGAGTAGCCCATCTTTCGCATCGTTGAAGAGTACCAAATCGACAATCGACAGGGGTATTCCTGAAGGTTGGGGAGAAGTAATCAACGTCAAGGCAAAGACTAATCACTACAGGTTGGGTTACAAGCCAACTCATGTTGAAAGACGTCCGAAGGTTTTCCAAGAGGTGTTCGTCAGTGGAGGTTATCAGGTCAATGCCATCGGTGACTATGACGAAGATGAAGATTTGAACAACTTGGTGTTTCGGAGTAATGTAGCATTGAGCCACTGGGAGGCCATAGAGATTCCAGTTGTTTTTCCATTGTCAAAGTAATTTTTCACTTTTCATTTTGTGTTTTCAAATCCATAGCTCTGCCCAAGGCTATTGGATCACTTTGTAGGGCCACCTTTTCATTTCAAACAATTATTAATAAATGCATTTTGTTTCCATTCCATTTTGTTTCACTAAGCGTCTTTTCGTTTTCACCTTTTAAAATGAAATTGGCAATCTTTTCAAAAACAAACTAAAAACATTGTCATTTTCTTTTGCATTTTCATGGAACATTTAATAAAATAAGCCTTTCAAACATGCAGTGACGTTACAACCATTGTTGAATCCAATGATTCTATTGTCTCTCCTGATTGGGATTCACCCATTTATCAAGCTGAAGATGAGGGTGAAGAAGATTTTGAGGTACCCGCAGAACTGACTAGATTGATTGAGTATGAGTACACAGAGCTTCAACCACACAAGGAGCAGGTAGATTTGATTAATCTTGGCACAGGTGAAGACAAGAAAGAGGTCAAGATTGGCGCAGTACTTGGGGCAGAGGTCAAGCAGAGATTGGTCGAGCTGTTGAAAGATTATGTTGATGTGTTTACATGGTCGTATCAAGATATGCCCGATTTAGACACAGATATTGTAGTTCACAAGCTACCGCTTAAGCCAGAATGCCCGCCTGTCAAGCAGAAACTTCGAAGAACGAGACCTGACATGGCTTTGAAGATTCGAGATGAGGTTAAGAAACAGTTGAATGCGGGTTTTCTTGCGGTTGCGAAGTATCCTGATTGGGTTGCCAACATTGTTCCCGTGCCCAAAAAGGACGGTAAGGTCAGAATGTGTATGGATTACAGGGATCTGAACAAGGCTAGTCCAAAAGACGATTTCCCTTTGCCGCATATCGACACACTTGTCGACAATACAGCTAGTTTTGCAGTTTTCTCATTCATGGATGGTTTCTCCGGTTATAATCAGATCAAGATGGATCCCGCCGACAGAGAAAAGACTACATTCATCACTCCTTGGGGGACCTTCTGTTACAAAGTTATGCCTTTCGGTCTGAAGAACGCAGGGGCAACCTATCAGCGTGCTATGACGACTCTCTTTCATGACATGATGCACAAAGAAATTGAAGTGTATGTGGATGATATGATTGCCAAATCTCATGATGAGGAGGAGCATTTGATTCATCTGTTCAAACTCTTTGAACGACTCCGAAAATATCAGTTGAAATTAAATCCTGCTAAGTGTACTTTTGGTGTCAGATCTGGAAAGCTACTTGGTTTCATCGTCAGCCAACGAGGAATCGAGGTAGATCCTGATAAAGTCCGCGCCATTCAAGACATGACGGCCCCGCAGACCGAAACCCAAGTCAGAGGCTTTCTGGGACGTTTGAACTACATCTCCAAGTTCATATCTAACCTGACTGCTACTTGTGAGCCGGTATTCAAGTTGCTTTGCAAAGGTCAGACTGTTGATTGGAATCCAGATTGTCAGCGTGCGTTTGAAAAGATCAAGGATTACTTACAAAAGCCTCCTATCTTGATGCCTCCTGTTCACGGAAGACCATTATTTATGTACCTCACTGTTCTTGAGATGTCTATGGGTTGTGTACTTGGGCAACACGATGAGACCGGACGAAAGGAACACGCTATATACTACCTGAGCAAGAAGTTTACTGATTGTGAGAACCGATATTCACTGTTGGAGAAGACTTGTTGTGCGCTAGCATGGGCTGCTAGGCGTATCCGGCAATATATGATGGGTCATACTACCTTGTTGATTTCGAAGATGGACCCAATAAAGTACATTTTCAAAAAGCCTGCTCAGACAGGGAGGCTTGCTCGTTGGCATATGTTGTTGTCGGAATATGACATCCAATACGTACCTCAGAAAGCTATCAAAGGAAGTATATTGTCAGATTATCTTTCAGACCAACCATTCGGAGATTATGAGCCTCTTAAGTTTGACTTTCCAGACGAAGACATTATGTGGGTAAATGATTTCGATGAGCCAGAGCCAGAGCCCGAGGATGGTCCCGAACCGGGTCTCTGGTGGAAGATGATGTTTGATGGTTCCTCCAATTACAGTGGGCATGGCATAGGCGCCGTTTTGATGAATCCAAAAGGTGGCTATACCCCATTTACAGCAAGGTTAGAATTTGAGTGCACAAACAATGTCGCCGAATATGAAGCATGCATCCTTGGCCTTGAAGCAGCTATTGATCTCCGGATCAAACTTCTTAAAGTAAGTGGAGATTCAGCGTTGGTTATATATCAAGTGAAAGGTGAATGGGAAACCAAGAATGAGAAGTTGGTCCCATACAAAGCCTACATTGTGGAGTTAATTAAGTACTTTGATGGGATCAAGTTCGAACATATTCCGAGGACTGAAAATCATATTGCTGACACCTTAGCCATGCTAGCATCCATGTGGAAGGTCAAGTTTGTCAATGAAGCGCCGCTCATTCGAATCGAGCGTAGAAGGGAACCAGCCCACTGTCTGTTGATTGAAGAAGATGAAATTGACGAAAGGCCTTGGTTTCATGATATCAAGAATTATTTGCTCACGCAAGAGTATCCAGCAGATGCTTCTTATCTTGACAAAAGGACATTGAGGAGACTGGCATCTAAGTTCTTCATCAGCAACGACGTACTATACAAATGAAACCACGACATGGTTCTGCTTAGGTGTGTGGATAGACGTGAAGCAGACATGTTACTCCAGGAAATTCATGAAGGGACGTTCGGAACTCATGCCAACGGTTATGCCATGTCCAAGAAACTCTTGAGGGCTGGATATTACTGGTTAGCTATGGAATCCGACTGTATCCGATACGCTAGGAAGTGCCACAAGTGCCAAATCTATGCGGACAAAATGCATGTTCCTCCTGCACCATTGAATGTTCTGACTTCCCCGTGGCCTTTCTCTATGTGGGGCATTGACATGATTGGGGAAATTGAGCCGAAAGCTTCCAATGGTCATCGGTTCATTCTCGTCGCTATTGACTACTTCACCAAGTGGGTGGAAGCTGCTTCCTACGCCAATGTGACCAAACAAGTAGTTGCTCGATTCATCAGGAAAGAGATTATCTGCCGTTATGGGGTTCCGAGCCGGATCATCACTGACAATGGTACCAATCTGAATAACAAGACTATGAAGGAGTTGTGTAATACTTTCAAGATTGCGCATCACAATTCTTCTCCGTACCGTCCTAAGATGAATGGAGCTGTGCAAGCTGCAAATAAGAATATCAAGAAGATCCTACAAAAAATGGTTAAGACTTACAAGGATTGGCATGAAATGTTACCGTTTGCTTTGCATGGATACATAACCACTGTTCGGACTTCAACCGGGGCAACACTTTCTCATTGGTATATGGAATGGACGTTGTTCTTCCCATTGAAGTTGAGTTGCCATCTTTAAGAGTGTTGATGGAAGCAAAGTTAGATGAAGCGGATTGGGTTCAAGACAGATATGACCAGCTGAACCTCATTGATGAGAAGCGCCTGACGGCTATGTGCTACGGTCAACTATATCAGAAACGGATGAAGAGAGCCTTTGACAAGAAAGTCCGAACTCGTGAGTTTCAGCAAGGAGAACTTGTACTCAAGAAGATCTTGCCAGTTCACAAAGACATGCGGGGGAAATGGATGCCCAACTATGATGGCCCATTTGTTGTTAAGACAGTCTTCTCCGGAGGATCGCTAATTCTTACTACGATGGACGGTGAAGAGCTCGCCCATCCTGTGAACTCCGATGCAGTCCGAAAATATTATGCCTAAAAGAAACAAAAAGAAAAAATGCAGCTCACTAAGTTGAAAACCCGAAAGGGCGGCTTAGGCAAAAATGAGCGTCCCGGTGGATTGAAAACCCGAAAGGGCGGTCCAGGCAAAAGTTAGGGACAAAGGCATTTCACTGCATTGGATGACACCGAGCATTGTAGACGCTTTTACAGAAATCCATTTCAAATCCAATCACTCTGTTCAGAAGAAAGGTTGTGGGTAGTCTTAGTCGTCAGGGTCAGTAGGTCGTTGGATTCAATGTAACCTTTCCCATATTGCCAATTTCAAATTTGTAATTTCCCATGGAGCTATGCCTTTAGCAAGTTACCATTCTTCAATAAAATTTACCTTTTTCCTTTCAACACCTTTGTGCACATTATCTCTATTTTATTTTTGTTATGCAATTTGCTGTTGTTAATAATTTGTGAGCATGAAAAGTGTTTTTCAAAACTAAAACATATTTTCTCGAAAATACAATTGGAAATGAAAGTTACTTTGACTTATGGAAGTTTGTGAAGGATCTACTCGTCCCCAGTAAATCTCATTGTTGCATAAACATTTGTTCATTACTAGCAGCTTCCCAGTAACAGTCCCCAGCGAGACTTTAAGCTGACAACACTTTTGGGATCCATCCGATAAATCCCCAGTGACTCTCAAGACTGCAGAGATATCCCCGGTATCCTCCAAGTGATATATGTTTTGAACCCCATTCTCAGCGGAATTATCTGTTCCTCAGTGAAATTGCCTTACTTTCCTCAAGATACCTTCCCCAAGAATGTCTGTTGATTTCTCCCCAATAAGTATGATGAACTCTCCGCAGGGAAGTTTGATATATCTTATCCCCAGTCGGATATACCTTTTCCCCAGGAAGCCGAGGTACTTTTCCCAGGAAGTTGCTACACTATCTCCACGAAGCTGTCTAGCTCCACACCTTCCCCATACAGCAGATATTTATTTTATTCCCGGAAGTCTATGATCCAAGAGTTCTTGAGATGATTATGGTTCATGATAGCAATCCCTCACGTGAAGTCATGACATCTTATCCCCATGCGGAGGTCATGAATCCCCAGTTGAAGTCAGGGCATCATACTCTCCGGTGAAGTCGTATCGCATCCCTATGTGGAAGTTATGAGATTTTTCCCCCAGGGAAGTTAGAACTTTAAAGCCAGATTTGGTTCTACCATTAACCTTTCCTATTCCCGATAGATGTACTGTTGTAGAGGCCGCCGGTATTCTTGTCTGGATGTTTATTTCATCTCCTGTCTCCTCTCCCATCTGTTTTGTCAGCATAAACATAAGCATAAGCATGGCATACTCATTGCATGACAATTTCATGAACATACATATTAGTATACACGTTGGCATGCGCATTAGCATTTGCATGCTTGCTATTTGTCGTCATCCTTGTCATTACCGCCGTGTAACTGGGTTTGTCTGCTCTCTCCAAGTAGATCGTCAGCCCTAAGCATAAAATACCTACTGGTTTCCAGTTTGCCCACAGAGTTCAACCCTCGTGGACGATGGTTATTTCCGTTACCTTTCTGCGTTAGGATAAGGTAGTCCCCATCCGAGTCTGTTTCCTCAATGGAGTTTTGTCTATCAGTTCTTTCTAGCCCAATTCTAGATCGAACTTCAGTCATGTCTGTCGTCGAACCTACCTGGACGTGCATTTATTTTGCGCTATCTTTCAAGAAAAGCATTTACAATCCTTTGCAGATATGCGACAGTTCTCGCCTGAGAAGCTTATCACTACATTGCACAATAGACAAGTAACAGTTCCCAGCCGAGGAGCTTATCACCTACCTTACACTTTACAATACACTCTACAATAGATCTTCTCATACAAGGAGCTCATTATTACATTACAGTGATCTAGATGTTTGCCATCATCACAACATTCTTGACAATTTACATTACAGTGATCTAGATGTTTGCCATCATCACAACTTTCTTTACAATTTACATTACCTGTTACCAACTCTACAAGCAGTTCTCACCCGAGAAGCTTATTATCGCCACGCTTGCAAATAAGCGGCAGTTCTCGCCCGAGAAGCTTATCCTATCTTCGTTATGACTTGCAGCAAATGGTCATCTCCAGTGAGCAGTTTGGTTTCCATTTCCCGTATCATTTTGAAGAAAGGGGAGGTTTGAGCGGAAGCATATTCAAGAAAGCACAGATCTTGAAGTATGAAGAAGTTCGTTTACCCTTTAGTAAAAGAAGGAGCGGAATCATATTCAGGAGATACCATATCTTGGATTGAAGAAGTTCATTTTTACCCTTCGGAAGAAGGAGGAGTGGATTCATATTCGTTCATTTTACCCATTTGTATAAGGAGGAACCGAATCATGTTCAGGATACTAGGTCTTGAGTTACGAAGGAGTTCATTTTATCCTTAGGGAGAAGGAGAAGCTAAGTCACGATTGACCATAAAAGCTTATTTTTTTTTTATCAGATGAACACTAGTCTCTTTATTTGAGAGTTCACCCATATTGGCATCTAAGTCCCACAACGATAAGTGATTATCCTTGCTCGAGAAACTTATCGGGACATCACATTAAGAGCCATTTATTTTGGCATAATTCCCCAGTGTGGCGTCTTCCCCAGAGCTGGAACGTCGCGTCGGCTCCTCATGTCGCTGCATCGTTCGCATAAAATACGCATATTATTCATCATTTACGTCATGTATTTGTCATACTGACAGCATCACATTCCATTGCGTTCTGTCTAATAGCATTGCATCATTGCATCTAAGGGCAAAATTTTCGGTTATCTATATTTAAATCCCTTCACCATGATATCTCGAGTCTCCGTCACTCAAATCATCCGGTGTAGATATTTAAATAGGGGCAACTGTAATACCCCAAATTTTACCCTTACAGTAGTCGGTCATTTCGCATATCATTTCATCTTGCATCCGTTAATCACTAACCAGTCGTTTGAGTGCGTTTTGTTTTGCAGGAATTACTCCCAGGGGCGTTTTGGTCATTTCAAGCAGAGTTTGTAATGTTGGGATAAATAAGATGTTATTTCCGAAGCATTTGTTTACATGGATTGATTATGTCAAGGGCATTTGACGAGCAGTTTATGAGTTGAGATTATTTTGAAAATAAGGGAATGCTGTTAAGCATGGTTTGAGAGGGCACGTGATCAAAGGGATTTCAGTTTGAATTTTGTTTATGTTACGGGTTATCGTTTATTTGGTCAAGGCAAAGGAGAGGTCCTAAAGTCCTAAAGAGAGAAAAAACTACAAGTGTTCTTCATTGGTCCTCCCTTGAGTTCTTCACGCAACTCTTGATCACCTGAAAAAAATAGAAAAACAAAACAGAATGGAAAAGATGTTAGAAGTTTGTTTGACACTCTCCGAACATTGTCATCATCGAGTGTCGGGAGTGGCACGACCGAAGCCGCATCCTACCCCCGTTACCGATCCGCGCCATCGACATCAAATCAAGCAATTTCTGTTCTTATCAATACAGGACAGCCGAGAAAGATGAAGAGATAAAAGAAGTTCGGGCCGATAAATGATTAACTGAAAAGGGGCACGTGCCGAAAATTGGATTCTGTTTCAAAGTCAAGCTAAGCACCATTCCAGCAAGTAAACATGGTGTCGTCATCAAGTAAATATGTTAAATTCCAAGTTGTTTCAATCTGATACAGAGTTAAAACATCACGGCCAATTCGGATTCAGACCCAGATGCCGGTGGGTCTGAACCGCTTTTCCTTCGAAGTTATCCAACCCTGAAATACACAAAACGACATCAGCAACCCCAATTTCATAACAGAGTTTAAAACAGTTCAGTTCAGGAAACAACAAGAATCGAATTCAGCTCGCATTCATAAAACAAATGAACTAACTGCACAAAGAAAACTGGATTACAGAACGAGATAGTGAAAGTTGTTTCGAATAAAATCATGATGGGCCAAAGTCGACAATCAAGATATCAGAAAGACTATGGAGTCATCAAATCACACCTGCAAGTGAGGTTGTAAGAATAAGCAGATAAGCTCCCATAATCATGGTGATGTGTTAGTTCAGTTGGGATCCCAGATGTGCAAAGCACATTGAACAAACAAGTCACAAATTCGGTTCAACAATAAAAACCAAAGTCACAAGGCATTCAGTTTACTTCAAGAAGAGTTGCAGCTAGTAACCTCAATTCGCAACTGAACTTATCACAAGCTAAAAGATCTCGATTCAATAGCTCAGAGGCTCACATTTCATTCAGATAGTAACCAATCAATATTCATAGCAGGATAACTTTCTGGTTTACCTTCTGCACCATCAAGGCAAACGTTATTGCCAAATCGACGACTGATCGATTTGAGCTCATTATCACATCATGACAAGCTCGGTGGTTATAGTCCTAACCAATATCACAACGGCCATATGTACATGCTTCTGTGAAAGAAACTGCAATAAGAGTAAACATATTACACCTAGCCTAAAAGGGATCAAAATCGACAATGGTTGGTAATCGCTTATCAGCATATTTTTCTCTACCGTGGATAAAAGTAAGTCATAGAGGTGATTACACTATACCAGGAAATTCGCAGAAGCCGTTAATGTCAATAATGGAATTCAAATTTTGGAATAAATCTCCGCTATCTGTTGAGCTTTGCTGGCAGATGTTCGCTCCTGAAAAGAAGGCTGAAAATGTTACTCCAAAACTGGAATCAAAACAACTCGTCAAAAAATTGTAGTAACCAAACAAATCCAGGCCCAAAAAAGGGTTCAATATAAAAGGAACGAAAACCCTAAACTAGAGGAGGAGGAGGGCGAGCGAGATTGAGAGAAATCCAAAAGATTGTCATCATCATCCTCGTCGCGTTCAAGGAAGAGGACAAATCGTGAAGCTCTAACAACCATCGACGGCCGTAAATCTGAACGAAGGAGAGTTGAGAAGCGAAGACCGCCTTCGTCTTTCGACGGGCAATCACGCTTCGAGGCTCAGCTTAGCATCATCGCCACCTCCACAACTATCTTCAACCACCATCATCAATAATCGTTCTCGAAAACGTAAGATTTCGCTACTAACTGTGTGGATTATGTTTCGTTTCAGGATCACCGCGACAAAAAGGGGTCTAAAGAGATGATTTGAGGAGAAAGATCGAACGAACGGCGATGCTCTAAAGGAGGATGGGGTCTCAAACCCTAATCTCAAAGCTTCGTTTCCAACATGTGTTTTGGGTCAGACGAAGACAACCACCGGCCCAACTTACTGTTTTTTATGTTTTTGAATTTACATATATTATATTGTGTTATTAAGTATTAATTTTGGTTAAAATCAATTTGTTTTTTAAAATAAATAAAATAAAACTTCTTCTTGAATAAACAAACTATATTTCATAGTAAAATTATATCTCTTTTTTTAATAATTAACATTAATACTTTTATTAGCTTTTCTTTTTTAAATAATTGTACAAATGTTTTAAAAAATAACAAATAAAAATATAAAATATAAAAATATAATAAGGCCTTTTTTTAATAAAAATAGAATTAAAACTCTCTTTAGGCAATTTAGGTTAAAATAAATTTTAAAAAAAGTAAATCTAGAGTTATAACTTTTATTTTAAAATTGGAAGTCTTTCATACATCACAAAAATAAAATCACAAAAACATGCATAATTCCATAATCCCATCTCATGACTTGTCTGGAAATTTATATATTTCTGTCTACTAACGTAGTTTATTCACTGTGAAGCTTCATCACGTTGCCCTTTATTTTTGTTTATTTTTAAATTAAATCGCATCATATTATTGTAACTGTTCCTCCTCTGTAACCTCGCAAATCTTAACAATCGCATTTACGTTTCCGCATTTAAATTTCCGCTGATGTATGATTTAAATTTCTCACACTTTCATCACTATTATTCTGTCACATTACACACATCCGAAGGTTAGGTCTAACTGTTTGGCCACCGCGCCGATAAGTCCTCAAACCCTCAAACCTTAAAATTTCAAAACTACAACTTCAAACCCTAATTTTCGCAAATGCCTCGCCGCAGGCGCAATTACAGTTTTACCCTTAGTTTTAGGTCAAAGAGCCGCCGCGCTCATTTCAGGGTTTCCCGCCGCGGAATCCCTAATTTCAACTTAACAATTCAACGTAGAAATTTGGAGTTCCTACACTCCGTGTAAACGTGTCCTTAAGATGCGTTTATTCCCCTTGAGACCTCGACCACAATCGAGTGTTCTCTAACCTCCCTTGTGAGGGGAACTACGATTACTCTGATTCCATTCTCTATCCAGGATTCGTAGGCCCAAGATGCGACGTCTTGCCGAGTAAACTTAGGACTAACCCTTAAGTCTCTTTAGGTCACTCTATCCTTTAGCTCAATATATATTAAAGCAGATAATAAAATAAAAAGCATACAATAAACAAAAGGTTCCTGTAGAGTACTACAGAAATTCAGGGTGCTAGTACCTTCCCTAAGCTTAACCAACCCCTTACCTATGTCTCTCCCCGCATTATGTTTACGATGCAAAAATAGGTTTTCCCTCTTTTGACCTTTTCCTTCGGATAAATCAAAGAGCGGTTGTGAATCAAGAATTGTGATTCAAACTTATTAATAGTTTGATATCCTATTTCCACCGCAACAATGATAAATGCTAAAAAATAAAGAAAAAAGAGTTGATCTCCACACGGATCGAACTCAGGTCAGGAGGCAAGGCAAGGTACTTGAGCGCATATGTCACAACCACTGGGGTGGCGATACATCCGTGTATTATGCCACCCCAAAAGAACATATACCTAACAAGGCAAAGATTCTGGGCTAGACTGCAAGGCAAACTTCAAGGCAAAACTCCAAAACGGTTTGATCCTAATCTCTTCAATTTTGAACCAAATTTAATGAAAATAAAGTCTATTCCACTTGAAATTTCATAAGGATTAAGATGGTGCAATCTATTTTTTCCAAATGATGCCTACATAATGAAATTTGAAGGAAAGTGCAATAGAAGCTTGAAATGCATTTTGCAACTTTAATGATTAAAACTGATGAGTTTAGAGCAAATAAGGGTCTAAACAAATTTCAAATCCATTTCTCATGGATAAATCAAAAGAAAACAACCAATTTCTGTCATGATTTAGAAAATGGTCATCAAGTTGCAAATTGGTGAAATGCCTTTAAAAGACCATGTAGTATCAATGCACAATACTGGGAAACAAATCTCAATCCCAAATGCCAACATTCATGCACTCACTATATACCAATGCAGCAGCTAAAAAACATGCCAATAGAGATTGATCCAAAATCAACATACTGAGCTGACTGAATTGGTGAACTTATGCAGAATGTACATCAAGAAACTTAACCAAATATGCTATGAGTTTAAACCATATGAACCTCAAAAGGCCAAAGTGAATTCATATGAGAGGCCAATGATCAAACTCTTATCATGACAAATGAGGTAGTTGTAAAACAAAAGCTGTAAACAGTGAATGGTGCACAGGTTGGACAGTTTGACAGAAACATGGAAAGTAGCAACCGCCTCTTGGTATTTCATCCATTGATGAATTCCAACATTGTGCTTTACAAGGAGGCAAACATGTCCATGATTTTAAGAAAAGCCAGATCAAAAAATAAATGTTTGTTTCAAGAAACCAATAAGCTTTGTCATTATAAAAGTGCAAGAAAGAAACAATGACAGTCCAAAGTTCTTGTAGTATTGATGGTTAGCTTGCTTTGGTATTTCAATCAATATAGATGAATTCCAATTGTAATTCCAATAATAACCACAAAAACTTCAAAGTCTTTCAATGTAAAAACAAGATTTTGGTTGAAAACAGAAACAACATGTCTTTCATTATAATGTGGACATACTTCCCTCAAGACAATCATTTAAAACAAAATACACACGGGTTGGACATGCTTACTCCGAAAGTGATGAAAAACCAAAGCAGCTAAGGACTCAAGACAAAGTTGATTAGCACAAATGCATTGCAATAAGACTAACAGCTAGATCCACAATGCTTATAACTTAGGAAGTGGCCAATTAAAGCTTGGAAATGGCCTGACAGAACCAAAAGCATCTTTTACAACAAGTGAACCAAACACTGCACTATACACCCTAATTGTAATTGCACATTCTAAATAGAACATGTAGCATTAGCAGACCTCAAGATTCAAACAGACAATGCTCATGGAAATGGCAACAGTTGTGCATGAACTATGGACAGTCCTAAAAGCATTACTATGAATTAAACATGATTGTGCTAGCATTATTCAACAATCCTACACTTTGATCATCTAACGGTCTTGCAGGACAAAAGGGGTTTATTCAAGAAAAATAAGTTAACAAACTTCTCCTCACCACCATAACAGCAGCAAAAATCTACTAGGTTCTAAAAGCTCCACTAGCCAATGCCTGTAGACACCAACAACAAGAAAATCAACACAAACCATACTAAAAAAAAAAAGCCAAACAGCCATCCAGGACAAACCTCCTCCAAGGACCTAAACAGACTGAGGCACACCATTCTAAACTCCTGTGACAGTTCTCAATTGGTTATCTAAATCTGTTCTAAACTAAACATCCTTAGACAGCCACAACCAGGTAATCCTACATAGCTGTAAGAATTCCCAAACAACATCTAAATCTCAAATGACAGATCCAAATAGGTCCAGACTTGAACCTATTCCTCACCAGGAATCATCCAAAACAGAAATGATGGGAAGTCACATTGGCCTAGCCCTCAACAGATTGAACAGTGCACTGAACCTCCAAGCATCAAATCAAAGAAATCATAAGCTTCAGTATGAGTCCTGAACTGAAGCAAATACCTTAAGCCCTCAAAGAATTCTTCATTTGGTTCTCCAACTCTATCTTAACTCAACAACATAAACCAAACACTAAAAAAAACCTGAGGGGAACCTACACTTGAGTTGCCATCATGGTCCCAAATAGACATAAGGCAATAAGTGATAGGTTAAATTAAGATTTGTTCATGAATTGGCAACAACTCCACTATGAACTCAACTATGATGATAGCATCTGTCAGTAATACATCCTACATTCTAATCACAAACTCATGCGAACTGAGGTTTCTTAAGTCAAAAGGGGCATGGCATGACTCAGGTTCAAACAAGCTACCTAAGTTTCTTAAATGACATCACTAATACAAACAGACTTTGGTAGACATCCATAGTAAAAATCCTTGACAGCACTTAAACCAACCTAAACACCTGATCAACCACAAGTCACAACCCTGGCTTAAGTTAAACAACCCAACAGTGATAGTACAAACTCGATCAGGCTAAGAAATCCTACTGAGTCTTCATCTCCTAGCAGGTCTATAGTAGCAGCCACATGAACTTAGCATGAACCAATACTAAACTCAGTTAACAATCACAACTCAATTGATCAAACATGGAAACTGACTTAGAATTGAGCAGCACCACAAATCTTGACATTACCATGCCAAGTCAAGAATGATGTATTCTCAAACAAATATACTTAAAGAAAACCACCATGAGTTGACAGTTCAGCCTCAAACTAGTTAGAGCACCCCTATGCACAATCCTAATGACAGATACTAAACAAAACTACACATGAAGAAAAGAATTGACAGCAGAGTGCAAAATAATAGTCCAAAGTCTAATTCAATGCTACATCTCATTGACAGCAATTATTACAAGCGTAGATCCATAAACACACTTTGATAAATGAAACCTACATGATAATTTCTAGATCACTTACCAAACAGCCCAAAACTTTAATCTCAATTAGCACATTTTAAACATAACCATGTCTATACCAATATAAGAAACCACAAAACAAACACATGAAAATGCATACTAGTAAATGAGTTAAAAATACATACCTCTGGTACTCCTTACTATGCTAGCAACCAAGAAAACCAGAGATCCTTCCTTTTGAGCAAGTTTGTGAAGCTTACTTCCTTTTGAAGAAAGAAAGCAACCTTGTGGATAGTTGGAGCAAATAAAGTTCCAGCTGTGGTTTGAGGTTTTGAACAGCTAATACATCATAAATATGAAGTGTCTAAAGTGCCAAAATGATGGAAATGGATCTGTGTAGTGATTTGGCATGAAATGTGCATAAAAGTCAAACTATGGTGTGTAAACAGTTGACTTTTTTATCCATGTATTTTTTGAGGAAACTAATGGTGGGAACAGCTTCAGGGGGTCATTTTAAGGGTTTCTATATGGTTTTTGAAGTGTTTTTGGATTGGAAACAAGAACTGGTGTGAAAAATGCAAAGTGGTGAAAATGGTGATTTTGTAAATTTCTTCACTTTCAAGCAAAGAGAGAAAGAAAGAGAGTTGTGTACTTGTGGTATTATTGATAGCTCTAGTATGTTGTATACAATGGGATTAAGGCTCTATTTATAGGCCAAGAGAGGGTTTGGGGCAGATTTGGATTTGGTGGTTTGCAAGTTGGATTTTGGATGGAAGATCTTAGCAAATCCAAGTGTAATTGCTTTCTGCAGATGAGGCTTGTTTCTAAGGTGTTTAGTCCTCTAAAAAAAGCCAAAATTGAGTTGTGAGAAGTGACTAAAGAGTGAGCAAGGACAACTTACCTGTTGCAGCCACCAAACACTCTCTCTCATGTGTAACTTTTGCATTTTTTATATTAAACAAATGTGTCTTGTCAAGAACTTGAGATTTACTTGGATTCTTGTCTGATCCAGTCCAAATTACACCCTAATAAATCTCATCAAAGTTTATTACATGGTTAGAGATGAAGTTCATAGTTGGAAATCAAGTTCATGTTGGGTTTTGGCATGTTGACAAACTAGTGCACAGGTCTAACTTTCTCACTTCATAACTCTAAGCTCACAAGGGCTATGGAAGAGTTATAGTACTCTTTGGAAAGCCCTCATAGAGCTCTACAACTTACATGATTTCATGATCTTCAGATTCCAAGTGGAACTAGGTCAAAAATCTCCTCAAAGTTGGCTGAAAACATGCTTAAAAGGGCCAGCAACTTAGAATTTCTCTAAGTGTTTTCTCCCTCTAGTGATGATTTTGGCCTTAACTCCAAATCTATGCATTTTATGCCCGTGGACCACTATAATACTTTTGTAGGAATTGCCAAGACCTTTCCAACAAGCTTTGAACCAACTCAATTGGATGTGTGGTTAGGGAGTTATGGTCTGGCCCCTTTCAAAACCCTAATTCCCGATTTTTGTGATTACTCCCCAATCCTTGATCCAATGGTCATGAAACTTCCTGGATAGGTGTAATATGTTACTAGGAACATTTTTTCTTCATATTTGGAGGTCAAGTTCCTTATGATTGAAGAGTTGACTTTTCGGTCAACCGAACGATCGATCGATGACTACCGAGTCGACTGTTGATGTTCCGGGTCTTCCGAGGCCTTGAAACTTCCTAAGTTGACTTCACTAAGCCATATTGACTTCATGGACCATAATTCCCTCATTGGAATACCTTTTAAATCAAAAGTCAAACTATAGTTGACTTTTCCTGATCAAAAACCCTAATCGGGGATCGTGAACTTCACTGTTCCTGATCTTTGTGTGACAACCTCAAATTGGACTCATGATTGACCCAATGGAGTATTATTTATGGTGTAGAGAATTTCTTCATAGATAATCAATCCAAGGCATTGACTGATTAAACCATCGAAACCTCAATTTCCGACTGTACGGAACCTTGGTTCACCTGTAACTTAACAAAGAAAAACTTGAAGTAGGTTAAGGTTAAATAATCAAATGAAAATGATCCTACAATGATGATGAAGATCTAAGGGGTCAAAATTTGGGGTGCAACACCCTAGTGGAAGTATGAACTGAATTTTTGTAGCCAATGTAGTGCAAAGAGAAGCATTTCATGCCAATCTTTGTAAGTCTTGACCACCTTCTGGACAATCCTCTTGATGTTTTTGTTTGCTGCTTCGACGACGCCATTCATCTTGGGCCGATATGGTGAAGAGTTTTGGTGCTCGATCTTAAATTCTTGACACAACTCTTTCATCATCTTGTTATTTAGATTGCTTGTATTGTCAGTGATAATGTTGCTAGGAATACCATATCACCAAATGATCTCTTTCTTGATAAATTTGGCAACCACTTGGCATGTAACATTTGCATAAGAAGCACCTTCAACCCACTTGGTGAAATAATCGATAGCAACTAGAATGAAGCGATGACCGTTGGAAGCTTTCGGCTATATCATTCCAACCATAACAATACCCCACATAGAGAAGGGCCAAGGAGAAGTTATAACATTCAATGGAGTTGGTGGCACATGGATCTTGTCACCGTAGATTTAGCACTTGTGACATCTTTTGGCAAAGTTGTAACAATCTACCTCCATTGTTGTCCAATATTACCCAGCTTGAATGATCTTTTTAGCCATAGCAGGAACTTTGGCATGTACACCTTCACAACCTTCATGTATGGACCTTATGATTGTGTCTGCTTTGTGTCAATCCATGCATCTGAGCAATAAAGAATCATAATTCCTCTTGTAAAGTACATCATTACTCAAGAAGAACTTGGCGTATAGCCGTCTGAGAGCTTTCTTATCAGTGATAGTGATACCCTTAGAAAATTCTTGTTTTTCCAGATATCATTTTATGTCGTAGAACTAAGGCTTATCATCAGATCGTCCTCGATCGATAAATAGTGTGCTAGTCTGTTCAAATGATCAATGCGGATAGAAGGAGCTTCGTTCTTCCACTTGACTTAGAACATGGACGCGAGGTGGCAAAAGCATCAGCTAGTTGATTTTTTCCCTAGGAATATGATGAAAAGAGATTTCATCAAAGTAGGAAATCAATTTCGTGATGTGTTTTTGGTACAAACCCATCTTGGAATCTCGAGTTATAAAGTTCCCTCTAACTTGGCCAATCCCCAGGGCAGAATCTCCGTAGACCTCAAAAATCTTGATTCTCATGACAATTGTTGCTTCATACCGTAGATAGGTGCTTCGTACTCAGCCATATTGTTGGTGCATTCAAAGCATAATCTGGCGGTGAAAGGAAGATGAAAACCTGCCGGAGAGATGAGGATAACACCTATTCCACGACCTTTAGCATTGGCAGCACCGTCGAACCCGAGCATCCATCACGCCCCTGGTTCATGTACTATATCAGGGTCTAGAGTCTCATAATCTCTGATAAACATAACATCTTCATCAGGAAAGTCAAACTTCATCTGCTGATATTGTTGCGGTGAGAATCGTGATACCAAGCTATTGATTAACTTGAATCTTAATTCTTAAAAATCACAACCGGACATTAATTTATCCAAAGGAAAGGTCTAAAGAAAGAAAGAACCTTTTGTGCGATGTAACAACAATGCTAAGAGATTCGGGGATCGGGGGTTGGTTATGCCTATGGTAGGTATTTCACATCCTAAACATCTATAGTACTCTACAGGAACCTTTTGTTTGTTTGTATGCTAAGTTTGCTAAATGTTTGCTATGGGTTGATTTTGGGTAAAAGGTGTAGGTAAAGACCTAAAGATAGTTTCTAAGTTTGCTCGCAAAGACATCGCGTCCTCTGCCTACGTATCCTTACTAGGATAGAATCAGAGCAATTGTAGTTCACCTCACTAGGGTTAAAGAACACTTGATTATGATCAAGGTTCAAAGGGGAACAAACATTATAATGCTTGTATAGAGTTTATCCAAACTCTCTAGATCTACATTGAACACTCAAGAAAGGGGAGTAAGTAATCATCTCCATGATTCTTACATAGAGTTAACCAAACTCTATCTTAAGTTCTAAATGAAGGAGCACTCCTAACAAGGGGTAGGCTTCTTGGACTTAAGCAAAGTCTAATGGATAGGTTCTAACTTAACTAAGTGTACAGATGTCTTTACAAAGTCAAGGGAGGGTAATGAGCTACCTATGACCCAAAGGTCAATAGAGAGACTTTCCTTTGGAAGGATAAAAGGGATGAGGCAACTTGGATTAGAACTAAAGAGTTTCATCACTTGGGGAAATAAACTTAACAAAGCAATAAGCATTCACACATAATGAATACAAAAGATATGGTTACAACCAAGAATAATCAAGCATATTACAATAAGCAGGGATTTGAATCAGGATGAATGGTTACAACCAAAGCATGGTATAAGGATATCACAATATCATAGATTTCAAACAAGATAGATGGTCACAACCAAAAACATGCAAGCATAACATCAAGATATTACAATATCATGAAAGGGGAAAGTTCTTACAAGACTAAATGAAAGGTAAAGACCAAAGCATATCTTGACAAAGATGAAGATAACAACCAATGCAAACAAGTTATAACTTCATGGGAATTTTAAATGGAAATCAAATGAAATAATCATGATGCTTACAAGAAAAAAATAATTACAATCACATACACAAAGGAGTTGTCAAACACCAAGCTCACATCAAGTGCAAAATTAAACTCAAAAGAACCAACAATTTTGAAATGTAAAGGAGGGTAAAAACCCTAACAAAGAAGCATGAAAATTTTCAATGCAAAGTGTTTTCCAAAATGAAAATTATAGGATATTAAAATACCATGTGAAACTATGCAAAAATACAAGACCAATGCAAAAAGAATCATTCACAAATGATGAAAAATGAGGAAGTTATGTTATTTTGAAATTTGAAGAAAAATCAAACATTTAATTCATTAAATATAAGAGGGATGCGCTTGGTGGGTGTTGAACCCACCACCTCTGGGTTACCAGTTCAAAACTTGGCCAAACCAGCCAAGGCGCGCGCATGCTAATTGAGGGAAAAAGATAGCAAAAATGTGAAAACAAGGAAAATAATGAAAAAAACCAAAAGGGTTGATCTCCACACGGATCGAACCCAGGTCAAGGCAATGGCAAGGCAATATGAGAACAAGGCATAACCACTGGGGTGGCGATACATCCAAGTATTATGCCACCCCAATAAATACATATACTTAACTAAGCATGCATTTCTGGGCCAAGGCAAGGCAAACCCCAAGACAAACAATCATAGAAACGGTTACATCACAACTTGGTCAAAACCCCACCAATTTTCACAAAATTTAGGTCTATCTTGTGTGAAATTTAATAAGGAAAACAATGACATTTTTAGTTTTTCAAAACAAGGTTCACAAACTAAAACACGATAGCAATTGCAAAGGAAGGTGGTGAAATGCATTATGACAGCTACAGCTCAAAACATAAGTGTTTAAGGCCAGGTGAAGGTATGCACAGGTTTCAAATACGTAATTCATGGATTCTAGATGCAAGGATCAGTCAGAAACAACTCCAAACAGAAACTGATATGTTGGTTGCAAGGATGGAACAAAAATGTTGAAATGTTGTTTTGGGAGAAAGAAAAGTCATATTGCAGCAGACATGCCTCAAAACATTAATACACATTGGATGATTCTCATACATATCAAAAACATGAATTCAAACACAAATTGCAATAAATTTCAATATAAAGATGATAACATATGAAGTGAGAGCACAAAATAGAATCTAGCAGCAAGTTTGTACTTGTCAAAACAGCATATCAAACAAGAATGCATACACATCAAGACAATTTGACCTTAAATAGAATAGTCTAACAAGCTAATCATGGTAATGGTTTTGCACAGCAAACATAACAACAGAAGCAGTAGCCAGTCTTGGTTATTACAATACCAAATCACACACATCAATCAATACATGCCTTGCAATGGAAGTTACAACACCATGGTAATGAACATAAACAGATTCTAACAGAAAAGCCTAGTTCTAGCAACAACAGATGCAAAATATGTCAATTAGCATCAAACGACAAAGTTTTGTTTACAAACAGAAAAAATCAACAAAATTGGCAATGGTTGGAAACAAACATAGCATCATGGCAGTGGTTCATGACTTTAGGATGTTCTAATAGCAACATGGATCCTAACATGACAATGCTAGTATCAATCAACAAATAAACCTAATACACCTAATGCACATAACAGTTTGCAAGCATATGGCAGTTGAGTACCTTATAACAATAGGGCTAAGGCAATTTGGAGTTACTACAGAAAAAGCATGACATTTTAATATAAACCTTCAAAACATGGATCAATGATGCTTACAAGCAATTTTATGACAGAATGCAAACATGACTTTCAAAACATCAACACAATACATATAAGTTCATCACAGTTGACAAATGCAAGGAAGATATGGACAAATCATGATTACAGCCCTACTATAATGCCTAAGTGATGACAAAAATTGATGCAAGAAGACAATGCCGACTATCTAGCAAACATGATTCAAAACATAATCTCATGTTAACAAACATAGATCAAACACAAACAACAGTTCAAATCAACATATAGGCATACTTAGCATGACAATGGCAAGTATCAAATTTCAGGGCAAATATCATGATGGTTACAAACATATTGACATCAAAACAAGATAATGGTCATCAATAAGCTTCAAAAAGCCACAAGAGTCATCCTAGGTCCAACAGAATCAAACAACTTACAAGCACACTCAAAACATGCTATAGACAAAGTTCAAACACAAAGATGATCAAAAAACGTACTAGAATGGAAAATGAACTATGAGTTGAAAAATGCACATGATTTGAACATGGCAAGAACAGAAATACTGCAGATTAAAACCTCACATAATTTCAAACAATACAAACATCACATGAATCTATCACATAAGGGTTTCCAAATCAAAATACCAACAAACAGATCAAGATCTAAAAAAGTTGCTGCAACAGAAGCAAATCATCATCCTTCACAAACAAAAACAGATCCAAACAGTATCAAACTTCTTAACAGTGGCAAACAAACATTCATATGTTCATACATGACATAGAATAGCACTTAAGAGACCTCAAGGCTTAACACCCAGCAACATAACATATTGTATGATGATCATAAGAACAATATACATTAATGAGAAAGACAAGCAAAGTATGGCAGATTCAGACATGAATTGCACTTACATATAAAACATATTGTAACAACTAATGTACACTAATCATGTTCATGACAGTTAAAAAAAAAGGATAGTAACTACCAACCTCTTGTAGACTTCCAAGCAAGCTAATATAGAAGGGAAAACCTTGAAGACTCCCCAAATATGCTCCAACCAATGCCTTGGTGAAAATGCATCCTTTCTTGCACTTGAAGTAAACAAGTGAATCTTGGACCAAAACTTGAAACAAGTGATGATGATGGTATTTTAGGTTATGGACAGTTGGTACATCATAAACCTAAGGTGTTTGGAGGTTTACAATGATCAAAACAGGCCTGAGCAGTGATTTGGCAGATTTTGTGTGTGAAGTCAAACTTTGCTTGGTTGAAAGTTGACTTTTGAGAAAATGAAGTTTTTGACTGGTTTAAAGTCTTGAACACCTCCCACACATCATTTGTGGATTGTGTGGATGGTTTGTGATGATTTTGAGTGGGTGAAAATGGTTTTGGAAGGCTAAATGCACAAGGCATATTTTTTGGTAGTTTTGGAGTGGTTTTCTTCACATGTAAGAAAATGAAAAGAAAGATGAGAGCTATGGTTTACTCTTGGGTTTTAGAGTGCTCTGGTGTGTGTTTCAACATAGAGGAAACCTCAATTTATAGGCAAGGAAAGGTTTGGGGCAGATTGGTACTTTGGCATTTTTGGAGGGAGTTTTGAAAATGCAATCGTGTTCAAGATTTGTTGCAGCTGCAAGTCCAAGTTGTTGTCTCAAGATGATGCACAAATCAAGTGGCATGAATGACAAGGAAGTTACTGAAGTGTGGCTAGGGAGTAGGAGAACTGCAGCTGCAAGTTGCTTCCATAAAGTTTCTCTTTCTTGCTTGATTTCTTTGATTAAAATAATGCAACTTGCCTTCAACTTGCAAGGCTCACCAAATCCATTCATTTTCTGCATTTCTTCTCATCACAATCTCTAATTAACAGATAGAAACATGATTCAATGGCTGAGAATGGTTCAAGTGAGTTTGTGAAAAAATGGAAATGATGAACTCAAGTGTTGAAACCTTAACTTGCTGAATTCATAACTCTCAACTCATAAGGGCTATGGTGGAGTTCTACTACATTTTGGAAAGCCCTAATGTAGCTCTATAACTTTCATTCTTTCATGATCTTCAGATTGCAAATGGAACTAGGTCAAAATCCACTCAAAGTTGCTAAAACATGCCTAAAAGGCCAGTAACTTAGAATTTTTCTAAGTTATTTTTCCCTCTTGTTATGATATTGGCTATAACTACAAATCTACTCATTTTCTCCTCATGGACCACTGTGAAACTTTTTTTAGGACTTGTCAAGACCTTTCCAATGAGCTTTGAACCAAATCAATTGGATGTGTGGTTAGGGAGTTATGGTCTTGCCCCTTTCAAAACCCTAATTTCCCGATTTTTCGATTACTCCTCAATCCTTGATCCAATGCTCATAAAACTTCATGGATAGGTGTAATATGTTACTAGGAACATTTTTTATTCATACTTTGAGGTCAAATTCCTTATGATTGAAGAGTTGACTTTTCGGTTAACCGAACGATCGATCGATGACTACCGAGTCGACTGTTGATGCTCCGGGTCTTTTGAGGCCTTGAAAATTCTTGAGTGGACTTTAATAAGGCATATGAACTTCAAGGACCATGATCCCACCATTGGAGCACCATTTAAATCAAAAGTCAAACTATAGTTGACTTTTCCTGATCGAAAACCCTAATCGGGTTTCCTCAACTGCACTATTCTTGATCCTTTGATGTCAACCTCAAATTGGATTCATAATTGATCCAATGGAGTATACTTGATGTTGTGGAGACTTATTTCATGGAGAATCAATCCAATACGTTGACTGATTAACCATCGAAACCTCGATTCTCGGCTGTACGGAACCCTAATTCACCTGTATCTTAACAAAGACAAACTTAAAGTAGGTTAAGGTTAGGTAATCAAATGAATATGATCTTAAAATGATGATGAAGATATAAGGGGTCAAAATTTGGGGTGCAACAGATATCCTTCCACAGGTTGATAAGCAAGGTAGTCATATAAGACGCTCCCTTTTATTGCTTTCTAGGTAACATGTTGGATATCATACTCAGTCAGCAGCATTTTCCACTAGGCAATTCGTCCAGAGACCAGCAGTTTTTTTGAATATGAACTTTATCAAATCCATCTTAGATATGAACAAAGCAGTATGGCAAATCATGTATTGTCTCAGGCATCGAGCAACCCAAGTCAGAGCACAACAAGTTTCCTCCAATAGTGAGTATCTGGTCTGACAATCATTGAACTTCTTGCTCAGATAGTAAATTGCATGTTATTTTCTTCCAGTGTCATCATACTGACCTAATACACATCCCATTGATTCATCGAGAATAATGAGATACATGATTAAAGGCCTACTAGGAACCGGAGGTACTAAGATCGGTGGTTCTTGCAAATATTTTTTTTATTTTGTCAAAAGCTTCTTGACAATTATTATTCGATTCAACCAATTGATTTTTTCTTAGTAATTTGAAAATTGGTTCACAGGTAGCCGTCATATGAGAAATGAATCTGGAAATGTAATTAAGTCGGCCCAGAAAGCCACAAACTTCTTTTTCTGTTTTGGGAGGCAGCATGTTCTAAATTGTCTAAACCTTGTCAAGATCAACTTCGATGCCCTTGTGATTTATAATAAAACCCAACAGTTTGCCAGACCGAACTCCAAAGGTGCAATTTGTCGGATTCAACCGTAGTCTAAACTTTCAGAGTTTGTCAAACAACTTCTTCAGATGGTCTAGATGATCATCTTCAGTTTTGGATTTGGAAATCATATCGTCTACGTAAACCTCAAACTCTTTATGGATCATATCATGAAAGATAGTTGTCATGGAACGTTGGTATGTTGCCCCTGCGTTCTTAAGATCAAAGGACATGACTTTGTAGCAATATGTGCCCCAAGGCGTGATGAAAGTAATCTTCTCCATATCGGCTGGGGAAATCTTGATTTGATTATATCCTAAGAAACCGTCCATGAACGAAAAGACAGAGAACTGCATTGTGTTGTCTACCAAAACATCAATATGAGGCAGAGGAAAATCATCTTTCGGGCTCGCCTTATTGAGATCTCTATAGTCCACACACATTCGTACCTTCCCATCTTTCTTCGGAACCGGGATGATGTTGGCAATCCATTCAAGATACTCGGAAGTCGCTAGGAACCTAGCATCAATCTGCTTCTTTACCTCTTCTCTGATTTTAAGTTCCATATCGAGTCTGCTTCTTCTGAGCTTCTGCTTGACAGGAGGACAATCAAGCTTGAGTGGCAAGTGATGTTTGTCGCTACGCGAAAAATGACACAGAGTCGCCACCGGATTTTATTTATCCCAAGGAGGGAAAGGGAAATAGCGATAAAACCTTTGGGAAAAGAGCGTGGTCATCGCAACCAAGTCTTAGGGTTCGGGAGTCGGTTATGCGAGGGGAAGGTATTAGCACCCCCTCGCATCCATCGTACTCGATGGGAACCTCCTAGGTTGTTTGGCGTGAATGGGTGTTTTATTCTAAAAGTTTGCTTGTTTAAAGAAAGAGGGGTTGGTGTTTATTAGAGTGCTCGCCAAGGATTGGGGCCCTTGTGCCTACGTATATTTACTTGTATGAAGTGAAGAATCAGAGCATTCGTAGTTCATGGGACTACGGTGGAAAACGGGATGTTGGGTGGACGATGCTATCGTGCACATTCTAGCAGTTAGGTGTATTGCAGCTCGCTCTTGGAGTCTTATACGTTACCTGTTTGCGGTAGAACGGACGTAACATGTCCTTGGGTTAAAGGGTATGAATGATTAAAGATGGGAAAGAAAGAAAATTGTGCTCGCTAGGATCATCGCAACCCTATGCCTACGTATTCTCAACATGTGTGAGAAATCAGAGCAGCCGTAGTTCGGCCACTTAAGAAATAATTGTGTATTGGTTGATTTTATACCTTGAAAAAGGGTTTTCGGATTGACGCCCTAAGGCAAAAGAAGTTTGATGAGTTGATATTGTTTTTTAGGTTTTTTAGGGAAGAATTTATTCTTGACTAGGATTATACAAAAGACTTTGGATAGAGATGAATGTCTCGAACAACCAAGTCGAGCGCCTTGTATTCAAAACATTCGGAACGAGTGTAGGAGGATTCCATTCTCATTCCTTCTCCACCACTTTAAAGTTTGTGGTGCATAATTCTAATCATTTGTTTTACTGTGTTTTGGATTTTTATGAGAAAAAGATCACTTGATGTTGGATCAAGGTTGATTGTTTGTAAAGATGTATTTGAAGTGATACGGACAAGGTCAATGGCGGTGCACAAGACAACCGACTTACAAGGTTGAAAATGGCTCGATAAAATCGAGAGTTTGTTTTTGAAAATGGTTTTTTGGGAATCAAAAGTCACCAAGGACAATAGCAATATTCACAATAAAATCATACAAACATATGGGGTTAGTCGGCTAAAAAAAATCGAGACATGCAAAAAAAGTGAGAAAACAGTGGTGTAACACGGGTGGCCGTGTTGTGTGACACGGCCCGTGTCATAAGGTACATGCAATATGAGTTTTGAGGCTTGACAGAGGTGTGACACGGGTGGCCGTGTTGTGTGACACGGCCCGTGTCATGAGGTCTGGGCAAAAAATGATTTGTTGAGGCTAAACAGCGGTGTGACACGGGTGGCCGTGTTGTGTGACACGGGTGGCCGTGTTTTGTGGGTGGCCGTGTTGTGTGACACGACCCGTGTCAGAGGTCCGTGGCATTTTGTGGTAAGAAATCTCAAACAGAAGCACAACATGGGTGGCCGTGTTGTGTGACACGGCCCGTGTCAGGGGTCCTGGGCGTTTTGTGTCATGAAAATGCAAACAGATGTGCAACACGGCCGCCCGTGTCGTGTGACACGGGTGGCCGTGTTATGTGACACGGCCCGTGTCAGGCTACCAGAGTGAAAAAAAACCTAACTTTTTCCTTTGTTCTCTTTCGTTTTTATGTTTCTTGAAAATGGTTTCTTGGTCCCTATTAGGACCTTACATGATATATACAGTACAACAACACACAAGAGAATAAATGAAATGAATATAAAAGCAAAAAGTAAAGGGAGAAAGGTTTGAAGAAATGGATACCAAGAGCTTTCTATCCTTCTTGCAAGTACCCTAATGACCTTTGTTGGATGTGCTCTCCACTCTTCACTCTATACAGTGAAGATTCTCCTTCTCAATGGTCCTCTTATGCTTCTATATCACTCTCTTTTTCTGGTTTTTCTTCCTTTCTATTTTTCTGTTTTTTTAGGGTTTCTATTGCTCTCTCCATTTTTTGGTTTGCAATGTGTGTTTGTATGTGTAATGTGTAGAGTCCTCTTTGTTTACAGCCCCCTCCTTCTTATCCCAGCACCTAGGGTTTTCTCTTCTTCCCACATATCAGATTTTTTCATGGAGGGGTGTCTCTTACCACCTTTTCTCATGCCACTCTCTTTCTTTCCATTTCCATGTATATGGCTATGCTGCATTTTTCTTTACTACTTTCTCATGCTGTCTTTTTCTACAGCCCTCTACATTGCCCTCAATCCTTTCACCTCTTTGTTGGCTTATGCTTGGACTACTCTCTTGGTCAATATTAACCTTTGGACAAAATTTTGAAATTCTGATTTTTAGATGCATTGTCACATGATATTCCCTTGGTCTTGTGACATGTATATTTTGTGACATGAGGCAACTTGTTACTTCTTGCATGGGGCTGTTTTAGATTACCTTCATATTGCCCATGAATAAAAATGCATAATCTTGATCTTGAAACATTCCAATGTTGAGTTAGCTCTTAAATATTTTCTTTGGATGTTTGAGAGCATAATGTTGGACATGTAAACTTGTTGGGCATGAAGGGTACCATAGCATGAAATTGATTAGAAGCTTGAATGAAGATTAGAAATAGATCAATTTCTAAACATTACTTAAAGTTGTAAATTTTGTAACAAATGACATTCTTGCAATGTCATGAAATTTCTCTTTGTAATATTCTTGCCTCCAATCTTGAATTCATGATGGGTTTCCCTAACACCATTAAACTTGAAATGGATGAAGTCTTGAATTATGGAATTGTGATCTTGACTCATGCTTTGCAAATTTGAACTCCACTTGATTAAGAATTTGAAACAAAGTTGGATGAAGCAATCTTGAATTAGGCCTTGCATTTCATGTTCATTAAGAATTATTTATCTTGAATATCCCAATATTTTCAAGTAACTTCTTGAAGTAATCTACATGAGTAGACTTTCCAACTTAGATCAAACCTTAGGTGATGAACCTTTTCTTCCATGCATTCTATGATGGGAAATTTATCTCATTTAAAAATGGAAAATAACGAACCGATCCAATCCGTACCTTTTGAACCCACATAATCGATATGCAATAGAACGATGTATGATATGGTGAATGTAGGGTATAAAGGCTAAAGGTGAAAATGAGGGTGTGACAATGTTCAATGATGTTGGTCTCCAACCCAGGCATATCTTAATAAGACCAGGCGAAAATATCAACATACTCTTTCAATAACTTGACCAACTCGGAGTGTACATGCTTAGCGAGGGATGTGTCGCATTGCTGCGAAGAGAGGCTAGCAATGACAGAAGAGTCGCCATCATTCTTTATTTATCCCAAAAGAGGGAAAGGAAATTATCAGAGAAAACCTAACGAAAACGGGAAAAGACAGGTCATCGCAACCATGTCTCGGGTTCGGGATTCGGTTACGCAACAGGAAGGTATTAGCACCCTTCACGTCCGTCGTACTCGACGGGATCCACGTTTTTTTGTCTATCTAAAAGGGTGTTTACTATCTAGGCTACGGCTCAAGGACAAAATAAAAGAAAAGAGACTCGATAGAGCATCACCGCTCTATGCCTACATATTCCCTAGTGCAATGGGAAAGTCAGAGTCAACGTAGTTCGGCTAACTATGGGTGAAAGTGGGGAAGGTTGCTCACCAAGACATCTCCGTCTTGTGCCTACGTATTCTCATCTGGTATGAGAAATCAGAGCAAGCGTAGTTCGGGCTAACAAGAACACCGGTTGGTTCAAAATGTTTTAGGCCCGAGTAGGGTTAAAACTTAGTTCTAGCAGTTAGGTGTATGCAGCTCGACCATTGGAGACTTAGGCGTTACCGGTTTGCGGTAGAACCAAGAGTTAACAAAGCTCTCCTTGTGAAAAAGGTTTTCCAAATTAAGATCCCGAAGGATAAAAAGTTTGAAGTTTGTTTTTGTGTTTTTTAGAGAAGAAGTGCATTGATTATTGTTTGTAATTCATGTTGTACTAAAGACTATGACCTAGGAGCGAATGCGTCGCGTATCGCTCAAAGGGTGTACACTAAACACTCTAAGAAATTGAGGAGAAGCCCCCCAATCACCATTTCCCAAGTACTTAAGGCTCGTAACGCACAACAATCCTTAACCTTTATTAAGTTTTTTGAAGATGTTTGAAGATGAGAAAAGAAAGACACTCTAAAGGGAGACTAAGACTCAACCTAGTGTTCTCATACAAAGTGTACCTATGATTAGGATGAAAGAGAATACTACCTAATGTTATCATGCATGGGTTCAAGCATAAGGTCTATCATAATCTCAAGAGATTAGAGATCCTAAGGGAACATGGCAAAGAAGAAAGAAGAATAAGAAGGAAGCATGAAATAAGAAAGATGCAAGTATGCAAACATGTAATGCACAATTAGGATGAAAGTTGTCGCTACCGCGAAAATAAGGTGCCGGAAAAACAGAAGATTCGCCACCTTTTGTTATTTATCCCTCAGAACGGGAAAGGAAACGATCGGAAAAACCTGACGAATAGGTATAAGACAAGGTCATCGCAACCATTGTCTGGGTTCGAGAGTCGGTTACGCAAGGGGAAGGTATTAGCACCCCTCACGTCCATCGTACTCGATGGGATCCACGCTTTTTGTGTTTATTTGACGGGTTGGTTTTATCTATCTACCTATCAAGGCTGGTCTGAAAAGAAAAGAAAATGACTCGGCAAAGCATCGCGCTTTATGCCTACGTATTCTCATCAGAGAATGAGAAATCAGAGTTAACGTAGTTCGACTAACTACGAGTTATGGGGAAGGTGGCTCGCCAATACATCAGTATTGTGCCTACGTACTCTCAACAGGCTTGAGAGATCAGAGCTTATGTAGTTTGGGATACTACGGATTACGGGAATTCAGATTCATCTGTTTTTCGAGTAGGGTTAACAAACAGTTCCAGCAGTTTGGCGTACGCAGGTCGACCCTTGGAGACTTAGGCGTTACCGTTTGTGGTAGAACTGGGAGTTAACGACACTCTTTTCTTCAGAAAAGCTTCCTTTGAATTACGGGCCCACGGGGCAAAAAGGTTTGAAGTTTGTTTTCTGTCTTTTACGAAAGAACTGTTTTTTATGGTTGTTTGCAACCAATATCGCACTAGAGACTATGACCTGAGAGTGAATGTGTCGCATGTCACCCAAAGGGTACCATACTAAACATCCAGACTGTTGAAAAGAAACTCTCCAACAATCCTTTCTCAGATAGCTTAAGGCTCGTAACGTACGACGTCAGTTAACCTTTATTACTGTATCTTAATTTGTTTTGAGATGAGAAGAGAGAACGAACAGTTTCTACTAAGGGGAGACTATCAAGTCCTAATGTTGTCATGCCAAGGATTCATCATATAGTTGAGGCTTGAAACAGGGAACTCCTAGAAGTTATCATGCATAGGTTTCAACCTAAAGTTCTAATCATCACTTCCTTATCAAAGGAAGTGAGATTCCTAGGGGATCATGTCAATGATAAACAACAACAGATAAAACATCAGCTTAAACAGTAAGCAGTTAACGACTGTAAAATGCATGCAATGCAAGTGAGGGAGGAAATGTGTGTGGGACATCAGCCTCCACAAGCTCATCTCAACCTCAAGCCAGATATGATTAACTGCAATCATACAGAAGAAAGACATGCTATCAAGCAAAATATGAGTGACTGCAACCATACAGAGGAAATAACATGCTATCAAGCAAACACAACAGACCACATAGGCAAGGGAGCTGGGCTCTACCGAATACCCGCAAGCAAAGCCATATAGTAAAAATACAAGCAGAGAGAGCAACTCAACCTCTAGTGCAATCATGCTCCTAGCTTACATTAGTCTAGATATGGACTTATTCTAATGCATCAAGAAAATCAAACAAGTCACTGCAATACAGTTGCACAGAAAGAAAACAGATAGGAAAGAAAACAGATCAACAGCTTCCACAACTTCACAGCAAAGCTCCTCTGACAGCAGCTTAGTCCTCAGTCTTCAACTGTTCTTCAAGACCATCCTCTTCAATGGCAATTGTCAACTTGCTTCTTCAAGCTTTCAGTACATCCAACATGAGTACCAACTTATCCGTCTTCTTCAAGCCTCAGCTCCAAAGTAGACTCCACCTTCAGGCTTCAATCCCAATTGCAAGTATCAACTTGTTCCTTCAGGCACTCAATGCATTAAGCACACAAGTATCAACTTGTTCTCCAACTTCAAGCTTCAGCTTCTTCATTTGGTCCCAACTGGATTCCCTTCACAAGTGTCAACTTGTTCTTACTGGTCTTCAAGCTTCAGCTTCAATGGCAGTCTTCAATAGCAAGTGTCAACTTCTAGCCTCTTCAATCTTCTAACAAGGAAATCCATCCTCTAGCAAGGGATAAAGATTCATCTAACAAGAGCAAGGTTTGGATGATTGACAGCAGAGTGAAGACCAAAGGTCACCACTAAGCACTCCATCATCATAGAAAGGGACCCTCAAAGGTTCTACCCACTTATGAAGAGCCACACATCCTACCAAAGGAGGGATGAGGCCTTTACAATGGGACCTTACATCATAGGGAAGAATGGAAGTGGTCAACACCTTCCATGTTTATGAAAGAAGAGAATCTATCTAGAAGCTCTGCCTGCAAACCCTAATCTTAACACCTAATCAACACTACACCACAAGAAGGGAAGTCTTCACATCCAAGCTTCTTCAAGCATTCCATGGTAGCCCATGCTTGTCTTCAACATCATCCAAGAGCAAGAGAGGCAAAACCCTAATCTAAGGGGACTAGAGAAATCAATCTAGTTGAGTTAGCAAGTTAGGATCACCTGAAACCTAGTACTAAAGTTATTCCTAACTAAAATACTAAAACCAATTGTAAAATCCTACAAAAATGACTATGGGACCCTAATTCAATCATGAATCTACCATACAAAATCCAGAGGTTGAATCATCCACCAAGTCCTAGAAATAAAACCTAAATCACAAGGTACTAAGCATAAACCCTAAAAAATAGAGCACCTAAAGTTCAACTTAAAACTACCACCTAACTTCATCACAAAAATGTGAGAAAAATCTAAGGGGAACATGCATATCTATTCTATCTACACACAAAAAATCAAGTCAAGAATCTTCACCAAATGCTCAAACAAAATTCATCCAAACAAGGTATCAACCATGGCCATTTTAATATCAATTAATATTCAAAAAATGCAAATAAAATCACAAATGCATGAATTCCTAATATTTTTTATCTACAAAATTCTAGATTCAATCATGAATCATGGGAAAAAAGTTTGGAATTAATTGATTTAATTTCCTATTTTTTATGAATTAATCTCTAAGTCACATGAAATGATGAAAATAAAGAAAATAAAAGGAAATTAATAAAAAGCGCGTGGCAAATAGCAAGTATTAACAGTTTAATTCTTGGGTTGGGTCAGAAAGGGGGTGTAGATAACAAGGACTTCATAGGCCCAGGCGCTTGGATCCACTTGCATTTTCTTCAGCAATTAAAATGAAAGAAAAACACACACAAGCCAGGATTCGAACTCGTGCTCATTCAGTCCATTCAAAGAGTAATTAAAACGGTGAGTTTTGGGGGAGGGGTACGTGGCACAACACACGCACTTAGATCAATGGACCAAGTCAATTCTTTAGCCTGAATGGAGGGTGAGGATTTTGTCTTCGCCAATTTGAACCTGAAACCTGCGCGCGAACCAGCCATCGCCGGTGGCTTTTCCGGCCACCCCTGCAGAACCCTAACTTCCTCTACAACCAACCATTTGCCACGATTCCTGAATGGATCTTGACCAGAATCTTCCCAGAAATTCAACCATACCAATTATTCATCCTCAAAACGTATGAATCATGAAATATCAATCTCAACCAAAAATGGCATCTGACCTAAATCATCTCTAATCAAGCAATTAAACATCCTAAATCCAACTACTCACCATCAGGATCCTAACCACATATGAATTTCTATCTATCACTGCCTAAATCATGCATAATCAAGAAATTCACCAACCTGTGTTCAAGCTTGTAACAGAAGTGGTTCTTGCACGATTCAGACTCCACAACAATCCAGATTCACTCCAAATTTCCCTCTAAAGCTAATGCACACCTCAAATTGGCTTGGTTCTGCCTTGAACTCAAAATTTGATCTCAACTTGCATTCATGAAACTTTGATCTCCCTCTCTGCAACCAACTTCAATTCCTTCCAAAAATATGGCTGAGTTCACTCAATGACTTATATAGAAGTGATTGGGATTGTCTAGAAACTTCTAGATTCATCCAAATGAGATTTTGGATTTTCAAAATCTCTTCAAAATCTCATCCATGGCCATCACCATTCTAACTCCCTCTTGGCATGGCTATGTGTGTAATCAAGTTCTCATGAGATTTTGAATGAGTTTGATAAGTTATCTTCCTTGTTTGCAAGCCAAAGGTATGAATTGGATATGTTGCTTCATCATGAAGAAATGAAATGGAATGTTATGCAAATGATCCCAAATCAAAATTCTAACATTGCCATTGCTCCTAAAATCATTTTTCCAATCAATTTGACCTATAATTTTGTTTCATTTGGTCACAAAATGAATTTTTTGAATTTTTTGCCATTAAATCCTTTTAATTCTTTCTTTTTTCAAAATTTCTTGAACCAAGTCTCTCCTTGAGCCATTTCAATGCCTCCTTGATGCATAGTGAAGGTTAAAACACCATTTTGAGAAACTTTCTAGTTGAACAAAATTTCATTTGAGACCTCTAAGTTGGTGAAAATGGCCTATGATCACAAATGACCTATAATCACCAAATGTCCAAAATACCCTTGACTTGTCCAAGCCATAAGTTGGGTTCTATAAATCCTATCAAGGACTTCTAGTACTCTATAGAAAGCTAAGATAATAAGGAACAACATTCATGTTGACCAAGAGTTCATAGGAATCATCCTTCTAGGGAAAACGTTTCATGCAAGTTGGGTAACTTTCAAGCTCCAAATTCACATTCCTCAGATGACTTGTAACTTGTCAAAGCCATAACTTGAGCTCTATAAATACTATCAAGGACTTCTAGTACTCAAATTAAATCTAGGATCATTCTCTACAACAATCATGTTGGGGGTAAGATGAGATGACAATCACATCTTGAGCTAAACCTCCTTGAAGATAGGGGTCAAACTAGGGGATTTTACACTGTCAAGCCTTAGAAACCCTAGCCTGAAACTTCTCAAACTCTTCAATCATGATGAGTTAACCTTGGAATCATCCTTATAACATCTTAATGTACCAATCCATGATTACATGGTTCTTGGATTATGTCTCAACCTTGTTCAAATCATCAGTTGACTTAGGGTTAACCCAGTCAAACCCTAGTTGCACCACTCATGGCTGAGCCTTCTTAATCTTCCACAATGACCTGTCTAGGCCTCAAAGTGATCTTCAACACTTCTCATAAGCTCTCTCAAGACCTCAAGTCTAACTTCATGGCTTCAGAATCATCTGATGACTTCCCACAGCTCTCAAGTTAGGAGACACACCCTCTTGGCTTCAATCACACTCTCCGAGGATCTTTTAACTTCTCTGACAAGGATATCAACCCTTGAACACCTGAATAGGCCTCCCAGCTAGCTTCAAAGTCTTGTGTAGCCCTTGATTGGTAATCATACCTCTTGATCTCCTGCATACATGTTAATGAAATGCAAATGATAATGCTAATGTGCATGAAATGAAACACAAGCTAGGTAAAGAAAAGTTGGACAAATTTTGGGGTGCAACAGCTGCCCCTATTCGAACGGCTTGGACCTGACTGGGTGAGAAGCGAACGGCTCTCAACTAATCAAGGTAAAAGACGGTTGAATACCAACAAACCCGGAAATTTTCCAACTGCACAAGTACACGGTACTCTGATGGGTACAAATCTTCGGAAACTGCAATAATAGTTGCACGACAACTAGCTGGAGAACCGGTGAAAGGTCTAATCTCAAATCTCCGTCAGGATGATCATTTGATTTTGCTGTAGATCTTCGTCCTCAAGTCATTAAGGGGTCGCGGGCCATTCGGCAACCGACAATACATAGCTGATATTGCCGTCAGGCATTCTGCGGCACTGCTGCAGAAGACTTCCTCGGGACTCATCAGGTCATTAGGAACTTTTTAACAATCAAGTTAATCATACCGTCGGGCATTCAAAGGAATTTTCGGGCTTCAGTCGGACTTCGTCAGTAAGTCGGGAATAGAATCTTCGGTCAATCATGAACCCATAAGGATATACCATCCTTTGCCGTTAGGCACCCTGCATCAGCTAGGCTAGCTACTTTGACCTCGTGGTTAGACTTCATCAGTAAGTCAGGGGTTTTGGCACCGCTGCCGGACTTCAATCATCAAGTCTTCAAGGGAAATCTCAACTTCTCTGTTCAAACCTGCTAGGGATGACACATCTCCGCTGGGGATTCTGGAGAACTATCAAGTAACTCTGCTTCGGGGCTTCAGAAATCATTCTGGATGAATCAACTCTGCTGAGGACTTCAAGAATCATCTTGGAAAAATAAATCCATTGGGAACTTCAAGAATCATCTTGAACCAATAACTCTGTTGGGGAATTCAAGAATCATCTTGGGCAAATGACTTTGCTGGGATTTCAGGAATCATCCTGAGCAAACACCCTGTCGGGGAACACCTGCAAAACAAGAACGGTAACGACCTAGCTCATGCTTCATATGCATATGTTTGATAATGGCGCAATGCTCCGCACAGTGGAAATGCTACGCGTATTTAGGGAGAATGTTATGCAATCATGCAAAATGCTACGACCCCATCAGCAAAATAAATGTTGAAGGGAAGATCCTCCTGTCAAGGAGGAAGAACCACTCTGGTGGGGGGAGGAATCATCCTGCCGAGGAGAGGAAGTAACACCAATCTCAATTGGATTCCGCCTGGGGAACTAACTTCAGTCGAATGCTGCAGGGGAGCAAAGTTCACCGAGAACTTGGACTCGCTCAACCGGGTAATCAAACCACAAACTGTTGAGGAAGCGATATCAATCCCAGAAATAAACTGCACGGCATTCACAACAAAACTTTCCTGGAGATAACGACTCCGATGGGGAAAACCAGCATCAGCTATTCAACACTCTACCGGGGAAAACCAATCATGGCCTGAACGCTTCCAAGGACTCGGCTCTCTTGGGGATTTGCCAGCTCGGCTGGGGAAGAAGGAATCATCTTGCTTGCTGGGGAGAGTACGACTCTGTGGGGAATTTCAATTTTCCAGGAGACTTCAGTCTTGAAATATCGAGTGCTGCATACTTGCGGATAGTCTTTCACGAGAACTGCACTTTAATCCAGTGTTGGGGAATGAACGCACACTTCAGTGTATGACTCAGCTGGGGAGATGATGATCCTTCAGGATACATCTGATTGGGGAGAGACTCTTCTCTACCTGGGGAGACATATCAATTCTTACGATCTCATGTTCAGACTCTATGGGGAGAGGATGCTGAACTTTGCTGGAGGAGACTCATGTTCAGTAAGCAAAACAAAACAAGTAAATGCTAAACAAGCAAACAGAATTGCTGAATAGTATACATTTTATTGATAACGAACCCCTGAACGGGCAAATTTTTTTTACAACAGATGCAAGCTCCTGGAATGAGGAAGCTGCGCAAATATAAAAACATAAATATACATCAGTATATACAAATGTCGGCAATGAGGCGTAGACGAACACCATGAGTTGATCCCTCTATGGCCCACTCGACTTCGATACTTCTCTGACGCTTTAGCTTCAGAAGAGATTGACTCAGATAAACGGCCCTCAGGTCATCCAAAACACTAAACAATGAAAGTCCACCCGCGGAACGCAGTCATTTGCTTTTTCAAATCCCTAACTTTTGCCTGAATCGCCCTTTCAGGTTTTCGATTCACCGGGATACCCTTTTTTGCCAAAGTCTCCCTTCCAGGTTTTCGACTCTGCGGGTGTACATTCTTTTCTTTATATCCCTAATTTTTGCCCGAACCTTTTTTCCTTTTTTATGGTTCGCCGGGATGCCCCATTTTTGCCTGGATATTCTTTTTCTTTCCAGCGGGTCATTCTTTAAGCAAAGTATTTTTTAACTGCGTCCGCGTTCACCGGGGATGCAAAATCTTCGCCATCCATCGTGGATAACAACAAGGCTCATCCCGAGAAGACCTTGCTGACGACGTACGAACCTTCGTAATTGGGAGTCCACTTGCCCCGGTGATCGGAGTGTGGAGGAAGAATCTTCTTCAGGACGAGATCACCCGTCTGAAAGCTTCTAGGAAGCACCTTCTTATCATAAGCTTTCTTCATTCGGCTTTGGTATAAACAACCATATGCAGTCGATGCTAATCTCTTCTCTTCCATCAGGCTGAGTTGGTTTAATCGGTTCTTAATCCATTCTGCCTCATCGAGTTTCACGTCAACCAAAACTCGTAAAGAAGGAATCTCAACTTCTAACGGTAGGACAACTTCCATACCGTACACCAGTGAGAAAGGAGTTGCCCCGGTTGATGTACGTACTGTTGTACGATAACCGTGTAATGCAAATGGCAACATCTCGTGTCAGTCTTTATAGGTCACAACCATCTTCTGTACAATCTTCTTGATGTTCTTATTGGCCGCTTCAACGGCGACATTCATCTTCGGCCGGTAAGGAGATGAGTTGTGGTGTTCAATCTTGAAACTCTGGCACAGCTCCTTCATCATCTTGTTATTCAGATTCGAACCATTATCAGTAATGATCCGTTCGGGAACTCCGTATCGACAGATGATGTCCCTCTTTAGGAAGTTAGCCACCACCTTCTTGGTCACATTAGCATATGAGGCTGCCTCCACCCACTTGGTGAAGTAGTCGATAGCTACTAGAATGAAGCGATGACCGTTAGATGCAGTGGGCTCGATCTTGCCTATCATGTCGATACCCCACATGGAGAACGACCACGGGGAGGACATGACATTCAACGGGCACGATGGCACATGGATCTTATCAGCATAAATCTGGCATTTATGACATCTTTTCGCGAATTTAAAGCAATCCGACTCCATCGTCAGCCAGTAATATCCTGCTCTCAGGATCTTTCTTGTCATAGCATGCCCGCTGGCGTGCGTACCAAATGTGCCTTCATGGACTTCTTCCATGAGCATACTCGCTTCTTTCTCATCTACACATCTGAGTAGTACGAGATCATGATTTCTTTTATACAAAACTCCATCAGGATTGAGATAAAAATTTCCAGACAGCCTCCTCAGAGTCTTCTTATCCTGGGTTGACGCTCCCGCAGGATACTCCTTAGTCATAAGGAAGGTATGGATGTCATGGAACCATGGCTTGCCGTCGGAGGCTTCCTCGATCGCAAAGACGAATGTCGGTCTATCAAGACGAGAAAGGAAAATTCTTGGAGCTTCATTCCAGAAATTGACTTTATACATCGAAGCCAACGTGGCTAAGGCATCAGCCATCTGATTTTCTGCTCTGGGCACATGAGGGAGTTCCACTCGATCAAAGAACGGAAGCAGCCTTCTGGCATAGTTCATGTACGGCACCAAATTCGATTGACGAGTCTCCCACTCCCCTTTAATCTGGTTAATCACAAGTGTCGATTCACCATATACATCTAGGTTCTTGATTCTCAAATCAATTGCTTCTTTTAGACCCATGATGCATGCTTTGTACTCCGCTTCGTTATTGGTGACCGGAAACGTCAGTCTAGCGGTGAACGAGATGTGGGATCCGTGGGGAGTCGTGATGATCGCCCCAATGCCACTTCCATAAGAATTAACCGCCCCGTCAAATATCAATTTCCATTGGGATTTCCTGTCTGGCCCCTCGTCGGGCAACGGTTCATCACAATCTTTCACCTTGAGAAACATGATATCCTCCTCAGGGAATTCGAATTTCATCGGCTGGTAATCTTTGATTGGCTGTTCGGCAAGGTACTCAGACAATACGCTTCCCTTGATGGCCTTCTGGGAAACGTACTGAATGTCATATTCCGTCAACACCATTTGCCATCAAGCAATCCTGCCCGAAAGCGCTTGCTTCTCGAAGACGTACTTGATCGGATCCATCTTCGAAATTAGCATGGTGGTGTGATTGAGCATGTACTGTCGTAAACGTTTGGCAGCCCAGGCTAGTGCACAACACGTCTTCTCCAGCATCGAGTAACGAGATTCACATTCTGTGAACTTTTTACTCAAATAGTAAATGGCATGCTCCTTTCTGCCCGTCTCGTCGTGCTGACCGAGAACACACCCCATACTATTCTCAAGAACTGTCAAGTACATGATTAAGGGTCTTCCGGCCACTAGGGGTATCAAGATCGGAGGTTCCTGCAGATACTATTTTATCTTATCAAATGCCTTCTGGCAATCCTCGTTCCAGATAATCGCCTGATTTTTCTTTAGTAGTTTGAACATCGGTTCACACGCGGCCGTGAGCTGAGAGATAAACCTTGCAATGTAGTTTATTCTGCCCAAGAAACCACAAACTTCTTTTTCTATTTTTGGCGCTGGCATTTCTTGTATTGCTTTTATCTTCGCAGGATCAACCTCGACGCCTCTGTCACTCACGATAAACCCCAGTAGTTTTCCAGACCGTACTCCGAAAGTACACTTGTTAGGATTCAGCCTCAACCTGAACTTCCTAAGCCCCTCAAAAAGCTTCATCAAATTGACCTGATGTCCTTCCTCCATTTGGGACTTCGCAATCATGTCATCAACATAGACTTCAATCTCATGATGAATCATGTCATGAAACAAAGTGACCATTGCTCTTTGGTAAGTGGCCCCCGCGTTCTTCAGACCGAAGGGCATTACCTTGTAGCAAAATGTTCCCCAAGGTGTAATAAACGTAGTTTTCTCCATGTCCTCCGGCGCCATCTTGATCTGATTGTAGCCGGAAAAGCCATCCATGAACGAAAATACGGAAAACTGAGCTGTATTGTCGTCCAACACATCGATATGAGGGAGCGGGAAATCATCTTTAGGGCTCGCCCTATTCAAATCCCGATAATCGACGCAAATTCGCACCTTACCGTCCTTCTTCGGTACAAGCACTATGTTGGCGACCCACGGAGGGTAAGTAGTGACCGCTAAGAAGCCAGCATCAAGCTGTTTCTGCACTTCTTCTTTGATCTTAACGGCCATATCTGGTCGCGTCCTCCTAAGCTTCTTCTTAACGGGAGGAAAATCTTCTCGCAGCGGCAAGTGATGGAGCACAATGTCAGTATCAAGTCCGGGCATATCTTCGTATGACCAAGCGAAGATGTCACTATACTCTCTCAGCATCTCGACCAATCTCTGCTTGATATCACTCTGCAGTGCAGCCCCTATCCTGACGTTCCTGACAAGTTCTTCAGAACCTAGATTCACAATCTCAATCTCTTCCTCGTGAGGCAGAATAACTTTCTCTTCTTGTCTCAACAAGCGGGCCAACTCTTCGGGAAGGTCTTCGTCTTCATCAATCTCTTCTTCGGCTTGATAGATCGAGCAATCAAAGTCGAAGTGAGTCATAGAAGGTCCAGAGTCGATGTCATCTGCTATGTGGATCCTGCAATAACAAGGGTTAAGCTTAAGACAAGGATATGCAGGTTAGCACAAACCCCATTGCCATTTTATTGTTTTTCAAAACAAATATAAAACAGGAATAACAGGGATCACAACATTTGAATGCAAATAAAAACGCCTTTTGATTTATTGGTAAAATGCATGTACATAATCAAACAAGGCCCTGAAAATAAAACCACTATGCCCCGAGCAGGACATAGGGTTGTACAACAATTGGAGAAAGTAAATCATTACTCTTTGCCTGTCACTTGGATGGTATGCCTGATGGACCAGTTGTTGAGGCTCTCGCCTGGTTTGCTTGGTTGGATCCAAGAGTCTAGGTCGCAATCGCTGTCTTAGCCGTCTTCAGAAACTGCGTTGGCACTTTCAAATATTACTCCACCGCTGGTAAACTGGATCGGCCCTTTACCTCGCGACGCAATGTGAGAAGAGGAGGCTTCAGTCGCCGGAGAGTATCCTAACCCAAACTTGTCCTGTTTGTTAGGTATTTCTAGAATTCGCCCCCAACCTGGGGTAGATCCGGCCTGAACAACGGCCCGAGCTTCCTTGAAGGAAGAGAGAGTCATCTCTGGTTTCTCAGTGATTACAGGAGCCACGTTCTTGACTTTAACAGCTTCGAACGCCTGACATAGGGTTTCATGGATTTCCCCATCCATCTCAACATATTTGAAGGACGACAAATGGCTCACCATTATATCTTCCTCGCCACAGACAGTTATAATGCTGCCTCCGACAACATACTTGAGCTTCTGGTGCAATGTGGAGGTCACGGCGCCAGCAGAATGGATCCATGGCCGGCCTAAGAGACAGCTGTAGGCAGGCATGATGTCCATGATGTAGAAGACTGCGTCGAAAGTTTCCGGCCCAACTTGGATTGGCAACGTTACCTCTCCAAAGACATGACGCTTGGTTCCATCGAAAGCCTTCACCACCAGATCACTGAGTGTGCAAATCAATCCTCGAGTATCTAACTTCATCAATGCTTTCTTCGGAAGAACATTGAGTGACAACCCCGTGTCCACCAACACATAACATAATCGTTCCCCTATACTCTATCGAGATGTGCAGGGCGTTGTTGTGGTTTCTTCCCTTCAGCGTCAACTCCAGGTCAGTGAACCCTAACCCGTTTCCAGCATTCACGTGGGCTACGACCCCTTCCAACTGGTTGACCGATATTTCATGCGGTACATACGTGGCATTCAAAACCTTTAACAATGTGTTGTGATGTGACTCCGAACACAACAACAAATTCAGGATGGAAATTTTCGAGGGTGTTTGATGGAGGTGATCCACAATCTTGTAATCACTCTTCTTGATCAACCTCATGAACTCTTCAGCGTCCTTTACAAGTAAGTCCTTCTCTACCCCACGAGGGGTTTCCTCAACGACTTTACTCTTTCCCTTATCAGTTTCATCAGCTTTGCCCGCTTTGTCCGCTTTATCCGCCACAATCTCAGGTGGAGCAAATACTCTTCCGCTGCGCGTGATTCCGCCAATTCCCACTAGGTTATCCACACACTGCCCTGAGGGTTCCAATTCTAACTTCTTCCATGTTGCACCCTAAAATTTGACCAACTGGTTCCCATATTTGGTTTATGGTTCGACGCATTTCGCATTCGCATTCGCATACCGCATACAGTGCATTTTCTCATTCATATTGATTTTATCGGGATTACAGCCCTGTTTTCACATTTCGGGTATTTTAGACCGGTTCGGATAATCGGAGGTTATTTTTGAGAAGTCACGCGCTTCCCGGGTGTTTTAGCTTACGCGGTTGCTTTTGAGGATTTTGGTGTCTGGACTTACTGTTTGTTTCGATCTGGTCTTGCGCTCTCTTTTATGTTGGTTGTTTGCTTTTATTTGCATTTTTAGGATTTAATAGCCTTTTATAGATTTTAAATAGGTTTTATAGCTTTTTCTAGAATTTAAATAGATGATTCCTAGAGTTTTTTTGAGATAATAGATTTTTTATGGATTTAATTGATTTTTCTAGATAGTTTTTTTGAAATTTAATTAGATATTTCTTATAGGATTTAATAGTTTTTTTGAAATTTAATTAGATAGTTCTTTTTTTTTTTAAATAGATTTTTTATTTCTAGATATTAAGTAGACTTTTAAAAAAAAATATAGTTTTAATAGATTTAGTGGACTCTTTTTCTATTTTTTAATAGGTTTAGGATTTAATAGAGCTAATTGAAGTTTAATGTTTTCTTAGAATTAATTCATAGAAGTTAATTAGGTTCTAATCTTTCTTTAATTAGGATTAATTAGGAGAGTTGATTAGGTTTTTTTTAATTACTTAGCATTTAATTTTCGTTTTAGATTTGACTAGGTTTTAATGGAGTTTTAATGATAATTAGCTCTTAATGGTGATTTTAATTGAGTCTTAAGTGTGTTAATTAGGTTTTAATCAAGTTTTGTCCTTAATGGGCCAGATGGCACATTTTTGGAGGCCCAAGTCCGAGTGCCACTTGGCACTATATAAAGCAGCCACGCGTGGCATTTTCGAGGCCGCCACCTCATTCTCTGCATGCACAACACCTCACCACTCCCTCTCACACGTGTAGCTCGCTCTCTCTCTCCGCAGCCACACTTGGCACTCCCTCTCTGAGTCCCTCTAGCCACGTGTTTGTTTCCCACCTTCCCTCTGCATGCAGCGACGCCACCTCAACCCTCACCGGATGCATGGCCGCCGGCCATGCAACCGCCCCAACCGCTCACCTCCGGCCACCCTAACCTCCTCCGACCACCGCAACAAACTCGCCGGAAATACATTTTTGCCCAAAATTCATCCAGCTCCTCCAATCTTCATCCAAACACCACATTCATCATAATTTTTCCAGAATTGCTTGAATCTTCATCACGTGTTCTTCATCGTTCATCATCCAGAACCTTCATCATAACCGTAAGATTTTCCAGATCTTGATGTGTTCCTCAAGATCCGTCATCATCTTCATAGATCCGTTCAAGATTCATGACAAACAACATGAATCGTCATCCTACTCATCATGTTTCTCAGATCTGGATGCATTCATCATCTTCACGTTCTTCAACATAACTTCATAGAAATCTTCATCTTCATCTGAAGTTCAGTAAAATTCTTCAGTTTTTCAGATGATCTTCAAAGAAGATGAAGACGTTCATCTCAACCTTCAACAAATCTTCAGATCGCTCAACAACAACAACTTCAAGAATCGTCTACACCTTCAGAAATCATCCGGTAACATCAATCTTCAACGAGTCTCAGCATTCTTCATCTCCTTCAATAAAACTCAGGATCTTCAGCCATCGCGTTCATCTACATCATCCTATCTTCATCCACAAATATAGATTGTCATCAATCTTCGTCCGTTTTTGCAAGTATCATCATCATCGGTCCTTCGTCAAGAACGTTGTTCTTCAGAAATCGACATCAACATCTTCAGAGCGCACCATCATCATTTCCGGATAAATGACTTTGATGAGATGGAGACCGAGAGATAGGGATAGGGTTGAACGAAGTAGAATCAGAGTGAGATAGAAAGGATCGGGAAACGTTTTTGTAAGGTTGTGATGAATTTGTTGAGGGGATTGAACGAGGGTTTGAATCTGAGAGAGGAAGATGAAACGAAGAATCTGAGAGAGAACCTGAGAGTGAGAGCGTCCAAGAACGGCGCATGGGAGGGATGAACAGTGAAGGGAGAGGGAGGATCGTTAGGGTTTGTTTCCTGAATACGTGGCGTTATGGTGGACTGGGCTCAAAGGCCCAGTTGTTGTTTTTGGTACACCCTCCGTTTTTCCCTTTCCCCCCCCCCCCCCCCCCCCCCCCCTCCCGTTGTTGTGATTAATCCTGTTGGGCTGGGCCCATTAGTTTTTGCTCATACACCATCCGTTTCGGTTGTTCACCCCCTCCCCGTTTTTGGGCATTGTTGCTGGGCTCTGGGCCCAGTTTCCTGTTTTTTTTTGTGTGTGCTGAAGCATACCCTGTAATTTCTGCTGCACCCCCTGTCCATTTTGGTTAATTTTCTTGTATGACTTTAATTGTATTTTTTTAGAATAGTTAGATAATTCTAAAATATAATTAGCATTGGATTAGCATGTTAGGATTATAATTAGGATTTAATTGTTTTAGTTTAATATGCTTAGCCTATAATTGTTAGTATATTTTCTCTTAATAGAATTTAAGTAGAATAATTCCTAGAATAGGTTGTAATTTGCGTATTATATTCTTTAGTGAATTTTAGACCATATTTCTCTTAGAGTTCTCTTCTATAGAATAGGAATTTAGCATTTATTCCTTTGTAAAGAATTTAGGAGTTAGATATTTTTAGGGATTTATAGATTTAATTCTTTAGAATATTTTCTAGTAGAATTTAATTGCCGTAGCATTTTATTTCCATTTGGTATTGGATTTCTCTCCTATTTTCTCATTTCTTATCCGATTGCTGTGATTTTATTTCTGGCTAGTCGTGTGACACGATTCAATTGGAGAATGATTTTCGATATCATTTCTCCATCTTGTCTTTGACACGGATATCAATACGCTACCTCTTAGAGTTCGATTTCTCGTATAAGTCGAACCATGACGGTCTAAGCGTTACATTGTTCATGGTCCGAGCGTCATCATCAAAGATCCAGAGAGGAGAAGATTGGAATGGAGCTTGCGCGTACGTCAGGATCCCCGGAGCTGCTTCGTTCATCATCATCGTCGTATTCAAATCTTCAGGCAACCAGCGAGTGTTGTGGGCTACATCATCAGATACAAAGGAAGCGCCAGCTGAGGAGTTTCTTCTTAGGTTCTTGCGTGCGTGTCCAGAGTTCCTTCCCGTTTAGGCGTAGGCCTGCCTCCTCTTTGTTCTCACCTCGTGCGAGCGAGTCCCTGTTTCCCTTCTCTTGCCCCTGTGCAATTGAGATTCATTTTCCCGTCGAACTACGTTAGCTCTAATCTCTCATGACCGACGAGAGTACGTAGGCATAGGATGCCGTATCCTAGCGAGCTCCCTTTTTTCCCTTTTTTCCCTTTTTCCCTTTTCCCTTTTTCCCCGTTTTAGCTGTAGTAGGCTGAACTACAGCTGCTCTGATTTCTCATATCTAATGAGAATATGTAGGCATAGGATGCGATATCCTGGCGAGCACACTAACAACTAACCTATCTGTTATCTCGCTGCTGTGTGATCGAGACTTTCCCGCTGACGACTGACGTTATCCTTTTCTTTTGCCCTTGCGCATTTGAGACCAGACCGTAGTTTAAGTTTCGTAGGTTCCCGTACCTCTCAAAACAACTTAATCTCTCACTCCTGTGTGATCGAGAACACCTTGTCTAGCCGTAGTTAGCCTGAACTACGTAAGCTCTGATCTTCCACTCTGTGTGGAAGTACGTAGGCACAAGACTCGAAGTCTTGGCGAGCCAATTCCCTGTAGTTTCCCGAACTACGATGACTCTGACTTTCTCTCTTGAGAATACGTAGGCATAGAGTGCGACACTCTATCGAGTCAGTTTCTTCCCGTTTAGATTTAGCAGCCGTAGATAGATTGTTTTGCATCCTTTAGACAAACCAAGCAAGCGTGGATCCCGTCGAGTACGACGGACGTGAGGGGTGCTAATACCTTCCCCTTGGACGAAATCCACACTCAGACGAGGTTCTTCTGGTTGACTTCCGGTTCAACCCTTTGGGTTTAGTGGGATGTTGGTTAGTTGGATTGTCGACTCCGGGGACCGATCATTTGGAAGTTAGCTAAGTGAGGCCTCTTCAGGACATGATGATGCCACACCTTCTGGGTATCGTATCATCAGTCTTGAAAGTCTGTGACGCTGATGACCGCATAGGATGCCAAACTTGTGTCAGTTTAGGTCCATACCCGTGAGTGGGAGGGTTTTGCAGGAAACTTGACTTCCAGCCTACCCGTTATTTGGTCTTCTCATCAGAGCGAACATACTCCGTCAGCAGCGCAGCAGTATTCAGAGATTGTATGGGGGTTGTGATCCCGTGTTTGCTGCATATTGTATTGCATTTGCATAAACGTGCTGCATCATATTGCATGTCATACTCCAGCTAGCCAGAGCTCTTATCCAGCCGTTGTTTGATTCTGAAGGTGATTATCCGGTGATTGGCCTGAGCAACTGTTGATTGCTAGAAGACGACCAAGGGGTTGAAGTAGATTTGAGCCGAATCAAGCAGTGAAGTCAGTTGAAGGTTATTGGTAGCTATGTCTGAAAGCAACTTCCAGTCTCCTAACACCTTGGCAGGGTTCACTATGACGACCAACCCTCTGTATGGTTCTACTTCCGAGGCAGAATTTCCGCAAGTGAACAACCTTACTGCAGACCAGTTGGTGCAACCTCCTGTTATGGACCGAGATCGACATGAGCAGTTTGTTGTCCGCAATGAACGACCTCCTCTTATCAACAGTCAGGGTGTTGTTTTCCCTGTGATGAATCCATGAAGAGATATCCCGGTAGCCAGGACGGTAGACCCAAGAGCTCTTGAGTGTGATAGAAGGCTCCGAGTGTTGGAAGAAGGAGTTAAAGCCTTGAAAGTTAAAGATGTTGTTAACCTGAATGCTATAGGCATGTGTTTGGTTCCTGGCCTAGTGTTGCCTTATAAGTTCAAAGCGCCGAGATTCGAGAAGTACATAGGAGATAGCTGTCCGAAGCAACATTTGGTGATGTTCTGCCGAAGAATGACGTCGTTTGTGCAAAATGACAAGTTGATGATCCATTGCTTTCAAGATAGTCTGACTGGGGCATCTTTGCGTTGGTATATGCAGTTAGAGAGTAATCAGATTCGATCATGGGTGGATTTAGCCAGAGCTTTTCTGAAGCAGTATGATTACAACCTAGACGTAGCTCCTCATCGCATGCAGTTGCAAGAATTGTCTCAAGAGAACAGTGAACCCATCAGGAAGTAAGCGCAGAGATGGAGAGAATTTGCTGCCAGGGTACAACCACCGCTTTTAGACCGAGAGCTAACGAGCATGTTTGTAAACTCCCTACAGGATCCGTACTACGAAAGAATGCTTGGACTTCCGTTAAATTTCTCTGACTTGGTAGCGTTGGGGGAACGCCTTGAGCATGCCATCAAAATCGGGAAAATTCAGATTATTTCAAACGGTCAGGCTAGTGAAGCTGAATCTCTTTATGACTATCAGAACGAAGAAGGAGTTGTGATCAATGCAATCATGCCAGATGTTGAGTATCCTCGAGATGAGTTGTTGAAACCTGTTGGTTCTTCATCTTCTTTGAGATCAGTACCTCCTGTGTCTTGTTATGCTGGACAGACAGTTGTGCCTGGGGCACCCTATCAGGAACGTTATGTCACTTCTCATGCAAATCAGCGAACTCGTGGTCGAGGTTATCAGCTCCAGAATCAGAACAGGCCTCGTAACAACTTGGAACAAAGGAATGCTCCTTCCCACCCAGTGCCTATGCCGTATAGCCAGTTGCTACCATCTTTGGTCCAGAGTTCTTTAGTGGAACCGAAAGCTCTTAAGCCTGTTCCAGAGCCTTACCCTCCTGAGTATAATCCCCACGCTCAGTGTGGTTACCATGGCGGATCCCCAGGGCATTCAACTGAAGATTGTAAAGCTTTTCAGGCAAAAGTACAACAGTTGATCGACCAAGACTGCATTTCCTTTCGAGAAGGATTTCTGTTTGTTCATACCAACTTCTCAGCTGTCTAAGCTCGTAGATTCGGAGTTTGTTTTCAAAAAGCCAGTGTTCCAGACAGGCAGACGTCCTCAGCATTGGCAGTCCTCAGACTTTTATATAATTTGCATTTGTAGTTTCTTTTCTGTTAGTTACTACTTGCTGTTAAACATTGTTTGTTTCGAATGGTAATATTGATAAAGTGACTATGCATTTTTCTGAAATTAATCATGTCGCTGTCGCTCATTTATTGCATTGCACTGACACTTGCATTTTATTTACTCCACCTTATCACTGTGATTAGCAAAGATTGGAGGGAGGATGACGAAACTGAATAATCATAACCGATGATCGTATGCGTTCAGATAAAACCTTGTCGATGACGTACAAGGCATTGTTTCAAATCCCCCAAACACTGGAGATATAAGGAGTTAGTCCCTTGTTAACCACTTCGAGCCAGGAAGTAGAAGTTTTTTCGGACTTTTTAACCCTCACGTCTTAACCCGGGGCAGGGTAGTTGTCAATTAGCTTGACCGAGCGTTCAAGTCTTATAGAGGATTGTTGCCATTCGAGGACCAATCGCAGCTTACGCCTCTCAAGAGGTCACATCTCGCCAACCACAATGGTTAAACCTCACCAACCAGGAGTGAGACAGTTACAATCCTTTCGGAGCAATCAAGACAACCAGTGTTACACGACTTTGTTCCAAAAGAAAAAGAAAGAATAAGAAAGCCCGCTAAGTAAAAAGAAATGAAAATAGCTAGAAAGCTAATACTTAGGCAAAAATCAGGGCATCCCGCTGGACTTCAAAAGAAAAAATCGAAAAGAAATCAAAAGGAGTCAGTCCAGGCAAAAAATTAGGGAATCAAAAGAATGAAAAAGAAAGGATATCAACAGAAAAAATCCCCAGTGAAGTCGCCAAAGTCGCGTGGATACAAACACCGAAAATGAAAAGGAGTAACTGTTACTCCGAAAACTTTGTGAGTTTCCTTAACTATGGTCCTTACCATTCAACATACCTTTCGAAGAGGCGAGCGCTCGAGCCAAGTTAACTGAACTTTAGGATCGGAGATCATCACGTAGAAGGGGTGGGCACAAATCATGATTTGAGCCAAATATCCTTTGTTTCACGAACCGTGAACCCGACCATGATACAACCCTTAAAAGACCTAATTGAGGTAGGGTTTATTCTGAAAGCGCATTACGATAAGGTTGAGTAACCTGACTTCTTCTTGATTTGCTAATCATATCCTTGTCACATCAGCACTACGTTTGAACCCTGGTTCATTCGTCACTCACAATCATGACACGTAAATGAGTGACAGCATAAAAATTTTCAAAATCTGCATGAACACTGCATTAAAATTACCATTCGGGATTAAACAATTTTACTTGCAGGTTAGTAGTTGACATGGAGGAAATTCCAACAAGGAATAATCGAATAGGACTGAATAATTCAGCAGTCTGGATCAAAATGGTGTATGTTGTGAAACCCTGTGAATCCGGGGCATTGACTTCTAGTGAACTCAGAATCGGTTAGTCTGTCTGAGGACAAGTCCCGAAGCATCAGTTGATTATGGGGCAGTTTATTTGAGAAGCAGTTGATCAGAAATGAATCTTCTCGAGAGCCAATCAGGGGCAATTATACAGAATGTTGTGATTTAAGGGCAGATCCTTCCAGTATGTGATCAGATCAGGTTGAGTCGCTTGTACGCTCATTCAGGGGCAAGTCACCTCCGAGATAGTGAGACCAACCGGGTTGACAATTAATCCTTTTGACGTACAGATACCGGGGCAAATAATCTCGGGGTCGTCTCGTAGCAAGCTGTTCAGAGTGATATTCCCAAGAGTGGGATTGGGGCAAGTTGAGTTGTACTGGGGCGAGTTATTCAAGCAAGTCTGTTTATCCCCAGCCAGAGTTGAGTATCGGGGAATCGTGTCGCTACCCCCATCAAAAAAAAAAAACCGTAACCTTCCAGAAAAGGCCTTACCGTCGTTGGATCGTTATCCTACAGTTTAAACCTGTTACGCATCAGAACTTTGTAACCAGTCGTTTCCAAAGTCCAGTTCTCGCCTGGCAAACCGGTAACCAGTTCTCGTTTGGTCCACGTTTCCGTAACTACCAGTTCTCGCCTGGTACATGGTATATTTCAACCAGTGGTCGTCTGGTCAACCTTTCCGTAAACATCAGTTCTCATCTGGTGTGTGTTATTGTTACCAGTTCTCGTCTGGTCACTGTTTCTTTAACCTATTTGTTGTATCAGTTCTCATCTGGTGCATGTCAGCTTTCAACCAGTTCTCGTCTGGTCATCCTTTCCTTAATCTATTGATTCGATCAGCCCCGTCTGATGTTCAAACTAAATCAGTTCCCGTCTGATAACCTAATCTATTTTGCTATCAGTTCTCGTCTGGTAATCTACCCTTGAATGCTAGTTCTCGTCTAGTATGTTCCCTATCTTCCGTTTTGTAAATAACCCATTCTTATCCTTAAACCAGAAAAAGCCTAAAAATATCTGACATAGTAATTCCCGTGACTCTCATGTTGTCATGTTCCCCGATACAAATCTCGATTGATATCAGCTCCCCGATTAATGTTTGAATTCCCTGTGGATGTTGTTAAATCAGGATTACTTCTCTTCAACAGATGGAAGTCACGTATTATCCCCGGGAGAGTTGAGATTGCCTTTTATCCCGCATCCGAGAAGGGTCAGGAGTATCCTCAGCAGAAAGATTGATGTCTGTGACAGAAGGGGCATTCCCTAACAGTGAGCCGTTTACAATCAACCCCAATTCGGTCAATCCCTACAGAGTCCAGGTTACCAGTGGTTTAGAAAGAATATCGTCGTGCAGGGTCGTCCTTCCCTTTTCCAGCATTTATTTTGCTGAGAGGATTCTGTGATAACTGGTTACCCTCCGTGGAGTTGACTTTGCTTCCGGCATTTATCTTGCCAAGTGGTTTCAGACCTGGTGTTCTCTGGCAGCTTGCATTTACATTTGCATTTGCATATACCGTCTATCCAGAACGTATAGCATATCCATGCCGTATGGGGCCTAACATCTATCAAAACATGTGCATATTATTTCCATGTCGTGTGGAACATTGCATCATTTTCCAACATACGCATGTCGAAACATAGACCAGGTTGGTTACCTCCTGGCTTTCGAGTATGTTCCCCTGCAGAGTTGTTTGGTTAAGCTTCTCTTCACCCACAGCGGAGTGATTCCTTCATATTTGGTTGTTGCGTCGACACTGGAAAAAAGGAAGAAAAATTGGCATATATCAAACTTCTGAAGCTGCCGCCTGTGTCGAAAATGGGTGCCTGGTAGTCGATTCAGAATTTCCCCCAGGAGAGTTTTCCTCAGGTTCGCCGTGAACTGTGAGATGAAAAGATTCAATCCCATAACAGATGGGAGTCAAGGTGTTTGCTTTCTGAAGCATTATTCCGAAGATTCATTACCTGTGGCGTCACACAGGTGATTGACGAAAAAAGAAAATTTATCAGATAATTGACCAGTTATTGTCGTAACAACCAGACTTCAGTTCATTGGAAGCTATTTCTCGGGCAGTTTTGCAGTTTATTTCTGCGGTTGGCAAATTTCAGGGTTCTTTTGTATTCAACCGTCTTCTACCTTTGAATGTTTGAAAGTCGTTCGCTCTTCAACCATTCAGGTCCAAGCCGCTTGAATAGGGGCAGCTGTTGCACCCTAAAATTTGACCAACCGGTTCCCATATTTGGTTTATGGTTCGACGCATTTCGCATTCGCATACGCGCATACAATGCATTTTCTCATTCATATTGATTTTATCGGGATTACAGCCCTGTTTTCACATTTCGGGTATTTTAGACCGGTTCGGATAATCGGAGGTTATTTTTGAGAAGTCACGCGCTTCCCGGGTGTTTTAGCTTACGCGGTTGCTTTTGAGGATTTTGGTGTCTGGGCTTACTGTTTGTTTCGATCTGGTCTTGCGCTCTCTTTTATGTTGGTTGTTTGCTTTTATTTACATTTTTAGGATTTAATAGCCTTTTATAGATTTTAAATAGGTTTTATAGCTTTTTCTAGAATTTAAATAGATGATTCCTAGAGTTTTTTTTTGAGATAATAGATTTTTTATAGATTTAATTGATTTTTCTAGATAGTTTTTTTGAAATTTAATTAGATATTTCTTATAGGATTTAATAGTTTTTTTGAAATTTAATCAGATAGTTCTTTTTTTTTAAATAGATTTTTTATTTCTAGATATTAAGTAGACTTTTTAAAAAAATATATAGTTTTAATAGATTTAGTGAACTCTTTTTCTATTTTTTAATAGGTTTAGGATTTAATAGAGCTAATTGAAGTTTAATGTTTTCTTAGAATTAATTCATAGAAGTTAATTAGGTTTTAATCTTTCTTTAATTAGGATTAATTAGGAGAGTTGATTAGGGTTTTTTTAATTACTTAGCATTTAATTTTCGTTTTAGAGTTGACTGGGTTTTAATGGAGTTTTAATGATCATTAGCTCTTAATGGTGATTTTAATTGAGTCTTAAGTGTGTTAATTAGGTTTTAATCAAGTTTTGTCCTTAATGGGCCAGATGGCACATTTTTGGAGGCCCAAGTTCGAGTGCCACTTGGCACTATATAAAGCAGCCACGCGTGGCATTTTCGAGGCCGCCACCTCATTCTCTGCATGCACAACACCTCACCACTCCCTCTCACACGTGTAGCTCGCTCTCTCTCTCCGCAGCCACACTTGGCACTCCCTCTCTGATTCCCTCTAGCCACGTGTTTGTTTCCCACCTTCCCTCTGCATGCAGCGACGCCACCTCAGCCCTCACCGGATGCATGGCCGCCGGCCATGCAACCGCCCCAACCGCTCACCTCCGGCCACCCTAACCTCCTCCGACCACCACAACAAACTCGCCGAAAATACATATTTGCCCAGAATTCATCCAGCTCCTCCAATCTTCATCCAAACACCACATTCATCATAATTTTTCCAGAATTGCTTGAATCTTCATCATGTGTTCTTCATCGTTCATCATCCAGAACCTTCATCATAACCGTAAGATTTTCCAGATCTTGATGTGTTCCTTAAGATCATCATCTTCATAGATCCGTTCAAGATTCATGACAAACAGCATGAATCGTCATCCTACTCGTCAGGTTTCTCAGATCTGGATGCGTTCATCATCTTCACGTTCTTCAACATAACTTCATAGAAATCTTCATCTTCATCTGAAGTTCAGCAAAGTTCTTCAGTTTTTCAGTTGATCTTCAAAGAAGATGAAGACGTTCATCTCAACCTTCAACAAATCTCCAGATCGCTCAACAACAACAACTTCAAGAATCGTCTACACCTTCAGAATTCATCCGGTAACATCAATCTTCAACGAGTCTCAGCATTCTTCATCTCCTTCAATAAAACTCAGGATCTTCAGCCATCGCGTTCATCTACATCATCCTATCTTCATCCACAAACATAGATCGTCATCAATCTTCGTCCATTTTTGCAAGTATCATCATCATCGGTCCTTCGTCAAGAACGTTGTTCTTCAGAAATCGACATCAACATCTTCAGAGCGCACCATCATCATTTCCGGATAAATGACTTTGATGAGATGGAGACCGAGAGATAGGGATAGGGTTGAACGAAGTAGAATCAGAGTGAGATAGAAAGGATCTGGAAACATTTTTGTGAGGTTGTGATGAATTTGTTGAGGGGATTGAACGAGGGTTTGAATCTGAGAGAGGAAGATGAAACGAAGAATCTGAGAGAGAAGCTGAGAGTGAGAGCGTCCAAGAACGGCGCATGGGAGGGATGAACAGTGAAGGGAGAGGGAGGATCGTTAGGGTTTGTTTCCTGAATACGTGGCGTTATGGTGGACTGGGCTCAAAGGCCCAGTTGTTGTTTTTGGTACACCCTCAGTTTTTTCCTTTTCCCCCCGTTGTTGTGATTAATCCTGTTGGGCTGGGCCCATTAGTTTTTGCTCATACACCCTCCATTTCGGTTGTTCACCCCCTCCCCGTTATTGGGCAATGTTGCTGGGCTCTGGGCCCAGTTTCCTGTTTTTTTTTTTGTGCTGAAGCATCCCCTGTAATTTCTGTTGCACCCCCCTGTCCATTTTGGTTAATTTTCTTGTATGACTTTAATTGTATTTTTTTAGAATAGTTAGATAATTCTAGAATATAATTAGCATTGGATTAGCATGTTAGGATTATAATTAGGATTTAATTGTTTTAGTTTAATATGCTTAGCCTATAATTGTTAGTATATTTTCTCTTAATAGAATTTAAGTAGAATAATTCCTAGAATAGGTTGTAATTTGCGTATTATATTCTTTAGTGAATTTTAGACCATATTTCTCTTAGAGTTCTCTTCTATAGAATAGGAATTTAGCATTTATTCCTTTGTAAAGAATTTAGGAGTTAGATATTTTTAGGGATTTATAGATTTAATTCTTTAGAATATTTTCTAGTAGAATTTAATTGCCGTAGCATTTTATTTCCATTTGGTATTGGATTTCTCTCCTATTTTCTCATTTCTTATCCGATTGCTGTGATTTTATTTCTGGCTGGCCGTGTGACACGATTCAATTGGAGAATGATTTTCGATATCATTTCTCCATCTTGTCTTTGACACGGATATCAATACGCTACCTCTTAGAGTTCGATTTCTCGTATAAGTCGAACCATGATGGTCTAAGCGTTACATTGTTCATGGTTTGAGCGTCATCATCAAAGATCCAGAGAAGAGAAGATTGGAATGCAGCTTGCGCGTACGTCAGGATCCCCGGAGCTGCTTCGTTCATCATCATCGTCGTATTCAAATCTTCAGGCAACCAGCGAGTGTTGTGGGCTGCATCATCAGATACAAAGGAAGCGCCAGCTGAGGAGTTTCTTCTTAGGTTCTTGCGTGCGTGTCCCGAGTTCCTTCCTGTTTAGGCGTAGGCCTGCCTCCTCTTTGTTCTCGCCCCGTGTGAGCGAATCCCTGTTTCCCTTCTCTTGCCCCCGTGCAATTGAGATTCGTTTTCCCGTCGAACTACGTTAGCTCTGATCTCTCATGCCCGACGAGAGTACGTAGGCATAGGATGCCGTATCCTAGCGAGCTCCCTTTTTTCCCTTTTTTCTCTTTTCCCTTTTTCCCCGTTTTAGCTGTAGTAGGCTGAACTACAGCTGCTCTGATTTCTCATATCTAATGAGAATATGTAGGCATAGGATGCGATATCCTGGCGAGCACACTAACAACTAACCTATCTGTTCTCTCACTGCTGTGCGATCGAGACTTTCCCGCTGACGACTGACGTTATCCTTTTCTTTTGCCCTTGCGCATTTGAGACCAGACCGTAGTTTAAGTTCCGTAGGTTCCCGTACCTCTCAAAACAACTTAATCTCTCACTCCTGTGTGATCGAGAACACCTTGTCTAGCCGTAGTTAGCCTGAACTACGTAAGCTCTGATCTTCCACTCTGTGTGGAAGTACGTAGGCACAAGACGCGAAGTCTTGGCGAGCCAATTCCCTGTAGTTTCCCGAACTACGATGACTCTGACTTTCTCTCTTGAGAATACGTAGGCATAGAGTGCGACGCTCTATCGAGTCAGTTTCTTCCCGTTTAGATTTAGCAGCCGTAGATAGATTGTTTTGCATCCTTTAGACAAACCAAGCAAGCGTGGATCCCGTCGAGTACGATGGACGTGAGGGGTGCTAATACCTTCCCCTTGCGTAACCGACTCCCGAATCCAGGATTTGGTTGCGATGACCATTCCTTTCCCATCTTTGCGGTAGGTTTACTTCGAGCGTTTCCTTTCCCTTTGTTGGGATAAATAACGCACGGTGGCGACTCTTCTGTTCAGCCGGCGCCGATTTTCGCAGTAGCGACATTCCAGTTGCAGTAGACGTCTGCCCCCTAATGCCACGGGACAACATTGGTGCTTTCAAAAGGGATCGGCCCAGCCTTGGTGATGGTAATTGTGGGAGGCCTGGGTGCAGAAATGGTGATCGTCCGGCAAGGGATGGTGATGGTGGCAACCTCATCATCTTGTTTCAGCATTACCTCTCCAGATCCACATTCGGCCCTTAGGCTAAACTGCAAGATTCCTTCGGTCATCAGACTCTGAATCCCCTCTATCAACTTTTCACATCTATCAGGACGAGTCGCACAGCCCATACACAGTTCTCCACAGCCTGGAAAGAATCCTCTCTTCATCAGCTTGGCTTTAGCGAAGCTAAGCGGTGTCTTCAGATCCCTGACGTCAGTCAACACATCCAAATTCTCGTCTTCAATAATGACATTCACCCCACCTCCCCTATGATTCGACATAGGGTTCTTCGTGACATTTGGCACATTATTTGAGAAATTGATGACCTTAGCATCCACCATATCTTGCACCTTGTGCTTGAAGGCTTCGCAGTTTTCTATCGTGTGGCCGGGTGCCCCTGAGTGAAACTCACAAGTTGCATTCGCATCGTAACCTGGCGGAGGTGCCCCTGTCAAGGGAGCCAATGATCTCTTCTGGATTAGTTGTAACTGAAGCAGAGTCTGTAACAGCTGAGCATAAGACATAGGCGGAGTTTCAAGGTGACGACTTGATAGAGGTGCCATGTTCTGATACTTTCTGTACCCTTGCTGATTCGGCTGCTGCTGTGGCTGGGGTTGTTGGACTGCAGGGATGGTTATGCTAGCCACCTGCTGGCGAGGGCCTTTACCCTTCCTTCGAGTGTTAGACACGGCGCTCGTCTCTCCTTCGCGCCTTTTGTTACCATACGGTTTCTTTCCTCCTCCAGCTGAGGATAGATCACCTTGAATTTTCCCCAGTTTGATCCCATTTTCAACGTGCTCGCCGGTGATGATGAGATCTGAGAAACTTCCAGACATACCGCTGACCAATTTCTCGTAATAAACCCCTGGGAGGGTGGCTACAAACATTTCAACAAGCTCCCGTTCAACCATCGACGGTTGAACTCTAGCTGCCAATTCACGCCACCGCTGGGCGTATTCCTTGAACCCTTCGTTGTTCCTCTGTGACAAGTTTTACAGTTGAACTCGGTTCGGAGCCAAGTCACTGTTATACTGGTAATGGTGCACGAATGCCTTAGCAAGTTCCTTCCACGTGCGTACACTGGTAGGTTCCAAACTCATGTACCATTCCAAGGATGGCCCGGACAAGCTATCCTGAAAGAAGTGCATCAGTAACTTCTCGTCTTCAGAGTGAGCGGACATTTTCCGGTAGTATGACCTCAGGTGGACGCGAGGGCAGGTGGTACCCTTGTACTTTTCAAAGTCGGGTACCTTGAATTTAGGAGGCACCTTGAAGTCAACAATCAATCCTAATTTGGACATGTCGACACCCATAGTGTTAAGGTTCTCGAAATTCCTCATCTTGTCCTCGAGTGCCTTAAACCTCAGACGTGCTTCAGCAGTCAGTTCTCCTTCCGCACCCTTCTGGGAGAACAAATCTTCTTGACGGTCTTCTAACCATGGCTGAGGCCCGTACAGATTCCCGACACCCGTGTTGCCGTTGCCCAGTCCAACATTGACATTAGCTTCAAAATTTCCATTGCCGACGCCATCCGTATTACCATTGAGCCCCAAGTTAGCAATCACATTGACGTTACCACTACCGTTCCCCCTGGTCACGGGGATGCCATTCTGAGGAGTTTCAACAGGTGGAGGGGTTGGAACATTCCCACCATGGAGTACACCATTGCTGTCGACCCTTGAGATCAGAGGCTGGACCAATGTTTTGAGCTGGTCTTGGCCGTTGGCAACCACTTGCATGAGCTCCATGAAGTGGTCCATCCTCTCTCGGAGCTCCTGAACATCAGTCTGCACTTGTTCCATTGCTCTGGCTTGATTTGCTCTGGTCGGATAACGGTGGATTAGTCTTTGATCAATCCTGGAACAACCTGAAACAACCTGTATACACAAAAGGGTTAGAAAAAACGACAAAGTGCCCGTTATGCGGATGCTTCATGCAAATGCAAACGTGTGTCTGTGCGTTAGGGAGATTTCCCTCTGATCCTAGTGTCTGAGTGCCAGTGCTGATAATAAGAAGTCCGAGTCCAGTCACGGAAATAACATCTCATATATAAAAAGAAAGCCCATCAAGGCGGTACACAATAACATGACCTCAACCAACAAGCCTGGTGATGGTCAGTATACAACAACGATCAAAACAAAAGGATTTCAAATATAGTCAAGTACGGCCACGGGCTCGAAACTCTTCTAACAGATCCCTTGTTTCTGGATGATCAGGCCGAGTGAGCAACCCTTCGACGAGTAACTCCCTCTGCATAATAGTGTATTGAAGACCTTCAACTGAGTCTTCCCATGCTCCTTCGCCGAAACAATCTTCTAACTTCCGCTTCTTGGACTCAAACGTCAGTTTGCGCTCCTTCAGGTTAGCAAGAGCCTTGTTGAGCAGGTCTTCGGCGGCATATCTGCGAGCGGTTTCTTCATCAAACCTCTTCTCACTAGCCTTCACCTGGGCTTTCAATTTGGAGATTTGCTGCTTCAGTTTATCCTCCCGTTCCTTGCCGTTGGCTAGGGTGGCCTTCCAATGTTGATTAAACTTGGATATTCTCCGGTACGCTTCATCCAAGTGCTGCTTCTTAGTGGCCAGTACGTCATTGACGGCTTTGAAGTCCCAACCCAAACGCTCGTGCTCAGCTATCTGCTTAGTCAAATCTGTCCCTAACTGGTTCACCAGCTCTGTTTGCCTCTTGAAGGAATGGACGACTTCGCTTCTCTCGCTTCTGAGTTGAGCCAATTCTTTCTCCAGATCTTCATTCGCCTTCTTCAGCTCATCTCTCTTAGCTAACACCTGATTATGCTGCTGAATAGGCATGGTGGTAGGCTCTTCAATCACTGGAGGGCTTTCTGGCTGGGCAGGTGGAAACGACATCCCTATAATATTTGCTCTGGCTCTGATCCAGGTCACATACAGAGCGTAGGCTTGGCTATTACTTTTTCCTAGCAACGGTTTTCCCCGCTTACTGATACCATTCCAAGCGTGCTGAAGCTTAGATAACATATCCCCCTCTAGAAGACCAGTGAGGTACAGAGATTCCTGCACCTCTTCATCCTTCGGCGGAGCTCTCAGAGCATAAGCAAACTGTCGGACCAGCAGAGATGGATTATAGTTGATACAGCCCTTCCTGCCTATCAAAGGCACATTCGGAAACCCACTGCAACTGAAGATAATCTCAGTACCCAACCTATCTCTATCAAACCAGGAAATATCCTCCGCTGACAGACTCATCAAGCGCTCAGACCACTCAGCTGTGGCTGCAGATGAAGCAAAGGAACCCTTCTTGGGTAGGCGACTATCAAACCATCTATAGAGCAGGGGTAGGCAACACGAGACATTCTTACCCCTTCTGTTCTCGTTTTTGTAATGGACGGAATGGTAGACATCTCCTATCAAGGTAGGGACTGGATTCCCTGCTGCAAAGATGTGAAAGGCGTCGAAGTCTACAAAGTCTGGCATATTGGGGAACAAAATGATGCCATATATGTACAAAGCAAGGATGGCGTTGAACACGACCCAACATCTGTCTTCGGCACACTGCTGGGCCTTTCCTACTAAGAACTGCAAGGAGAAACCGGGAACCCTGTTCCAACTAGACAAGACCAACTCAGAGGCATCCAGATGACGTGAAAGGGCTAGGCTAACCAGATTAGGCGCAGCATCCATGTGAACAAAGGGCATCTGACTCTTGATAGGCACACCTAACAAATCAGCATACTCCTCTAGTGTGGGTACGAGAATAAAGTCCTGGAAAGTAAAGCATCTCAAAGGAGGATCGTAGAACTGCAACAAGGCGTGCAACCCATTCAACTCAAACACAGAGGGTTTATGAACCAAGCTGAGCAGTTTCCCATAAGACTTTCTAAATTCACCTCTCACGGAATCATCTGCCAAAGCAATCAAACTAGACAGCTGAACAACATCAGGAGTGGGGAGCTTGTAGGCCACGGTCTTCCTCAAAGAACCCATAATAGCACAATAGAAGGCAAGAAAACTGAACCGGGGGAAACGGTACCTGCAACACAGACACACGTTAATGAAATGCAAATGAAGTATGCAAAACAATGTAAAATGCAATCATGCAGCAGGAGATCAAGACGGTTGTGTTGTTAAAGAGATGAAGGTGAAGATTCTGTATTAACAAAACCACAATACTGCTCTGTCAAGAACAACCACTATCTCTGATAAGAAGTAACCCCTGATACCAGACCATAACTCTGCTCTGTCAAGAACAAATACACCTCTGATGATGAGAACCTCTGATACGGGACCATAAATCTGCTCTATCAAAAACAAATACACATATGATGATGAGAAGCTCCGATTCACTATCAAGAAAACCAGGCAGTCTGAAGGTTAAGGTTTCCTGCAACAAACCCAACCCTGCTCGCAGGTATGGACCTAAACTGACACAAGTTCGGCATCCTATGCGGTCATCAGCGTCACAGACATTCAAAAGGGGTGATACGATACCCAGAAGGTGTGGCATCACCGTCTCCTGAAACAGCCTCACTCAGCTGAATTCCAAATGATCGGTCCCCAGAGTCGACAATCCTCCAAACCAACAACCCCTCAGGCCCAAAGGGCCGGAAAAGAAGTCAACCGGGAGAACCTCGTATGAGCGTGGATTTCATGAGACACTAGTGCCTGCAAAGCAAGCACGCGCCCATTAATTTCCACAACTAATGCTAGGTACACTCAAGCCTGGGTCTGGCTTCTCACTCATCAGAATACCCCTCCCACAACAGCACAAATAATCATATCATACTGAAAATAAAATGCGGGAAATAAAATGCGATAAGCAAACACAACCCAACAAGTAATCATACAAGCGCTAGGATTGACTCTTGCAGGGGACGTTGGATCCCCAAACTGACTCGCATAAGGGACGTTGGGTCCCCAGGAAACTATCAAGTCCCCAGCAGAGTCGCCAGCTGCTGGGGATGACCTAGACAGCTAGGAAGAGAATCCAAGACAAGACTCGCTTAGAGAACCATCAACGTCCCCAGCAGAGTCGCCAGCTGTCGCTACCGCGAAAATAAGGTGCCGGCAAAATAGAAGAGTCGCCACCTTTCGTTATTTATCCCTCAGAACGGGAAAGGAAACGATCAGAAAAACCTGACGAAGAGGTATAAGACAAGGCCATCGCAACCATTGTCTGGGTTCGGGAGTCGGTTACGCAAGGGGAAGGTATTAGCACCCCTCACGTCCATCGTACTCGATGGGATCCACGCTTGTTGTGTTTATCTGATGGGTTGGTTTTATCTATCTACCTATCAAGGCTGGTCTGAAAAGAAAAGAAAATGACTCGGCAAAGCATCGCGCTTTATGCCTACGTATTCTCATCAGAGAATGAGAAATCATAGTCAACGTAGTTCGACTAACTACGGGTTATGGGGAAGGTGGCTCGCCAATACATCAGTATTGTGCCTACGTACTTTCAACAGGCTTGAGAGATCAGAGCTTACGTAGTTCGGGATACTACAGATTACGGGAATTCAAATTCATCTGTTTTTCGAGTAGGGTTAACAAACAGTTCCAGCAGTTTGGCGTATGCAGCTCGACCCTTGGAGACTTAGGCGTTACCGTTTGCGGTAGAACTGGGAGTTAACGACACTCTTTTCTTCAGAAAAGCTTCCTTTGAATTACGGGCCCACGAGGCAAAAAAGTTTGAAGTTTATTTTCTGTCTTTTACGAAAGAACTATTTTTTATGGTTGTTTGCAACCAATATCGCACTAGAGACTATGACCTTAGAGTGAATGTGTCGCATGTCACCCAAAGGGTACCATACTAAACATCCAGACTATTGAAAAGAAACTCTCCAACAATCCTTTCTCAGATAGCTTAAGGCTCGTAACGTACGACGTCAGTTAACCTTTATTACTGTATCTTAATTTGTTTTGAGATGAGAAGAGAGAACGAACAGGTTCTACTAAGGGGAGACTATCAAGTCCTAATGTTGTCATGCCAAGGATTCATCCTATAGTTGAGGCTTGAAACAGGGAACTCGTAGAAGTTATCATGCATAGGTTTCAACCTAAAGTTCTAATCATCACTTCCTTATCAAAGGAAGTGAGATTCCTAGGGGATCATGTCAATGATAAACATCAACAGATAAAGCATCAGCTTAAACAGTAAACAGTTAACGACTGTAAAATGCATGCAATGCAAGTGAGGGAGGAAATATGTGTGGGACATCAGCCTCCACAAGCTTATCTCAACCTCAAGCCAGATATGACTAACTGCAATCATACAGAAGAAAAACATGCTATCAAGAAAAATATGAGTGACTGCAACCATACAGAGGAAATAACATGCTATCAAGCAAACACAACAGACCACATAGGCAAGGGAGCTGGGCTCTACCGAATACCCGCAAGTAAAGCCATACAATAAAAATACAAGCAGAGAGAGCAACTCAACCTCTAGTGCAATCATGCTCCTAGCTTACATCAGTCTAGATATGGACTTATTCTAATGCATCAAGAAAATCAAACAAGTCACAGCAATACAGTTGCACAGAAAGAAAACAGACAGGAAAAAAAACAGATCAACAGCTTCCACAACTTCACAGTAAAGCTCCTCTGACAGCAGCTTAGTCCTCAGTATTCAACTGTTCTTCAAGACCATCCTCTTCAATGGCAAGTGTCAACTTGCTTCTTCAAGCTTTCAGTACATCCAACATGAGTACCAACTTATCCCTCTTCTTCAAGCCTCAGCTCCAAAGTAGACTCCACCTTCAGGCATCAATCCCAATTGCAAGTATCAACTTGTTCCTTCAGGCACTCAATGCATTAAGCACACAAGTATCAACTTGTTCTCCAACTTCAAGCTTCAGCTTCTTCATCTGGTCCCAACTGGATTCCCTTCACAAGTGTCAACTTGTTCTTACTGGTCTTCAAGCTTCAGCTTCAATGGCAGTCTTCAATAGCAAGTGCCAACTTCTAGCCTCTTCAATCTTCTAACAAGGAAATCCATCCTCTAGCATGGGAGAAAGATTCATCTAACAAGAGCAAGGTTTGGATGATTGACAGCAGAGTGAAGACCAAAGGTCACCACTAAGCACTCCATCATCATAGAAAGGGACCCTCAAAGGTTCTACCCACTTGTGAAGAGCCACACATCCTACCAAAGGAGGGATGAGACCTTTACAAGGGGACCTTACATCATAGGGAAGAATGGAAGTGTTCAACACCTTCCATGTTTATGAAAGAAGAGAATCTATCTAGAAGCTCTGCCTGCAAACCCTAATCTTAACACCTAATCAACACTACACCACAAGAAGGGAAGTCTTCACATCTAAGCTTCTTCAAGCATTCCATGGTAGCCCAAGCTTGTCTTCAACATCATCCAAGAGCAAGAGAGGCAATACCCTAATCTAAGGTTAGTCTTAACTAAAATACTAAAACCAATTGTAAAATCCTACAAAAATGACTATGGGACCCTAATTCAATCATGAATCTACCATACAAATCCAGAGGTTGAATCATCCACCAAGTCCTAGAAATAAAACCTAAATCACAAGGTACTAAGCACAAACCCTAAAAAATAGAGCACCTAAAGTTCAACTTAAAACTACCACCTAACTTCATCACAAAAATGTGAGAAAAATCTAAGGGGAATATGCGGATCTGTGCTAGCTACACACAAAAAATCAAATCAAGAATCTTCACCAAATGCTCAAACAAAATTCATCTAAACAAGGTATCAACCATGGCCATTTTAATATCAATTAATATTCAAAAAATGCAAATAAAATCACAAATGCATGAATTCCTAATATTTTTTATCTACAAAAGTCTAGATTCAATCATGAATCAGGGGAAAAAAGTTTGGAATTAATTGAGTTAATTTCCTATTTTTTATGAATTAATATCTAAGTCACATGAAATGATGAAAATAAAGAAAATAAAAGGAAATTAATAAAAAGCGTGTGGCAAATAGCAAGTATTAACAGTTTAATTCTTGGGTTGGGTCAGAAAGGGGGTGTAGATAACAAGGACTTCATAGGCCCAGGCGCTTGGATCCACTTGCATTTTCTTCAGCAATTAAAATGAAAGAAAAACACACACAAGCCAGGATTCGAACTCGTGCTCATTCAGTCCATTCAAAGAGTAATTAAAACGGTGAGTTTTGGGGGAGGGGTATGTGGCACAACACACGCGCTTAGATCAATGGACCAAGTCAAGTCTTTAGCCTGAATGGAGGGTGAGGATTTCATCTTCCCCAATTTGAACCTGAAACCTGTGCGCGAACCAGCCATCGCCGGTGGCTTTTCCGGCCACCCCTGCAGAACCCTAACTTCCTCTACAGCCAACCATTTGCCACGATTCCTGAATGGATCTTGACTAGAATCTTCTCAGCAATTCAACCATACCAATTATTCATCCTCAAAACGTATGAATCATGAAATATCAATCTCAACCAAAAATGGCATCTGACCTAAATCATCTCTAATCAAGCAATTAAACATCCTAAATCCAACTACTCACCATCAGGATCCTAACCACATATGAATTTCTATCTATCACTGCCTAAATCATGCATAATCAAGAAATTCACCAACCTGTGTTCAAGCTTGTAACAGAAGTGGTTCTTGCACGATTCAGACTCCACAACAATCCAGATTCACTCCAAATTTCCCTCTGAAGCTAATGCACACCTCAAATTGGCTTGGTTCTGCCTTGAACTCAAAATTCGATCTCAACTTGCATTCCTGAAACTTTGATCTCCCTCTCTGCAACCAGCTTCAATTCCTTCCAAAAAAAATGGCTGAGTTCACTCAATGACTTATATAGAAGTGATTGGGATTGTTTAGAAACTTCTGGATTCATCCAAATGAGATTTTGGATTTTCAAAATCTCTTCAAAATCTCATCCATGGCCATCACCATTCTGACTCCCTCTTGGCATGGCTATGTGTGTAATCAAGTTCTCATGAGATTTTGAATGAGTTTGATAAGTTATCTTCCTTGTTTGTAAGCCAAAGGTATGAATTGGATATGTTGCTTCATCATGAAGAAATGAAATGGAATGTTATGAAAATGATCCCAAATCAAAATTCTAACATTGCCATTGCTCCTAAAATCATTTTTCCAATCAATTTGACCTATAATTTTGTTTCATTTGGTCACAAAATGATTTTTTTGAATTTTTTGCCATTAAATCCTTTTAATTCTTTCTTTTTTCAAAATTTCTTGAACCAAGTCTCTCCTTGAGCCATTTCAATGCCTACTTGATGCCTAGTCAAGGTTAAAACACCATTTTGAGCAACTTTCTAGTTGAACAAAATTTCATTTGAGACCTCTAAGTTGGTGAAAATGGCCTATGATCACAAATGACCTATAATCACCAAATGTCCAAAATACCCTTGACTTGTCCAAGCCATAAGTTGATTTCTATAAATCCTATCAAGGACTTCTAGTACTCTATAGAAATATAAGAGAATAAGGAAAAACATTCATGTTTACCAAGAGTTCATAGGAATCATCCTTCTACGGCAAAGGTTTTATGCAAGTTGGGTAACTTTCAAGCTCCAAATTCACATTCCTCAGATGACTTGTAACTTGTCAAAGCCATAACTTGAGCTCTAAAAATCCTATCAAGGACTTCTAGTACTAAAATTAAAGCTAGGATCATGCTCTACAACAATCATGTTGGGGGTAAGATGAGATGACAATCACATCTTGAGCTAAACCTCCTAGAAGATAGGGGTCAAACTAGGGGATTTTACACTGTCAAGCCTTAGAAACCCTAGCCTGAAACTTCTCAAACTCTTCAATCATGATGAGTTAACCTTGGAATCATCCTTATAACATCTTAATGTGTCAATCCATGATCACATGGTTCTTGGATTATGTCTCAACCTTGTTCAAATCATCAGTTGACTTAGGGTTGACCCAGTCAAACCCTAGCTGCACCACTCATGGCTGAGCCTTCTTAATCTTCCACAATGACCTGTCTAGGCCTCAAAGTGATCTTCAAAACTTCTCATAAGCTCTCTCAAGACCTCAAATCTAACTTCATGGCTTCAGAATCATCTGATGACTTCCCACAACTCTCAAGTTAGGAGACACACCCTCTTGGCTTCAATCACTCACTCTGAGGATCTTTTAACTTCTCTGACAAGGATATCAACCCTTGAACACCTGAATAGGCCTCCCAGCTAGCTTCAATGTCTTGTGTAGCCCTTGATTGGTAATCATACCTCTTGATCTCCTGCATACATGTCAATGAAATGCAAATGATAATGCTAATGTGCATGAAATGAAACACAAGCTAGGTAAAGAAAAGTTGGGCAAATTTTGGGGTGCAACAAAAGTGAGGGAGGACAAAAAAGTGTGGGGCAGTAGCCTCTACAAGCACATCTCAACCTCAAGCATGCATATGAGAGATGTAAAGAAGGAGGGAGAAGGAATGCACACAAAAGAAAGCAAATAAGCACACAAAAATGGGATGAAATGGGAGAAAATGGATCCTACAACCATTTGTCATCAACCAGAAGCCCTAAGGCAAACCAAATGAAAAGAGATTAAGACAAGATTAAATGGGAGAATGGGAGGCAATGTGAGAACAACACTGAACTCACATGGGGAACTCAACCATAAGCATCACCAAAAGTATGCAAACACACATCAAAAGAAATCCTCAAAGAATCACTATTCATGACATGCTTCAAGTTCCTCCAAAGGAGGGACTAAGCCATCTCAAATGGGATCCTAAGGTTATTGGACAAAAGCAAAGTTGAGAGGAGAAGATGCATATAACAAAAAGCACACACATCAAAAGAGAATGCAAGCAAAGGCATGGAAGAAGACCTAAGTCATTCAACACATTCAACATTTGAAGCTCAAATGGAAAGCCTAAAAGGAATGCAAACTTGAACAAGCAATAAACAAATTTATAACCCATAAATGAGTATACAGCAACCTCAACATGTTGAAAATATGAATCAAGAAGAGTTGAGAGCTCAATGGATCCACAAAGTTCATTTTCAAATCAAACTAGGTCAAGTACTTGTGTGAACCTTCCTTAGAAGTACCTTGACTTGCAAGTCACCTCAAAATTAGGAAAAAGGTTCAATAATAACCAAATAAAATCTCAAATGAACATAAAAGAGTTTGTTGGAAACCAGAGGCCAAAAGCACAAGGGCAATGTTACATCAAAGCACCACTAAAAGAAATAGATCCCTAAGGTGTACCACTTTGAAATGGAATAATCGAGGGTCAACCAAAATGCCATCAAAGTCAAACCAAAGTGACTTAAACCAGGGGCAAAATTTTCCTATAAAACTGGTTAACTCATCAAGGATATGAGGAAGAAGTTTCAATCATTGGATCAATGAATTGAATCAAGAACAAAGCAAGAACAAGAAAGGAGCAAGAAATAATTCAATTAAAACACCTCCAAACAATTAATTCTTTTTTAATTGAAAAATAATCCAAAAATGAAAAAAAAACCAAAAATTATTCAACACCTTTAAGTGTCCAGAAACTATTTTTGTAGAATTTTTTAATTATTGGAGGTATTTTAAATGAATTAAAATCAAAACAAAATAAAAAATAAAAAGAAAATAAAAGAATTAAATCAGTGGTGCAAATAGCAAGTTTCAAAGGCAAACAGATTGGGCTCCAATTACAGGGGGGGTGTGGATAGCGTGTTTGGCCCAAGATCCAAACTCAAAGCAACAACATCAAAACGATGCGCTTCTGTAGCGGTAAAAATCATGAGCGTAAGTTATTAATTAACTTAACTCAAAAAAAACAAGAGTCGCCACCGCACTTTTATTTTATCCAAATAAAGGAAAGGAAAAAGAGCGAACAAAACCAAAGAGTTCTAAAATAAGAACACGAGACAGAGATCGGGGTAAGGGGGTTGGTTACGCAATGGGAAGGTGTTAGCACCCAAAACGTCTATAGTACTCTATAGGAGCCCTTTGAAATATTTACGCTTTTTGGTTTGAAAGTGGTTTGTTTGAAAAGAGATTGGGGAGATGAGAAGAGAATATTTTTTTTAGATTTTTGTGTTTGGAGAGACTTATCGTCTCATGCCTACGTACCCATAAAGTGAAATATGGAATCAAAACCCCGTAGTTCGTGGTACAAATGACAAAATTTTGTTGGTTTTGATTGATTTTAGATGTAAAGACAAGTCGTCATTTCAAGGAGAAAACTGCGACTATCCACCCACGAGTATTAAGACAACATTTGCGTCACATAAAGATGGAGGATTTGCTTGGATTATCAACAAGACTATCACTCAACATCAACGTGGAAAATGTCACAGTCTTAATAATATGGGGAATAGGAGATTTACATCTCAACTATAGAAATGAATCATGTCTAAACTTTATGAAAAAGTTTTAAAGTGAAAAAGTGCATAAAGGCACAAAAAGAGTTGATGAGTTTTTGTATTTTTTATGTCTTTTGAAATTGGTCAAAGCATGATTAACATTGATTGACTTTTATTAAGAAAAACAAAGTTTAAAAATCACTTGACGAAAGTCAAGGTTTTATTGCGAAAGCGGTTTTGAAGTTTGAAACCAAGAAGGTTTTGAAAAAGGGAGAAAGTTTTGAAAATTTAAGAAGGGGAGGAGATGAAGTGACTATCCTACAAAACAAAATAAGAGCTAGAGGTAAGAAAGATCTAACCGACTTGTAGCACACTCCAAAGCAAGCAAAAAGAATTCCATCCGATTTAAAGCATAAGCTAATGAGCGAGCCAAATAAAGGCTAAGATCCACAATACTCCAAGCATAGGAATGAGAACCCTAATTCTAAGTCCAAAGGTCCATAAAGTCCAAGGTCTAAGAGTAGTCCAAGAGCATAACCACAAAATTAATAGCACCAAAATTTTTAGATGTTTTATCCTTTATTAATGTTTTGAACAAAGTATGGTCCAAGTGGACAAACGAAAAATGACATAAACATAAACAAAGATATGGTATGAAATGATAAAATGGAAGCATAAAAGTAAAAAATAAGGAGTAAGAAAAGAATATAAACAAAATTAAACAAGGATATTGTTAGTGAATTAGTAGTTAGTGGTTAGAACATATGATCAATGATGATTAATTCTTGCACTTAGACCAAGATTAATGAAAATTCATTAGAGGATTGATAGAATCAAAGCCTCCTAACAATGATTTTCATAGGTATTGGAGTTAAGACAAGCAACTAAACATACTTGGACTTTTAAACGTAAGTTTGAGCCACGAATGATCATTTTCCGATTAAGGGACAATTTAGCGCTATGTTAAGCAATCGTAATCGGGTTTATGTAGAAACCACGACTATCTGAGGCCGGTCAATAAAATGTTTGTGTTAATACATGTTAGAGAAATGATATATAAATCACTCTCCTAAAACATGCCACACAAAAAGAAAAGAGGTGGTGATCTCATCATAATCAAGATTTTTCATCAATTAATCAAAGGTAATCTATCACTATTCCAAAGTAAGGAGAATTATCTCAATGATTATTCGTCCATAGTTTTGAAATAATGAAGATTAATCAACCTTGATAATCAACAATCTATGATCCATAGATTTCATCGATCAAAAGAAAAATAAGAAGAAGAACTAAAATGAAAAGAAACCACAATTTGGATCTTAAATCGATTAAACCATCATCAATATCAATCACCTCTTTTGGTGGATAAAATCGACACCCAAAGTCCATTGAGATTGATGAGATCTTATCAAAATTTAAAATCCAAAACAACCAACAATTAGCTCAAAACAAAAGTTTTTAAATAAATTTTTTAAGAGCTCTTTTAAAAAAACTATTTAAAATATTAACTAGTAAAAAAAAGAAATAACAAAATAAAAGGAATAAAGAAAAATATATTTAAAATAGTAAAGAAAAACGAAAAGGAAAAAGAGAAATAGAAAACCAAAACATCAGAACAACTTTCTTCTTCAAAACTTCACGCGACACCGTTCACCATGGCTATGGATTCAAGCTCAAATCAAAGCGACGGGATGCGAAACTAACACGGTTGTGATCGGAATCAAAAGCTCTTCACAACAGTATAAACAATTCAAGGAAATATGCAATGACGAACTCGAATCGAGAAAACGAAATCCATTGAACTACCTTCAAAATCACAGGTAAGAATTCAATCCAAACTTCTTCTTGATTCTCTTCTTCTTCTGAACGAATCTCTGGTTGAATTTGTATCAATTGAAGTGAAATTGGTGGAAGGAAGTAGGAGAAGAAAAGTGAACGAAGGTTTTTTTTTTGGTAGTGAAGAATTTGAGGAAGAAAATCAGCAGAGGTTTTTTGGCTTAAAAGCTTGAGAAAATGAGTGAGAGATGAATTGTATTTATAGATGAGAGTGAGTGAAAAATGATTTGCCGTTTGTGAGATTTTTTTCTGCGTTTTGGGATGCAAGTTATGTGTGACCTGTTGTGATATTTTTTCATGTCGTTTTTACTCTTTTTCTTTCAGCTCACTTAAGTGACGTGGAAAGCTTGTGGGGTCAGCTGATATTATATTCACATGGCTTGCAATATGGCTTGGATAAGTGACAAATTGTTTTCTCAGCTCAACCTCAATTTCGAGCCGTTTTCGCTCTGCTTCATATATACAACACTCCTCAGAAAATTTTGCTCCTATTTTAATTTCTTTTTGGAAATCTCTGCTGGCACGGGTAGCTCTGAAATTTGGCAAATCGATTGATGACAGAAAATCTTTCTAAATCATGACACTCAATTCTTAAGTCCAAAAATGAGGCTCTGCTTTCCAATCTCATTATATCATTTTCCAGCTTCCTTACCCTATCAGAAAAGTCTTCCACTTTCAAAATGTACTGGTCAATTTTATCAGATGATTTAAGCTTATTGGGCGGGAGGCTTTTGCTAGCCGCTGGCACTGGCGAATCACTTCCACACACTGAGACAGAACTGCAACAATCTCCCAGCACTGATCTAGCAACAGAATAAATCACACTATCATGATGCAACTTGACATTTGCAGAGAGAACTTCAGCTGGAGGAGGGTTAAGTAGTTGCTGCATAAGCTGTGTTGTCAAGACAAATCTTCTTCTCGACTTCATTGTTGGCAAAACTTCTACTAGCTCAGCATCGTCCTCAACCTTCTCAATCAATCTATTTGCAGCTTGAGCCTAGTCTAATTCTGCCACAGTACTATGCTTCGGTAATCTAATTATCATCACTTCATCCTTGGCATCATGATGGAAAGCAATCTTGAGCGTTTTTAGGCATTGCAATTCAGGCAGAGGAATATCTAATAGAACATCAGTAGCCTGATTGTAGTGAAATCATCCTGTAAATGGTAAGTACATGCAAGACCAGCATAAGTGCTCACACTTGTTGTTGATGATGCAAGTGCTTTCTCATAATATGAAATTGCTTCTCGGCACATCTCCAACTTTCTGCATGCATGAGCAATATTGACTACAGTTGGCTCCCACATTTCAATTAAAGCGGTCGGGATGAGGGCTAACGTTTTCTCGAACCACCACACTTCTTTCTTGTATTCTTTCATATAATAGGCAACAACTCCTATCTCATTATACACAAGTGGATCCGATGAGCAAATTGACTTCGCCTGCATGAAAAACTGTTCAGCAAGCTTATAGCTGATTGTTCCTACACTGTCTAATAGTGGCCGTATCCGTGGTGCAATGGTTGCTACAAGTTATTCTATGCCATAATTCAAAGCTTGCTTAAAAGCATTGCTGCTATCTCAGACAAACAAGATTTTACCTTTTCTCGATCAGCTAGAGCAGGAAACACCTCAGCACACTGTTCTTCAATTTCATGTTTCAACTTGAGAACATATTCACTACCAACATCCATGTTATTCAAAGCCGTTGCAATATCTGTCCCTGAAACAGCTTAGATACTTCTGGATCACTTCTTGTAGCAATCCACTTTATGCCTAAGTCAACCATCGGAGCAACATAGCTCCAAGACCATACCTCTGCATCATCAGAATTCAAATTCTGACTCTCAGTCAGATGGTTGGCATCTGGGTCAACTAAAGTAATGGCTTGATTTATTGGCTTAGGAACGGGAAATGAAACAATAATTGGATACAAATTCTTCTCTGCATAGTAAGTTACTTGGTGTGGAGTAGCTTTTAGAGGAACTTTCTGTACAGGCCAGTAGCGATCATAGTTTGAGCCAGAAGGCAATTGGCATATCTTTAAAACAACCTGTGATGTAACATATATGAGGCCGTGATTGCAGTTTATGTTATGAAGGACAGTAAAAGCAACAATAGACCCATCACATAGCTGTGGATGAACACGAAGCCGTTCTCTCAACACCATAACCCATGCCGGTCTTGACCCTGATAGGAAGAATCCTTCATGACTGCTAATATTCTTGAAAATATTAATTTGTTGATAAGGTGATCCAATTGATGTCTCCTCCTTGGCATGTGAATGTCTAAATTTCCTTTGCTACTGTGAAAGCTAAACTCATGTGCATTGGAAGAGACAGAGCCCTGGTCAGCAATATCACCACCCAAGCTTTGAACAGTTTGTGTGTCTTCATGAAGAGATTTATTTGATTCTGGCTCGGTTACAGTAACATTTGACTCTGGCTTGGTTACTGTAACATTGTCTGATTTCTCACCAACCATAGAGTTTGCTGGTGCAACCATATCATCAGAACTTGAACTTACCTGCCCTTGACGAAAGCTACCGACACTAATAGAGGTTTTGACAGACTGATCCTGATCCAGAGGCAAGCTAGAAAATGTATTTTGGGAACTGCTGGTATCATTGCCATCATTCAAGGTTTTTTCTTCCGTCACTGCAGAGAGTTCTTTGGCTATTTTAACAGCATGTGCAGCCCTTGCACAAGAAAAATACAAGTCAATGCAGCTTTCAAGAAATTCTAGACGCCTACAAACAGCAGTAAAAAGGGGGCACATCTTAGCCAGATCAACCATGAATCGTAGAACAGAAGTTGCAGCAGCAGGAGCCGATGCCTCTCCACCCATAAGACGAGCAGCATAGGTCTTGTGCATAAGAGCTTCTCCTTGAAGCTCACCAGCCATGTCTGAATTTTCGTCTATAAGCTCAGCCACAAGGCTTGCACCAGCCTGTGAAAGATTGCCAGTTTGGTGGGCAAGCATTGACTGCATGCTTACTCTATCAAAAGTAGTTTTTGCCATAGCAACCACAGAATCCAACAATTCTACAAATTTAAGTTCGGTATAATTTCCATCATTTGGCATAAGAGCATGAAAGTCCAGCATTCGGACCTCTGGTAACCTAGGATAAACTGGCTTGCCAAATATCAAACAGAACAAAATATAATAGATATCTGGGGAATCATAGAAACTGGGGAGCACGCGAACCAAACCTTGATAACCTCCACCAGTTCGAAATTTAAGTGCAAATGTTGGAGAGGAAGTAAGACATACGCCAAGTAAAGTCATGACCCATCTCATACTTGTGGGGTGAACTCCTTCATCAAGAAAATATGTAATTAACTTGGAAGAAACAACTTTATGCCACTGCTCAAGCAACTCTTCTGATTTAATTGTGACTTGTAGATCAATTAGCATCTCTAGTAACATATTTCTAACAATCACATGTTTTCCCATTGATTCTCTCATAATCGGACGTTGTGGAGCCAACCCTGGTGGATCAAATGTCATTATCACAAATCTAACCACATTTTCAAGCTCAGAAGATAGAAACCCATCTTCCAAAATGAATCCAAGCAACACAACCAATTTTTCAAGGACAGGAACTTCAACATCACCCCTTTGCAATGTAACTAGTAAATGTTGAACAAGGTTGATTCGCCGCAAAATTGTAAGGTTATGATTTCTGTACCAGTGCATAGACACTAAGTTTTCAAGAAAACCAAGTAATGCAATTTGGATTGAAACTGAGGCCGTTACCCACAATGTCCAATCCAACAAGACATGTTCAACCATGTCCGCATTTGACAAGACAATGCAATTTGAAGTTTCTGCAGCAATATCAGTATTTTCTAGCTCTGAAATGTGACTAAACGAATCTTTTGGTACGGAAAAATCATCCATGTCTCCATGAGACCCAATTGAAGAATTCTCATCCTGAAACTTCGACAAAAAACTATCCTCGAGATTGGCTTCCTGCAGTGATGCACCAGGAGACATGTTAGCCTGGGTAGTTTCCAACTTTTTGGGTTCAGAAAATGAAGCTTCACATGCAGCAATCTGAAAGAATATCTCAAGAGATTGCATGTCGAATAATGACATTCTACGACGCAAAAAAAAAGAGCAAGCAGGTGGTATCCCCTATATGTTTGCATGTCCTTAAGATTTTGATGATTTTGGTGAAGAGCACAGGCAAGTAAAATCAAAGCCATATGCAGCATATCCCTAGTTTCAGCAGCTTCAACAAGAGCGAGGACAAGTTCCATCCCACCAATAGGACGGATAGTCTCTCCAATTACATCTTGCTTGCAGATGTAAGCATCTCCGCAGAGTCGTCCAAAACGTGGAATACCTCCAATAGGAGACGCAGCAGCTGACGTAGGATCAACCAAATTGAGCACTGAAAAACTACCTGAAGATCGAATAAATTCTGTAGAAGTTCCATCAAATGCAAAAATGAGTTTCTTCCCTGAAAGCTGTAAAGAAAGGTTTCCAAGTCTCTCCAAATCCCAAACAATTCCACTTCCATCATTGTTGGCCTTGTGTCACTATGAAAAGCAAGACATCTAAATGCAAGCTCAGCCACCTTATGAATGGAATATAGAGTCCAAGCATCTCTATTTGGTTCAATGAAGGGATCTACAATCTCATCTATAGAACCCCTCCTAATTCTATCAACAGCAAGTGCAGCTAAATTAATCTCACTCTGAGGTCTACCAAAATCAACCACTTTCATGGCAGTTATAATCTCTACCAAAACCACTCCAAAGTTGTACACGTCACTTTTATCAGAAAGGTGGAAGTTCTGGTGGTATTGAGGATCCACCTAACCTGGAGTCCCTTGTGGAGCAGTTGAAATATGTGATGTCTCTATCATACCAAGCCTAGAAAGCCCAAAATCAGCTACTTTAGATTTGTAGTTATAATCCAGTAGTATATTACTGGATTTTATGTCTCTGTGGTAAATTGGTGGATGAATTGCAGAATGGAGATAAGCTATAGCATTAGCAGTTTCAGAAGCAATGGTGAGTCGTATCGTCCATGGAAGACCTTTACCTCTCTCTCTTTGCAAATGCTGAGACAGTGTTCCATTTGGCATATATTCATAAACAAGTATCTGCTCTCCCTCTTCAATGCAGCAACCTAGGAGGCGAACCAAATTAGGGTGACTCACCGAAGAAAGGAGCTTGATCTCATTCATTACTTGATCAACACTGTTAGTGTCTCTATGTCTTATCTTCTTGATTGCAACAAACTCATCATTGTGAAGTTTTCCAGCATAGACAGTGCCGAAAGCCCCGGTTCCTAGTGTCTGTTTATCGGAGAAAGAATTTGTGGCCTTTTCTATATCTTTGTAAGTGTAGAGAGGCACAATAGAGTTCCCTGCAGCTTCACGTAGTAGGCGCTTTACTCTCGTATGCTTTCTCAACCAAGTAAAACGACGCCTAGCACAGTAGCATAGAAGCACGAGGGCAGCCACGATCACAACTCCGGTTATAATCACTCCAACAGCAACACCGATTTTGGTTGCACTCCCACATCCTCCGGATGTTAGTGTTGAAGCACTGCATCTTGGAGCTCTCCGGCAAATCCATCTCCCCGGAAACCATCCAAACACTGACACCGAAATCCAAAACCATTTCCTTGTAGACGCACCTTCGAACAAGTAGCATTGTTAGAACAATCACAAGAACCTTGAATCCACCACCCTAATTCAACCGCTTGAAACTGCAACGAAATCCCTTTATTCTGTTCAACAGAAACAGCTGAGAACAAATAGCTACACTTAGTTTTATTCAATTCCTCATAACTCAAAACATCAACCTCTCCTTTATGTTCATTAAAACAACTTATATTACTACTTTTACTATCACAACTTTCAACTTCAATCTGATTTCATACAAAACTCGAAGCCGGAATCACACATCCACCAAGCGGAGCAGAACAACCTTGAACAAACACATTTTTTGAGAAAATAGTCCACTATCACTGGTAACTCATAATTGAAGCAGACTCTTGATGGTTTGACCAAGATGAGGTCAAACGTCCATCTGATTTAAACTTGAATGAATGTCTTTGCTATTAGTCTCCTTGTAAAACCCTAAACACACAGAGAAAAAGAAGAAACAAACAAATTGAAAAAATATTTTTGATATTTTGGTTAGATGTTAGTAAACAGAAACAAACATAAAGAAAGTAAAAAAACAACAAGGGACCTGAGAGAATCAAGAAGTATGGTCTTGTTTGTGGAATGATATGCAAATGAAATGTGGGATCTTAGGGGTAAAAATTAGGGTATTACAGCTGCCCCTATTTAAGATTCTTCTATCCGGAGATATGGAGATTGACATCTTTGTCTCGACTAGATAGAAGAGACTTAAATATAACAATTAACCCAATTTTTAGCCCTAAGAGACCACAAAATGATATGATTATGCTAATGATATGCGAACATAAGACTTCTGTGGGGAAATAATGCCATAGGAGACAAACAAAAGCTCGGGAGAAAAAGAGAGACTCCACATGAGAAAACAAAAGAACAAGATCCTATTCCGATAAGGGAAAGGAAACGACTCAATGGGGAAAGAGATACCAACTGCCAGTTACTGGGCGAAGATATTCGAACCGAAGAGAATAGGTAAAATACTTTCTACCGGTTATTGAGTAGAAAAATAAGTGCAAAAAACACAAGAGAATTGTTATCTACCAGTTACTGGGTAGAAAACAAAGAAATGTATTACTTATTACTAGTTACTGGATAAAAAGTAATCCACTCGTTGAGATATAATCAACTACCTGTTACTGGGTAGGACAAACATACTCGACTACCTGTCACTGGGTAGGAGAAAGAGATATATCATTAGCTACTTGTTACTGAGCAGCTCCAAACACACAACAAACTTCTCAAATAAAGAGACAACCATTTGTTGGAAAAAGATATTAACAACTCTGTCGGGGATCTTTAAAAGAGATACGAACAGGTTGAACCATGCAATAGAATTCTCATCGGGAGTTATTCCACAGAAATTCTAATTGACAGAAAAGCTGGTCGGATAAAGATCCATCATTTCACAATAAACTTCTCTGTTGAGGATGAACTAGAGAAATGTTATTTATTGCGAAGGTAAATTTCTGGAGATTACACAAGCTGCTCAAATAAAGAGGCTTCCACATGAAGTTGCATAAGTAATTACCAAGAGAGTGTTATCAAAACACTACTGGGAAAATCAAATCTTCATCTTCTGACGAGGATCAATAACAGATTCCTGCTGAGGAAAATAAATCCTCAAAACTACCTTTTCGTCATCCCGGTTTCACAGCCCAGGGAAAACCAAAGTAACTGCTGCAAGAGACCAAAGTTCAATCCAGGAACAAACTGGAAAGAAACGGTCAAACAAGACTCGACCCAATGAGGAAATAACTCAACTGGGGAACAATTCCATCCAGATAAAAGCTGGGGAGGAAAGCTAAACAAAACATCTTCCACGAGGCATAAACTCAGTGGGGAATTAAAAATGATAGGTATTTTCTGCTTAGGGGTCGACACTCTAATGAAGAGAGAACACACGCATTCTGCGATATAACATCATCGGGAAAAGGGAAATACCAACAAAAAATGCAGGATGCACAATGCAACAAAGACATGCTATGCTCAACCAAAATGAATGCGCATGCAATGAGTATGAATATGCTGATAAATCAGACAAAAATGGAAAACAGAGGGTGAACACAACACCACAACACCACTGAAATACTCGGCTAATCTCTGCAAGTTAGAGATATCATTGGAGATCGTGCTGGGGATCAACAACAGAAAATCTGCAAGAGATACTCAAGAGCCATCAAAGGAAAATAAATCCTACTACAAGGCTTAAATCTCGCTGAATAAATGGAGATATTGCTTGGGGAAAAGACCCCAAAGATCAATCTTCAACCATTAATAATTCAACAAGAGGGAACAACAATATGAACTCCGCTTTGAGAAAAAACTGTTGGAGAAAAACATAGCAACACAAATCTTCCAACCCTGCCAGGGGAATAAGAAGTTAACATCATAGCAAAAAGTCAAACTGTGGGGGATTTTAAATCAACACCCAATCATAAGGTGAGAGAAAACCCGACAGGTGACTGCTATGTCAACACTTCTCAACATTGTTCTCTACTTGAGGAATAATCCAAAGCAAATGTGCATAACCTCCGCTAGGAATCATCAAAGACAAATCTCCGCCTGGGCAAAAACAATCAAGGAGAAGTGATCTTCAAATTTCTCAACTGTCCGATCATAATCTGGTTGAATGAATAAAACATATCCATCATTTGAATCAAGACTTTGCTGTGGAAAACCGTTCAACACTCGTCTGGTTTATCCAAAGAAACAAAACTTTGCTACGGGGATATCAAAACTCTACTGAAGAGACTTCAATATAGCTCAAATGGGGAAACATCAACACAACTCTACTGGGGAGCTGCTAATAAATTCTATCAGAGAGGCAAGAAAGAACCCTGCTGAAGAGAACACTTACGCTTTTCGCTTCAAGATTCTACCATTCTTGGGATTACTGTTGACATTCTTTCTTTTATTTTCACAAATCAAAGAAAAATGTTTTTATAATTTTCAAAATTTAAATCAATTATTCACATTTGTTTCAAAAATCATCATCAAAAATAAAATGAAATTATGTAAACAGAAACAAAATAAGAATTGCAAACAAAGGGACAAAGGCCCAAATTCTATTGATAGAATGGTAGTCCGCAAATGGCGTAACTCCATGGATCATTACAAAGTTTGAAAAATGGTAAGTACAATGGAAAGTTCTACATTGAAATACAATGACCATTATTCTCCCTAACAACTTTGAATTCCAACTGTGCTTGAGACTTCAGCGGAGAATATTTGAAGTAAAACCTTTGATAGGAAATGTTGCTTCAAACGATCAAGACTGGCCAGATGCAGTTACTTGCCATGATCCCTAACTTTTGCCTAGATTGCCCTCTCGGGTTTTCAATCTACCGGGATGATTATTTCTGTTTTGTCTCTAATTTTTTTGCCTGGACCGCCCTTTCGGGTTTTCAATCCACCGAGACGCTCATTTTTGCCTAAGCCGCCCTTTCAGGTTTTCAACTTAGCGAGCTGTTCTTTTATTTTTTAGGCGAAGTATTTCTTGACTGCATCGGCATTCACAGGACGAGTGAACTCTTCTCCATCCATAGTTGTAAGAATTAATGCACCGCCAGAGAAGGCTTTCCTAACAACATATGGGCCTTCATAATTAGGAGTCCACTTGCCCCTAGAATCAGTAGTAAAAGTCGAGATCTTTTTGAGCACGAGGTCACCTTCTCTGAACACACGGGGTCGAACCTTCTTATCAAATGCTTTCTTCATTCTTTGTTGATATAATTGGCCATGACACAAAGCCGTCATTCTTTTCTCTTCAATCAGATTCAACTGGTCGTATCTACTTTGACACCATTCAGCCTCAGCCAATTCAGTTTCCATCAAAACTCTCATGGAAGGGATTTCAACCTCTATCAGGAGCACTGCTTCCATGCCATAAACAAGAGAAAAAGGGGTTGCCCCTGTTGAAGTGCGAACGGATGTACGATACCCATGCAGAGCAAAAGGAAGCATATCATGCCAATCCTTGTATGTAACAACCATCTTTTGAATAATCTTCTTAATGTTCTTATTAGCAGCTTCAACAGCCCCATTCATCTTGGGTCTATAAGGAGAAGAATTATGATGCTCAATCTTAAACTCATCACATAATTCTTTCATCATCTTGTTATTTAAATTCGACCCATTATCAGTGATGATCTTGCTCGGAAAGCCATACCGACAGATGATTTGATTCTTGATAAACCAGACCACTACTTGCTTAGTCACATTTGCATATGATGCCGCTTCAACCCATTTGGTAAAATAGTCAATAGCCACCAATATGAAACGATGTCCGTTCGACGCTTTAGGCTCAATCATTCCAATCATATCAATGCCCCACATTGAAAAAGGCCATGGAGAAGAGATAACATTGAGAGGAGTTGGAGGCACATGAATCTTGTCAGCATAAATCTGACATTTATGGCACTTTTTCACGTATTTACAACAGTCAGATTCCATTGTCAGCCAATAGTAACCTGCCCTTAACATCTTCTTAGCCATCGCATGTCCATTGGCATGGGTGCCAAAGGATCCTTCATGGATTTCTTTCATCAACATATCTGCTTCGTGTCTATCCACGCATCTGAGCAAGATCATGTCATAATTTCTCTTATCCATCACATCATCATTCAAGAAGAAACTACCAGCCAATCTTCTCAAAGTTTTCTTATCCTTCTTGGATGCCCCAAGTGGGTACTCTTGATTCTGAAGAAAGCATTTAATATCATAATACCATGGTTTATCATCAACAACCTCTTCAACTACAAACACATGAGCTGGTCTATCAAGACGCATCACATTAATCTTTGGCACATCATTCCAATGATTTACCACAATCATGGAGGATAAAGTCGCTAAAGCATCTGCCATTTGATTCTCTGCTCTTGGTATATGGTGAAACTCAACTTTATTGAAGAAAGTTGACAATCTTCTTGCATAATCACGATAAGGGATCAAATCAGGTTGACGTGTCTCCCATTTCCCTTTAATCTGATTAATCACTAAAGCTGAATCTCCATACACATCAAGAATCTTGATTCTTAAATCGATAGCTTCTTCCAAGCCCATAATACACGCTTCATACTCAGCCGCATTATTTGTGCAATTGAAAACCAACCTTGCAGTGAAAGGAATATGAGAACCATGAGGAGTAACAATAATTGCACCAATACCTCTGCCATATTCATTAACCGCCCCATCAAAAATCAAACCCCAACGGGATCCAGGCTCAGGTCCTTCTTCATGTAATGGCTCCTCACAATCTTTAACCTTTAGATACATCACATCCTCATCAGGAAAGTCAAACTGAATAGGTTGATAATCATCAATTGGCTGGTGTGCCAAATGATCAGCCAAAACACTTCCTTTTATCGCCTTTTGAGTTCGATACTCGATATCATATTCTGATAACAACATTTGCCAACGAGCAATCCTCCCAGTTAACGCAGGCTTTTCAAAGATATACTTGATTGGATCCATTTTAGATATCAACCAAGTTGTACAATTCAACATATACTGACGGAGGCGCTTGGCAGCCCAAGCTAGAGCACAACATGTCTTTTCAAGCATCGTGTACCGAGACTCACAATCAGTGAACTTCTTGCTTAAATAATAAATGGCAAATTCTTTTCTCCCGGATTCATCTTGTTGACCCAGAACACAACCCATAGACTCTTCTAGCACGGTCAAATACATGATCAAAGGTCTTCCTTCTACGGGAGGAGACAAAATAGGAGGTTCAAGCAGATACTCTTTAATTCTTTCGAAAGCTTTCTGACAATCTTCTGTCCAGACACAACCTTGATCTTTGCGGAGAAGTTTGAAAATCGGTGCACATGTGGTAGTCATATTGGATATAAATCGAGAGATATAGTTCAAACGTCCCAAGAATCCTCTTACTTGTTTTTCTGTTCTAGGTGCAGGCATCTCCTGGATAGCTTTAACTTTACCAGGATCAACTTCAATGACTTTTTGACTGACAATAAAGCCTAACAATTTTCCAGAACGAACACCAAAAGTGCATTTATTAGGATTCAGACGGAGCTTAAACTTTCTCAAACGTTGAAACAACTTCAATAAATTTTTAATATGATCTTCTTCAGTCTTCGACTTACAAATCATATCATCCACATAGACCTCAATTTCTTTATGCATCATATCATGGAACAGAGTGGTCATAGCTCTCTGGTACGTTGCACCAACATTTTTTAAACCGAAGGGCATCACTCTGTAACAGAATGTTCCCCAGGGTGTAATGAATGTTGTTTTTTTCCATATCCTCAGGTGCCATCTTTATTTGATTATAACCGGAAAATCCATCCATAAATGAAAAGATATTGAACTTAGCAGTATTATCTACCAACAAATCAATGTGTGGTAGTGGAAAATCATCTTTTGGACTTGCTTTATTCAAATCTCTATAGTCAACACACATTCGGACTTTTCCGTCTTTCTTTGGAACAGGCACGATATTGGCCACCCATTGAGGATATTCGACGGTCACAAGAAAACCAGCATCAATCTGCTTTTGAACCTCTTCTTTAATCTTCACTGCCATGTCAGGATGAGTTCTTCTCAATTTCTGCTTCACGGGTGAACATTCAGGCTTTAATGGCAAATGGTGCTCCACAATACCAGTATCAAGACCAGGCATGTCTTGATAGGACCAAGCAAACACGTCAACATATTCTCTAAGAAGCTCTACCATCCTCTTCTTAACATCTGACTGAAGCAGTGCCCCAATCTTGACTTCTTTCTTATCATCATCGGAACCCAGATTAACCAATTCCACCGGCTCTTCATGAGGCTGAATGGCCTTCTCCTCGTGCTCAAGCAATCGAGAAATCTCATCAGGAATTTCTTCAATATCCTCCTCTTCCGCTTCAAACACAGGGAACTCAAAGTTGGGAGGGGGCATATGGTCATTGTTTCCAATGGGTTTAACAATCAATCTGCACAATGATTTTATGTTTGATTTTAGAATATGAACAAAAAAAAATGAAAATATTATGCAGATAAGAGTGATTATAACATTATTATACTTTTTTCGGTTTTTTATGTTACCATTTTTCATAAATAAAGCAAAAAAGGAAAACAGCATATGGATAAACAGAAAAACATTTTATTGATGATGATAAAAGTTGAAACAAAGCCCTCACAAATTCACTTTCACCTTGGGCAGAGTGAAAGGATTTTTGAAAGAAACAAAAACAAATTACTTTGAAACATGAACAACAGTAGGAACATCAACAGCAATCCAATTCTGGCATATCAATCCACGTGTCACAAAGTTGGGCATTTCTTCCTCTTGATCATCTTCAAGAATTGCAGCTGTAGAATGATCTTTGCAATGGATGAACCCAGCACTTCGAAAGACTTCATGAATACTCTTCAGCTCATTTTGGGTTGAACCAGATGTAAAACCCAAACCAGCTCTATCTTTTTTCTCAGTAACTTCAATGATTCGGCCCCATCCATGAGCTTGGCCATTATCCACTACATGTTGTGCATCTTTTAGAGAAGACATGGACACCCCATCTTTCTTGACAGCTTTATCAACCATAGAAAGATCCTGAAACGGAGTTCCAACATCCTCTTCCGCATCGATATAAGAAAAAGACGACAAACTGCTTACCAACATAGCCTGTTCTCCACCAACAACGACAAGTTTACCATTCTGCACGAATTTTAACTTTTGATGCAGTGTCGAAGTAACAGCTCCAGCTTCATGTATCCATGGGCGTCCTAGAAGACAACTGTAAGCAGGACGAATATCCATGACTTGAAAAGTGATCTGGAAAAAACACGGACCAATCTTGATAGGGAGATCAACCTCTCCAATCACGGTTTTCCTCGATCCATCAAAAGCTTTCACAATGACCCCACTGAACCTCATAGGAGTACCTTGATAAGATAATTTGGACAAAGTAGATTTTGGCATCACATTCAACGATGACCCAGTATCAACCAGCACATTGGATAGAGCGTCTTCCTGGCAATTCACGGAAATATGGAGAGCCAAATTGTGATTTCTTCCATGTTCGGTCAACTCTTCATCACAAAAACTCAGATTGTTACACGCAGTGATATTGGCAACAATGCTATCAAACTGGTTAACAGTCACATCATGATCTACATAAGCTTGTTCCAATACTTTTTGCAACGATTCACGATGAGCCTCAGAGCTCATTAACAGAGATAAAACAGATATTTTTGACGGTGTATGTAACAATTGATCCACCACATTATATTCACTCTTCTTGATCAATTTCAATACCTCATCATTATCTGACTTTTGATTTACATCACTTGATTGACCAGACTCTACAGAAGTCTTCAACTGGATTTGCTTACTCCCAGTATCTTCACTTGTCTTTGAAGGCACATTATCAAATACTCGACCACTTCTGGTTACACGTCCGACATCAGCGATAGTCACAACTGAGGGAAGAGAAGGAATGGGAACCTCTTTTCCATCCTCCAACATAGTAGCATTGTATTTGTAGGGAACAGCTTTATCGGATTCATACGGCGTCGGGCCAGGCAAACGGATAACCAAAGGCGTCACAGCAGATTTCTGACTATTGTAAGAAATTACAACCCGCTCAGGAATATTGAAACGTGGGACTATGACATTCACCTCGTTCTCTACTTCATTTCTGTTTGCAGTAACCTGAATCAAATTCTCATCCATCATCTTTTGTAAGTCCCTTTTTACAATCACACACCCTCGAGGGTTCACAGAACAAATACAACAGGCGGCATAATCATGCTCAATATCATGGAACTCACTCAAAGTAGCATGCATTTCAACAAGCGATCTCCGAATCCAGCGAATGTCGAAAATACGGTATGTACCAGGACAACCATATACCATATTAACAGTTGCATTACCATGTTTAGGAAACGGATTTGATTGCACATTAGGGTTGGTATCTTCAAAAGACAGAATACCGCTTTTTACGAGCTTTGCAACTTCATGCTTCAGAGGATAGCAATTTTCGATATCGTGTCCCGGGGCACCTTGATGAAATGCGCAATGAGCATCTGGCTTATACCACCATGGAATTTCAGTTGGAACAGCCGGCGGATCACGAGGTTGAACCAAATTATTCTTTATTAAAGCCGGAAAGAGCTCAGTATACGTCATTGGAATGGGATCAAATTGTGTTTTCCTCTGTGTACGACCTTGTTGAGTTGTCTTCTCTTGGAAACGTGGTTGATAACTTGCAGTAGCTTGAGCGGTAGGGGTGTTACTGATAACAGGCGTAACAGATGCTACTTGTTGCTGACGACGACTACCATTGTTGTTCACAACTCTGCGTCTTCTAGACCTTTCCTGAGATATAGCATTAGCTTCTCCCTCTTTTTTCTTGGGGAACCCAACACCAGGCTTTTTTGTACTTCCAGAATTTCCTTCTTTTATCAGACGTCCCTCGCGGACAGCTTCCTCTAATCTCATCCCCATATTAACCATTTCTGTGAAATCACTAGGAGCGCTCGCAACCATCCTTTCATAGTAAAATGAACCCAGAGTCTTCATAAAAATCTTGGTCATTTCTTTCTCTTCAAGCGGAGGGCTTATCTGAGCTGCAATCTCACGCCATCTTTGCGCATATTCTTTAAAAGTTTCTTTCTCTTTTTGAGACATTGCGCGAAGCTGATCACGGTCTGGCGCCATATCGAGATTATACTTATACTGACGAACAAAAGCTTCACAAAGATCATTGAATGTCTTGATTTGTGTATTGTCGAGTCCCATATACCACTTCAGCGCAGCACCAGTAAGACTATCTTGAAAATAGTGGATCAACAACTGATGGTTGTCAGTATAGGTAGACATCTTTCTAGCATACATGATCAAGTGACTTTGCGGACAAGTGTTCCCTTTGTATTTTTTAAAATCCGGAACTTTAAACTTGGCGGGAATCTTCACATTTGTAACAAGGCAAAGCTCATGAGCATTCTTTCCAAATAACTCCTTTCCCCTTAAAGCCCTGATTTCTCTTTGCATTTCAGCAAACTGATCTTGAAAGTCATCTATTCGATCCATAACATCCAAAATCTCGCTCGGAGCAGTATGGAAAATTTGTTCTTCAGTATAAGGCATAGCGTGAGTTACAGGCGGTGGCACAGGTATGACAGTAGGAACAACCGGAACTTCAGCATTAGGAACAACATTAACCACAGGAGGTGGTACAGCCATGATAGCAGGGAGTCTAGAACCTTCGGGAACAGGAGGTCGATATCCCTCTGGCACATAGTTGTTAGGCATGCCCCAAGGGAAACCAACAGGCATTTGATATTGAGAAGTATTAATCGGGGCCACAGAAATGGGCGTTGATCCGATTTCAGAAATCACAGTTCCTTGGACAGGAGAAGGAGGAGGTAGTGGTGGCTGATTCTGAGCAGCCACCAGAGCTTCCATTGCTGCAGTCAGTCTTTCCAAACCATCTTTCAGAGTTGATACCTCTTCACGGAGCTCGCGGTTCTCTTGTTGCAACTGATCCATCTTTTTCTTAGAGTTAGCCCGGGTGTTGTAGTGATGCGACAGCTTGACTGAAGGAAGGCCAAAAGAAACAAATAAGACAACTGGGAAAAGGCAACACACAATGCACGATGATGCGAATGCAAATGCAAAATGCAGGTGTTTCAACCAGTTTTCAAGGATCTTTAAGATATAAAGCAATTACAAACATCATAAAGAAAAATAACACTTTTTGAAATACTGATAAACATCTCATTTCATTGAATATTGGAAAGAGTTACACTTGGAAGTACAAAATACAATAATATCAAAATAAGAAAAAGCTAAGTCCTAAGGAACATCTGATGACGATCCAAGCTGATACTTCCTTCGGAGTCTCTTAATCTCTTTCTCATAGTTGTGCTTCATGGTGATCTTCTCTAGCACAAGCTGATCCACAATACCCTTCCAAGCACCAGAAGTAGGAGGATGTGCTGATGGAGTAGTAGAGGAAAATAAATCCTCTGCATGCCTCTTCACAGCGCGCCGCTCAAGTAACTCTATCAAGTCATCTTTCTCCTTCATCTGTTTTTGCAATTCCATCTTCTCTTTGTCAGAAGCTTGAAACTTACTTTCCCACATCTCTTTCTCTTCCTTCATCTTAGCCAAAGCATCTTGAAGTGTCTTCACATCATCAGAAGAAACAGGGATTGCCGTAGGGAGTGGCGTAGAGATCACAGTAGTCAGAGGTTTCTCAATAGGATAAGGCATCTTAAGCTCCATAGCCCTCTTCTTCACCCAAAGTGTGTAAGGTTCCAAAGCAATGCAAACTTGTCTTCCAAGCTCCCCTCTACCCAACCTGTGAATCTTAGTCCAGGCATGAGCCATTTTTCTTCTCAAACCAAGAGAATCATCCCCTCCTTGAAAGAATAAACCCTCTAATGAAATATTCTTAGGCCTATCCTTCAGCATATAACCCAACTGACGGCGAGCTAGACTCGGGTTGTAGTTAATTCCGCCTTGTATTCCAAGAAGAGGAACATTGGCGAATTCTCCACAACTATCAATAATCTGGACATTATCGTAAACCGAAGAAGACCAAGTGATATCAGTATGCGTAAGAGACATAATCCTTTGAGACCACCTTAAGCAATCCTTGTTTTTCCTAAAAGCAGATGTCTGAGGTAAGTGTGAAACGAACCAATTATACAGCAGAGGTAGACAACAAACAATGGTACCGTTTCCCTTAGAAGTCCTACTATGGATGGAAAAATAAGTATCACCAAGCAAAGTTGGAACAGGGTTCCCAATCAAGAAAATCCTAATAGCATTAATGTCCACAAAATTATCAATATTAGGAAACAAGACTAGTCCATAGATGAGTAAAGCCAATATAGCCTCAAATGCCAATGTGCGACCAATGTCAGCAAATAAAGTAGCCTTCTCAATCAAGAACTTAGCAGTTAAACCCTTGAGGTCTCCCTTAGTCTTTAGATTTGCATCAATATCCGACTTTGTCAAATGGGTAGCTTCAGCAATATCTTGAGGCTTAAGAGCTTCCTCCAAACCAGTATACGGAACTTTATCAGAAACCGGTACACCTAACAAATAAGCATATTCTTCCAAGGTCGGCATGAGCTGATAATCGGGAAATGTGAAGCATCGGTAAATAGGATCATAGAACTGCATAAGGGTATTCAGAATTCCGTCTTCAATATTGGTAGAAAGAACAAATAAAAGTCTCCCATAACGAGATAAGAAGCCTGAACGATCATCTACCAAGGACACTAGCTTTCTCAACTCTGTAAGATCAGGAGCCCGAAAACCGTACTTCTGAGTGTTTCTCCTTCCAATATCCATAATCAACAATATCTGCGATGTTTGCAAAAGAAAATCTCTGAGATCCTTAAAAACCAGCTGAAACACAATGCTCATGAATGCATGAGTGCAAGATGCAACACCCACAAACAAGACATACAAAGCACACAGGTTCAAAGGTTCGGCACGAGCATGGAGCCAAAGGTAAGAACCAACCATCCCACAATGGTATGTACTATGGTTATATTATCACCTGTAGAACAAGGTTCTAAAAAGTTCCCAGAATCATAATTCCATCTTTTGGATATTATCGGCTTAAACGACTACTCGTCGGCCAACAATATTCTCAAGAGAAACTCATCTGAGTGTGGTATCGCGTAACGACCAATTCAAGTCTACACCTGAACAGCCACCGCACCACGTCCTAATAAGGCCAAGATGGGTTAAAGGGTTCTAAGGTCCTCAGCTTCTCAGGCTCCCAGTCGGAAAAAAGTAATATCAATTACGACTACTCGTAAGACATCAGTAATTTCCAAAGGGGCCTCCACCGAGCGGGGGATCTCAAGTTAGCTTAGTAAGGACTACTCCACGTAAGCCAACAAGACTATACCACCCTCCTATCATAAGTGCACTCAAGTCCGGGTTAGGACTTATCTCACCACACAAATTACCAGGCACCAAAACAGAACAATCAATAACAAACAAGTCAAACAGAAAGCGATAAATAAATCAAAGTAGGCGAAACCCACTAGGAACCGTTGGAGTCCCCAGCAGAGTCGCCACTTTTCTGTAGCGGTAAAAATCATGAGCGTAAGTTATTAATTAACTTAACTCAAAAAAAACAAGAGTCGCCACCGCACTTTTATTTTATCCAAATAAAGGAAAGGAAAAAGAGCGAACAAAACCAAAGAGTTCTAAAATAAGAACACGAGACAGAGATCGGGGTAAGGGGGTTGGTTACGCAATGGGAAGGTGTTAGCACCCAAAACGTCTATAGTACTCTATAGGAGCCCTTTGAAATATTTACGCTTTTTGGTTTGAAAGTGGTTTGTTTGAAAAGAGATTGGGGAGATGAGAAGAGAATATTTTTTTTAGATTTTTGTGTTTGGAGAGACTTATCGTCTCATGCCTACGTACCCATAAAGTGCAATATGGAATCAAAACCCCGTAGTTCGTGGTACAAATGACAAAATTTTGTTGGTTTTGATTGATTTTAGATGTAAAGACAAGTCGTCATTTCAAGGAGAAAACTGCGACTATCCACCCACGAGTATTAAGACAACATTTGCGTCACATAAAGATGGAGGATTTGCTTGGATTATCAACAAGACTATCACTCAACATCAACGTGGAAAATGTCACAGTCTTAATAATATGGGGAATAGGAGATTTACATCTCAACTATAGAAATGAATCATGTCTAAACTTTATGAAAAAGTTTTAAAGTGAAAAAGTGCATAAAGGCACAAAAAGAGTTGATGAGTTTTTGTATTTTTTATGTCTTTTGAAATTGGTCAAAGCATGATTAACATTGATTGACTTTTATTAAGAAAAACAAAGTTTAAAAATCACTTGACGAAAGTCAAGGTTTTATTGCGAAAGCGGTTTTGAAGTTTGAAACCAAGAAGGTTTTGAAAAAGGGAGAAAGTTTTGAAAATTTAAGAAGGGGAGGATATGAAGTGACTATCCTACAAAACAAAATAAGAGCTAGAGGTAAGAAAGATCTAACCGACTTGTAGCACACTCCAAAGCAAGCAAAAAGAATTCCATCCGATTTAAAGCATAAGCTAATGAGCGAGCCAAATAAAGGCTAAGATCCACAATACTCCAAGCATAGGAATGAGAACCCTAATTCTAAGTCCAAAGGTCCATAAAGTCCAAGGTCTAAGAGTAGTCCAAGAGCATAACCACAAAATTAATAGCACCAAAATTTTTAGATGTTTTATCCTTTATTAATGTTTTGAACAAAGTATGGTCCAAGTGGACAAAAGAAAAATGACATAAACATAAACAAAGATATGGTATGAAATGATAAAATGGAAGCATAAAAGTAAAAAATAAGGAGTAAGAAAAGAATATAAACAAAATTAAACAAGGATATTGTTAGTGAATTAGTAGTTAGTGGTTAGAACATATGATCAATGATGATTAATTCTTGCACTTAGACCAAGATTAATGAAAATTCATTAGAGGATTGATAGAATCAAAGCCTCCTAACAATGATTTTCATAGGTATTGGAGTTAAGACAAGCAACTAAACATACTTGGACTTTTAAACGTAAGTTTGAGCCACGAATGATCATTTTCCGATTAAGGGACAATTTAGCGCTATGTTAAGCAATCGTAATCGGGTTTATGTAGAAACCACGACTATCTGAGGCCGGTCAATAAAATGTTAGTGTTAATACATGTTAGAGAAATGATATATAAATCACTCTCCTAAAACATGCCACACAAAAAGAAAAGAGGTGGTGATCTCATCATAATCAAGATTTTTCATCAATTAATCAAAGGTAATCTATCACTATTCCAAAGTAAGGAGAATTATCTCAATGATTATTCGTCCATAGTTTTGAAATAATGAAGATTAATCAACCTTGATAATCAACAATCTATGATCCATAGATTTCATCGATCAAAAGAAAAATAAGAAGAAGAACTAAAATGAAAAGAAACCACAATTTGGATCTTAAATCGATTAAATCATCATCAATATCAATCACCTCTTTTGGTGGATAAAATCGACACCCAAAGTCCATTGAGATTGATGAGATCTTATCAAAATTTAAAATCCAAAACAACCAACAATTAGCTCAAAACAAAAGTTTTTAAATAAATTTTTTAAGAGCTCTTTTAAAAAAACTATTTAAAATATTAACTAGTAAAAAAAAGAAATAACAAAATAAAAGGAATAAAGAAAAATATATTTAAAATAGTAAAGAAAAACGAAAAGGAAAAAGAGAAATAGAAAACCAAAACATCAGAACAACTTTCTTCTTCAAAACTTCACGCGACACCGTTCACCATGGCTATGGATTCAAGCTCAAATCAAAGCGACGGGATGCGAAACTAACACGGTTGTGATCGGAATCAAAAGCTCTTCACAACAGTATAAAAAATTAAAGGAAATATGCAATGACGAACTCGAATCGAGAAAACGAAATCCATTGAACTACCTTCAAAATCACAGGTAAGAAATCAATCCAAACTTCTTCTTGATTCTCTTCTTCTTCTGAACGAATCTCTGGTTGAATTTGTATCAATTGAAGTGAAATTTGTGGAAGGAAGTAGGAGAAGAAAAGTGAACGAAGGTTTTTTTTTTGGTAGTGAAGAATTTGAGGAAGAAAATCAGCAGAGGTTTTTTGGCTTAAAAGCTTGAGAAAATGAGTGAGAGATGAATTGTATTTATAGATGAGAGTGAGTGAAAAATGATTTGCCGTTTGTGAGATTTTTTTCTGCGTTTTGGGATGCAAGTTATGTGTGACCTGTTGTGATATTTTTTCATGTCGTTTTTACTCTTTTTCTTTCAGCTCACTTAAGTGACGTGGAAAGCTTGTGGGGTCAGCTGATATTATATTCACATGGCTTGCAATATGGCTTGGATAAGTGACAAATTGTTTTCTCAGCTCAACCTCAATTTCGAGCCGTTTTCGCTCTGCTTCATATATACAACACTCCTCAGAAAATTTTGCTCCTATTTTAATTTCTTTTTGGAAATCTCTGCTGGCACGGGTAGCTCTGAAATTTGGCAAATCGATTGATGACAGAAAATCTTTCTAAATCATGACACTCAATTCTTAAGTCCAAAAATGAGGCTCTGCTTTCCAATCTCATTATATCATTTCCAGCTTCCTTACCCTATCAGAAAAGTCTTCCACTTTCAAAATGTACTGGTCAATTTTATCAGATGATTTAAGCTTATTGGGTGGGAGGCTTTTGCTAGCCGCTGGCACTGGCGAATCACTTCCACACACTGAGACAGAACTGCAACAATCTCCCAGCACTGATCTAGCAACAGAATAAATCACACTATCATGATGCAACTTGACATTTGCAGAGAGAACTTCAGCTGGAGGAGGGTTAAGTAGTTGCTGCATAAGCTGTGTTGTCAAGACAAGTCTTCTTCTCGACTTCATTGTTGGCAAAACTTCTACTAGCTCAGCATCATCCTCAACCTTCTCAATCAATCTATTTGCAGCTTGAGCCTAGTCTAATTCTGCCACAGTACTATGCTTCGGTAATCTAATTATCATCACTTCATCCTTGGCATCATGATGGAAAGCAATCTTGAGCGTTTTTAGGCATTGCAATTCAGGCAGAGGAATATCTAATAGAACATCAGTAGCCTGATTGTAGTGAAATCATCCTGTAAATGGTAAGTACATGCAAGACCAGCATAAGTGCTCACACTTGTTGTTGATGATGCAAGTGCTTTCTCATAATATGAAATTGCTTCTCGGCACATCTCCAACTTTCTGCATGCATGAGCAATATTGACTACAGTTGGCTCCCACATTTCAATTAAAGCGGTCGGGATGAGGGCTAACGTTTTCTCGAACCACCACACTTCTTTCTTGTATTCTTTCATATAATAGGCAACAACTCCTATCTCATTATACACAAGTGGATCCGATGAGCAAATTGACTTCGCCTGCATGAAAAACTGTTCAGCAAGCTTATAGCTGATTGTTCCTACACTGTCTAATAGTGGTCGTATCCGTGGTGCAATGGTTGCTACAAGTTATTCTATGCCATAATTCAAAGCTTGCTTAAAAGCATTGCTGCTATCTCAGACAAACAAGATTTTACCTTTTCTCGATCAGCTAGAGCAGGAAACACCTCAGCACACTGTTCTTCAATTTCATGTTTCAACTTGAGAACATATTCACTACCAACATCCATGTTATTCAAAGCCGTTGCAATATCTGTCCCTGAAACAGCTTAGATACTTCTGGATCACTTCTTGTAGCAATCCACTTTATGCCTAAGTCAACCATCGGAGAAACATAGCTCCAAGACCATACCTCTGCATCATCAGAATTCAAATTCTGACTCTCAGTCAGATGGTTGGCATCTGGGTCAACTAAAGTAATGGCTTGATTTATTGGCTTAGGAACGGGAAATGAAACAATAATTGGATACAAATTCTTCTCTGCATAGTAAGTTACTTGGTGTGGAGTAGCTTTTAGAGGAACTTTCTGTACAGGCCAGTAGCGATCATAGTTTGAGCCAGAAGGCAATTGGCATATCTTTAAAACAACCTGTGATGTAACATATATGAGGCCGTGATTGCAGTTTATGTTATGAAGGACAGTAAAAGCAACAATAGACCCATCACATAGCTGTGGATGAACACGAAGCCGTTCTCTCAACACCATAACCCATGCCGGTCTTGACCCTGATAGGAAGAATCCTTCATGACTGCTAATATTCTTGAAAATATTAATTTGTTGATAAGGTGATCCAATTGATGTCTCCTCCTTGGCATGTGAATGTCTAAATTTCCTTTGCTACTGTGAAAGCTAAACTCATGTGCACTGGAAGAGACAGAGCCCTGGTCAGCAATATCACCATCCAAGCTTTGAACAGTTTGTGTGTCTTCATGAAGAGATTTATTTGATTCTGGCTCGGTTACAGTAACATTTGACTCTGGCTTGGTTACTGTAACATTGTCTGATTTCTCACCAACCATAGAGTTTGCTGGTGCAGCCATATCATCAGAACTTGAACTTACCTGCCCTTGACGAAAGCTACCGACACTAATAGAGGTTTTGACAGACTGATCCTGATCCAGAGGCAAGCTAGAAAATGTATTTTGGGAACTGCTGGTATCATTGCCATCATTCAAGGTTTTTTCTTCCGTCACTGCAGAGAGTTCTTTGGCTATTTTAACAGCATGTGCAGCCCTTGCACAAGAAAAATACAAGTCAATGCAGCTTTCAAGAAATTCTGGACGCCTACAAACAGCAGTAAAAAGGGGGCACATCTTAGCCAGATCAACCATGAATCGTAGAACAGAAGTTGCAGCAGCAGGAGCCGATGCCTCTCCACCCATAAGACGAGCAGCATAGGTCTTGTGCATAAGAGCTTCTCCTTGAAGCTCACCAGCCATGTCTGAATTTTCGTCTATAAGCTCAGCCACAAGGCTTGCACCAGCCTGTGAAAGATTGCCAGTTTGGTGGGCAAGCATTGACTGCATGCTTACTCTATCAAAAGTAGTTTTTGCCATAGCAACCACAGAATCCAACAATTCTACAAATTTAAGTTCGGTATAATTTCCATCATTTGGCATAAGAGTATGAAAGTCCAGCATTCGGACCTCTGGTAACCTAGGATAAACTGGCTTGCCAAATATCAAACAGAACAAAATATAATAGATATCTGGGGAATCATAGAAACTGGGGAGCACGCGAACCAAACCTTGATAACCTCCACCAGTTCGAAATTTAAGTGCAAATGTTGGAGAGGAAGTAAGACATACGCCAAGTAAAGTCATGACCCATCTCATACTTGTGGGGTGAACTCCTTCATCAAGAAAATATGTAATTAACTTGGAAGAAACAACTTTATGCCACTGCTCAAGCAACTCTTCTGATTTAATTGTGACTTGTAGATCAATTAGCATCTCTAGTAACATATTTCTAACAATCACATGTTTTCCCATTGATTCTCTCATAATCGGACGTTGTGGAGCCAACCCTGGTGGATCAAATGTCATTATCACAAATCTAACCACATTTTCAAGCTCAGAAGATAGAAACCCATCTTCCAAAATGAATCCAAGCAACACAACCAATTTTTCAAGGACAGGAACTTCAACATCACCCCTTTGTAATGTAACTAGTAAATGTTGAACAAGGTTGATTCGCCGCAAAATTGTAAGGTTATGATTTCTGTACCAGTGCATAGACACTAAGTTTTCAAGAAAACCAAGTAATGCAATTTGGATTGAAACTGAGGCCGTTACCCACAATGTCCAATCCAACAAGACATGTTCAACCATGTCCGCATTTGACAAGACAATGCAATTTGAAGTTTCTGCAGCAATATCAGTATTTTCTAGCTCTGAAATGTGACTAAACGAATCTTTTGGTACGGAAAAATCATCCATGTCTCCATGAGACCCAATTGAAGAATTCTCATCCTGAAACTTCGACAAAAAACTATCCTCGAGATTGGCTTCCTGCAGTGATGCACCAGGAGACATGTTAGCCTGGGTAGTTTCCAACTTTTTGGGTTCAGAAAATGAAGCTTCACATGCAGCAATCTGAAAGAATATCTCAAGAGATTGCATGTCGAATAATGACATTCTACGACGCAAAAAAAAGAGCAAGCAGGTGGTATCCCCTATATGTTTGCATGTCCTTAAGATTTTGATGATTTTGGTGAAGAGCACAGGCAAGTAAAATCAAAGCCATATGCAGCATATCCCTAGTTTCAGCAGCTTCAACAAGAGCGAGGACAAGTTCCATCCCACCAATAGGACGGATAGTCTCTCCAATTACATCTTGCTTGCAGATGTAAGCATCTCCGCAGAGTCGTCCAAAACGTGGAATACCTCCAATAGGAGACGCAGCAGCTGACGTAGGATCAACCAAATTGAGCACTGAAAAACTACCTGAAGATCGAATAAATTCTGTAGAAGTTCCATCAAATGCAAAAATGAGTTTCTTCCCTGAAAGCTGTAAAGAAAGGTTTCCAAGTCTCTCCAAATCCCAAACAATTCCACTTCCATCATTGTTGGCCTTGTGTCACTATGAAAAGCAAGACATCTAAATGCAAGCTCAGCCACCTTATGAATGGAATATAGAGTCCAAGCATCTCTATTTGGTTCAATGAAGGGATCTACAATCTCATCTATAGAACCCCTCCTAATTCTATCAACAGCAAGTGCAGCTAAATTAATCTCACTCTGAGGTCTACCAAAATCAACCACTTTCATGGCAGTTATAATCTCTACCAAAACCACTCCAAAGCTGTACACGTCACTTTTATCAGAAAGGTGGAAGTTCTGGTGGTATTGAGGATCCACCTAACCCGGAGTCCCTTGTGGAGCAGTTGAAATATGTGATGTCTCTATCATACCAAGCCTAGAAAGCCCAAAATCAGCTACTTTAGATTTGTAGTTATAATCCAGTAGTATATTACTGGATTTTATGTCTCTGTGGTAAATTGGTGGATGAATTGCAGAATGGAGATAAGCTATAGCATTAGCAGTTTCAGAAGCAATGGTGAGTCGTATCGTCCATGGAAGACCTTTACCTCTCTCTCTTTGCAAATGCTGAGACAGTGTTCCATTTGGCATATATTCATAAACAAGTATCTGCTCTCCCTCTTCAATGCAGCAACCTAGGAGGCGAACCAAATTAGGGTGACTCACCGAAGAAAGGAGCTTGATCTCATTCATTACTTGATCAACATTGTTAGTGTCTCTATGTCTTATCTTCTTGATTGCAACAAACTCATCATTGTGAAGTTTTCCAGCATAGACAGTGCCGAAAGCCCCGGTTCCTAGTGTCTGTTTATCGGAGAAAGAATTTGTGGCCTTTTCTATATCTTTGTAAGTGTAGAGAGGCACAATAGAGTTCCCTGCAGCTTCACGTAGTAGGCGCTTTACTCTCGTATGCTTTCTCAACCAAGTAAAACGACGCCTAGCACAGTAGCATAGAAGCACGAGGGCAGCCACGATCACAACTCCGGTTATAATCACTCCAACAGCAACACCGATTTTGGTTGCACTCCCACATCCTCCGGATGTTAGTGTTGAAGCACTGCATCTTGGAGCTCTCCGGCAACCGGTGCCTTTGGCAAATCCATCTCCCCGGAAACCATCCAAACACTGACACCGAAATCCAAAACCATTTCCTTGTAGACGCACCTTCGAACAAGTAGCATTGTTAGAACAATCACAAGAACCTTGAATCCACCACCCTAATTCAACCGCTTGAAACTGCAACGAAATCTCTTTATTCTGTTCAACAGAAACAGCTGAGAACAAATAGCTACACTTAGTTTTATTCAATTCCTCATAACTCAAAACATCAACCTCTCCTTTATGTTCATTAAAACAACTTATATTACTACTTTTACTATCACAGCTTTCAACTTCAATCTGATTTCCAACAAAACTCAAAGCCGGAATCACACATCCACCAAGCGGAGCAGAACAACCTTGAACAAACACATTTCTTGAGAAAATAGTCCACTATCACTGGTAACTCATAATTGAAGCAGACTCTTGATGGTTTGACCAAGATGAGGTCAAACGTCCATCTGATTTAAACTTGAATGAATGTCTTTGCTATTAGTCTCCTTGTAAAACCCTAAACACACAGAGAAAAAGAAGAAACAAACAAATTGAAAAAATATTTTTAATATTTTGGTTAGATGTTAGTAAACAGAAACAAACATAAAGAAAGTAAAAAAACAACAAGGGACCTGAGAGAATTAAGAAGTATGGTCTTGTTTGTGGAATGATATGCAAATGAAATGTGGGATCTTAGGGGTAAAAATTAGGGTATTACAGCTTCACTTAAATGCGTGGCAGTCAACACCACGCGCTGGCCAGTCAGAGCTAATCTCGTCCGTTGATCCTCCAAAGTCAAGGATTCAAAGCACGCACGTGGACAACCAGGTCAGCCAAACGGATAATAAACCAGACGTCGGAACAACTGTTCCGGTTGTCTTCTCCAGCAACATCACCGAAGCTGCAGATGCAAGACTCAACCAAAACACGCGAAATATTATACTAAAATGATCGCCACGCAATGTAGATCAAGAATCTACTCTTCAATTTCATTTTTCATGCAAGAACAGAGATATACGAATGATTAAAGAAATGAGCACATGACTGAAATCATCAAGAACATCACCCTAACTTATCCAGAATCTGCCTACACATGTAGGACTTCAGTATGCAACAAAAATAGAGTGAAATGGATGTGTATTGAGTGAGAATTTTTGAGAAGGAAATTACCTAACAAAGCCTCTCTGTTGGGGCTTCAATTATGCTCAACCTTGATCCAAATGATGCAGAGACGATCAATTAACTTCAAGGAAGATGACTATGGCTTTGAATTACTCTGAATTAGCTTGAATTTTAGTTTCACGATTTCACTTCTCTCTTGAAAATTCCAACTGTTTTCTTGCTATTTCTCCACCAAACTGCACGAAAATGAGGCTTCCTTCTTCATCAGAAGCTTTTATATTATGGATCAGAAATGATTTGGAGGCCCAATTTGGCCTAATTATGGAGTAATGAAAAAATGCCCAAATTTGGAAATTGAGTTCATGTCCACGTGAAACTGGCGCCAAATCCCTTGGAAAATCATTCATATCAGTTGCTGAGACTTGGAATTGATCATGTGGATGAAAATTATCCCTGAATTTGATCCAATGGTTGAAATTGAATGTGTAACTTACACTTGAAGTTACTTGAAATGGCACGAGTTCTAGCTTGCATCATCCAAAATTCCTTGGTGCATTGTGTTTGTTATGATAAAGTGAATCAAAATATGCACAAACATGGCATGAAAAGGAATTAAAATCACTTCAATTCAAATCATAATTTTAAAGTCCTTTTTCCATTGAATTTCTTCACCAATCTCTTCATCCAACCATAATTCATGACAATTTGCTGTTTCATGATGGAATTGAGATCATTGTAAGCAAGTTTCATGTTGGAGAAAGTTCCATTTGAAGTGCACAAGATCATGAAATGGACCTATAATGAAAATGACCTATAATCTCACTTTCCCAAAATACCCCTGCCTTGCAAGCTTCATAACTTGAGTTCTACAAATTAGATGAAGGACTTCTAGGAATTTTTGGAAATCTAAGATCATGAGGAACAACTTTCATGTTCATCAAAAGTTGAGGAGAAACATGATTCTAGGTCAAAAGTGCCTTGGAAGTGGGTTGATTTTTGTTGACTGAAAATATGATTCATCTGAGACCTCTAACTTGCTAGCATCATAACTTGAGTTCTAGAAACCTAATAGATGAGTTCTAGTACTCAAAAGAAAGTTAAGAACATTCGATACAATTTTCATGCTTGCATCAAAGTGAGGTGAAACTTGTATCTTGAGATATGTGGTCTTGAAGTTGGGTACTAAATAGGGGATTTTACACTGACAAACCTCTGAAACCCTAATTTAGTAACTTCTAACACTCTTGATTCTTCTTGAATTGATCTTGAAATAGAATCTTAGATGTCTCAACATAACTATCCATGATCACAATGACTTAAAACCAAGTCTTAATATCCTTCAAATCTCTAATGAATCTTGCACTAGGTAGATGAACCCTAGGTGTACAATCCTCTGACTGCAACCTCTTGCACATGATGTACCAACTTGGATAAGCTCCACAATGGATCTTAAAGCATTCAATGAGCTTCCCTAACATCCCACATACATGACAATGAACACATGATCCTCTGATGATCTTCACTTGGCCTCCAAGCTAGGAGCTAAACCACACACATCCTTCTCCTTTCTCAAAGAGCTTTGACCTTCTCCTGATGATGATAAGCACTTAACCACTTGGATAAAACCTCTTGATTAGGCTTAGACCCTTGGTAAACTCCTCTTGCTATGCACACCTCTTGATCCCCTGCAAATGAACAATGATATGTGTTGCACCCCAAAATTTGACCAACTACTTGTCGCAATTTGGCTCATGTTTCGACTCATTTCATTTCACATTTGCATACCGCGTACATTGCATTTTTTCCAGTCAATTTGGTTTATCGGGATCACAACCCTCTGATAGCATTTCAGACCAATACGAGGACGTATTTTGAGAATCGGTGCTCGTCCCGGTGTTTTCGGCTTTTGCTGTTGTTTTTGAGGACATCTCGGTGTCCGGGATTTTTACCGTTTATTTCGATATAGTCGCTAATCGATTTAATCGGCTTCCTCGCCTTTTTAGATTTTTCCCCTTATTTTTCTAGAATTTTTAATAGGTTTAATTGGATTTTTCTAGGTATTAGTTAGTTTTTTAATAGATAGTAATTGATTTTTAATAGTTTAGTTTAATTCCCTTTTTTAGGAATTTCTTTAATGATTTTTAAGTAGATTTTAGAATAAATTCTTTTAATAGAGTTTTTAAATAGAATTTTCTATTTTTTTATTAGATTTAGTTTATAGGGTTATTGTTTTGAGATCATTTGTTAAATAGAAATTAATATAGGTTAATATAGATTTTGTTAGAGTTTAAATAGATTTTTAATATTTTAGTGGTCTTAAATCCTTTTCTAGAATATAATAGATGTTAATAGAAATTAATAGGAATTAATAAATAGTTAACGTTTTTATTGTTTTAAAGCATAATGGTTTGTTTAGAAATTTGATAGATTTTAATTAGCTTTTCTAGAATGTTAGATATAATCTAGAGGTTAATTAGATATTAACTAGATTTTAACAGTGTTTTAGATTTAATTAGCTTTTCAGGTTTAATTAGGATTTAAGTAGATTAATTAGGGCTTTAATCATTTGTTTAGATATTAATTAGGGTCTTATTAGAGTTTGTTAGAATTAATTAGGATTAGATTAGTTTAATTTTCATTTAGAATTTAATTACTGTTTTTAATTTTCGGATTAGTCTTAATGGTAGTTTTAAGTCTTAATTAGCTTTTTAATCAGTATTAATTGCAGTTTTAATTGTGTTCATTAGTATTAATCAAAGTCTGGATTTACTGGGCCGTGTGGCCGTTTTTGGAGGCCCAAACCCCAGTCCAGGTGTCAGCATATATATGCGTCCACGCGTACGCTTCAGAGGCTCAGTTTTTTTCCACGTTTCACTTCCTCCACACGCCACGTTTTCTCCTCTCTCACTGCCACCTCGCCTAACACGTGTCCCCACTTCTCCCTCTCCCCTTTGCATGCGTAACACCTGTCTTCACCCTAGCCCCGCCGGATGCATGGCCGCCGGCCATGCAACCACCACCTCCATCAAACTCCGGCCACCGTAACCGCCTTCCGACCGCCGTAACAACCCACCGAAAAATCAAAAACACCAGAAATTCATCCAGATTCTCTGATCTTCATCATCGTCCTCATCCACAACTCCACCCAGAAACGCGTCCATCTTCATCATCTTCATCAGTTTTCCAGTTTTTTCAAATGATCTTCATGTGTTCTTCATCATTCTTCCATCATTAAGAACACCGTTCACCAACTTTTCCAGAATCATCGACAGATCTTCATCGTTCTTCAGGAATATTCATAGCTTTCATCACTGACGTTTTCCAGATCTCGATCTTCAACATCACGAACCTTCATCCTCCGCCATGAGCGATTCACCAAGAACAATCACTATCATCTCCAGATTCAATTTTCAAGATCCTCGATCAAACTCCAAGAATCATCTTCGTCTACGAACAACCGACGGCAAAGGTCTTGTTCATCAGTTTCCGGCAAGATCCTCCATGGAATCAACTGATCTCAACGGAGATCCTTAGATCTTCGAATCTAACGATATCTACCTTCAAAACCTCCATGCGTTTTCGCCCAGAAAACCACCGTGTTCATCGCAAATTCCTCCAACATCAACGCGTCTCCAGATCTCATAACCTTCGTTCAGAACGTTCATCCATAGATCCATTACGCCTTCAAGATTCTTCAGACGACACTCATCTTCAAGAACATGCATCAAGATCTTCTACAATCTTCATGACTCTTTTCCAGAATTTCTTCATCGTCCATAAGCAGTTCTCATCCTTACGATCTTCATCAACGGATGGATCGCGTCGTTCTTCTGAGAAGGTGATAGTTCAGATTGTTGTTGTTTCTTCATCCGTGTTGTTGATTAGAGGCGAAGTCTGGAGATTGATCTCAGGAAGGTTGAGAAAGGTGGAGTTTGAGAGAGAGAGGTTGAGACGGAGGAGGAAGCGGGAGAGAGCGTTTGGGGAGGTTGAACGGCGCATGCAGATGAACAGTGCTCTGAGAAAGAGAGATTAGGGTTGTTTTGCTGAAGATGGGTCACGTGGCATGGTTGGATATTGGGCCTCTAAGGCCCATTCTGATTAACCCTCTCCGTTTTCTTCATACACCCTTCCGTTTTTTGTTTTTGTTATGGATTGGTTGTTGGGCCAAGCCCAACGAATTTCTGGGCATACCCCTCCGTTTTCTCCCAACACCCTCTCCCCGTGTTTGTTTTTCTTTCTCTTCAGAATTTACTTAGTGGGCTGGGCCCAGTTTTTTGTTCTGTTTTTGCTGTTGTACCTCCTGCTGCAGTTTTGCACCCCCCCCCCTTGTGTTTTTCTCTTTTTTTTCCTTATTTTCTTTTATTTTCTTTTGTTTAGATTTTTTAAAAAGAAAAAGAATATGTAATAAAAAATAATGGAAAAATATAAAAATATAAAGAAATATTATATTAGCTAATAGTTTTTAATATTTTCTTTTAGGATATATTTTCTTTTTAGGATATATTTTCTTGTAAGAGTTTATTTTACACACCTTTTAGAAGTAGTTTTAAATGTCCATTTGTTAGGGGACTTTTTACTCTTTTAGAAGTAGATGTCCACTTGTTAGGGGACTATTTTCCATTAGATTTTCCATGTTAGATGGATAGGATTTTTCTTAGGAGTTTATTTTCCTGTACTCAATCATTGTAATTTCTTCAGAATATTAATAAGATGAGATTTGTGATGTGGTCTCTGTTCTACCCGTAGTTAGGCCGAACTACAGCTGCTCTGGCTTTCTCTGATGAGAATATGTAGGCATAGGATGCGATATCCTAGCGAGCACACTAACAACTAACCTTTTGTTCTCTCGCTGTTGTGCGATAGAGACTTTCCTGCTGACGACTGATGTTATCCTTTTCTCTTGCCCGAGTGCATTTGAGACCAGACCGTAGTTCTAGTTCCTGTAGGTTCTACGTCCGTTCTACTGCAAACAGGTGCGCCTAAGTCTCCAATGGTCGAGCAACGTCCACCTAACTGCTAGAATGCGTACGCTAGTATCTTCAACTTCATCTCTCACCCCCGTGTGACCGAGAACACCCTTGTCTAGCAGTAGTTAGCCTGAACTACGTCATGCTCTGATTTCTCTGAAGAGAATACGTAGGCCCAAGACGCGACGTCTTGCTGAGCAACTAACCTGTAGTTTCCCGAACTACGTGAGCTCTGATCTCTCATACCTGTTGAGAGTACGCAGGCACAAGATGGCGATGTCTTGGCGAGCTACCTTCCCCCATAACCTGTCGTAGGCCGAACTACGTTGACTCTGATTTCTCGTTCTCTGATGAGAATACGTAGGCATAAAGCGCGACGTTTTGCCGAGTCATTTTTGTTTTCTTTTTAACCAGCCTTGATAGGTAGATAGAATAAAACCAACCCGTCCAAGTAAACCAAGCAAGCGTGGATCCCGTCGAGTACGACGAACGTGAGGGGTGCTAATACCTTCCCCTTCCGTAACCGACTCCCGAATCCGGACAACGGTTGCGACGACCTTGTCTTACCCTTTTTCGTCAGGTTTTTCCGATCGTTTCCTTTCCCGCTCGGAGGGATAAATAACGAAAGGTGGCGACTCTTCTATTTTGCCGGCACCTCATTTTCGCGCAAGCGACAGCTGGCGACCCTGTTAGGGAGTCCAACGTCCCCTGTGAGAGTCAATCCTAACACTTGTATGTTTACTTGTTGGGTTGCGTTTAGTTATCGCATTTTACTTCTCGCACTTTATTTCCCGCATTTTATATTCAGTATGATATGATTGTCTGTGCTGTTGTGGGAGGGGAATTCTGATGAGTGAGAAGCCAGACCCAGGCTTGAGTGCACCATAGACTTAGAGTGGAAATTAGTGGGCGCGTGCTTGCTTTGCAGGCACTAGTGTCTCATGAAATCCACGCTCAGACGAGGTTCATCTGGTTGGCTTCTATTTCAACCCTTTGGGTTGAGACGGTTGCTGGTTTGGTGGATTGTTGACTCTGGGGACCGATCATTTGTGATTCAGCTAAGTGAGGCCACTTCATGAGCTGGTGATGCCACACCTTCTGGGTATCGTATCACCCCTCTTGAAAGTCTGTGACGCTGATGAACGCATAGGATGCCGAACTTGTCTCAGTTTAGGTCCATACCCGTGAGTGGGAGGGTTTTTGCAGGAAACTTGACTTCTAGCCTACCCGATATATTGGTTCTCTCTTGTCAGAGTAGAGTTATCCCGTCAGCAGCGCAGCAGCAATCAGAGCTTTGTGGGGGCTGTGATCCCGTGTTTGCTGCATCTTGCATTGCATTTGCATAAGCATTCCTGCATCATATTGCATGCCATACGCCAGCTAGTCAGAGCTCTTATCCAGCCGTTGTTTTGATTCTGAAGGTGAGTATTGAAGACAACCAAAGGGCTGAAGCAGAGTTGAAGCAGATTTGATCAGAATCAAGCAGTGAAGTCAGTTGACAGTTGTTGGTAGCTATGTCAGAGAGCAGCTTCCAGTTTGTTGATACCCTGTCAGGTTTCACTGTGACGTCCAATCCTTTGTATGGATCTATGCATGACGAAGACTTTCCACAAGTGAACAACCTTACTGTAGCTCAGCTAGTACAGCCTTCTATTGAAGACCGAGGTCTACGTGAGCAGTTTGTTGTCCGAGGTGAACGTTCTCCTTCTGTTGATATCTCAGACTACCAGGGTTTTGCCTTCCCTGTGCCAAATTCCCGGAGAGAGGTCCCGATAGCAAAGAATGAAGACCCATTAGCTCCCGTGTATGCTGAAAGGTTTCGTGCATTGGATGAAAGATTCAAAGCCTTGAAAGGTAAAGACGCTGTTAACCCTAGTGCTGCAGACATGTGTCTGGTTCCTGGCCTGGTGTTACCTCCGAAGTTCAGAATGCCGAGGTTTGAAAGGTACAAAGGAGATAGTTGCGCAAAGAAACATTTGGTGATGTTCTGCCGAAGAATGACTTCGTTTGTGCACAACGACAAGCTGATGATTCACTGCTTTCAAGATAGTCTGACTGGGGCGTCTCTGAGTTGGTATATGCAGTTAGAGCGTAATCAGATCCGATCATGGATGGATTTAGCCAATGCTTTTCTGAAACAATATGACTACAATCTTGATGAAGCTCCTAGTCGCATGCAGCTGCAAGAATTGTCTCAAGGGAACAATGAACCTTTCAGAAAGTATGTTCAAAGATGGAGAGAATTTGCTGCTAGAGTGCAACCACCACTTCTAGACCATGAGCTGAAAGGCATGTTCGTAAACTCCTTGCAGAGCCCGTACTTCGAAAGAATGCTTGGAGTTGCACCAAATTTCTCTGAATTGGTAAGGGCAGGAGAGCGCATCGAGTATGGTGTAAACACTGGAAGAATCCAGAATGTTTCAGGCGGTCAGGCTAGTGCAACTGAATCTCTCTATAGCTTTCAAACCGAGGAAGGAGTTGTGGTCAATGCAATCATGAATGATGTTGGGTATCCTCAAGACAAATCGGTGGAATCGGTTGGTTCTCCGTCTTCTCAGCGGTCAGTATCTTCTGTGTCTCGTTATTCTGGACAGACAATTGTGCCTGGGGCACCCCATCGGAAACCTTATGTCGCTCCTCTTGCGAATCCACGAGCCCGTGGCCGAGGTTATCAGAATCAGAACCGACCTCGTAACAACTTGGAACGAAGGAATGCTCCTTTCCATCCAGTGCCTGTGCCGTATAGCCAGATTCTTCCACAGTTGATTCAGAATGCTTTGGTGGAACCCAAAGCTCTCAAGCCCGTGCTAGAGCCTTACCCTCCAGGGTACAATCCCCACGTTCAGTGTGGTTACCATGGTGGATCTCCAGGGCATTCAACTGAAGATTGTAAAGCTTGTCAGGCAAAAGTACAACAGTTAATCGACAAAGGGTGCATTTCCTTTCCAGAGGGAGTTTTGGTTGTGCAGGACAACCTCTCAGCCGTCTGAGCTCGTAGATTCATAGGGTTACTTGCAAGAAGCCGGTGGTCCAGACAGGCAGACGTCCTCAGCATTGGCAGTCCTCGGACTTTTTATCATTTGCATTCGTAGTTTCTTTTCTGTTAGTTACTACTTGCTGTTAAACATTGTTTGTTTCGAATGGTAATATTAATAAAGTGACTATGCATTTTTCTGAATTAATCATGTCGTTGTCACTCATTTACTGCATTGCACTGACACTTTATTCTATTCACTCCACTTTATCACTATGATTAGCAAAGATTGGAGGGAGGATGATGAAACTGAATACTCATAACCGATGATCGTATGCTTTCAGATAAAACCTTGCCGATGACGTACAAGGCATTGTTTCAAACCCCCTAAACATCGGAGAGATAAGGAAGAGAATCCCTTGTTAACCACTTCGAGCCAAGAAGTAGGAGTTTGTTTTTTCGGACTTTTTAAAACCCTCGCATCTTAACCTGGGGCAGGGTAGTTGTCAGTTAGCTTGATCGAGCGTTCAAGTCTTACAGAGGAGTGTTGTCTTTCGAGGACCAATCACATCATATTCCTCCCCAGAGGTCGTACCTCGTCAACCACAATGGTTAAACCTCACCAATCAGGAGTGAGACAGTTATAAACCTCTCGGATGAATCCAGACAGCCAGTGTCGCACGACTTGTTCCAAAAGAAAAAAAGGAATAAGAAAGCCCGCTAAGTAAAAAAAAAAAAAGAAAAGCTGGAAAGCAAATACTTAGGCAAAAATCAGGGCTTCCCGCTGGACTTCAAAAGAAAAATCGAAAAGAACTCTGAAGAGTCAGTCCAGGAAAAAATTAGGGAATCAAAAGAATGAAAAAGAAAGGATATAAAAAGAAAAATCCTCGAACAAGGACAAAGTCGTGTAGATACAGGCACCGAAACAAAAAGGAGTAACTGTCACTCCGAAACACCTTGTGAGTTCTTTAACCAGTTGTTCCCAATATTCAACATACCTCTCGAAGAGGCGAGCGCTCGAGCCAAGTTAACTGAACTTTAGGATCGGAGATCATCACGTAGAAGGTGTGGGTACAAATCATAATTTGAGCCAAATATCCTTTGTTTCACGAACCGTGAACCCGACCACGATACAACCCTTAAAAGACCTAATTGAGGCAGGGTTTATTCTGAAAGCGCATTACGATAAGGTTGAGTAACCTGACTCCTACATGATTTGCTAATCATATCCTTGTTGTATTTTTCACTAATCGAGTCAGCACTACGTTTGAACTCTTCAGTTCATTCGTCACTCACTAGCATGACACGTAAATGAGTAACAGTACATTTTTTCAAAATCTGCATGAACACTGCATTAAAATTATCATTCGTGAATAAACAATTTTAATTGCAGGTCAGTAGTTGATACGAAGGAACTCCACCAGGGAATAATCAATAAAGACTGAATCATTCAACAGTCTGGATCAGAATGGTATACTGTGAAACCCTGTGAATCTGGGGCATTGACTTTCTGTGAGTTTAGAATCAGTTTGTCTAAGGACAAGTCCCGAAGCATCGGTTGATTATGGGACAGATTATTCAAGGAGCAGTTGATCAGAAGTGAATATTCTCGAGACCCAATCAGGGGCAGCTATCCAGAGCTCTTGTGATTTGAGGGCAGGTCCCTCCGATGTTCAATCAGGGCATGTTGAGTCGCTCATCGCTCGTTCAGGGGAAAGCTACTTCAGAGATATTGAAACCAACCGTGATGAGAGTTGGTTAGTTGAGGATGAATCCTTCCGTTGTACAGATGTTGGGGCAAGCCATCTGAAGATTGTCTTGTTGCCAGCCGATTTCTGTTCAGAATGAATTTTCCCAAGAGTCGGATTGGGGCAAGTTGAATTGCACTAGGGCAAGTTGTTCAAACGAGTTTGTTCACCCTAGCAAGAGTTGAGTGTCGGGGAATCGTGTCATTACCCTGCCAAAACTTGAGCCTTCTGAAGAAGCCTTGCTGTCATTGGGTTGTTATCCTACAACTTAACCCGTTACCCGGCTGAACCTTGTAACCAAATCATTTTGAAGTCCAATTCTCGTCTGGCAAACCGGAGATCAGTTCTCGTCTGAAATCCAAACCAGAAACCAGCCTCGTCGGGTCACCTTTTCTGTAACCTATTGCTTAACTAGTTCTCGTCTGGCCAACACAGTTCTAAAGCCCAGTTGTCGTCTGGAAAACCAGAAATCAATTCCCGTATGATATCCAAACCGTAAGTCAGTTCTCGTCTGACAACCTAACATATTGTGCCATCAGTTCTCGTCTGATAGTCCACCTTGACTGCTAGTTCTCGTCTAGTATTTCCCTTTCAAATCCACATTTGTTGGTAACCAGAAATAAACCTATCCCTAAACCAGAAAAAGCCTAATTGTACCTGGCCCGATGATTCCTAGTGACTCGTATGTTGTCACATTCCCCGACACAAGGCTCGAGTGATCCCAGCTCCATGATTGGTATTCTGTATTCCCTGTGTTGACGTTGTTGAATCAGGATTATTTTCTCAGCAGAGACGTACAGTTTGAGATTGTTTCCCCTGAGCAGTTTGAGACTGCAACAAGTTGAGATGGCATCCATCCCTTATCAGGGTAGGATCAAGATTATCCTCAGCAGGGCGAGATTGATATTTCCGGCAGAGTACGGCCGTCCCAAGCATTGAACGTTGATTAGCCTGATGTGCTATTTCCTAAGTGGGTTGAGACTGAAGCTTTCCCTGACCGGCAAATTTGGGTTTATCTCCCCAGCAGTGGGACTGATGCAATGTTGTATCCCCACAGAGTCCAAGTTTGACTCCTTTTCCCTCTAAGTCCAGATCATTGACTCGTTCCTCAAGCAGAGGTCGACGGTGATTCCCTCATTGAGTAATCTCCAGACGGGCAGATTTTGATGTCAGCCAGAGAAGAGTTATTTCACAGCAGATTGTGGCGTACCCTATAAGGACTTAGGGTGTTCTAAAAAGGACCGTTCAGGGTTGTTTTCCTCAGTGAAAGGAGATTCAATTTCAGTGATCGATTGTTATCTTCCGCAGCCGCCAGAGGTGTTTCCTTGATAGGACCGGTACATCTCCAACAGATTTGTACAATGAGTAGCTAAGGATTGATATCCCCAGCAGTGTTGATACACAGGTATTCCTCATCAGACTTGATAGTCCAGCAGGCATTCCCCAGAAGGGTCGGTCTCCGTAAGGCGTATGCAAGATTATCTTCAGCAGATCAGGATTGATATCCCCGATAAAGTTCAGCAGTCTCTCCCCGCAGAGTCTGAACACAAGATCAGGAGCGTTGATATGTATCCCCAAGCAGAGATGATTCTCTCCCCCAACCAGAGGTATCCTGAAGGATCACCATCTCCCCAGCTGAGTCATGCGCCGAAGCATGAATTCATTCCCCCAGCGCCGGGTCACAAGTGCAGGTTTCGTAGGAGACTATTCGTATGCCGAAGTATGCAGCAACTGATGGTGCCAGACTGAAGTCTCCAGCGGAATTGAAATTCCCCACCAGAGTCGTACTCTCCCCCGAAGTCGGATGATTCCTTCTTCCCAAGCGGAATTGAGATTCCCCCGCAGAGTCGTACTCTCCGGTAAGCAGAATGATTTCTTCTTCCTCAGTCGAGTTTGCAGATCCCCAAGAGAGCCGAATCCTTGAAAGCCGCTGAAGCCATGATTGGTTTTCCCCCAGTAGAGTGTTGAACAGCTGATGTTGTATTTCCCCATCGGAGTCGTTCTCTCCGGAAAGCTTCGCCGCGAAGGCCGCACAGTTTATTTCTGTGATTGACATCGTTTTCCTCAGCAGTTGTGGTTTGAATACCCAGATGAGCAGGTTCAGGTTCTCGTAGAGCTTCGTTCCCCTGCATCAGTCAGCTGAAGATCATTTCCCCAGGCGGAGTCCAATTGAGATTGGCGTGACCTTGTTCTCCTCAGCAGGATGATTCCTCTATCTGAGTAGTTTTTTCTCCTTGACAGGAGGATTCTCCCTTCAGCATTTATTTTGCTGACGGGGCCATAGCATTGTGCACGACTGCATAGCATTTACCCTGAAAACGCGTAGCATTTCCACCGTGTGGAGCATTACGTCATTGTCAAAGCATATGCATACGAGACATGAGCCAGGTCGCCACCGTTCTTGTTTTGCATATGCTCCTCCTCAGAATGGTTTGATCAAGATGATTCTTGAATCCTCCTCAGAATGGTTTGATCAAGATGATTCTTGAATCCTCCTCAGAATTGATTGCTCAGGATGATTCCTGACATTCTCCCCAACGAAGTCGCTTGCTCAAGATGATTCTTGAGGTCCCTAGTGAAGTCTTCAGTTCAAGATGATTCTCGAATTCCCCAGAAGGGCTGTTTGCTTAAGATGATTCTTAAGACCCCAATGCAGTCACCAGAGTCGGTTGCTCAAGCTGATGCTTAGAGTCCCCAGTAAAGGTTGCCCAAGATGACTCCTGAAATCCCCAACAAAGTGTTCGCTCAGGATGATTCCTGAAAGCTCCAGCATGGTTACCGGTGCAAGATGATTCTTGAAGTCCTCGGCGAAGTTATTGGTCCAAGATGATCCTTGAAGTCCTCAGCAGAGTTGATTCATCCAGAATGATTTCTGGATCCTCAGAGCGGAGTTACTTGATAGTTCTCCAGAATCCCCAGCGGAGATGCGACATCCCCAGCAGGTTTTTGAACGGCGAAGTCGAAACCTCCCTTGAAGACTCCATGATTGAAGTCCGACCGTGTTAATGAAGCAGTTCTCTCAACTAATGCGGAGTGCCTGATGGCAGAGGTTTAGACATTCCCAGTTGGCTCATGATTGACCAAGAATTCTATTCCCGACTTGCTGATGAAGTCCGGCTGATGCCCGACAGTAATGCGGAGCGCCTGATGGCATGATCAACCCGATGGTTGATGTCCGACTGATGCCCGACAATTTCCTTGGATGCATGATGGCATGATCAACCTGATGGTTGAAGTCCGGCTGATGCCCGGCAGTGTTCTTTGAATGCCTGATGGCATGATCGACTATGTATTACCTGTTACCGTGTGACCAATTCCCCAGTAGGGTTGCCGTGCAACTGTTGTGCTCAGTGTCGAAGATGTCCCTACCGACCAGAGTATCGTTCACCTATGTGTGGTATCCAGACCTCTAGCAAGATCATTGACGCGTGTTCATCTTATCATTCTCTCCAACAGAGTCTATTATTCAAGTTCATATTTCCCCAGTGGATTTCTTCACCCTGACGGCGAGGTCAGATGCTTTTATCGACTCGATGTTGAGAGTTGACGGCGAGGTCAGACGATGTTGAGAGTTGACGGCGAAGTCAGACTATGTTGAGTACTTGACGGCGATGTCGAGTGTTTCTCAGAGTTATGTTTGGTTGACGGCGATGTCAGAGCCTTTGTAGCTCCAGCGGAGATGTTGGACATTTGTTTCCGACGGCGATGTCAGATTTTTTCCAGCGGCGATGTTGGGTGTTTTGGGTGTCCGACGGCGATGTCAGATTCTTTAGTTCTCCGGCGGCGATGTTGGATGTTTGTTTCCGGCGGCGATGTCAGGTGATTTAGTCTTCCAGCGGCGATGTTGGGTGTTTTGGTCGTCCGACGGCGATGTCAGACGCTTTACTTTCATGAATGCCTGACGGCGGGGTCCGGTGTCTGATGACAATGTCAGAGGAATTCAATGTGGATAACTGACGACAAGGTTCAGATCAGTATGTCTCCAGCAAGTTGCCGTGCAGCTATTATTTCAGTGTTCAAAGATTTGTTTCCACCAGAGTACCGTGTACTTATGTAGTTGGCAAATTTTCGGGTTCTTTGGTATTCAACCGTCTTCTACCTTTGAATGTTTGAAAGTCGTTCGCTCTTCAACCCTTCAGGTCCAAGCCGTTTGAATAGGGGCAGCTGTTGCACCCCAAAATTTCACCAACTACTTGTCGCAATTTGGCTCATGTTTCGACTCATTTCATTTCGCATTTGCATACCGCGTACATTGCATTTTTTCCAGTCAAATTGGTTTATCGGGATCACAGCCCTCTGATAGCATTTCAGACCAATACGAGGACGTATTTTGAGAATCGGTGCTCGTCCCGGTGTTTTCGGCTTTCGCTGTTGTTTTTGAGGACATCTCGGTGTCCGGGATTTTTACCGTTTATTTCGATATAGTCGCTAATCGATTTAATCGGCTTCCTCGCCTTTTTAGATTTTTCCCCTTATTTTTCTAGAATTTTTAATAGGTTTAATTGGATTTTTCTAGGTATTAGTTAGTTTTTTAATAGATAGTAATTGATTTTTAATAGTTTAGTTTAATTCCCTTTTTTAGGAATTTCTTTAATAATTTTTAAGTAGATTTTAGAATAAATTCTTTTAATAGAGTTTTAAATAGAATTTTCTATTTTTTATTAGATTTAGTTAATAGGGTTATTGTTTTGAGATCATTTGTTAAATAGAAATTAATATAGGTTAATATAGATTTTGTTAGAGTTTAAATAGATTTTTAATATTTTAGTGGTCTTAAATCCTTTTCTAGAATATAATAGATGTTAATAGAAATTAATAGGAATTAATAAATAGTTAACGTTTTTATTGTTTTAAAGCATAATGGTTTGTTTAGAAATTTGATAGCTTTTAATTAGCTTTTCTAGAATGTTAGATATAATCTAGAGGTTAATTAGATATTAACTAGATTTTAACAGTGTTTTAGATTTAATTAGCTTTTCAGGTTTAATTAGGATTTAAGTAGATTAATTAGGGCTTTAATCATTTGTTTAGATATTAATTAGGGTCTTATTAGAGTTTGTTAGAATTAATTAGGATTAGATTAGTTTAATTTTCATTTACAATTTAATTACTGTTTTTAATTTTCGGATTAGTCTTAATGGTAGTTTTAAGTCTTAATTAGCTTTTTAATCAGTATTAATTGCAGTTTTAATTGTGTTCATTAGTATTAATCAAAGTCTGAATTTACTGGGCCGTGTGGCAGTTTTTGGAGGCCCAAACCCCAGTCCAGGTGTCAGCATATATAAGCGTCCACGCGTACGCTTCAGAGGCTCAGTTTTTTTTCCACGTTTCACTTCCTCCACACGCCACGTTTTCTCCTCTCTCACTGCCACCTCGCCTAACACGTGTCCCCACTTCTCCCTCTCCCCTTTGCATGCGTAACACCTGTCTTCACCCTAGCCCCGCAGGATGCATGGCCGCCGGCCATGCAACCACCACCTCCATCAAACTCTGGCCACCGTAACCGCCCTCCGACCGCCGTAACAATCCACCGAAAAATCAAAAACACCAGAAATTCATCCAGATTCTCTGATCTTCATCATCGTCCTCATCCACAACTCCACCCAGAAACGCGTCCATCTTCATCATCTTCGTCAGTTTTCTAGTTTTTTCAAATGATCTTCATGTGTTCTTCATCATTCTTCCATCATCAAGAACACCGTTCACCAACTTTTCCAGAATCATCGGCAGATCTTCATCGTTCTTCAGGAATATTCATAGCTTTCATCACTGACGTTTTCCAGATCTCAATCTTCAACATCACGAACCTTCATCCTCCGCCATAAGCGATTCACCAAGAATAATCACTATCATCTCCAGATTCAATTTTCAAGATCCTCGATCAAACTCTAAGAATCATCTTCATCTACGAACAACCGACGGCAAAGGCCTTGTTCATCAGTTTCCGGCAAGATCCTCCATGGAATCAACTGATCTCAACGGAGATCCTTCGATCTTCAAATCTAACGACATCTACCTTCAAAACCTCCATGCGTTTTCGGTCAGAAAACCACCGTTTTCATCGCAAATTCCTCCAACATCAACGCGTCTCCAGATCTCATAACCTTCGTTTAGAACGTTCATCCATAGATCCATTACGCCTTCAAGATTCTTCAGACGAAACTCATCTTCAAGAACATGCATCAAGATCTTCTACAATCTTCATGACTCTTTTCCAGAATTTCTTCATTGTCCATAAGCAGTTCTCATCCTTACGATCTTCATCAACGGATGGATTGCGTCGTTTTTCCGAGAAGGTGATAGTTCAGATTGTTGTTGTTTCTTCATCCGTGTTGTTGATTAGAGGCGAAGTATGGAGATTGATCTCAGGAAGGTTGAGAAAGGTGGAGTTTGAGAGAGAGAGGTTGAGACGGAGGAGGAAGCGGGAGAGAGCGTTTGGGGAGGTTGGACGGCGCATGCAGATGAACAGTGCTCTGAGAAAGAGAGATTAGGGTTGTTTTGCTGAAGATGGGTCACGTGGCATGGTTGGATATTGGGCCTCTAAGGCCCATTCTGATTAACCCTCTCCGTTTTCTTCATACACCCTTCCGTTTTTTGTTTTTGTTATGGATTGGTTGTTGGGCCAAGCCCAGCGAATTTCTGGGCATACCCCTCCGTTTTCTCCCAACACCCCCTCCCTGTTTTTGTTTTTCTTTCTCTTCAGAATTTACTTAGTGGGCTGGGCCCAGTTTTTTGTTCTGTTTTTGTTGTTGTACCTCCTGCTGCAGTTTTGCACCCCCCTTGTGTTTTTCTCTTTTTTTTCCTTATTTTCTTTTATTTTCTTTTGTTTAGATTTTTTAAAAAGAAAAAGAATATGTAATAAAAAATAATGGAAAATATAAAAATATAAAGAAATATTATATTAGGTAATAGTTTTTTAATATTTTCTTTTAGGATATATTTTCTTTTTAGGATATATTTTCTTGTAAGAGTTTATTTTACACACCTTTTAGAAGTAGTTTTAAATGTCCATTTGTTAGGGGACTTTTTACTCTTTTAGAAGTAGATGTCCACTTGTTAGGGGACTATTTTCCATTAGATTTTCCATGTTAGATGGATAAGATTTTTCTTAGGAGTTTATTTTCCTGTACTCAATCATTGTAATTTCTTCAGAATATTAATAAGATGAGATTTGTGTTGTGGTCTCCGTTCTACCCGTAGTTAGGCCGAACTACAGCTGCTCTGACTTTCTCTGATGAGAATATGTAGGCATAGGATGCGATATCCTAGCGAGCACACTAACAACTAACCTTTTGTTCTCTCGCTGCTGTGCGATCGAGACTTTCCCGCTGACGACTGATGTTATCCTTTTCTCTTGCCCGAGTGCATTTGAGACCAGACCGTAGTTCTAGTTCCCGTAGGTTCCCATACCTCGAAACCCAACATACTACGTCCATTCTACTGCAAACAGGTGCGCCTAAGTCTCCAATGGTCGAGCAGCGTCCACCTAACTACTAGAATGCGTACACTAATATCGTCAACTTCATCTCTCACCCCCGTGTGACCGAGAAAAACCTTGTCTAGCCGTAGTTAGCCTGAACTACGTCATGCTCTAATTTCTCTGAAGAGAATACGTAGGCCCAAGACGCGACGTCTTGCCGAGCAACTAACCCGTAGTTTCCCGAACTACGTGAGCTCTGATCTCTCATACCTGTTGAGAGTACGCAGTCACAAGATGGCGATGTCTTGGCGAGCTACCTTCCCCCATAACCCGTCGTAGGCCGAACTACGTTGACTCTGATTTCTCATTCTCTGATGAGAATACGTAGGCATAAAGCGCGACGCTTTGCCGAGTCATTTTTCTTTTCTTTTTAACCAGCCTTGATAGGTAGATAGAATAAAACCAACCCGTCCAAGTAAACCAAGCAAGCGTGGATCCCGTCGAGTACGACGGACGCGAGGGGTGCTAATACCTTCCCCTTGCGTAACCGACTCCCGAATCCGAACAACGGTTGCGACGACCTTGTCTTACCCTTTTTCGTCAGGTTTTTCCGATCGTTTCCTTTCCCGCTCGGAGGGATAAATAACGAAAGGTGGCGACTCTTCTGTTTTGCCGACACCTCATTTTCGCGCAAGCGACAATATGCAAATGCAGATGCTAGAAGATGCAATGAAACATAAACCAAGTAAAGAAAAGGTTGGACAAATTTTGGGGTACAACAGGATGCCCTAATCTTGACTTCTCTTTTGACAACATCAGTACCAAGATTGATAAATTCCACTGGCTCTTTATGTGGCTGAATCTCTCTCTGATCATGCTCAAGAAGCCTTGCTAGTTCAACCAGTAATTCACAATCTTCCTCGCCATCTTCTTCGACTTGGTTAATTGAAATCTCAGAATTACAACAGATGTTTATCAAGTTGTTATCAATGCAATTATTTGTTCTACATGTTTATGAATTATGTTTAGAATGAAGCTATTTGAAATGTGAAAAAACAAAAGAAACTTTGCCATTTATTTATTTGTGAAAAATAAAATAAATAAAGAAATAAGAGTATTATTTGAATGCAAAAAAACTTTTATTTACTGATCACATAATGTTTCAAAAGCGTGAGGCCCTTACAAGCTATCCTCTCGTCTCAGGAGAGGACGAGGGAACAGGAAAAAAAATGCATTACATGTTTGTGGGAAAAACCAGGGGAATCACGGTAGATGTCCAGTTGTTGAGCTTGAAACCGGGAGGAGATTTCCGTACAAAGCTTGTACTTCGGTTGCTATGACCTGTATTGTCAATGGCTGACATAAAAACCCTCTCTTGTAATCCAGTGCTTATGAACTTGATCAAGTTACATTTTTGATGGCTGCGTGAACTAACTCGCTGATCAGGATGATAACCCAGTCCAAAGCGATCATGCTTTTCAACCACATCCAGGATTTGCCCCCAGCCAAGCTATTCTGGTGAGAATCGTGATGTCAAGCTATTGGTTAACTTGAATCTTAATTCATTAAATTCACAACTAGACTTTGATTTATCCAAAGGAAAGGTTAAATAAAGAAAGACCTTTTGTGCGATGTAACAACAACGCTAAGAGATTCGGGGATCAGGGGTTGGTTATGCCTAGGGTAGGTATTTCACATCCTAAACATCTGTAGTACTCTACAGTAACCTTTTGTGTGTATGTATGATAAACTTGCTAATTGTTATGTTATGGATTGAGACTAGGATTAGGGTTTGAGGTAAAGACCTAGGGTTAATGTTTCTAAGTTTTCTCGCAAAGATATTGCATCTTCTGCCTACGTATCCTAACTAGGATAGAATCAGAGCAATCGTAGTTCACCTCACTAGGATAGATGAACACTTGATTATGATCAAGGTTCAACGGGGGAACAAACATAAAAATGCTTGTATAGAGTTTAACAAAACATTCTATTCTAAGTTGTACACTCAAGATGTTGACTTTGACAAAAGCTAGGGGAAAGTAAGTGATCATCACCATGATTCTTACATAGAGCTGACAAACTCTATCCTAGGGTTCTAGTTGAAGAACAATCATAGTAAAGGTGGGTGTTTTAGTCTTAAGCAAAGTCTAATGGCTAGTAGGTTCTAACTTAACTAAGTTAGGGTTCAAAAATGAATTAAAAAAGTCAGAGGGAGGGTAATGAGCTATCTATGACCCAAGGGTCAATAGAGAGACTTTCCTTTGGACACAAGGACACAGACAACTTGATGTGAACTAGAAAGTTCCATCATTGGGGAATAACTTGAAAAAGTTGAATAAATAAAGCAAGAGCATGTAACAACATGTAACAATAATCAAGATCAACATTTAACATGTTAAGAATGATCAAAAAAGGCAAAGAGGTAACAACCATCAATGCAAGTAAAGAACATGTGTAACAACAACAAGTTCATTTATAAAATTCAACAAGATCAATGAAAACAAGTGACAACTTGAAGCAAGCATGTTATAAGGAACAAATGAGACCAAATTTAACAACATAAGAACAACTAAACATGTATTGATGACAATCAAACAAGCAAGAATACAAGAAATGTTACAACAATTCAAGCATGAATTCATGATTTCATGGGGAGAAGTAAACAAGTTTCATGGTAACAACCAAGACAATAATCAAACCCTAGCATGTTATGATTCTATCAAGACACATAAAAAAGTAGAAAGAGGCATGAAAAGCATATTCAAGAGGTCACAACATCAAGAATCTTGTCAAAGTTCACAGATGAAATTCAAAATATACCATGCATATTCAAGCATTCACAAAGGCAATAAAAATACCCTAAACATGTTATGGTTTCAACAAGACACATAAGCAAGTAGCATAAAACATGGTAAACATATTCAAGAGGTTACAACATCAAGAATCATGGCAAAGTTCACAGATGAAGTTCAACAGGCCATTTTCACATATATGCATTCACAAAAGCAAGTATGAACATGGTAAGGAAATGTATCAAACATCTTTGAACATTTAAACATGTTAAAAAACATGTGTGAGTTATACAAGATCCATCTTACAAGAAAAATCAAGTTACAAGTTGAAAAAGTTTGAGAACATCAAGGTAAAAACCCTAAAAACACATGTTTTTTGAGTGGATCAAAGTATTTCTAAGATAAAAATCCTTGAATTATTTCTTCACTCATTGAAAATATACATGATAAGGAGTAGTTTTAAAAAAGAATGGCATCAATAGCACAAAAAATGAGCAAGTTATGATCATTGAAAGTTGGTGCACCAAAAGGGAAAAAACAAGGGCGAGGCTAGGTCACAACCTAAGGGTCATTTGCATGAAGGATTGGAACTCAGTCAATTCTTAAACAAATGAAGTTAAAAAAAAGTGAAAATTTTGTATTTTTGAACACGAAATTCAATGGTACCATTTTTTTTCCATACCATACACCCACAAGAAAACCCGATAGCATATGTGAACAAAATTGTGTAGTGATGTGCTTGGTAAAACAAGTGTATAAACATCACATATACATTATATATAGAGGTTGGGACAAAATAAATCAAGCAATGCACACATGGTTTGACAAATTGGATGTAAAATGCAAAAAGTGACTAGGTTGGGCCTAGTTTGTGACCTAGTTTTTGACATGTCCAAATGTTACAAGTTTTGCTGCAAGAAATGGTTCATACATGACAGATAACATACACAAAACATATTCAAATAATGTACAACACCAAAACATAGCTAGAAGTCATGATAGCATGTGAAATGCAAGTGAAAATTTCACATTTTAAGTTTTAGGCTTACCTCTTGAAGCAAGCTTGGGCAATAAGAAAACCATAGATCTTGAGAGCTCTTCCAAGGTCTACAAATGATCCAAGGATGACAAATGAGTGCTCCAAATGGACTCCAAGCAAGTTGGTGGACATAATGCCTTGTAAGTGAAGGAAAACTTCAAAAATCCAAAGATTTCCAAATCCAACTCCCTCAATCTTTGTTACAGAAGTAGGGAACCACCATGGAAAGCTTAGATATTATGTTTATGAAGTGTTAGAGGCCTTAGACCTAAAGGAAATATAATGGATCAGTGGCTACTTTCTAAAGTGCAGAAAAGTCAACAAATGAGCTTTTGAGGGTTGACTTTTGGATGGGATGCGTTTCTGGCCAAGGTGAGGGTTTGGAAAGCTCTAACACATCATTTGTGATGTGTTTGCGGCTTTTTTTGAGTTTGAAAGTGTTTGGAAAAGGTTTTGGAAACTAAAATGCAAAACAGATTTTGTAGTGTTTTGGAAATTTAGTTCAAGCTTGCAAGAACTTTGTGATTGAATGGGAGGAAGAGTTGAAGCTGGTTTCAAGCATATAACTGGTGTTCCTTGGATGTAATAATGATTTTCAATTTATAGGAAAGGCCTTGGATCAAGAGGTATGTGTAGAATGGTGTAAAATGCCAAGTTTAGCCTTCCATCATGAAAATCTTGGAGTTTTTCAAAGCAATATCCATTTCTGACCTTGAGCCATCCTAAAAAGAGTTTATCCATACCCTATAGGTAATTTCCATCATGCTTGAGGGGATAGGAGGTGACTGGTTGCAGCCAAGTTGGTGGTTTGATGATGGTAGCCACCATTTTTCTCTTTCCACACTATTCACTTTTGCAACTTGCATTTAAATAATTAATTTCTTCATTTTTCATGCCAATTTTGTGGGATTTGATGCTAAACATGTTAAAAAAACAATGTAAGCATCATAAATGAAGCTTAATCCTTGATTAGAGTTGTTTTGGGGAGCTTTGAAGTTAAAACACTCATGTTGAACTAGCCTTGCACAAGTGAGTTTTTGCCAACTTGTGAACCTTGGTTCTCTCTAACCATGAAGAGTTATTAAGCCCACTTATACTTTTTATAAATCCCCCATTAGGTACTACACCACTGATGTTTTATGTAGGAACCCATTCCACTTGAAACTAGGCCAAAACCCCTTGTGATAATGCTGAAAACTTGACTTACAAGTCAAGAAATCTTGAAATTTCTAAGTGTATTTCCCCCCCTTGCCTTGTTTTTACTCATAACTCAAAATCCATGCATTTTCTGCTGATGAGTGCCTATATCACTTTTGAAGAAATCATTGATACCTTTCCAACAAGCTTTTAACCACTCCATTTGGATGTGTGGTTAGGAAGTTATGACCTTACCCTTTTCAAAACCCTAATTTCCCGACTTTTCCATTACTTCTCAATTCTTGATCAATTGGTAACAAAAATTCATGATGAGATATTAAATGATGTTGGGAACATAGTTGGCTTCAATTTTTGGTTAAATCCATTTTGTTCAATGGGTTGACTTTTTAGTTAGACGAACCGAACGATTCAAAACCTCTAAATCGACTATTGGTGTCCTGGGTTCCCTGGGGCCTTTAAACTTATTTAGTATACTTCCTTGATTCATATGAGCCTCATGAACCATGATTCAATATTTGGAACACCCTTTAGATCAAAAGTCCAACTATAATTGACCTTTCTAATCAGAAACCCTAATCAGGGTTCTTGTATTACACTGTTCTTCTTTCTTGGGAAACAACCTCAAGTTGGATTCATTCTTGATCCAATGTGATATTTTTTATGACATGAAAACTTGATATATGGAGGATCAATCCAAAACTTTGACTGATCAATCCCTTGAAACCCTGATTTCCGACTGTGTAAAATCCTAATTCATTTATATCTTGACAAAGATCAAACTTGAACTATGTTATGGTTAGATAATCAATGTTGATGCTCCTATAATGATGATGTTATATAGGGGTCAAAATTTGGGGTATAATAGTTTCCCCTATTTAAATATTTTCACCAAATGGTAATGAGAGATGACAATTGTAGCACCCTAAAATTTGCTCATTTTTTCTTGTGGTCTTGGCTTATGTTTATTTGTATTGTCATATTCAAGTTTTCATAGCATTTGCTCTTGGCATGGGATCAAGGTATCATGGTTTGTTTCTCAAGGAAAAAGGTTGTGTTTCTTCAAGTTCAAGTGGTATTCTCTATGACTTTGTGATATTCTCAACTCTAGAAGTTCCCTAATCATCAAATGTGGTTCAAGGAAACTTCATTCCAAGATTATATGTATTCCACCATGGCTTATTGTGCAAGAAATCATCAAGAGATTCAAGTTTGGTGCAAGGTGTTGGACCTAATATAACAATTTGTGGATGCTATGGTCAAATGGGCATAACTCTTTCATTTTTCAACATCTTGAGGTGGTTCTTTTTCAAATGAACTCTTCTCGTCACCCCTAACAAGTTCTCTTTGCAAGGAAAGATCAAATTATGCTTGGAAAGTCATCAAAAGGTGGAAGACATTATAGGTCATTTTGAGTTTTGGAAGGTTTTCTTAGTCAGCTTCAAAAGGGCATAACTTGGTCAATTTTTATCATTTGGAGCCCATTCGTTTTCTAGAATAAACTCGAAGATGTCCTCTACAAATTTGATTCAACATGGAAGAGCTAAAAGCCCATGGAAGGTCTTGGTTTTCATCAAAACATTATAGGTCATTTTTGGTCCCTAAAAGACTTGAAAATTTTCTAAGTGTTTTATGATTTTGCACTCTTTCATGGAAGCTACTTTGAAATAACACATCTCTCAACTCAATTTTCCAAATCAATAATTTCTTTCCACATTGCAAAGAATGCATCTCCCTCTATCCAATGCAAGAAGAATCACCTCATAAAGCCTCATACATTGTAAGAACCATGGCTACAAAAATTGAATTTCCAATATGGATTTTCACCCCGAGTCAAATTTGGATTTGATTGAAATGGCTTCTAATCACCAAATTAATGCATGAATTTCACTTAATCATGTTTAACCAGCTTGCATGAAGTAAATAACACCTTGAAACACATGATTTGAGTGAGTTTTGACAGATTGCAAGTCACACTTTGCTTATGCTGCAGGTATGCACGACTTCCATCCAAATTTCCTCATTCACCCTCCCTTATGAGTCAGAAAGCTTCTCCAATAAATAGGGAGTCATTTCCACAAGCTTTTGATAGCCAAAAACACTCTGATAAGATCCCATTTGAACTCTTAAGCTTGAACTTCGAATTTCCATTTCCACACCTTAATCACTCAAATTCTCCACTCAGTTAGCTTCGCCAACATCCAGTGAAGCTAACCAGATCAAGAACTTGAAGAATCGTGGCCTAAATCAAGTTAGGGAACTCTATTTTCATAGCTTCAAGGTTGAGCTTCAATAGGTATAATTCTAAACCATTTAGCTGAGTTTTATTATTGAACTTTCAAATTCGTGTTTTGTGAGTAGTAATGCGCCTAAGAGGGGGGGGGGGTGAATTAGGTTCTATGAAATTTTTTGGTTTTAAGAGGACTATGTTACTTTCTTTTTAAAGAAGTGAAGATATGAAAGCTTGTAAAGGCAGAAAGTAAAAGTGACACAGAGAGTTATAGTGGTTCCCCTCACACCTCGAGGGTAGTCCACTCCCCTTTCAACACGAAAGAGATTTCACTATAGTTAGGATCAATTGTACAATTTGCTCTAACCTATAGGAGATCAAAGGTTCTTAAAACACCTTTAAGATATAAACACTAAGTGCAATGAGAACAATCCTCTCTAATGCACACACTTGCTTTCAACAATCCTAAACAGCAAGGGGAAAATAAAATACAATTCTGAGTTTGTAAGATTTGTAACAATGTATAATTGGTATTCAATGCTGAGATTGAATCTTCTCTTTTAATGGAATTTCCACAAGTATCCAAGACTTATTGCTCAAGATTTTTCTTTTCAAAAGATATGAAATTTGATGCAGAAAATTCTTTGTAAAAATTGTTTAAAGAAAAAGTTCAAGAATCCTGATTGAAAGAGATTGTAAAGAATTGATGTAAAAGTTGGTTGTTTGAATTTTGAAAAGCTAGGTATTTATATCACATAAAAAACACTTGACGAAATCATGCAAATCTTCAAAAAAATTGATGAACAGTTGTTATGTTTCAAAGGAAACATTTAACAGACATTTGAATGAAGAGATGCAATTTTTCAGAATGAATTTTCAAAATTGTTTAGTGAGCAATCGACTGCACTAAGGCAGCAATCGATTGCACTTCAAAGCAGAATTGAAAACTGAGAATTTTTTAAGCATGCAATCGATTGCACTTCAAAACAGAATCAAAAATAGTTAAAAATTTGATCATGCAATCGATTGCTCCAAGAGTGCAATTGATTGCACTTTGAAAAACTTAGAAAAATTCTGTTTTCAAAAGCTTGAGACAGTGCAACAAGACATGAAATTTTTTTTAAAAGTTTTGAGCAATTAGGACTCAAATGCTTAATGGATATTCTCATTTTACCTTTAGATGAGAAAATCTTCAAAGTTGTATCTTTGTCCTGATGCTTGATGGTTGATCATCTTTGCCTTCTTGAGTGATTTGTCTTCATCAAAACAAATGTTGATATCTGAGGATCTTGATTTCACATTCTCCCCCTTTTTGATGATGACAAAGCATTCTTCTTTTGTTGTGATGATTTATTTCCGGTACGCTTTTCTCCCCCTCAACGTATGACTTGTTGAGAGTTTCTGAGTTTGTATTGAGGTTCGGGATAGTCTTGAATTTTGAAACTTTGTTCCTTTAAGGAAAGATAATGAACAAGAAAAGAGTAACATCCTTCTCCCCCTTTTGACATTATCAAAAAGAAGGGAAAAATGGATTAAGGCAATAATATACGAAAAATAACGGACAAGCTTGATCATAAGTTAAATTAAAGACGAGTACAATAAAACTGGAAAGTTCAGAATTAAAAAAAATAACAGAAATAAATAACAACAACAAAAACAGAAAAACAGTTATTTCTAAGATAAATCCATGTTTGGGTCAAAGCTTGGTTGGTTGGAAAAAGTTATCTGGAGAGGTGATGGACGAGTAGGAGGAACAGTCGGGTTTGAGGGATCATACGGCGGGATGTAGAGGTGAGAGTACATGTAGGAGAATTGTTGGTTCACGTTCTCTTGAAAGTTGTTGATCCTAGCATTTGTTGACTCTTGAACAATAGTGTATTGAGCATTGATGGAATTGTTTAGATTCCCAAATTGTTGAGTCATGTAGCCCATTAACTGTTGATTGATCGGACCATTTCCGGATGGAACAGGAACATCTTCATCATCTTCATCCTCTTGTTCATCAATATCAGCCACACCTTCGCCGAGGTAAATGATTGTCTTGGTATCTGGTTGTATTTTACACCCATTCGAGAATCCACATTCTTGATTGAAATCTTGTTAATATTGGAATCCATGAGATACTTATCAAATCCTTCAAAATCTACTTGATAATGTTTCAGGATCTTTGTAATGAACTAAGCATATGGCAGAAACTTGGATTTTTCATTTATTCCGCGCATGTGAAGTAAGATCATATTTGCCCAATTTATCTGAATATTATTCTTAACAGTATATAACATCTGCATTTTTAGATCAGTTACTAGACAATGATTTCCACCCCTGGGAAACATTATGTAAGCCATGAAGTAATGAAATAAACGGTCATCAATGTTGAATATACCTGCCGACCATGAATTGCGAGATGGTTCCAAGCCGCCTAAGGATTGGACTCTTTTTGCATGGTATTCGACTTCATATATTCTGCCGAGGCTCCAATAGAACTGTATTTTGTTATATGCGTTCCAGACTTCTTCATGTTCTTCCGGAGATCTTGCAGCAGGCACTGGAATGTTGAGAATCCTTCCAAGTGTCTTGGCAAAGAGCGGGATCCTTTTACCTTGAACGTATGTCACTAGCTTGCCTTCTTCTTTTTGTAAGTTGCAGTAGAACAATCTTACCAAATCCGAATAATATGGCCCGGATGAGGAAATTACTGGTTCCAACCCACATGCAATCAGGGTTTCTTGGAAGGAGAAGCATTCTTTAGGAAAGGATGAAAGGATACCGTACTTGGGGGTCTGCACAACCTTCTTTTGGAAATACTTGATGAATTTGTTCCGTTGTTCATTATCCAAATGTTGAAGAACAAGTGGAGTTTCAGAAGATGCGGAGGCTGGACCTTTGCCTTTGTTTTGTGCAGAAATCTTTCTCTTTGTTCGTGAAGCCATTGAAAAAAGGTGAAGAAAAGAGATCTAGGGTTTATGGGAGAGTTTTGTTAATTGAGAGAGATGGTAGAAGTAGGTTATGAGAGATGGTATTTATAATGGTTGAAAGAAGAAATACGATTAAATGTGGGATATGAGTGGTTGAAGGTATTTAAGATTTTGGGAATATGAGATTTTATGGTCAAATCTTGAGACTAGGGCTAAGAAGTAATGGCTAATCATAGGTAGGTCAAAAAGTTTAATGAGGGGGTAGTTGGAAGGTTTAAGGATTCATGGATCTATTAAATAGAAACAGAAAAAAAACAGTTTTTTAGAAGGTGCAATCGATTGCTAACATTGTGCAATCGATTGCTCCATCAAACAGAAGCGAAATTTGGCAAAAGCTACAGAGTGCAATCGATTGCTGCAGAGGTGCAATTGATTGCTTGCTTTAAAATTAATAAAAATTGTAAAACTTACAGTGAGCAATCGATTGCTGCAAAGGTGCAATCGATTGCTTGTAGTGAAATTTTGAGAAAACACAGCAGATGAAGTTATTTTATGTTTCTACGTCAGTTTCATCCAAAATTCCAAGTTCCCTTCGTATTTTGTAGAAAGACTCCTTCGCCAAAGGTTTTATGAAGATATCGGTAAGCTGATTATGAGTATCTACGAATGTTATATCGACATCTCCTTGAAGTACATGATCTCGTAGAAAGTGATGTCGTATGTCAATGTGCTTGGTCCTTGAGTGCATGACTGGATTTTTCGTTATGTTGATTGCACTGGTGTTGTCACAGCGAAGAGGAATGCTGCCCAGGTCGAGTCCGTAGTCACGAAGTTGTTGCTTGAGCCACAGAATCTGCGCACAGCAACTACCTGCTGCTATGCACTCAGCTTCAGCCGTACTAAGTGCTACACATGCTTGTTTCTTGCATGCCCATGAGACTAGTGCATTTCCCAAGATGTGACAGGTTCCACTTATGCTCTTTCTATCAGTTTTACCATAAGCCGACATTTTTTGTTCCTTTGAGATACTTCATGATCCGCTTGACTGCCATCAGGTGAGACTCCTTTGGATTTGCTTGAAAGCGAGCGCAATGACAGACGCTAAACATAATGTCAGGGTGGCTTTTTGTCAAGTATAGTAGTGAACCAATCCTACCTCTATATTTTGTGATGTCAACCGATATACCGGATTCATCTTGATCTACATATGTACCAGATCCCATAGGTGTAGATAAAGTTTTGCAATTGTCCATATCAAACTTCTTCAATAATTCTTTGCAATACTTCGATTGATTGATAAAGATCCCATTCTCAAGTTTCTTAATCTGCAGTCCAAGAAAGTAGTTCATTTTTCCCATCATAGACATTTCAAATTCTCCTTGCATCATAGATGAGAATTCTTCACATAGCTTGGTGTTGGTTGAACCGAAGATTATGTCGTCAACGTATACTTGTACCAAGAGAGTATCTTCTTTTATTTTCTTAATGAACAAAGTTTTGTCTACCTTTCCCTTTACAAAGCCTTTGTCACATAAGAAATTGCTGAGTCGATCGTACCATGCTCTTGGTGCTTGTTTCAATCCATAGAGAGTTTTCTTTAGTTTGAAGACATGAGATGGATATTTGTAATCTTCAAAACCAGGGGGTTGCTTGACATATACTTCTTCATTTATGAATACATTCAAGAAAGCGCTCTTCAAGTCCATTTGGAAAAGCTGAAAATTCATGGAGCATGCATAAGCCAATAATAATATAATTGCTTCTAGTCTTGCAACTGGAGCGAAGGTTTCGTCAAAGTCGATTCCTTCTTCTTGGTTGTATCCTTGGGCGACCAATCTTGATTTGTTACGAACTATAATACCATTTTCATCGAGTTTGTTCTTGAAGACCCATCTTGTTCCAATGATATGCTTGTTGCTAGGCATAGGGACAAGATTCCAAACTTGATTTCTTTCAAACTGGTTCAGTTCTTCTTGCATAGCTATAATGCATTGATCATCGCCTAAGGCTTCGTCGATTTTGGCTGGTTCTATTTGCGAAACAAATGCCATGTTAAGACAAGAATCCTTGAGATTTAATCTTGTTAAAACACCTTGACTGATATCACCAATGACTTTATCGATCGGGTGATCTCTATGAGTTCTCCATTCTTTTGGTAGATCATTGTGTACTTCGTTTTGTTGGGAATCCTCTTGCTGCAGATTTGGTTGATCACTTGCAATATCTTTAAGAGTGTTTTCTTGAGAGGTTTCTACTACATCATCATCATCATTAACAATAACATCATCCTCCTTGGAGGGGTTATATTCATCAAAAGAGACATGCATAGATTCTTCAATAGTTAAAGTTCTTTTGTTAAAAATTCTAAAAGCCTTACTTGAGAGAGAGTAGCCGAGAAAAATACCTTCATCGGATTTCTCGTTAAACTTACCGAGATTGTCTTTGTCATTGTTTAAGACAAAGCATTTACACCCAAATATGTGGAAGAAGAATATGTTTGGTTTTCTTCCTTTGAACAATTCATAAGGGGTTTTCTTGAGAATTGGCCTGATGTTGACACGATTACTTACAAAACATGTTGTGCTTACTGCATCTGCCCAGAAGTATTTAGGAAGATTTGAATCATTATGCATTGTTCTTGCAAGTTCTACCAACGACCGATTCTTTCTTTCTACGACACCATTTTGCTGTGGAGTTCTTGGTGCAGAGAAATTGTGAGAAATTCCATTTTCCTCGCAAAATTCTTCAAATAGAGCGTTCTGGAATTCTCCACCATGGTCACTTCTAATGGAGACAATTGAAAGTGACTTCTCATTCTGAATCTGTTTTGCGTACTTCTTGAATGCCTTGAAAGCTTCACTTTTCTGCACTAAGAAGAACGTCAATGTATATCTAGAGAAGTCATCAACAATTACTAATGCATAAGCATTACCTCCAAAACTTTTCGTTCTTGATGGTCCGAAGAGATCCATGTGTAGCAACTGCAGTGGCCTAGTTGTGGACACCACATTCTTGGATGTGAAAGTTGATTTGGTCTGTTTTCCCTTTTGGCAAGCGCCACACAATCTATCTTTGACGAACTTGATCTTTGGCAGACCAACAACTAAGTCATGTTTGATTAATTTGTTCAAGTGCTACATATGAATGTGAGCAAATCTTTTGTACCATAACCAAGATTCGTTGTTGTTTACCATAACACATTTAACCTTCAAAGATAAGTTATCAAGGGAAATCATGAAAATGTTGTTAATTCTATTACCTTTTAACATTACCTCAGAAGTGACTTCGTTTTCTATCAAGCATTCATCTTTAGTGAAGTTGATTCTGAAACCTTTGTCACAAAGATGACTAATGCTAAGTAGGTTATGCTTTAGGCCTTCTACATAAAGGACATCTTTTATGGTTGTAAAAGGTGGTGCACCAATGCTGCCTATGCCAAGGATCTTCCCTTTGTTGTTATCACCATAGGTTACGAATCCTTTGGCCTTAAGCGTTAGATGTGAAAATTTGGAAATGTCACCCGTCATATGCCTTGAACACCCACTATCAAGATACCACTGATATGAGGAGGTCTTTAAGCATACCTACAAAACAAAATTAAGTTTCATTAGGTGCCCAACTTGCTTTGGGTCCTTCATAGTTAGTGCCTTTCTTGACCCACACATAATGCCCCTTTGCAACACTAAAGTTTCTCACATAACAGGCATTAGGTGTATGGCCTTTGATACCACAATAAAAGCAAGTGGGCTCAAAATTACTCTTATATCTAGAAGGATAGGTTTTTTTCTTATTAACATCCTTCTTCTTCTTGGGATATTGATGAACCACTTTAGGTTTTACCACTTTCTCTTTTGGAGATTATTCACTAGCTTTAACAAAGATGATTTTGTTGGGACTTGGTTTTGAGAATTTTGAATAACCGAGCCCACTTTTATCATTTGAAAATCTTTGTTGGCTAAGAACAACCTCTGATCCAATTTGTCCTTTTTCATATTTTTCAAGAACTCTTTTCAATTGGACAATTTGAAAAGAAAGTGGCTCACACTTAGTGCATGTAAAATTCTGTTTTTCATTTTTGAAATTCTTTTCCATTGTTTCAATTTTTTCTTCTAGATTTGAAATTTGATTTTTTTGAGAGGAAGTAGTTTTATACAGAATTTTACATTCACTCAGAAGTTCATCAATGGCCCCTTGAGCATCATCATCATAGATTAGAAAATTATTACTAACCTTGTCATCTTCATCATCAGAATGGTGTGAGGCCATTAGTGCTAGATTTGCGCTTTGATCACTATTAGATTCTGATGAGGAACGTATCTTGTTGTCTTCCCATGCCACATATGCTTTATTTTTCTTGAATCCCTTTCTGCTCTTAGAAACCTCGTTTTTGGAGAGTTTAGGACAATTTGGTTTGATGTGTCCTAATTTTCCACATTCATAGCATTTGACATCTTGTGTGGATGTTGACGCCTCTTTCTCTTTTCTTTTTGAAAACTTCTTCCTTTTCATGTAGTCATTATTTCCAATATTATTTTTAGAGCCAAAGTATTTTCCTAACCTCTTTACAAGAAGCATGAAGTTTTCATCTTCAACTGGATCATCTGCTTTCTCTACATCTTTGGAATCAGTCTTTAACGCGATGTTTTTAGACTTCTTTTCTTGATTCTTATGTTTCTCCAATCGCCCGAGTTCTGTTTTATATTCCTGAAGTTTGCTGAACAAAGTGGCGGATGTCATTGAGGCTAAGCTCTTCTTTTCAGAAATTGCTGTCACCTTGGGCTGCCATTCTTTGGACAAGGATCTAAGCACTTTAAGATTTAATTCATCGTTGGTTAGTGTATTACCGAGTTCTATAAGATGATTTGTCAAGTGCACGAATCTCTTCTGCAAGTCTAAAATTGATTCTCCTGGCTGCATTCTGAACATCTCGTATTCCTGACTCAACGTGTTCAACCTTGATCTTTTAACTTTGATGGTTCCTTCATGTGTTTCCACTAAATTATCCCAGATTTCCTTTACTGTTGTACATGTTGAGATGCGAAAGAATTCGTCCATGATCAATGCACTTTGTAGAAGATTGATTGCCTTCTTGACATAGAGAACCTTTTTCTTATCATCGTCATCCCATGAGGCTTTAGGTTTTGCTGATCCTACACCGTTAACGACCGTTGTAGGAGTGAAAGGACCATTTTGAACAGAATCCCAGATTTCGTCTCCTTGTGCTTCTAAGTGAGTCTTCATACAGATTTTCTAGAAATCAAAGTATTCACCACATAACAATGGAGGCTTGTTACTACTACCACCGTCTTTGAATACACCTTTGTTATTTGCGGAAGCCATACTGGATCAAATAGGAACAGGTTATCCAAACCTGCTCTGATGCCAATTGTGAGTAGTAATGCGCCTAAGAGGGGGGGTGTATTAGGTTCTTTGAAATTTTCTGGTTTTAAGAGGACTATGTTACTTTCTTTTTAAAGAAGTGAAGATATGAAAGCTTGTAAAGGCAGAAAGTAAAAGAGACACAGAGAGCTATAGTGGTTTCCCTCACACCTCGAGGGTAGTCCACTCCCCTTTCAACACGAAAGAGATTTCATTATAGTTAGGATCAATTGTACAATTTTCTCTAACCTATAGGAGATCAAATGTTTTTAAAACAACTTTAAGATCTAAACACTAAGTGCAATAAAAACAATCCTCTCTAATGCACACACTTACTTTCAACAATCCTGAACAGCAAAGGGAAAATAAAATACAATTCTGAGTTTGTAAGATTTGTAACAATGTATAATTGGTAATCAATGCTGAGATTGAATCTTCTCTTTAAATGGAATTTCCACAAGTATCTAAGACTTATTGCTCAAGAATTTTCTTTTCAAAATATATGAAATTTGATGCAGAAAATTCTTTGTGAAAATTGTTTAAAGAAAAAGTTCAAGAATCTTGATTGAAAGAGATTGTAAACAATTGATGTAAAAGTTGGTTGTTTGAATTTTGAAAAGCTAGGTATTTATATCACATAAAAAACACTTGATGAAATCATGCAAATCTTCAGAAAAATTGATGAACAGTTGTTATGTTTCAAAGGAAACATTTAACAGACATTTGAATGAAGAGATGCAATTTTTCAGAATGAATTTTCAAAATCGTTCAGTGAGCAATCGATTGCACTAAGGCCGCAATCGTTTGCACTTCAAAACAGAATTGAAAACTGAGAATTTTTAAGCATGCAATCGATTGCACTAAGGCAGCAATCGATTGCTCTTCAAAACAGAATCAAAAAATAGTTAAAAATTTGATCATGCAATCGATTTCTCCAAGAGTGCAATCGATTGCACTTTGAAAAACTTAGAAAAATTTTGTTTTCAAAAGCTTGAGAGAGTGCAACAAGACATGAAAATTGTTTTTAAAGTTTTGATCAATCAGGACTTAAATGCTTAATGGATATTCTCATTGTACCTTTAGATGAGAACATCTTCAAAGTTGCATCTTTGTCCTGATGCTTGATGGTTGATCGTCTTTGCCTTCTTGAGTGATTTGTCTTCATCAAAATAAATGTTGATATCTGAGGATCTTGAATTTTGTTTCTGGTTTTTTTCAAATCCAATGAGATGTGGTTTAAAGAAATTTTACTGATGATATGGTTGAGATCATCTTGAAAAGACGCATCAAATGAAACCACTATGAGCACCAATGATTATGGTTTGAAAGATCCATGATTTTCTGCAAATCCTTGGTTGTTTTAGGTGGCTGGAGGTTGAAGATGATGATCTCAGCGTCTATCATGCCACTTGTTTTAATCTCATTGCTTTTGACTTTGCTTGGATATGTGTGGATGAGCTGAATAGTGTTCATTGTGGATGTGCGCTCTGTGATCCTTGGATCAGCCACGCCATTTAATGATATGAAATCCAATGCGCTATATTTTTTTATGTTTTATTTTCTTTTTCTAAATAGTTTTTAATTCCTTTTTATTTTCATAAATTCATAGAAAATTCATTTTTAATCAGAAAAATACCAAAATATTTTCTAAAATTCTTTTATTTTCCTCTTTCTGATTTTTATTTTTGAGCCTTTTTATTTTGCATTTTTATATTTTCATGATTTTTATTTATTTTGGCTAATTTTAATTGGTTTAAAATTACTTTTAAGCCCTTTAAAATTATGGAATTTTATCATATGATCCTATGATGGTTTTGAACCTATGGTAATTTTCTTTGCATGATAACAAGTAGGATAGTCCCTCTTTGACCTCAACTCTAGGTCCATCATATGTATGATAACATTAGGTAGACTTCCCTTTCATCCTAACCTTAGGACCATTTTGTATGATAACATTAGGGTTTCTAGTTTCCCTTTAGTGTTTCCTTGTGTCTTCTCTTCTCATCTCAAACTTCTTTAAGATACTTAATAAAGAACGACAAACATTGTACGCTACGAGCCTTAAGTACATAGGAAATGATGAGTGGGGGGGTTTCTCCTCACTTGTCTAGAGTGTTTAGTGTATGCCCTTTGGGCGATATGCGACGCATTCTCTCTTATGTCATAGTCTTTAGTGCAACGTGAGTTTCAAACTAACTCAATCCACTTCACTAAAACTAACAAACCAAATTCAAACCTTTTTATCCTTCGGGATTGTTCTTCAAACCATTTTCAGAAAAGAGTACATTGTTTCCTATTCTACCGCAAACAGGCACCGTCCCTAACTGCTGGAATGGAGACTTAACGTCACTCATAAAAAAACACTTAACCTATCAATGGTCTAGTTTCTCAAACTACGTTTGCTCTGATTTCTTATACTAGATAAGGATACATAGGCACAAGACGGCGATGTCTTGGCAAGAAACCTCCCCCCATCACCCGTAGTTTTCCGAACTACGTTGACTCTGACTTTCCCATTGCATGAGGAAATACGTAGGCATAGGGCGGCGATATCCTATGGAGTCTCCTTTTTCTTTTCCCTCCCCCGTTTAGCAGTAGCTTTTAGATAACTCACCCCTTTGATTAGACAACAAGCGTGGATCCCGTTGAGTACAATGGACGTGAGGGGTGCTCATACCTTCCCCTTGCGTAACTGACTCCCGGACCCAAGATTTGGTTGTGATGACCTTGTCTTTTCCCGTTCTTCTAGGTTTTCTTCGATCATTTCCTTTCCCTCTCCTTGGGATAAATAACATTCAGTGGCGACTCTTCTGTTTGTTTTTGTCGGTTTTTTCGCAGCGTGCAATAGCTAGCGACTCTGCTGGGGACCCTGGTTCCCTATGCGAGTCAATCCTAGCGCTTGTCTATTTTTTCTTTGGGTGTGTATATTTGTGTGTATATGTGTTATATTTGTATGATTTTTAGTTATATGTCATTGCATTTGCATTTTATTTTCCGCACTTTATTATTGTTATACTGCTGCTGTGTTGTTGGGTGGGGTGTTCCATTGAGAGATAAACCTAATACCCAGGCTTGAGTATACACCTAGTATTAGTGTGGAGTGTAGTGCGGTCTTGCATGTTTGGCATGCACAAGTGTTGCACCCCAAAATTTGTCCAACCTTTTCTTAACTTGGTTTATGCTTCATTTCATTTCTTTCTAGCATTTGCATTGCATAGAATTTTTCATTGAACAGGGGATGAAGAGGTTGTGCATAGCAAGAGGAGTCTACTCAGAGGGTTGAACCTAAGCAAATGGTGTTACTCAAGTTTGAATGGTCATCAGGTCATCTATGAAAGGATTGATGGATGTATGTGGGTCAGTTCTTAACTGGGAGGCCATGTGAAGATCATCAGAGGGTTGTGAATTCATGATAATGGATATAAGATGTTGAGAGAGCTCATTGAGTGCCTTGAGGGTCATTGTGGAGTTCATCCAAGTGTTTATACTAAGTGTGAAAGGTTACAGTCAAGAATGTTGCAGCTAGGGTTTTCATCTGGTAAATCCTCAGTCAATTGTGAAATCAAAGGAGATTAAGACTCAACTCCAAGTATCTATGGTTATGGGATGTTGTTTTGAGGTGTCTAATGTGTCATTTCAAGATCAATTCATCAAGAATCAAGAGTGTGAGAAGTTACTAAATTAGGGTTCTCAGTGTAAAATCCCCTATTTAGTGCCCAACTTCAAGACTACCTATCTCAATATACAAGTCTCATCTCAACTTTTGACCAACATGAAACTTGTAGAGCATGTTCTTAGCTTTCTTTTGAGTACTAGAAGTCCTTGATTGGATTTATAGAACTCAAGTTATGATGCAGACAAGTTACAGGTCATCAGATGAATGTGATTTTGGTCAACAAAAGTCAACAAACTTCCAAGCCATTTTTGACCTGGAAGGATGTTTCTCCTCAACATTTTACCAACATGAAAGTTATAGGTCATGGTCTTAGCTTTCCAAAGAGTACTAGAAGTCTTTCATATGATGTGTAGAACTCAAGTTACGACGCTTACAAGTCGGGGGTATTTTGGGAAAGTGAGATTATAGGTCATAAAATTATAGGTCCATTTCACCAACTTGCCCACTTCAAATGAAGATTTTTCCAACATCAAATGTGCTCCAAATGGTGTCAATTGTTCAACCAAGCCTTGTGAAGTCATAAATTTGTCTTGGAATGGTGAATTCCTAAATTGATTTTCATGGAAAAGGATTTAAAATGAGAAAATTGGATTTAATTCATTATGGATCATTTTTGTGCAAGTAGATACATATTTTGAGTGAAAACTTTATTTCAAACACATTGGCATTTCTAGAATTTTGATTTGATGAGTTTTGGTGAGCCATTTTCAAGCTTTCTTCAAGCTTAAGTCACACTTGAAATATCGACCATTGAGATCAAACAAGGATTAAATCCCAGCCATTCACACTCCTCGCGTTACTAGCAAGTGATTTGCATCATTTTGAAGCCAAATTGGGAGGAATTTCATGCACATGACAAGTGAAAAAACTCAAATTCCATGGATATGCAATTGGGCTCTAGGGACTGCCATTGGGCTTTATTCCTTTGCAAATCCATCACATAAAAGGTTTCTAGCATGAACAAATGCTCAGAACACGAATTGGGTGAAGAATTTTGAAAAAGTGAAGGAAATTCAAAGTTCGAATTTTGAGATCCAAGCCATTTCAAGCCAAATTGTGAATTCCAAAAGCTTTATTGAAGATCACTGAACATTTCTAGATATCTTTCTTCAAGCTGAACCATCAATTGAAGGCTCAGTGGAAGTTCTCCACTAGGTATTTACAAATCAACCTTACTCTCTGAGGAGTTGAACAATTTTTGAGGACCATTTTGCCCCTGGTTGGTTGAATTCAGGGTTGACTTTGGTGGCTTTTCTTTTGACCCTCGATTCTCCCATTTCAAAGTGGTACATCTTGAATATTATTTTCTTTTTATGGTGCTTTGAAGGGATTTTTTCTTTGAGCTTTTGGCCTCTGTTTTCCAACATGTTTAGGTACCTTGTGCATTTTATTTGATTATTTTTGAACCATTTTCCTATTTTTGAGGTAACTTGCAAGTCAAGTTACCTCCAAGGGAGGTTCATACATATACCTTGACCTAGTTTGACTTGGACATGACATTTTTGGATCCTTTGAACTCTCAATGCTTTTTGTTTCATGTTTCTAACATGTTAAGGATGATGTTGGCTCAATTTTAGGTCATGATATTGTTTCTTCCTTGTTCATATGTGTGTTTCCTTTTAAGTTTTCAACTTGAGCTTCTATGTGAAGTATGCTTGCACTCTCTTATGTTTTGGTTTGCATTTCCTTATGGTTTGAATTGCTATTGCTTTTTAGCTTTATTATCTTCATCTCCTTTTTGTCCAATGACTTTGGAACCTCATTTAAGGTATCTTAGTCCCTCCTGAGGAGGTACTTGAAGTATACCTAAAATGATGGATCCTTGAGGACTCTTTTGTGCTTCCTTTGCACTTGGTTTGTGATGCTCATGGTTGAGTACCTATTATGAGGCCCTTGCTGCCCTTATTTGGTCTCCCATCTTCACTTGGCTTTGGGTTTTGTTTTACCTTTCATTTGGTTTAGTTTTGTTGGTGTGGTCGATGTTGTTTGACTTAGGTCATTTCATCCCACTTTTGGTGCATCTTTGTGTGGCTTGTTCTTGTTTGATTGATTTCTTCTTGTGCTCTTATTTTGCTTATCTTTTCTTGCATTTCCATATGAATGCTTGGTTGAGATGAGCTTGTGGAGGCTACTGCCCCACACTATTTTCCTCCCACATTCATTCTATTTGTGCATCTTATGTTTGCATCTTCATTTGCATATGCTTTCTTTTCTACTCCTTCTTTTGCTTTTCTTTGCCATGTTCCCCATAAGTTCTCTAACCTCTTGAGGTTATGATAGACATTAGGTGCCTAACCATGCATGATAACATTAGGTAGTTCCCTTTTGAATCCCAACTTTAAGTCCACTTTGCATGATAACGTTTAGGATTGATTAGTCTCCCATTAGTGTTCTTTCTTCTCTTCTCATCTTCAAACATTCATAAAACACTTAATAAAGAATGAAAAGTGTTGTACGCTACAAGCCTTAAGCTATTTGGAAAATGATGATTGGGTGGTTTCCTGTCAATTGTCTAGAATGTTAGTATATGTCCTTTGAACGATATACAACGCATTCGCTCCTAAATCATAGTCTTTAGTGCAACATAAGTTACAAATCAAATTCCTAATACTTCTTCTCTAAAAAAACACTTCAATTCTTTTTCATCCTTCGAGATTCTTAATAAGGAAAATATTTTCAGATAAAAGAAGTGTCATTAACTCTTAGTTCTACCGCAAACGGTAACGCCTAAGTCTCGAATGGTTGAGCTGCATACACCAACCGCTAGAACTATTTGTTAACCCTATTCGGGCCTAAAAAAACTTTTGAACCAACCTGTGGTCCTTTTAGCCCGAACTACGTTCGCTCTGATCTTTCATACCAGATGAAAGTACGTAGGCACAAGACGCGATGTCTTGGTGAGCAACCTTCCCCCCCTTTACCCGTAGTTAGTCGAACTACGTTGACTCTGACTTTCCCATTGCACGAGGGAGTACGTAGGCACAGAGCGGCGATGCTCTGCCAAGTCACTTATCTTTTCTTTTTTCTTTTGTCCCTAAGCCTTTAGCTAGATAGTTTCAACACACCCTTTTAAGATAGACAACAATGCGTGGATCCCGTCGAGTACGACGGACGTGAGGGGTGCTAATACCTTCCCCTTGCGTAACCGACTCCCGAATCCAGACATGGTTGCAATGACCTTGTCTTTCCCTTTTTCGTTATGTTTTTCTGATCATTTCCTTTCCCTCTCCTTGGGATAAATAACGAAAGTGACGACTCTTCTGTTTTTTCCTCCGGTTGTTTTTCGTAGTTGCGACAGCTGGCGACTCTGCTAGGGACTCTGGTTCCCTATGCGAGTCAATCCTAGCGCTTGTCTGTTTATCTTTGGGTGTTGTATATATGTGCTTTATTTATCTTTCTCGCATTTACTTTTAGTATCATATATCATTACTGATGTGCTATGGGGAGGGAAGTTCCACTGAGTGATAAGCCGAACCTGGGATTGAGTACAAACATAGTATTAGAAGCGAAAAGTAATGACGAACCTGTATGTTAGGCATGCACTAGTTCCCACGAAATTTGCGCTCAGACGAGATTCTCTTTGATGACTTTCTTTCCAGCCCAGTGGGCCGTTGAGAGGATTTCAGATTTGAGGGTTGTCGACTCTGGGGACCGATCATCTGTGATTCAGCTATGTGAGGCCTCTTCGCGAGATGATGATGTCGAACCAGAAATGGTAAACGTATCATCATTTTTTGAAATTTTGTGACGCTGATGAACGCATAGGATGCCGAACCTTGTCCGTGGATAGGTCCATACCTGTGAGAGGGATTGGGTTATGCAGGAAACCTTAGCTGTCAGAATACCCGGTTCTTTACAGTGTGAATCTGTTTATCAGTGGGTCTTGTTATCGGTACTTTGTTCTTGCTAAGGCGAAGCGCTAGTTCTTCTCAACCAACAGCACAACAGTCTTGATCCCTTGTTTGCATTTGCATTTCATTAACATGTGTCTATGTTGCAGGTGTATATTTCCTTTTCGATTTTGGTGATCTTGTTCTCTTATTGCTGACATGGAGCCTTTGAGGAGGACCTTGGCCTACAAGTTTCCTACGCCTGATATTAGAACTCTGCGAAGTTTGATTTCTTTAGCTGACAAGAAGGTTATGGAAGACTTCAGACAGTCTTATGGGAGGCTTTTGAGTGTTGTTTGCAAACCTTCCTTGGATGATTTGAATGGCCTTCAGACGTTGTTGCAATTCTATGATCCTCAGTTGCGAGGCTTCACCTTTTAGAGTTTTGTGCTGGCACCAACGTTGGAGGAGTTTTTTGCACTTCTAGGAGTGCCCATCCTGAACCAGATACCATTCTATCATGTTGAGGGAGAGCCACATCTAACTGAATTTGCTAAAGCCTTACATGTGGATGCCTTTGAGTTGAAAGGGAAGTTAGCTAGTAGGAATGGCATGTTTGGGTTTTCGTTACCTTTTCTTGTGGATAAGGCTCGACAGTTTTCTAAGAAAGGTTGTTGGGTGGTATTCAACGCTATCTTGGCCCTATGTATTTATGGCATTCTCTTATTCCCGAATATCCTAGATTTTGTAGATGTGGATGCATTCCGTATCTTTTCTTCAAAGAATCCCATACCTACTATGTTGGGTGATGTTTATCATTCTGTACATTACAAGAACGAGAACAGGAGAGGGAAAAGTGTATCTTGCTGCACACCTTTACTCTATATATGGTTCATGAGCCACCTTCCCAAGACTGGTTCGTTCTCTGTTACTGCAGGTACATCAGAATGGTCCGAGCGCTTGATGAGATTGTCTACCAAAGACATTGTTTGGTTTGATAGGGATACATTAGGCATTGAGATTATTTATAGTTGTGGAAGATTTCCTAACGTCCCGCTGGTCAGAAGGAAGGGTTGCATAAACTATAACCCGTCCATTGCTATCAGACAGTTTGGGTATGCATTGAGAGGTCATCTGAAGGATGAAGAGATACAGGAATCTATGTATCTCACCGGTTTGTTGGAGCGGGATACCTTAGCTAGAGTTGAACATACCTGGAGTAATGTCCACAGGAGAGGGAAGGTTTCCTTGGGAAAGAGCAATAGTCAAGCATACGACCCCTATTTGGTTTGGATTCAGAGTAGAGCCAAGGAGCTGATGATGCCATATTCGTCTGCTAAGCATGTGCACCCTCTTGAGATTGCAGAGCCTACTACAGTAGACATTCAGAAGTATAATCAGGTTTTGCTCGAGAAGGAAGAATTGAAAAAAGCTAATGAAGAATTGGAGAAAGAAATTATCCAGCTTCGAAGTGAGAAGATCGATGCAATTAATTCTTTCAGGAGACAAACCGAGCTTGTGAATAAACTGGGTACGGATCTGACTAAGGAGACTAGCGATAGAGAGCGCACAGGCCGAGATTTGAACGTCGTCCACAGTGTTCTTGTCACTAAGATATGACTAAGGAGACTCCTTGCTAGGGACTCCTTGCTGACCATCTTGTTGTAGTTTCGCTATTTATTTGTTGTATTTGACCATCACCAGGCTTGTTGGTTGAGGTCTTTTCCTTATTTGTACTCAATTGTAGCTTGTACATTGCCTGTTGGATTTTGATCTATATACGAGGAGTTGGAATTATATGCTTGTCTGCAGGGTTCTCCATTATTTTGTTTTTCTGGAAACTAGAATCGAGGGGGAAATTGCCTTGTCACATAAATACATGCCTGCATTGTAGCATTTTTTGTCGCATTTGCAGGTGCACCGGAACTGTTAACCTTATTTCTCCTGTGGTTTACTAGTGTTTCAGGATTGCTGACGTGACAACTCACCGGTACGGTACCAGAAGAAACCAGAAAAGACTGATGGATCAAATGCAGGCAGAAATGCAAGAGATGAGAGATTGTTAGAACACTGATTGGTTCTTAGTTATATCTCTATGTTTTGATGATAACACTTATGAAATTTTGTATTAAGAAAATATATACTCTAAATTTTTTCAAGTATTTTTGTTGCAGATATTAAATTTAATATTCTTCTGAAAGCAAAAATGGATATGAACGTTGAACTACGCAAGGCTCTGAAGCGTCAGAAGCATCTCTTAGAAGACTCTGAGCGCTGCCTACAAAAGACTCTGAGCGCTGCCTACAAAAGGATCTGAAGCAGAAGCTACAGAAGCATTTGAAGCATAGACTGAAGATTTTGTATGAAGAGTTTCAAGCACTGTTTTTCAGAAGACTCCAAACTCTGCTCTGATTAATTACATGCTGAAGCAGACTTGCTGTAATACTCTGATACAACAAACTCTGAAGACATCAAAGACTCTGATCAGTCAAGGCTCTGATGTATATTGTTGTGGAATAGAAACTTGTTGAAGAAGAATTCAAAGTTATATCCGTTGGTTATGCCAAACGACTCTTTCCACTTTCATGCTAGACACAAGAACTCAGGCAAAAAGGATTTCTTTGAACGTTCTACTTCTAGGAAAGGTTAAGTGATGTGAAGACAAAAGGCTACAACTACTTTGCAGTACACGGTCTTCAAGCTTGCAATGTCTTGGATTTCTAAGTCTATAAAAGCAAGTCTTTAACAACTTTCTTTAGTTGACGAATTATTGATCAATTCATTTGAAAACTATCACAAAGCTCTCATTCAAATTATTATTCTTTTCTAAATAGTTTTCATAAGTTCTTAAACTTAAGTGTAAATCAGAGTTGTGATACAGCTTTCTTAGAAGCATTTAAACACTTGTTTAATCTACATTTGATTGTAAAAGTTCCTTGAGAAGACCAAGTTGTGGTCAGTAGTTCTTGAGAAAACTAAGAACAGTTGTTCTTAGTGGTTGATATTGTAATCAGTTGATTATAGTGGATTATGTCCTTGAGGAGAAAGGCAAATCACTCTTGATAGGGTGGACTGGAGTAGTTGAGTTCAACGAACCAGGATAAAAATCTTTGTGTTTTTATTGCCATAATATTTTCAAAATCCTTATTCAACCCCCCTTCTAAGTATTTTCTCACCTTCAGTTGGCATCAGAGCTCTGGTTCTGTGTGTGCTATCACTTCACCGTGAACAGATAATATCCAGTGAGAAAAATACTCTTGATATTCTTTGGTTGATATTATGGCTAAAGCTTCAACATCCAACATCAACAACAGATATGAAGAAAGGGATAGAATCAGCACAAAACCCCCTATGTTTGATGGGGAGAAGTTTGACTATTGGAAGGACAGAATAGAGAGTTTCTTCCTTGGTTATGATGCTGATCTTTGGGACTTGGTCATTGATGGTTATGTTCACCCCACTGATAGGGATGGCAAGAAAATTGATAGAAAATCTATGACTGAAGCTCAAAAGAAGGAGTTCAGAAATCATCACAAAGCAAGAACAATCTTATTAAATGCTATATCTCATACTGAGTATGAGAAGATTACCAACAGAGAAACCGCATTTGATTTGTTTGAGTCTTTGAAGATGACTCATGAAGGGAACTCACAAGTTAAAGAGACCAAGGCTCTGGCGCTGATCCAGAAATATGAAGCCTTTAAAATGGAAGAATCTGAATCTATAGAAGCTATGTTCTCTAGATTTCAGATCCTCACAGCTGGATTAAAAGTGCTGGACAAAGGTTATTCAACTGCTGATCATGTGAAGAAGATCATCAGAAGCTTGCCCATCAGATGGAGACCAATGGTCACTGCTCTGAAGCTAGCTAAGGATCTGAACAAGATCACATTGGAGGAACTAATCAGCTCACTGAGAGCCATGAAATTGAACTTGAAGAAGACGAGCCTCAAAAGAAAGGTAAGTCAATTGCTTTAAAATCTAACAAATCTGTTAAAGCATTGCAGGTGTTAGAAGAAAGTTCTGAAGAGTCTTCTTCTGAAGAAGAGGATGAACTGTCCTTGCTGTCCAGAAGGATCAACAAACTCTAGAAGCACAAACAAAGGAAGTTCAAGAACTTCAAGAAGCCAGATCAACGCAAAGAGTCCTTTGGACACAAAAGATCTGGAAAGAAGGGGGTTGTTTGCTATGAATGCAAGGAACCTGGTCATTACAATAATGAATGTCCAAAGCTTCTAAAGGAAAAGCCAAAGTGGAAGTTTGACAAAAAGAAGAAGGTTCTAATGGCAACATGGGATGATTCAGATGAATCTGAATCTTCATCAGAATCTAAAGAAGAATGCGCCAACATGGCTCTGATGGCAGGCGTGGAAGACCAGGATGAAGAATCATCTGGATCTGAATCTGATTCTGAATCTGACTCAAAAGAAGTACTTTCTGATCTCTCTAGGGAAGAACTTATTAAAGTTTTATCAGAAGTCTTGAATAACTGTAATCAGATTAAGCTCAAATGCAAGAAGCTTAAATGCAATCTTGAATTTGAGAATAATATGTTAAAGTCAGAAGTTGCTGAGCTCAAAGAAAATAACTTGAAAATGAAAAACAATTTTGAAAAAGCTCAACAAGACTCTGAATCTGAAACTAAGTCAAAATGCAAAAATATTTTAGAAGAATATGACTATAGTTTTCAGACGTTTCTGGCTAAAAGCATAGATAGAAACAAGATGGCTTCCATGATCTATGGAGTTAGCAGAAACAACAGGAAAGGAATTGGATATGAATCTTCCTCTGGAAAGGATTTAAATCCAATGCCTGTTGATAAACTATCATTAAGAAGACTCCCTTATACTCTCACTTTAAGTTTGGTCATCTGAATGATATTAAACATACACGTTCTAATCAGAACATTCCAGTGTTTAAACCAAAAGTTAGTCAGAACAAACCTGTTGTAAAAAGACAGAAGTTCAGACAAACTTTTAGGGCAACTAACCCAAAAGGACCCAAAAAGATCTGGGTACCTAAGGATAAGATAATACCCGTTGCAGATGTATTTAGCAGCAAAGTCAAGACGCCAATCATGGTACCTGGACTCTGGCTGCTCACGTCACATGACAGGAGAAAAGTTTATGTTCCAAATCCTGGAGCTTAAATCTGGAGGAGACGTCAAGTTTAGGGGGAATCAAAAGGGCAAGATAATTGGCTCTGGTACTATTGGCAATGGTAACCTTCCCTCTATATCTAATGTTTTACTTGTAGAAGGATTAAAGCATAATCTATTGTCCATAAGTCAATTAAGTGACAATGGTTATGACATAATCTTTAATCAAAAATGTTGCAAGGCTGTTAGTCAGAAGGATGGCTCAATCCTATTTAATGGAAAGAGGAAGAACAACATTTACAAAATCAATCTTTCAGATCTTAAGGTTCAAAATGTAAAATGACTTATGTCTGTTAATGATGACCAATGGGTCTGGCATAAAAGATTGAGGCATATTTATATGAGACGTATATCTCAGATTAATAAACTCAATCTGGTCAGAGGACTTCCTAAGTTGAAGTTCAAATCAGATGCTAATTGTGAAGCATGTCGAAAAGGAAAAATTTCAAAATATTCTTTTAAAACTAAGAATGTTGTTTCAACTTCAAGACCATTAGAGTTACTTCACATTGATCTGTTTGGACCAGTGAAAACTGCATCCATCAGAGGCAAGAAGTATGGATTAGTCATTGTTGATGACTATAGCAGATGGACATGGGTGAAATTCCTAAAACACAAGGATGAGTCACATTCTGTGTTCTTTGACTTCTGCAAACAAGTCCAGAATGAAAAAGATTTTAAAATTAGTAAAGTCAGAAGTGATCATGGTGGCGAATTTGAAAACAAATATTTTGAAAAATATTTTATAGATAATGGCATTGCTCATGATTTCTCCTGCCCTAGAACTCCCCAACGAATGGAGTTGTAGAGAGGAAAAATAGGACTCTGCAAGAAATGGCCAGAACCATGATCAACGAGACTAATCTGGCAAAGCATTTTTGGGCAGAAGCAATAAACACAGCCTGTTATATTCAGAACAGAGTGTCTGTAAGACCTCTTTTGGAAAAGACTCCCTATGAATTGTGGAGGAACAGAAAACCCAACATTTCTTATTTTCATCCTTTTGGATGTATATGTTATATGTTGAACACTAAAGAGAATCTGAACAAGTTTGATTCTAAAGCACATAAATGTTTCATGCTTGGCTATTCTGAACGCTCTAAAGGCTACAGAGTATACAATACTGAAACACAGATTGTGGAGGAATCTATACATGTTAGATTTGATGATAAGCTTGGCATTCAAAAGCCAAAGCAGTTTGAAAGTTCTGCAGATAGAGAAGTAATTCTCACAGACTCTGAAGGTTCAGAGGCAGAAAAGGTTCAACTGAAAGAGCCAGAAGCAACGCCAAATGCAAATCCTTTAGCTTCTCAAATGAACAACTTGAATATTTCTGAAGAATCAAATGTTAGAGGATCATCTTCCAGAATCAAGGCCTCTCACCCAGAGGATGTGATCATTGGAAAGAAGGATGACCCCATAAGAACAAGATCCTACCTCAGATCATCTAAAGCATCATTATTTGGGTTGGTGTCAGTTATTGAACCAACTTTTGTGGATGAAGCTCTGCAAGACAATGACTGGATAATTGCCATGCAAGATGAGCTCAATCAATTCACAAGAAATGATGTTCGGGATTTGGTTCCAAGACCAAAAGGATTCAACATAATTTGAACTAAATGGGTCTTCAGAAACAAGTTGAATGAAAAAGGAGAAGTTGAAAGAAACAAAGCAAGGCTTGTTGCTGAAGGTTATAGCCAGCAAGAAGGAATTGATTATACGGAGACTTATGCTCATGTGGCCAGGTTAAAGTCTATTCGTTTACTCATTTCTTTTGCTGCACAAAATAACATCACTCTATATCAGATGGATGTTAAGAGTGCCTTCTTAAATGGAATTATAGAAGAGGAAGTTTATGTTCACCAACCTCCTGGTTTTGAAAGTGATAAATTTCCAGAACATGTTTTTAAACTCAAGAAATCTCTTTATGGTTTAAAACAAGTTCCTAGAGTTTGGTATGAGAGATTAAGCAATTTTCTTCTGGAGAAAATTTTCATCAGAGGCAAAGTGGACACAACTCTCTTCTGTAAATCATTTAGGAAAGATCTGTTAATTTGTCAAATATATGTAGATGATATTATATTTGGATCTACCAATGTTATGCTGGGAAAGGAGTTTGCTCAATGTATGCAGGCTGAATTTGAGATGAGAATGATGGGAGAATTGAGATTCTTTCTGGGAATTCAAGTCAACCAGACTCCAGATTGCACTTACATTCATCAGACCAAATATGTAAAAGAGCTTCTGAAGAAGTTCAACATGACTGATAGTAAGATGGCAAAGACTCCTATGCATCCAACAAGCACTCTTGGTAAGGAAGAGGTAAGTAAGAAAGTAGATCAGAAACTCTACAGAGGTATGATTGGATCTCTTCTCTACTTAACTGCTTCTAGACCTGACATTTTATTTAGTGTATGCTTGTGTGCAAGATTCCAATAAGATCCCAGAGAATCAAACTTAATAGCTGTTAAGAGGATTCTAAGGTATCTGAAAGGTAGTTCTAATGTGGGTTTGTGTCACAGAAGATCTGATGAATTTAAACTAGTTGGATTCTGCGACACTGATTACGCTGGAGACAGAGTTGAAAGAAAAAGTACTTCTGGAAGTTGTCAATTTCTGGGAAGAAACTTAATCTCCTGGTACAACAAGAAACAACCTACAATTGCTCTATCAACTACAGAAGCAGAATATATTGCTACTGCTGCATGTAGCACGCAGATGCTCTGGATGAAAAGTCAGCTAGAAGACTATCAGATCTTTGAGAGTAATATTTCTATATTCTGTGATAATACGTTTGCTATATGCTTATCTAAAAATCCAATTTTACACTCTAAGGCTAAGCATATAGAAATTAAACATCACTTCATCAGAGACTATGTTCAGAAGGGTATTATAAAATTAGACTTTGTTGATACAAATCATCAATGGGATGATATTTTCACAAAACCCCTTGCTGAAGATAGGTTTAAGTTTATTCTGAAAAATATTGGTATGGAATTTTGTCCAGAATAATATTTATCAGAAGCAAATTTCTCAGATGCGAAATGTTTAAAACTCTTAAGTATTTCATTTGTCTTTCATTTAATTTCTTGAATTATTATTTCTGTGTGTATCTGAACTAACAAGCTCAGAGGATCTGAACGTTGGCTAACGTTTCATTTCCCAAAGAGTTTTCAGAAGCACATGCAAGCAAACACGTGTCACTCTGAATCTGAAATGAAAGTGTGCACAATACTGAAGAGACATTTGAGGTAACGTTTGAATAGTTGATTTCTCGTTTTCCCCCCAATTGTCAGAATCATTTAATGCTTTGAAATGATTATATTCTTTTCATTAAATGCCATTTAATGTTAAATGAAAACATGCTGAATGTGTGACCGTTTGTGTGCCCTAATTTTTCTCTATAAATTCCACAAATCTCAACATTTCACACTTTTCACTCTCATAAACACGTATATGCATTTCTGCTTGCTCTTCTGTCTTCATCTAAACCCTAATCCTTCAAAATATTCATCAATGGCAACTTCATCTTCAACCTCAACACAATTTCAATCAACAATGGCAGCTGTATCTTCTTCCAATCTGGGTGATGTTCCTTTCAAGGAACCTGTTAGAACGAATCTCACACCTGTTGAGAAACTGGAAGTGTTGTGTGAATCGTTGGTGGATTTTGCTTCTCTGGCTGCAAATGGGTTTAATCTGCGTTCCATCATTGATGCTCAAGGATGGACAAAGTACTTTGATAGACTGTTTGGGCCAGTTTATCCAGTTTTAGTGAAGGAGTTCTGGATTCATGCTCATGTGTATCCCATGTTCATAGTGCCATCTGTTCTGGGAAAAGAAATAGTGATTATAGAAGATCTTATAAGAAAACTCATTGGATATGGGGAAATTGATGAAGTTTCTCATCTGATTGGACGTGTCAACATGAATGCTGTGTATGAAGAGGTGATTGCTTCTGGAGAACCCTCTAACAAGTTTAAAGATCTGAAACCCAATTACAAGATCTGGGCTAAAATCTTCATGGGTTGCATTCACCACAGAAAGTCTACAAATTCACCAGATTATGTCAACAATGATCAACTTTACTTCATGTATTGTCTCAGTCAGAGCAAAAAGGTTGATCTGCCTCATCTGCTCTTCTCTCATCTTTGGAATCATGTCAAGGCATCTAGAGAAGACATGAAGACAAAACATACAAAGGGCAGAAATTGGATCCCTTGTAGAAGGTTGGTTTCAGACAATTTGACAGAGAATGGTCTAGTGGAGCATCTGCATGTGGCTGGATTGAAAGAGGAACTTACATCCATTCTGGGAAAGATTGTGAACGCTAAAAGTTTACAGAGGCTGAAAGTAATTGATGAACTTACTTCTGCTCCTGATAAACTAAACACAGAAGAAGTAAGCAAACGAAGAATTCTGGTAGAAAACTTCCCAACGTTTTATGCAAAAGAACCCAAGGAAGTTCTGATCAAATTTGTTAGATCTTGTATGGAACAAGGTATTCCACTTCCAGAAGGATTTCTAAACCGTGAACCAATGCCAGATCTTTATGCTGAATATAAGAGGCAGAGGAAACAAGAGTTAGGAGAAGAAGAAGCTGCAGGCTCACCTCAGAAGAAGCTGAAAGCTTCTGAAGAACCTCAGAAGAAGGAAGAAACTTCTGAAGAACCTCAGAAGAAGTAGAAAATTTCTAAAGAGTCTCAGAGGAAGAAGAAAAGAAAAGCTTCTGGAGAAGCTCCTTCTGCACCTCTTAAACGCTTCAAGATAAAAGGTACTAAAAAATCCCTACCTACTATTTCTGAAATAGCAGTAGAATTATCAACAGTTAGTTCTATTCCTGAACCCCCTCCTTCTCAAACACAAACCACTTCTCCCCCATCTCAACTCTCTGAACCACCAAAAGTTTCTGAATCACAAATTCCATCTGATTCTGTTCCCACTAAACCACAACAATCATATGACATTCCTTCATCAGAACCACAAACAACAAAACAAGCAGAACCAATTCCAACACCTCAAGATCCTTCTTCAAAACAACCTGAACATAAACAAACTTCTGTACCTGAACCAATCCCATTTGAACCTATTGTATCTGAACCACCAAAATCTATACCTTCGAATCCACAACCAAATCCTCACCCTGAGCTACCTAAATCGACTGAATCATACATATCTGATTCTGAGGTTCTGGATGTCCAACCCCTCAAAATTATGTTTGAAATATCTTCCACATCCTGTCCCTCATCTACCTCATCTGATTCATCTGAATCTTATGTTCATCCAGAAGTTAGCTCACCCCCTTCTCTCAGAGGATATGAACCAAAATAACCAGATACATCTATTTCATCCGATGTTATCATTCATGAACCCTCTCCAAAACCTAAAGCTAGAACATCTGAGTTTGTTTCATTTGCATCCTTTAAACCACAACCCTATGATCCCCTTCCTTCTGGTCTAAAGATTAAACACTTTTATACCAGAATAGAACCATCTGACTCTATCATTCCGTACAAACCTAGCTCCTCAACTATTCTTCCATCTGTACTTCAAACTTATATTGAACAACTACCAGATATTATTCCATCAGAACCTCTGCTTTCTAATAAATCTGTCTTTATCCCATTCACTTCCACACCTTTTGATGTCATTCCCTCTGCATCTAGTTTTAAACCATTTCTGCTTCACACTTCATCTAAATTCAAAACCTCTACTTCATCATCTGACCATTCATCTTTTCCTTCATATCCTCGTCCTCTGTTCATCATTCCAAAATTTACCATACCACCTCCACCAAAACAAATCAAACCATCAACTTTGGAAGCCTTTCCTAAACCAAAACATAGGCTAAATGTTGATATTTTATTTGCTAATTTTATGAAAGAAATAAGGATGAATTTAGACTCTGTGAAGAAGAGATGCTTGTCAACCATTAACTCAGATGAATCTGATGCTATTTGGAATAGCTTCATCTCCAGATTCAATATTGTTGCTTCAAATCTGAAGAGTGTCTGCTCTGATAATGTGAAGATCAGATATGCTGAGACTGCCAGAACCATGCTTTGGAATATGAAAAGATCTCCACCTTTGCTTCTTAAGGATGTACCTTCATCTTCTGGAGTATCTATTACAGAAACTATTGAAGGATCTGCTTCTGAAGTCATTTTGTAAGAAAATCCTTTGGCTCTGACAACTGTGGACAAACCCCCTGATTCTATGGCTCCAGACTCTGCAACTCCAATGGAAATTGACTCTGCTTTTGCTCCTGCATCAGAATCTGCTCCGTCTACTTCTTTTGAGATCAAGAAAGAGAACCTAGAATTAGAAGATAAGATTGTTGTGCTGGAAGCTGGGCAATCTGAGATCAAGTCCTGGATGGCAAGGCAAGATCAGAAGACTGAAAACATTGAGAAGTGGATGTCAAAGCAAGAACAATCTTCATCTGAGATCACCCACCTTCTGAAGATTCTTCTTTCCAAACAATCCTAGATTTATGTTTTCTTTATCTGATGTTTAAGCACTTGTTTTATATTTCTCATATGATGTTTTGCTTGTTCTGTCTGAGTACTTATTTGAATGAATGAATGAATCTGAATGTTTTCTCTATATGAATGTATCTTTTCTCTCTGTTTCCTTTTACTTGTCTTTAAAAGTTTTTCTTTTTGATTATGATAAAAAGGGGGAGAAATTGAAATTCTGACTGTTCAAATAAACTTTACCTGAATGGAATTCAGACATATCAAATTATAACTAACATGAATTTTTAGTCTTTCAGAACTTAATGATAAATCTGACAAATTCTTTAAAGTAACTCTAAGATCCCCAGATCAAGTTTTAACCAATCAGACTCTGATTCTGAAATGTTCATCCAAATCAAGCTCTAATTCTGAACATTCAGGCTCTGATTCTGAAGAGAATACTCATACAAAAAGGGATGTTTCTATTCTTTCTTAGTATTCAATTCATGGGGAGATTCATAATCTCAAGAGGAGTTATAATTTACCTTTTATTGAACAAAATTTCTTATGTTTTTGTCATCATCAAAAAGGGGGAGATTGTTAGAACACAGATTGGTTCTTAGTTATATCTCAATGTTTTGATGATAATACTTATGAAATTTTGTATTAAGAAAATATATACTCTAAATTTGTTCAAGTATTTTTGCTGCAGATATTAAATTTAATATTCTTCTGAAAGCAAAAATGGATCTGAATGTTGAACTACGCAAGGCTCTGAAGCGTCAAAAACATCTCTTAGAAGACTCTGAGCGCTGCCTACAGAAGACTCTGAGCGCTGCCTACAGAAGGATCTGAAGAAGAAGCTACAGAAGCATCTGAAGCGTAGACTGAAGATTTTGTATGAAGAGTTTCAAGCACTGTTTTTCAGAAGACTCTGATAGTACTGTTCGCTGCATGTACTTAGGATCTGATCTCAAACCTTTCTCTGATTAGTTACATGCTGAAGCACACTTGCTGCAATACTCTGATACAACAAACTCTGAAGACATCAAAGCCTCTGATCAGTCAAGGCTCTGATGTAGATTGCTGTGAAATAGGAACTTGTTGAAGAAGAATTCAAAGTTATATCTGTTGGTTATGCCAAACGACTCTTTCCTCTTTCATTCTAGACACAAGAAATCAGGCAAAAAGGATTTCTCTGAGCGTTCTACTTCTAGGAAAGGTCAAGTGATGTGACGACAAAAGGCTACAGCTACTTTGCAGTATACGGTCTTCAAGCTTGCAACGTCTTGGATTTCTAAGTCTATAAAAGCAAGTCTTCAACAACTTTCTTTAGTTGACGAATTATTGATCAATTCATTTGAAAACTCTCTCAAAGCTCCCATACAAATTATTATTCTTTGCTAAATAGTTTTCATAAGTTCTTAAACTTAAGTGTAAATCACAGTTGTGATACAGCTTTCTAAGAAGCATTTAAACACTTGTTTAATTTACATTTGATTGTAAAAGTTCCTTGAGAAGACCAATTTGTGGTCAACAGTTCTTGAGAAGATTAAGAACAATTGTTCTTAGTGGTTGATATTGTAATCAGTTGATTATAGTGGATTAAGTCCTTGAGGAGAAAGGAAAATCACTCTTGATAGGGTGGACTGGAGTAGTTGAGTTCAACGAACCAGGATAAAAATCTTTGTGTTTTTATTGCCATAATATTTTCAAAATCCTTATTCAACCCCCCTTCTAAGTATTTTCTCACCTTCAGAGATCGGATGGCACAGCTGATGAAGGTCATGCAAGGGGTTGCTAGTGGCCAGGCGCAACTTCAGACTTTAGTGCAACCTTTGATTGCACGAGTGGATGGTGATGGTGTGTTACACGGTGGGATTGCTGCTAACCCTCCCCATATTGAAACTCCTCGGGCAGACAATTCTATGCCAACCTTAGTCATCCCTACTGCTGGAGGGAGTGGCCACGCACTTGGTGCTGGAAAGGGTGGTAATACTGGTTTTGCTAATGGTGGTAATGGTAATGGAAACAGCTATGGCCTCGACACCACGTGTGCCATACATGGTAATATGGACCATATCTGGAATGAGGATAGACAAGAGGACGTGTTTTCTCCAAGAGTTATAGCTGCTGAATTACCTTCTGAGGCTGATAGGAGGATTAAGATGATTGAAGAGAAGATGAGGTCTCTTGAATGCCAAAACTCTATGGGGCTGGATATGTCTAATCTGGGGTTGATCCCAGGCTTGAGAGTGCCACTAAAGTTCAAAGTGCCTGACTTTGATAAGTACAAGGGCACCACTTGCCCTAGGGTTCATTTGAGATCTTATTATCGCAAGATGTCTGTGCATTCTGATGACGAGAAACTACTTATGCACTTCTTCCAGGATAGTCTATCCGGTCCCTTGCTGGAATGGTATATGAGCTTGGATCTTGCAAATGTCTGTAGCTGGAGAGACCTAGCCGAAGCTTTTGTAAGGCACTATCAGTACAACAGTGACCTTGCTCCAAATAGAGTCCAGCTGCAGAATCTTTCCCAAAAGAATAATGAATGCTTTAAAGAATACGCCCAGAGGTGGGGAGAGCTTGCTGCTAGGGTACAACCACCAATGGTAGAGCGCGAGCTCGTTGACATGTTTGTTGCTACTTTACCGGGAGTGTACTATGAAAAGTTGATAAGCAGCATGTCAGGCAGCTTTTCTGACTTAATAATCACCGGGGAGAGGGTGGAGAATGGAATTAAGTTAGGAAAGATCAATGCTGGTGAAGGGTCGTCGGCAAGAGGAGGAAATAAGAAGGTGTTCGGGAACAAAAGGTGAGAGGGAGATACTAACGCTGTATCCAGTTCACGGGGAAGAAATAGAGGTCAGAATCGGCAACATCAGCAAATTGCCAGCATCACTATTCCAGCAGTCCAACAACCATAGCAACAACAACGTCAGCAACAACAACAACGACCGCAACAAAATCAACAGGGGTACGGAAGATACCAAGATAGAGGCCGAGCAGCAAATAGGCATTTTGATGCGCCTCCTATGCCTTACTCTCAGTTATTGCAGGCTTTGCTATAGCTGCAATTGATTCAGAAAAGGACTTTGGCTCCCTTGACCGGACCTCCTCCACCTGGGTACGATGCAAATGCTCGTTGTGAATTTCATTTGAGTGCTCCAAGACATAATATTGATAATTGTAAAGCCTTCAAACATAAAGTGCAAGACATGATTGACAGTAAGGCGATTAAATTTTCTAATGATGTTCCCAATGTGGTGCAGAATCCCATTCCAAATCATGGGCAGGCTGGGGTTAATGCAATTATCAAGGAGGAGGTGTTGAATTTGGTGACGGATGTTGATGAACTGAAGACACCCTTAAGCTTTGTGAAAGCCAGATTGCTAAAGGGGGGCGTTTTCCTGGGTTGTGCTGAGGACTGTGTTGAATGTTCTGCTGATCCTGAGAGAGGATGTGGACTATTGAGAAGATGTATTCAGGAGATGATGGATAATGGAGTGTTACAATTTGACCGTTCTGTTGGAAGAGAGTCCAAGGATTTAGTGGCTGAAGAAAAGGATGAGATTGCGACAATCTCCATCCCATACAAGACTGTCACTATCTATGCACCGAAGCCACCAACGATAACTATCACCAAAGCAGGTCCTGTGTCGGTTGAGAGCACTAAGGCTATTCCGTGGAATTACGGAGCCGAGGTGTACTGTAATGGGCAGAAGATAAACTTGAATGATCCCCCTGCAAGTTCAGTTGACAATCTCGTGGGAGCAGGAGGCATTACTCGTAGTGGCCGAGTCTTTTCGTCGCTTGAAGTGACTGCTGATAAGGTGGACAAAGGGAAAAGACCGGTAGTGGAGGAGACTTCTCAATCTAGGGAGAGAGAATCTTTGTTGAAAGACGTGGAGGAATTTATGAGGCTGATTCAGAAAAGCGACTACAAGATAGTCGATAATTTGCAGCAAACTCCTTCCAAAATATCCATCTTGTCGTTGCTCCTTTGATCTTAGGCGCATAAGAATGCATTACTGAGAATACTAAACACTGCCTACGTGCCGCAGGAAATTTCGGTCAATCAACTCGAGGGAGTTGTGGCGCACGTAAATGCAGGAAATGGCTTAGGCTTTACGGACCTGGATTTGACGCCCAGAGGCAGAAATCATAATTGTGCGCTGCACATATCTTCAAAATGACGAGGGGCTGTCATGTCTCACGTGCTTGTGGATACGGGATCGTCTTTAAACGTACTTCCGAAGAAGGCCCTGATGAAGTTAGATATGAAGGGGTTGATTTGCACGCCGAGTGATTTGGTGGTGCGTGCGTTTGATGGAACCCGAAGATCTGTGTTTGGGGAGGTAACATTGCCTATTCAGGTTGGACCTGAAGTCTTTGATGCAGTGTTTTACATCATGGATATCCAGCCGGCCTATAGTTGTTTACTAGGTCGCCCATGGATTCATTCAGCGGGAGCTATTACATCAACTCTGCATCAGAAGCTGAAATACATGGTTGGTGGTAGCATTGTTACGGTTTGCGGGGAGGAGGATATCATGGTCAGCAATTTATCATCCTTTAAGTATGTTGAAGTGGATGGAGAGATCCATGAAACTCTTTGCCAAGCCTTCAAAACAGTCAAGATTAAAGACAAGTCTCCGGTAGTGAGAAAAGAGCCTGAGGTGGCTATGTCTTCCTTTAAAGAAGCGCAGGCTATGGTGCAAGTTCGGTTTAGGGTACCACCCATCGTCTTCACAAAGCACGCCGAAGTTCAAGGGGCCAATCAGGTTTACTAGCGGAGGTGTCTTCTTTGAGCAGATTAATGCCATTTTTGATGATGAAGACAGAGACAGCGACTGTGATATGGACGCTTGGGTTAAGCCATGTATTCCGGGACAGAGCCTGCCCAACTGGTAAATTGAAGAATTCATTCAAGTGACGACAGAACAGTAATGCTTTGTTTTTCTAGTTATTGAACTACCCTATGTCCTACCCGGGGCATAGTGGTATTTTATTTCAGGGCCTTATTTGTTTATGTTTGAACATTGTTTATCAATTAATCAAAGGGCGTTTTCTCATTCAAATTTTTTGATCTCTATTTTTCTTATTTTTACTTTTCACAATAAAATGGCAATGTGGTTTATACTTGTTTGCAAATTGTTTGAAAGATTTAACCATTTTCATCGCAGGATTCCTATTGCAGATGACACCGATTCAGAACCTCCTATGACTTGCTTTGACTTCGATCAACCGATATATCAAGCTGAAGAAGAGATTGATGAGGATGAAGATTTGCCTGAAGAGTTAGCTAGACTTTTGAAACAAGAAGAGAAGGTCATTCTGCCTCATCAGGAGGAAATTGAGGTTGTTAATTTGGGTTCTGAAGAAGTTGTCAGAAATGTTTGGATAGGGGCTGCGCTACAGAGCGACATCAAGTAAAGACTGATCGAGATGCTTCGAGAGTATAGTGACATCTTTGCTTGGTCGTACGAGGATATGCCTGGGCTTGATACCGACATAGTGGTTCATCGCTTACCGTTGCGCGAGGAATGTCCACCGGTCAAGCAGAAGCTTAGAAGGACAAGACCAGATATGGCGGTAAAAATCAAAGAAGAGGTCCAAAAGCAATGGGACGCTGGATTTTTAGCCGTAACCACTTACCCTCCATGGGTCTCCAACATCGTACTTGTACCGAAAAAAGATGGTAAGGTACGGATGTGTGTAGATTACAGGGATCTAAATAAGGTGAGCCCAAAGGATGACTTCCCACTCCATCACATTGACGTATTGGTCGGCAATACAACTCAATTTTTGGTGTTTTCCTTCATGGATGGTTTCTCGGGCTATAATCAGATAAAGATGGCACCAGAGGACATGGAGAAAACAACATTCATTACACAGTGGGGAACGTTTTGCTATAAAGTAATGCCTTTTAGCTTGAAGAACGTCGGGGCAACATATCAGCGCGCTATGACACCGCTCTTTCATGACATGATGCATAAAGAGATTGAAGTTTATGTTGACGATATGATTGCTAAGTCCCAAACGGAGGCGGAACATCTGGTTAACTTGTTGAAGCTGTTTGAGAGGCTTAGGAAGTTCAGATTGAGGTTGAATCCAAATAAGTGCACTTTTGGAGTTCGGTCCGGAAATTTATTGGGGTTTATTGTTAGTGAAAAAGGAATCGAGGTCGATCCTGCAAAGATAAAAGCCATACAAGACATGCCAGCGCCGAAAACAGGAAAGGAGGTCCGTGGTTTCCTGGGGAGATTGAACTACATTGCTCGGTTCATATCCCATCTCACAGCCACGTGTGAACCAATGTTTAAATTGTTAAAAAAGGATCAGGCGGTTGTCTGGAATGAAAATTGTCAAAAAGCATTTGATAAAATAAAAGAATACTTGCAGGAGCCTCCGATATTGATACCCTCAGTAGCTGGAAGGCCTTTAATCATGTACTTAACGGTTCTTGAGAATAGTATGGGTTGTGTTCTCGGTCAACACGACGAGACAGGAAGAAAGGAGCATGCGATTTATTATTTGAGTAAGAAGTTCACAGATTGTGAGTCCCGTTACTCAATACTCGAGAAAACATGCTGTGCACTTGCTTGGGCTGCCAAATGTTTGAGATAATATATGCTCAATCACACAACCATGCTGATTTCGAAGATGGATCCGATTAAGTATGTCTTCGAGAAGCAGGCGCTCTCAGGAAGAATTGCCAGGTGGCAGATGGTACTGATAGAGTACGATATACAATATGTTTCTCAGAAAGCCATCAAAGGAAGTGTTCTGTCAGAATACCTTGCTGAGCAGCCAGTCGAAGATTATGAACCGATGAAGTTTGAATTTCCTAACGAGGATATCATGTTCCTCAAAGCGAAAGATTATGAAGAACCATTACATGGCGAAGGTCCAGAGAAGGATTCTCAGTGGCAGATGATATTCGATGGCGCTGTCAACTCCTATGGTAGTGGAATCGGGGCAATTATTAAACTCCTTATGGTACTCACATCCTGTTCACTGCCAGATTGACATTTCCAGTCACTAACAATGAAGCTGAGTACGAAGCATGTATCATGGGTCTAGAGGAGGCTATTGATTTGAGAATCAAGAATTTGGATGTATATGGCGATTCAGCGCTAGTGGTTAATCAAATCATGGGGAAATGGGAAACTCGTCAACCGAATCTAATTCCTTACAGAGATTATGCAAGGAGGTTGTTACCCTTCTTCGATCGAGAAAATTTTCACCATGTACCACGAGCAGAGAATTAGATGGCCGATGCTTTGGCAACGCTATCTTTAATGTATAAAGTCAATTTCTGGAATGATGCTCCCAGGATAGTCATTTCCCGCTTGGACATACCCGCTTTCGTATTCGCCATTAAAGAGGCCGCTGATGGCAAGCCATGGTTTTACGATATGCAAAACTTCCTCAAGAAGCAAGAGTATCCACCAGGGGCTTCGGCTCAATATAAGAAGATGTTGAGGAGGTTGTCTGGCAACTTTTACCTAAACCCAGATGGTGTGCTTTACAGAAGGAACCATGATTTGGTTTTGTTGAGGTGTGTGGATGAAAAAGAAGCAACGTTGCTTATGGAAGAAGTCCACGAGGGTACTTTCGGTACACACGCCGGCGGACATGCCATGTCTCGGAAACTATTACGAGCAGGGTATTATTGGCTAACTATGGAGTCAGATTGTTTCAAATTTGCAAAGAAATGCCATTAATGCTAGATTTATGCAGATAAGATACATGTACCGTCGTGCCCATTGAATGTTATGGCATCCCCGTGGCCTTTCTCCAGGTGGGGCATTGATATGATTGGCAAGATTGAGCCCACTGCATCCAACGGTCATTGTTTCATCTTGGTTTCCATCGATTACTTCACCAAATGGGTTGAGGCAGCTTCGTACGCCAATGTGACAAAGAAAGTTGTAGCCCTGTTTATAAAGAAGGACATCATTTGCAGATATGGAATTCTTGAGCGAATCATTACTGATAATGGTTCGAATTTGAACAACAAAATGATGAAGGAGTTATGCCAGAACTTCAAGATTGAACATCACAACTCATCACCTTATCGGCCGAAGATGAATGGTGCAGTCGAAGCAGCCAACAAGAATATGAAAAAGATAGTACAAAAGATGGTTGTTACCTACAAAGATTAGCATGGGATGTTTCCCTTTGCTCTTCACAGTTATCGTACGACGGTACGCACATCAATCAGGGAAACTCCTTTCTTGCTGGTATATGGTTTGGAAGATGTCCTGCCATTGGAGGGCGAGATTCCTTCTTTGAGAGTTCTGGTTAACGTCAAGCTTGATGAGGCAGAATGAATAAAGAACTGTTTGAATCAGCTTAGCCTGATGGATGAGAAGAGGCTAGCATCAATTGCATATGGTCGGTTGTATCAAAGCTGAATGAAGAAAGCTTACGATAAGAAGGTGCGCCTTTGAAGCTTTCAGACGGGCGACCTTGTGCTGAAAATGATTCATCCACCACAATCAGATCACAGGGGCAAATGGACTCCCAACTATGAAGGCCCATATGTCGTTCGAAAGGTTTTCTCCGGAGGAGCCTTGTTGTTAGCCACCATGGATGGTGAGGATTTCACATCCCCTGTGAATGCAGACGCAATTAAAAAATACTTTTCTTAAAAGAGACCCGCTGGACGCAAAAAGAAAAGTCCAGGCAAAAATGGGGCATCCCGGCAAACCATAAAAAAAAGGAAAAATAGGTTCGGGAAAAAATTAGGGATAAAAAATGAAAAGATGTAAACCCACAAAGTCGAAAACCTGAAAAGGCGACTTTGGCAAAAATGGGTATCCCGGTGAATCGAAAACCCGAAAGGGCGGTTCAGGAAAAAATTAGGGATTGAAAAAGCAAATGACTGTGGTCTGCGTTGGAACTTCATTGCTTAGTGGATTGGGAGAACCTGAGGGCCGGGTTTATCCGAATCAATCTCTTCTGAAGATGAAGCATCGGGAAAGCGTCAGAGTCAGGCGAGTCATAGAGGGATCAGCTCATGGTGTTTGTCTGTGCTACGTTACCGACATTTTGTACACTTTTGTATATTTCTGTACATATCTGTATTTGTTTTTTGCGCAACTTCCTCTTTTCAGGAGTTGCATCTATTGTAAAACTTTTCCTATTTACTGGCCATTTATCAATAAACACATACTATTCAGTACTTGATCTGTGTACTTTGTTTTAACTTTTACTGTTTTGTTTGTGAAAACGCCCAATGTTTTGATGAACTTGCACTAACATAAACTTGTAGGCCTTGGCCAATAATTGTTAAAACTTTGAATTAATTGAACAACGTCATGAATGATGACTAAGATGATTTCGATTGCGTAGGATATCTTGTCTCTTTGTTCAGTGTTGCAGGGTCGTTACCCTTGGGGAAAAAAGGTATGAATGAAGTTCGTCCTATTCCCAGCCTGAATCTACTTCCCCGATCAGTGAAGTTAACATCTCTATCCCCAGTAGATTGTATGCAGTTAGAGTTGAGCAGATAACATGTACGCTTTCCTTCGGCAGTTGATGCATATGTAATCTCCGCAAGGGGCATGCTTGTATATGCTCCCTAGTGAGTTATGATTGGATTTTCTTCCCACAGAGTAATTTGTAGCCTGGTTAGGTTCGTCCTCCAAAGGAGCAATCCCTAGAGGCCAGTGAGGGCCCGTTTCTCGGCATAAGTCCAATGGTTATTGGCATGAGCAAGTCTGTGCTCTACCCCAGGCAGAATCTGTAATCCTTTCAACAGGGTTATGTTCTTGCTCCAGCAGGGGATTGTCTGTATCTCCAGCATTTATTTTGCTGATTCAGTTCTGTTGCATCTGCATGCGTGCATGGCATCTACCTAAATGCGTAGCATTTCCATTTCGTATGGAGCATTACGCCATTTTCAAACATATGCATATGAAACATAAGCCAGGTTGTTATCTCTTTATTTCGGGTGTATCTTCGGAGGTTTGATCTTTTCCCTTGGTATCCAGACCATGTGATTTCTCTTAGCCCGCGTGGTATCCATACCCCGGCTCATGTTATTTCCCAACAGTATCTTCAGATCTTAGTGGATCATGATAAGTATGTATGGTGATTTCTTTTGTCCGTTGAGTATCCAGACTTCGGTCCCTTCCCAGTCGATGGGAGTTTTCCTTTTTCCGTCGAGTATCCAGACTCCGGTAAAGAGGGTTGTGGTATCCAGACCACAGTGATTGATACTATTGTGTTTTTCCGTTGAGTGTCCAGAATCCGGTGAAGACAGTGTAATGTTCAGGTTGTGATGGTTATATTTGTGATATTCTCCCTTCGTCCGTCGAGTATCCAGGCTTCGATAAACCTTCATTGAGCATTCAGGCTCCGGCTTCTCCGTTGAGTATCCAGACTCCGGTGAATGTTCCATTCGTGATGTATCGCTTTTTTCCGTCGAATACCCAGACTCCGGTAAAGTCAGTTGGGTATTCAGACCTGGGTAAGTTTTATGGTAGTACTACTTCTCCATTGAATATCCAGATTTCAGTGAATTTTTGATTTGAAATATTTGGTTTTGTCCGTTGAGTATCCAGGCTCCGGTCATGTTTTTCGTCGAGTATCCAAACTTCGGTAATTTTCGTATGATGATGATCTCTTTTGTCCATTGAGTATCCAGGCTCCGGCCACTTTCATTGAGCGTTCAGGCTCCGATTTATTTCGTCGAGCATCCAGGCTCCGGTTTGTTTTCGTTGAGCGTTCAGGCTCTGATGTATTACGATGAGTATCCAGACTCCGGTCGATTTCCAATATGTGGTAATTTCTCTTGTGCGTTGAGTATCCAGACTCCGGAATTTGTTCCGTGATTCCAATTTCGTTGAGTATCCAGGCTCCGATAAATTCCAGTTTATGGTGTACTCCTTCGTCCGTTGAGTTTCCGGACTCCGGTCAATTTTACATTGAGCATTCAGGCGACTTCTTCGTTGAGTATCCAGGCTCCGGTAAATTGGCAAATGATATTTCCTTTTGTTCGTTGAGGGTTCAGGCTCCAGTCAATCTTTCGTTGAGCAGTCAGGCTCCGACTATTTGGTTGAGCATTCAGGCTCCGGTTTTGTTTTCGTCGAGTATTCAGGCTCCGACTATTACATTGAGCGTTCAGGCTCCGACAAATTTCATTGATTCATTTTGTTCGTTGAATATCCAGATTCCGGCAATTTGAAGTATTTCCCTTTTTCTTAGTTTTTCCCAAGCAGAGTTACTCGTTAAGTTTCTCTTTTCCCTAGCGGAATGTGTTTGTAATCAGAGCAGTTATCTCCAGAGATTCTGGTTTGCAGTTTTATTTTATGCGGTAGGCAAATTTCCGGGTTCTTTGGTATTCAACCGTCTTTTACCTTGATTGTGTGAAAGTCGTTCGCTTTTCATTCATTCAGGTCCAAGTCGTTTGAATAGGGGCAGCTGTTGCACCCCAAAATTTGCCCAACCTTTTCTTAACTTGGTTTATGTTTCATTTCATTTCTTTCTAGCATTTGCATTGCATAGCACTTTTCATTGAACAGGGGATCAAGAGGTTGTGCATATCAAGAGGAGTCTACTCAGAGGGTTGAGCCTAAGAAAATGGTGTTACTCAAGTTTGAATGGTCATCAGGTCATCTAGAAGTGGGCATTAGTCTTGTGAAAGGATTGATGGATGTATGTGGGTCAACTCCTAACTGGGAGGCCATGTGAAGATCATCAGAGGGTTGTGAATTCATGATAATGGATATAAGATGTTGAGAGAGTTCATTGAGTGCCTTGAGGGTCATTGTGAAGTTCATCCAAGTGTTTATACTAAGTGTGAAAGGTTACAGTCAAGAATGTTGCAGCTAGGGTTTTCATCTGGTAAATCCTCAGTCAACTGTGAAATCAAAGGAGATTAAGACTTTACTCCAAGTCTCTATGGTTATGGGATGTTGTGTTGAGGTGTCTAATGTATCATTTCAAGATCAATTCATCAAGAATCAAGAGTGTAAGAAGTTACTAAATTAGGGTTCTCAGTGTAAAATCCCCTGTTTAGTGCCCAAGTTCAAGACCACCTACCTCAAGATACAAGTCTCATCTCAACTTTTGACCAACATGAAACTTGTAGAGAATGTTCTTAGATTTCTTTTGAGTACTAGAAGTCCTTGATTGGATTTATAGAACTCAAGTTATGATGCAAACAAATTATAGGTCATCAGATGAATGTGATTTTGGTCAACAAAAGTCAACAAATTTCCAAGCCATTTTTGACCTAGAAGGATGTTTCTCCTCAACTTTTGGCAAACATTAAAGTTATAGGTCATGGTCCTAGCTTTCCAACGAGTACTATAAGTCTTTCTTCTGATGTGTAGAACTCAAGTTATGAGGCTTACAAGTCTGGGGTATTTTGGGAAAGTGAGATTATAGGTCATAAAATTATAGGTCCATTTCACCAACTTGCACACTTCAAATGAAGATTTTTCCAACATCAAATGTGCTCCAAATGGTGTCAATTGTTCAACCAAGCCTTGAGAAGTCATGAATTTGTCTTGGAATGGTGAATTCCTAAATTGATTTTCATGGAAAAGGATTTAAAATGAGAAAATTGGATTTAATTCATTATGGATCATTTTTGTGCAAGTAGATACATATTTTTAGTGCAAACTATATTTCAAACACATTGGCATTTCTAGAATTTTGATTTGGCGAGTTTTGGTGAGCCATTTTCAAGCTTTCTTCAAGCTTAAGTCACACTTGAAATATCAACCATTGAGATCAAACAAGGATTAAATCCCAGCCATTCACACTCCTCATGTTACCAGCAAGTGATTTGCATCATTTTGAAGCCAAATTAGGAGGAATTTCATGCACATGACAAGTGAAAAAACTCAAATTCCATGAATATGCAATTGGGCTCTAGGGACTGCCATTGGGCTTTATTCCTTTACAAATCCATCACATAAAAGGTTTCTACCATGAACAAGTGCTCCGAACATGAATTGGGTGGAGAATTGGAGCTAGAGCATTTTGAAAAAGTGAAGGAAATTCAAAATTCGAATTCTGAGATCCAAGCCATTTCAAGCCAAATTGTGAATTGCAAAAGCTTTATTGAAGATCACTGAACATTTCTGGATACTTTTCTTCAAGCTTAAGCATCAATTGAAGGCTCAGTGGAAGTTCTCCACTAGGTATTTACAAATCAACCTTACTCTCTGAATATGCCATGATTCTCTGCCATTTTTGCATATTTGAGACCTAGATAACATGTAGATCATTAATCACTAAAACAAACTGGCATTTGTGATGATTGTTGGATGAAGCTCCAAACTGTTTTGATCTGGTATGGCTTGTTCTTGTGTTGCTTTGCTTAATTGTTGCTTGATCTATGATCTCCATAACATGTAGTTGATTTCTGGACCAAATTGAGTGAGTTTGGTGAACTTTTGGTTTTAATGAGCAAATCTGTTTGTCTTCGATTTGGATTGGTTGTGAGGAATTAAGGAAAACTAGCCATGGATTCGTGATCCTCATGAGTTGTAGATCAATTTTCATATAAGGTTTGTTAGAATTGGTGAAGTTTTGCTCAGAGCCTTGTTCCCCTCGCTGGAGGAGACGACCGGAGTCTTCTCTGGCCACCACCTGAGCTTCCCTCTTTCTCTCAGGTTTGAATTGGAGAAGATGATCTTCTAGCCATGCGATATGGCTGACTCCCTTGACCTAGTATGTTAATCTGACGCGTGAGATTTGTTTTCATTAGGCTGACTAGGGTTTCTCTGACGTGGCAAGCTCCAGTTCATAGGATCACTGTACTTTTTGAATAAACGCATTAGATCAAGAAGTATGGTAGGTTAAATTCAACTGAACCACACATGAGAATGAGTGAAATGCTCCGTTTCATTTAATCCCCCAGGTGCTACGTGGCGCGCCCTCCTCCCCTAGATCCTTTGATTGGTCTCCTGATTCGTTGGTTGTTGTTTTCCTTGCATTTTTATTTTCTTTTATTCATTTTATTATTTTCTTTTATTTCTTATTTGAATTTAATTCATTAAAAATATCTCCAATGTTCTAAAAAGTTCACAAAAATATTTTTTACAAACCTTGAAATGTCTATTATTTTTAGACATTTTTCATTTTATTTTTCAGATTATTATTCATTTTTAAATATAATTAAACATTGGATGTGTTTTTTAATGAGTTAAATTGTGTTTTGTTTGTTCTTTATTTTATTTCTCTCATTCCTTTTTAATCCAATGAATGAAAATTGATCCTCATATCTATGATGAGTTGAAAAAAATTTTAGGACCATTTTGCCCCTGGTTGGTTGACTTCAGGGTTGACTTTGTTGGCTTTTCTTTTGACCCTCAATTCTCCCATTTCAAAGTGGTACATCTTGAATATTATTTTCTTTTGATGGTGCTTTGAATGGATATTTGCTTTAAGGTTTTGGCCTCTATTGGCCAACATGTTTAGGTACCTTGTGCATTTTATTTGATTATTTTTGAACCATTTTCCTATTTTTGAGGTAACTTGTAAGTCAAGTTACCTCCAAGGGAGGTTCATACATATACCTTGACCTAGTTTGACTTGGATATGACATTATTGGATCATTTGAACTCTCAATGCTTTTTGTTTCATGTTGTTAACATGTTAAGGATGATGTTGGTTCAATTTTAGGTCATGATATTGTTTCTTCTTTGTTCATATGTGTGTTTCCTTTTAAGTTTTCAACTTGAACTTCTATGTGATGTATGCTTGCATTCTCTTATGTTTTGGTTTGCATTTCCTTATGGTTTGAATTGCTATTGCTTTTGAGCTTTATTCTCTTCATCTCCTTTCTGTCCAATGACTTTGGAACCTCATTTAAGGTATCTTAGTCCCTCCTGAGGAGGTACTTGAAGTATACCTCAAATGATGGATCCTTGAGGACTCTTTTGTGCTTCCTTTGTGTTGCACCCTAAAATTTGCTCAACCTATTTCACCTGGTTTATGTTTCAATTGCATTGTCATTTGCATAATAAGTCATGTACATAGTCTAATCATTTGCATAGCATAGCATAACAAGTCATCCAACAAGGGATCAAGTGCCATTTTTATCAGAAGGAGGCCCATCAAGGGGTTTTATTCAAGTTCAAGACCATTCAAGTAATCAAGAAAGGTTTGAGGCTTTGAGAAGTTTGAGGGTCAACCAATGGATTTCTTCCTATCTAGGGGTGTGTTTGAAGATCATCAATAAGTGGGTGAGCCATGACTGAGGGTATGGAAAAGATCATGAAGGACCTAGAGGGTCATTTTGAAGATGAGACAAGTCATTGATACAAGTACAAGAGCCAGAATTGAAGTACAGTCAACTAGGGTTTCATCTGGGTCAACCCTTGGTCAACCCTGGGTCAATTGAGTGTTTGAAAAGCATCAAGGCTTAGTTGGAGGTTGTGGGATTCATGAATTGATATGTGAATACAAGTGTGGTGTTGTTCCAAGGATAAATCAAAGAGAATCAAGAAGAAGAGGAGTTACTAAATTAGGGTTTCAGTGTAAAAAACCCTAATTTAGGCCTAACTTTCAAGCCAGATAAGTCAAAATGCAAGCTTCAAATGAATTCTTGGTCAACATGAAACTTGTAGAGCTTCTCAATAGATTTAATTTGAGTACTATAAGTCTTCAAGAAGAATTGTAGAACTCAAGTTATGGTTCTTGTAAGTTATGGGTCCTCAGAGGACACTGAAATTTATCTGTGAAAGTCACTTGACTTCTAAGAAACTTTATCCCATCAAGGAGTTTTCAAATGGATTCTTGGTCAACATAAGAGTTGTATATCTTGATCTTAGCTTTAATTTGAGTACTAGAAGTCTTCAAGAGGATTTGTAGAACTCAAGTTATGGTCTTGGCAACCCAAGGGTATTTTGGGAAAGTTGAATTACAGGTCATTTTTCAACATAGGTCCAAATCTCCATCTTCCACTCTTTAAATGGAAACATGTTCAACATGAGATGTGTTCAAATGATGTTTTTAGCCTAGATAAGAGGTCATGAGGGTTTGTAATGGATTGCTTCACAAAGTCACCAAAATGGCCTAAAATGAAGGTATATTTTAAATGAACCAAAGTTGAAAATTGGGGTTTTTGATCTACACAACCAAACCAAGCCATATGACATACCAATTTGATTGTAAAATGCATTTTGAGAACATTGACATTGCCACAATTTTGAATTGAGGGTTATTTTTAGGACTTGCTTTGAAAATTGGTTACTTGAATCATAAGGCACAATTGCAAAACCACACTTCAAGGCAAATGCAAGGCTCCTTTCCATCCATACACCTCCAATATCTCATTTGGAGAGAATTTAAACTCAGAACCAAGTGAATTGCAAGCCAAAACATGAGATGGTGTGTGCATAGCATGAGATGAGATTTCCATGGCATGAGAAGTTGATTTTCTCATTGGATTGATACAGAAGATTCTAGAGTCTTCATTCACACTCTATATATGCATATGAAGTGATCCAAAGCTAGAGTTGGTGAGAATTGAAGGAGAGAAGAGAGAGTGAGATCAGAAATTTCTTGTTGCAATTCAGAATCGGTTACAAGCTTTTACACCATTTCAATCCAAGATTTTGATTGATATAGCTTCCATTTGTACTAGTGAGTGTTTCCAGATCAAGTTCCAAGCAAATTGGTGGAGAAATCGTGTTCTTGCAATTGAATTTCATCATCTGCAACTCACTATCGGATTCCAAGATTCAAGAGGATTCAACCAATTTTTTTGCATACAGAACCAAGATTATGACTCATTGAAGGTGTCTGGAAGTTCTCAAAGCTTGATTTGAAGATTTCATACCTCTGTGCATCAAGATTTCGCAGGTATGTACTTTTCAATCCACAGCTTAATTTAAGTAGTTTCAATAGATTTTGTTAGGTTAGAATGATTGTAGGTGATTAGTAGAAGCTTTCTGGTAGCTTTAGGATCGATTTAGATACAATTAGTTGAGTGGCACCATTTCTGTTCAGGCGATTATCTTCATGAATCTTGTGATAGAACCTTAGGTTGATAGTTAGAATTGACCAGGGTGAAGTGAGGAAGAGATTGAGCTACTCAATTTCAAGTTTGGTGAGTTTTGATCATGGACCAAATTCTGAAGTGTGATTCATGTTTTGAGTTAGGTTGTGTTTCATTGAATTTGGTTACCATAGGTGAACTCCTGGTGAAATTTCAAGCAGGTTAGGTTTTTTAATTTTGATGTTTAGTGGAGATTTGATGGAACACGATGAAGAGGAAATCAGGTTGAAGCTCTCAGACATCCATGGCTTTTCCCTCCAAGAAGGTTCAAAGGTTGAAGCTAACCTCTGCACCCTTAGATTAGAGCAAGACTTTTGACCAAAACGAGATCCAATGGCCACGATTTGCTCTCAGTTTGTGAAGAGACTCAGATTACCCAAACGCACCGTTTCATTTAAGTTGCAGCTTGGGCCTAAACGAATTTGATGATATCCACACCCCTTTCCCAGGCCCAGTCAAGAAATACACTAATATTCATTGATTTTCACACCACAAATTTTTCATTTTCCTTTCTATTTTTCACTTAATTTCTGATGGTATCTTGGGCTTAGGCGCGCTGCTATCCGCACCCCCTCTCTGGGCCCAGTTATTAGAATGCATTGATTCTGATTGCTATTTGACACGCTAATTTTCCTTTTTTCCATATTTTCTATTATTTTCACATTTATTTTTAGGTTCTTTAAAAAATTATAACTAATTGGAAAATTAATATTTTTAGATGGGAGTTTTTTCCCCATTTTCATCAAGACATCAAGAAAATTATAAAAAAATAAGAATTTCATTTCATGCATTTTTTCTATTTTTGGTTTATTTTTACTTTTAATAGCTTTTATTTCATTTTCATTTGATACATGTTACTTTCTGAATTTAGTATGATCATTTCACTTTGATTTTTGATGTAATTCTTTTTGCTATGATTAGAGTATATTATTAGGTTCCCCTTGAAATTTTATCACATTTTTGTGATTTAATTTTGGTTAGTTAACTTTGGTATGCTAGAATTAGGGTTTCAACTTGGCATAGGTACATTCAACACATAGTTCTTGGGTTTTTAGTTTGATTTAGGCCTTGGGGTTTATGTGGGGTATAGGGTACATAGTTAGGGTCCCTTAGAAATTAACCTAGGGTTTTATGTTGAATATTTCCCTTCTATTTGATTTTTGCAAATTGATTGATATTGGTGTGTTCCCCCTTGGGATATTGATTGGTTTGTTTAGTTTTGGGCTTTTCTTTGGGTGTTGGGGCTTGTGCTTGGCTTGAGGATTGTAGAAAGACTTTGAGGATGATTGAAGACAAATAATGATGCTTGGATCTTAAGTTGCTTGTGCTTGAAGATTGCTTGATGAAGACTTAGGAGATAGGAGATATAGGGAGAGCTCTAGAATAGACTGATTTCTTCTGTCAAACATAGAGAGCTTCTTGTGCCTCTATTCCATCCTGTGACACAAGGTCCCCTAAAAAAGCTCCATCTCTCCTTAGGAGGGATGTAGAGCATGCTTTGATTAGGTAGAACCTTGAGGATACCTCTCACTTGCTATGATAAGATCTTAATGATTTCCCTGGGTTATCATTAAGAATCTTAACATTCCTACCTCATCTGTTAGTTGATTCTCTCTTGTGAGTGTCTGCATTAAAGATGGAAGCTTAGTGAAGCTAGGAAGTGTATTGAAGACTGGTGAAGATGAAGCTGGTACCTGTCAAAGCTGAGTATCGGTTGAAGATTAAGGTTTGCTGCTGTTTGAAGCTGGTTGTTGTTGGGATTCAGTGCTTGCTAAAGCTGAAGATTATTGGAGACAAGAGCTTACATGAAGATAGGATCTTGCCTAAAGTTGTCACTGTCAACCTTTTGCTGTTAATCACCTGTAGCTGCCAGAGCTGGTACTGTCTGAACTGCTTGCTGTAGGAGCTGGTGTTGCTGTCTGAGCTGGAGTTGGGTGTGGTTTTCCCTTTTCTGTATTGTTTGTGGGCTGGTTCAGATTACCCCTAGGTTTGAGGTGGAGCTTGTCTCCTCTTGCCTATTGCTTTCACTTTGCCTATTGTTTATTGCTGCATCTCATGCATTTTACTGTTTACTGGATATCTGCTATTTCTTTTTCGTTTATCCCTTAGGATCTCTGATTTCCTCCGTGCAGGAGGGAATTATGACAGACATTAGGTTATAATCCATGCATGACAACATTAGGGTAGTTTTGATTCCCTTTAAAATCCTAGGTTTTTAGACTTCTCTTCTATCTCAGAACAATTTAAAACACAGTAATAAGGATAGTCGATGTCGTACGCTACGAGCCTTAAGCTATTTGAGAAAGGTTGTTGAACGGTCACTCTTCAGTAATCTGATTACTTAGTGTGTTACCCTTAGGGTGACATATGATGTAGTCACTCTCAAATCATAGTCTCTAGTGCGTCAGAGATTGCAAACATCATAAAAAACAGTTCTTGCGTAAAAGACTGAAAACAAACATCAACGTGTAATTTTTTGTCCGCTTGGACTCTTAATTAGGAAAAACCCTTTCTTAAGGAGATAAGAAAAACATTCAGACAAACTTGTGCCTTCCGTAGCCCGAACTACGTTTGCTCTGATCTTTCATGCTGTATGAAAGTACGTAGGCATAAGATGCGATATCCTAGCGAGCAACCTTTCCCTCCTTTCCCGTAGGTAGGCGAACTACGTTGACTCTGAATTCTCGTTTCAGACGGGAATACGTAGGCATAAAGTGCGATACTTTGCCGAGTCATTTTCTTTTCTTTTAACCCCAGACCTTTAGAGTAGATAGAATAACAATCCGTACTAGAAAACAAGCGTGGATCCCGTCGAGTACGACGGACGTGAGGGGTGCTAATACCTTCCCCTTGCGTAACCGACTCTTGAATCCAGGATTTGGTTGCGATGACCATTCCTTTCCCGTCTTTGCGTGAGGTTTACTCTGAGCGTTTCCTTTCCCTCCTTTGGGATAAATAACGCACGGTGGCGACTCTTCTGTTTAGCCGGCGCCGATTTTCACAGTAGCGACAGTTGGCGACTCTGCTGGGGAAAATCATCCCCTACGCGAGTCAATCCTAGCGCTTGTTTTCCCGTCATGGGTGTTGTATAGATTTACTTTTCTGTCTTTACTTTCCGCCTTTTATTATCATCTTTATATTATTATTGCTGCTGTGGGAAGGGGGTAATCTGTTGAGAGATACGCCGGACCTGGGCTTGAGGTTACACATAGACTTAGAAGTAGAGAGTAGTGGTTAGCCTGCTTGCTTAGCTCGGACGAGATTCTCTTTGATGCTTCTTGCCTGGCCCTTAGGTCTTGACAAGTTGTCTGGCCCGAGGATTGTCGACTCTGGAAACCTATCAATTGGGATTCAACTAAGTGAGGCCGCTTCAAGGGATGATGATGTCGCACCTTCTGGGTATCATATCGTCACTCTTGAAAGTCTGTGACGTTGAACCCACATAGGATGTCGTACCTCGTCTGCAAGTTAAGTACATACCTGTGAGGGGTAGGTGGGTCTATTTGCAGGAAACCTTTGACCTCAGAATACCTGGTTTATCTCTGTCAGTGAGATGTGGTTACAAGGTTCATTTGAGTAGTTGATTTAGTTTGAGATGAAGATTGGATGGTTCTCAAGGCTTCAGTACAAAGCAGCACAGTCTATCAGCATTGCACTTGGTCCCTTGTTTGCATGTGCATGTGCATTTTCATGATTGCATTTCATTAACATGTATTTATGTTGCAGGTGATCATTCCCCTCTGATTCTAGTATATCTTCTGGCCCGACATGGAGTCCCTGAAGAAGACAGTTGCTTACCGGTTGCATTCGCTAGATATCAGTTCCTTGCTGGGTCTAGTTGCTCTAGCAGATGAGAGAGTGAGGGCTGAGTTCAGGGTATCCTATGGAAGATTGCTCAGTTTGTTATACAGACCATCAGCATTTGAGACGACTGGGGTGTATACTTTGATGCAGTTTTATGAGCCGCAGCTGAGATGTTTCTTATTTCCCGACTATATTCTAGCACCCACTTTGGAGGAGTATTCTACGATGTTGGGAGTTCCTGTGTTAGACCAGTTGCCCTTTATACATACGGATGCTGAGCCTGATTTAGCTACACTCACTGAGATTGTCAGCTTAGACGCTTCTGAGTTTCCGGGAGGCTTGGTCAAGCTAAACGGAGCTTATGGTTTTCACCTGTCTGTCCTGGTTGAGAAGGCTACACAGTGCGCAAAGAGTGGATGTTGGGTTGTCTTCAGTGCTATTCTAGCTGTCTGCATCTATGGGATTATCTTGTTTCCTAATGTGCCAGATTTTGTCGACTCAGATGCCTTCTTGATTCTTGCCTCGAAGAATCCAGTTCCTACTCTCTTGGGAGATGTTTATCATTCCATCCATTACAAGAATGAGAAACGTCGTGGCAAGAATATTTCTTGCTGTCTTCCTCTCTTGTACAGGTGGTTCCAGGGGCACCTACCGAAGACAGGACCTTTTGTTGATGCTGTTGATACTTTGGATTGGTCTTCCCGGTTGATGGGGTTGTCTGCTGAGAATATCATGTGGTTTGAGCGGAGTATACTTGGTACTAACATTATATATAGTTGCAGTGGCTTTCCGAATGTTCCTCTGATTGGACGGAAAGGTTGTATCAACTATAACCCTTCATTGCTGGTACGACAGTTCGGTTATGCTTTGAGGGACACTCCTATTGAGAAGGAGATACAGGAATCTCTGTATCTCACGGGCTTATTGGACGCAGCTGTTTTGATCAGATTGAGACATGCATGGGCTAACATCCATAGGAGAGGGAAAGCTCTGCTCGATAAGAGCAACATCAGAGCTTATGATCCTTATTTGGCTTGGATCTACGAGAGAGTTGGTACTTCTTTGATGCCTTATCCTGTTGTGGAACCCTTGTATCTTTCGTTGATTGAAGTACCTCCTTCAGAAGAGAGTGAGAAGTATAGCAAATTGTTGGCTGAAAACGAAGAACTGAAGAAAGCCAATGAGGAGTTATAGAAGGAGATTTTCCAATTACGTCGTGAGAAGAAGGAAGCCACCTTTACTGCGAAGGAACAGACTGAATTGATTAACAGGTTGGGATCGGAGCTGACAGAAGAGACCAACAAGAAAGAAAAAGTGGGGATAGCCTTGAACGGTGTTAGCAAGGTGCTTACTTGCAAGAAGGAACTTCTAAGCAATGCTTATGCTCGTATCAGCAAGTGGGAAGCATTGTGGAATGCCACGCTTGCCAAGCGGAAGGAACGGGAAAACGAACTGAAGCTGCAAATTGCCACGCTAGAGGCACAAATTAGAGCCCAGGACGCAAAGATTGCTGAAGCGACATCACTTAGGAGCGCTGCGGAGCTTAGAGTAAATGACATTGACGAGAAGCCGAGAGGTTATGATGAGAAGGCCGGTTCTAAGAGGTAAAGATTTGACGAGAGTTCTGGTAAAGGAACTTGCTAGGACGTTGCCAAAAAGCTGAGATCCACTACCGAGCGGTATGCTTTACTAATTCAGGAGCTGATCTCCCGACTAGGGCACTCGGAGACGATGAGGATATTGGAGGACATCAGAGTGTGCCATTTGGCCTGATTTATCTTTGCCTTGCCTTTGTCATTTGTACTTGTATTGTGACCATCGCCAGGCTTGTTGGCCGAGGTCTCCTCAAGTTGTATTCAGTTGTACTCTTGTACTCAACCTCTTGGCATTTGTTATATATGAGGGTTTTATGATTCCTTACTTGCTTGATGAGGACTCCATTGTCGTGATGGCATTCTCTCTGAAACTAGAATCGGGGGGGAATATAACCTGTAGCATATTTACACATTGGCATCCGCATTCGTATTGCATAACAGGTATTCGTGAATTGGTATCTTATTTCCTTCGTCTGCAGGTTTCCAGGATTGACGAACCAAGAGTTCACCGCTACTCAACCCGAAACAACTGCAAAAGAATCATGGATCAAGTCCAAGTGGAGATGCAGGAGATTCGCGAGAAGTTGAACCTGTTCATGCAGGCCATGGAGATTATTGCTAAAGGCCAGGAGAATCTCCAGACTTTGGTGCAGCCACTGCTGACGCGGGCTAATGGGAATGACAACAATGGCCACAACTCTGTGCATGTTGAAACTCTTCACGAGGATGGGCCCCCTACGCCTGTGGTTCCTCCTGTGGTGACCCCACCTGTTGTAGTTGTGAACAATGACGCTGGCGCTGGCAACGGTAACACAGGGAATGGACATGAGACGGTTGTTAACAATGTTGGATTTGGAGATGCCAATCTGGGCGGTGGTAACAACAATGGCGGTAATGGTTTTGGTAACAATGGATTCAGCTATAATGACCAGGGATTTGAGTACGGCAATCAGGGCAGAAAGTTCGGCTTCAATGCTCAGGGTTTCGGCTACGACGGTTTTGGTAATGCTAACCAGGGTTATGGTGGAAATGGTGCTGGGTTGGTTCCTGTCAACACTGGTTTCGGGCAGGGTTATGGTAATGGGGGACGAGGTCACATGACTAATCAGCAAGGGTTTGGTCGCAACACTGGTTATAACGGGTACGGAAATGAAAATGTGAACTGGGGCGAAGACTGTCAAGAGGACGCCTTTTCTGGAAGAGGCATGGGATTTGAAGGACCCGCCGACAACACTCAGAGGATTAAAATGCTTGAAGAACAAATGAAAGGTATGGCTAATCAGAATTCCACCGGACTAGACATGACTACTATGGGCTTGGTGCCTGGGCTAAGAGTGCCGCTGAAATTCAAAGCTCCCACGTTCGACAAATATAAGGGGGACACTTGCCCTAAGGTGCATGTCCGCGCTTATTACAGAAGGATGTCCACGTATTCAGATGACGAAAGAATGCTTATGCATTTCTTTCAAGACAGCCTGTCAGGACCGTCACTCGAGTGGTACATGGGGTTGGAGCCCGCTCAAATCAAAACCTGGAAGCAATTGGCGGATGCTTTTGTCCTGCATTATAAGTATAATAGTGATCTGGCACCGAACCGAGTTCACTTGCAAGGTTTGTCGCAGAAGAAAGAGGAAAGCTTTAAAGAGTATGTGCAGAGATGGCGCGATATGGCAGCAAGGGTACATCCTCCGTTGGCTGAAAGAGAAATGAATAGCATGTTCATTGGGACATTTACGGGGATATATTACGAAAAATTGTTTAATGTTTCTTTGAGCAGTTTTTCAGATTTGATTCTTATGGGTGAGATGGTCGAAGACAGTATTAAGGTTAGAAGATTCCACGCAGGGGAGTCTACCCCCGCAGGAGGTACAAGGAAAGCATTCGGTGGTAGGCATCAAGGGGATTCTAGTGCTGTGTTTGGCGACGGAGGCCGGGGCAGAGGACGAAGTCAGTATGCTCAGCATCAGCAAGTCGCTAGTGTTACCATCCCTTTTCCACAACAGCAACAGCAGCCGCAGCAACAGCAACAACAAAGGCAACACCCCGCCCAACGCAGAATCCTGGAGGGCAAGCCAAGGCGAGTATTTGAAACGCCTCCTTCAACATATGCCGAACTGCTCCAAACATTGCTAGGATTAAAGTTGGTCGAGAAAAGGACCATGGCGCCATTAACGGGCAATCCTCCGTTTGGCTATGATGCTAGTAAACACTGTGAGTTTCACTCCGGGGCGCCCGGACATGATATTGAAGGTTGTCATGCGTTTAAACATAAAGTACAAGACTTGTTGGATAGCAAGGCTATCAACTTTGGACAGGCGGGTCCAAATATAGTACAGCAGCCTATGCCCAATCATGGGGCAAACGCCATCCTGACCGAGGAGAAGTTGGATCTAGTGACGAATGTCAATGAGCTGAAGGCACCGTTGGGTGAGATCAAAAGCAGGTTGTTGAAAGGGGGTGTATTCCCGGGGTGTGACGAGTTTTGCTTGGATTGTTGGATACAGCCGGAGGGTTGTAAGGAGTTGAAACAGGGTATTCAGGCTTTGATGAATGAAGGAACATTTCAGTTTGATAGAACCGCAGTTGAAGAGCCTGAAGAGGCAGTGCGTGATGAGCGGAACGATGTTGCGACGGTAACAATTCCAAGGAAAACAATAACAATAACGGCGCCTGCCAGGCGGCCGACAATCACTATTACTAAAGCAGGACCGATTCCTTTCGAGAATACCAAAGCAGTGTCGTGGACTTACGGGTTAGAGGCGTATTGTGATGGTGAGAAAATTGAAGTAAATAAACAACCAGCTGAGGTCGTAGACAATGTTGTTGGAACAGGAGGTATGACCAGAAGTGGGAGAATCTTCACATCGCCTGAGGTAGAGGCAGAAAGATTGGCAAAGGGGAAAGCCAAGGTAGACGAGAGTGGCCCCTCGCAGATAAAGGAAAAGGAAACGTTAGTTAAGGACATAGAAGAATTTATGAGGCTCATCCGTAAAAGTGATTACAAAATCGTCGAGCATCTCCAGCAAACGCCATCAAAGATCTTGATCTTGTCACTATTATTATGTTTCGAGGCCCATCGGAACGCTTTGCTAAAGATCCTAGACGCGTCATTCGTTCCTCAAGACGTTTCGGTTAACCAATTAGAAGGGGTGATGGCGTATGTTAATGCAGGGCACAGTTTGGGATTTACGGATTTTGATTTGACCCGGAGGGGGAGAGAGCATAATATGGCATTACACGTCTCAGTTGAATGCAGGGGCACAGTCATGTCCCGTAAGTTGGTGGATACAAGGTCTTCCTTGAATGTGCTTCCGAAGAAAGCCATGATGAAGTTGGATATCAGGGGAATTCTCTGCACGCCTAGTGACTTGGTGGTCAGGGCATTCGATGGAACGAGGAGGTCAGTTTTCGGATCAATAACATTACCATTGCAGGTGGGGCCGGAAATCTTTGAAACGGAATTCTATATAATGGACATCCAGGCCGCGTATAGTTGTTTGCTCGGACGCCCATGGATCCATGCTGCCGGGGCAGTCACGTCCACGTTGCATCAAAAGTTGAAGTATATGGTGGGGGATAGTGTCGTCACTGTTTGTGGAGAAGAAGATATTTTGGTTAGCCATTTGTCTTCATTCAGATACGTGGAAGTCGACGGAGAGATTCATGAAACGCTCTGTCAGGCATTTGAAGGGCTAAAGATTAAAGACAAAGCTCCAGTACCCAAGATATCAGATGTAGCAGTGTCATCGTACAAAGAGGCTCAGGCTCTAGTACAGGCAGGCGAAACCAAGGGTTGGGGTCAGGTATTGGAGATTCCTGTGAAGAAATACAGGTTCGGGCTTGGATATCATCCTTCGTCGTCAGCATGCTCTTCTGGAGCGCCCAAGTTCAGAGGGCCAATAACCATTACGCCAAGTGGAGTGAGCTTCGAGGCTATCAATGATGTTTCCGATTCCGAGGAAGGAGATAGCGACTGTGATATGGACGCGTGGATCAAGCCAGGCGTGCCAGGATAAAGTCTCTGCAATTGGTCTATCCGGGAAACTGTTCCTGTGACTACTAAACAGTAATGATTTGTTTTTTAATTGTTGAATAATCCTGTGTCCTACTTGGGGCACAACGATTTTGCTTAAGGCCATTTTGGTTATGTACATTACATTGTTTAATCATGAATAAAGGCGTTTTTCATATACAAATGTTGTGATCCCTGTTTTTCCTGTTTTTATTTTTACAATAAAATGGCAACGTGGTTATTTGCTTTGTACGCGTTTTGAAGCATTTAACCATTTCCTTTGCAGGATTACTATTTCAAATGACATCCATGATCCGCCTATGACTCGCTTCGACTTCGAGCACCCGGTATTTCAGGCTGAGGAAGAGATTGTCGAAGATGGCGACGTGCCAGAAGAGCTGACCTGGTTGTTGAAACAAGAAGAAAGAATCATTCTGCCTCATGAGGAAGTCATTGAGATTGTCAATTTAGGGTCGGAAGGGGTTGAAAGGAACATCTGTATAGGGGCTGCGCTGCAAAGCAACGTCAAGCAAAGGTTGATTGACATGCTCAAGGAGTACAGTGATATATTTGCTTGGTCGTACGAGGAATGCCTGGGCTGGATACGGATATGGTCGTGCACCGTCTGCCATTAAAAGAAGGATGCCCACCGGTTAAGCAGAAACTCCGAAGAACTAGACCGGACATGGCTATGAAGATTAAGGAGGAAGTTCAAAAACAGTGGGATACTGGTTTCCTAGCTGTTACAAAATATCCCTCATGGGGCGCTAATATTGTACCAGTGCCAAAGAAAGACGGTAAAGTGAGAATGTGCGTAGACTACCGTGACTTGAACAAAGCGAGCCCAAAAGACAACTTTCCACTTCCTCACATCGATGTGCTGGTTGATAACACCGCTTAATTCTCCGTATTCTCCTTCATGGATGGCTTCTCGGGCTATAATCAGATCAAAATGGCGCCAGAAGACATGGAGAAGACTACCTTCATTACGCCTTGGGGAACATTTTGTTACAAAGTGATGCCCTTCGGATTGAAGAATGTTGGGGCAACATATCAACGTGCTATGACGACTCTCTTTCATGACATGATGCATAAAGAGATCGAGGTTTATGTTGATGATATGATTGCCAAATCCCAGACGGAGGAGGAGCATTTGGTTAATCTGCTGAAATTATTCAAGAGGCTTAGGAAGTTCAGGCTGAGACTGAACCCTAACAAATGCACCTTCGGGGTGAGATCGGGTAAACTGCTGGGGTTTATTGTGAGCGAAAAAGGAATAGAGGTTGATCCTGCGAAAATAAAAGCAATACAAGAAATGCCGACGCCTAAAACAGAAAAGGAAGTGCGTGGGTTTTTAGGGAGGTTGAACTATATCGCCCGGTTCATATCTCACTTAACCGCAACGTGCGAGCCGTTATTCAAGCTATTAAAGAAAGATCAGGTTGTGACCTGGAATGAAAATTGTCAAAAGGCGTTCGACAAGATAAAAGAATACTTGCAGGAACCTCCTGTTTTGATACCCCCAGTGGCCGGGAGACCGTTGATTATGTATTTGACGGTTCTGGAGGAAAGTATGGGTTGTGTTCTCGGTCAACACGACGAGACAGAACGTAAAGAGCATGCGATCTATTATTTGAGTAAGAAGTTTACCGACTGTGAATCTCGATACTCAATGCTCGAAAAAACGTGTTGCGCGCTAGCCTGGGCCGCCAAACGTTTGAGGCAATACATGTTGAATCATACAACCCTACTCATTTCAAAGATGGATCCAATCAAATACGTGTTTGAGAAGCAAGCACTCTCCGGAAGAATTGCCCGATGGCAGATGGTGTTAACCAAATATGATATTCAATATGTCGCTCAAAAGGCTATCAAAGGTAGCGTCTTGTCAGAGTACCTTGCGGAGTAGCCTGTTGAGGACTACCAATCGATGAGGTTTGATTTTCCTGACGAGGATATCATGTACCTAAAGATGAAAGAGTGTGAAGAACCGTTGTCGGATGAAGGACCAAAGTTGGATTCCAATTGGCAGTTGATATTTGATGGAGTTGTAAATTCCTATGGTAGCGGAATAGGTGCAATTATTAATACTCCTCAAGGGTCGCACATCCCCTTTACTGCCCGATTAACCTTTCCGGTTACCAATAATGAAGCTGAATATGAGGCTTGCATCATGGGTCTTGAAGAAACTATTGATTTGCGAATCAAACATCTGGATGTATACGGACACTCAGCTCTAGTGGTGAACCAGATTAAAGGAGAATGGGAGACACGTCAGCCCAATTTGATACCATACATGAACTACGCAAGGAGATTGTTGCCTTTCTTTGATAAGGTGGAATTGCATCATGTGCCGCGAGCAGAAAATCAAATGGCTGACGCCTTGGCGACATTGTCCTCCATGTATAAAGTTAACTTCTGGAATGAGGCTCCCCGGATTGTTATCTCTCGGCTTGACAGACCCGCTTTCATATTTTCTATTGACGAAGCATCTGATGATAAACCCTGGTACTTTGACATCCAGAATTTCCTGAAGAACAAGGAGTACCCGGCTGGGGCATCCAGTCGAGATAAGAAAACTCTCAGGAGATTGGCTGGCAATTTCTATTTGAATCCTGACGGTGTCCTATACAAGAGAAACCACGACTTGGTGTTGCTACGCTGTGTAGACGAGAAAGAGGAAAAGTTGCTCATGGAAGAGATACATGAGGGTACATTTGGTACACATGCGGGTGGGCATGCTATGACGAGAAAACTGCTGCGGGCAGGTTATTACTGGCTAACTATGGAAACAGACTGTTTCAAGTTTGCAAAGAGGTGTCATAAATGCCAAATTTATGCGGACAAGGTCCATGTACCCCCCAAGTCCTCTGAATGTGATGTCATCACCATGGCCATTCTCGATGTGGGGAATTGATATGATTGGAAAGATCGAGCCTACAACATCAAACAGACACCGGTTCATCTTGGTGGCAATCGATTACTTCACCAAGTGGGTGGAAGCAGCATCATATGCCAATGTCACCAAACAAGTGGTAGCCATATTTATCAAAAGAGATATTATCTGCAGATATGGAATCTCTGAGCAGATCAGCACCGACAATGGTTCGAATTTAAATAACAAGATGATGAAAGAGCTGTGCCAGAATTTTAAGATTGAACATCACAACTCTTCTCCTTACCGGCCCAAGATGAATGGCGCTGTTGAAGCGGACAATAAGAACATAGATTTGTCTTGTCTCGTTTGTGTTTTGCAGGGTTCTCACTTTCGAAGCCAGCAATCAGAAATTGTAACCCCCGGCCGGAGGTTCGTGGTGAAAGAATTAACTTTGTGCGACGCCAATCCCCATGCAGGTCACACCTCATCTTCAGAAGTCGAGATAATTTGTGTCCCTTACCGAAGAGATCAATTTCCCAGCTAGTCGCAGTTTATCCCCAGAGGATATCCCCAGCCAGTCCAGATTAGTATCCCCTGCAAAGGTTGCACTCCCCAGGGAGTCGAGTATGTGAATCCCCAGCTAGGAGGATTCCCGCAGCATTTAACCAAGTCATAGTTGGTTCAGCAGGATGTTTATCCTCAGCGGAGTGGTAGTTCCGAGTTTGTGAGTTGTGCCCAGGCAGCATCGTTTCCTCCAGAAGGACGTTCCCCAGCTGAGTCGTTTCTTGCTCAGTCAGTTTACTTTCCCCAAGAGAGTCGATTCTTCCCCAGCGGAGTTACTCTCCCCAGCCGAAGATGTTGTTCGTTCCTCCCAGTGGAAATCGAAGTTTAATCTCTCCCCGATGGAGTTGATTGTATGTCCGACATTTATTTTGCCGGAGGACTTTATGATGCTCGTTCATCCCCAACAGGGTGGTATTTGCTTTCAACAGCCGTGTTGAAGCAAGCTTATCAGAGTTTCCCCAGCAGCTTGAGCCTGCATTTGCATTTGCATGTAGTGTCATATTTGCATCTACCCAAAAAACGCGTAGCATATCCGTGCTATATGAATCATTACGTCATTGTCAAAAATGCGCACTTTGAAACATAAGCCAGGTTGGTTAACCTTTGGTTTTTGAGTGTTGTTTCCCTTGCAGGTGGAGAGAGCTCTTGCTCAGATCAATTACCAAATATTAAAAATCTCAGCATGAGACACGTGAGAATAATGTTCGCCTTGTCGTTATTCCCCACAGAGTTGCTTGGTTAAGTTTCTCTTACCCCTCCAGCGGAGTATTTCTTCAAAAATGTTGTTATGTCGTTATCAAAAGATTTCGTGAATCATTTTTTTGGAAATTGTCGCCTATGTCGAAGTAGGTGTCTGGCAGTTTGAGTTCAGAAAATCCCCAGTAGAGTCCTTCTCAGATTTATTGCCATGTCCGCACTAAAAACTTGAAGACTAGACTCGTATTGTGTTACCCATTTGATTGATGGAGTTAGCTACTGCAAAGATAGGCAGAGGAGCTGTATCAGAGAGGTATTACCCGTAGCAATGGCGGTGTTATTTTCCCATAGTGATGGCGGAGTATTACCCGTAGCGATGGCGGTGTTGTTTTCCTGTAGTGGTGACAGAGAGTATTACCCGTAGTGGTGGAGGTGTTATTTCCCGTAGTGATGGCAGAGTATTTCCCGTAGTGATGGCGGAGTCATTACCCGTAGCGATGGCGGAGTATTACCCGTAGCGATGGCGGTGTTATTTTCCTGTAGTGGTGATAGAGAGTATTACCCGTAGCGTTGGCGGTGTTATTTCCCGTGGCGGTGGCGGTGTTATTACCCGTAGTGATGGCGGAGTATTTCCCGTAGTAATGGTGGAGTCATTACCCGTAGCAATGGCAGTGTTATTTCCCGTAGTGATGGCGGAGTTTTTCCCGTAGCGATGACGGTGTTATTTTCCCAGAGTATTTCCCGTAGTGGTGGTGGAGCTCTTTTCCTGTATCGTTGGCAGAGTTATGTTTGTTGACAGAAGTACTTCCCCAGTGAAGTCGTCCAGGTTATTCCTACATTTACAAGTTTGATGTTGCACAGGCGGTCAGTGTTGAAATCAGATCTGTGTCCGGTGGTTGATCAGTTGTCACCGTAACAATCAGGTTCAATTGATGGATAAGGTTCCCCAAGCAGTGGTGCAGTTTATATCTGCGGTTGGCAAATTTCTGGGTTCTTGGTATTCAACCGTATCGTACCTCGAATGTTTGAAGGTTGTTCGCTCTTCACCCAGTCGGGTCCAAGCCGTTTGAATAGGGGCAGCTGTTGCATCCTAAAATTTGCTCAACCTATTTCACCTGGTTTATGTTTAAATTGCATTGTCATTTGCATAATAATTCATGTACATAGTCTAATCATTTGCATAGCATAGCATAACAAGTCATCCAACAAGGGATCAAGTGCCATTTTTATCAGAAGGATGCCCATCAATGGGTTTTATTCAAGTTCAAGACCATCCAAGTAATCAAGAAAGGTTTGAGGCTTTAAGAAGTTTGAGGGTCAACCAATGGATTTCTCTCCTATCTAGGGGTGTGTTTGAAGATCATCAATAAGTGGGTGAGCCATGACTGAGGGTATGGAAAAGATCATGGAGGACCTAGAGGGTCATTTTGAAGATGAGACAAGTCATTGATACAAGTACAAGAGCCAAAATTGAAGTACAGTCAACTAGGGTTTCATCTGGGTCAACCCTAGGTCAACCCTGGGTCAACTGAGTGTTTGAAAAGCATCAAGGCTTAGTTGGAGGTTGTGGGATTCATGAATTGATATGCGAATACAAGTGTGGTGTTGTGCCAAGGATAAATCAAAGAGAATCAAGAAGAAGAGGAGTTACTAAATTAGGGTTTCAGTGTAAAAAACCCTAATTTAGGCCTAACTTCCAAGCCAGATAAGTCAAAATGCAAGCTTCAAATGAATTTTTGGTCAACATGAAACTTGTAGAGCTTATCAACAGCTTTAATTTGAGTACTAGAAGTATTCAAGAATATTTGTAGAACTCAAGTTATGGTTCTTGCAAGTTATGGGTCCTCAGAGGACACTGAAATTTATCTGTGAAAGTCACTTGACTTCCAAGCAACTTTTTCTCATCAAGGAATTTTCAAATGGATTCTTTGTCAATATAAGAGTTGTAGATCTTGATCTTAGCTTTAATTTGAGTACTAGAAGTATTCAAGAGGATTTGTAGAACTCAAGTTATGGTCTTGGCAACCCAAGGGTATTTTAGGAAAGTTGAATTACAGGTCATTTTTCAACATAGGTCCAAATCTCCATCTTCCACTCTTCAAATGGAAAAATGTTCAACATGAGATGCGTTCAAAATGATGTTTTTAGGCTACATAAGAGGTCATGAGGGTTTGGAATGGCTTGCTTCACAAAGTCACCAAAATGGCCTAAAATGAAGGTATATTTTAAATGAACCAAAGTTGAAAATTGGGGTTTTTGATCTACACAACCAAACCAAGCCATATGACATACCAATTTGATTGTAAAATGAATTTTGAGAACATTAACATTGCCACAATTTTGAATTGAGGGTTATTTTTAGGACTTGCTTTGAAAATTGGTTACTTGAATCATAAGGCACAATTGCAAAACCACACTTCAAGGCAAATGCAAGGATCCTTTCCATCCATACACCTCCAATATCTCATTTGGAGAGAATTTAAACTCAGAACCAAGTGAATTGCAAGCCAAAACATGAGATGGTATGTGCATAGCATGAGATGAGATTTCCATGGCATGAGAAGTTGATTTTCTCATTGGATTGATACAGAAGATTCTAGAGTCTTCATTCACACTCTATATATGCATATGAAGTGATCCAAAGCTAGAGTTGGTGAGATTGAAGGAGAGAAGAGAGAGTGAGATCATAAATTTCTTGTTGCAATTCAGAATCGGTTACAATCTTTTACACCATTTCAATCCAAGATTTTGATTGATATAGCTTCCATTTGTACTAGTGAGTGTTTCCAGATCAAGTTCCAAGCAAATTGGTGGAGAAATCGTGTTCTTTCAATTGAATTTCATCATCTGCAACTCACTATCGGATTCCAAGATTCAAGAGGATTCAACCAATTCTTTTGCATACAGAAGCAAGATTATGACTCATTGAAGGTGTCTGGAAGTTCTCAAAGCTTGATTTGAAGATTTCATACCTCTGTGCATCAAGATTTCGCAGGTATGTACTTTTCAATCCACAACTTAATTTAAGTAGTTTCAATAAATTTTGTTAGGTTAGAATGATTGTAGGTGATTAGTAGAAGCTTTCTGGTAGCTTTAGGATCGATTTAGATACAATTAGTTGAGTGGCACCATTTCTGTTCAGGCGATTATCTTGATGAATCTTGTGATAGAACCTTAGGTTGATAGTTAGAATTGACCAGGGTGAAGTGAGGAAGAGATTGAGCTACTCAATTTCAAGTTTGGTGAGTTTTGACCATGGACCAAATTCTGAAGTGCGATTCGTGTTTTGAGTTAGGTTGTGTTTCATTGAATTTGGTTACCATAGGTGAACTCCTGGTGAAATTTCAAGCAGGTTAGGTTTTTTAATTTTGATGTTTAGTGGAGATTTGATGGAACACGATGAAGAGGAGATGAGGTTGAAGCTCTCAGACATCCATGGCTTTTCCTTCCGAGAAGGTTCAAAGGTTGAAGATAACCTCTGCACCCTTAGATTAGAGCAAGACTTTTGACCAAAACGAGATCCAATGGCCACGATTTGCTCTCAGTTTGTGAAGAGACTCAGATCACCCAAACGCACCATTTCATTTAAGTTGCAGCTTGGGCCTAAACGAATTTGATGATATCCACACCCCTTTCCCAGGCCCAGTCAAGAAATACACTAATATTCATTGCTTTTCACACCACAAATTTTTCATTTTCCTTTCTATTTTTCACTTAATTTCTGAAGGTATCTTGGGCTTAGGCGTGCTGCTATCCCTACCCCCTCTCTGGGTCCAGTTATTAGAATGCATTGATTCTGATTGCTATTTGACACGCTAATTTTCCTTTTTTCCATATTTTCTTTTATTTTCACATTTATTTTTAGGTTCTTTAAAAAATCATAACTAATTGGAAAATTAATATTTTTAAATGGGAGTTTTTTCCCCATTTTCATCAAGACATCAAGAAAATTATAAAAAAATAAGAATGTCATTTCATGCATTTTTTTCTATTTTTGGTTTATTTTTACTTTTAATAGCTTTTATTTCATTTTCATTTGATACATGTTACTTTCTGAATTTAGTATGATTATTTCACTTTGATTTTTGATGTAATTCTTTTTTCTAAGATTAGAGTATAGTATTAGGTTCCCCTTGAAATTTTATCACATTTTTGTGATTTAATTTTGGTTAGTTTTGAATAAGGAACTTTGGTATGCTAGAATTAGGGTTTCAACTTGACATAGGTGCATTCAACACATAGTTCTTGGGTTTTTAGTTTGATTTAGGCCTTGGGGTTTATGTGGGGTATAGGGTACATAGTTAGGGTCCCTTAGAAATTAACCTAGGGTTTTATGTTGAATATTTCCCTTCTATTTGATTTTTGCAAATTGATTGATATTGGTGTGTTCCCCCTTGGGATATTGATTGGTTTGTTGAGTTTTGGGCTTTTCTTTGGGTGTTGGGGATTGTGCTTGGCTTGAGGATTGTAGAAAGACTTTGAGGATGATTGAAGACAAATAATGATGCTTGGATCTTAAGTTGCTTGTGCTTGAAGATTGCTTGATGAAGACTTAGGAGATAGGAGATATAGGGAGAGCTCTAGAATAGACTGATTTCTTCTGTCAAACATAGAGAGCTTCTTGTGCCTCTATTCCATCCTGTGACACAAGGTCCCCTAAAAAAGCTCCATCTCTCCTTAGGAGGGATGTAGAGCATGCTTTGATTGGGTAGAACCTTGAGGATACCTCTCACTTGCTATGATAAGATCTTAATGATTTCCCTGGGTTATCATTAAGCATCTTAACATTCCAACCTCATCTGTTAGTTGATTCTCTCTTGTGAGTGTCTGCATTAAAGATGGAAGCTTAGTGAAGCTAGGAAGTGTATTGAAGACTGGTGAAGATGAAGCTGGTACCTGTCAAAGCTGAATATCTGTTGAAGATTAAGGTTTGCTGCTGTTTGAAGCTAGTTGTTGGTGGGATTCAGTGCTTGCTAAAGCTGAAGATTATTGGAGACAAGAGCTTACATGAAGATAGGATCTTGCCTAAAGTTGTCACTGTCAACCTTTTGCTGTTAATCAACTGTAGCTGCCAGAGCTGGTACTGTCTGAACTGCTTGCTGTAGGAGCTGGTGTTGCTGTCTGAGCTGGAGTTGGGTGTGGTTTTCCCTTTTCTGTATTGTTTGTGGGCTGGTTCAGATTACCCCTAGGTTTGAGGTGGAGCTTGTCTCCTCTTGCCTATTGCTTTCACTTTGCCTATTGTTTATTGCTGCATCTCATGCATTTTACTGTTTACTGGATATTTGCTATTTCTTTTTCGTTTATCCCCTAGGATCTCTGATTTCCTCTGTGCAGGAGGGAATTATGACAGACATTAGGTTATAATCCATGCATGACAACATTAGGGTAGTTTTGATTCCCTTTCAAATCCTAGGTTTTTAGACTTCTCTTCTATCTCAGAACAATTTAAAACACATTAATAAGGATAGTCGATGCCGTACGCTACGAGCCTTAAGCTATTTGAGAAAGGTTGCTGAAGGGTCACTCTTCAGTAATCTGATTACTTAGTGTGTTACCCTTAGGGTGACATACGATGTAGTCACTCTCAAATCATAGTCTCTAGTGCGTCAGAGATTGCAAACATCATAAAAAACAGTTCTTGCGTAAAAGACTGAAAACAAACATCAACGTGTAATTTTTTGTCCGCTTGGACTCTTAATTAGGAAAAACCCTTTCTTAAGGAGATAAGAAAAACATTCAGACAAACTTGTGCCTTCCGTAGCCCGAACTACGTTTGCTCTGATCTTTCATGCTGTATGAAAGTACGTAGGCATAGGATGTGATATCCTAGCAAGCAACCTTTCCCTCCTTTCCCGTAGGTAGGCGAACTACGTTGACTCTTATTTCTCGTTTCAGACGGGAATACGTAGGCATAAAGTGCGATACTTTGCCGAGTCATTTTCTTTTCTTTTAACCCCAGACCTTTAGAGTAGATAGAATAACAATCCGTACTAGAAAACAAGCGTGGATCCCGTCGAGTACGACGGACGTGAGGGGTGCTAATACCTTCCCCTTGCGTAACCTACTTCCGACTCCAGGATTTGGTTGCGATGACCATTCCTTTCTCGTCTTTGCATGAAGTTTACACTGAGCATTTCCTTTCCCTCCTTTGGGATAAATAACGCACGGTGGCGACTCTTCTGTTTAGCCGGCGCCGATTTTCGCAGTAGCGACACTTTGCACTTGGTTTGTGATGCTCATGGTTGAGTACCTATTATGAGGTCCTTGCTTCCCTCATTTGGTATCCCATCTTCACTTGGCTTTGGGTTTTGTTTTACCTTTCATTTGGTTTAGTTTTGTTGGTGTGGTTGATGTTGTTTGACTTAGGTCATTTCATCCCACTTTTGGTGCATCTTTGTGTGGCTTGTTCTTGTTTGATTGATTTCTTCTTGTGCACTTCTTTTTCTTCTCTTTTCTTGAATTTCCATATGCATGCTTGGTTGAGATGAGCTTGTGGAGGCTATTGCCCCACACTATTTTCATCACACTTTCATTCTATTTGTGCATCTTATGTTTGCATCTTCATTTGCATATGCTTTCTTTTCTTCTCCTTCTTTTGTTCTTCTTTGCCATGCTCCCCATAAGTGTTAGAACATGGATTGGTGTTTCTTATATCTCTATGTTTTGATGATAACTTTTATTGAATTTTGTATTAAGAAAATGTATACTCTAAAATTTGTTCTAGTATTATTGTTTCAGGTATTAAATTTAATACTCTTAAAGAAGCAAAATATACATAAGTACAAGAAACTATGCAAGGCTCTGAAGCATTAGATGCAAGACTATCAGAAGATTCTGAAGCGCTGCCAGAAGGATCTGAAGTAGAAGCTACAGAATGATCTGAAGCGTTAATGAAAGAAGTGTACAAAAGTTAAAAGCTCTGATCTAATCAGACTCTGAAGTTCTTTTCGCTGCAAGTTCAGAGGCTTTAATAACCAGACTCTCATCATTAATATTCACGCTCTTAGCACATACTGCTGCACACTCTGATGAAGAATCTGATCAAGATTGAGACTCTGATACATTTAAGATCTGATCATCTATCAAGGCTCTGATCATCTCATTCATTTTAGCTCTGATCATCTTAAAATATTTCATTCCTTTAAGCATGCTACATGTTCTGAAGTGCAGATTATGAAGACTTCATCCTGAAGGAAGCTTGTTGAAGAAGCTGTAAAACTTGATTAGACGTGGTGCTACTTCCAAAGTAACCAACGGCTAATTTGTCCAAAGAAGTGACATGGTGCAAATCCCAAGGCTTATACAACCATACCTTTCTGCAGAAAGCATATCTCTGCCCATACTTTTGGGTAATGAAAAGTCTTATAATCTAATATTATATACAGCTGCACATCACTCAAAGCAATTTGAAAAAGTTATAAAAGGAGAACTTCTACAACATTTTTAGGTTGCTAATTCACTACTCACCATTTGCTCATTGCTTGTTCACTCAAAAAGAAATACACGCTTGATTCATAAAAGTGAAAATCTCACTAAAATCTTATTCATTTGATCTCTCATAAAACTGTATAGTTTTTGTTGTTGTACTTAATCTTTAAGTGTAAACATCATAGTTGTGATACAGCTTATTAGAAGCATTTAAACACTTGTTAGTTTACATTAATTTGTAAGAAGTTCCTTAAGAAGACCAAGGTGTGGTCAGTAGTTCTTGAGAAGACTAAGACAATTGTTCTTAGTGCTTTCTATTGTAATCAGTTGATCAATAGTGGATTAAGTCCTTGTGGAGAAAGGCAAATCATCTTTGATAAGGTGGACTGGAGTAGTTGAGTTCAATGAACCAGGACAAAAATATTGAGTTGTTTTTATTGCCATATTTCTTAAAACTCTTATTCAACCCCCCCCCCCCCCTTCTAAGTGTTTTTCTCACCTTTAGTTGGCATCAGAGCTCCGGTTCTGTTTGTGTATCACTTAACCGTGACCAGAAAAGATCCAGTGGGAAAAACTCTTGATACTCTTGGTTGATATTCATTATGGCTGCTGAAACTTCAACACCCAACAACAACAAATATGAAGAAAGAGTCAGCACAAAACCTCCCATGTTTGATGGAGAGAAATTTGATTATTGGAAAGATAGACTGGAAAGTTTCTTTCTAGGATTTGATGCTGATCTTTGGGACTTAGTTATTGATGGATATGTTCATCCCACTGATGGGAATGGCAAGAAAGTTAACAGAAAATCAATGACTGAGGAGCAAAAGAAAGAATTCAGAAATCACCACAAGGCTAAAACTATATTGCTAAATGCTAAATGCAACAGAGAAAATGCCTTTGATATATTTGAATCCCTGAAGATGACTCATGAAGGGAACTCTCAAGTTAAAGAAACCAAGGCTCTGGCGCTGATCCAGAAGTATGAAGCTTTCAAGATGGAAGAATCTGAATCTATTGAAGTAATGTTTTCCAGATTCCAGATTCTCACTGCTGGCCTAAAGGTTCTGGACAAGGGTTACTCTACAACAGATCATGTCAAGAAAATAATCAGAAGCTTGCCAACCAGCGGGACACCCATGGTCACTGCTCTGAAGCTAGCAAAAGATCTGAATAAGATTACGCTGGAGGAACTAATCAGTTCTCTAAGGATTCATGAGATTGAACTAGAGGAAGATGAGCCTCTAAAGAAAGGTAAGTCAATTGCCTTGAAATCTAATAAAGCTGTTAAAGCATTGTAGGTATTAGAAGAAAGCTCTGAGGAGTCTGCTTCTGAAGATGAAGAAGAATTATCCTTGCTGTCCAGAAGAATCAACAAAATCTGGAAGAATAAGCAAAGGAAGTTCAAGAACTTTAGAAAACCAGATCAACACAAAGAATCTTCTAGGCACAGAAGATCTGGAGAACACTCTGGATACAGAAGATCTGGAGAAGCCTCTGGACACAGACGATCTGGAAAAAGAGAGGTTGTTTGTTATGAATGCAAAGAACCTGGGCACTACAAGAGTGAATGTCCAAAGCTTCAGAAGGAGAACCCAAAAAGAAAGTCAGATCACAAAAAGAAAGTTCTAATGGCTACCTGGGATGACTCAGATGCATCTGATTCGTCATCAGAGTCAGAAGAGGAATGTGAAAATGTAGCATTCATGGCTGACATTGAAGACAATGCTGAATCATCTGGATCAGAATCAGAATCTGATTCTGAAGAGGTATTTGCTGAACTTTCTAGACAGGAACTTGTTGAAAGTCTATCTGATATTCTTGAAAACTATAGCAAAGTTAAACTCAAATACAAAACGCTTCTAAAGCATATTGAATTTGAGAGTAACAAGTTTGAATCAGAAATAGCTGAACTAAAAGCTGAAAATCTTCAATTGAAAAATAATTTAGAATCTGCTCAACTAAACTCTGATTCAAAATCTGAACCATGCTCTAAAAATATTTTACAAGAGTATGACTATAGTTTCAGGAAGTTTCTAACTAAAAGCCTATATAGAAGCAAAATGGCTTCAATGATCTATGGTATTAGCAGAAACTATAGAAAAGGTGTTGGATATAAATCCTTCTCTTAAGAAGATTCAAATCCAAAATCTGTAGATAAACTGGATATCAAGTATCCTCCTTTATATTCTCAATTTACATTTGGTCACTTAAATGATATTAAACACACAAGTTCTAATCAGAACAAACCTGTGTTTAATAAATCTAAAGCTAATCAGAACAAGTCTTATGTTAAAAGACAGAAGTTCAGAAAAAGCTTTAAGGCAACTAACCAAAAAGGACCCAAGAAAATCTGGGTACCTAAGGGTAAGATAATCTATGTTGCAGACATCCTTAGCAGCAAAGTCAAGACTCCAGTCATGGTACCTGGACTCTGGATGCTCACGACATATGACGGGAGAAAGGTCTATGTTCCAAAGTCTGGAGCTTAGATCTGGAGGAGATGTCAAGTTTGGAGGGAATCAGAAGGGCAAGATAATTGGCTCTGGAACCATAGGCAATGGTAAACTTCCTTCCATAACTAATGTCTTGCTTGTTGAAGGATTAGCTCATAATCTATTGTCCATAAGTCAATTAAGTGACAATGGTTATGACATAATCTTTAATCAGAAGTGTTGCAAAGTTGTTAGTCAAAAGAATGGCTCAATCCTCTTTAATGGTAAAAGGAAAAACAACATTTATAAAATTAGTCTTTCAGAACTTAAGGTTCAGAATGTTAAATGCCTTATGTCTGTTAATGAGGAGCAATGGGTCTGGCATAGAAGATTGGGTCATATTAATATGAGACGTATATCTTAGATTAATAAGCTTAATCTGGTCAGAGGACTTCCTAATCTGAAGTTCAACTCAGATGCTCTTTGTGAAGCATGTCAGAAAGGAAAATTTTCAAAATCATCTTTCAAATCCAAAAATGTTGTTTCAACTTCAAAACCATTAGAGTTACTTCACATTGATCTGTTTGGACCAATGAAAACCGCATCCATCAGAGGCAAGAAGTATGGATTAGTCATTGTTGATGACTACAGCAGATGGACATGGGTAAAATTCCTAAAAAACAAGGATGAGTCACATTCCGTGTTCTTTGACTTCTGCAAACAAGTCCAAACTGAAAAAGATTTCAAAATTGTTAAAGTCAGAAGTGATCATGGTGGTGAATTTGAAAACAAACATTTTGAAAAATACTTTAATGAAAATGGCATTGCTCATGATTTCTCCTGTCCTAGAACTCCACAACAGAATGGAGTTGTAGAGAGGAAAAATAGAACTTTGCAAGAGATGACCAGAACCATGATCAATGAGACTAACATGGCAAAACATTTTTGGGCAGAGGCAATTAACACAGCATGTTACATTAAGAACAGAGTGTCAATTAGACCTCTTCTAGAAAAGACTCCTTATGAATTGTGGAGGAATAGAAAGCCAAACATTTCTTATTTCCATCCTTTTGGATGTATTTGTTTTATGCTAAACACTAAAGAGAATCTTAACAAGTTTGATTCTAAAGCACAAAAGTGTTTCATGCTTGGATATTCTGAACGCTCTAAAGGCTACAGAGTATACAATACTGAGACACAGATTATGGAGGAATCTATACATGTTAGATTTGATGATAAGCTTGGCAATCAAAAGCCAAAGCAGATTGAAAACTCTGCAGATGGAGAAGTTATTCTCATAGAATCTGAAAAGTCAGAGGTAGAGAAGGCTCAAGAAGAAGCTACGCCAGATGCAACTCCATTGGCTGCTCAGATGAATAACATGAATATTTCTGAAGAACCAACAGTTAAAGGATCATCTAGAATCAAAGCTTCTCATCCAGAAGAAATGATTATTGGGAAGAAAGATGACCCTATAAGAACAAGGTCATTTATCAGATCATCTGGAACATCACTTCTTGGGTTGGTGTCTATTATTGAACCAACATCTTGGGATGAGGCTCTGAGTGACAATGATTGGATACTTGCAATGCAAGATGAGCTGAATCAATTTACAAGAAATGATGTGTGGGATCTGGTTCCTAGACCAAAAGGTTTCAACATTATTGGAACAAAGTGGGTATTCAGAAATAAACTAAATGAGCAAGGAGAAGTTGTTAGGAACAAAGCAAGGTTAGTAGCTCAAGGTTACAGTCAACAAGAAGGAATTGATTACACTGAAACTTATGCTCCAGTGGCAAGGTTAGAATCTATACGCCTTCTTATTTCATTTGCTGCACAACATAACATCACTCTTTATCAGATGGATGTTAAGAGTGCCTTCTTAAATGGCATTATAGAAGAAGAAGTTTATGTCCATCAACCTCCTGGTTTTGAAAGTGAAAAATTTCCAGACCATGTTTTCAAACTCAAAAAATCTCTTTATGGTTTGAAACAAGCTCCCAGAGCTTGGTATGAAAGATTAAGTAATTTTCTTCTGGAAAAGAACTTTATCAGAGGCAAAGTGGACACAACCCTTTTCTATAAAACATTTAAGAAAGATTTACTAGTTTGTCAAATTTATGTGGATGATATTATTTTTGGATCTACCAATATTATGCTGGGAAAGGAGTTTGCTTTGTCTATGCAGGCTGAATTTGAAATGAGCATGATGGGAGAACTTAGATTCTTTCTGGGAATCCAAGTTAATCAGACTCCAGAATGCACATACATCCATCAGACTAAATATGTCAAAGAGCTTCTGAAGAAATTCAATCTGAATGAAAGAAAATTGGCAAAGACTCCAATGCATCCTACAAGCACACTTGGTAAGGAAGAGGTAAGTAAGAAAGTTGATCAAAAACTTTACAGAGGTATGATTGGATCTCTCTTATATTTGACTGCTTCAAGACCTGATATTTTATTCAGTGTGTGTCCGTGTGCTAGATTCCAATCAGATCCTAGAGAATCTCACATAACAGCTGTTAAGAGGATTCTAAGGTATCTTAAAGGTACTACTAATGTGGGTTTGTGTTACAGAAGATATGATGAGTATAAATTAGTTGGATTATGTGATGCTAACTATGCTGGAGACAGAGTAGAACGTAAAAGTACTTCTGGAAGCTGTCAATTTCTTGGAAGTTATCTGATCTCTTGGTTCAGCAAGAAGCAACCCACAATTGCACTTTCAACAACAGAGGCAGAGTATATAGCTGCTGCTAGTTGTAGCACCCAGATGCTCTGGATGAAAAGTCAACTGGAAGATTATCAGATTTTTGAGAGTAACATTTCTATCTTCTGTGATAATACTTCTGCTATATGCTTATCTAAAAACCCTATTTTACACTCTAAAGCTAAGCATATAGAGATTAAACATCATTTCATCAGAGACTATGTTCAGAAGGGAATTATCAATTTAAACTTTGTAGATACAGATCATCAGTAGGCTGATATCTTTACAAAACCCCTTGCTGAAGATAGATTTAAATTTATTCTGAAAAATATAAGTATGGACTTCTGTCCAGAATAAAATATTCATCAGATGAAATTTTTTCTCAGATGATAAATGTCTAAACTCTGAAGTATTTCTTCTATTGAATTTTGTGTTTATTTATTTGTGAGTAAATCTGAACTAACAAGGCTCAGAGGATCTGAATGTTGCCTAACGTTTCATTTCTCAAATAGTTTCAGAGGCACATGCAAGCAAACACGTGTAGCTCAGAATCTGGAAAGGTAGAGTGCACCATACTGAAGTGACGTTTGAGGTATTGCTTTGAAAATCCAAAATCTCTTGATTTTTCCCCCTTCTGTCAGAATCTTAAATGCTTGATATGATTTTATTCCTTGCATTAATTGCTTGATATGATTATGTTTCACTTCATTCAATGCTTGTGTGTACGCGTGAGATTGTGTGTCCTTTTGCATGCCCAAAATTGTTCTATAAATTCTCACAACACTTCACAAATCACACTTTACACTCTCTTCACCTCTCATATGCATTTCTGTCTTCTCTATTGCTTCCATCTTATTTCAAAACCCAAAACCTCTCGTAAACCCAGACGCATCTCAAGAACATCAATGGCTTCACCATCTTCAACACCTGCTCAGATGCAAACCTCAACTGCTGCTGCATCATCTCCAAATGCTGCTGGTTCATCCCAAACTGTTGTTGTGTACAAGGCACCTGTCAGAACTCTTCTCACTCCAATCAAAGAACTTGAAGTTCTATGTGAGAACTTTGTGGACTTTGAATCTATCAAAGAAAATGGTTTTGATCTCTGTTCAACCATCAAAACTCAGAACTGGGAAAAGTATTTTGACAGGATGATGGGTCCTGTTTATCCAACTTTGGTGAAGGAATTCTGGATACACACTCAAGTTTGCCCTAAGTTCATTCATTCTTCTGTTCTTAGGAAGGAAATTGTCATCACTGAAAAATTAATCAGACAACTACTTGAGTATAAGGAAACTGATGGAATCACAAGTATGGCTACTGATCGTGTAGATTTGGCTGACATTTTTCAAGAAGTTTGTGTTTCTGGGGAACCATCCAACAAGGTCAGAGATCTGAAGCCTGTTTACAGAATCTGGGCTAAGATTTTCATGAGCTCTATCTTTCATAGGAAATCTTCTAACTCACCAGATTATGTGAACTCAGAACAAATGTACTTCATGTTCTGTATGAGTAAAGGAAAGAAGGTGGATTTACCTTATCTTCTGTTCAGTCATCTTCTGAACCATATCAAAGAAACAAGAGAAGAAGTAAGGGTTAAAGCTGGAAAAATTAGAAATTGGAACCCTATGGGAAGATTGATATCATACATTCTAACAGAGAATGGTCTTGTGAAACATCTGTTTGATGCTGGAGTGACAGATGATCTGTCTTATGTTATAGGATCTGTTATCAATGGGAACACTCTGAAAAGAATGAAGGTCATTTCAGAGCTTGCTGGAAAACCCAAGAAATTTAACTCTGAAGAAGTCAGCAGAAGGAGAATTCCTTTAGCAGATTTTCCTATGTTCAGTGCTGATGAACCTAGGAACATTATTCTGACATTCATTGCTAATTGTTTGAAGAATGGTATCCCTCTGCCTGCTAACATAGTTCAGAAGGAAGGAGAAGTTCTGCCAAATCTTCTGAGAGAAAGGCGCAGGAAGAGAAAAGCTGAGAAAGGATCTATTGCACAGCCTAAGAGGAAAGCCTCTGATGCTGCTGACAAGCCTGAGAAGGACAAGAAGCAGAAGGAAAATCCTCCAGAAGCTAGCTTGGAGGAAATAAGAGCAACTATTCAACAGGTATTAACATCTGATCCTAAACCTTTTGTCCCTTCACCCTCACCTTCACCTCCACCATCTCCTCCTAAATCATCTGAACCTCATTCATCTGAACGCATTTCATCTCCTCACAAACATTCTTAACCATCTTCTATTCAACTACCATCTGAACCCCCTCAACAGAAATCCTCTGAACAACAACCCCCTCAACAAACACAATCTGAACCACAAAAACAACAATCTTCTGAACAACAAACACAATCTGAACAACAAAAACAATCTTAACCATTCTCTTCTACTCAACCCCCAGAAGAACCAATCATCCAAAATCCTGAACCATCTGTCCAACAACCATCTGAAGACATTCTGGATGTGCAACCTATTGCAACTATGTATGTCCTCTCTTCAACTTCATGTCATTCAACTGAATCATCTGATTCTGATGAATCTAAAGTCCCATCACCAACTAGCTTACAAATTCCTGATCCTTATAAACCATTACAATCTGACCTACCTGCATCTGACAACCCTCTTCTCTTCAAATTCAACTTCACAGATTTTATACCACCCTCATCTGATGTTGTTACATCAACACCATCTGATGGTGACACCTCTACTCCTCAACTCACCATACCACAAACATCCATACCACAACCATCTGAACCACAACCATCCATACCCCAACAATCTGAACAACCACCATTTGAACAACCTTCATCTGATCACCCACCTCCTGAACAAAACCAAACACCTCCTGAACCATCACAACCAGTCACCATAGAAGACTTTCTCAACCCCAAACCCAGATCATATGTTTCTACTCTGTTCAAGAATTTCAAGAAGGAAATACGTAAGGGGATTACTTCTGTGGAGAAAGACTGCATGGCTAGTATGGATCCTGCTGAATCTGAAGCTTCTTGGAACAGATTCATCTCTAAGTTCAACTCTGTTGCATCTGACCTCAGAACACTCTGTGTTGATGATGCAAAGGCAAAGTTTGCTGAAATGGTCAGACAGACTCTGTTGAGCATTATCACAACCCCAGTGCTTCTTCTGGAAGATGCTCCTGCTGAAGATTCTGCAATGATAGAAGATACTCCTGCATCTGACATGGAGATTGATCATCCAATGGCAACTGCATCTGCTTCTGAACCTTCTGCATCTGAGATGAAGACTGAGATTTCAGATGTTGTCCAAGAAGTCAAGGAAATCAGAACATGGATGATAAAACAGGAACAGACTACTGAAGAAATCAAGACTTGGATGGCCAAGCAAGAAGAGTCCACTGCCAAGATTACTGATCTTCTGACCTTGATTGCTTCTCGCCAGCCCTAGTTTTCTTCTTCATGTTTTTGCATTCTTGTTTTGCACTTGTTTTCTGTCATCTGCTGTATGAACATCTTGTGTTTTTGTGCTATTTTGATCTGAATGAATCTGGCTGTTATGTTTTTCATTTATGTGTTGTGTTTTTCTCTTCTTATGTTATCTTTTCTGTCTTTAAAATTCTTTTTGATTATGACAAAAAGGGGGAGAAAGAGAATTTGATTGTTCAATCCATAAGTAATACTAAAATGAAATTCAGACGTTGTTTTAATCTAACATTGAATCTTAAGACTTTCAGATGTTATTAATTTATCTGACAAAAATGATCTGAAGTTACCCTGAGAATTACCCAACCAGGCTCTAATCCTTGAAGCAAATTTGACTCTGATTCTGGAAGATACACCAGACTCTTCATTTTGAAAGAAATCATCAGACTCTGATTCTAGAAAGCATAAAAAGGATTTCTACCAGGTTCTGAAATATACTCAAGCAAAAAGGGAAGTGTTCTCTTCTATTTGAGTATTCATTTCAGGGGGAGACTCTTAATCTCAGGGGGAGTTATATATTTTATTTCTCTTTATTGAACAAAATTCCCTATGTTTTGTCATCATCAAAAAGAGGGAGATTGTTAGAACACGGTTTGGTGTTTCTTATATCTCTATGTTTTGATGATAACTTTTATGGAATTTTGTATTAAGAAAATATATACTCTAAAATTTGTTCTAGTATTATTGTTTCAGGTATCAAATTTAATACTGTTAAAGAAGAAAAATATACATAAGTACAAGAAACTATGCAAGGCTCTGAAGCATCAGATGCAAGACTATCAGAAGATTCTGAAGCGTTGCCAGAAGGATCTGAAGCTGAAGCTACAGAATGATCTGAAGCGTTAATGAAAGAAGTGTACAAAAGTTAGAAGCTCTGATCTAATCAAACTCTGAAGTTCTTTTCACTGCAAGTTTAGAGGCTTTGATAACCAGACTCTCATCATTAATATTCACGCTCTTAGCACATACTGTTGCATACTCTGATGAAGACTCTGATCAAGATTGAGACTCTGATACATTTAAGATCTGATCATCTATCAAGGCTCTGATCATCTCATTCATTTTAGCTCTGATCATCTTAAAATATTTCATTCCTTTAAGCGTGCTACATGTTCTGAAGTGCAGATTATGAAGACTTCATCCTGAAGGAAGCTTGTTGAAGAAGCTGTAAAACTTGATTAGACGTGGTGCTACTTCCAAAGTAACCAACGACTAATTTGTCCAAAGAAGTGACGTGGTGCAAATCCCAAGGCTTCTACAACCATACCTTTCTGCATAAATCATATCTTTGCCCATACTTTTTGGGTAATGAAAAGTCTTATAATCTAATATTATATACAGCTGCACATCACTCAAAGCAATTTGAAAAAGCTATAAAAAGAGAACTTCTACAACATTTTGAGGTTGCTAATTCACTACTCACCATTTACTCATTGCTTGTTCACTCAGAAAGAAATACACGTCTGATTCATAAAAGTGAAAATCTCACTAAGATCTTATTCATTTGAGATCTCATAAAACTGTATAGTTTTTGTTGTTGTACTTAATCTTTAAGTGTAAACATCACAGTTGTGATATAGCTTATTAGAAGCATTCAAACACTTGTTAGTTTACATTAATTTGTAAGAAGTTCCTTAAGAAGACCAAGGTGTGGTCAGTAGTTCTTGAGAAGACTAAGACAATTGTTCTTAGTTCTTTCTATTGTAATCAGTTGATCAATAGTGGATTAAGTCCTTGTGGAGAAAGGCAAATCATCTTTGATAAGGTGGACTGGAGTAGGAGTTCAACGAACCAGCTTAAAAATCTTGAGTTGTTTTTATTGCCATATTTCTTAAAACTCTTATTCAACCCCCCCCCCCTTCTAAGTGTTTTTCTCACCTTCAATAAGTTCTCTAACCTTTTGAGGTTATGATAGACATTAGGTGCCTAACCATGCATGATAACATTAGGTAGTTCCCTTTTGAATCCCAACTTTAGGTCCACTTTGCATGATAATTCTTAGGATTGATTAGTCTCCCATTAGTGTTCCCTTTTCTCTTCTCATCTTCAAACATTCATAAAACACTTAATAAAGAATGACAAGTGTTGTACGCCACAAGCCTTAAGCTATTAGGGAAATGATGATTGGGTGGTTGCCTCTCAATTGTCTAGAATGTTAGTATATGTCCTTTGGACGATATACGACGCATTCGCTCCTAAATCATAGTCTTTAGCAACATAAGTTACAAATCAAATTCAAAATACTTCTTCTCTAAGAAACACAAAAACACTTCAAATCTTTTTCATCCTTCAGGATTCTTAATCAGGAAAATCTTTTCAGATAAAAGAAGTGTCGTTAACTCTTAGTTCTACCGGAAACGGTAACGCCTAAGTCTCCAATGGTCGAGTTGCATACACCAACTGCTAGAACTATTTGTTAACCCTATTCGGGCCTAAAAAAACTTTTGAACCAACCTGTGGTCCTTTTAGCCCAAACTACGTTCGCGCTGATCTTTCATACCAGATGAAAGTACGTAGGCACAAGACACGATGTCTTGGCGAACAACCTTCCCCCCTTTACCCATAGTTAGTCGAACTACGTTGACTCTGACTTCTCCATTGCACGAAGGATTACGTAGGCACAGAGCGGTGATGCTCTGCCGAGTCACTTCTCTTTTCTTTTTTCTTTTGTCCCTAAGCCTTTAGCTAGATAGTTTCAACACACCCTTTTTAGACAGACAACAATGCGTGGATCCCGTCGAGTAAGACGGACGTGGGGGGTGCTAATACCTTCCCCTTGCGTAACCAACTCCCAAATCCAGACATAGTTTCAATGACCTTGTCTTTCCCTTTTTCGTTAGGTTTTTCCGATCGTTTCCTTTCCCTCTCCTTGGGATAAATAACGAAAGTGGCGAATCTTCTATTTTTTCCGCCAGTTGTTTTTTGCAGTTGCGACAGCCCTCATGAAATTCGCGTCCAGATGAGGTTTTCTTTGAAGAGATCCTATCCTGATCTTGGATAGTGTTGCACCCCAAAATTTTCCCAACCATTTTCTTTACCTAGCTTATGTTTCATTGCATTCATTGTAGCATTAGCATATGCATTGCATTGTCATGTGTGTAGGGATCAAGAGGTATGCTTATCAAGAAAGAGATACCAAAGGTTCTAGGGCCAATCAAGAAGCTATAGTCAATTTATCATCCTCAAAAAGCCTTCATGAAGAAGTCAAAGACCCTTGGAGAAAAGGGATGGATACAAGTGTGTATATCTCCTAACTTGAAGGTCATGGTAGATCATCAGATGATTTTGAATCCATGGATGTGGGTGTAAAGCATTAAGAAAGCTCATTGGATGTCTTAAGAGTCATTAAAGAGCTTATACAAGTCATTATTCAAAGTGCAAGAAGCCACAGCCAAAGGTGGTGTAGCTAGGGTTTTCATCTAGTTAACCCTAAGTCAACAGTGAATTTAAAGAAGTTTGAGACTCAATTACAAGCAACTATGATCATGGGATGTTGTATTGAGACACCTAGAAGATTGTTCCAAGATCAATTCATCAATATTCAAGAGTGTAAGAAGTTACTAAGCTAGGGTTTCTAAGCTTGACAGTGTAAAATCCCCTGGTTTAGTGCCCAACTTCAAGATAACATAACTCAAGATTAAAGTCTCACCTCATCTTGACTCCAACATGAGACATGTAGAGCATGTTCATAGATTTCTTTTGAGTACTAGAAGTCCTTGATAGGATTTATAGAACTCAGGTTATGAAGCAAACAAGTTACAGGTCATCAGATGAATGTGATTTTGGTCCTTGAAAGTCAACCAACTCCCATGCCATTTTTGACCTAGAAGGAGGTTTCACCTATCCTTTACCCAAACATGAATGTTGTTCCTTATGATCTTAGCTTTCCAAAGAGTACTAGAAGTCCTTCATCTGATTTGTGAAGCTCAAGATATGAAGCTTGCAAGGCAGGGGTATTTTGGGAAAATTTGATTATAGGTCACTTTGGATTATAAGTCAATTTCACCACTTTGCATACCTCAAATGGAAATAATTCCAACTTGAAAGTTGCTCAAAATGGGGTCATTTGCTCAACCAAATACCAAGGAATCATTGATATGGCTTGGATTGAAGATTTGTTGAAGAAATTTTCATGAAAGAACATTAAAAGCATTAAAAGTCAAAAAATTCAAATAAATTCATAATGGACCAAAGTTGTGCAAATTTGTGCATATTTTGAGTGCATTTCACATTTCAAACACAATGGAATTTATGGATTTGAAAATTGAGCCATGAAACCATGTCATTTTACATGTTACTTCACCTTGAAGAAACATAATCAAAATCAACCATTGATCCACTTTCAAGGAGTCAATCTCATTCATTCATGTTCCTTGCATCATAAGCAATTGGTATGAGTCAGTGTGCAAGAGTTCAAGCTCTGTTTTGGTGAGAATGACAAAGCTCTAAGGTGACAAACTTGGATTTTCCATTGGACGTCATGGGCCATGATTGGGCCTCAAATCCACTCCATATCACTTCTATATAACATGTTGATCATGATCTGATGAAGATTGATGAAGATTGGTGCAAAATTTTGTTAGAAGCAGTTAGAGAAGTGAAGGTGAAAGTGAAATTGCATTTTCAAGAATCAAGCACATTCAAATCAATTCAAGATCAAGACCTCTAGGAGGATCCATAGAAGCTTTCTGGATCAATTGGAGAAAGAATCATCATCCATTCACTTCTCTGCGCAAGCTTCAAACCATGTAGATTGATTTACGTTAGGTTAGATGCTTGATTGCAACAATTTTCAACATGGCACGTTTTCTTGTTGGATTCGGTTTGGCTTAATTATAGGTTAAAATGAATTTGAGAGGTGGATTAGTGATCTATGTAGTGAGAGGATTCGTTTGGTACCAAAATCTTGGAGTTTGGTTAACTTTCATGGCGCGCCACTGTAGCACGTGTCCGGAGAAGACGACCGGAAGTCCCTCCGGCCACCGTCTGGTTATTTCCCCCCTTTCCCAGTTTAAATCCCCAGTTTAAATCATGGCCTTTGGATCTGATTAAAACGTTTGACCTTGACTACATCGTGTGGTCCTAATTCAGTCTTATTTTACACTGATTGTAATTTGATTACGTGGCGCCATGTGGTTCTTGGGATCGTTTGACTGGTACACAGGATGTGTGGTCGTGATCTCATTTGAAGTTGTTTTAATGAAACGCGGCGTTTCAAAAGCGCCCTCCCAACCCATGATTCATCATACCTTGACCTGATCTGATGGCCAGGATTGGTTTGAGCTTTGACATGAAGGTTGACTGCGCGCGTGGCACAATGTGGGCCCTTGGATTGCTTGACTTGTATGCTGATCTAATGGCCAGATTTACTTGTTTTATTATTTCATTTTCCTTTCTTATTTCCTTTATATTCTTTTTCCTATTTCATTTTTAATTCATAAAAAATGCTAAATAAACTCAATAAATCTTGAAAAATTTCATGTAGGTAATTTGGCATGTCTTTTAATTTTGAATATTTTTTAATTGCATTTTTTAATTCTTTTTCAATTAATTGTGCATTTTTCCATTTAATAGACATTTAATAAATAGAAAATGTACATGTTTACTTCTATAATTTTATTTCCTAACCAAAGCATAGAATAAATTTCTGATTTTTTGTGTGATGATTCTAAACACCTTCGATGTTTTCTAGGTATTTTTGTTCTGATTTTTAGGTTTCATTTAGTTAGGGTTTGCTGTAGATATTTAGCACCCTTTCCCTTTGCCTTATCCATAGAACACATTAGAGTTTTGGCCCCTGTTAGCATACTTAGGCTTGGAGTTTTACTCCACAATTTTAATCATAGGTTCCTAACATCTTAAGAACCCTCTAGGTTTTTTATTAGAATTTTTAGGACTGGTTTCCTATTTTTAATAGATTTTGCATTCTGGCTGTTGTTAGTGTGTTTCCCATTGAAATCTTCCCCTAGTTTTTGCATTTTAGGCGATCCTTTTGCAATCCTTAGGCACCCAATCCTTGCATGTTCCCATAGTACATATGTTGAAGCCTTTGTAGGTTAAATTTCAAGTCTTTAACATGTCCATAGCTTGATTAGGATAGACTTCCTTTAGAGCTTAACTTTTAGGGTTCCTTAGAAGCATTTGGTGATTTGATTTCTATTCTTTGTGTGATTCCCTCTACCTTGCCTTGGTCAATCCTTCCACTCCCCCCTAAATCCTATTCTTAGGATCCCTCTTGTGAGAGCCTAATTCTTCATTTGGTTGAATTTTGTGCATTCCATAAGAGGTTGAGCCTTTGAGGACTCAAGTGCTCTGCACACTTCCTCTCAGTCCTAATCTTAGGATCCTTCTTGTGAGAGCCTAATTCTTCCTTTGGTTGAATTCTGTGCATTCCATGAGACGTTTGAGCCTTTGATGGACTCCTAGTGTTGATACACATCGAACATAGTGGGTTCCTTTGGTTCACGCTATGCTTCATATCTCTTCTCTGTCCTATATTCTTAGGATCCTTCTTGTGAGAGCCTAATTCTTCCTTTGGTTGAATTTTGTGCATTCCATGAGAAGTTTGAGCCTTTGATGGATTCCTTGTGTTGATACACATTGAACATAGTGGGTTCCTTTGGTTCACAGTACGCTTCGCATCCTTCTCTTTTCTCTGTGTCCTACAATCTCAGGATCCTTCTTGTGAGAGCCTGGTTCTTCCTTAGGAAGAACTCTGTGCATTCTATGAGAAGTTTGAGCCTTTGATGGACTCTTGTGTTGATATACATTCCATGACATGGTGGGTTCCTTTGGTTCACACTATGCTTTTTCTCAATCCCTTGCATGATTGTGTGGTGTTGTGCATTAGAAGTAGGGTAGGCTTGATAGCTTTCTCTTTTCACTTCCATGTTTGCATTTAAAGGTTGAGCTAGTCTCCCTTTGCTTGTGTGCTTTCTATGTGCATCTCTTGCTTGCATTTAAAGGTTGTGCTTTCTCTGTGCATCTGCCTTTCATCATTGACATGTTTGCATTAAAGGTTGAGGTGTCCTTCCTTTGCTTGTACTGTTGCATTGCATGTGCATTCATACACATTTTACATTTCAGTTGAATAATCCTAATGATTTCCTGTTGTTTTCTTTTCCATTGACATGTTCCCTTAGGACTCTCATTTCCTTGTTTAAGGAAGTGATGATAGACACTAGGTTCTAATCCTTTGCATGATAACAAGTTGGATAGATTACCTTTCTAAAACTCAACATTATGACCATTTTGCATAACAACATTAGGGTTTTGATTAGTTCCCCTGTAGAGTCCTTTTTCTCTTCTCATCTTCAAACAATAATAAGACATCTAATAAAGGCAAGTTTGTATTGTACGTTACGAGCCTTAAGCTACTTGGGAAATGATAATTGAGCGGTCTCCTCTCAATCATCTAGAGTGTTTAGTGTACATCCTTTGGGCGATATGCAACGCATTCGCTCCTAAGTCATAGTCTCTAGTGCAGTATGAATTACAAATATTCATCCAAAAACACTTCTCCCTTAAAAGACAAAAACGAACACCAAACCTCTTTTTCCCTTTGGGGCTCCCTTAATGAAAAATCTTTTCAGACAAAAGAGTGTTGTTAACTCTTAGTTCTACCACAAACGGTAACGCCTAAGTCTCCAACGAGCGAGCTGCATATACTAACTGCTAGAACTACCTGTTAACCCTACTCGGGTAAAAAACAATAAAACAAACATGTGTTCCGTTTTATCCCGAACTACGTTCGTTGTGATCTCTCATACCTGTTGAGAGTACGTAGGCACAAGATGCGATGTCTTGGCGAGTAGCCTTCCCCCATCACCCGTAGTTAGCTAAACTACATTGATTCTGACTTTCCCATTGCACGATGGAATACGTAGGCCCAGGGCAGCGATGCTCTGTCGAGTCCTTTTTTCTTTTTCTTTTGTCCCAGACCATTAGTTAGATAGATAAACAACCCTTTTAGATAAACAAAACAAGCGTGGATCCCGTCGAGTACGACGGACATGAGGGGTGTTAATACCTTCCCCTTGTGTAATCGACTCCCGAACCCGAGATTTAGTTACGATGATCGATCTTATCCCTTTTCGCTAGGTTTTTCCTGATCGTTTCCTTTCCCACTCTTTGGGATAAATAACGATAGGTGGCGACTCTTCTGTCTTTGCCGTCACCTTTTTTCGCAGTAGCGATAGCTGGCGACTCTGCTGGGGACTATGTAGCTGCTGGGGAATTTACCCATCCTCTCTGCGAGTCAATCCTAGCGCTTGTTTGCTTATCTTTTGGGTTTTGTACATACATGTTGTACTTTATTTACTTCCGCACTTTATTTTCCCACATTTGTTTTCAGCATTATATATTATCATTATTGTTGTGCTGTTGTGGAAGGGGTGATTCTGATGAGTGATAAGCCAGACCCAGGCTTGAGTACATACATAACACTAGAAGTGGATTAGTGATGAACCTGCTTGCTTTGCTCGCACCAGTTCCCACGTAATGCGCGCTCAGATGAGATTCTCTTTGATGATTTCCTTACCGGTCCTTTGGACTTTAGAGGATTTTGGATCTGAGGATGGTCGACTCTGGGGACCGATCATTTGTGATTCAGCTAAGTGAGGTCTCTTCGTGAGAGGATGATGCCAAACCAGAAATGGTGAACGTATCATCATTTCTCGAAAGTCTGTGACGCTGATGAACGCATAGGATGTTGAACCTTATCAGTGGATAGCTCCATACCTGTGAGAGGGACTGGGTTATGCAGGAAACCTTGGCTTTCAGCAAACCTGGTTTTCTTGATAGTATGAATCAGTGATATTGGTACCAGAGGGTTCCCATTATCAGAGATGTGTTATGTTCTCGCCGAAGCAGAACTTTGGTCCTTCAGTCAACCGCACAACAATCTTGATCCCTTGTTGCATCTTTGCATTTGCATTTGCATCATCATAGCATGTTTGCATTTTGACATACATGTTCTGGTATTTCCAAGGATCTTAACTTCGAGACTCGTTGTTGAGAATTAAATCTTTTCCTTGTGGTTCGTCTGTGTAAAACATGAATCGAAGCAGACAGGTTCCTTGGAAATACTCGAACATGACATTCGCATTTTGTTTGCATCACAGGTGTTCGAGGCTAGGTTGCGTTACCCTGATCCGGTTTTCTCTTCAGAATTTCAGACATCAGGAAGTTGGTCATGGAACAGGTTCAAGCAAAGTTGAGGGAAATCCAGGGCCAAATGAGGCAGTTCATGGTGGACACGCAAGCGTTGCACCTGGATCAGGAGATGCTCAGAGAGGAAAACCAGCAGTTGAAGACTCAGGTAGGCTTGATCATGGAAGTGATAAGGAAGGTGCTCAAAAAAGAAGGTGATCAGGTACCTGAAGCTGCAACAAAGATGCTCACTCAGCTTTTGTCTGTGGAACCTATACCAAGGCATGAAAGGCCTAAGAGATCTTCCGCACAACTTAGAGCTCAAGATTTTTCCCGTCAGCTGCTACGTCAGGTTTCTCAAGATAACCCTAGAAGACAAAAGACGAGACCATGCAACAGAATCTTCGATGAGATCCCAATGGATTATGCTCAGTTGTTGCAAATCTTGCTCCCGCTTCAGTTGGTTGAGCTCCGAACCCTGTCTCCGCTTACTGGGGATCTACCACCAGGCTATAATGCTAGTGCCCATTGTGATTTCCAATTTGGGGCACCAGGGCATAACATTGAGGATTGTAAAGCTTTTAAGCACCAGTTCTAGGATTTAATTGACTCGAAGACGATTGAATTCACGTCGGGCGGCGTAAGCATACCAGGAGGTGTTGGTCCATGCATTACGAAAGAGGTGGATGCTCCTATTCTTCCCCCTAAAGCTACATCGGGTCAGTACTACATATTGTATGCTATGATCTCAGAATCCTCGTGCCCGCAGTTGTTTCCATTGTCAGGGACAAGCCTAAGGATGAAAACGCCTGAACAGAAGGAGTCCCTGATATCTCAGACTCACCCTCCAGAAGTTTCAATGGGTCAGGGTCAGAAATCCCCAAGGTCTTCACGTCAGAGCCAACAATCATATTGCCATCAACAGGGACGACATGCCACGCAAAGACCAAGGAAGCCAGAAAGGCATTTTACTCAATCGCTGGTGTCGTAAAGTTAGTTGCTGCCAGATCTAATCCAAGCCAGACTGATAGTGCCACAGAAGATTTGTCCAGTGGTCCCTCCGTATCCGCCAGGTTTTGATGTCAACGGCCGTTGCAAGTACCACACTGGGGCTCAGGGGCACTCGACTGAAGACTGTGAAGTGCTCAGGAGCAAGATTCAGGCTCTGTTGGGCTCTGGTATAATCTCTATTGCACGTCAGGGATTCAAGATTAATGATCTTCCTTCATCCAGTTGTGGAAGCTCAACAGTTCATGTTATGGAAGAATTCACTGGAAGCAGATCAGAAGGGTACCGTACTACCTCCAACAAACAATTCTAAAGATGGATGATTCGCCAACAAGTCAAGGCTGAAAGCCCAGTTCCTAGAAGCTGGCAATCTGTGTTTATCATGTCATTTCTTTGCATTTGTAGTTTCTTTCCTGTTTAATTGCAAATTTCGCTTGTAAAGCTTATTGTTTTTCAATTGATATTGATAATGAAATAAATATGCATGTTTTGAATTAATCCATTCGTGTTCACTCTATTGCTTTCCTTTATTTCAAACGCTTATTTAAGTGGAATCCGGGGAGGATGACGAAATCGAAAGACGCGTAAACTTCCGATTGTATGCTTTTGGATGAAAACCTGTTGATGATGTACAGGCATTGTTTCAAATCCATAAACACCGGAGATATAAGGAAGATAATCCCTTGTCAACCCCTTTGAGCGTAGTAGTAGTAGTTTCTTTCTGAAAATGAAAAACCTTCAATCATGACCCGGGGCAGGGTAGGTGTTAGCTGATTTGACCAAGCGTTCAAATTGAAAAAGGAGTGTTCCCGTTCGAGGATAAATCACACCTGTATAGGTCGTACCTAACAAACCGCGATGGTTAAACCTTGCCGATAAGGAGTGAAACAGTCACAATCTCTTTTAACAAGTCGGACAAGCCGGTGTCACACGATTTGTTACAAAAAAAAAAGGAAAAAGAAATCAAAAGAAAAAAGCCCGCTAAGTCGAATCTTACAAACAAACGAATTAGGCAAAAAGTTAGGGCATCCCGCTGGACTTCAAAATCAAAAACTCAAAAAGAGTTAGTCCAGGCAAAAAATAGGGGAGAAACGAAAAAACGAAAAGCGAAAAGGATTACAAAGGAAAAATCCTCGAAAAACAAGTCGTGTGATTCAGGCACCAAAGACGAAAGGCGAGTGACCATCACTCCGAAAACGTGTGATCCCCTGAACCATCGCTCCTATCAATCAACCTTTGAAAGGTGAGTGCTCGTGTCTAGTTAGCTGAACGTAGGGTTGAAGAACATCAAGGAGAACGGGTGGGTTAAAATGAATTTTGAGCCTTATATCCTTCCTTGTTAACAGTGAACCTGACCACTTTACAACCTGAAAAAGTCCTAATTGAAACAAGTCTATTTCGAAAGCATACTTCGGTAAAGATCGCATCGAAACTGACTCCTAGAAAGGTTTCCTCTTGCAGCGTTGTGTTAATGTTGACATTTTGATAAATGATTCGTTCATTATATGTCATAAAAAATTTTCCAGTGAATATAATTGGATTTCAAAGCTGTCATATGCATTGCATTGAATATATCTTTTATGCACAACAATTTGTTTTACTTGCGAATGAGCCCTTGACAGCAGGAAAGTCTCCATAGTGGCAAGATTGATTAGGATAAAATGCAGAATGCCTGAACACTTTGGTGAACCGGGGCAAGCTATATCAGATGATCACAGCATGGGAGTCAACATCTAAAAGTCAGTAATCCGGGGCAATCAAGTCGAGATTCGGTGAATCTCTCGCAGCCAAGGGTACTGCTCCACAAATCTGCCAATGAGGGGCAAAGTCGTGACAAGGCTGGGGCAGGCCACCCTGAGAGCGCCGAAGCTATCCTTATCCTGAAGACGATTAACTTGAAGCACCTCTGTGAGATTCAAAATGTTGAGACCGTTCATATCTAACTGCCAGAGTATAGAAGATCTCAGGTTTCCCTTCGAGAGAATGATACGAAGATTCCACAGGTTGGGGAAAAAGTTGAAAGTGAAGGAATCGTTCCTCTCTATATCTGCAGGGTTTATCAGAAGTTGTTACAGATTCTGGGGCAAGCCATCGCGAGTTCGTTTCATGGCAAGCTTTTCTATTCAAGAAATCAAATTTTTGCAAGGTCATTACCCTTGAGGCATCTGACAGAAGTGTATCCTCATCAAATCCTCAGTAGAGGCAATGCGAAGTATTGGGCCCACTTCCCAGTAAGTCAAGATCGGATTTCTTTCCACCAAGCAGAGGTGGGGTTTCCTCAGCAGATTCAATTGTGTTTCCCCACAGAGTCTGAATGTCGGACCGTGAGCATTGATTTGTCTCCCCAAGCGGAGATAGATTCTCCCCAACCAGAGTCCAGCAGTTGGAGTTTGCATCTCTACTCCCAGTAGAGTGGTATGCAGGTTAACAAGAGTGATTGAGTGCGTGTTCTTGTCCCCGGCCATTGATCAGTCCACCGTTAGTCCCCACAGATTGCAGGTATGTGCTTATTCCTCAGCGAGTCCAGATCGGGTTTCTTTCCACCCAGCAGGTATAGGATCTTCCCCCAACAGTGGGTCAACACACAGTTTTCTCTAGCAGATTTTCTGTAAGCTTTCAGCTCTCAATAGTTCAGACCAAGGTCTCTAGCAGAGTTGATTTCCCGCAGAGTTGTATTCTCCCCGGCAGGTGAGATTTATTCCAGCGTCTGGTTGTCTATCCTCGGCCGAGTTTACAGTTCCCTAAGAGAGCTGAATCCTGGAGGGTTGTTGTTTGTCTTCTCCAGCAAGTGAGAGTAGTGGAATAGTTGTTGCTATATTCCCCCAAGAAAGCTGAATCCTAGAAGGTCGTTGTTTGTCTTCTCCAGCAGGTGGGAGTAGTTGAATAGCTGTTGATATATTTCCCCATCAGAGTTCGTATCTCCAGGAAAGTTCTATCTGTAAAGGCCATGCATGGCATCTTTTCCTCAGAAGTTTGTGGTTCGTATACCCAGTTGAGCAAGTACAGGTTCTCGTAGAACTTTGTTTCTCAGGGGAAAAATCGTCCGAGGCTCGTTTCCCCAAGTCAAGTCCAATTGAAATTGGTGTGTTTTACCTCCTCAGCAGGATGATTCCTTCTCCCCGTCAGGATGATTCCTTCTCCCCAGCAGGAGGGTTCTCCCTTCAGCATTTATGTTGTTGATTTGGTTCCGTAGCATTTTTGCATGCATGCATAGCATCTACCCTAAACGCGTAGCATTTCCACTTTTGTATGGAGCATTACGCCATTGTCAAACATATGCACGTGAAACATGAGCTAGGTGGGTACCGTTCTTGTGTGCAGGTGTTTCTCCAATGGAGTTAATCGGTTAAGTTCGCCAGGATCCTCAGCAGAGTTATTCGGCTAAGTTCTTCAGAACTTCCAAAGCGGAGTTGTGGAGTTAAATTTCTCTTCATTTCTCCTCAGAGTAGTATGGTTGAAGCTTCTTTTTCCAAGGGTCTGACGATGATGTTAGAGGCTATCCAATTCAGATGACGTGTTTATGGATATCCTGCAGTGAGGTCAAAAGTTTACTAAGATTGTGATTCTCCATTTATATGGTGGTGATGTGAGGAGGTTATCAGAGAAGATTGCTCGACGGTGATGTCAGAGGTTTATCAGCTTCATGCTTTATATGGCGGTGATATCAGTAGTTGGTTACTAACTTCAGGGATGACTAGTGGCGAGATCAGGAATGTTATCCCCATCAGAGGATTGACGGTGATGTCAGATGATTTCCTCTAATTAATTAATGCATCTTGGCGGTGAGGTCAGGTGTTTACCAGATATTTGATTGTCCGACAACGAAGTCAGATGCTCTATCTTGGCGGTGAGGTCAGGTGTGTATCAGATATGTGATTGTCTGATGACGAAGTCAGATGCTCAATCTTGATGGTGAGGTCAAACGTGTTCTGGGTAGTGTGGTTATTCGACAGTGAGGTTGGAAGGTTATCGATTGATTTTTGACGGTGATGTCAAACATTTACCAAGATTGTGGTTCTCTATTTACTTGGCGGTGATGTCAGGATATTATTGGATGATGGTTTGCTCGACGGCAAGGCCAGTGGTTTATCAGCTTCGTGTTTTATTTGGCGGTGATGTCAGTGGTTGTTATCAACTTAGTGGAAACCTGGTGACGAGGTTAGGAACATTATCCCCAACAAAGGATTGACGGTGATTTCAGATGTTTCCCTTCGACTTGAGGTCGATACTTGACGGTGATGTCAGATGGGTCCCTCCGACTTGAGGTTGATACTTGACGGAGTTACTTGAGGACGTTCTCCAGAATCCCCAGCGGAGTCAGAAATTTCCCTTAAACTGGATGAGGAAGTCAGACAGAGATGTCAGGAAATTTCATCCCTAGCAGGTTTCAGACGGAGAAGTCAGAAATTTCCTTTAGACTTGATGAGGAAGTCAGATGGAGATGTCAGGAAGTTCTATCCCTAGAAGGTTTCAGGCAGCGACGCCAAATGTATTTCTTAAGGACTTGATGACGAAGTCCGACAACGACGACAATTTTCTCTCATACTTGATGATGAAGTCTGACGATGACAAAGCTTTCTCAGACTTGATGACGAAGTCTGACAATGACAACGATTTTCTCTCAGACTTGATGACGAAGTCTGACAACGAAAAATGTTCCTCAGACTTGATGGCGAAGTCTGACAACGGCAAACATATTTCTAAGACTTGATGATGAAGTCTGACAATGACTTGATGACGAAGTCTGACAACGACTTGATGACGAAGTCTGACAACGACTTGATGATGAAGTCCGGCTGACGACCAAAAAATGTTTCTCAGACTTGATGATGAAGTTTGACAACGACCAATGTTTCTCCGACTCAATGACAAAGTCCGACAGCGACGCCACAAAGGTTCCTCAGACTTGATGACGAAGTATGACAATGACTTGATGACAAAGTTCGACAATGTGTCTTCCAGACTTGATGAAGAACTCCGGAGGCAATGTCAGAAGTCTTCTTATAGACTTGATGACAAAGTCCAACAGCGATGTTAGAAGTATACCTACCGACTTGATGATGAAGTTCGACAGAGATTTCTTCTCGACTTGATGACGAAGTCCAACAGCAATGTTAGAAGTGTTCCATAGACTTGATGATGAAGTCAGACAGTAATGTCAAATTTCCTTACCGACTTGATGAGGAAGTCCGGAGGTGATGTTAAAAAAGTCTTCTAGATGATGCAGAGTGCCTGATGGCAAAATCAATTATTAGTTACCGAATAATCAGTGGTTTCTTCCCGACTTGATGATGAAGTCCGACGGTGAAATCAGATAATCTTCTCGACTTGATGACGAAGTCAGACAAAGATTTGAGATAATAATTCACCAGTGGGTTGCCGTGCGACTATCATTTCAGTTTTCGGAGATCTTTTACCAATTAGTTTGCAGTTTATTTCTGTGTTTAGAAAATTTCCAAGTTTATTGGTATTCAACCGTCTTTCACCTTTATTGTTTGAGAGCCGTTCTCTTCTCACCCAGTCAAGTCCAAGCCGTTTGAATAGGGGCAGCTGTTGCACCCCAAAATTTGCCCAACCTTTTTCTTTACCTAGCTTATATTTCATTGCATTCATTGTAGCATTAGCATATTCATTGCATTGTCATGTGTGCAGGGATCAAGAGGTGTGCTTATAAAGAAAGGGATACCAAAGGTTCTAGGGCCAATCAAGAAGCTATAGTCAAGTTATCATCCTCAGCAAGCCTTCATGAAGAAGTCAAAGAACCTTGGAGAAAAGGGATGGATACAAGTGTGTATATCTCCTAACTTGAAGGTCATGGGAGATCATCAGATGATTTTGAATCCATGGATGTGGGTGTAAAGCATTAAGAAAGCTCATTGGATGTCTTGAGAGTCAATAAGGAGCTTATACAAGTCATTATTCAAAGTGCAAGAAGCCACATCCAAAGGTGGTGTAGCTAGGGTTTTCATTTGGTTAACCCTAAGTCAACAGTGAATTTAAAGAGGTTTGAGACTCAATTACAAGCAACTATGATCGTGGGATGTTTTGTTAAGACACCTAGAATATTTTTCCAAGATCAATTCATCAATATTCAAGAGTGTGAGAAGTTATTAAGATAGGGTTTCTAAGCTTGACAGTGTAAAATCCCCTAGTTTAGTGCCAAACTTCAAGACCACATAACTCAAGATGCAAGTATCACCTCATCTTGACTCCAACATGAGACATGTAGAGACCGTTCATAGCTTTCTTTTGAGTACTATAAGTCCTTGATAGGATTTATAGAACTCAAGTTATGAAGCAGACAAGTTACAGGTCATCAAATGAATGTGATTTTGGTCCTTGAAAGTCAACCAATCCCATGCCATTTTTGACCTAGAAGGAGGTCTCACTTATGCTTGACCCAAACATGAATATTGTTACTTATGATCTTAGATTTCCAAAGAGTACTAGAAGTCCTACATCTGATTTGTAAAGCTCAAGATATGAAGCTTGCAAGGCAGGGCTATTTTGGGAAACTTTGATTATAGGTCACTTTGGATTATAGGTCAATTTCACCACTTTTCATACCTCAAATGGAAATATTTCCAACTTGAAAGTTGCTCAAAATGGGGTCATTTGATCAATCAAACACCAAGGAACCATTGATATGGCTTGGATTGAATATTTGTTGAAGAAATTTTCATGAAAGAACATTAAAAGCCATTAAAAGTCAAAAAATTCAAATAAATTCATAATGGACCAAAGTTGTGCAAATTTGTGCATATTTTGAGTGCATTTCACATTTCAAACACAATGAAATTTATGTATTTTCAAATTGAGCCATGAAACCATGTCATTTTACATGTTACTTCACCTTGAAGAAACATAATCAAAATCAACCACCATTGATCCACTTTCAAGGAGCCAATCTCATCCATTCATGTTCCTTGCATTATAAACAATTGGTATGAGGCAGTGTGCAAGAGTTCAAGCTCTGTTTTGGTAAGAATGACAAAGCTCCAAAGTGAGAAACTTGTATTTTCCATTGGACCTCATGGGTCATGATTGTGCCTCAAATCCACTCCATATCACTTCTATATAACATGTTGATCATGATCAGATGAAGATTAATGAAGATTGGTGCAAAATTCTGTTAGAAGCAGTTAGAGAAGTGAAGGTGAAAGTGAAATTTCATTTTCAAGAATCAAGCACATTCAACTTAATTCAAGATCATCAAGAGCTCTAGGAGGATCCATAGAAGCTTTCTGGATCAATTGGAGCAAGAATTAGCATCCATTCACTTCTCTGCGCAAGCTTCAAACCAGGTTTCTATTTTTCAACATTGCTCACAATTATTGATGAATTAGAACTCAATCTTCATGTGGTTAGGATCCTTGAGAGGTGTAGATTGATTTAGGTTAGGCTAGATGCTTGATTGCAACAATTTTCAACATGGCACGTTTTCTTGTTTGATTCGGTTTGGCTTAATTATAGGTTAAAAATGAATTTGAGAGGTGGATTAGTGATCTATGTAGTGAGAGGATTTGTTTGGTACCAAAATCTTGGAGTTTGGTTAACTTTCATGGCACGCCACTATAGCACGTGGCCGGAGAAGACGGCCGGAAGTCCCTCCGACCACCGTATGGTTATTTTCCCCCTTTCCTAGTTTAAATCCCCAGTTTAAATCATGGCCTTTGGATCTGATTAAAACGCTTGACCTTGACTGCATCGTGTGGTCCTAATTCAGTCTTATTTTACACTGATTGTAATTTAATTATGCGGCACCATGTGGTTCTTGGGATCGTTTGACTGGAACACAAGGTGTGTGGTCGTGATCTCATTTGAAGTCATTTTAATGAAACACAGCGTTTCAAAAGCGCCCTCCCAACCCTTGATTCATCATACCTTGACCTGATCTGATGGCCAGGATTGGTTTGAGCTTTGACCTGAAGGTTGACTACGCACGTGGCACAATATGGGCCCTTGGATTGCATGACTTGTATGATGATCTAATGTCCAGATTTATTTGTTTTATTATTTCATTTTCCTTTCTTATTTCCTTTATATTCTTTTTCCTATTTCATTTTTAATTCATAAAAAATGCTAAATAAATTCAATAAATCCTGAAAAATTTCATGTAGGTAATTTGGCATGTCTTTTAATTTTGCATATTTTTTAATTGCATTTTTCAATTCCTTTTCAATTAATTATGCATTTTTCCATTTAATAGACATTTAATAAATAGAAAATGTACATGTTTACTTCTAGAATTTTATTTCCTTACCAAAGCATAGAATAAATTTCTGATTTTTTGTGTGACGATTCTAGACACCTTAGATGATTTCTAGGTATTTTTGTTCTGATTTTTAGGTTTCATTTAGTTAGGGTTTGAAGTAGATCTTTAGCACCCTTTCCATTTGCCTTATCCATATAACACATTAGGGTTTTGGCCCCTGTTAGCATACTTAGGCTTGGAGTTTTTCTCCACAATTTTAGCCATAGGTTCCTAACACCTTAAGAACCCTCTAGGTTTTTTATTAGAATTTTTAGGACTGTTTTCCTATTTTTAATAGATTTTGTATTCTGGCTGTTGTTAGTGTGTTTCCCATTGAAACCGTCCCCTAGTTTTTTCATTTTAGGTGTTCCTTTTGCAATCCTTAGGCACTCAATCCATGCATGTTCCCATAGTACATAGGTTGAATCCTTTGTAGGTTAAATTTCAAGTCTTTCACATGTCCATAGCTTGATTAGGATAGACTTCCTTTAGAGTTTAACTTTTAGGGTTCCTTAGAAGCTTTTGGTGATTTGATTTCTCTTCTTTGTGTGATTCCCTCTGCCTTGCCTTGGTCAAATCCTTCCACTCCCCCCATGTCCTTAGGATCCCTCTTGTGAGATCCTAATTCTTCCTTTGGTTGAATTCTGTGCATTCCATAAGAGGTTGAGCCTTTGAGGACTCAACTGCTCTGCACACTTCCTCTCAGTCCTATTCTTAGGATCCCTCTTGTAAGAGTCTAATTATTCCTTTTGTTGAATTCTATTCCATAAGAGGTTGAGCCTTTGATGGACAGTCATTTAACATAGTGGATTTGTTTGGTTTACACTATCTTCCTTTCTCCTCTAAGTCCTAATCTTAGGATCCTTCTTGTGAGAGCCTAATTCTTCCTTTGGTTGAATTTTGTGCATTCCATGAGAAGTTTATGTTAGAACACATATTGGTTCTTAATAATATCTCTATGTTTTAATGATAACTATTATGAAATTTTGTATTTAAGAATTATATACTCTAAAATTTGCCTTAGAATGTTTGCTGCAGATGTTAATGTAAATATCACTCCAGAAGCAAATTAGAACTGAACATAAAAAATATGCAAGACTCTGAAGCGTCAGAAGCATCTCTTAGAAGATTTTGAACGCTGCCATCAGAAGATTTTGAAAGCTGCCATCAGAAGATTCTGAGCGCTACCTCCAGAAGGATCTGAAGTAGAAGCCACAGAAGTATCTGAAGCAGGCCAGAAGCATTTGAAGAAATGAAGAAGTTTGTATGAAGAGTTATTCAAGCACAATTACTTCAAAAGACTCTGATAGTACTAACGCTGCCAGTACTGAGGATCTGACCCAAAACTCTGCTCTAAACTTATACGCGCTGAAAGCACACTTGCTGCAAAGACTCTGATTCAGCAAAACTCTGATGAACATCAGAAGGCTCTGACTAACTTAGACTCTGATGATTCTTGCTGAAAATTGTTGAAGGAGAATTCAAAGATTATGTCCGTTGGAACATCCAAACGACTCTTTCCTTATTTATGCTAGACACAAGAACACTGACAAAAAGGATTTCTCTGTGCATTCTTCTTCTAGGAAAGGTCACTTGATGTGAAGACAAAAAGGCTCAAACCTTTTGGTACACTCTTCTCAACGTGAAAAGCTCTTAGATCACTGTGCCTATAAACGCAAGTCTCCACTCATCTTCTTCAGTTGACGAAACATACTTGAAAAGAATTCATTACAAAGCTCTCATACAACTCATATATTCCTGCTATAATTAATTCATTATTCTTAATCTTAAGTGAAAAATCACAGTTGTGATAAAGCTTTATTAGAAGCATTTTAACACTTGTATTTATTATTACATTTGATTGTAAGAGAAACTTAAGAAGATCCAGTTAGGATCAGTAGTTCTTGGGAAGACTTTGAACAGTTGTTCTTAGTGCTTACTATTGTAATCAGTTGATTAAATAGTGGATTAAGTCCTTGTTTGAGAAAGGCAAATCACTCTTGATAGGGTGGACTGGAGTAGTTGAGTTCAACGAACCAGGATAAAAATACTTGAGTTTTTACTTCTAAGTTTTATCTTCATACTTATTCAACCCCCCTTCTAAGTATTTTCTCACCTTCAGTTGGCATCAGAGATCCAGTTCTGTGTGTGCTACCATTTCACAGTGACAGAAAAGATCCAGTGAGAAAAACTTTGATATATATTTGGTTGTTACTATGGCTGATACTTCAATATCTAACATTAACAACAAATATGAAGAAAGGGATAGAATCTGCACTAAACCCCATATGTTTGATGGGGAGAAATTTGATTATTGGAAAGACAGGATTGAAAGTTTTTTCCTTGATTATGATGCTGATTTATAGGATTTGGACATAGATGGATATGTTCATCCCATTGATGGGAATGGCAAGAAAGTAGATAGAAAATCTATGACAGAAGCCCAAAAGAAGGAATTTAGAAATCACCACAAGGCTAGAACAATATTGTTAAATGCAATATCTCACACTTAGTATGAGAAGATCACAAATAGAGAAACTGCATTTGACATGTTTGAGTCCTTGAAGATGACTCATGAGGGAAACTCTCAAGTCAAGGAAACAAAGGCTCTGGCTCTAATTCAGAAGTATGAAGCCTTCAAGATGGAAGAAGCTGAATCTGTTGAAGACATGTTCTCCAGATTGCAAATACTTACAGCTGGACTAAAGGTTCTGGATAAAGGTTACTCTACTGCTGATCATGTGAAAAAGATCATCAGAAGCTTACCTACCAGATGGAGACCTATGGTGACTGCGCTGAAAATGGCTAAAGATCTGAACAAGATCTCCTTGGAGGAACTAATCAGTTCACTGAGGAGTCATGAAATTGAACTTGAGGAAGATGAACCTCAAAAGAAAGGTAAGTCAATTGCCTTAAAATCTAATAAATCTGCTAAAGCATTGCAGGTAATAGAAGAAAGATCTGAAGAATCCTCATCTGAAGATGAAGATGAATTATCCATGTTGTCCAGAAGAATAAACAAACTCTAGAAGCATAAAGGAAAGAAGCTCAGAAACTTCAGGAAGCATGACCAAAGAAAAGAATCTTCTGGACACAAAAGATCTGGCAAAAAGGAGGTTGTCTGCTACGAATGTAAAGAACCTGGGCATTACAAAAATGAATGTCCAAAGCTGTTGAAAGGAAAGCCTAAAAGAAAATCTGATAAGAAGAAGAAGGTTCTAATGGTAACCTGGGATGATTCAGATACATCTGAATCCGAATCTGAGTCAGAAGAGGAATGTGCCAACGTAGCATTGATGGCAGACATAGAAGATCAGAAGGAAGGAATTTCAGGATCTGAATCTGACTCTGAATCTGACTCTGACGCTGAAGAGGTAATGGCTAAACTCACTAATGATGAACTTATCAAAGTGTTATCAGAGGTTCTGAAGAGCTATAACAATATTAAGCTCAAATACAAGGAGCGTCAAAGCAATCTTGTATCTGAGAATAATATTCTCAAATCAGAAGTGGCTGAGCTAAATGAAAAGAACTTCAAAATGAAAAATGATTTTGAATTAGCTCAACAAGACTCTGATTCTGAAACTGAGTCTGAATGCAAAAATATTTTGGAAAAATATGACTACAGCTTTCAGAAGTTTCTTGCTAAAAGCATAGACTGAAGCAAAATGGCTTCTATGATCTATGGAGTTAGCAGAAATAAAAGAAAAGGAATTGGATATAAATCTTCCTATGGAAAGGATTTAAATCCAAAACCTGTTGATAAAATTATCATCAAGAAAACTCCTTTATATTCCCATTTTAAATTTGGTTACTTGAATGATATTGAACACACTCGTTCTGAAAAGAACATTCATGTGTTTAAATCTAAGGCTAGTCAGAATAAACCTTATGTTGAAAAACAGAAGTTTAGACGAACCTTCAGAACAACTAACCCAAAAGGACCCAAGAAGATCTGGGTACCTAAGAGTAAAATAATTCATGTTGCAGATGTTCTTAGCAGCAAGGTCAGGACGCCAGTCATGGTACCTGGACTCTGGATGCTCGCGACATATGACAGGAGAAAGGTCTATGTTCCAAAGTTTGGAGCTTATATCTGGAGGTGATGTGAAATTTGGAGGGAATCAGAAGGGCAAGATCATTGGTTCTGGCACTATAGGAAATGGTAAACTTCCCTCTATTACTAATGTTTTACTTGTAGAAGGATTAAAGCATAATCTATTGTCCATAAGTCAATTAAGTGACAATGGTTATGACATAGTCTTTAATCAAAAATGTTGTAAAGATATTAGTCAAAAGGATGGCTCAATTCTATTTAGTGGAAAGAGGAAGAACAACATTTATAAAATAAATCTTTCAGAACTTAAGGTTTAGAATGTTAAATGTCTCTTGTCTGTTAATGAGGAGCAATGGGTCTGGCATAGAAGATTGGGGCATATTAATATGAGACGTATATCTCAGATTAATAAACTTAATCTTGTTAGAGGACTTCCTAAGTTGAAGTTCATCTCAGATGCTCTTTGTGAAGCATGTCAAAAAGGGAAATTTTCAAAATCCTCTTTTAAATCAAAAATTGTTGTTTCTACTTCCAGACCATTAGAATTACTTCATATTGATCTGTTTGGACCAGTGAAAACTGCATCCATCAGAGGCAAGAAGTATGGATTAGTCATTGTTGATGACTATAGTAGATGGACATGGGTAAAGTTCTTAAAACACAAGGATGAGTCACATTCTGTGTTCTTTGACTTCTGCAAACAAGTCCAGAATGAAAAAGATCTCAAAATCATTAAAGTCAGAAGTGATCATGGTGGTGAATTTGAAAAAAAATATTTTGAAAAATATTTTAATGAAAATGACATTGCTCATGATTTTTCCTGTCCTAGAACTCCACAACAGAATGGGGTTGTAGAGAGGAAAAATAGAACTCTGCAAGAAATGGCCAGAACCATGATCAATGAGACTAATCTGGCAAAACACTTTTGGGCAGAAGCAATCAACACAGCCTGTTACATTCAGAACAGAGTGTCTGTAAGACCTCGTCTGGAAAAGACTCCCTATGAATTGTGCAGGAACAGAAAGCCCAACATTTCATATTTTCATCCTTTTGGATGTATTTGCTATATGTTAGATACTAAAGAGAATCTGAACAAGTTTGATTCTAAAGCACAGAAGTGTTTCATGCTTGGGTATTCTGAACGCTTTAAAGGGTACAGAGTATACAATACTGAAACACAGATTGTGGAAGAATCTATTCATGTTAGATTTGATGATAAGCTTGGCATTGAAAAGCCAAAGCAGTTTGAAAGTTCTGTAGATAGAGAAGTAATTCTCACAGACTCTGAAGACTCAGAGGCAGACAAAGCTCAAGTGAAGGAACCTGAAGCAACGCCAGATGCAATTCCTTTGACTTCTCAGATGAACAACTTAAACATTTCTGAAGAATCAACTGTTAGAGGATCATCTTCCAGAATCAAAGCTTCTCATCCAGAGAATGTGATCATTGGAAAGAAGGATGACCCTATCAGAATAAGATCCTTCCTCAGATCATCTGAAGCATCATTATTTGGATTGGTGTCAATAATTGAACCAACCTCTGTGGATGAAGCTCTGCAAGACAATGACTGGATTATTGCCATGCAAGAAGAGCTAAATCAGTTCACTAGAAATGATGTGTGGAACTTAGTTTCAAGACCAAAATGATTCAACATAATTGGAACTAAATGGGTCTTTAGAAATAAGCTTAATGAGAAAGGAGAAGTTGAAAGAAATAAGGCAAGGCTAGTTGCTTAAGGGTACAGTCAGCAAGAAGGAATTGATTATACAGAGACTTATGCTCCTGTTGCAAGGTTAGAGTCTATTCGTTTACTCATTTCTTTTGCTGCACAATATAACATCATTCTATATCAGATGGATGTCAAAAGTGCCTTTCTAAATGGAATTATAGAAGAAAAAGTTTATGTTCACCAGCCTCCTGGTTTTGAAAATGAAAAATTTCCAGAACATGTTTTCAAACTAAAGAAATCTCTGTATGGTTTAAAACAAGCTCCCAGAGCTTGGTATGAGAGATTAAGCAATTTCCTTCTGGAGAAAATTTTCATCAGAGGCAAAATGGACACAACACTCTTTTGTAAAACATTTAAGAAAGATCTTCTAATTTGTCAAATATATGTGGATGATATTATATTTGGATCTACCAATACTATGCTGGGAAAGGAGTTTGCTCAATGTATGCAGGCAGAATTTGAAATGAGCATGATGGGGGAATTGAGATTCTTTCTGGGAATTCAAGTCAACCAAACTCCAGAGTGCACTTACATTCATCAGACCAAATATGTTAAAGAACTTATGAAGAAATTTAACATGACTGATAGTAAGATGGCAAAGACTCCCATGCATCCAACTAGTACACTAGGCAAGGAAGAGGTAAGTAAGAAAGTAGATCAGAAACTCTATAGAGGTATGATAGGATCTATTCTCTACTTAACTGCTTCTAGACCTGACATTTTGTTCAGTGTACGCTTATGTGCAAGATTCCAATCAGATCCTAGAGAATCACACTTAACAGCTGTTAAGAGGATTCTAAGGTATCTGAAAGGTACTTCTAATGTGGGTTTGTGTTACAGAAAATCTGATGATTTCAAATTAGCTGAATTCTGTGATGCTGATTACGCTGGAGACAGAGTGGAAAGAAAAAGTACTTCTGGAAGTTGTCAATTTCTAGGAAGAAATCTAATCTCTTGGTACAGCAAGAAGCAACCCACAATAGCACTATCAACTATAGAGGCAGAATATATTGCTGCTGCTGGATGTAGCACGCAGATGCTTTGGATGAAAAGTCAGCTAGAAGACTATCAGATATTTGAAAGTAACATTTCTATATTCTGTGATAATACTTCTGCTATATGTTTGTCTAAAAACCCCATTTTACACTCTAAGGCAAAATATATAGAAATTAAACATCATTTCATCAGAGACTATGTTCAGAAGGGAATTATAAACTTAGCCTTTGTTGATACAGATCATCAATGGGCAGATATTTTCACAAAACCCCCTGTTGAAGATAGATTCAAATTTATTCTGAAAAATATTGGTATGGATTATTGTCCAGAATAATATTTGTCAGAAGCAAATTTTTCAGATGTAAAATGTTTATAACTCTGAAGTATTTCATCTGTTGATTATTAGATTTATGTTTATTTGTGTGTATCTGAACTAACCAATCTCAGAGGATCTGAACGTTGGCTAACATTTCATTTCTCAAAAGAATTCAGAAGCACATGCAAGCAAACACGTGTCACTCTTAATCTGATAAGATGGCGTGTACACTACTGAAGAGACGTTTAAGGTATGGTTTGAATAGTGAAAATCTTGATTTTCCCCTCAATTTTTCATAATCAATTAATGCTTGAAATGATTTTTATTCTCTTTCATTAATTGTCATTAATTTCTATGTGTAAACGTGCTTTGAATGTCTGTTTGAGTGCCTAATTGTTTTCTATAAATACCACATCTCTCGCCACTTTCACACTTTTCACATCACAAGCAAGTTTATGCATTTCTGTCTTCTTTTCTCTCTTCACAAAAACCCTATACCCTCGTCAAAATCATCTTCATCATCTTCAATGGCAACATCATCTTCTACAGCAGCTCAGTTTCAATCAACCATGGCTGCAGTTTCTTCTACAAATATGGGTGTGACTCCATTCACAATAGCTAAAAGGACTTTGTTAACTCCTGTTGACAAACTTGAAGTTCTCTGTGAATCAATGGTGGAATTTGATTCATTAGCTGAAAATGGATTTGAATTTCGTTCAATAATTGATGCACAAGGCTGGGTAAAATACTTTGACAGATTATTTGGACCAGTTTACCCTCATCTGGTGAAAGGATTCTGGATACATGCTTCTGTTTATCCAAAATTCATCTTGTATTCTGTTCTGGGTAAGGAGATTATAATTACAGAAGATCTAATCAGGAAACTCATAGGGTATGAGGAGACTGATGGAGTATGTCATCTGCCAGCTGGGCGTGTAGACATGGAAGAAGTTTATGAGGAAGTCATCACTTCTGGACATGCCTCTAACAAATTCAAAGATCTGAAGCCTGACTACAAAATCTGGGCAAAGATTTTTGTGGGATGCATTCATCATAGAAAATCTACAAATTCTCCAGATTATGTGAACAATGAACAACTCTACTTCATGTACTGTTTAAGTCAGAGCACTAAAGTAGATCTCCCTTACATTCTGTTCATGCATTTATAGAACCATATCAATGCTTCAAGAAAATCTGTAAAGGATAAGGGTCAGAAGATCAGAACATGGATTCCCTATGGAAGGTTAATTTCAGACATTCTGACAGAGAATGGTCTGGTGACTGCTTTGTATGCAGCTGGAGTCAAGGATGAATTTGAATCCATTGTTGGAAAACCTCTGAATGAAAAGAGTCTTCAGAGACTAAAAATTGTAGAGGAACTCACATCTGCACCCAAGAAGCTGAATATTTCTGAACTCAGTCAGAAGCGAATTCTAGTTGAAAACTACCCACTGTTCTGTGCTGAAGAACCAAGGGATATAATTGTGAGATATATTGATGCATGCAAGGCAGATGGAACGCCCATTCCTGCAGATATTCTGAAAAGAGCAAGAGAACCAATGCCTGATGTAAGCAATGAAAACACAAGGAAAAGAGGTCAATCAGAGGCAGAAGAAGTTGCTGCTCAGAAGAAGCCAAAAGTTGCTGACAAGCCTCAGAAGCTGATTAAGAGGAAAGCATCTGGAGACGCCCCCTCTGTTCCAACAAAGCGTATCAAGATTAAAGGTACCAAATCTTCTGTATCTTCTTTCAATAAAATTGCTTTAAATGAATCAACATTCAATTCTATTCCAAAACCTCCTCCTACTAAAAAACAATATGTTCCTGCTCCTACTCAAAAATTTGAACCATTAAAAATTCCTTTCCCACAAAAATCATCTGATCCCATTTCCACTACTCCATTAAAATCCTCTGTTATTCCATCATCTGAACCAACAACAACAACAACACCAGCAAATCAAACTTCACCACCTATAACAAAACCAACAGAACAATCTGCACCACAAGAACAACCAGAACAACAACATAAACTAGAACAACAACAACAACAACAACAACCAGAAAAACAACAATCAAACACATCTGCACCTATACAATCTAATCCAGTGGCATCTGATCCCATTACATCTGAACACCTACATCTGAACCACTTGCATCTGAACCTCCATCAAAACCTTCTGAGAATCAATCAGAACCAACCAACCCATCTGAAACAAATATCCCTGAGACAGAGGTTCTAAACGTTACACCTCTCAAAACTGTTTTTGAAGTGTCCTCTACATCTTGTACTCCAACCACATCCTCAAACTCATCAGAATCTGATATACACCCAGATATTCTGTCACCTCCCTTTCTCGGAAATCTTGCAGTTAACCAACCAGAACCTATTTCTTCTGAAATTCTCATTCCCAAGCTGTTGCACCCTGAAATTTGCCCAACCTTATTCACTTGGTTTATGTTTCAATATCATTAGCATTTGCATATAGAGTCATGTACATAGACTAATCAACCGCATAGCATAAGCATAGCAAGTCATTCAACAGGGAACCAATCATTATTCTCATCTCTAGAGGCCTATCAAGAGGGTATTATCCTAATTCCATCTCATTCAAGTCATTAGAAAAGAATTTGAAAGCTATCAAGTCAATGGGTCAAGCAGTTCATCCATCTCCTATCTGAGGATATCTGAGGGTCATCAAGGAAAGTGTGGACTGTGGGCGGAGCATGGGGAGTATCTAGACATCTTGGAGGACTTAGAAAATCATTTGGAGAAGAAAACAAGTTGTTGATGTGATCATAAGAGCTACAGTTGAAGACAGTCAACTAGGGTTTCATCTGGGTCAACCCTAGGTCAACCCTAGGTCAATTGACTGATTTAAAGGCAGTTAAGGGCTATTGAAGAGGTGTGGGGTTCATCATTTGACATGGATAACAAGGATATGTTGTTATGCTAAGAAGAATTCAAGAGAAATCAAGGAGAAGAGGAGTCTCTAAATTAGGGTTTCTGTGTAAAATCCCCTAGTTTAAGTCAAATTTCCAAGCAAGATAAGTCAAAATGTAAGCTTCAAATGGATCCTTGGCCAACATGAAACTTGTAGAGGATCTCAAGAACTTTAATTTGAGTGGTGGAAGACATCAAGGAGATTTATAGAACTCAAGTCATGGTCCTTTCAAGTTACAGGTCATCTGAGGTATCTGAAATTTTGTCTGTGAAAGTGACTTGACTTCCAAGCTAGTTTTACCCCTCAAGGATTTTTCAAATGAATTTCTGGTCAACATAAGAATTGTTCCTCATTGTCTTAGCTTTCTAGAATGGTATAGTATGTCTTCATATGATGTGTGGAACTCAACTTATGGTCTTGGCAAACAAAGGGTATTTTGGTCATTTGTGAATTACAGGTCATTTTAACCTATGTCCAAAACTCATACAAGGAGGCCTCAAATGGAAAAACTTACAACATCAAACTTGCTCCAAATGACATTTTGAGTCTAGAAAAGTGACCATGAGATATTGGAAATGTCCATGGCACAAGGTTTCAAAATTGTTGGATTTAATGAAGGAAAATGGCCTAAAAAATGATATTTTTCATATCTTGGCCAAATGATGCAAAATTATAGGTCATTTTGAATGGAAAAGGCATTTTAAAGACATTGGCTAAAGTGGAATTTTGAGCTTAGGTCATAATTTGTGAGTTATCCATGGTTGCTTGAATTGAAAGTAACATAATCCAAATTGAAAAGGAAAAATGCAAGGGAAATTTCTCCAATGTTCTAGGAGGTTCTAATGCAACCTATATATTCATGCAAGCTGATTCATGCAAGGGTTGGTGCTCTCATTTGTTGAAAGCTTCAATTTTCATCCATTTTCTCATTCTTGCATAAGCTACTCAAACTCTCACAAATCTCTCAAAATTCTCACATCTTTGGATTGGATCTTCATCATCATCATTCAAACCCTAGGATTCACATCAAAAAGTGGTTGAATTGATCAAGAATTATACCAATTATCTTCTTCACTCCAAGTTGCATTTTCATCACAAATCCATTAAAACTTCCTCCATCATTCTGATCTCTGTTACCTTCATTATCCACTATCATCAGGGAGTAATTGGCACAAGGAATTGGAGAGAATTCGTGGTTGTGTGAAGAGATTCAAGTTGAAACTCCAACTTGCATGAAGGATGGAATAGAGTAATTCACAAGGATTAAGCACAAATCACTGCAAACAGAAGCATACACATTCATTAGAGAGCATTTTCAGCAAGTGTCAAGGGTTGAATTGAAGTCTAACCACCATTACCATCACCAAGTGCAAGGTATGTAAATTTCTTCGAATCTCACTATTCTGGCTGGTAGAGATCATGTGGTTAGGATAGGATTGTTTAGAGACCCTAGGGGAATGATTCTTGAAGTTTAGGGATAGTTTCGTGGAGATCCATGACAGGTTGCCATTTCTGTTAGCTTCAAGAATAAGCTGTGTACTGGACTAAAATCAATATAATGATGCATAGAATAATGAGGGAAGTATGTAGATGATCTGTGGATCATCAGGTTGGAGTTCTGGCAAAGTTGACATCAGGAAAGCATGGCGTACCCTGAGTTTCGTGCCCTCTGTTTGGAGTCTACAAGGAGAGTTAGAGAAAACTAGGATTAGACATGGATTCCTTGGGTTTTATAGAGTATTTTAGGGCTTGGAATTTTTCATTTTCATCAAGAAAGCATGGAGAAAGATTGGATGGAATTTTTGTGCATGGAGTTCATGACTGAAACCCTAGACGGATGGAGGAAGAAGACGACTCATAGGCCCTTGGATCTGGAGGAGAAGATTGACTTGACCATGAATCGAACGGTCCATGTTTAGTCTGAGTTTTGGTGGGAAGTTTCAAAAATTGAAACGCAGCGTTTCATTAATTGGGGGGATTGGGCTCAGATAGCTATTCACACCCCCCCAATTTAATAAGCCCAACGCGCTGAACTTGGATATCCTGCTATTCTCACCCCCTTCAGCTATTTCTTTCCATTTTCTTTTTATTTTCTTTATATTTTTCATGCATCTTATAAAATTCATAATAAATAGAAAAATCATTATTTTTAATTCACTCTTTTTGCATATTTTTCTTTAGGATGTCTAGAAAATTATAAAAAATAAAAATGGCATTTTATTTTTTATTTGATATTTTTCCCATATTTTCTAAATAAATAACATTTTACATAATCTCATTTCATACATAATTTTGTTAATTTTTGTTCTATTAATTGCTTCAATATTTTTCATTCATTCTTTTTAGGTTGTTTAGGTTAGACATTGAACTTGTAGATTCAATTTAGTTCATATTTTTAGGAATTAATTTGAGGTGATTAGTTTAGGTGAAAACAGCATGAATAAGAAACTAGGGTTTTAAGTGATGATTTAGGAGATTTGATTCTTTTCCTTTAGGACTTAGGGTTTGACTAGTTTAGTTATGGGACTATAGGGGTTAAGGGTAGTTATTAGATCCCTTAGAAAAAGTCAGGATTCCCCTACTGCTATTAATGTACTGTATATCTGATTGATTGATGTGGTATGCCCTCTGGGGATTATTGCTTGATTGTTTGGGTATTGGGTTTGTCTGGGAACTTGGGAGAGCTGAAGACTTGAGGAGATGAAGACCATTGGAGATCCAGAGATTGAAGATCAACTGCCAGAGTTGGAGAGGATGTTCTGGCTAGCAGTTGCTGAGGAGACTAGGGTTTAGGAGCTAGGCACAGCTCTAGATTAGAAAGCTTGTTTCTCAAACATAGATGGCTTTGTTTGCCTCTATCCTTTCTCTATGATTCAAAGTCTCTTTCAAATATCCACCTCCTTCCTTTGGAAGGATCAGTGAATATATTTGAAAGATAGAACTTTTGAGAGAAACCTGTCTGCATAATGTTAGCAGTTAATGAGCCACCTTTGGTAGGCAATCTACTGTTTAACATTCATCTCCTCTTGTTGACTGATGTTCATCCTAGAGCCTGAGACTTGAAGAAAAGCCATTGCAGATAGAAGACAGATGATCAAAGCCCTTGCCTGAAGGCCATGAAGAGGGAGATTAATGCTTGTTGAAGCCTGCAACTGATTGGAGATTACTTGAAGCCAGATGTTGATTCAGAGCTGCTGAAGCTGTTTATTTTTGATGTATTTCATTTCTGATGTATTGACTGGTTTTCCTGACTGTATTGTTTGCTGCTTACCCTGCTGGGTTGAAAGTGAAGTCTGTTCACTTTTGCCTATTGTTTTCCAGGTTCGAGGTTGAGTGGGACTCCCTTGCCTCGCTTGTATTGTTGCATTCATGCATTTTACTGTTTTACTGTATATATCTGCTATTGTTTCTGTTTTCGCCTATCCCGTAGGATCTCTGTTTCTCTCTGCGCAAGAGAGGAGCATGATAGACACTAGGTCTTAACCCATGCATGATAACATTAGGTTAGTTTGTTTCCCTTTTCAACCCTAGGTTTTTAGAGTTGTTGTTTCTCTTCTTACCTCAAAACAACAGAAAAATACGTAATAAGGGTTCTAACACAATAAAAGACACTTCTGGCGTAAAAGAAGTTGAACTCATCAAAACGTCATTTTTGTCCGCTTGGACCAGTAATCAGAAAAAACCTTTTTCAGAAGGAATAAAAAACAATCAAGACAGACTTGTGTCATACGTGGCCCGAACTACGTTTGCTCTGATCTTTCATGCTGTATGAAAGTACGTAGGCATAGGATGCGATATCCTAGCGAGCAACCTTCCCCTCCTTTCCCGTAGGTAGGCGAACTACGTTGACTCTGATTTCTCGTTCCAGACGGGAATACGTAGGCATAAAGTGCGATACTTTGCCGAGTCATTTTATTTTCATTCTCTTTTCTTTTTAACCCCTGACCTGTAGAGTAGATAGAATAACAATCCATACCCGAAAACAAGCGTGGATCCCGTCGAGTACGACGGACGTGAGGGGTGCTAATACCTTCCCCTTGCTTAACCGACTCCCGAATCCAGGTTTTGGTTGCGACGACCATACCTTTCCCGTGTTGTGCGAGGTTTACTCTGAGCGTTTCCTTTCCCTCCCGTGGGATAAATAACGCACGGTGGCGACTCTTCTGTTCAGTCGGCGCCGATTTTCGCAGTAGCGACAGCTGGCGACTCTGCTGGGGATCCAACGTCCCCTGGCTGCTAATAACTGCGATGGTTCTTATGCATTTGGGATCCAACGTCCCCTTAAGAGAGTCAATCCTAACGCTTGTTTTCCCGTCGAGGATTTTGTATGGATTTATATTTCTAACCTTGTATCTTCAGCTTTGTATATTGATTATTATTGCTGTATTTGGGGTGTGACGGGTGTTCTGATATTGAGTGAGAAGCCGGACCTGGGCTTGAGTGCACCTAGAATTAGAGTAGAAAGTAGTGGGCGCGTGCCGGCTTTGCTTGCATTAGTGTCTCATGAAATCTACACTCGGACGAGGTTCTTCTGGTTGGCTTCTTTTTCTACCCTTTGGGTCGAAGGGGTTGTTGGTCAGCTGAATTGTCGACTCCGGGAACCGATCATTTGGAAGTTGGCTAAGTGAGGCCTCTTCAGGATTTGATGATGCCACTCCTTCTGGGAATCGTATCATCAACCCTGAAAGTCTGTGACGCCGACGACCGCATAGGATGCCATACCTTTGTCAGTTACTAGGACATCCACCTGTGAGAGGGTTTGGGGTTATGCAGGTAACTAGACCTTCAGACTACCGGTTATTTCTTGATCAGAGATCCTGGGTATTTATGGAGAGTTAGGAGATCTGTCAGAGACCATTTGGAGATGTGTTCTGAGGTCTGTCAGAGACCAGTTAGAGAGTTCTGAGGTCTGTCAGAGACCAATTGGAGATGTGATTTGAGGTCTACCAGAGACCAGTGCGAGTTATGATTTAAGGTCTACCAGAGACCAGTGCGAGTTATGGTTTGAGGTCTGTCAGAGACCAGTATTGGAGCTTTGTTTTAGGTCTATCTGAGACCAGGGTTTGATGACTTCTGGATGGTCTATCTGAGACCTTTCTTGATTGGGTTCAGGCTATTCAGCTACAGCTTTGGTCCCTGTTGCATGTTACTTGCATTGCATTGTCTGCATATCCATTACCACTTGCATTTCACTAACGTATGTCTGTGCTGCAGGTGCATTTGCATATTCCCCGGTTCTAGTGCCCAGACTTCTGAATATTGACTATGGCTGGTTTGAGGAAAACAGTTGCGTATAAGCTGCCTTCACCTGATATTACTTCTTTGCTTGGTCTGATATCTCTTGCTGATGAGGAGGTTAGGAGAAGCTTTAGAATGAGTCATGGGAGATTAATGAGATTAGTTTGCAAGCCCACTGCTGATGAGATGAACGGGCTATACACCTTGATGCAGTTCTATGACCCCGCATTGAGATGCTTTACTTTTGCTGACTTCATTCTAGGGCCTACCATTGAGGAGTATGTGGAGTTTACTGAGCTCCCCGTGCAGAACAAGGTTCCCTTTATTCACTCTGCTGCTGAGCCCAAGTTGGAGGACTTAGCCAAAGCCTTGCATATGAATGCTGCTGAGTTGTTGGTGACTTCTTGGCTTGGGGTTCCCGGTTTCTCTCTAGATTTTCTGGTTGGCAAGGCTCAAGAGTACGCCAAGAACGGTTGTTGGGTGGTTTTCAATGCTATTTTGGCTTTATGCATTTATGGAATTGTGCTGTTTCCTAACTTGCCCAACTTTGTGGATCTGGACGCTTTCTATCTGTTTGCTGCAGGCAACCCAGTGCCAACGTTAATCGGAGACTTCTACCACTCATTGCACTACAAGAACGAAAACCGAAGGGGAAAAGTTGTTTACTGCTGTGCTCCTCTATTAAATATGTGGTTCAAAAGTCATCTCCCCATGAAGGGACCATTTGTGGACAGTGCAACCTCAGCCAGTTGGTCAGAGCGCCTGATGAGGCTATATTCCGAAGTCGTTGTGTGGTTTGATCGAGACCTGTTGGGATCTGAGCTCATCTTCAGCTGTTCTGGGTACCCTAATGTGCCGCTGATAGGAAGAAAAGGGTGTATCAATTACAACCCTTCTCTATTCATTCGTCAGTTCGGATATGCACTGAAGAATCCACCTCAGGAGGAGGAAGTACAGGAATCTCTGTACTTCACAGGTGACGTGAAGGGGGAGTTATTAGCCAAGTTGCAACATGCTTGGACACGCATTAACCGCAAAGGGAAGCCACTGTTAGGTAAGAATGATTGCCAGGCTTATGAACCTTACAAGGTTTGGATCCAGGAAAGAGCAAGTCAGTTATTAATGCCTTTTCCCGCTGCACCCGCCACTGCTCCCGTCCCAGCAGAAGAGCCAACTACTGTTTCTAGGGAGGCCTACGAGCAAATTGTGAAGGAAAAGGAAGCCTTGATGAAGATCAACAAAGGGTTAGAGCAAGAGCTGGCTCAAGTACGCAGTGAGAAAAACAAGGCCGTATATGCTTTCCAACAACAAATCGAGCTGTTAAACAGACTAGGGGCTGAGTTGACTGAGGAAAAGAAAAAGCGTGAACGTCTGGGGCAAGAGTTCAGAAGCTCCCATGACATGCTGGAAGCCAAAAAGAAGGCGCTTGACGCAGCACACCGGGAAATCTCCTCTTGCAATAAGACTTGGAATGCTACTCTCACCAACAATAAGATGAGAGAAGATAAGCTGAAGCAGCAAATCTCCGACCTCGAGGAGAAGTTGAAGTCTAGCATCAAGAAGTGTGAGGAGGAAGTGATGACCCGGTATAGTGTCCAACATGCACTGAACAAGGCAATCAAATGCAGAGATGAAGCGGTGTCTCAGAAGCGAAAGCTAGAAGATTGCTTCGGAGAAGCAACATGGGAAGAAACTGCTAAAGACGTGCGCCGTGTTCTTAAGAAAAGAAACCAACTTGTTGAAGGGCTGCTTGATCGACCAAGTCATCCAGAGACCAAGAAGTTGATGGAAGAGTACCAGACTTTCGGGAGGATTTGATCATTTCATGTAGTAACTTGTAGTAACTTGTACGCTTTATTTGCATAAGTGCTGACCATCACCAGGATTGTTGGTTGAGGTCATGCCTTCTTATCGTACCCTCAGCGACGTTGTATTCTGGTTTTCTCAGCAATATATGAGGCTTTCTATGATTCAGCTCCGATATTCCTGTTGTCAACACTGTCACTGCACTGGCACCTTCACACTAGAACTGGGGGAATGAATTTCCCTAATGCACAGACACATTGCATTGCATTCATATTCATATTGCATTACAGGTAATCTTTGAATAAGTGTCTTATTTCCTGCTCTGTACCAGGTACTTTTCAGGATTGCAGATCAGCACCCGCACCGCTATTCTACCCGCACCAACTGTCGAAGAATCATGGATCAAATGCAAAACGAGATGCAAGATGTGCGCGAGAAGCTCGCTCTCTTTATGCAGACCATGGAAGCTATTGCAAAGGGGCAGGAGAATTTGCAGGCCATGGTCCAGCCTCTGTTGGCTCGAAATGATGGTCACGGTAACGAGGATCATCAGTCTGTACGGGTCGATACTGTTCATGGAGACGGCACTCCCACGCCAGTGGCTCCACCTGTAGTCAATATACCTGCTGCTAATGTCAACAACGCTACCGCTGCTGTGAATGGTAACGTCGGAGTTGGGAATGAGACTGCTGTCCATAACATTGGGCTTGGTGATATCAACATGGGAGATAATACGGGAGGCAATGGCTTCGTCAATACTGGATTCGGGTTCAACGATCAGGGATTCGATAACACTGGGAAGTATGGTTTCAATGCTCAAGGCTTTGGGCAAGACGGTTATGGCGCAACCAACCAGGGTTACGGAGGGTTTGGAAATGGAAACGGTGCTGGATTTATGGCTTTTGGTCCTGCTGGAGGTGTTCAAGGGTACGGCAACAGAGGCCGAGGTCCGGGGATGAATCAGATCAGAGCTGGACGTAATAATGGATATGATGGGTATGGGGCTGGAAATGGTATGTGGCAAGAAGATCAGCAGGAGGATGCTTTCTCCGGAGGAGGTTTCGAAGGGCCGATGGATGACTCCCAGAAGATCAGAATGCTAGAAGAGCAGATGAGGGGAGTCCTGAACCAAAGTGCTGTGGGTTTGGACATGGCAACAATGGGCTTGGTACCTGGCTTAAGGGTGCCAATCAAATTCAAAGCTCCTGCGTTCGATAAGTATAAAGGGGACACATGTCCGAAAGTGCATGTACGAGCTTATTACAGAAAGATGTCTGCATACTCAACTGATGAAAGAATGCTAATGCATTTCTTTCAAGATAGTCTGTCGGGTCCTTCCCTAGAGTGGTACATGGGGCTGGAGCCAACTGATATCAAGACGTGGAAGCAATTAGCAGAGGCATTTGTAGCCCACTACAAGTATAATAGCGATTTGGCGCCCAATCGGGTCCAATTGGCGGGGCTATCGCAGAAGAAGGAGGAGAGCTTTAAAGAGTACGCGCAAAGGTGGCGCGATATGGCTGCCAGGGTCCGTCCTCCTGTAGAAGATAAGGAAATGAATGACATGTTTGTCGGCACATTCACAGGTCTGTTTCATGATATGCTGTTTCACACGTCTCTGGCCAGTTTTTCAGACCTAATTCTGATGGGAGAAAAGATTGAACGTAACATTAAGCAAGGAAAGTTCCAAGTCGAGGAATCAACTGCATCTGCCAGTAATAGGAAAGCTTATGGTGGGCGCCGTCAGGGCGAGGCAAGTGCAGTATTTGGAGGCCGAGGCCGGGGCCGAGGCAGGGGACGAGGTCAATATCGTCAGCCGCAGCAGGTGGCGAGTGTTACTATCCCGTACCAACAACAACCACTCCACCAACAACAACCGGTCCAGCAACAGCCAATGCAACAGCAGCAGCAGCCTCAGCAGGGGGCACAGCAGGCTCAGCGAAGATTCCAGGGTAGTAAACCGAGAAGAGTGTTTGAGAAGCCTCCCTCAACCTATGCAGATTTGTTGCAGACATTGTTGGGATTGAACCTGGTAGAGAAAAGAACTCTGGCACCGATAACGGGAGCTCCTCCATTTGGTTATGACGCAAGCAGGCACTGTGAGTTTCATTCTGGGGCTCCGGGTCACGATATAGAAGGTTGCCGTGCTTTTAAGCATGTTGTGCAGGATCTTTTGGACAATAAGACTATCAATTTCGGAACGGCAGGTCCGAATATAGTGCAGAAACCCATCCCTAATCACGGGGCAAACGCCATTCTAACTGAGGAAGGGTTGAATCTGATTATGAATGTTGAAGACTTGAAGACGCCGCTGAGCGAGATAAAGAGCCGACTGTTACAAGGGGGTGTTTACCCGGGATGTGACGAGTATTGTGTAGAATGTTGGACCCTAGCTGGGGGGTGTGATGATTTGAAGAAAGGCATTCAGGCCTTAATTAATGAAGGCATATTGCAATTTGACCAGGCAGCAACTGAAGAGCCCGCGAGGGCAGTAGCATGTGATCAGACTGATGTGGCCACGGTAACAATTCCTCGGAAGACAATCACTATCGCAGCGCCAGCTCAGCGACCACCGATCACCATAACTAAGGCCGGGCCGATCCCGTACGAGAACACGAAAGCAGTCCCCTGGTCATACGGGTTGGAGGTGTATTGTGACGGGATAAAAATCGATGTTAATAAGCAGCCAGCCGAGACTGTGGATAATGTTGTTGGTTCGGGAGGTATGACAAGGAGTGGTAGGATCTTTATATCCCCTGAAATGGAGGCTGAAAGATTAGCAAAGGGAAAAGGGAAAGCAGTTGAGAACGTTCCGGTGCAAGCAGGTGACAAAGAATCGGCATCGAAAGACGTAGAAGAATTCATGCGTTTGATTCGGAAAAGTGATTATAAGATTGTGGAGCATTTGCAGCAGACGCCGTCCAAAATATCTATCCTGTCATTGCTGTTGTGTTCTGAAGCTCACAGAAATGCTTTGTTGAAAGTCCTGGATACTTCCTTTGTACCACAAGACGTCTCTGTAAATCAGCTGGAAGGAGTATTGGCGCATGTGAATGCAGGCCACATCCTGGGCTTTACTGACTTCGATTTGACCCCGAAAGGGAGAGATCATAATATGGCGTTGCACATATCTGTCGAATGTAGAGGATCAGTAATGTCGCACGTATTGGTTGACACTGGATCGTCTTTGAATGTGCTGCCCAAGAAGGCGATGATGAAGCTGGATGTTAGAGGAATCTTGTGCACGCCCAGTGACTTGGTAGTCAGAGCGTTCGACGGCACGCGGAGAACAGTCTTTGGATCGATCACATTGCCCCTGCAAGTGGGGCCGGAGGTGTTTGCAACTGAGTTTTATATCATGGATATACAGCCTGCGTACAACTGCTTGCTTGGAAGACCTTGGATTCACGGGGCTGGGGCAGTCACGTCTACCCTGCATCAGAAGTTGAAATATATGGTCGGAGACAGCGTAGTCACCGTATGCGGAGAAGAAGACATCCTGGTCAGCCATCTGTCGTCATTTAAATATGTGGAGGTCGACGGAGAGATCCACGAAACACCCTGCCAGGCATTTGAAGGGTTGCGTATCAAGGACAAAGGTCCCGGGCCTAGCAAAGCGTCGGAGATAGCCGTCTCATCGTATAAAGAAGCTCAAGCTCTAGTAGAGGCAGGAGAAGCAAAGGGTTGGGGCAAGCTGCTGGATATCCCTGTGAAGATGGACCGGTTCGGGCTGGGATACCAACCGTCGTCATCAACTCCTTCCGTGGGGGCACCCCGTTTCAGAGGGCCAATCACCATCTCTGCCCGTGGAGTGTGTCACGAGACCGTCAATGCTGCTTCGGAGTCTGACGAAGGAGACATCGACTGTGATATGGATGCCTGGATTCAGCCAAACACGCCAGGACAAGGACTGTGCAACTGGTCTATTCAGGAGCTTGTTCCTGTGACTTTTGAACAGTAATGCTTTGCTTTATTAATTGTTGAATAATCTGATGTCTTGCCCGGGGCATCAGGATTTGCTTAGGGCTGTGTTGTTATGAACATTGCGTGTCAATCATTAAATAAATGGCGTTTTTCATGTGCAAATACTGTAATCCCTGTCCTTCTTGTTTTATATTTTTCAATAAAATGGCAACGTGGGTTTTCGCTTTATACGCATTTTGAAGCACGTAACCATTCCTTTTGCAGGATAACATTTTCAGATGACATCCTTGAACCACCTATGACTCGTCTCGACTTCGAGCATCCGGTATTTCAGGCCGAAGAAGAGGTTGTCGAAGATAGTGACGTTCCTGAAGAACTGTCTTGGTTGGTGAAGCAAGAGGAAAGAGCCATTCTGCCTCACGACGAGGTCATCGAAATTATCAACTTGGGGTCGGAAGGGGTTGAGAAGAATATTCGTATCGGGGCCGCACTGCAGAGTGATATCAAGCGAAGACTGGTTGAAATGCTCCGAGAGTATAGTGATGTATTCGCTTGGTCGTATGAAGATATGCCAGGGCTCGATACAGACATGGTTGTACACCGCCTGCCACTGAAAGAAGATTTCCCGCCGGTCAAACAAAAGCTTCGCAGAACTCGACCAGATATGGCAATGAAGATCAAAGAGGAAGTTCAAAAACAGTGGGACGCTGGGTTCCTGGCTGTGACGAAGTATCCTTCATGGGTTGCCAACATCGTACCAGTGCCAAAGAAAGATGGCAAGGTTCGAATGTGCGTGGATTATAGAGATTTGAATAAAGCAAGCCCAAAAGACGATTTTCCACTGCCTCACATTGACGTGTTAGTTGATAATACCGCTCAATACTCCGTATTCTCCTTCATGGATGGCTTTTCGGGCTATAATCAAATTAAAATGGCGTCAGAGGATATGGAGAAGACTACTTTCATAACGCCTTGGGGAACATTTTGCTACAAAGTGATGCCCTTTGGTTTGAAAAATGCTGGGGCAACATATCAGCGTGCGATGACGACTCTTTTCCATGACATGATGCATAAAGAGATCGAAGTTTATGTTGATGATATGATTGCCAAATCCCAGACGGAGGAAGAGCATCTGGTAAATCTGCTGAAGTTGTTTAAAAGGCTTAGGAAGTTCAGGCTGAGGCTGAACCCTAACAAATGCACCTTCGGGGTGAGATCGGGTAAACTGCTGGGGTTTATCGTAAGCGAAAGAGGAATAGAGGTCGATCCTGCTAAAATAAAAGCGATTCAAGAAATGCCGACGCCTAAAACAGAGAAAGAGGTGCGCGGGTTTTTAGGGAGGTTGAACTACATTGCCCGGTTCATATCTCACCTAACGGCCACGTGTGAACCATTATTCAAGCTGCTAAAGAAAGATCAAGCTGTAACGTGGAACGAAAATTGTCAAAAGGCGTTCGATAAAATAAAGCAGTATTTGCAGGAGCCTCCCATTTTGATACCCCCGGTGGCAGGGAGACCCTTGATAATGTATTTGACGGTTCTTGAGGGAAGCATGGGTTGTGTTCTCGGTCAATACAACGAGACAGGAAGAAAAGAGCATGCGATCTATTACCTGAGTAAGAAATTTACAGACTGCGAATCTCGGTATTCAATGCTGGAGAAAACTTGTTGCGCGCTAGCCTGGGCCGCCAAGCGTTTGAGGCAGTACATGCTGAATCATACAACCATGCTCATCTCGAAGATGGATCCTATCAAATATGTATTTGAAAAGCAGGCGTTGTCAGGTAGAATTGCCCGTTGGCAGATGGTCTTGACTGAATACGATATTCAATACGTCTCGCAGAAGGCTATAAAGGGGAGTGTGTTGTCTGAGTATCTGGCGGAGCAGCCAATTGAAGAGTACCAATCGATGAGATTTGATTTTCCTGACGAGGATATCATGTATCTAAAGATGAAAGATTGTGAAGAGCCGTTGCCAGACGAAGGACCGGAGTTGGGTTCCAAATGGAAGATGATATTTGACGGAGCTGTGAATGCTTATGGTAGTGGAATAGGGGCAATCATCACTACGCCACACGGGTCGCACATCCCGTTTACTGCCCGATTGACCTTTGCTGTTACCAACAATGAGGCCGAATACGAAGCTTGTATAATGGGGCTTGAAGAAGCCATTGATTTGCGAATCAAGAATTTAGACGTATACGGAGACTCAGCTCTGGTGGTGAATCAGATCAAAGGGGAATGGGAGACACGACAGCCCAATTTGATACATTACATGAACTATGCAAGGAGATTGTTGCCTTTCTTCGACAAGGTTGAATTGCATCACGTACCGCGGGCAGAAAATCAAATGGCTGACGCCCTCGCCACTTTGTCTTCCATGTACAAAGTCAACTTCTGGAACGAAGCTCCCCGAATCATTATCTCTCGGCTTGACAGGCCAGCTTATGTATTTGCTATTGATGAAGCATCTGATGGCAAACCATGGTATTTCGATGTCCTTAATTTCCTGAAGAATAAAGAGTATCCGGTCGGGGCATCCAGTCAAGATCAGAAGACTCTCAGGAGGTTAGCAGGCAATTTCTATTTGAACCCGGATGGCGTATTGTACAGAAGAAACCACGATTTGGTGCTGTTACGTTGTGTAGATGAAAGAGAGGCAAAGTTGCTCATGGAGGAAATTCACGAAGGTACCTTTGGTACGCATGCGGGTGGGCATGCTATGACGAGGAAGATGCTGCGGGCAGGTTATTTTTGGCTGACCATGGAAACTGATTGTTTCAAGTTTGCGAGGAAATGTCACAAGTGCCAAATCTATGCTGACAAGATACATGTGCCTCCGAGTCCTCTAAACGTGATGTCATCTCCATGGCCATTCTCGATGTGGGGAATCGATATGATTGGAAAGATCGAGCCGACAGCTTCTAACGGGCATCGGTTCATCCTAGTAGCAATCGATTATTTCACCAAGTGGGTGGAAGCGGCGTCCTACGCCAATGTAACGAAGCAAGTGGTGGCTAGATTCATCAAGAGAGATATCATTTGCAGATATGGGATCCCCGAGCGGATAATCACGGACAACGGTTCGAACCTGAACAACAAAATGATGAAGGAGCTCTGTCAGAATTTCAAGATCGAATATCACAACTCCTCCCCTTACCGACCCAAGATGAATGGCGCTGTAGAGGCGGCCAATAAGAATATCAAGAAGATCGTTCAGAAAATGGTGGTGACCTATAAGGATTGGCATGAGATGCTACCTTTCGCTTTGCACGGTTATCGCACGACGGTACGCACATCAACCGGGGCAACTCCGTTCTCGTTAGTATACGGAATGGAAGCGGTATTACCATTGGAAGTTGAGATCCCTTCTCTGAGGGTATTGCGAGACGTTCAGCTAGACGAGGCAGAATGGGTAAAAGACAGGTTGAACCAATTGAGTTTGATGGATGAGAAGAGGCTAGCTTCTCTAGCATATGGTCGTTTGTACCAGAGCCGAATGAAGAAAGCATATGATAAGAAGATACATCCGCGAAGCTTTCAGACGGGCGACCTTGTGCTGAAAAGGATTCTCCCGCCGCAAGCAGATCACAGGGGCAAGTGGACCCCCAACTACGAAGGGCCATACGTTGTCAGGAAGGTCTTTTCAGGAGGAGCGTTGTTGTTGTCCACCATGGACGGAGAAGACTTTACGTCACCTGTGAATTCGGACGCAGTTAAAAAATACTTTGCTTAAAATTGACCCGCTGGACAGAAAAAGAGAGTCCAGGCAAAAATGGGGCATCCTGGCGAACCAAAAACAGAATGAAAGGTTCGGGCAAAAATTAGGGATAAAATTGAAAAAATGTACACCCGCGAAGTTGAAAACCTACACTGGGCGACTTCGGCAAAAAGGGGTATCCCGGTGAACTGAAAACCCGTAAAGGGCGGTTCACGCAAAAGTTAGGGATTTGAAAAGCAAATGACTGCGGTCCGAATTGGATAATTGCAATAAGCATCAATGCGGGAGAATACATTTGAGGAGTCGGTTGTCTGATACAATCTCTTCAGAAGTGGGGATACCGGGAAAGCATTAGAGTCGGGCGAGTCATGGGAGGATCAGTTCGTGGTGTTCACCTGCATCCCGTTGCCGACATGTGTACAAATTTAAGTTGTCAATATTTATGCTTCTTGTGCATACTTGTATACTTGTATATTTTCTTTGTGTAGCTTCCTCATTTCAGGAGTTACATCCCGTGTACAAAACTCCGCCCATTCAGGGGCCCAATCAATAAAACACGTTATTCAGTACTTGACACTGTTCTTTACTGTTTTGTGCATGATTAACGCCTAAGTTTGATGAAACTAGCTTGTGTATAACGTCACTGGCCCGTGCCAACAGTTGCTAAAGCTTTGAATTAACTGAAAATAACGTCACTAACCTGAATTGATTTGGTTGCATAGGCTTGTCTTGTCTTGTTTGTGTTGTTGCAGGAATTCTCCTTTCAGCAACGATTCTTTCCTCCCAGTGGAACTCGAAAATCAAGATTCTCCCCAGCAGAGTTGGTGTGGGTCATGTCATTTATTTTGTCAGGGATACTGTGTAATATCAGTTCACTCTCCAGCAGAAATCCAATCGTGCTGTGCACATCTGCTATTCCCCAGCAGAGTTATATTCCCCAGCAGGGTGCTACTTTAACAAGGTGTTTGGTTTAAGTTCCTAATTTCCCAGCTGGGTCGACTTCACCCTTCCAGCATTTATTTTGCTGGAATGATTCTGTAGCATCTGGCTATCCCCGGCGGAGTCGGCATTATCTTCAGCATTTATTTTGCCGAGGCAGTTTCTGTACTCTAGCAGTTCAGGTGGAGAGAACTCTTGCTCAAATGAACTACCAAACATTCAAGATCTCGGCATGGGACATCCAACGATAATGTCAGTTTCGACCGTATTCCCCACAGAGTTAGCAGGATAAGTTTCTCTTTTCCCAGGCAGAGTTAGTTGTCATCAGGGGTTTCATGAATCAGAATTTCAGAAGTTGACCTCGGTCATCAAAACAGGCATCCGGTAGTTTGGTTTCCAGATATCCCCAGTAAAGTCCGCCCAAGGTCGCTGTCATGTCAGTGCTAAAGAAGTTTGTGGGTTGGGATCAATGGAGAACTAAGTCCTGACGTGGACAATTTATTCCTATATTGACGGGATTCCTTCAGAAGTGGGCGTCCTAACGTGGACAGATTTATTTCCCCGGGTTGATGAGATGTGTTAGTCCTAACGTGGACAGATTCGTGTTCTCAGAATTGGTGGAATGTGAAGTCATGACGTTGACAAAACTGATTGCTCTTTGTGTTGGTGTCCTGACGTGGACCATTTACTCTCAGCAGTTACCTTTCTTCGTGTTGGCGAAGCATGGGTCCTGACGTAGACAGATCAGACGAGGATGTGAGTCCTGACGCGGACAAGTTTTATTTTCTCAACAGAGGAGATGTGAGTCCTGACGTGGACAAGTTTTATTTCCCCAGCGGGTCGAAGATGCCTAAGTCCTGACGTGGACAAATCAAGACGAAAGATGAGATTCCTTACGTGGAAAGACGAGTTTATTCCTAACATGGAAAGATGAGATTCCTTGCATGGAAAAAAATGGGTTTCCTTACGTGGAAAGATCGAGTCCTCACGCGGACATATCGAGATTGATTCCTGACGTGGAAAGAAAGAGATTGTTCCTGACGTGGAAGAGTTTAGTCCTGACGCGGACACATCAAAGAGGTTATTCCTAACGTGGAAGAAGAAGATAGATTCCTTACGTGGAAAATTTAGCCCTTACGGGGACGGATTCAAGAAAAGTTGATTCCTGACATGGAAGAATGATGTACCCTTTATGTGGAAAGGTGAGTCCTAACGTGGACAGGTTCAGAACCAATGGTGTATTCCTTACGCGGAAAGACTGGAGTCCTGACGCGGACATGTCGAGTGGTATTGGGGGTCCTTACGGGGACAGTTTGATATAGTTCTCCTTATGTGGAAAGAAGAGTGCTTCCTGAAGTGGAAAGATGAAAGGTTTAGTCCTGACGTGGACAGATACAGAAAAGATGGTTCCTAACGTGAACAGGTGTTACTCCTAATGTGGACGATGTTATTCCTAACGTGAACAGGTGTTACTCTTAACGTGGGAGAGTCCACTCCTAACGTGGACGATTTATTGGAATACCCCCCAGCAGAATTGCCGAGATTTTTCTGGGTTAACAGCAAGTGGAGTCCTAACTTGGACAGGTTCTAGTTGAGATTTCTTCGTATTGATGACAGACAGAGTCCTAATGTGGACAAGAAAGCAATCTGTTATGACAGCATCTTTTTCAGAATGGAGAAGACAGTCCCCAGCATGGTCGTTACGGGATCGGTGGGCGGTTGCAAACAGTCAGATTCGGCTGATGAATGTCATTCCCCAAGCAGGGGTGCAGTTTATTTCTGCGGTTGGCAAATTTCCGGGTTTTTTAGTATTCAACCGTCTTGTACCTCGAATGTTTGAAGGCCGTTCGCTCTTCACCCAATCGGGTCCAAGTCGCTTGAATAGGGGCAGCTGTTGCACCCTGAAATTTGCCCAACCTTATTCACTTGGTTTATGTTTCAATATCATTAGCATTTGCATATAGAGTCATGTACATAGACTAATCAACCGCATAGCATAAGCATAGCAAGTCATTCAACAGGGAACCAATCATTATTCTCATCTCTAGAGGCCTATCAAGAGGGTATTATCCTAATTCCATCTCATTCAAGTCATTAGAAAAGAATTTGAAAGCTATCAAGTCAATGGGTCAAGCAGTTCATCCATCTCCTATCTGAGGATATCTGAGGGTCATCAAGGAAAGTGTGGACTGTGGGCGGAGCATGGGGAGTATCTAGACATCTTGGAGGACTTAGAAAATCATTTGGAGAAGAAAACAAGTTGTTGATGTGATCATAAGAGCTACAGTTGAAGACAGTCAACTAGGGTTTCATCTGGGTCAACCCTAGGTCAACCCTAGGTCAATTGACTGATTTAAAGGCAGTTAAGGGCTATTGAAGAGGTGTGTGGTTCATCATTTGACATGGATAACAAGGATATGTTGTTATGCTAAGAAGAATTCAAGAGAAATCAAGGAGAAGAGGAGTCTCTAAATTAGGGTTTCTGTGTAAAATCCCCTAGTTTAAGTCAAATTTCCAAGCAAGATAAGTCAAAATGTAAGCTTCAAATGGATCCTTGGCCAACATGAAACTTGTAGAGGATCTCAAGAACTTTAATTTGAGTGGTGGAAGACATCAAGGAGATTTATAGAACTCAAGTCATGGTCCTTTCAAGTTACAGGTCATCTGAGGTATCTGAAATTTTGTCTGTGAAAGTGACTTGACTTCCAAGCTAGTTTTACCCCTCAAGGATTTTTCAAATGAATTTCTGGTCAACATAAGAATTGTTCCTCATTGTCTTAGCTTTCTAGAATGGTATAGTATGTCTTCATATGATGTGTGGAACTCAACTTATGGTCTTGGCAAACAAAGGGTATTTTGGTCATTTGTGAATTACAGGTCATTTTAACCTATGTCCAAAACTCATACAAGGAGGCCTCAAATGGAAAAACTTACAACATCAAACTTGCTCCAAATGACATTTTGAGTCTAGAAAAGTGACCATGAGATATTGGAAATGTCCATGGCACAAGGTTTCAAAATTGTTGGATTTAATGAAGGAAAATGGCCTAAAAAATGATATTTTTCATATCTTGGCCAAATGATGCAAAATTATAGGTCATTTTGAATGGAAAAGGCATTTTAAAGACATTGGCTAAAGTGGAATTTTGAGCTTAGGTCATAATTTGTGAGTTATCCATGGTTGCTTGAATTGAAAGTAACATAATCCAAATTGAAAAGGAAAAATGCAAGGGAAATTTCTCCAATGTTCTAGGAGGTTCTAATGCAACCTATATATTCATGCAAGCTGATTCATGCAAGGGTTGGTGCTCTCATTTGTTGAAAGCTTCAATTTTCATCCATTTTCTCATTCTTGCATAAGCTACTCAAACTCTCACAAATCTCTCAAAATTCTCACATCTTTGGATTGGATCTTCATCATCATCATTCAAACCCTAGGATTCACATCAAAAAGTGGTTGAATTGATCAAGAATTATACCAATTATCTTCTTCACTCCAAGTTGCATTTTCATCACAAATCCATTAAAACTTCCTCCATCATTCTGATCTCTGTTACCTTCATTATCCACTATCATCAGGGAGTAATTGGCACAAGGAATTGGAGAGAATTCGTGGTTGTGTGAAGAGATTCAAGTTGAAACTCCAACTTGCATGAAGGATGGAATAGAGTAATTCACAAGGATTAAGCACAAATCACTGCAAACAGAAGCATACACATTCATTAGAGAGCATTTTCAGCAAGTGTCAAGGGTTGAATTGAAGTCTAACCACCATTACCATCACCAAGTGCAAGGTATGTAAATTTCTTCGAATCTCACTATTCTGGCTGGTAGAGATCATGTGGTTAGGATAGGATTGTTTAGAGACCCTAGGGGAATGATTCTTGAAGTTTAGGGATAGTTTCGTGGAGATCCATGACAGGTTGCCATTTCTGTTAGCTTCAAGAATAAGCTGTGTACTGGACTAAAATCAATATAATGATGCATAGAATAATGAGGGAAGTATGTAGATGATCTGTGGATCATCAGGTTGGAGTTCTGGCAAAGTTGACATCAGGAAAGCATGGCGTACCCTGAGTTTCGTGCCCTCTGTTTGGAGTCTACAAGGAGAGTTAGAGAAAACTAGGATTAGACATGGATTCCTTGGGTTTTATAGAGTATTTTAGGGCTTGGAATTTTTCATTTTCATCAAGAAAGCATGGAGAAAGATTGGATGGAATTTTTGTGCATGGAGTTCATGACTGAAACCCTAGACGGATGGAGGAAGAAGACGACTCATAGGCCCTTGGATCTGGAGGAGATGATTGACTTGACCATGAATCGAACGGTCCATGTTTAGTCTGAGTTTTGGTGGGAAGTTTCAAAAATTGAAACGCAGCGTTTCATTAATTGGGGGGATTGGGCTCAGATAGCTATTCACACCCCCCCAATTTAATAAGCCCAACGCGCTGAACTTGGATATCCTGCTATTCTCACCCCCTTCAGCTATTTCTTTCCATTTTCTTTTTATTTTCTTTATATTTTTCATGCATCTTATAAAATTCATAATAAATAGAAAAATCATTATTTTTAATTCACTCTTTTTGCATATTTTTCTTTAGGATGTCTAGAAAATTATAAAAAATAAAAATGGCATTTTATTTTTTATTTGATATTTTTCCCATATTTTCTAAATAAATAACATTTTACATAATCTCATTTCATACATAATTTTGTTAATTTTTGTTCTATTAATTGCTTCAATATTTTTCATTCATTCTTTTTAGGTTGTTTAGGTTAGACATTGAACTTGTAGATTCAATTTAGTTCATATTTTTAGGAATTAATTTGAGGTGATTAGTTTAGGTGAAAACAGCATGAATAAGAAACTAGGGTTTTAAGTGATGATTTAGGAGATTTGATTCTTTTCCTTTAGGACTTAGGGTTTGACTAGTTTAGTTATGGGACTATAGGGGTTAAGGGTAGTTATTAGATCCCTTAGAAAAAGTCAGGATTCCCCTACTGCTATTAATGTACTGTATATCTGATTGATTGATGTGGTATGCCCTCTGGGGATTATTGCTTGATTGTTTGGGTATTGGGTTTGTCTGGGAACTTGGGAGAGCTGAAGACTTGAGGAGATGAAGACCATTGGAGATCCAGAAATTGAAGATCAACTGCCAGAGTTGGAGAGGATGTTCTTGCTAGCAGTTGCTGAGGAGACTAGGGTTTAGGAGCTAGGCAGAGCTCTAGATTAGAAAGCTTGTTTCTCAAACATAGATGGCTTTGTTTGCCTCTATCCTTTCTCTATGATTCAAAGTCTCTTTCAAATATCCACCTCCTTCCTTTGGAAGGATCAGTGAATATATTTGAAAGATAGAACTTTTGAGAGAAACCTGTCTGCATAATGTTAGCAGTTAATGAGCCACCTTTGGTAGGCAATCTACTGTTTAACATTCATCTCCTCTTGTTGACTGATGTTCATCCTAGAGCCTGAGACTTGAAGAAAAGCCATTGCAGATAGAAGACAGATGATCAAAGCCCTTGCCTGAAGGCCATGAAGAGGGAGATTAATGCTTGTTGAAGCCTGCAACTGATTGGAGATTACTTGAAGCCAGATGTTGATTCAGAGCTGCTGAAGCTGTTTATTTTTGATGTATTTCATTTCTGATGTATTGACTGGTTTTCCTGACTGTATTGTTTGCTGCTTACCCTGCTGGGTTGAAAGTGAAGTCTGTTCACTTTTGCCTATTGTTTTCCAGGTTCGAGGTTGAGTGGGACTCCCTTGCCTCGCTTGTATTGTTGCATTCATGCATTTTACTGTTTTACTGTATATATCTGCTATTGTTTCTGTTTTCGCCTATCCCGTAGGATCTCTGTTTCTCTCTGCGCAAGAGAGGAGCATGATAGACACTAGGTCTTAACCCATGCATGATAACATTAGGTTAGTTTGTTTCCCTTTTCAACCCTAGGTTTTTAGAGTTGCTGTTTCTCTTCTTACCTCAAAACAACAGAAAAATACGTAATAAGGGTTCTAACACAATAAAAGACACTTCTGGCGTAAAAGAAGTTGAACTCATCAAAACGTCATTTTTGTCCGCTTGGACCAGTAATCAGAAAAAACCTTTTTCAGAAGGAATAAAAAACAATCAAGACAGACTTGTGTCATACGTGGCCCGAACTACGTTTGCTCTGATCTTTCATGCTGTATGAAAGTACGTAGGCATAGGATGCGATATCCTAGCGAGCAACCTTCCCCTCCTTTCCCGTAGGTAGGCGAACTACGTTGACTCTGATTTCTCGTTCCAGACGGGAATACGTAGGCATAAAGTGCGATACTTTGCCGAGTCATTTTATTTTCATTCTCTTTTCTTTTTAACCCCTGACCTGTAGAGTAGATAGAATAACAATCCATACCCGAAAACAAGCGTGGATCCCGTCGAGTACGACGGACGTGAGGGGTGCTAATACCTTCCCCTTGCGTAACCGACTCCCGAATCCAGGTTTTGGTTGCGACGACCATACCTTTCCCGTGTTGTGCGAGGTTTACTCTGAGCGTTTCCTTTCCCTCCCGTGGGATAAATAACGCACGGTGGCGACTCTTCTGTTCAGCCGGCGCCGATTTTCGCAGTAGCGACACCAATCTCATCCCAACACCTAAGCCAAGGACATCTGAGTGTGTATCCTTTGTCTCATGTAAACCATTTTCCTCTGACAAACTTCCCTCTGGTTTCAAATTCAAAAATTTCTAGACCAGAATTGAACCATCTGACACTATCACCCCTCTTAAACCCAAGCTTTCCATCATTCTACCATCTGTTCATCAAACCTATATAAAAGAACTGCCAGAAATGATTTCATCAGAACCTCTTTTATCTGATAAATCTGCATTCATTCCTTACTCTGATACAACATTTGATGTTGTTTCCTATGCATCAAATGCAAAACCATATCTGTTGAATGCTTTAACCAGATCAAAAACTATCATTTCATCTGATCCTCCACCCAAACCCTTCTACCCTCGTCCTCTGATCACCATTCCAAAATTCACCATTCCACCTTCACCTCAACCCAAGCCAATCACATTGGAAACTCTCCTAAAACCAAAACCTAGGCTGAATGTTGATCATTTATTTACAAGTTTTTTGAAATAAATAGAGTTGCATTTAGGCTATGTACAGGGGAAGTGCTTATCAACAATGGATGCCAATGAATCCGATGCTATTTGGAATAGCTTCATCAACAGATTCAATACTGTAGCATCAAATCTGAAGAACGTATGTGTCACACCCTAATTTTTGACCGTAAGATCCCACCTCCTTGTACGTTTCTTGTGTGTTATCTTTTACTTTTGTACGTATGTTTATTACGGCTAACCAGTTTGCGTAGGTGCAGTAGTGTCAAGGTTTAGGTTCTTATAACCAAGCATCGCAGGGACGTGACTAATATGTTCAAGTTCAAAGTTCACCGCTCAAGAATTCAAGATTAATTTAATAAGATTCCCACATATGAATGAGCTTATCAGATTCAATTCAGAGACGCAAGAGTAGCTAAGGGATTCAGATTCGAAGCCTTAAGTCGTGGTGCATCGGTCTCAAATCGAAGTTTTTTAAGCTTCAGTCTATTTTGATTCGGGTCATGGTATGTCAAGCTTGGCTGCGAAGCAATGTTGGTTGTGGGCTTATTATTCCTCAAATAAGTTGGCCATCATTGAAAGTTTCATGGTTTTTTTATCAAGAGAATTTAAATCAAGATTAGTGAATTATTGGCTTAACAGCAGGATCATGACGTGTCCTCCGTCCAATTTGGTTCGACTTTTTTCCCTCAAATTAAAAGGGTTCTTTCGAAATTGTGACCTCTTTACAAATTGCATTTCTTTATTTCTTGGATTTTTGATTACAAATTCAAGGTTGGGATTTTGTCCCTCAAGATCAACATGCTAGGATGCATTTGAACTTTGACATTACTACCTTTGAGAATATTTGATTTGGGTCTTTATTATTCTTATTATTTCCCAAAGTTATTTCTTGATCCAAAGATGGAGGTTGTGGAATTATGGAGGTCTCAAGGTTCGAAGTTTTATACAAAAGGGGATTGTGTCATAAATATTAAAGCAATTGTTTGGCATAATAACACTCCCACAAGGTCAAGGGATGACGAGTTTCATCACATGAACTTCCATTTCCAAATCCAAAATACCATATGATTTGGGTCCTATGCGAGATTCATTTTGGTATGCTTATTACAACAATGACATTTAGAATTGTTTAGCAGGATAATTTGTCTAAAACTCGTTCATATACTTTTGGGACAATCTTAATCCATTAAGCAAACACTAAAAAAGAAGTACTTGTTACAAATATAAGGCCATGGAAAGCTAACTCCCAAGACCAGTTTTTTTTATTCCTCAGGGGTTGAAAAGAAGCCTTGGTAAATTGACATTAAGAAGAGAAGGTTGAAACATTTGCAAGAGGATGATGACAGCTTCGAAAGTATCCCATGTTCTCACAGTTGTATCGGAGCTCCCAGGTCTATTCCAAGCTCCGCCAGTCCATTACCTCTACCGGTGCAGATTTTGAAATTGAAAGACCGTCTATAGAACAAGTCGGAAGGAGGTGACTTTAATCATCAAATATCAGCACATGGTCCTTATTTCACCATCGTCGACCAAGCCAAGTCTAAAAGAAGCGTGGAAGACGGAACTGCGGCAACAGAAAGACCAACCTATAACCTACAATGAGGAAAGGTCATAGCATCATCAAATGTGTCCCAATGATAATACAACATGATTTAAACTAAAACAGACACCAATTCCTAACATAAATCATACATTTCTGGAAGAGGGAACAATCTGTAATACCTCAAAGAAGACCAAGAAATGCCAGGCTGCTTTGCTCGCGTATCCCCACCAAAACGCAAATGAGAAGTATTGATGTACCTAAAGCCATTTGCGCCGGTTCTCATTTTTGAAAAAGTAAACCTGGCTGTCGTAGCATCAATGACCGCATCCATAGCAAGCTCTCGGTCCAGGCGCATCATCATCATAACCATAGCAAACCTTCCTCGCACCTGCACCTAGGACAACCGAAAGCAATTCTCATTAATATCCATTGAATTACAAAAGGAAACTACCACAAACATGATTATATCAAGATAAGAGAGTTTACCATCAAAATCACCTTCGAGCATAATTTGACAACCTTCAAGTAACAGACCATTCATAACGGCTCACCATTTATCAACACAAGTCCGATTCACCGTTAGCCGAGTCATTAGCAGCAACCGCAAGAAATTCGAGAGTGGTGGCTGAGGAAGCCAGATGCCGGGTCCATATTGCTTCAGACGGTGCCTTTGAGCTTCATATTCCCACAGCACAAGAGGAAAATGGTTAGAAAACTGGTACTCTTCGAACATCAAAGCTAAATAAGAGAAAATTAGTGCACATAAAAATAAGATAGATATGGGCTTACCTCTTTGTTTTGGCATGAAACTGTCGCTACCGGGATGACACCCTTTTCCAAACACCGATGCAAAGCTCACAGGGATGAACCACTCCAAATACAAGAGAGCAGCCGAGAAAAAAAACCGAATACATGGTTAACGACACATGCTTCCAAATACCATAAAACTTGGTTCCAACAAATCACATTAAAATTGGAAATTCACTTACATAGCAGCAACTTAGTTAGGTCACTTTGCCATCCACCACATGACCATTTGCAACCTACCGCGCTTGATCTCTACCCGCATATCAGAAATCTACGGTTACCCTAATTTAGTGCCTTGAGCCTGCTACAAAACAATCACAACCAGAGTTCAGTATGGTTAATTTCAAGAAGAATTACGAGTTTATCTACAACAGAAGAATGTCTCTGCACCTTGTCGGTTCTGCCGGTTTCGTCCATCTCTCAGCTTTCTTTAGAAGACAATGGCCTACATAGAACAAGAAGAGGACCAAATCTCAGAAGCAAGGCCTGTCAGGATTCTCTTACCAGAGGAAATTGTCGAAGTAAAAGGCTTACCGAAGTGGCGTTTCTCCTTAAAATCAATGGCAATCGCTCTAAATTTGTTGTTGTCATTTGCTTTTGTATCAATCTCAGCCGTATTCAAAACTCTTCCAAAGCATCGTCTGAAAAGAGACAACACGAAAACTCAGCAGCGGTAAGGCGTGTTAAAAGAATAAATCAGAAGGATGGAAAGTAAATAGATTTTTCCTTTGGACATGTTGCACTTGAAAAGGGAAACGAATTTGAGACAAGTTAACACATCAGTTTGAGAAAGGAAAGCAATTCACCTACAAGATCAGGCATACCAGACGAGAACGGAAACAGATTCAACTTTATCGGAATGCAATCATAAATCATAACTCAGCACATATCTGTTTCCAAAACAAGGTTCAACAGAAGTTATTTGAGTTTAAGCTTTTCACAAGGCAGCCAACATAATTAAACCAGAGAGATTTTACCTTCCAAAATAGCCCAGACATGTCTAGGCGAAGATGGAAAGATGTGAATGACCATTGAATCCAGATGTGCCTATAAAAGAGGAAGAGAACGAGATTCAGAGGGGGGGACACAGTAATCTAGTCACGAATGTAAACCCTAACATACGAAATCAGAACCCACAAAAGCTCATGCGCAAATTCACAGAAGACAGCAAATCACAGAGAACCATTATAAAAAACCCTCAGAAATAATCCTAATTCAAAAACCCTAAAAAAAATAATAAGAAAGGGGATTGTAAGAACTTATCTCTTTCTGTCGTCCACCACAACTCCTGAAACTTCCACCGTCGAAGCAGTTCATTGACAACCCATATCCGCCGTAAAGCCCTTGTCACTGCGAAACCACTTCAAACGCCATCGTGAACCCCCTCATCAATCACTGCGAAACCACTTCAAAAGAGGTCGCGAGCACCATCAACGAACCTACAACGAGAAGCCACCATTGTAAGATCACTCGCCATTTTTATTCGTTTTTCTAAACTATTTTTGGGTGTCTTGTTTTGTTTTCAGTTTTGGAAGAAGAATAGAACGGTGGAGAAAGGATCACGAAGAAAAATGTGAAGCGGAAGAATATGGAGGGAGAGAAGATGATACGAAGAGAAGAAGGGGATCATTTGGGGGGCCTAGGGTTTTGTTGTCTCTTTCGTATTCCCTTTGCTGTAATAATCACGTATAGCACATACACACCGGTTATCGGTGCTACCCCACGCGATCACCGTACCCCTCACCAAACCATCATCACGCGGTCACAAATGCACACACGCACGATGCACCTTCGCAGATCACCCACACACAAACCATCCGTTTCCCTAATCCTCCCCTAAACTCCTCGTTAACAGGCCACTTAATCTTCCATTTTAATTAAGTAATGACACACCTAATAATTAATTTAATTAGCTATCACCTTTAAAAACAAACCAATTTTCTAATTAACTAATAACTCTTTTGAATAATCAGTTTTAATTAATCGTTAAACTTAATTTTTTTTTTATAAAAAAATTTTACTAATAACCATTTTATTATTTAATTTAATTAGCTAAAAAATAAATCAACCCTTTTATTAAAAATTGACTTTTTATTTTTATTTGTTAATTATTATTTTAATAAGATCTTTTCTCTAATTTTTTTTTTATTTAAAATAAACTAATGAATCTTTTTCTAAATAACCAATATGTTTTTTTAAAATTAACCTTTCAACAATAATAATAACCTTTTTATCTAGAAATTAACTTCTAGCTTTTTATGATAATCAAGAGTTTTTTTAACCAAAAAAAAACATTTCATAATTAATAAATAACAAAATATTCTATGACAATTTATTTGATTTATTTATCAATAAGAATAACCTTTTTATAAATAAATAAAACTTATTTAACTAAATCTATTTTATAACTTAAGAAAAATCACTTTTTGTTTAAGAATCTTTTCCTTAAAATTAGGAACTTAATCGATTCACATAAAAAAAACCCTTTTATTAATAAAGCTAATTCAACATTTCTCTTAAAATTAATCTCCCCTAAGATAAATATAACCTCTTAAAACCAATGCCAACTTCCCGCTTAAAATCAATTCAACCTCACGCTCAAAATTAACTTAATCAATCAACTTCGTAAAACTCAATCTAATCGTGCACCCCATGACACTTCCACTCTCACACACTTCAGCGCTTTCATGCGTTTGTGTATGGTTTATTTTATCCGCAATTTATTCTTCAGCATTTATATTATCGCAATTTATCATTCTCGCAATTGCATCCGTCCAAAGGAAAAACCTACACATGAGTCAACACTTGTGTGTAGTGCATCTCATTTACGTCATTATCCCCTCGATCCTTGATCTCATTCAAGTTGATCAATTAAGTTAGATCCTACCCTATAGGAAGGACTTTATCTTACAACATAGACAAAACAATACAAACAATCAATTCAAAACAAACATCATTCAAACACATTAGAGAAAGATGTTAATCATCTTAAGTGGGATAGAATCTCCACCCCACAATAATACAATCAACATGTAGGGACTTTGCCTTAAGAGAGATAGAGGCGTACTCGTCAAACAACCCGAGTACTTGAGCCCTTTTCTTAAGACGATGCAAAGACTATTTTCCTACAATTTGTGGCGGTTAAATCTCCCTTAAAATGAAGACACATCTCTTCTCCTAAAATCAATCAATCAACTACTCTAAACCCGTAGGAACTTTGACCACAGTCAAAGAACTCCTCTAACCCTTTAGGGGAACTACAAAATACTCTGATTCCACTCCCGTAAGGATATGTAGGCATAAGATGCGATATCTTATCGAGTATACTTAGAAATAAACCCCTAGGTCTTTCAACCCTTAAGCAGATAAACACTTAGCAATAAACAAACATAAAACAAGAGGTTCCTGTAGGATACTACAGAAACTTAGGATGCTAGTACCTTCCCTAAGTTTAACCGACCCCCGAACCTAAAACTCTCTAAACCTTGCATTTGCATTGCATTGTGGGAATTTCGATCTTTATCCCTTCCTTTGGACAAATCAAAGTTCGGTTGCAAAATGAATTAAAGATTCAAACTAATCAATAGTTTGGTATCCGATTTTCACCGCGACAAAAATGGCGACTTCACTGGGGACGCCTCAGTGGGTTTCCCTATCTTGTTTTTTTCTTTATTGCTTTATATATTTGTTTATTTGCTTACTTGCTTATTTGTTTGTGTTATTTTTTTTTTTGGGTTGATACTTTTGAGTGGTGAGACAGAGTCCTACACCCGGACTTGAGTGAACTTAAGATAGGATAGTGATATGTTCAAAAAGGCTTATAGGGGGTGGAATCCCGACCAAGCTGACTTGAAAATCACGCTCAATTGAGGCCCTCTCAAAAGTTGTATTGTTGAACGAGTCCTTAATCGTGAAAACATGCACTATATTCGATGTTGGAGCCTATGATATTGAGGATCGTAGTTACCTTAACCCCACTTTGACCTTTATTAGGATGTAGTGCGGGGCTATGAGGGGGTACCCCCGAAATAGTGCTACGCGATACTATGCTCAAAAGAAGTTCTCTTGAGAATATTATTAACCCCCGAGTACTTGGGAAGTTGATAATATCTGAAAGATGGGCTAATGACTTTGGGAACCTTTTTTAGAAGCTTGTTTTGCAGGTACAACCAACCTTTAGTCCACAACCTTTGGGAATGGGTATACCTTTGGCTCCATGCTCGTTGCAAACCTAGGGTCTCCCTTGTCTGTTTTACCTCTGTGTGTCCTTATGTGTTTACTTGTGTTTGTTGCATCCAAATAGCATCATATTGCATTGGTTTCATGGAATTCCTATTTATTTATAAACATTACAGAAACCAATAAGGATTACAAAAGAAAATATTTTGAAATATTCTTTAAGAGTCCCAACTTGGATGACCTAAGGAAGTTAAGGGCATTGATTGAAGAATCAAGAAACTCAAAAGACAAATACAAGAGACTCCTTTATCATAAAGGATCATTAGAAGTTCAAAAGACTATCATTATCATTGAAGATCCAAATGAACAAGGGATTCCTCCCTTACTTCCAACAAGAACAAAAGAAGAGATGGAGGATTTATTTTCCTCTATCAATTTACTCTTTAGATGATGATCATGGAGAACCTATCTTCAAGAATATCCAGCTAGAAGAGCAAATCAACAAGCATGATGAAGGACTTCCTTATGGCTTTTCTCAGCTTCTATTTAGCTATTATGCCAGGACTCTTATAGGAATATTCATCTGTAATCCAATATCAAAAAATAATAAATAAATTTTCTTTGGTATTCTATAACGTTTATAAGAAGCTTGAGTTCCATGAAATCTTTCATTTCTGCATTTTTTGCATTAGCACTTAGCATTTTGCATATGCATATATCTCTCCTCTTCTGTGGCTCATTCCGGTCTTTTGTCTTTGTCTGTCAGTTGACATCACGACTGTCTGACCAAGCTTGAAATACCATTAAGGGATAGTAAAGAGAACGAAGATATGGATTCTATGACTGGTTTCAGAGTGGTGACTAATCCGCTATTTGATCTTCCTTCTGATGACAATGTTCAACCTCGGCCTGTGCAAGACAACCTGGTTGTTCAAGTTTCCCGGTTTCCACTGCCTGTACCTAATCTTCAGAATGTTCATGCTAAGATGAAGATGGACGATCCTAGATTTGTAGCAATGGAAAAAGAATTATGTGATTTTAAAGAACAATTGAAAATAGTGAAAGAAACTAATGCATCTGATCTTGGTGCTTGTGACCTATGTCTGGTACCAGGCGTAATTATTCCTCTGAAGTTCAAGATGCCTGTCTTTGAAGTTTACAAGGGTACTAGTTGTCCAAGATACCATTTGACGATGTTTTGTCGAAAGATGGCTGCTTATGTTGACAATGACGAATTGATGATGCACTGCTTTCGAGAAAGCTTATCTGGGGCATCCTTGATATGGTACATGAAGCTACAAAGGAATCGAATCCAGTCTTGGAGAAACTTAGCCGATGCTTTCGTGAAGCAATACAATTATAATTTGGACGTGGCTCCAGACAGTGATCAACTAGAAATAATGATTAAGAATGATGACAAATCTTTCAGGGAATATGCTCAACGATGGAAAAAGTTGGCAGCCCAAGTTCGCCCACCACTTCCAGAGAAAGATTTGACCAAAATGTTTCTAAGAACACTGCCAGACTCTTATTATGTTAGGATGGTAGGCGTTGTGCCATTAGATTTCCCCAAAATTATAGAAGTTGGAGTAAACATCGAGAATTCACTCAAAAGTGGAAGAATTCAAGATAACTTGAATGGCCAAGCTAATGAAGGAATTTCAATTGATGATTCCCTAGAGGAAAGAAGCATTGACGTTAATGCAGCTTGGGATTCCTCTCAAATCCTGCCAGTTCCAGTACCTTATCCTCAACATCAGTATATGGCGCCTGCTCAGTGCAAGCAACAACTACCTCTTAAGCGAAAGTTGAATTCCCAAGATCAACATCAGAATCGACAGGTTCGAAGACGGTTTCAGAATCAGAAGACACCTTTGAGTGTTCCAAAAGAAGAAACTCGTTGGTTTGATCTTATCCCAATGACTTACGGTCAGCTTTGGTCCTATTTTGCTAGAAACTCGGTGATGACGCCCAGAAAGAATAGAATCATGAAGTCTCACCCACCGTGGTTCAACTCGAACGCCAGCTGTGAATTTCATGATGGAGTGTTGGGACATTCGATTGAAGAATGCAAGGTCTTTCAAGAGAAAGTTCAAGAAATGATTGATAATGAAGTGCTAGCTTTCAAAGGAGGAAGCCCAATCGTGAATGGAGCACCGTTATGCTGATCACTTATTTATTGTGTTTGCTTATGTGTTCTTATTATGGTTCTTCGATTAAAAGCATAATTGCCATGTAAGAACATGTTATTTTGAATAAGTAGTGCAATAAGTGTTTGTCTTGAAGAAACCCATTCCTTTCACTCTTAAAATGTTTTTCATAATTTTATAATGCCAACTTTACCCAATTTTTTTCACTTTGGTGAAGAATTGGAAGGAGGATGACGAATCAAAAACGTAAGGTCTCTAATGTATGCTTTTGAATAAAACCTGTTGATGATGTAAGGCACTTTTTCAAACCTCCTAAACATTAGATATAAAGCGGTTAATTCCCCTTAACCATTTTTCAACCTCATTTTAGCCTGGGGAAATTTTCAGTCAACTCGATTGAACACTTAAAACCTTTCAAAAAGATAACAACTCTCAAAAAATGGGTGGGTACAAATAAGCTTTGACCCTTATACCTTTGTTTTACAAATCGTAAACTAAACGAATACATCCCTTCTAAAGTCCTAATTGAAGTAAGGTTTACTTCAAAAGCATACTCGGTGAGATAAACGTTTCCTGACTCCTATTGAGTTATGTTCAATTTCTGTTGGCTTTGTAAAATGAGTTTATATCCTAACTAGTGATTTTGGTCACCAGTTATTGGGATATCTCTTTTCAAAACTTCAAGACAAACATATATGTTGCATTAACAATTTCAGAATTAACATTTCATACGTGTTGATCTTTGCTGACGTCGTAGAAAGTTTTGTATGCAAGCATTAACATTAAGTTTGTTCTATTGGAACTTGAAGATCCTGCTAAACAGAGGCAACTATGTTTCTAAGTGGTTATTCTGTGCAAATTTGACTTCACCTAAAAGAGTTGTCTTTGAGGATTCAGCCATAATACCGTCAATCAGGGCCAGTTACGTCGAGATTCGGCAAATCTCTACAAGAGTTCGAAAACACGGGGCATTTGGATGCCATGTTTTCTGTAAAATCCTCTTAGAACGACTTCTTCGCATAACCATATAACTTGGGGCATCTGAAAAACAAAGACTACCTCTGTGCAACACACTATTATTCAAAATGGTGACTACCATGTGATTCATCCATACAACAAATACTTTGTTCTTACAATGTTCTTCATGTCCTCGGTAAATTTTATTCCCATTGGTCATGACATTTCTCCGACGAAGCTTTTCGATGCAGGAATTCCCAGTGATTTGCTTAAACTTCACTTCCCCAGTGAAGTGCATGGTATCTTAATCCTCAGTGCATCTTCTCCAACTTCATCTTCCTAGTGAAATGGACGTTATTGTATTCCCCAGCGGACCTTCTACAACGTCGATCTTCTCCGGCTAGAATCTCTCCAGTAAAGCGGATATTTATGGAGTTTTCTCCAGTTGTGAGTTTGATCCACCCTTGGTAGATCTTTATTCTCATCTTCAACAAGATAATCAAGATTGATCAAAGTGTTTTATCCCCAAGTGGAATGTTCTCTATTCCCCAAGAAAAGTTCTTGAAGCCCTGAAGCAGGAGTGTGATCCCGTATTTGGTTCTCCACCCATCCCCAGTGGTACTTCTATCTTTGAAGACTGGTCGGATGTTTGCTTCGAGATGTTTATTTCGTCTCTGTTTTCCTTTGTTCCTTTGTTTTGTCAGCATAAACATACACACAGCATATAAGTAGATAGCATGGCATACGCATTTTGCATCTTTTCGTTGGTTTGTTCTTTCTCTTTGGTCGTGTTTATCCCCGAGTGGTTGGGCGCGTCTTCTTCTTCCAATTAGAGTTGTCAGCCCTAGGCAGAAAAAGCGTCAATATTTCTATTTCCCCACAAAGATTGATCCTCGTGGAAGACGGTTGTTTCAGCATATCCCATTTGAGTTCATACCTCAATGGTCGAGTCTTGCTTAACAGTTTCTCTTCAGATATTTCCTGAATTGAACTACGGTCCTTGGCAATCACATTATGGACGTCTCCAACTTTTGAGTTTGGATTAAGTGCGCATTTATTTTGCACTCAGTTCCCCAGGAAGGATCTTTATAAAGATGCATTTCTCCAACAGTGTTATCAGAACTTCTCAACAACGTGCATCTGAATTGCAAGCAGCTCTTTATTCGAGCAACTCATTTCAATCAGGTTTTTATCTCCACAAGACAGTTTGTCCATCCCCAGTGATTATCAACTTGGTAAATGGAAAAGCTTACATATATTTCTCTTCATTTGAGAATTCACACTTTTTACAACTACGATAAGGATGCTCCTCAGGAATGACTTCCCCAGTGAGTTCATCACACGAGTTTACTTCCGTCAAGTGACATCTCCCTGAAGAAGTCGAAGAAGTTTAGTCTCTCTTTATTTGAGTAGACGTACAACCGACTCACATCTCTTCCGAAGATCCCCGGTGAAACTCTACACTATAGACTACAATTACACCTACAAATTACATTTACAGTTCTACAACAACAGATTACATCAACATTTACAATTTACAAAATCCTACAATCTACATAGTTCTACAAAAAACAATTTACATCGACATCTACAATGACAACTTACAAAGTACTACAAATTACAACAATTCTACAATCTACAGAATTTTCAAACATTTCGAGTAGAGACTGAGACCAACTCATAGCACCCATACTATGACGCTCAGAGAGGTCCTACATTAGAGACTGAGACCAGCTCATGGTTCCCATACCATGATGCTTGGGGAAGTTTTACAACTACATCAACATTATCAACGACAACTACAGTCTACAACGACAATCATTCGAACATCTTTCAGTTCCTAGTTAATCTCGGCAGTAGATTCCCAGAAGACCTCGGCAGTAGGTAGTTCTATTTCATTTCCTGGTTAATCTCGGCAGTAGATTCCCAGAAGACCTCGGCAGTAGGTAGTTTTATTTCAGTTCTTGGATAATCTCGGCAGTAGATTTCCAGAAGACTTCGTCAGAAGTATTTCTCCAACAGACTTCAACACAGAATCTCGGTAGTAGATTCCTTACAAATTTTAACAATACGTACTTTGGCAAAAGTATTCTCAATTAAACTTACAAGTCTCGGCATTAGACTTCTCCAGATGATATCTTGAATCAATTACATTTGACATATACAGTAGGTTCTTCAAGTGGTTTTCTCACCAAGTTTTTCATGACATATTCACAGACACTTCGTGATTGCCAATCTTCCCTCGCGGAGTCTCATTTTGTTGAACCTGTTCTCCCGTGTGTTGTATCTAGTTTCTCCCCTGTGGCATCATCTCTCCACAGGACCCTTTGTCTTGCATCTCCATATCATTGCATATCATATGCATCCGATGGCTTCTTATGGCCAAATATTCGTGCAATGTTTGTATTTAAGTCCCTCCTATCTCGTCGAGACGAAGATTTCAATCTCCATATCTCCGAATAGGAGTAACTTAAATAGGGGCATCTGTCAAACCCTAATTTTTGACCGTAAGATCCCACCTCCTTGTACGTTTCTTGTGTGTTATCTTTTACTTTTGTACGTATGTTTATTACGGCTAACCAGTTTGCGTAGGTGCAGTAGTGTCAAGGTTTAGGTTCTTATAACCAAGCATCGCAGGGACGTGACTAATATGTTCAAGTTCAAAGTTCACCGCTCAAGAATTCAAGATTAATTTAATAAGATTCCCACATATGAATGATCTTATCAGATTCAATTCAGAGACGCAAGAGTAGCTAAGGGATTCAGATTCAAATCCTTAAGTCGTGGTGCATCGGTCTCAAATCGAAGTTTTTTAAGCTTCAGTCTATTTTGATTCGGGTCATGGTATGTCAAGCTTGGCTGCGAAGCAATGTTGGTTGTGGGCTTATTATTCCTCAAATAAGTTGGCCATCATTGAAAGTTTCATGGTTTTTTTATCAAGAGCATTTAAATCAAGATCAGTGAATTATTGGCTTAACAGTAGGATCATGACGTGTCCTCCGTCCAATTTGGTTCGACTTTTTTCCCTCAAATTAAAAGGGTTCTTTCGAAATCGTGACCTCTTTACAAATTGCATTTCTTTATTTCTTGGATTTTTGATTACAAAGTCAAGGTTGGGATTTTGTCCCTCAAGATCAACATGCTAGGATGCATTTGAACTTTGACATTACTACCTTTGAGAATATTTGATTTGGGTCTTTATTATTCTTATTATTTCCCAAAGTTATTTCTTGATCCAAAGATGGAGGTTGTGGAATTATGGAGGTCTCAAGGTTCGAAGTTTTATACAAAAGGGGATTGTGTCATAAATATTAAAGCAATTTTTTGGCATAATAACACTCCCACAAGGTCAAGGGATGACGAGTTTCATCAAATGAACTTCCATTTCCAAATCCAAAATACCATATGATTTGGGTCCTATGCGAGATTCATTTTGGTATGCTTATTACAACAATGACATTTAGAATTGTTTAGCAGGATAATTTGTCTAAAACTCGTTCATATACTTTTGGGACAATCTTAATCCATTAAGCAAACACTAAAAAAGAAGTACTTGTTACAAATATAAGGCCATGGAAAGCTAACTCCCAAGACCAGTTTTTTTTATTCCTCAGGGGTTGAAAAGAAGCCTTGGTAAATTGACATTAAGAAGAGAAGGTTGAAACATTTGCAAGAGGATGATGACAGCTTCGAAAGTATCCCATGTTCTCACAGTTGTATCGGAGCTCCCAGGTCTATTCCAAGCTCCGCCAGTCCATTACCTCTACCGGTGCAGATTTTGAAATTGAAAGACCGTCTATAGAACAAGTCGGAAGGAGGTGACTTTAATCATCAAATATCAGCACATGGTCCTTATTTCACCATCGTCGACCAAGCCAAGTCTAAAAGAAGCGTGGAAGACGGAACTGCGGCAACAGAAAGACCAACCTATAACCTACAATGAGGAAAGGTCATAGCATCATCGAAATGTGTCCCAATGATAATACAACATGATTTAAACTAAAACATACACCAATTCCTAACATAAATCATACATTTCCGGAAGAGGGAACAATCTGTAATACCTCAAAGAAGACCAAGAAATGCCAGGCTGCTTTGCTCGCGTATCCCCACCAAAATGCAAATGAGAAGTATTGATGTACCCAAAGCCATTTGCGCCGGTTCTCGTTTTTGAAAAAGTAAACCTGGCTGCCGTAGCATCAATGACCGCGTCCATAACAAGCTCTCGGTCCAAGCACATCATCATCATAACCTCAGCAAACCTTCCTCGCACCTGCACCTAGGACAACCGAAAGATATTCTCATTAATATCCATTGAATTACAAAAGGAAACTACCACAAACATGATTATATCAAGATAAGAGAGTTTACCATCAAAATCACCTTCGAGCATAATTTGACAACGTTCAAGTAACAGACCATTCATAGCGGCTCACCATTTATTAACACAAATCCGATTCACCGTTAGCCGAGTCATTAGCAGCAACCCGCAAGAAATTCGAGAGTGGTGGCTGAGGAAGCCAGATGCCGGGTCCATATTGCTTCAGACGGTGTCTTTGAGCTTCATATTCCTACAGCACAAGAGGAAAATGGTTAGAAAACTGGTGTTCTTCGAACATCAAAGCTAAATAAGAGAAAATTAGTGCACATAAAAACAAGATAGATATGGGCTTACCTCTTTGTTTTGGCATGAAACTGTCGCTACCGGGCTGATACCCTTTTCCAAACACCGATGCGAAGCTCACAGGGATGAACCATTCCAAATACAAGAGAGCAACCGAGAAAAAAACTGAATACATGGTTAACGACACTTGCTTCCAAATACCATAAAACTTGGTTCCAACAAATCACATTAAAATTGGAAATTCACTTACATAGAAGCAACTGAGTTAGGTCACTTTTCCATCCACCACATGACCATTTGCAACCTACCGCGCTTGATCTCTACCCGCATATCAGAAATCTACGGTTACCCTACCTTAGTGCCTTGAGCTTGCTACAAAACAATCACAACCAGAGTTCAGTATGGTTAATTTCAAGAAGAATTACGAGTTTATCTACAACAGAAGAATGTCTCTGCACGTTGTCGGTTCTGCCGGTTTCGTCCATCTCTCAGCTTTCTTTAGAAGACAATGGCCTACATGGAACAAGAAGAGGACCAAATCTCAGAAGCAAGGTCTGTCAGGATTCTCTTACCAGAGGAAATTGTCGAAGTAAAAGGCTTACCGAAGTGGAGTTTCTCCTTAAAATCAATGGCAATCGCTCTAAATTTGTTGTTGTCATTTGCTTTTGTATCAATCTCAGCCGTATTCAATACTCTTCCAAAGCATCGTTTGAAAAGAGACAACACGAAAACTCAACAGCGGTAAGGCGTGTTAAAAGAATAAATCAGAAGGATGGAAAGTAAATAGATTTTTCCTTTGGACATGTTGCACTTGAAAAGGGAAACGAATTTGAGACAAATTAACACATCAATTTAAGAAAGGAAAGCAATTCACCTACAAGATCAGGCATACCAGACTCGAATGGAAACAAATTCAACTTTATCGGAATGCAATCATAAACCATAACTCAGCACATATCTGTTTCCAAAACAAGGTTCAACAAAAGTTATTTGAGTTTAAGCTTTTCACAAGGCAGCCAACATAATTAAACCAGAGAGAATTTACCTTCCAAAATAGCCCAGACATATCTAGCCGAAGATGGAAAGATGTGAATGACCATTGAATCCAGATGTGCCTATAAACGAGGAAGAGAACGGGATACAGAAGGGGGGACACAGTAATCTAGTCACGAATGTAAACCCTAACATACGAAATCAGAACCCACAAAAGCTCATGCCCAAATTCACAGAAGACAGCAAATCATAGAGAACCATCATAAAAACCCTCAGAAATAATCCCAATTCAAAAACCCTAAAAAAAATAATAAGAAAGGGGATTGTAAGAACTTATCGCTTTCTGTCGTCCGCCACAACTCCCGAAACTTCCACCGTCGAAGCAGTTCATTGACAACCCATATCCGCCGTAAAGCCCTTGTCACCGCGAAACCACTTCAAACGCCATCTTGAACCCCCTAATCAATCACCGCGAAACCACTTCAAAAGACGTCGCGAGCACCATCAACGAACCTACAACGAGAAGCCACCATTGTAAGATCACTCGCCATTTTTATTCGTTTTTCTAAACTGTTTTTGGGTGTCTTGTTTTGTTTTCAGTTTTGGAAGAAGAATAGAACGATGGAGAAAGGATCACGAAGAAAAATGCGAAGCGGAAGAAGATGGAGGGAGAGAAGATGATACGAAGAGAAGAAGGGGATAATTTGGGGGGCCTAGGGTTTTGTTGTCTCTTTCGTATTCCCTTTGCTGTAATAATCATGTATAGCACATACACACCGGTTATCGGTGCTACCCCATGCGATCACCGTACCCCTCACCAAACCATCATCACGCGGTCACAAATGCACACACGCACGATGCACCTTCGCAGATCACCCACACACAAACCATCTGTTTCCCTAATCCTCCCCTAAACTCCTCGTTAACAGGCCACTTAATCTTCCATTTTAATTAATTAATGACACACCTAATAATTAATTTAATTAACTGTCACCTTTAAAAACAAACCAATTTTCTAATTAACTAATAACTCTTTTGAATAATCAGTTTTAATTAATCGTTAAACTTAATTTCTTTTTATAAAAAAAATTTACTAATAACCTTTTTATTATTTAATTTAATTAGCTAAAAAATAAATCAACCCTTTTATTAAAAATTAACTTTTTATTTTTATTTGTTAATTATTATTTTAATTAGATCTTTTCTCTAATTTTTTTTATTTAAAATGAACTAATGAATCTTTTTCTAAATAACCAATATGTTTTTTTAAAATTAACCTTTCAACAATAATAATAACCTCTTTATCTAGAAATTAACTTCTAGCTTTTTATGATAATCAAGAGTTTTTTTAACCAAAAAAAACATTTCATAATTAATAAATAACAAAATATTCTATGACAATTTATTTAATTTATTTATCAATAAGAATAACCTTTTATAAATAAATAAAACTTATTAAACTAAATCTATTTTATAACTTAAGAAAAATCACTTTTTGTTTAAGAATCTTTTCCTTAAAATTAGGAATTTAATCGATTCAAATAAAAAAAAAACCCTTTTATTAATAAAGCTAATTCAACATTTCTCTTAAAATTAATCTCCCCTAAGATAAATATAACCTCTTAAAACCAATGCCAACTTCCCGCTTAAAATCAATTCAACCTCACGCTCAAAATCAACTTAATCAATCAACTATGTAAAACTCAATCTAATCGTGCACCCCACGACACTTCCACTCTCACACACTTCAGCGCTTTCACGCGTTTGTGTATGGTTTATTTTATCCGCAATTTATTCTTCAGCATTTATATTATCGCAATTTATCATTCTCGCAATTGCATCCGTCCAAAGGAAAAACCTACACATGAGTCAACACTTGTGTGTAGTGCATCTCATTTACGTCATTATCCCCTCGATCCTTGATCTCATTCAAGTTGATCAATTAAGTTAGATCCTACCCTATAGGAAGGACTTTATCTTACAACATAGACAAAACAATACAAACAATCAATTCAAAACAAACATCATTCAAACACATTAGACAAAGATGTTAATCATCTTAAGTGGGATAGAATCTCCACCCCACAACAATACAATCAACATGTAGGGACTTTGCCTTAAGAGAGATAGAGACGTACTCGTCAAACAACCCGAGTACTTGAGCCCTTTTCTTAAGACGATGCAAAGAATATTTTCCTACAATTTGTGGCGGTTAAATCTCCCTTAAAATGAAGACACATCTCTTCTCCTAAAATCAATCAATCAACTACTCTAAACCCGTAGGAACTTTGACCACAGTCAAAGAACTCCTCTAACCCTTTAGGGGAACTACAAAATACTCTGATTCCACTCCCGTAAGGATATGTAGGCATAAGATGCGATATCTTATCGAGTATACTTAGAAATAAACCCCTAGGTCTTTCAACCCTTAAGCAGATAAACACTTAGCAACAAACAAACATAAAACAAGAGGTTCCTGTAGGATACTACAGAAACTTAGGATACTAGTACCTTCCCTAAGTTTAACCGACCCCCGAACCTAAAAGTCTCTAAACCTTGCATTTGCATTGCATTGTGGGAATTTCGATCTTTATCCCTTCCTTTGGACAAATCAAAGTTCGGTTGCAAAATGAATTAAAGATTCAAACTAATCAATAGTTTGGTATCCGATTTTCACCGCGACAGTATGTTCTGATGATGCGAAGCTCAGATTTGCTGAAACTGCTAGAAGTTTGTTCTGGACTGTTAAAAGATCTGCACCATTGCTTCTTAAAGATGCTCCTTCATCATCTGAAGTTTGTGATACCGAAGTGAACACTGAATCTGCATCTGAAGACAATCCTCTGGCTATGACTCTTGTAGAACATCCCTTTGGATCTGTTGCTCCTGACTCTGACTCCCCTATGGAAATTGACTCTGTTCCTGCTTCAGAATCTGTCCCACGTTCTTCATCTGAGATCAAGAAAGAGTATCCAGATCTTGAAGATAAGATTGCAGTTCTGGAAGCTGGTCAATCAGAAATTAAGTCATGGATGGCTAAGCAAGATAAGAAGTCTGAAGACATGGCTCAGTGGATGTCCAAACAAGATCAGAAGAATGAAACCATGGCTAAGTGGATGTCAAAGCAAGAACAGTCCTCCTCTGAGATCACTGATCTGTTGAAGATGATTTTGTCTAAACAAACTTAGTTTATTTTTTTCATTTGATGTTTGCACATGTACTTGAATGTTTTATGATATTTTGTATCTCTTGACCTATATGAATGAATGACTATGTGTTTTCTCTCCTACATGCTTTATCTTTTCTGTATTTCCTTTTATTTGTCTTTTAAAAATTCTTACTTTTTTATTATGACAAAAAAGGGGGAGAAAATAGATCTGTCTGTTTAAATAAACTCTACCTAAATGAGACTTCAGACATATCAATTCTAACTAACGTAAACTCTGAGTGTTTCAGAACATTTGATAAATCTGATATATTCTTTAAAAGAAAGTCTGAGACTCCTAGATCATATTTAACTTATCAGACTCTGACTCTGAAACATGCAAGATCAAATGTTTAGAATAATCAAGCTCTAATTCTGAAAAGAATACTCAAGACAAAAAGGGAAGTTTCTATTCCTTATTAATATTCAATTCAGGGGGAGATTCATCATCTCAGGGGGAGTTATAATTATTTTCTTTACTATTGAACAAAATTTCTAATGTTTTTGTCATCGTCAAAAAGGGGGAGATTGTTAGAACACAGATTGGTTCTTAATAATATCTCTATGTTTTGATGATAACTATTATGAAATTTTGTATTTAAGAATTATATACTCTAAAATTTGCTTGTGAATGTTTGCTGCAGATGTTAAAGTAAATATCACTCTAGAAGCAAATTAGAACTGAACATAAAAAATATGCAAGACTCTGAAGCGTCAGAAGCATCTCTTAGAAGATTCTGAATGCTGCCATCAGAAGATTCTGAAAGCTGCCATCAGAAGATTCTGAGCGCTGCCTCCAGAAGGATATGAAGTAGAAGCCACAGAAGTATCTGAAGCATGCCAGAAGCATTTAAAGAAATGAAGAAGTCTGTATGAAGAGTTATTCAAGCACAATTACTTAAGAAGACTCTGATAGTACTAACGTTGCCAGTACTAAGGATCTGACCCAAAACTCTGCTCTGAACTTATACACGCTGAAAGCACACTTGCTGCAAAGACTCTGATTCAGCAAAACTCTGATGAACAACAGAAGGCTCTGACTAACTTAGACTCTGATGATTCTTGCTGAAAATTGTTGAAGGAGAATTCAAAGATTATGTCTGTTGGAATATCCAAACGACTCTTTCCTTATTTATGCTAGACACAAGAACACAGACAAAAAGGATTTCTCTGTGCATTCTTCTTCTAGGAAAGGTCACTTGATGTGAAGAAAAAAAGGCTCAGACCTTTTGGTACACTCTTCTCAACGTGAAAAGCTCTTGGATCACTGTGCCTATAAAAGCAAGTCTCCACTCATCTTCTTCAGTTGACGAAACATACTTGAAAAGAATTCATTACAAAGCTCTCATGCAATTCATATATTCCTGCTAGAATTATTTCATTGTTCTTAATCTTAAGTGAAAAATCACAGTTGTGATAAAGCTTTATTAGAAGCATTTTAACACTTGTATTTATTATTATATTTGATTGTAAGAGAACCTTAAGAAGATCCAGTTAGGATCAGTAGTTCTTGAGAAGACTTTGAACAATTGTTCTTAGTGCTTACTATTGTAATCAGTTGATTAAATAGTGGATTAAGTCCTTGTTTGAGAAAGGAAAATCACTCTAGAAAGGGTGGACTGGAGTAGTTGAGTTCAACGAACCAGGATAAAAATACTTGAGTTTTTACTTCTAAGTTTTATCTTCATACTTATTCAACCCCCCTTCTAAGTATTTTCTCACCTTCAGTTTGAGCCTTTGATGGATTCCTTGTGTTGATACACATTGAACATAGTGGGTTCCTTTGGTTCACACTATGCTCCTCATCCTTCTCTTTTCTCTGTGTCCTACAATCTCAAGATCCTTCTTGTGAGAGTCTGGTTCTTTCTTAGGAAGAACTCTGTGCATTCCATGAGAAGTTTAAGCCTTTGATGGACTCTTGTGTTGATACACATTCCATGACATTGTGGGTTCCTTTGGTTCACACTATGCTTTCTCTCATTCCCTTGCATGATTGTGTGGTGTTGTGCATTAGAAGTAGGGTAGGCTTGATAACTTTCTCTTTTCACTTCCATGTTTGCATTTAAAGGTTGAGCTAGTCTCCATTTGCTTGTGTGCTTTCTCTGTGCATCTCTTGCTTGCATTTAAAGGTTGAGCTTGCCTCCCTTTGCTTGGATGTTTATCTACCTTTCATACTTGACATGTTTGCATTAAAGGTTGAGGTGTCCTCCCTTTGCTTGTATTGTTGCATTGCATGTGTATTCATACACATTTTACATTTCAGTTGAATAATCCTAATGATTTCCTATTGTTTTCTTTTCCATTGACATGTTCCCTTAGGACTCTCATTTCCTTGTTTAAGGTAGTGATGATAGACACTAGGTTCTAATCCTTTGCATGATAACAAGTAGGATAGATTCCCTTTGTAAAACTCAACATTAGGACCATTTTGCATGACAACATTAGGGTTTTGATTAGTTCCCCTGTAGAGTCCTTTTTTCTCTTCTCATCTTCAAACCATAATAAGACATCTAATAAAGGCAAGTTTGTATTGTACGTTACGAGCCTTAAGCTACTTGGGAAATGATAATTGAGCGGTCTCCTCTCAATCATCTAGAGTGTTTAGTGACGTCCTTTGGGCGATATGCGATGCATTCGCTCCTAAGTCATAGTCTGTAGTGCGGTATGAATTACAAATATTCATCCAAAAACACTTCTCCCTTAAAAGACAAAAACAAACACCAAACCTCTTTTTCCCTTTGCGCTCCCTTAATGAAAAATCTTTTCAGATAAAAGAGTGTTGTTAACTCTTAGTTCTACCGCAAACGGTAACGCCTAAGTCTCTAACGAGCGAGCTGCATACACCAACTACTAGAACTACCTATTAACCCTACTCAGGTAAAAAACAATAGAACAACCCTGTGTTTCGTTTTATCCCGAAATATGTTCGCTCTGATCTCTCATACCTGTTGAGAGTACGTATGTGCAAGATGCGATGTCTTGGCGAGCAACCTTCCCCCATCACCCGTAGTTATCCGAACTACAATGACTCTAACTTTCCCATTGCACGAGGGAATACGTAGGCCCAGAGCAGCGACGCTCTTTCGAGTCCTTTTTTCTTTTTCTTTTTTCCCAGACCATTAGCTAGATAGATAAACAACCCTTTTAGATAAACCAAACAAGCATGGATCTCGTCGAGTACGATGGACGTGAGGGGTGCTAATACCTTCCCCTTGCGTAATCGACTCTCGAACTCGATATTTGGTTGCGATGACCGATCTTATCCCTTTTCGCTAGGTTTTTCCTGATCGTTTCCTTTCCCTCTCTTTGGGATAAATAACGATAGGTGGCGACTCTTCTGTCTTTGCCGACACCTTTTTTCGCAGTAGCGACAGATAGTTAAATGGGTGTTGGATTTGAAAACTAACGACTCTAGAGACTTTTCATTGGGAAGTGAGTGGAGACCTCCTTGATTGACCATGATGCCAAACCAGAAATGGTGAACGTATCATCGTTTCTCGATCGGAGAATCTGTGATACTGACGACCTGCATAGGATGCCGTACCTTTTCAGGGACTAGGTCCTACCTATGAGTGGGAAGGGTTTTGTAGGAAACCTTGACTTTCAACCGGCTCGGTTTTCTATTAATGTAGACTTTTGATCTTAAGTGTTTTGGTATTCTGGATTTCTTGTCAGAGCAAAATTCTGGTTCATCTCATTCAACAACATAGTAGTTTTGGATACCTTGATCCCCTATTTGCATTTGCATATTCATGTTGCATATTAACATCTGCATGTACGTGTGATCTCAGGTTCTCGTCTTCCCTTTGTTTCTGGTAATCTGATCTACTATTAACATGGAGCCTGAATTGAAGAAGACTATCATCTACAAGTTCCCAATGCCAGAGTTAAGACCTTTATTTAGTCTTATTTCCATGGTTGGTGTTGGTGTCATGGAAGATTTCAAAAAGGATTATGGGAAGATTCTGAGTTTTGTCCACCAAGTCACAAGTTACGAACAAGGAGCTATCCATACTTTACTACAGTTTTATGACCATCGCCTGCGCTATTTCACATTTCATGATTATGTTTTAGTTCCTACGTTGGAGGAATTAGTTTTTCTAATGGGAGTTCTAGTATTAGAAGAAATTCCTTTCTTTAATTCCGAGGAAGAACCTGATCTGGAGAAGTTAGCCAACGCTCTTTATTTGAGCAAGTCTAACCTGGTGGGTAATATGGTTTGTAGGAGTGGAGCTTTCGGTTTTCCTTTGTCCTTCTTGGTGGGTAAGGCTCAGTATTTCACTAAGGAAGGGTGTTAGGTAGTCTTCAATGCTATTCTGGAATTGTGCATATATGGTATTGTTCTGTTTCCTAACATTCCAGACTTTGTTAATATGGATGTTTTTCACATCTTTGCTTCCAAGAACCTTGTACCTACTCTTCTAGGAGATTTGTATCACTCACTGTATTACAAGAATTAAAAGAGGAGAGGGAAGAATGTTTCTTGTTGTGCACCACTCTTTCACAAGTGGTTCATGGATCATCTTCCTCGCATCAGAGCTTTTGTTGATATAAGGGATACGTTTGAATGGTCAAAAAGGCTTATGGGCTTGACATCTAAGGATATTATCTGGTTCAATCGAGATCTGCTAAATGTGGAGATTATCTTTAGCTGTGGGAGTTTTCCTAATGTACATATGATAGGAAGAAAATGGGGGATTAACTATAACCCTTATCTTGCTGTCAGACAGTTTGGTTATGCTTTGAAGGGACCCCCGAAGGAAGAAGATGTGCAAGAATTGAAGGTGAGAAAATACTTAGATGGGGGGGGGGGGGGGGTTGAATAAGTATGAAGATAAAACTTAGAAATAAAAACTCAAGGATTTTTATCCTGGTTCGTTGAACTCAACTACTCCAGTCCACCCTATCAAGAGTGATTTGCCTTTCTCAAACAAGGACTTAATCCACTATTTAATCAACTGATTACAATAGTAAGCACTAAGAACAACTGTTCAAAGTCTTCTCAAGAACTACTGATCCTAACTGGATCTTCTTAAGGTTCTCTTACAATCAAATGTAATAATAATACAAGTGTTAAAAATGCTTCTAATAAAGCTTTATCACAACTGTGATTTTTCACTTAAGATGAAGAACAATGAAATAAATTCAGCAAATAAGTATAAGTTGTATGAGAGCTTGTAATGAATTCTTTCAAGTATTTCGTCAACTGAAGAAGATGAATGGAGTCTTGCTTTTATAGGCACAGAGGTCCATGAAGTCTTTCACGTTGAGAGTTGTGTACCAAAAAGGTCTGAGCCTTTTTGTCTTCACATCACATGACCTTTCCTAGAAGTAGAATGCACAGAAAAATCCTTTTTGTCTGTGTTCTTGTGTCTAGCATAAATAAGGAAAGATTCGTTTGGTTATTCCAACGGACATAACTTTGAATTCTTCTTCAATAAGTTTCAGCAAGAATCATCAGAGTCTAGATTGATCAGAGCCTTCTGATGTTCATCATAGTTTGCTGAATCAGAGTCTTTGCAGTATGTGTGCTTTCAGCGTGTAAATGTTCAGAGCAGAGTTTGGGATCAGATCCTCAGTACTGGCAGCGTTAGTACTATCAGAGTCTTCTGAAGTAACTGTGCTTGAAACTCTTCATACATAATTCCTCAATGCTTCAGATGCTTCTAGCTTCTGCTTCAGATTCTTCTGTAGCTTCTGCTTCAGATTCTTCTGTGGACAACACTCATAATCTTCTAGAGGCAGCATTCAGAATCTTCTAAGAGATGCTTCTGACGCTTCAGAGCCTTGCATATTTCTCAGGTTCAGATCTAATTTTCTTCTAGAGTAATATTCACTTTTAACATCTGCAGCAAACATTCTCAAACAAATTTTAGAGTATATAATTCTTTAATACAAAATTTCATAAGAGTTATCATCAAAACATAGAGATATTATTAAGAACCAATCTGTGTTCTAACAAGAATCTCTATACTTCAAAGGTGTAGCTAATTTTGATACTTTGGCCAAGATAAAGGAAGCTTGGGGAAGAGTTCTTAGAAGAAGGAAACTTTCTTTAGGAAAAGGTTATTGCAAAGCTTATGACCCTTATTTGGACAAGATTCAGAAGAGAGTGGAGAAAGTATTGCTACCATTTCATGTCAGAGAACCCCTATATCCTTTGGTCATTGAAGAGCCTACAACAGTGGATATTCAAATATATAATAAGCTGTGGGCGGAGAAAGAAGAATTGAGTAAGGAAAATGAAGAGCTGAAGAAAGAAATCAGTTAACTGAAGAGTTACAAGAATGAAGTTGTTTACCTAGCATAGGCAAAGACTGAAGTTCTGAATAAGGTGGAAAAAGAGTTAGCTAAAGAGATTCGGGTGTGAGGGCAAGTCAGTCAAGATTTGAAAAGTACTGATAGTATCCTCAAGCATAATACGAAAGAATTGGATAAAGCTTATTTCGAAATATCTAAGTTCAATGATCAATGGAATGCTGCATTAACTGCTAACAATGGGAGGGAGGATGAGCTTTGTAGACATATTGACATAATGAAGATGCGTCTCAAAGTCAAAGATGAAGAAGTTTCAACAAAATCATCCCATAGGTACGCAAGCAATCAGAAACTACAAGAAACCTTGTCAGCATTGGTGGAGCTCAAGGTGAGGGAAGAATTGAAGAAACCAAGACTTGAAGATGCCTTTGGAGAGGATGCTTAGGAGAACTATGCTCAGGGCTTGAAAGATGTTATCTGTAGAAGAGATCTGCTCATACAGGAGTTGATTACAAGACCTGAACATCCAAACACAAAGGAGCTGCTAAAGGATGTTCAGACTCATTATAGTGGCTGAAGGAAGTTATTTGACCCAGTATTCCATTAGTTTTCCTTTTGTTCTTTTCCTATATTTTGGCCATCACCAGACTTGTTGGATGAGGTTGTAGGCTTGTATGCAGTTGTATTTCATTCTGCTGTTTTGTATGTGTTAACTTTCATTTTCATTTTATTTATGAGAGAGGATTGTGATTCTGCCATGTATTCTCCTATTTTGCTATTCATTCGTGGAATTGGAATCAAGGGGGAGATCTCCCTGAATTACATATACATGTTTGCATCTTGCATCATCATTTTCATTTGCATAGCAGGTGTTCTTGGGAATTTCATTCTTATCTCGGCTTGGTTTTCTTTAACAGTTAGCAAGATTGGAAATCCAGTTTTACACAGGTATTCTACAAGAGAGAATCAATAGAGAGTTATGGACCAAGTACAACAGGAGCTGCAGGAGGTCAGGGACAGAATGCCATAGTTCATGAAGATGATGCAAGGTGTAGCCAATAGGCAGGAGTAATTGAGAACTTTGATTCAACCACTAATAGCATGGGTGAATGGTAATGGTGTTCTGCACGGAGGGACTACTTCTCTCCCTTCTTTAGTTGACGGTAATGTTCCTCAGGTCAACGGTATTCTAAATGTAGTTAACCCTCTGGGCGGAGGTCATCAGGGAGGAATTCATATGGATATCGTTGGGGGTAGTGTGGGTGCTTTACACGGAGCTGCAGGTCCCCATTGGGAAGAGGATGATTAGGAGGATGTATTTTCAATTAGAGATTTGGATGTGGGTCTCCCTACAGAAGCTGATAAGAGGTTCAAACTACTTGAAGAGAAGATGAAAACCTTGGAGAACCAAAATTCTTTGGGACTTGATATGTCAGATCTAGGACTGGTACTAGGGGTCAGGATTCCCCCTAAGTTTAAAGTACCAGATTTTGATAAGTACAAAGGGATGATTTGTCCTAGAGTACACCTCAGGGCTTATTTTTGAAAATGTCAGCATACTCAGATGATGAGAAACTTTTGATGCATTTATTTTAGAACAGTCTGTCAGGTCCTTCTTTGGAATGGTATATGGGATTGGAAAGGACACATATAAGAAGCTGGAGAGAATTGGGAGAGGCATTTGTGTGTCACTATTAGTACAACAGTGACTTTGCGCCTAATAGGGTGCAATTGCAAAAATTGTCACAAACGAATAATGAAGGGTTCAAGGAGTACGCCCAGAGGTGGCGAGAGTTAGCAGCCAGAGTGCAACCTCTAATGGTGGAACGTGAATTGATTGACATGTTCATGGCGACCTTTCCAGTAACATATTATGAGAAATTGATTGGGTGTATGTCTGGAAGTTTTTCAGATTTAGTGATGGCAGGGGAGAGAGTAGAGAACGGAATAAAAACAGGAAAGATACCGAGTGGAGCAGGACCATCGTCAGGAGGAATGAAGAAAGTATACAATGGGAACCCGAAGAAGAGAGAGGAGGATATGAATGTTGTATAAACCTATAGAGGTAGAGACTGGGTGCATTGTAAACCTCAACATCAGCATCAACAACAAGTTGCCAATATAGCTATTCCAGCAGTACCGCAGCAACAAACTACCGCACGTCGTCGTTACCAAGATAGAGGAAGGATGGCCAACAGGAAGTTTGACATGCCTCTCATGCCTTACTCACATCTCTTGCAACATCAGTTACAATTGCAGCTTATTCAGAAGAGAACTTTCACGCCACTCACTGGTACACCTCCACCAGGTTATGATGCAAACACTAGGCGCGAGTTCCACTCTGGAGCTCCAGGCCATAACATTGACAACTGCAAAGTGTTCAAACATAAGGTTCAGGATTTACTTGATTTGAAAGCAATAATTTTCACAAATGAGACCCCCAATGTAAATCAGAACCCGATGCCAAATCATGGGGTGGCTAGAACCAACGCTGTTATTGAGGGAGAGAGGCTAAACTTGGTAATTGATGTTGCGGAATTAAAGACGCCTTTGAGCTTCGTGAAAGACAAACTACTAAAAGGTGGTGTTTATCAAGGTTGTTCAGAGGGTTGTGTTTCTTTGAGAAGACATATTCAAAGTTTGATTAATGACAGTAGTTTACAGTTCGACAAGGTTGTTGAAGAAGAAGAAATTGAGGAGGTTAATAATGAAGAAGATAAGGTTACAATGATTTCAATCCCATACTGAACAATTAACATTCCAGCGGCACCAAGGCCAGCTCCGGTTATTATTACTACTCTAGGACCGGTACCTTCTGAAAGCACTAAGGTCATTCCCTGGTGTTGCACCCCAAAAGTTGCCCTTCCGTTTTAACCTTAATTGGCTTTTATTTATCTGGATTTTGCATTTTCGTATACCATAGCATTTGTTTTAGAGGCATGGGATCAGGGTATTTCCGTGGCTCGGGTTTCATTTTGGTGCAAAAGACTGAGCAACGAGCAACAATAACTCTGGCATTTATTTTGCCCAGCGGTCGAGCGACCGATTTTATTTTTGTATTGCAAAATATTTTAGCTCAGCAGGAGACACTCAGGCTATCTCGAGAATTCCCACAGTTATAGTATTCAAGAGCAAGTTCCAAGAGCGTAATAGAGCTCAAAACGATTGAAATCGGACAATTGCGCAGGTTTCCCTCCAAAAGGCGCCAAATTCAAATTTTTGAAGGTGTTAATCGATTAACCTTATTGGTTAACTGATTAGCCAAAGCAAAATCAAGCCAAATTTGAATTTTTGAAGGTGTTAACCGATTAACCAAATGGTTAATTGATTAACCAGTGCAAATTTCTGCTCTGCACGTGAATTTTCAATAGAAGCCACTTTGGGGTCCATTTTGATCACATGTGAACTTGATTTTACACCTTAGGAAGGATCTAGAACCATTTCAAATTTTGGTTAATTTCATTTTCCCTCCAAATTCCCATTCCTAATCCCATTTCATGTTTTCACAAACCACATTCCAAACCTCATTTGGATCCAAACCTAAGGGGTATTTAAATGATTTACTCCAAACCTCACAAAAAGAATCCTCATAATTTCCATTTCATTTCAGAATTCATTCTCACTCTCTGAATTTTCTCTCAATTTCTCCATTCCCAAACATTCACCAAAGCTCTTCTTTGTTTGAATTCATTGATTCTCCATTGGAATCATTGATTTCTAAGAGTTAAACCTTCATCCATCATCCTCATTGAATTAATTTCTTCATCCAATTTTTGTGCAAGTTTTGATCTGAATTTTGGAGTTGGTTTGGAGTAGCTTATTTGAGTGGATCTTGCTTAATTTTGGTTGATCTTCACTCCTACTACAAGAACTCAATTGGATCTTGAAGGAATTCCGGATTTCTTGCTTCGATCTACTTATTTCAAGAGAATCAACACTAACCGAAGCAATTCTCTGCTTCCTAGGTTGGCAATTCTTGAGCTGATTCTATTTTTGAACTTATTTGCATAATTATCATGTGGATCTTCATTTTTGATTGATTTGATTAATTTTGATCCATGTGATTTGTAACCTTGAGGTGTGGATGTGTTTACATGCTGCTTGAATCACTGATTGCTGGTTTAAATTCGTGCATAATTGATTATGTGATCATCCCACTACTAGAAATACAATATTTAGCCTCGACCATTTTCCGACACTATAAGACAAAAAACCGCCGCTACTAGTCAATTAGCCTCGGTGTAGCGTCGGTGTTGGGGATAGGATAAAACGATCGAAGCTAACATTTAGCTTTGGCCAAAAAGAGTCGTGTCTACAATAGCCTTGGTTTAGTTGTGTCTACATTAGCCTCGGATTAGCCGTGTCTACATTAGCCTCGGTGAAGTCATGTCAAAAAACAAAAAATAGCCTGGGCCTGACCAATGCTAAAGTCAAACTCCATAAGCCACCGTAATATTTAGCCTTGGTCTGGTCGAGGCTAAAGGAACATTTTGCCTCGATTTATTCGAGGCTAAGTTCAAACTTTATAAGTCAACAAAATATTTAACTTTGGCTTAACCGAGTCGAGCTGATGTAGCTGCTGCCAATTGTTCAGCTCTAATTCTAGAAAAATAGATGCAAGCAATTGAAGAACATCTAGAACATCTTTCCAGTTCCATCCTTCCTAGGAACATATTCATTGACATCCATTCATTGCCAATTCCCTACAAAAGAACCCAGCTGATCAACCTTGTCATACAATCCTAAGAGCCCGCCCGTATGTATGAACAGGATCTTCCTCCCTTCCCATTTCTTTGGATTTTCATTTATATCTTTCACCATTGCATAAGCAGCCTTACCAATGACAAGTAATAAACAATATTCAATCAAAACATGGCCTATAGGTATTCGTAATTGATAAGTAAATGGCTAATCCTACTATAATAAGATGGAGGAAACTAAAGTTTGTGAACAAGATATTCGTGTGATGCACAATGAATGGCCTTCTGTTTGTGGAATAATAGAGAAGACATAATAGTTTTAATGAATTTGAAAGAGCACTACAACAATATACAACATGGGTTAAATAAATACCTGTATACCGGGTCAAGAACAACCCCTGTAGCTTCAACGATTACTTTTACAAATTTAAGTTCCTCAGAAGTGTTCATTGCATAGCCAATACCCTTGGTATGTAAACAATTAAATTTACATCATCAAAAAAAAGTATAGCTAAGCCATATGATGACGCAAGTTTTTCAGACCAGGCATGTGTTATAAGAACCATCATGCCATGACTTGTCATGCAAGCATATTATGTTTGCTGGAGTGTGATAATTGATTTTCTTGATAAGAACCACTATGCATGTATTTCCACAAAAGGAACCATATTAACAATACACTCACATTATGTATGTGGACAATATCTCTAGAGTTAACCCCGACTTTGAGCCTATCAAGCAAGTCTTGGACAAAGTTGTGGAAGTAATCTGGGTCATCACAAACTGAGAATGTATGCACCTGCAGGAAGCACCTAAATGATTTAAGCACCATGTAAAAAATTGGACTATGTGAGTCTTCTAAGAAAAAGGCATACCCTTGCTTACAAGGTACTCAATGATGAACCCAGTGCTAAACCAGGAATTGTGCCCCCACTGAAAATTGACAAATGTAGGTTGTTATTAGATGAATAGACAATGTTCTTTCATCATAGTATAACTTAGGCTCGCATTCACTAGTAAATTTGGTTGTAAATTATGACATGAAAGCACAAACATACAATTTTTCTTGGCCAGATCTTGTTTATTTATATTAAACCCACACTTTCAAAGAGAAGTCGTTATTTTCTCTAGAATACATCATGCATACATACTATAAGATGCCTGAAAGTTGTTATAGAAACAAGCTACTCTAATATATAGAGAATTCAACCAAGCTGAAAAGGAGGGTTGCAAAGGAAAATATAAATAAATTAAGTAGGCCAGAACCTGCCACAAGCCACAACAATATTATCAAACTTGACATTGCTTGTTCCACTTTGAATCAGCTGCTCAATTTCCCTAATAGCCTCTATGTAACCCCTGAACAGAAGAAAAGACATGAATAAAGTTGCAGTTGATTAAGGAAAAAGATAAGTATTAAGAAAGGAGTTACTTACCATGTTCCAAGAGAGTTTGAACCGCCAACTGGAATAATATATGGGTTCCTGCCTTGATTGATCAACTTTTGTTTGAGGAGGTTCGCAAGAGTTTAACAGAAAGCAAAGCAGTGAGTGAGTTGGCAAGAGTCTAACAGAAAGCAAAGCAGTGAGTGAATGAGTTGACAAGAGTCTAACAAAAAGCAAAGCAGTGAGTGAGTGAGTTGGCAAGAGTCTAACAGAAAGCAAAGCAGTGAGTGAGTGAGTTGGCAAGAGTCTAAGAGAAAGCAAAGCAGTGAGTGAGTGAGTTGGCAAGAGTCTAACATAAAGCAAAGCAGTGAGTGAGTGAGTTGGAAAGAGTCTAACAGAAAGCAAAGCAGTGAGTGAGTTGGCAAGAGTCTAACAAAAAGCAAAGCAGTGAGTGAGTGAGTTGGCAGGAGTTTAAGAGAAATGGAATTAAGGAAGGAGGAGATACTGACAACACTTCCAATTACTGAGTATTCTTCTTTGGATATAAGATGAAGTTGAGCTCCAATCAAACGCTCAACAAGTAGGTTGCCAGTGAGGGTGGGATCTTGGTCAACGAGGAGCTTAAAAGTGCGGAGAATGAGAAAAGGGTTGAGCTTCAAATACTTAGCGACAACGGCAGTGGCACGACAGTAGTTGCTTTGAATGCCTCCAATGGTAATAACAAAATCAGCATGTTGGGCAACAACAAGTTTCACTTTGTTTTGTCAGTTGAGGTAGGGTATGGCCAGATTTGGGGTCATGAGAATTCTTGAGCCAGTTGGAGATCTTGACAGATTAAGACTTCAGTGGACACTGTTGGTTTGATGCTGGGCCTGCTGCCCCGGTCTGTTGGAGAGTTTTATTCCACATAGGTGTGGTTTGCTTCTAAGTAGGTTTGAGGCCAATGTTTATGTCTGCTTTTGGAGTGTTAGATCTGTCAAGCATGGTGATGCTAAGGGTGGTTAGCTCTTCATGTTGGTCTGAATCCCTTATAGAATTGGCATTGTAATGTCAAATTCAGGATTTTGTTTAGGCCTAGATTTAGTTGGTTCAAGTTTAGGCCTAGATTTACTTCATCATCTATGGAATTATCATTTATACTCAATTCTATACTTCTATAATTATACTAAATTGTTTATAAATGCTGAACAATAGCCCTAAGGTCCAATTCTAAATGTGTTAAAGGTTAGATGGTTATCGGTGTTAAGGAATTAAAATGGTTGCTGTGAATTAGATGTAAGTTATGATTCCAACCCACAACTTGCTGTTAAGGAATTAAAAGGTAAATCCAAACATGTACTAGCTGGAGGCATAAAGTTTGTGAAGCTAAGACATGATAGATACCTGGTTTGGTTGACAGGGTAAATGAGTATGGGACCATTACTTGTGTCCTTGAGAATATTGCCAAATACTTGTTTGGCAAAGTCATGAATTTCACTCCTTGGGATCAGAAGGTTCAGCCAAGGATGGTGAACATCCCATAAGCCTTTTGCTTTTAGCTTCATCTCAAAAACATGCACTCTGTCCAAAAATTCCATGTAAGAAACTTCTGACAGGAATAGTGTTGGTTGAATGTAACTCAATTTTGACAGTAGGTGATCAACACCCTGCATTTTAATGTGAAAAAAAATTACAACTTTTTTTAGCCAATGAGATTGAATGCATGTTTGAATTAACACTCAGAATAGCGAAATCATAGCGGCTGTGATTTAGCTATTCTCACTGTAATTCAAACATCCATAGTGTGTTTTTGTCTTACCTGATTAATGATTTCAGCTTCGTTGGGATTGAAGTATTTTGCCATCTCAAGACAGTAAAAAGTCTTTCCATCTGAACTGAATTGGCTGGCTTGAAGTGGATCTTTTGGGTCAAAAGATAATCTCCAACTATTAAGGATACTAGTTCTATTTATGATTACAAATCCTTCAATATAATCAAATGTGTCCTTAAGTGATATCAAATATTCTTGATCTTTTGTAAATGTAGAGAAATCTGAATAGAGCACCCTAATCCATTTCACCTGTAAAATGTTTACAGATTATGTCATAAAAAAGTATATTCTTGGAAACGTTTTTCAGTACTTCAATATTAGAAATGAGGGTACAGTACACTCACCATCTTTGGTGCTGGTTCTAGAGAAATTCTAGCTCTGGTGATGATGCCGAATTGACCGAGCCCTCCAAGAACACCATGAAAAAGGTTAGCATTTTGATTTTCTGAGCATGTAACAACTTCTCATTTTCCTGCAATGCATAAAGGAATAATTATTCTCATTGTTTATAAAAAAATCTAAAACGAAACCAACTCTTCTTAGATTCTGTTTGAGCAGTACTTGTGACAACTTCCAACTGGAAGATGTTATTGATCTGAGGTCCATGTTTAAAATCTTGTCCACTTATTCCAGCGTTCGAAAGAGTGCCTCCAACTGTTAGGTGAAGATAATCTATCCAGGATTTCGGCGCCAATCTATATTGAAGAGTCTCATGCAGAATGTTTATCCACAACTCACCACCTGAGACATCTACATAAGGAAATTCACCTGTCTGAATTTTCATTTCAGGACCCTTTAGCGACTCCATTTTAATGACTAGTCCTTGATGTGCCTGTGCTTGACCTTGAAGGGAATGTCCATGGCCTCTAGCCGCTACCTTCATCTCTGAATCAGACCCTTTTTCAAAAACATGTTTTATGGCACGCGAAATATTCGAAACAGTTTTTGGATGCAACACTGCTAGAGGAGGAAAATGATGTATGTTACCAAAGTCCTTAGCAGCATCTTCATTATTTTTTAAGCTCAAGTGTCCATCAAAGGATTGTGATTGTAATGAAGTTAGGATTTGACAGTGTTGAATTGGAATTATTGAAGTTATAACAGAATTGTTGCAGCCTGAGTCTGCTTTGTTAATCATAAAATAAATACTAGTACATTGTTGATCCTACATTGTGTCCTAAACATCATGCATCAAGGTTTCAACCTCCAAATATGAAACTAAACAAAGTTCTGATGGGAATCTAGGTTGACTAACCTCCCAACAAACTTGGATAGTAAGCAAAGTAAAGAGCCAAGCATTCTTCATTATGTCATCAATGTTTGAAACATAGTCTTGTCATGAATTCAACTAAACACACATGACAACACCTTTTCAACAGACCACACCAGCAAAGAACATACAAATAAATCTACTAAGTCCCTACCTAGACTGCCTAAAACCTACCACCATAATATTGAGTAAATCTCTTTCAGCTAAAGAGCTTAAGAACGCTGAAGTACGCAATGCGGCCTAACCTTATTCTAATTAATAGGATGAATATATACTCTCACTACTCATAAATATTGTATCCATGGATCTTTATAATGGATCTGAAAGCAACAAACATGAGTTCAACATAACAATGTTAATCCTCAACTAACCCTATGTTTCAAAGGCATATATCAGCATTTTTACAAAAAAAGCAATAACATGCACATACTGCCCTAATGGCAGTCTTCCATTTAACAACCAAATAAATATAATCATAAAAGAAATTAATTTAAAAAATATGCCAAATAAGAGAGGTTTTAATTAAAATTTCTTTCTTTTGAATTCAGCAGTAACTTATCAGAGGATGACACATGGCATTGGATAAAAAAAATCTACAAATAATCAACAATTCCCTCTCCCAATCAATACAAGAACCAATAAAACACCTACTATGAAAAGCTCTGCAGCAACCCTCAAAAAGCACAATTAAACCAAAAGCACATATGCACCAGAGCCAAAATCACCCACCAACATTACTCCAAAACCATGCCCCTAATTCATGAGAATATTATAAAAATACACACAACAAAAGCAACTTGACCTTAATATCACTGAACAAAACAAAACCTCTATACACACAACAAAGCGACGCGATCTTGACACACACAACAAAGTAACCTAACATCAGACTAACGATGCCTTTGACCATTTGGCTCGAATTGTACGCGTACAACAAACAAAATAAAATCGTTCATGCCATTCCAATAGTAATGCAAATATTCTCAAAATTTCATAAGTGAAATGAACATTGAATCACAAAACTAATATCACAGTAATGCAAATCAATAAAATATGAGAACATTAAGACTCAATATACCATAACCAAAATGATAATTCCATAAACTCACATGTTCAGAAATACGTTCAATATACTTTCTTCTCTCTGATTGCCTCGCCATAGTCTCTAACCAACACCGTCGCGCCGAAGTTTAGGCTCTGTTAATTAATCCAAGTTCAATTCAGTTGAGAGCGAGGATTGTGTTAAATCTTAGTTAGGGTTGGAATTATAAATTCATGAATTGAATGCAAAACATAACAAAATATTAACCTTAAAGCGGAAAATAACACAAACAAATCGTTCTACCTTATTAGACTTAGGAATAAGTTTTCTAAGATTAGCAAGCTGAGTATCGATTCTATCTCTGCGTCTTTTCTCTGCTTGACTATGACTTTTGGAAGCACTTGCAGCTCTATCTTCTAATCTTCCTTCAACAGGTAAATGCCAAGACTGAAACTCACTACATTGAAAAGAAGCAGAAGAAGAATCATAGATAGTTTGAGGTTGAATTTGAGCAGGAAAGTGTGAACAAAGAGATGATCTTGAACGAAGAGATGATTTTGAAGACAATATCAGAAGAATAGATGATCTTGAATCGATTTTGTTTGATTTTAGGGGTTTTTTTTCTTCTGAAAATCTATTTGGTTTAATTTTAGGGTTCTTCATTCTGAAAGGAATGAAGAGGGAAACATGAAAAACAAGAGTGGGAAATAGTTAGCCTCAGCTCATCCGTGTCTATCAGATAAAATAAATAGATTCGAAAAAAATAAAAATAGTTAGCCTCGACTCAACCGTGTCTTATATTTAAAAAAAATAATTCAAAAATTAAAAAATATCTAGCCTCGGCCTAGCCATGTCTAAAGAATTAAATAAAAATAATTGTAAAAGAAAAAATCTAAAATAGCTTTTTTTTGCGTTTAAATAGCCTCGGTTTTGTCAAGGTTAGTTAGCCTCGGTGTCGGTGGCCGAGGCTAAATTCGCAGCTAAAAATAGTTAGCCTCGGTTCATCCGTGTCTAATACTTTAAAAAAATAATTCAAAAATTAAAAAATATCTAGCTTCGGCCTAGCCATGTCTAATGAATTAAAAAAAATTGTAAAATAAAATGGCTTTTTATGCGTTTGAATAACCTCGATTTTGTCGAGGCTAGTTAGTCTCGGTGTCGGTGGCCGAGGCTAAATTCGCAGCTAAAGTGAAGTTATCTAGTAGTGTCCGAATGATTGGATAAGTGCTTATGTGCTGAAAATGTTGTTCTGCTGTTGTTTTCTGTTGTTGACACAATGTTAATCGGTTAACCAATTGGTTAATCGATTAACCAATGCAAATATTCAAATTTTCCAACATTTTTAAGTGGTTAATCGATTAACCCCTGGTGTTAATCGATTAACATTGTGCCAGCAGCCCTGTTTTGCTGTTTTTCATGCTTGTTTGGTATAATTTCACTTCGAATCTTCACGGATCAGTGTGATGCATTAGGAGTGAGATGTTTTGGATATATGTCGTTGTTCTTGATTGTTTAATCATGATTATGTCGACACTCGTGTTCGGTTTCCACTTGAATGCATGCTTATGGATGTGGTTCAAAGTGATGATGTGCTTGCATCTTCTTGCATCTCTCGTTTTCATGCTTGAGGTTGAGATCTGCTTGTGGTGGCTGTTGTCCCACACTTTGTTCCTCTCTCACTTTCATTCTAATTGTGCATTACATGTTTGCATACTGCATTTTTTCTTATGCTTTCTTCTTCTTTTTGTCTTTCTTTGCCATGATCCCTTAGGACCTCTAATTTCTCTTGTTCAAGAGAGATTATGGTAGACCTTAGGTTTGAATCCATGCATGATAACATTAGGTAGCATTCCCTTTTATCCAAATTATAGGTACACTTTGCATGAGAACATTAGGTTGAGTCTTAGTCTCCCTTTAGAGTGTGTCTCTCTCTTCTCATCTTCAAACATCTCAAATCATCTAATAAAGACTAATTTTTGTTGTACGCTACGATCCTTAAGTAATTTAGGAATGATGATTGGGGGGCCTCCTCTCAATTGTCTAGAGTGTTTAGCGTATGTCTTTTGGACGATATGCGACACATTCGCTCCTAGGTCATAGTCTTTAGTGCAACATGAATTACAAACAATAATTAATGCACTTCTTCTCTAAAAAACACAAAAACAAAACCTCAATCTTTTTATCCTTCGGGATTAATTGAAAATCATTTTCAGAAAAGAGTGTTGTTAAGCTTTAGTTCTACCGCAAATAGGCATCGTCCCTAACTGCTGGAACGAAGGTTTAACCTTACTCGGCTAAAACACTTGAACCCATCTGTGATCGTGTCAACCTAAACCACGTTTGCTTTGATTTCTCATACCGGATGAATATACGTAGGCACAAGATGGCGATGTCTTGGTGTTGTACCCCAAAATTTGCCCAACCTTTTTCTTTACTTGGTTTATGTTTCATTTCATTGTTCTAGCATTTGCATTTTCATATCATTGTTCATTTGCAGGGGATCAAGAAAGGTATGCATAGCAAGAGAAAGTTACCAAGGTTCTAAGCCTAAGCAAGAGGTTTTATTCAAGCATGAGTGCTCATCAAGTCACCAAGAAGTGGTTAATGCTCTATGGGAGAGTAGATGGATGTATGTGGTTTATCTCCTATCTTGGAGGCCAAATGAAGATCACCAGAGGATCTCCTAAGGCGTATGCATGATGCTCCAAAATCAGAATTCGGCATTTCACAAATTCAAGCTATTCAGCCACAATTGGGCCTCCATTTGCTTCTTAACCCATCATATAAAAGGTTCAAATCATGTTTGAGCCTTCATTCAGTGAATTTCGTGTAAGAAAAGCTTAGGAGCAGCTTGAAAACTCAAGAGAAAATTCAAATTTGGAATCTGAGATTGGAGCAAATTAAGAGCAAATTGAAGTGATCAACACCTTCCTCGAGCTTCCTTGGGTGATTCTGCATCATTTGGCTTAAGCTCAACAGTCTTAGAAGCTCCAACGGAGAGACTCCATTAGGTAAACTTATATCTCAATTTTCTCTTTCAATATGCATTGATTTACTGCCATTGTTGTGAATTCTGAAGCCCTACACTTGGTAGGCAAAATCTGGACAATTATTGGTGTTGTTTGTGAGCATTTCAGTTTGTTGCTTGTTTTTTTATTCGTTCGATTTGGCTTGTCTATGAGTGATAAATGGAAACTAAACTCGGATTCATGTTCTACATAACGCGAGGATGAGTTTAGACCTAAATTTCGTCCAATTTGGTTCGGTTTTGCACCTGCTACACAGGTGAGGTCATCGGAGAAGATGACCAGAACAATGGTTCCGGCATCTGGTTTGATCTCCGTCTGGATGATCTTGTCTGACCTGCACGCGTAGATGGCTGACTTCCCAGTCAGCTAAATGAAACGGTGTGTTTCATTTAGTTGGTTCTGATGGGCTGGGTTCGCTAATGGCACCCCCCTTTCTGCGTGGCCCAACTCTTTTGCCTTGGTATTTTTCTATTTGCACCATTTAGTCTTTTCCTTTTATTTTTCATTTTATTTTAAATTCTGTTTTCATTTTTGACATTTAAAAATAGCTACAAAAATGATAAATTCCCAAAAAAAATATTTTTAGACACTTTAATGTGTCATTTAATTTTTGGAATTTTTTATTTTCATTTTTGTTTTATTTTTGAATTAAAATGGGAATTATTGGTTGAAGTGGTTTTTAAATGATCTTTTATTGATCACTTTGTGTTCTTAATTTGTTTTTAGTTCTTCCTTTTGATCCAATGACTGAAAATCAATCCTCATGTTGATGATGAGTTGAATGATTTTTGAGGACCATTTTGCCCCTGGTTTGACCACTTTTGGTTTGACTTTGACCTTGTTTTATTTGACCCTCGACAACCCTCCTTTACAATGGTGCACCCTTGTAAATCAATTTCTTTGGTGATGTTGTAAAGTGACATTGGTTGTAATTTCTTGGCCTCTGGTTGCCAACATCTTATTGTATTTCTTGAATTTTATTTGGTAATTTTTTAGCCTTCTTCCTAATTTTGATATGACTTGCAAGTCAAGTCATTTCCAAGGGTGGCTCATACAAGTTCACGACCTAGTTTGGTTTGGAAATGACCTTTGTGTCGCTACTGCGAAAATCGGCGCCGGCTATGACAGAAGAGTCGCCACCGTGCGTTATTTATCCCACAAGAGGGAAAGGAAATGCTCGAAGTAAACCTACCGCAAAGACGGGAAAGGAATGGTCGTCGCAACCAAATCCTGGATTCGGGAGTAGGTTACGCAAGAGGAAGGTATTAGCACCCCTCACGTCCGTCGTACTCGACGGGATCCACGCTTGTTTTCTGGTACAGATTGTTATTCTATCTACGCTAAGGGTCAAGGGTTAAAAGAAAATAAAATGACTCGGCAAAGTATCGCACTTTATGCCTACGTATTCCCGTCCGGAACGAGAAATCAGAGTCAACGTAGTTCGCCTACCTACGGGAAAGGGAGGGGAAGGTTGCTCGCTAGGATACAACATCCTATGCCTACGTACTTTCATACAACATGAAAGATCAAAGCAAACATAGTTCGGGCTACGGAAGACACAGATTTGTCTGACTGTTTTTTATCTTTCTGAAAAGAGTTTCTCCTGATTACAGGTCCAAGCGGACAAAAATGACACTTTGATGTTTGTTTTCAGTCTTTTACGTAAGAACTGTTTTTTTATGATGTTTGCAATCTCTAACGCACTAGAGACTATGATTTGAGAGTGACTACGTCGTATGTCACCCTAAGGGTAACACACTAAGCAGTCAGATTATTGAAGAGTGACCCTCCAGCAATCCTCTCTCAAATAGCTTAAGGCTCGTAGCGTACGACATCGATTATCCTTATTACTGTGTTTTGAATTGTTTTGAGAAAGAAGAGAAAGAACTCTATAACCTAGGGTTTGAAATGGGAATCAAAACTACTCTAATGTTGTCATGCATGGATTACAACCTAATGTCTGTCATAATTCCCTCCTGCACAGAGGAAATCAGAGATCCTAGGGGATAAACGGAAAAGAAACGACAGATATACAGTAAACAGTAAAATGCATGAGATGCAGCAAGACAAGCGAGGCAAGGGAGTCCCACTCAACCTCGAACCTGGGAAAACAATAGGCAAAGTGAAACAGCTTCACTTCAAACCTAAGGGGCCAACTGAACAAGCCAACAAACAATACAGAAAAGGAAAATAAAACCCAACACCAGCTCTGACAGCAACAGCAGCTCCTACAATAAGAAGTTCAAACAGCACCAGCTCTGACAGCTACAGTTTGATTAACAGCAAACAGGTTGACAGTAACACCTTCTCCCAGCAAGACCCCACTCTTCAACCGTCTTCAAGCTTTAGATAAGCTCCTGTCTTCAATAAATCTCCAAGCTCTGACAGGCAATAGACCCCAATCAGTAGACAGCTTCAAACAGCAGGAAAACCCTAATTTTAATAGATACCCAGCTTTGACAGGCACAAGCTTCATCTTCACCAGTCTTCAATGAACTTCATCTTCAATAGGCTTCCATCTTCAAGGCAAACACTCACAAGATAGAATCAACTAAGAGATGAAGTTGAAATGTTAAGAGGCTTAATGATAACCCAGGGAAATCACTAAGATCTTTTCACAGCAAATGAATGCTATCCTCAAGGTTCTACCCAGTCAAAGTCTGCTCTACATCCCTCCTAAGGAGAGATGGAAATTCTTTAGGGGACCTTGTGTCATAGGATGGAATAGAGGCACAGGAAGCTCTCTATGTTTGACAGAAGAAATCAATCTAATCTAAAGCTCTCCCTATATCCCCTATCTCCTAAGTCTTCAACAGCAATCTTCAAGATCAAGAATCTCATGCTCCAAGCTCCATCCTTTGTCTCCAATCATCCTCAAAGTATCCATAAACTCCACCAAGCAAAGCCCATGCCAAACACCCATTTGAAATACCCAAAACCCAACAAACAAAACAAAATCCCAAGGGGGAAGCACACCCACAACAACCAATTTGCAAAAATCAGATAAAATGGAAATACTCATCATAAAATCCTAGATTAATTTCTAAGGGACCCTAACTATGTACCCTATACCCCACATAAACCCTAAGGCCTAAATCTAAACTTAAGTCTCTAAACTATGCCCTAAACTACACCTAAGTATTGTAAAACCCTAATCCTAACACCCTAAAGTTCATCATTCAAAACTAGACTAAATTTCATCATAAAAATATGAGAAAAATCTCAAAGGTAGCATGTACCTCTAATCTAATCAATCCAACAAGAATCAATCAAAAATCATTCACCAATTGATCACAAGAAAATCCACAAAATCATGTATCAAATGTACAAAATTAAAGAAATTAATAAAATGGAGAAAATCAAATTAAATTGAAAAATGGGTGAAAAATGAGATTTCTTGATTTCATAAAATCACAATTAAATCCAGGATCATGGGGATATTTTTAAAATATTTTTTGGATTAAAATTGGATTTAATATGGATTTTAGAAATCAAATGAATTAAAATAAATCAAAAAAGAATAAAAGGAAAATAAAATGTTGAATTAAATGATATGCGTTGGATGAGAAGACTGGTAAGCACATCCAAGGATCCTGAGCGTGTCCACATGGGGTACTGACTGGCGTGCCACCTCAATTATTGAAACGGGGCATTTTGGCGATTGGAGGCAATCTCTGAGTTTGAATCGTGGCCCTTGGATGCGTGAGAATGTCAACAGGTCAACGTGATCCAACGTCTACCAGATCATCTTCTTCCTTCAACTCAGGTGACCTGAGATATTTCCAGGCGGTGGTCCACGGTGGAAACCACTGTCTTCTCCAGCGAGCAAGAAACACAGGCGGCCAAAAATGACAAGTCCTATATCAATTTTGACCAGAATTTTATGCAGATTCCAAATCTCCAGTCCAAATCTCATGAATCCCCATGGATTCTTAAAACCGAATCAATCTTCAAAATGTGTCAAGGTTTCAATCATCATCAATTGCAAAATTACCACCACAGAAATGTTCCTCATGCTTCACTGATCAATAAGAACCATCCCATTCATGATGAAACCTCAAGATCGCGCCTAACTGATCCTCAACAGAAAATGTTCATCAAACCTAAGTGTCTCTATTTGCTTCAATTTCAATCCAGAAACGTCCTAACCATGATATATAATGAATCTACCCATTTAAAACCTAGCAATTCTACATGAATCAAGCCATGGAATGAAATTTACATACCTGCAAATCTTGGATGAACAAAGTGGTGAAACCTTCAAATCAAGCTCCAAGATCTTCCAGACACGTTCAAGGATGCATGATCAAGCTTCTATTTGCATTAATTTAGACTAAAACCTCTTGAATCAACAAACTCGATTCTGACTTGCAAGCTGAAAATTCAGAGTGCTATCTCACGATTCTCCACAGTTCTTGATCACCAATCTATCTGGAATCAATCACCAACACATGATCAAGCTTCTGAGTGCAAGAATTTGGATTGAAACCTCTCCAATTGGTGTAACCGATTTGGATTTGCAAGTTATGAACTCAATGTTCAATCTTTCAATTCTCTCTCAATCTCCACCAACCAATGCTTTGAACCTCTTTTAAATATTATATAGAACATGAATGAAGGCTCTAGAAACTCCTGGAAAGCTCTAATGAGAAATTCACCATCTCTTGCTCTTGAAAATGTCATGAGAAATTCACATATGGCAGCTGAGTTTCAAGCTTGCATTTGCACCCCATTCTGACCCAAATTCTCTCCTAGTGACAAATTGAATGTGTTAGCAAGGGTTAAAGCCTTGGTCATGCCCTAAAAAGAGGTTTTGCATTTGTTACTTATGATGTAAGTAACCATTTTACAAAGCAAGTCATAGAATTACCCCTCAAATCAAAATTGTGGCAATTTCAATGTTTTCAAAATGCATTTTCCAATCAATTTGGTATGTCATATGGCTTGGTTTTGACCCCTAGATCAAAAATCCCAATTTTCATCCTTGGTTCATTTAAAATTCACCCTTATTTAAGGCCATTTTTGTGATTTTGTGCAGCAAACCATTCCAAGCTCTCATGACCTCTTATCTAGCTCAAAAACATCATTCTAAACACATCTCATGTTGAACATTTTTCCATTTGAGTAGTGGAAGCTAGAGATTTTGACCTATGTTGGAAAATGACCTATAATCATCAATACCCAAAATACCCCTGGATTGCCAAGACCATAACTTGAGTTCTACAAATCCTCTTGAGGACTTCTAGTACTAAAATTAAAGCTAAGATCAATATATACAACTCTTATGTTGGCCAAGAATCCATTTGAAAATTCCTTGATGGGCAAAAGTTGCTTGGAAGTCAAGTGACTTTCACAGATAAATTTCAATGTCCTCTGATGACCCATAACTTGCAAGAACCATAACTTGAGTTCTACAAATATTCTTGAAGACTTCTAGTACTCAAATTAAATCTATTGAAAATATCTACAAGTTTCATGTCGACCAAGAATCCACTTGAAACTTGCATTTTGACTTATCTGGCTTGGAAGTTAGGCCTAAATTAGGGGATTTTACACTGAAACCCTAATTTGGTAACTCCTCCCACTCTTGATTCTCTTTGATTTATCCTTGGCACAACACCACACTTGTATCCACATATCAATTCATGAATCCTACATCCTTCAATTAAGCCTTGATGCTCTTCAATCACTCAGTTGACCTAGGGTTGACCCAGATGAAACCCTAGTTGACTGCACTTCAACTGTGGCTCTTGTACTTGAATCAATGACTTGTCTCATCTTCAATATGAACCTCTAGGCATTTCATAAGCTTTTTACACACTCCATACCCTCAATCCATAGCTCATACTCCCATTGATGACTCTCAATACACCTCAGATTAGGAGAGAAGTACACTGTCTGACCCTCAAACTTCTCAAAGCTTCAACCCCTTCCTTAATGACTTGGATGGTCTTAAACTTGAATAAAAACCGTTGATGTGCTTCATTAGATAAGAATGAGACTTGATCCCTTGTTTGATGCCTTGCTATGCTATGCTATGCAAATGATTAGATTATGTACATGATTTACTTATGCAAATGATAATGCAATTAAAACATAAATTAGGTGAAATAGGTTGAGCACATTTTAGGGTGCAACAACTGCCCCTATTCAAGCGGCTTGGATCCGACTGGGTGAAGAGCGAACGACCTTCAAACAATCGAGGTACGAGACGGTTGAATATCAAGAACCCGAAAATTTGCCAACCGCAGAAGTAAACTGCACAAACTGCTTGGAAAACAACATCCGCTGACTGGATCTGGTTGTTACGGCAACAACTGATCAGTTAACGGCCGTGCTGGGGATTATCTTCATCAATCCGAAAAAAGATTTTATCGCCGCAGGATATAACTTTGTCCCCGCTAGGACGCCATATTCTGTCAACACAACAGCATCCCGACGACTTCGCTGGGGAAATAATTCTCTCTGAACATTCATCCGCCTGCTTCATACGGGAAAAATCATCTGAATAATGTTTCTCTGCCTACCTCTGCAGTGGCTACCTTCGTTGGTCCCAACCCACAAACGACTCGCGGAGGACTCTACTGGGGACAGTAACATGAGGAAATCACGGCGACTCCCTTGGGGAAAAAACTTTTGTCAAATATCGGAACACAACTCACATATTCTGTCTATCACGGGAGAATTATCTATCTGGATACCGGAAAATTCATCCGCCTGCTTCATACGGGAAACTCCATTTTCTTGATTCAAACCGGAAAACACATCTGCCTGATTTATACAGGAAAGTTTATCCGCCTGATTCTTACGGGAAAAAGGTAACACATCTGCCTGATACATACAGGAAAGTTCTTCCACCTGATTCATACGGGAAACGATAACACATCTGCCTGATACATACAGGAAAGTTCTTCCGCCTGATTCTTACGGGAAAAGGTAACACATCTGCCTGATACTTACAGGAAAGTTCTTCCGCCTGATTCATACGGGAAAAGGTAACACATCTGCCTGATACATACAGGAAATTTCTTCCGCCTGCTTCATACGGGAAAAGGTAACACATCTGCCTGATACATACAGGAAAGTTCTTCCGCCTGCTTCATACGGGAAAAGATAACACATCTGCCTGATACATACAGGAAAGTTCTTCCGCCTGATTCATACGGGAAAAGGTAACACATCTGCCTGATACTTACAAGAAAGTTCTTCCGCCTGATTCATACGGGAAACGATAACACATCTGCCTGATACATACAGGAAAGTTCTTCCGCCTGCTTCATACGGGAAAAGATAACACATCTGCCTTATACTTACAGGAAAGTTCTTCCGCCTGCTTCATACGGGAAAAGATAACACATCTGCCTGATACTTACAAGAAAGTTCTTCCGCCTGATTCTTACGGGAAAAGACCTCAGATATAGCTTCCTAGCCTGTTCGCGGTAGTAGCTAACTCCCCTGGGGATATTCTGAGAATAACTGCCCGACACCCGTTTCGACAACAAGTGACCTCTTCTGAAATCTTGATTTATGAAACCCCGAAATGCTACCGCGACAGCGAACCTGAAGAAAAACACTCCGCTGGTCAGATAAGAGAAACTTCACCCAGTAACTCTGTGGGGAATGATAACAAGAACTGCATCATCATATATCTCACGGCGAGACCTTGATCGTCTGGTAATAGATCTGAGATGGAACCACGTACTCCTGTTGAGAAACACACCTGAAAGCAAAAGGTTGACCAACCTGATTTATGTTTCAAAATGCGTATGTTTGATAATGATGCAATGTTCCATACGGCATGGAAATGCTACGCGTTTGCGGGTAGATGATAATGTATGCAAATGCAAATGCAGGTTCAGGCTGCTGGGGAGCTCTGATAAGCTTGCTTCATCAACACGGCTGTCGAGGACAAATACCACCCTGTTGGGGATGAACGGATATCATAAAGTAATCTGGCAAAATAAATGTCGGAAATACAACCAACTATGTCGGGGAGAGATTACACATCGATTTCCACTGGGAGGAAAGAACAACACCTGCTGGGAAGATTAACTCAGTTGGGGAGAGAAGCAACCCTTCTGGGAGACAACTGTCTGGGTACAGTTTACAAACTCGGAACTACCACTCAGCTGGGGATAATCATCCTGACGAAGGCATGACGACCTGCGGGGAGAAAGAAAACCATCCTCGGTGGGGATAACGCCTCTGAACTTACTATCTTGGTTATGTGCCTCGGAAATCCTCCCTGCTGGGGATTGAATGCGCACATCTTCGACTCTCTGGGGGATATAACCTCTGCATGGGACACTGATTCTGTCTTGCTGGGGTTACCCGTGGGGGATAAGCTGCGACTAGCTGGGGAGAGTGATCCCTCTTCGGTAAGGGATAACATCGTCTCAACCTTTGGGGATGAGGTGCGACCTGCATGGGGATTAGCGTCAAACAAAGTCAAGTCTTTCATCACGAGCCTCCGGCTGGGGCCACCATTTTATGATCGTTCGCTTCAAAGGCGAGAACCCTACAAAACACAAACGAGACATCACAAATCTATACAACCAAATCTATTCGGGTTAGTGTCCGTGACATTACTTCAGTCAATTCGAAGTTTTAGCAATTATTGGCAAGGGCCCGCAAGGTTATGTACATGCAAGTTCATCGGAACATTGGCATTTTTCGCATACAAAACAATAGAGCACAAACATCACATACTGAATAACATGTTTTATTAATAACAGGACTCCGAATAGGCAAAGTTTTGTACATCGGATGCAACTCCTGAAAAGAGGAAGTTACGCACACACACATACATATACGTCCAAAAGCATAAAAGTACAAGACAATATTTGTACACGTGTCGGCAACGTGGTGCAGACAAACATCGTGAGCTGATTCTCCTATGACTCGCCGGACTCTGGCGCTTTCCCGGTATTCGACTTTCGGAAGAGATTGTGTTGGATAAACGAACCCTCAGGTGCTCCCAAACCACTAGGCAATGCTGTATCAAATCCGGACCGCAGTCATTTGCTTTTTCAATCCCTAACTTTTGCGTGAATCGCCCTTTGCGGGTTTTCAATTCACCGGGATACCCCTTTTTGCCGGAGTCGCCCAATGCAGGTTTTCGACTTTGCGGGTATACATCTTTTCAATTTTATCCCTAACTTTTGCCCAAACCTTTTATTCATTTTTTATGGTTCGCCGGGATGCCCCATTTTTGCCTGGACTCTCTTTTTACTGTCCAGCAGGTCACTTTTAAGCAAAGTATTTTTTAACTGCGTCCGAATTCACAGGAGACGAAAAGTCTTCACCGTCCATGGTAGATAGTAGTAAGGCTCCTCCTGAGAAGACTTTCCTGACAACGTAGGGCCCTTTATAATTAGGGGTCCACTTGCCCTTGTGATCTGTTTGTGGCGGGAGAATCCTCTTCAGCACAAGGTCGCCCGTCTGAAAGCTTCGAGGGTGTATCTTCTTATCGTACGCTTTCTTCATCCGGCTCTGGTACAACCGACCGTATGCAAGAGAAGCTAGCCTCTTCTCATCCATTAAACTGAGTTGATTCAACCTGTCTTTTACCCATTCTGCCTCGTCAAGTTGGACATCTCGTAAAACCCTCAGGGAAGGAATCTCAACCTCCAACGGTAACACTGCCTCCATTCTGTATACTAATAAAAAAGGGGTTGCCCCGGTTGATGTGCGTACCGTCGTACGATAACCGTGCAAAGCGAAAGGTAGCATCTCGTGCCAGTCCTTATACGTCACAACCATCTTCTGAACAATCTTCTTTATGTTCTTATTGGCCGCTTCAACAGCGCCATTCATCTTGGGTTGGTAAGGAGAAGAGTTGTGATGCTCAATCTTAAAATTCTGGCACAGCTCTTTCATCATCTTGTTATTCAAATTTGAACCATTATCGGTGATAATTCGCTCAGGGATTCCATATCTGCAGATAATATCTCATTTGATAAATCTGGCTACCACTTGTTTGGTCACATTAGCATACGATGCTGCTTCCACCCACTTGGTGAAGTAATCAATTGCCACCAAAATGAACCGGTGTCCGTTGGATGCCGTAGGCTCAATCTTGCCAATCATATCAATTCCCCATGTCGAGAACGGCCACGGTGATGTCATCACATTCAGAGGACTTGGGGGTACATGGACCTTGTCCGCATAAACTTGGCATTTATGACACCTCTTTGCAAACCTGAAACAGTCTGTTTCCATAGTTAGCCAGTAATAACTTGCCCGCAGCAGTTTTCTCGTCATAGCATGCCCACCAGTATGTGTACCAAACATACCCTCGTGTATCTCTTCCATGAGCAATTTCGCTTCTTTCTCATATACACAGCGTAGCACCACCAAGTCGTGGTTTCTTTTGTATAGAACACCGTCAGGGTTCAAATAAAAATTGCCAGCCAATCTCCTGAGAGTCTTCTGATCTCAACTGGATGCCCCAGCCGGATACTCCTTGTTCTTTAGGAAATTCTGAATATCAAAGTACCAGGGTTGACCATCGGGAGCCTCGTCGATGGCAAATATGAAGGCATGCCTATCAAGCTGAGAGATAACAATCCGGGGAGCCTCGTTCCAGAAGTTAACTTTATACATCGAAGACAATGTTGCCAAGGCGTCATCCATTTGATTTTCTGCTCGCGGCACATGATGCAATTCCACCTTGTCAAAGAAAGGCAACAATCTCCTTGCATAATTCATATACGGTATCAAATTGGGCTGACGTGTCTCCCATTCTCCTTTAATTTGATTCACCACTAGAGCTGAGTCTCCGTATACGTCCAGATGCTTGATTCGCAAATCAATAGCCTCTTCGAGACCCATGATGCAAGCCTCATATTCAGCCTCATTATTGGTAACAGGAAAGGTCAATCGGGCAGTAAAGGGGATGTGCGACCCCTGAAGAGTAGTGATAATCGCACCTATTCTGCTACCATAGGAATTTACAACTCCATCAAATATCAACTGCCATTTGGAACCCAACTCTAGTCCTTCATCCGACAACGGTTCTTCACAATCTTTCATCTTCAGGTACATGGTATCCTCGTCAGGAAAATCAAACCTCATCGATTGGTAGTCCTCAACAGGCTGCTCCGCAAGGTACTCCGACAGAATGCTACCTTTAATAGCCTTTTGCGAGACATATTGAATATCATATTCGGTTAACACCATCTGCCATCGGGCAATTCTTCCGGAGAGTGCTTGCTTCTCAAACACGTATTTGATTGGATCCATCTTTGAAATTAGCAGGGTTGTATGATTTAGCATGTATTGCCTCAAACATTTGGCGGCCTAGGCTAGCGCACAACACGTTTTCTCGAGCATTGAGTATCTGGACTCACAGTCAGTAAACTTCTTACTCAAGTAGTATATCGCATGCTTTTTACGTCCGGTCTCGTCATGTTGACCAAGAACACAACCCATACTTTCCTTAAGAACTGTCAAATACATAATCAACAGTCTCCCGGACACTGGGGGTATCAAAACAGGAGGTTCCTGCAAGTATTCTTTTATCTTGTCGAACGCCTTTTGACAATTTTCATTCTAGGTCACAACTTGATCCTTTTTCAACAACTTGAATAACGGCTCACAGGTCGCAGTTAAGTGGGATATGAACCGAGCGATGTAGTTCAACCTCCCTAAAAATCCACGCACTTCTTTTTCTGTTTTAGGCGTCGGCATTTCTTGTATTGCTTTTATTTTCGCAGGATCAACCTCTATTCCTTTTTCGCTCACAATAAACCCCAGTAGTTTACCCGATCTCACCCCGAAGGTGCACTTGTTAGCGTTCAGTCTCAGCCTGAACTTCCTAAGCCTCTTGAACAGTTTCAGCAGATTAACCAAATGCTCCTCCTCCGTCCGGGATTTAGAAATCATATCATCAACATAAACCTCGATCTCTTTATGCATCATGTCGTGAAAGAGAGTTGTCATAACACGTTGATATGTTGCCCCAGCGTTCTTCAATCCGAAGGGCATCACTTTGTAACAAAATGTTCCCCAGGGAGTAATGAAGGTGGTCTTTTCCATGTCTTCTGGAGCCATTTTGATCTGATTATATCTTGAGAAGCCATCCATGAAGGAGAATATGGAGAACTGAGCCGTGTTATCAACCAGCACATCGATGTGAGGAAGGGGAAAGTCATCTTTCGGGCTCGCCCTGTTCAAATCACGGTAGTCTACACACATTCGCACTTTACCGTCTTTCTTCGGTACTGGCACAATATTAGCGACCCATGAGGGATATTTTGTAACAGCTAGGAAACCAGCATCCCACTGTTTTTGCACTTCCTCCTTGATCTTCACAGCCATGTCCGGTCTAGTTCTTCGGAGTTTCTGCTTAATAGGCGGACATTCCTCTCGCAGCGGCAGACGGTGAACAACAATATCCGTATCCAACCCAGGCATATCCTCGTACGACCAAGCAAATATATCACTGTACTCTTTAAGCACCTCAACCAATCTTTGCTTGATGTCGCTCTGCAGTACATCCCCTATACGGATGTTTCTCACAACCTCTTCCGACCCCAAATTGATAATCTCAATGACTTCCTCATGAGGCAGAATGTTTCTTTCTTCTTGTTTCAATAACCAGGTCAACTCTTCTGGTACGTCGCCATCTTCGACAATCTCTTCCTCAGCCTGAAGTACCGGGTGCTCGAAGTCGAAGTGAGTCATAAGGGGTTCATAGATGTCATCTGAAATAGTAATCCTGCAAAGGAAATGGTTAAATGCTTTAAAACGCATACAAAGCAAATAACCACGTTGCCATTTTATTGTAAAAGGTAAAAACAGGAAAAACAGGGATCACAACATCTGTATATGAAAAACGCCTTTATTTCATGATTAAACAATGTAATGTACATAACCAAATGGCCCTAAGCAAAATCACTATGCCCCGGGTAGGACACAGGATTATTCAACAATTAAGAAAACAAATCATTACTGTTTAGTTGTCACAGGGACAGTTTCCCGGATAGACCAATTGCAGAGACTTTGTCCTGGCACGCTTGGCTTGATCCACGCGTTCATATCATAGTCGTTATCTCCTTCTTCAGAATCGGAAACAACGTTGATAGTCTCGAAGCACACCCCGCTTGGCGTAATGGTTATCGACCCTCTGAACTTGTGCGTTCCCGAAGAGGATGCTGATGACGACGGATGATATCCAAGCCCGAACCTGTCATTCTTCACGGGAATCTCTAATACCTGCCCCCAGCCCTTGGTTTTGCCTGCCTGCACTAGAGCCTGAGCCTCTTTGTACGCTGACATTGCCACATCCGATACTTTACTGGGCACTGGAGCTTTGTCTTTAATTCGTAACCCCTCGAAGGCTTGACACGGTGTTTCATGGATTTCGCCGTCGACTTCCACATATTTGAACGAAGATAAATGGCTAACCAGAATATCTTCTTCTCCATAAACGGTGACGACACTATCCCCAACCATATACTTCAACTTTTGGTGCAACGTGGATGTGACTGCCCCGGCAACATGGATCCATGGGCGCCCAAGAAGACAACTATACGCTGGTTGGATGTCCATTATATAGAATTCAGTTTCAAATATTTCAGGCCCCACCTGCAACGGTAATGTTATTGATCCGAAAACCGACCTCCTCGTTCCATCGAACGCTCTCACCACTAAGTCACTGGGTGTGCAAATAATCCCCATGATATCTAACTTCATCAAGGCTTTCTTCGGTAGCACATTCAGGGAAGACCCAGTGTCTACTAAAACATGGGACATGACCGTGCCCCGGCATTCTACTGACACATGCAATGCCATATTATGTTCTCGCCCTCTCGGAGTCAAATCAAAATCTGTGAAGCCCAAACTGTGCCCCGCGTTGACATGCGCCATCACCCCTTCTAACTGATTAACAGAAACCTCTTGAGGAACGAACGGCGTGTCTAGAATTTTCAGCAAAGCGTTCTGATGGGCCTCGGAACATAACAGCAATGATAGGATGGAAATTTTTGACGGCGTTTGCTGGAGGTGCTCAACAATTTTGTAATCACTCTTATGAATGAGCCTCATAAACTCCTCCACATCCTTAAGTGACGTTTCTTTTTCATTCGACTGAGACGGACCACACTCAGTTGCCTTAGCTTTGCCCTTGGCTAATCTTTCTGCCTCTACCTCGGGTGACGTGAAGATTCTTCCGCTTCTGGTCATACCCCCTGTTCCGACAACATTATCCACAACCCCAGCTGGTTGTCCATTGCCTTCAATTTTCTCACCATCGCAATATACCTCCAATCCATAAGTCTACGGCACTGCTTTAGTACTCTCAAAAGGAAGTGGTCCTGCCTTAGTGATTGTGATCGTCGGCCGCCTGGCGGGCGCCGTTATCGTTATTGTTTTCCTCGGAATTGTCACCGTTGCAATATCGTTCGGCTCATCACACAACGCCTCTACAGGCTCTTCAACCTCGGTTCTATCAAACTGCAAAGTACCTTCATCCATCATAGCTTGAATACCCTGCTTCAACTCATTACAACCCTCTGGCTGTATCCAACAATCCAAGCAAAATTTCACCCCATTTTAAAACTTTGTGGAACACCCCATTTTAACAACCTGCTTTTAATTTCACCCAACGGTGTCTTCAGCTCATTGACATCCATCACTAGATTCTAATTCTCCTCTGTCAGGACGGCGTTTGCCCCATGATTGGGCATAGGCTGTTGTACGATATTTGGACCCGCCTGTCCAAAGTTAATAGCTTTGCTATCCAATAAATCCTGAACTTTATGTTTAAATGCCTGACAAGATTCTATATCATGCCCTGGTGCCCCGGAGTGGAACTCGCAATGCTTGTTGGCATCATATCCGTAAGGAAGTACTGCCCCCGTAGGTGGTGCCAAAGTCCTCTTCTCAACCAAGTTCAACCCTAGCAGGGTCTAGAGGAGTTCTGCATACGTGGAAGGAGGTGCTTCAAATACTCTTTTCGCCCTTGCATTCTGTACCCTTCTCTGGCCAGGATTCTGTCCTTGCTGTTGTTGTGGTTGTTGTTGCTGTTGCTGTCTTTGTTGAGGAAGCGGGATAGTGACACTAGCTATCTGTTGCGACTGAACATACTGATGTCTTCCTCTGCCCCTGCCCCTTCCACCAAACACGGCACTAGAATCACCTTGTCGTCTACCACCAAATGCTTTTCTGGCACCTCCTGTTGAAGTAGACTCTCCTGCTTGGAACCTTCCCACTTTAATCCCGTTTTCAATCATCTCCCCCATAAGAATCAGATCTGAGAAACTGCTCAATGACACACTAAACAATTTTTCATAGAACACCCTCGTAAATGTCCCAATGAACATATCATTCATCTCCCTTTCAATTAAAGGAGGATGCACCCTCGCTGCCATATCGCGCCACCTTTGTGCATACTCTTTAAAGCTTTCACCGTTCTTCTGTGACAATCCCTGCAATTGGACCCGGTTCGGTGCCAGATCGCTGTTGTATTTGTAGTGGGTCACGAAAGCATCAGCCAGTTGCTTCCAGGTTTTAATCTGCGTGGGCTCCAGCCCCATATACCATTCAAGGGAAGGTCCTGACAAACTGTCCTGAAAGAAATGCATGAGCATCCTTTCATCATCTGAATACGGGACATCCTTCTGTAGTAAGAGCGAACATGGACTTTAGGGCAGGTGTCCCCCTTGTACTTGTCAAACATGGGAGCCTTGAATTTCAACGGCACCCTCAGCCCTGGTACCAAGCCCATCGTAGTCATATCCAAACCGGTGGAGTTCTGATTCACTACCCCCTTCATCTGTTCTTCAAGCATCTTGATCCTCTGCACAGGATCAACAGGTCCTTCAAATCTCATGCCTCTTCCAGAAAAGGCGTCCTCCTGGAAGTCTTCGCCCCAATTCACATTTCCATTTCCATACCCGTCGTAACCAGTGTTGCGACCAAACCCTTGCTGATTGATCATGGGACCTCGTCCCCCGTTACCGAAACCCTAGTTGACTCTAACAGGTCCAAACCCAGTGTTGACAGGAATCAACCCAGCACCATTCATATTACCAAATCCACCATACCCCTGATTAGTGTTACCAAAACCGTCATAGCCGAAACCCTGAGTGTTGAAGTCAAATTTCCCGTCCTGATTGACGCAATCAAATCCCTGGTCATTATAACCGAAACCATTGTTGCCAAAACCATTACCGCCATTGTTGTTACCACCATCTTGGTTGGCGTCTCCAAATCCAACATTGTTAACAACAGTCTCATTTCCATTCCCTGGGTTACCACTCCCAGCGCCAGCGCCCTCGTTCACAACCACAACAGGTGGGGTCACTATAGGTGGAACCACAAGCGTAGGGGGCCTATCTTCCAGAATAGCCTCAACGTGCGCAGAGTTGTGGTCATTGTTGCCATTCCCCTTGGTCCGCGTCAGCAGCGGCTGTACCAAAGTCTGGAGGCTCTCTTGGCCCTTAGCAATGTTCTCCATTGCTTGCATGAACAGATTCAACTTCTCACGAATTTCCTGCATCTTCATTTGGACTTGATCCATGATTCTCTTGCAGTTGTTTCGGGTTGAGTAGCGGTGAACTCTTTGCTCGTCAATCCTGAAAAACTTGCAGATGCAGGAAATAAGATACAGATTCAAGAATACCTGGTCATGCAATATGAATGCAAATGCAATTGTGTAAATATGCTACAGGTTATATTCCCCCCCCCCCGATTCTAGTTTCGGAGAGAAGGCCATCACGACAATGGAGTCCCTATCAAGCAAGCAAGGAATCAGAAAACCCTCGTATATAAGCAAATGCCACGAGGCTGAGTACAACTGAATACAACTGAAGAGACCTCGACCAACAAGCCTGGCGATGGTCAAAATACAAGTGACAGATAAGCAAGGCAAAGATAAATCAGGCCAAATGGCACGTTCTGGCATTTTCCAATATCCTCAATGTCTCCGAATGCCCTAGTCGGGAGATCAACTCCTGTATCAGTAAGGCATGCCGCTCGGTAGTGGATCTCAGCTTTTTGGCGTCGTCCTGGCAGGTTCCTTCGCCAGAACTCTCATCAAGTCTGCACCTCTTGGAACCAGCCTTCACTTCATAACCTCTCTGCTTCTCGTCTCGGTCACTTACTCTGAGCTCAGCAGTGCTCCTAAGTGATGTCTCTTCGGCAATCTTTGCGTCTTGGGCTTTAATCTGTGCCTCTAGCATGGAAATTTGCAGCTTCAATTCGTCTTCGCGCTCCCTCTGCTTGGCGAGCGTAGTGTTCCACAAAGCTTCCCACTTGCTTAGACGGGAATAGGCTTTGCTCAAAAGTTCTTTCTTAGAAGTAAGCACCTTGCTGACACCGTTCAAGGCTATCCCTACCTTTTCCTTCTTGTTGGTCGCTTCTGTCAGCTCTAAACCCAACCTGTTAATCAATGCAGTCTGTTCCTTCACAGTGAAGGTGGCTTCATTCTTCTCACGACGTAGCTGGAAGATTTCTTTTTCTAACTCATCATTGTCTTTCTTCAGTTCTTCGTTCTCCGCCAACAATTTGTTATACTTCTCACTCTCTTCCGAAGTGGGTACCTCAATCAATGGAAGATACAGGAGTTCCACAGCAAGATAAGGCATCAAGGAAGTACTAGCTCTCTCGCGAATCCAAGCCAAATAAGGGTCCTAAGCCTTGTTGTTGCTCTTACCGAGCAAAGCTTTCCCTCTCCTATGGATGTTAGCCCGTGCATGTCTCAATATGATCAAAACAGCCGTGTCTAATAAGCTGTGAGATACAGAGATTCCTGTATCTCCTTCTCAATAGGAGCATCCTTCAAAGCATAACCGAACTGTCTTACCAGTAATGAAGGATTATAGTTGATACAACCTTTCCGTCCAATCAAGGGGACATTCGGAAAGCCACTGCAACTATATATGATATCCGTGCCAAGCATACTCCGATAAAACCAAATGACGTTCTCAGCAGACAGCCCCATCAACCAGGAAGACCAATCCAAAGTATCCACAGCATCAACAAAAGGTCCCGTCTTCGGAAGGTGCCCCTGGAACCACCTGTACAAAAGAGGAAGACAGCAGGAAACATTCTTGCCACGACGTTTTTCATTCTTGTAGTGAATGGAATGATAAACATCGCCCAAGAGGGTAGGAACTGGATTCTTCGAGGAAAGAATCAAGAAGGCGTCTGAGTCGACAAAATCTGGCACATTAGGAAACAAGACAATCCCGTAGATGTAGACAGCTAGAATGGCACTGAAGGTAACCCAACATCCACTCTTCGCGCACTGTGTAGCCTTCTCAACCAGGACAGACAGGTGAAAACCATAAGCTTTGTTCAGCTTGACCAAACCTCTGGGGAACTCAGAAGCGTATAAACTAACAATCTCCACGAGTGTAGCTAACTCAGGTTCAGCATCACCATGGATAAAGGGTATCTGGTCCAACACAGGAACTCCCAACATAGCAGAATACTCCTCCAAAGTGGGTGCCAGAATATAGTCAGGAAATAAGAAACATCTCAGCTGCGGCTCATAAAACTGCATCAAAGTATACACCCCAGTCGTCTCAAATGCTGAAGGTCTGTATAACAAACTATGCAATCTCCCATAGGATACTCTGAACTCAACCCTCACTCTCTCATCGGCTAGAGCAACTAAACCCAGCAAGGAAATGATATCTGGTGAATGCAACTGGTAAGCAACTGTCCTCTTCAGGGACTCCATGTCTGGCTAGAGGATATACTAGAATCGGAGGGGAATGATCACCTGCAACAAAAATACATGTTAATGAAATGCAATCATGAAAATGCATATGCATATGCAAACAAGGGACCAAGTGCAATGCTGGTGCTGTGCTGCTTTGCACTGAAGCCTGAGAGCCATAAAATCTCAACCAAACCAACCACTCAAAAGAACCCTGCAACCACATCTCACTGACAGAGATAAACCAGGTGCTCTAAGGTCAAAGGTTTCCTGCAAACAACCCTACCTACCTCTCACAGGTGTGTACTTAACTCGCAGACGAGGTACGGCATCCTATGCGGATTCAACGTCACAGACTTTCAAGAGTGATGATACGATACCCAGGAGGTGTGGCATCATCATCCCTTGAAGCGGCCTCACTTAGTTGAATCCCAATTGATAGGTCCCCAGAGTCGACAATCCTCGGGTCAGACAACTTGTCGAGCCCTAAGGGCCAGGCAAGAAGCATCAAAGAGAATCTCGTTCGAGCGTAACTTTCGTGGCTAGCTGGTGCGAGCTAAGCAAGCAGGCTAACCACTACTTTCTACTTCTAAGTCTATGTGTAACCTCAAGCCCAGGTCCGACTTATCTCTCAACAGATTACCCCTTTCCCACAGCAGCAGTAACAGTATAAAGCTGATAAATAAGTGCGGAAAGTAAAGACAGAAAAGTAAATCTATACAACACCCACGACGGGAAAACAAGCGCTAGGATTGACTCGCACAAGGGATATTCATGTCCCCAGCAGAGTCGCCAGCTGTCGCTACTGCGAAAATCGACGTCGACTATGACAGAAGAGTCGCCACCATGCGTTATTTATCCCACAAGAGGGAAAGTAAACGCTCGAAGTAAACCTACCGCAAAGAAGGGAAAGGAATGGTCGTCGCAACCAAATCCTGGATTCGGGAGTCGGTTACGCAAGGGGAAGGTATTAGCACCCCTCACGTCCGTCGTACTCGACGGGATCCACGCTTGTTTTCTGGTACGGATTGTTATTCTATCTACGCTAAGGGTCAAAGGTTAAAAGAAAATAAAATGACTCGGCAAAGTATCGCACTTTATGCCTACGTATTCCCGTCCGAAACGAGAAATCAGAGTCAACGTAGTTCGTCTACCTACGGGAAAGGGAGGGGAAGGTTGCTCGCTAGGATACAACATCCTATGCCTACGTACTCTCATACAGCATGAAAGATCAGAGCAAACGTAGTTCGGGCTACGGAAGACACAGATTTGTCTGACTGTTTTTTATCTTTCTGAAAAGGGTTTCTCCTGATTACGGGTCCAAGCGGGCAAAAATGACACTTTGATGTTTGTTTTCAGTCTTTTACGCAAGAACTGTTTTTTTATGATGTTTGCAATCTCTGAGGCACTAGAGACTATGATTTGAGAGTGACTACGTCGTATGTCACCCTAAGGGTAACACACTAAGCAGTCAGATTATTGAAGAGTGACCCTCCAGCAATCCTCTCTCAAATAGCTTAAGGCTCGTAGCGTACGACATCGATTATCCTTATTACTGTGTTTTGAATTGTTTTGAGAAAGAAGAGAAAGAACTCTATAACCTAGGGTTTGAAATGGGAATCAAAACTACCCTAATGTTGTCATGCATGGATTACAACCTAATGTCTGTCATAATTCCCTCCTGCACAGAGGAAATCAGAGATCCTAGGGGATAAACGGAAAAGAAACGACAGATATACAGTAAACGGTAAAATGCATGAGATGCAGCAAGACAAGCGAGGCAAGGGAGTCCCACTCAACCTCGAACCTGGGAAAACAATAGGCAAAGTGAATCAGCTTCACTTCAAACCTAAGGGGCCAACTGAACAAGCCAACAAACAATATAGAAAAGGAAAATAAAACCCAACACCAGCTCTGACAGCAACAGCAGCTCCTACAATAAGAAGTTCAAACAGCACCAGCTCTGACAGCTACAGTTTGATTAACATCAAACAGGTTGACAGTAACAACTTCTCCCAGCAAGACCCCACTCTTCAACCTTCTTCAAGCTTTAGATAAGCTCATGTCTTCAATAAATCTCCAAGCTCTGACAGGCAATAGACCCCAATCAGTAGACAGCTTCAAACAGCAGCAAAACCCTAATTTCAACAGATACCCAGCTTTGACAGGCACAAGCTTCATCTTCACCAGTCTTCAATGAACTTCATCTTCAATAGGCTTTCATATTTAAGGCAAACACTCACAGGAGAGAATCAACTAAGAGATGAAGTTGAAATGTTAAGAGGCTTAATGATAACCCAGGGAAATCACTAAGATCTTATCACAGCAAATGAATGCTATCCTCAAGGTTCTACCCAGTCAAAGCCTGCTCTACATCCCTCCTAAGGAGAGATGGAAATTATTTGGGGGACCTTGTGTCATAGGATGGAATAGAGGCACAGGAAGCTCTCTATGTTTGACAGAAGAAATCAATCTAATCTAAAGCTCTCCCTATATCCCCTATCTCCTAAGTCTTCAACAGCAATCTTCAAGATCAAGAATCTCATGCTCCAAGCTCCATCCTTTGTCTCCAATCATCCTCAAAGTCTCGATAAACTCCACCAAGCAAAGCCCATGCCCAACACCCAGTTGAAATACCCAAAACCCAACAAACAAAACAAAATCCCAAGGGGGAAGCACACCCACAACAATGAATTTGCAAAAATCAGATAAAATGGAAATACTCATCATAAAATCCTAGATTAATTTCTAAGGGACCCTAACTATGTACCCTATACCCCACATAAACCCCAAGGCCTAAATCAAACCTTAAGTCTGCAAACTATGCCCTAAACTACACCTAAGTATTGTAAAACCCTAATCCTAACACCCTAAAGTTCATCATTCAAAACTAGACTAAATTTCATCATAAAAATATGAGAAAAATATCTAAGGGAGCATGTACCTCTAATGTAATCAATCCAACAAGAATCAATCAAAAATCATTCACCAATTGATCACAAGAAAATCCACAAAATCATGTATCAAATGTACAAAATTAAAGAAATTAATAAAATGGAGAAAATCAAATTAAATCGAAAAATGGGTGAAAATGAGATTTCTTGATTTCAGAAAATCACAATTAAATCCAGGATCATGGGGATATTTTTAAAATATTTTTTGGATTAAAATTGGATTTAATATGGATTTTAGAAATCAAATGAATTAAAATAAATCAAAAAAGAATAAAAGGAAAATAAAATGCTGAATTAAATGATATGCGTTGGATGAGAAGACTGGTAAGCACATCCAAGGATCCTGAGCGTGTACACGTGGGGTACTGACTGGCGTGCCACCTCAATTATTGAAACGGGGCGTTTTGGAGATTGGAGGTAATCTCTGAGTTTGAATCGTGGCCCTTGGATGCGTGAGAATGTCAACAGGTCAACGTGATCCAACGTCTACCAGATCATCTTCTTCCTTCAACTCAGGTGACCTGAGATATTTCCAGGCGGTGGTCCACGGTGGAAACCACCGTCTTCTTCAGCGAGCAAGAAACACAGGCGACCAAAAATGACAAGTCCTATATCAATTTTGACCAAAATTTTATGTAGATTCCAAATCTCCAGTCCAAATCTCATGAATCCCCATGGATTCTTAAAACCGAATCAATCTTCAAAATGTGTCAAGGTTTCAATCATCATCAATTGCAAAATTACCACCACAGAAATGTTCCTCATGCTTCACTGATCAATAAGAACCATCCCATTCATGATGAAACCTCAAGATCGCGCCTAACTGATCCTCAACAGAAAATGTTCATCAAACCTAAGTGTCTCTATTTGCTTCAATTTCAATCCAGAAACGTCCTAACCATCATCTATAATGAATCTACCCATTTAAAACCTAGCAATTCTACATGAATCAAGCCATGAAATGAAATTTACATACCTGCAAATCTTGGATGAACAGAGTGGTGAAACCTTCAAATCAAGCTCCAAGATCTTCCAGACATGTTCAAGGATGCATGATCAAGCTTCTGTTTGCATTAATTTGGACTAAAACCTCTTGAATCAACAAACTCGATTCTGACTTGCAAGCTGAAAATTCAGAGTGCTATCTCACGATTCTCCACAGTTCTTGATCACCAATCTATCTGGAATCAATCACCAACACATGATCAAGCTTCTGAGTGCAAGAATTTGGATTGAAACCTCTCCAATTGGTGTAACCGATTTGGATTTGCAAGCTATGAACTCAATGTTCAATCTCTCAATTCTCTCTCAATCTCCACCAACCAATGCTTTGAACCTCTTCTAAATCTTATATAGAACATGAATGAAGGCTCTAGAAACTCCTGGAAAGCTCTAATGAGAAATTCACCATCTCTTGCTCTTGAAAATGTCATGAGAAATTCACATATGGCAGCTGATTTTCAAGCTTGCATTTGCACCCCATTCTGACCCAAATTCTCTCCTAATGACAAATTGAATGTGTTAGCAAGGGTTAAAGCCTTGGTCATGCCCTAAAAAGAGGTTTTGCATTTGTTACTTATGATGTAAGTAACCATTTTACAAAGCAAGCCATAGAATTACCCCTCAAATCAAAATTGTGGCAATGTCAATGTTTTCAAAATGCATTTTCCAATCAATTTGGTATGTCATATGGCTTGGTTTGGACCCCTAGATCAAAAATCCCAATTTTCATCCTTGGTTCATTTAAAATTCACCCTTATTTTAGGCCATTTTTGTGATTTTGTGAAGCAAGCCATTCCAAGATCTCATGACCTCTTATCTAGCCCAAAAACATCATTCTAAACACATCTCATGTTGAACATTTTTCCATTTGAGTAGTGGAAGCTAGAGATTTTGACCTATGTTGGAAAATGACCTATAATCATCAATGCCCAAAATAACCCTAGATTGCCAAGACCATAACTTGAGTTCTACAAATCCTCTTGAGGACTTATAGTACTAAAATTAAAGCTAAGATCAAGATCTACAACTCTTATGCCGGCCAAGAATCCATTTGAAAACTCCTTGATGGGCAAAAGTTGCTTGGAAATCAAGTGACTTTCACAGATAAATTTCAATGTCCTCTAATGACCCATAACTTGCAAGAACCATAACTTGAGTTATACAAATCTTCTTGAAGACTTCTAGTACTCAAATTAAATCTATTGCAAAGATCTACAAGTTTCATGTTGACCAAGAATCCACTTGAAACTTTCATTTTGATTTATCTGGCTTGGAAGTTAGGCCTAAATTAGGGGATTTTACACTGAAACCCTAATTTGGTAACTCCTCCCACTCTTGATTTTCTTTTATTTATCCTTGGCACAACACCACACTTGTATCCACATATCAATTCATGAATCCCACATCCTTCAATTAAGCCTTGATGCTCTTCAATCACTCAGTTGACCTAGGGTTGACCCAAATGAAACCCTAGTTGACTGCACTTCAACTGTGGCTCTTGTACTTGAATCAATGACTTGTCTCATCTTCAATATGACCCTCTAGGAATTTCATAAGCTTTGTACACACTCCATACCCTCAATCCATAGCTCATACTCCCATTGATGACTCTCAATACACCTCAGATTAGGAGAGAAGTACACTGGCTGACCCTCAAACTTCTCAAAGCTTCAACCCCTTCCTTAATGACTTGGATGGTCTTAAACTTGAATAAAAACCCTTGATGTGCTTCTTTAGATAAGAATGACACTTGATCCCTTGTTGGATGCCTTGGTATGCTATGCTATGCAAATGATTAGATTATGTACATGATTTACTTATGCAAATGATAATGCAATTAAAACATAAATCAGGTGAAATAGGTTGAGCAAATTTTAGGGTGCAACACTTTGTGGATCCATTGAGCTCTCAACTCTTCTTGATTCATATTGTAGACATGTTATGCTTGCTGTATGATCATTTTTAGGTCAAAAATTTGTTCATTGCGTTTTGAGTTGTGCATTTCCTTTTAGGCCTTCCACTTGGACTTCAAGTGTTGATTATGATTAAGACTTTGGTCTTTCTCCTTGCCTCTTCTTGCATTTCTCTTGGATATGTTTGATGTTTGTTTTATGCATTCTCTTCTGTCATCCCCACTTCTCTCCAATGACTTTGGAAGCCCATTTTAGATGGCTTAGTCTCTCCTTAGGAGGTACTTGAAGCATATCTTGAATGGTGAATCCTTGAGGACCTTTTGATGCTTCTTTGTTTGTTTGTTGTGTGGCCTATGGTTGAGTTGCCCATATGACTTCCTTTCTGTCCTCATATTGCCTCCCATTCACACATTTCATTTTGGTTCCATTTCCTTTCATTTGCTTTGCCTTTTGGCATTTTGGTTGATGTTAATGGTTGTAGGATTCTTTCTCCCATTTCATCCCATTTTGGTGCACTTGTGTGATTTCTTTTTGTGCATTATTTCTTCTTTCTATTTTGCATCTTCTCATATGCATGCTTGAGGTTGAGATGTGCTTGTGGAGGTTACTTCCCCACACTTTGTTCCTCCCTCACTTTCATTCTAATTGTGCATTTCATGTTTGCATACTTGCATTTTCTTTTGTTTCTTTATTCTTCTTCTCTCTGTTAGAACACAGATTGGTTCTTAATAATGTCTCTATGTTTTGATGATAACTATTATGAAATTTTGTAATTAAGAATTATACACTCTAAAATTTGCTTAAGAATGTTTGCTGCAGATATTAAAGTAAATATCACTCCAGAAGCAAATTAGATCTGAACATAAGAAATATGCAAGGCTTTGAAGCGTCAGAAGCATTCCTTAGAAGATTCTGAATGTTGCCATCAGAAGATTCTGAGCGTTGCCTCCAGAAGGATCTAAAGCAGAAGCTCCATAAGAATCTGAAGCAAGTCATAAGCATCTGAACCAATGAAGAATTTTGTATGAAGAGTTTTCAAGCATAGTTACTTTAGAAGACTCTGATAGTACTAACGTTGCCAGTACTGAGGATCTGACCCAAAACTCTGCTCTGAACTTATATACGCTAAAAGCACACTTGCTGCAAAGACTCTGATTCAGCAAAACTCTGATCAACATCAGAAGGCTCTGATCAAATTAGACTCGGATGAGTCTTGCTGAAAATTGTTGAAGAAGAATTCAAAGATTATGTCCGTTGGAATATCCAAACGACTCTTTCCTTATTTATGCTAGACACAAGAACATAGACAAAAAGGATTTCTCTGTGCTTTCTTCTTCTAGGAAAGGTTACTTGATGTGAAGACAAAAAGGCTCAGACCTTTTGGTACACTCTTATCAACGTGAAAAACTCTTGGATCACTGTGCCTATAAAAGCAAGTCTCCACTCATCTTCTTCAGTTGACAAATTACTTGAAAAGAATTCATTATCAAAGCTCTCATATACTCTTTCTAGAATTAATTCTTTGTTCTTAATATTAAGTGAAAAATCACAGTTGTGATAAAGCTTTATTAGAAGCATTTTAAAACTTGTATTTATTATTACATTTGATTGTAAGAAAACCTTAAGAAGATCCAGTTAGGATCAGTAGTTCTTGAGAAGACTTTGAACAGTTGTTCTTAGTGCTTACTATTGTAATTAGTTGATTAAATAGTGGATTAAGTCCTTGTTTGAGAAAGGCAAATCACTCTAGAAAGGGTGGACTGGAGTAGTTGAGTTCAACGAACCAGGATAAAAATACTTGAGTTTTTACTTCTAAGATTTTATCTTCATACTTATTCAACCCCCCTTCTAAGTATTTTCTCACCTTCAGTTGGCATCAGAGCTCCGGTTCTGTGTGTGCTACCACTTCACAGTGACAGAAAAGATCTAGTGAGAAAAACTTTGATATACATTTCGTTGTTACTATGGCTGATACTTCAATACATAACATTAACAACAAATATGAAGAAAGGGACATAATCAGCACTAAACCCCCTATGTTTGATGGGGAGAAATTTGATTATTGGAAAGACATGATTGAAAGTTTTTTCCTTGGTTATGATGCTGATTAATGGGATTTGGTCATAGATGGATATGTTCATCCCACTGATGGGAATGGCAAGAAAGTAGATAGAAAATCTATGACAGAAGCCCAAAAGAAGGAATTTAGAAATCACCACAAGGCTAGAACAATATTGTTAAATGAAATATCTCACACTGAGTATGAAAAGATCACAAATAGAGAAACTGCATTTGACATGTTTGAGTCCTTGAAGATGACTCATGAGGGAAACTCTCAAGTCAAGGAAACAAAGGCTCTGGCTCTAATTCAAAAGTATGAAGCCTTCAAGATGGGAGAATCTGAATCTGTTGAAGCTATGTTCTCTAGATTTCAAATACTTACAGCTGGACTAAAGGTTCTGGATAAAGGATACTCTAATGCTAATCATGTAAAAAAGATCATCAGAAGCTTACCTACCAGATGGAGACCTATGGTGACTGCGCTGAAAATGGCTAAAGATCTGAACAAGATCTCCTTGGAAGAACTAATCAGTTCACTGAGAAGTCATGAAATTGAACTTGAGGAGGATGAACCTCAAAAGAAAGGTAAGTCAATTTCCTTAAAATCTAGTAAATCTGCTAAAGCATTACAGGTAATAGAGGAAAGCTCTGAAGAATACTCATCTGAAGATGAAGATGAATTATCCATGCTATCCAGAAGAATAAACAAACTCTGGAAGCACAAAGGAACGAAGTTCAGAAACGTCAGGAAGCCTGACCAAAGAAAAGAATCTTCTGGACACAGAAGATCTGGCAAAAAGGAGGTTGTCTGCTACGAATGTAAAGAACCTGGACATTACAAAAATGAATGTCCAAAGTTGTTGAAAGAAAATCCTAAAAGAAAATCTAATAAGAAGAAGAAGGTTCTAATGGCAACCTGGGATGATTCAGATACATCTGAATCTGAATCTAAGTCAGAAGAGGAATGTACCAACGTAGCATTGATGGCAGACATAGAAGATCAGGATGAAGGAATTTCAGGATCTGAATCTGACTCTGAATCTGACTCTGACGCTGAAGAGGTAATGGCTAAACTCACTAAAGATGAACTTATCAAAGTGTTATCAGAAGTTTTGAAGAGCTATAACAATATTAAGCTCAAATACAAGAAGCATCAAAGCAATCTTGTATCTGAGAATAATATTCTCAAATCAGAAGTAGCTGAGCTAAATGAAAAGAACTTAAAATTGAAAAATGATTATGAATTAGCTCAACAAGACTCTGATTCTAAAACTGAGTCTGAATGCAAAAATATTTTGGAAAAATATGACTACAGCTTTCAGAAGTTTCTTGCTAAAAGCATAGACAGAAGCAAAATGGCTTCTATGATCTATGGAGTTAGCAGAAATAACAGAAAAGGAATTGGATATAAATCTTCCTCTGGAAAGAATTTAAATCCAAAACCTGTTGATAAAATTATCATCAAGAAGACTCCTTTATATTCCCACTTTAAATTTGGCCACTTGAATGATATTGAACACACTCGTTCTGAAAAGAACATTCATGTGTTTAAATCTAAGGCTAGTCAGAATAAACCTTATGTTGAAAAATAGAAGTTTAGACAAACCTTCAGAACAACTAACCCAAAAGGACCCAAGAAGATCTGGGTACCTAAAAGTAAAATAATTCATGTTGCAGATGTTCTTAGCAGCAAGGTCAGGACGCCAATCATGGTACCTGGACTCTGGATGCTCGTGACACATGACAGGAGAAAGGTCTATGTTCCAAAGTCTGGAGCTTAGATCTGGAGGTGATGTGAAATTTGGAGGGAATCAGAAGGTCAAGATCATTGGATCTGGCACTATTGGAAATGGTAAACTTCCCTCTATTGCTAATGTTTTACTTGTAGAAGGATTAAAGCATAATCTATTGTCCATAAGTCAATTAAGTGACAATGGTTATGACATAACCTTTAACCAAAAATTTTGTAAAGCTATTAGTCAAAAGGATGGCTCAATCCTATTTAGTGGAAAGAGGAAGAACAACATTTATAAAATAAATATTTCAGAACTTAAGGTTCAGAATGTTAAATGTCTCTTGTCTGTTAATGAGGAGCAATGGGTCTGGCACAGAAGATTGAGGCATATTAATATGAGACGTATATCTCAGATTAATAAACTTAATCTTGTCAGAGGACTTCCTAATCTGAAGTTCACCTCAGATGTTCTTTGTGAAGCATGTCAAAAAGGGAAGTTTTCAAAACCATCTTTTAAATCAAAAAATGTTGTTTCTACTTCTAGACCACTAGAATTACTTCATATTGATCTGTTTGGACTAGTGCAAACTGCATCCATCAGAGGCAAGAAGTATGGATTAGTCATTGTTGATGACTATAGTAAATGGACATGGGTAAAGTTCTTAAAACACAAGGATGAGTCACATTCTGTGTTCTTTGACTTCTGCAAACAAGTCCAGAATGAAAAAGATTTCAAAATTATAAAATTCAGAAGTGATCATGGTGGTGAATTTGAAAACAAATATTTTGAAAAATATTTTATTGAAAATGGCATTGCTCATAATTTTTCCTGTCCTAGAACTCCACAACAAAATGGGGTTGTAGAAAGGAAAAATAGAACTCTGCAAGAAATGACCAGAACCATGATCAATGAGACTAATCTAGCAAAGCACTTTTGGGCAGAAGCAATTAACACAACGTGTTATATTCAGAACAGAGTGTCTGTAAGACCTCTTCTGGAGAAGACTCCCTATGAATTGTGGAAGAACAGAAAGCCCAACATTTCATATTTTCATCCTTTTGGATGTATTTGCTATATGTTGAATACTAAAGAAAATCTGAACAAGTTTGATTCTAAAGCACAAAAGTGTTTCATGCTTGGGTATTTTGAACGCTCTAAAGGCTACAGAGTATACAATAATAAAACACAGATTATGGAAGAATCTATTCATGTTAGATTTGATGATAAGCTTGGCATTAAAAAGCAAAAGCAGTTCGAAAACTCTGCAAATAGAGAAGTAGTCTTCACAGACTCTGAAGGCTCAGAGGCAGACTAAGCTCAAGCGAAGGAACTAGAAGAAACTCCAGATGCAGATCCTTTGACTTCTCAGATGAACAACTTAAACATTTCTGAAGAATCAACTGTTAGAGGGTCATCTTCCAGAATCAAAGCTTCTCATCCAGAGAATGTTATCATTGGAAAGAAGGATGACCCTATCAGAACAAGATCCTTCCTCAGATCATCTGAAGCATCATTATTTGGATTGGTGTCAGTAATTGAACCAACTTCTGTAGATGAAGCATTGCAAGACAATGATTGGATTATTGCCATGCAAGAAGAGCTAAATCAGTTCACCAGAAATGACGTGTGGGATTTAGTTCCAAGACCAAAAGGATTCAACATAATTGGAACTAAATGGGTCTTCAGAAATAAGCTTAATGAGAAAGGAGAAGTTGAAAGAAATAAGGCAAGGCTTGTTGCTCAAGGGTACAGTCAACAAGAAGGTATTGATTACACTGAAACTTATGCTCCAGTGGCAAGGTAAGAATCTATATGCCTTCTTATTTCATTTGCTGCACAATATAACATCACTCTATATCAGATGGATGTTAAAAGTGCCTTTCTAAATGGTATTATAGAAGAAGAAGTTTATGTTCACCAGCCTCCTGGTTTTGAGAGTGAAAAATTCCCAAAACATGTTTTCAAACTAAAGAAATCTCTGTATGGTTTAAAACAAGCTCCCAGAGCTTGGTATGAGAGATTAAACAATTTTCTTCTGGAGAAAAATTTCATCAGAGGCAAAGTGGACACAACACTCTTTTGTAAAACATTTAAGAAAGATCTTCTAGTTTGTCAAATATATGTGGATGATATCATATTTGGATCTACCAATACTATGCTGGGAAAGGAGTTTGCTCAATGTATGCAGGCAGAATTTGAAATGAGCATGATGGGAGAATTGAGATTCTTTCTGGGAATTCAAGTCAACAAAACTCCAGAGTGCACTTACATTCATCAGACCAAATATGTTAAAGAACTTCTGAAGAAATTTAACATGACTGATAGTAAGATGGCAAAGACTCCCATGCATCCAACTAGTTCACTAGGCAAGGAAGAGGTAAGTAAGAAAGTAGATCAGAAACTCTACAGAGGTATGATAGGATCTCTTCTCTACTTAACTGCTTCTAGACCTGACATTTTGTTCAGTGTATGCTTGTGTGCAAGATTCCAATCAGATCCTAGAGAATCACACTTAACAGCTGTTAAGAGGATTCTAAGGTATCTGAAACGTACTTCTAATGTGGGTTTGTGTTACAGAAAATCTGATGATTTCAAATTAGTTAGATTTTGTGATGCTGATTACGCTGGAGACAGAGTTGAAAGAAAAAGTACTTCTGGAAGTTGTCAATTTCTAGGAAGAAATCTAATCTCTTGGTACAGCAAGAAGCAACTCACAATTGCACTATCAACTACAGAAGCAGAATATATTGCTGCTCCTGGATGTAGCACGCAGATGCTCTGGATGAAAAGTCAGCTAGAAGACTATCAGATATTTGAAAGTAACATTTCTATATTCTGTGATAATACTTCTGCTATATGTTTGTCTAAAAACCTCATTTTACACTCTAAGGCAAAACATATAGAAATTAAACATCATTTCATCAGAGACTATATTCAGAAGGGAATTATAAACTTAGCCTTTGTTGATACAGATCATCAATGGGCAGATATTTTCACAAAACCCCTTGTTGAAGATAGATTCAAATTTGTTCTGAAAAATATTGGTATCGATTTGTGTCTAGAATAATATTTGTCAGAAGCAAATTTTTACAGATGATAAATGTTTATCACTCTGAAGTATTTCATCTGTTGCTTATTAAATTTATGTTTATTTGTGTGTATCTGAACTAACCAATCTTAGAGGATCTGAACGTTGGTTAATGTTTCATTTCTCAAGAGAATTCAGAAGCACATGCAAGCAAACACGTGTCACTCTAAATCTGCAAAGATGGCGTGTACACTACTGAAGAGACGTTTGAGGTATGGTTTAAATAGTAAAAATCTTGATTTTCCCCCCAATTTGTCAGAATCAATTAATGCTTGAAATGATTTTTATTCTCTTTAATTAATTGAAATTAATTTCTTTGTGAAAACGTGCTTTGATTGTCTGTTTGTATGCCCAATTGTTTTCTATAAATACCACATCTCTTACCACTTTCACACTTTTCACAACTCAAGCAAGTTTATGCATTTCTGTCTTCTTTTCTCTCTTCACAAAAACCCTAAACCTTTGTCAAAATCATCTTCAATGGCAACCTCATCCTCTACAGCAACTCAGTTTCAATCAACCATGGCTGCAGTTACTTCTGCAAATATGGGTTTGACTCCATACACGACACTTAAAAGGACTTTGTTAACTCCTGTTGACAAAATTGAAGTTCTCTGTGAATCAATGGTGGAATTTGATTCATTAGCTGAAAATGGATTTGAATTTCGTTCAATAGTTAATGCTCAAGACTGGGTAAAGTACTTTGACAGATTATTTGGACCAGTTTACCCTTATCTGGTGAAAGAATTCTGGATACATGCTTCTGTATACCCCAAATTCATCTTGTCTTCTGTTCTAGGTAAGGAGATTATAATTACAGAAGATCTAATCAGGAAACTCATAGGATATGAGGAGACTGATGGAGTATCTCATCTGCCAGCTGGGCGTGTAGACATGGAAGACGTTTATGAGGAAGTCATGACTGCTGGACAGGCCTCTAACAAGTTTAAAGATCTGAAGCCTGACTACAAAATCTGGGCAAAGATTTTTATGGGATGCATTCATCACAGAAAATCTACAAATTCTCCAGACTATGTGAACAATGAACATCTCTACTTCAGGTACTGTTTAAGTCAGAACACCAAGGTAGATCTTCCTTACATTCTGTTCATGGACTTATGGAATCATATTAATGCTTCAAGAGAATCTGTAAAATATAAGGGTCAGAAGATCAGAACATGGATTCCCTTTGGAAGGTTAATTTCAGATATTCTGACAGAAAATGGACTGGTGACTGCTCTGTATGCTGCTGGAGTCAAGGATGAACTTGAATCTATTGTTGGAAAACCTCTGAATGCCAAGAGTCTTCAAAGACTAAAAATTGTAGAGGAACTCACATCAGCACCCAAGAAGCTGAATATCTCTGAACTCAGTCAGAAGCGAATTCCAATTGAAAACTATCCATTGTTCTGTGCTGAAGAACCAAGGGAAATAATTGTAAGGTATATTGATTCTTGCAAGGCAGATGGAACCCCAGTTCCTGTAGATATTCTGAAAAGAGCAAGGGAACCAATGCTTGATGGAGGAAATGAGCACACAAGGAAAAGAGGTCAATCAGAAGCAGACGAAGTTGCTGCTCAGAAGAAGCCAAAAGTTGCTTACAAGCCTCAGAAGCTGATCAAGAGGAAAGCATCTGGATACGCTCCCTCTATTCCCACAAAGCGTATCAAGATTAAAGGTACCAAATCTTTTGTATCCTCTTTCAATAATATTGTTTTAAATGAATCAACATTCAAGTCTATTCCAAAACCACCTCCTACTCAGAAACAATCTGTTCCTGCTCCATCTCATAATTCTGAACCATTAAAAATTCCTTCCCCACAAAAATCATCTGATCCTGTTTCCACCACTCCTGTAAAACCTTCTTCTAATCAATCATTTGCACCAACACCAACAACAACAACACCATCAAATCAAACTCCACCACCTATAACAAAACCAACAGAACAATCTGAACAACAACAACAACCAGAAAAACCACAATCAAACACATATGAACTTATTGCATATGCACAAGTTCTTTCTGAACCTATACAATCTAATCAAGTGGCATCTGATCCACCTACATCTGATCCACCTACATCTGATCCACCTACATCTGATCCACCTACATCTGTTCCACCTACATCTGTTCCACCTACATCTGAACCACCTACATTTGAACCTCCATCAAAACTTTCTGAGAATCCATCAGAATCAACCAACCCATCTGAAACAAATATCCCTGAGACAGAGGTACTAAACATTACACCTCTCAAAACTGTTTTTGAAGTGTCCTCTACGTCTTATACTCCAACCACATCCTCAAATTCATCAGAATCTGATATACACCCAGATTTTCTGATATCTCCCTCTCTCAGAAATTCTGAAGTTAACCAACTAGAACCACCTGTTTCTTCTGAAATTCTCATTACCAATCCTATCCCAACACCTAAGACAAGGACATCTGAGTGTGTACCCCTGCTTCGTGTAAACTGTTTTCATCTGACAAACTTCCCTCAGGTTTCAAATTCAAAAATTTCTACACCAGAATTGAACCATCTGACAGTATCACTCCTCTTAAACCCAAACTTACCATCATTCTACCATCTGTTCTTCAAACGTATATTAAAGAACTGCCAGAAGTGATTTCATCAGAACCTATTTTATCTGATAAATCTGCATTCACTCCTTACTCTGATACCCCATTTGATGTTGTTTCCTATGCATCAAATGCAAAACCATATCTATTGAATGTGTTAACCAGATCAAAAATTGACAATTCATCTGATCCTCCATTCATACCCTTCTACCCTCATCCTCTGATCACCATTCCAAAATTTATCATTTCACCTTCACCCCAACCCAAACCAATCACATTGGAAACTTTTCTAAACCCAAACCCTAGGTTGAATGTTGATCATTTATTTTACAAGTTTTTTGAAAGAAATAGAGATGTATTTAGGCTCTGTACAAAGGAAGTGTTCATCAACAATGGATGCAAATGAATCTGATGCTATTTGGAATAGCTTCATAAACAGATTCAATATTTTAGCATCAAATCTGAAGAGTGTATGTTCTGATGATGCGAAGCTCAGATTTTCTGAAACTGCTAGAAGTTTGTTCTTGACTGTTAAAAGATCTGCACCATTGCTTCTTAAAGATGCTCCTTCATCATCAGAAGAGAATATTGAATCTGCATCTGAAGACAACCCTCTGGCTATGACTCTTGTAGAACATCCCTCTGGATCTGCTACTCCTAACTCCAAATCCCCTATGGAAATTGACTTTGTTCATGCTTCAGAATCTGTCCCACCTTCTTCATCTGAGATCAAGAAAGAGTATCCAGATCTTGAAGATAAGATTGCAGTTCTGGAAGCTGGTCAATCAGAGATTAAGTCATGGATGGCTAAGCAAGATAAGAAGTCTGAAGACATGGCTCAGTGGATGTCCAAACAAGACCAGAAGAACGAAACCATGGCTAAGTGGATGTCAAAATAAGAACAGTCCTCTTCCGAGATCACTGATCTGTTGAAGATGATTTTGTCAAAACACTCTTAGTTTATTTTTTTTCTGATATTTGCATCTGTTGATTGCACATGTACTTGAATATTTTCTGATGTTTGTATTTTCTGCTCTGAATGAATGAATGTCTCAATGTTTTCTCTACTTGATTTATCTTGTTTGTTTTTCCTTTTATTTGTCTTTTTAAAAGTTCCTACTTTTTGCTTATGACAAAAAAGGGGGAGAAAATAGATTTGAACTGTTTAATTAAACTCTACTAAAATGAAACTTCAGACATATCAATTTTATTTAACATAAAATCTGAGTGTTTCAGAACATTTGATAAATCTGATATACTCTTCAAAAGTAACTCTGAGACTTCCAGATCACATTTATCTTATTAGACTCTGACTCTGAAACATGCAAGATCAAATGGTTAGAACAATCAAGCTCTAATTCTAAAAAGAATACTCAAGACAAAAAGGGAAATTTCTATTCCTTATTAATATTTAATTCAGGGGGAGATTCATCATCTCAGGGGGAGTTATAATTATTCTCTTTTCAATTAAACAAAATTTCTGATGTTTTTGTCATCATCAAAAAGGGGGAGATTGTTAGAACACAGATTGGTTCTTAATAATATCTCTATGTTTTGATGATAACTATTATGAAATTTTGTAATTAAGAATTATATACTCTAAAATTTGCTTAAGAATGTTTGTTGCAGATATTAAAGTAAATATCACTCCAGAAGCAAATCAGATCTGAACATAAGAAATATGCAAGGCTTTGAAGCGTCAGAAGCATTCCTTAGAAGATTCTGAATGCTGCCATCAGAAGATTCTGAGCGTTGGCTCCAGAAGGATCTGAAGCAGAAGCTCCAGAAGAATCTGAAGCAAGTCAGAAGCATCTGAACCAATGAAGAATTTTGTATGAAGAGTTTTCAAGCATAGTTACTTCAGAAGACTCTGATAGTACTAACGCTGCCAGTACTGAGGATCTGACCCAAAACTCTGCTCTGAACTTATATACGCTAAAAGCACACTTGTTGCAAAGACTCTGATTCAGCAAAACTCTGATCAACATCAGAAGGCTCTAATCAAATTAGACTCTGATGATTCTTGCTGAAAATTGTTGAAGAAGAATTCAAAGATTATGTCCGTTGGAATATCCAAACGACTCTTTCCTTATTTATGCTCGACACAAAAACACAGACAAAAAGGATTTCTCTGTGCTTTCTTCTTCTAGGAAAGGTCACTTGATGTGAAGACAAAAAGGCTCAGACCTTTTGGTACACTCTTATCAACGTGAAAAACTCTTGGATCACTGTGCCTATAAAAGCAAGTCTCCACTGATCTTCTTCAGTTAACAAAATACTTGAAAAGAATTCATTATCAAGGCTCTCATACAACTCATATACTCTTGCTAGAATTAATTCTTTGTTCTTAATATTAAGTGAAAAATCATAGTTGTCATAAAGCTTTATTAGAAGCATTTTAACACTTGTATTTATTATTACATTTGATTGTAAGAAAACCTTAAGAAGATCCAGTTAGGATCAATAGTTCTTGAGAAGACTTTGAATAGTTGTTCTTAGTGCTTACTATTGTAATCAGTTGATTAAATAGTGGATTAAGTCCTTGTTTGAGAAAGGCAAATCCCTCTAGAAAGGGTGGACTGAAGTAGTTGAGTTCAACGAACCAGGATAAAAATACTTGAGTTTTTACTTCTAAGATTTTATCTTCATACTTATTCAACCCCCCTTCTAAGTATTTTCTCACCTTCACTCTCTTCCCTTAGGATCTCTAATCCTTCTTGTTCAAGAGGTGATTATGATAGACTTTAGGATTTAAACCATGCATGATAACATTAGGTAGCATCCCTTATTACCTCAACTTTAAGTCTACTTTACTAGGTTTGAGTTAGTCTCCCTTTAGTGTGTCCTTTCTCTTCTCATCTTCAAATTCTCTTAAAATACTTAATAAAGGTTAACGAATGTTGTACGCTACGAGCCTTAAGTACTTGGGAAATGGTGATTGAGTGGCTTCCTCTCAATTACCTAGAGTGTTTAGTTTACTTCCTTAGGATGATATGCGACATATTCGCTCCTAAGTCATAGTCTTTAGTGCAACATGAATTACAAATCAAACTCAAAACACTTCTTCTCTAAAAAACACAAAAACAACTTCAAATCTTTTTATCCTTCGGGATCCTAATCATGGAAAACATTTTTCACAAAGAGAGTTTTGTTAACTCTTGGTTCTACCGCAAACAGGTAACACCTAAGTCTCCAATGGTCGAGCTGCATACACCTAACTGCTAGAACTAAGTTTTAACCCTACTCGGGTAAAACATTTTGAACCAATCGATGTTCTTGTTAGCCCTAACTACGTTTGCTCTGATTTCTCATACCAGATAAGAATACATAGGCACAAGACGGCAATGTCTCGGCGAACAACCTTCCCCCACCTTCATCCATAGTTAGTCGAACTACGTTGACTCTGACTTTCCCATTGCACGAGGGAATACATAGGCATATAGCGGCGATGCTCTGCCGAGTCTCTTTTCTTTTCTTTTGTCCCTGAGACCTTTAGCTAGATAGTAAACACCCTTTTTAGACTAGACAACAAGCGTGGATCTCGTCGAGTACGACGGACGTGAGGGGTGCTAATACCTTCCCCTTGCGTAATCAACTCCCAAACCTGAGATTTGGTTGCAATGACCAATCTTATCCCTTTTTCGTAGGTTTTCTCTGATTGTTTCCTTTCCCTTCTTTGGGATAAATAACTAATGGTGGCGACTCTTCTGTCATTGCCAGCACTTTTTTTTTGCAGTAGCGACACTTGGTGAGCAACCTTCCCCACTTTCACCCGTAGTTACCCGAACTACGTTAACTCTAACTTTCCCATTGCACGAGGGAATACGTAGGCATAGAGCGGCGATGCTCTATCTAGTTTCTTTTCTTTTCTTTTGTCCCTGAGTCGTAGCTTAGATAAAAAAACACCCTTTTAGATAGACAACAAAGCATGGATCCCGTCGAGTACGACGGACGTGAGGGGTGCTAACACCTTCCCCTTGCGTAACCGACTCCCGAACCCGAGATATGGTTGCGATGACCTGTCATCTACCGTTTTCGTAGGTTTTCTCTGATCGTTTCATTTCCCTCTTTTGGGATAAATAACAAATGGTGGTGACTCTTCTTTCCTTGCCGGACCCTCTTCACAACGATGTGACAGCTGGCGACTCTGCTGGAGACATTTCCGATCTCCTATGCGAGTCAATCCTAGCGCTTGGTTGCTTATATCTTTGGGTGTTGTAATATGTGTTGTACTTTATTTTCCTGCATTTACTTTCATCATTGTATATATCAGTTTTGTTGTGTTGTTGGGGGGAATGTTCCATTGAGAGATAAGCCAGACCCGGGCTTGAGTAAAAACATAGCATTAGAAGTACCCACAAAATTCGCGTTCAGACGAGATTCTCTTTGATGATTTCTTTTCTGGCCCATTGGGCTCGACGTGATTTTTAGATTTGAGGATTGTCTACTCTGGGAACCGATCATTTGTGATTCAGCTAAGTGAGGCCGCTTCGAGAGATTATGATGCCAAACTAGAAATGGTGAACTTATCATCGTTTCTCAAAAGTCTGTGACGCTGATGAACGCATAGGATGCCAAACCTTGTCAGTGGATAGGTCCATACCTGTGAGAGGGATGGGGTTATGCAGGAAACCTTGACTTTCAGACTACCCGGTTTTCTTTGCAGTATGAATCAGTGTTCTTGATATAAGGGGTTCTTATCAGTGACAGTGTTATGTTATTGCCAAAGCGGAGCTCTTGTTCAACACAGTCAACAGCACAACAACCTTGATCCCTTGTCTTTGCATTTGCATCATCATAACATGTTTGTATTTTGACATACATGTTTTTGTAATTCCAAGGATCTTAACTTTAAGACTCGCTGTTGAGCATTAAATCTTTTTCTTGTGATTCGTCTGTGTAAAATACGAATCAGAGCAGACAAATTCCTTGGAAATACTTGAACATAACATTTGCATTTCATTTGCATAGCAGGTGCTCGAGGCTGGGTTTCGTGATCCTGTTCTGATTTTTCTTCAGAATTTCAGACTTCAACTTGTAGAGAAGACAGAAGATGGCTATGGAACAGATGGAAGCAGATTTGAGGGAAGCCCGAAGCCAGATGGGACAATTCATAGTAGACATGCAAGCTTTGTGTCAGGATCAGAAAATGCTTATGGAGGAAGTTCAGCAACTGAAGACTCAGATGGGCCTAATCATAGAAGTGATAAGAAATATGCTAAGAAAGGAGGGCGATCATGTGCCTGAAGCCACATTAAAAATGGTTATTCCGCCCTTACCCGTGGAATTTCTCCCAAGGCGTGATGTGCCTCAAAGACCTTCTTGTCAACCTGAGGTTCCAGCACTTGCCCGTCAGCAGCTACCTCCTGTTCCCCGAGACAATCTTAAGACTAGGAGGTATGCCCAAAGGACGAAACAACTCGATAGAATCTTTGACTAGATCCCTATGACTTATGCTCAATTGTTGCAACTCTTGCTTCAACTTCGATTGGTTGAACTTCGGACTCTGTCTCCATTGACTGGTTAGCCACCACCAGGCTATGATGTAAGTGCCCATTGTGATTTCCATTCTGGGGCGCCGGGGCATAATGTCGAGAACTGCAAAGCTTTTAAGCACGAAGTTCAAGACTTAATTGTTTCAAAAGTAGTTGAATTCACACCGGGCGGCGTAAGCGTACCAGGTGGTCCTATCCCATTCATTGCAAAAGGGGTGGATGTTCCTATTCTCTTCCCTGAAGCTGCATCGGGTCAAGAGTGTGCCTTGAAGTCTGTGATTTCAGAATCTCTGTGCCCACAGCTATTGCTTGTCCCTAGGCCAAGTCTGAGAACGAAAGTGCCTGAACGTGAGGAATTCCCTAATCAGTGCCAACAACCTCATGTTCCTCAGCAATGATACTATCGGCGCCAGAATCAGAATACGCCTCGCAACAACTTAGAAAGAAGGAATGCTCCTCTTCGTCGGGTTCCTATGTCGTACGGTCAACTTCTTCCATGTTTGATTCAAAACTCATTGGTGGAACCCAAGACTCTCAAGCCGGTGCTGGAGCCATACCCTCTTGGGTATAATCCCAATGCACAATGTGGATATCATGGAGGATCCATGGGGCACTCAACTGAAGATTGCGAAGCCTTTCAAGCCAAAGTGCAACGGTTGATCGACAAGAGGTACATATCCTTTTCGGGAGGAAAGTTGAGGATGCACGTCAACTTCTCAGATGTTTAAGTTGAAGACTGCAAGGGTCGTCTTTCCTGTCATGGCAATTATCATTTCTCTATTGCATTGTTCATTTGTATTTTTCTTTGTCTGTTAATGCTTTGTTTGCATGTAAAAACTTGTTTGTTTGAATGATAATTTTAATGCAATGAGTATGTTCTCTTGAAGTAATCCATTCGTTTTCACTCATATATATATGTGCATTGCAATACCAACTTTCTTGCTTAAACTCTTTGAGGGATGATGATGAAGCAAAAACGCAAACTTTCTGGTTGTATGCCTTCGGATAAAATCCTGCTGATGATGTACATGCATTGTTTCAAATTCCTAAACACCAGAGATATAAGGAAGATAATCCCTTGTTAACCCCTTTGAGCCTAGTAGTAGGAGTTTCTTTCTGAAAACGAAAAAACCCTCAATCTTAACCCGGGGCAGGGTAGGTGTCAGTTAATTTGACCGAACATCAAAGGTGCAAAAGGAGTGTTCCCGTTCGAGGGCCAATCACACCTCTAGAGGTCGTGCCTAAAAAATTGCAGTGGTTAAACCTCGCCAACTAGGAGTGAGACAGTCATAACCCTTTCGGAGAAATCAAGACAAGCCGGTGTCACATGATTTGTTCTAAAAAAAAAGGGGAAAAACAAGAGAAAAGAAAAGAAAAATAAGAAGCCTGCTAAGTCGAATCTTGAAAACAAGCGACTAAGGGAAAAAAAACAGGGCATCCCGCTGGACTTCGAAAAGAAGATATACTCAAAAGAGTCAGTCCAGGAAAAAATAGGGAAATCGAAAAAGAATGACGATAAACAAATCGTGTGACTCTAGGTACACCAAAGACCAAAAGCGAGTGACTGTCACTCTGAGAACTTGTGGATTCCTGAACCATCACTCTTGTCATTCTAACCTTTGAAAGGTGAGCACTTGTGTCGAATTAGCTGAATATAGGATTGGAGAACATTAAGGAGAATGGGTGGGTTAAAACAAATTTTTGAGCCAAAAATCTTTTTTTCTAAAACCGTGAACCTGACCACGTTACAACCCTCAAAAGTCCTAATTGAAGCAGGGTTTATTTTGAAGGCGTACTTCAACTAGATGGCATTCCTGACTCCCATGAGTTGCGCTAAAAGACTTGTTGGTATTGCATGCGCATATTGTCATTTAAAAAAAAACAATATTGCATTTTAACTAGTGACTTGTTCACCAAGTGTGGCGATACCTTTTCAACAAAAACTTCAAGAGTAGCATGTTCGTTGCACTAGAATTTTCATTCTCAAAATAAACATTTTCTGCGTGCATACAGGTATTTGGCATCAATGAGGTTTACATAATGAATGTCAGTCAAGAAGTTTTATCCTGTCAAGAGGAAATTCCTGGACAAATATGTTGAGAAGCATGAGGCTAATGAGCTCAGTCAGAAAATTCCAATCTGGGGCAGTTACGTAAGGAAGTTTCCCCAAAGTTCAGTTGATCTAGGGCAGCTATGTTAGGGAGTTCCCCCAAAATTCAGTTAGTATGGGGCGGTTGTGTCGAGAATTCTCTCTAAGGATTGGTTAGTTTAGGGCAATCAAGTCGAGAGTCATCAAGTCTTTTCGAAAATCAATCAGACAAGGGAAAAGTTACTTCGAAGGCTTATTTTGAAACAAATCATTTCAAGAAAACGAAGTCCCCCAATAAGCTGGCATATGTGGTCCTTTCCCCAACAGGGAAGTGAGGCTGTCATTATCCCCTAATGGAGTGGGTGTCATCTTGGGTTATTATTTCTCTCTCCCCACTGAAGGCGCTAGAAATAGTTGGTTTCCCTGACAAGTCACAACCTAATCGTCCTTGTTGTTTCCTCAGCAAAGGTAATTCCTCATGGAGAGGCAGAATATCGAATCTCAATGATCTTCCCCAAAAGTCGTCTGTTGTTCCTATTGTCCCAAAGAATGGAAGTTTGGTTGGGATATTGAGCAGGGTTGTGATCCCAGAGACATTTCAGTGTGTCATCCCCAGCGAAGTTGGCTTCGTCTCTTCAGCATTTATTTTGCTGGAGTGGCTCTTGCGTCCGACTTACCCCGGCAGCCCGAGCCTGCATCTGCATTTTTGCATATAGTTATTATGTCTGCATATAGTTAGCATCTTTGCATTACATACTCAAACGCATAGCATTTCCATTTCGTATGGAGCATTATGCCATTTCAAGCATGTGCATGCGAAGCATAAGCCAGTTTTGTCTTAGCCTTGTGTGGCAGCCTGGATCACTCTTCAGTTAAGACAATGGTATATCTCCAGTAGCCTGGTTCAGTCAACTCATCTGCTTGCTTATTCTTAGGTTCCAGATCATATGTCGGTCATACTTTGCCCATCAGCCTCTAATGATGACATCCCATAGCAGGTTTTCCTTCTGTCGATTCCTATTAACGAAGGGGTTCTAAGATTCACTGAGGTATTCCGAATTATTTTCCTTCTGTCAATTCCTATTGATGAAGTGATATTTTGGATATGATTTTCTTTCCGTCTACCATTAGACGAGGTGATATTTTGCACATGATTTTCTTTCTGTCAATTCCTATTAACGATGTGATTAATCTGTGTGGTTTTCTCTCCGTCTGTTCTTAGATGATGCGAGATATGGATGATTTTCTTTCCGTCTACCATTAGACGAGGTGATATTTTGGACATGATTTTCTTTCTGTCAATTCCTATTGACAATGTGATTATTCTGTATGGTTTTCTCTCCGTATATCCTTAGACGATGCGAGATTTGGATGGTTTTCTCTCCGTCTATCCTTAGACGATGTGAGCTTTGGATTTGGTTTTCTCTCCGTCTACCCTTAGACGATGTGGTTCTTTGAAGATAGTTTTCTTTCCGTCGATTCCTATTGACGAAAAGATTCTGAAGTTCTTTGACGTTATTTATGGATTTGGCATTTCTTTTTGTTAATTCCTATTGACGAAAGAGTTCTAAAGTTCGCTAATGTGATTGTTTCGAATATGATGTTTGCTTTCCATCTACCATTAGACGAGGTAATGTTCTGGATGATTTTATTTCTGTCAATTCCTATTGACGATAGGATATCCGGATGGTATTTCTCTCCGTCAATCCTTAGACGATGTGAGTTTTGGATATGGTTCTCTTCGGCTATCCTTAGACAATGTGAGTGTTGGATATGGTTTTCTCTCCGTCTATCCTTAGACGATGCGAGTTGTGGATATGATTTTCCTTCTATCAATTCCTATTGACGAAGTGATATTCTGGATTGGATATATTTCTTTTCGTCTACCATTAGACGATGTGAACTTTGGATATATTTCTCTCCGTCTACCCTTAAACGATGTGAGTTTTGGATATGGATATTTCTTTCCGTCTACCATTAGACGATGTGAACTTTGGATATATTTCTCTCTGTCTATCCTTAGACAATGTGAACTTTGGATATATTTCTTCCTGTCTACCATTAGACGATGTGAACTTGGGATATTTCTTTCTGTCTATCATTAGACGATGTGAAATTGGGATATTTCTTTCTGTCTACCATTAGACGATGTGAACTTTGCATTTTCTTCCTGTCTATCCTTAGACGATGTGAACTGTGGATATTTCTTCCTGTCTACTATTAGACGATGTGAACTATGGATATTTCTTCCTGTCTACTATTAGACGATGTGAACTTTGGATATGTCTTCCTGTCTACCAATAGACGATGTGATTGTTCTAGATACGATATTTATTCCTGTCTACCATTAGACGACGTGAGTTTCATGTATCGCTTGTTTCGTCGATTCCTATTGGAGATGTGTTTACTTTGGGTATGTTTTCTTTCCGAAGACGTGTGACCGGGTTCCAACTGCATCCAAATCAGACTGCAAATTTCTGGGTTCTTTTTGTATTCAATCACCTTCTACCTTGAATGTTTGAAATTCGTTCGCCTTTCATCCCTTCAGATCAAAGATTGAATAGGGGCAATTGTTGCACCCTAAAATTTTTCCTTCCGTTTTAACCTTAATTGGCTTTTGTTTCTCTGCATTTTGCATTTTCGCATACCATAGCATTTGTTCTGGAGGCATGGGATCAGGGCATTTTCGTGGCTCGGGTTTCATTTTGGTGCAAAAGACTGAGCAACGAGCAACAGCAGCTCTGGCATTTATTTTGCCCAGCGGTCGAGCGCCCGATTATATTTTTTTGTTTTGCAAAATATTTTAGCTCAGCAGGCGACACTCAGGCTATCTCGAGCATTCTCACATTTATAGTATTCAAGAGCAAGTTCCAGGAGCGTAACATAGCTCAAAACGATTGAAAATAGACAATTGCGCAGGTTTCCCTCCAAAAGGTGCCAAATTCAAATTTTTGAAGGTGTTAATCGATTAACCTTATTGGTTAACCGATTAACCAAAGCAAAACCAGGCCAAATTTGAATTTTTGAAGGTGTTAACCGATTAACCAGTGCAAATTTATGCTCTGCACGTGAATTTTCAATAGAAGCCACTTTGGGGTCCATTTTGATCACATGTGAAATTGATTTTACACCTTAGGAAGGATCTAGAACCATTTCAAATTTTGGTTAATTTCATTTTCCCTCCAAATTTCCATTCCTAATCCCATTCCATATTTTCACAAACCACATTCCAAACCTCATTTGGATCCAAACCTAAGGGGTATTTAAATGATTTACTCCAAACCTCACAAAAAGAATCCTCATAATTTCCATTTCATTTTAGAATTCATTCTCACTCTCTCAATTTTCTCTCAATTTCTCCATTCCCAAACATTCACCAAAGCTCTTCTTTGTATGAATTCATTGATTCTCCATTGGAATCATTGATTTCTAAGAGATAAACCTTCATCCATCATCCTCATTGAATCAATTTCTTCATCCAATTTTCGTGCAAGTTTGGATCTGAATTTTGGAGTTGGTTTGGAGTAGCTTATTTGAGTGGATCTTGCTTAATTTTGGTTAATCTTCACTCCTAATACGAGAACTCAATTGTATCTTGAAGGAATTCCGGATTTCTTATTTAGATCTACTTATTTCCAGCGAATCAACACTAACCGAAGCAATTCTCCGCTTCGTAGGTTGGCAATTCTTGATCCGATTTTATTTTTGAGCTTATTTGCATAATCATCATGTGAATCTTCATTTTTGATTAATTTGATTAATTTTGATCCATGTGATTTGTAATCTTAATGTGTGGATGTGTTTACATGTTGCTTGAATCACTGATTGCTGGTTTAAATTCGTGCATAATTGATTATGTGATCATCCGAATGATTGGATAAGTGCTTATGTGCTGAAAATGTTGTTATGCTGCTGTTTTCTGCTGTTGACACAGTGTTAATCGGTTAACCAATTGGTTATTCGATTAACCAATGAAAATATTCAAATTTTCCAACATTTTTAAGTGGTTAATCGATTGACCCCTGGTGTTAATCGATTAACACTGTGCCAGCAGGCCTGCTTTGCTGCTTTTCATGCTTGTTTGGTATAATTTAACTTCGAATCTTCACGGATCAGTGTGATGCATTAGGAGTGAGATGTTTTGGATATATGTCGATGTTCTTGATTGTTTAATCATGATTTTGTCGTCACTCGTGTTCGGTTTCCACTTGAATGCATGCTTATGGATGTGGTTCAAAGTGATGATGTGCTTTCATGTTCATGTTTGCTTACCTTCTTGCATTTCTTTTCTTCGTTTGCATCTTCTTGAATCTCTCATTTGCATGCTTGAGGTTGAGATGTGCTTGTGGTGGCTGTTGTCCCACACTTTGTTCCTCCCTCACTTTCATTCTAATTGTGCATTACATGGTTGCATATTGCATTTTTTCTTATGCTTTCTTCTTCTTTTTGTCTTTCTTTGCCATGATCCCTTAGGACCTCTAATTTCTCTTGTTGAAGAGAGATTATGGTAGACCTTAGGTTTGAATCCATGCATGTTAACATTAGGTAGCATTCCCTTTTATCCCAATTTTAGGTACACTTTGCATGATAACATTAGGTTGAGTCTTAGTCTCCCTTTAGACATCTTCAAACATCATCTAACATCTCAAATTATCTAATAAAGACTAATTTGTGTTGTACGCTACGAGCCTTAAGTACTTGGGGAATGATGATTGGGGGGCCTCCTCTCAATTGTCTAGAGTGTTTAGCGTATGTCCTTTGGACGATATGCGACGCATTCGCTCCTAGGTCATATTCTTTAGTGCAACATGAATTACAAACAATAATCAATGCACTTCTTCTCTAAAAAACACAAAAGCAAAACCTCAATCTTTTAATCCTTCAGGATTAATTGAAAATCGTTTTCATAAAAGAGTGTTATTAAAATTTGGTTCTATCGCAAACAAGCATCATCCCTAACTGCGGGAACGAAGGTTTAACCTTACTCGGCTAAAACACTTGAACCCATCTGTGGCCGTGTCAACCCAAACTACGTTTGCTCTGATTTCTCATACCGGATGAGAATACGTAGGCACAAGACAACGATGTCTTGGCGAGTAACCTTCCCCACTTTCACCCATAGTTAGCCGAACTACGTTGACTCTTACATTCCCATTGCACGAGGGAATACGTAGGCATAGAGCGGCGATGCTATATCGAGTCTCTTTTCTTTTATTTTGTCCCTGAGCCATAACTTAGATAGTAAACACCCTTTTAGATACACAACAAAGCGTGGATCCCGTCGAGTACGACGAACGTGAGGGGTGCTAACACCTTCCCCTTGCGTAACTGACTCCCGAACCCGAGATATGGTTACGATGACCTGTCTTCTCCTATTTTCATAGGTTTTCTCTGATCATTTCCTTTCCCTATTTTCGGATAAATAATGAACGGTGGAGACTCTTCTGTCCTTGTCGGCCCCTCTTCGCAGCGATGCGACACTTGGAATTATGGGGCAGAGGTGTTTTGTAACGGACAAAAACAAGAGCTGGTGGGGCATCGTTTGGAGGCACTTCTGTTGAAAACATTGTGGGATCAGGGGGAATAACTAGGAGTGGCAGAGTTTTCTCTCACCACGAAACTAATATTGGTAGGAATGACAAGGGCAAAGGTAAGGCTGTGGTAGAAGAAGATGTGCATCAACAAGTTGACAAAGATTCTTTTACAAAGGATACCGAAGAGTTCATAAGGCTTATCCGTAAAAGTGATTATAGGATTGTAGATCATTTACACCAGACGCCATCAAAGATTTTTATTCTCTCGCTTTTATTATGCTCTGAGGCACACTGGAATGCGCTGCTAAAAATTTTGAATTCGGCATTTGTACCATAAGAGATTTCGGTGAATCAGTTAGAAGGAGTGGTGGCTCATGTGAATGCTAGAAACGGGTTGGGCTTTACATATTTGGATTTGACTCCTGCCAAGAGGAACCATAATCATGCTCTACATATATCTATAGAGTGCATAGGGGCTATGTTGTCTCATGTCTTGGTAGACACAGGTTCATCCCTCAATGTACTGTGGAAGAAGGCCTTGATGAAACTGGATACTCAAGGGTTAATTTGCACACCGAGCGACTTAGTTGTGAGAGCTTTTGATGGTTCTGAGAGGTCGGTGTTTGGTGAGATCACTATTCCCATACAAGTGGGGCCGGATATTTTTGATACAACGTTTGATATCATGGATATCTAACCAGCTTACAGCTATCTGCTCGGTCAGCCTTGGATACACTCTGATGGGGCAGTTACTTCCACGTTGCATCAGAAATTGATATATATGGTAGATGGGAAAGTGGTTACAGTGTGCGGAGAATAAGACATTATGGTCTCTCAATTATCATCATTTAAGTATGTGGAAGTGGAAAATGAAATCCACGAGATGCTTTGCCAAGCTTTCGAAACTGTGCAGATTCGGGAGAAGCCTCCTATAGAAGCTAAAGGTCCAGAGGTCTCGATGTCATCATTCAAGGAAGCCAGTGCTATAGTGGAATCTGGGTCTTCCCAGAAATGGGGCCAAGTGCCTGATGTTCCTGCTAAGCATGACAAGTTCGGCCTGGGATATAGCCCATCTTCTTCTTCAAGGGATCCTCCTAAGTACAGAGGACCTGTTCAGTTTACCAGCGGTGGAGTTATATTTGACAGGATAAATGCTGTTGAGGATGACAAAGGGGACAGTGATTGTGATATAAATGCTTGGGTTCATCCGTGTATCCCTGGGCAAAAGCTTTGCAACTGAACTATTGAAGAAATCATCCAAGTCACATCAGAAGAGTAATTTTCATTTTGTTTTTGGTTATGTCTGGTCCTACATTCTGCCCAAGACGTAGTGGCTTTTCCTTGTGGGGCCCCTCTATTTTATTTTCAAACTTTTATCATGAATGAAGGACGTCCTTTTTGCAGTCAAATATTTTGATCCTTGATTTTCTTTTTTATATTTTTAACAAAAACAGAAAAATGGCAATGTGTTTGTGTTTGTTTGCATATCATAATAAGCATAAAACATCAATCATGCAGGTTTCACATCTCAGATACCATCGATCCAGATTTGATATGACTTTGATAATCCTATTTACCAAGCCGAAGAAGAGACTGATGAAGATTGTGACCTACCTGAAGAGTTGGCTAGACTTTTGAAACAGGAGGAAAGGGTCATTGTGCCTTATCAGAAGGATATTGAAGTTATAAGGATATCTTCGCTTGGTCTTACCAAGACATGCCTGGGCTGGATATAGATATTGTGGTACACTGGTTGCCTCTCCGAGAAGAATGTGTGCCAGTCAAGCAGAAGTTGAGACGGACGAGACCTGATATGACGGTCAAGATCAAAGAAGAAGTTCAAAAGCAGTTGAATGCTGGTTTTCTTGATGTCACGAATTACCCTCTGTGGGTCGCTAATATTGTTCTTGTACCTAAGAAAGATGGAAAGGTTAGGATGTGTGTTGATTACAAAGAACTGAATATAGCGAGCCCGAAAGACGATTTCCGCTCCCTCACATTCATGTTTTGGTTGATAATATTGCACAATACTCTATGTTTTCCTTCATGGATGGCTTCTCTAAGTATAACCAAATCAAAATGGCCCCAGAGGACATGGAGAAAACTACTTTTATCACACCGTGGGGAACCTTTTGCTGCAAAGTTATGCCTTTTGGATTGAAAAATGCAGGGGCTACTTATCAACGGACAATGGTGACTCTCTTTCATGATATGATTCATCATGAGATTGAAGTGTATGTTGATGACATGATTTCAAAGTCACAGACGAAGGAAGGACATCTGGTCAATCTTCTAAAGTTATTTGAAAGGTTAAGAAAGTTCAAGCTAAGGCTGAATCCTAACAAGTGCACCTTCGGGGTGAGATCGAGAAAGTTACTAGGGTTCATTGTCAGTGAAAGGGGTATTGAGGCAGATCCTGCCAAAATAAAAGCTATACAAGAAATGCCTAAGCCGAGAAGGGAAAAAGAGGTTCATGGTTTCCTGGGGAGATTGAACTACATTCCAAGGTTCATATCTCATCTTACAGCCACTTGTGAAACAATATTCAAGTTGTTAAGAAAAGATCAACCAATCAGGTGGAATGAAAATTTCCAGAAGGCGTTTGAAAGAATAAAAGAATATTTGCAGGAACCTCCGATTCTCATGTCTCCAATTGCAGGGAGACCTCTGATAATGTATCTCACGGTTCTTAAGAATTCAATGGGATGTGTGCTCGGTCAACAGGATGAGTCAGATAAAAAAGAGCATGCCATCTACTACCTGAGTAAAAAGTTCACTGATTGTGAGTTGAGATATTCAATGCTGGAAAAAACATGTTGTGCACTCGCTTGGGTTTCTAAGCGGTTGAGGCATTACATGTTAAACCATACAACCCTTTTAGTTTTGAAGATGGACCCGATCAAGTACGTGTTTAAAAATCAAGCACTTTTCGGAAGAATTGCTAGCTGGCAGATGGTTCTGACAGAGCATGATATTCAGTATGTTTCCCAAAAATCCATTAAGGGAAGCGTTCTGTCAGAATATCTTGCTGAACAGCCGATTGAGGATTATCGGCTGATGAAGTTTGATTTTCCAGATGAAGATATAATGCTTTTGAATATGAAGGACTGTGATGAGCCTCTACCCGACGAGGGTCCCGAGATTGGGTCTCAATGGAAGTTGGTTTTTGACGGTGCTGTTAACTCATACGGCAACAGAATCGGGGAAATTATTATAACTTCTCACGGGTCTCACATACTGTTCACTGCCTGATTAATGTTCGCTTGCACCAACAATGAAGTTGAATATGAAGCATGCATCATGGGTCTAGAAGAAGCTATTGATTTGAGAATCAAGAATCTAGATGTGTATGGTGATTCAATCTTAGTCGTCAATCAAATCAAAGGAGAGTGGGAAACCCATTAGGCCAACCTGGTGCCTTATAAGAACTATGCAAGAAGAATCCTGCCTTTCTTCGACAGGGTTGAAAATCAGATGACTGACGCTTTAGCAACGTTATCATCAATGTATAAAGTGAATTTCTGGAATGAAGCTCCAGTCATCACTATCTTGCGCCTTGACAGGCAAGCCTTTGTGTTTGCAGTTGAAGAAGCTTCAGATGGGAAGCCTTGGTATTTTGACATTAGACATTTCCTCAAAACTGAAAAGTATTCGCCTGAGGCATTAAGTAGAGACAAAAAGACTCTGAGGAGGCTTTTGGGTAATTTTTACTTGAACAAGGACGATGTGCTGTAAAAGAGAAACTTTTATATGGTGTTGTTGCGTTGTGTGGATGAAAGTGAAGCGAGTTTGCTGATGGAAGAGGTCCACGGAGGTTCTTTTGGTACTCATGCTGGTGGGCATGTGATGTCAAGAAAATTATTAAGAGCAGGGTATTACTAGATGACCATGGAGTCCGACTATTTTAAGTATGCCAGGAAATGCCATAAGTGTCAAATTTATGCCGACAAAATGCATGTACTACCGAATCCTCTAAATGTATTGACGTTTCCTTGGCCCTTTGCAATGTGGGGCATCGACATGATTTGGAAGATTGAACCAACTGCTTCCAATGGACACCGTTTTAACTTAGTAGCTGTTGATTATTTCACCAAATGGGTAGAGGCAGCTTCCTTTGCCAATGTGACCAGGAAAGTGGTTGCTCGTTTTATAAAGAAAGATATCATCTACCGATATGGGATAGCAGAATGAATCATTACTGACAATAGTTCGAATTTAAATAATAAAATGATGAAGGAATAATGCCAGAGTTTTAAAATTGAACACCACAACTCTTCTCCGTACCGTCCAAAGATGAATGGTGCTGTTGAGGCAGCAAATAAGAATATCAAGAGAATCGTGTAGAAAATGGTGGTGACTTATAAGGATTGGCATGAGACGTTTTCCTTTGCTTTACATGGTTATCATACTTAGGTGCGTACATCTACTAGGGCAACACCTTTCTCACTGGTATATGGTACGAAAGTTGTTCTGCCATTAGAAGTCGAAACTCCTTCTCTAAGTGTATTGTCTGATGTGAAGCTTGATGAAGCGGAATGGGTAAAGGCTAGGTTGAATCAACTTAGTCTAATTTATGAAAAGAGATTGGTAGATATCGCTTATGACCGGCTATACCACCGCAGAATGATGAAGGCATTTGATCAGAAAGTGCACCCTCGACATTTCCAAGTAGGTGACTTGGTGTTGAAGAGGATCTTCCATCCCCAAACAGATCACAGGGGCAAATGGACTCCCAATTATGAAGGTGCATACGTAGTAAGGAAGGTTTTCTCTATAGGAGCCTTACTGCTATCAACCATGGACGATGAAGATTTTACGTCCCCTATGAACACAGACGTAGTCAAAAAATACTTTGCTTGAAAAAGAGACCCGTTGGACATAAAAAGAAAGTCCAGGCAAAAATGCGGCATCCTGGCGAACCAAAAAAAGAATAGGTTCGGGAAAAAATTAGGGATAAAATAAAAATGAATAAACTCGCAAAGTTGAAAACCTTAGAAGGCAACTTTGGCAAAAATGGGCATCCCGGTGGATCTAAATCCCACAAGGGCGATCCAGGCAAAAGTTAGGGATTTAAAAGCAAACGACTATTGTCTGCATCTGATCTGTGAACGCATTTGGATTCTTGAAGATCTCGAAGGGTAAAAATCAGTCTCTTCAGAAGGCATGGCATTTGTGAAGAATAAAAGACATGCGACTCATAGCCGAGTCGACACATGGTGGTTGTCTGTTTCCATATTGCTGACATTTGTATCTGTTGTAATTTTCCTATTTACAGACCCTTTTAATTGATGAAGTATTTTCCTCAAAGAGCTTCCTTTTTCTTGTTTTTTTGCTTTTACCATTTTGTTCGCAAAAAAACATCCAATCTTTTTGATAAATTTTGCATACAAAAACTGTGGGGCTTTGCTAATCATATTAAAAAATGATTTACTTGAATGATGTCATGGATGGTGACCGAGATAACCATTTTTGCATACATGACACACTTCTTGTTTATTTGTCGTTTACAGGATAATTGATCTTTTTCCCAGCGGGGCTCTCTTCATAGGGTATGATTTTCAAGCCAAAAGTATCTCACTAGCAGTGACGTGCACTTGTCCCCAGTGGGGTAAGATTGAGATTATTCCCCAGCAGTAGGGTAAGCTCAGTGACATTGACTTCTCCCCCCAAACAGAAATTGATGTTGATTCCCTCAACGAGTAAACCAGCAATGGCTGATATCCTCAATAGAGTCCAAGGTCTTTGGCATTCTTTGAAGTCAGATTTTTGGGACGATCTCCCAAGAGATGTCTTTCTCAATTCCCAGCAGGGTGGATTTTTCAATAGGAGTTTTATTCAGGAAGGTCGTTCAGGGCATTTTCCTCGGTAGAGTTGGTTGCTGATCTTCTCAGCACTTTTCCCGTTGGTGTTCTTTTGCATATCATTTGCATTGCATCCTCCCAAATGCGTAGCATTCCCATTTCGCATGGAGAATTACGCCATACTCAAGCATATGCACCTGAAGCATAAGCCAAGTTTGATTCCTTTGTTGCCAGATATCTCTCCAGCAGATAATGGCATAATTCTTGAGACTCGGTGGTACCTGACCCCCAAAAAAGTCCTTGGTCGGTATGTTCATCTTATTCCCCCAATAGAGTTTGCTTGTATAAGTCTTTCTTTCCCCAACAGAGTTTTCTTTTCAGGTTGTAAGTCGGTCGGTTCTACTTCCTGCCTATCTCGAGTGTAGTTTTCCAACTTTTGGTTAGTAATCCCCAGCTTATTCATTTTGTGGATGTTATCCCAACTTTTGGTTGGTGGTCCTCTTTTGTTTCCCTGCGAAGTCGTTATCCCAACTTTTGGTTGGTAGTCCTCGTTGCGGTAAATTTGCCTTTGTTCGGCGTTCTGGTGATCCCAACTTTTGGTTGGTGTAGCCTTTGTTGGCGATTCCAACTTTTGGTTGGTAGTCTCCCTTTCTTGTGATCCTAACTTTTGGTTAGTAGCCTTCGTCCCAACGTTTGGTTGGTAATCTTCTTTTATTCCCCTGCAGAGTCATTATCCCAACTTTTGGTTGGTAGGCCCCGTTTCGGTTGAGTTCGCATTCAGCAGGTGTCCTGGTGATTCCAACTTTTAGTGGGTAGCCATCAGTTTATTGACGATCCTAACTTTTGGTGGGTAGCCATCCGTTTATTGACGATCCCAACTTTTGGTTAGTAGTTTTCGTTTCTGGATATTCTAACTTTTGGTTAGTAGCTTTCATCCCAACTTTTGGTTGGTAATCTTTTGGACGATCCCAACTTTTGGTTGGTAGTCTCCCTCTCTGGCGATCCTGACTTTTGGTTAGTAGTTGTTGCTATCGTCCTGATCGGTTGTTGTGTCGGTTATCCCAACTTTTTGTTGGTACCCTCTATTTTAAGTCCACCTTTAGCTGGAAATCATTTTATCATGCCTACATCCCCGCAGTTTGCAAATTTCTTGGTTCTTTAGGTATTTAATCACCTTTTATCTCGAGTGTTTGAGAGCGGTTTGCTCTTAATCCCTTCGGGTTCAAGCTGTTTGAATAGGGGCAGCTGTAGCACCCAAAAATTTGCTCATATTTTCTTGTGCTCTTGGCTTATGTTTCTTTGCATTATCATATTCATGTTTGCATAACATTTGTTCTTGGCATGGGATCAAGGTATCATGGTTTGTTTCTCAAGGAAAAAGGTTGTGTTTCTTCAAGTTCAAGCGGTATTCTCTATGACTTTGTGGTATTCTCAACCCTATAAGTTCCCTCATCATCAAATTCGGTTCAAGTAAACATCATTCCAAGATCATATATGTTCCACTATGGCTTATTATGCAAGAAATCATCAAGAGATTCAAGTTTGGTGCAAGGTGTTTGACCTAATATAGCAATTTGTGGATGCTATGGTCAAATGGGCATAACTCTTTCCTTTTTCAACATCTTGAGGTGGTTCTTTTTATAATCAACTACTCTCATCATCCCTAACAAGTTGTCTTTGCAAGGAAATATCAAATTATGCTTGGAAATTCATCAAAAGTTGGAAGATATTATAGGTCATTTTGAGTTTTGGAAGGTTTTCTTAGTCAACTTTAAAAGGGAATAACTTGGTAAATTTTTATCATTTGGAGCCCATTATTTTTATAGAATAAACTTGAAGATGTCCTCTACAACTTTGATTCAACATGGAAGAGCTAAAAACCCATGGAAGGTGTTGGTTTTCATCAAAACATTATAGGTCATTTTTGGCCCCTAAAAGACTTGAAAATTTTCTAAGTGTTTTATGATTTTGCATTCTTTCATGGAAGCTACTTTGAAAGACCACATCTCTCAACTCAAGTTTCCAAATCAATACTTTCTTTTCACATTGCAAAGATTACATCTCCCTCTATCCAATGCAAGAAGAATCACCTCATAAAGCCTCCTACATTGTGAGAACCATGGCTGCAAAAATTGAATTTCAAAGATGGATTTTCACCGCAAGTCTGATTTGAATTTGATTGAAATGACTTCTAATCACCAAATTAATGCATGAATTTACCTTAAACATGCTTAACTAACTTTCCTGAAGTAATTAGCACCCTGATGTCGCTTCCGCGAAAATAAGGTGCCGGCAAAACAGAAGAGTCGCCACCTTTCGTTATTTATCCCTCAAAACGGGAAAGGAAACGATCGGAAAAACCCGACGAAAAGGTATAAGACAAGGTCATCGCAACTATTGTCTGGGTTCGGGAGTCGGTTACGCAAGGGGAAGGTATTAGCACCCCTCACATCCATCGTACTCGATGGGATCCACGCTTGTTGTGTTTACTTGACGGGTTGGTTTTATCTATCTACCTATCAAGGCTGGTCTGAAAAGAAAAGAAAATGACTCGGCAAAGCGTCGCACCTTATGCCTACGTATTCTCATCAGAGAATGAGAAATCAGAGTCAACGTAGTTCGCCTAACTACGGGTTACGGGGAAGGTGGCTCGCCAATACATCAGTATTGTGCCTACGTACTCTCAACAGGCTTGAGAGATCAGAGCTTACGTAGTTCGGGATAATACGGATTACGGGGATTCAGATTCATCTGTTTTATCGAGTAGGGTTAAACAGCAGTTCCAGCAGTTAGGGACAAAGCCTGTTTGCGGTGGCGCTGAAGTTTAACGACACTCTTTTCTTCAGAAAAGCTTCCTTTGAATTACGGGCCCACGGGGCAAAAAGGTTTGAAGTTTGTTATTTGTCTTTTATGGAAGAACAATTTTTTTATGGTTGTTTGCAACTAGTATCGTACTAGAGACTATGACCTGAGAGTGAATGCGTCGCATGTCACCCAAAGGGTACCATACTAAACATCCAGACTGTTGAAAAGAAGCTCTCCAACAATCCTTCCTCAGATAGCTTAAGGCTCGTAACGAACGACGTCAGTTAACCTTTATTACTGTATTTTAATGTTGTTTGAGATGAGAAGAGAGCAGGCTCAACTAAAGGGAGACTATCAAGTCCTAATGTTGTCATGCCAAGGATTCATCCTATGGTTGAGGTTTGAAACAGGGAACTCCTAGAAGTTATCACGCATAGGTTTCAACCTAAAGTTCTAATCATCACTTCCTTATCAAAGGAAGTGAGATTCCTAGGGGATCATGTTAATGATAAACAGAAACAGGTAAAGCATCAGCTTAAACAGTAAACAGTAAATGACTAAAAAATGCATGCCATGCAAGTGAGGGAGGAAATGTATGTGGGGCATTAGCCTCCACAAGTTCATCTCAACCTCAAGCCAGATATGAATAACAGTAATCATACAGAAGAAGTAACATGCTATCAAGCAAAATATCAGTAACTGCAATCATACAGAAGAAGGAATGACATGCTATCAAGCAAACACAAACCACATAGGCAAGGGAGCAGGGCTCTACCGAATACCCGCAAGCAAAGCCATACAGTAAAAATACAAGCAGAGGGAGCAACGCAACCTCTAGTGCAGTCATGCTCCTAGTTTACATCAGTCTAGATATGGACTTATTCTAATGCATCAAGCAAATCAAACAAGTCACATCAATACAAAAAAGAAAGCAGATCAGCCACCCCTACAACCTCAAGCTTCAGCTCTTCAGTAATTCAGCCTTCAGACCTCACCTAACTACAAGGCTATCATCTTCAATAGAAAGTATCAACTTGCTTCTCCCAGTTTTCAATACACCAAACATAGGTATCACCTTATTCTTCATTCCTCAAGCTTCAGCTCTACAGTAAATCCCACCTTCAGGCTTTACTCCTAACTACAAGTATCAACTTGATTCCTTCAGGCTCTCAATATATCAATGCAAGTGTCAACTTATCCTTTATTCCTCAAGCCTCAGCTCTTCACTCAATCTCAATTGGATCTTCTTCACAAGTATCAACTTGGTCCTCAAGCTTCAGCTCTCTTTGCTTTACCAGTATCAGCTTGGTCCTCTTCACCTACAAGCTTCAGCTTCTCAGAGTAGTCTTCAAACACAAATAAGTATCAACTTCATCCTTCAATCTTCTTCAAGCAAGGAACTCCATCTTCTAACAAGGGATAAAGATTCATCTATCAAGAGCAAAGTTTGGATGATTGGTAGCAGAGTGAAGACCAAAAGTCACCACTAAGCATCCTGTCATCAGAGAAAGGGACCCTCAAAGGTTCTACCAATTTGTAAAGAGCCACACATCCTACCAAAGGAGGGATGAGGCCTTTACAAAGGTACCTTACATCATAGGGAAGAATGGAATTGATCAACATATTCCATGTTTATGAAGGAAGAGAACTATCTAGAAGCTCTGCCTACAAAACCCTAATCTTAGCCTAATCAAAACTACACCACAAGAAGGGAAGATCTTCAAATCCAAGCCTCTTCAAGCAATCCATTGCATATTCAACTTGTCTTCAACATCATCCAAGAACAAGCAAAACACAACCCTAATCTAAGGGAACTAAAGAAGTTAATCTAGTTGAGTTAGTGCACTAGAATCATCCAAAGTTAGCACCTAAACTAAAATCAATCAAAAATAGTAAACTATCTTATAAATTTCTAGAAAAATTCCTAAGGGATCCTAATTCAATTAAGAATGCCTCATACAAAAACCAGGGACTAAATCATCTATTAAGTCCTAAAATTAAGTCCTAAATCCAAAGGTATCAACCATAAACCTTAAAAAGGGAGCTTCTAAAGGTTTTAACCTAAAATACCACTTATGTTCATCACAAAAATGTGAGAAAATTCTTTCGGGATCATGCACATCTATGCTAACTACTCACAAAAAATCAGCATCAAAATCATCATCACATGATCACACAAAATTCCACAAAATCAAGCATTAAACATGACTATTTTAATATCAATTAAAATGTAAAAATTCCCATAAAATCAGAAAATGCATGAAATAAAAATATTTTTTATCTAAAAAATACTAGATCCTATCATTAATCCAATGCAAAAAGAATGGGGTCAATTGAGCTATTTTTCCATTTTTTATGATTTTATCAAAAACCATGAATAAAGTGAAAAATAATATGAAAATCAAAATAAAATGGTAAACACACGGTGCAGATAAAAGTAAAAATCAGTTCAATAAAGCAATTGGGCCAGCAGGGGGGTGTGAGTAGCGCTTGGATCCTTAAGCCCACAGTTAGGAACTAAATGAAACGATGTGTTTCATTAAAGTTCAGACTCTTCACAAAATGAAACGCACGCGTGGCCGTTGGATGGGGTTCCTAGTCAAAGTCCATCCTGGATCTGATGGCTATTAAGTCATCCTCTTCCTTTTGAATCTCTGCAACTCAGATCACATGCGCGCCCAAAACCACCGCCGGTGACTTTCTCTGGTCACCATTCCACAACCCTAGTTCAACATAGAGTCCACCATAGGCCACGATCCCTTAATGAAACGTGTACCAAATTTCCTCACGAATTCATTCATGCCCTTAATTCTCTCTGAAACCTCAAGATTCACAAGAACCAATTCTCAACCGAAAATGGCAATATCCCTAATTGGTCACTAATTCTCAAATTAACGATTTGAAAACCTTCCTACACCGTTCTACAATGCATCTAACATCCTAATTCCACTTAATTCTAACTAAAACAAGCTAGAGATCAAAGGTTACCAACCTGAAAAATTCGTGGGCACAGAAGTAGCAAGACCTCAAATCAAGCCTTCAAATGCTCCAGACTCCTTCAGTAAATCACTTCCAAGCTTCTGTATGCAATAGAACTGATTGAAATGGCCTAAATTCTTGGTACCAACTCTGAGTTGCAGGTGGAAAAATCAAAGCTCAAGAACACCAATCAGCCACGAATTCCTCTTGATTATGATCTGGAATCAATCCCTAGCATCCATGGAAGAGGTTGCAATCAAGAAAATTGATGGAAAGTGAAGAAATTGGTGAAACCGAATTCAGTTGCAAGCAAGAATTTTCCAAACTCAATCTCTGCTCTCTCCTTCAATCATCACCAACCTTTGCTTTGGATCCTCTCTATTCAATATATAGAGTGTGTAGGGATGATCTAGAAAGCTCTAGATCCTTCCAAGGAGAAATTCAATCTCTCTTGACATGAGAATTTCAACCATATGCCATGGTATGCATAGTTCTATTTGCAGCTTGAAACCAATCTCAATTCCTTCCAATTTCTCCCCTCATGACATTTTGGAAGTGTTTGGCTTGCAAGGGACCTTGATTATGCCTTGCATTTGAGTTTTGCACATGTTGCTTATGATGTAAGTAACTACTTTTCAAAGCAAGTCCACAAATTAGACCTTAATTAAAAAATGTGGCTAAACCAATGTTCTTAGAATGCTTTTTAGAGTCAAAATGACCTATTACATGCCTTGGTTTGGATGTGTAGATCAAAAGTATCAATTTTCAACTTTGGTTCATTTAACGTATACCCTCTTTTTAGGTCATTTTTGCAAATTTGAGCTACAAGCATTTCCAACATCTCATGACCTCTTTACTAGCCTTAAAACATTATTTTGAACACGTTTGATGTTGAACATTTTCCCATTTGAAGCTTGGAAATGGGAGTTATGGCCTTATGGTTGAAATGACCTATAATCTCCAAATGACCAAAATGCCCTTGACTTGTCAAAGCCATAACTTGAGTTCTACAAATCCTATCAAGGACTTATAGTACTCTATAGAAAGCTAAGAGGATAAGGAACAACATTCATGTTGACCAAAAGTCCATAGGAATCTTCCTTCTAGGGAAAAAGTTTCATGCAAGTTGGACAACTTTCAAGCTCCCAATTCACATACCTCAGATGACCTGTAACTTGTCAAAGTCATAACTTGAGTTCTACAAATCCTATCAAGGACTTCTAGCACTCGAATTAAAGATAAGATCAAGCTCTACAACATTCATGTTGGGGGTAAGATGATATGACAATCACATCTTGAGCTAAACTGCCTTGAAGATAGGGGTCAAACTAGGGGATTTTACACTGTCAAGCCTTAGAAACCCTAGCTTGAAGCTTCTCAAACTCTTCAATCATGATGAGTTGACCTTAGAATCATCCTTATAACATCTCAATGCATCAATCCATGATCACATGGATCTTGGGTTAGGTCTCAACCTTCTCCAAATCATCAGTTGACCTAGGGTTGACCCAGTCAAACCCTAATTGCACCACTCATGGCTGAGTCTTCTTAATCTTGCACAATGACCTGTCTAGGCCTCAAAGTGATCTTCAAAACTTCTCATGAGCTCTCTCAAGACCTCAAGTCCAACTTCATGGCTTCAGAATCATCTGATGACTTCCCACAACTCTCACATTAGGAGACACACCCTCTTGGTTTCAACCACTCTCTCTGAGGATCTTTTAACTTCTCTGACAAGGATTCAACCCTTGGACACCTGAATAACCTTCTTAGCTAGCTTCAAACTCTTGTGTAGATCTTGATTGGTAATCATACCTCTTGATCTCCTGCACACATGTCAATGAAATGCAAATGATAATGCTAATGTGAATGAAATGAAACACAAGCTAGGTAAAGAAATGTTGGGCAAATTTTGGGGTGCAACACCTGAAACACATGATTTGAGTGAGTTTTGATAGATTGCAAGTCAACTTTTGTTTCCATTGAAAATTGGAAAACAACTGCTGATCTTCCAAATCTAACTTTGGTGACTCACAGGATCAATCAGATTGATCCTTGGGCATGTGCTAAATTTTACTTGAAAGAAACTACCAAAAACTAAACACTTTGACAATGTTTTTGAGAAAAAGGTTAATGTCAAGGTAAGGTTCGATTGAAATGAAAGGACATGAATTTGTAGGAAACAACGTAAAAAGCCTTCAAAAACATTTAAACAAAGTAAAGCATAATGCCAGAAAGATGTAGATTTCAAGGAAGTAAAGATAAAATCTTTAAGGTAAAGCAAGATAAGTTTAATTAAAACGTAGAAATGGTGTTTTTACATGACGTACATTCTCCTAGAACTCTTTTCTCTACACTCAGATACTTTAAGTAATTTTGGGAGTGACTTGTACAATAGTAAATTACAACACACCTGAATTCCATTGTCAGAGCCCCTATTTATAATAATACAATTAGCTTCAATTAACCTCCTAAAATGACCAGCCCATGACAAGTGTCACGCCGCATGTAGTAATTCGTTGGATGTATGCCACTTGTCTTGTTTAACCATGAGAAAGCATAACTACTCAAATTCCACTAATATTTGGCTAGCAGTGTCGGTCGAAGGTGGTCTTTTTAATGTTAGAAATATTTTCTAAGTCTCAAATACTCTAACATTTCAACCACTCGAAGGTTTTCTCCAATCGAAGGTTTCTTTCATATCCCCTTGACAATTTAATATTTCCCTCAACCCTTTTTATTTAATGTGAGCATCGAATCTGTGAGCTAACAAATTGCCCCTCAAATATGTCTTTTTCGACCATGCTAAAGAAAAATGACTATTTTTTGACAGCATCCAATTCAACACCATCTCTCGACCTTTACATAGATGTCAATGCAACTGACTACCCATGACTTGAAAGAAAACTATTCAGTTACTTTTCACACACGTCCATGACGTCATGGCCCATTATGAATAATTTCTTGGAAACCCCAAAAAATCCCAAATCATCATCACTTTCTTAGGACCTATGAAATCGTGGGTCTAGGCAATAACTACCACCGCCCCCACTCTCATTCCTGGGACGCTGCGTGTCCCACTACTCTTAGCCCTTAATATGAATAGTGGCTTTTGAGTACTTCAAAACGCCTTATAATTAATTTCTTCAGAAATCATTTTAGACTTTTTCACTCCAATTATCACTTACGCATCTCTTACAAAACAACTCCCAATCTTTCTTCAAAAAACCAATTTCTACCCAACTTCATCAATGGCGTCCTCTACTGCTGCCACCCAAGATCAGAAGAAGAATCCCCATACCAAGGGATTAAAAGCTTCGTCACTACTTCCTTCCTCCGCTACACTGAGCGGGCCTAAGATGGTGAAGAACCAACAATTTATCCTTGAACCCCTTATAGAAGAGAAGAGGCATATTTATGAATCACAGGTAATGATCCCTATAACTGTTGCAGGTAAATCCTTATCTTTGGCTGGCCCTCTGTCTCCCTTAGGAACCAATTATTCAACCCTTATTGACTTTTTTCCCTCTTATCTCAAAACCAAACCTCTAGGGCAAAAGAATCCTACCAAAGTACCTAATGAAGGCCCAGATAGCTTGACTTTACATAATGTAAACCTGAAGTATCTAAAAGATGGATCCAGGTTGTTTAGAGCTACCCCTTACTTCAAAGACTCTGATCTTTACCTGAACTGGCTGACCAAAGTAGAGAAGGTCAAAGCAGATGTTTTAAAGAGAAACAAAATTTAGGACTTAATCATAACGTCGAAAGCAAGTCCTACCTACTGCCCCATTTTGCTGGCCTCTTCCTTGTACTTCTGGGATAACACTCATTACACTTTTCATCTTCCTTATGGGATGATGACACCCACATTATTCGACCTAGCCACTATCACAGGGCTAAAACCTCATGGATTGGTTTATGATCTTGAAGAGGATTGTCAATATACTATAGGGTTTTCGACCACCAAACACACATACACCCATTTCATCAATCATTATCACAACAAGCAAATAGAAACTATCGAAGATTAGGAACACATAGAATTTTTAGCTATGTGGCTCTCTCGTTGTGTTTTCTATACAAAATCTCTGCAAGTAGCGAGGAAGTACCTCACCTTAGCCAATCAACTGCACCTGAATCAAGGTATCTGCCTAAGTGAGATGATTTTGGCTAGTCTGCATGAGTCTCTGAGCAAAGGTGTTGGTCTATTAAAAAGCCAAGAAGCAATGGGAACCTCTTCCTGTCAGGGCCTTTCTGGATACTCCAGCTCTGGCTCAATGCCATGTTCGAGACCAGCCTTTCCAACAAAGGGGTAGCCGATGAAGAAGACCCTGAGATAAAAGGGAGACGAGTTGAATGGACTTGTTTGGTTAGGCTAACCCCTAGTGAAGAGGGACAAACACTTAGGGCAAATAGCTCTGGTTTTATTAAGATGTTCGCGAAGCGCCATGAGTTCACACCCCAGATGGCTCCATTCACAGAGAGGAAGTATGGCCCTGGATGGTTTACTAGGGCTTTTCCTCCTGCATTCAAAAAAATGAAGCAGAGTCGACACTTGTCTAGGAAGGGTTTTTAATTCCTCGACTGAGAGTCCACAAACTTAACCTCTTGAGGGGCCAAGCAACTTGATGGCCTACCAGCCAAACCTTGTATCTCGACAGTTTGGCTTAGTCCAAACGTTCCCCAAATGCCTATATGATAAGAAGGCCCGTGTGATCCTCCCCAATACTGTCTTCAATACTATCGAGAGTTTGGCGCATCTAGCTCGACATGCTCACAAATCCATTTTAACGCCTATTTACTTCGAACCTTCTTACCTTTGCATCCAAGAATTCTATAACTGGTGGTCGGGGCACTATACTTTAGAATTCCTTGATGTTTCGAGCTTTGTTCGCTTGATTGACCAGGCTTTCATTGATGTGCAGGAAAAATTCAAGAAAGGTATATCCACTCATATCAAAGAGATCCAAGCCTTCCAGAAGTACTTTGAAACTACCTATCGACCAAATGATGTTAGTCGAATCGTGTGTGAAGGCACTGTCATGCTGACGGAAAATTTTTCAAAGAGAATGGAGAATTTAAAAATCCCTTCGTACGTTCCTCGTGAGAAACGTTACGAAGTGGCTTTCGCCTTATTTCCCCCAAAGACTCCTCGATTTCCAACTGTTGACTTTGGAGTGGCTCTTGCCTCTCCATTTCCAGATTGGTTTATCTGTGGGGATTCTATAAAAATCCTTCGTCAGCAATCGAAGCCCAAGGCCCAGCAGTTGGTTCCGACTAAACATACGCTCGATAGTTTCAAAGGACACCTTCATGTCGATATCAAAGATGTTCGCATCGAATCCGAAATTCTTGAAGATCGTCACCCTTCGATTTTAGGATCTTTCATCTCAACTCTATTGTTACTAACTTATAGCAACGTGGTTTGTTTTGTAGCTGACCCCAAGAAGAATCCACCTCAACCACGGGTTGAAACAAAGACTGAAATCCACAAGGTGCTTTGCGTGCCTCTTTATTTTGTTACTCTGTTCTTGATTGCTTCTAATAATTCTTGGTACCTTAGGTGTCTCGTAAGCCACCTCCAACACCTCAAAAGAGGCTGAAAAGAGCCTCTGCTCAAATTATCATTGACTCAATAGATGATGATGAATCTCCTCCTGAGGAATTACAATTGAAGAAGAGGAAGAGAACCAGCCAAGGGATAAACATTGCTGGTAACCTATCTGACCCCTCGATGGCTAAGGTTTCAAAACTGACTACACCTACCAGTGGTGGTGCAGAAACCTCCACTAAAGATGCATCAACCCCATCCGTAGTCCCTATCGAATGTGACAATTCTAGTCCTGTTGATGAGGGCACCAAGGTAATTTATGTCTCAGTTCTCCTTGATGTCCTGGTTTACTTACACCTTGTTCCCTTTCATCATGACTTATTTTCTTTTAATCTAGGCTAATGCTGGTGGCTCGAAGCCAACATTGGAAAAGTCTCCTTCCACAGCCACCATCTTAAATAGCCAAGGTGAGCCTACTTACCATCCCACGTCTGATTTGGGCTCTGGCATGAGTTCCCTTGGTGAAATTAACAAACCTAGCCTTGAAACAGCTCCTCCTTCGCCTGCAAAAACTGCTACTCAACAATCTCAAGTTGATGGTTCTAATCACAAAGAAGATGATGCACAGCAGAACCTTGAGACAAAAAATGCAAGAGACATCCCTATGGAGGAAAATACATCCTTAGCTGATGCAGGCAATCCTCTATTGGGAAACACTCTTGGCGTCGAAAATACTGAGCCAGCAGGGAGCGAGGATACCGAGAAGGACGAAACCATGCATCAATTTGAGTTGGATGGTCGTAGTGATGAGAACACTGGCGATGTAATGGATGAAGACAAGGTAGATGATGGTCAAAGTGAGGAGGAGGAAATTGGGAAAGGTCCTGCTGATGAACTAACCCATGTTGAGGTTGTTGCTACTCCAACCACCACTGTGGCTAAAGAAGGCAAAGAAATGCCCACTATGTGTGGAGCGGGCCTTACTGAAATAGAACTCAATGCCTTAAAAATAAGCAACCCTCAACAGTACATCAAGATCCTTCTTGGAAGTCGGGGGAGTTCTTCTGGCAAGATTCTGAGTACTTCAACTTCCGAAGATCAAGCTTCGAGCAAGGTGATCTTTTCTCCATCTTGCAAATGGACCATGTCACCCACCTTTCTTTGGAGAGTCTCCTTCAACAAGTGGACATTCATACTATTTCCCCTGAATCTGCTACCATTATCCTAGAACTTAGCACCATGATTGACCAAGTCTATAGAGATCTCAAGTGGCTGCCTCAAATTGAAAAAGCCATTTCGACCAAAGCTGGGAGTGAGGCTGCCGCTTGGGCTTCTGCTGCAGAGTTTGAGAGAAAGGTAGCAAAATTAGAGGAAACAAAAGAAAAGAACAAGCAAGAGATTTCCGTCAATAAAAAGAACATTTCTTCCAGGAAGCAAAAAATTAAGAAACTTCGAAGCATGATCTCGAAGGCTAAGAAATGGAACGCTGAGCTATCTACCTTCGATGATTCCGACCTTTCGAAAGAGCTTGATCACGCCATCACTTTCACTGAGGAAGCTCGACAACTGGAAGCAGAGGTTGCTCATTTGAAGTCCGACAAGACCTTATGTGAAAGGCGCCTTGAACTCTAGAAGTTGAGATTTTTAAAAATGAAAGAGAATCTCCCCTTTTAGCTTGTTACTATTTTTGTAATGTTTTCATTTTTGGCCCTCATATGCCATAGTCATTTAGAATTGATTATGTAATGACTTGAGCTATTTTGGTATTTATAAACACCATTTTTGTCTTTGCTTTATATATTGAATTATTCTGTAGAGATTTTAATTTCTTGAAGTGCTGGTTTGTATTTTTTCAAATGCTTGCCATTTACTTTCAAAATTCTCTTATCTTCGTTTAATTCTTCGACTTCATAAGCTCCATTGAAGAACACTTGCATAATTTGGAACGAACCTTCCAACATTGGGGACCATTTGCCCAAGTCTTTGACCTTTCGATCCATAGGAAAAATTACCCTCCAAACTAAGTCTCCAGGAAAAGAGGTCTTAACCTTAACCTTTTTATTGTACAATTTCTCTACTCTCTTCTTTTGCCTCTTCAAAATTTCCAAAGCTTTAAGTCTTTCCTCATCTAAATCCACCATCTCGTCTAACATCATATTCCAATAAGTCTCACGAGGAATTTCACGATGTCTCTGAATCCTAATTGACTGAAGGTAGATCTCAACAGGTAATATTGCACCGTGGCCAAAAGTCAGTCGAAATAGAGTGCTATTGATGGCTTCTTTGGGAGAGGTTCGACATGCCCAAAGGATATGGTCTAACGTCTTATGCCAATTTTTAGGTTTCTTTCCCACATGCGTTTTTATTAACCCAATCACCATTTTATTTTCTGCCTCGACTTGACCATTAGCCTGAACATAATAAGGTGTCGAGGTTAGGAGTTTGAATCTCGTCTCCTTAGGGAACTCCTGCATCTTTCGACCAATAAACATTGACCCCTGATCTATCATAATTGTTTATGGTATTCCAAACCTATAAATGATATACTTTTAAATGAACTCGATGACATCATCTTGATCCACCTTTCGTAGAGGTACCGCTTCGATCCACTTCGTAAAGTAGTCAATTCCTACCATGATGTATTTCTAATTTTTGGAGGATGTTGGTCGAATCTCTCCAATCATATCCAAAGCCCAACCTTTAAAAGTCCATGGTTTGACTATAGAGTGTAACTCGCTTGCCGGGACATGTTGTATGCTAGCATGGACCTGACATTCCTAGCAGCCCTTGGCGAACTCAATGCAATCTTTCAGCATGGTAGGCCAATATACTTCTTGACGAAATAATAGCCATTTCATCTTACGACCTACCTGATGTGCCCTACATGCCCCGCTATGGACCGTCGAAAGGGCCAAATATGCCTCAGATTCACTAAGGCTTTTCAGTAAAACCCCTCATGGGTCTTTTTAAACAACTTGTTTCCTTGAAGAACGTAACTTAGAGCTTGATACTTAACCTTTTGCTCTGTAGATACTGATGGATTACATAAGTACTCAACCAAAGGCTTCCTCCAGTCTCTATCTGTCAAACTATTCACTACAAAAATCTCAAAATTCTCTTCGTCAGCATATCCAAACTTCGTTACTTCTAGATCTGATGGACGTAATCCAAAAGACACAACTTTACCCCTAGCTTCGATTGCTTCCTGTAAGTTTTCCTTCAAAACCTTATACCCATATGCAATTTGTACTAAGTCATTTTCTACTAGATTCTTTAGTATAAGTATATGTCGAATGCTTGCCACTTCAAATTTTTTCAGTAGTCTGTTGGCTGTTACAAAATACATGATAAGATTTTCTTTAACACATTTGTACTCCTTTGTAATTTGCTTTATAACCAACTCTGAGTCTCCCATTATTTCGACTTGGGTTGCCCCCAATTCTAACAAAATTTCAAGTCCTGCTATCAAGGCCTCATATTCAGCCTAATTGTAGGAGCAAAGCCCTTCAACTTTATACTTGAATTTTGTTGGAATTCTTTCAGACGAAATAATTAGCATGCCAATGCCTGTCCCCTCTTTATGGCTGGAGCCATAGAAGTATAGCTTCCAAGGCCTTAGTTCAATGTAACTCAAAGCGCTTTCATTTATGGAGTGGTCGACAATAAAGTTTTCTACCACTTGTCCTTTAACTGCCTTCAAAGGCTTATATGTTAAAGAATATCTAGTTAACACTAGTGCCCATTTACCTATTCAACTATGCAAGATAGGTTTAAACAACATATGTTTGATAACATTATAGTGAGACGAAACATAAACATCAATTTGTTTTATATATTGCTTCAATTTTGTATAAGAGAAATACAAGCATAGACATAACTTTTCTATCATGCTATACCTAGTTTCTGCATTATTTAAAACTCTACTGAGGTAGTAGATGGCACTTTAGACGCCATTCTCATCCTCTTGAGCCAACATGCTCCCTAAAGTTTTGTCTAATGCTGCTATGTATAGCCTCATACTCCTACCCCTACAAGGTGGAGAAAGAATTGGAGGATGGCTCAGGTAGTCTTTGTTTTGTCAAAGGCTTCCTGTTGATCTTTCCCCATTCGAACCCTTCATTATTGAATCGAAGCAATGGTGAAAAGGCCTGCGTTTTTCGGCTTAAGTTTGATATGAACCTTCTCAAGAAGTTTATCTTACCCAGCAGTGACTGCAACTCCCTTTTTGTTGATGGCGCTTTCGCTTCCATGATGGCTTTAGTTTTATTCTGATTAATTTCGACCCCCTTTTTGTGGACCACAAAGCCTAAGAAGTCCCCTGCCTACACACAAAACCCACACTTAAGAGGATTCATCTTAAGACCATATCTCCTCATCCTTTCAAAGGATTGTCGAAGATGATCCAAGTGTTCTTTTCCTGAAAAAGAATTAACCACAATATCATCAATGCATATTTTCATGAAAGTCTCTATATAATCATGGAAAATTGAATTCATTGCTCGCTGATATGTTGCCCCAGCATTTTTTAGTCCAAAAGGCATCACTACCCATTCGTAGATGCCTAAGGATTCAGGACATCGAAAAGCTATTTTGGGGACATCATCTTCAGCAATGAAAATCTGATTATGACTAGAGTATCCATCCAACATGCTGAGGTACTCATGTCCTACGGAGAAATCGACTAGCATTTCTACCATAAGCATAAAATATTCATCCTTAAGAGTTGTTGAATTTAGATCTCTAAAGTCTATACAAACTCTCAGAGATCCATTCTTTTTAATAACAGGGACAATGTTATCCAACCATTCGACATACCTGGCAGTGCGGACGAACTTGCATTGAAGGAGTCTTTTGACTTCCTCTTTTATTTTTGAGAGAATTTCTGTGGCGAAACATGTCGCTACGCGAAAAATGACACAGAGTCGCCACCGGATTTTATTTATCCCAAAGGAGGGAAAGGGAAATAGCGATTAAAACTTTAGGGAAAAGATCATGGTTATCGCAACCAAGTCTTAGGGTTTAGGAGTATGTTATACGAGGGGAAGGTATTAGCACCCCTCGCATCCATCGTACTCGATGGGAACCTTCTAGGTTGTTTCGCTTGAGTGGGTGTTTTTAATCTAAAAGTTTGCTTATTTTTTTTAAAAAAAGAAAGAAAGAGGGGTTGTTTTTTTATTATAGTGTTCACCAAGGATTGTGGCCCTTGTGCTACTTATCTTCACTTAAAAGAAATGAAGAATCAGAGCTCTGTAGTTTAGAGGCTTGTGAAATGGTTGTTTGTTGGTTGTTTTTATACCTTGAAAAAGGGTTTTCGGATTGATGCCCTAAGGCCAAAAGAAGTTTGATGAGTTGATGTTATTTTTAGGTTTTTTAAGAGAAATTGTTCTTGATTAGGATTACACAAAAAACATTGGATAGAGATGAATGTTTCGAATAACCTAGTCGAGCGCCTTGTATTCAAAACATTCGGAACGAGTGTAGGAGGGTTCCATTCTCATTCCTTCTCCACCACCTTAAAGTCCATGGTGTATAACCCTAATCACATATTTATTGTATTTTGGATTTTTATGAGAAAAGTACCGCTTGATGTTGGATCAAGGGTTTTATTGTTGGTAAAAATATTAGAAGTGACGCGAACAAGGTCGATGGCGATGCACAAGGCAATCGACTTACAAGGTTGAAAATGGCTCGATAAACCTTAAACCGAATCGCAATTTCCTCCTTATGAAAAGTGTTTCTAAAATAATAATTTTAGAATTCTTTAAGAATTATGTGAAAATACACATTAATATGAGAATTTAGAAAAAAGAATCATCCAAAAAGGATTTAAGATGAAAGAGTTATGGAATTTTGAATTTTAATGACAATTAAAATAAAATCAAATAAAACCAATTATTAAAAAGAAAGAAATGCCTCCTCCAAGGCTTGAACCCAAGACCTTGGGGTCATAGGCTCAAAACATGACCACCCCAACCATTTCCACATGCGTGATATTGGATGGAAAAGAAACTAAATTAATGAAAATCAGTGAAAATCATGAAAAAGTGCAAAAATTCCCTCACTGAGGGTCGAACCTGGGATCTCACGCATGGCAAAGCTCTTATGGGCAAGGTTACAACCACTAGGCTGGTGATACATCTATTGTATCAAGCCACCCCATTAAATCATATACCAAAATGGCGTGCATTTCTAGGCAAAGGCCAAGGCAAGATCAAGTGAAATGTCATAAAAACGATTTCATCATAACTCATTCAAATCTCCACCAATTATAGTGAAATTTGAGTCAAACTCACTTGATTTTTCAAGAGGAAGGTGATGGTACCACCCAAATTTTCAAAAGATGCACACAAAATAAAATTCGAATGAAAGTGCAATAGTGAAGTTTGAAATGCATTTTGAGTTTTAATGATCAAAACTGATGCAGACAAGACCAAATAAAGGTATGCACCTCTTCTAAATAGTTCAATAATGAGATTCAACCAAAGACTTAGTTCAAATTCTTGCCAAATCAACAAGTAACTACCATGTTGCAAACTATTGAAATGATGTTGAAGGAACAAAAACAGTCATGATACATACCAATGAGAGATCCCAATTGTAAAATTCAACACTGATTGAAGGCTTATATGTTGCTCAATAACCTCAAATGCTAAGAAGATCCAGGTTTGGCTATGAATCAGAATATGGTGGTTAAGTTACAATATTGATGAAATGGTTTGAACTAGATTTGTGCACACATAGTGCTAATGTAAAGATCCATGACAACCACTGCTATCAGTCCACATTGCACCAGGTTATGCATTTCACATACATAAAAATATAACAACTTAAACAAACAACTTGAAAGAAATCACAGGTTAACAAACCCTTGGCAATGACACCAGACCAATGCACCAACACTAATGTTCCAACAGCAACAAGAACTTGTATAGACAGCTTACCAATCACACCAACTTGCTTAGGCAAACATGCCATGAGTCCATATGATCTAAAAGGCCAGATGGAATTCTGGTAAGAATTCCAAGTTGAAAAAAACCTCCCACAAGTTTGGACAGCATGTAAAGTAAGAAATCAACATCCTCCACCAATGTCATCAATGTTTTAAACTCAATCTTGGCATAAGTTTAAATAGAGAGCATGGCAACACTCCCTTCACCAATTCACATCAGCAATTGCATACACAAAGAAATCCTACTAATTACTATGACCTAGTCCTACCTAGATTGTCTAAAACATGTCATCCTTGATTAGCAAAACCTGGTACACATAACAGAACTACTAAGTGTAGAAAAAAGATGACAAAAGTCAATCTACACATCTCATGATAGTAACAGGTCTTGATCCTCAATCTCAGACATTAACTCCAACAACTAAATTAGGTGAAAACTCTTCAAACTGTTAAAGCAAAATCACACCATACCTCAGCATGAGCATCAGAATTAAGCAGCTAGCAACTAGGAGTTGATGAACTCACACCTCAATGATGCTATTGTGAATCCAACCAGTGATAAAGAACAGTTCATGACTAAAAGCATCCCTTGGGTAATATTCTAAAGACAGTCATATGCCTTAATGTTCTTGACAGCATTGGATTACTCCCACATAAGCATAACATTGACATACAACCTACTACCACCCATATAAAGCTTGCTGATAATTTTCATAGGTTGGCCAATTCAGAATGGTTCTTACAGAGCCAAAGCACTCTATGATAATGTTGATGAACAACTAGCAGCCCTGCCACAATACCTAAACAAGTGGCTTGAGATCCAATTAACAAGTAGATAAAACAAAATTCATAATAGTCTTGGAAACAAGTGAGTTTAGATCAAGTTACCAATCTCTCCATCCAAAGGAATTGCTCAAAAAGAGGTGTTGCAAACTCAAACCATCAAGCACACATGGTTCTTTAGCATAGCAATGCATTAATATCCTAACAGTTGCAAGAATTCACAAACACACCTAAATCCCAATGACAAATCCAAACAGGTCCAGGCTTGAACCTATTCCTCATCAGGCATCAGCCATAACAGGAATGATGGGAAGCCACATTGGTCTAACCCTTAACCAAATAGACAGTGAACTGAACCTTCAAGCACCAAGTTAATGAAACCTAAACCCTCAGTTTGTCATGAACTAAAGTAACAGCCCTAAGCCTGCTAGCAATTACCCTTGAGTTGACAAATTCATATCTCAAGCATATACATATTGACAAAAATGTACCTACACTTGATCCATGTCAAAATCCTACTTAAAACAACCAACTCAAAGTTTGCATCATGTTTATGCAAACTAGATCTCCTTTGAGTTTTCTTCCTTTTGAAGCAACAAGTAGTTTTTTTTTACAGTTTGAGCAAACAAGTTTCCATCTGGAGTTTGTGATTATGGATAGCTAGGATATCATGAACATGAGGTGTTTTGAGTGTTAAAGTGGTGGAAAAAGGTTTGTGTAGTGATTTGGCTTGAAATGTGCATAAAAGTCAAACTTGAGTGGTGTGAAAGTTGACTTTTTGATTCAAGGTTTTTTGATGAAACTAACTATTGGAATAGTTTCAAATGGTGACTTTAAGTGTGTGTATATGGTTTTATGGTGGTTTCATGGCTAGAAATGATGCTGGTGTGAAAAATGCAAAGTGGCCATTTTTGGTAATTTTGTGAATTTCTTCACATTCAAGCAAAGAGGGAAGAAGTGAAAGCTATGGGTTTATGGTGTTTTGGATAGCTCTAGTGTGTTGTATACAATGGGATGAAGCCTCTATTTATAGGCTAAGAGAAGAGTTGGACAGATTTGGATCTTGGTCTTGGAGAGAGAGTTTTTGTGAAAATCTCATGAAGTCCATGTAGTAGTTTTTGTTTAGCAGGCTTTGCTTGCTCAAAAGGAGTTTAGCCCTCAAAAATATCTAGAAAATGGGATGTGAGAAGTGACATTTGAGTGAGCAAAGACCCCCCACCTACTGCAGCAACCAATACTCTCTCTCCTTGTGTAACTTTTGCATTTTTTCCATTAAACTAATGTGTATTGTCAAGAACTTGAGATTTGCTTGGATTCTTGTCTGATTTAGTACAAATTACACTCTAATACATCTCATAAGAGGTCATTCCATGGTTATAAAAGGAAGCACATGGTTGGAAACCAATTCTATGTTGAATTTTGACAAGTTGACAAACTAGTGCACATGCCCAACTTTCTCAACTTGAAACTCTCAGCTCCCAATGGCTATGGAGGAGTTCTAGTACCTTTTGGAAAGCCCTCATGGAGCTCTACAACTTTCATGTTTTCGTGGTCTTTAGATTCCAAGTGGAACTAAGTCAAAAAAACTCCTCAAAGTTGGCTAAAAACATGATTTGAAAGGCCAGAAACTTAAAATTTTTCTAAGTGTTTTCTCCCTCTTGTGATGATTTTGTCTATAACTCCAAATCTATGCATTTTTTGCACATGGACCACTGTGAGAATTTTTTAGGACTTTCCAAGACCTTTCCACAAGCTTTGAACCACCTCAATTGGATGTGTGGTTAGGAAGTTATGGTCTTGCCCCTTTCAAAACCTTAATTCCCGACTTTTTCGATTACTCCCCAATCCTTGATCCAATGGTCATGAAGCTTCCTGGATAGGTGTAATATGTTATTAGGAACATTTTTTCTTCACACCTTGAGGTCAAATTCTTTATGGTTGAAGAGTTGACTCTTTGGTCAAGAAAACGATCGATTAATAACTATCGGATCGAATGTTGTTGTTCTGGGTCTCCTGAGGTGTTGAAACTTCTTGAGTGGACTTAGTTAAGCCATATGAGCTTCATGGACTATGATTCCATCATTGTAACACCTTTTAATCAAAATTCAAACTACAGTTGACTTTTCCTGATCATAAACCCTAATCGGGGATCCTAAACTGTACTGTTCTTAATCTTTGGGTGACCACCTCAAATTGGACTCATACTTGACCCAATGGAGTATCTTTGATGATGTATGATCACGACTTTCTATGTCTAACTGAACTAACTGCAAGTGCACAGTCTATCGCGTAGTAATAAAAGATATCGATCCCACAGGGACTCGTAGTCAAGCTAGTATTTTCGGGTGTTACTGTGTTTAGCTAGGTTGATATGGTTTTAGGGGAATAAAAGCAAAATAAGTGTGTAAACTATAGGGGAACTAAAAATGTTACTTAAGGTATAAAGGCGTGAATCGGTATGTAATATGCTGGTTCCTCAAGGATTCGACAAGTCACCGGTGTTTTGGGTGTTTTCAAAAATAGTTTAAGAAGAAAATGGCGGTTTAAAGACCTTTGTCTCACGATGGTTGTTGACGCTTGTCGCAACTCTAAGGAGAAACGTATGCTGTCGCTATCCCGTTCATGGTTAAAATTACTTTTTGAAAACCATTAAGCTCTAATCTTTTTTAAAGCATTGTCGCTGTTTTTAAAACGAATGCTTAGTTTTTACTATCTGGACCTAACCTCAGCTGTCGCTTGTTGGTTCGTACCTTTATGTCGTGGAAAAACTGCTTTTAAATAAGTTCTCGTTGTCGCGACGAACATTTATTTTAGAAAAATCGATTTAAAAACTAAAGCCATAACTAAGTTTGAAAAAGGAAAGTATACACCGGTTATTATTGAATCCCATCTGACTACCTATTACATACCGATTACTTTAATTTAGCCTGACATGGAATATAAACTAAGAACACGTAAACAATGGTAGAATATATAAACATGCATCATAATGGGAAATAGAAATCAATTAACGATTATAATAAGAACCTATAAATAATTCAATTGGCTTTTGGGAAATCCTCCAAAATGACGGCAGGATTTAGTCTTGATGCCAATTACTCGTACAGAATAGAATTTGGAAAGTAAAACAACACTTGCAAGGCAGGAAAGAAAAAGGAAACAATAAACAATAAGAAATTCTGAAGCTCAAAAATTGCTCTGAAAATAAATTGGCAGCACTTCGTGTCTTCAATGCGGCTCCCCTATTTCAGTCCCAAAGCCCTCTATTTATAGTGTATGAATGCTACGTGAACTGTTGTTGGAAGTGTCTTTGAGGGTCAGAAAATCCAAGTAGTCCTGTGCTGAATTTTGGGCTTCTGTTTTGCACGTCTCTGAAAGTGGACAATGGGCAGAAAATGTGCCTGTGACGGTCGTGGGGGGCCATGATGCTCGTCACGCCTGTGACGGTCGTGGTGAGACCATGACGGTCGTCATATCAGCAGAATTGGAATATGCTGCTTTTCTCGCTCTTTTCTTCTATTTCAAGTCTTTTTTAGCTTGTTTTGCCTATCTTGCCTCATTTGGACATTGACTTCATAAACCTGCAAAATATTAAACAACTATACGAATATGGTACGAAATCGGGGTGAAATCGACCGTTAATAATATGAAATAATGGCATTTTAATCTATATGTTTTCGCGTTATCAAACTCCCCTAAACTTGAATCTTTGCTTGTCCTCAATAAAAAAGCCTAAATGCTGAGAGGATGCAGACACCTGATGCGCACTTGTGCATTTTCAGAATCGTTTCGAAGGCGCTGAGTCGAGGATTCGGAGATGATTCGTAACAACACGCATACGAACTTGACACTAAGCGGGAACACTTTCGAAGGCCTCCTCTTTATACGAGGCGGTTCCAATCATGCTGCTGTAGCTCGGCGCTAAGTTCATCGAACTAAGTTCTGCCCAGTTTCGTTCTGGCACAATCACATTAAGCCCTTTACCTCTTTTCACGTACGTAGTGGAATAGCCTGTTAGTGATTTCGGTCTTTTCTTTCCATGGGGTCTGGTGCACGAGTGCGGTACCCTATGACATGTTCACTTGTAAGTTGTGGGGGATCGAACCGTGATTCGCCCTACCGAGTCCATAACCAGAGACCTACAGACCAACTGATAAGGAACTTCTTTTTCTCTTATGAGCTCACTATTTTTATTTCTTTTTTCCATTCCGAAATGTCAGAGTTAGATAAGCACTACATGGCTGCGGAGCAATTCTTTTCTTTATGATCTTACCGATCACTTATTTGCATCGGCTTTCCACGTGGTACGCACTTAAGGCGGTGCTGACTGCTTTTATAAACTACTAAGGGCTTCGCTTGATGCTTGAACCTGAGGCTTCGGTACAGTAGGTAGTGGAACTGACTCGTATAAACCGGAGGTCTCAGGTGTCAAGTCGGTATGGTTATCGTTAGTAATCGTTCTCGAGTTTCCTTAACGCGGCCTTAATCGTGGAGCACCGGATGTTTGCATTGAAAGTTTTTCGTATAGCTCGAGTAAAGTAGATTAAGCTTGGGATGTTCTTTTAACGGAAAAGAATATAAAAATTATGCGCTTTATTGAACTGAAATAAAAATACTAGAATTGAAATTACTTGAAAGAGAAATGAAGTACATAGTAAAGTGCCGCTCCTACACCATCTCAAGCAGTGTCCCCACTGCTTTGAATTGATAGTGGAAGGTGTACAACAATGAAAACAGGAAAAATGCAGAAAAATGAAAAGAAAACAAGAAGAACTCTACTCTCTGTCGTGTCCTCTTCCTCGATGGCGTCCTCCTCTGGTCGTGGGGCGTAAAACGCCTGCGTGAAAAATGGAATTATGTAGTTCGTCCACACAAAGGTTTAGGGCTTCCATTTCATCCACGACAGTGTTGAGGCGTGCCCCCTGGGCGGTTAACAAATCGATGACCTGTTGGTGTTGTTCTTGCTGACGTTGTTCAAGCAGAGCAGCGTTCTGGTTCTGGAGCCAGATGGCGTTAAGGACATCTTCGATGGTATCTGCAGTGTGGGGGCGACGGCGGGAAGAGGGACCAGGGGGGCTGGTTGCTGAGAGGCTTCAGCCTGAGCTGTGCGGTCCAGTTCATCTTGTACCTCATCTACACGCATCTGATCATTCTGTGGATTAGCTGCAGCATTAGCTTCGGGTGCCGCTGGGTCAAAAAGCTAGTTGGCTCTGTTCTCAGGGTGAGCAATGTCTCGGCAAGGAAGGATGATGCTGCGGATGATGCGGTTGCGAACCACCGGATGATAACGTCTGTCGGCTCGGACCCTGATGAGGTGAGACGAACGGCAATAGTCGATATCCAGGAAGACAGGAGGCAAGGACGGAAGGGCCTGGAGTTGATTTCCGAGGTCAAGTGATAATGCAATAGAAGTGACTGCAGTTAGCCTGGATGTGAGCCAATAGGAATGGGGCGGCGTTGATAGGTTCCGGCTCAAATATGCATTTCAGGAAAAACAGTTCCTTGGAGTTTACCTTATGATTGCTATCTCTGGGAAAGATAGTGTTGTCGAGCACCCTGTGAACGTAGCGGATGGCGGGATGGTGAATGAATGTAGCATTAAGACTATCTCAGCTATCGACGGGGGTTCCAGTGAGTTGGTTCCAAAGTGCAAAGGCTTCCAAGAAGAATTGCTCTGAAGGAACACGACAGTGAGCCTCAGGACCATGGCTAAACTGGAGCATCTGAGTCAATTGAGTTTGGGTCAGCTGATATTCCTGGCCGAATAATCGGAAGTTCGCAATGCTGGTGAGTTGGTTGGTTTCACCGGGGGGTGTCGTGTAGGTGAAAGAGCTAAGGAACTCCAGAGTTAGTTGTTCGTGGGTAGGTTGTGGTGTTGTGCAGAGGAACCACAACCCAGCGTTCTGAAGCATCCATTGGACGCCTTCCCGAATGCCTAATTTTGTGATGCATGCGATATCGACATATCGGGTTGGTTGGACGACGCACTGATAGAATTGAACTTAATTTGTTCGCTGTTGGTTGCCGCTTTCGCCGTTACGGAAGGTGATATTGGACATGTTTGGGAGTTCTCCTTGACGTGCCATGTCTTCTGATGAATTTTTGTGAGGAGTGAGAGAGTGGTAGAGGGGGGGGGGGTTAGAGAGGAGAGTTTCTGATTATGGAATGGGAATGAGGATGGAACTGTGAATTTATAATGATAGTTTGCAAACGAACGGTTCAGTTGGATGAGAATAGGGTTAATGGAAGGAATGAGTGAGTGGGTGATTTATGGGGGAAGTGGAACCGTGAGAGTGGGAAGTTAAGGGTTGGAGAGAGAGAAAAACTCCCAACGGTCGTATTCTACTATTTAGCAGAATACGTTATCTCGTGACGGTCGTCAGGAGAGCGCCACGACTGTCATGCTCGTGACGAGCGTAACATGGCCGTGACGGTCGTCATAGCAGCAAAATCTGCAGAAGCAGAATTTGTGCTGTGTGGTTCGAACAGACATTGTGTAATGTAATTGTGGCTCACTTAGGCCAGTAAATCAACCAGGCAATGAATGAAGAGTAAAGAATACATGATTAAAATAGAGTTGGAAATAAAATTCACTGATAAATTAGAAAAGTACAGGAATTGAAATGAACTTGAAATTGTAAAAACATAATACTAGAAATTGTTCAAAATGCAGCAAAATTGAAAATTAAAACTTAAAACTAAAGCTAAAAATTTAATCAGTCCTTCTGATTTTTCAGGTCGTCGAGCTGTTTAGTAAGGTGATCGAACTGTTCACACACTATGTTCATGAAGGTCGTGACTTCCATCTGCAATGTTGTTAGCTCTTCCTTGACTGTGTAAATTTCCAATTTGACATCATCCACTGTTTTCTGAAGGGCATCCAGCTTGTCTGGTTGTTGGTCAGGGATGGGGTCAGGGAAATTCTGGTAATTTGGCGGAGTCTCAGGGTCAATCTCAGTTTCCGACACATAGTCTTCATAGTACATATAATCATGAGCTTCGGAAATATGGTCACTTTCGTACATGTAGTCTTGAGGTATGGAGTGAGGTGAAGCAGGACCCAAGGGTTCATCCAATTCGTACAGCCAGTTATTTCGGTTGTGGACACTCGTCTTCTCATGGTTAGGTAGTGTAAACAGGTGGATAGGTCGGCCAGCAATTAGGTACTCATAAGGGGCAGGACCTAAGTTTCCTATCATACCTTGGTTGAAGCAGAATGATATATCCATAGGTCTTATTAGGCCAGAGACTTTAATCCGGTTTAGCTGGTACCTAAGTCCTATGACATGTGCAATCATAGTGACGAGGCTTCCAACAGTTATAGGTGCATTTTGTTCTTGGTTAAATTTTTCAAGGGATCTCATCATGAATGGTACGACATTGACTGGGCGACCTTGTGACGCACAGTACAGGATAAACAGTTCTTCTTTTGAGACAGTGGTAATGTTTTCCTCCTTCCCAAAGAGGGTATGTGCTAATATCTTATGAAAGTAGCGAAGTGCAGTATTATGTATCTCATTAGAATGCATGTCATTCGGCTCAGGGTGATAGTTACTTGTAATGGTACCCCAAAAATAGTCTAACTCGATATCCATCTCTTCCTCTTCAGCAACAGTATACGAGAAAGGTCCACTAGGGAATCCTAAAAGATCAGCTAATGACTTACGGTTATATTCGAACTCAATCCCAAATAGTCTAAAACAAATCAGCTCCTTGGTGGATCCATATACATACTCGGGTATGTAGTCTAGGGAGCTTAGGAATTCAAATGTGAGTTCGCGATGAATGACCCAACGGGTTTTTAAAGCAGTTCGCTCCCAGCCTAGTTGGTTAAACAGGTAGAGGATGCTATCATGAATGCCTAGCTGATCCATAGTAGAACCATCATAGAAATGTGTCAGAGCGAAGCCTCTCTGCGCCAAAGCCTCATAACGGGCTTGCTGAGCTGGTCCTCTAAAAACAGTAACCGTGTAATCGATGTTAACCATTCTCGCTAGTTAGTCAAAAAGGAGGTAAGTAAATCCTGTAAAAAGTTGAAAACATGTTTTACTCAAATTAGTTTTTAGAAACAGAAGGTGATTAAAAATAAAATTTAAAATCAAAACAAAAGAGTAAATCAGATGAAAAACATACTGTAAATAATTTCAAAGAGAAAAACGAGTGGAAATGGGTTGCCTCCCATTCAGTGTTGTTTTTAACGTCGAAAGCCCGATGATAGCTTGGTGGCAAGCTATTCGAGATGTTGAGCAGGAAGCTCTTGCAGTTTCAGTTTGCTCACGTGGTTACTATCGTCATTTCGATTATAATGCTTTAGGCGTTGTTCGTTGACTATGAACGACTTATTGACTTTATCACAAATTTCGACAGCTCCACTGTGAAGAACTTTAGTTATCTCGAATGGACCTGACCATCTGGATTTTAGTTTTCCTGGAAAGAGTTTCAGTCTTGAGTTGAATAGGAGCACGACGTCTCCCACATTGAACTGTTTACGGACTGAACGCTTATCGTGCCACTTTTTGGTTCTTTCTTTATATATACGGGCATTTTCATACGCGTCTAGTCTGAGCTCTTCCAATTCATGCAGATTCAAGATCCGCTTCTCGCCTGCTTCAGTGTAGTTGAAGTTTAACGTCTTGATAGCCCAAAAGGCTTTGTGTTCAAGTTCCACCGGCAGCTGACAGGATTCCCCATAAACTAATTTGAATGGCGTAGTTCCTATCGGAGTTTTGTACGCGGTCCTATAGGCCCATAAAACGTCGTTTAGCTTTAATGACCAATCTTTCCTGGAGGTGGCGACTGTCTTTTCCAAGATATGTTTTATTTCTCTGTTAGAGACCTCCACTTGGCCACTTGTTTGCGGGTGATAGTGTTGTGATACGGTGTTTTACTCCATATTTCGATAGAATTTTATCAAAGATTCTTGATATGAAGTGTGAACCACTGTCACTGATGACAAGTTTGGGCACACCGAATCTGGGAAAGATGGTATTCTTAAAGAGTTTGGGAACTAATCGCGTGTCGTTAGTTGGAGCGGCAACAGCCTCAATCCATTTCGATACGTAGTCGACAGCGACGAGTATGTACTTGTTACCAAAAGAAGATGGGAATGGTCCCATGAAGTCGATTCCCCATACTTCAAAGACTTCCACTTCCAAGATACCTTTTGGGGCATATCATCGCGCCTTGAGATATTTCCTGTGCGTTGACACCGGTCGCATCTTAATATAGCAGTGTGGACATCTTTCCAAATACTGGGCCAGAATAGGCCAGATTGCAGGATTTTCGCGCATGTCTTTGAAGTACTGGCATGTCCTCCGTATAGAGCAGAGTGACATTGAGAAATGACGTCTTCAGTTTCGTCCTCTGGGACGCATCGACGATATATGTTGTCGACCCCTCTCTTGAAAAGTAGAGGTTCGTCCCAATAGTAGTGCTTTAAGTCATGGAAGAATTTCTTCTTTTGCTGATAACTGAAATCCGGTGGGAGCACGCCTGCTACTAAGTAATTTACAATATCAGCATACCAAGGTAGTGTGACTTCTGCGTAGACGGCTTCCACAGCTTTTTCTAGTTCAGGTTCTTCCGAGATTAATGATGGCATATCGCTTTCTAATCTGGCTATCAGGCGTTCGTAAGGGAAATCATCGTTGATAGGCACTAATTCTGGCTTAATGCCTTCTATGCGGGATAGGTGATCGGCTACTACATTCTCAGTCCCTTTTTTATCTCTGATTTCTAAATCAAACTCTTGTAGCAATAGGATCCAGCGCAACAATCTTGGCTTGGCATTATTTTTTCTTATCAGGTACCTAATGGCAGAATGGTCTGTGTAGATGATGATTTTTGCTCCTACTAAGTAGGAACGGAATTTGTCAAGGGCGAACACAATTGCTAGAAGTTCCTTCTCAGTTGTGGCATAGTTCATTTGGGCATGATCTAAAGTTCTACTGGCATAGTAGATTGCGTGAAGCTTCTTGTCTTTCCTTTGTCCTAGAACTGCACCTATAGCATAATCACTCGCATCGCACATGATTTCGAATGGTAGTCGCCAATCTGGGGGTTGCATGATTGGTGCGATAATGAGTGATGTCTATAGAGTTTCGAATGCTTCCAAGCAGTCTTTGTCGAAAACGAACTCGACATCTTTCATCAACAAACCTGTCAGAGGTTTTGTGATTTTCGAGAAATCCTTTATGAATCTTCGGTAGAACCCGGCGTGTCCTAAAAAGCTTCGTATTTATCGTATGTTTTTCGGAGGTTGAAGATCTTTTATGATCTCTATTTTAGCTTTGTCAACCTCAATCCCTTTTTCAGATATGACGTGTCCTAAAACGATGCCTTGTCGGACCATGAAATGGCATTTCTCCCAATTAAGGACAATGTTTACTTTAGCACATCTTTTGAGTACCATTTCCAAATTTGACAGGCAGCTTTCAAAACTTTGTCCGCATACAGAGAAGTCATCCATGAATACTTCCATGATGTCATCTATGAAATTCGCAAAGATTGCCATCATGCATCTTTGCAAGGTTGCTGGAGCATTGCATAGTCCGAACGGCATTCAGCGATAAGCAAAAGTGCCATCCAGATAGCAGAAGTACGAATGTTTCGCTAGTGTTTCCAACATCTGGTATATGAAAGGTAAAGGGAAATGATCATTCTGAGTCACCTTATTCAGTTTTCTGTAATCCATACACATCCTGCTTCCGGTCACAACTCTTTGGGTTATCGATTCACGTTTCGCATTTTTCACTACAGTAACGCCTCCTTTCTTTGGAACTATGTGTACTGGGCTGACCCATTGGCTGTCGGAGATCGGGTATATGATTCCTGCGTCTAATAACTTTTTCACCTCGTCTTTGACTACAGTGCTTAGGATCAGGTTTATCCTTCTCTGATGTTCTCTTACAGTTTTGCAGTCTTGCTCTAGCATGATACGGTGCATACAAATGGAAGGACTTATGCCTTTTAGATCGCTTATATTATAGCCTAACGCAGTTGGGTATTTCCTTAGGACTTCTAGTAATTGCTCAGTTTCGGACTGTCCTAAATTTGCATTGACTATTACTGGTCTTTTGAATTCTGTGTCTAAGAATTCGTACCTGAGGGTTTTAGGTAGTTCTTTAAGTTCTAAAGCTGGGTTTTTCGGACCTGGCATGTGATTTGGAGTTAGTGCTAAGATCTCGCTCAGCATATCATCTTTGTATGGCGCACGCCAGTTGTCATCTTCATGAATAGCAGGGATTTGGATCTTCATGATTTCAGAATATGTAATTTCTTCCTTCTCTAATTCTCATATGCATTCGTCAATGACATCTACTATATAGCATGTGTCATCTATAGCTGGTGCCTTCAAGAACTTAGTAAGGATGAACTCTATCTTTTCTTCTCCTACTTCAAATATTAGCCTTCCTTTCTTTACGTCTATGATAGCTCCGGCTGTCGCTAGGAACGGTCTTCCTAGGATGATTGGGGTAACAGAGTCCTCTTTGATGTCCATGATTATGAAGTCGGTTGGGATATAGAATTGGCCTATGCGTACTGGAACGTTTTCCAACACACCGACGGGATATTTGATTGATCGGTCAGCCAATTGCACGGACATTTTAGTTGGTCTTAGTTCTCCCATATTCAGCTTTTTGCATATAGATAAGGGCATGACACTTATGCTGGCTCCTAGATCGCATAGAGCTTTATCTATGACGAACTTTCCTATGACGCAAGGTATGGAGAAACTACCTGGGTCTTTTAGTTTAGGAGGCATGTTGTTTTGAATGATTGCGCTACATTCGGCAGCAAGTGTAACTATTTCGTTATCCTCGATTTTCCTTTTGTTAGACAAGATTTCTTTAAGAAACTTAGCGTATGAGGGCATTTGAGTTATCGCTTCTGTGAAAGGAATAGTGATATTTAGTTGTTTCAGAAGTTCAACGAATTTCTTAAATTGTCCTGAAGTTTTGGAATTTATGAATCTTTGAGGATAAGGGATAGGTGGTTTATATGGCGCTGGAGGTACATATGGGTTTTCATCTTTGGCGGCCTTTTGCTCGTCACATTCCTTCTTTTCTGTTTCAGACTCCTTTTCTGTTGGTTTATCAGATTTCTGATGCATGACTAAATCTTCATTCCTAGGATCTGTTGGGCCTTCCAATTCTTTTCCACTTATCAATATGACAGCGTTTGCATGACCTTTTGGATTAGGTTCTGGCTGATCGGGAAATGTCCCAGCTGGTGCGGCTGCAGAGGCTTGTTGTTGAGCCACTTGTGATATCTGCGTTTCGAGCATTTTATTGTGGGTGGCTAAAGCGTCTACTTTTTCGGTCAGCTGTTTAATTTGCTCGCTAGTGTGTATGTTTTGATTCAGGAATTCTTTATTTGTTTGAGCTTGAGAAGCTATGAATTTTTCTATCATCACTTCGAGATTTGATTTCCTAGGGGCAGTCTGGGCAGCAGCGGCTGGTTTCTGATATCCTGGCGGAGCAGCTGGTGCTTGCAAGGCATTATCGCTTTTGTAGGAAAAGTTTGGGTGGTTCCTCCATCCTGGGTTGTAAGTATTTGCGTAAGGATTTCCTTGAGCGTAGTTTACTTGGTATGGTGGGATTCCTGTCAATAATGGGCACTCGGGCGCATTATGAGTGGCGATTCCACATAACTCACAATTTGGAGTTACAGCAGCTACGGTTGCAGTTGGGGTAACAGTCAGACTATCGATTTTCTGCGCTAGAGCATCTACCTTAGCGTTGAACTTTTCAAGACTGCTGATCTCGTACATCCCACCTTTCGCTACGGGTTTCTCTACTGGAGTTCTTTCACCTCCCCATTGGTAGTGGTTCTGAGACATGTTTTCGATAAGTTGATAGGCTTCGTCGTATGGCTTATCCATAAGTGCACCGCCTGCGACGGCGTCTACCGTTAATCTGGTGTTATATAGAAGCCCATTATAGAAAGTATGGATCGTCACCCAGTCTTCTAAACCGTGGTGAGGACATGCTCTCATCATATCCTTAAACCTTTCCCACGCTTCATAGAGAGATTCAGTATCTTTTTGTCGAAATCCGTTGATTTGAGCTCTAAGCATAGCAGTTTTGCTTGGCGGAAAGTATCTCGCTAAGAAAACGTTCTTCAACTGTTCCCACGTCGTAACGGAGTTGGATGGTAAGGATTGTAACCAAGTCCAAGCTCTATCTCTAAGAGAGAAAGGAAAGAGACGAAGTCTTATTGCATCTGGAGTCACTCCATTTGCCTTCACTGTGTCTGCGTATTGCACAAACTTCATTAAGTGTTCATTCGGATCCTCAGTTGCATTTCCTGCGAATTGATGTTGTTGTACAGCTGACAGCAATGACAGTTTCAGCTCGAAATCGTTCTGATTGATAGCGGGGGCAACAATGCTACTTCGAGACTCTAGCTGAGAGGGGGTAGCGTAGTCCTTCAGCGGTTTGTTCTAAGGTTCGTCAGCCATCTTTGATTCTTCAACCGGAGGATGAGCTAGAAGATCAGGAATATTGTGTTTTCGTTGATATTCGAGGATGCTCCTTCTTAAATGTAAGAAGCGCTCTAGTTCGGCGATTGTAGGTTGTAAGATGTCGCCTTGTGAGCGAGTACTTGGCATACAACCGAAGAACAAGTAGAGGGAGAGAGAATAGTTAACCTAGTCTATACTGTGTAACAAAGGATTACACTATTGACTAAACGGTTCCCTGGCAACGGCGCCAAAAACTTGATCGCAACTTTCTATGTCTAACTGAACTAACTGCAAGTGCACAGTCTATCGCGTAGTAATAAAAGATATCGATCCCACAGGGACTCGTAGTCAAGCTAGTATTTTCGTGTGTTACTGTGTTTAGCTAGGTTGATATGGTTTTAGGGGAATAAAAGCAAAATAAGTGTGTAAACTATAGGGGAACTAAAAACGTTACTTAAGGTATAAAGGCGTGAATCGGTATGTAATATGTTGGTTCTTCAAGGATTCGACAAGTCACCGGTGTTTTGGGTGTTTTCAAAAATAGTTTAAGAAGAAAATGACGGTTTAAAGACCTTTGTCTCATGATGGTTGTTGACGCTAGTCGCAACTCTAAGGCGAAATGTGTGTTGTCGCTATCCCGTTCGCGGTTAAAATTACTTTTTGAAAACCATTAAGCTCTAATCCTTTTTAAAGCGTTGTCGCTGTTTTTAAAATGAATGCTTAGTTTTTACTATCTGGACCTAACCTCAGTTGTCGCTTGTTGGTTCGTACCTTTATGAATTTCCCAATGTCGTGGCAAAACTGCTTTTAAATAAGTTGTCGCTGTCGCGACGAACATTTATTTTAGAAAAATCGATTTAAAAACTAAAGCCATAACTAAGTTTGAAAAAGGAAAGTATACACCGGTTATTATCGAATCCCATCTGACTACTTATTACATACCGATTACTTTAATTTAGCGTGACGTGGAATATAAACTAAGAACACGTAAGCAATGGTAGAATATATAAACATGCATCATAATGGGAAATAGAAATCAATTAACGATTATAATAAGAACCTGTAAATAATTCAATTGGCTTTTGGGAAATCCTCCAAAATGACGGCAGGATTTAGTCTTGATGCCAATTACTCGTACAGAATAGAATTTGGAAAGTAAAACAACACTTGCAAGGCAGGAAAGAAAAAGGAAACAATAAACAATAAGAAATTCTGAAGCTCAAAAATTGCTCTGAAAATAAATTGTCAGCACTTCGTGTCTTCAATGCGGCTCCCCTATTTTAGTCCCAAAGCCCTCTATTTATAGTGTATGAATGCTACGTGAACTACTGTTGGAAGTGTCTTTGAGGGTCAGAAAATCCAGGTAGTCGTGTTCTGAATTTTGGGCTTCTGTTTTGCACGTCTCTGAAAGTGGACAATGGGTAGAAAATGTGCCTATGACGATCGTGGGGGGCCATAACGCTCGTCATGTCTGTGACGGTCGTGGTGAGACCATGACGCTCGTCACGCCTGTGACGGTAGTGGTGAGACCATGACGGTCGTCATATCAGCAGAATTGGAATCTGCTGCTTTTCTCGCTCTTTTCTTCTGTTTCAAGTCCTTTTTAGCTTGTTTTGCCTATCTTGCCTCATTTGGACATTGACTTCATAAACCTGCAAAATATTAAACAACAATGCAAATATGGTACGAAATCAGGGTGAAATTGACCGTTAATAATATGAAATAATGGCATTTTAATCTATATGTTTTCGCGTTATCAATGTACCTTTTCTTCCATGTAGTCCAATGATTGGCAAATTATCTTATTTGGAATGGAAAACCAAGAACTGACCCAAACCATACCTTGTGAACCCACATGCTCGATATGAAATAGAACGATGTATGATATGAAAAAATGTAGGGTATAAAAGGCTAAAGGTGAAAATGAGGGTGTGACAAAACGCCTTAGATTTTGTTTGACTGGCTTCTTCCTAGGCTTTATTGGTAGTTTGTGTTCAACCAATTCTCTCTTTAAACCAGGCATCTCATCATAATCCCAGGCAAGACAATCTTTATACTCTCCCGGTAGCTGGATGACTTCGATCTTAAGTTGAGGGTCGAGATTGGCACTCACGTATGTTGGCCTTATGGTCACCCCCTCTCCTATATCGACTTCTTCCAATGGGTTCTGCGCTAGCATCTTGATATCATTTTCCAGTGGATTCTTTTCAAATCCCAGAGGCTCGTCATCATAGATGGAATCAAGCCTCTGGCTTTACTCCACATCTTGAACCTTGTCAGGTGGTTCTGGGTTGAAGTCCTTACCAGGACCTTCTTGATGAAAATCTAACTTGGCCTTGTCAGCCATCTATTCATTAGCAGCTTCCGAAGCTGCCTGAAGTTTGGTTTTAGCCACGTAGGCCAAAATTCTTTTCAATGTTTTGAACTCAGCCATTCTCGTTGAATTTGCTTCCCCATCCCATGGGGTCTACTGTAGGATTTCCAAGGTATGAAAGTCTCTCTCCTGGAACTTCCTTATCCCATCGAAAACCGTCGACGGGGTGTAAGTATAATGAGCAGAATGTCTCATTATCTGGGACAAATTCAAAATCTGTTGGGGCGCATGGGGCGATGTTAGCCAAATGTTTGTCGAACTGTCTTCGGTCGACATGGTTTATGGATGCTTTGAAGTACCCTTGGTCAGCTCTGATGTTCTCCACGATGCCGTCTGGCCTCCAAACAAAAATTCGTTGGTGTATCGAAGATGGCACTGCACCAATGCCATGTATCAATTCTCCTCCCAAAAGCATATTATAATTAGACTTTGTTTCCACCACCATGAAGACAGTGGGTCTTGTGATCTTTCCAACTGTCAGATCCACCTGTATTACCCCCATTGTTTAGCCAACCTTGCCTTCGTAGTTTGACAGGACCATGCTATGTGGCTTTGTGTCGGTGTCATATTTGCCAATTTTATTCAGTAAGAAGTGTGGCATCAAGTTTACCATTGCACCACAATCCACCAAAATCTTATTTACTGGCACATTTTCTACCTTTCCAGTGATGTAAAGAGGCTTCAAGTGGTTTTTCATTGCCTCTGTAGGTCACTCGAAGAAGGCATTTTGTTCTTCTACGTAACCATTGTTCATGACATAGTAGCACACAGGTTTGTGTGCCGCCATTTCTGCCTCAGTGTAGGCATCTAGATTCTCGACCTCTGTGATTCTGTCGAAATCCATGGGCATTGTAGGTATCACATTGACTAGGATGTCTAAAGAGGCATCAGAGTCGGAATCAAAGTTATCTATCATCTCTTCGTCATCTTCGACCGTTCTTTTATGTTTGACCTTTTGAGAAGGGAAAAATCTTTGCCCCACAGGCATTTTCTCAATAATTTTGAGTTGACCCCCTTTGTTTTCAGTAGGGGCATTAGTGCTGGATTCTGCCTGATTCTTCGATGAGGCCTCCTTAAGGGCCTTCCTCCTTCTTTGTTCTCTTCTCCATTGAGATCGTGACATCAGGTTTTTTCCCTTGTAATTCTCAGAGACATGTGCAATTTTAGAGGATTTGAATTCTTTTCGATAGGTGATCGATGAACCTCGATTTACTTCAAACTTCTTCCATTTCTGTTGTCCCTTTTGTCTATCCTCATTAGGTCTGACCCACTTGCCATTAGAAATCTCGACAAATGGCTTAAAGGTAGCAGGCCTTGCCCTTGGCGCTCTAGTGTTAGGCTCATATTTTCTTAGATCACTGCTTCGAGGGCCAAAGTTGGGCCTCTCCCATTTCTTTTTTTGTCTATCACATCCCTTCGAGCTTCTGGGCAACCTTCTGATCGAAGATTGCACTACATCTGGGGCACAACATGACACCATACCCTTTCTTTTGGCAGCGATGGAAAAATTCAACGATTGTCTCCTCATGTCTTGGATGGTTTCCATGGTCTCGTGTTGTGTTATTTTAACCATATTCACATCCATGTCGACGTCATTATTTAGGTTCAGCCTGCGGAGGTCCAACTCAAGGCCTTCAGCAGCCTTATCCATCCTAATAAAAGCATCTGCAGCTTCTTTGGTTACTAGTATCAGGCTAGAACCTTTAGTGTCCCTCTTTTCTTGAATCACCAACCATCTTGTCGAGGCCTTCAGCAGCCTCATTCATGAGTATTTTTGGGTTATCATGCTCAAAGCCTACAGTGACCTTGGCCAGTACAGTTTCATTGGCGAAATCCTCATTGATTTCCACCATGTTAATCGAAAAATCAAAGTAATCAGCAACTTCGACCATATGTGCTTCTGTGGGCTCAGTATAGTGGGCATCCGCCACTTGTAGTGGGCTAGTGTCAATTTTCATCTAGCTATTGCTTTTCTCTCCAAACATCAATCTTCCCTCTTGGATAGCATTTTGAACCAAATCCCTGAAAAGAAAACATTGAGACGTTTTATGACCCAAAAAATTATGGTATTTACAAAACCCTCTCTTTTTTCTCTGTTCTAAAGGTGGCATTTTAGCGCCAACGGGCACTATCATTTGCCCATCTTTAACTAACAAATCAAAAATTTTGTCACATTTAGTGATATCGAAAGTATATGTTTTCTTTGGAAACTTGTCATTCTTTTCAGATTAGACAAAACTTTTTCCATTTGGGGGAGCTAATACTTTACAAGCGTAAGGAGGACCCTGTTTTTATTCTACAACATCTATTTCATTTTCGTCGAATTATAATGACTCATCACGTGTATCGTCAATATTTTCATTATATTCGACGTAAGCTACCTTCTTACTCTTATTAAATTTGGCCTTTTCGTTTTTGAGACACTCCAGATGTCGAACCCTATCAGCTAGTTGGGCCATATCTCTCAGATACTGGGTATCTATTTTCTTCCTAATAGTGTAATCGAGGCCACCAACGGCCATTTTGACTAACTCGTGTTCAGGTACTTGAGTAAAACATTTAGCTTTAAGCAGTCGGAACCTATTTAGATATGAAGTTCAGGTATGCTGATCTCATATGTCCCAAGAACATTGATCTCTGCTCAACAAGGATGAGGACAGACCATGACCAATTTAAATTACTTTACATTGTACCAATCTCATGACCAATGTCATGGCGTCTGTTGTGACATCAACAGACAAAAAGACTATTTATCTAACCATTTAAATTGAGTAGAATTGTAAATGCTGAAAGATAAATAAAACAATGAATTGTTTACCCAGTTCGATGCAACCTCACCTACATCTGAGGGCTACCAAGCCAGGGATGAAATTCACTATTAGTAGAATTAATTCAGAGTCAAACAACCCGTTTGCACTCTTCACTTAAGACCTACCCAATGACACTTCAGCCTAGAGACCACTAGACCTGAGTATACCCACTCACTCCCCCCAATCACCGCTATGATATTAACCAATTCAAGGTTACAAAAGAATCATCAAGTCATACTTCAAACAAATCTTGGTTTTGCTTAACAGCTTTAAATCAAGAGACACAACACTCTAGCTTAAAAGCTTTGAGTGACACAGACAGCTTAACAATACTAAACCAATGCAATCATACAGCGGATAATTGCTTGGTGTACAAGTATTCCTAAGACACACAAATACACGTGAAGAACAAAAATCTTCACTCACAAATACACTCTTGCTTAAAATCTTTGAGTGAACAATTAGCACTGTACTAATAACAGCCTAAACATGTCTACCACAATGCATCCAAAGATACAAAGGGTTACTTAAAAGGTCACACACAAAAGACTCTCAAAGCCCTAAACCTTAATTATACACTCAAGTTTTTCTTGTTATGAGTGCTTAATTTCCCTTGCCTCTGCTCCTCCTTAAATAGCAATGCAGACTGGGCTTGGGCTGGTCAAGAGTAACAAACATTAGGTTTAACAAAGTAAAACTAATTTCCACAATTCTAGGTGCTGTCAAATTAGGTCACAGCTGCTTCATGTTATGCTCAGCCCTGACTAGAATCTCTCCTGAGATAACTGAGGTGCCATAACAGGTTTCCTGAAGTATAGCTTGAGTTTCCTCTTGCAAAATAATAGTAAACCTAAACACGTGCCCCCTGATGTCATACGTTTGATGTCATATAACATCCAGCATGACATCCAACACACTTTGTTCTTAGCTGACCAAACTCCCCCTACTGAACACTCTTGCAGAATCTCCTTCACAATAGTAGAAACAAGCATATTATAGTTTCCTAAAAAGTCTCAAAGATCCTTTTTATGAACACCAATTAAATATTCCCTTTGTTCCTAATGAATCTATTTGGCATGCACATACTAATGAGGTATATACAAAGCATTTATGTCAAGTGATATAAAACAACAGCACCTGTTGTACCAGACAACGATGTCATGACATTCAGTATGACATTCATGACAGTGGTTCTGTCATCAGCTCCTGCTGCACCAGACAACGATGTCATGACATTCAGTATGACATCCATGACAGCAGTTCTGTCATCATCTCCTGCTGCACCAGATAGCGATGTCATAACATTGGTAATGACATCCTATTTAAAACACATGACAGCAGTTCTGTCGTCAGCTCCTACTGCACCAGACAGCAATGTCATGACATCCTGTTTAAAACACATGACAGCAGTAATGTCATCAGCTCCTGTTGTGCCAGGCAGCAATGTCATGACATTGGTAATGACATCCGGCTTAACATTAGGGCAGAACCATGTTTTACCAAAATTTAGCCAATCATAGAACCATGGACAATCATAGAGTCATGGAACTAACAAGATACCCCTTTGGAAAATTTTGGCTAAAACAACCAAACAGACATCAGGTCAACATCAGTAGTCTTCTCACAAACATCCAGACTCAGACACTACGCTCCCCTTTAATAGTTGCATTTGGCAAGCAACTACAAAATCTGCACTTTGCTTAGCAGTAACAGCAGATAACAATACTTTACTCCCCCTTGGTTTAGTCAAAACTTGACAAAAATTGGAGTAAATGTACATACTACTCAGTTGTCATACTGCACATGGTGTCCAAGTCTGACATTTCTTGATCTCTAATAAAAAGACTGCACCAACAATCATGGACAATGACTTAACCTCCTTGTTGAACTCACTCAGCTAGCGTAAAAACAGTCCTGAACCATAGCTTCTTAAGAGTACATCCTGAATCAATCTTGAATCTTGAGTTCTTGCCTTGTCTGGAGCTGCACCTTCAGAAGTGACACTTTTGACATTACCAATTAAAGGATAATCAATTAACTACTTGCCACAAGTAACAATTGATTTTAAATCCCCAATTTGAGACACAAAAATATTCTGTAGAGAAAAATAAATTCTCCCAGACAAAAACCAATGTTGTTTCCTAGGTCATTCATAGTCCTAGATCAAACAAACACAAGTAATGTAGCTACACATCATACAAGTACACAGCTCCCCCTGTCATGCATAATCAACACTCCCCCTAAAAGAGAGAACCCAACCATATGAATACGTACACCAACATCTTCATATTCACACATTGGAACCACATTCGGCTTTGAAGAACTAGAAGACTTTCTAAGTTGACAGAGTGAATGTCCTTCCATATGCACAAAAACAAAGCTGATTGTGTCTTGATCCAGTCATTCACATCCAAGACAAACACTTGGATAAAAGCCAAAAATCTTGCTGACCAACACAAATCCCTTCAGTGGAGGTCAGGTCATAATGCTCTCGTATGATTTGATCTATTGACACCCAATGACAGAGCCAAGAACATAAATACTGTCAAGTTCATCATGAACTAGAACAGTAACACAATGTCACACCATCTGGTATGACATTCCACCCTCCTAGAGGCATACACTCACCAACAGCTTAAAACCACAAACAATCTTGAGAAATAACTGTACTATTGCAGCAACATATCCTAGATAGAAGTATACCTCCCCATATCAAGGATAACTAGTGCTCTATTTCCAGAAGCACGTGAATCGAAAACATAAGACTCATCTTCATGTCTTCAAGAGCTCACTCCTTGTTCAACACACCTGCTGAACGCATTCACTTACTGCTTGAACCACAACAACTAGTACACCCATCAGATAGAAGCCCTCCCCCTATCTTCTATAAACGTTGATCCAAGAAACACCCAAGATACTCATACAGTGGGAAGGTACCAAACTGCTCCACTTCTTACTAGAGTTATTTGCAACAAAAGAACTATTTTTCCACAAGAATTTTGACCTCAGCCTGAGCCAGAGAACAAGATAGGCACCTCATACTCTAAGACATTCTTTCCTCATCATTCTCCCGTATGATAAGTTTAGAACACTTCTGATCCAACTAGTTACTATCATCTTTCACAATCTGAATTTCAAGTTCAGCAATCAACATGATGTTCTAACATCAATTAGGACATCCTAATCACAGACACCATTCATAATGGTTCTTGATACACTAACCACTTGGACTTACTATCTGAATAGTAATCCAATCATCAGAGAGCATAGTTCCACCAATGAGAACTCTAAAGAACATAGAGACAGTAAACTTTGCATACCTCTCCATAAATAAGGCACTCATCCTTCATAGACTCCAAGATATGCGCAGAAGTAGAACCTCCTTTGGTCTTCAAATAACTACCCTTCTGCACAAGAGTAATTTTCTCCAAGCACACTACTAAAATAACCAAATGCCACTGTTTGATTACTCAGCATCTTTCAGAGCTCTAGAAGGTCTTCTTCCAAGTAGCCTTGATCTTCAAGTTACATATTCTACTTGCTCCATAGCACGATATCTTGGAAACACCAAGGCTTGGACCTGAAGTTTCTGCTTGATGTCACAACATCTAATCAGACATCCTGCTGGTGCATTCAGTCCTTCATTATGCCATTTAGAAGAACCTCATCAAGAGTTCCATGTTCACATAGACTTGATTACTGATAGCAAGTTTGAGTAGACAACCTATATTCTGCATTAGCTACCTTTGAAATGCATTTGCTCTAGAAAACTCCTCTTTAGAAAAACCAAACATGCCAAAGATTGATTCTTTAGAGAAGAAGGATCACAAAAAAATCTTTACAAAAGGAATCCCGGTTTCCTTAAGTAGAGACTTCTTCAGAAAGTCAGAGATAACTGCCACTTATCCTTGACCTCCAAGATGAGCACGGTCACATGATCCTGTATACTTAGATCATAAATAAACTGACCCAAGCATTGCTATCACCAGCACCATATTCTAGACATGTTTCTTTCCAGGAAACTTTCTAGATGAATATCATATGCTTCTAGTAGAGACTAGAACACACCTGCTGCACTCTAATAAACTGATCCAAGGAAAATGTCTTCATCTGCACTTCCACCAGCACTATATGCTAGTCTTAGTTTCTTGCCAAGAACCTTACTAGAATAAAGTCAGATCCTACCACACAAGAGTATGGTAACAAGATTATCAGCTATATCTTCTTCTGTACAATCTCTGATGATTGAATGTCTTAACATCTGGTTGAACATCAGATCCTTGAAGTAGACAAAGCAGATATGGGGCCTGATGCTTGAGCAACAACTGATGAGACAACTTGATCATCAACTAAGGATAATCCATTAAATATTTTAGAATATCTCAAATAGCAATGGATCTTAAATCTTTGTAATAGATCCTTCTCTGAACTTCATGGATAATCAATTAAATACGTGTGTAGTCCATAAATAGCAACTAATCTTAAATCCACACAACTTCAGGAATACCAAGGCTAAAACATCAAGGGTGACACCCTTGACTCAACCTGCGTATGACTTTGTCCTGCTAATAGAGCTCCTGCAAATCATGAATGGTGAAAATAAATCACCTCCCATTATACCATCTATCAGCACCAGAGATCTTTAGATTATCTCCCTGAAAGAGCTTTTCTCTTCAAATTAACTTTAGGGTACATATATCAACACACAACTGCCACAGCCATGCATCAATCTGTATAGAGGCCAATCTTCTCTCAGGGCTACCAGAGTTCTTTCATCCAAACCATATGCAGCGGAACAACCAAAAGAACATCTTCAACATGCCCTAAACAAGATGTCAGCACATCTTATAGGTCATCATACAGAAGTAGCCACTCCTCCTTTGGAAACACATTCACCAAGTTATAGAAGCTCCTATATCAGATGGGACATCAGCAGATACACAGAATCCTTCATAAGCAGGACTGAACACACACTTCTCCTTAACTCCATAAGCAGTAGCTCAAACATTTAGCAAGATCAGCAAATCAGCTACCAGTTCTCCTTGATTAAACCACCAGAAAGTATCTCCCAAGATCTCATCCAAAACATACAGGATGCCTGCTCTGATACCAATTGAAATTCTGGTATGCAGATCTCATATGTCCCAAGAACATTGATCTCTGCTCAACAAGGACGAGGACAGACCATGACCAATTTAAATTACTTTAAATTGTACCAATGTCATGACCAATGTCATGGCGTCTGTTGTGACATCAACAGACAGACAGACTATTTATCTAACCATTTAAATTGAGCAGAATTGTAAATGCTGAAAGATAAATAACACAATGAATTGTTTACCCAGTTCAGTGCAACCCCACCTACATCTGGGGGCTACCAAGCCAGGGAGGAAATTCACTATTAGTAGAATTAATTCATAGTCAAATAAATTGTTTGCATTCTTCACTTAAGACCTACCCAATGACACTTCATCCTAGAGACCACTAGACCTGAGTATACCCACTCACTCCCCCTCAATCACCGCAGTGATATTAACCAATTCAAGGTTACAAAAGAATCATGAAGTCACACTTCAAACAAATCTTGATTTTGCTTAACAGCTTTAAATTAAGAGACACAATACTCTAGCTTAAAAGCTTTGAGTGACACAGACAGCTTAATAATACTAAACCAATGCAATCATACAGCAGATAATTGCTTGGTGTACAAGTATTCCTAAGACACACAAATACACGTGAAGATTAGATATCTTCACTCACAAATACACTCTTGCTTATAAGCTTTGAGTGAATAATTAGCATTGTACTAATAACAGCCTAAACATGTCTACCACAATGCATCCAAAGATACAAAGGATGACTTACAAGGGCACACACAAAAGACTTTCAAAGCCCTAAACCGTAATTCTACACTCAAGTTTTTCTTATTGTGAGTGCTTAATTTCCCTTGCTTCTGCTCCTCCTTAAATAGAAATGCAGACTGGGCTTGGGCTGGTCAAGAGTAATAAACATTAGGTTTAACAAAGTAAAACTAATTTCCACAGTTCTAGGTGCTACCGTATTAGGTCACAGCTACTTCATCTTATGTCCAGTCCTGACTAGAATCTCGCCTGAGATAACTAAGGAGCCATAACAGGTTTCCTGAAGTATAGCCTGAGTTTCCTCTTGCAATATAACAGTAAACCTAAACATGCGCCCATGATGTCATACGCTTGATGTCATATAACATCCAGCATGACATCCAACACACTTTGTTCTTAGCTGACCAAAATCCCCCTGCTGAACACTCTTGCAGAATCTTCTTCACAACAGTAGAAACAAGCATATTATAGTTTCCTAAAAAGTCTCAAAGATCCTTTTTATGAACACCAATTAAATCTGCCCTTTGTTCCTAATGAATCTCTTTGGCCTGCACATACTAATGAGGTATATCCAAAGCATTTATGTCAAGTGATTTAAAACAATAGCACCTGCTGTACCAGACAGCGATGTCATGACATTCAGTATGACATTCATGACAGCGGTTCTGTCATCAGCTCCTGCTGCACCAGACAGCGATGTCATGACATTCAGTATGACATCCATGACAACAGTTCTGTCATCAGCTTCTGCTAGCTCCTGCTGCACCAGACAGCGATGTCATGACATTGGTAATGACATCCTGTTTAAAACACATGACAACAGTTTTATTATCAGCTCCTGCTAGCTCCTACTGCACCAGACAGCGATGTCATGACATTGTTAATGACATCCTGTTTAAAACACATGACATCAGTACTATCATCAGCTCCTACTGTGCCAGACAGCAATGTCATGACATTGGTAATGACATCCTGCTTAACATTAGTGCAGAACCATATTTTACCAAAATTTATCCAATCATAGAACCATGGACAATCATAGAGTCATGGAACTAACAAGATAATCTTCTATTGGCTTAGAAAACTTTCGTTTTATACTAGCCAATTACTTCAAGCTAATCTTAGTTCGCCCCATATAGAACTGTTCATGAAATAAACGTTCCAGCTGGGTCCAATTACAAACTGAGTTGGGGGGTAAGGTTGTAAACCAAGTGAAAGCATTTTTAGTGAGAGAGCTTGGAAAGTATTTTATCCTAAGGCTTTCATCATCTGCAATCTCTCCAGCTTCGATCGTATATCGGGCAACGTGTTCGACAGTAGATTTCGTCGTATCTCCTTAAAAATTGGTAAACTTTGGCACCTTTGTCCTAGAAGGTAATTCTGACTGGAGAATATAATATATTATTGGTGAAATATAATTTGGCCTAGTGAAACCGGAGTTTAACCCATTTCGAGCCATTATTCTTTTGACCGTGGATGTTAGGTTGTTATCGATGACCATGTTATTACGTTGAACCTCTTGTATGACATGGTCTGCATCTTGGTTTCGATTCACCATAATTACTTCTGGATCTCTTTCTACCAGAATTGGTGCTTGGACCCTTTATGGTTCGACTCTTAGAGGCTCGAGTCTAGGGAGTTCGACCTTCCCTTGATTTTCTAGATTGGCCTCAGGTAGGTTCCCTAAGTCCTATCGTGGAATGTTTTCCACAATAGCTGTGTTTTTGACATTGGCTGACACACCCATAAATTCTGCCAGCCGTGCCAATTGCACTGCTAACTGTTGGTTAGTCTGAGTAGTATTTTAGATCAAAGGTTGAAAGATTTCCCCCATAGTTTGGGATAAGGTTTGGACCATTTGCAGGTTCCTCTCATCCATTTGTTGCCTCAAACAAGTTATCGAAGTATTGGTCAGATTAGGGCCCGAAGTGGAATACCCCACACCTATACTTTGATTATTTCGACCAACATTTATCCCAGAACCCGGCCCTTGTAATGGCGAAGCCATCACATTATCTGAGGATATTGGGGGAGCATTTTGGAGGCCTTGCATTACTGTCGTTGGCATTCCATATGGTGGGTTTCTTGGTAATGGTTGTGAAAACCCTGGAGGGAAAAAATGTCTAGACGTGGAAGTCCCTCCTGGCGAAGTTTGGGGATTCGACGCTTGAGGCCCAACATACTCTAACACGGGTTGGGTTAGGCCCTTATACTTGTCGACCCTGACCCCAACACTAATGGCACTGGTTCAGGCCTAACATGAGGCGGTATCTGCTCTCCTGTCGAAGGTACTGAGGGTGGAACTACATCATTCCTAGACACATCACGAGGAATGGTGTTACTAGGCTGGAGATTAGAGTCATCTCCTGTAAGGCTTGGGTTATTTGGTTGATTAACATCTGTCGCCATTTCCCTAATGTAAATATTTCTTGGTCTCTCTTTGTTTGTAGTGGCTATCTTACCACTTCTTATTAACATCCAACAAATTTTTATCAAAGACAATAATAACAACTGTAGTTTCGCAAACTTTTACAAAAATTTAGAATAATGATTTAGCACTGTCCCACTGGATGTGCCAATTTGTTTCCCTTAAAAATTGGAAACCAACCGCTTATCTCCCAAATCTAACTTTGGTGACTCATAGGATCGATCAGATTGATCCTAGGACATGTGCTAAATTTTACTTAAAAGAAACTACCTAAAACTAAACACTTCGACAATGTTTTTGAGAAAAAGGTTATTGTCAAGGTAAGGTTCGACTAAAATAAAAGGACATGAATTTGTAGGAAACAAAGTAAAAAGCCTTCAAAAACATTTAAACAAAGTAAAGCATAATGCTAGAAAGATGTAGATTGTAAGGAAGTAAAGATAAACTCTTCAAGATAAAGCAAGATAAGTCTAATTAAAACGTAGAAATGGTGTTTTTACATGACGCACATTCTCCTATAACTCTTTTCTCTACACTCAGATACTTTGAGTAATTTTGGGAGTGACTTGCACATTAGTAAATTAAGACACACCTGAATTCCATTGCTAGAACCCTTATTTATAATAATTCAATTAACTGCCATTAACCTCCTAAAATGACCATCCCGTGACAAGTTTCACGCTGCATGTAGTAATTCGCTGGATGTATGCCACTTGTCTTGTTTAACCATGAGAAAGCATAACTACTCCCTCCTTTATTTGAATTTCAAATTCCACTAATATTCGGCTAACAGTGTCGGTCGAATGTGGTCTTTTTAATGTTAGAAATATTTTCTAAGTCCCAAATACTCTAATATTTCAACCACTCGAAGGTTTACTCCAATCTAAGGTTTCTTTCATATCCCCTTGACAATTTAATATTTCCCTCAACCCTTTTTATTTAATGTGATCTCCGAATCTGTGAGCTAACAACTTTGCTCATGCTGCAGGTGTGCATGATTTCCATGCAAATATCCTCATTCACCCTCCCTTTTGATTCTGAAAGCTTCTCCTATATATAGGGAGTCATTTCCACTCATTTCCACAAGCTTTTGATAGCCAAAACCACTATGCTAAGATCCCATTTGAACTCTTAAGCTTGAACTTTGAATTTCCATTTCCACACCTTAATCACTCAAATTCTCCACTCAGGTAGCTTCACCAACATTCAGTGAAGCTAACCAGATCAAGAACTTGAAGAATCATGGCCTGAATCAAGCTAGGGAACTCCATTTTAAGAGCTTCAAGGTTGAGCTTCAACAGGTATAATTCTCAACCATTTTGATTCAAATTTGTTACTAAAATGCAGCCCTTGACATGCTGATGTTGTTTGCATAGTTAGTTTTTAGTTATAGCTGATTTTTGTTGTTGAATTTTCAAATTCGTGTTTGAATCTTGTTCTGGTTTTTTTTAAAGCGAGTGAGCTATGGTTTAAAGAAATTTGGTGCGATGATATGGTTGAGATCGTCTTGAAAAGACGCATCAAATGAAACCATTATGAGCACCAATGATTATGGTTTGAAGGATCCATGATTTTCTGCAAATCTTTGGTTGTTTCAGGTGGCTGGAGGTTGAAGATGATGATCTCACCATCCATCATGCCACCTGTTTTAATCTCATTGCTTTTGACTTTGCTTGGATCTGTGTGGATGAGCTGACTAGTGTCCATCGTGGATGCACGCTGTCAGATCCTTGGATCAGCCACGTCATTTAATGAAATGAAATCCAACGCGCTGTGTTTTTTCTGTTTCTAAATTTTTTTTAATTTCTTTTTATTTTCAGAAATTCATAGAAAAATTATTTTTAATCAGAAAAATACCAAAATATTTTCTAAAATTATATTTTATTTCCTCTTTATAATTTTTATGTTTGAGCATTTTTATTTTGCATATTTATATTTTTCATGCTTTTTATTTGTTTTGGCTAATTTTAATTGGTTTAAAATTACTTTTGAGCCCTTTAAAATTATGGAATTTTTATCATATTATGATGGTTTTGAACCTATGGTGATTTTCTTGGATTTTTATTTTCTGTTTTGGATATTTTCATATATTTTTGATTGATTTGCTTGATTTTAATTAGTTTAAATTTATTTTTGGGCATTTAGAAATGATGAAGAAATTTTTATATGATCATATACCTATGGTGATGTCCTTGGGTCTTCATTCATGCCTTGGCTTCTTCTTTCTTATTTTTATGGTTTTTTATTCTTTTTTTTTTATTTGTTTTTATTTTGATTTAAATTGCATATGGATGAATAAATGATTTTGATCCATGGTGGGGTGATGTTCTGGATTTTCCTCAAGTCCTTTGGACATTTGATATTTTCTTAGGGTGACCTCTCATTTGTGGATGTTTATGATGGTTGATTCACTTTGAAGTTTAACTTTGACTGTCAAACTTAAGTCATCTCTCGTATGCATTCATGATTGGATGTCTACTTATTGGTCATGTTATGTTTCTGCCCTACCATGATTCTTGGGTCATTTGATTTCATTTTTCTTTGCCTTGGTTTTGCTCCTTGTGAGGTGTTTGGATCATTTGATTGGGTGTGGTTGGTTTGCCTTACCTTTGTCTTTTGTTTGCACATCTTGGTTGTGGTTTGGATATGTGATGCACCTATGATATGATGACTTGAGGTGTTTGTCCATCTTTCATGAGTTTGACATGTTTGTATTTGAGGCTTTGGTCTTGATTGTTTGTTCTTTTGTTTGCATATGCATCTTGTTGTTCCTTATGCATCTTTCTTCTTCATCTTTCTTCTTCTCTCGTTTTGAGACTTCTTTTATCCTTGTTTTCATTTGTGATTGAATTGGATGGTGTTTACTTATGCTTGATCATATGATCCCTTAGGATTCCTAGTCCCTCTGTTTAAGATAGAAGTAGGAGAGACAATAGGCTTTCAATCCTTTGCATGATAGCAAGTAGGATAGTCCCTCTTTGACCTCAACTCTAGGTCCATCATATGTATGATAACATTAGGTAGACTTCCTTTTCATCCTAACCTTAGGACCATTTTGTTTGATAACATTAGCATTTCTAGTTTCCCTTTAGTGTTTCCCTATGTCTTCTCTTCTCATCTTAAACTTCTTTAAGATACTTAATAAAGAACAAAAAATGTTGTACGCTACGAGCCTTAAGTACATAGGAAATGGTGAGTGGGGGTTTCTCCTCACTTGTCTAGAGTGTTTAGTGTATGCCCTTTGGGCGATATGTGACACATTCGCTCTTATGTCATAGTCTTTAGTGCAACGTGAGTCTCAAACTAACTCAATCCACTTCACTAAAACTAACAAACCAAATTCAAACATTTTTATCCTTCGGGATTGTTCTTTAAATCATTTTCAAAAAAGAGTACATTGTTTTTTCGTTCTACCGCAAACAGGCATCGTTCCTAACTGCTGGAATGGAGACTTAACGTCAGTCATAAAAAACACTTAACCAATCAGTGGTCTAGTTCACCCGAACTACGTTTGCTCTGATTTCTCATACCAGATGAGGATACATAGGGACAAGGCAACGATGTCTTGGCGAGCAACCTCCCCCCATCACCCGTAGTTTTCTGAACTACGTTGACTCTGAATTTTCCATTGCACGAGGGAATACGTAGGCATAGGACGACGATATCCTATCAAGTCTCCTTTTTCTTTTCCCTTCCTCATTTAGCAGTAGCTTTTAGATAACTCACCCCTTGGATTAGACAACAAGCATGGATCCCGTTGAGTACAATGGATGTGAGGGGTGCTCATACCTTCCCCTTGCGTAACCGACTCCTAAACCCAAGATTTGGTTGCGATGACCTTGTCTTTTCCCGTTCTTCTAGGTTTTCTTCGATCATTTCCTTTCCCTCTCCTTGGGATAAATAACGTTCGGTATCGACTCTTCTGTTTGTTTTTGCCAGTTTTTTTACAGCGTGCAACAACAGTCTATATAGAATCATGGTGAAAGGTATTTAAATATTGCAAACCGAATATTTTGTCCCTTAGATACGATGGTATACAAAAGGACAAATGCTGAAATGCCATGAATTCTAAAATGATGCCTCATGATGCTTGAATGCAAGACAATGCTGACATACGAGCAAATGAAAAGAAAAGAAAAACAACGAGTAACTACTCACTAGGGACCCCACATATTGGGGAGAGATCTGAAATGAAACCAATCAATAGTTTAGACATGACTAACAATGGCACTTCAAAGGGATCCTCCACTCAAGGGACACAAACTCCACCGTGGAAGAGAAAACTTCACTGGGGAAAAGGCCAATCTCCATTGGGTAAATCTAACCTCACTTGGGGAGAACAAAAACTTTAAAGGGGAAATGCAAGTCCAGTGGGAAGATACATGAAAGGAAGCACATATAAGAAACCATGTTGGGGAACAAAAGTCAACTGACTCGGAATCCGACTAGGGGAAGCAAAAGACCAGAGACACGATCCCTATTTGGGGACAAACCAAAGGGATTCCCTTAATGAAGAGTTCAAACAGGACCTTCGAGAGGAGACTAGACATAAGATCAGACACACCGGGGATGCTAGTGATGACTAGACTTCCAAGACCTGATGGGGATATCCAGGGATTCAATGGGGATACTGGTAACAACCAAACATCCTGAATATAGAGATAGGTGAGCATTTCCAATAACCAACAGACTTTTGATGCTAGTATGGACTAGACTTTTAAAAAAGTAGATCGGTAACAACCAGGTATCATACCAACAACAATTAGATTTTCAAACAACGTCGATATCTACTGGATTTCAACTGGGAAACGGGTAACGACCATGCTCCATACCAATAACAATTGAATTTCAAACAATGCTAGTAATTACTAGACTTCAACTGGAAAAACGGGTAAAGACCAAACCACATACCAAATAACGATTGGATTTCAAATGATGCTAGTAACTACTGGGCTTAACTGGGGAGAATGGGTAACGACCATGTTTCATAACAATAACGATTGGCTTTCCATCATCGCCAATAACTACTGGACTTATGCAGGGAAAAATAGGTGACAACCAAATCAAAGTACCAATGACAATTGGATTTCAAGCAATGCCAGTAACTACTAGACTTCGGCGGGGCATATTGGTGACAACCAAATCAAAATACCAATGACAATTAGATTTGAAGCAATGCCAGTAACTACTGAACTTCTAGAAAAGATTGGTGATAACCAAATCAAAGTACCAATAATGATTAGATTTTAAACAATGCCAGTAACTATTGGGCTTCCAGGAAATATTGGTGACAACCAAATCAAAGTACCAATATCGATTAGATTTTAAAAAATGTCAGTAACTACTGGGCTTCCAGGAAAGATTGGTGACAACCAAATCAAAGTACCAATAACGATTGGATATTAAACAATGCCAATAACTACTGGGCTTCCAAGAAAGACTGGTGAAAACCAAATCAAAGTACCAATAACGATTAGATTTTAAACAATGCTAGTAACTACTGGGCTTCAAGGAAAGATTAGTTACAACCAAATCAATATACCAATAACGATTGGATTTTAAACAATGCAGTAACTACTGGGTTTCTAGGAAAGATTAGGGACAACCATATCTTAAGGTACCAATAAAAATTGGATTTTTGAAAACATAGTAACTACTAAGTCTCAACAGAGTCTATTAACTAACAAAACTTCAGCTGGGCATAGATTTAGGTAAACACTGGATCTCAAAGATAAGTATTAGTAACAACTAACATATTGGTAGACACCAATAAGCAGTATCAGATATTGCTAGTTACAACTAGCTTCCCGGGGATATAAGCATTTATTACCATAATACTTAATCCAAACACCTTGGCCAAGGTGGGGTAATAAACCACAAAGCGAGCCTGTGAAAATAGGTTTGGATCAAAAGTATTGGTAACGACTGGAGGATTTCGAAGGTTACAACCAGAACAGAAGCATGCAAACAGATGCATATGCTAAATGGCATGATGCATATGTAAATGCAGACCGACTCACAGGGGAGAAGGGGAATTATGGAAAGATGACAATCTAACTTCACATGAGAGAAGACTAATCACACCGGGTCCCAATGTTACTACTCAGAATATAATCTTTCCCTGAGAGAGCAAATCAATTCTCCAGAAGGGATCTGGTCATTTCTTTGGCAACATTGCAGAGGAGAAGTCACGACTTCTGTAGCATGGCGGTTTCTGAGTGCAACCTTATCTGAAGATGGTGTTGAGCTTTCTATTGCTCTACTCTCATGAGAGGAGTTTTAATACTATCATGTCACACCTCTAAAGTTACGACTTGTTTGTTAGATTAGTTTTTCAAAATAGTTTTGTTATTTTCAAAAACACTTTGTTTTCAAGACTCATTATTAACGAATAAGTGAAATTTGCATAAAAAGAAAAAAAACACAGATCATAACAATGATTGGTCCGAAATCTGATTTCATTAATAGGCGAGAACCTTACAAATGGAAAATTCTCGGGAATAATTATAATTGGAAAAATGGCAAAACAAAACAAGATGGGTTACAAAATCCAACAATGATCCAGCCCTACTAACTAGTAGTCCATCTGATTTGCTGCTTTTGACGAGAATGACAGATAGCGATCCTCTTTATTATCTTTTGTGGGCTTAACAACTTTTGATGCAGTGAAAGCCTTGCCCCTAACTTTTTCCTAAATTTCCTTTTCTAGTTTTTGACTCAGCGAGTCCCCTTTTAGGCGTAGTATTTCCTTATTGCATCTGAGTTGACGGGGTACTTAAGATGTTCGCCGTCCATTGTCTCAAGAATTAGAGAGCCTCCGGAGAAAACAGTTTTCACAACAAAGGGGCCATCATAGTTGGGCATCCATTTTCTACGTATATCCTTCTGAATTGGCAGGATCTTTCTGAGCACGAGTTCTCCTTCCTTATATTCTTTGAGGTGGACCCTTTTATCAAAAGTTCTCTTCATCCTTTGTTGATGTATCTGACTGTGACACATCGCGGTCATCCTTTTTTCTTCAATGAGATTTAGAGAATCAAATCTTTCCTTTATCCATTCAGCTTCTTCGAGCTCTGCTTCCATTAAGACCCTTAACGAAGGTATCTCAACTTTGATGGGTAGCATTGCGTCCATCCCATAAACAAGGGAGAAAGGGGTTGCCCCTGTTGAAGTGTGCGCCGATGTTCTGTATCCGTGCAAGGCAAATGGTAACATTTTGTGCCAATCTTTGTAGGTTACAACCATCTTTTGTACTATCTTCTTGATATTTTTGTTCGCAACTTCAACAACACCGTTTATATTTGGTTTGTATGGTGAAGAGTTGTGATGTTTGATCTTGAAACTATCACAAAGCTCTTTCATTTTATTGTTGTTCAGATTTGACCCATTGATAGTGATAATTTGATCAGGGATGTCATACTGGCAGATGATCTCTTTCTTGATAAAATGGGCAACCACTTGTTTGGTTACATTGGCGTACGACGCAACTTCCACCCACTTGGTGAATTAGTCGATAGCGAAGAGGATGAAATAGTGACCGTTGGATGCTTTGGGCTCAATTTCCCCAATCATATCTATGCCTCACATTGCGAATGGCCAAGGCAATGTCAATACATTAAGAGGATGTGGAGGAATATAAACCTTCTCAGCATAGATCTGGCATTTGTGGCATCTCTGAGCAAAAAGGACGCAATATGTTTCCAGGGTCAACCAGTAATAACCGGCCCTTAAGATTTTCTTTGCCATGGCATGGCCGCTCACATGAGTGCCGAAGGTACCTTCGTGCATATTTGTCATTAACATGTCTACCTCTTTCTCGTCAACGCATCGGAGTAGGACCATATCATGATTTCTTATGTACACAACACCGTTGCTGATGAAGAACTTAGATGACAATCTTCGTATAGCCCTCTTGTCAATTTTAGAGGCATCAGCCGAGTACTCTTGATTCTGAAGAAAGTTATTGATGTCATGGAACCAAGGTTATCCATCAGATTCCTCTTCTGTCGTCATAACGTATGCCAATGCGGTCTTTCTTTCAATGCAGATTAAGGGAGCCTCGTTGACAAACTGGACCTTTCACATTGGTGCTAGCATGACCAAGGCATCTGCAATGTGATTCTCAGCCCTCGGGACATGTTTGAAAGTGATCTCGTCGAAGTAATCGATCATTTCCAAAATGTAGTCTTTGTAGGGAATCAACTTCTCATCTCGAGTTTCCCATTCACCTTTGAGCTGGTAAGTTACCAAGGTAGAGTTGCCGATTACTTCTAGGATTTTGATGCAGAGATCGATGGCAGCTTTGAGTCCCAAGATACAGGCTTCATATTCAGCCATATTGTTTGTACACGAGAAGCACAGTTTGGTGATGATAGGAGTATGTCCTCTAGTTGGATATTCTAGAACATCCCCAACACCATGTCCTTTTTTGTTGGACGCCCCGTCAAACATCATCTTCCAACGGGATCTGGGTTCAGGACCTTCCTTAGGACCAGGTTCCAGTTTCATTCTTTGAACATACATCACATCCTCATCAGGGAACTCAAATTTGAGCGGTTGGTAATCATCTACAAGATGCTCAGCAAGATGTTCTGGCAAGACGCTTCCTTTGATGGATTTTTGGGTGACGTACTGAATATCATGCTCTGAAAAGAGCATATGCCATCTAGCAAGTCTTCCAGTTTGAGTTGGCTTTTTGTAGGTGTATTTTATCGGGTCCATCTTTGAGATCAACAAAGTAGTATGATAGATTATGTATTGTCGGAGACGTTTGGCCGTCCAAGCCAAAGCACAACAAGCCTTTTCTAGAGGTGAGTAATGACTCTCGCAATCAGTGAACTTTTTTATTAGGTAGTAGATTGTGTGTTATTTCTTTCTTGATTCATTAGTTTGCCCCAGAACATAGCCCATTTAATCTTCCAACACCGTCATATACATGAAGAGCGGTTTTCTAGTTACTGGAGGGATCAACACCGGAGGTTCTTGAAGATAGCTTTTAATCTTTTCAAATGCCAACTGGAAGTCATCATTCCATCTTATTGCTTGATTCTTCCGTAACAACTTGACGATAGATGTGCATATAGGAGTTAAATTTGAGATAAATCTAGAGATGTAATTCAAACGTCCGAGGAAACCTCTGATTTGTTTTTCTGTTTGAGGAGCTGGCATCTCTTAAATAGCCCAGACATTTTTGGGATCCACCTCGATTCCTCGTTGACTAACAATGAAACCAAGTAATTTACTGGATCGAACTCCAAATGTGCATTTAGCTGGATTCGACCTCAGTTGATATTTCTGGTGTCTTTCAAACAATTTTAGTAGATGATCCAGGTGATCCTTTTCATCCCAAGACCGCGATCATATCATCTACGTATACCTCGATCTCTTGATGCATCATATCATTGAAGAGTGCGACTATGACTCGATGATAAGTGACTCCTGCATTCTTCAACGCAAAAGGCATTACCTTATAACAATAAGTGCCCCATGGTGTTATGAACGTTGTTTTCTCCATATCATCTGGGTCCATCCTTATTTAATTATAACCCGAGAATCCGTCCATAAAGGAAAATACTGCAAAGCTAGTTGTGTTATCAACCAATGTGTCGATGTGAGGTAGTGGAAAGTCATCTTTTAGACTGGCTTTATTGAGATTCTGATAATCCACACACATCCTGACCTTTCCGTCTTTCTTCGGTACTGGCACGATGTTGGCTACACACTCAGGGTACTTTGAAACTACTAGAAATCCTGCGTCAATTTGTTTCTTTACTTCATCTCTGATCTTTAGAGCCATGTAAGGTCTTGATCGTTGGAGTTTTTTCTTAACAGGAGGATATTCTGGTTTCAGAGGGAGCTTATGGACCACAATATTAGTATCTAGCCCTGGCATATCCTAGTATGACCAAGTGAAAACATCAGCGTACTCTTTGAGGAGTTGTATCAACCTGTCCTTGACCTCTATTTTTAGTGATGCCCCAATCTTTACTTCTTTCTTTATCTCTTCTGATCCTAAGTTGGTAACTTCGATCTGCTCTTTATATGGCTGAAGGTAGGCTTCTTCATGCTCAACCATTCTAGTTAACTATTCGGGAACATCAAATTCTTCGTCAAACTCTTCTTCAGCTTGGAAAATAAATGAACCACTACTAGAAGGAACCGAATTATCATTGGATTTTGCGGGTGATATAGGCTTTCTGCATGGTTTTAAAGGGTTTAACATGATCAAACACATAACAATATGCAGATGATGGATTCAGTTTTAAGATTTTCCAAAAACGATTGCCATTTTTTCCTTTTTATAAAAAGTTGAAAAATGATGAAAAAGTAAATGAACAAAGAGGACAAGAGTTTTAACAAAAACACTTCTTCATTCATTAATCTTTTTAATCGCAAAGTGACCCATACAAAATGATTCGCTGGCCTTGGGCAAGTCCAGAAATTTCAAAGAAAACAAAAGATAACAAGCAATGCATTACTCTAAGGGTAGTACGACGGGAATATCCACCGCTTCCCAATTATGTAAGACCGCTCCACCTCGGATCACCAGGTTGTTGAGGCCACTTCCCTCATCTTCTTTAATTATGGTGTTGACTTGTACCCCGCCGCTTACAAACATCTCCTTTAGGGTTTTCTACTTCTTGATGCTCTCTTTGGACGCTACTTCCAGAGTTGTTTTGTAACCCAACCCTTGCTTGTCATTTTTGGCGTGAGCCTTCACTTCTATAACTTCTCCCCATCCCTGCGGGATTACTTCCTTTATTATAGCTTTTATACTTTGCGCGGAGGCAAAAGACGGACCACAGGCTATAGCAGAATTATTAATTAGCACATCATGATCAATTTCTAGGGCTTGGAACATGGTTTCTAGCGCATCCTCGTCGGCTTCGATGTATCGGAATGATGACAGGTTGCTCACCATCAAATCTTCCTCTCCGTGCACTATGACCATCTGATCATCAATGACGAATTTTTGCTTTTGATGCAGTGTGGAGGTTACAACTCCCGCCACATGGATCCAAGGTCTGCCCAATAAACAGCTGTAGGTTGGATTAATATCCATGACTTAGAATGGTACTTCAAAACATAGAGAACCCACCGTTATTGGAAAAGTCACCTCTCCAATTATGGACCGTCTAGATCCATCGAATTCCTTTACAACCAAAGAGGTTGCTTTCATAGTTTCTCCTTTATGACTTAATTTTGCCAGAGTCCTTTTTGGCATTACATTCAAGAAAGAGCCGGTGTCAACCAGGACTCTAGCTAAAGTATCTTCTTCGCATTTGATGGAGATGTGCAATGCACGATTGTGTTTGCGGCCTTCTGGCGTAAGATCATCATTGCTGAAGATTAACGTGTTACATGTCATGATGTTGGCGACAACCGAGTCGAATTGTCCCACCGTGATGTCTTTGGTGACGTGGGCCTGAGTCAATATTTTCAGCAGAGCTTCCCTATGTGGGGGTGAACTAAGTAATATTGGCATTACAAAAATCTTTGATGACATTTGATTCAGTTGATTCACCATTCTATAATCACTTTTGCTGATGATTCTTAATAACTCTTCGTCATCTTGTTTTAACATCTCTTTTCCTTTTGTCTTATCGGTGACTACCGATTCTTTTGGAATAGTCTCCTTAGGAATAATGTCTTTGACAATAGGGATGACCTTAGGTGCTACTTTGGGAGTTTCAATGGTAACCTTTGGTACATAAATCCTTCCACTGCGAGTCATCCGACTTCCTCCATAATATTAGTCACATCAGCTTGTTTTCTTCTGGATTCCACCTCTCGCCAAGAACTATTGTATTTCCATGGTATAGCTTTGGAATTTTTCTCTCTCCGAGGATCAAATCTTGGCTGAGTCTTTCTGAATCTAGGCACTGGATCATCACAGAATATTGGTCCGACGGTGCTAGATCGAGTCGTCTTGTTATTTCCGATATTGAACACCACCCTTTTCTTAGGCTCATCTGGTAGTTTGAACACTGGTTCAATAACTGCAACGTCCTCTTTTTTCTTCTTACTACTGACTTGTAGCATCCCTTTGTTGATTAGTGACTGAATTTTGTTTCGCACAAGGTTACAACCTTGCGGGTTCTTGTTTCACTCTTCAAAATCCTTGTGAGTACTCTTGAGCAACCATGCTTGAGTTAATCTCTTGTGCAATTCCACCAGCGGTGTTTTAACTTCATCCACTTCAGCGACTGTTCTCATCTCAGAGCCTTATCCTTCTTCCACTATAGCATTCACTCCACCGTGGTTCGGTAGGGGATTATCCTTCACATTGGGATAATTATCTTCAAATGACATTATCTTCTTTTCAATCAATTCCCTGAAAATGTACTGAAGCGCAATATAACCCTCTAAATCATGCTCAGCGACGTTCTCATGAAACGGGTAATGCGCGTCAGGATTGTAGTATGGAGGCAAAGGATTGGGTGGGGCACCCAATTTTCTTGTTTGAATAAGTCCTCTAGCTACTATCATAGGATATAGTTCGGTATAACTTATTGGTATTTGTTGTATCTTGGGCCTCCTGTTCTGATAGGTCGGCCTGGGAGCTTGAGCCATGGGCTACTGCATCTGCTGATTGTTGTAAGGTCTGTAATTGTATTACTGATAAGCATTTGGTGCCCCTGGCTAAAGATTTTGTTGATTTTGTATCTGGAAGACTGGCGTAACCGCCGCTATGTAATATGGTTGATGATATTGCTAAGCTTGAACTTGGAGATGGATCCTTCGGTTCTGTTCCCTTTTCTCGTACATTACCATGCTGGTTTCTCCCTCTTTCTTTTTCTGGAAACTGCCGGATGGTGTCTTGGATGAATAGTTGCTGGAGTTGCTGGCAGGACCAGACATTTTTTCATTGTTCAATCCGGCTTCCACTTTGACACCCACTGCCACAATATCGGCGAAGTTAGCTGATATACTACTTATCATTCTTTCATAATATTCTGGTTTGATGGTGTCGACAAACCAATCTGCCAGTCCTTATCTGTAAGTGATGGCTTAACTTGTGCAGCCGTCTCGCGCCATCTTTGCGCATATTCCTTGAAGGATTCTGAGGACTTCTGAGTCATGCTTAATAGCTAACGTCTATCTGGAGCAAGGTCCACATTGTATTTATATTGTTGGATGAAGGCATCAGATAGATCTTGAAAACTTTGAATCCTTGATTGGTCTAGCCCCAGATACCATTTTGCAGAGGCTTCTTTCAAAATTTCTTGAAAATAGTGTATCATTAGCTTGTCATTGTCAAAATGCACAGCCATGCGTCTGCAATACATCACCAAATGGAGTTTTGGGCAAGTTGCCCCATCATATTTTTCAAAGGATGGCATTACGAACATTGGGGGGAACACCAACCCCGTGACCAAGCACATGTCTCGCTGTTTGTGCCATGGTACCTTGGACCTGAAATGAACAAAGGATTATGAAATTCATGCATAAGCCCTGCTGTTTGTGCCATGGTACCTTGGACCTGAAATGGAGATACAAAATCTTTGGAGATGCCAAACGAAAACTCTGTTATGGAAGTTACTATCAGCGTAGGGACTGCTGCAGTTATGTTAACCTCAGATACCATCGTGGCTTGCATATCCATTTTTGCCATGGTCACTTGCATAGCTTCCAGAATCTAGATGACATCGCCTCTAAGTCCTTCCAATTCATTGTCAATATGATCAATTATCTCTTGTGGATCTGCCATTCTCCTCTGAGTATTGGCTCAGGTGTTGTAGCGGCGGGGACTCAGTGTGATCTACTAGGGGAAAAGAACAACGAATGAGCTGCGGGACCCATGCAACACTATAAACATGATATGCTATGCAAACTCTATCCTAAGGTTCTAGCTAAAGAACACTCCTAGTAAAGGTGGGTCTTTTAGAATTAAGAAAAGTCTAATGGCTAGTAGGTTCTAAATTAACTAATTTAGGGTTCAAAAATGACTTAACAAAGTCAGAGGAAGGGTAATGAGCTATCTATGACCTAAGGGTCAATAGAGAGACTTTCCTTTGTACACAAGGACACAGATAACTTGATGTGAACTAGAAAGTTCCATAACTGGGGAATAACTTGACAAACATGAAGAAATAAAGCAATAGCATGTAACAACATGTAACAATAATCAAGATCAACATTTAACATCTTAACAAAGATCAAAAAAGGCAAAGAGGTAACAACCATCAATGCAAGTAAAGAACATATGTAACAACAAGTTAATTTATAACATTCAATAAGATCAATGCAAACAAGTGACAACTTGAAGAAAACATGTTATAAGGATCAAATGAGACCAAATGTAACAACATAAGACCAACTAAACATGTATTGATGACAATCAAACAAGCAAGAATACAAGAAATGTTACAACAGTTCAAGCATGAATTCATGATTTCATCGCGAGAAATAAACAAGTTTCATGGCAACAACCAAGACAATAATCAAACCCTAGCATGTTATAATTTTATCAAGACACATAAACAAGTAGAAAGAGGCATGAAAAGCATATTCAAGAGGTTACAACATCAAGAATCATGTCAAAGTTCACAGATGAAATTCAAAGTATACCATGCATATTCAAGCATTCACAAAGTCAAGAAAAAACCCTAAACATGTTATGGTTCCAACAAGACACATAAACAAGTAGGATAAGACATGGTAAACACATTCAAGAGGTTACAACATCAAGAATAATGGCAAAGCTCACAGATGAAGTTCAACAGGCCATTTTCACATATATACATTCACAAAAGCAAGTATGAACATGGTAAGGCAATGGATAAAACATATTTGAACATTTAAACATTTAAACATGTTAACTAAAATATATGAATTATACAAGATCCATCTCATAAGAAAAATCAAGTTACAAGTTGAAAAAGTTTGAGAATATCAAGGTAAGAACCCTAAAAACACATGTTTTTCAAGTGGATCAGAGTCTTTCTAGAATAACAATCCTTGAATTCTTTCTTCACTCATTGAAAATATACACGATAAGGAGTAGTTTGAAAAAAGAATGGAATCAATAGCACAAAAAATGTGTAATTTATGATCATTGAAAGTTGGTGGACCAAGAGGGCAAAAACAAGGGCAAGGCTAGGTCACAACCTAAGGGTTATTTGCATGAAGGATTAGAACTCAGTCAATTCTAAACCAAATGAAGTGAAACAAAAGTGAAAATTATGTATTTTTGAACAAGGAATTCAATGGTACCATTTTTTTCCATACCATACACCCACAAGAAAACCCAATAGCATATGTGTTTGGGCAAGTTTGGTGACAACCAAAAGCATGAACACGTGAACATTGTGTAGTGATGTGCTCGGTGAAACAAGTGTACAAAAATCACATATACATCATATATAGAGGTTGACATAAAAGAAATCAAGCAATGCACACATGGTTTGATAGATTAGATGTAAAATGCAAAAAGTGACTAGGTTGGGCCTAGTTTTTGACCTAGTTTTTGACCTGTCCAAAAGTTACAAGTTTTGCTGCAAGAAATGGTTCATACATGACACATAACATACACAAAACATATTCAAATAATGTACAACATCAAAACATAGCTAGAAGTCATGATAGCATGTGAAATGCAAGTGAAAAGTTTACATTTTGAGTTTTAGGCTTACCTCTTGAAGCAAGCTTGGAAAATAAGAAAACCATAGATCTTGAGATCTCTTCCAAGATCTACAAATGCTCTAAGGATGATATGAGTTCTCCAAATGGACTCCTAACAAGTTGGTGGGCAGAATGCCTTGTAAGTGAAGGAAAACTTCAAAAATCCAAAGATTTCCAAAGCCAACTCCCTTAATCTTTGTTACAGAAGTGGGGGACCACCATGTATAGTTTAGATATGTTTTTATGAAGTTTTAGAGGTCTTAGAGCTCAATGAAATGCAATGGATCAGTGTTTCTCTCTAAAGTGCAGAAAAGTCAACAAATGAGATTTTGAGGGTTGACTTTTGGATGGGATGCGTTTCTGGCCAAGGTGAGGGTTTAGACAGCTCTAACACATCATTTTTGATGTGTTTGAGTCCTTTTTGGAGTTTGAAAGTGTTTGGAAAAGGTTTTAGAAGCTAAAATGCTAAACAGATTTTGTAGTGTTCTGGAAATTTGGTTCAAGCTTGCAAGAAATTTGTGATTGAATGGGAGGAAGAGGCGAAGTTGGTTTCAAGCATGTAAATGGTGTGTCTTGGATGTAAGAATAATGTTAAACTTATAGGCAAGGCCTTGGGTCAAGAGGTATGGGCATAATGGTGTAAAATGCCAAGTTTAGCCTTCCATCATGAAAATCTTGGAGTTTTTCAAAGAAATTCAATTTCTGACCTTGAGCCACCCTAAAAAGAGCTTCTCCATAACCTATAGGTAATTTTCATCACGCTTGAGGGGATAGGAGGTGACTGGTTGCAATCGAGTTGGTGGTTTGATGATGGTAGCCACCATATTTCTCTTTCCACACTATTCACATTTGCAACTTGCATTTAAATAATGAATTTCTTCATTTCTCATGTCAATGTCGTGGGATTTGATGGTAAACATATTTAAAAAAATGTAAACATGATAAATGAGGCTTAATACTTTATTAGAGTTGATTTGAGGAGCTTTGGAGTTAAAACACTCATGTCGAACTAGCCTTGCACAAGTGAGTTTTTGCCAACTTGTGAACCTTGGTTCTCTCTAACCATGAATAGTTATGGAACCCACTTATACTTTTTAGAAATCCACCATTAGGTACTACAATATTTATGTTTGATGTAGGAAGCCATTCGACTTGAAACTAGGTAAAAAAACCCTTATGAAAATGCTGAAAACTTGACTTACAAGTCAAGAAATCTTGAAATTTCTAAGTGAATTTTCCCCCTCTTGCCTTGTTTTTGCTTATAACTCAAAATCCATGCATTTTCTGCTCATGAGTGTCTATATGACATTTGAAGAACTCATGGAGACCTTTCCAAAAATCCTTGAACCACTCCATTTGGATGTGTGGTTAGGATGTTATAGCCTGGCCCTTTTCAAAACCCTAATTTCTCGATTTTTCGATTACTTCTCAATTCTTGATCAATTGGTCACCAAACTTCATTACTAGATATTAAATGATGTTGGGAACATAGTTGGCTTCAATTTTGGGTTAAAAACCTATTGGTCAATGAGTTGACTTTTCAGTTAGACGAACCGAACGGTCCAAAACCTCTGAATCGACTATTGGTGTCCTGGGTTCCCTGGGGCCTTGAAACTTATTAAGTAGACTTCCTTGGGTCATATAAGACTCATGGACCATTATTAAAGCTTTGTAATACCCTTTAGATCAAAAGTCAAACTACAATTGACTTTTCCAATCAAAAACCCTAATCAGGGTTCTTGTACTGCATTGTTCTTCTTTCTTGGATGACAACCTCAAGTTGGATTCATTCTTGATCTAATGTGATATCCTTGATGAAATGAAGACTTGATATACGGAGGATCAATCCAAAACTTTGATTGATCAATCCCTTGAAACCTTGATTTTCGACTATGTGAAACCCTAATTCATCTGTATCTTGATAAAGATCAAACTTGAACTAGGTTATAGTTAGATAATCAATGTTGATGCTCCTAGATTGATGATGTGATATAGGGGTCAAATTTTGGGGTATAACACAGGCAAGGCACCTTTCTCAATGGTCTCTTTACCGCTCTTGATAGATGACATGGCCATTTTTGGTAGTATACCAGAATTGACAGAAGCAGAGCTGACATCTTCAAATTTGAGACATTACAACGGCACTTCAATTTATGCCTTCATCAGTCTCAACATATCAGAAGGATGATAACTCGCTTACTAGAAAATCTTCTTCACCATAGACAATGACCATCTGATCTTCAAACATGAATTTCAGCTTCTGATGTAACGTGGATGTAACTGCCTCTGCGGCATGGATCCAGGGTCTACCCAATAAACAACTATATGCATGATTGATATTCATCACTTGGAAAGTAATGGTAAACAAATGCGTCCCAACTTTAATGGGTAAATCCACTTTTCCAATGATTTGCCTTTGAGAACCATTAAAAGCTCTAACGATTAAAGCACTTGGCCTCATCTCACTCCCCTCTACCAATAGTTGACTCAATGCACCCTTAAGCATCACATTGAGATAAGAACCGGTGTCTACAAGAACATGAGATAACAAAGAATCCATACATGTCACTGAGATATGCAAGGCTCTATTATGGACAGTACCTTCAGAAGGCAACTCTTACTCGTTGAAACCCAAGTACCGACTTGCAGTTATGTTTACAACGACGTCATCAAATTGTTCTAGTGGAATGTCATGCATCACATGAGCAGTGTTCAAAACTTTCAACAAAGCTGATATGTACGATGGCAGGCTCATGAGCAAAGATAACATAGAAATCCTTGATGGAGTTTGCCCTAGCCGATCCACAATCTTAAAGTTTCTCTTCTTGATCAACTTGAGAAACTCTCGATCATGCATGACTTCTTTGATTTTGGTGACATCAATAGACGGAGTGACTGGAACTTATGTTGTAGTTGATGTCCCTTATTGTACAACAGGGGTTGTTGAAGTAGATTTCTACTTAGGAAGAACAATAGTTGGAATTTGCACTGGCTTAGGTACGACCTTCGGAGCAAACACTCGCCCGCTGTGAGTCATCCCTCTTGTGGTAGTTACGTTCATAATTTCATATTCTGAGAACTGGATTTCTCGACCCCCAGAAAACACGGTTAGACCGTACTTCCAAGGAACCTCTTCTGAATTTTGATACGAGAATGGCTTAGGAACACAGACAGTGATAGGATGAATCTTCTTTTTAGGAGTTTCCACAAGAACCTTCCTATATACGATCGTGAATGGCTTGATAGTAGCTACTTCTTCCATAGACTTGGCTCTAGAAAACTAAACTACACCTCGGTTCATCAAGATCGGAATGCATCCTTTCAACCTTCAACATTGATTAGAATCATCGTCACAGATATGGCATTTCCCATGAAGACCTTTCAGCAATCCTTGTTCATTCAACTTCTTGATTACAACAGTCATCAGAGTTTTCAATTTGTCGATATCTCTGATCAACTCAGTATCTTGGTCGTCCTCAATCATATTAACTGTAGGTCCACCATGGGCAGGCAAGGGATTAGTTTGTATATTAGGACACTCCTCAGAAAATTTTAGGACTTTGTGATCAATAAGCTCTTGAACTTTGGCCTTGAGAATGATACAATATTTGGTAGCATGTCCTATGTACCCAGCATTGTAATCACAGGATGCATTTGGATAATGCTTCGGACCAAAAGGAGGAACTGTAGGTGCAATCTCTCTAGGGACTCTTGCCCCTTGATGAATGTAATAAGGAAACAACTTTGTATAAGGCACAGGAATTCTATTAAAATTCATCTGCTTACGGTTGTTCTGATTGTTGTTATTCTGTTTGTTTTGCTGAGATTGTTGCCGTTGAGGTTCATTCTAATTTTGAGAATTCTGAACTTGTGGTTGTGAATAATGCTGATACGGCGGTTGTTGATACTCAGCAGTACCAACATAAGGATAGGGATAATATGACATAGGAGCCATGGGAACTTGATACTGAGGAGAGGCCTTTGCTATCACAGCATTCACTTCACCTTCCTTTTTCTTTGAATGACTGCTCTGAGGTTTCTTGGTTGTTGATTAGCGAAACCAGCAATCCTACGAATTTTCAGCCCGTTCTCAATTCTTTCGCCAATAGTCATAATATCAACAAAATTTGATGAAGAACTGCCCACCATTTTATCATAAAACAACCCTTGCAAAGTGCCCATGAAAATGTCAACCAATTCATTGTCAGAAAGAGTAGGTCGCACCCGAGAAGCCATTTCTCTCCATCTTTGTGCATATTCTTTGAATGTTTCAGTTGAACGCTGAGACTGATTCTGCAACTGCAATCTTGTAGGAGTCAGATCAAGTTTATACTTGTATTGCTTCAAGAATTCTTCTGATAGGTCTCTCCACGAGCGAATCTTGCTACACTCTAAACCCATATACTAATCTAGAGAAGCTCCAGACAAGTTATCTTGGAAACAATGCACCAGCAGCTCATCATTATTGATATAGGACGCCATCTTCCTATAGTACGCGGTCACATGACTATGAGGACAACTCAAACCTTTGTATTTTGGCAGCTCGGGGATCTTGAATTTTTGTGGTAGCACGATATTAGGAACCAAACATAAGTCCTTTGCTTCCATGGCCAAAGCAGAATATCCTTCAATAGCATGGATTCTCTCACCTAACAACTTATACGCAGCAGGTCTGTTATGATCAGCGGGTCTAATAAGAGCCTGAGGATTTGGAAGTTGTGATGCAGCTATAGCAGGTATCTGTGAGGAAGCAAACTGAGAAGGATATACCAACCTAGAATTTACCATCTGACTAGCATTCTGACCCATCTGAAAACTATATGGATAATCGGTAGGAAGTATTATAGTAGTAGAAGATGCCCTAGGGTAGGGCATAGAATGAATATTTTGAACCATGGTTTGAGCAGGTTGAGACAAAACCGGAACATGAATAGGAGGGCCCCTATACACATGCTCATCTTCCTCAAGAATCTCAACATCAGTAGACACAGGAGTCTAGCGAACCTGCATCTGAGGAATCTCGTGATCATCATGATTCACCACAGGAGGTGGAATCGGTTTAGGCATGCCCCAAGGATAAGCAGCAGAATTACCATTGGGCGTGGGCACAATAAAAATTTGATACGAAACAAAAGCACTACCATTGGAAATTTGAGGAGTAAAATTTGGAGGCATTCCCCATGGGATAGTAGCAGGCATTCTATTCAAACCAGGCTGAACAAAAGGTAGATTGATAGAAGGCTGAACAACAGTCTCAACTGGCGCTTCAGCAATAGTTGGAGAAGAAGCAACGACAAAAGTAGGGATCACCACAAGAGTGACGACAGTAGCATCAGTAACAGTTGCAACAACAAAAGTAGTAGCAACAACATCCTTCTGAGCATGAAGGAAGTCTGTAATAACATCCATGTTTTTCTGGAACTGATCCATCCGACCTTGAAATTGAGCCAAAGTATCCTTGTAGGAAGTGTTCTCTTGTTCAATATCAGCCATGATCCTGGTCTTATTTGAGCGAGTGAAATAGCGATGCCGAATCATCGTCTTGCTACAAGGCATGATGGACAGTGTAAGCATGTGGCTTTCAGATGAAGGACATGCATATGAGTATGATTGGATGCAATTTATGCAAAAATAAAGTTTTAAATTCCAGGAATTCGTGAGCTTTATCTTTATTAGCAATAATCATAAAGCATATAAGTAAAGACACAAAGATAAATTAACAAGAGAAAAACTTCATTCAAATCAATGAGATAAAGAAGTACAAGCTCAAATACAACTCAAATATATGCTTTTTGGGCTACAAAAAGATCATCATGAATCCTATCAAATACAACCCTACAAATAGACAAGAAGTGCAAAACAACCTATGGAGTCTGGTGTAGCAGCACATCAGCATGAGCATCCCTCAATAACCCTGGTAAGTCCTCCGATGCATGCTCAACAAATCTGGCTAGACGACCATGCGTCTCACTCCAATACTTTGCATCCTTCATGAGGTTGCGCAATAAAGAATGATTAGGTCCCTGAAGAAGATCCTGCAGAAATGCCTCCTTCTGATCCAAGAGGACTTGTAGATGGCGGCTCTGACGCTCCCAATGAGTACTCTCTAAGTGAGACTGACTGATCTCCTCTCGGATTTGATGTACCTGATCCTGCAGCTTTTGAACATCACTGAAGACTTTTTCAAGCTCGGCTTGAGGTTGAGAAAGGTCTTTCATCAACTGGTCAGCACGATCCTGCTCACTCTACAACTTTGTCTTATACTCTGATAACTTTGCTCGAAGATCTGCAAGTTTCTTCTTGTATCTTAACTCATCCTTATGGGCTTGATAATGAGTATCGACAAGTTGTCTCTTCTTTGAGGCAAGTCCGTCGTAAGTACTTTTCAGAGCATCACCTACTTTCCGACATTTGTTCTGCTCAAACTCCACCTCTTTACTCATGAGCTCTCTCTTCTGGAGAAGATCCATCTGTAAGCTCTCCTTCTCGGTTGCGTCTTTGTCAAGATCGAGACGAAGATCAACATTCTCCTTCTTCAAATTCTCAATGACCTGCTTAAGTTGATCAACTTTGGAAGGAGGAACAATGGTAAGTTCAGGAAGCTTGACATGCATAGAAGACTCAGAAGGAAATCGTAGCAATGTTGCTTGAACTCATTCGTTGACCCATGGTGTGTTGGCTTATTTCGTAATATAGTTCTTCTTACCCAACTCATCTCTACCCTCGCGGTGAATGTGTATCCATGCAGCACTGAATCTCTTCAACAAACCCATGCCATCAACCCCTTCATGAAAGATGAATTCTTCCATTACCTCAGGATCTAGTTTGTCAAGCATCGGATATCCCAACTGACCACGGGAAAGCCTCAGATTATAGTTAATTCCACCTTTTGTACCCAAGAGAGGTACATTAGAGAATTTACCACAACGAAGAATGATCTCGGTACCTGTTACGGTGAGAATAGGATATCAAATTATTGATTAATTTGAATCACAGTCTTAGTTCACAACCGATCTTTGATTTATCCGAAGGAAAGGTTAAAGAAAGGAAAAACCTATTTGGCATCATAAACACAATGCAGGGAGAGATCTAGGGTTCGGGGGTTGGTTAAGCTTAGGGATGGTATTAGCATCCTAAACTTCTGTAGTACTCTATAGGAACCTCTTATTTAAATGTGCTATTGCTAATGGTTATCTGCTTAAAGGGTAATGCTAAGGGTTAAAGGGTAAAGAGAAGGACCTAAAGAGGTTAGTCCTAAGTATACTCGCAAAGATTCGCATCTTGTGCCTACGTTTCCTGGGTAGGAGATGGAATCAGAGTATTCGTCGTTCCCCTCACAGAGGGAGGAAGAGGAACTTCTTGACTGTGGTCAAGGTTCCAGGGGGATGCAAATGTTCATAGGGCAGCGCTTACTTGGAGTGCGGCAACTCTGGTTTCTACGTTGTAAAGTTGAATTGAAAACAGTGAAGTAAGTATTCCACGGCAGGAACTTACATGGAGTGTGACGACTCCTGATCTTAATTCTAGGATAAAGGGATGGATATCCATGGAGGGATGCCTAAGCATGAGTACAGCGACTCAAAGTCTTAAAGTTTGGAAAAGGTTGAGGTGTGAATGTCCACGGTGGGATGCCTAAACACGAGTACGACGACTCGGATCCTAAGGCTAGGATGGGCAAGGGTAAGGCATTGACACGACGGTCAAACAATAAACCTTTCCTTCGGAAGAGATAAATAGTAATGGAAAAGCAATGAAAATGTAAACATAATGATAATCGATATGATATACAAGTGAGGATAGCAATGAGATATGAAAATGTGAATAATGTACAGTAAGCCAATGATTAGAAATTGAAACCGAAATTAGATGGAAGTGGAGAATGATGGTTAAGTTTGAAATGGTGAAATTGATTTAATTTAGAAATTATTTGTTAATTTTTTTATTCATTTTTAGAATTTTATGGAATTTAATAAAGGTTAGGATTTTTGGATAAAAATTAAGTTGAATGGAAAAATTGGGATTAATCATTTTTTTCGATTTTTTGTGAGAAAATTATGTAATTAAAATAAATCTAAGTTAAATAAAACTAAAAATTAAATTAATGGTTAATATTAATGCTAAAAAGAGAGAGTTTTGTTTATTTTTTTAAGAAAAATGAAATTAGCAACATATTAATTAACGTAAAAGTTCTAAAAAAGTTATATTTAATTAATTAGGATTTAGAAGAAAAAAAATTTGTTTTGGATTTTCAGATTTTTTAAAAACAGTTAGTAAATTGTTAGTGTTAGTGGTTAGTTAGTATTATTAATATTATGAATATTACAAATAAATAATAAAAATAAAAACTAAAGAAAAAGTAAATAAAATAAAAAAAGAAATTGGGTTGGTCCTGTTAGAACACATATTGGTTCTTAATAATATCTCTATGTTTTGATGATAACTATTATGAAATTTTGTAATTAAGAATTATATACTCTAAAATTTGCTTGAGAATTTTTACTGCAGATAGTAAAGGAATTAACACTCCAGAAGCAAATCAGAATTGAACATAAGAAATTAGCTAGACTCTGAAGCGCCAGATGCATCCATTAGAAGATTCTGATTGCTGCCAACAGAAGATTCTGAAGCAGAAGCTCCAGAAGGATCTGAAGCAGAAGCTCCAGAAGAATCTGAAGCAAGTCAGAAGCATCTGAACCAAAGAAGAATTTTGTATGAATAGTTTTTCAAAGCATAATTTCTACAGAAGATTCTGAAAGTACTAAAGCTGCCAGTACTGAAGTTCTGTCTCAAATATGCTCTGATCTTAAACACGCTAAAAGCACACCTGCTACAGAAGACTCTGATTCAGCAAAACTCTGATCATCATCAGAAAGCTCTGATCTAATTTGACTCTGATGAATTTGCTGAAAACTGAAGAAGAATTATTCAAAGTTTATATCCATTGGAATGAACCAAACGACTCTTTCCTTATTTATGCTAGACACAAGAACACAGACAAAAAGGATTTTTCTGTGCTTTCTTCTTCTAGGAAAGGTCACTTGATGTGAAGACAAAAAAGGCTCAGACCTTTTGGACACTCTTCTCAACGTGAAGCTCACCTTGGATCAGCTGCCTATAAAAGCAAGACTTCACCAATTTCTTCAGTTAACGTTTTGTTGAAAAGAAATTAACATTCAAGCTCTCATACTACTTCATATTCTTTCTAAGAATTTATTTTTTTGTTCTTAATAGTTAAGTGAAAAATCACAGTTGTGATAAAGCTTTATAGAAGCAATCTTAAACACTTGTATTTGTATTACATTTGATTGTAAACCTTAAGAAGATCCAGTTAGGATCAGTAGTTCTTGAGAAGACTTTGAACAGTTGTTCTAAGTGCTTACTATTGTAATCAGTTGATTAAATAGTGGATTAAGTCCTTGATTGAGAAAGGCAAATCACTCTAGGAAGGGTGGACTGGAGTAGTTGAGTTCAACGAACCAGGATAAAAATACTTGAGTTTTTACTTCTAAGTTTTAGTCTTCATACTTATTCAACCCCCCCTTCTAAGTATTTTCTCACCTTCAGTTGGCATCAGAGCTCCGGTTCTGTGTGTGCTACCACTTAACAGTGACAGTAAAGATCCAGAGAGAATACTTTGATATATATTTGGTTGTTACTATGGCTGATAATACAATGTCTAACATTAACAACAAATATGAAGAAAGGGACAGAATCAGCACCAAACCCCCTATGTTTGATGGGGAGAAATTTGATTATTGGAAAGACAGAATTGAATGTTTTTTCCTTGGATATGATGTTGATTTATGGGATCTGGTCATAGATGGATATGTTCATCCCACTGATGGGAATGGCAAGAAGATAGACAGAAAATATATGACAGATGCTCAGAAGAAAGAATTTAGAAATCATCACAAGGCCAGAACAATATTGTTGAATGCAATATCCCACACTGAGTATGAAAAAATTACAAACATGGAAACTGCATTTGATATGTTTGAATCCTTAAAGATGACTCATGAGGGAAACTCTCAAGTCAAGGAAACAAAAGCTCTGGCTCTGATCCAGAAGTATGAGGCCTTCAAGATGGAAGACTCTGAATTTGTTGAAGCTATGTTCTCCAGATTTCAAATACTTACAGTTGGACTAAAGGTTCTGGACAAAGGATACTCTACTGCTGATCATGTGAAAAAGATCATCAGAAGCTTACCCACCAGATGGAGACCTATGGTGACAGCGCTGAAGATGGCTAAAGATCTGAACAAGATCTCCTTGGAGGAATTGATCAGTTCACTAAGAAGTCATGAAATAGAACTTGAGGAAGATGAACCTCAAAAGAAAGGTAAATCTGTAGCTTTAAAATCTAATAAATCTGCTAAAGCATTGCAGGTAATAGAGGAAAGCTCTGAAGAATCCTCATCTGAAGATGAAGATAAACTATCCATGCTGTCCAGAAGAATAAACAAACACTAGAAGCATAAAGGAAAGAAGTTCAGAAACTTCAAGAAGCCTGACCAAAGAAAAGAATCTTCTGGACACAGAAGATCTGGCAAAAAGGAGGTTGTCTGTTATGAATGTAAAGAACCTGGACATTACAAAAATGAATGTCCAAAGGTGCTAAAAGAAAAGCCTAAAAGAAAATTTGATAAGAAGAAAAAGGTTCTGATGGCCACCTGGGATGATTCAGACACATCTGAATCTGAATCTGAGTCAGAAGAAGAATGTGCCAATGTAGCTTTGATGGCAGACATAGAAGATCAGGAGGAAGGAACTTCAGGATCTAAATCTGACTCTGAATCTGACTCTGACGCTGAAGAGGTAATGGTTAAACTTACTAAAGAAGAACTTATCAAAGTGTTATCAGAAGTTCTGAAAAGTTATAACAATATTAAGCTCAAATACAAGAAGCGTCAAAGCATGTATCTGAGAATAATATTCTCAAATCAGAAGTAGCTGAGCTAAATGAAAAGAACTTAAAATTGAAAAATGATTCTGAATTAGCTCAACAAAACTCTGATTCTGAAACTGAATCTGAATGCAAAAATATTTTGGAAAAATATGATTATAGCTTTCAGAAGTTTCTTGCTAAAAGCATAGACAGAAGCAAAATGGCTTCTATGATCTATGGAGTTAGCAGAAATAACAGAAAAGGAATTGGATATGAATCCTCCTCTGGAAAGGAATTAAATCTAAAACCTGTTGATAAAATTATCATCAAGAAAACTCCTTTATATTCACACTTTAAATTTGGTCACTTGAATGATATTGAACAAATACGCTCTGAAAAGAATATTCATGTATTTAAATCTAAGGCTAGTCAGAATAAACCTTATGTTGAAAAACAGAAGTTTAGACAAACCTTCAGAACAACTAACCCTAAAGGATCTAAGAAGATCTGGGTACCTAAAAGTAAAATAATTCCTGTTGCAGATGTTCTTAGCAGCAATGTCAGGACACCAATTATGGTACCTGGACTCTGGATGCTCACGACACATAACAGGAGAAAAGTCTATGTTCCAAAGCCTGGAGCTTAGATCTGGAGGTGATGTGAATTTGGAGGGAACCAGAAGGGCAAGATCATTGGATCTGGCACCATTGGAAATGGTAAACTTCCCTCTATTACTAATGTTTTACTTGTTGAAGGGTTAAAGCATAACTTATTGTCCATAAGTCAATTAAGTGATAATGGTTATGATATTACCTTTAATCAAAAATGTTGTAAAGCTATTAGTCAAAAGAATGGCTCTATCCTATTTAGTGGTAAGAGGAAAAACAACATTTATAAAATAAATCTTTCAGAATTTAAAGTTCAGAATGTTAAATGCCTCTTGTCTGTTAATGAAGAGCAATGGGTCTGGCACAGAAGATTGGGGCATATTAATATGAGACATATATCTCAGATTAATAAACTTAATCTTGTCAGAAGACTTCCTAATCTGAAGTTCACCTCAGATGCTCTTTGTGAAGCATGCCCAAAAGGGAAGTTTTCAAAATCATCTTTTAAATCAAAAAATGTTGTTTCTACCTCCAGACCACTAGAATTACTTCATATTGATCTGTTTGGACCAGTGAAAACTGCATCCATCAGAGGCAAGAAGTATGGATTAGTCATAGTTGATGACTATAGTAGATGGACATGGGTAAAGTTCTTAAAACACAAGGATGAATCACATTCTGTGTTCTTTGACTTCTGCAAGCAAGTACAGAATGAAAAAGATTTCAAAATTATAAAGTCAGAAGTGATCATGGTGGTGAATTTGAAAATAAATATTTTGAAAAATATTTTAATGAAAATGGCATTGCTCATGATTTTTCCTATCCTAGAACTCCACAACAAACTGGGGTTGTAGAGAGGAAAAATAGAACTCTGCAAGAAATGGCCAGAACCATGATCAATGAGACAAATCTGGCAACACACTTTTGGGCAGAAGCAATCAACACAGCCTGTTACATTCAGAACAGAGTGTCTGTAAGTCCTCTTCTGGAGAAGACTCAATATGAACTGTGGAAGAACAGAAAGCCCAACATTTCATATTTTCATCCCTTTTGATGTATTTGTTATATGTTAAATACTAAAGAAAATCTGAACAAGTTTGATTCCAAAGCACAGAAGTGTTTCATGCTTGGATTATCTGAACACTCTAAAGGCTACAGAGTATACAACACTGAGACACAGATTGTGGAAGAATCTATTCATGTTAGATTTGATGATAAGCTTGGCAATAAAAAGCCAAAGCAGTCTGAAAACTCTGCAGATAGAGAAGTAGTCTTTACAGACTCTGAAGTCCCAGAGGCAGACAAAGCTCAAGTGAAGGAACCAGAAGCAACGCTAGATGCTATCCCTTTAACTTCTCAGATGAACAATCTAAACATTTCTGAAGAATCAACTGTTAGAGGATCATCATCCAGAATTAAAGCTTCTCATCCAGAGAATGTCATTATTGGAAAGAAGGATGATCCCATCAGAACAAGATCCTTTCTAAGATCATCTGAAGCATCATTATTTGGACTGGTGTCAGAAATTGAACCATCTTCTGTAGATGAAGCTCTGCAAGACAATGATTGGATTATTGCCATGCAAGAAGAGTTAAATCAATTCACCAGAAATGATGTATGGGATTTAGTTCAAAGACCACAAGGATTCAATATAATTGGAACAAAATGGGTCTTCAGAAATAAGCTAAATGAGAAAGGAGAAGTTGAAAGAAATAAGGCAAGGCTTGTTGCTCAAGGGTACAGTCAACAAGAAGGTATTGATTACACTGAAACTTATGCTCCGGTGGCAAGGTTAGAATCTACGCCTTCTTATTTCATTTGCTGCACAAAATAACATCACTCTGTATCAGATGGATGTTAAAAGTGCCTTTCTAAATGGTATTATAGAAGAAGTTTATGTCCACCACCCTCCTGGTTTTGAAAATGAAAAATTTCCAGATCATGTTTTCAAACTGAAGAAATCTCTATATGGTTTAAAACAAGCTCCTAGAGCTTAGTATGAGAGATTGAGCAATTTTCTTCTAGAGAAAAATTTCATCAGAGGCAAAGTGGACACAACACTCTTTTGTAAATCAATTAAGAAATATCTTCTAATTTGTCAAATTTATGTGGATGATATAATATTTGGATCTACCAATACTATGCTGGGAAAGGAGTTTGCTACATGTATGCAGGCAGAATTTGAAATGAGCATGATGGGAGAACTGAGATTCTTTCTAGGAATCCAAGTCAATCAAACTCCATAGTGCACTTACATACATCAGACCAAATATGTTAAAGAACTTCTGAAGAAATTTAACATGACTGATAGTAAGCTGGAAAAGACTCCCATGCATCCAACTAGCTCACTTGGCAAGGAAGAGGTAAGTAATAAAGTAGATCAGAAGCTCTACAGAGGTATGATAGGATCTCTTCTTTACTTAACTGCTTCTAGACCTGACATATTGTTCAGTGTATGCTTGTGTGCTAGATTCCAATCAGATCCTAGAGAATCACAATTGATAGCTGTTAAGAGGATTCTAAGGTATCTGAAAGGTACTTCTAATGTGGGTTTGTGTTACAGAAAATCTGATGATTTTAAATTAGTTGGATTCTGTGATGCTGACTACGCTGGAGACAGAGTGGAAAGGAAAAGTACTTCTGGAAGTTGTCAATTTCTAGGAATAAATCTAATCTCTTGGTACAGCAAGAAGCAACCCACAATTGCACTTTCAACCACAGAGGCAAAATATATTGCTGCTGCTGGATGTAGCACGCAGATGCTCTGGATGAAAAGTCAGCTAGAAGATTATCAAATATTTGAAAGTAACATTTCTATCTTCTGTGATAATACTTCTGCTATATGTTTGTCTAAAAACCCCATTTTACACTCTAAGGCAAAACATATAGAAATTAAGCATCATTTCATCAGAGACTATGTTCAGAAGGGAATCATAAATTTAGCCTTTGTTGATATAGATCATCAATGGGCAGATATTTTCACAAAACCCCTTGTTGAAGATAGATTCAAATTTATTCTGAAAAATATTGGTATGGATTTTTGTCCAGAATGATATTTGTCAGAAGCAAATTTGTATAGATGCAAAAATGCCTAATGCTCTGAAGTATTTCTTCTGATTGCTTATTTACTTTCTTTAAATATTTTTGTGAAACTTTGAACTAACAATCCTTAGAGGATCTGAATGTTGGCTAACGTTTCATTTCTCAAGAGAATTCAGAACACATGCAAGCAAACACGTGTCACTCCATATCTGCAAAGGTGGCGTGTACACTACTGAAGAGACGTTTGAGGTGAAGTTTGAATAGTGAAAATCTTGATTTTCCCCCCAAATTGTCAGAAGCAATAAATGCTTGAAATGATTTTTATTCTTTTCATTTAATGCTTTGTTCAAACGTGCCAAATTCTGACTGTTTGTATGCCTATATGTTTTAGTATAAATACATCTCTTCTCTTCACAATCACACTTTCCACACTTCAAACATTTTATGCATTTCAATCTTCTCTTCTCTCTACATAAAAACCCTAAGCGTGTGACAAAACCATCTTCAATGGCAACTTCATCATCAACTGCTGCACAATTTCAATCTACAATGGCTGTAGTTACCTCTGCTAACATGGGCGTAACTCCTTATTCTCCACCAAAAAGAACATTGCTCACACCTGTTGAAAAGCTGGAAGTTCTGTGTGAATCAATGGTAGAATTTGATTCACTTGCTGAGAATGGATTTGAGTTTCGTTCCATTATAGGTGCTCAAGGATGGGTGAAGTATTTTGATAGACTTTTTGGACCAGTTTACCCCCTTCTTGTGAAAGAGTTCTGGATCCATGCTTCTGTTTACCCTAAGTTTATCTTATCTTCTATTCTGGGCAAAGATATAATTATAACAGAAGATCTGATAAGAAAACTCATTGGCTATGAGGAAACAGATGGAGTATCACACTTGCCAACTGGGCGTGTTGATATGGATGAAGTTTATGAAGAAGTGATGACTGCTGGACAAGCTTCTAATAAGTTCAAGGATCTGAAGCCTGACTTTTGGGCTAAGATCTTCATGGGATGCATTCATCATAGGAAGTTAACAAACTCTCCAAACTATGTCAATAATGAACAACTCTACTTTATGTATTGCCTAAGTCAGAGCACCAAGGTAGATCTTCCATATATTCTTTTTATGCATCTATGGAATCATATAAATGCCTCTAGAGAATATGTGAAAGAAAAAGGTCAGAAGATCAGAACCTGGATTCCTTTTGGAAGGTTAATCTCAGATCTTCTAACTGAGAATGGACTTGTAACTGCTCTGTACGCTGCTGGAGTTACAGAGGAATTGGAATTTATTTTGGGAAAGCCTCTGAATGCCAAAAGTCTTCAGAGACTTAAAATAGTGGAAGAACTCACAACAGCTCCCAAGAAGCTGAATATTTCTGAACTGAGTAAGAAGAGAACTCCTGTAGATGATTACCCTCTGTTCTATGCTTAAGAACCAAGGGAAATTGTTGTAATGTATATTGATGAGTGCAAGAAAGAAGGAAAGCCTATTCCTGCAGACATTATTAAGAGAGCAAGACAACCATTGCCTGTTGTAGAAGAAGAAGAACCACCAAGAAAGAGGACTCAACCAGAAGCGAAGTTGTACCTGTTCAGAAGAAGCTCAAGATTGCTGAGAAGCCACAGAAGCTGCTAAAGAGGAAAGAATCTGGAGACACTCCTTCTGTACCAACTAAAAGAATCAAGATTAAAGGTACTAAAACTTCTGTATCTTCTGCAAATCCTATTGTTATAAATGATTCGAATATTAAGTCTATTCCAAAACCACCCTCTACACAAAATAAATCTGTTACTGCTCCACCTCATGTTTCTACTCCATCTCCACAAAAATCTTCTACTCCAATTTCCATCTCACCTGTTAAACAACCCTCTGTACCTAAACCATCAACAACAAAACCACCAATTCAAATTCCACAACCAGAAGTTCCAACCAAACAATCTGTACCAGAAAAACAACCTTCAGAATAACAACCATCAGAAAAACAATCCACATAACAACAACAAACAACAAAACCATCTGCACAACAAAAACCATCTGAACCACTTAAAGAAAAGCCATCTGAACAACAAAAACAACCACAAGAAAATCAACCACAAAAATCATCTGAACCTCAAATACAACAACAAAAGACACAACCACCATTAGATAATCCACCATCCAAATCATCTGAACCCACTAAATGTGTTCCAGTTCCATCTGAACCAATAATAATTTCATCTGATCCACCCACCTCAGAACCCCCATCAAAACCCTCTGAAAATCCTTCAGAATCAACCAATCCTTCTGAAACCAGCATCCCTGAGACAGAAGTTCTTGATGTTACACCTCTGAAAACTGTTTTTCAAGTGTCTTATACTTCTTGCACACCAACCACTTCATCAAACTCCTCAGAATCTTACATACACCCAGATTTTCTGATATCCCCTTCTCACAGAGATTCTGAGGTAAACCAACCAGAACCTCCTGTATCTTTAAAAGTTCCTATTCCAGATCCTACTCCCACACCTAATCCTGCATCTGAAATCCTGATTCCAAATCCTAACCCAACATCTACCCCAAGATCATCTATTTCGTGTGCACAATTCTCATCCCTGTTTCACAATCTTGCCTATGGTTTCAAACTCAAAGATTTCTATGACAGAGTTGAACCATCTGACCCTATCAATCCCTTGAAACCCAAACTTACAATGACCCTACCATCTGTGCTTCTCACCTATATTCAATCCATTTCAGATGTAAGTTCATTAGCAACAATATCATATTCTGCTAAATCTACAAAAGTTGTTACTTCAGCTATACCAGTTTCATCTGATAAAACTGCTGCTTCTGATGAACCTCCAAAATATGCCTTCCAACCTTACTCCAATAAACCCTTTGATGTGGTTTCCTATCACACTAAAGCAAAACCAAATCTGTTAAATGCTTTAAACAGATCCAAACCAAAAAAAGCCCCTGAAATTCCTTTCATACCATACTACCCTCCTCCTCTGATCTCCATTCAGAAATCCATTTTTCCACCTACTCCCCAACCAAAACCAATAACATTGGAGACTCTGTTACATCCCAAACCTAGACTTAATGTTGATCATTTATTTCAATCTTTTTTTCAAGAAATATAGTTGTATTTAGGTACTGTACAGAAGAAGTGTTTAGCAACAATGGATGCACAAGAATCTGATATCATTTGGAATGGATTCATCAACAGATTCAACACTGTAGCATCGAATCTGAAGAACATATGTCCTGATGATGCGAAGCTCAGATTTGCTGAAGCTGCAAGAAATCTGTTCTGGACTGTCAAGAGATCTGGACCTTTACTTCTTACAGATGCTCTTCCATCATCAGAAGAAACTACTGTATCTGCATCTGAAGACAATCCTTTGGCCATGACTCCGGTAGAACATCCTTCTGGCTCTAATGCTCCAAGCTCTACAGATCCTATGGAAATTAACTCTGCTCAAGCTCCAGAAAATGATCAACCTTCTTCATCTGAGATAAAGAAAGAACATCCAGATTTTGAGGATAAAATTGCTGCTCTGGAAGCTGGTCAATCAGTGATCAAGTCTTGGATGGCCAAACAGGATAAAAAAGTCTGAAGACATGACTGAGTGGATGTCAAAATAGGATCAGAAGAATGAAACAATGGCTAAGTGGATGTCAAAGCAAGAACAGTCCTCCTCTGAGATCACGGATCTGTTGAAGATGCTTTTGTCAAAACACTCTTAGTTTTTCATTTTTTCAATCTGATGTTTTTGCATCTGATGTTTGCTTATGTATTTTTTTTGAATATCTTCTGATGCATGTACTTTGACTCTGAACTATTTTGAATGAAATCTCAAAGTTTTCTCCACATGATTTATCTTCTTTAATGTTTCCTTTTATTTGTCTCTTTAAAAGTTTTTACTTTTTGCTTATGACAAAAAAGGGGGAGAAAATATAGATCTGAACTGTTTAATTAAATTTCACCAGAATGAAACTTCAGATATATCTATTTTATCTAACATTAAATCTGAGTATTTTAGAACATTTGATAAGAACACTCTATAAAAGAAAATCTGAGACTCTCAGATCATTTGACAATTATCAAACTCTGACTCTGAAATTTGCAAGACACTCTGACTCTCAAATGTTAAAAGAACAATCAAGATCTAACTCTGAAAATTACTCAAGACAAAAAGGGAAGTTTCTATTCCTTATTTGTATCTAATTCAGGGGGGGATTCATCATCTCAGGGGGAGTTATAATTATTATATTTTCAATTAAACAAAATTTCTGATGTTTTTGTCATCATCAAAAAGGGGGAGATTGTTAGAACACAGATTGGTTCTTAATAATATCTCTATGTTTTGATGATAACTATTATGAAATTTTGTAATTAAGAATTATATACTCTAAAATTTGCTTGAGAATTTTTACTGCAGATAGTAAAGGAATTAACACTCCAGAATCAAATCAGAATTGAACATAAGAAATTAGCTAGACTCTGAAGCGCCAGATGCATCCATTAGAAGATTCTGATTGCTGCCAACAGAAGATTCTGAAGCAGAAGCTCCAGAAGGATCTGAAGCAGAAGCTCCAGAAGAATCTGAAGCAAGTCAGAAGCATCTGAACCAAAGAAGAATTCTGTATGAAGAGTTTTTCAATGCATAGTTTCTACAGAAGATTCTGAAAGTACTAAAGCTGCCAGTACTGAAGTTCTGTATCAAATATGCTCTGATCTTAAACACGCTAAAAGCACACCTGCTGCAGAAGACTCTGATTCAGCAAAACTCTGATCATCATCAGAAAGCTCTGATCTAATTTGACTCTGATGAATTTGCTGAAAACTGAAGAAGAATTATTCAAAGTTTATATCCGTTGGAATGAACCAAACGACTCTTTCCTTATTTATGCTAGACACAAGAACACAGACAAAAAAAAATTTCTGTGCATTCTTCTTCTAGGAAAGGTCACTTGATGTGAAGACAAAAAAGGCTCAGACCTTTTGGACACTCTTCTCAACGTGAAGCTCACCTTGGATCAGCTGCCTATAAAAGCAAGACTTCACCAATTTCTTCAGTTGACGTTTTGTTGAAAAGAAATTAACATTCAAGCTCTCATACTACTTCATATTCTTTCTAAGAATTTATTTCTTTGTTCTTAATACTTAAGTGAAAAATCACAGTTGTGATAAAGCTTTATAGAAGCAATCTTAAACACTTGTATTTGTATTACATTTGATTGTAAACCTTAAGAAGATCCAGTTAGGATCAGTAGTTCTTGAGAAGACTTTGAACAGTTGTTCTAAGTGCTTACTATTGTAATCAGTTGATTAAATAGTGGATTAAGTCCTTGATTGAGAAAGGCAAATCACTCTAGGAAGGGTGGACTGGAGTAGTTGAGTTCAACGAACCAGGATAAAAATACTTGAGTTTTTACTTCTAAGTTTTAATCTTCATACTTATTGAACCCCCCTTCTAAGTATTTTCTCACCTTCAGGGCCTGGGTGGTTAGGCCCCAAGACCCGACCCGCGGATATATATAGGAGGGGATAAGGGTTTTGGGAACCCTAGATCCCAAAGGAAGCCAAAACGGCGCCTCTCCTTGTTCACTTTCTAAAAAGAAATTCTCCTCCTCCCTCTGTGCTGGCCGCGAATTTCACTCTTCTTCTTCTTGACCTGTAACAGAAACAAACAACAAAAATATTAAGAGATGTTGCCTATTGTGCTTTGTTGACGGACAATGACGATGACATGGGTTCCTCGCGTCTGAGTCTAGTTTGTCTTGTTCTTGACGGATTCGTGTTGTGGGGTTTTTTATGCTTTCCGGGTTTTTGACGTTTCTACAATGATGATGGTTTTGGACGATGATGGTGGTATCGTTTACGGCCGATGATGATGTTTATCTGAGGCTTTTTTGGTTTTTGGATATTATGATTTTCGGGTTTGGATTTGTTCTTGATTTTCAATCTAATGATTTTTTTCGTCCCTGTTTGCTGATTTTCGGCCCCAGTTTTGTGATGATATCCGTCTGGGTCTTTGTTGTGAACTGATGGCCTCTTTTTATACAGCTCCTTCTTTAAGACGATTTTGAAGGAGTTAAAATCGTTCCTTTCTTACCGTAACATGTTTTAACATGTTGGATCTTATCTCTTTTCGGATTATTCTTTATTGATTATGATATTCTGATTTTTAGATCCGAATTTATTTTTTGGGATTATTGATGTCTGATAATGCTGTTTGATTTTCGTTTTGGTTTATGGTTGTATTGATGATAAAGATATCATTTTCGAACTTTGGATTTTTAATGGTGAAGATATTTTGCTGTCTTTTTCTTTCCATTTTCGGAACCGTTAACATGGGTGGTATCCAAACTTGTTTATGATTATTTATGCTATGTTGGATGTTGTTTCAGATTGTTCATTGAAACCTTATCCATTTTCGGATTCCTCATGTGTGTTGTTTGGACAGAAAAATCATTTTTCCTTAAAAATTTCTTATTCTTCTTTTTCGGATAGAACAAACGTTGCCTTGTTTTTGGTCGCCGTTGTTTGGAAAACGGAAGTTGGCGACGAATTTTCGTTGCCCTTCCAAAATGCCCAATGATGAACTCTTTATGATGGTTGTTTTAGAAAAATAAATCGAAACCCCTTTTTTCATTAAAGATTCTAACTTCTTTTTTTGTTATTTTTGCAGGTCTATTTGAAGCTTGCCAAAAAAGGAGAAACTTGAAGATGATCTTGGACCTTTGAAGATAAAACTAGGACTTAGGATAATTATGATTTAGAAACTTTGTAGTTTTGTAGCTTGAATCCAAAATGTAACTTGAATATTGTTATGACTAGAATCTCGTAATAGAATTCGAACTTGAAATATGTATATGAATTTGATACCTTGAATAAAATATGAACTCAAAATTCTCTTGAATTTAATTGCAAACCACATCTCGTTACGAACCACTTTGGATTTCGTCATTTGAAGTTACACCATCTAAAACTTGCGATTACTTAAAACCAGATAACACCCATTATAAATTTGATGCAATCCTTCGATCCTAGCCCAAACCATAACCAGAGGAGAAACCTAAATCATAACTTGCATCTTGAATTTTCTTTAAAACGGGTATCCATAGCAGCTTGAATTCGACCAAAGAATGATAAAGTCGTTTCGGACTCCAATCCTATGAGTCCATAATTTTACTATTAAATTGCACACCCTGAACCTTTGGAGCTTAGAATCCTGATTACATTAAATTCTGAATCTTGACAGCCGAGATGCGAATCCTCACATCGAGGCTCAGGCCGATATCGAGGACAAATTTGTAAATTTTTAAGGTCTTTATATCCCAGTGAATTCAACCTGACTTGATGGACACACGAGACCACTTTCGACTCACCTGCAAAATGAACAACTAAACAAACTGGTTAACCGTTAGCTAGAACGAAAGATGTACTAAAATGAAATGTGAAAATGATCACTGAATCTAAGGGTAAAATTTGGGGTATGACAGTTGCCCCTATTTAAATGATTTCATCGGATGATTTGAGCGACGAACTCGAGAAATCATGGTGAAAGGAATTTAAATACAAATAACCAAAAAAATTTCCCTTAGATGCAGTGATATGCAATGCTATGGACAAAACGGAACTAACTAAGAATGCTGACAATGCTATGAATCTAATATGATGCATATGATAAAAATGATGCAAGAATGCAGACAAAACAACGACACAAGGAAACGACGCAACGAGTAACCACTCACTGGAGACGACAACACATTGGGGAACAACACGAAAACCGGTGAAATCTAAAGTAATGGACCAACAGGTTCAAGCATGACCAGTTGTCACTTTAAAAAGAAAGATAAGAAGAGATCCCCACTAGAGATGGCACCGGAAAGACGGTCTCCACTGGGGAAAATATCCAAAGTAACTGTTCAACAGGTTCAAGTATGACCGGCTGACACTCTAGGAAGAAAAACAAGAAGAGATCCTCAATGGAGATGGAACCAGCAAGACGACCTCCACTGGGGAGATAATCAGAGTAGCTGCTCAACAGGTCCAGGCATGACCAGTTGACACTCTAGGATTAAAGGGTAACACGGGATGCACACGGAAGTAGGATCGTGTAAACAAAATGCTGGAGTCTTCAAGCTGAAATAACATCCATGCTCTGGAAATTCCTTAAACAAAGAGATCGAACGGGGTCTTCAAGAACCATCAGAAAATATACAGGGTAAAAAATCTTCTATATGCCAAGATAATTGGACTTCAATGGGAAATGCCCTGATGAGCTTCTCGAGAGAGACTGTCACTTATTGTTGAAAGGGGCTTACATGCCAAAACTGGATAAGCTTCTCAAATAAAGAGACTGCCACTTATCTGAAAGGATAACAATGATAAGCTTCTCATGGGAGACTTCCACTTATCTGGTGATATGAATAAAATGATAAGCTTCTCGGAAGAGACTGCCACTTATCTGGGAAAAATGCAATAGAAACAAGCTTCTCGAGGGAGATGGCCACTTGTTGCTAGATGTAATGAAGATATGATAAGCTTCTCAAGCCAGACTACCACTTATCGGTGCTGTAAAATGGTAGTGATAAACTTCTCGGGTGAGACTGCAGCTTACTGGGGAGCAATGGTGCAATGATAAGCTTCTCGGGTGAGACTGCCACTTATCTGCAAAGGTAGCAATGATAAGCTTCTCAGGCGAGACTGCCACTTATCTGACAAAGATAACGGTAAACAAGCTTCTCAGGAGAGATGACCACTTGTTATTGGTAGGTAAACTAATGAAACAATATGCTTCTCTAGAGAGACTGCCAATTATCTTGGGGCAATGATAAAAATATGATAAGCTTCTCATGCGAGACTACCACTTATCAATAATGAGGCGTTGTAAAAGGCTCTTCTTGATAGATGGTGCAAAATAAATGCACGTCCAGGTAGGTTAGGCGACCGACGGGGACCGAAGTTCAATCTAGGATCAAGCTAGAAAGAAACTGTCAAACAAGACTCCATTGAGGGAATGAACTCAAATGGGGATTATCTTATCCAGGCCCGGAAAAGATAACTAAAATAACCAACATCCACAAGGGTTGAACTTTGTAGGGAAACTGAAAATAGTAGGTGTTTTATGCTTAAGGTTGACGATCTACTTGGAGAGAACGGACAAACCCAGTTACTTGGCGGTAACCACAGCCAAAGTAACGACAAAAGACAACAAGGATAGCAAACATGCAGATGCTAATGTGTATGTCCATGCGTATGTCTAAATGAAATGAAATGAGTATGCTTATGCTCATGCATAGGCTGACAAAACAGACGAGAGGAGGAGTAAACGGGAGATGAAATAAACATCTCGACAGGGATACCGGACGACATCTGCAAAAGTACACCTATCAAGGGATAGGAAAGCTGATGGTAGAACTAAATCTTGCTTCAAAGTTCCAAACTCTTTGGGGATAGAAAAAAATTCCACTTGGGGATATGATATCATGACTTCACTGGAAGGATTGCCATCATGAATTGGAATCTGATCAAAGAAGACCTGTTCACTGGGAAGAGTCATCTTAGGATTAGAGATTTCCAAGGATAAAATAAATATTCGTTGTATTGGGGAGGTATGGATCTAGGCAGCTTCCTGGAGAAAGTGTAGCAACTTCCTGGGGAAAGTACCTCAACTTCCTAGGGAAAGTACATCAACTTCCCTGGGGAAAGTATCTTGACTTCTTGGGGAGAATATGGCAACCTCCTGTGGAAAATTTCCTAAGGAAAGTATAGCAACTTCAGTGAAGAAAAGATGATTCCACTGGGGAATGGGTCTTTAATATGTATCACTTGGAAGATACTGGGGAGATCTTTACAGTCTTGAAAGTCACTAGAGATTACCAGATCAGTTCGAAAGTGTTGTCAGCTTATGTTTCGCTGGGGATTTGTGCTGAGGCAATGGTTTAAAAGTGCTTCTGCAACAATGAGACTTACTGGGGAATGAAGACGTCCTTCAGATATTTCCACAAGTCAAAGCAACTTTATATTTTTCAAAAGCATTTTCAAAAACAGTTTTTAGTTTAGAAAACATTTCACTTTCAAAAATATTATTAACAAATAACAATTTGCATAACAAAAAGGAAATAAAGATAGCATAAAAATTGAATAGCAAAAGGTTTAATTTTATTGAAGAATGGTAGCTTGCTAAGGGCAAGGCTCCATGGAAAATTACAATTGAAATTGGCGAATAGGGAAAGGTTACATTGAATCCAACGACCTCTACTGACCCTAATAACTAAGACTACCTAAAATCCTACTTCTGACAAGATCGATTGGATTGGAGTTGATCTTCTGTAAATGTTCTTTGATGATTGGCGTCATCTGGTGCAGTGAAATACCTTTGTCCCTAATTTTTTCCTGGATCGCCCTTTCGAGTTTTCAATCCACCGGGACGCTCATTTTTGCCTAAGCTGCCTTTTCATGTCTTCAACTTAGCGAGCTATATTTCTTTTATTTTCATCCCTTATTTTTGCCCAGATCTCTTTCATAGGTTATGATCCACCGGGATACCCATTGTTGCCTAAGTCGCCTTTCCAGGTTTTCAACTTACTGGGTTCTTTTAGGCATAATATTTTCTGACTGCATCAGAGTTCACAGGATGTGCAAGCTCTTCACCATCCATTGTTGTAAGAATTAATGATCCTCCGAAGAAGACTGTCTTCACAACAAATGGGCCTTCGTAGTTGGGCATCCATTTCCCACACATGTCTTTATGAACTGGAAAAACCTTCTTGAGTACATCTCTCTTTAACGGAATTCACATATTCAGACCTTCTTATCAAAGGCTCTCTTCATTCATTTCTGATATAACTAACCATGGAACATAATTGTCATGCGCTTCTCGTCGATGAGGTTCAACAAGTCGAATCTGTCTTGAACCCATTTGGCTTCGTCAAGCTTGGTTTCCATCAGTACCCGTAAGGAAGGTAACTCAACTTCGATGGGGAGGACTGTGTCCATTCCATACACCAATGAAAAAGGGGTTGCCCCTGTTGAAGTTCGCACTGAAGTTTTGTATCCGTGCAAAGCAAATGGTAGCATTTCATGCCAATCTTTGTAAGTCTTGACCATCTTTTGCAGGATTTTCTTGATATTTTTGTTTTCAGCTTCAACGGCTCCATTCATTTTAGGATGGTAAGGAGAAGAATTATGGTGTGCAATCTTGAAAATTTCGCACAACTCTTTCATGGTTTTGTTATTCAGATTGGTACCATTGTCTGTTATGATCCGACTTGGAATTCCATAACGGCAGATAACTTCTTTCCTAATGAAGTGGGCAACCACTTGCTTGGTCACGTTGGCGTAGGAAGCAGCTTCTACACATTTGGTGAAGTATTTGATGGCAACTAGAATTAATCGGTGACCGTTGGAAGTATTCAACTCAATTTCCCCAATCATGTCAATGCCCCACATTGAGAAAGGCCACGGTGAAGATAAAACATTCAGCAATGTTGGAGGTACGTGGACCTTGTCAGCATAAATTTGACACTTATGGCATTTCCTGGCATATTGGATGCAATTAGATTCCATGGTTAACCAATAGTATCCAGCCCGCAAGATCTTTTTAGACATAGCATAGTCGTTGGCATGAGTTCCAAAGGTTCCTTCATGAATCTCTTGAAGTAACATGTCTGCTTCACGTCTGTCAACACATCTAAGCAGAACCATGTCGTAATTTCTCTTGTATAACAGATCATTTCTGATGAAGAAGGTGGATGCTATTCTTCTCAGAGTCTTTTTGTCAAGATTAGTAGCATCGGTTGGATACTCTTGCTTTAGCATATAATTCTTGCTCTTTGTGCGGTTGAAGTTCAGTGTACTTATACTCAACCAAACTTGTGTTGCACCCCAAAACTTGCCCAACCTATTTCTTTACCTAGCTTATGTTTCGTTGCATTTCATATGGCATCAACATTTTGTATAGCATTGATTCTCGAGGCAGGGGATCAAGGTTCTCGTGGCTCAAGTTTCATTCTCGTGCAAGCAACTGAGCAGCAAACGTCAGAAGAGAAGACATTTATTTTGCCCAGCGGTCGAGCGGCCGATTTTACTTTATAGGTTATACTCAGATCAGGAGACAGCATTCAGTCTATATCCAGCATTATCATAGTCACAGTATTCAAGAGCAAGTGTCAAAAGCTTAGCAGAGCTCAAAACAACGAGAAACGGGCAAACGAGCAGGATTCCCTCCAAAAGGCGCCAAATTCAAAATTTTGAAGGTGTTAATCGGTTAACACATATGGTTAACCGGTTAACCAAAGGAAAATCAGCTCAGATTTGGAATTTTAACAGTGTTAACCGGTTAACGTATATGGTTAACCGGTTAACCATAGTAGATTTTGCCCTGTACGTGATTTTGCAAGTCATTTTCACTTGGGGTCCAATTTTGATCACCTTGAAACTCATTTTTACCAAAAGAAGGATCTAGAATGTTCTTGAAAGTTGGTTATTTTAATTTTCCCTCCAAATTCCCATGCCTAACTCCAAACCAACATTCCAGTCCAAAGCCCAAACCCCACCTTTGGGATCCAAACCTAGATGGTAATTAAGTGATCTACTCCAAACCAAAAGGAGCCAATTCTCATTTCTCACATTCATTTTCCAGAATTGATCAGAATTCTCTCACAAATTCTCTCAACTTCTCCATTTCCAAAACCCACACTCAAAGCTCTTTTTCATTAGGATTCATTGATTTTTCATTGAAATCAATGGATTCTTGAGCATAAACCTTCATCCATCCTCATCTTTGGATCAATTTTCATTATTCATTTTGGTGCAAATTGAGATCTGATTTTGGAGCTTGAGTTGGAAGTGATTATTCGAAGCGTTTCGATTTGAACTTGGTGGATCTTCGTTCGTACAACTACAATTGGCTTGGATCTCGGAGTTTTCCAGATTTCTAGGGTTTGAGCTACTCAATTACAGCAAGATCAACACTAACCGAAGCAAATCTCTGCTTTGAAGGATGGAGATTCTAGATCCATAACATTTTTGAGCTTATTTGCATTTCCATGATGATTTTCATATTCGATTGAATTTTGGTGGATTTCGATCCGTGTGAATTGCGACTATGCTGTGTAGACATGTTTGCATGTCTATTTATTTCTATTTATAGGTGTAATTTCGTGCTTATTTGATAAGTTGATCTGTTGGATCACTTAATTAAGTGATTTTGTGCATTAAGTGCTTTTTCTGCTGCTGTTTTTAGCTTCTGGTGCAGTGTTAATCGGTTAACCTATATGGTTAACCGGTTAACCAATTCAAACTTTCAAAATTTTCTAAATGTTAACAGTGTTAATCGGTTAACACATAGGGTTAACCGATTAACCTGTTCAAAACTTCATATTTTTCAAACATTTTAAGGTGTTAACCGATTAACAGTGTGTGTTAACCGATTAACATTATGCCAGAATACCATATTTGTTGTTTTGTTTGCATGTTCGTATACCGGTTCGATTCGAATCATCATAGATCTATGTGATGCATTAGGATTGAATTGTTTTGGATAATTGTCACTGTTTGTGGTTGATTAATCATGATGTTGTTGATATGTATAATCATTTTTCAATTGTTTGCATGCTTGTGTATGTGGTTCGAATCGATTTTTCGTTTGCATGTTCATTTTCTTTCATCTCTTGTTTTTCCCACATGTTTGCATCATTCTTGCATCGCTGCTGAGATCGAGATGCGCTTGTGGTGGCTGCTGCCCCACACATTTTTCCTCCCTCCCACCATTCTAAATGTGCACTTTCATGTTTGCATTTTCTACTTGTGATTGATTCTTCCTTTGTTCCTCTTGTGCTTTCTTGCCATGATCCCCATAGGATTCCTAGTCCCTCCGTTTAGGATGGGAATAGGAGAGACATTAGGCGCTCAATCCAAGTATGCTAACATTAGGGTAGAGGTTTCCCCTTTTATCTGAACTTTAGGATCACTTTGCATGACAACGTTAGGGCCGAGTTTCCCTTAGACCTTCCGTGCGTCTTCTCTTCTCATCTTCATACAATCTTAACACACATAATAAAGATAATGGATGTTGTGCCATGAGCCTTATACTTGGGAAATGGTGATTGAGGGGCTACCTCTCAGTTTCCTAGAGTGTTTAGTATACGTCCTTAGGACGATATGCGACGCATTCGGTCCTAGGTTCTAGACTTTAGTATAACATACATTATAAACACTCAAATTCAAAACACTTCTTCTCTAAAAAGCACAAAACAAATTCAAACCTTTTTCCTTCGGGATTAATCAACTTCTTTTTTCAAAAAAGAGTGTTGTTAAGCTTCGGTTCTACCGCAAACAGGCTTTGTCCCTAACTTTTGGAACGGATGTTTAACTTTACTCGATCAAAACACTTAATCAACCTGTGGTTTTGTGTCAGCCCGAACTACGTCTGCTCTGATCTTTCATACCAGATGAAAGTACGCAGGCACAAGACACGATGTTTTGGCGAGCAACCTTCCCCTTCTCTCCCATAGTTAGCTGAACTACGTTGACTCTGACTTTCCCATTGCACGAGGGAATACGTAGGCACAGAGCGGCGATGCACTGCCGAGTCTCTTTTCTTTTCTTTTTTTGTCCTGTGAGCCTTTAGCGTAGATAGATAAACAACCCTTTAGATAGACAACAAGCGTGGATCCCGTTGAGTACAACGGACGTGAGGAGTGCTCATACCTTCCCCTTGCGTAACCGACTCTCGAACCCAGGACTTGGTTGCGATGACCTTGTCTTTCCCTTTTTCGTTAGGTTTTTCCGATTTTTTCCTTTCCCTCTCTTCGGGATGAATAATAAAAGGTGGCAACTCTTCTGTTTTCCACCGGGTGTTTTTCGCAGTTGGGACAGCTGGCGACTCTGCAGGGGAGTCTAGTTCCCTATGCGAGTCAACCCTAGCGCTTGTTTGGTTATCTCTTTGGGTTTTGTACATACGTGTTATACTTTATTTATTTCCGCACTTTACTTTCGCGCACTTTATTTTCAGCATTATATATCATTATTATTGTGCTGTTGTGGGGAGGGAAGTTCTGATAAGTGAAAAGTCAGACCCAGGCTTGAGAGAAAACATAGCATTAGAGTGGAGATTAGTGGAGGACCTGTTTGCTTAGCAAACACCAGTTCCCATGAAATTCACACTCGAACGAGATCCTCTTTGATGATTTCTTTTCTGGTCCTTAGGATTGGAATTGATTTTGGATCTGAGGATTGTCGACTCTGGGGACCGATCATTTGTGACTCAGCTAAGTGAGGCCTCTTCAGGGGGTGATGATGCCAAACCAGAAATGGTGAACGTATCATCATTTCTTGAAAGTCTATGACGCTGAGGAACGCATAGGATGTCGTACCTTTATCAGTAGATTAGGTCTATACCTGTGAGTGGGACTGGGGTTATGCAGGAAACCTTTAACTTCAGACTACCCGGTTTTCTCTACAGTTTGAATTCGATTTATTGGTATCAGTTGGTTCCTATCAGAGCAGTGTTATGTTCTTGTTGAAGTCGAATCTTGGTCCTTCACACTCAATAACACAACAATCTTGATCTCCTGCCTGCATCCTTAGCATTTGCATCATTGCATTTTAATGTTGCATTTCATTAACGTGTGTCTGTGTTGCAGGTGCATATTGTTAGAACACAGATTGGTTCTTAATAATGTCTCTATATTTTGATGATAACACTTGTGAAATTTTGTATTAAAGAATTATATACTCTAAAATTTGTTTGAGAATGTTTGCTGCAGATGTTAAAGTAAATATTACTCCATAAGCAAATTAGATCTGAACATAAGAAATATGAAAGGCTTTGAAGCGTCAGAAGCATCTCTTAGAAGATTCTGAACGCTACCTCCAGAAGTTTCTGAGCGCTGCCTCCAGAAGAATCTGAAGCAGAAGCTACAGAAGAATCTGAAGCAGAAGCCAGAAGCATCTGAAGCAATGAGGAATTCTGTATGAAGAGTCTCAAGCACAGTTACTTCAGAAGACTCTGATAGTACTAACGCTGCCAGTACTGAGGATCTGACTCAAAACTCTGCTCTGAACATTTACACGCTGAAAGCAGACTTGCTGCAAAGACTCTGATTCGGCAAACTCTGATGAACATCAGAAGGCTCTGACCAATTTAGACTCTGATGATTCTTACTGAAAATTGGTGAAGAAGAATTCAAAGTTATGTCCGTTGAAATAACCAAACGACTCTTTCCTTATTTATGCTAGACACAAGAACACAGACAAAAAGGATTTCTCTGTGCATTCTTCTTCTAGGAAAGGTCACATAATGTGAAGACAAAAAGGCTCAGACCTTTCTGGTACATTGTTCTCAACGTGAAAGATTTCATGGACCTCTGTGCCTATAAAAGCAAGACTCCATTCTTCTTCTTCAGTTGACGAAATACTTGAAAAGAAATATTACAAGCTCTCATACAACTCATACATTCTTGCTGAAATTATTTCATTGTTCTTCATCTTAAGTGAAAAATCACAGTTGTGATAAAGCTTTATTAGAAGCATTTTAACACTTGTATTATTATTACATTTGATTATAAAAGAACCTTAAGAAGATCCAGTTAGAATCAGTAGTTCTTGAGAAGACTTTAAACAGTTGTTCTTAGTGCTTACTATTGTAATCAGTTGATTAAATAGTGGATTAAGTCCTTGTTTGAGAAAGGCAAATCACTCTAGATAGGGTGGACTAGAGTAGTTGAGTTCAACGAACCAGGATAAAAATTCTTGAGTTTTATTTCTAAGTTTTACCTTCATACTTATTCAACCCCCCCCCCCCCTTCTAAGTATTTTCTCAACTTCAGTTGGCATCAGAGCTCCGGTTCTGTGTGTGCTACCACTTCACAGTGACAGAAAAGATCTAGTGAGAAAAACTTTGATATATATATTTGGTTGTTATTATGGCTGATACTTCAACATCTAACATTAACAACAAATATGAAGAAAGGGACAAAATCAGCACTAAACCCCCTATGTTTGATGGGGAGAAATTTGATTATTGGAAGGACAGGATTGAAAGTTTCTTCCTTGGTTATGATGCTGATTTATGGGACTTGGTCATAGATGGGTATGTTCATCCCATTGATGGGAATGGCAAGAAAGTAGATAAAAAATCTATGACAGAAGCCCAAAAGAAGGAGTTTAGAAATCACTACAAGGCTAGAACAATACTGTTAAATGCAATATCTCACATTGAGTATGAAAAGATCACAAATAGAGAAACTGAATTTGACATGTTTGAGTCCTTGAAGATGGCTCATGAAGGAAACCTTAAAGTAAAGGAGACCAAGGCTCTGGAGTTAATACAGAAGTATGAAGCGTTCAAGATGGAAGAATCTGAGTCCATAGAAACTATGTTCTCTAGATTCCAGATTCTTACAGCTGGTCTAAAAGTTCTGGACAAAGGCTACTCAACTGCTGATCATGTGAAGAAGGTCATCAGAAGCTTTCCTATCAGATGGAGACCTATGGTCACTGCTCTGAAGCTTGCCAAGGATCTGAACAAGATCACTCTGGAGGAGCTAATCAGCTCTCTAAGGAGTCATGAAATTGAACTTGAGGAAGATGAGCCTCAAAAGAAAGGTAAGTCTATTGCCTTAAAATCTAACAAATTTGTAAAAGCTTTGCAGGTGTTAGAGGAAAGCTCTGAAGAATCTTCTTCTGAAGAAGAAGATGAACTATCCTTGCTGTCCAGAAGAATCAATAGACTCTGGAAGCACAAGCAAAGGAAGTTCAAGAACTTCAAAAGACCAGATCAGCGCAAGGAGTCCTCTGGACCAAAAAGATCTGGAAAGAAGGAAGTTGTCTGCTTTGAATGCAAAGAACCTGGTCTTTACAAGAGTGAATGTCCAAAGCTTCTTAAAGAAAATCCAAAAAGGAAGTTTGACAAAAAGAATAAGGTTCTAATGGCAACTTGGGATGACTCTGATGAATCTGGATCCTCATCAGAATCTGAAGATGAATGCGCCAACATGGCTCTGATGGCAGGCATTGAAGATCAGAATGAAGAATCATTTGGATCTGAGTCTGATTCTGAATCTGACTCAAAAGAGGTACTTTCTGATCTCACTAGGGAAGAGGTTATTCAAGTCTTATCTGAAGTCCTGAAAAATTATAATCAGATTAAGCTCAAATGCAAGAAGCTTAAGTGCAATCTTGGCTCTGAGAATAATCTGTTAAAATCAGAAATTGCTCAGCTAAAAGAAAACAATTTAAAAATGAAAGCTGATTTTGAAATAGCTCAACAAAATTCTGAATCTGAAAGTAAATCTAAATGCAAAAACATTTTATAAGAATATGACTTTAGCTTTCAGAAATTTCTTGCTAAAAGCATAGACAGAAGCAAGATGGCTTCTATGATCTATGGGGTTAGCAGAAATAACAAGAAAGGAATTGGATATGAATCCTCCTCTGGAAAGGATTTAAATCCAATGCATGTTGATAAACTTGTTATCAAGAAAACTCCCTTGTACTCACATTTCAAGTTTGGTCATCTGAATGACATTAAACACACACGTTCTGATCAGAACGTTACTGTGCTTAAGCCAAAAGTAAGTCAGAACAATACGGTTGTAAAAAGACAGAAGTTCAGACTAACTTTCAAGGCAGCTAACCAAAAAGGACCCAAAAAGATCTGGGTACCTAAGGATAAGATTATCCCTATTGTATATGTTTTTAGCAGAAAAGTCAAGACGCCAGTCATGGTACCTGGACTCTGGCTGCTCACGTCACATGACGGGAGAAAGGTTTATGTTCCAAAACCTGGAACTTAAATCTGGAGGAGAAGTGAAGTTTGGAGGGAATCAGAAGGGAAAAATCATTGGCTCTGCTACTATTGGTAATGGTAACCTTCCCTCTATATCTAATGTTCTTCTTGTAGAAGGATTAAAGCATAAACTATTGTCCATAAGTCAATTAAGTGACAATGGTTATGATATAATCTTTAATCAACAATGTTGTAAAGCTGCTAGTCAGAAGGATGGCTCAATCCTATTCAATGGAAAGAGGAAGACCAACATTTACAAAATAAATCTTTTAGAACTTAAAATTCAAAATGTTAAATGCCTTTTGTCTGTTAATGATGAGCAATGGGTCTCGCACAAAAGATTGTGGCATATTAATATGAGACGTATATCTCAGATTAATAAACTCAATCTGGTCAGAGGACTTCCTAAGCTGAAGTTCAACTCAGATGCTCTTTGTGAAGCATGTCAAAAGGGAAAGTTTTCAAAATCCTCTTTTAAATCTTAAAATGTTGTATCAACCTTAAGACCATTAGAATTACTTCATATTGATCTGTTTGGACCAGTGAAAATTGCATCCATCAGAGGCAAGAAGTATGGATTAGTCATTGTTGATGACTACAGCAGATGGACATGGGTAAAGTTCCTAAAACACAAGGATGAGTCACATTATGTGTTCTTTGACTTCTGTAAACAAGTCCAGAATGAAAAAGATTTCAAAATTATAAAAGTCAGAAGTGATCATGGTGGTGAATTTGAAAACAAATATTTTGAAAAATATTTTAATGAAAATGGCATTGCTCATGATTTTTCCTGTCCTAGAACTCCACAACAGAATGGGGTTATAGAGAGGAAAAATAGAACTCTGCAAGAAATGGCCAGAACCATGATCAATGAGACTAATCTGGCAAAGCATTTTTGGGCAGAAGCAATAAACACAGCATGTTACATTCAGAACAGAGTGTTTGTAAGACCTCTTCTGGAAAACACTCCCTATGAACTGTGGAGGAACAGAAAGCCCAACATTTCATATTTTCATCCTTTTGGATGTATTTGATATATGTTGAATACTAAAGAGAATCTAAACAAGTTTGATTCTAAAGCGCAGAAGTGTTTCATGCTTGGATATTCTGAACGCTCTAAAGGCTACAGAGTATACAATACTGAAACATAGATTGTGGAAGAATCTATTCATGTTAGATTTGATGATAAGCTTGGCATTGAAAAGCCAAAGCAGTTTGAAAGTTCTGCAGATAGAGAAGTAATTCTCACAGACTCTGAAGGCTCAGAGGCAGACAAAACTCTAGTGAAGGAACCTGAAGCAACGCCATATGCAATTCCTTTAGCTTCTCAGATGAATAACTTAAACATTTCTGAAGAATCAACTGTTAGAGGATCATCTTCCAGAATCAAAGCCTCTCATCCAGAGGATGTGATCATTGGAAAGAAGGATGACCCTATAAGAACAAGATCCTTCCTCAGATCATCTGAAGCATCATTACTTGGGTTGGTGTTAGTAATTGAACCAACTTCTGTGGATGAAGCTCTGTAAGATAATGACTGGACAATTGCCATGCAAGAACAGCTTAATCAATTCACAAGAAATGATGTATGGGATTTAGTTCCAAGACCAAAAGGATTCAACATAATTGGAACCAAATGGGTCTTCAGAAACAAGCTTAATGAGAAAGGAGAAGTTGAAAGAAATAAGGCAAGGCTAGTTGCTCAAGGTTACAGCCAGCAAGAAGGAATTGATTATACAGAGACTTATGCTCCTGTAGCAAGGTTAGAGTATATTCGTTTACTCATTTCTTTTGCTGCACAGTATAACATCACTCTATATCAGATGGATGTTAAAAGTGCCTTTCTAAATGGTATTATAGAAGAAGAAGTTTATGTTCACCAACCTCCTGGTTTTGAGAGTGAAAAATTTCCAGAACATGTTTTCAAACGAAAGAAATCTCTTTATGGTTTAAAACAAGCTCCCAGAGCTTGGTATGAGAGATTAAGCAATTTTCTTCTGAAGAAAAATTTCATCAGAGGCAAAGTGGACACAACACTTTTTTGTAAAACATTTAAGAGAGATCTTCTAATTTGTCAAATATATATGGATGATATTATATTTGGATCTACCAATGTTTTTATGGGAAAGGAGTTTGCTCGATGTATGCAGGCAGAATTTGAAATGAGCATGATGGGAGAATTGAGATTCTTTCTGGGAATTCAAGTCAACCAAACTCCAGAGTGCACTTACATTCATCAGACCAAATATGTTAAAGAGCTTCTGAAGAAGTTTAACATGACTGATAGTAAGATGGCAAAGACTCCCATGCATCCAACTAGTACACTTGGTAAGGAAGAGGTAAGTAAGAAAGTAGATCAGAAACTCTACAGAGGTATGATAGGATCTCTTCTCTACTAAACTGCTTCTAGACCTGACATTTTGTTCAGTGTATGCTTGTGTGCAAGATTCCAATCAGATCCTAGAGAATCACACTTAATAGCTGTTAAGAGGATTCTAAGGTATCTGAAAGGTACTTCGAATGTGGGTTTGTGTTACAGAAAATCTGATGATTTCAAATTAGTTGGATTCTGTGAAGCTGATTACGCTGGAGACAGAGTGGAAAGAAAAAGTACTTCTGGAAGGTGTCAATTTCTAGGAAGAAATCTAATCTTTTGGTACAGCAAGAAGCAACCCACAATTGCACTATCAACTACAGAGGCAGAATATATTGCTGCTGCTGGATGTAGCACGCAGATGCTCTGGATGAAAAGTCAGCTAGAAGACTATCAGATTTTTGAAAGTAATATTTCTATATTCTGTGATAATACTTCTGCTATATGTTTGTCTAAAAACCATATTTTACACTCTAAGGCAAAACATATAGAAATTAAACATCATTTCATCAGAGAATACGTTCAGAAGGGTATTATAAACTTAGCCTTTGTTGATACAGATCATCAATGGACAGATATTTTCACAAAACCCGTTGCTGAAGATAGGTTCAAATTTATTCTGAAAAATATTGGTATGGATTTTTGTCCAAAATGATATTTATCAGAAGCAAATTTCTCATATGCAGAATGTTTAAAACTCTGAAGTATTTCATCTGTTATTTATTTGATTTATTCAATTATTATTATTTGTGTATATCTGAACTAATCAATCTTAGAGGATCTGAACGTTGGCTAACGTTTCATTTCTCAAGAGAATTCAGAAGTACATGCAAGCAAACACGTCACTCTGAATCTGAAAAGATTGCATGTACACTACTGAAGAGACATTTAAGGTATGGTTTGAATAGTGAAAATCTTGATTTTCCCCCCAATTTGTCAGAATCAATTAATGTTTGAAATGATTTTTATTCTCTTTTATTAATTGTCATTTAATGCTATGTGAAAACGTGCTTTGTGTGTCTGTTTGATTGCCTTAAGTGTTTCATCTATAAATACCACACTTCACACCAATTTCACACTTTTCACATCACAAACAAGTTTATGCATTTATGTCTTCTATTATGTCTTCACAAAAACCCTAAACCCTCGTCCAAATCATCTTCATCCTCTTCAATGGCAACTTCATCTTCTACAGCAACTCAATTTCAATAAACTATGGTTGCAGTTACTTCTACAAATATGGGTGTGACTCCATTCACAGTTCCTAAGAGGACATTGTTAACCCCTATGGACAAACTTGAAGTTCTCTGTGAATCAATGGTGGAATTTGATTCGTTAGCTAAAAATGGGTTTGAATTTCGTTCAATAATTGATGCACAAGGCTGGGTTAAATATTTTGACAGATTATTTGGACTAGTTTACCCTCATCTGGTGAAAGAATTCTGGATACATGCATCTGTTTATCCAAAATTCATCTTGTCTTCTGTTCTAGGAAAGGAGATCATAATAACTGATGATCTAATCAGGAAACTCATTGGGTATGAGGAGATTGATGGAGTATGTCATCTTCCATTTGGGCGTGTGGACATGGAGGAAGTTTATGAGGAAGTCATCACTTCTGGATAGGCCTCTAACAAATTTAAGGATCTGAAGTCTTACTACAAAATCTGGGCAAAGATTTTTCTGGGATGCATCCATCACAGAAAATCTACCAATTTTCCAGATTATGTGAACAATGAACAACTCTACTTCATGTACTGTTTAAGTCAGAGTACAAAGGTAGATCTTCCTTACATACTCTTTATGCATCTGTGGAACCATATCAATGCTTCAAGAGAATCTGTAAAGGATAAGGGTCAGAAGATCAGGACATGGATTCCTTTTGGAAGGTTGATTTCAGACATTCTGACAGAGAATGGTCTGGTGACTGCTCTGTATGAAGCTGGAGTTAAGGATGAACTTGAATCCATTGTTGGAAAACCTCTGAATGCAAAGAGTCTTCAGAGACTAAAAATTGTAGATGAACTCACAGCTGCACCCAAGAAGCTGAATATTTTTGAAATCAGTCAGAAGAGGATTCTAGTTGAAAATTTTCCACTGTTTGGTGTTGAAGAACCAAGGGATATAATTGTGAGATATATTGATTCATACAAAGCAGATGGAACACCCATTCCTGCAGACATTCTGAAAAGAGCAAGAGAACCAATGCCAGATGTATACAATGAGAACACAAGGAAAAGTGGTCAATCAGAGGCAGAAGAAGTTGCTGCTCAGAAGAAGCCAAAAGTTGCTGACAAGCCACAGAAGCTGATCAAGAGAAAAGCTTCTGGAGAAGTTCCCTCTGTTCCCACCAAACGTATCAAGACTAAAGGTACTAAAACATCTGTATCCTCTTTCTCTAAAATTGTTATAAATGAATCAACATTTAGTTCTATTCCAAAACCCCCTCCCACTCAAAAACAATTTATTCCTGCTCCATCTCAAAAATCTGAACCATCAAAAGTTCCTTCTCCATAAAAATCATCTAATCCTATTTCTACTACTCCACTAAAAACTTCTGTTACTCCACCATCTTAACCAACAATAACTCCACCAGCAAACCAAATTCCAACACCTATCACAAAACCAACAGAACAATCTACACCACAACAACAACCAGAAAAACAACAATCAGACACATCTGAACCTATACAATCTGATCCAGTTGCATCTGATCTGATTGCATCTGAACAAGTTGTTTCTGAACCACCTATCTCTGAACCACTTGTATCTGAACCTCCATCAAAACCTTCTGAGAATCAACCAGAACCAACCAATCCTCCTGAAACAAATATACCTGAGACAGAGGTTCTACACGTTACACCTCTCAAGACTGTGTTTGAAGTGTCTTCTACGTCTTGTACCCCAACCACATCCTCAAACTCATCAGAATCTGATATCCATCCTGATATTCTTTCACCTCCCTCTCTCAGAACTTTTGAAGCTAACCAACCAGAACCACCTATTTCTTCTGAAATTCTCATTCCCAATCCCATCCCAACACCTAAGCCAAGGACATCTGAGTGTGTATCCTTTGCCTCGTGTAAACCATTTCCCTCTAACAAACCTCCCTTTAGTTTCAAATTCAAAAATTTCTATACCAGAATTGAACCATCTGACACTATCACCCCTTTTAAACCCAAGCTTTCCATTATTTTACCATTTGTTCTCCAAACATATATAAAAAAACTGCCAAAAATGATTTCATCAGAATCTCTTTTATCTGATAAATCTACGTTCATTCCTTACACTTCTACCATATTTGATGTTGTTTCCTATGCATCAAATGCAAAACCATTTTTGCTGAATGCCTTAATCAGATCAAAAACTGTCATTTCATCTGATTCTCCATCCATACCCTTCTACCCTCGCCCTCTAGTCATCATTCTAGAATTTACCATTCCACCTTCACCTCAATCCAAGCCATTCACCTTGGAAACCCTTCTGAAACCAAAAATTAGGCTGAATGTTGATCATTTATTTACAAGTTTTATGAAATAAATAAAGATGCATTTAGGCTCTGTTCAGAAGAAGTGCTTATCAACAATGGATGCAAATGAATCTGATGCTATCTGGAATAGCTTCATCAACAGATTCAATATTGTAGCCTCAAATCTGAAGAATGTATGTTCTGATGATGCGAAGCTCAGATTTGCTGAGACTGCTAGAAGCTTGCTCTAGACTGTTAAAAGATCTGAACCATTGCTTCTTGAAGATGTTCCTTCATCCTATGAAGTATGTGGTACAAAAGTGACTGCTGAATCTGCATCTGAAGAAAACCCTCTAGCTATGACTCTTGTGGAACATCCCTCTGGATCTGTTGCTCCTGACTCTGCATCTCCTATGGAAACTGACTATGTTCCTGCTTCAGGCTCTGCCCCACCTTCTTCATCTGAGGTCAAGAAAGAGAATCCAGATCTTGAAGATAAGATTGCAGTTCTAGAAGCCAGTCAATCTGAGATTAAGTCATGGATGGCCAAACAAGATCAGAAGTCTAAAGACATGGCTCAATGGATGTCCAAACAAGATCAGAAGAATGAAACCATGGCTAAGTGGATGTCAAAGCAAGAACAGTCCTCCTCTGAGATCACTAACCTGTTGAAGATGATTTTGTCCAAACAAACTTAGTTTTTTTTTTTTTGCATCTGATGTTTGTGCACCTGTACTTGTTGTTTATCCGATGTTTTGTATCTTTTGCTCTATATGAATGAATGACTCAATGTTTTCTCTACATGATTTATCTTTTTTATTTCCTTTTATTTGTCTTTTAAAGTTTTTACTTTTTGATTATGACAAAAAAGGGGGAGAAAATGGATCTGACTGTTCAATAAACTCTACCTAAATGAAACTTCAGACATATCAATTATAACTAACATAAACTCTTAGTGTTTCAGAATGTTTAATATATCTGACATACTCGTTAAAAGAAATTCTAAGACTCCAGATAATATTTTACCTATCAGACTCTGACTCTGAAACATGCAAGATCTAATGATTGGAACATTCAGGCTCTAATTCTGAAAAGAATACTCATACAAAAAGGGAAGTTTCTATTCCTTCTTAGTATTCAATTCAGGGGGAGATTCATCATCTCAGAGGGAGTCATAATTACTTTACTTTCTATTGAACAAAATTTATGATGTTTTTGTCATCATCAAAAAGGGGGAGATTGTTAGAACACAGATTGGTTCTTAATAATGTCTCTATGTTTTGATGATAACACTTGTGAAATTTTGTATTAAAGAATTATATACTCTAAAATTTGTTTGAGAATGTTTGCTGCAGATGTTAAAGTAAATATTACTCCAGAAGCAAATTAGATCTGAACATAAGAAATATGCAAGGCTTTGAAGCGTCAGAAGCATCTCTTAGAAGATTCTGAATGCTACCTCCAGAAGTTTCTGAGCGCTGCCTCCAGAAGAATCTGAAGCAGAAGCTACAGAAGAATCTGAAGCAGAAGCTACAGAAGAATCTGCAGCAGAAGCCAGAAGCATCTGAAGCAATGAGGAATTCTGTATGAAGAGTCGCAAGCACAGTTACTTCAGAAGACTCTGATAGTACTAACGCTTCCAGTACTGAGGATCTGACTCAAAACTCTGCTCTGAACATTTACATGCTGAAAGCACACTTGCTGCAAAGACTCTGATTCAGCAAACTCTGATGAACATCAGAAGGCTCTGACCAATTTAGACTCTGATGATTCTTGCTGAAAATTGGTGAAGAAGAATTCAAAGTTATGTCCGTTGGAATAACCAAACGACTCTTTCCTTATTTATGCTAGACACAAGAACACAGACAAAAAGGATTTCTCTGTGCATTCTTCTTCTAGGAAAGGTCACATAATGTGAAGACAAAAAGGCTCAGACCTTTTTGGTACACTATTCTCAGCGTGAAAGATTTCATGGACCTCAGTGCCTATAAAAGCAAGACTCCATTCTTCTTCTTCAGTTGACGAAATACTTGAAAAGAAATATTACAAGCTCTCATACAACTCATACATTCTTGCTGAAATTATTTCATTGTTCTTCATCTTAAGTGAAAAATCACAGTTGTGATAAAGCTTTATTAGAAGCATTTTAACACTTGTATTATTATTACATTTGATTGTGAAAGAACCTTAAGAAGATCCAGTTAGGATCAGTAGTTCTTGAGAAGACTTTGAACAGTTGTTCTTAGTACTTACTATTGTAATCAGTTGATTAAATAGTGGATTAAGTCCTTGTTTGAGAAAGGCAAATCACTCTAGATAGGGTGGACTGGAGTAGTTGAGTTCAACGAACCAGGATAAAAATTCTTGAGTTTTATTTCTAAGTTTTATCTTCATACTTATTCAACCCCCCTTCTAAGTATTTTCTCACCTTCAGTTGAGCATATCTCTCCCCGATTCTAGTGGTCTTGTTCTGTATTTCTGCTATGGAGACTTTGAAGAGGACAATAGCATACAGGTTTCCCACTCCATACATTAGTCCCATACTGAAATTGATGGCCCTGGCTGATGGTTCAGTAACGGAAGACTTTAGGAAATCATATGGGAGGTTGTTGAAATTTGTTTGCAAGCCTACCACACACGAGATCAGTGGCTTGTATACTCTGCTGCAGTTCTATGATGCTCAGTTGAGATGCTTTGTGTTTCCCGATTATGTTCTAGCACCCACTCTAGAAGAATACTCAGACTTGCTAGGCATTCCCATCAAGGATCAAATGCCTTACCATCATGTTGACACTAAGCCTAATCTGGCCAATCTTGCCGCTGCTTTACACTTGGATGAGTCTGAGTTGAAAGGAGGATTGACTCAAAGGAATGGGATGTATGGTTTTCCTCTATCTTTCCTAGTGGAAAAGGCTCAAAAGTACGCTGAGTGCAAGTTGAAAGATGCTATGGCAAACCTGAAGGAGTGCAAACTGAGGGATGATTCCAAGAGACGCAAATTGGAAGATTGCTTCAGAGAGGGAGTCTAGGAAGACTTTGTTGAAGATATCCAGAGCACCGTCAGACAGAGAGAGCTGCTTATTCGAGGACTGCTCACCAGGCCTGATCACCCCGAGACAAAGGAACTATTGGAGGATTTATGTGCCCGCTGCCGCACTTGATTTCTTGTGTATTCTTTGTAGCTTTCATTCACTGTTATATTGTTGACCATCACCAGGCTTGTTGGCTGGGGTCAATCTTCTACCGTTGATTCAGTTGTACTTAGTCACTCCTGTATGCTACCTATGTTGGCTCTTTATATATCAGATGTTGACTCGTCTCCGTAATTGGCTCCTTATGTGTCTAGCTGTTATTCTGGAACTAGAATCGAGGGAAATCTCTCCTAAAGCATAGACACATGTTTGCATTCGCATATCATCTTGCATAACAGGTACCTTGGACGTGTTTATCTGACCCCTGTGTTTTCTTTCGAAGGTGTGTTTAAGGATTGACTACAGACCAATTCACCGTTACTCCACCCGAGCCAATCAACTCAGAGCTATGGAGCAAGTTCAAGCTGAAATGCAAGAGTTCAGGGAGAGGATGTCCCAGTTCATGGACATCATGCAAGTGGTTGCCAGTGGACAAGAGCAACTCAGAACCCTCGTGCAGCCCTTGATTGCACGCATTGACACCAATGTGGTTTTGCACGGAGGTGAAACTACCAACCCTCCTCATGTGGAGACTCCCCGGGATGACAATTCTGGACCGACTATGATCATTCCCAACGTTGGAGGCAATGGGAACGCTATATTAGGTACTGGAAATACTGAGGCTGGTAATGGCAATATCAGAGCCGCTATTGGTAATATCGGCGCTAATGGTAACAACGCTGGAGTTAATGCTAGTAACACTGGAAATGGAAACTTCCATGGACCCGAAGCTGTGGGAATAGTCCATGGAAATGTTCATCAACCTTGGAATAAGGATCGTCAAGCTGATGTATTCTCAATGAGAGGTGATGAGGCTGAGCTACCTTCTGAGGCTCGCCAGAGATTCAAAGCACTTGAGGATAAGATGAAGAGCCTTGAGAATCTGAATTCTATGGGGCTCGACATGGTCAACTTGGGGCTGATCCCTGACCTCAAAGTACCACCGAAATTCAAAGTGCCATACTTTGATAAATACAAGGGCATCACCTGTCCTCGTGTCCACTTGAGATCTTATTACAGGAAGATATCGGCGTACTCCGATGACGAGAAGCTGCTGATGCACTTCTTTCAAGATAGTCTGTCAGGACCTTCACTTGAATGGTACATGGGCTTGGAGCCTGTGAGTGTACGTAGCTGGAAGGATCTTATAGAAGCGTTCGTTAGACATTACCAGTACAATAGTGACCTAGCACCCAACCGGGTCCAGCTGCAAAGTCTGTCACAAAAGAATAGGGAGTGCTTTAAGGAATACGCGTAGCGCTGGCGTGAATTGGCATCCAGAGTAAAACCTCATATGGTTGAGCGTGAACTGGTAGACATGTTTGGGGCAACGCTGCCGGGAGTTTATTATGAGAAGCTAATCAGCAGCATGTCAGGGAGCTTCTCTGACTTAATAATCACTAGTGAGCGAGTTGAGAACGGGATTAAGCTGGGAAAGATCCAGGCCGATGAAGGTTCCTCAGTTGGAGGAAATAAAGTGAGGAAAGAAGAGAGATGGTGAAGCCAACTCTGTATCCGGTCCCCGAAGGAACAGAAAGCCGACACAGTCTAATCATTGCATTTCATTTGCATAGTTACATCATGTACACAGTCTAATCATTTGCATATCATAGCATAGCATGCCTCCAACAGGGGATCAAAGGTGTCTATCAAGAGAAGAGCCTAGCAAGAGGTGTTATCTAAGATTGAGAAGTCATTCAAGTCATCAAGAAGAGATTTGAAGTCTGGAGAAGCTTGAGTGCCTACATGTGGATTTTGCTCCTATCTTGAGGAATGTTGAGAATCATCAGGGGGATGAGAAGCATGGAATGGTAATGTGAGGTGTGTATGGATCTCATGGGATGTCTAGAGGGCCTTATTGAAGCTGAGACAAGTCATTGATTCAAGTACGAGAGCCACATTTGAAGTGCAGTCAACTAGGGTTTCATCTAGGTCAACCCTAGTTCAATTGAGTAGTGGGAAAGCATCAAAGCCTACCTTGAGGTCATGGGATGCATGAATTGGTATGTTGATACATGTGTGATGTTTTTCCAAGGTTAAGCAAAGAAAGATCAAGAATGTGGGAAGTTGCTAAATTAGGGTTTCAGTGTAAAATCCCCTGTTTAGTGCCTAACTTCAAGGCCACATAAGTCAAAATACAAGTTTCAAATGGATCTTTGGCCAACATGGAACTTCTATAGCTTCTCAATACCTTTAATTTGAGTACTATAAGTCTTCAAGAAGATTTGTAGAACTCAAGTTATGGTCTTTGCAAATTACAGGTCATCAGAGGACGCTGAAATTTATCTGTGAAAGTCACTTGACTTTCAAGCAACTTTTTCCTTTCAAGGAGTTTTCAAATGGATTATTGGACAACATGAGAGTTGTATATCTTGATCTTAGCTTTCCATAAAGTACTAGAAGTCCTCAAGGGGATTTATAGAACTCAAGTTATGATCTTGGCAATCCAGGGGTATTTTGGGCATTTGTGATTATAGGCAATTTTCAATCATAGGTCAAAATCTCCAACTTGCACATCTCAAATGCAATTTTGTTCAACATGGAACTTGCTCAAAATATGGTTTTTAGGTCAACCAAGAGCTCATGATGAATCGATTTGGTCCATAGTAAGAGTTGACTTGAAGTGGTTTGAAAGAAGAGAAATTAAAGGCATTATTTGGTGGGAAATTCAAATAAATTGTTATGTGCACAAAACAAGTCAAATAACCACTCATTTTAATCAGAAAATATGTTTTAGAAACATTGGCAATTGTGGAATTTTCATTTGAAGTGTGCTTCATGGCCTTTCACAAGATTTCTTCACAAATAAGTTACATTCCCCAAATCATTCATAATGCATAAGCAAGGTCTCCTTTTAATCCAAAATAATTCACAATGGTTCAAACAATGGCAAATTGGTACATATTTTGATTGCAAATGACATTCTAAACACAATGGCGTTGTTAGAATTTCAATTTGAGTCATATTTAATGGTCATTTTATGGATTGCTTCAAAAGGAGGTTACATACTCAAAATCATACCATTAAGCTCCAAACCAATTTTCACAAGCCAAAGTCCAAACCTTACCTTGGGGTCCAAGCCTAAGGAGTACTTAAGTGATCCACTCCAAACCAAAAAGGGGAATCCTGACAATTTTCATTTTTCATTTTCAAGAATTCTCTCACTCTCTCAATTCTCTCAATTTCTTCCGTCTCCAAACCCTCACCCATAGCTCCTCATCATTGGATCCATTGATTTTTCATTGAAATCAATGGAATCTTGAGCATAAACCTCCACTCATCATCCTTATCGGATCAAGTTTCATAATTAATTTTCAAGCAAATTGAAGTTGGATATTGGAGCGTAAGTTGGAAGCACTTATTCGGAGCAATTCGGATTCGAAGTGTTCGATCTTCATCTTCTTGCAAGAATTATTGTAGATCTTGAAGTTTTCCATCTAATATTGTTCGGATCTTTTCAAATTCACTTGATCAACGATCACCGGATCAAATCTCCGATCCGTAGGTTGGTTTTCCGATTTAATTTAACCATTTGATTGTTGCATTAAAATTCTGTTTTGTGTGCTGTTTGATTTTAATTCCAAAAAAATAGAAAAAATGCTTAGAAAAATATGAGAAAATTCTGGGATGATCCTTATCATGTCTATGATCTTTGTGCGCAATTGGATTTTAGTTTCGTTTAATTTTAAATTTTATTTCGTTTTTCTCCTTTAGTTGGATAATAAAATGCCAAAAACTGTATAGTTTCTTACCGATTTTTGTTCTGGAGTTTGGTATAGAATTTGGACTTAATTCTTTGCTGGTTTGTTATAGACATAATAAGGAAGTCCCATAACTTTTTAGGTTAATTTTTAGGTAGCTTTAGGTTCGGTTTTGAACTAGATCTTTAGAGGCTTCCCCATTTGATTTCCCTTTTGACCACTTTTGGTGTGTAATTTCTTTAGTGCCTTTAAGCATAGTTTTAGGCCCTGGTTTTCTACTATAGACCTCTAACATGTTTAGGTTCCCCTAGAAAAAATCTTAGATTTTTAGAAGTAGTTTTAGTATTTTAGATGAAATTAACAACTAGACTAGTCATAACATGCTTTCAACCTAGTCTTCCCATTTGATTAATTTCAATAATGATTTTTAGATCAAGATAATTTGTTCATTTCTTTTGGATGTTGTTATATACATGATAAACCTATATTTGATTGATTGTGTTGATTTAATTTGGAGTTTTGACTTCCTTTTGCATAGCTTGTCAGGAGCTTAGGGAACTAGGGTTTTAGGAAGAGCATTAGATTAGTTTTGTTTCTTTCTTCAAACATGGAGTATATTGTTCATCTCCATTCAATCCAATGACATAAAGTCCTCTTAAAGAAGTCACATCTCTCCTTTGGAGGGATGAATGGCATGCTTTAAGAGTAGAACTTTGAGGATGCCATTCTCTTATAATGTTAAGTTCTTAGTGGCTTCCTTTGGTTGTCATTAAGTTACTTAACATTTCAACCTGATCTTGTTAATTGATTCTCCTTTGGAGGTTGCTTGTTGAAGCTTGTTGAGAATGAAGTTTGTGCTTGTTGAAGCTAGAAGCTTGTTGAAGCTAGGAGTGTTGCTTGTTGAAGCCAGTTGCTTGTTGAAGCTGTTTGCTTGTCAAAGCTGCTTGCTTGATGAAGCTGTTTGCTTGTTGAAGCTGCTTGCTTGATGAAGTTGTTTGCTGGTTGAAGCTAGGTGTTTGTTAAAGCTTGTTGAAGTATGTTGAGTGTGAAGATAAAAGCTTGTTGAAGTTTGTTTGTTGAAGCTATTCATGAAGATGAAGGTTGTTGCTGTCAACTTTTTGCTGTTTAACCAACTGTTGCTGTCAGAGCTGCTGCTTGTGCTGTCAACTGTAGGAGTTTGATGCTGCTGCTTGGGCTGCCTCCTCTGCTTTGGTTTTTGTTTTCTGTATTGTTTGTTGGCTTGTACAGCTTTCCCCCTTTAGGTTTGAAGTGAATGTTGATTCACTTTGCCTGTTGTTTTCCCAGGTTCGAGGTAGAGCAGGACTCCCTTGCCTCGCTTGTACTGCTGCATTGCATGCATTTTACTGTATTTGCTTGCTTTCTTTTCTGTTTATCCCCTAGGATCTCTGATTCCCTCTATGCAGGAGGGAATTATGACAGACATTAGGATTCTTATCCATGCATGACAACATTAGGTTAGTTTTTATTCCCTTTTCAACCCTAGGCTTTTTAGAGCTTCTTTCTCTTCTTATCTCAAAACAACTCAAAAATACAGTAATAAGGTTAATCGATGTCGTATGTCACGAGCCTTAAGCTATTTGAGAAAGGGTTGCTGGGGAGCTTCTTTCCAGTAGTCTGGCTTCTTAGTGTGGCACCCTTTGGGTGACATGCGACGTAGTCACTCTCAAATCATAGTCTCTAGTGCGTCAGAGATTGCAAACAAACTAAAAAACACTTCTTTCGTAAAAGATTCAAACAAACATCAAAGTGTCATTTTTGTCCGCTTGGACTCTTAATCAAGAAAACCTTTTTTGAAGGTAATAAAAAACCAGTTAGACAAGCTTGTGTCTTCCGTAGCCCGAACTACGTTTGCTCTGATCTTTCATGATGTATGAAAGTACATAGGCATAGGATGCCGTATCCTAGCGAGCAACCTTCCCCACCTTCATCCGTAGGTAGGCGAACTACGTTGACTCTGATTTCTCGTTCCAGACGGGAATACGTAGGCATAAAGTGTGATACTTTGCCGAGTCATTTTCATTTTCTTTTCTTTTTAACCCTTGACCTGTAGAGTAGGTAGAATGACAATCCGTACTAGAAAACAAGCGTGGATCCCGTCGAGTACGGCGGACGTGAGGGGTGCTAATACCTTCCCCTTGCGTAATCGACTCCCTAATCCAGGAATTTGGTTGCGACGACCATTCCTTTCCCGTTTTGCGTTAGGTTTACTCTGAGCGTTTCCTTTCCCTCTTGTGGGATAAATAACACACGGTGGCGACTCTTCTTTCATAGCCGGCGCCGATTTTCGCAGTAGCGACAGCTGTTGTCGCTATTGCGAAAATCGGCGCCGGCTAAACCGAAGAGTCGCCACCGTGCGTTATTTATCCCAAAGGAGGGAAAGGAAACGCTCGAAGTAAACCTAACGCAAAGACGGGAAAGGAATGGTCATCGCAACCAAATCCTGGATTCGGGAGTCGGTTACGCAAGGGGAAGGTATTAGCACCCCTCACGTCCGTCGTACTCGACGGGATCCACGCTTGTTTTCTAGTACGGATTGTCATTCTACCTACTCTACAGGTCAAAGGTTAAAAAGAAAAGAAAATGAAAATGACTCGGAAAAGTATCGCACTTTATGCCTACGTATTCCCGTCTGGAACGAGAAATCAGAGTCAACATAGTTCGCCTACCTACGGGAAAGGAGGGGAAGGTTGCTCACTAGGATACGACATCCTATGCCTACGTACTTTCATACAGCATGAAAGATCAGAGCAAACGTAGTTCGGGCTACGGAAGACACAAGCTTGTCTGACTGTTTTTTATTACCTTCAAAAAAAAGGTTTTTCATGATTAAGAGTCCAAGCGGACAAAAATGACACTTTGATGTTTGTTTTGAATCTTTTACAAAAGAAGTGTTTTTTAGTTTGTTTGCAATCTCTGACGCACTAGAGATTATGATTTGAGAGTGACTACGTCGCGTGTCACCTAAAGGGTGCCACACTAAGCAGCCAGACTACTGGAAAGAAGCTCTCCAGCAACCCTTTCTCAAATAGCTTAAGGCTCATAACGTACGACATCTATTAACCTTATTACTGTATTTTTGAGTTGTTTTGAGATAAGAAGAGAAAGAAGCTCTAAAAAGCCTAGGGTTGAAAAGGGAATAAAAACTAACCTAATGTTGTCATGCATGGATAAGAATCCTAATGTCTGTCATAATTCCCTCCTGCACAGAGGAAATCAGAGATCCTAGGGGATAAACAGAAAAGAAAGCAAGCAAATACAGTAAAATGCATGCAATGCAGCAATACAAGCGAGGCAAGGGAGTCCTTCTTAACCTCGAACCTGGGAAAACAACAGGCAAAGTGAATCAACATTCACTTCAAACCTTAAGGGGGCAAGTTGTACAAGCCAACAAACAATACAGAAAAACCAAAATAAAACAGAGGAGGCAGCCTAAGCAGCAGCACCAAACTCCTACAGCAGCTCTGACAACAAAGTTGACAGTAACATAACTCCATCCTCAAGCAGACCTTATGAAAGTCATCTTCAACCTCTTAGATCCTCATCCCCAAGCTCTAGCAAGCTCCACTAAGAAATATTGGTTATTGAGATCAAGTTGTAATGAATGAAAACCAGTGAAAACCAAAGGAGATCACTAGAAACCATCATCTGCAAAGAAGGGTATCCTCAAAAGTTCTACTCTTTAAAGCATACCACTCATCCATCCAAGGGAGATATGGGGCTTCCTTGAGAGGACTTTGAATCATAGGATAGGATGGAAGCAAACAAAGCATTCCATGTTTGAGGAAAGATATGAACTAAGTCTAAAAAGCTCTTCCTAAAACCCTAATTCCTAAGCTCTTGACAAGCATTCTAACAAATGAGAAATCTTCAATTCCAAGCTCCTTCAAGCTATCCAAAGAAATTTCAATTGGATCTTCAATTCATCCAAGCAGAGTCCAAGCCAAAAGCCCACCCAAAATAGCCCCACACAAATTGAATAAACCAAGCATCCAAGGGAGAAACCCACAAACATCACACCAATTGCAAAATACAAATAAAATGCTAAAATAGATCATAAAATCCTAATTAAATTTCTAAGGGAACCTAAGCCTATACCCAATACCCCATATAAATCCCAGGACCTAAATCCAACACTAAGTCCCCAAACTATGCCCTAAACTACAACTAGTTGTTTTGAAACCCTAAATCTAACACTCCTTATGTCCACCACTCAAATTGGCCTAAACTTTATTCACAAAATTATGATAAAATTTCTAAGGGTACATGCTTCTCTAAGTTAACTAATCCAAGACGAATCAACTCAAAATCATGCACCAATTGGTCACAATAAAATCCACAAAATCATGTATCAACCAAACTCAAAATAAAAGCAATTAAACTAAGAAAAATCAAATTAAATTGAAAAAGGCATGAAAATGAGATTTATTAATTTCAGAAAATCACAAATAAATCCAATATCATTGAGGTATTTTTAAAATATTTTTTTGGATCAATATTAGATTTATTATGGATTTTAGAAATCAAATGGAATAAAAGAAAATACTAAAATGATTAAAAGAAAATAAAAAGTTGGATTAAACATGAGCCAATGGATCAAAAGATTGGTAATCAGATCCAAGAGCCCTGAGGCTACCCACGTGAGGGTCCAGTCACCAGCTGACTGGATAAATGAAACACTGCGTTTAGCAGTCAAAGTCAGCCAATTCAAAAACAAGTTGTGGCCATTGGATGAGTTGAAAGAGTCAAGGTCCAAGCAAGATCCAACGTCTAAGAGGTCGTCTCCAACCTCTGAACTCAGGTGAGGCCAACTGTTCAGGTGTGGTGGTCCGGCGACTGCACCACCTCCTTCTCCGGTGAGTTCATGATCCAATGATCCAGAAAATGCAAACTCCATATCAATTCTACTCAGAATTTCACCAGAATTCCCAATCTCCTATCCAAATCTCCTAACTCTCAATGGATTTTAGAATTCGAATCAAAGTTCAGAAGGTGCCAAAATCTCAACCATCACCATTTGCAAAATTGAAACCATAGAAATGATCACCATCCTTCAGTGATCATCATGAGCTATATATCTTGATTTGAAACCTTAAGATCGTGCATAACCGTCTCCAAACAGAAAGTGATCATCCAACCTAATTGTCACTAATCAACTCCAAACCAATCCAGAAACGTTCCCTAATCATCCTAGGTCCTAACCACATACACATTGCTAACTAATTCTCCCTAGAATGATGTAAAATTTCAAGGTTACATACCTGAAGAAATTGGATGAGCAGAGGTAATTGTAGCTCAATTCAACCTTCCAAACCTTCCAGACACGATCAAGAATGCAAGATAAGGCTTCTAGTATCTTCAATTTGGCTTGATCTTGATCCAAACTCAGAAACCGTTTTCAGTTGAAGCTCTTGAAACTCAACTTGCTATCTCCCTCTCCTCCACGAAATCAGCACCAAACTCAATCTGAACTCATTCTAGAACTTAAATATGAAGTGTTTGTGGGCTTTTGCAATCCAATTCAGGCCCAATTCGGTTGATCCAAAATTCTGTCATGGCCATGAAAGTCCAATGCTACAGTCACGATTCTGAGCTCTCAGCTTGCTCTAGAATGTTCTAACCAACTACAAATTGATCATGGAGTATGTTTGGATAGCTATCTTAGCCTGAAATACCCTGATTCTTGTTTTGGAATTGTAACTTGTAAATGAAGAAACCATTTTACAAAGCAAGTCATGTAATTAGGCCTCATCTCAAAATTGTGACATTGCCAATGTGTTTGAAATCCAATTTCTGGACAAAATGACTACTCACATGACATATTTGGGACCTATAATTCAAAAAATGATTTTTCCCTCTTTTGAATCATTTGAAAAATCCTTCTTTTTAGGCCATTTTGGAGCACTTCTTGATACAAGCTCATTAAACCCACCATGACTTCAAATTCAACCTAAAAACATCATTCCAAGCACATTTCATTTTGAACAATTTTCCATTTGAGGAGTGGAAGATGGAGATTTTGGCACATTCTTGAAAATGACCTATAATTCAACTTTCCCAAAATACCCCTGGATTGCCAAGATCATAACATGAGTTCCACAAATCTTCTAGAGGACTTATGGTACTCAAATTAAAGCAAAGATCAAGACCTACAACTCTTATGTTGGCCAAGAATCCATTTGAAAATTCCTTGAGGGGAAAAAGTTGCTTGGAAGTCAAGTGACTTTCACAGATAAATTTCAGTGTCCTCTAGTGACTTGTAATTTGCAAAGACCATAACTTGAGTTATACAAATATTATTGAAGACTTCTAGTACTCAAATTAAAGGTATTAAGAAGCTTTACAAGTTTCATGTTGGCCAAAGATCCATTTGAAACTTGTATTTTGACTTATGTGGCTTTGAAGTTAGGAACTAAATAGGGGATTTTACACTGAAACCCTAATTTAGCAACTTCCCACATTCTTGATCTTTCTTTGCTTAATCTTGGCACAACACCACACATGTATCAACATACCAACTCATGAATCCCATGACCTCAAGGTAGGCTTTGATGCTCTCCAATTGCTCAATTGACCTAGGGTTGACCAAGATGAAACCCTAGTTGACTGCACCTCAACTGTGGCTCTTGTACTTGAATCAATGACTTGAATTAACTCCAACATGGCCCTCTAGGAATTCCATGAGATCCATACACACCTCAAATTCACATCCTATGTTGATGCTCTTCAATACACCTCAAGTTAGGAAAGAAATCCACCTGTGGGCACTCAAACTTCTCATGACTTCAACCCTTCTCTGATGACTTGGATGGGCTCTCAGGCTCAAAGAACACCTCTAGATAGGCTTCTTTTGACATAAATGGCACTTGATCCCTTGTTGGATGACTTGATATGCTATGATATGAAAATGGTTGAAATATGTGAATGATGTAACTATGCAAATGAAATGCAATGAAACATAAATCAGGCAAGAAAAGGTTAAGCAAATTTTGGGGTGCAACAGCTGCCCCTATTCAAACGGCTTGGACCCGACTGGGTGAAGAGCGAACGGCCTTCAAACAATCGAGGTACGAGATGGTTAAATACCAAAAAACTCGGAAATTTGCTAACCGCAGAAATAAACTACACAACTGCTTGGGGAACGACATCCGCCCATTGAATCTGGTCGTTACGGCAACAACTGATTCAACGTCTGATAATAATTCTGATTTCAACATCAACCACCTGTGTAACGCCATAGGTTATGAACACCTCCGTCTACAGCTTGACTAACCTTGTCAACACAAGAAGAAGAGACAAATTCGTCAACACGAATAGAGATTATGTCGTCACAGGAGTAACCTTGCCCCCATCTGGACCCAAGTTTCGTCAAATCAAGAATAAACAAATCTGTCCCCGTTAGGACTCGCCTCTCAACAACACAGGAATAAAACTTTGTCCACGTTAGGACGCTACATTCCGTCAAGAGATCTCGGCTACTCCGCTGGGGATAAGTTTCCCGCCTCTTACCAATACGAGGAGGTCCTATCAATCATAGGCAATAAATTCGTCGATTTCACTGGGAAATTTTTTTGTCCAATCACAAGAAACTCCATCCGCCTATCCATACGGGAAAACCATCTGTCTAACCACAGGAAACTTCATCCGTCTATCCACACGGGAAAATCATCTGCCTAAACACAGGAAACTTCATCCTCCTATCCATACGGGAAAATCATCTGCCTAAACACAGGAAACTTCATCCGTCTTTCCCTACGGGAAAATCATCTGTCTAATCACAGGAAACTCCATCCGTCTATCCATACGGGAGCATCATCTGTCTAAACACAGGAAACTTCATCCGTCTATCCCTACGGGAAAATCATCTACCTAAACACAGGAAACTTCATCCGTCTATCCCTATGGGCAAATCATTTGCCTAAGCACAGGAACACTGCTTATCTCGGCAGTAGCTAACTCCGCCGGGCCCAACCCACGAACGACTTTGAGGAGGCTTCTACTGGGGATAATAATATTTCGTCAATACGAAGAAATCATGGCGACTTCATTGGGGATCGAATTCTTCCACCCAATAGTAATTCAATTCAGTCAATCATACTGGACAATAACTCCGCCTTATCTTTGTAGTAGCCAAACCCACTAGGGATGCTCCGAAATTAACTGCCAGGCACCTATTTCGACAACAGGCGACAACTCCTGAAATTTTGATTATGAAACCCTGTGACGCTGACGGAACAGCAGACTTGAAGAAAATACTCCGCTGGCCGGATAAGAGAAACTTCAACAAGCAACTCTGTAGGGAAAAATCTAGCAACAACTCCAAAGTCTACTTATAAAGCTATTCCATGCGGCCAAAACCTTCAGACAACAACTCCAAAGTCTAATCATGAAGATGCGGTACCGCTGAAGAACTCCAAAGTCTAATTACGAAGTCGTTTGATGTTGACGACAACTCCAAGGTCTAATTATGAAGCGGCTCAATGCTGACGTAACAACTGCTATAGAAAACTCTATTGGGGCATTGCTAACGACGACTCCAAAGCCTAATTATAAAGCCGTGTGACGCTGACGTAACAACCACTCGAAGAAAACTATGCTGATCTCTAAAGTCAAATCATGAAGTCTGCAATGCTGACATAACAGCTACGCAAGGAAAACCCGCTAGGGAAATCCTAACAATAACTCCAAAGTCTAGTTACGAAGTTGTTTAACACTGACAATAACTCCAAGGTCGAATTATGAAGCCGTATAAACTGATAATAACTCCAAGGTCTAATTATGAAGCCATCCACTGCTGCTAACAACTTCAAAGTCTAATTATGAAGCAGTGACACCAAGTAACGACTTCAGCAGTCTAATCGCTGAAATCCCCCTTTAAAAATGCCAACAACAACCCCAAAGTCAAATCATGAAGCCTTATAGCGCTGATGTAACGAACTTCAAAGTCTAATTATGAAGCCATAACAACAAACCGGGAAGAACTCTGTCGGGGGAGATTTTGACGTCAACTGTCAGACGTTCAACTTGATGACGAGTAATGACTTCAGATGTCTAATCCCTGAAATCTTTTCTGAAAATGCTGACGTGACAGCAACCCGAGGGAACACTCCGCCGGGGGATTTTTTATAATAACTCCAAAGTCCAATTATGAAGCCGTGTAAAGAACACTCCGCTGAAGAAGAAGAGAAGTTAATCAAACACCTCTGATAAGGGAACATATGGCGGGACGAACGTTATCATCACATATCTCATGCCGCAAATCTGAATATCTGAAAACGATCCTGAACAAGAAGTCTAATTACCTGTAGGGAAGAACACCTGAAAACAAAGAGGTAACCAACCTGACTTATGCTTCAAAATGCGTATGTTTGAAAATGGTGTAATGCTCCGTACGGCACGGAAATGCTACGCGTTTGAGTAGATGCAAATGTGACGATATATGCAAATGCAAATGCAGGCTCAAGCTGCCGGGGCCACTCTGATAGTGTTGTCTCAACAACATGAATGATGAGGATAAAGCCAACTCCGCTGGGGGGAACAAGTATCACAAAGTATTCCGGCAAAATAAATGCCAGAAACACAACTAACTATGCCGAGGAGCTATTAAACATCAATTTCCACTAGGAGGAAAGAACAAGCCACCCTGCTGGTGAACAAACTTAGCTGGGGAAGAAGCGACACTTATAGGAAAAGCACACTGTCTGGGCACAGTTTACAAACTCGGAGCCTCGGACTCTGTTGAGGATCAACATCCTGTCAATGGCATGACGACCTGTGGGGGAGCAAGAAAAACCTCCTCCGGGTATAATCCTTTCGAACCAACAACTTGGTTAACTATTGCGGTAATCTCCCATGCTGGAGATTGAATGTGCACATCTTCGATTCGCTGAGGAGCACAACCTCTGCAGGGAACATTGGTTTTGACTTGCTGGGGATATCCTGTGGACAACTTCCCTGAGGATACTCTTCTGGGGGAGAATAATCCCTTATTCGGTAAGGGATAACGTCATTCCAACTCTCTGGGAAATAAGCTGCGACTAACTGGAGAATGACATCGACTGGAGTCGGGCTCTTCATCAAGAGATTTTGGCTGGGGAATACAATCCCTGACTGTTTGCTCCAAATGTAAGAATCCTGCAAAACAAACGAGATAAAACAGGCCTATACAACAGAATCTACCCGGGTTAGCATCCGTGACATTACTTCAGTAAATTCGAAGTTTTATCGATTATTGGCAAGGGCCAGCAAGATTATGTAAGTGCAAGTTTATCAAAAACATCGGCGTCTTTCGCAAACAAAACAGTAAAGAACAAACATCAAGTACTGAATAACATGTTTTATTGATAACGGGCCTCTGAATAGGCGAAGTTTTGTACACTGGATGCAACTCCTGAAAAGAGGAAGTTACGCACAAACACACATACATATATGCACAAGAAGCATAAATACAAAACAATATTTGTATACATGTCGGCGACGTGGTACAGACAAACACCATGAGCTGATCCTCCTATGACTCGCCCGACTCTGCGCTTTCCCGGTACGCGATCTTCGGAAGAGATTGTTCTCGGATAGACGGCCCCCAGGTACTCCCAAACCACTAAGCAATGTTGTATCAAATCCGGACCGCAGTCATTTTCTTTTTCAATCCCTAACTTTTGCGTGAACCGCCCTTTGCGGGTTTTCAATTCACCGGGATACCCTTTTTTGCCGAAATCGCCCTTTTCAGGTTTTCGACTTCGCGAGTGTATATTTTTTTCAATTTTATCCCTAACTTTTGCCCGAACCTTTTATTCATTTTTTATGGTTCGCCGGGATGCCCCATTTTGGCCTGGACTCTCTTTTTACTGTCCAGCGGGTCACTTTCAAGCAAAGTATTTTTTAACTGCGTCCGAATTCACAGGAGACGTAAAGTCTTCACCATCCATGGTGGATAGTAACAAGGCTCCTCCAGAGAAGACTTTTCTGACAACGTAGGGACCTTTGTAATTAGGAGTCCACTTGCTCCTGTGATCTGTTTGTGCTGGGAGAATCTTTTTCAAAACAAGATAGCCCGTCTGAAAGCTTCGAGGGCATACCTTCTTGTCGTAAGCTTTCTTCATCCGGCTCTGATATAATCGACCGTATGCTAAAGAATCCAGTCTCTTCTCATCCATTAAACTGAGCTGATTCAGTCTATCTTTAATCCATTCTTCCTCGTCGAGTTGGATATCACGTAAAACCCTCAGGGAAGGAATCTCAACCTCTAACGGTAACACCGCCTCCATCCTGTATACCAATGAGAAAGGGGTTGCCCCGGTTGATGTGCGTACCGTCGTACGATAACCGTGCAAAGCGAAAGGTAGCATCTCGTGTCAGTCCTTATATGTCACAACCATCTTCTGGACAATCTTCTTTATGTTCTTATTGGCCGCTTCGACAGCGCCATTCATCTTGAGCCGGTAAGGAGAAGAGTTGTGATGTTCAATCTTAAAATTCTGACACAACTCCTTCATCATTTTATTATTCAAATTCGAACCGTTGTCGGTGATAATCCGCTCAGGGATTCCATATCTGCAGATAATATCTCGTTTGATAAATCTGGCGACCACTTGTTTGGTGACATTAGCATATGATGCTGCTTCCACCCATTTGGTGAAGTAATCGATTGCCACCAAAATGAACCGGTGTCCGTTGGATGTCGTAGGCTCAATCTTGCCAATCATATCAATTCCCCACATCGAGAAAGGCCATGGTGATGACATCACATTCAGAGGACTTGGAGGCACATGGATTTTGTCCGCATAAATTTGGCATTTATGACACCTCTTTGCAAACTTGAAACAGTCTGTTTCCATAGTTAGCCAATAGTAACCTGCTCGCAGCAGTTTTCTTGTCATAGCATACCCACCAGCATGTGTACCAAATGTACCCTCATGTATCTCTTCCATGAGCAACTTCGCCTCTTTCTCATCTACACAACGTAGAAACACCAAGTCGTGGTTTCTTTTGTATAGGACACCGTCCGGGTTCAAATAGAAATTGCCAGCCAATCTCCTGAGAGTCTTCTAATCTCGACTGGATGTCCCAGCCGGGTACTCCTTGTTCTTTAGGAAATTCTGGATGTCAAAGTACCAGGGTTTACCGTCGGGAGCCTCATCAATGGCAAATATGAATGCAGGCCTATCGAGCCGAGAGATAACAATCCGAGGAGCCTCGTTCCAGAAGTTAACTTTATACATTGAAGACAATGTCTCCAGGGCGTCAGCCATTTGATTTTCTGCTCGTGGCACATGATGCAATTCCACCTTGTCAAAGAAAGGCAACAATCTCCTTGCATAATTCATATATGGTATCAAATTGGGCTGACATGTCTCTCATTCTCCTTTAATCTGGTTCACCACTAGAGCTGAGTCTCCGAATACATCCAGATGTTTGATTCGCAAATCAATAGCTTCTTCCAGACCCATGATGCAAGCCTCATATTCAGCCTCATTATTGGTAACGGGAAAAGTCAATCGGGCAGTAAAGGGGATGTGCGACCCCTGAGGAGTGGTGATAATTGCCCCTATTCCGCTACCATAGGAATTTACAGCTCCGTCAAATATCAACTGCCATTTGGAACCCAACTCTGGTCCTTCGTCCGGTAACGGTTCTTCACAATCTTTCATTTTCACGTACATGATATCCTCGTCAGGAAAATCAAACCTCATCGATTGGTATTCCTCAACAGGCTGCTCCGCAAGGTACTCTGACAGAACGCTACCTTTAATAGCCTTTTGCGAGACATATTGGATATCGTATTCAGTTAACACCATCTGCCATCGGGCAATTTTTCCGGAGAGTGCTTGCTTCTCAAACACGTATTTGATTGGATCCATCTTTGAAATTAGCATGGTTGTATAATTCAGCATGTATTGCCTCAAACGTTTGGCGGCCCAGGCTAGCGCGCAACACGTTTTCTCAAGCATTGAGTATCTGGACTCACAGTCGGTAAACTTCTTACTCAAATAGTAGATCGCATGCTCTTTACGTCCGGTCTCGTCGTTTTGACCGAGAACACAACCCATACTTTCCTCCAGAACCGTCAAATACATAATCAAAGGTCTCCCGGTCACTGGGGGTATCAAAACAGGAGGTTCCTACAAATATTATTTTATCTTGTCGAACGCCTTTTGGCAATCTTCATTCCAGGTCACAGCCTGATTCTTTTTCAACAATTTGAATAACGGCTCGCATGTCGCAGTTAGGTGAGATATGTACCAGGCGATATAGTTCAGCCTCCCTAAAAACCCACGCACTTCTTTTTCTGTTTTAGGCGTCGGCATTTCTTGTATTGCTTTTATCTTTGCAGGATCAACCTCTATTCCCTTTTCGCTCACAATAAACTCTAGCAGTTTACCCGATCTCACCCCAAAGGTGCACTTGTTAGGGTTCAGTCTCAACCTGAACTTCCTAAGTCTCTTGAACAGTTTCAGCAGATTAACCAAATGCTCCTCCTTCGTCTGGGATTTGGCAATCATATCATCAACATAAACTTCGATCTCTTTGTGCATCATGTCATGAAAGAGAGTCGTCATAGCACGTTGATATGTTGCCCCAGCGTTCTTCAATCCGAAGGGCATCACTTTGTAGCAAAATGTTCCCCAGGGAGTAATGAAGGTAGTCTTCTCCATGTCTTCTGGCGCCATTTTGATCTGATTATAGCCTGAGAAGCCGTCCATGAAGGAGAATACAGAGAACTGAGCAGTGTTATCAACCAGCACATCAATGTGAGGAAGTGGAAAGTCGTCTTTCGGGCTCGCCCTATTCAGATCACGGTAGTCTACACACATTCGCACTTTACCGTCTTTCTTCGACACTAGTACTATATTAGCGACCCATGAAGGATAAGTTGTAACAGCTAGGAAACCAGCGTCCCACTGTTTTTGAACTTCCTCCTTGATTTTCACAGCCATGTCTGGTCTGGTTCTTCTGAGTTTCTGCTTAACATGCGGACATTCCTCTCGCAACGGCAGACGGTGCACAACCATGTCTATATCCAACCCAGGCATATCTTCGTACGACCAAGCAAATATATCACTATACTCTCGCAGTATCTCAATCAGCCTTTGCTTGACGTCGCTCTGCAGCGCAGCCCCTATACGGATATTTCTCACAGCTTCTTCCGACCCCAAGTTGATAATCTCAATTTCCTCTTGATGAGGCAGAATGATTCTCTCTTCCTGTTTCAACAAATGAGTCAGCTCCTCTGGCAGGTCACTATCCTCAACAATCTCTTCCTCTGCTTGGAATACCGGGTGCTCAAAGTCGAGATGAGTCATAGGCGGTTCGTGGGAAATGTCATCTGAAATATTAGTCCTGCAAAGGAAATGGTTAAACGCTTCAACACGCAAACAAAGCAAATAACCACGTTGCCATTTATTGTTAAAGTAAAAGCAAGAAAAACAGGGATCACAATATTTGAATATGAAAAACGCCTTTATTTCATGATTAAAACAGTGCAGTACACATAATCAAGTAGCTCTAATGTAACATCACTATGCCCCGGGTAGGACATAGGATTATTCAACAATTGATAAAACAAATCATTACTGTTTAAAAGTCACTGGGACAGTTTCCCGGATGGACCAGTTGCAGAGACTTTATCCTGGCACGCTTGGCTTGATCCACGCGTCCATATCGCAGTCGCTATCTCCGTCTTCGGCATCAGAAATGGAGTTGATAGTCTCAAAGCACACCCCGCTTGGCGTAATCATGACCGGTCCCTTGAACCTGGGCGCTCCTGAAGAGGACGCTGACGACGTCGGTCGATACCCTAGCCCAAACTTGTCATTCTTCACGGGAATCTCCAATACCTGCCCCCAGCCTTTAGTCTCACCAGTCTGCACTAAAGCCTGAGCCTCTTTGTAAGATGACACTGCCACATTTGATATTTTGCCGGAACCCTGAGCTTTGTCTTTAATCCGCAACCCCTCGAAGGCTTGACAAGGTGTCTCGTGTATTTCTCCGTCGACCTCAACATATCTGAATGATGACAGGTGACTGACCAAAATATCCTTCTCCCCGCAAACGGTAACAACACTATCACCCACCATATACTTCAACTTCTGATGCAATGTGGACGTTACGGCCCCTGCAGCATGGATCCATGGGCGCCCAAGAAGGAAGCTATAAGCTGGATGGATATCCATGATGTAGAATTCGGTATCAAAAATTTCTGGCCCCACCTGAAGCGGTAATGTTATTGACCCAAACACTGATCTTTTCGTCCCGTCAAACGCCCTCACAACCAAATCTCTGGGCGTGCAAATAACTCCCCGTATGTGCAATTTCATCATGGCTTTCTTTGGAAATACGTTCAACGACGATCCCGTATCCACCAATACTCGCGACATTACAGTGCCCCGACACTCCACCGATATATGCAAAGCCATGTTGTGCTCTCGACCCCTGGGTGTTAGGTCAAAATCTGTGAAACCCAGACTATGTCCAGCGTTGACATGTGCCATTACCCCCTCTAACTGATTTACAAAAACTTCTTGAGGCACAAATGACGTATCCAAGATCTTTAGCAGGGCGTTTTGGTGCGCCTCGGAACATAACAACAATGACAAGATCGAAATCTTCGACGGCGTCTGTTGTAGGTGTTCGACAATTTTGTAGTCGCTCTTGCAGATCAGTCTCATGAACTCCTCTACGTCCTTGAGTGACGTATCCTTTTCTTTCGACTGAGAAGGCCCGCTTTCATTTACTTTGGTTTTACCTATGGCCAACCTCTCTGCTTCTATTTCAGGTGAGGTAAAGATCCTTCCGCTACGGGTCATGCCCCCCGTTCCAACGACATTATCAACAGCCCCAGCTGGCTGGCTATTCACCACAATCCTTTCACCGTTGCAATACGCTTCTAAACCGTATGACTACGGGACAGCTTTCGTACTTTCAAACGGAACAGGCCCTGCTTTGGTGATTGTAATAGTTGGCCGCCGGGCGGGCGCCGTTATCGTTATAGTCTTCCTCAGGATCGTCACCGTTGCAATATCATTCTGCTCGTCACATAATGCCTCCACAGGCTTCTCAACCGCAGTTCGATCAAATTGCAAGGTCCCTTCGTCGATCATGGCCTGAATGCCCTGCTTCAAATTATTACAACCCTCTGGCTGGGTCCAACACTCTAAACAGTATTCATCACAACCGGGGAATACTCCCCCTCTGAGCAACCTGTTTTTCACTTCACTCAATGGTGTCTTCAACTCATTAACATCCAACACCAAGTTCAAATTTTCTTCTGTCAAGATGGCATTTGCCCCATGATTAGGCATGGGCTGTTGTACAATATTGGGCCCTACCTGGCCAAAGTTGATGGCTTTACTGTCCAACAAGTCTTGAACTTTATGCTTGAAAGCATGACAAGATTCTATATCGTGCCCGGGCGCCCCGGAATGGAATTCGCACTGCTTATTAGCGTCGTACCCCCTAGGAAGTACCGGTCCTGTAGGTGGTTCCATTGTTCTTTTCTCGACCAAATTCAACCCCAGCGGTGTATGAAGAAGCTCTGCATATGTCGACGGAGGCTTATCAAATACCCTCTTCGGCCTTACATTCTGAAACCTTCCCTGACCCTGATTCTGCCTTTGCTGCTGTTGCGGTTGTTGTTGCTGTTGTTCTTGTGGTTGTTGTTGATGAGGAATTGGAATAGTAACACTGGCTATCTGTTGAGGTTGAATGTACTGATTTCTGCCTCTGCCCCGGCCTCTACCACCAAACACAGCACTGGTATCACCTTGTCGTCTTCCACCGAACGCTTTTCTCGCACCCCCAGCTGGAGTAGATTCGCCTGCCTGAATCTTTCCAATTTTAATTCCATTTTCGATCCTTTCCCCCATAAGGATCATATCGGAGAAGCTACCCATCGAAACATTGAGTAACTTGTCATAGTATATTCCTGTAAACGTCCCTACAAACATGTCATTCATCTCCCTTTCGACCAAAGGAGGGTGCACTCAAGCTGCCATATCGCGCCACCGCTGCGCGTACTCTTTGAAACTTTTACCGCTTTTCTGCGACAGGCTCTGCAACTGAACCCTGTTTGGCGCCAAATCGATGTTATATCTGTAATGCAATACGAAAGCATCAGCCAACTGCTTCCAACTTCTAATCTGAGTGGGCTCCAGTCCCATGTACCACTCCAATGATGGTCCCGATAAGCTATCTTGAAAGAAATGCATGAGCATCCTTTCATCATTGGAATATGCAGACATCCTTCTATAATAAGAATGTACATGGACCTTTGGGCAGGTATCTCCTTTGTATTTGTCGAATGTGGGAGCCTTGAACTTCAATGGCACCCTCAGCCCTGGTACCAACCCCATAGTAGTCATATCTAACCCAGCGGAGTTCTGATCAACCACACATTTCATCTGCTCTTCTAGCATTTTGATCCTCTGAACAGGGTCAATAGGGCCTTCGGGTCCCATACCTCTTCCTGAAAAAGCGTCCTCCTGTTGATCCACATTCCAGTCATTGCCATACCCATCATAACCCATGTTACAGCCAAATCCTTGTTGATTGAACACAGGACCCTGTCCTCGGTTGCCGAACCCCAGATTGACCCCAGCAGGTCCAAAACCATTGTTGAAAGGAAGTGCTCCAGCACCGTTGTTAATCACATTACCGAACCCACCATTACCATAGTCGTACCCCTGATTCTTGTCGTAACCATCATTACCGAAGCCTTGATTGTTGACCCCGAAGTTCCCGTCCTGATTGACATTGCCATACCCATTGTTTCCAAAGCCAACATTGTCAACGAATCCTTGATCGGCATCCACAGTGTTTCCTTTGTTGTTAACAACATGCCCATCACCACCATTCCCAGTATTACCATTACCAGCGCTAGCACCTGCACCAATACCAGTGTTTCCGTTGACAGTCACAACAGGTGGAGTAACAACTGCCGGTATCTCATTCTCCCAGCGAGGAGTTTCAACAGAAATGTGGTCAGTATTGCCATTTCCATTTTCCCGCGTCAGCAGCGGCTGCACCAAGGTCTGAAGATTCTCCTGGCCCTTGGCCATGCTCTCCATGGCTTGCATGAACAAAGTCAACTTCTCGCGGATTTCCTGCATCTCGACCTGAACTTGATCCATTGCCTTCTTACAGTTGTTCCGGGTTGAGTAGCGGTGGATTCTTTGGTCGTCAATCCTGGAAAACCTGACGAGATGTAGGAAATAAGATACAAATTCGACAAGTAACTGGCAATGCAAAATGAATATGCAGATGCAATATGTGTCTGTGCGTTAGGGAAATCAACCCTTGATTCTAGTGCCAAAGTGTCAGTGTAGTGACAGTGATAGTGATGAGGAGTTTGGATCCATTCATGGGGGAAAACATCTCATATATTGTTGAAAAGCCCCTCAAGTCAGGAATACAATATCACTGAGTGTACAACAAGAACAAGAAGGCATGACCTCAACCAACAATCCTGGTGATGGCCAGCACAATGCAAATAAAGCATATACAACAGTACATAAGGTAATCAAGTGTGACCATATGCCTGATACTCCTCTAACAATCTCTTAGTCTTGGGATGATTCGGCTGAGAAAGCAACCCTTCGACGAGCGAGTCTCTTTGCCTGATAACACGCTGGAGATCCCCAATGGATTCCTCCCAAACACCTTCTCCAAAGCAATCTTCTAGCTTCCGCTTCTGGGACGCAGACTCTTTCTTACGCTTGATAACTTTGTTCAAGGCATCCTGAACGTCATATCTCCGCATAACCTCTTATTCAAACTTCTTCTTGCTAGCTTTCAACTGACCTTCCAGCTCAGAGATCTGCAGCTTCAGTTTGTCCTCTCTTTCTTTGTTATTTGTCAGCGTGGCATTCCAGGTTTTGTTGAATGCGGAGATCTCCCGGTAGGCTACATCAAGTGCTTTCTTCTTGGACTCCAGCATGTCGTGAGAGCTCTTGAAATCTATCCCCAAACGTTCACGCTTCTTCCTTTGCTCAGTCAATTCTGTACCTAACCGATTCACCAGCTCTGTTTGCTGCTTGAAGGAATATATGGCTTCATTCCTTTCGCTTCTGAGCTGAACTAGCTCTTCTTCCAACTTCTCGTTGGCTTTCATCAGCTCTTCTTTCTCCTTCACAACCTGTTCATATCTCTCAATAGACACAGTAGTTGGCTCCTCAACCATGAGGGGAGTAGGAGGTAATACTGCAGGAAACGGCATCAGCGCCTGTTTAGCCCTATCTTGGATCCAGGCTTTGTACGGAGGATAGGCTTGACAATCATTCTTACCCAATAATGGCTTACCCCTTTTGTGGATATTATTCCAAGCATGCTGAAGCTTGGACAATAATTCTCCCTTCAAATCACCTGTGAAGTACAGAGATTCCTGCACTTCCTCCTCTTTTGGCGGGCTTTTCAAAGCATAACCGAGTTGCCTGATCAACAATGACGAATTGTAGTTAATGCACCCTTTTCTCCCAATCAGAGGAACGTTAGGATATCCGGCGCAGCTGTAGATAATCTCAGATCCCAGTAAATCTCTATCAAACCAGATAACATCTTCTGAAAAAAGTCCCATCAGATGCTCAGACCAATCCACCGTATCTGCAGACTCAGCAAAGATACCCTTCTTGGGTAGGTGACTATCAAACCACATATACAACAAAGGCACACAGCAAGAGACGTTCTTGCCCCTCCTGTTCTCGTTCTTATAATGCAGTGAATGATAGAAATCTCCAATCAGAGTAGGCACAGGATTGCTGGAAGCAAATATATAGAATGAATCCAAATCAACAAAGTTAGGCATGTTAGGGAACAATACAATGCCATAGATACACAAAGCAAGGATAGCATTAAACACAACCCAACAGCCACTCTTGGCATACTCTTGTGCTTTCCCAACCAAGAACTTGAGAGAAAAACCAGACACTCCATTCCACGAGGTTAACAGCAACTCTGAGGAGTCTAAATGCAAAGCAACAGCCAAATCCTCCAGCTTGGGCTCAGCACCCATATGAATGAAGGGTACCTTGTTCTGGATCGTCAACTCCAAGATCTCAGCATATTCCTCCATGGTCGGAGCCAGAATGAAGTCAGGGAAAGTAAAACACCTCAGCGGGGGATCATAGAACTGCATCAGCACGTACAATCCATTCCGCTCATACATGGATGGTTTATAAACCAACCTAAGCAGTTTCCCATAACTCTTCCTGAAGCTTGTTTTCACATCCTCATCAGCTAGAGATATCAAACCAAGCAGAGAAGAAACATCTGGAGTAGGAAACTTGTATGCCACAGTCTTCTTCAAAGTATCCATAATATCAGCAGACAGAAATTCGGGCAACTAGAATCAGAAGGTATGAAATGCACCTGCATCACAGACACACATTAATGATATGAAAAATGAGTATGCAACAATGCAATATGCAAACATGCAACAGGGATCAAGTGATATATTGCTGAAGAGATCCATCCACAATATATGTCTCAACAGACCCACAATACTGCTCAAACCTGGTCTCAACAGTCCCATAACAATGCTCCAATCGGGTCTCAACAGACCTAAAACAATGCTCCAACCTGGTCTCAACAGACCTATAACACTGTCCTGATGAAGAACCCCAAGTATCCACACATACTGATCCAATATCAAGAAAACCGGGTCGTCTAGAGGTCAAGTTTCCTGCATGCCCCAATCCCTCTCACAGGTAGGTGTCCTATCAACTGAAACAAGGTACGACATCTTATGCAGTCGTCGGGGTCACAGACTTTCAAGACTGATGATACGATACCCAAAAGGTGTGGCATCATCATGTCCTGAAGAGGCCTCACTTAGCCAACTTCCAATTGATCGGTCCCCAGAGTCGACAATCCAACTAACCAACAACCCCCTCAACCCAAAGGGTTGAAAAAGAAGTCAACCAGAAGAACCTCGTCTGAGCGTGGATTTTGCGGGACACTAGTACATGCAAAGCATGCACGCGCCCACTACTTTCCACAACTAATTCTAGGTGCACTCAAGCCCAGGTCCGGCTTATCTCTCAACAGATCACACCCTCCCCAATAACAGCAATAACAATATAAAGCAGACAATAAAATGCGGAAAGTAAAGATAGAAATGTAAATCCATACAAAACCCACGACGGGAAAACAAGTGCTAGGACTGACTCGCGTAGGGAACCGTTGGAATCCCCAGCAGAGTTGCCAGCTGTCGCTACTGCGAAAATCGGCGCCGGCTAAACCGAAGAGTCGCCACTGTGCATTATTTATCCCAAAGGAGGGAAAGGAAACGCTCGAAGTAAACCTAACGCAAAGACGGGAAAGGAATGGTCATCGCAACCAAATCCTGGATTCGGGAGTCGGTTACGCAAGGGGAAGGTATTAGCACCCCTCACGTCCGTCGTACTCGACGGGATCCACGCTTGTTTTCTAGTACGGATTGTCATTCTACCTACTCTACAGGTCAAGGGTTAAAAAGAAAAGAAAATGAAAATGACTCGGCAAAGTATCGCACTTTATGCCTATGTATTCCCGTCTGGAACGAGAAATCAGAGTCAACGTAGTTCGCCTACCTACGGGAAATGAGGGGAAGGTTGCTTGCTAGGATACGGCATCCTATGCCTACGTACTTTCATACAGCATGAAAGATCAGAGCAAATGTAGTTCGGTCTACGGAAGACACAACCTTGTCTGACTGTTTTTTATTACCTTCAAAAAAAAAGGTTTTTCATGATTAAGAGTCCAAGCGGACAAAAATGACACTTTGATGTTTGTTTTGAATCTTTTACGAAAGAAGTGTTTTTTAGTTTGTTTGCAATCTCTGACGCACTAGAGACTATGATTTGAGAGTGACTACGTCGCGTGTCACTCAAAGGGTGCCACACCAAGCAGCCAGACTACTGGAAAGAAGCTCTCCAGCAACCCTTTCTCAAATAGCTTAAGGCTCGTAATGTACGACATCGATTAACCTTATTACTGTATTTTTAAGTTATTTTGAGATAAGAAGAGAAAGAAGCTCTAAAAAGCCTAGGGTTGAAAAGGGAATAAAAACTAACCTAATGTTTTCATGCATGGATAAGAATCCTAATGTCTGTCATAATTCCCTCCTGCACAGAGGAAATCAGAGATCCTAGGGGATAAACAGAAAAGAAAGCAAGCAAGTACAGTAAGATGCATGCAACGCAGCAATACAAGCGAGGCAAGGGAGTCCTGCTTAACCTCGAACTTGGGAAAAAAAAAGGCAAAGTGAATCAACATTCACTTCAAACCTTAAGGGGGCAAGCTGTACAAGCCAACAAACAATACAGAAAAACCAAAATAAAACAGAGGAGGCAGCCTAAGCAGCAACACCAAACTCCTACAGCAGCTCTGACAGCAAAGTTGACAGTAACATAACTCCATCCTCAAGCAGACCTTATGAAAGGCATATTCAACCTCTTAGATCCTCATCCCTAAGCTCTACCAAGCTCCACCAAGAAAGATTGGTTATTGAGATCAAGTTGTAATGAATGAAAACCAGTGAAAACCAAAGGAAATCACTAGAAACCATCATCTGCAAAGAAGGGTATCCTCAAAAGTTCTACTCTTTAAGGAATACCACTCATCCATCCAAGGGAGAGATGGGGATTCCTTGAGAGGACTTTGAATCATAGGATAGGATGGAAGCAAACAAAGCATTCCATGTTTGAGGAAAGATATGAACTAAGTCTAAAAAGCTCTTCCTAAAACCCTAATTCCTAAGCTCTTGACAAGCATTCCAACAAATGAGAAATCTTCAATTCCAAGCTCCTTCAAGCTATCCAAAGAAATTTCAATTGGATCTTCAATTCATCCAAGCAGATTCGAAGCCAAAAGCCCACCCAAAATAGCCCCACACAAATTGAATAAACCAAGCATCCAATGGAGAAACCCACAAACATCACACCAATTGCAAAATACAAATAAAATGCTAAAATAGATCATAAAATCCTAATTAATTTTCTAAGAGAACCTAAGCCTATACCCAATACCCCATATAAATCCCAGGACCTAAATCCAACACTAAGTCCCCAAACTATGCCCTAAACTACAACTAGTTGTTTTGAAACCCTAAATCTAACACTCCTTATGTCCACCACTCAAATTGGCCTAAACTTTATTCACAAAATTATGATAAAATTTCTAAGGGTACATGCTTCTCTAAGCTAACTAATCCAAGAAGAATCAACTCAAAATCATGCACCAATTGGTCACAATAAAATCCACAAAATCATGTATCAACCAAACTCAAAATAAAAGCAATTAAACTAAGAAAAATCAAATTAAATTGAAAAAGGCATGAAAATGGGATTTATTAATTTCAGAAAATCACAAATAAATCCAAGATCATTGAGGTATTTTTAAAATATTTTTTTGGATCAATATTGGATTTATTATGGATTTTAGAAATCAAATGGAATAAAAGAAAATACTAAAATGATTAAAAGAAAATAAAAAGCTGGATTAAACATGAGCCAATGGATCAGAAGACTGGTAATCAGATCCAAGAGCCCTGAGGCTACCCACGTGAGGGTCCAGTCACCAGCTGACTGGATAAATGAAACACTGCGTTTAGCAGTCAAAGTCAGCCAATTCAAAAACAAGTTGTGGCCATTGGATGAGTTGAAAGAGTCAAGGTCCAAGCAAGATCCAACGTCTAAGAGGTCGTCTCCAACCTCTGAACTCAGGTGAGGCCAACTGTTCAGGTGTGGTGGTCCGGCGACTGCACCACCTCCTTCTCCGGTGAGTTCATGATCCAATGATCCAGAAAATGCAAACTCCATATCAATTCTACTCAGAATTTCACCAGAATTCCCAATCTTCTATCCAAATCTCCTAACTCTCAATGGATTTTAGAATTCGAATCAAAGTTCAGAAGGTGCCAAAATCTCAACCATCACCATTTGCAAAATTGAAACCATAGAAATGATCACCATCCTTCAGTGATCATCATGAGCTATATATCTTGATTTGAAACCTTAAGATCGTGCATAACCGTCTCCAAACAAAAAGTGATCATCCAACCTAATTGTCACTAATCAACTCCAAACCAATCCAGAAACGTTCCCTAATCATCCTAGGTCCTAACCACATACACATTGCTAACTAATTCTCCCTAGAATGATGTAAAATTTCAAGGTTACATACCTGAAGAAATTGGATGAGCAGAGGTAATTGTAGCTCAATTCAACCTTCCAAACCTTCCAGACACTATCAAGAATGCAAGATAAGGCTTCTAGTATCTTCAATTTGGCTTGATCTTGATCCAAACTCAGAAACCGTTTTCAGTTGAAGCTCTTGAAACTCAACTTTCTATCTCCCTCTCCTCCACGAAATCAGCACCAAACTCAATCTGAACTCATTCTAGAACTTAAATATGAAGTGTTTGTGGGCTTTTGCAATCCAATTCAGGCCCAATTCGGTTGATCCAAAATTCTGTCATGGCCATGAAAGTCCAATGCTACAGTCACGATTCTGAGCTCTCAGCTTGCTCTAGAATGTTCTAACCAACTACAAATTGATCATGGAGTATGTTTGGATAGCTATCTTAGCCTGAAATACCCTGATTCTTGTTTTGGAATTGTAACTTGTAAATGAAGAAACCATTTTACAAAGCAAGTCATGTAATTAGGCCTCATCTCAAAATTGTGACATTGCCAATGTGTTTTAAATCCAATTTCTAGACAAAATGACTACTCACATGACATATTTGGGACCTATAATTCAAAAAATGATTTTTCCCTCTTTTGAATCATTTGAAAAATCCTTCTTTTTAGGCCATTTTGGAGCACTTCTTGATACAAGCTCATTAAACCCACCATGACTTCAAATTTAACCTAAACACATCATTCCAAGCACATTTCATTTTGAACAATTTTCCATTTGAGGAGTGGAAGACGGAGATTTTGGCACATTCTTGAAAATGACCTATAATTCAACTTTCCCAAAATACCCCTGGATTGCCAAGATCATAACATGAGTTCCACATATCTTCTCGAGGACTTATGGTACTCAAATTAAAGCTAAGATCAAGACCTACAACTCTTATGTTGGCCAAGAATCCATTTGAAAATTCCTTGAGGGGAAAAAGTTGCTTGGAAGTCAAGTGACTTTCACAGATAAATTTCAGTGTCCTCTAGTGACTTGTAATTTGCAAAGACCATAACTTGAGTTATACAAATCTTCTTGAAGACTTCTAGTACTCAAATTAAAGGTATTGAGAAGCTCTACAAGTTTCATGTTGGCCAAAGATCCATTTGAAACTTGTATTTTGACTTATGTGGCTTTGAAGTTAGGAACTAAATAGGGGATTTTACACTGAAACCCTAATTTAGCAACTTCCCACATTCTTGATCTTTCTTTGATTAATCTTGGCACAACACCACACATGTATCAACATACCAACTCATGAATCCCATGACATAAAGGTAGGATTTGATGCTCTCCAATTGCTCAATTGACCTAGGGTTGACCCAGATGAAACCCTAGTTGACTGCACCTCAACTGTGGCTCTTGTCCTTGAATCAATGACTTGAATTAACTCCAACATGGCCCTCTAGGCATTCCATGAGATCCATACACACCTCAAATTCACATCCTATGTTGATTCTCTTCAATACACCTCAAGTTAGGAAAGAAATCCACCTGTGGGCACTCAAACTTCTCATGACTTCAACCCTTCTCTGATGACTTGGATGGGCTCTCATGCTCAGAGAACACCTCTAGATAGGCTTCTTTTGACATAAATGGCACTTGATCCCTTGTTGGATGACTTGATATGCTATGATATGCAAATGGTTGAAATATGTGAATGATGTAACTATGCAAATGAAATGCAATGAAACATAAATCAGGCAAGAAAAGGTTAAGCAAATTTTGGGGTGCAACACATGTCAGGGAGCTTCTCTGACTTAATAATCACTGGTGAGCAAGTTGAGAACGGGATTAAGCTGGGAAAGATCCAGGCCGGTGAAGGTTCCTTAGCTGGAGGAAAGAAAGTGAGGAAAGAAGAAAGCGGGTGAAGCCAACTCTGTATCCGGTCCCCGAAGGAACAGAAAGCCGACACAGAACTATCAGCAACAAAGGGTCGCTAGTATTACTATCCCTACAGCTTCACAGCAGCAGCAGCAACCGCAGAATCAAAATTAGCAGGGGTATAGAAAGTATCCAGTCCGACCAGCGAATAGACGACTTGAAATGCCGCCAATGCCATACTCTCAGCTACTTCAAGCGCTATTGCAATTACAATTCGTTCAGAAGAGGACACTGGCTCTGCTGACCGGACCACCTCCACCCGGTTACAATACAAACGCTCACTGAGAGTTCCATTCCAGGGCACCCGGTCACACCATTGAAGATTGTGGAGCCTGCTGGACATCAACGCAATTAATTTCTTCGACGACGTGTCAAATGTCATTCAGAACCCAATGCCTAACCACAGACAGGATGGGGTTAACGCAATTATAGAATATGAGGACTTGAATTTAGTGAAGAAGGTCGATGATCTAAAGACACCACTGAGTTTTGTCAAAGCCAAGTTGTTGAAAAAAGGGCATATTCTCAGGCTGCGGGGAGTTCTGTATTAAGTGTGCAAGTCGTTTGGATGGTTGTGACCAGCTGAAGGACGATATTCAGAGTCTGATTGATGAAGGGGTCCTACAATTTGATCGGAAGGTTGAGAACAAGTTCGGAGAAGTACTGGCCAAGCAGAATGATGAAATTGCTACAATCACCATCCCATATAAGACCGTCACCATTTCTGCTCCCAGGCCACCCACGATTACTATAACTAAAGATGGCCCCATACCATTCGAAGTACTAATGTTGTCCCATGGAATTATGGAGCAGAGGTTTACTGCAACGGACAGAAGATGGACTTGAAGTACCCACCGGTAGAGTCTGTGGATAACTTAGTTGGATCAGGGAGAATCACCCGCAGTGGAAGGGTGTTCTCGCCACCTGAAGTCGGTGCCGACCGGGTGGATAAGGGTAAAGACAAAGCAGTCGTTGAAGAAACCTCTCGGGAGGTAGAAAAAGACTTGCTGGTAAGGGATGCTGAAGAGTTCATGAGATTAATCAAGAAGAGCGACTATAAGATAGTTGACCACCTACAGTAGACGCCTTCAAAGATCTCTATACTAAATTTTTTGCTTTGCTCCGAAGCACATCACAACGCCTTGTTGAATATCTTGAACACAGTGTATGTACCTCAAGAAATTTTTGTCAACCAGCTCGAAGGGGTGGTTGCACATGTCAATGTTGGCAATGGTTTGGGCTTCATTGAACGTGACTTGACACCTAAGGGCAGGAACCATAATAATGCGCTGCACATATCGCTAGAATGTCGGGGAACTGTTATGTCACACGTGCTCGTGGATACCGGGTCTTCCTTAAATGTATTGCCAAAGAAAGCACTTATGAAGTTGGACCCTCGTGGGTTGGTGTGTACACCCAGTGATCTAGTGGTGAGGGCCTTTGATGGGACCAAGCGGTCCGTGTTCGGAGAAGTAACATTGCCCATTTAGGTGGGGCCAGAAACCTTCAATGCAGTATTTTATATCATGGATATCCATCCCGCCTAGAGCTGCTTGCTAGGCCGACCCGGGATCCATTCAGCAGGAGTTGTAACCTCTACGCTGCATCAAAAATTGAAGTACGCTATGGGTGGCAGCATTGTCACAGTCTGCGGGGAAGAAGACATTATGGTGAGCCATCTGTCGTCTTTTAAGTATGTAGAAGTGGACGGCGAGATCCACGAAACGTTGTGCCAAGCATTCGAAACTGTCGAAGTTAAGGATTTGGTTCCAACCTCAAGCAAAGCACCTGAAGTGACTCTCTCTTCTTTCAAAGAGGCTCAAGCTGTGGTGCAGACTGGTTCAGCTCAAGGCTGGGGGCAGGTGCTGAACATCCCCAACAAGCAAAATATGTTTGGCTTGGGGTATCATCCCTCCTCTGCTTCATCCTCTCGGAATGTGTCGCGTTACAAGGGCCCGATTCAGTTCGCTAAGGGTGGAGTCATATTCGAACAGGTTAATGATGTGTCCGACGGGGAAGGAGACAGTGATTATGATATGGATGCATGGATCCAGCCGTGCAAGCCAGGGCAGAGCCTCAGCAATTGGTCCATCCAGGATTTCATCCAAGTGACCAGTAAAGAGTAATGATTTGCTTTTTCCAATTATTGTACAACCTTATGTCCTACCCGGGGCATAAAGGTTTTATTGTCAGGGCCTTGCTTGCTTATGCATGTGCATATTATCAATAAATCAAAGGGCGTTTTCTTTGCATTCAAATTTTGCAATCTCTGTTCTTCTTATTTTGTTTTGTTTTAAACAATAAAATGGCAATGTGGTTTGTGCTTACCTACACATTATTTTTAAGCATTTAACCATTTTCACTACAGGAATCACACTACAGATAACATCGATCCAGAACCTTCCATGACTCATTTCGACTTTGATTGCCCGATATATCAAGCTGAAGAAGAGATTGACGAGGATGAAGACCTTCCGGAAGATTTGGCTCGGCTATTGAAACAAGAAGACAAGATCATTCTACCTCATAAGGAAGTTATCGAGATTGTTAATTTGGGGTCTGAAGAAGTGGTCAGAAATGTTAGAGTAGGGGCTGCGTTACAGAGCGACATCAAGCAAAGACTGATCGAGAAGCTTTGAGAGTATAGTGATATCTTTGCTTGGTCCTATGAAGATATGCCCGGACTTGACACCGACATAGTGGTTTATCACTTGCCATTGCGCGAAGATTGTCCTCCAGTTAAGCAGAAGCTTAGAAGGACACGACCAGACATGGTCGTTAAAATCAAAGAGGAAGCCCAAAAGCAGTTGGATGACGGATTCTTGGCCGTGACTACTTACCCTCCGTGGGTTGCCAACATAGTGTCGGTACCGAAGAAAGACGGTAAGGTACGGATGTGTGTGGATTATCGGGATTTGAACAGGGCGAGCCCTAAAGATGATTTCCCGCTCCCTCATATTGACATATTGGTCGACAATACTGCTCAATTTTCTGTATTTTCATTCATGGATGGCTTCTCCGGCTATAACCAGATTAAGATGGCGCCAGAATACATGGAGAAAACTACATTCATTATACCATTGGGGATGTTCTGCTATAAAGTAATGCCTTTTGGGTTGAAAAACGCAGGGGCCACTTACCAGCGGGCTATGGTCACTTTGTTTCATGATATGATTCATCATGAGATCGAAGTATATGTTGATGACATGATAGCAAAGTCCCAAATGGAGGAGGGACACCTGGTCAACTTGCTGAAGCTATTTGAGAGGCTTAGGAAATTCAGGTTGAGGCTGAATCCTAACAAATGTACTTTCGGGGTGCGGTCCGGAAAACTTCTGGGGTTTATCGTAAGCGAAAAAGGCATTGAGGTTGATCCTGCCATGATCAAGGCTATTCAAGATATGCCAACGCCTAAAACTGAAAAAGAAGTTCGTGGTTTCCTGGGGAGATTGAACTACATTACTTGGTTCATATCTCAGCTCACGGCCACGTGTGAACCAATGTTCAAGCTATTGAAAAAGGATCATGCGATTATCTGGAATGAAGATTTCCAGAGGGAATTCGACAAAATAAAACAGTATTTGCAGGAACCTCCAATTTTGATACCCCCAGTCGCTGGAAGGCCTTTAATCATGTATTTGATGATTCTTGAGAATAGCATGGGTTGCATTCTCAGTCAACACGACGAGACTGGAAGAAAGAAGCATGCCATTTATTATCTGAGTAAAAAGTTCACAGATTGTGAGTCCCGTTACTCAATGCTGGAGAAAACGTGTTGCGCACTCGCATGGGTAGCCAAGCGTTTAAGACAGTATATGCTCAATCACACAACCAAGCTAATTTTGAAGATGGATCCGATCAAGTATGTCTTCGAGAAGCAAGCCCTTTCAGGGAGGATTTCCAGGTGGCAGATGGTACTGACAGAGTACGACATCCAGTACGTATCCCAAAAGGCCATCAAAGGAAGTGTTTTGTCAGAGTACCTTGCTGAACAGCCTATCGAAGACTATCTGCCGATGAAATTCGAGTTTCCCAATGAAGATATTATGTTCTTCAAGATGAAGGACTGTGATGAACCACTGCCCGATGAACGACCATAGCTTGGCTCCCAGTGGAAGCTAATATTCGACGATGCAGTTAATTCCTATGAAAGTGGAATCGGGGCAATCATTATGAATCCCCAGGGATCGCACATTCCATTTACTGCCAGATTAACTTTTCCGGTCACCAACAACGAAGCAGAATATGAGGCATGCATCATGGGTTTAGAAGAAGCCATTGATTTAAGAATCAATAACCTGGATGTATACGGTGACTCAGCACTCGTTGTTAACCAAATCAAAGGGGAGTGGGAGACCAGGCAACCAAACTTGGTCCCTTACATGAATTACGCGAGGAGGCTGCTACCCTTCTTCGATCGAGTGGAATTCCACCACGTGCCGAGAGCAGAGAACCAAATGGCCGACGCTCTAGCAACCTTGTCCTCAATGTACAAGGTCAATTTTTGGAATGAAGCTCCCAGAATTATCATCTCACGCCTCGAAAAAACTGCATTCGTATTTGCAATTGAGGAGGCCACCGATGGCAAGCCGTGGTTCTATGATATCCAGAATTTCCTCAAGACTAAGGAGTATCTGGTGGGGGCATCGACTCAAGATAAGAAGACTCTTAGGAGGTTGTCTGGCAATTTCTACCTCAACCCGGATGGGGTTCTCTACAGAAGGAATCATGATCTAGTGCTACTCAGATGTGTGGACAAAAAAGAAGCAAGCTTGCTTATGGAAGAGGTCCACGAAGGCACATTTGGTACGCACGCCGGCGGGCATGCCATGACTCGGAAGATATTACGAGCAGGGTATTACTGGCTGACAATGTAGTCGGATTGTTTCAAATTCGCGAAGAGATGTCACAAATGCTAGATTTATGCAGACAAAATCCATGTGTCGTCATGCCCGTTGAATGTTATGTCGTCCCCGTGGCTGTTCTCCATGTGGGGCATCGGTATGATCGGCAAGATTGAGCCCACTGCATCCAATGGACACCGCTTCATCCTGGTGGCCATTGACTACTTCACCAAGTGGGTAGAGGCAGCGTTTTACGCTAAAGTTATTAAGCAAGTGGTATCACGGTTCATAAAGAAGGACATCATCTGCAGATATGGAATTCCCGAGCGGATCATTACTGATAATGGTTCGAATTTGAACAATAAGATGATGAAGGAGTTATTCCAGAACTTCAAGATTGAACATCACAACTCATTGCCCTACCGGCCGAAGATGAATGGCGTTGTCGAAGTGGCCAACAAAAACATCAAAAAGATAGTGCAAAAGATGGTTGTCACTTACAAAGATTGGCATGAGATGTTGCCCTTTTCCTTGCACGCTTATCGTACGACGGTACGCACATCAACCGAGGCAACTCCTTTCTCACTAGTATACGGTATGGAAGTTGTCCTACCACTCGAAGTTGAGATTACTTCTTTAAGAGTTCAAGTCGATGTGAAGCTCGATGAGGCAGAATGGATAAAGAATAGATTGAATCAACTCAGCCTGATGGATGAGAAGAGGTTAGCATCCATTGCGTACGGTAGATTGTACCAAAGCCGGATGAAGAAAGCTTACGACAAGAAGGTGCGCCCTTGAAGCTTTCAGACGGATGATCTTGTGCTGAAAAAGATTCTCCCGCCACACTCAGATCACAGGGGAAGTGGAAACCCAACTACGAAGGTCTGTATGTCGTCAGAAAGGTCTTCTCGGGAGGAGCCTTATTGTTATCCGTCATGGATGGCAAAGATTTCGCATCCCCTGTGAACGCGGATGCAGTTAAAAAAATACTTTGCTTAAAATAATCCGCTGGAAAGATAAAAGAATATCCAGGCAAGAATGGGGCATCCCGGCGAACCATAGAAAAGGAAAGGTTCGGGCAAAAGTTAGGGATATAAATGAAAAGATGTACACCCGCAAAGCCGAAAACCTAAAAGGGCGGCTTTGGCAAAAAAGGGTATCTCGGTGAATTGAAAACTCGAAAGGGCGGTTCTGGAAAAAGTTAGGGACTGAAAAAGTAAATGACTGCGGTCCACATATGAACTTTCATTGCTTAGTGGTTTGGGGAGACCCGGAGGCCGTTTACCCAAATCAATCTCTTCTGAAGACGAAGCGTCGGGAAGGTATCGAAGTCGACATCTGTGCATATTTGCTGTATATTTACTGTATATTTCTATAATATATTTGCGCAGTTTTCTCATTTCAAGAGCTTGCATCTGTTGTAAAACATTTTACCTATTTACAGGCCCATTTTATCAATGAACATAATATTCAGTACTTGGTTCACCTCGTGTTTGTTTTAGCTTTTACCTGTTTTGTTTGCAAAAAAACGCCTGATGTTTTTGTTAAAATGCACATACATAAACTGGCTGGCCTAGGCTAATAATTATTAAAACTTTGAATTGCCTGAACATTGTCACAGATGATAACCTCGATAGGTCCTTTTGTGAAGGGTATCTTGTTTGTTTGTTCTTTTTTTTTTGCAGGATTGTGATCCTCGGGGCATGTTGTCAGAGATGTTTCCTCGTTATTTCCCTAGCGAAGTCACAAGTGACAGGTGTGAGACCTGCTCTCCGGATAAACAAGGTTGAATTTCTTTCTGCCAATCAGAGGTGAGACCCACTCCCCGGCAAATCAGGATGGGATTTCTTTCCGAGCAGAAGTGGAATCTCCTTAGCAGATTTAGTTGTGTTCCCCCATAGAGTCTAAGCATTGGACTGTGAGCATTGACTTGTCTCCCCAAGCAGAGATAGATTCTCCCCAACCAGGGTCCATTCCCCAACAGTGGAAGTTTTCACCTCTATCCCCAGTAGATTTATGTGCAAGATAACCAGAGCAGTCAAGTATGTACCCATAGTCCCCGGTAGTTGGTCGGCACACAGTCAATCCCCACAGATTGCAGGTATATACTTACTCCCCAACAAGTCGAGATCAGGGTTCCGTCCACCAAGCAGGTGTGGCACTTTCCCTAGCAGTGAGTTAGCACATGGTTTTCTCCAGCAAGATTTTCTGTAAGTACTCAACTCTCAACAGTTCAGACCAAGGTCTCTGGCAGAGTTGAGTTCCCCGCAGAGTTGTATTCTTCCCGGCAGTTAAGATCAGTTCCAGCGTCTGGTTGTCTATCCTCGGCCGAATTTACAGCCCCCGAGAAAGTCGTATCCCGGAAGGCCAGTCGTGGCATTATTTCCCTTCAGTAGGTGAGAGTGGCTGTTTAGCAAGCTGTTTTGTCTCCCCGTTGGATTCGCATATGTCCCCAAAAGAGTTCGGATTCCAGAAAGCCGTTCATGTAATGTTTCCCAGCTGAGTTAGCCGGTTAGGTTTCGCTCTTCAGCATAAGTTCAATCGTCGTTGGCATGTGTAAGCTATTCCCAGCAGGATTATTTCTTTCCCCAGCAGAGTTGGCATCGTCTCTCCAACATTTATTTTGCTGGAGAGGTTCCTCTGCATTTTGCATTGTGCATAGCATCTACCCAAATGCGTAGCATTTCCATTTCGTATGGAGCATTACACCATTTTCAAACATCTGCATCTTGAAACATGAGCTAGATTATTACCTTTCTGATTTTAGGTGATTGTTATCTCCTACAGGTGATCTTCAGGCCCCGACTTCTTCGATGAACGTACAGATTCCGATGAATTTTCAATTTGAGACGTTTTGTTCTACCCGTGCAGTGCCCAGACTCCGATTGGTTATTCTAATCCTGATGAACTCCGTGATGGTACTTCTGCTCTGTTGAATGGTTAGATTCCATTGAGCATTCAGTTCATGGCGTATCCCTGTATCCGTTGAATTTCCAAACTTCGGTAAATCCCCAGTAAGGATTTGTTTCATTGAGGGTTCTGCCTCTGATTTGTTTCATTGAGTGTTTCGGCTCTGATTTGTTTCATTGAGGGTTCTGCCTCTGATTTGCTTCATTAAAAGTTCCACCTCTGATTTGTTTCATTGAGGGTTCCGCCTCTGACTTTTTTCATTGAGGGTTCTGCCTCTCATTTGCTTCATTGAGGGTTCCGCCTCTGATTTGTTTCATTGAGTGTTCCGGATTTGATTTGTTTCATTGAGGGTTCTGCCTCTGATTTGCTTCATTGAGGGTTCTGCCTCTGGTTTGTTTCATTGAGTGTTCCGGCTCTGATTTGTTTCATTGAGGGTTCTACCTCTGATTTGCTTCATTGAGGGTTCCGCCTCTGGTTTGTTTCATTGAGTGTTCCGGCTCTAACTTGCTTCATTGAGGGTTCTGCCTCTCATTTTCTTCATTGAGGGTTCCGCCTCTGATTTCCTTCATTGAGGGTTCCGCCTCTGATTTGTTTCTTTGAGGGTTCCGCCTCTGATTGTGTTTCATTGAGTACACCGACTCTTGTTTCTCGCGTTGAGTGTCTTGGCTCCAGTTTGTTCATCGTTTCTCTCGTTGAGTGTCTTGGCTCCGGTTTGTTCATTGTTTCTCTCGTTGAGTGTCTTGGCTTCGATTTGTTTGTTCATTTCTCGCATGAGTGTCTTGGCTCCGATTTGTTCGTTCATTTCTCTCGTTGAGTGTCTTGGCTCCGGTTTGTTTCGTTTATCTCGTTGAGCGTCTTGGCTCCGGTTCGTATCGTTCGTTTCTCTCATGAGTATCTTGGCTCTGGTTTGTTCGTTCGTTTCTCGCGTGAGTATCTTGGCTCTGGTTCGTATCGTTTTTTTATCGCGTGAGTGTATTGGCTCTAGTTCGTATCGTTTGTTTATCGCGTGAGTGTCTTGCCTCCGGTTTGTTCCATTTTATCTCGTTGAGTGTTCATACTCTGGCCCGTTCCAATTGATGATGTGTTCCCTGTTTCGTTGAGTATCTAGGCTCCGACAGGTCTCGCTGATTCGTTGTGTTCATCGAATATCCAGGTTCTGACAATTTTGATATGTTACTCTTCAGCCCTATGGCGTTCCAACCACGACACCAGTTGTGTCGTGTAGTTCCTCAGCAGAGTTACTTGATTAGGTCTCTCTTTGCCAACGGAATGTTCGAGACGTTCATCATGCTCAATTCTGTGGTTGGCAAATTTCTGGGTTTCTTTGGTATTCAACCGTCTTTTACCTTGATTGGTTGAGAGTCGTTCGCTTCACACCCAGTCAGGTCCAAGTCGTTTGAATAGGGGTAGTTGTTGCACCCCAAAATTTGGCCAACCTATTCCTTTACCTAGCTTATGTTTCATTGCATTTCATATGGCATCGGAATTTTGCATAGCATTGATTCTTGAGGCAGGGGATCAAGGTTCCCGTGGCTCAGGTTTCATTCCCGTGCAAGCAACTGAGCAGCAAACGTCAGAAGAGACGACATTTATTTTTCCCAGCGGTCGAGCGGCCGATTTTATTTTACAGGATATGCTTAGATCAGGAGACAACATTCAGTCTATATCCAGCATTATCACAGTCACAGTATTCAAGAGCAAGTGTCAAAAGCTTAGTAGAGCTCAAAACGGCGAGAAACGGGCAAACGGGAAGGTTTCCCTCCAAAAGGCGCCAAATTCAAATTTTTGAAGGTGTTAATCGGTTAACACATATGGTTAACCGGTTCACCAAAGGAAAATCAGCTCATATTTGGAATTTTAGCAGTGTTGACCAGTTAACGTATATGGTTAACCGATTAACCATAGCAGATTTTGCCCTGTACGTGATTTTGCAAGCCATTTGCACTTGGGGTCCAATTTTGATCACCTTGAAACTCATTTTTACCAAAAGAAGGATTTAGAATGTTCTTGAAAGTTGGTTATTTCAATTTTCCCTCCAAATTCCCATGCCTATCCCCAAACTAACTTTCTAATCCAAAGTCCAAACCCCACCTTTGGGATCCAAACCTAGATGGTATGTAAGTGATCTACTCCAAACCAAAAGGAGCCAATTCTCATTTCTCACATTCATTTTTCAGAATTGATCAAAATTCTCTCTCAAATTCTCTCAGCTTCTCCATTTCCAAAACCCACACTCAAAGCTATTTTTCATTAGGATTCATTGATTTTTCATTGAAATCAATGGATTCTTGAGCATAAACCTTCATCCATCCTCATCTTTGGATCAATTTTCATTATTCATTTTCGTGCAAATTGAGATCTGATTTTGGAGCTTGAGTTGGAAGTGATTATTCGAAGCATTTCGATCCGAACTTGGTGGATCTTCGTTCGTACAACTACAATTGGCTTGGATCTCGAAGTTTTCCGGATTTCTAGCGTTTGAACTACTCAATTACAGCAAGATCAACACTAACCGGAGCAAATCTCCGCTTCGAAGGTTGGAGATTCTAGATCCATAACATTTTTGAGCTTATTTGCATTTCCATGATGATTTTCATATTCCATTAAATTTTGGTGGATTTCGATCCGTGTGAATTGCGATTGTGATGTGTAGACATGTTTGCATGTCTATTGGTTTTCTGCTTGCAGGTGTAATTTCGTGCTTATTTGATAAGCTGATATGTTGGATCACTTGATTAAGTGATTTTGTGTATTAAGTGCTTTTTCTGCTATTGTTTTTAGCTTCTGGTGCAGTGTTAATCAGTTAACCTATATGGTTAATCGGTTAACCAATTCAAACTTTCAAATTTTTCTAAACATTAACAGTGCTAATCGGTTAACGCATAGGCTTAACCGATTAACCTGTTCAAAACTTCAGATTTTTCAAACATTTTAAGGTGTTAACCGATTAACAGTGTGTGTTAACCGATTAACACTGTGCCAGAATGCCATATTTGTTGTTTTGTTTGCATGTTCGCATACCGGTTCGATTCGAATCATCATAGATCAGTGTGATGCATTAGGATTGAATTTTTTTGGATAATTGTCACTGTTTGTGGTTGATTAATCATGATGTTGTTCATATGTATGATGATTTTTCAATTGTTTGTATGCTTGTGTATGTGGTTCGAATCGAGTTTTCGTTTGCATGTTCATTTGCTTTCATCTCTTGTTTTTCCCACATGTTTGCATCATTCTTGCATCGTTGTTGAGGTCGAGACGCGCTTGCGGCGGCTGCTGCCCCACACACTTTTCCTCCCTCCCACCATTCTAAATGTGCATTTTCATGTTTGCATTTTCTACTTGTGATTGATTCTTCCTTTGTTCTTCTTGTGCTGTCTTGTCATGATCCCCATAGGATTCCTAGTCCCTCCGTTTAGGATGGAAGTAGGAGAGACATTAGGCGCCCAATCCAAGTATGCTAACATTAGGGTAGAGGTTTCCCCTTTTCATCCGAACTTTAGGATCACTTTGCATGACAACGTTAGGGCCGAGTTTCCCTTAGACCTTTCGTGCGTCTTCTTTTCTCATCTTCATACATTCTTAACACACTTAATAAAGATAATGGATGTTGTGCCATGAGCCTTATACTTGGGAAATGGTGATTGAGGGGCTACCTCTCAGTTGCCTAGAGTGTTTAGTATACGTCCTTAGGACGATATGCGACGCATTCGATCCTAGGTTCTAGACTTTAGTATAACATACATTATAAACACTCAAATTCAAAACACTTCTTCTCTAAAAAACACAAAACAAATTCAAACCTTTTTCCTTCGGGATTAATCAACTTCTTTTTTCAGAAAAGAGTGTTGTTAAGCTTCGGTTCTACCGCAAACACGCTTTGTCCCTAACTGCTGGAACGGATGTTTAACTCTACTCGATCAAAACACTTAATCAACCTGTGGTTTTGTGTCAGCCCGAACTACGTCTGCTCTGATATTTCATACCAGATGAAAGTACGTAGGCACAAGACGCGATGTCTTGGCGAGCAACCTTCCCCTTATCTCCCGTAGTTAGCCGAACTATGTTGACTCTAACTTTCCTATTGCACGAGGGAATACGTAGGCTCAGAGCGGCGATGCTCTGCCGAGTCTCTTTTCTTTTCTTTTCTTGTCCCGTGAGCCTTTAGTGTAGATAGATAAACAACCCTTTAGATAGACAACAAGCGTGGATCCCGTTGAGTACAACGGACGTGAGGGGTGTTCATACCTTCCCTTTGCGTAACCGACTCCCGAACCCAGTACTTGGTTGCGATGACCTTGTCTTTCCCTTTTTTGTTAGGTTTTTTCCGATCGTTTCCTTTCCCTCTCTTTGGGATGAATAACGAAAGGTGACGACTCTTCTGTTTTCCGCCGGGTGTTTTTCGCAGTTGCGACAACTTGCCACTTCATTGGGGATTTCAAAATCTTCTTCACCCTCATCTTCAGCTTGATAAATGGGTGAATCAAAGTCAGGAGTGAAATCAGGGTCATTGGATTCGAAAAGCTTTGGGATAGCACTGCATGTTGGAAGGCTTATTTTCTTAAAATGCACAAAGAAATGCAAGAGAAAGAAAATGCTTTTTTTGTAGTTTTTCGAAAGATTGCCAATTTCGTTTAAAAATGGTAAAAGAGAAAAACAGAAAATGAAACAAATAAAATTTAACAAAATGCATTTATTGATAATTCTTTTGAAAGCGAAAAGGTGGCCCTACAAAAAAAATCCAGTAGCCTTGGGCACAACTATGGAATTTTTGAAAACAATAAATTACTTTGGAATGGGAAAAATCACGGGGATCTCTATAGCTTCCCAGTTACTCAAAGCTGCATTGCACTTGAATGCCAGGTTACTCAGGTCTTTATCATCATCTTCATTATCGATGGCATTGATCTAGAAACCTCCGCTGACGAACACTTCTTGGACAGTATTCGGACGCCCTTTGACAGCTGCAGAAGCTTTAACATGAGTTGGTTTGTAACCCAACCCATGGCGATTAGTCTTGGTCTTGATGTCGATCACTTCTCCCCAACCTTCAGGAATGCCTCCTTCAATTGTTGATCCGGTGCTCTTGAAAGATGTGAAAGATGGATTACTCTAGCCCACTGTTTCTGGAAAATTGAAGACGGGTTCAATCACAACAATTTCATCCTTCTTCACTTTATTAACCACTTGTAAGAAACCATCGTTGATCAATTTCTGAATATCATTCTGAACCAACAAACAGCCCTTGGTACTGACACCACAAACTGCATAATCATCATGGCAAGTAGTCACTAAACCGGCTTCAAATAAATTTGAATGGAAGACTCGGAGAGGAGTCTTGATCTGAGCAACATCAAGAATAAGGCTTTCATAGGATATATCATCAATAGCATTAACAGCCCCATGGTTAGGCAAAAGGTTGTTCTTGACATTCGGCTGAGGATCATCAAAAGACAGGATCTTCTTTTCCATTAACTCTCTGACAAGGTGTTTGAGAGCATAGCAGCTTTCTAGATCATGGCCTGGCGCGCCCTCATGAAATAAACAATGAGCGGAGGGATTGTAATTAGCTGGCAGTGGATTTGGAGGCGAACCCAAAGCTCTAGTAGTAATCAGACCTTTTGTACTAGTGAAGGGTAAAACTCGGTATAAGTCATCGGAATAGGAGATCATGGCTTGTATTGTCTCCTGTTCAAAACATTCTGACATGGTGCCTGATTCTTCGGTTGTTGATAAGCAGGAGCGTTAGGCGCTTGTTGATAATTGGATGAAGCTTGTGTAGACTGATAACCAGAAGGTTGTTGATAGACCGGAGGTTGATAAACATAAGCCTGTTGCACAGGCTGGTACGCAGGAACTTGTTGATTGAAGGCAGGTGTAACAGCAGCTACATACGGTTGTTGAGCAGACTGAACAAGATAACCTTGTTGTTTAACATAGTTCTGCTGATGTTGCCAAGGTTGATTTCTTCGTCGGCTTGCCGTTACAGCATTAGTTTCACCTTCTTTTTTCTTGTTAGAACTGAATGAAGGTTTCTTTGCATGATCTTTGGAGCTTGAACTACCAGCAGTACTTGACATTTTCCCACTTTTCAGACCCAATTCAACTTTCACACCAACAGCGACAATGTCAAAAAAGTTTGTAGTCACACTACCAACCATTCTTTCATAGAATTCAGGACGAACAGTGTAAACAAACCAATCGGCTAGCTCTTTCTCATTCAATGGAGGTTCTTCTTGCGAAGCAATCTCTCTCCACCTCTGAGCATACTCTTTAAATGATTCTGAACTCTTCTGGACATACTCAGTTGTTGTCTTCTATTAGGAGCCAGATCCATATTGTACTGGTAGTGTTTGATGAAAGCATCAGATAAATCTTGGAAACTCTTGATACAAGACTGATCTAGAGTTAGATACCATTTTGAGGAAGCACCCTTCAGTTTGTCCTGGAAACAATGTATCATCAACTTATCATTCTTAACATGAGCAGCCATTTTGCGATAATACATGATCAGATGACTCTTCGGACAAGTAGCACCTTCATAATGGTCAAAACTAGGAGTTTTGAACTTCGGAGGAATAACCAAACCAGATACAAGACAGATATCTCTAGCAGTAGCACCAAAGATTTGATCACCTTCCATCATTCTCAGCCTTTTGTCAATAGTTTCCACATTTTCACGAAGCTTTTCATGACGTTCATCCTCATCTTCCTTCACATCAGGAATATCATATACTGGTTCATTGAAATTTGGTTGCACATGATTATGAACAGCAACTGGCGCAAAAGTCGGAATCACTTGAGGAGCTTCAGAAACCAAAGGAATAGCTTGTTGAACTGGTTGAGCAATAGGAACTGCAGCAGGAGTAGGCACAAAACCAAGTGGAAGACCATAAGAAGGTACATTTGCAGCAGTAATAGATGGTTGAGGATCCACAATAGTATTGGTAATCTCAGAAACAATAGTGGGCTGAGTATCCATCCTCGCACGAATAACCTGTAGCATCTCCATAATCTGCCCTACACTTCCCCGAAGATCTTCTAGTTCATTGCTGACACGATCAAGCTCTTGATTTTGTTCCGCCACCTTTTTACGAGCTCGAGCTCTGGTGTTGTATTGGTGCATAGGACTCAGGGTGACAGAACTGGAAGGCGAGAGAATCGACGATAAGAAACCGGAAAGGAAAACGCAAATGCAAAAACAAGGATGCAATGCGATGCAATGGTTTCAAGAATTTCAACGGTTAGTTGCAAATGTTTTTCTTAGAAAACCTGAAAAGTTTTTAGATTTTGAAATTCAAGATTTTTTTGAATTTGCAAGCACAAACAGTTGAATTCCTTGAAACAAGGAATGTTATGATGCTGGGATGCAATGCACAAACACACAGCAACGAACAAAAGAAGGTCCTAGGTCAGAGGAACATGAGCGGAGCGAAGGTCTACCCATCCCAAAAGGTATGTACTAAGGGTTAATTGTACCTGCAGAATAAGGGTTCTAAAGAGGTGCCCAAAGTCATTAGTTCGTCTTTTGAATATTATCAATTTCCCGACTAACTTGGTGGTTAACAATATTCTCAAGAGAACCTCTTTTGAGTGTAGTATCGCGTAGCAATTATTTTGGGAATACTCCTTCATAGTCATCGCACTATGTCCTAATAAAGGCCAAAGTTGTGTTTAGGTAACTACGGTCCTCAGTATCACAAGCTCTAATCGAAGATAGTGAATGTTTTCACGATTACTCGTTCAACAGTAATGTTTTCGAGAGGGCCTCAACTGAGCGGTGATTCTCAAATCAGCTTGGTCGGGAATCCGCTCCCTATAAGCCTCGTCGAATATATCACCTTCCTATAAACATTGCGCTCAAGTCCAGGTGTAGGACTTATCTCACAACAATGATATATATAACCCCAAGCAAGGTACAATTATATATATATATATATATATATATATATATATATATATATATATATATATATATATATATATATATATATATATATATATATATATATATATATATATATATATATATATATATATATATATATATATATATATATACACACACAAACAGATAATAAAGCAAATAGCATAAATAAGCAAGATAGGGATAACCCTCAAAAGATACGACTATTCCCAGTGAAGTCGCCATTTTCTGTTGCGGTGAGAATAGGATATCAAATTATTGATTAATTTGAATCACAATCTTAGTTCACAATCGGTCTTTGATTTATCCGAAGGAAAGGTTAAAGAAAGGAAAAACCTATTTTGCATCGTAAACACAATGCGGGGAGAGATCTAGGGTTCGAGGGTTGGTTAAAGCTTAGGGAAGATATTAGCATCCTAAACTTCTGTAGTACTCTACAGGAACCTCTTGTTTAAATGTGTAATTGCTAATGGTTATCTGCTTAAAGGGTAATGCTAAGGGTTAAAGGGTAAAGAGAAGGACCTAAAGGGGTTAGTCCTAAGTATACTCGCCAAGATTCGCATCTTGTGCCTATGTATCCTGGGTAGCGGATGGAATCAGAGTATTCATAGTTCCCCTCACAGAGGGAGGAAGAGGAACTTCTTGACTGTGGTCAAGGTTCCAGGGGGATACAAACGTTCATAGGGAAGCACTTACTTGGAGTGCGGCGAGTCTGATTTCTACGTTGTAAAGTTGAATTGAAAAGGGTGAAGTAAGTATTCCACGGCAGGAACTTACATGGAGTGCGGCAACTCCTGATTTTAAGGCTAGGATAAAGGGATGGATGTCCACGGCGAGACGCCTAAGCATGAGTACGGCGACTCAAAGTCTTAAAGTTTTGAAAAGGTTGAGGTGTGTATGTCCACGGCAGGACGCCTAAGCACGAGTACGACGACTCAGATCCTAAGGCTAGGATGGGCGAGGATAAGGCATTGACACGGCGGTCAAACGGTAAACCTTTCCTTCGGAAGAGATAAACGGTAATGGAAAAGCAATGAAAATGTAAACAGAATGATAATCGATATGATATACAAGTGAGGATAGCAATGAGATATGAAAATGTGAATAATGTACAGTAAGCCAATGATTAGAAATTGAAATTGAAATTAGATGGAAGTGGAGAATGATGGTTAAGTTTGAAATGGTGAAATTGATTTGATTTAGAAATTAATTGTTAATTATTTTTATTCATTTTTTAGAATTTTATGGAATTTAAAAAAGGTTAGGATTTTTGGATAAAAATTAAGTTGAATGGAAAAATTGGAATTAATCGGTTTTTATATTTTTTGTGAGAAAATTATGTAATTAAAATAAATCTAAGTTAAATAAAACTAAAAATTAAATTAATGGTTAACCTTAATGCTAAAAAGAGAGAGTTTTGTTTATTTTTTTAAGAAAAATGAAATTAGCAAAAGATTAATTAACCTAAAAGTTCTAAAAAGGTTATATTAAATTAATTAGGATTTAGAAGAGAAAAGTTTTTTCTTTTTTGGTTTTCAGATTTTTAAAAAACAGTTAGTAAATTGTTAGTGTTAGTTGTTAGTTAGTATTATTAATATTATGAATATTACAAATAAATAACAAAAATAAAAACTAAAGAAAAACTAAATCAATAAAAAAAGAAATTGTGTTGGGCCTGGGTGGTTAGGCCCCAGGACCCGACCCGTGGATATATAAAGGACGGGATAAGGGTTTTGGGAACCCTAGATCCCAAAGGCAGCCAAAACGGCGCCTCTCCTTGTTCACTTTCTGAAAAAAATTCTCCTCATCCCGCTGTGCTGGCCGCGAATTTCACTCTTTTTCTTCTTGACCTGTAACAGAAACAAACAACAAAACTATTAAGAGATGTTGGCCTACTGTGCTTTGTTGACGAACAATGATGATGACGGGGGTTCCTCGCGTCTGAGTCTGGTTTGTCACGTTCTTAACAATTTTGTGTTGTGGGTTTTTTTTATGCTTTGCGAGTTTTGTGACGTTTCTACGGCGATGATGGTTTTGGACGATGATGGTGATATCGTTTACGGCTGATAATGATGTTTATCTGAGGCTTTTATGGTTTTTGGATATTATGATTTTCGGGTTTGAATTTGTTCTTGATTTTCAATCTGATGATTTTTTTTCGTCCCTGTTTGATGATTTTCGGCCCCCATTTTATGATGATATCCGTCTGGGTCTTTGTTATGAACTGATGGCCTCTTTTTATACAGCTCTTTCTTTAAGATGATTTTGAAGGAGTTAAAACCTTTCCTTTCTTATTGTAACATGTTTTAACATGTTGGATCTTATCCCTTTTCGGATTGTTCTTTATTGATTATGATATTTTGATTTTCAGATCCGGATTCATTTTTTGGGATTATTGATGTCTGATAATGCTTTTTGATGTTCGTTTTGGTTTATGGTTGTATTTATGGTAAAGATATCATTTTCGGACTTTGGATTTTTAATGGTGAAGATTTTCTGCTGTCTTCTTCTTTCCATTTTTGGAATCGTTAACATGGGTTGTATCCAAACTTTGTTTATGATTATTGATGCTATGTTGGATGCTGTTTCAGATTGTTCATTGAAACCTTATCCATTTTCGGATTCCTTATGTGGCCTGTTTGGACAGAAAAATCAATTTTTCCTAAAAATTCCTTATTCTTCTTTTTCGGATAGAACAAAAGTTGCCTTGTTGGAAAAACGGAAGCTGGCGACGAATTTTCGTTGCCCTTCCAAAATGCCCAATGATGAACTCTTTCTGAGGGCTATTTTAGAAAAATAAATCAAAACCCCTTTTTTCATTAAAGATTCTAACTTTTGACATTTTTTGTTATTTTTGCAGGTCTGTCTAAAGCTTGCCAAAAATGGAGAAACTTGAAGACAATCTTGGACCTTTAAAGATAGATCTAGGACTTAGGATAATTAGGATTTAGAAACTTTCTAGTTTTGTAGCTTGAATCCAAAATGTAACTTGAATATTGTAATGACTTGAATCTCGTAATAGAATTTGGACTTGAAAGATGTATTTGAATTCAATACCTTGAATAAAATATGAACTCAAATTCTCTTAAATTTAATTGCAACCCACATCTCGTTACGAACCACTTTGGATTTCGTCATTTGAAATCGCACCATCTGAAACTTGCGATTACTTAAAACCAGATAACACCCATTATGAATTTGATGCAATCCTTCGATCCTTGCCCAAACCATAACCAGAGAAGAAACATAAATCGTAACTTGCATCTTGAATTTTCTTTAAAACTGGTATTCATAGCAGCTTGAATTTGACCAAAGAATGATAAACTCGTTTCAGACTCCAAACCTCTGAGTCCATAATTTTACCATTAAATTGCATACCCTGAACCTTTGGAGCTTAGAATCCTGATTACATTAAATTCTGAATCTTGACAACCGAGATGTGAATCCTCACATCGAGGCTCAGGCCGATATCGAGGACAAATCTATAAATTCTTAAGGTTTTTATATCCCTGTGAATTCAACCTGACTTGATGGACACACGAGACCACTTTCAACTCACCTGCAAAATGAGCAACTAAACAAATTGGTTAACGGTTAGCGAGAACGAAAGATGTAGTAAAATGAAATATGAAAATGATCACTGAATCTAAGGGTAAAATTTGGGGTATGACAGTACCATCATAGGATCAAGAATACCAAGAGATGTCATCAAAAGTAAGAGACATGATCCTCTGAGACCACTTGAGGTTCCCACTATTCTCCACAAAGGGACCCTTCTTCGAAAGATGAGACATAAACCATCGATACATCATAGGAGCGCAACATACAATAGTTCCTTTCTTCTTCTCATTTCTGGAATGAATAGAATAATAGGTATCAGCAAGAAGTGTAGGAACTAGATTCCTGGACAAAAAGATACTGATGGTAGCCTGATCAACAAAATCCTCCATGTTCGGAAACAAGATGATCCCATATATTAATAAAGCAAACACGGCGTTGAAAGCCTTCTAGCTTCCAACTTTAGCAAAAGAAACGACCTTATTTACTAGAAACTTCAAAGCAAATCCTCGAATACACTTTCCTTTAGTCCTGAGATTGTTTTTCACATCCTTCTTACTAAGGCCAAGAGCTTCAGCAATAAGAGGAAACATCGGATAATTGCTGCTGTAGAAGAACGAAACCTGACTCTTGATCTTAATCCCCAAGATATGAGAGTACTCCTCAAGTGTAGGTGCTAGCTGATAATCCCAAAATGTGAAACACCTTAGTGGCGGGTCATAGAACTGAACAAGTGTATGAATGGTCCTAATGTTGATTTCAGTGTTGAGAATGGCAAAAACATTCCCATAATCATCTCTGAAAACACCCCTGTTATCTTCAACCAGACAATATGCCAAACCCCACAAAGTCTTCAGCTTAGGCTCCAAAAACTTGTAACTAAAGATACCTCTGCAACCAGTACTCATCGTCTATGACTATGCCAACAAAGAATAAGCTCTCAAATAACCTAGAAAATGCACATGCAAAAATGTTAATGGTTATGATGAAATGACATGCAACATGTTGCACCCTAATATTTGACCACAAGATCCCACCTCTTTTTGTGCATTTTCTGTTGTTATTTGACTTTATTTTAATATTTATGTTTGTTTCACGGCTAACCAACTTGTGCAGGTGCCGTATTCCTAAATAGATAGCGTCCTTTCTCAATCACAAGAGCATGGCCATTTGAGCCTAATTCAGATTAATTATGAGGTCTTTCTTTTGGTTTTGTCAACATCTCTTAAGAGATCTATTGGTTACTCCTGAAGAGAATTGGGGTCTTTTTGGTGTCGGACATGGTCATTTAAGGAGCGGTCGTAGCTTTCATGGCCAGTGGAATTTCCAGCTATCTTGGTATGGGGAATAGGTCAAACAATTCTTGGAGTTGGATTATCCTTTTAAGATTGAGCTATTTGGTATTCGAAAATTTTAAATTAAAAAATGCAAGAGATGATGCAAGTTTCACTTTGAGGATTTACCGAACTTAGAGCATTTAATTCAAGACCCAAGAAAACTCAAGTCGAAATCACAAAAAGGAATCAAATATGCAAAGCTCCAAACTCACCATTCACTGCCACCCAAGTTCAAGTTTGTTTGTTTTTTACATGATGTCAAAGAATGCTCAATGCATGACAAATTCGAGGGAATAGTTCACGTCAATTCAAAGTGCACCAGAGTTCATGATATTCATCAAAGCGGATTGGTTCCACAATAAATTCATTACACTGAAATTAGCTTACATCAACATATCAAGTGGGTAGCTATTGAATTTACAAGTACATGTGTTACATTGAGAAGGATATGATACATATGTGGAGCTAGACTATAATCCTCATGGCTACTCATATACGGGATAGGAGACAAATATTTGGCATTGTGAAATTACATTGAGAAGGATGGGTATGGAATTGAGCAAGTTGTGTACTTTTCCCCTGTAGCTTCCTTTGGACTTCATGGCCACCGTGCGCGTCGTTAGAAGGTCACACTCTTCACACCTGTTTCATGGAAAATCACAGTAAAGGTTACAGTTTCTTTTATATGGGAATTACACGTGCTAACAGTAGGTTACGAATACGTGGTACATGCTCAAGAGAACTCACCGACGGATGAAACAGCGTTATAATTATGCCCTGGAGGAACCATGCCTACTCTTTTGAGAACTTGCCAGCATAATGGTGTTGATAAATAGTAGAATTGTCAATGATGGCTTCAACTTAAGGGGGATTGTACAAGAGAATAATAATCATTCTGGCACTAATGGTTTAGTTTCTGCTCCAGTAGTTGAGAAAACGGTTGAAACAAGTTGAAGGGAAGGTTCCAGTGCAAAGGTTGAAATAGGAGAAACTTGTTTATGAGAAGGGCCGCTTCACTGAAAGAGAGGGCAGAAGCTAAAGCTGCTGTTAGTGGATCACTCAAAAGAAAACAAGCCATGACCTCTTCGAATTGTAATGCCCTGTTTTAACACCGTGCGTACACTTGTGAAGTTGTATTCGCATGTCCAAACTTGACCTCCAGCACCTGCTGTCGCTACCGCGAAAATAAGGTGCCGGCAAAACAGAAGAGTCACCACCTTCCGTTATTTATCCCTCAGAGCGGGAAAGGAAACGATCGGAAAAACCTGACGAAAAGGTATAAGACAAGGTCATCGCAACCATTGTCTGGGTTCGGGAGTCGGTTACGCGAGGGGAAGGTATTAGCACCCCTCACGTCCGTCGTACTCGACGGGATCCACGCTTGTTGTGTTTACTGGACGGGTTGGTTTATCTATCTACCTATCGAGGCTGGCTTGAAAACAAAAGAAAATGACTCGGCAAAGCGTCGCACTTTATGCCTACGTATTCTCATCAGAGAATGAGAAATCAGAGTCAACGTAGTTCGGCTAACTACGGGTTACGGGGAAGGTGGCCCGCCAATACATTAGTATTGTGCCTACGTACTCTCAACAGGTATGAGAGATCAGAGCTTACATAGTTCGGGCTACTACGGGTTACGGGAATTCAGATTCCTCTGTTTTATCGAGTAGGGTTAACAAACAGTTCCAGCAGTTAGGGGAAAAGCCTGTTTGCGGTAGAACCAGGAGTTAACGACACTCTTTTCTTCAGAAAAGCTTTCTTTGAATTATGGGCCCACGGGGAAAAAAGATTTGAAGTTTGTTTTGCGTCTTTTACGAAAGAAGTGTTTTTTATTGTGTTTGCAACTAGTATCGCACTAGAGACTATGACCTGAGAGTGAATGCGTCGCCTGTCACCCAAAGGGTGCCATACTAAACATCCAGACTGTTGAAAAGAAACTCTCCAACAATCCTTTCTCAGATAGCTTAAGGCTCGTAACGTACGACGTCAGCTAACCTTTATTACTGTATTTTGATTTGTTTTGAGATAAGAAGAGAACAGGCTCAACTAAGGGGAGACTATCAAGTCCTAATTTTGTCGTGCCAAGGATTCATCCTATAGTTGAAGTTTGAAACAGGGAACTCCTAGAAGTTATCATGCATAGGTTTCAACCTAAAGTTCTAATCAACACTTCCTTATCAAAGGAAATGAGATTCCTATGGGATCATGCCAATGATAAACAGAAACGGATAAAGCATCAGCTTAAACAGTAAACAGTAAACGACTGTAAAATGCATGCAATGCAAGTGAGGGAGGAAATATGTGTGGGGTGTCAGCCTCTACAAGCTCATCTCAACCTCAAGCCAGATATGAATAACTGCAATCATACAGAGGAAATAACATGCTATCAAGCAAAAATAAACCACATAGGCAAGGGAGCTGGGCTCTACCGAATACCCGCAAGCAAAGCCATACAGTAAAAATACAAGCAGAGGGGGCAACCCAACCTATAGTGCAATCATGCCCCTAGATTACATCAGTCTAAATATGAACTTATCCTAATGCATCAAGCAAATCAAACAAGCCACACCAATACAGAAGAGAAAACAGACAAGAGAGGAAACAGATCCACAGCTCCTACAACTAAACCAACTTGACAGCAGTCCAGTCATCAATCTTCAGCAGCTCTTCAGGGCTATCATCTTTCATGACAAGTATCAACTTGCTTCTCCAAGGTTTCAACCCATCAACATAAGTTTCATATTCTCTCTACCTCAACTTCAAGCTTCAGCTCCCTCAGTCTCTCAGTGCATCAATGCAAGTGTCAACTTATCCTTTATTCCTCAAGCCTCAGCTTTTCACTCAATCTCAATTGAATCCTCTTCATAAGTATCAACTTGATCTTCAAGCTTCAGCTCTCTTTGTTTTACCAGTATCAACTTGGTCCTCTTCTCCTACAAGCTTCAGCTTCTCAGAGTAGTCTTCAAACACAAAGAAGTATCAACTCCATCCTCTAATATTCTTCAAGCAAGGAACTCCATCCTCTAACAAGGGAGAAAGATTCATCTATCAAGAGCAAAGTTTGGATGATTGGTAGCAGAGTGAAGACCAAAGGTCACCACTAAGCATCCTGTCATCAGAGAAAGGGACCCTCAAAGGTTCTACCAATTTGCAAATAGCCACACATCCTACCAAAGGAGGGATGAGGCCTTTACAAAGGGACCTTTCATCCTAGGGAAGAATGGAAGTGATCAACATCATCCATGTTTATGAAGGAAGAGAACTATCTAGAAGCTCTGCCTACAAACCCCTAATCTTAACCTAATCAAAACTACCCCAAAAGAAGGGAAGATCTTCAAATCCAAGCCTCTTCAAGCAATCCAATGCATCTTCAACTTGCCTTCAACATCATCCAAGAACAAGCAAAGCAAAACCCTAATCTAAGGGGACTAAAGATGTTAATCTAGTTGAGTTAGTGCCTTAGAATCATCTAAAACTAGCACCTAAACTAAAATCAATCAAAAATAGCACACTATCTTATAAATTTCTACAAAAATTCCTAAGGGATCCTAATTCAATTAAGAATGCCTCATACAAAAACCAGGGACTAAATCATCTATTAAGTCCTACAATTAAGTCCTAAATCCAAAGGTATCAACCATAAACCCCAAAAATGGAGCTTCTAAAGGTTTCAACCTAGACTACCACATATGTTCATCACAAAAATGTGAGAAAAATCTATGGGGAGCATGCATGTCTATGCTAACAACTCACAAAAAATCAGGACCAAAATCATCATCATATGATCACACAAAATTCCACAAAATCAAGTATCAAACATGACTATTTTAATGTCAATTAAAATGTGAAAATTCCCATAAAATCAGAAAATGCATGAAATAAAAATATTTTTTATCTAAAAAATACTAGATTCAATCATGAATCTAATGCAAATAGAATGGGATTAATTGGTTGATTTTTCAATTTTATATGATTTAATTACTAAACTACATAAAATGAAGGAATAAAAAAAGGACAATAAGTCAGAGGGTGTGATCAGCAAACAATTTCCATTACCCTCACTTGGGCCCCTCATCCTGGGGGTGTGCATAGCAACTGGGTGCTAGGCCCATTCAAATCTCAATTCAGTCACAAGCCAAAGGACCAGGGGAGGTGTGCTAAGTACAGATTTCACGTTACAACTCCCATTGGGCTTGAAGGAGGGGTGCTGATATCAAAGGATTCACAGGCCCATGCGCTCATTCTTCTTAAACTTAAACAAAAGAAAATATACACACCAGGTTCGAACTCGCTCGCTCTTGGTCCATGCAGCGAAATGAACAAGGCTGGGGTACCTCACTAATCAAAACGCAGTGTTTTGAGGGGAGGTGGACGTGGCACAACGCTGAGCCTTGGATTTCTTGACTCAGTCTACATTTCTACACGCATGGATGTCCCAGATTACGTCTTCAACCTTTCAAATGTGCAAGAGGAGGGAAAGATGTAGAATCTGGCGAGGGCGGCCGGAGTTCCACCGGAAAACCTCATGACACCCTAACTATCTCTACACTCAACCTTTGCGCGCGATTCCTGAACCAAAGTTGCTCGAATTTTCACGAGGAATTCAACCATCCCACTAGTTTATGCTAAAAACGCAAGGATTGCTAAACCAAGATCTCAACCGAAAATGGCATAAACCCTAACTTGTCTCTAACCATCAAATTAACCAACCAGAATTCATCTACATGCTAAGGGGAACTTAACCACACGTTTCTAATGGATTAAAAGTGCATAATCAAAGAGATATTTCAAGAACTTAGAACCAACCTTGAAGCCTGGATTGCAGTGGTTATGCGCCTCAATTCTCTCCCAAACTATGCAGAATCCTTCAAGGAGTAATGGTGCACAATTCTTGATGCTCAGTTCTTGCTGAAACCTCTTGATTATCCAAAACGCATTTCCAATTTTCAAGCTTTTTCTTCACTTCACATCAATGGATTCTCAACAGAATTCTGCTCCAGAAACTTCCAAATTCGTTCTAATTCATATTTATAGTGTGTTCAGATGGATATCAAGCCCAAACTAGGCCCAATTATGGATTTTGGATATTCATTTTTCCTTCCAAATTTCAACATGGATGTGTGCCTTCAAGCCTTACTCATGCTCTAAACTCAATCCAAACCATTCACTTAATCATTAACGAGTGTGATGTAATGGTTTTCTTCCTTTGGTTTTAACATATGAAGTGTATATGATATGTTTCTTAATTGTGAAGTAACCATCCAAATGACTATGTTATGGACCTCAAATCCAAAATGTGGCAATGCCAATATTTCTAAAACATTAATTCCATTCAAAATGACCACAAATTTGACTTGGAAACATGTTAATCTCATTTATTTTGAATTTTCTCATTTTAATTCATTAAAATGGCTTTCATGTGAAGTTTCTTCAACCAATGCTTGATATAATCCATATCAATGGACACTTGATGTTTATACAAGCTAAAAACATCATTTTGAACAACTTTCATGTTGAACAAAAATCCATTTGGAGCTTAGAAATAGGGGTTATGGCCTTATGCTTGAAATGACCTGTAATCTCCAAATGACCAAAATGCCCTTGACTTGTCAAAGCCATAAGTTGAGTTCTACAAATCCTATCAAGGACTTCTAGTACTCAAATTAAATATAAGAGAATAAGGAACAACATTCATGTTGACCAAAAGTTCATAGGAATCATCCTTCTAGGTAAAAAGATTCATGCAAGTTGGACAACTTTCAAGCTCCAAATTCACATACCTCAGATGACCTGTAACTTGTCAAAGTCATAACTTGAGTTCTACAAATCCTATCAAGGACTTCTAGCACTCAAATTAAAGCTAAGATCATGATCTACAACATTCATGTTGGGGGCAAGATGATATGACAATCACATCATGAGCTAAACTGCCTTGAAGATAGGGGTCAAACTAGGGGATTTTACACTGTCAAGCCTTAGAAACCCTAGCTTGAAACTTCTCAAACTCTTCAATCATGATGAGTTGACCTTGGAATCATCCTTATAGCATCTCAATGCATCAATCCATGATCACATGGCTCTTGAATTAGGTCTCAACCTTGTCCAAATCATCAGTTGACTTAGGGTTGACCCAGTCAAACCCTAATTGCACCACTCATGGTTGAGGCTTATTAATCTTGCACAGTGACCTGTCTAGGCCTCAAAGTGATCTCCAACACTTCTCATGAGCTCTCTCAATACCTCAAGTCCATCTCCATGACCTCAGAATCATCTGATGGCTTCCCACAACTCTCAAGTTAGGAGACCTACACACTTGCATTCAATCCTCTCTCTGAGGATCTTTTAACTTCTCTGACAAGGATATCAACCCTTGAACATCTGAATAACCTTCTTAGCTAGCTTCATAGTCTTGTATAGCCCTTGATTGGTACTCATACCTCTTGATCTCCTGCATACATGTCAATGAAATGCAAATGATGATGCTAATGCGAATGAAATGAAACATAAGCTAGGTAAAGAAATGTTGGGCAAATTTTGGGGTGCAACACCTGCACTCGAAGCACCTCCTTGGTAACCATAATAGAATGTCCAACAACACATAAAAAACGACCACACTTTCAAAGTTCCCTCATGGTTCAGACTGTCAGAGTCATCATAACCGCATCGAACTTCTCCGCGTCAACTTGCCAACAACTTCAACCTCCACAGCTGCATCACACCAATTGCACCCGCTGCAATAAAACTATTGTCATTAGTAGAAGAATTGAACAATTCAGCTTTCTGCAGAAAACAACCAATGCCAGACCCACCCGACAAGAGCATACATAAAGAATTTGAAGTTTGTGAGAATACGACCATACATCCCGAAGATTACGTGGCAGGATTGACATAACTTGAGTCAGAGCAAGAGCATAAACCTCATGGAAATTCCTTTAACTAAGATAGAAGTCGAGACAAAAGTCACCTATCAGCAGAAGGTCATGCGAAGCTGACTGTCTCACTTGGAAGTCTTTCATGGAAGCTACGCCTTTGTCCTATCCCTCATATTTCCTCCTCAGACTGCAAACACCATTACCAGCATTGCAATACAACACCCTGTGTCAAGAGGTTTTAAAACTTAAAATGCTGACTGCAATTGCCATTGAAGCCAACACCTGCGATACGGTAACAACTATGTGATTATGCTGCAGCAGTGATGTCAATGTTATTTAAAGATGTTAGAAAGGGATTGAGATACCTCTGCAAATCTGATGCGTGTGAGAATTCCTAAGCCTTGCTCCCATTAGTAACAAGATAGAAGTTGTTGTGTTAAAACAAGAAATTAAAATTTCAAGCCTCCCAAGTTGACATGAAAAGTGACAGAGGGGAATATTTCCTGAGCTGAAACAAAGACAGGAAGTTCAGAAATCTATACGTGGTAGAAAGGCCATGAGTCTCAAATTACATTCATCAAGTCAATAGATTAAAACGGTACCAAGAATACCACCCACTCAAGAAAAGCAACATCAAAGCTGCTCCATCACGCCAATCCGCATCAAAAGCAGGTCGACACGTTTCTTGTCAAGCTTCACGCCAAATACAAATGGCCAAAAACCTGCAATTGACCCGCAGTATGAAACAAGCACCAACATATCTCCATAGTACAACCACCAATGCCGCAATTTCTAGCCAGGAATACTGCACCCTGCAGTTGGAAAGTAGAATTCTGTTATGAAATGGAAATAAAACCATCCTAATCAGTAAAGAAAGTGCTAAGGAATCAATAGAATTTACCATGAAATCCCACCAACTCAGGCATACCGCATCAAGAACGTATCCTCTTCCTTCACCTGCATTGAATAGCCACTTAATGAGGATTATAAAGAACCAGCAATTCTGAGTAACAAGAATCACTGAGTTATTTTCTTTCCAAAGTCGATTTCCTACTTTGGTCAATGGCAATAAACACCTGTTGTAACCAAAAAGGAAGAACTAGGGATTTAACGACAAGTACCAGACATATTCAATACAAAAGGCAAGGATTTGAAATTACTCACCACAAGGATTACGCGTACAAGACAACTTTCACTTCTTTCTTAAACCAGAAATAGACACCGAAATCTCGCATATTCAATTCACGTATCAGAAGTTGAGCTCATCCCTGCATATAAAAGGTCGAGTCAGGAGGTGAAGAAACGGAGGAAAAATGATATCAGCAAAACCACAGCGATTCACAAACAATTCGAAAATCCCAAACTCAAAACGAAACCCTGAGAAACATTAGAAGAGACTTATCTCCCTTCAAATCTTCGCCGGAAGAATGCCATCGCAAGCCACCCTTCCTCATCGCCCGCATCAGCCTGATCCCGTCGCAAACCTCCACCACCACGAGAACCCTCGACGTATTGCTCTCCGTCGCGAGTCACCCGTCATCGCCCACCGCGAAATCACCAGGAGCCACCTTCACCATCTCCGCCACCGCAAATCCTTCCTCCATCATGATCCTACCACCATCTCAGAATCTGCAAACAAAAAGCAACAACAACTTTAATTCGTGAGATTTCTCCACACTAACTTTTTAATATTTCATCTTTGCTTGATTTGTGTAGTGAAAGAAAGACAGGAAAATGTTGGAATCACGGAGCAAAGAAAAGGGAGGAAGAAAAAGAGAATCACAGAGAGATGGAGGAGAAACGAATTGAAAGAATGGCGGAAGCAATCGAGAGAGGAAGATGCAATCGCGATCGAGAGGAAAGGGATGAGATTGGAGGCCGAGAGAAGATGAGCGGCGGTTTTGGGGATAAGGCTAGGGTTTACATTCTCATTTTTTTTTTGTTTTATTGTTACTGTAATCACATGTATGTGCACACACACACATACGATACACCCTCATGCTCACAACCACACGATCCCCCATCTGATGGATCTCACGGCTCATGCCAGGCGTACCCACCATAATACCTGCACCCTACCGCATTTAATCAGCCGCCCTACTAATTAACCCTATTAATCCCTAATTAACTTTTTTAATCGGTTTTTATTTAAATTAAATCAACAAATCTTTTATAAATAATAATTAATTTTAATCAACCTTTTTATTTGAATTTAATCCCTTAATATTAACTTATTTGTCTTTTTCAATTAATTAATAATTCTAGGTGCCCCTTTTATTTATAAATAAAAACTAAATAATTCCTTTTTATAAATAAAAAAACCTTTTTTTTTCTCAATTTAAATAACTTGTATATAATAACTGAAAACTTTTTTTTAAGAAATCTTTCTCGTAATTTAATTGGTATTTATGATAATAAAACTTTTTTCTTTAATAAGTCCCTATTTATCATTTCCAATTAGCAATTTACTTAACTTATCGTCTAAACCCTTTTATAAAAATTAAATCAACTTTTTCCTTAAAATCAATCTCACCAAATAATACAATATATCTTTCTTACAAATCAACTCAAATAAACTAAGATAACTTTTATTAAAAAATAACTAATATAACTTTTATTAGAAAAATCGAATACAACATTTCTCTTAAAATTAATTTTCTTAAAAATCAATTCAACCATATAACTCCTAAAATCAATTCAACACTTCTCACAAAATTACCTCTCCCTTTAAAATAACAATTTTTCTTAAAATCAAACCAACATTTTCTTATAACGTAATTCTTAAAATCAACCTCACTAATAAATTCACCTAATTCAATTTAACCAATTAATCAAATCACATCATAAAATCCAATCGTGCACGCTCACATTCACGACACATTCACTCTCATACACTTCAGCGCTTTCATGCGTACGCGTATATTTACTTATTTGCCCTTATTATTTCCGCAGTTTACTTTACCCGCAATTTACATTTTACAGCAATTTACTATTACCGCACTGCATTACGTCCAAAGGAAAAACCTACACATAAGTCAACACTTGTGTGTAGTGCACATCATTTGCATCATACTCCCCGCGATCCTTGATCCCATTCAAGTCGATCACTTAGGTTTAGGACCTACCCCATAGGAAGGACCTTGTCTTTATCTTTTACAACTTAGAACAAACAAAACAATACAAATCAAACAATATTCAACATTCAACAACTCAATACAACTATATTCAAACACATTAGAGAAAGATGCCAAATCATCTTAAGCGAGATGGAACCTCCACCCCACAACAATACAATCAAGTCGTAGGAACTTTGCCTTAAGAGAGATAAAGGTGTACCTCGTTGATCCCTATCCGAGTACGTAAGTCCTTTTCTTAAGACGATGCAAAGACTATTTTCCTACACCTTGTGGCGGTTAAATCTCCCTTAAAATGAAGACACATCTCTTCTCCTAAAATCAACCCACCAACTACCCTAAACCCGTAGGAACTTTGACCACAGTCAAAGAACTCCTCAAACCCTTTAGGGGAACTACAGATACTCTGATTCCACTCCCGTAAGGATATGTAGGCATAAGACGCGACATCTTATCGAGTATACTTAGAAATAAACCCCTAGGTCCTTAAACTCTTAAGCAGATAACACTTAGCAATAAACAATATAAAACAAGAGGTTCCTGTAGAGTACTACAGAAACTTGGGATGCTAGTACCTTCCCTAAGTTTAACCAACCCCCGAACCTAAAACAATCTAGCTTGCATTTGCATTGCATTGTGGGAATTTCGATCTTTATCCCTTCCTTTGGACAAATCAAAGTTTGGTTGCAAAAATGAATTAAAGATTCAAACTAATCAATAGTTTGATATCCAAATTTCACCGCGACACAACACATAAATCACAAAGCCAAGCACAAATTCGATCAATCAGATCTACACAATTTGAATATCCAAATCTGCACAAACTGAAGGTATGAAGAGTCTTGGTTTCCTGCAAAAACCCATATCCCTCTCACAGGTGTGATCTAGACACAATAAGGTGGTCCCTAGAAAGGTCTCCCAAACTATAGGACTGAAATGAAAAAATCCCCGCCGTGGCGAATTCTCGCAGGACGGAAGTATTCTCAAGCGAATCATGTTTTGGGATGTGGCTCTCGTGACAACCTGTTGTACCCCAAATTTTGACCCCTTAGATTTTCATTATCATTTTAGAAGCATGATCATGAATTATCTCACCCTAAATCAGTGCAAGTTCATCATTGTCAAGTTATAGATGAATCAGGGTTTTCGCACCGACAAATTCAAAATAACCAAGGAATGATCAACCAATGATTTGGGCCAATTCAATCATGGAATGAAATCAAAGATAATATCAAAGTCAAATGAGAAGTCAATTTGAAGAAATCATTTCAGAATCAAGAACAGTGCAGTCAGGAGGCCCCGATTAGGGTTTTTAACTAGTGAAAAGTCAACTGTGGTTTGACTTTGATGTTGGAAGATGTTTTAATGGTGGGATTGAGGTCCATGAAGTTCATATAGCTTATTAAAGACCATTCAAGAAGTATCAAAGTCTCAGGATATCCAAAATGTCAACAGGCGACTCAATAGGCACCGATTGATCGTACAGTTGACCGAAAAGTCAACTCCTCAAACTTTGAGAATTGGAATCCAAGTTGTGAATCAAAGTTGTTCCTTATGTCATAATGGACTTGCATATCTATTTTCATGATCATTGGATCAAGGATGAGAGAGTAATCGAGAAATCGGGAAATTAGGGTTTTGAAAAGGGCTAAACCATAACTCCTTAAACACACATCCAATTGAGTTGGTTCAAAGCTCATTTGGAAGCTCTTGACAAGTCCTACAAAAGTCCCATACTAGTCCACAACCAGAAAATGCATACTTTTTGAGATAGAAGCAAAAACATTCCTAGAAGGGAAAATAACTTAGAAAATTTTCTAAGTTATTTTCACTTTAAAAGCTTGTGTGCAGCCAACTTTGAGGGGGGTTTTCACCTAGTTCCAATTGGAGTTTGATTCCTTGACAAAAAATGAATGTTTTAGAGCTATGTGAGGGCTTTCTAAATTGTACTAGAACATATCAAAAGGAGTTATGAGCAGAAAGTTACATAGGTGCAAAGTTGGAGGTTTCACATGTTAAGTCCCACATTGGCTGAATTTTCAAGATTGATTTCTTTCACCAAATTTGCCAAATTTTCTTGATCCAACTTATTGTATCTGATGTATGAGATGTATGTAGCATGATACAAGAAAGAATTATGCAGAATAGCCCAAAATCTAAGGTTTGAGTCCATTGCCTTGCAAGTAGAGCAAGTGGACAAGTTGAAATGCCAAGCATGAGGTGTAAAGTGAAAGGCTGCACCAGCCCCTTCCTTATGGCTTCTAGGCTGAAAAAACATCAGGAAATCATCAAAGAACATGGACAAGTTGGATTTGCATCAGAATTAGGTGGAAAACCCTCCAAGGGATGTTTGGTTCAAAATATCCAAAGCTTACTTCATGTTGAAGAAATCTCCCTAGCAAGCACCTCAATCACTTTCTCTATAAAAGGAGAGCTCATTCACTTCATTCCATACACAGTTCATCTGATAGAAACCATAGAGAATCTCTGTTATCACAATTTCCACTCCTTGCTTCAAATTCTCAAAAACACCAAAATCCATGAAAACACCAAAAATGGTCATGAAGTGAAAATTGCTCAAAATCATTTCTGCCCTTCCCAACACTTTAACCATCCTCCACACAACTTCCAAATATCATATAGAAGGTGTATGATACTTTGAACCACCAAGAAACTTCAAAAATCAAAAAGTCAAAATTCTACCTTTCATACTTTGACCAAAGCCACAAAAATCTCCAAACTTGGTTCCAATCCTTTTCTTGAGGTTTTGATCACTCACACACCTCATAAATAACATTCCTCAACTGTCCAAGCAATTAACAACCATTGGGGGATCTTGATTTTACATTTGGCATCAAAAGTACACATTGCTTGAAATTGAAGAAAGGTTCAAAGGCCAAAAATTGAAGCAAGCAATCTCTGGTTTTCTCAACTGATATAGCCTGCTCATAAGGATCTACAAAAGGTATGTATTTGTTTCTCATTAGCTTTAGCATCATTCTTCATGAAATCACACTTTTAAGTGCTTTGGTAGAATTTGAGCTATGCATACCATGTTGATTTTCACAATGTATGTTTTAATGAATGGAAGAGTTTCTCATAAGCATTAGCATACATGTTTTAATCTGTTTGTCATGGTAGTATACCAATTTGATCATTATGTTGTTTCAACTCCTTTGAGGAAATGGATAAGTTTTTATGATTTGCTACAACACCAACTTGTAATGATATTGATGTTAAGATGATGCTGGTGTGATTTCATGTGGTGATTTAGTTTGAAGGCAATTTGGACTGTGACAATGTAAGCTTGTTAACATGGTTGTTCTTTTGGTCTAGATTTACCAATCCATTATACCTGGCTGTTGTCATTTAATTGTCAAAAACTTGGTCATGAGGTGATTTTCAGATTAAAGGAATTTGTTGGAATTAATGATAATAACCAAGACTGTTTTTGAAAATTAAGTTGTAAACTCATGCTTTGCCAAGATTTTGCACCTCATTGTAAAAGCTGGTGACTGTCATAGGATACCAACTGTTTGGCTGTTGCTGTCTTCAAGCAAAATCCTTGAAACACATCTGTTGTGTTGAAAACTTCTTGACATGTTTTAAGACATTTGATTGATTTTGCTGATCATGTTTGGATTATGGTCAAGCCATGCTTACCTTGGCAATGCCTATACCAGTTCCTGTTCTGTTGCCCTTTGGTTAGATTTAATACTGAATTTCAGTCCACACCATGTTTGCTTGAGACATGAACCATTTTTAATTCTGTTGGTCTATGACTGACCCCTACAGTGTGTACTTATTTGTTGGCATGATCTCAACTTGAGTACAATATTTCCTTGTTATGAATACACAGTTTGTGCTTTGGTTTTCAAGTAAGTTTTTTCATCAAAGAAACAAACACCATGTGAACTCAGGCCAGGGTTGTGGTGTAGAGCCAGTCTGGATGCTTTCTTTGCTATCCATTGGTCCTCTAAGTAATCTGCCATTACCATGAGATTTGCATTTAGGCACTCAGAACTTATCTAGGGTCAGCTCAGCTTTGCCTCTAATTCAATTTAGCTTGGTTGGATGGTTGTACTGTCATGCAAGTTGTGAAGGAATTGCTAGGTATTGTGTTTATAGCAGTAAAACATTAAACCTCAAAAACTAACTTCACCAATATAACAGAGTCCACTCCTTTGATTTATTTAAAAGCTGATACTTTTGGATTCAATCTTTGAGTAACTTTTCCCAAGGCCTGTGCAGACCTGTATTAGTCTTAAATTCACACTTTTGATTTACTTGTAGGCATGTGGAAACCTCAGCAATAATATAGGACTCATAGGTCAGGTGTAATCTGCTGTTAGGGTACTTGTTTTAATTCTATTGCATTATGAATGTTGGTAGGATCATGGACATGCCCCACATATTGAAACAGTTGGGAGATCATTTTTGATTCTAGCATTGCAAAGCAAGTTGTGATCTTTCATACATGTTTGATAATGCATTTAAGAGATGTGTGTATGTTTGCTTTGTCCAAGACTGTTTTGACATTTTGGTTTGGACACTTGAAAATACACTTAAGCACTTGAACACACTTTTTCCACAACTGTTGGTTGTTTATCTCAATTTCTGTTGGAAATCACTCAACAACATATTTAAAATATGTGTGTGTGTTTGCATTGGTCTTAACTTGGCTGGAGTATGAGTTACCTTTGAAAATGCATGTTTCCAAAGCATATTTGCAACTCATGTGTCAGATTTTGCTTTAATGAGATTTTGAACCTCAAGTCTGTTGGGACCACTTGTATGTGGTATTTAGAGTGTGTGCCTACCCTTCTCTTGATGCAAGCATGTTTGAATTGAACTCTAGCCTTGAAAATGCATTTCAAGCATCACACTAGCATGAACATGACATATTACATTTCTGTTGTTTTTTAACCATACCAACTGTTGGAATCTCTCATATACATCATTCATGACATGTCTATGTCCTTTCTTGAGTAAGACAGCACTTGGATTGAGAGGCGAGGTTTGAATTGCATCACATGACATAGAATGCAAGAGCCATCGAGTTTTTCACTAGGAAGAGTATTTTTGAAAACCAACACCACCATCTTAATCCTCAGATGATTCTACCCCAAAAGCATATAAAGTTTGTAGAAAAAGACCAAAAAATGAGAAAGTTATGACCATTTTGCAAAATCATAAAATCCTTTTATTTTGCCCAGGAAATCAACCAAACAAGCCTTGTATATTTATTGTTTCACTTTGGTTAATGGATGTATGGCCGCCCCAGTGGTTGAGAATTGCGCGCACACTATACTTGGCATGGGTTCGATCCCTTGTGATAACCCTTGTTGCCACTTTTTCTCATTTTTCACATTAAACTTCAAAAAATCATAACTCTCTCATTTTTTTATCATTTTTCACCCATTCTTTTTTCATTATGTTTGTTTTAATGTGTACTTTCATGTCATAATTTTATTTTCCCTGTTTGATTAATTTTTCACCATGTTTGACTATGTGCAACTTGTCGTATTGACAGTACTAACCCTAGCTGTTGCAGATGAAAGTTAAAAGGGTTCCACTTGTCTTTCTTTGTGAAAATTGATTGTTCTCATTCCTATACATGTTGGTTAACATGTTAGGATTATTACTTTGAATTATTATCATGTTCATGTCATCTGTTTGTTAACTGTACTCCAGGTGCGATCTGTCGTCACAGTTTTCGTACTAATCATCTGCTTTGATTGTCATCATTGCTTTTTCATCCTTAATATCTTTCATTGGTTGTCACCATGAATACTTTTGTGTGATGTTTGTATTTTATTTTTATCCCAGAGATGATGAAGCTGGCTAGCTTTCATCCAATTGCCAATCATTTGTCCCTCCAAAGGAAAGTCTGTCCACTTGACTGTCAATGTCTTGGACCAAAATCTTCACTCTCTCTTGACTTTGTTAAGTCACTTCAACCCTAGATTAGGAGCCTTTAGACTTTGCTTGAAGTCTAAGAAACCCACCCATACTAGGAGTGATCTGCAACTAGAACCCTAGGAAAGAGTTCGTCAACTCTGTGTAAGAATCATCGTCATGACTTCTTACTTCCCCTTTTACTTCAACTTAGATTAGGGAGTTTTGTCAAACTCCACACAAACATTGTCATGTTTGTTCCCCTTTGAACCTTGATCATCATCAAGTGTTCTTTTCCCTTGTGAGGTGAACTACGATTGCTCTGATTCTATCCTAGTCAGGATACGTAGGCAGAAGGTGCGATGCCTTTGCGAGCAAACTTAGAGAATCACTTAGGACTTTATTTATTTTTATCTTATCCCTAAATCATAGCACATTTCACAAACTTAGCAATTAATTAAACAAAAGGTTCCTGTAGAGTACTACAGATATTTAGGGTGCTAATACCTTCCCTAGATATAACTAACCCCCGATCCCCGAATCTCTTAAGCATTGTCGTTACATCGCGAAAAAGGTTTTTCTTTCTTGAGACCTTTCCTTTGGATAAATTAAAGATCGGTTGTAAAAAGAAATACGGTTCAAGTTAATTAATAGCTTGATATCAAATTTTCACCGCAACAGAAATGGCGACTTCACTGGGGACATTGCTTTTGCTTTTATTTTGAGGGTTCAACCTATTTTGTTTAACTAATTGCTATCTGTGAATACTTGTATATATTTGTGCTCTGTTGGTTTGGGAAACTTGAAATGGTGAGACAGCACTGCACCCGTGCTCGAGCGTACTTATGATAGGAAGGTGATATATTCAAGAAGGCTTATAGGGAGTAGATTCCCGACCAAGCTGACTTGAGAAAATCACCGCTCAGTGGAGGCCCTTTTTGAGAGCTAGTATTGTTGATCGAGTATTCGTGAAAACAATGCTACTTTCTACATAGGTGCCCATGACACTGAGGACCTTTAGATACCTTTTCCCCCACTATGGCTTTATTAGGATGTAGTGCAGTGACTATAAGGAAGTAATTCCAAAGTAGTTGATACGCGATACTACACTTGGACGAGGCTCTCTTGAGAATATTATCGACCACCAAGTATTTGGGAAATCGATAATATCCGAAAGATGGGTCGAGGACTCCAGGAACTCTTTTAGAACCTTGTTCTGCAGTTGTAGGAACCTTAGTACATACCTTTGGGGAGGGTAGACCTTGACTCTTTGCTCATATTCTCCAAACCAAAAACCTTGTTTGTTTACTTGTGTAAATCTGTGAATATGTGATTACCTGTGTTTGTGCATTCATGCATCCATAAACATCATGTCATAAAAGTTTTATGGAACTCAGAGTCGTTTATTTATAAAATATCAGGAACATCATGGACAATGGAAAAAAGAAAACTATAAAGTACACTTATAAAAGCCCTAATGTAGATGAGATTGAAAGGTTGAGCACTCTGATCACAGATGTAGAAGGGTTCAAAAGCAGGTATGGGAATTTGTTGTCTCTACTGAAAATGAGGAAGAGAATGGATTTGGGACTCCTTTCCACATTACTCCAGTTCTATGACCCACTTTATCACTGCTTCACATTTCCGGACTATCAATTAGTGCCGACACTTGAAGAGTATTCCTGTCTGATTGGGTTACCCATCCTTGATGCATCTCTTTTTCCCGTCATGGAGAAGGACCCTAAAGAGAAAGAGATTGTTAAAGCCACCCGTATCGGGTTGGTAGACATTCAGAAGAACATGGTTACTAAAGGAGGGATCTTTGGGCTGACTGCAAAATTCTTGATTGGGAAGGCTCAGTATTATGCCGATCACTTGAGTATGGATGCTTTTGAGGCTATTCTAGCCTTGCTTATTTATGGAATCTTTCTTTTTCCGAGCTTTGACAACTTTGTGGATCTCAATGCCATCAAAATATTCTTAAAGAAGAATCCAGTACCTACTCTACTAGCTGATGCTTACCACTCTGTTCATCTAAGAAATCTTCACAAAGGAGGAATGATCGTCTGTTGTGTTCCGTTGTTGTATAAATGGTTTGTTTCTCATCTACCCAAAGCCCATACTTTTTGGAGCAAAGGATGGTGGTCTGAAAAAATTATGGCTCTTACTCACTCCGATATTGACTGGTACAGCCGTAGTTACGATGGAATCAAAATCATTAATAGTTGTGGAAGCTTCAGGAATATACCTTTCCTTGGTACAAATGGGGGAATCAGCTATAACCCTGTGTTTGCTCGTCGACAATTTGGTTATCCGCTGAAAGACAAACCTTGCAGTGCTCACGTAGAAGGTATTTTCTTCATAGGAGTTTCAGAATTAAAAGATGAAATTCTCAAAGCATGGGGGCATATACACAGGAAAGGAAAAGAGGACTTGGGAAGACCTAACTGCATCTCTTTTGAACCTTATCTCCAATGGGTTCGAAAGAGGGCCATTCAGTTAAAAATGCCTTATCCTCCACAAAAGCATATGGTCTTAATAGAAGAACAGTCGTTGATTTTCATGTCTGAGGAAGAGAAGCTAAAGATTGCTCTGAGGAAGTCACAGCAGACTGAGGTATCCTGGAAGTACAAATATCAGGTGGCTATGGAAGAGAACGAGGAACTCCGCAAACAACTTCAGTCGAAAAAAGAGGAAGCAGTTGCAAGCAAGAAGAGGAAGGCACAGGAAGATGCATTTTATTCCCACCATCAATCAACTCCTTGGAAGGCTATGGTAGACAAACTCATCCTTGAGAAAGCACAGGTGGAAGAAGAGCTCAGAAGAATCAAGAAGAGAGAGGATTTTCTTTTAGAGCATATTGAGTTGTAATGTTAGGGCTTTTGTAAGACGTACTAAAATCTTTTGTAAAACCCCTTTGAAAAATCAATGAAATGAAAGGATATTTTGGTAAATTTGAGTTCCATAAAACTTTTGCATTTACAGTTGCATTCTTGTTATTTAAACATTCAAGGAACTAAAAGATTGTTTTGCAGATATTATAGGATGGATTCTGGAAAGAAAGAAGAGGTCGTGTTCCGAAGACCAAGATTGGAGAACTTGAAGAAACTGGTAAGTTTAGTAGAAGACCCCGAGGCATTCAGAGAAAGACATGGGAACATGCTGTCATTACTGGAAGTTCAAGTGTATGAAGAGATGTTATCCGCACTCGTGCAATTCTATGATTCAACCTATCATTGTTTCACGTTTCCAGATTATCAGTTGCTACCAACTTTGGAAGAGTATTCCGCCCTAATGGGAGTAGGCGTTACTCCTAGTCCATTTTCTGGAAGGGAGGGGACTCCTAATGAAAGAGCAATTGCAGAGGCCGCGTATTTGGAGTTGGACGAAGTGCGATCTCATATGGGTGCTAAGGGAGGATTGGATGGATTTTCAGCTATGTTCCTATATGAAAAAGCTCAGAGCTATGCCTTGTCACAAAATACTGAAGCATTTGAAGCCATCCTAGTTTTACTTATTTACGGAATGTTCCTGTTCCCAACTGCTAGTGATTTTGTGGACGCAGATGCGATCAATCTTTTTTTGATCAAAAATCCTGTACCTACCTTGATGGCCGACACTTATTTTACCCTCCACCGAAGGAACCGTTATGGGGTTGGACGAATTGAATGTTGCACTGTTCTCTTGCACAAGTGGTTTATTTCACACTTGTCAGAAATTCCAGCCATCTGGGATAAGCAAAATGGACTCTCATGGACAGAAAAGCTGTTATTGCTCAAACATTCAGATATTAAGTGGTATGATCCTATGTATGGAGGAATTGCCATGATCCAAAGCTGTGGAGATTTCCCGAATGTACCGCTCATCAACGTCAATGGTTGCATCAGCTATAATCCTATTCTGGCTCGTCAACAGTTGGGGCACCCCATGGAAGAAGAACCAGATCCAGACTGTTTGAGAAGATTTTACTTGGAGGAAAGGAAGAATCCCGCTTATATGGCTCGAATTGCGTATGCTTGGCGTTATGTCCACACAAGGGGAGTAACTGCCCTAGGCCCTCACGACACTACTGTTTCAGAATCTTACCTATCATGGGTAAGAGAAGCGGCAATGAAGATGTTCTATACTCGCTTTGAGCCTGACTCGCCCAAGCCTACTCTCGTAGAAGAGTTGAAAGCTGCTTTGGCAAAAGCTGAGAAAGAAGGGAAAACGTGGAGAGATAAGTATTTCAAGGCTATGCAAGAGAAAGAAGAACTTCAAGAAGTGGTGTATCAAAGTGGAAGAAAGAATCAACCGGGAGGTGAAGGGTCATCCAGTCAAAGGATCTAGAATCTATTGTTGTTGTTTTTCGTATTTTGTAGAAGCTTGTATTTCCATTTCCCGTTTGATGTTGTAAACTCTCCAGATGTTATCAATGAAGATTTGTCTTTTTTTCCTATTTATTGTTATAATATTTGCAAATAAAGCTTTTATTCCCTTGAATGTTTAAAATCTGCATTTTGCATGTCTGCATTTCATAAGCATTGCATATGCATGTTCCTGAGTCGAGTCTCATCCCTCTGTCTTGTCAACAGAATCACACTGAGACCTCGCCATCAGTACAACACACGAGCCCAAGCTCGCTTAAGGATGGAAGAACAGAAATTAGATGTAAACAGAATCGACAATGAACTCGAAGAGCTCCGAGGAGGCATGGGACAGATCAGGGAAGCCTTACAAGTCATTCGTGCAATGTTGGACACTCAAGCCACCGTTGTCTCTGAAATCACTGCAGAACCAATCCCGACAGCTGTAACCATCGCAAATGTACCGCCTTATGGTTTGTCTCCGGGCTTTGTGCCACCGCCGAGAGTCACTCAACAGACAATTCCCTTGGGAGGAGAGATTCCACAAGTTATTCCCACCTACACTCCAGCTACAGTTCAGGTTCAAGCGCGCCCCATCTTTCATAATCCACCACCAGTATACGAAGGACCCGAAGGGTATGAGAAGGAGAATGAATCACATGAGAAGTTAAGGGAAAGTGTTGAAACTATAGGGAGAAAGATCTGAGTGATGGAAGGAAACGATACCTTTGGCACTGACGCCAGAGAAATGTGTTTGGTATCTGGACTAGTAATACCGCCAAAGTTCAAAATCCCAAATTTCGATCAGTACTCAGGAGCTACTTGTCCACGAACTCACTTAATCATGTACTATAGAAGAATGGCAGCACACGTCGAAGACGATAAACTGATGATCCATTGCTTCCAAGACAGTCTGAAAAGGAGCTCCAGCAAAATGGTATCTAAGTCTAGATCAGTCAAGAATCCACAGTTTTCAAGATTTGGCTGATGCATTCATGAAACATTACAAATATAATATGGATATGGTGCCTGACCGAAGGCAGTTGTTGAACATGTCCCAGAAAAGCACAGAATCATTCAAAGAGTACGCTCAGCGGTGGAGAGAAATAGCATCCCAGGTAGAACCACCTCTAAGCGAGAAGGAACTGACAGATTGGTTTGTTGACACAGTGAGACCAGAGTTCTACGAGAAAATGATCAGCAGCGTGTCTGCAAGTTTTTCAGACATTGTGGCCGTGGGAGTGAGGGTAGAATTGGGAATGAAAAGTGGAAAGGTAGCCAACAGCTCCAGCAGTTCTAACAACAGCGGTATTAAGAAAGTCAGCAGTGGGTTTCACAAAAAGAAAGAAGGTGAAACAAATGCCGTAATGGGAAGAAGAAATCGTACCGTGAGACCTCTATATCAGCAATATCAGCCGCCTCAACAAAGTTTCATCCAGCCAATCCAACCTAACTATGTCCAACAGTTTCATCAACAAAGACCCATGTACCCGGTACAGTATGCCCCTCAGCAATATGTGGCAGCTGTGACCCCAGCATTCAACCATTCTATTTCAAATTATCAACCAGGGCGACCAGCGCCCATGTATCAGCAAAACCAGCAAGGGCATCAACGAGCGCCCAACGCTCCGCCCTTTCAACAAAATCAGCAACAGAGGGTGCCACAGCCCAGACAACAATATCAGAACCGGAGGCCGACCACAAAACCTCCACTCCCACAGATACCAATGACATATACTGAGTTATATCCATCTTTGGTCCATCAGGGGTTGATCACGACAAGACCGCTTAATCCGGATACCACATCTCCACATTATAACCCAAATGCCCATTGTGCTTTCCATGAAGGTGCTGCCGGCCACGACTTAGAAGGATGCTTTGCCTTAAAACATCTGGTAAGAGAGTTGATGGAGAAGAAAATCCTGTCCTTTGATGATGTACCACCTAACGTCAAAAGTAACCCACTGCCAAACCATGGAGGGGTCAATGCCATTGAAAAGTCAGATGAAGAGATAATTAATGATGTGTCAAAAATCAGAACGCCATTGAAGACATTGCATGATAAGCTGACAGAAGCAGGGTTGTTGGGAAGTGTTCATAACAAATGTGAAAAATGTACTGTTAGTTCCAGTGGATGTAATGTGATGCAGAAAGATATACAAAGATTGATAAATGAGGGGATGTTACAAGTATGTGGTAAGGTAAGGAAAGAAGAGGTTTCTGTAATAGAGCCAGTTTTCGACCTGTCCAGGAAAAGAGAGAAAGTTCCAGTGTTTAACAGGGGTGCAAGGCCAGTTTTCAACAGAACTGCTATTGGTCAACCGCGACCAATTGTAATTCAAAAACCAAGACCGTTCCATTATGACAATACAAAAGCTGTTCCATGGAAGTACGATGTGACCGTGGTAGACAAAGAGACGAGAAAGGTTGTTCAGAAAGATAATCAGAAGGATGTAACCAACATTGTCGGCACTAGCAAGATGACCCGCAGCGGTCGGATCTATCAGCCGAAAGAATCAGTAGCTATTCCAAAAGAAGTTATTCCTGCTGTGGTAATCAAAGAAAAAGAAGCTCCGAGCACAGAAGAAGAAAATGATGAATTTTTGAGGATTATCCGAAGAAGTGATTACAAGGTGATAGATCAGCTTCATCAGACGCCATCAAAAATATCAATCTTGTCACTCTTGATAAATTCTCCAGCTCACAGGGAAGCATTACAGAAAGTATTGAGACAAGCACACGTAACCAAGGATATTTCACTCGGGCAGTTTGATTCAGTAGTGGCTAACATCACGGCGTGCAATACTTTAAGTTTCAGCGATGCCGAGTTACCGAAGGAAAAACGTGATCACAATCATGCACTACACATATCCATCAAATTCCAGGAAGATACTTTGGCACGAGTATTGGTCGACACAGGATCCTCGTTAAACGTGCTACCCGCAAGATCACTGTCCAGATTAGCCTATGTCGGGGCAGAGATGAAACCAACCTCATTAATTGTAAAAGCTTTTGATGGTTCGAGGAGAACGGTCATCGGAGAAGTAGAATTACCGATTTTGGTGGGACCCCATGAATTTAACATTGTATTTCAGGTGATGGACATAAATCCAGCTTATAGCTGCCTACTGGGACGTCCCTGGATCCATGAAGCAGGGGCGGTAACCTCTACCCTGCACCAAAGAATGAAGTTTGTGATAAATGATAAGCTAGTAATTGTTCATGGTGAGGAGGAATTAATGGTCAGTAATCTTTCGTCGTTCCGGTACATTGAAGCAGAAGAGGACGCGCTAGAGACGTCATTCCAAGCACTAGAAATAGCAAACGCAGTGATAATAGAGGAGACGGTGGCAAAAAGTGGTCCAACTTTCGCATCAGCTCAAAGCGCCAAAGCTACACTGGAAGAAGGCACTCCCGCGGGATGGGGAGAATTCATTGAGGTAAAGCCGAAGATGAACCTCCAGGGGTTGGGTTACAAACCAACTCAAGATGAAAAACCGATACATGACAACAGCCGGCCAAAGGCTATTCAAGAAATATTCGTCAGTGGCGGTTTTCAAATCAACGTCGTGGAAGGAATTCTTGAAAGTAAAGACATAGGAACGCTAGTGTATCATGACGAAACTACTCTGAACAACTGGGAGGCTATCGAAGTTCCTGTAGTTTTTCCCGAGTTAAAGTAATTTGTTGTTTTCTTTCTTTGTTATTTTAAAATCTCCATAGCCGTGCCCAAGGCTATAGAATGTTTTGTAAGGGCCTCATGCTTTCAAAGAAATATAAATGAGAATGGATTATTTTGTTAAAAATCCTCGTGTTGTTTCTTTACCGTCTTTTTGCTTTTACTTTGAAAGAAAAATGGCAATACAAAAAACTAAAACTAAAACAATTTTCTCTTTCTCTGTATGTGTTGCATTTGTTGTTGTGTGTTTTGATAAAGTAAACCCTTCAAACATGCAGTGATGACCATAACCCCATTGAATCCTGTAACCTCGCATTCCCTCCAGACGTAGATTCCCCAATATACCAAGCCGAAGACGAGGATGAAGATTTTGAAATCCCTGAGGAACTGGTAAGATAGGCACAGTCTGAGTACACCGAGTTTCATCCGCACAAGGAACATTTGGAGGTCATTAATCTTGGCACAGAAGGAGACAGAAAAGAAGTCAAAATTGGGGCAGCCCTAGGGGCAGAAGTAAAACAGCAGTTAAAGGAACTCTTAAGAGAATATGTAGATGTGTTTGCTTGGTCTTATCAGGATATGCCTGGTTTGGATACAGACATAGTGGTTCACAAGTTACCACTCCGACCTGAATGCCCACCGGTTAAACAGAAACTCAGAAGAACCAGACCCGACATGGCTCTTAAAATCAGAGATGAGGTAAAAAAGCAGATTGATGCAGGCTTCCTTGCAGTGGCCAAGTATCCAAAATGGGTAGCCAACATTGTTTCTGTACCAAAGAAAGATGGAAAGGTAAGGATGTGTGTGGATTATCGAGATTTAAACAAAGCCAGTCCAAAAGACGACTTCCCTTTACCACATATTGATACTTTGGTAGATAATACAACTCGGTTTGCAGTGTTTTCCTTTATGGACGGTTTCTCTGGTTACAATCAAATCAAAATGGATCCTGACGACATGGAAAAAACAACCTTCATCACTCCATGGGGCACCTATTGTTATAAGGTTATGCCATTCGGTTTAAAGAATGCAGGCGCAACTTATCAAAGGGCTATGGTAGCTTTGTTCCACGACATGATGCACAAAGAAATAGAAGTATATGTGGATGACATGATCGTCAAGTCTCAAAACGAAGAAGACCATCTAGAACATTTGTTGAAGTTATTCAAAAGACTCCGGAGATATCAGTTGAGATTGAATCCCGCAAAGTGCACTTTCGGAGTCAGATCAGGGAAGTTACTCGGTTTTATTGTCAGCCACAAGGGGATTGAAGTGGATCCAGACAAAGTTCGTGCCATTCAAGACATGCCAGCTCCGCAGACCGAAAATCAGGTTAGAAGCTTCCTTGGAAGGTTGAATTACATATCCAGGTTCATTTCCAATATGACCCCTACCTGTGAACCGATCTTCAAGTTGTTACGAAAGGATCAAACAGTTGTATGGAATTTTTATTGTCAAACAACGTTCGATAAAATCAAAGGTTATCTCCAAGAACCTCCAATTTTGATACCACCTGTTCCGGGAAAGCCTCTCTTTATGTATTTGACAGTACTTGAAAATTCAATGGGTTGCGTTCTGGGCCAGCAAGACGAATCCGGCCGGAAAGAACATGCCATTTATTATCTGAGCAAGAAATTTACTGATTGTGAAAGCAGATACTCACTCCTAGAAAAGACTTGTTGTGCTTTAGCATGGGCCGCTAAGCGTTTGAGGCAGTATATGATTTGTCACACCACTTTATTGATCTCGAAAATGGATCCAATAAAGTACATCTTTGAGAAACCTGCACAAACCGGAAGACTCGCCCGGTGGAATATGCTACTATCAGAATATGATATTCAATATGTGGCTCAGAAATCTATCAAGCGCAGTGTGTTATCAGAATATCTTGCAGATCAACCTGTCGAAGATTATGAACCTCTGAAGTTTGATTTTCCGGATGAAGATATCATGTTAGTAAAAGATTGTGAAGAAACAAGTTCTGACAAAGGTCAACAGACAGATAATTGGTGGAAAATGATGTTCGACGGTTCCTCCAATTATAGCGGACATGGCGTAGGTGCAGTCTTAATGAATCCTGAAGGTGGTTACACTCCGTTTACAGCCAGACTAGACTTTGATTGTACAAACAACATTGCTGAATACGAAGCATGTATCCTTGGTCTCGAAGCAGCCATTGATCTCCAAATCAAAAATGTCGAAGTCAGTGGAGACTCAGCTTTGGTTATCTACCAAGTCACGGGTGAATGGGAGACAAGACATGAAAACCTGATCCCTTACAGAGCTTATATCGTTGAAACAATCAAGTATTTTGATGAAATCACCTTTAAACATGTTCCAAGAGCAGAGAATCACATCGCCGACGCCTTAGCCATGCTGGCCTCGATGTGGAAAACTAGAGATGTCAATGATGGCACACTTATCGAAATTGAATGCAAGACAGAGCCTGCTTACTGTCAAATGATCGAAGAAGAAACCGATGGCAAACCCTGGTATCATGATATAAAGAATTATCTATTGAAACAAGAATATCCCGCAGATGCTACGGCACTTGACAAGAAAACACTGAGACGATTAGCATCCAAATTCTTCCTCAGTAATGGTGTACTTTACAAAAGAAACCATGATATGGTCTTACTCAGATGTGTTGACAAAAGAGAAGCGGACTTGTTAATGAAAGATGTTCATGAAGGAATGTTTGGTACTCACGCCAACGGATACGCCATGTCCAAAAAGATCTTGAGAGCTGGTTATTATTGGTTAACTTTAGAAACCAACTGCATTCAGTACGCCAGAAAATGTCACAAATGTCAGATCTACGCAGACAAAATGCATGTGCCTCCAACATTGTTGAATGTACTGTCTTCACCATGGCCTTTCTCTATGTGGGGCATCGACATGATTGGGGCAATTGAACCAAAAGCTTCAAATGGACACCGTTTCATTCTGGTTGCCATCGACTATTTCACAAAATGGGTTGAAGTTGTATCTTACACCAATGTTACATGTCAAGTGGTGGCTCGTTTCATTAAAAAGGAGATCATCTGTCGCTACGGGATCCCAAGCAGAATTATAACAGACAACGGCACCAATCTGAACAACAAAGTTATGAAAGAATTATGTGATGACTTCAAAATCGAACACCACAACTCTTCCCCTTACCGTCCAAAGATGAATGGAGCTGTGGAAGCCGCAAATAAAAACATCAAGAAGATCTTGCAGAAAATGGTTAAAACCTACAAAGATTGGCATGAAATGCTACCATTTGCCCTGCACGGATACAGAACCTCCGTCCGCACTTCCACAGGGGCAACTCCCTTTTCTCTGGTATATGGAATGGACGCAGTTCTTCCCATCGAGGTCGAGATACCATCCCCCAGAGTCATCATGGAAACCAAGTTAGAAGAGGCAGAATGGATTAAAGAAAGATTTGATCAGCTGAATCTCATCGATGAAAAGCGCATGTCTGCGATGTGTCACGGCCAGTTGTATCAAAAAAGAATCAAGAGAGCGTTCGATAAAAAGGTCCATATCAGAGAGTTCCGCGAAGGATAACTTGTGCTCAAGAAAATCTTACCAGTTCACAAAGACGCAAGAGTAAAGTGGATGCCTAATTACGATGGCCCCTTTATTGTGAAGACAGTATTCTCCGGAGGTTCACTGATCCTTACTACCATAGACGGAGAACAACTCACACACCCGATAAACTCTGACGCAGTTCGGAAATATTACGCCTAAAAAAGTACCCGATAAACCGGAAAATCCAAAAGAACGGTTTATGCAAAAGTTAGGGTAAAAAAAGAAAAAAAGAGAAAAAAAAGAAAAAAGAGAAAAGAAATAAAAAAGCTCGCTAAGTTGAAAACCCGAAAGGGCGGCTTAGGCAAAAATGAGCGTCCCGGTGGATTGAAAACCCGAAAGGGCGATCCAGGCAAAAATTAGGGACAAAGGCATTTCGCTGCATCAGACGAAGTCATCAACACTGCAGACTCAACAAAGGTTCATCTCAACAGCTCTCATCAGAAGCAAGGATCTTGGAGAATTCTAGTCTTTAGGGATAGTTAGGTCACAGGATTCAATGTAACCTTATCCACTTTTGCCATTTTACTTGTAAAAATTTCCATGGAATATTGTCATTGGCAAGATTTCATCCTTTACATAAAATCAGCCTTTTGAGCCTTTCTTTCTTGTGCAAATTATCAGTTCCTTATTTTCTTTGTTATGCAAAATATCGTTCGTTAGTCAACGATTGTTTTTGAAAGCATTAAAGTCCAAATTTTTGAAAAATAACTTGGAAAGATTTTACAAAATGTTTTAACTTGTGGAAAGACTCGAGGAAAATCATACTTCCCCGAAACCTCAGGGTAGCAGGAGTCTTGATGCACAGTCAGAATTTACATTCCCCAATGAAATGCTAGCAAGTTGAGCGACGAAGAGTCCTTTGGCCATGTATGGTTACCAAGATTGAAGATTATCCCTCAGGATTTCTTGTGATAATATGAAGGTTCTTTCCCCAGCAAAGTATTTCTGAACATCTGTTTGAATTCACCTCAGCACAATCTACCTACAGGCTCTATTCCCTAGTAGGTCTTCGGGTTTATTTCCCAAGTCTACGTACACCCCTCATCATGGGATCAGTGTGATTCGTTTGTTCCCCGAGTCGGTGACATCTATCAATCCCCGCGAAGTCTAAGTTATTACTCGCTTCATTTCCAAGTATAAGTCCAGTCATAACTGGCATTTTGTTCAAACCAATTGTCGCTGGTATTCATTTGGTCGTCACCATCCATGTCCTTTTAAAGCCCAGTCGTCACTAGCATTGTCTAAATCTAATCGTCATTGGTATCTCGTTAGTCGTCACTAACAAATCCACGTATAAGTCCAGTCGTCACTGGCACTGTTTAAAAGACCAATTGTCATTGGCGCCTCTTGGTTTGGTCGTTACCAACCTTTCCCCGTGAAATCCAGTCGTCACTGGTACTGTTCCAATTGTTATCTTGTTAGTTGTTACTAACTCTCCCTATGAAGTCCAGTCGTCACTGGCACTGCCTACAACCAATCATCATTGGTATCTTGTTGGTTGTCATCATTTTTCCCCCTTTGAAACCCAGTCGTAACTGGTATCATCATCTAGAGTCCAATCGTTATTGGAATCTGTTTCGTTTTGGTCGTTACCAACACCTTAGTTAAGATCTAGTAATCATTAGCATCCTCGTAACCAATTGTCATTGGTATTCCCCAGCATGGTCGTCGCCATCTTCATTAAAATCCGGTCGTAACTGGCTTTGTTTCATAACTAATTGTCATTGATACCCTGATTTGGTCGTCACCAATCACCATTAAAAGACCAGTCGTCACTGGCATTACTTGGAATTCTGGTCGTTACCAATTTCCCCAGGACGTTTTGTAATTACCATCACTGTGCGAACTATTTACATAAGCTGAGGATATATCCCCAGTGATCCATGAACCAGTCAAGTCCCGGAGATCTAGTCGTCATTAGTGTCCTCCGTGTGTGATTAGTCTTATTTCTAGTCTATTCCTGAAGATCCCGTTTGAACTCTTCGCTATAGGAAGTTCCTCATCTGATCATCCCCAGTGAGGTTGTATCCAGTCTTTCGCTTCCCCGGTGAATCCTGATTCTCTTTTCCCGATGGAATTAATCTTCCATTTCCCCAGTAAAAGTATATCATTTTCCCCCAGTAGAAGTCAATTCTTCTCCCCGGTGGAGTACCTCTGTTCCAATAAGATCATCATCTTTATTGGATTTGTCTCTTCCCCATGTGAAGTTTCCCTGCTTACGCTATCAGTCATGTCTGAACTGTTAATTTAGTTTTTCAGTACGAGTCCCCAGTGTCGAGTCCTTGTATTTGTCATTGTTTGTTTTACTGTTTCTTTTATTATTATCGTTGCGTCTGTGTTGTTTGCATTCAAGCATCATAAAGCATCATTTAGAGTGCATGGCATATCATAACTTGTCCTTTAGCATGACATCGGATCTAAGGGACAAAATTTTCGGTTATCTATATTTAAATACCTTTCACTGCGATTTAACGAAGATTGTCATCTCTCGTTCCCCATCTAGTGAAGATATTTAAATAGGGGCAACTGTTGTACCCCAAATTTTGACCCCTTAGATTTTCATTATCATTTTAGAAGCATGATCATGAATTATCTCACCCTAAATCAGTGCAAGTTCATCATTGTCAAGTTACAGATGAATCAGGGTTTTCGCACCGACAAATTCAAAACAACCAAGGAATGATCAACCAATGATTTGGACCAATTCAATCATGGAATGAAATCAAAGATAATATCAAATTCAAATGAGAAGTCAATTTGAAGAAATCATTTCAGAATCAAGAACAGTGTAGTCAGGAGGCCCCGATTAGGGTTTTTAACTAGTGAAAAGTCAACTGTGGTTTGACTTTGATGTTGGAAGATGTTTTAATGGTGGGATTGAGGTCCATGAAGTTCATATAGCTTATTAAATACCATTCAAGAAGTATCAAAGTCTCAGGATATCCAGAATGTCAACAGGCGACTCAATCGGCATCGATCGATCGTACAGTTGACGGAACAGTCAACTCCTCAAATTTTGAGAATTGGAATCCAAGTTGTGAATCAAAGTTGTTCCTTATGTCATAATGGACTTGCATATCAATTTTCATGATCATTGGATCAAGGATGAGAGAGTAATCGAGAAATCGGGAAATTAGGGTTTTGAAAAGGGCTAAACCATAACTCCTTAAACACACATCCAATTGAGTTGGTTCAAAGCTCATTTGGAAGCTCTTGACAAGTCCTACAAAAGTCCCATACTAGTCCACAGCCAGAAAATGCATACTTTTTGAGATAGAAGCAAAAACATTCCTAGAAGGGAAAATAACAGAAAATTTCTAAGTTATTTTCACTTTAAAAGCTTGTGTGCAGCCAACTTTGAAGGGGGTTTTCACCTAGTTCCAATTGGAGTTTGATTCCTTGACAAAAATGAATGTTTTAGAGCTATGTGAGGGCTTTCTAAATTGTACTAGAACATATCAAAAGGAGTTATGAGCAGAAAGTTACATAGGTGCAAAGTTGGAGGTTTCACATGTTAAGTCACACATTGGCTGAATTTTCAAGATTGATTTCTTTCACCAAATTTGCCAAATTTTCTTGATCCAACTTATTGTATCTGATGTATGAGATGTATGTAGCATGATACAAGAAAGAATTATGCAGAATAGCCCAAAATCTAAGGTTTGAGTCCATTGCCTTGCAAGTAGAGCAAGTGGACAAGTTGAAATGCCAAGCATGAGGTGTAAAGTGAAAGGCTGCACCAGCCCCTTCCTTATGGATTCTAGGCTGAAAAAACATCAGGAAATCATCAAAGAACATGGACAAGTTGGATTTGCATCAGAATTAGGTGGAAAACCCTCCAAGGGATGTTTGGTTCAAAATATCCAAAGCTTACTTCATGTTGAAGAAATCTCCCTAGCAAGCACCTCAATCACTTTCTCTATAAAAGGAGAGCTCATTCACTTTATTCCATACACAATTCATCTGATAGAAACCATAGAGAATCTCTGTTATCACAATTTCCACTCCTTGCTTCAAATTCTCAAAAACACCAAAATCCATGAAAACACCAAAAATGGTCATGAAGTGAAAATTGCTCAAAATCATTTCTACCCTTTCCAACACTTTAACCATCCTCCACACAACTTCCAAATATCATATAGAAGGTGTATGATACTTTGAACCACCAAGAAACTTCAAAAATCAAAAAGTCAAAATTCTACCTTTCATACTTTGACCAAAGCCACAAAAATCTCCAAACTTGGTTCCAATCCTTTTCTTGAGGTTTTGATCACTCACACACCTCATAAATAACATTCCTCAACTGTCCAAGCAATTAAAAACCATTGGGGGATCTTGATTTTACATTTGGCATCAAAAGTACACATTGCTTGAAATTGAAGAAAGGTTCAAAGGCCAAAAATTGAAGCAAGCAATCTCTGGTTTTCTCAACTGATATAGCCTGCTCATAAGGATCTACAAAAGGTATGTATTTGTTTCTCATTAGCTTTAGCATCATTCTTCATGAAATCACACTTTTAAGTGCTTTGGTAGAATTTGAGCTATGCATACCATGTTGATTTTCACAATGTATGTTTTAATGAATGGAAGAGTTTCTCATAAGCATTAGCATACATGTTTTAATCTGTTTGTCATGGTAGTATACAATTTGATCATTATGTTGTTTCAACTCCTTTGAGGAAATGGATAAGTTTTTATGACTTGCTACAACACCAACTTGTAATGATATTGATGTTAAGATGATGCTGGTGTGATTTCATGTGGTGATTTAGTTTGAAGGCAATTTGGACTGTGACAATGTAAGCTTGTTAACATGGTTGTCCTTTTGGTCTAGATTTACCAATCCATTATACCTGGCTGTTGTCATTTAATTGTCAAAAACTTGGTCATGAGGTGATTTTCAGATTAAAGGAATTTGTTGGAATTAATGATAATAACCAAGACTGTTTTTGAAAATTAAGTTGTAAACTCATGCTTTGCCAAGATTTTGCACCTCATTGTAAAAGCTGGTGACTGACATAGGATACCAAATGTTTGGCTGTTGCTGTCTTCAAGCAAAATCCTTGAAACACACTTGTTGTGTTGAAAACTTCTTGACATGTTTTAAGACATTTGATTGATTTTGCGGATCATGTTTGGATTATGGTCAAGCCATGCTTACCTTGGCAATGCCTATACCAGTTCCTGTTCTGTTGCCCTTTGGTTAGATTTAATACTGAATTTCAGTCCACACCATGTTTGCTTGAGACATGAACCATTTTTAATTCTGCTGGTCTATGACTGACCCCTACAGAGTGTACTTATTTGTCGGCATGATCTCAACTTGAGTACAATATTTCCTTGTTATGAATACACAGTTTGTGCTTTGGTTTTCAAGTAAGTTTTTTCATCAAAGAAACAAACACCATGTGAACTCAGGCCAGGGTTGTGGTGTAGAGCCAGTCTGGATGCTTTCTTTGCTATCCATTGGTCCTCTAAGTAATCTGCCATTACCATGAGATTTGCATTTAGGCACTCAGAACTTATCTAGGGTCAGCTCAGCTTTGCCTCTAATTCAATTTAGCTTGGTTGGATGGTTGTACTGTCATGCAAGTTGTGAAGGAATTGCTAGGTACTGTGTTTACAGCAGTAAAACATTAAACCTCAAAAACTAACTTCACCAATATAATAGTGTCCACTCCTTTGATTTATTCAAGAGCTGATACTTTTGGATTCAATCTTTGAGTAACTTTTCCCAAGGCCTGTGCAGACCTGTATTAGTCTTAAATTCACACTTTTGATTTACTTGTAGGCATGTGGAAACCTCAGCAATAATATAGGACTCATAGGTCAGGTGTAATCTGCTGTTAGGGTACTTGTTTTAATTCTGTTGCATTATGAATGTTGGTAGGATCATGGACATGCCCCACATATTGAAACAGTTGGGAGATCATTTTTAATTCTAGCATTGCAAAGCAAGTTGTGATCTTTCATACATGTTTGATAATGCATTTAAGAGATGTGTGTATGTTTGCTTTGTCCAAGACTGTTTTGACATTTTGGTTTGGACACTTGAAAATACACTTAAGCACTTGAACACACTTTTTCCACAACTGTTGGTTGTTTATCTCAATTTCTGTTGGAAATCACTCAACAACATATTTAAAATATGTGTGTGTGTTTGCATTGGTCTTAACTTGGCTGGAGTATGAGTTACCTTTGAAAATGCATGTTTCCAATGCATATTTGCAACTCATGTGTCAGATTTTGATTTAATGAGATTTTGAACCTCAAGTCTGTTGGGACCACTTGTATGTGGTATTTAGAGTGTGTGCCTACCCTTCTCTTGATGCAAGCATGTTTGAATTGAACTCTAGCCTTGAAAATGCATTTCAAGCATCACACTAGCATGAACATGACATATTACATTTCTGTTGTTTTTTAATCATACCAACTGTTGGAATCTCTCATATACATCATTCATGACATGTCTATGTCCTTTCTTGAGTAAGACAGCACTTGGATTGAGAGGCGAGGTTTGAATTGCATCACATGACATAGAATGCAAGAGCCATCGAGTTTTTCACTAGGAAGAGTATTTTTGAAAACCAACATCACCATCTTAATCCTCAGATGATTCTACCCCAAAAGCATATAAAGTTTGTAGAAAAAGACCAAAAAATGAGAAAGTTATGACCATTTTGCAAAATCATAAAATCCTTTTATTTTGCCCAGGAAATCAACCAAACAAGCCTTGTATATTTATTGTTTCACTTTGGTTAATGGATGTATGGCCGCCCCAGCGGTTGTGAATTGCGTGCACACTATACTTGGCATGGGTTCGATCCCTTGTGATAACCCTTGTTGCCACTTTTTCTCATTTTTCACATTAAACTTCAAAAAATCATAACTCTCTCATTTTTTATCATTTTTCACCCATTCTTTTTTCATTATGTTTGTTTTAATGTGTACTTTCATGTCATAATTTTATTTTCCCTGATTGATTAATTTTTCACCATGTTTAACTATGTGCAACTTGTCGTATTGACAGTACTAACCCTAGCTGTTGCAGATGAAAGTTAAAAGGGTTCCACTTGTCTTTCTTTGTGAAAATTGATTGTTCTCATTCCTATACATGTTGGTTAACATGTTAGGATTATTAATTTGAATTATTATCATGTTCATGTCATTTGTTTGTTAATTGTACTCCAGGTGCGATCTGTCGTCACAGTTTTCGTACTAATCATCTGCTTTGATTGTCATCATTGCTTTTTCATCCTTAATATCTTTCATTGGTTGTCACCATGAATACTTTTGTGTGATGTTTGTATTTTATTTTTATCCCAGAGATGATGAAGCTGGCTAGCTTTCATCCAATTGCCAATCATTTGTCCCTCCAAAGGAAAGTCTGTCCACTTGACTGTCAATGTCTTAGACCAAAATCTTCACTCTCTCTTGACTTTGTTAAGTCACTTCAACCCTAGATTAGGAGCCTTTAGACTTTGCTTGAAGTCTAAGAAACCCACCCATACTAGGAGTGATCTGCAACTAAAACCCTAGGAAAGAGTTCGTCAACTCTATGTAAGAATCATCGTCATGACTTCTTACTTCCCCTTTTACTTCAACTTAGATTAGGGAGTTTTGTCAAACTCCACACAAACATTGTCATGTTTGTTCCCCTTTGAACCTTGATCATCATCAAGTGTTCTTTTCCCTTGTGAGGTGAACTATGATTGCTCTGATTCTATCCTAGTCAGGATACGTAGGCAGAAGGTGCGATGCCTTTGCGAGCAAACTTAGAGAATCACTTAGGACTTTATTTATTTTTATCTTATCCCTAAATCATAGCACATTTCACAAACTTAGCAATTAATTAAACAAAAGGTTCCTGTAGAGTACTACAGATATTTAGGGTGCTAATACCTTCCCTAGATATAACTAACCCCCGATCCCCGAATCTCTTAAGCGTTGTCGTTACATCGCGAAAAAGGTTTTTCTTTCTTGAGACCTTTCCTTTGGATAAATTAAAGATCAGTTGTAAAAAGAAATACGGTTCAAGTTAATTAATAGCTTGATATCAAATTTTCACCGCAACACAACCCAACGCGCAAAACATAGGTGTCACGACTATCCACGTTCTAGCCTATATGTATGCTCAAGCCCGGTGTTAGGACTTATCTCTCCAATAATATCTACCCATCCCAACAACAGCAAAATATAGCAGATATCAAGAAAATGCAACATATGAATATTTAAAGTAATAAGGAAATGTAGTAAATAACATAAAGATAAAGCAAGTAAAGCATAAAGATAAACACCCAAGCAAGCAAGAAAAGAAAACAAAACTAGGTGAGACCCCAAATTGCAAGAGCAAAGACTCCCCAGCAGATTTGCCAACTGAAGCTAGTGAGATTATACCTGAGTGAAACACACAATTAAAGATACAACAGAGTTGCCACCGAACTTCATTTATTCCCAAAGGACAGGGAAAATATCGATAAAACCCAAGGGAAGAGAAACGGGAAAGGGGGTCGGTTATGCGAAAGGAAGGTACTAGCACCTTAAGCACCTGTCGTACCTGAAGGGAACCATTTCGCTTGTTTCTATGCTTGGATGGGTTATCTATCTAAAGGCTTCTAGCTAAAAAGGAAAGAAAAGAGAGAAAAAGAAAGAGAAAGAAAGAAAGTGCTCGCGGAGGATTAGGGCCCTCGTGCCTACATACCTTCATAGTGAAATAAGGAAGTCAGAGCTCTATAATTCAAGGAACCAAGGAAGAAAGAAGAGGATCTGGATGAACCAGAGAGACAGAAGAATGGGAGAAGATGGAGGAAGGTTGCTCGCCAAGATTTCACAATCTTATGTCTACGTACCCTCATAGTGCAATGAGGAAATCAGAGCCTACGTAGTTCGGGGAACCAACGCTAAAGGAAGAAAAGAAAAAGGAACGGCATCAAAGCCAAGAGCTAAAAGAGAAAGCAAGACCCAATGGGGGAATCCAAGAGGAATGGTGTCAAAACCAAGAAAACTCTGCTGAGGAACGGAGAAGCGAGGCAAGAACTCTGTTGGGGAATGCAAAAGAAAAGAGATGACTCCAGTAGGGAAAAAACAAAAGAATGGCGCTGGAGCCAAGACAATACAAGAGTAAAGGATAAGAATCAAAATAAAGGTAAGATCCACGGGGGATTCGGTGCATTAACTGGTGAGCAGTGCTTAACTGAAGAAAGATAAGAGTAAAACTTTGGGGGTGAGCAAAAAGGTCGGTCTCAACAGACGGGCTATGATGAACCAAGAGAAAGAGAGTAATGAACACAAACGGAGGTGTTTGACTCTGATGAGAAATCGGTATATTAAATGATATTTAGTGGTTAATCAGAAAGAGAAAAGAACTGGTTTTAACCAATAAGCGGTGATCAAAGAAGAGACGGGTGTGGAACCAAGCAAAGGTTGTGACCCAAAGAATGGTACATTGACTGAACAAATAACACTTGACCAAAGGAAAGGGTATTCGAATTGAACAAAGGTTACTAACCCAAAGCTGGCAGTATTTGAACCAAAGAAAGGTTGCTAACTGTAGAGGGTTCGGTGCTTAACAGACGGACTGTGATTAATCGAAAAGAATGAGTGATTAACCAAAAGAAGTTGAATTAACTCGAAGAAACATAATATCTTAACAAATGGACTGTGGTTAATTGAGAAAAAGGGTGATTGGTTCAAACAGACGGATTGTGATTGACCAAAAGGTGGGTGATTAACCAAGAGAAGGTGATTAACCCAAATAAAAATCTGGTTTTAAAGGGCAGATCATGATCAACCAAATATCGGGTGATTAGCCGGAAAAAGGCAATTAACCCAAGGAAAATTCAGTATAAACAAATGGGTTGTGATTAACTGAGGAAAAAAACAAACTAGTGCTTAACTAACAGGCATTGATTTACCAAAGAAGAAGGAGAGAGAACCAAGAGAAGGTTTTGAACTCCGATAGGGACTAGGTTTTAACAGGAAGACTGTGTTAACTGAAGAAGGAAGACTGAATTTGCTGAGGAAAAGGAGAATTGGTTTTAACCAAAGAAACGTTTGATCAACTAAGGAAAGGAGTGATTACAAATATCTGGGGAACCAAGAATGGATTGGCCTCAAGAGAAAAGAGTGTTGAATTGAAAGGAGGAGCCACTTCCAAAGAGGAGATAAGGGTGCAAGTGATCAAGGATCGACTCGATTGGAGAAAAAAGGGATACCATAGTAAGGAGATAGAGGTGACTATTCCAGGCACAGGGTCATTCGTCCCCTACCCAAAATAGTCAGAATGAGTGTAGGAATTCCCCACTCTCATTCCTTCTCTAACCCCAAAGTGTAGTGCAAGAAACGAACCAACAGCACAACAGCGTAAAATTTGTACAGTGGTCCAATGCGTTGCGAATCTTAAACTCCACGGGGGAAAAGAGAGAACAAAGCTCTAGAAGATCCAAAGGAGAATAAAAAAGGAAGGATCAACTAATCAAAACGAAGTCTCAATTAATCAATCAAAAAGGGATGATGTTAACAATTTTCCAAAGGGATGAAAACATGAATGGAAGTGTAAAACAGTACCAAATGTGATTTATTATGCATCACAAATCATGTAGCATGTGATCAAAGAATGTGCAAGAATGATCATGAGCATACAATGATGTCAAAAGATGCGAATAATCGAGAATCAACAAATCGCACATTGAAAGTTTTCATGTATACCTCAAACAAAAGTTAAGCAGCTCATAAAACATCCACAAATATCAAGCATATCAATCATATCAAGTCATGGAAGTTAAATGAGGAAATAATAGCAAATAAGCTTGAAAATAGGAAGAAAAAAAAAAGGCATTCTATTAGAGTGGTAATCGATTACCACATGCAGGTAATTGGTTACCTTCTTGAAAATGGCAAAAACACGTGAAAGTTATGCAGGGTAATCGTTTACCACATATAGGTAACCAAATACCACTGTAACAGTGGCAAAAAATAGCTTTTGAAAAAGCACTTTCAGCAACCAAAACACTTATCCAATCATCCACATGCTATGGTTAACATTTGAGCATATAAAATGAAGTTCAAAATCACTTAGGCATCAATTAAACATCAATTGAAACCATTAAACATGAAGATCAAAGATCAAATAATCACATGATTAATCAACACTGAAAAACTATCGAACTACATCGTAAACGCGTGAAAGTAATCAAAACAGTAAATCAAGTGCGAATTACCAACCTACAAGGCGGAGGATTTCCTTGGTGATTTTTGCTATTGATATGTGATGAGAATACAAAAAGAAAACCAGATAATTCCAAGCTTGAGATTAAATCGTAGCGAAATCGATAAAAACACAATGCTCCGAATATCGATTTGCACCGAAGAAGCCTGAGATGATTACTTGAATTGGAGAGGAAGCTACTGTAAATCCAGAAATCCAAGTAGGAATATAGTGGAATGAGATTTAACTCAAGAGAATAACAATTTCGACGTGAAGATTGTTACACTCTAATGGTATAAATTGAGATTTTATGAGGTTTTGGGAAGATGATGGAGATGAATGTGAGAGAAAGTTGCAAAAAAATCAGAGAGAATGTGAGAGAATTGAGAGTGATCAATGGAGAATTTGGGAAAATGATTGAGGGTGAAGAATGTGGAAATTGATAAAATGATTGAAGGTCCTAGTGAAATGGTGGTGATTTGCTTATATAGAGTTTTGATTTGGAGTTGTTGGGTTCAGAGTGAGTTTTGGATGTAGCCTTGGAGTTAGTTAGCCTCAACTCACTGAGTTGGAGGTTAACTCAGTTAGTTAGGTAGTTGACTCGGTAACCATCCCAATGCAAACTTGAATCTAAGGCTCACATGCTTGGGAATGAAGCAACATGGTGGTCTTAATCCAAATTGATGTATTGGAGAAAATGCCTTGAAGTATCTAGAGATGTCTAGAATGTTCCACACAATGCTAGAACCAAGTAGACCCCCAAAATGTAGAGTGAAAGTGGTTGTCACAGAAAATGCAGCAAAAAATTGTATTTTTACAATGGGTGATCGATTACCCTACTTTGCCTAGCAAAGTGGTAATCGATTACCACGAGAAAAACTTGCATATTTTACTTGAAAAACTTGCAAAATGGCCACGATTCCGATTTTCGACCTTTTTCTTTGACTAATAGGCATAGAAACCTTCATTTTGTGCTTGTTTTGATGATGTGATATCTTTGAGAGGATGTGATTAATTGGGCTTGAAAACCTGAACATTCCTGCAACAAAAAATCACAGAGAAAAAATGTGAATGCGTATGCCAATGATGTGAATGCACATGCTTATGCAAAAGGCAAGAGGGAGGTCAAATTTCGGGTTACGACAGGGGTCATGCTGAATTTCATTTAAATCACGAGCTTGATTGAGTCACTATTTTTTGTTTGTAATTTTGGTAATGGCCTTATAGTTTGTTTTTATTTTGAAATGAATGTGGGATATATGAAAGAAAAAGGGCCTTTATTATATGACTTTTGTTATGATTTTTGGAATTTTTTTGTAAAAACAAACTTGAAATGGACTTTGAGGATTAAACCTTTGTAATGTATCATGACTTATGATTTTTGGACATGAGTTTTTGAAAATGGGCAATGGATAGAAAAAATAGCATAATGGGTAATTTGGTTTTTGATGTGGGCATTTCTTGTATGGAAATGAACTTTGGTGTATTTTGGTACAAATATGGACTTGTGAGCTTTGATAATAATCTTTGAATTCATCTAATGATATTTTTAAAATATTTTCTCAATGAATATGAACTCTAAAAAAATGTAGGCCTTTGGTATAAAAGAAGATGAGAATTACTCGTTGCATCCTTGTCACTTCACCTCAACCCTAACAAAATGCTTAAGATTTGATTGAATTCCATATGGATACCATTTTTAAAAATGAATCTATAGCATCAATCCTCAACAAATAAGACTCAACCTGAATCGATCTTTGAAGAATAAGCATAATCATAGACTAATCTTAAGCTTTTGAATGAATCAGGACCTTTGAATTTAATCTAGCCCTAAATCAATATTTGGGCTCTGTCATTTGCAATAACAAATCTTCCACCATGAATCAAATGAGCACCAAATGTATTGAAATTCCATGTCACATGGATCTCAATACATTACATAAAACCTTAATTCAAATGAACCAATCTTTAATGGAATGCATAACACAACGTCATATTTTTGGATTTCTGAATAATGGTTAGTGGATGGATGTACAAAATGAAAGCTATACACAAGTAGAAAAAATTTGGGGTATGACAGATGCCCTTATCTAATTGGCTTAAACCTAGTAAGATGAACTGCTACGAAGTTTATTCATTCAAGGTAGAAGACAATTAGATATGAAGAAGACTCTGAATTTGTCCGAAAAGAAAGAAAAGGCTTGGGAAGTTGGATAAAAGATCAATGTCGACCCTCAAGTGGGAACTGAAAAACTTACGAAGGTCGCTATCACCAAAAGGCTGATAGAAGACACACACACACGCACACAATCCCGACACCAAAAGGATGGTGGGTCTATCACCAAAAGGATGATAGAGAATACATGCATAATCTAGCACTAAAAGGATGACATGCCTATCAACAAAAGGATGATAGTTAACTCACGCACACAACCCAAACACAAAAAAGATGACAGGTCTATCACCAAAAGAATGATAAAGCAACACACACACAATTTGGCACAAAAAAGATGATAGAATTATCACCAAAAGGATGATAGTTAACTCACACACACAATCCCAACACGAAAAGGATGACGAGTCTATCACCAAAAGGATGATAGAGAACTCACACACACATATCTGAAACCAAAAGGATGACCGACCTATCACCAAAAGGATGATAGTTAACTCACGCACACAATCCCGACACCAAAAGGATGGTGGGTCAATCACCAAAAGGATGATAGAGAACTCACATACAAAATCTCAGCACCAAAAGCATGATAGAGAACTCACACATACATATCTGACACAAAAAGGATGACAAACCTATCACCAAAAGGATGACAGTTAACACACGTACAATCTGGCACCAAAAGGATGACAAACCTATCACCAAAAGGATGATAGTTAACTCACACACACAATCCCGACACCAAAAGGATGACGAGTATATCACCAAAAGGATGATAGATAACTCACACAGAATCTAGCATCAAAAGGATGATAGACCTATCACCAAAAGGATGATAGTTAACACACACCTTCGACACCAAAAGGATGACGAATCTATCACCAAAAGGATGATAGAGAACATACACACACAACAGATGGCACCAAAAGGATGATAGTTAGATCAAACAACACAAGTTTCTACCACCAAAAGGATGATAGGAACTTCCCAATTTGAAGGTCACCAACACCAAAAGGATGCAGGTTGGGTTGGATTGACAAGGTTTGGCTATCATCAAAAGGATGATAGTGAGACAATTGAAAAAAAAAGGCCAAGTTTGCTAGAGAGATAATAAGTGAGGCTTATTTGAGACATCAACAAAAGGTTGAAGCAAAGAAGTCACTGAGAATACCACCCTTACCAACAAATGTTGAAAGGAAATAGCTCACTGGGGAACACCCTAGAGAAAGGTTAAATTGAAACAAATCAATGGGGAGCGCCCACTAACTCAGAGAAATGCCACTAATTGAGCTGGGGATGCCAACTTCAACAACACAAGGTTGAGGATAACAACTCAATAAGGGACACCCACTGACTTGTGTGGAAATCATAGCTTCATCAATAAAAGGTTGAAATAACTTCATGAGGAACGCTCATGAACTTGAAGAATATGCCTCTGGCTGGGCTGAGGTTTGCTTGATATCTTGTCTTGATCAATAAAAGGTCGATACAACTTCGTGAGGAACGCCCACGGATTTGCTGAGGATGCCTCTGACTGGGCTAAAGTTTGCTTGAGCTTTATCAACAAAAGGTTGAACAACTTTGTGGGGAACACCTACGTATTTGAAGAAGATGCCCCTGGATGGGCTGAGGATCACCTTGGAAATCTCAAGATTGATCCTGGATCTTAACTTATGCATGTATCAATGCTTGATGTTGGTAATGGTGTTCCATAATGAATGCAAATGTTGACGTGCAGAGATGCAAATTATGGGGAAGTATGATTTGGTTTTGGTACACATATGATGCACATGATGCTTATAATATCGAATGTGATGCATATGATGGAATTTTGGTAGCTGCCAATATGGATTGGACTTTGGGTGGTGGGAGGGTGTGATTTCCTCGACACACAGTTCGTTGGAGACGGCATGATCAAGGCAGACGAAGATGCTCTTGATGCCCCAAGTCTGATCACTTGGTAATTTGCTGTGAGCTTGATTCAGAGAAGATCCCAACTTTGCTTGATGGTCAGGATGACCTGATCTTGCCCCAATCCGAACATGGTAATGGTTTTCCCCTAATTAACCATTTATGATCTGTTGAAGCTGAGCTTTGATGCTTTGAGATGGCTTGCCCCTGATGAGGGTTTTGAGGTAGTCTTGCTTTGGGTCAACACCATTGAAAGTCAATTTCCTCTTTGATTTCCCCTAATTAACCATTTCTGATCTGTTGAAGCTGAGCTTTGATGCTTTGAGATGGCTTTCCCCTGATGAGGGTTTTGAGGTAGTCTTGCTTTGGGTCAACACCATTGAAAGTCAATTTCCTCTTTGATTTCCCCTTTTTGGAGTGTCTTTGATGTCGAGCATTGATTTGTAATTAAAATTTCATATCCATAAATGGTAATCTTAATACAATACTCATGCAAGTTTTGAAAAATATTCGTTTATTGAAGTGTCAGACGAATGGACCGTTAGTCCAGACGTTGTGCTAATTTTGCTAGTGTGTGAAAGATATAACAAGGAAAATGACACCAATGCTAATGATTAGCAAATATGTGAGAAGTCAGTTTACGCAACCTTGCAATAGTATGATTTCAGAATAAACCTCGCCTCAATTAGGTCTTTTGAGGGTTGTAACATGGTCTGGTTCACGGTTTATGAAACAAAGGATATTAGGCTCAAAGTATGATTTGTATCCACCCCTTCTTCGCAAAGATATCCAGTCCTACGTTTAGTTAATTCTGCACATATTTGTCTTCCAAAAGCGTTGACGGTGTAAGCTCGATGATTCAAGGTATGCTCGAATTGGCAGTCACCTTATTTTGCTTTTGATGGATGTCAGTGGCCCTTTTGATTTTGATATGGTGGCCACTGAAACTTATTTTGTTTTTGTTGAGGGTTTGAGGGCCTCTTTTGACTTTGTTTTTTATCCCTAACTTTTGCATGGACTGGTTTCGCTTGTCAGATCCATCGGGATAACGTTGATTTTTGCTTAAGTCTCATTTTGAGGTGTTCGACTTAGCAGGCTTTTGAATTTTGTTTTTATTTTTTTTTGTCGGAGGATTGTGACTGCCAGGTCAGGGATTATTGATGACAACCGTCATGTCTTTTGGATTTTTCTCTCTGTTTCGGGTGCGGAATTATATTAACTAAATACTACCCTGCCCCAGGTTGGGTGTAAGGTTTTATAGATCCGAAGGAACTGATACTTCTCGTCTCGAAGTGGGTAACTAGGGATTAACTCCTTGTCTCTCCAGTGTTTAGGGATTTGAAACAATGCATGTACATCATCGACGAGATTTTGTCTGAAAGCATACAATTTGCAATTATGGGTATTTCATTTTTATCATCCTCCCTCCAATCATGCTAAACAACAGTTGATAAAGAGTGTGAAGTGGACAAAATATGTGTCTGTGATTCGTGATAAGTGGAAAAATGAGTGAATACGATATAAAAAATTCAAAGCATGCATAATCACTACATTAATAAAACCGAATACGAATGGAAAATGTTTAAAGCATACAGTACTTAAATATTTAAATACAAAATACAAGAAATGCAAAAGATGAAATGGCAACATGACAGCCTTCTTCAGGGAGATGAACTTGACTTGACTTGATTTGATGTTGGCACTAGCTCGGCGACAACATAGGATTGTTGATGACATTTGGAGTCTTCCCATTGAACGTGAGAGCATTCTTATCAACCAGGTCTTGGACTTTGTGTTTGAAAGCTCTGCAGTTCTCGATAGTATGCCCTGGAGCGCCCTTATGAAACTCACAATAAGCGTTTGCATCATAGTCTAGAGGAATGACAGTTGGAGGAGCTAGATCTCTCAGAGTAATGGCCTTTTTCTTTAACAATTGAGAAAAGATATTAGCATATGTTGTTGGCAAACGATCAAAGACTCTATATGGCTTCCTTGATCTCTATTGATTAGGATGACGCTGTTGTTGACCAGCTCACTATTATTGATGCTGAGGAGGATACTGATACCCTTGCTGATTATAGGAATGTTGCTGAGGAGTCTGTTGTTGAGGCATCGGAGCTTGAACAGCTGGCTGATAAGGCATGGGAGCGTATTGCGTAGCAATAACATATGGATACTGAAAATAAGGGACTTGATAAGGCATTAGAGCGGGAGCTTGTTGAGGAGCTTTCCCTTTTTGAATAGAGACAACATTTGTTTTGCCCTTTTTCTTCTTGTATCCATTGAACGACTACTTGGCTCCAGACTGGCTACTAGAAACCTCCTTGTATTTTTCCGCTTTTCAGACCTTCTTCGATTCTCTCATCAATAATCACCAAGTCATAGAATCCAGTAGAGACATTATCGATCAACTTCTTGTAATACTGGCTTTGTAGGGTATCCATGAAGATATCAATTAGTTCACGGTCAACAAGAGGTGGATGCACCCTTGAAGCTAGCTCTCTCCATCGTTGTGTGTACTCCTTGAAGGATTCACTATCCTTCCGAGCCATACTCTGAAGTTGAGTATGATTCAAAGCAAGGTCGATGTTGTATTTATATTGCTTGACGAATGCATCAGCTAACTCAGCCCAAATGCACATACCACTCGAGAGATGCTCCAGACAAGCTGTCTTGGAAGCAATGGATCATCATCTTTTCGTCTCTGGCATAAGCGGCCATCTTGCGACAGTACATCTTCAGATGGGTGTTAGGGCAGCTGAGGGCTTTGTACTTCGAGAATTCAGGTACCTTCAACTTGGGAGGGATGACGAAATTAGGCACCAAGCACAATTCCAGAGCATTGAGAGAAGTTGAGTTGTGCTCTTCGATGACTCGGAGTTTTTCAGCTAAATCACGACACATTTTGATAGCTTTTAAATCTCGAGCGGTAACAGGGTTGGCAATGGGGATAGCAGCATGATCATTTTTCACATTATCATATTGGTCTAACAGATTCTCTTCGACATGAGGAACAGGGATCTGAATGACAACAGGTTGGGCTTGCGCGATGGCCCCAACAGTAACTACAGGCGTTGGGACTGGTTGAGAACTGGTTCCTTCAGCTGCAGGGGTAAAGTTCATTGGTATCCCATAGTTGATGGGGTTGGGAACAGGAACTGAGAGCCTTGAAGTAGACCCTTGCACATGACCGTTGTTGTTGACGGAAGCGGCTTCATGCAATTCTTCCTCTTTTCTGGTTGTAGTGATGACTTTGAGGATCTTATCAATCTTGCCCTTGAGGGAGTCCAATTCCTCTCTAAAGGCAGTTTGCTCTTGTTGAATTTGCTCCATTATGCGTCTAGTGTTGACTCGAGTTATGTACTGGTGTCGAGGAATCAGCTTGATTTACTGGAGAAGGAAGGAAGGAGAAATGAGTCTCGACTGTTGAAATAAAATGCAAGATGCACAGCTAGTGCAATGCAATGCAATGACAAGTATGCAAGATGCAAGATCCAAGATCACAGGATCACAGGTTCAACAAATTCTGAAGCTGGTCACTATAATAGGTAGGTAACCACAATTTATGATCAAAGAAACCTTACAGATAGACCCTATACGGGAAGATCTAGATTCTTTACCCATAAACCCACTCACAGGAGGGTTTCTACATTGATGGATATGGTTCCCAAGATCAAGGATACTAATCACATCAATATCACGCAACATGCTAGCTACATTACAACGATAATGACGACAAGGTCTCTCCTGAGTGGAGTCCTCATGCTAGGCACACAAGGAGCGAGTCCTTGGAGACTAACACTACACGACCACCAATATAGAACTGGTGCTAAAAAGGTTCCCAGAATCACGGACCATTCATGAATCAAGTCATGCAATAGGCTAGCTGTGTTACAATAATATCTACAAATAGGTCTCCTCTAGCGAAGCTTTCATGCTAGGCACACAAGGAGCGATTCCTTGGGGACTAACACTACTCGACTACCAATTCTAAGTTATGTGTTCCCTCTGCTTTTACCAAAGCTCGGGCGTAGAGCCTTACTCATGATGTCATCCCAAGATCCAACAGGCAAGCAAGATAACAGGTACATAAGAGAAAGTAATGAAAACACGTAAACGAGAAAAAAAAAACAAACAAAGATATTTATATTTGCAAAACCCTAAGTTAGGCTTGACTCTCTCTTGCATGGAGAAATTAAGTCCCTAGCAGAGTCGCCAATTTTCGCACCTTGAAAATTAATTCGAACATACGACCCTCTCGCAAAAGGCGCAGAAATGCGGTTCGACAGAGTCGCCTCTGAACTTTATTTATCCCAAAAGATGGGAAAGGAAGATATCGAGAAAACCTTTTAGAGAACAAAGACAAGAACACGTTATGGGTTCGGGATTCGGTTACGCAAGGAGAAGGTATTAACACCCCTCACGTCCGTTGTACTCAACGTGAACCTCTTAGTTTGATTTACAATTGGCGTTACCTAAGCTTTCTTATGTTCTTCTCAATGGTAAATTCGAAAAGGTACGATAAAAGGATAATGATGATAGGGATAATGGGTGGTTATAGGATAGGGTGCTCGCCAAGGATTGGGGCCCTTGTGCCTACGTATGCTCATTTGGACGAGAATGAGAAATTAGAGTTATCGTAGTTCGACTAAGGGAAAGATTAGGGGGAAATGGAAGGTGAAGGGAATTGTGCTCGCCAAGATCATCGCAATCTTGTGCCTATGTGTGTTACATTCGTACGAGAATGAAGAATCAGAGCGTCCGTAGTTCGTGGAGACGACCACGAAAAGAGAGGGGTTAAATTTGTTAAATTTTGGTTGAGAAAGGAAAAATTGAATGAAAAACAACCCAAGGGGCGTGCCTCGAGAGCTTTCACTCAAGAATCCGAGGAATGCGAGATTCCAAGAACTTAGTTCTTTCGGGAGTTGATTGAAAATGTTTGGGAAAGGTTAAACATTTTGAAATCGAAAGATTGAATGAACAACAACCAAGGGGCGTGCCTCGAGAGCTATTTATTCGAAGATTCAAGGAATGCTAGACTCCAAGAATCTCCTTCTTTCGTAAGTTTGATTACGAAAATGTTTGAATAAATATTAGGTGTTTTGAGACGAAAGGTTGAATGAATGAAAACCCAAAGTGTACGCCTCAAGAGTCATTCATTTGAAGATCCAAGGAATGCTATATTCCAAGAATCCTCTTCTTTTGTTATTTGTTAAGAAAAGCATTTTAAAATGATTGAATCAGATTGGTTGCAAAAAGAGGTGGACTGCAAGGCAAAAGGCACTCAACTTATAAGTTTGAATAAAATACCGATTGACGTTAGATTAAGGGTTTGATTGTATTTGTGTGTAAAGATGTGTTGGAAAATAGGTTGATGAAAATGGCTCGATGACGAGTCAAGGGTTTGGTTGCGAGAATCGATACTAGTCCTAAGTGGTGCTCCTTAATATCGAAACCACGATGAAATATGCGAGTGTATGCGGTAGGTTGATGGAAAATGTGTATGAGCAATCGACTTACGAGGGTGTTTGAAAATGGCTCGATGACAAATCGAGACTTAGTTTGAAAACAATTTAGTCTACACTAGTCCCTAGGAGTGCTCCTAGAAGATAAACCACAATCAAAGCAAATACGAACGCGTACATCGGAATGGGAGCGGGGTACATGTGAGTTACACGGGATTGCACGAAATAAAAAGGTTCATTGTAAGGTAGCCCAAGAGGAAGTTGTATGTGTGCGAAATGTCCTAAACTAAGCCTTGAGCAAGAATCGGAAAAAAGCTCCTTGTTAGGGTTTCTAATACAGTCCAATAATCTGTTGCTCGAAAAAATAACCACAGTCCACCAGTTTAGGCTTTTAGGTTTCGATTGTTGTTAATGTGTTTTGAAGAGTATGAACAAGATATGATGAATATGAATATGATATGAACAATGTGAATAATATGGCAAGATATATAACAATATAATCAAGATAATATTCACAATAGTATAATCAAGATAATATTAACAAGTATATGAACAAGATAATAAAATCGAGATTTATTGACTGAAATGTAAAACAAGAATATATTGACGGAAATTAAATTTAGTTGCTAGTTGTTTTTGATTAATCGAGTCGAAATGTAGCGCTAAACTGTCGTAGCTCGATCTATGACGAAGATCAAATTATAGAAGGTCGCCTAAGTTGATATTCATGCTAAAAACACGATGGAGAAATGATATTGAGGATCATTTTCCAAAGTAATCATGCCACACGAATAAAAAGGTGACGGTCTCGTCTTAATCACAAACTTGTGTTGATTAATCAAAGGTAACCTAGCACGACCCCAAAGTATAGAAAATGGTCTCGATGATCATTCACTACACATTTGAAATAATCAAGGTTAACAACCTCAATAAATCAACGTTTATGAATAGAAATACTTTATCGATCGAAAAATGAAATAAAATCGAAATGAAAAGATGGAAAAGAAGATGAAATTGGTCTCATCTTAGTCAAGATTAATCGATAATCTATGATATTAGACTTTGATTGACCAATAATGAAAAGAAGGACAAAGATAAGTCAAAATGGAATGAGAAAGGTTAGAAGAGAAGGTGGTCTCATCCTAATTGTGGAATTTGATTAATAAATTGACCATCCAAGATTTTAGATTTTCATCGACCAATAGTAAAATTGAAAATGGAAGTAGAATTAAAAACTTAACAATAATTAGACAAAAAAAAAGAAACTAACAATTTTAAAACTAAAATGTTTAGAAAATAATTTTGAAGCAAATTAGACTAAACAAAATAATCAAGGGGAGGGGTTTGAAGTGAATAAAGGGTGTGTGAAGAGTGGATCAAGGTGGGATCATATGGGCTTAAAGCCCATCACCCACTCACAATAAAAATGGTAAGGAAAGCAAAAAAGAAAAGGGGTGCATTGAGATTTGTGTGGGTGTACCAACAATAATCCAATCATGGGCTTTGAGCACATCAGTCAAACAAAAAATAGCAGGGTGACAATGAGAAGTAGATAAGTGAGAATCCTATGGGTTTTAAAATCCCATCATCTCTAAATAACACGGTCTATGAACCAACAGAGTGAAATACAGTTTCAAAGCGAAACATAAACGTATCCACCAGAAGCAAAACTTGCTACTAAAAACAAAACCATAAAATCTACTCCACGGCGAGACACAAAAAGAAAAACTAAGTAAAAGAAGAGAAGGAACTGGAAAAACATCATGCTCAAAAACAAGACGCAAGGAAAAAGGGACCGTGAGATCTGTTCGTGACTTAAGGTTTGCAATTTCAACTCATATTCGTTTTTTATATCTCTCTTTCATCTACTTGCATTCTGTTTTGTTTCGGGTGTTTTGATTTTGGGATTTGGTTTTTTGATTTATAGTGGTGAGAATCAATTGATTTGGAGGTTGTTGAGTGAGGAGGTGGTTGAGGAAGAAGAAGGTTTAATGGAGAGTTTTGGAAGAGAAGGTATCCATGGCTTTTGAAGCTTTCTCCTCCTCTTCTTTGAGGTGAGTCTTAGTTGTATTTATAGTATGATGAGGTAGTGGTATTATTTTGCCATTTTATCGTTTATTTTAACATTTTTGTGTTTATTTCGTTGCTGGTTGTATGTGTATTGTGCGCTATTGATGGTTTTTGCAAGTGATTTACAAAATGGCCTGTTTTTGTGGAATTGTGGTGTTTAATTCTTTTATGTCGTATGTGTAGGTTGTGAAGTAACACAATGAGAGCATCATCTGGTATTATTCTCGCAGCCTGCTGTTGCACCCCAAAATTTGCCCAACCTTTTCTGAACTTGGTTTATGTTTCATTTCATTTTCTTTCTAGCATTTGCATTGCATAGAATTTTTCATTGAACAGGGGATCAAGAGTTTGTGCATAGCAAGAGGAGTCTACTCAGAGGGTTGAGCCTAAGCAAGGGGTGTTACTCAAGTTTGGATGGTCATCAAGTCATCAGGAAGTGGGCAATGGTCTTATGAAAGAAAGGATGGATGTATGTGGGTCAGCTCCTAACTTGGAGGCCAGTTCAAGATCATTAGAGGATTGTGAATTCATGGTTATAGATATGAGATGTTGAGAGAGCTCATTGAGTGCTTTGAGAGCCATGTGGAGCTTATTCAAGTTGTTGTGTGAGGTGGGACAAGCCACAGTCAAAGGTGTTGCACCTAGGGTTTTTCATCTGGCTAATCCTCAATTAATTGTGAAATTGAAGGAGATTAAAACTCAATTCAAAGTCTCTATGGTTATGGGATGTTGTGTTAAGATATATGAGATATCATTTCAAGTTCAATTCATCAAGGATCAAGTGTGTGAGATGTTACTAAATTAGGGTTCTCATGGTAAAATCCCCTATTTAGTGCCTAACTTCAAGACCACCTATCTCAAGATACAAGTTTCATCTCAACTTTTGACCAACATGGAACTTGTAGGGCATGTTCTTAGCTTTCGTTTGAGTACTATAAGTCCTTGATTGGATGTATAGAACTCAAGTTATGATCCAGACAAGTTGCAGGTCATCAGATGAATGTGATTTTGGTCAACAAAAGTCAACCAAATTCCAAGCCATTTTTGACCTAGAAGTATGTTTCTCCTCAACTTTTGGCCAACATGAACATTGTAGGTCTTGGTCTTAACTTTCCAAAAAGTACTAGAAGTCTTTCATCTGATTTGCAGAACTCAAGTTATGAGGTTTGCAAGTCAGGGGTATTTTGGGAAAGTGAGATTATAGGTCATAAAGTTATAGGTCTATTTCACCAACTTGCACACTTCAAATGAAGATTTTTCCAACATCAAACTTTCTCCAAATGGTGTTATTTGTTTAGTCAAGCATTGATAAGTCATGGATTTGGTTTGGTTTGAAGAATGGATATGTGAATTTTCATGGAAGAAGGTTTAAAAGGGCAAAATGGGAATTAATTCATTTTTGAACATTTTGGTGCAAATGAGTCCATTTTTTGAGTGCAAACCACATTTTAAACACATTGGCATTAATAGAATTTGAATTTGAGGTGTTTTAGCTAGCCATTTTCAAGGTTTCTTCATCATGAAGTTACACAACAAACATGAACCATTGAGATCAATTAAGGCTTTAATCCTAGCCATTCACACTCCATGTGATACCAACAAGCATTTAGAGCCAATTTGGTGAGAATTTCGTGTACATGAGAAAGCTCAAAACTCAATTCCTTGGATTTTTAATTGGGCTGTTAGAGGCTGAGATTGGGCTCAATTCTTATCAAGATCCATCACATATAAGGTTTTGGTCATGAACAAATGATCAGAAGTGAGAATTGGAGGCAAATTGATCAAGAACAGTTTTGAAAAAGTGGTGGAAACTCAAAATTCGAATTTGGAGAATTAGCAAGTTTCAAGCCAAATTGTGAATTGCAAGAGCTTTATTGAAGTTTATTGAACGATTCTGGACATTTTTCTGCAAGCTTAAGCTCCATTTGAAGGCTCAGTGGAAGTTCTCCACTAGGTAATTGCAATTCAATCTCACACTCTCATTATGCATTGATTCACTGCCATTTTTGCATATTTGATACGTAGAAACAATGTAGATCATTAATATGTAAAACGAACTGGCATTGGTGTTGATTGTTGGATGATGCTCAAAAATGTTTGGATCTGTTTTGGCTTGTTCTTACGTGTTTTGGCTTGTTTGTTGATGGATCTGTAACCTACATAACTCATAGATGATTTTTAAACCAAATTGGAGTTGTTTTGATGAACTTTTGATTTTGGTGCTCAAGTTTGTTTGATTCGGTTTGCTCTCATGTTGCGTGATAAGTGAATTTTGTTGCTGGATTTGAGATCCTCATAATCTCTAGATAAATTTTGACATAAAATTTGTGCAAAACGGTTGAGTTTAGATGCATGTGGTTGTTGTTGCTCTGTTCACGGTGACGATTGGCCGAAGAAGACAATGAATAGTACTTCCAGCCGGTGACTGGTTTTCCCCCTTGTATTTGTGAAGAAGATGACTTACTAGGCACTGTGTGGTTCATTGATTTAATTACTTTCAATTCCAATGCTCCTGATTAAGAAACACGGTGGTCTTTAGTTGACTGAAACCATGTAATAGCGTTTGAAATTCTCATTAATGCGTTGGCATTTCCCCAGCCCTTTGATTTGATTACCAATGGATCAAGCGCTCCTGATTGAGTCTCCTTGGTGATCCATAGTTGACCCGTGCACACGTGAGTTGCCAGATTTTTGTTTTATTGTGGATTTTTCTGATGGGCCTTGTGTATGCGCGCTAATTGCACCCCCCCTGTTGGGCCCAGCGCATGTTTGAACTTCTTTTTCTTGTTATTTGCCACACATATTTTCCTATTTTCTTTTTATTTCTTTTGATTTTTATTTTATTTTCTGTTTTGAATTTAAATCATTAAAAATAACTCCAATACTCTAAAAATTCACCAAAAATATTTTTTATCAACTTTGAGATGTCTAATATTTTTTGGACATTTTTATTTTATTTTTTATTTTATTTTCAATTTAAAAAAGAATTAGATGTTGGAGTTGTTTTAATTGAATTGAATTGTAACATGGTTTGCTTTTACATTTATTTCTCTTCCTCCTTTTTGATCCAATGATTGAAAATTGATCTTCATCTCAATGATGAGTTGATCAATTTTTGAGGACCATTTTTCCCCTGGCTGTTGACTTTTGGGTTGACTTTTTGTGGCCTTTCTTTTGCCTTTGTTTCTCCCATTTCAAAGTGGTACATCTAAATGAATTGTTTCTTTTGATGGTGCTTTGAGGGGATATTTGTCTTGATCTTTTGGCCTCTGGTTGCCAACATGTTTAGCTACTTTGTGCATTTTATTTGATTATTTTTGAACCATTTTCCTATTTTTTAGGTAACTTGCAAGTCAAGTTACCTCCAAGGGAGGTTCACACATGAATCTTGACCTAGTTTGATTTGGATATGACATATTTGGATCCTTTGAACCCCCAATGCCTTTTGTTTCATGTTTTTAACATGTTAAGGATGATGTTGGTTCAATTTTAGGTCATTACATTGTTTCTTCCTTGTTCATTTGTGTGTTTCTTCTTGTGCTTTCAACTTGAACTCCTATGTGATACATGCTTGTTTCCTTTGTGCTTTACTAGCATTTCTTATTATTTTGTTTTGATATTGATTGTGAGCTTTCTTATCTTCATCTACCTTCTGTCCAATGACCTTGGAGTGTCATTTAAGGTGGCTTGGTCCCTCCTTTGGAGGTATCTGAAGCATACCTAAAATGATGAATCCTTGAGGACACTTTTGGTGTTTCTTTGCTTTTGATGAGTGATGCTTATGGTTGAGTACCTATTATGGGGTCCTTGCTGCCCTCATTTGGTCTCCCATCCTCACTTGGCTTTGGGTTTTGTTTTACCTTTCATTTGGTTTGATTTTATTGGTGTGGTTGATGTTGTTTGACTTAGGTCATTTCATCCCACTTTTTGGTGCATCTTTGTGTGGTTTGTTTTTGTTGGATTGATTTCTTCTTGTGCTCTTCTTCTTCTTTTCTTTTCTTGCATTTCCATATGCATGATTGGTTGAGATGAGCTTGTGGAAGCTACTTCCCCACACTATTTTCCTCCCACTATCATTCTATGTGTGCATCTTATGTGTGTATCTTCATTTGCATATGCACTCTTCTTCTTCTTCTCCTTTTGCTTTTCTTTGCCATGCTCCCCATAAGTTCTCTAACCTCTTGAGTTTATGATAGACATTAGGTGCCTAACCATGCATGATAACACTAGGTAGTTCCCTTTTGAATATCAACCTTAAGTCCACTTTGCATGACAACTTTTAGGATTGATTAGTCTCTCATTAGTGTTCCTTCTTCTCTTCTCATCTTTGAACATTCATAAAACACTTAATAAAGAATGACAAGTGTAGCACGCTACGAGCCTTAATCTACTTGAGAAATGGTAATTGAGGGGCCTCCTCTCAAGGACCTAGAGTGTTTAGTGTACACCCTTTGGGTGATATACGACGCATTCGCTCTTAGGTCATAGTCTCTAGTGCGACATGAGTTGCAAATCAAATTCAAAACACTTCTTCTCTAAAAAACTCAAAAATACTTCAAACCTTTTTCATCCTTTGGGTTCTTAATCAAGGAAAATCTTTTCATAGATAAGAGTGTCGTTAACTCTTAGTTCCATCGCAAACGGTAACGCCTAAGTGTCCAATGGTCGAGCTACATACACCAACTGCTAAAACTATTTGTTAACCCTACTCAGACTAAAAAACTTTTGAACCAACCTGTGGTCCTTTTATCCCGAACTACGTTTGCTCTGATCTTTCATACCATATGAAAGTACGTAGGCACGAGACGCGATGTCTCGGCGAGCAACCTTTCCCCTTTCTTTACCCGTAGTTAGGCCAACTACGTTGACTCTGACTTTCCCATTGCACGAGGGAGTACGTAGGCACAGAGCGGCGATGCTCTGCCGAGTCACTTCTCTTTTCCTTTTCTTTTGTCCTTAAGCCTTTAGCTAGATAGTTTCAACACACCCTTTTAGATAGACAACAATGCATGGATCCCGTCGAGTACGACGGACGTGAGGGGTGCTAATACCTTCCCCTTGCGTAACCGACTCCCGAATCCAGACATGGTTGAGATGACCTTGTCTTTCCCTCTTTCTTTAGGTTTTTCTGATTGTTTCCTTTCCCTCTCTTTGGGATAAATAACAAAAGTGGCGACTCTTCTGTTTTTCCGCCGGTGGTTTTTCGCAGTAGCGACACCTGCGCGTGAAGGTTTGGTGTGAATTTGTGGCTTGGATGCTAAGAGAAACACATCGTGTGGCTATGTCATATGTGTGGGGTCATACTGAATTTCATTTAAATCATGAGCTTAATTGAGTCACTATTTTTTGTTTTTAATTTTTGTCATAGGCTTATAGTTTGTTTTTATTTTGAAATGAATGTGGTCTATATGAAACAAAAAGGGCCTTTATTGTATGATTTTTATTATGATTTTTGGATTTTTTTTTGTAAAAACAAACTTGAAGCGGACTTTGAGGATTAAACCTTTGTAATGTATCATGACTTGTAATATTTGGACACGAGTTTTAGAAAATAGACAATGGATAGAAAAAATAGTGTAATAGGTAATTTGGTTTGTGATGTGGGCATCTCTTGTATGGAAATGAACTTTGGTGTATTTTGGTACAAATATGGACTTGTGAGCATTGATAATAATCTTTGAATTCATCTCATGATCTTTGTAAAATCTTTTCTCAATGAATATGGGATCTAAAAAAAATTGGGCCTTTGGTACAAAACAAGATGAGAATTACTCTTTGCATCCATGTCACTTCACCTCAACCCTAACAAAATGCTTAAGATTTGATAGAATTCCATATGGATACCATTTTAAAAATGAATCTCTAGCATCAATACTCGACAAATAAGATTCAACTTGAATCGATCTTTGAGGAATAAGCCTAATCATAGACCAATCTTAACCTTTGGAATGAATTAGAACCTTTGAATTAAATCTAGCCCGAAATCAATCTTTGGGCTCTGTCATTTGCAATAACAAATCTTCCACCATGAATCAAATGAGCACCAAATGCATTGAAATTCCATGTCACATGGATCTCAATATATTACATAAAACCTTAATTCAAATGAACTAATCATTAATGGAATGCTTGTCCTATCATAGTCCGATAACCAGATCCACACATAACTGATCTAAATTGAGGCACAAATCCTAACTGCAACCTCAAACACGCAACCTCAAAAATCTTGCTTGATCATTGAACCTCACTTAGTACTGCCAACACATACTTGACTTGACATCTTCAGATGAAACTCAGTTCAGGGAAAAAGAATACAACATCATATTTTTTGGATTTCTGAATAATGGTTAGTGGATTTATGTACGAAATGAAAGTTATACACAAGTAGGACAAATTTGGGATATGACACTCCCTTCTTTGAGGTTTTCTTCGATTGTTTCCTTTCCCTCGTAGGGATGAATAACGTTTGGTGGCGATTTTTCTGTTTTTTCCACCGAGTGTTTTTCGCAGTTGTGACAGCTGGCGACTCTTCTGCGGACCCTGATTCCCTATGCGAGTCAATCCTAGTGCTTGTCTGTTTCTGTTTCATTGGGTGTTTACTTTTTTATGCTTTTATGTACATTATCTGTTGTATATTATTGCATTTTGCATTATGTTATCGCATTTGATTACTATTATCATATTGCTTAGGATTGTTCCATGAGAGATAAGCCCACTACCCAGGCTTGAGTATACACCTAGGATTACAATTGAGAGTAATGTGGCTTGCGTGGCGTTTGGCCATGTGTAGTTGACACGAAATTTACATTCAGACGAGGTTTTCTTTGGAGATACTCTATTCTGCGCATCTGGTGTTGATGATAGGATGTTGACTTAGAGAGCTTACTGCTCTGGAGACCGTTCATGGGAAATCAGTTGAGGCCTCCTTGATTGGTGATGATGCCACGTGTAGTTGACACGAAATTCACATTCAGACGAGGTTTTCTTTGGAGATATTCTATCCTGTGCGTCTGGTGTAGATGATAGGATGTTGACTTAGAGAGCTTACGGCTCTAGAGACCATTCATGGGAAATCAGTTGAGGCCTTCTTGATTGATGATGATGCCAAACCAAAAATGGTGAATGCATCATCATTTCTTGACCTGAAAGTCTGTGATACTGAGGACCTTCTAGGTCGCCATGTCCAAGACTAAAACCCACATGTGAGAGAGGATGGGTTTTGCAGGAAACCATGACTTTCAACCTACCCGGTTTTCTGGTTTTCTTGTCAGTGTGGACTTTTTGATCCTGGTAATTCTGGCATTCTGGTTTTCCAATTTTCTCGACGAAGCAGAATTATGGCTTTATTTAGTCAATAGTACATCAACTATTCAGAGCATATAGAAACCTTGATCCCATGTTTGCATTTGCATAATCATTTTGCATCCCAACATTCATGTTTGTGTATTTTTAGGTTTGCATCTTATCCTTGATTCTGATTGTCATAAGATTATATGGATGGACACTAGCAGGAAGAAGATCATCGTGTACAAGTTTCCAACTCCTGATTTGGGTTCTCTTCATGGTTTGATTGGTATGGCAGATTCTAGCGTTCTTGAAGACTTTAGGAAGGATTATGGGAAAATTTTGAGTTTTGTGCACATGAGTACGAGTATAAGGCCATCCACACTCTTCTACAGTTTTACGATTCTCCGTTGCAGTGTTTCACTTTTTTGGATTATCTGTTGGCTCCGACAATGGAAGAGTATGCATTCATCCTGGGAGTTCCCATCAACAATAGAGCGCCTTTCTATTATTCCATGGAGGATCCTGATCTCAACAATGTTGTTGATGCTCTTCATTTGAGCAAATCATTATTGGTGGACAACATTGCTAGCAAAGGAGGATTTTCTGGGTTTCCCCTGGATTTCTCGGTAAGTGAAGCACAGAAGTATGCTGAAGCTGGTAATTAGATGGTTTTCAATTCTATCTTGGCTCTGTGCGTCTATGGCATCGTCTTGTTCCCTAATCTGGTTGACTTTATGGACATGAGTGTTGTTCGCCTCTTCATTATGAAGAATCTTGTGCCTACTCTTTTGGAGGACTTGTATCATTCATTGCACTATAAGAATGAGAAGAAAAGAGGAGGGATGGTTTCCTGTTGTACACCACTCCTTCATAAATGGTTTATGGATCATCTTCCTCACTTAGGAGATTTTGTTGATTCTAGGAGATCTTCTTAGTGGTCTAAAAGATTGATGGATCTGACTACGAAGGATATGTTTGGTTTATTCATGGTTTACTTGGCAAGGAGATTACCTTTAGCTGTGGATATTTCCCAAATGTGCCTTTGGTAGGGAGAAAAGGGGGTATTAATTATAATTATTCTCTCACTGTTAGACAATTTAGGTATGCCTTGAGGGAGCTTGATCGATGAAATAGCAAGTGTAATATTTTTCCAATGTAGTAATAAGAGGAGATTTCCCCGAATATCGATCTCGAGGACTGCGTAGGAAATACAAGTTGAATAGTAATTTAGTTGAACAAAAGCACTTAGAGTTTTGAGATTGTTTAGTTTAATTATAAAAATATTTGCAAGTAAAAGAGGGAAATTGACTAAGTAGTTTAAAAAGTATAAGTAACATGCTACGGGAAGTATGTGATCTGACTCAGTAACAACTCTGAATTAACACTGCAACAACTTATTGTAACTAATGAATTACAGATTCTTTAGAATGTTTACTCCTAAGTCCTTAGTGAGAAAACGTTTAATCATTCACCCTAATTCCTATGTCCAGAGAGAATTATAAATTAAATTAAGCAATTAATCGTCAAGAATATTCTGGTTTCTATAGGGTATCCCTAGTCCTAGGTGATATCTACTACAGAATGGTCAAGAGCAAAGCATTAACAACGGCGGTCCAGCCTAATCGTTAATCGAAAATCAAACCCTGTTGGTCCGACATGGCAAGCATTAAGAATAGCTAGAGAACAAATCAGTTATGAAAACACAGGAATTGTTATTGCAATACTAATATCATAGTCATCACAAATTCAAATCAGGGACACCCCCTAGAATTGGGGGATTTAGCTACTCATATTATTCGAAGAAAATACAAAGTAAAAAATAGACATTACAAGATAAAGGATTCTTTGATCTTCAATTGCTTCTGCTTAAGAAAACCTTCAGTTCCCCAATAACCTTGATATCTCTAATTTTGATCGTGTAATTTTCTCTTGCCAAAAGTCCCTTTTTTCCTTTTCAAAATACGTCTTAAATACTCCCAGGTCTAACACAGTAATAGGAAAATACCCAAAATACCCTTAGGGATCACACATCTCACAAAAACAAGAAATTTATAAGATGAAGTGCTTCAGCCAACACGGGCCGTGTTAGCTGACACGAGCGGCCGTGTTGGGCCCCTGGATATCTGATGAAAACACGGTATGCTCCAGACTTGCTGACACGGGCCGTGTCAGGTGACACAGGCACCCATGTCAGACCACTGCTTTTCTACACAATTGCATCTCTTGGCATCCTCCTGACACAGGCCGTGTCAGGTGACACAGGCTGTGTCAGGTCACTGATTCCCTTTAAAAACTCTTTCGAATTCCTGTTGTTTTTCCCGGTTTTTGCTCTGGTTCTTCTTGATTGCTTACCTGAACCTAAAAATAATGGAAATACGAAACCAATGCATAAAATGCGATAAAATGAAATAAAATGCAACTAAATATATAAGACGATTAACTAAAACTAATGGTAAAATAACGTATAAAAAACATTGATCAAACTCCCCCAAACTTAAACCATTGCTTGACCTTAAGCAACAAGCTCGGACAAACTTAAACCATTACTTCATGTCAAATAAAATATTTGTGAAGGTAAGGTGCGTCGATACTCATATGTGAGTCTTTGTTCTAATCGGATAAAATTATTTCTCTTGGTAGTCGTCCATTAATAAATGTATTACACAAACACATATTGCGGTAAAACCGCAGACCTAAATCCCCCTTTCGGTCACCTTTCCAACTATGCTTTGGGCTTAAGTCTTTTCTTCGATTTTCTATCTCTTTCATTCGGATAATCAGATTAAGGCACTTTTGATCGCTTTCCCTCCCATGTATAAGATTTGATCGAGATTTTTCGAGGCACCTTTATTCTTTTTTCTCATGCATTGGCGTTTCTTAGTCTACTTTGGGATGACTATAGAGATTCAACCGCTGTTAGGCTAATTAATCGGGTGAGGGTTACCCAACTTAGAAGGACCAGTTGCCTTTACCGTCATTACTCATCGTTTGTTTGGTGCCATAAGTCATTTTCACCCGACCAGTCTTTACCATCATTATTCATCATTTTTTTGGTGCCATAAGTCATTCTCTCACCCCGACTAGTTCATAGTGATAGTCCAGCATCATTTAGTCGGGGAATACTTCTCAAATCCAAGTAGTATGGCACAAATCTACACGTTGGACTCATGACCTTACTTCGGGGAATCTAGGGTGTTCAGGTTATACCTCAATCTCTTAACTTTCCCAAATTCCCTAGTTTCAACTTTTCTTCCCTCAAACTCTATATACTTTTCTGACTACTTCACACATCACAATATTCACAAGAAAATTTTTTGCGTTCCTCATTCAGGGAGAGTTCAAAGTGATTTTTAAACAAAAGCACACCAACACAATAAAAAATACTTAAAATGAAAACTCAAAACAGTAAATCCTCCCCCAAACTTAAACTAAACATTGGCCTCAATGTTTTCGAACAAGAGAGAAAGAGACGTAACTTACAGAGATCCTTACTGAGGAGTTGGAGGATAATGCAACACCCTAGCTTGCACTTATAAGGTCTCATTTATTACCTGCAAACGAAACAAAACAACAACAACAACAAAATTCTCAATCATTAAAAACGTGGGTTGCCTCCCATGCAGCGCTTTGTTTAATGTCGCATGGCTCGACAAATCACTTCCCATTGTTATGAGGGGTATCTCAGCTTCCACACTTTGTTTCTTGACCTTTCCGCAACAAAGGACTGATCAGGTTCAGAGATAAACGCAACTTTATGTATCAAATCACATCCAACTTTTCCATTCTTGACTCCTCGAAGGAATTATAGAGTCTTGCTATGTGCCTTAGACAACTAAGATATTGTAACTTGATAGATTACACCAGAGACTTTTTAAGGACATGGTTTTGAACTTTTTCCTTTTTTCACTATTTTGATCATTCCAACTGAAGGTTCAATATCTTCATCTTTACCTCACTTCTTGATGTCCAATACTTTTAATGTTATTTCTTCATCAAAAGATTTCATGGTTAGAGTACCTATTTCAATATCAACATTGCACCGACTAGTAATCAGAAATGGTCGGCCAAGTATGATGTGAGTCTCTTCACCTTCTGGGATATCCATAATCTCAAAATCAACTAGGAAGGTAAAGTTATCAATCGTCACCAATACATCCTCTGCTAGCCCATATGACCTCTTAGTCGTGTGGTCGACAAACTTCAAGTTTGTTCCTGTATCGCTCACTTTTCTAATACCTAGCTTCTTGAAAATAGATAGAGACATGAGACTCACAATAGCACTTGAATCAATGAGGACCTTCTTGAAAGTTCTATCTTTTCAAGTTCTACCTTTTGGGTTCGGTACGCGCTCGGGAGGGTTCCTTGAGTATGCGTGGAGAGTTGTTGGGCTATTTATCTGATCTGAACCTCAAGATTTTTTATAGCAGTTGTGGTGTTCCTCTGATTATTCTGTGTCTCTTCTTGGAATTGAATATTGTGAGCTGCCATCTTTTCAATAGCTATTTCCCATTCTGCTTTCTGAGGAGCCTGTTGTTGTTGTTGATATTGAGGTTGATTCTGATCTTTCCAAGAGAAGTTAGGATGGTTCTTCCACCCTAGATTATAAGTCTGAGAATAGGGATTATTCTGCTTCAGAAACTTTATCTCTTCAATTTGTTGAGCAGTCGCAATGCAATGTGCAGTAAAATGGGATCCACTACAAATCTCACAACTCACAACTTGGATAGGTTGAACTTGAGCCACAGGTTAAGGACTTACATTCATTGCTTTAAGACTTCTTTTTACTAGCTATAATTTGATCTTCCATTTTCACAACTTGAGTATCCATCTTCAAATCAATCGTTCCTTCCGATTTAGTCACACTACGACCATACAGTTCCAAATGCTCATTTGCAGGAATGGCTTCAATGATCTTCTTAATACCAGTGGATGTTGTAAAGTTTGATGAGCCACCAACTGCTGTATCAATTAGTTTTTTATTTTTCATTTTGAGACCATTCACAAACATTTGCATCTGTCCAGTTTGATCCAGGTTATGAGTAGGACATGCAACTAATAACCGTTTGAACCTTTTATACGCATCACCCAATGATTCTCCCTCCTTCTGTTTAAAATTCATGATATCATATCTTTTATGAATATACACAGAGGCGAGAAAATACTCATTAAGAAAGGCTTTCTCCATCTCTTCCCACGTAGCAATACTTCGTGCGGGTAACGAGTAAAACCACTCTTTAGCATCTTCAGAGAGAGTGAACGAAAACATTTTTAATTTCTTTGCTTTAACAATGCGCCCCTCTATCTTGAGAGTTGTGCTCATAGTCAGAAATATTTGTAGACTTTGTTGGTGCTAGGATGCAACCGGTGAAAGGTTTCCTCTCAGTTTTTTTGATAGTGCTCAGATGCAACTGGAAAATTTTCACATTCACCGGTTGGTTTACAATTGTTAATCTACCAGCCAGTACATTAGCCTCACCATAATCACCAAGTAGTCTCTCAGCTGGTGGAACTCTAGCCATAGTCACAGTATCTCTATCTGAGTCTGAATCTGAGTCGGAATAGTCTGAATGAACAAAGACTCTTTCTTCTTCGGGTGCTGAAGGTTCTGCTTCTAAACATGTCAGTCTTGCTTGTCTATGCCTCGCGTGTAGAGTTCTTTTGATCTCTGCGTCAAAAGAAAAATTAGTTGAGGATTCTCCTCGAATAAAAATGTTAGACATAGATTATTAGTAACAGAATGCAAACAATAAAAATAATAATAACAACTAAAATAAAATTTTGGTCGTAGAGCAACAAAATTTCAATTGAATTACAATTAACTTATATTTTGGCAGTCCCCAGCAACGACGCCGAAAACTTGATCGGTGAAATAGAAAGTGTATTATTTTGCCAATGTAGTAATAAGAGGAGATTTCCCCGAATATCGATCTCGAGGACGGCGTAGAAAATACAAGTTCAATAGTAATTCAGTTGAACAAAAGAACTTGGCTTTTTGAGATTGTTTGGTTTAATTATAAAAATATTTGCATGTAAAGAAGAGAAATTGACTAAGTGTGTGATCCGACTCAATAACAACTTTGAATTAACACTGCAACAACTTATTGTAACTAACGAATTACCGAATATTTAGAATGTTTACTTCTAAGTCCTTAGTGAGAAAAGATTTATCCATTCACCCTAATTCCTATGTCCATAGAGAATTATAAATGAAATTAAGCAATTAATCATCAAGAATATTTTGATTCCTATAGGATATCCCTACTCCTAGGTGATATCTACTACAGAATGATCAAGAGCAAAGCATTAACAACGGCGGTCTAGCCTAATCGTTAATCGAAAATCAAACCCTGTTGGTCCGACAGGGCAAGCATTAAGAATAACTAGAGATGAAATCAGTTATGAAAACAAAGGAATTGTTATTGCAATACTAATATCAGAGTCATCACATATTAAAATCAGGGACACCCCCTAGCATTGGAGGGGTTAGCTACTCATATTATTTGAAGAAAATACAAAGTAAAAAATAGACATTACAAGATAATAGGATTCTTTGATCTTCAATTTATTCCGCTCATGAAAACCTTCAGTTCCCCAATCACCTAGATATCTCCAATCTTGATCGTGTAATTCTTCTCTGGCCAAAAAGTCTCTTTTTCCTTCTGAAAGCACGTCTTAAATACTCCCAGGTCTAACATAGTAATAATAAAAATACCTAAAATACCCTTAGGGATCACACATGTTACAAAAACAAGAAAATTAGAAGATGAAGCACTTCAGCCAACACGGGCCGTGTCACCTGACACGGCGGCCATGTTGAGCCCCTGGATGTCTGATGAAAACACGGTCTGCTCCAGACTTGCTGACATGGGTCGTGTCAGGTGGCACGGGCACCCGTGTCAGTCCACTTCTTTTCTTCCCAATTTCATCTCTTGGCATCCTTCTGACACGGGCCGTGTCAGGTGACACAGGTGGCCGTGTCAGACAACTGTTTCCCTTTAAAAACTCTTCTAAATTCCTATTGTTTTCACCCTGGCTCTTCTTAATTGCTTACCTGAACCTAAAAACAATGGAAATACCAAACCAACGCATAAAATGTGATAAAAGGAAATAAAATGCAACAAAGTATATAAGACGATTAACTAAAACTAATGGTAAAATAACGTATAAAACCACTTATCAAAGCCACCAAAAGATAAGGATGTTCAAGAGTCTTTATTCTTCACTGGGGCAGCTGACCCAGGGCTGTTGAAGAGTGTTGCGGATTCATGTGGTACGATTCATAAGAGGGGGAAGTCTTCTTTGGGGGAAGAGAGATTGTAGAGCCTATCATCCCTATGTAGAGTGGATTCAGAAGAGGGTCGAAGAAGTGTTGTTGTCATTCTCTATTGAAGCACCTTTGTACCCACTAATGGTTGAACAACCTAGGATGGTAGAAATTAAGCGGTATAACAAGATTTGGGATGAAAAAGAAGAACTCTGGAAGAAGAATGAAGAGTTGAAGATGGAGGTATCTCATTTGGGGCATGATCAAAATGAAGCAGTTTATGTATCCAAGGTGAAGACAGTGCTTCTAGCCAAGAAAGAGAAAGAGCTAGAAGATGAAATCAAGAGTAGAGAGAGGATAGGCCAAGATCTGAAGACCGCCCACAACATTCTACAGCAGAGAAAGAAATATCTAGACATAGCTCACCTTGAGATCTCAAAGTTCAACAATCAACGGAACGCCACAGTGATGGCCCACAAGATGAAAGAAGATGAACTCTGGGATGAGATTGAAAAGTTGAAGCTGCAACTCGAAGTCGAAGAGAGAGAGGTCAGAAGAAATTTATCTCACAGATGTAGAAGCTAAAAGCAGCTTAAGGAGACTTTATCAGCCTTAGAAGAGCTTAAAGTTCAAGCCGAGATGAAAAAGTCTAAACTCGAAAATGCCTTTGGAGATGATGCTTGGGAGGTACATTGTCGTTATCTAGAGGGGATCATGCACATGAGAGATATTCTTATTCAGGAGCTGATCTAGAGACCGAAGCATCCTGACACCAAGAAGTTATTCAAGGATGTTCAAGACTAGTGCAAGAAGCATAGTAGCTGGCGAGGTTTGTCCTTGGTGGATATTGATGAGATGTTGTAGTCGTATTTATTCTGTTTATATTGATCATCGTCAGGCTTGTTGACCGGGGTTATTGACTGTGTATTTGATTTTATCTCTGCTATATCGACTGTATATATTGACTTGGTTTTCTCATTCTATCTATGAGCAACTTTACTAGTGTTATATCCATCTCTTGTGTTTATTGCTTTTAAACCTGAATCAAGGTGTAGAAAACCCTAAAAGTATTCAAACATGACATTTGCATTTGCATTAACATACTCATATGCATAGCAAGTGTTTTGGGATGGCTTTTTCTTATCTATATTTGGTTTTCTTCAACATGATAGAAGATCCATGTATTCACAAGTATCATACACGACGAAATCAGAAGCGGATTATGGATCAAATTCAAGCAGAGCTGTTGGAAGTACAGACCTGCATGACTCAGTTCATGGAACTGATGCAGAATGTGGCCCAAGGGCAAGAATAACTAAGAACCTTGGTTCAACCTTTTATTGGTGCTCCCAGAGTTGATGATAGTGGGGTGGTTCATCTAGGTGGTAATGTGGTTATTCTTCAGGGCGGAGGTGTTGTTGGTGGCGCCAACCCTCCTGCCGGAGGTGGTGCTAGTGTTATCATTCCTCCAGGCGGAGGTGGCGCAGGTGTTGTTTTACTCCCAAAAGAGGAGTTGCTGGTGGTGTTCTTAGTGGTGTTGGTGGGGAAAGTGTTTGTGCAGTCCATGGAGCTGGTGGAGCTCACAACCATCAGTGGGAGGAGGACAAACAGGAAGACGATTTTTTTATGCATGACCTGGATGCTAGTCTCCCATCTGAAGCTGATAAGAAATTTTAGATAATTGAGGAAAGAATGCGGGCTTATGAGAAACAGAATGCTATCAGAAGATGTATGTCTACTCTGAGGATGAGAAGATGCTCATGCATTTCTTCTAAGATAGCCTAGATGAGGCATCTTTGGAGTGGTATATGGGGTTAGAGAGAACTTACATCAGAAATTGGAAAGATCTTGTGGAAGCTTTTGTCAAGCATTATCAGTACAACAGTTATATGGCGCCGAATAGAACGACACTACAGAATATGGTTCTGAAAGGGAATGAAAGTTTCAAGAAAAATGCCCAGGGATGGCACGAGTTAGTGGCCAGAGTTCAGCCTCCGATGATGGAGAGAGAGCTCATCAATATGTTCATGCGTACACTCCAGGGGCCTTATTTTGAGAAGTTGGTTGGGTGTGCATCAGCGGGGTTTTCAGATCTTATAACGGCTGGGGAAAGAGTGGAAAGTGGGATTAGGGTTAGATAGATTCAGAATAGTAATGGTTCCTCATCTGGAGGAGGTAAGAAGCCATATGATGGAGGTTCCAGAAAGAGGGAAGGGGACACCAATTCTATTTCTTCTTATCGGGGTAAAGGAAGAGCCAATCAGAATTCCACACAACAGGTTGCTACTGCAGCCATTTTGGCTGCACCTCAGCAATAACATAATGCTCCTCGCCGAAATCTAGATCGACCAAGGATGGAAAATAGGCATTTCGAGGCTCCGCCTATGACATACTCTCAATTTCTACAACATTTACTTCAGTTGTAGTTAGTTCAGAAAAGAACATTGGCACCGCTTACTAGCACTCCTCCACCAGGTTATGACGCCAATGCTCAATGTGAGTTCCATTCTAGGGGCTAGGGCACAACATTGACAACTGCAAGGCATTCAAGCATAAAGTGCAAGATCTGCTTGATTCCAAGGCTATTAATTTCAGCAATGACGAGCTTAATGCGATCCAGAAACCTATGCCAAATCATGGTGCGGCAAGGCCAAATGCTATTGGAGATTAAGAGAGGTTAAATTTGGTGCCCAATGTGAATTAGTTGAAGACTCCGATGTAGGTTGTTAAAGAGCGTTTACTGAAGGGGGATGTTTTCCCAGGTTATGCCTTCGATTGTCAAGGATCTGCACTACAGCCAGAGGGTTGTAACCTGTTGAGGGATGGTATACAAAAATTGATGGATAATGGACAGTTACAGTTTGACATGACTAATGTTGGGGATGATGCTAATGATGATGATGGTAGGGATATTGCAACGATATCAATTACGTACAAGACCGTCTATATTTCGGTGCCTGTGCGACAAGCACATGTCATTATTACTACTCTAGGTCCAATACCGTATGAGATTACCAAGGAAATTTCGTGGAACTATGGAGCTGAGGTATTTTGTAATGGGCAGAAACAAGAGTTGTTGGGTTCTTCGAATGTTCGGTCTATCATGGACAATACTTTGTTGGTGTCGAGGGTATTACATACAGTGGCAGGGCCTTCTCTCTGCCAAATGTTAACATTGAGAGACCTGACAAAGGTAAAGGCAAGTTAGTTGTGGATGATTCCGTGCAACAACGGTCTGGTGATGCTTATTTCTCAAAATATTTTGAGAAGTTTATGTGGCTGATTTGGAAAAGTGATTACAAGATTGTCGACTAGTTGAATCAGACACCGCCCAAGATCTCTATTCTATCTTTGTTGATGTGTTTCGGAGTTGTACAGAAATGAATTACTAAAGGTGTTGAATGCTACCTATGTTCCTTAGGAGATTTCAGTGAATCATCTTGAAAGGGTAGTTGTCCATGTCAACGCAGGGGATGGTCTGGGGTTTACTAATTTGGATTTGACGTCAGTGGGAAGGAATCATAATAAGGCTTTCCATATATCCATTTAATGTAGGGGCTCTCTGTTGTCCTATGTGTTGGTAGATATTGGGTCGTCATTAAATGTGCTTCTAAAGAAGGCTCTTATGACATTGGATACGCAAGGTGTGATTTTCAGGTCTAGCGATTTGGTAGTGTGGCCTTTTGATGGATCCAAAAGGTCTCTATTTGGTGAGGTGGTTCTACCTATTCAAGTTGGACCTGAGGTTTTTGAGAAAACCTTCTACATCATGGACGTCCATCCGACATATAGTTGTTTGTTGGGTCGTCCCTAGATTCACTCTACTGGGGTAGTTACTTCAACTTTACACCAAAAGCTTAAGTACACGGTTGAAGGAAAGGTTGTCGCGGTCTGCGGAGAGGAAGATATTATGGTTAGCCACTCGTCATCATTTAAGTATGTTGAGGTCGATGGGGAAATAAATGAGTCCCTTTGTCAGGCTTTTGAAGTAGTTCATATTCAGAAGGAACCTCCTGTGGAGGATAAAAAACCTGAGGTTTCAATGTCCTCTTTGAAGGAAGCGCATGATGTGGTTGAGGCTGGTAGTTCCCAAGAATGGGGCCAGGTTTTCAAGGTGCCAATGAAGAATGACAAATTTGGATTGGGATACAAGCCATCGTAAGTTCCACCGAGGTTTAAGGGTCCTGTCAAGTTCACAAGCGTTAGGGTCATTTTTTTATCAAATTCATGCAATAGGAGAAGACGAGGTCGATAACGACTACAACATGGATAGCTGGATTTGCCCCTGCATCCCAGGCCAAGAATTATGCAACTGTTCTTTCGAGGAAGTCATCCTGGTCACTCGGGAAGAGTAATTTTTCTTATTTTTACATCTGTTAAGTCCTACGTTCTGCTCAAGGCGTAGTGACTCATTTGTAGGGCCATATGTTTTGCTTTCAATGTTATCATGAATAAAGGATGTTTTGCATTCTAGTACTTTGCTCCATGTTTTTCATTTTTTCTTTTGCATCTTTAAAAGTTGTAATGTGTTTTGTTTTGTTTTGTTCATCCTTGCGTTCTTAATAAAATATAAAACATCACTCATGCAGATCCTTTCCCTCAGATCCCATCAATAATGATTCAACTATGGCTCGGTATGACTTTGACAATCCTATTTACCATTCTGAAGAGCAGACTGGTGAAGATTGTGAACTTCCTAAAGAATTAGCCAGACTTTTGAAACAGGAGGAAAGGATTATTCAGCCTCATCAGGAGAATTTTGATATCATTAATCTGGGCACCATGGATGCTAAGAAGGAACTCAGAATTGGGGTTGCATTGGAAGATAATGTCAAGAGAAGATTGGTTGAAATTCTCTGAGAGTATGTGGATATGTTCTCTTGGTCATACCAAGATGATCAATGGTTTTTATGCTTTATTTTATCGTTAATTTTAGTTAATCTTGTTATATGTTTAGTTGCTTTATTTCCCTTTTTCCTCATTTTATGCTTTGGTTGTGTCTCTTTGATGTTTTTAGGTTCAACTAAGCATTCTGGAAGAACTCGGTGCAAGAAAGCGAGAATTTACGGAGTTTCTGTGGGATTTTGCCCATCCTACAGGGGGCTGACACGGACTGTGTCAGGCTGGGAGTGAAAAAATAAAATAATAGAAGAAACAGTGGGCTGACATGGGAACCTGTGTCACCTGACATGGGCCGTGTTAGCAGGCCTGGAAGAAAAAAATGAAAGAAGTGAATAGGCAAGGAGCCAACACGGGCACCCGTGGGCCTGGACGCTAATTTTCCCGTTTTTTGTGGTTTTCAACTGGATATTGACTTGGAGGTTATTTTTAGCTTTTCCACCTACTGTTATTTGGAGAGCTCAATTTTTTGGAAGACGAATGGTTTTCAGGAGCGGAAGCGATTAAGAATCTGAGTTTCTCCAATTTCTTGTAATGTCTATATTTTACATTGTATTTTCTCTGAACCATATGAGTAGCTAAACCCCCCAATGCTAGGGTATATCCTTGATTTGAATCTGTAATGACTCTGATATCAGTATTGCAATAACAATCTTTTTATTTTTCATTGTTGATATGATCTCAACCTATTCTTAATGCTTTCCCTGTCGAATAAATAGGGTTTGATTTTTGATTAACGATTAGGTTGGACCGCCGTTGTTAATGCTTTTATTTGGATCATTCTATAATAGATATTACTTAGGATTATGGATACCCTATAGAAACCGAAATATTCTTGATAACTGATTGCTTAATTTCATCTGTAATTCTCTATGGACATAGGAATTAGGGTGGATGATTAAAGGTTTTCTCACTAAGGACTTAGGAGTAAACTTGTTAGATGATGGCGCAGATCTAGAAGGGGGGTAGAATAGATCACTTGTTAAAAACAGAGTCGGCGCTACCAATATTTGGTTTTTAAAAATGTTTTAGGCGGAAGCGGTCAAGGAACTGTATTCGTCTAAAACGAACCTTTACCGGAAAAACCAGATATGTGCAAAGCCTATGGAATTCGACAAAAACGAGATTTAATTTGATCACACTTCAATCAGATTATATTCACTATAAGGTTTGACTATTTCTAAAGCTTTAAAATTATAGTCCATTTGAGAAGACAACACAATTGTTTGTTGTTCACACAATTGGTCAAACACTTGGAGTGCAAAGTACCACAAGTGAATTCTTATATGAGAGTAAAGTGCTCTAGTGTTCAATTACAATCAAGGATTAACACAATTTTTTGCAGTCAAACTCAGAATTTAAGAAATTTAAAAGTAAAGAGAGAACACTGATTTGTTGAGTCAGTTCCCCCATCGTCCTCGCTCGGGGTACGTCTGCCCTCAATTCTAAAAATAGAATTGAGACATGTATGTAGATATAACCTATTGGTCAATGTTTACACGAGAAGCAAATAGAAATCAAACGATCAAACACAATTGTTGATGCAAAGCCTATTTCTTCTCTTCCCTTGATTCAAGCTGAATCAAGTCCTTCGAACACGGTGAATAAACCTCTGACTATGACACACCCTTTGAACAACCCCACGGTCTTCAAATCTTTCTCGGCTGATTTCAATCACCAACGTGTTGAACCTGAATCTTTCTCTCACAATCCTCTAGTTACCGCTACTAAACTGACAGAACAACCTGTTCTTCGATTACCTTCGCTCGATTGAATTTGTGATGGACCGATTCGTGCAAAAACCCCCCAAAATTTAAGATTCTTAGAGGACAAAACCCTAACGGTTTTATTCAAGAAAAACCTACTGATTTATTAACCCAAACCCAATTACACCAATCCTATGTTTGGATGTTATCACCTCTAACAAGCAGAAGGCACAACAAAAATTATTATGTGTAGTTGTTGATAAAATGCAAGGAAGAGGATGAAGATGATGAGAACAATCAGTATCTTATTTTCACTTTTCTTGTTTTTCAAGTATGTGAAAAAGGAAGAGCAAAACTCACTTTATATACAAGAGAAAACTGATTAACAAACATAACAAACACAAATACAGTTTCACATAACATATTTTTAACTGAACATACGCGAGCGGTCGACCTATGCAGAAAGGAGGGTCGACCTGAGCTTACCCAAATTCCTGATTGTGCAAAAAACAGAACTTTGCATCGACCAGAGCAGGCCACGCGTCGATGCAAAGCATGCAGATTTAGACAAATAGAAATGGACACAGTATGAGTTGACCGGAGGGTCGACACGAGCACTCCTAAGAGTAGACCATTAAAAAAGATTTATGTATGAGTCGATCGGAACTAGGTTTGAGTCGACTCAAAGCCCTAAAATATGCAAAAATGCCTATTTTCATGTATCAAGCCACTTTTGAGGTACTCTATTACATAGTAAGCTTGACCAACCCTACATGAAGCATAGATTTAGAAATTTCTATATGTATCAATAATGTTTTTGACGAATGTTTGACTCACGAGGGATAAGACATGCATATGTGACACAATGATATCGTCCAAAGTACATTTTTCTATCAATCTAAGTTTTGACATAATTGAAACATATGTAGCTACCTATGAGGATTTCCCTCACAAAACATTCTTAAGAATCACTAATTAATTGGTTACAATAAGTTGTTGCAGTGTTGTTACTGAGTCGGATCATACACCATCTCTAGCATAATTTACTCATGTATTTTCTAAAACCTCTCAAGTACTTTCCTTATTTTTATGCATTTGTTTTATAATTTCACCAAACAATCATAAACCCCCAAGTTTTTGTTTAGTTAAATTGAACTTAGAACTCTATATCCTCAAGCAGTCCTTGAGATCGACATTTGGGACTTTATCCCTTATTACTACATAGGAAAAATAGTACACTTACTATTTTTCCAATCAAGTTTTTGGCGTTGTTGCCAGGGATTGCCAAAGATAATAGAGTTCGCAGATTTAGTTCAATTAGAATTTTGTTGCTCTGCAACTAAAATTTTATTTTTTGCTTATATTATTTTTGTTTTTTTTATTATTCTTAACGATCTTTGTCTAATCTTTGTATGCGAGGAAAGCCATCAACTAATTTTCCTTTTGTCGCAACACCTGAAAGATCTTTGCACGCTAAGCTCAGACAAGCTAAACAAGCAAGCCTGGAAGCTTCGGAAGAGGAGAATCTAGTCCCAGAATAAGAAAAAGAAAAAGAATTTTATGTTCATTTGGAGCATTCAGATACAGATTCAGAGTCAGATACCGAGTTAGAGACAAAAGCAGTAATGAGTGAACCTAAAGAAAGGCTTCTTGGGGACTATGGGGGAGCAAATGCTCCAGCAGGTCGGTTGACTATTGTAAATCAACAGGTCAATGTTGCTTAATTTCAGTTGCAGCCTACAACAACCCAACAGCTTGAGAAGAGACCTTTTACAGGAAAGACTAATGAAGATGCAAATAAGCATTTGCAAAGGTTTCTTACTATGAGCACTACTTTGAAGATTGAGGGGCATTATGAAGAATCAAAGAAATTAAGAATGTTTCCGTTCACTCTTTCTGAAGATGTTGAAGAGTGGTTTTACTCATTATTTGCTGGGAGTATCACTACTTGGGAAGAGATGAAGAAGACTTTTCTTAATGAATACTTTCTTGCTTCTGTTTATATTCAAAAAAGGTATGATATTATGAATTTTAAGCAGAAAGAAGGAGAGTCACTTGGTGATGCTTACTAGAGGTTTAAGAGGTTATTAGTTGCTTGCTCCACTCACAATATGGATCAAACTGAACAGGTGCAGATGTATGTGAATGGACTAAGAATGAAGACAAAGCAACTTATTAATACAACTGATGGTGCCTCATCCAACTTTACAACAACCATTGTTATTAATAAGATCATAGAAGTCATTGTTTCAAATGAACATCTGGAGTTATATGACCAAAGTGTGAGTAAATTCGAGGGTGTGATTGACTTGAAACTTGCAAATTAGGTTGTGAAGATAGAAGACCAAGTAGCCGCTGATGTAGAGAGAATACTCAAGGGCGTGAATTTAGATACTAAACAAGTAGCTAAATTTCAAACCGGTCAAGCTGTGAATTGTGAGATTTCTAGTGGACCCCACTTTACTGCACATTGCATTACGACTATGCAACAAATCGAAGAGATAAAGTTTCTGAAGCAGAATAATCCCTATTCCTAGACTTATAATCCAGAGTGGAAGAATCATCCCAACTTCGCTTGGAAATATCATAATCAACCGCAATACCCACAATAGCAATAGGCTCCTCAGAAAGCAGAGTGGGAGATAATGATTGAAAAGATGGTAGCTCACAACATCAAACTCCAAGAAGAGACCCGAAATAGTCAGAGGAACTTAGGACTCTATATTCTCAAGCAGTCCCTAAGATCAACATTTAGGACTTTATCCCTTATTACTACATAGCAAAAATAGTATACTTTCTATTTTTCCAATCACAAGACATGCCTGGGTTTGATACAGACATCATTGTGCATCGTTTTCCTCTCAGAGAGGAGTGTCCTCCGGTCAAGCAGAAGATGAGAAGAACAAGACCAGACATGGTTGTCAAAATCAAAGAAGAGGTTCAGAAATAGTTGGACCTCGGGTTTCTTGCTGTGACTAATTATCCTCTGTGGGTTGCTAACATTGTGCATGTACCTAAGAAAGATGGAAAGGTCAGGATGTGTGCTGATTATAGGGATTTGAATAGAGCAAGTTCGAAAGACAATTTCCTGTTCCCTCACATTGACGTGTTAGTGGATAATACTGCTCAATTTTTTGTGTTTTCCTTCATGGATGGCTTCTCTGGGTACAACCAAATCAAGATGACCCTAAAGGACATGGATAAAATGACGTTCATAACACCGTGGGGGATATTCTGTTATAAAGTAACGTCCTTTAGATTGAAAAATGTTGGGGCAACTTATCAGTAGGCAATTGTGACTCTCTTTCATGATATGATTCACAAGGAGATTGCGTTCTATGTTGATGACATGATCGCGAATTCACAGGCGGAGGAAGAGCATCTGGGTAATTTGTTGAAGCTATTTGAAAGTTTAAGGAAATTCAAGCTGAGGTTGAATCCGAACAAGTGCACCTTTGGGGTGAGGTCTGGTAAACTGTTGGGTTTCATTGTTAGTGAAAGAGGTATCGAGGTTGATCCTTCCAATAAAAGAGCTATACAAGATATGCCTGAGTCGAGAACAAAAAAAGAGGTTCGTGGTTTCTTGGGGAGGTTGAACTACATATCTAGATTCATCTCTCATGTTACATCCACGTGCAAACCAATATTCAAATTGTTGAGAAAATATCAAGCGGTTAGGTGGAATGAAAACTGTCAAAAAGAGTTTGAAAAGATAAAAGAGTATTTGTATAAACCTCCAATCCACATTCCTCTGGTGGCAAGAAGACCTTTGATTATGTATCTAACGGTTCTTGAGAATTTAATAGGGTGTGTGCTCGATCAACAGGACGAGACAGGTAGAAAAGAGCATGTCATCTACTACCTAAGAAAGAAATTTACTAATTATGAGTCGAGGTACTCAATGCTGGAGAAAACATGTTGTGCACTCGCTTGGGAAGGCAAGCGTTTGAGGCAGTATATGTTAAACCAAACAACCCTTTTGATATCGAAGATGGATCTGATTAAGTATGTGTTTGAGAAGCAAGCACTCACTTGAAGGATTGCCCATTGGCAGATGGTTTTGACATAATACGATATTCAGTACGTCTCCTAGAAAGCCATCAAGGGAAGTGTTCTGTCAGAATATCTTGCTCAACAACCTATTAAGGACTATCAACCGATGAAGTTTGAATTTCTGGATGAAGATATCGTTTTTCTGAAAGTGAAAGACTGTGATAAGCCTTTGCCTGATGAGGGTCCTAAGATTGGATCTCAGTGGAGTTTGATTTTCGATGGTGTTGTCAATGCATATGGTAACGGAATCGGGGCAATCATCACTACTCCTCACGGTTCTTGATGTGTGCTACCCACAAGTATACAGAATACATCAGAGTAATATAAAAGATTATCAATCCCACTGAGACCAATGTCAATCTATCGATTACTATCGTTTCGGCGTTTATCTAAAGCTAATAAAAACAGAGAGTATTTCTCGCAGAGAAAATAAAAATTAAGAAATGAATTTAAATTCAGAATAAAGATATAATGGAATGTAATTCCCATCGACCAAACAATACTCCTATTTTCTAAGTAGTAATACTTATGGGGCAATATTTTCTTTCCTGAAAAAGAGTTAATTAAAAAGGAATCGTCACGTTAGTATAATCGGAACCGGACCTGACCTTTAACCTATACCAGCCATTCACGCTGCACCAGTCGCATTTTGCGTTAAAGTGAAGAAGTCCTTTTTTATATAACTATGTCTAAGACTCGGTTAAAAAGTGTCTTTGATTGGAAACTTTCAATATCAAAGGGTTTTCGGAATAGTTTCAATATCAAAGTGTCTTTGACTCAGCCAACTGGATCCTAAATCTATAAACGCGTCTAAAAATAGTTTTAAAATCAATTTCTAATAATATAAACTTTCCTAATTAATTAATAAAGCGCTTTTGCTGTTTTTACCAATTAAAAACTAACCAACTCTTATCTAAAGTGTCGGACGACTTTCGATCTTACCCGACGTAATCACGGTTACTACGTAAACAGAAACACGGTTCCGTTCACGCAATGGCCGATCAATTTAAGCTCAAAAGAGTTGCATTAAAATCCAAAATAGCCCCTAAAGTGTTTCTACAAATACAACATATGGAACACCGTCGAGACGATGGTCTTCACATGCCAACACAATAGATTTAGCTGGACACGACGATGATAAACATAATAAAGAATTTGTTTGTAGAATAAATTATTTAGGAAAATAGAGCATGCATGATTGGTTCTCAAATGAACGGAAGTGTCACTCTTAGGTTCAGCTCAGAAAACGAATCTTGGAAATAAAAGAAATATGTAAATCGTGCGGTAAAATAAATGTGTGATTAGTTTTCAGAAGAACAAAAGTGTCACGCTTGACTTCACTCTTAGAAAATGAATCTTGGAAATAAAAGACAATAAATAAATCGTGCAAAATGATAAAGGCGCGATCGATTTCCAAAAGTATGAAGAAAAGTGTCACGCTTAAGCTCACCCTTAGAGAACAAACCTTCAAAATAAAAAGCGATAAGAAAATTGTGCGGAAATTAAATGTGTGATCGGTTTCCAATGTTAAGAACTGAAGTGTCACTCTTAGGTTATCTTTTAGAAATAGGTCTCTGAAATAAAGGGCGATAAATAAATCGTGCGGAAAATAAACAAATTAAAGCAAGACAGAAAGTAAATAATTGCGAGTAAAATAAACCTGCTCCAAATCGGAGACTTGGATCTAGTATAATGCTGGAAAGTAAATCTGACTTGAAAGTAAAATGACAGCAAGATTAAAGTTCTTATGCTATGATGCTCCAACCTCAGTTACAACAATGGTGCGACAAACCTTCGATGTGACGATTTATCGCTTTAACTCTGAATATATGCCTATGCGGAGAACTAAGAATGGATTCCTAAAACTAAAGATCTAGGTCCTATTTATAGTGTAAAAATGTCTTAGAAGTTATGTAGCTTCTTCAGAAATCGTGTGGAGGAAAAATCTTCGGTCATGGCATCATGCTCTAACCGTCCTTGACCGGACCACTCAATACACAGATGGCACCCGCCATCTAGACATGGCGTCAGCCATGTGTACAAATGGTGGTGGACATAGTCAAGTGATGGTTAGAGCATGGGAGAAATCCTACACGTCATTGCTACCCCCTTGGCCAACGCCATGTGGAACATCGTGTGTGTAATTTTCACCCGAAACATAAGCATAATGCAAGAAAATAACAATTAAACGACAATAAACATGTGCAATCCGAGCCAAATACATAGTGTGTTTTGGTGTTATCAAATTCTCCCACACTTAAACATTTGCTTGTCCTCAAGAAAAATTTCATGATCACAAAAGAAAAACAACAACACACAAGTATTCAATTCAGGCTAAAGACTTTTAGTTTGATCGAGGTTGCGTCGATAGGTACTAACTAGTGAACCAAGGATATCATAGTGACACTTTTTGCGGGTTGCGGTCATAAGTTTCCTTCCTATACAAGTCAATCTGCATCATGTTATTATACTAGGCCTAACTCACTCATCCCTCTTTTATCCTTTTTCATTCAAGCGCAATCACATTAAGCCCGTTTTCTTGCACTCGCATGGTGAACACAGACACATAAGCAAATTTTTTGAAGTTTCACTACCGTTGGGCTAAGTAACCGGGTGAGGATTACCCAACTTAAAAGGCGGATTCTTTTTCCAAAATGCTTTCTTTTTGTATTTTTTTCTTTCTCTCACTGGATCATTCACCTATTTGCATCGGTTCGCCCACTTAGCGGTACCTAAGATGGTGTTAACTACTAAAATAAACTACTTAAGGATTAATTCAAGGGTGAGGTTTTAAGGCTGCTGGATAATAAGTATCTGGATCGATTCCTATAATTAAGAAACTTACAATGTCAAGGCGATATCGATTTTTCAAAAGTTTCCCCAAGTCACTGCAAACTATCTAAACTTGTCTAACAACCCAAATTTTCAAAATAAAAGTTATTTTCTTATTCAAAAGATTTTTGGTATGGCTCAAGAAATGGGTGAAAATAGAAAAACTACACATGTGACTCGTCAAACACATGTATTTATTAAAAACAAACTAAAAACAAGCTAAAAACTAAAAGGAAATGAAATGAAAAACATAAAGGGAAATAAAAACAGTAAAAACAGTAAATATCTCCTTCCGCACTTAAACTGAACATTGTCCCCAATGTTTCGATAAAAGATGAAGAAGAGATAGGTGGAACCTGGATATGACTACTGTTGGCCATTGGTACCCTCTCATCCCAATGTCGTGAACCCTGTGAAAGCTCAAGTCGCTCAATCCTCGATGCTAGTTCTTCGTTAGCCTGTCAAAGCTCATGAAGGTTTCTTAGTATGGAACCTCGAGTGGCTTCTACTAACCTGTAATGGTTTTTGAAGCTAGCTTGCTGGCGTTGCTGGAGGGATGTGGTGGCAAGCTGGGACTCCATCATAGTACGGATGGATCTCTCATGCTGTCGTTGTGACTCACACATGAAGTTCATCATGTCCTGTTGCTGCTCATACATGGCATAGAATAGGCCATCGCGTTCCTCTTCACGAGCTTGCTGCTGTCTCCACATCTTCTCTGTGATATAGAATCCAGAAGGTGCACCTGCAGAAGGGTTAGTAAAAGGTGGAATATGTGCAGGTGATGCTTGAGGGGGGATGTCATGAATGGGGGATTGGTTCATCTGCTCATATTCATCGTCGATCTCGTTACCTTCATCCTTCGGGATGTTTGGTGGCAACAGATCAAGAATAGGGTCAGCCTATAAATCATACATCCAGTTCCTTTGGTGTCGCACATCGGTATGATGGGAACAAGGTAAAGTGAGGCTCGGTATGGCCATATTTTGAACCATGAGGGTGCATCCTCCTTCCTTCCTCACCTTTCACAGTTGCATATCTCTAAAAGAAATTAAGTTTATGGTGCAAGGTGGGATGGTTGGAAATTGTGGTTGAATAAGGGGTTAATAAGTTTGAGCGGGTTTTTAATGGGGTCAATAGTGGAGAAAATGAGAGTTTTTGGAGGTTGAAGATGAAGTGGATAGAGAAAATGGGGATTTTCTCAATTCTTTCCCGTAAAGGCCCCTGACTCTTAGCATCCGCTTAGGAGGATGGAGCCCGCCATCTTTGTCTTTTGGGCCAAATACGGGATTTGGGCCTTTGGCTGGGTTTTGATCCTCGTTTGGGGGTGTGCGTAGCATCTTCTGCCATATTTGTACATGCAAGGAATATAGATAATATGTTTACATGATATAAATGAAAAAATGTGCATTAGACATAAATAATAATAATAAAGATCATGTAAAAATGAAATATTTAAAAATTTTCCGATAAACTAAAATTTGAAAATTATATGCGAAAATAAAATAAATATATCTGGGTGAATTAGAATAGCGATAATAGTGCGGTAAAAATGTTAGCAGTACGGTAAAAATATAATAGTAACGCAGTAAAAATATTTTCCACAGTCAGTGTGAGTGATGTCCTCAGTGCTCTAGTAACTCCTTTAAAGTGATTGGCGATAGACACCCTGATTCATATGTGGACAAAATGTCTGCGCCTTTTCAAGCTGGCGTCTGGGACTACAGATTTCCTGATACAGGGAATCATATTCAGTGGCATGAGTCACGTCGAAGACCTCCATCTGTAAGGTTAACTCAGTAAGCTCTTCGCGAAGAGAAAAGATCTCCTTGTGCATAATGTTGAACTCAACATATAGGTCTCGTTGCTGCAGATAAAATTAGAGGAGATCAATGTGGTCCTTTTCAAGAGGGGTGTAGGATGGTGTTGCGGTGAGAATCGGATATCAAGCTATTAATTTACTTGAATCACAAATATATTAAACTCACCACCGAGCTTTGATTCATCCAAAGGAAAGGGTAAAGATCGAAAGAAAACCCTAAGTGTGCTACATAACAACGAAGCTAAGAGATCCAAGGTTCGAGGGTTGGTTATACCTAGGGAAGGTGTTATCATCCTAGGTATCTGTAGTACTTTACATGAACCTCTTGCTAGTATTTGTGTTATGCTAAAGTTTTCTTGCTAAGGAAATGTGTTAAGGTAAAGACCTAGGGGTATATATATACTAAGTATGCTTGCCAAGACATCGCATCTCGTGCATATGTATCCTTATAAGGATGGAATCAGAGCAACCATAGTTCACCTAACTACGGAAGAGGAACTCTTGATAACGATCAAAGATCCAGAGGGTACGTAAGTATCTATAACCATGACACTTACACATAATTAACCAACTCTCTAAGTCTAAGTTGAAACCTAACCTAACTAGGGTTGACTTTAACCAAAGTCAAAGGGGAAAGTGAGTACTCATAACCATGATACTTACATAGAGTTCATCAACTCTAGACCTAATTCAAAGTTACAAGACCAATTAGTTCTAACTAGACTAAAAGGAGGGATATAAGTGTTAGTTGTTAGTGGTTAGAGGTTAGAGGGCTCGACAAGATATCACATCTTATGCCTACGTATCCTAACTAGGGAAGAGGAATAAGAGCCTCTGTAGTTCGGCCAACTAGGGATGAGGAACTCTTGACTGTGGTCAAGGTTCCAGAAGGGAGTAAGTATTCATAACCGTGATACTTACATAGAGTTAAACAACTCTCTAAATTTAAGTTGAAGGTCCTAACTGGGAATTGAATTTGGCAAAAGTCAACAAGTGGAAGATGAGTACCTATCACAATGGTACTCACATAGAGTTTACAAACTCTAAACCTAATCCTAAGTTACAAAGGGAAATGGCTCTTACAAGGCCAATGTGATTACTCTAACAAGGTCATAAGGTGTGATAGGGAGGCTAGACTATCCTAAAAGAGAAAAGATATAGAAGTCCAGACATACTTAATTCCTTTGGAAGTTGGTGAAGACGCCCACTTAAGAAAAAGGAACATAGTGTGCAACAAAATTGAAACCCTAATCAAAGTACAAAGCAGAATCAAAGCAAAATATTCATCATGATGACAATCAAGGAAGGGCAGCAAGTTTATCATGAAATGTCCAAAGACAAACAAGACTATGAATAAAACTCATCACAATTCAAAACCATAAATCTGCACACTATAACATGTTAGAATAAATATAAAGGATCAAACTCACAAAATCAAATAAGTTTCTACAAAACCAAGATGTATATCCAACTTATACTTGCAAATGAATTCAAGGAAACATCAAAAGAATAAAAACGTACAACTTAAAACCCTAAATAAACACAAACTTTAAACATACACAAATGCAATAAAAATAAATATTTTTGAGGTTTTCTTTTTAGAAATAGAAAGTAGACATGAAAATGAGATCATAGTAAAAAGAATGGACCAAAATACTTTAGGGATCAAAAGGATACAAAGGTTTGAAATTATGAAGAAAAATGAGAAAATAAGTGATAAAAAAAGAAAGGAAGTGCAACTAGAGGGTTTGAACCCACGTCACCTCTCTTACTAACCAAAACCTTACCAACTCAACCACTGCGTACCTCAATTAACCAAATGAACAAAAACAAATAAATATGTGAGACAGAATGAAAACTGGAAAATAAAAAAGGAATAAAAGATTATGGGGTGAGGGGGGATTCGAACCCGAGACTCCCAAGGCTTACGCACGTTGCCTCTACCACAGGGGTGGCTATACATCCACTGTATAAGCCACCCATATAACTATATATTTAGAACACTTAATAGAAATTCCAGCTCAAAAGAACCCTAGCCATGTCAGCTTCTTCTTCCACTTTCATCTTCTTCTTTCAACGTAGTAACACAATACCAAACTTCATCTCACCAAAACTCACTCACCATGCCATGAAAATGAAAAGTGTAAACACCAAATTTCAAGTCTTTTTCACCAGTATCAATAGTATCACAAAATCAAAACCTAAAACTAAACTTAGACCCCAGCATATATTGGTCAAACCGTGTGACACCAAAAGAATAAACAGAAGAACAATGTGAAAGGCTCAGTTCATACACCATATGTAACAGTTCATAGACAAAGGAAATGATAAGAATAACAATTTTCATTTACACATTAATCAACAACAACGTGAACATATAGAGCTTAGGTGAAAGACGATTACCTCTTGAAGTGAATCTGAAGCTCCTTCAATGCTGATCACAGAAGCAAGAAATAATGCTCCTCACCCTTGTTGATCCTGAGAGAAAAGCTAGAAACCAATGGTTTGCTTGGAAACAACTCTCAACCCAAACCCGATAGATCAAGCTTGAAAGAGGTTTAAAAATGGTGGGTCGTGCTTGAGAGGCTACAACTCTTTTTGAATGGTTGGGATAGGTCTTTATGGTGTAAGGTGAAGGTTTATGGAATTTGTTTTGACTTTTTGATGAGTGGGTGTGGTGACTAAGGAGATTTTGCAGAAACTAAAAATGGTTATGTGTCTTGCTCGAGAATGAGTTTTTTACGGTATTGCCTATTTTCTCTTCTCTCTCCCTTTTCTGAATTGCTCCCTTTTGTTCTTATGGTTAGTATCCTTTTGAAATTCGCTTTGGAGCCAAAAATCAAAAGTTCCACTTGATGGTGATGGCTCGAGTTAGGTCAAGGTCCAGAACCTGTTTGGGCAGTGGATCTTTTGTTGTAGAGAAAACCAGTATATAAGGTGGGAAGGCTAGGTCAGGTTGGTGGTTTCATGTTTCCATGATTATACCAACATATACTTTTTGCATGTCATAGAAGTGAAAGCTTAAAATGGAAATATTTGGAATCATAGCAAGATAGGTTTGGTGCACAAGGATTGATGTCTCGGATGCTGAAAGAGGTTACAATGTTTGGCACAAGAATTGGTCATGGCTTGAAAATCGTGGCAAGGTGCAAATCAAGTTTGCAAGATCACTTTGGCATGTGATAACTTCAGGGGTAGTGACTCAAATGAGAAGATCTTGAGCTCTTCGGAAAGAGGGAATGTAATTGAGCAACTTTCATGTTTTAAACTTTTTGATTTGAGGCTTGGATCATAATGAAAAGTGGACATGAAAATTGATCCAACAAGTTGATCTAGGCAAACATGCGCATTGTAACATCCGAGGTTAATGAGGGCAGAGAGTGGTTACATGTAACACCTGTGGGCGAGGGAGTGGTTGTCGGTGCGTGAGGCATGGCAATGAGACACTCCTATTAGCTTCTGGGGAAAACCCGAATTCACATCCGAATGAGAGGGATCTTGATGTGGGACTGCATAATTGAATGAAGGCTTATAAGGATTACTTGGTACTACCTATACTAACAAGATGCATCTTCTTTTCGGTAGCCCATTCATAAGAACTCCATAGTTAAGTGTGCTTGACTTGGAGAAATTTAGAGATGGGTGACGTTCTGGGAAGTTTCTCGGAAAGCATGTGAGTGAGGAAAAAGCATGCTGAAAAGACCCGTGTTGGTTTGTGGGGTCAGTCGGTAATCCTGAAAGCAATATGAGGCGTTACATAAACTCTAAAGTTTATCTTATGTATCTGCTTGAGGGACTAAGTTTAATATGTAGCCTCGAGAAGTCATTGACAATTGGTTTTTGAGTTTGTAATATGTTTGATTAGTTGATATATGTCCTTATGAGAAGGCGAAATCACTCTAACGAGTGGACTGAATTAACTTAGTTAATAATGAACCAATATAAAAATCTTGTGTGTTTCTATCATTATTTTTCTTGTCATTAGTTTGTGAAAAAGTTGTTATATTTGAAATCCAATTCAAACCCCAATTTCTTGTATTTCTTGAACCTTCAGAAAACATATGCGTAAGAGATTTAGAAATTCAAGAAATCAGAGTCGAAGCGATACTTGATCAGATAAAATGCGATGAATTTTCACGTTCGATTTTAGAGGCTTTTGATTAGATGGTTTATGAATGTTGGGAAATGGTGGATTGAAGAGCGATAGTAGAATTGTGGAGAATCTAAGAATCAGAAGTCAATTCTCACAAATGGCGCCGTTGTTCTGTTTTAGAACCAAAAATGGAATGAGTATTAAAAGTGATGGTAGATCTGAACTTCTAAAAGATTGATTTGTAAAGTTAGCACTCTAACACATAAGTCAATTTAAAAAAAATATATATAATAAAATTTATATCAAAATTATTAATATGATAAAACATTAATAAGATAAACTATGCTATCTTAACACCATTTTTGATACACCATATCTTAACAAAGACATGAAAAATTATTTAAAAAGTAGAATTTAAACATTGTATGTATATACGTGTAAAAAAAAGATTTTGTAAACTTATCATTTCTCTACTAAGATATAATACAATTTTACGAAACTAAAAAATACCTAAATAAAAAGTATAATTATTGATATAAATTGTGAGGTTGGTTTGGTATAAATTGTTACCTCTGGTTCAGATATAGAAGATTGTTCTCTATGATGATTTCCCCTACATTTGCGCATTCCCTTGAGATACCCGTGAATTTATCCCAAGCTTCAAAAATGGCTCTTCACCATTCTCCTCCTCTTCTTCCCTTTTGTTCCTTTTTCTTCAACTCTCAACTCCTCGTATCTCTCGCCTCAAACCACACCTCCTCATTCCTCTTGCTCAATCAGCCGCGGAATCCGATTAACCCCGGAATCCGCCATGGAAGATGCATAGAATAATATCCACGCCGGCGTCTAAATTCCGCCAATTCCGGCGACTCCGCTCCGGACATACTACCATAACCGCGGCGAGCGACGAGGAACAAGCTTCACATATCTTATTATGGCGGTACCAGATCTTGGATCCAGACAGCGACTTTGTTGCCTATTGGAACAGGGTTTTCCTCGTCACCAGTCTTCTCGCGCTTTTCATCGATCCTCTTTACTTCTTCCTCCCCACCGTTGGTGGTCCTGCTTGCTTGACGGCGGACCCCAAACTCAGCATCTTCCTCACTGTTCTACGTTCGTTTGCTGATCTATTCTATATTCTCCACATGGTTATGAAGTTCCGTACTGCATTTGTTGCTCCTAATTCGAGAATTGTTGGCCGCGGTGATCTTGTTATGGATCCTAGACAAATTGCAATGCGGTATTTGAAGTCTGATTTTGTTATTGACCTTGCTGCCACCATTCCATTACCTCAGGCAACCACCCTTGCACCTTTTGTTCATATCATATATATGTTTTTCTAATGATCTTATTTGAATAGTTAATTGATTTAGAGGTAGATAATCAATTAGGATAATGATGCTGATTAATTTTGAGATAATCAATTTGATGATGATGATGATAATTGATTAAGAGTATAACCTACAAAGCACGAACACCTTTAGAAGTAGGGGTGTTGCAATTTCCATTACCTCATACGACACGCGTCGGAAAAGTTAGACAAGTGTCCCTCTAAAATGGTTTTTTTTTTCTTTGCTTTGACACTCTTTGAATTGATATCCTGGTATGACATTCATGCAATACTGGTATGACATTCATGCAATACGTGTCTGGCTCAGGCCTTTGAGAATTTCTAGAAGGACTCTGTTTTGAGTAAAGTGTTGTTAACGAAAAATATTGATTGATTGTTGAGTTTGATAAAATTGCAGATTGTTGTTTGGTTAGTGATTCCAGCTCATACGGGAAGAAAAACTGATCATGCCAACAACACTCTTGCACTTTTTGTTCTTATTCAGTACGTTCCTAGGCTCTTTCTCATCTTTCCTTTGAACCAGCGTATTCAAAAAACAACAGGTGTTATAGCCAAGACTCCCTGGGTTGGTGCTGCATACAATCTTGTTCTCTACATGCTAGCTAGCCACGTAATGTCACTATTACCTTGCATGAATTTTATTTTAATGTCTTCATGGCTCTAAATCATGGTAGGCAATTGTAATTGCGGCTGAATATAACAGTTTTAGAGGTCTCTGCAACAGCATTGCAACTTCAATTGCGGTTGCACCACATTTCTCCGCAATATAAAGGTTCACTATGTAACTGTAATTGCAACCACGATTTATGACCATGATTGTTTAGTCTTATGATTTTGGTAATTAATTTATCTTTGGAACTTGAAACTAGAACAGGTTACAGGAGCAACTTGGTACCTATCATCAATAGGAAGGCAATTCAATTGCTGGAAAACGCAATGTGAACTGGAAAACCGGTCACATTCCCTTTCTTGCTTGCCAAGTTTTCTTGACTGTAATAGTTTGGATCTCCCGGAAAGACAGTACTGGCTAAATATCACTCGTGTTATTACCAAGTGTGATGCAAAGACCAAGATCAACATCAAATACAAGTTTGGGATGTTTGCAGATGCTTTCCTCAATGATGTTGTCACTACTAGTTTTAAGGAAAGATATTTCTATTGTCTTTGGTGGGGTTTAAGAAATTTAAGGTACATTTTATTTTCATTTTGTCCTATTCTGTTTCAGAAGAGCTACACTTTATTGTTGTGAAAAATGTTCATTTCTGTTTGATGATTTACGTATTTATATCGGTGGTTATTTCTTTTTGCAGTTCTTATGGACAAAATTTGGACACCACCACATACCTTTTAGAGACACTATTTTGCATCGTCTTATGCATTGCTGGATTGGTACTCTTCTCACTTTTGATTGGAAACATGCAGGTAAGAATATTGGATCAGAAATTTGCATATCTAAATAGTCATTCAATACTGACTTTGTCTATTATTATGAATTAATTTTTACCACATTTCTCTTGAGGAAGACATACTTGCAATCAATGACTGTTAGATTAGACGAATGGAGGATTCGGAAAAGGGATACAGAGGAATGGATGAGGCACCGGCAGCTACCTCAAAATTTGCAGGAACGCGTTCGTCGCTTCGTTCAGTATAAATGGTTAGCTACAAGAGGAGTAGATGAAGAGGCCATACTGCTTTCCTTACCTTTGGATCTCCGCCGAGAAATCCAACATCACTTGTGTCTCTCTCTAGTGCGACGAGTATGTCTATCCTTTTTTTGTCTAAATCTTCCCGTTTATCTGGAAATAACCCTACTTAATTTTGTTATTGGCCGTGAGCTAAAATTAAATTTCCGTGTTATCATATTATATAGGTGCCATTCTTCTCACAAATGGATGATCAACTACTTGATGCAATCTGCGAACGCCTTGTATCATCATTAAGCACACAAGGGACATATATATTTCAAGAGGATGATCCGGTAGATGAAATGTTGTTTATCATTAGAGGGACATTAGAGAGTTCAACAACCAATGGAGGAAGGTACGGGTTCTTCAATTCAATCACACTAAGGCCAGGAGACTTTTGCGGAGAAGAATTGTTAACATGGGCTTTATTACCAACCTCAACTCTCAATTTACCTGCTTCTACTCGTACTGTAAAAGCTATTACCGAAGTAGAAGCTTTTGCGCTAAAAGCAGAGGATCTAAAATTCGTGGCAAGTCAGTTCAAACGTCTTCACAGCAAGAAACTTCAGCATGCATTTAGGTATTATTCGCAGCAATGGAGAACATGGAGTTCTTGTTTCATACAAGCAGCATGGAGAAAGCATCAGAAAAGAAAGGCAACAAGAGAGTTGTCGATTAAGGAAGGCATTTACTACATGGCGGATCCTGCGATTGAGGAATCGTCAGAGCATGGCAGAAATTTTAATAATCTTGGTGCTACTGTTTTGGCTTCAAGATTTGCTGCAAATACGAAGAAAGGGAATAGTAAGATTCAAGATAGTGATCCTGTGCCGCAGTTGTTTAAACCTCATGAACCTGATTTCTCTCGAGATCATGTTTAGTGAGCACAAAAAGAAGGTGAAATTAAAATGAGTTTAACACTAATTCAATAGGAACTGTTTTATGAGATGGATGTAAATGGTTGTACTGTATTAATAGATTAGTATTCTTAATTATTTACCTTAAACGAATTTACTTTAATTAAATTTCGCGCATTTGGACTATTTCTTTCATTACAAATCTTTCTTAAAATGCATATAAAAGATCTATAATATCTAACAAGAACACACATGGTAACTGAATTTTACGTTAATCTGAAAATTCCTTGGAAATAATTAATGATTTACATGGATATTCCAATGTTTACTTGTTACATTAAGTGTTTTTGTGAAACTATGTGTACTGCGGAATCGAATCCTTTGACTTTTTAAGTGGGAAACTCAGGGTGACTTTACATGTTTGGAACGACTAAAAAAGGCATAAACTTTTCCCCCTCGACCATGTTCTAGCCTTGAAGCCTGGAATGATGTTGCTCCGTGGACCGGCCACTTCCAATTACACTCTCCCTGTTGTTAAATACTCTCTTTGGTCTTATTTACTAGAGAAATTTGACTTTTTAAATTTATTAAATAATCGAAAAAATTATTTAGTTCAGATACATTGATTATTTAATGAATTTATAAAGTAAATTTTTTCTTATAAATAAAAAAATCACAATAATAAAGAAATTCAACCATCATTATCAGCAAATTTGAGATTGATAGTGGTTACATGGGACTGGCCAATGGCGGCGATGGAAGGTTGAAGGAGGTGTGGTGATGGAAGATTGAAGGAGGTGTGACGACAATGGAAAAATAAAGGTGCAAAGAATGTGGAAGAGATAGAAGGAAGGAGATGCAATACATTCCTTTTTTTTTCTTCTTTATATTATATTATTTGTGGTCCTACTTATAAAAAAAAGTTTATTTTTTAAATTCATTTAATGTCTAATTTGATTCTATTTATAAAAAAAAAAATTATTTTTTAAATTCATTTAGTGACTAATATATTTGATCTATATTTTGTTGAGATATATTGTTTATTCAATGCATATAAAAAATAAATTTTTTTTATGAATAGAATTAGAGGGAGTAAGATTAAATTAATTTTTAAGAAGAAAATAATTAGAGCGAAACGTGACATGATTTGGTGCAATAGATTAATCTGATGCATATGATTCACTCAAAGTCACCTTGACTTTCCCAGGTCAAAGTTAGAGAATTTAAATCCGTGTACAACATGTAACAATCATAATCTTCTTTTTGTTATCCGGTTTTTAATTAGTCTTAATGAAATTTTTTGGGTAGTTCTGTCAAAAGAAAAGTAAAAAGTCTTTTTAATGGATCACTTGCCTACGTTTGAGAATTTAATCTGTCACTCCCTCTTTTATATTGGGCACCCCACTTAATTTTAGAATTTTATAAAACCCATGCTCAAAATTGGAATTTAATTTGCATACAAAATTTTTGAAATATAATTTTAAAATTTTGGTACAATCAAAAATTCCAATAGTGTATTAAGAATTTTCGAAATGAACTAATATCAGAATTTTCAAAAATTTTCGACACGCTTGAAATTTATTGAAAATTTTAAAAAATATCATGTTATATCGAAAATTTCAACCAATACGAAATTTCCAGTAGTTTGATTTTATAAAGATTTTCAACGGTTATGATTTTGCCGACAGTTTTGGACGATTGTGATTGCATATATCGTTTTGTATGGTCTAAAATGAATTCAAACTTGTATAAATATGGGTCACTTGTTGTTGAGAAAAACGTCTCAAAATGCCTCATCCTCAATTTTTTATAAAGGCACAAGCGTACTTCGACGAAACTACACCTATAGAGTTACGACTTCCTGATGACACTACATCTCGCGCCGTCTTGGCATCCCAGTTGAATGAATTGTTGCCTGATACAAATAACAGAAAGGTGAGAAAGATCAAATTTTGTGAAGATTGTATTGATACTGATGGAATGGTGAAATACAACCTTATTGAATTGAAGATCGATGAAGATTTGACAATTAAGTGGAGATCATTTCGTCGTAGGCTAACTAAGGGGGCGATTGAGTTAGATGCAAAGATTTCAAGATATGTCGATGACATAATTAAGATACTGAGACGTACAAAGTCATCTGATAGTCTTTAAGTTTTCTTATTTATTATTGTTTTGTTAAGTTATTTAATTGTCTGTCTAAGTTATAAAGTCGTTTGGCAAATGTTAAGTTGATTGCATATCACACCCTGACTGATGTAATCAACCCCTGAAAAACTCAACGGGGAGATAAGCTTTACCGCAGAAAAAGATCATGTCATCCTGCAAACAACCAACAAACAACAAAAGGCTTGTATGCAAATGGTTGTTTTGGTTACCATCCATGACATCATTAAAGTAAATTCATTCTTTTCAATATGACTTGTAGTTCCCCAATGTTTTTACATGTAAAGTTTAACAAAAATATCAGACGCCCTTTTTTTGCAAACAAAATAGTAAAAGTAAAAACAGGAAATGAAAAGCTCTTTGAGTGAATAATACTTTATTGATTGGGAAGAGCTTGTAAATAGGCAAGTTACAACAGATACAATTTTTAAAAAGAGGTAATTGCGCAAAAAATACAACAAGAAATATACAAATGTCGGCAATATGGAAACAGACAACCACCATGTGTCGATTCGGCTATGACCTGTATGTCTTCGATCTTTCACCAATGTTCTGCCTTCTGAAGAGACTGATTGGACTAATTTTTACCCTTCGGTACTTCCATGAGTCAAAATGCATTCACAGATCAAACGCAAACTGTAGTTATTTGCTTTTAAATCCCTAACTTTTGCCTGGACCACCCTTGCGGGTTTTCGATCCACCAGGATACCCATTTTTGCCAAAGTCGCCTTTTCTGGTTTTCAACTTTGCGGGTTTATTCCTTTTTCTTTTATCCCTAATTTTTGCCCGAACCTTTTCCTTTTGTGGTTCGCCGGGATTCCCCATTTTTTCCTGGACTTTCTTTTTATGTCCAGCGGGTCTATTTTAAGCAAAGTATTTTTTGACTGCGTCTGCATTCACAGGGGACGTGAAATCTTCACCATCCATGGTTGATAGTAACAAGGCTCCACTAGAGAAAACCTTTCTTACTACGATGGACCTTTATAGTTAGGAGCCCACTTGCCCCTATGATCTGTTTGTGGAGGGAGAATCCTCTTCAACACCAAGTCACCTATCTGGAAATGCCGAGGGCACACCTTTTAATCAAAAGCCTTCTTCATTCTGCTCCAGTATAGTCGTCCATGGGCGATAGCTGCCAATCACTTTTCATCAATTAGACTAAGTTGATTCAACCTAGCCTTCACCCATTATACTTCATCAAGCTTCACATCAGACAATACCCTTAAAGAAGGAATCTCGACCTCTAATGGTAGAACAACTTCCGTACCATATACCAGCAAGAAAGGTGTTGCCCTAATAAATGTACACAGCGAAGTACGATAACCATGTAAAGCAGAGGGCAACATCTCATGCCAATCTTTATAAGTCACCACCATCTTCTGCATGATCCTCTTGATATTCGTATTCGCTGCCTCAACAATGTCATTCATCTTTGGACGGTATGGAGAAGAATCGTGGTGTTCAATTTTGAAACTCTAGCACAGCTCTTTCATCATTTTATTATTTAAATTCAAACCATTGTCAGTGATGATTTGTTCTGGTATTCTGTAGCGGCAGCTGATGTCCTTCTTTATAAAACGAGCAACCACTTGCTTGGTGACATTGGTAAAGGAGGTTGCCTCTACCCATTTGGTGAAATAATCAATTGCTACCAAGATAAAGCAATGTCCGTTGGAGGCAGGCTCAATTTTCCCGATCATGTCAATATCCCACATAGCAAAGGGCCAAGGAGATGTCAATACGTTTAGAGGGCTCGGTGGCACATGCATTTTATCAGCATAAATCTGACATTTATGGCATTTTATGGTATATTTAAAACAATAGGACTCCATGGTCATCCAGTAATACCTTGCCCTCAATAGTTTTTTAGACATTGCATGCCCACCAGTATGAGTACCAAAAGAACTTTCGTGGACCTCTTCCATCAATAAGCTTGCTTCATGCTCATCCACACAATGTAGCAACACCATGTCAAAGTTTCTTTTGTATAACACATCATCCTTATTTAAGTAGAAATTTCCCGAAAGCTTCCTTAGAGTCTTCTTGTCCTTACTTGATGCCCAGGTAGATACTCTTGAGTCTTGAGGAAATGTCTGATGTCAAAATACCAAGGCTTTCCATCCGATGCTTTTTCAATTGCAAATACGAAGGCCGGCCTGTCAAGGTGCATGATAGTGATTGTTGGAGCTTCATTCCAGAAATTCACTTTATACATTGATGATAATGTTGCCAAAGCGTCCACCATCTGATTTTCAGCCCTCGGTACATGATGAAACTCGACTCTATCAAAGAACGTCAGCAATCTTCTGGCGTAGTTCTTATAAGGCACCAGGTTGGCCTGACGAGTCTCCCACTCTCCTTGGATTTGATTGACGATTAATGTTGAATCACCATACATATCTAGATTATTGATTCTCAAATTAATATCTTCTTCTAGACCCATGATGCATGCTTCATATTCAGCTTCATTATTCATACAAGAAAACGTCAACCGGGTAGTGAATGGTATGTGGGAACCATGAGGAGTTGTAATGATTGCCCCAATTCCACTGCCGTATGAGTTAACAACACCATCAAAAATCAATTTCCACTGAGACCCAATCTCGGGTCCCTCGTCAGGTAAAGGCTCTTCACAGTCCTTCATCTTCAAAGACATTATATCTTCGTCAGGAAACTCAAACCTCATTGGTTGATAATCCTCAATTGGTTATTCGGCAAGATATTCTGACAATATACTCCCTTTAATGGCCTTTTGGGAAACATATTGAATATCGTACTCTGTCAGCACCATCTGCCATCTAGCAATTCTTCCAGAAAGCGCCTGCTTCTCAAACACATATTTAATCGGATCCATCTTTGAAATCAACATGGTTGTGTGGTTTAACATGTATTTCCTTAAACGTTTGACTGCCCAAGCGAGCGCACATGTTTTTTCTAGCATTGAGTACCTTGACTCGCAATCAGTGAATTTTTTACTCAGATCGTAAATAGCATGCTCTTTCCTACCTGTCTCGTTGTGTTGATCGAGCACACAACCCATTGAATTCTTCAGAACCTTTAAATACATAATCAAAGGTCTTCCAGCAACTTGAGGCATTAATATCAGAGGCTCCTGAAAATACTCTTTTATTTTTCGAAAGCCTTTTGACAATTCTCATTCCAGACAACTGCCTGATCTTTTCTCAGAAATTTGAATATTGGTTCGCAAGTGGTTGTAAGGTGAGAAATGAACCTTGCAATATAGTTCAATCTCCCCAAGAAACCACGAACCTCTTTCTCTTTTCTCGGCTCAGGCATTTCTTGTATAGATTTTATTTTGGCAAGATCCCCCTCAATACCCATTTCACTGACAATGAAACCCAACAACTTCCCCGATCTCACCCCGAAGGTGCACTTGTTAGCATTCAACCTCAGCTTGAACTTCCTTAACCTTTCAAATAAATTTAGAAGATCGACCAGATGTTCTTCCTCTATTTGTGACTTTGCAATCATATCATTAATATATACTTCAATCTCATGATGAATCATATCATGAAAGAGAGTCACCATTGCCCGCTGATAAGTCGCCCCTGCATTTTTCAATCCAAAAGGCATCACTTTATAGCAAAAGGTACCCCACGGTGTGATAAAAGTAGTTTTCTCCATGTCCTCTAGGGCCATTTTGATTTGGTTATACATAGAGAAGCCATCCATGAAGGAAAACACATAATATTGAGTGGTGTTATCCACCAACACATCAATGTGGGGGAGCGGGAAATCATCTTTCGGGCTCGCTCTATTCAAATCTCGATAATCAACACACATCCTAACCTTTCCATATTTCTTAGGTACTGGAACAATATTAGCGAACCACAGAGGGTAATTCGTAACAGCAAGAAAACAAGCATCCAACTGCTTTTGGACTTCTTCTTTGATCTTGACTTCCATATCAGGTTTGGTCCTTCTCAACTTCAGCTTCACGGGAGGACATTATTCTCGAAGAGGTAGACGGTGCACCACTATGTTGGTATCCAACCCAGATATATCTTGATACGACCAAGCGAAGACATCTTTATACTCATGGAGCATTTCAACCAGTCTTCTCTTGACATCACCTTCCAATGTGGCCCCTATTCTGACTTCCTTTTTCTCATCATTAGTACCTAGATTGATGACTTCAATATCCCCCTAATGAGGAAAAATAACCCTTTCCTCTTACTTCAAAAGCCTGGCCAGTTCCTCAGGTAGGTCACAATCTTCGTTAGCCTCTTCTCCAGCTTGATAAATGGGATTATCGAAATCATAACGAGCCATAGCCTAATCAGGATCGATGGTATCTAAGATGTAAAACCTGCATGATTGATGTTTTATGCTGATTAGGATATGCAAACAAACACAAAACACATTGCCATTTTTATTTTATTTTTTTATATAAAAGCAAGAAGGAAAAACAGGGATCAAAATATTTGAATGCAAAAGGGGGCGTATTTTATTCATGATAACATTAAAATGTTAAAACAGAATCCTACAAAATAAGTCACTACGCCTTGGGAAGAACATATGACCGGTCATAAATAGAAACAAAAGCGGAAATTACTCTTCTGATGTGACGTGGATGATTTCCTCCACATTCCAGTTGCAAAGCTTCTGCCCAGGGACACACGAACGAATCCAAGCACTTATATCATAGTCGATGTCTCATTCGTTTTCGCCAACAACATTTACTCTGTCGAATATAACCCCACCACTAGTAAACCAAACAGGTCCTTTGTACCTTGGAGGGTCCTTTGAAGAAAAAGAGGGACTATATCACAAACCGAACATGTCATGCTTAGCAAGAACATCAAGTACCTGACCCCATTTCTGGAAAGACCCATATTCCATTATAGCACGGGCTTTCTTGAATGACGACATCGAGACCTTTGGACCTTTAGCTTCTACAAGAGGCTTCTCCTGAATTTTTACAGTTTCAAAAGATTGGCAAAGTGTCTCGTGGATTTCACCATCCACTTCCACATACTTAAAAGATGATAGTTGACTCACCATGATGTCTTCCTCTCCATAGAAAGTAACCACTTTACCCTCAATCATATGTTTCAATTTTTGATACAACGTTGAAGTAACTGCCCCGATAGAGTATATCCAAGGTCGGCTCAGCAGACAAATGTAAGCTGGTTGGATATTGATCAATAATTTTTATACGTTATTTTACCATGAGGTTTAGTTAATTGTCTCATACGTTTAGTTGCATTTTATTTTCTTTTATCGCATTTTATGTGTTGGTTTGGTATTTCCATTATTTTTAGGTTCGGGTAAGCAATCAAGAAGAACCAGAGCAAAAACCGGGAAAAACAGTAGGAATTTGGAAGAGTTTGTGAAGGGGAACAGTGGCCTGACACGGCCACCTGTGTCACCTGACACGGCCCGTGTCAGGAGGATGCCAAGAGAATGAAGTTGAGGAGAAAATAAGTGAGCTGACACAGGTGCCCGTGTCAGCAAGTCTGAAGCAGACAATTTTTTATTAGATATCCAGGGGGTAACACGACCCATGTTGGCTGAAGCACTTCATCTTTCAATTTTCTTATTTTTTTTACCTTGGTGATCCCTAAGGGTATTTTGGGTATTTTCTTAATACTGTGTTTGACCTGAGAGTATTTAAGACAGATTTTGGGAAGGAAAAGAGAACTTTTTTTTGCTATAGAAGATTACAAGATCAAGATTGGAGAGATCGAGAGGATTGGGGAACTAAAGGTTTTCATGAGCGGAAGCAATTAAAGATCAAAGAATCCTATTATCTTGTAATGTCTAGTTTTTACTTTGTATTTTCTTCGAATATTATGAGTAGCTAACCCCCCCCCCCCCCAATGCTAGGGGGTGTTCCTGATTTGAATCTGTAATGACTCTGATATTAGTATTGCAATGACATATTCTTTGTTTTCATAACTAATTTGATCTCTAGTTATTCTTAATGCTTGCCCTGTCAGACCAATAGGGTTTGATTTATGATTAACGATTAGGCTAGACCGCCATTGTTAAGGCTTTGTTTTTGATCATTCTGTAGTAGATATCACCTAGAACTTGGGATACCCTATAGGAACCGGAATATTCTTGATAATTGATTGGTTAATCTTATTTATAATTCTCTGTGGACATAGAAATTAGGGTAGATGATTAAAGGTTTTCTCACTAAGGACTTAGGAGTAAATATTATAAAGAATCGGTAATTAGTTAGTTACAATAAGTTATTGCAGTGTTAATTCAGAGTTGTCGCTAAGTCAGATCATACACTTCCCCTAGCATGTTACTCATATTTGTTTAAACAACTTAGTCAATTTCTATCTTTTATTTGCAATTAAACAAAATAGTTTTAAAATCCCAAGTGCTTTTGTTCAACTGAATTATTTTAGAGCTTGTATTTCCTATGCAGTCCTCGAGATCTTTATTCAGGGAAATCCCCATTATTACTATATTGGCAAAATAGTACACTTGCTATTTTACAGATCAAGTTTTTGGCGCTATTGCCGGGGACTGCCGAAATATAAGTTAATTGTAATTCAATTGAAAATTTGTTGCTCTGCAATCAAAATTTTATTTTTCAGTTTTTTTTTATTGTTTACATTCTGTTATTACTAATTTACGTCTAACATTTTTATATGAGGAGAATCCTCAACTAATTTTTCTTTTGACACAGAGATCGAAGGAACTCTACACACAAGGCATAGACAAGCAAGACTGGTAGGTTTAGACTCAGATACTGAGACTATGGTTGGAGTTCCACCAGGAGAGAGACTTCTTAATAATTACGGTGGGGCTAATGAACCGGCTGGTAGGTTAACAATTGTATACCAACCGATGAATGTGGCAAATTTCCAGTTTCATCCGAGCACTATAAACCAACTTGAGAGGAAACCTTTCACCAGAAAGGTTAATGAAGATGCCAACAAACATCTACAAAGATTTCTAACTATGAGCACTACTCTTAAGATAGAGGGGCACATTGATGAAGCAAACAAATTACAAATGTTTCTGTTTACTCTCTCTAAATATGCTGAATAATGGTTTTACTCGTTACCCGCAAGAAGTATTACTACTTGGGAAGAGATGGAGAAGGCCTTTCTTAATGACTATTTTCCCGCCTCTGCGTATATTCGTAAAAGATATGATATCATGAATTTTAAGCAGAAGGAGGGAGAATCATTGGGAGATGCGTATAAAAGGTTCAAACCGTTATTGGTTGCATATCCTACTCATAACCTAAATCAAATTGAACATATACAAATGTTTGTGAATGATCTCAAGATGAAGACTAAGCAATTAATTGAGACAATATTGGGGGCTCATCAAACTTTACAACAACCATTGGTATTAAAAAGATCATTGAAGCCATTACTGCAAATGAGCATTTGGAACTATATGACCGTAGTGTGAGTAAACCTGAAGGAACGATTGATTTGAAGATGGCTACTCAAGTTGTGAGAATGGAAGATCAAATCAAAGCTAAAGTGGAAAGAATGCTTAAAGCAATGAATGTAAGTAATCAACCTGTGGCTCAAGTTCAACCTATCCAAGCGGTGAGTTGTGAGATTTGTAATGGACCCCATTTTATTGTGCATTGTGTTGCGACTGCTCAACAAATTGAAGAAATAAAGTTTCTGAAGCAAAATAATCCATATTCTTAGACTTATAATCCAGGGTGGAAGAATTGTCCTAACTTTTCCTGGAAAGATCAGGATCAACCTCAATATCAACAGCAGCAACAGGCTCCTCAAAAAGCATAATGGGAAATAACTATTGAAAAGATGGCAGCTTAAAATTATTCAATTCCAAGAAGAGACACAGAATAATCATAGAAACACCACAGCTGCTATAAAGCATCTTGGAGTTAAGATGGGAAAAATAGCCCAACAATTATCCACGCATACTCAAGGAACCCTCCCGAGCGTGAATGTAAGGGCAAACCGCCATACACCACACGAGTTTGCATACAACACTTGATATAGGTTTCGATGATGACGAATTACAACCATGGATGAATTGGCAACTGTAAATTCCACCTCTACTAAACAAATGCAACATATCACATACCGTATCCTTTTACATTAATCTAAAAACTTGTATAATTAACACAACATGTATGGATAAAATATGGTCATGACACAATGCATGAAAAACCACAAGAATCTCGTTTTTGCAGATTTGCAGGGTATGAGTCGACCATACCAGTCAGCGCACATCAGGTCAAGCTTCCCACAGGTCAGCGCACATCCAGTCAAGTTTTCCACTGGTCAGCACATGGACACCATGAGTCGACCATCAATCGACGCATGAAGCCTTCACAATTCTCACGAGTCAGCGTGCGCCGACCTATGGTCGACGCATACTGTTGAGTTTTGAACATTGCTGAAAACTGCAGGTCATGCATCGACTCATAGACCTGCTATGGTCGACCGTTCGCGTGGAAATGCTGTTTTTAAATGATTCCCACTATTATTTGAAAAGCTGTTATGTCTTTGGTTGGTCTGGTACTATATTTGATAAAATTGATTCATGTGTTCAAAGAATAAGAAAGAGTGAAATAGGTGTCCAAGATTCATCATCTTCATCTTCAACATCTCACAACACATAAATTACACACATCCATTTTTTAAGTGCCTTGTGAGTGATTAAAGGTGATAAGGTTCGAAGCCGAGATTGTGTAATCTGGTTCGGGTTGAAGCTTGCGACAGGTTCTTTCTTGAATAAAACCGTTAGGGTTTTGACCTCTAAGATTGGTTTGATTTTTGGGGTTTTTTGGACAAGATTCTTCATCAAGGGTCAGCTGAGCGAAGGTGATTGTGAAGAAAAAGTCTTCAACAGTCTAGTAGCGGATTCAGTGATATTGAGGGGAAGATCTCGGGTTCGATTCATTGTAGTTGAGATCAGCCGGGCCGAAGGTTTGAAGAACTAAGGGTTATTCAATAAGGAGGCTGGAATCGGAGGTCTATCAACAACGATCGGAGGACTTGATTCATCTTGAATCAAGGGGCAAGGAGTGGAAGCAACATTCAACATCTTGAGAATTCTGTTGTAAATTTGTTGTTCAATCCTTGTATAAACTGTTACATTCAACAGGTGATATCTATTAAATTTATCTCAATTCTAGTTTTAGAATTGAGGGCAGACGTACCCCGAAGCGAGGACGACGGGGGAACTGCCTCACCAAATATTTGTCTTCTCTATTTTTTCAGCATTTTCGTTTTAGCTTAAAAAATAAGTGATTTTCGTATAAGCACTATTGTCAAACTGTGATATAAATTGAGTAAGAGGTTGAAACTCTGTTTTTAAAACCAAAGTACAATAAGACATTGTACTAGGCTAGTTGGAATCACTTACTCAACATAAATATCACTTGGAGTGTTTTTGCACACCAAGTGTTCGACAATTTGCCTGAACCAAAATTATCTTATTTGTGTATCTAGTTTTGGTTTGCTCTTTAAATCATTGGAACTAGGAATCCTAACAAGTGAATTAGATCATTGATAAGTGTGATTAGTGTTGTGATTCTTTTTCCATATTGTCATTAATCCATAGGCTCAACGCATATCCGGTTTTCCAATAACCGTTAGTTATAGACTATATTTTCCTCGGCCGCTTCCACACTTAAAACAATTTTTTAAAACCAATTTTTAAATTGGTAGTGCCGACTCAATTTTTAATTGGAATCTATTCAACCCCCCTTCTAGATTCGTGCCATAGGCTAACACGTGACAGTACCGAATCCCAAATATCCTGAGGATGTTAATGTTATCACCACAAGAAGTCAGAGAGTCGTGGAAGATGAGGAGCAAAAAGAAACAAATAATTATCAGTGCATAGAAGTTGAGCTTGAAATGAGAGAAAACAGGAAAGAACTGGAAAGAGTATTACTACCTGTGAAGCCAACTGAAGAGAAAAATAAAGAGGAGGTTAAATCGAAAATCAAGCTACCTTACCCTCAGAGAGTTACAAAGAAGGATCAGAAGGAGAAAGACTTTGAAAAACTCAGCACAATGTTCAAAAAGTTAGAAATACATATGCCGTTCTTTGAAGCACTCGAGCAAATGCCCTTGTACAAGAAATTCATGAAAGAGGTAATGGGAAAAAAGATACCAATGAGTGAGGAGCAGAAAATTTCAACTGATCAATGTAGTGAAATATCACAAGGAAGGAGAATCCCCATCAAGCAGAACGACCCTGGACCTGTAGCAATTCCTTGCACTATAAAAGATATAACTTTCAAGAAGGTCTTCATTGATTTAGGTGCTAGTGTGAGTCTCATGCCTTTATCTATTTTCAAAAAGCTGGGTATTGGAAAAGTTAGCGATACGGGAAAAAAACTTGAAGTTTGCTGACCACACGACTAAAAGGTCATATGAGCTAGTAGAGGATGTAATGGTGATGATTGATAACTTTACCTTCCCAGTTGATTTTGAGATTATGGATATTCCAGAAGATGAAGAGACGCCCATCATACTTGGCCGACCATTCTTGCTCACTAGTCGGTGCAATGTTGATATTGAAACAGGTACTCTAACCTTGAAATCTTTTGATGAAGAAATAACCTTAAAAGTGTTGGACATCAATAAGCAAGGTAAAGAGGAAGATAATCAACCTTTTTAGTTGGAATGATTAAAATAGTGAGGAAAGGTAAAAGTTTAAAACCATTTTTGGAAAAAGTCTCTGGTGTAATTTATCAGGTTGTAATATCTCAGGCGTCCAAGGCACCTAGCGAGACTCAATAGTTCATTCAAGGAGTCAAGAATAGAAAAATTGGATGTGATTTGATACACAAAGTTGTGTTTATCTCTGAAGTTGACCGGTCCTTTGTTGCAGAAAGGTCAAGCAACAAAGTGTGGAAGTTGAGATACCCCCCATAAAAATAGGGAGTGATCCTTCGAGCCATGCAACGTTAAACGAAGCGTTGCGTGGAAGGCAACCCATGTTTTTAATGATTGAGCATTTTCTTTTTGTTGTTATTTTGTTTCATTTGCAGGTAATAAACGAGACCTTACAAGTGCAACCTAGTGTGTTGTGTTACCCTTCAACTCCTCAGTAAGGATCTCAGTGAGTACATCTCTTCCACTTCTGTTCTAAAACATTGAGGATAATGTTTAGTTCAAGTTTGGGGTAGTTTTTACTATTTTGAGTTTTCGCTTTTAGTACTTTGAAATTGTGTTTGGGTCTTTTGTTTAAAAATCACTTTGAACTTTCCCCGAATGAGGATCATAAAATTTTTCTTGTGAATACTGTGATGTGTGAAGTAGTTAAGAAAGTATATATAGTTTGAGGGAAGAGGAGTTAGAACTAGGGAATTTGGGAAAGTTTGGAAATTGAGGTATAACCTGAACACCCTAGATTCCTCGAAGTAAGGTAACGAGTTCAACATGTAGATTTGTGCCATAGTACTTGGATTTGAGAAGTACTCCCCGACTAGTTCATAGTGATGGTCTGGCATGATTAAAGAGAATTTCATGTATAAAGTTGATTTAGAGAATGACTTATGGCACCCCAAAAAAATGATGAATAATGACGGTAAAGATGATTTATCCTTCTAAGTTGGGTAACCCTCACTCGGTTACTTAGCCTAACAGCGGTTGAATCTCGATAGTCGTTCCAAAGTGGACTAATAAACGCCAATGCGTGAGAGAAAAAATAATAAAGGTGCCTTGAAAAATTCTCGTCAAATCTTATACATGTGAGGAAAAGCGATCGAAAGTGCCTTAGTTTGATTATCCGCATGAAAGGGGTAGAAAATTGAAGAAAAGACTTAAGCCCAAAACATAGTTGGAAAGGTGACCGAAAGGAGGATTTAGGTCTATGGTTTTACTGTGGTATGTGTTTGTGTAATACCTTTGTTAACAGACGATTACCAAGAGAACTAGTTTTAATTGATCGGAACAAAGACTCACGTATGAGTATCGACACATCTTACCTTAACAAATCTTTTATTTTATGTGTACCGTTTGATCTGAAAAATGTTTATCCAAGCTTGTTGCTTGAGTTCAAGCAACAGTTTAAGTTTGGGGGAGTTTGATCAGTGATTTTTATACGTTATTTTACCATGAGCTTTAGTTAATTGTCTTATATGTTTAGTTTCATTTTATTTCCTTTTATCGCATTTTATGCGTTGGTTTGGTATTTCCATTATTTTTATGTTCAAGTAAGCAATCAAGAAAAACCAGAGCAAAAACTGGGAAAAACAGCAGGAATTCGGAAGAGTTTGTGAAGGGGAACAATGGCCTGACACGGCTACTCGTGTCACCTGACACGACCCGTGTCAGGAGGATGTCTAGAGAATGAAGTTGAGGAGAAAAGAAGTGGGCTGAAACGGGTGCCCGTGTCACTTGACACGGCCCGTGTTAGCAAGTCTAGAGCAGACAATATTTTAATGAGATATCTAGGGGGCCAACACAGCCGCCCGTGTCGGCTGACACGGCCCGTGTTGGCTGAAGCGCTTCATCTTCAAAATTTCTTTTTTTTTTGACCTTTGTGATCCCTAAGGGTATTTTGGGTATTTTCCTATTAATGTGTTGGACCTGAGAGTATTTAAGACAAATTTTGAGAAGGAAAAGAGAAATTTTTTGGCCAGAGAAGAATTACACGGTCAAGATTGGAGAGATCAAGAGGATTGGGGAACTGAAGGTTTTCATGAGCGGAAGCAATTGAAGATCAAAGAACCCTATTATCTTGTAATGTCTAGTTTTTACTTTGTATTTTCTTCGAATATTATGAGTAACTAAACCTCCTCCAATGATAGGGGGTGTCTCTAATTTGAATCTATAATGACTCTGATATTAGTATTGCAATGACATTTCCTTTGTTTTCATAACTGCTTTGATCTCTAATTATTCTTAATGCTTGCCTTGTCGGACCAACAAGGTTTGATTTACGATTAACGATTAGGCTAGACCACCGTTGTTAAGGCTTTGCTTTTGATCATTCTATAGTAGATATCACCTAGGACTAGGGATACCCTATAGGAACCAGAATATTCTTGATAATTGATTGCTTAATCTCATTTATAATTCTCTATGGACATAGGAAGTAGGATAGATTATTAAAGGTTTTCTCACTAAGGACTTAGTGTCGCATCACTGCAAAGAGGGGACGACAAAGACAGAAGAGTCGCCACCATTCGTTATTTATCCCAAAGAGAGGGAAAGGAAACGATAATAGAAAACCTATGAAAAAGGGAGAAGACAGGTCATTGCAACCAAATCTTGGATTCGGGAGTCGGTTACGCAAGGGGAAGGTATGAGCACCCCTCACGTCCGTTGTACTCAACGGAATCTACGCTTGTTATCTATCTAAAAGGGTGTTAGTCTATCTAAGCTATAGACTCACAGGGACAAAAGAAAAGAAAAGAGACTCGATAGAGCATCACCGTTCTATGCCTACGTATTCCCTCGTGCAATGGGAAAGTCAGAGTTAACGTAGTTCGAAAAACTACGGGTGAAGGTAGGAAAGGTTGCTCGCCAAGACATCGCCGTCTTGTGCCTACGTATCCTCGTCCGATACAAGAAATCAGAACAAACGTAGTTTGGGCTGACACGACCATAAATTGGTTAAAGCGTTTTAACTGAGTAGGGTTAAACCTTCGTTCTAGCAGTTAGGTGTATTGTTGCTCGACCATTGGAGACATAGGCGTTACCTGTTTGTGATAGAACCAAGTGTTAACACACTCTTTCTAAAAATGGTTTTCAATTAATCCCGAAGGATAAAACGGTTTGGTGTTTTGTTTTGTGTTTTTTATGAAGGAGTGAATTGAATTAAGTTTGTAATTTTTGTTGCACTAAAGACTATGACTTGAGAGCGAATGCGTCGCATATCGCCCAAAGGGAATATGCTAAACACTCTAGACAGTTAAGAGGAAGCCCCTCAACTATCATTCCTCAAGTAATTAAGGCTCGTAGCGTACAACACTTATTATCCTTTTATTAGATATCTTAAGATGTTAGGAGATGAGAAGAGAAGACACAAACTCTAAGGGGAAACTAAACAACCCTAATGTTATCATGCAATGTGCTCCTAAGATTGAGATTAAGAGGGAAGAAACTATTCTAATGTTAGAATTCTTGGATTGAACACTTAATGTCTCTCCTACTCCCATCCTAAACGGAGGGACTAAGAATCCTAAAGGATCATGGAAAAAGACCAAGAAAACACAAGATAAATCAATCACAAATGAAATGCAAGAAAGAGATGAAGTTGACTTAAACAAGTCAAGAGGAAATGAAAACATGATATGCAAGACTCAAATGATGAAACACAAACAAATGGATAAGGCAAAATGACTTGAACAAGTCAAAGAAAAAGTGAGATGAAATGGGAGGAGTTACAACTCCTACAACCATTCATACATCAATCACTTACACCAAAAGATAAACAATAATGCACAAGCAAAGATCATGATCAAAGTGTATATGGGAGAAAGAGGCTTAGGAAGCAAGCACATGAAGAAATATCTCAACCAAACAAAACACATTGATCATGCAAAAGAAAAGAGCAAACAAGTGCTAAAAGATTGATCCACCGTTCAAAACAAACTCAAAGCATGAACATGAATGCCAAATTGTCTCAAATGGTGATCCAAAACAAAGGGTAAAAAGTGAAACCCAAAAGAAAAGGGTTCAAATCAAGATTGAAAACAAAGCACAAACAAGTAACAAGTCAAGGCAAGAGGAAGAACCAAAGTTCAATCCATGTTCAACACTTAAAAATCAAGTGGAATGCCCTAACTTCAAAGTAACTTGTGAAACAAGTTACACAAATGTATGACCTAAAAATGAAATAACATCACCTTAATCATGTCAATAATGAGTATCAAGACTCATATGGTGCATATGGGATCATTAGGAATCATTTCCCAAAGAAACTAGGTCAAACTAGCTTGTATGAACAACTTCAAAGGTGGCTTGACTTGCAAGGTTCACTAAAAATAGAAGGATGACTCAATAAATTCCAAATAAAATTCACAATATAACCAAGCTCAATGGCAAACAGAAGCCAAAGTTTCAAATCCAAACTCAATCTTAGGCATCACCAAATAATTTGATTAACAAGGGTGCCCCGCCTTTTTGAGTATTTATTGAGGGTCAAGAAAAGTCAAACCAAAGTCAACCCTAAATTGATCAAACATGAACCAAAATCAGCCTCAAAGGTACCTCAATCCATCCTCAAAATGGAGAAAAAAAACTTCATTCATAGGTGATGTGAATTAGTAGTTCAAATGTATGTGATCAAATAAAGGCAACAATAAAAATACCTCACTTTGAAAAATTAAAATAAAATGAAAAAATAAAATAAAATCCGAATCAAAAATTATGGAAAATTAAATAAAGTCTTGAAATATGAGAAAAATATTTTTGGGGAATTTTTGGGTCATTGGAGGTATTTTTAATAATTAAAAATTAAAACAGAAAAAGAAAAGAAAAGAAAATAAATGGAAAGCCATGGGAGGTGCATCAGCAATTTCCAGAAGTATCTGAAAACAATGCAACATGTGATTGGGCTGTAAACAGAGGGGGTGAGAATAGCGCTTTTGGCCCATCAGACCCAAGCTGAGCCAGATTAATGAAACACACCGTTTAATTAATCTGATGTAGAGTCAGTGTGCCACATGCTCATGGTCAAATGAATGACACACCAACACGCGTGCAAGTCAAAATTTCAAACAAGGCCAACTCAGTAATGACCTGAGAGTGAACCAGACACCGGAGTTAGGGCTTCGGTCGCCTTCTCCGGCCACGTCGCCGGAGCTCAGTTCACATTTCTCAACAACCATGCATAAAATCGGTACCATTCGAAAGATCTTGCAACAAGGGTTTCAAATCCATAATCCAAACAATAAAACAGTTCTAAATCAGAGAGAATCGAAGGATTGAAGTTTGAACATGTCATTTGAAAATGTGATCAAACAAGAACAATAATGATGCAAACGTTGCCTATGGATCATATGTCTTCTGATGCAACCAGTATGAGCTTAGATATGTACCTAGCATGGGAGAAAAAAACGGAAGAAAAGCTTACTGAACGGAGCTACTCCGTTGGTTCTTCAAATGTGTGCAACCTCTGCTTTCTTGCTTCAAACAGACTCCAATTGCTCCTAGGAAGAAGATGCAAGCCTCAATTGGAGTTAATTTTGAAAGAAAACTCAAATTCAAAAATGGAAAGTGTTTGCAAAATTTGAAATTCTCTCTGCTCTCTCCAGCTGCAATTCTCACTTCTGAGCATTAGGGCAACCTAGAATGCTTTTATATGATGGGTTCCTTCACACCATGCAGACCCATGCTGCTTCTTTTAAGTGATTTCAAAAAATGGCAAAAAAAAATCAAGTTTCACATATGTCGCTACTGCGAAAATCGGTTCCGGCTATGACAGAAGAGTCGCCACCGTGCGTTATTTATCCCAACGGAGGGAAAGGAAATGCTCGAAGTAAACCTAACGCAAATACGGGAAAGGAATGGTCATCGCAACCAAATCCTGGATTCGGGAGTCGGTTACGCAAGGGGAAGGTATTAGCACCCCTCACGTCCGTCGTACTCGACGGGATCCATGCTTGTTTTCTGGTACGGATTGTATTCTATCTACTCTATAGGTCTAGGTTAAAAGGAAAAGAAAATGAGAAAAGAGACTCGATAGAGCTTCGCCGCTCTATGCCTACGTATTCCCTCGTGCAATGGGAAAGTCAGAGTCTACGTAGTTCGGCTAACTACGGATGAAGGTGGGAAGGTTGCTCGCTAGGATACGACATCTTATGCCTACGTACTTTCATACAGCATGAAAGATCAGAGCAAACGTAGTTCGGGCTACGGAAGACACAAGCTTGTCTGACTGGTTTTTTGTTACCTTATGAAAGGGTTTTTCTTGATTAAGAGTCCAAGCGGACAAAAATGACACTTTGATGTTTGTTTTGAATCTTTTACGAAAGAAGTGTTTTTTAGTTTGTTTGCAATCTCTGACGCACTAGAGACTATAATTTGAGAGTGACTACATTGCAGGTCACCCTAAGGGTAACACACTAAGCAGTCAGATTACTGAAGAGTGACCCTCCAACAACCTTTCCCCAAATAGCTTAAGGCTCGTAACGTACGACATCGATTAACCTTATTACTGTATTTTTGAGTTGTTTTGAGATAAGAAGAGAAAGACCCTAACACTATGGTTGCAAGGGAAACTAACCTAATGTTGTCATGCATGGATAAGAATCCTAATGTCTATCATAATTCCCTCCTGCACAGAGGAAATCAGAGATCCTAGAGGATAAACAGAAAAGAAAGCAAGCAATTACAGTAAAATGCATGCAAAGCAACAATATGAGAGAGGAAAGAGAAAACAATAGGAAAAGTGAATCAACATTCACCTCAAACCTAGGGGGAAATCTATACAAGCCAACAAGCAATATAGAAAACAAAAGGCACAGCAGAGGAGGCAGCCCAAGCAGCAGCACCAAACTCCTACAGCAAACAGCAGCTCTGACAACAACAGATGATTAACCAGCAGAAGGCTGACAACAACAATCTTCATCTTCATGAATAGCTCCTATCTTCAAGCCCTAAACTTCCACTCTCCAACAAGCATCAGGCTTCAACAAGCCCCAGCTTAAGCAAACTCAAACCCCAACCAGTAACCAGCTTCAACAAGCTTCTGACTTCAATTTCAACAAGCAGCAAAACCCTAGCTTCAACAAGCCACTGGCTTCAACAAGCAACACTCCTAGCTTCAACAAGCAACCAACTTCAACAAGCACAAACTTCATCTTTACCAAGCTTCAACAAGCACCTCCAAGGGAGAATCATTCAACAAGATCAGGTTATAGTGTTAAGAAACTTAATGACAACCAAAGGAAATCACTAAGAACTTAACACTGCAAATTGAAAGACATCCTCAAGGTTCTACTCAACCAAAGCATGCTATACATCCCTCCTAAGGAGAGATGGAACTTATATGGGAGGACCTTATGTCATAGGATTGAATAGAGGCACCAGAAGCTCTCTATGTTTGAAAGAAGAAACAAAACCCTTCTAATGCTCTTCCTACATATCCTAAACCCCTGACAGGCACTCCAACAGATGAGAAATATTCAACTCCAAGCTTCTTCAAGTCATCCAAGGCAACTTCACTTGATCTTCAATTCATCCAAGCAAAGCCCAAGCCAAAAGCACACCCAAAATAGCCCCACACAAATTGAATAAACCAAGCATCCAAGGGAGAAACCCACAAACATCACACCAATTGCAAAATACAAAGAAAATGCTAAAACTCATCATAAAATCCTAAGTAAATTTCTAAGGGAACCTAAGCCTATGCCCAATACCCCATATAAACCCCAAGACCTAAATCAAACCCTAAGTCCCCAAACTATGTTCTAAACTACAACTAGTTGTTTTGAAACCCTAATCTAACAATCCTTATGTTCACCACTCAAATTGGCCTAAACTTTAATCACAAAAATATGACAAAATTTCTAAGGGTACATGCTTCTCTAAGCTAACTAATACAACAAGAATCAACTCAAAATTCCTCACTAATTGGTCACAATAAAATCAGCAAGAACATGTAGCAAACATACAAAATTAAAGAGAATAATAAAATGGAGAAAATCAAATTAAATTGAAAAAATGGATGAAAATGAGATTTATTGATTTCATAAAATCACAATTAAATCCAGGATCATGGAGATATTTTTAAAATATTTTTTGGATCAAAATTGGATTTAATATGGATTTTAGAAATTAAATGGAATAAAAGAAAATATTAAAAAGAATAAAAGGAATTAAAAACTGGATTAAATGGGAGCCATCAGATGGAGAGACTGGTAAGCGCATCTGAGAGTCCTGAGCGTATCCACGCGTGCATGATGTGGCTGATGACTCACAAGCTGAGTCAATAAATGAAACGCTGCGTATTGACTTAATGGAGGGAGAGCTGAGTTTAAATCCTATCCACACGATCTGCTTACAAAGTCCATCTGAAGGACTGATCCAAGGGCCAAGAGGTCGTCTTCTCCAAAGTTCAGGTGACCTGAGACTATTCTCAGGTGGTGGTCCACGGTGGAAAACACCGTCTTCTCCGGTGAAGGTCCACTTGCAGGTGACCAGAAATCACAAAGATTAGACCTATCTCACTCAAAATTCCATGCTGATCATGAATCTGGCCTCAGATTTTCTAAATTCATTCTAGATTCTCAAACATGATAGCATTTCCAAAAGATGTCACGTTCTTAATCTTCACCAAACTCAAATCTAAAGCCATGGACCTACTCCTCATGTCACGCTGATCTTCTTAAGCTATCACAATCATGTTAATTCCTCAAGATTATATGTAACTGAATCCAAACAGAAATTGGTGCACTCCCTAGATCATCACCAAATGATGCCAAACCAAGCCTAAATCGTTCTACCAATCATAGGGAACCTAACCATATGCACATTGCTAACTAATTCAGCCTAGATCAATAGGAAATCCAAGAGTTACATACCTGTGAAAATTGACTCAACAGAGGTAGAAGATGATGGATTCAAGCTTTGCAACTCTTCAAACACGATCAATGAAGCAAGATGAAGCTTCTAGGCACTTCAATTTGGCTTGATCTTGATCCAAACTCCAAAACCGTTTTCAGTTAGAACCCTTGAAACTCAACTTGCTATCTTCACTCTCTCCACGAATTCTGCACCAAACTTCATCTGGAATCGTTCTAGAGCTTAAATAGAAACTATTTGTGGGCTTTTGCAATCCAATTCAGGCCCAAATCTGTTGATCCAAAATTCTGATTTACACTTGAAAGTCCAATGCACCAGTCACGATTTGCTTGTTACAGTTTGCTCTAGAATGTTCCTTTCAACTGCAAATTGGATTTGGGACATGCTTAGATAGCTAGCTCAACCTGAAATGCTTTGATTCTTGTTTTGGCATTGTAACTTGTAATGTAAGAAAGCACTTTTCAAAGCAAGTCATAAAATTAGGGCTCATCTCAAAATTGTGACATTGCCAATGTGTTTGAAATCCAATTTCCATTCAAAATGACTACCCATATGTCATGTTTATGCCTTGTAATTCAAAAATTCATTTTTCCCTCTTTTGAATCATTTGAAAAATCTCCTTTTTTAGGCCATTTTGGAGCACTTTGTGAAATAAGCCAATCCAACTCACCATGACTTCATATATGACCTAGAAACATCATTTTAAGCACATCTCAAGTTGAATAATTTTTCATTTGAAGAGTGGAAGATAGAGATTTTGACACATGTTGAAAAAGGCCTATAATTCAACTTTCCCAAAATACCCCTGGATTGCCAAGACCATAACTTGAGTTCCACAAATCTTCTTGAGAACTTATAGTACTCAAATTAAAGCTAAGATCAAGACCTGCAACTCTTATGTTGGCCAAGAATCCATTTGAAAACTCCTTGAGGGGCAAACTTTGCTTAGAAGTCAAGTGACTTTCATAGATAAATTTCAGTGTCCTCTGGTGACTTGTAACTTGCAAGAACCATAACTTGAGTTCTAAAAATCTTCTTGAAGACTTATAGTATTCAAATTAAAGGTATTGAGAAGCTCTACAAGTTTCATGTTGGACAAAGATCCATTTGAAATTTGTATTTGGACTTATGTGGCTTTGAAGGTAAGCACTAAACAGGGGTTTTTACACTAAAACCCTAATTTAGCAACTTCCCACATTCTTGATCTTTCTTTGCTTAATCTTGGCACAACACCACACATGTATCAACATACCAATTCATAAACCCCATGACCTCAAGGTAGGCTTTGATGCTCTCCAATTACTCCATTGACCTAGGGTTGGCCCAGATGAAACCCTAATTGACTGCACCTCAACCATGGCTCTTGTACTTGAATCAATGACTTGTCTCATCTTTAATAAGGCCCTCTAGGCATCCCATGAGATCCATACACACCTCAAACTCACATTCCCTGTTGATGATCTTCAATACACCTCAAGTTAGGAGAGAAATCCACCTGTAGGCACTCAAACTTCCCAAGACTTCAAATCATTTCTTGATGGCTTGGATGATTTCTCAGGCTTGGATGAGATCTCTTCCTAGGCTCTTCTCTTGATAGACACCCTTGATCCCTTGTTAGAGGCATGCTATGCTGTGATGTGCCAATAATTGAACTATGTACATGATGTGAATATGCAAATGAAATGCAATGAAACACAAATCAGGCAAGAAAAGGTTGAGCAAATTTTGGGGTGCAACAGCTGCCCCTATTCAAACGGCTTGGACCCGACTGGGTGAAGAGCGAACGACATTCAAACAATCGAGGTACGAGACAGTTGAATACCAAGAAACCCGGAAATTTTCCAACCGCAGAAATAAACTGCACTGCTTGGGGAACGACATCCGCCAATTGAATCTGGTCGTTACGACAACAACTGATTCATCATACGATAATAACTCTGATTTCAACACCAACCACCTGTGTAACGCCACAGGTACTGAACACCTCCGTCTACAACTGGACTAACCTTGTCAACAAGAAGAGAAACAAATTCGTCAACACGAATAGAGATTCCGTCGTCACAGGAATAACCTTGTCCACATCTGGACCCAAATTTCGTCAAATCACGAACGAACACCAATCTGTCCACGTCAGGACTCACATTTCGTCAACCCGAAGAAATCTCAACAACACAGGGATAGAACTTTGTCCATGTTAGGACGCTATATTCCGTCAACATGGAAAAATCTCGGCGACTTCGCTGAGGATGAGTTTCCCGCCTCTTACCAACACGAGGAGGTCCTATCAATCATAGGCAATAAATTTGTTGACTTCACTGGGAAATATTTCTGTCTAATCACAGGAAACTCCATCCGCCTATTCACACGGGAAAATCATCTGTCTAATCACAAGAAACTTCATCCGCCTATCCATACGGGAAAACCATCTCCATTGATCCCAACCCATAAGTAGACTTTGAAGAGGACGCTACTGGGGATAATATTTCGTCAACATAAATAAATCATGGCGGCTTCACTGGGGATAGAACTCTTCCACCCAATAGGAATTCAATTTTGTCAATCATACTGGACACTAACTCCGCCTTATCTTTGCAGTAGCCAAACCCACTGGGGATGCTTTGAAATTAGCTGTCAGGCACCTATTTCGACAACAGGCAACAACTCCTAAAATTTTGATTATGAAACCCTGTGACGCTGACGGAACAGCAAATTTGAAGAAAATACTCCGACGGCCGGATAAGAGAAACTTCAAAAAGCAACTCTGTGGGGAAAAATCTGTCAACAACTCCAAAGTCTACTTATGAAGCTATTCCATGCGGACAACAACTCCAAAGTCTAATCATGAAGATGCGGTACCGCTGAAGAACTCTAAAGTCTAATTACGAAGCCTTGATGTTGGCAACAACTCCAAGGTCTAATTACGAAGCTGCTCAATGCTGACGTAACAGCTGCTATAGAAAACCCTTTTAGGGGAATTGCTAACGACGACTACAAAGTCTAATCGTGAAGCCGTGTAACGCTGACGTAACAGCCACTCGAAGAAAATTGTGCCGATCTCCAAAGTCAAATCATGAAGTCTACAATGCTGACATAACAGCTACGCGAGGAAAATCCACTAGGGAATTCCTAACAACAACTCCAAAGTTTAGTTATGAAGTTGTTTAACACCGACAATAACTCCAAGGTCGAATTATGAAGCCGTATAAACTGATAATAACTCCACGGTATAATTATGAAGCCATCCACTGCTGCTAACAGCTTCAAAGTCTAATTATGAAGCAGTGACACTAAGTAACGATTTCAGCCGTCTGATCACTGAAGTCCCCCCCAACAACAGCTTCAAAGTCAAATCATGAAGCCTTATAGCGCTGATGTAACGAACTTCAAAGTCTAATCACGAAGCCGTGCAATGCTGACGTAACAGCAATTCGGGGAAACTCTATTGAACTTCAAAGTCAAATCCTGAAGCCCTCTAGACTCCTTCCGAGGAAAATCTAACAACAACTTTAAAGTCTAAATATGAAACCATTGTAATAGTGATAACTTTTCCAACGTCTAATTATGGAGCATCCCACGCAGACGAACTTCAAAGTCAAATTACGAAGCCGTAACAGCAAGTAATGACTTCAACCGTCAAATCACTGAAATCTTCCTTTAAAATGCTGACAACCCCTCCAAAGTCAAATCGTGAAGCCTTGATAACATGTAATGACTTCAACCGTCAAATCGCTGAAATCTTCCTCCTTACAACCATCTCAAAGTCTATTCATGAAGCCGTTGACTGCTGAAAGCAACTGACACTAACTTCAAATTCAAACTATGAAGCCATGTCATGATGGTAACAAACTTCAGAGTCTAATTACGAAGCCGTAAAATGCTGACATAACAATCTTCAAAGTCTAATTATGAAGCCATAACAGCAAACTGGGGAGAACTCTGCCGGGGGAATTCTGACGTCAACTGCCAGACATCCAACTTGACTACGAGTAATGACTTCAAATGTCTAATCCCTGAAATCTTTTCCTTAAAATGCTGACGTGACAGCGACCCGAGGGAACACTCCGCCGGGGGATTTTTGACAATAAATCCAAAGTCCAATTATGAAGTCGTGTAAAGAACACTCTGCTGAGGAAGAAGAGAAGTTAATCAAGCACCTCTGATAAGGGAACACATGGCGGGACAAACGTTATCATCACATATCTCATGCCACAAATCTGAATATCTGAAAACGATCCTGAACAAGAATTCCAATTACCTGTAGGGAAGAACACCTGAAAACAAAGAGGTAACCAACCTGACTTATGTTTCGGAATGCACATGTTTGAAAATGGCGTAATGCTCCATATAAGATGGAGATGCTACGCATTTGGGTAGATGCAAATATGACAGTATATGCAAATGTAAATGCAGGCTCAAGCTGCCGGGGCCACTCTGATAGTGATGTCTCAACAACATGAATGCTGAGGATAAAGCCAACTCCGCTGGGGAGAACAAGTATCACAAAGTATTCCGGCGAAATAAACGTCGGAAACACAACCAACTCTGCTGAGGAGCGAATAAACACCAATTTCCACTGGGAGGAAAGAACAAGCCACCCTGCTGGTGAACAAACTTAGCTGGGGAAGAAGCGACACTTCTAGGAAAAGCACACTGTCTGGGCACAGTTTACAAACTCGGAGCCTCGGACTCTACTGAGGATCAACATCCTGTCAATGGCACGACGACCTGTGGGGAGAAGGGAAACCGTCCTCCGGGTATAATCCTTCTGAACCAACAACTTGGTTAAACTCTGCGAGAACCTCCCATGTTGGGGATTGATCCTGCACATATCCGACTCACTAGGGGAGCGCAACCTCTGTAAGGGATACTAATTTCGACTTGCTGGGGATATCCTGTGGACAACTTCCATGAGGACACTCTTCTGGGGAGAATAATCCCTCATTCGGTAAGGGATAACGTCATTCCAACTCTCTGGGAAATAAGCTGCGACTAGCTGGAGAATGACGTCAATTGGAGTCAGGTTCTTCATCAAGTGATTTTGGTTGGGGAATACGATCCCTGACTGTTTGCTCCAAAAGTAAGAACCCTGCAATACACAAACGAGGCAAAACAGGCCTATACGACAGAATCTACCCGGGTTAGCATCCGTGACATTACTTCAGTCAATTCGAAGTTTTAGCAATTATTGGCAAGGGCCAGCAAGATTATGCAAGTACAAGTTTATCAAAAACATCGGCATCTTTCACAAACAAAACAGTAAAGAACCAGCATCAAGTACTAAATAACACGTTTTATTGATAACGAGCCTCTGAATAGGCAAAGTTTTGTACACTGGATGCAACTCCTGAAAAGAGGAAGTTACGCACACACCCACATACATATATGCACAAGAAGCATAAATAAAAAAACAGTATTTGTATACATGTCGGCGACGTGGTACAGACAAACACCACGAGCTGATCCTCCTATGACTCGCCCGACTCTGCACTTTCCCGGTACTCGATCTTCGGAAGAGATTGTTTGTGGATAGACGGCCCCCTGGTACTCCTAAACCACTAAGCAATGCCGTATCAAATCCGGACCGCAGTCATTTGCTTTTTCAATCCCTAACTTTTGCGTGAATCGCCCTTTGCGGGTTTTCAATTCACCGGGATACCCTTTTTTGCCGAAGTCTCCCTTTTCAGGTTTTCGACTTCGCGGGTGTACACTTTTCCAATTTTATCCCTAACTTTTGCCCGAACCTTCTATTCATTTTTTATGGTTCGCCGGGATGCCCCATTTTTGCCTGGACTCTCTTTTTAGTGTCCAGCGGGTCACTTTCAAGCAAAGTATTTTTTAACTGTGTCCGAATTCACAGGAGACGTAAAGTCTTCACCATCCATGGTGGATAGTAACAAGGCTCCTCCAGAGAAGACTTTTCTGACAATGTAGGGTCCTTCGTAATTAGGAGTCCACTTGCCCCTGTGATCTGTTTGTGGTGGGAGAATCTTTTTCAAAACAAGATCGCCCGTCTGAAAGCTTCAAGGGCATACCTTCTTGTCGTAAGCTTTCTTCATCCGGCTCTGATATAACCGACCGTATGCTAGAGAAGCCAGTCTCTTCTCATTCATTAGACTGAGCTGATTCAGTCTATCTTTCACCCATTCTGCCTCGTCAAGTTGGACATCACGTAAAACCCTTAGGGAAGGAATCTCGACCTCCAATGGTAACACCGCCTCCATCCCGTATACCAATGAAAAAGGGGTTGCCCCGGTTGATGTGCATACCGTCGTACGATAACCGTGCAAAGCAAAAGGTGGCATCTCATGCCAGTCCTTATAAGTCACAACCATCTTCTGAACAATTTTCTTTATGTTCTTATTGGCTGCTTCGACAATGCCATTCATCTTGGGCCGGTAAGGAGAAGAGTTGTGATGCTCAATCTTAAAATTCTGACACAGCTCTTTCATCATTTTGTTATTCAAATTTGAACCGTTGTCGGTGATGATCCGCTCAGGGATTCCATATCTGCAAATAATATCTCATTTGATAAATCTGGCTACCACTTGCTTAATCACATTGGCGTACGATGCTGCTTCCACCCACTTGGTGAAGTAATCGATTGCCACCAAAATGAACCGGTGTCCGTTTGATGCCGTAGGCTCAATCTTGCCGATCATATCAATTCCCCACATCGAGAAAGACCATAGTGATGACATCACATTCAGAGGACTTGGAGGCATATGGATCTTGTCCGCGTAAATCTGGCATTTATGACACCCCTTTGCAAACTTGAAACACTCTGTTTCCATAGTTAGCCAATAATAACCTGCCCGTAACAGTTTTCTCGTCATAGCATGCCCACCAGCATGTGTACCAAATGTACCCTCATGTATCTCTTCCATGAGCAGCTTCGCCTCTTTCTCATCTACACATCGTAGCAACACCAAGTCGTGGTTTCATTTGTATAGGACACCGTCCAAATTCAGATAGAAATTGCCAGCCAATTTCCTGAGCATCTTCTGATCTCGACTGGATGCCCCAGCCAGATACTCCTTGTTCTTCAGGAAATTCTGGATGTCAAAGTACCAGGGTTGACCATTGGGAGCTTCGTCAATGGCAAATATGAATGTAGGCCTATCGAGCCGAGAGATAACAATCCGGGGAGCCTCGTTCCAGAAGTTAACTTTATACATTGAAGACAATGTTGCCAGGGCGTCAGCCATTTGATTTCCTGCTCGCGGCACATGATGCAATTCCACCTTGTCAAAGAAAGGCAACAGTCTCCTTGCATAATTCATATATGATATCAAATTGGGCTGACGTGTCTCCCATTCACCTTTAATCTGATTCACCATGAGAGCTGAGTCTCCGTATACATCCAGATGTTTGATTCGCAAATCAATAGCTTCTTCCAGAACCATGATGCAAGCCTCATATTCAGCCTCATTATTGGTAACGGGAAAAGTCAATCGGGCAGTAAAGGGGATGTGCAACCCCTGAGGAGTAGTGATAATGGCACCTATTCCGCTACCATAAGAATTTATAGCTCCGTCAAATATCAGCTGCCATTTGGAACCCAACTCTGGTCCTTCGTCCGACAACGGTTCTTCACAATCTTTCATTTTCAGGTACATGATATCCTCGTCAGAAAAATCAAACCTCATCGATTGGTAGTCCTCAACAGGCTGTTCCGCGAGGTACTCCGACAGAACGCTACCTTTAATAGCCTTTTGCGAGACATATTGGATATCGTATTCGGTTAACACCATCTGCCATCGGGCAATTCTTCCGGAGAGTGCTTGCTTCTCAAACACGTATTTGATTGGATCCATCTTTGAAATTAGCATGGTTGTATGATTCATCATGTATTGCCTCAAACGTTTGGCGGCCCAGGCTAGCGCGCAACACGTCTTCTCGAGCATTGAGTATCTGGACTCACAGTCGGTAAACTTCTTAGTCAAATTGTAAATCGCATGCTCTTTGCGTCCGGTCTCGTCGTGTTGACCGAGAACACAACCCATACTTTCCTCAAGAACTGTCAAATACATAATCAAAGGTCTCCCGGCCACTGGGGGTATCAAAACAGGAGGTTCCTGCAAGTATTCTTTTATCTTGTCGAACGCCTTTTGACAATTTTCATTCCAGGTCAACACCTGATCCTTTTTCAACAACTTGAATAACGGCTCGCATGTCGCAGTTATATGAACCGGGCGATATAGTTCAACCTCCCTAAAAACCCACACACTTCTTTTTCTGTTTTAGGCGTCGGCATTTCTTGTATAGCTTTTATTTTCGCAGGATCAACCTCTATTCCCTTTTCGCTCACAATAAACCCTAGCAGTTTACCCAATCTCACCCCAAAGGTGCACTTGTTAGGATTCAGTCTCAACCTGAACTTCCTAAGCCTTTTGAACAGTTTCAGCAGATTAACCAAATGCTCCTCCTCCGTCTGGAATTTGGCAATCATATCATCAACATAAACCTCGATCTCTTTGTGCATCATGTCATGAAAGAGAGTTGTCATAACACGTTGATATGTTGCCCCAGCATTCTTCAATCCGAAGGGCATCACTTTGTAGCAAAATGTTCCCCAGGGAGTAATGAAGGTAGTCTTCTCCATGTCTTCCGGTGCCATTTTGATCTGATTATAGCCTGAGAAGCCGTCCATGAAGGAGAATACGGAGAACTGAGCAGTGTTATCGACCAGCACATCAATGTGAGGAAGTGGAAGGTCGTCTTTCGGGCTCGCCCTATTCAAATCACGGTAGTCTACACACATTCGCACTTTACCATCTTTCTTTGGCACTGGTACTATATTAGCGACCCATGACGGATAAGTTGTAACAGCTAGGAAACCAGCATCCCACTGTTTTTAAACTTCCTCCTTGATTTTCACAGCCATGTCTGGTCTGGTTATTCTGAGTTTCTACTTAACAGGCAGACATTCCTCTCGCAACGGCAGACGGTGCACAACCATGTCCGTATCTAACCCAAGCATATCCTCGTACGACCAAGCAAATATATCACTATACTCTCGCAATATCTCAATCAGCCTTTGCTTGACGTCGCTCTGCAGCGCAGCCCCTATACGGATATTTCTCACAACTTCTTCCGACCCCAGGTTGATAATCTCAATTTCCTCCTGATGAGGCAGAATGATTCTCTCTTCCTGTTTCAACAAACGAGTCAGCTTCTCTGGCAGGTCGCTATCCTCAACAATCTCTTCCTCTGCTTGGAATACCGGGTGCTCGAAGTCGAAACGAGTCATAGGCGGTTCGTATGAGATGTCATCTGAAATATTAGTCCTCAAAGGAAATGGTTAAACGCTTCAACACGCAAACAGAGCAAATAACCACGTTGCCATTTATTGTTAAAGTAAAAACAAGAAAAACAGGGATCACAATATTTGAATATGAAAAACGCCTTTATTTCATGATTAAACAGTGCAATACACATAATCAAGCAGCCCTAATGTAACATCACTATGCCCCGGGTAGGACATAGGATTATTCAACAATTGATAAAACAAATCATTACTGTTTAAAAGTCACTGGGACAGTTTCCCGGATGGACCAGTTGCAGAGACTTTGTCCTGGCACGCTTGGCTTGATCCACGCGTCCATATCGCAGTCGCTATCTCCGTCTTCAGCATCGGAAATAGCGTTGATAGTCTCGAAGCACACCCCGCTTGGCGTAATCGTAACCGGTCCCTTGAACCTGGGCGCTCCTGAAGATGACGCTGACGACGTCGGTTGATACCCTAGCCCAAACTTATCATTCTTCACGGGAATCTCCAAAACCTGCCCCCAGCCTTTAGTCTCACCAGTCTGTACTAAAGCCTGAGCCTCTTTGTAAGATGACACTGCCACATCTGATATTTTGCTGGAACCCTGAGCTTTTTCTTTAATCCGCAACCCTTTGAAGGCTTGACAAGGTGTCTCGTGTATTTCTCTGTCGACCTCAACATACCGGAATGATGACAGGTGGCTGACCAAAATATCCTCCTCCCCGCAAACGGTAACAACACTATCACCCACCATGTACTTCAGCTTCTGATGCAATGTGGACGTCACGGCCCCTGCAGCGTGGATCCATGGTCGTCCGAGAAGGCATCTATAAGCTGGACGGATATCCATGATGTAGAATTCGGTATCAAAAATTTCCGGCCCCACCTGCAGCAGTAATGTTATTGACCCAAACACTGATCTTTTCGTTCCGTCAAACGCCCTCACAACCAAATCACTGGGCGTGCAAATAACTCCCCATATGTCCAATTTCATCATGGATTTCTTTGGCAATAAGTTCAACGACGATCCAGTATCTACCAATACATGCGACATTACGGTGCCCCGACACTCCACCGATATATGCAAAGCTATGTTGTGCTCTCGACCCTTGGGTGTTAAGTCAAAATCTGTGAAACCCAGACTATGTCCAACATTGACAAGCGCCATCACTCCCTCTAACTGATTTACAGAAACTTCTTGGGGCACGAACGACGTATCCAGTATTTTTAGCAAGGCGTTTCGGTGGGCCTCGGAACATAACAGCAACGACAAGAGAGAAATCTTCGACGGTGTCTACTATAGGTGTTCAACAATTTTGTAGTCGCTCTTGCGGATCGGTCTCATGAACTCCTCTACGTCCTTGAGTGACGTATCCTTTTCTTTCGACTGAGAAGGCCCGCTTTCACTTACTTTGGCTTTACCTTTGGCCAACCTCTTTGCTTCTATCTCAGGTGAGGTAAAAATCCTTCCGCTATGGGTCATGCCCCCCGTTCCAACGACATTATCAATAGCTCCTGCGGGCTGGCTATTCATCACAATCTTTTCACCGTTGCAATATGCTTCTAATCCATATGTCCACGGGACAACTTTCGTACTTTCAAAGGGAACAGGCCCTGCTTTGGTAATCGTAAAAGTTGGCCGCTTGGCGGGCGCCACTATCGTTATAGTCTTCCTCGGGATCGTCACTGTTGCAATGTCCTTCTTCTCTCCACATAATGCCTCCACAGGCTTCTCAACCGCATTTCGATCAAATTGCAAGGTCCCTTCGTCGATCATAACCTGAATGCCCTGCTTCAAATCATTACAGCCCTCTGGCTGGGTCCAGCACTCTAAACAGTATTCATCACAACCCGGAAATACTCCCCCTCTGAGCAGCCTGCTTTTCACTTCACTCAATGGTGTCTTCAACTTATTAACATCCAACACCAAGTTCAAATTTTCTTCTGTTAAGATAGCATTTGCCCCATGATTAGGCATGGGCTGTTGTACAATATTAGGCCCCACTTGGCCAAAGTTGATGGCTTTACTGTCCAACAAGTCTTGAACTTTATGCTTGAAAGCATGACACGATTCTACATCATGTCCGGGCACCCCGGAATGGAATTCGCAGTGCTTACTAGCGTCGTACCCCCTAGGAAGTACCAGTCCTGTAGGCGGTTCCATTGTCCTTTTCTCGACCAAATTCAACCCCAGCAGTGTCTGAAGAAGCTCTGCATATGTCGACGGAGGCTTATCAAATACCCTCTTCGGTTTCACATTCTGAAACCTTCTCTGACCCTGATTCTGCCTTTGCTGTGGTTGCGGTTGTTGTTGCTGTTGTTGTGGTTGTTGTCACTGAGGAATTGGAATAGTAACACTGGCAATATGTTGAGCTTGTATGTACTGATTTCTGCCTCTGCCCCGGCCTCGGCCACCATACACAGCGCTAGTATCACCCTGTCGTCGTCCACCGAACGCTTTCCTCGCACCCCCAGCTGAAGTAGATTCGCCCGCCTGAATCTTTCCAATTTTGATTCCATTTTCGATCCTTTCTCCCATAAGGATCATATCGGAGAAGCTACCCATCGAAACATTGAGTAACTTGTCATAGTACATTCCGGTAAATGTCCCCACAAACATGTCATTCATTTCCCTTTCGACCAAAGGAGGGTGCACCCGAGCTGCCATATCGCGCCATCGCTGGGCATACTCTTTGAAGCTTTCACCATTTTTATGCGACAGATTCTGCAACTGAACCCTGTTTGGCGCCAAATCACTATTATATTTGTAATGCATAACAAAAGCATCAGCCAACTGCTTCCAGCTCCTAATCTGGGTGGGCTCCAGCCCCATGTACCACTCCAATGATGGTCCCGATAAACTATCCTGAAAGAAATGCATGAGCATCCTTTCATCATTGGAATATGCAGACATCCTTCTATAATAAGAACGTACATGGACCTTTGGGCAGTGTCGCTACTGCGAAAATCGGCGCCGGCTGAACAGAAGAGTCGCCACCGCGCGTTATTTATCCCACGGGAGGGAAAGGAAACGCTCAGAGTAAACCTCGCACAACATGGGAAAGGTATGGTCGTCGCAACCAAAACCTGGATTCGGGAGTCGGTTACGCAAGGGGAAGGTATTAACACCCCTCACGTCCGTCGTACTCGACGGGATCCACGCTTGTTTTCAGGTATGGATTGTTATTCTATCTAAACTATAGGTCAAGGGTTAAAGAGAAAATAAAATGAAAATAAAATGACTCGGCAAAGTATCACACTTTATGCCTACGTATTCCCGTCTGGAACGAGAAATCAGAGTCAACGTAGTTCGCCTACCTACGGGAAAGGAGGGGAAGGTTGCTCGCTAGGATATCGCATCCTATGCCTACGTACTTTCACACGGCATGAAAGATCAGAGCAAACGTAGTTCGGGCCACGTACGACACGAGTCTGTCTTGATTGATTTTATTCCTTCTGAAAAAGGTTTTTCTGATTAACAGTCCAAGAGGACAAAAATGACGTCTTGATGAGTTCACATTCTTTTACGGAAGAAGTGTCTTTTATTGTGTTTGAAATCTTTACGTGTTTTTCTGTTTGTTTTGAGAAAGAAAGAGACAGAACTCTAACCTACGGTTGCGAAGGGAAACAAACTAACCTAATGTTATCATGCATGGGTTAAGACCTAGTGTCTATCATGCTCCTCTCTTGCACAGAGAGAAACAGAGATCCTAAGGGATAAACGGAAACAGAAACAATATCAGATATATACAGTAAAGCAGTAAAATGCATGGATGCAACAATACAAGCGAGGCAAGGGAGTCCCACTCAACCTCGAACCTAGAAAACAATAGGCGAAAGTGAACAGACTTCACTTTCAACCCAGCAGGGTAAACAGCAAACAATACAGTCCAGAAAACCAATCAATACATTAGCAATGAAAATACAACAGCAAAAGAAACAGCATCAGCAGCTCTGAATCAACATCTGGCTTCAAGTAATCTCCAATCAGCTACAGGCTTCAACAAGCATCAATCTCCATCTTCATGGCCTTCAGGTAAGGGCTTTGATCATCAGTCTTCTATCTGCAATGGCTTTTCTTCAAGTTCAAACCTCCAGGATGAGGGATCAGTCACAAGAGTGAATTGGGTGTTAAGCAATCAGCTGACTACCAAGGGTGGTGAACAGACTGCTTCTAACACAAGAGACATTTTCTCTCAAGAGTTCTATCTCATAGACCCTATCACCAAGCCTTCCAAAGGAAGGGGGTGAGTGTCTTAGAGAGACTCTGAATCACAGAGAAGAATGGATGCAGACAAGGCAATCCATGTTTGAGAAACAAACTTCCTAACCTAGAGCTCTGCCTAGCTCCTAAACCCTAGTCTCCTCAGCAGCTGCTAGCAAGAACCTCCTCTCCAACTCTGGCAGTTGATCTTCAATCTCTGGATCTCCAATGGTCTTCATCTCCTCAAGTCTTCAGCTCTCCCAAGTTCCCAGACAATCCCAATACCCAAGCAAGCAAGCAATATTCCCCAGAGGGCACACCACACCAGTCAATCAGACATACACAGAGTATCAATAGCAGTAGGGGAGTCCTGACTTTTTCTCTAAGGGATCTAATAACTACCCATAGCCCCTATAGTCCCATAACTAATCTAGTTAAACCCTAAGTCCTGAGGGAAAGAATCAAACTTCCTAAGTCATCACCTAAAAAAAACCCTAATTTGTTCATGTTGTTCAAGCCTACATTAAGCACCTAAAATTAATTTCTAAAAATGGGAACTAAAATGTTTCTACAAGTTCAATATCTCATCTAAGCAACCTAAAAAGAATGAACAAAAAATATTAAAGCATCTAGTAGAACAAAAATTAATAAAATCATGCATGAAATGAAACTATTTAAAATGTCATTTATTTAGAAAATATGGGAAAAATATCAAATAAAAATAAAAATGCAATTTTATTTAATGACAATCTTCTACACATAACCAAGAAAATATAGAAAAAACAACCACTAAAAAAGAGTTAATTTCCTATTTTATATGATTTTTTAAAGTTGGTAAAAATTAAAATGAATTAAAAAACTAAATTGAATTAAAATGAGAGGGAGGGGTAAGAATAGCAATCACGCTCAGTTGACATTCCTGGATGGGCCAGGCAGTGGGGGTGCGCGTAGCAAGTTTTGGTTAAGCCCAGAACAAGTCAGCATTATAAAAAAACAAGCAGGGGTGTATTCAGCATGGTTTTCGCGTTCAATTTAAATTGGGCTCAGCACTGGGGGGTGGGGATATCAAAACACACTTAGGCCCGCCCGTTTCATTAAATGAAACGGTGCGTTTAGGGCACCTCTCTTCCCTCCAATCTTCAGTATGAATTCCAGCCACACGATTGGCTTCTGAGTCAAAGGTCCAACACGCGATGGACGCGCAGGATTGCGTCTTCAACCTTGGTTCATGAGAACTTAGGGTTTCCTCCATGAAACTCCATGCACGCACCACTTTCAACCTCTCGGTTCTCTCTCCACAGTGCACGAAACAACACGATCCAAACATGAAAAATACTCTAAATCTCTCCCTCTATACGTCTATACCATTAGTTCATTCCAAATCTCGATGAATCCTTCAAACCGATCGAGACAAGCTCTTGACTCCATGAAAATACTCTGGTATGCATCATCAAGATTCTTAACCAAACCTATACTAATCTAAACTACACCTAATGGTGATTATTCTGATCTATCAAACTAACATTATAATGCACTATGCTACTCGTTCTAAGTCCTAACAGTTCTAACAACCTGTCAACAATCATCACTAAACAGCACCAAACTCATCCTAATCGTTCTACTAACAACCTAAATCACATCTAAACTAATAAAACCATGTAAATCTATCTATATCAAGCTATGGGAGAGAAGATGCACCTGCTGCAAAAGCTTGGAAATGGATGTTGAACTCGTGGATCTGAGAGCCTTGATGCTTCAATCTGGATCTACTCTTGCTATATTTGATTCTGTATGCAACACCTTGATGAATTTGGCCTTGGATCTTGAGTTCCAATGGAAATTGCAATTTGAATGTTGTTGATGAAAGTGCACAAAATTGATCAATATCCACCAAATCTTTGATTCAATTCTGATCCATGATGATGGTGAAATGTAGGAGGATCAATGTTGATGATGATTGATGAAGATTTTGAGAAATTTGGATGAAATTGCAATGAGAAAGAATAGAGAGAATTTGGGAAATTTTTGGTGAAAAATGAATCCAACCCTTGCTCAATTCTGATTTCATGAATATATAGGGCTCAATGGAAACTTCTAGATCCATCTTACAACTTCCCTTGCTTTCCACCTTTGATTGATTTTTGAAATGTTTCTTCAAATGCAAGTAACCATAAGTAACTTTGATTTTTTCCACTAAGATCAAAAATGTGCTTGAACCATTGTTCTTAGAATGTCTTTTGGACCCAAAATCATATATTGGAAGTCTCCATTTGGACTTATAAATCTCTCAAACCATTTTTCACTTTGACTTTATTTAAGTTGTAAGCCATTTTAGTTCAAATTTTGACCAATCATGCAACTTCATGTTATGAGCTTTTCCAACAACTTGTGACCTTCTTTCTAGACTCAAAATGTCATTTGGAGCAAGTTTGATGTTGTAAGTTTTTCCATTTGAGGCCTCCTTGTATGAGTTTTGGACATGAGTTAAAATGACCTGTAATTCACAAATGCCCAAAATACCCTTTGCTTGCCAAGACCATAAGTTGAGTTCCACACATCATATGAAGGCATACTATACCATTATAGAAAGCTAAGACAATGAGGAACAATTCCTATGTTGACCAGAAATTCATTTGAAATCTCCTTGAGGGGTAAAAATTGCTTGGAAGTCAAGTCACTTTCACAGACAAAATTTCAGATACCTCAGATGACCTGTAACTTGCAAGGACCATAACTTGAGTTCTATAAATCTCCTTGATGTCTCCCACCACTCAAATTAAAGGTCTTGAGATCCTCTACAAGTTTCATGTTGGCCAAGAAGCCATTTGAAGCTGGCATTTTGACTTATCTTGCTTGGAAATTTGACCTAAACTAGGGGATTTTACACAGAAACCCTAATTTAGAAGCTCCTCTTCTCCTTGATTTCTCTTGAATTCTTCTTGGCATATCTCCATATCCTCTTTTATATGTCAAATGATGAACCCCACATCTCTCCAATGGACTTGAATGCCCCTTAAATCAGTCAATTGACCTAGGGTTGACCTAGGGTTGACCCAGATGAAACCCTAGTTGACTGTCTTCAACTGTAATTCTTGTGACTTCACCAATGACTTGTCTCCTTCTTTAAATGACTTTCTAAGTCTCTCCTAATGGCTGGATACTCCCCATGTCTTCAACTCACAGCTCACAACCCTCTTGTTGACCCTCAGATACCCTCAGCTAGGAGATGGACTCAAGGCTTGATCTGCTGAACTCTTTGCTTTCAAATTCTTTCCTGATGACTTGAATGAGATTGAATTGGGATAATAACCTCTTGATAGGCTTCTAGAGATAAGAATAATGATTGGTCCCCCTGTTGTATGACTTGCTATGCTTATGCTATGCAGATGATTAGACTATGCACATGACTCTATATGCAAATGCTAATGACATTGAAACATAAACCAAGTGAATAAGGTTGGGCAAATTTTAGGGTGCAACAGGCAGGTATCCCCTTTGTATTTGTCAAATGTTGGAGCCTTGAATTTCAACGGCACCCTCAGCCCTGGTACCAACCCCATAGTAGCCATATCTAACCCAGCAGAGTTCTGATCAACCACACCTTTCATCTGCTCTTCTAGCATTTTGATCCTCTGAACCGGGTCAATGGGGCCTTCAGGTCCCATGCCTCTTCCTGAAAAAGTGTCCTCCTGTTGATCTATATTCCAGTCATTGCCATACCCATCGTAACCCATCTTACGGCCAAAACCTTGCTGATTATACACAGGACCCTGTCCTCGGTTGCCGAACCCCAAATTGACCCCAGCAGGTCCAAAACCATTGTTGAAAGGAAGTGCTCCAGCACCGTTCACATTCACATTACCGAATCCACCATTACCGTAGCCATACCCCTGATTGTTGCCGTAGCCGTCATTACCGAAGCCTTGATTGTTGAACCCGAAGTTCCCGTCCTGATCGACATTGCCATACCCACTGTTTCCAAAGCCAACATTGTCAACAAATCCTTGATCGGCATCCACAGTGTTTCCTTTATTGTTAACAACATGCCCATCACCACCATTTCAAGTGTTGCCATTACCAGTGCCAGCACCCACACCAATACCAGTGTTTTCGTTGACAGTCACAACAGGTGGAGTAACAACTGCCGGTATCTCATCCTCCCGGCGAGGAGTTTCAACAGAAATGTGGTCAGTGTTGCCATTTCCGTTCGCCCGCGTCAGCAGCGGCTGCACCAAGGTCTGGAGGTTCTCCTGGCCCTTGGCCATGCTCTCCATAGCTTGCATGAACAAAGTCAGCTTCTCACGGATTTCCTGCATCTCAACTTGGACTTGATCCATTATCTTCTTGCAGTTATTTCTGGTTGAATAGCGGTGAACTCTTTGGTCGTCAATCCTGAAAAACCTGTGAGATGCAGGAAATAAGATACAGATTCAAAAATACCGGTCATGCAATATGAGGATGCAGATGCAAATGTATAAATATGCTACAGGTTATATCCCCCCCCCCCGATTCTAGTTTCAGAGAGGGCCATCACGACAATGGAGTCCCCATCAAGCAAGCAAGGAATCAGAAAACCCTCATTCATAAACAAATGCCAAGAGGCCGAGTACAAGAGTACAACTAAATACAACTGAAGAGACCTCGGCCAACAAGCCTGGCGATGGTCAAGATACAAGTACAAATAACAAAAGCAAGGCAAAGATAACTCAGGCCAAATGGCGCGCTCTGACATCTTCCAATATCCTCAACGTCTCCGAATGACCTAGTCTGGAGATTAGCTCTTGTATCAGTAATGCATGTTGCTCGGCAGTGGATCTCAACTTTTTGGCATCATCCTTGCAGGTTCCTTCGCCAAAACACTCGTCGAGTCTGCATCTCTTGGAGCCGGCCTTCAATTCACAACCTCTCGGCTTCTCGCCACGGTCACTTACTCTAAGCTCAACATCACTCCTAAGTGATGTCTCTTCAGCAATCTTTGCATCCTGGGCTCTAATCTGCGCCTCTAGCGTGGCAATCTGCAGCTTCAGCTCATCTTCACACTCCTTCCGTTTGGTGAGCATGGTATTCCATAATGCTTCCTACTTGCCGAGTCGCGAATACGCTTTGTTTAAGAGTTCCTTCTTGGAAGTAAGCACCTTGCTAACACCGTTTAAGGCTACTCCCACCTTTTCCTTCTTGTTGGTCTCTTCAATCAACTCTGAACCCAACCTGTTAATCAACTCCGTCTGTTCCTTCACAGTGAAGGTAACTTCATTCTTCTCATGACACAACTGGAAGATCTCTTTCTCTAACTCATCATTGGCTTTCTTCAATTCTTCATTTTCAGCCAACAATTTGTTATACTTCTCAATCTCTACCGAAGTAGGTGCCTCAATCACTGGAAGATACAGAGGTTCCACAGCAGAATATGGCATCGAGGAAATCCTAGCTCTCTCGTGGATCCAAGCCAAATAAGGATCATAAGCTCTGCTATTGCTCTTACCTAGCACAACGTTCCCTCTCCTATGGATGTTAGCCCATGCATGTCTCAACCTGATCAAAACAACCTCGTCTAATAAGCCCGTGAGATACAGAGATTCCTGTATCTCAACCTCAATAGGAGCATCTCTCAAGGCATACCCAAACTGTCTCACCAGCAAAAAAGGGTTATAGTTGATACAGCCTTTTCATCCAATCAAAGGGACATTCGGAAAGCCACTGCAACTATATACAATATCAGTGCCAAGCATGCTCCGATCAAACCAAATGATGTTCTCAGCAGCCAGCCCCATCAACCGGGAAGACCAATCCAAAGTATCAACAGCATCAACAAAAGGCCCTGTCTTCGAAAGATGTCCCTGGAACCACCTGTACAAAAGAGGAAGACAACAGGAAACATTCTTGCCACGACGTTTCTCATTCTTATAGTGAATAGAATGATAAACATCGCCCAAGAGAGTAGGAACTGGATTCTTCGAGGCAAGAATCAAGAAGGCATCTGAGTCAACAAAATCCAGCACATTGGGAAACAAGACAATCCCATAGATGCAGACAGCTAGAATAGCACTGTAGGCAACCCAACATCCACTCTTCGCGCACTGTGTAGCCCTCTCAACCAGGACAGACAGGTGAAAACCATAGGCTCCGTTCAGCTTGACCAATCCTCCAGGAAACTCAGAAGCGTCTAAACTGACAATCTCAGCAAGCGTAGCCAACTCAGGCTCAACATCAACATGTATAAAGGGCATCTGGTCTAACACATGAACCCCCAACATAGCAGAATACTCCTCCAAAGTTGGTGCCAGAATATAGTCGGGGAACAGGAAGCATCTCACCTGAGGCTCATAAAACTGCATCAAAGTATACACCCCAGTCGTCTCAAATGTTGAAGCCCTGTACAACAAACTAAGCAATCTCCCATAAGATACTCTGAACTCAACCCTCACTCTCTCATCTGCTAGAGCAACTAATCCCAGCAAGGCACTGATATCTGGCGAATGCAACCGGTAAGCAACTGTCCTCTTTATGGACTCCATGTCTGGCTAGAAGATACACTAGAATCAGAGGGGAATGATCACACCTGCAACATAAATACACGTTAATGAAATGCAAACATGAAAATGCACGTGCATATGCAAACAGGAGATCAAGGGCAATGCTGATGAACAGTGCTACTTTATACTGCAGTTTGAGAACCATCAAATCTTCATCTCAAACCAACCACTCCAATGAACCCTGTAACAACATCTCACTGACAGAGATAAACCAGGTATTCTAAGGTTAAAGGTTTCCTGCAAACAAACCTACCTACCCCTCACAGGTGTGTACTTAACTCGCAGACGAGGTACGACATCCTATGCGGGTTCAACGTCACAGACTTTCAAGGGCGATGATACGATACCCAGAAGGTGTGGCATCATCATCCCTTAAAGCGGTTTCACTTAGTTGAATCCCAAATGATAGGTCCCCAGAGTCGACAATCCTCGGGTCAGACAACTCGCCGAGCCCTAAGGGCCAGAAAGAAGCATAAAAGAGAATCTCGTCCGAGCGCAGATTTCGTGGCTAGCTGGTGCGAGCTAAGCAAGCAGGCTAACCACTACTCTCTACTTCTAAGTCTATGTGCAAACTCAAGCCCAGGTCCGGCTTATCTCTCAATCTAACCCTCTACCCAGCACAACAACAATAATATAGTACTGAAAGTAAAGGCAGAAAGGTAAATACATACAAAACCCCAGACGGGAAAACATGCGCTAGGATCGACTCGCATAGGGAACCGTTGGAGTCCCCAGCAGAGTCGTCAGCTGTCGCTACTGCAAAAATCGGTGCCGGCTATGACAGAAGAGTCGCCACCGTACGTTATTTATCCCAACGGAGGGAAAAGAAACGCTCGAAGTAAACCTAACGCAAAGACGGGAAAGGAATGGTCATCGCAACCAAATCCTGGATTCGGGAGTCGGTTACGCAAGGGGAAGGTATTAGCACCCCTCACGTCCGTCGTACTCGACGGGATCCACGCTTGTTTTCTGGTACGGATTGTATTCTATCTACTCTATAGGTCTGGGTTAAAAGGAAAAGAAAATGAGAAAAGAGACTCGATAGAGCTTCGCCGCTCTATGCCTACGTATTCCCCCGTGCAATGGGAAAGTCAGAGTCTACGTAGTTCGGCTAACTACGGATGAAGGTGGGAAGGTTGCTCTCTAGGATACGACATCCTATGCCTACGTACTTTCATACAGCATGAAAGATAAGAGCAAACATAGTTCGGGCTACAGAAGACACAAGCTTGTCTGACTGGTTTTTTGTTACCTTATGAAAGGGTTTTTCTTGATTAAGAGTCCAAGCGGACAAAAATGACACTTTGATGTTTGTTTTGAATCTTTTACGAAAGAAGTGTTGTTTAGTTTGTTTGCAATCTCTGACGCACTAGAGACTATAATTTGAGAGTGACTACGTCGCAGGTCACCCTAAGGGTAACACACTAAGCAGTCAGATTACTGAAGAGTGACCCTCCAGCAACCTTTCCCCAAATAGCTTAAGGCTCGTAACGTATGGCATCGATTAACCTTATTATTTTATTTTTGAGTTGTTTTGAGATAAGAAGAGAAAGACCCTAACACTATGGTTGCAAGGGAAACTAACATAATGTTTTCATGCATGGATAAGAATCCTAATGTCTATCATAATTCCCTCCTGCACAAAGGAAATCAGAGATCCTAGGGGATAAACAGAAAAGAAAGCAAGCAAATACAGTAAAATGCATGCGATGCAACAATATGAGAGAGGCAAGAGAAAACAATAGGCAAAGTGAATCAACATTCACCTCAAACCTAGGGGGAAAGCTATACAAGCCAACAAGCAATACAGAAAACAAAAGCCACAGCAGAGGAGGCAGCCCAAGCAGCAACACCAAACTCCTACAGCAAACAGCAGCTCTGACAGCAACAGATGATTAACCAGCAGAAGGCTGACAACAACAATCTTCATCTTCATGAATAGCTCCTATCTTCAAGCCCTAAACTTCCACTCTCTAACAAGCATCAGGCTTCAACAAGCCCCAGCTTAAGCAAACTCAAACCCCAACCAGTAACCAGCTTCAACAAGCTTCTGACTTCAATTTCAACAAGCAGCAAAACCCTAGCTTCAACAAGCCACTGGCTTCAACAAGCAACACTCCTAGCTTCAACAAGCAACCAACTTCAACAAGCACAAACTTCATCTTTACCAAGCTTTAACAAGCACCTCCAAGGGAGAATCATTCAACAAGATCAGGTTATAATGTTAAGAAACTTAATGACAACCAAAGGAAATCACTAAGAACTTAACACTGCAAATTGAAAGACATCCTCAAGGTTCTACTCAACCAAAGCATGCTCTACATCCCTCCTAAGGAGAGATGGAACTTCTTTGGGAGGACCTTGTGTCATAGGATTGAATAGAGGCACCAGAAGCTCTCTATGTTTGAAAGAAGAAACAAAACCCTTCTAATGCTCTTCCTACATATCCTAAACCCCTGACAGGCACTCCAACAGATGAGAAATCTTCAACTCCAAGCTTCTTCAAGTAATCCAAGGCAACTTCACTTGATCTTCAATTCATCCAAGCAAATCCCAAGCCAAAAGCACACCCAAAATAGCCCCACACAAATTGAATAAACCAAGCATCCAAGGGAGAAACCCACAAACATCACACCAATTGCAAAATACAAAGAAAATGCTAAAACTCATCATAAAATCCTAAGTAAATTTCTAAGGGAACCTAAGCCTATGCCCAATACCCCATATAAACCCCAGGACCTAAATCAAACCCTAAGTCCCCAAACTATGTTCTAAACTACAACTAGTTGTTTTGAAACCCTAATCTAACACTCCTTATGTTCACCACTCAAATTGGCCTAAAATTTAATCACAAAAATATGAAAAACTTTCTAAGAGTACATGCTTCTCTAAGCTAACTAATCCAACAAGAATCAACTCAAAATTCCTCACCAATTGGTCACAATAAAATCAGCAAGAACATGTAGCAAACATACAAAATTAAAAGAGAATAATAAAATGGAGAAAATCAAATTAAATTGAAAAAATGGATGAAAATGAGATTTATTGATTTCATAAAATCACAATTAAATCCAGGATCATGGAGATATTTTTAAAATATTATTTGGATCAAAATTGGATTTAATATGGATTTTAGAAATTAAATGGAATAAAAGAAAATATTAAAAAGAATAAAAGAAATTAAAAACTGGATTAAATGGGAGCCATCAGATGGAGAGACTGGTAAGCGCATCTGAGAGTCCTGAGCGAATCCACGCTTGCATGATGTGGCTGATGACTCACAAGCTGAGTCAATAAATGAAACGCTGCGTATTGACTTAATGGAGGGAGAGCTGAGTTTAAATCCTATCCACACGATCTACTTACAAAGTCCATCTGAAGGACTGATCCAAGGGCCAAGAGGTCGTCTTCTCCAAAGTTTAGGTGACCTGAGACTATTCTCAGGTGGTGGTCCACGGTGGAAAACACCGTCTTCTCCGGTGAAGGTCCACTTGCAGGTGACCAGAAATCACAAAGATTAGACCTATCTCACTCAAAATTCCATGATGATCATGAATCTGGCCTCAGATTTTCTCAATTCATTCTAGATTCTCAAACCTGATAGCATTTCCAAAACATGTCACGTTCTTAATCTTCACCAAACTCAAATCTAAAGCCATGGACCTACTCCTCATGTCACGCTGATCATCTTAAGCTATCACAATCATGTTAATTCCTCAAGATTACATGTAACTGAATCCAAACAGAAATTGGTGCACACCCTCGATCATCACCAAATGATGCCAAACCAAGCCTAAATCGTTCTACCAATCATAGGGAACCTAACCATATTCACATTGCTAACTAATTCAGCCTAGATCAATAGGAAATCCAAGAGTTACATACCTGTGAAAATTGACTCAACAGAGGTAGAAGATGATGGATTCAAGCTTTGCAACTCTTCAAACACGATCAATGAAGCAAGATGAAGCTTCTAGGCACTTCAATTTGGCTTGATCTTGATCCATACTCCAAAACTGTTTTCAGTTAGAACCCTTGAAACTCAACTTGCTATCTTCACTCTCTCCACGAATTCTGCACCAAACTTCATCTGGAATCATTCTAGAGCTTAAATAGAAACTATTTGTGGGCTTTTGCAATCCAATTCAGGCCCAAATCTGTTGATCCAAAATTCTGATTTACACTTGAAAGTCCAATGCACCAGTCACGATTTGCTTGTTACAATTGGCTCTAGAATGTTCCTTTCAACTGCAAATTGGATTTGGGACATGCTTAGATAGCTAGCTCAGCCTGAAATGCTTTGATTCTTGTTTTGGCATTGTAACTTGTAATGTAAGAAAGCACTTTTCAAAGCAAGTCATAAAATTAGGGCTCATCTCAAAATTGTGACATTGCCAATGTGTTTGAAATCCAATTTCCATTCAAAATGACTACCCATATGCCATGTTTATGCCTTGTAATTCAAAAAATCATTTTTCCTTCTTTTGAATCATTTGAAAAATCTCCCTTTTTAGGCCATTTGGAGCACTTTGTGAAATAAGCCAATCCAACTCACCATGACTTCATATCTGACCTAGAAACATCATTTTAAGCACATCTCATGTTGAATAATTTTTCATTTGAAGAGTGGAAGATAGAGATTTTGACACATGTTGAAAAAGGCCTATAATTCAACTTTCCCAAAATACCCCTGGATGGCCAAGATCATAACTTGAGTTCCACAAATCTTCTTGAGGACTTCTAGTACTCAAATTAAAGCTAATATAACGACCTACAACTCTTATGTTGGCCAAGAATCCATTTGAAAACTCCTTGAGGGGAAAAAGTTGCTTGGAAGTCAAGTAACTTTCACAGATAAATTTCAGTGTCCTCTAGTGACTTGTAACTTGCAAGAACCATAACTTGAGTTCTACAAATCTTCTTGAAGACTTATAGTACTCAAATTAAAGGTATTGAGAAGCTTTAAAAGTTTCATGTTGGCCAAAGATCCATTTGAAATTTGTATTTGGACTTATATGGCTTTGAAGTTAAGCACTAAACATGGGTTTTTACACTGAAACCCTAATTTAGCAACTTCCCACATTCTTGATCTTTCTTTGCTTAATCTTGGCACAACACCATACATGTATCAACATACCAATTCATAAACCCCATGACCTCAAGGTAGGCTTTGATGCTCTCCAATTACTCCATTGACCTAAGGTTGGCCCAGATGAAACCCTAATTGTCTGCACGTCAACCATGGCTCTTGTAATTGAATAAATGACTTGTCTCATCTTCAATAAGGCCCTATAGGAATCCCATGATATCCATACACACCTCAAATTCACATTCCCTGTTGATGATCTTCAATACACCTCAAGTTAGGAGAGAAATCCACCTGTAGGCACTCAAACTTCCCAAGACTTCAAATCATTTCTTGATGGCTTGGATGATTTCTCAGGTTTGGATGAGATCTCTTGCTAGGCTCTTCTCTTGATAGACACCCTTGATCCCTTGTTAGAGGCATGCTATGCTATGATGTGCCAATGATTGAACTATGTACATGATGTAAATATGCAAATGAAATGCAATGAAACACAAATCAGGCAAGAAAAGGTTGAGCAAATTTTGGGGTGCAACAACATACACACGAGTTTTGCCCTTTTCACACCACATGAGCTCGGCCATTTGAATTATGTGGGGGTGTACAACTGATTTAAATTGATTTGGGCTTTGGATTTGATCCATATCTCAAGTTTGAAGTGAAAACTTTTATGGAATAAAATTTGAAAAAGTGGCATCTCATGGCATTTTGTATTGGTACAAATTTGGTAAGCTTCATTATGATCATACATTGGTGTAAAAAAGTTCAAAAGCGGTACAAAATAAGACCTATAATGTACCAAGTTCATGTTATGACCAAAAGTCCAAATTTCACTTTAAAAGTCTTCCACATGGCCATGTAATTACATAATTCAAATGTAAATTGAGTTCAAGGATGTAAACAAGGCTCTTAGGTACAATTTTTATGTTGGTTGGAAATGCATTTGAGGTACATAAGTTCATGAAAATGACCTATGGAGCAAATGACTCATAATGAAACTTTCCCAAAATACCCTTGCCTTGTGAGGTCCATAACTTGAGATGTAAAAATGATATAAAGGACTTCTAGGACTTTTTAGAACGCTAAGACCATAAGGAACAACTTTCATGTTCACTTGAAGTTGAGGAGAAACTTGATTCTAGTTCAAAAGTTCCTTGGGAGTGAGTTCACTTTTAGTTGACCAAAAATAACTTCATCTGAGACCCCTAACTTGTTGGCATCATAACTTGAGATGTACAAACTCAATGCATGAGTTCTAGTACTCAAAATAAAACTTGGAAGATGGCTTACAAGTTTCATGTTTGCATGAAAGTGAGGTTGGACTTGTATCATGGGGTAAATTGTCCTTGAAGTCAGGCATTAAAGAAGGGGATTTTACACTAAGATCCTCTGAAACCCTAATTTAGCAACTTTTTGAACTCTTGATTCTTCTTGTTTTGATCTTATCATGGCATCCTAGATGCTTTAAAGTAACTTCCCATGGCCTCAATGGCTTAGAACCAAATTGTAGACTCCCTCAAGTCCATAATTGACCTTGAGTAGACCAGATGAAACCCTAATTCCATTTCCTTTGACCATGCCTCTTTGTAGGTGAATTGAATGGCCATAAAAACTTCACAAATACTTCTAAGGCCCTCAATGAACTTTTCAAACATGTATCAACCAAAGATAAGGCCCCATTAACTTCTCCTGACCCTCTGATGGTCCTCAGAATGAGAGATAGAACCCACACGCTAAACTTCCCTTTCAAAGAGCTATGAAGCTCTCCAAGATGATGAAACCCTGATGGATTTCACAAGTGTCTTTTGCTTGAGGTTGAAACCAAATAGACTCTTTTCTTGAATGGCACATCACTCTTGATCCCCTGTTAAGAACAATGTTATGCAAATGCAAATGCTAAAAAAGAAATGAAACATAAGCCAAGTACAAGAAAAGGGTTGGTCAAATTTTAGGGTACAACAACTGCCCATATTCAAACGACTTAGACCTGAAGGGATAAAAAGCGAACGAATTTCAAACATTCAAGGTAAAAGACAGTTTAATACCAAAGAACCCGAAAATTTGCCAACCGTAAAAATAGAAATGTAAACTCGCTTACTGGAATAAAATCTCCGGAAATAACTGTATCTGATAATTGCAACGACAATAAGCTAACTGATTATCAATTATAAAATATCGACCCGCAGTTGGAAGAAATCTCTGCTAACACGCAGGCAACGACACTAAGCCGGAAAGAGCATATGATTTCACCATCAGGCATCTGTTGAACGAAACAGGCATCAAACCCGAAGGCCGGCTCAACACGAAGTTGAGAACATCTGCTAACCAGCAGGCATTTGTTAAATAAAAACAGGTATCAAACTCGAAGGCCGGTTCAACACGAAGTTGAGAACATTTGCTAACCAACAGGCATCTGTTAAATAAAAACAGCCATCGAACCCGAAGGCTGGCTCAACACAAAGTTGAGAACATCTGCTAACCAGCAGGCATCTGTTAAATAAAAATATGCATCGAACCCGAAGGCCGGCTCAACACGAAGTTGAGAATATCTAACCTCGCCGTCAGGCATCTGTTAAATAAAAACAAGCATCGAACCCGAAGGTCGGCTCAACACGAAGTTGAGAACATCTGCTAACCAACAGGCATCTGTTAAATAAAAATTGGCATCGAACCCGAAGGCCGGCTCAACACGAAGTTGAGAACATCTGCTAATCCAAGCAGGAATCCTGGAACAGTACTTTCCTGGGTAATACCGCTCTTACGAGAACAAAAATCCACTCCGCCAGGGATCAACTCAAATTGTTGAGGAAAACACCCTAAATAGCCTATCAGAATACAATTCTTCTGGGAACAAAAGACTCGGCTGGGGAAATGCAAACCCCTGCTGAGATCAACTCAACTCTACCGGGGAACTCAGCCCTGAATGGTTTCCTAGAGCACCAAAATTCTTCTAGGGTACTAAGCAAACTACTGGGAATACTTCTACTCTGTCGGAGATTCCACTTTGTTGGAGATTAAATCCCACTCACTAGGGATATACGAATAAGATTTACTGGGAACCTGCCCCAAACTCTCTCTGCTGAGGATGAGAAATAACCTTCTCGGGAGATAACCACTTGCCGCGGGGAAGAAACCTACTTCAGCAACTCCGTTGGGGATTACTCAATGAGGGAATCCACATCCACCTTTGCTTGGGCAATGATTTAATGACCTCGACTCTGAGGGGAAAGAAATCCAAGATTTGGACTATGTGGGGGATATACAACCCTGAACTCGTCCCGCTGCTGGGGAAACAAACTAAATCTGCCTGTCAAGGGATAAGTACACACCACTGCTGGTGAAACTCGGTTTCGACCCTCTGGGGATAAGATATATGCATTCGGACTTTTGAGACTAGATATACAAGCTCCACCTGCTGAAGATGACCTTACTTTGCAGAGGATATCAACCCTGATCACATGCAGACTCAACCTGCTGGGGATGCACCTCTGGAATAGTCTTAAGAACGAGAACCCTGCAACAAATACAAACACAACATCCTGTATGCAACAAGAGCTATCTCGGTTATTGTCCATGATATTGTTCAAGCAAATCAAAGTTTTAATGATTATTGGAAAAGCCCACAAGTTTATGTATGCAAAGTTTTATCAAAAACATCAGGCGTTTTTCGCAAACAAAACAGTAAAGGCTAAAGCAAGAACAACGATTTTCTGAATAGTATATGCTTCATTGATCAATGGCTTGTAAATAGGCAGATTTTACAACAGATACAACTCTTGAAAAGAGAAAGCTGCGCAAAAATTACAGAAATACACAAAGATATACAACATGTCGGCAATGTGGTATAGGCAACCACCGTGTGTTGATTCATCTATGACTCGCATGACTTTGATGCTTTTCCAATGCTTCGTCCTCTGAAGAGACTGATTTGAATGAATGGCCCCCAGGTCCTTCCCATAATCCACTATACTCTGAAGATTAATATGCAGCCCGCAATCATTTGCTTTTCAAATCCCTAACTTTTTCCTAAATCGCCCTTGCGGGTTTTCGATTCACCGGGATATCCATTTTTTCCAAAGTTTCCTTTTCAGGTTTTCAACTTTGCGGGTTTACATCTTTTATTTTTATCCCTAACTTTTGCCCGAACCCATTCTTTTTATGGTTCATCGGGATGCCTCATTTTTGCCTGGATTTTTTTTCTAGCGGGTCTATTTAAGCAAAGTATTTTTTTAATTGCGTCTGCGTTCACAGGGGATGTGAAATCTTGACCGTCCATGGTTGAGAGTATCAAGGCTCTGTCGCGGTGAAATTTGGATACCAAACTATTGATTAGTTTGAACCTTTATTCATTTGCAACCGTCTTTGATTTGTCCGAAGGAAAGGTTAAAGGAAGGAAAACCTATTTTTGCATTGTAAACACAACGCGGGGAAAGATCTAAGGTTCGGGGGTCGGTTAAACTTAGGGAAGGTATTAGCATCCTAAGTTTCTGTAGTACTCTACAGGAACCTCTTGTTTTTATGTTGTTTATTACTAAGGTTATCTGCTTAAGGTTAAAGTTAAGGGTTAAAGGTAAAGAGAAGAATCTAAAGGGGTTAGTCCTAAGTATACTCGCCAAGACGTTGCATCTTGTGCCTACATATCCTGACGGGAATGGAATCAGAGTAATCGTAGTTCCCCTCACATGGGAGGTTAGAAACATCTTGACTGTGGTCAAGGTTTCAAGGGGAATAAACGCACCTTAAGGACACGCTTATGCGGAGTGTAGAAAACTCCAATTTCTACGTTGAAAATTGTTAAGTTGAAATAGGGTTATATTAGGGATTCCACGGCGGGAAACCCTAAAACGGAGTGCGGCGACTCCTTGACCTAAAGCTAGGAGGTAATTTTGTAATTTTGTCTACGACGAGACATTGGTGAAAATTAGGGTTTGTAAGGGTTTGAAGTTTTGAGGACTATTGGCGCGGCGGCCAAACTGCTAGACCTAATCCTTCGGAGGAATGCAATGCGGCAAGTTAATGGTAAAAGATGCGAGAATTTAAACCATACATCAGCAGAAATTTAAATGCGGAAAAGTAAACGCGATTATTGGTTCGCGAGGTTACAAGTGAGAAGTAGATACAATAATGAGGACATTTTGAATTGCAAATACACTAAAATAGTTAATGGCAATGTAACAAAGCTGCAAAACAAACGATCAATGTTAGTAGACAGAGTTAGACAAGTTATGAAGCGAGGGTGAAATATTATAGACGTTTTGTTGTTTATTTGTGATATTTATATAAAAAAAGGTCTTAATAGAAGTTTTTTAAAAAAGAAGAAACTAAGTTTAATTTTCAAAAAGTGTTTTAATTTAATTATAAAAAAAAGTTTTATTTTTAAAAGGGTTTAATGTTTATTTCTAAAAAAGATTTTTAAAAACTCAGGTTTTAACTATTAATTAAAAAACTTCATTATTATTTATTTTTAAAAAAACAGATTTTTATTGTTTAGAAAAAGGTTTTAACAAATAAACTATAATAATTAAAATAACAGAAAATGCAAAATAAATAAAAAGAAAAAGGTTGGCCCGGTAGTTACATCCGGACCCAACCCGGTTACACTCAAAATCCAAACAAAAAAAATATTCCATCTAGGGTTTCAAACCCTTCTCATTTTCGCTGCGCCGCTTTTGTTTCTCTTCGTCTTTCGTTCTCTCGTTTTCCATCGTTCCAACCTCTCTTCATCTCTTGCATTGAGTCCCTCTTTTATTCATGATGAAAAACCTGAAATTAGATACAACAACATTAAAGGTGACGATATTGTGTGTTCCTCGCTTACGTTTTGTTGGTGGTAACGGCGATTAACGAATGATGAGGCGATGATGAGATCTCTCTGAGCTTCGAGGAGGGGTTTTCTCGTCGTGGATGGAGGCGGCGTTGGTTGACCTCTCTCCGTTGGGCTTTCGTACTTCTCACGATGATGGTTTTCGTCTTTTCCTTCGTGGCTGCCGTCCGCCTTGCTTTGCTCCCTCTCTTTCGTCTGAGTTCGCGGCCGTCTTTTGATTCGTTTAGGGTTTCTGTGTTTGCGGACGTTCTCGCTAGGGTTTTGAACAGGTTGTGTCTCCCTTTTTTATACTTTCTCTTGATTTTCGAATGGGCTTGGATAATATCTTTTTTTTACGTTATTTTTACTGATATTAATTTCTGATTGGGATTTGATTTGGAAACATTCCTCTTTCGGATGTGGTTCGCCCAATATTCATTTTTCTAATATGCATCACTTTGAGATCTTTTTGGATTTGCTTTGGAAACATTCTCGTGTTCGGTTGTGATTTGCATTATTACTGATTTGATTTTGTTATCTTTTCTTATAGGGTTTGGATATCTGTTTCGAACTGATTTGGTTTATTTTTGATGCAGTCCGGATTGGATTAAACTCTCTGCTATGTTGGCTCGTTTGATATGGATTTGGTTTGATCTTTCCTTTTCTAGATTCGGATTTGCTATCTGGATTGATAGACTGATTTAGTTATCTGGATTTCAGGTGTTGGATTTAGCTTGAACTATTGCTGATATTGGTTTGGTTTGGCATCAGTCCCTGACTTTTTTTCTGCTACTGCTTGGTTGCCCATTTGTGAAGTCTGAACTCGGTTTTGATTTGGTTGTTCCATGAATATCAGTTTGGATGGACATTTGCTTATGCCTTCTGAATTCACTGTCTGTATTATCTTTTCCTCTTCTTCTTTCAGAATGGATGCTTTGAATTGATCCATGCCGCCGGGAAGGTTATGCGGTGATGATGGCCTTAGGGTCTGAACCATTTGGTTCCGATTGGGGCCTTAGTGATGATGACCTCCGGGTCTGAGCGAAAAATTACCGTATGCTTTGTACTTTCGATGTTCGGTAGGGAGTTGGTGACAGGCTTTGGTCGTTGCCCTTCCAGCCGCTCGAATGTTACGCTCGATGATGAACAACCTGAGGGCTGTATTTTAAATCCATTTCCTTTTGTCTTCTGCTAATGTGCTAAGTCACAACATGAATGCTTTCTCATCTTTGTGTTCCTCTGTAATTGCTAGCTGCTCTGACATTCTCTTTTCCTCTTGATTTCGCAGGTTTGATTGACATTATTTCTTTGGCTTTTTCTAACTGCTATCTTGCTCCTTTGCTACAGGACCTGTTGTGGGAGTCATGAGCAAAGTAGCGGTTCAACACCATGAAGCATCGGTTGCTGGTGTCCGTACGGTGGTCCGTGAGAGAAGACAATGAAGACATGTACATTCCTTAAAGTGCTTCGATTTCTCACCAAATGTCCAGGCAGCAGCGAATTGTTTTGTATCTTGCTAGACTAGTGAAGTTTTAGAAGTAGATAATGAGCTTAGAGAGACAAGGCAGTGGTTACTAGAACTTTAGGTTTTCTTTATGTAATAATTCCTACATTCTGTACAAACCTTCATAAATATATTAAATCTTTTCTTGATGTTTTGATTCAATGAAGTTCTAATAGTATGAATGACTCTCCCTTTCTTTTTTTTGAAGTCCACATAAATATTTCCTTGAACTCTGAATATCAACAGGGGCTTTATTTTCTCTTTCAAACATAGAATGTTTTGTTCTTTCAAACATAGAATGTTTTGTACAATTATACGTAGAATGTTTTGTACAATTATCATGTGAGGAACCGCTTTATGAAATTAGACTTCACATGATCTTCTAAATCCTCTTCACCTTGATGCAAACAAATGAGTAAGCATGGATTTAAACGTTCAACCCACAATATTTTCCTCGCATTATCCCCTTGTTTTCTTGCCAAACGTGGATATGCGCCAGAACCACAAAGAATTCAGTATCCAATGACGACCCGCCTGTAATTAACTTCTACTACCCAAATAATCTTTAACACTACTTATACGCGAAAGTCCAATAATACCCAATTACTTTAAGATAAGTGTCCTTACTACCAGAAACGTGATTGCTCAGGAGACAAACCATAAGTGGTGAACGGTCCGAATTCAGTCATGCCTCTGACAGCTTTTCCTGATAATGATCAAAACGGATCGAAACCATATGGTAGATGATGGTTCACATGCCTCAAGACTTAAGGACCAACCTTTTTCAGAATCCGTCGCAACCAACGCAAAATGACCAACATGCCCCTGGGATGATTCCTGCAAAACAAATTCAACCCCTTACTTGTTAGTGGATAAAAAAAAATGGGACGCTATGCGAAATGATTGACTAAATGTAAGGGTAAAATTTTGGGGTATTACTTGAACTATAGTGGTTTTAACAGCAAGGAGGTGGGATCTTAAGGTCAAAAATTAGGGTGCAACAGGCTCCTCCTGAGAAGACTTTCCTTACGACATATGGACCTTCGTAGTTGGGAGTCCATTTGCCCATGTGATCTGTCTGTGGAGGGAGAATCTTCTTCAACACTAAATCACCTGCCTGAAAGCTCCGAGGACGCACCTTCTTATCAAAAGCTTTCTTCATCCTGCTTTGATATAATTGACCATATGCAATGGATGTCAGCCTCTTCTCGTCCATCAGGCTGAGCTGATTCAATCTGTTCCTCACCCATTCTGCCTCATCAAGCTTGATGTCAACCAGACCTCTCAAAGAAGGAATCTCGACTTCCAGTGGTAGGACAACTTCCATATCATACACCAGTAAGAAAGGGGTTGCCCCAGTTGAAGTACGTACCGAGGTACGATATCTGTGCAATGCAAAGGGCAACATCTCGTGTCAATCCTTATATGTCACAACCATCTTTTGCACAATCTTCTTTATATTCTTATTGGTCGCTTCAACAACACCATTCATCTTCGGACGATAGGGAGAAGAGTTGTGATGCTCAATTTTGAAACTTTGGCATAGTTCCTTTATCATCTTGTTATTCAAATTTGAACCATTATCAGTAACGATTCTTTCAGGCACTCCGTAACGACAAATGATGTCCTTCTTAATAAATCGGGCTACGACTTGTTTGGTGACATTGGTGTAGGAAGCTGCTTCAACCCACTTAGTGAAATAGTCAATTTCCACTAAGATGAAACGATGTCCATTGGATGCAGTCGGCTCAATCTTGCCAATCATATCAATGCCCCACATGGAAAAGGGCCAAGGGGACGCCATGACATTCAATGGACTCGGCGGCACATGAACCTTATTGGCATAAATATGGCATTTATGGAATTTCTTCGCATACTTGAAGCAATCAGACTCCATAGTCAACCCATAATAACTTGCCCTCAACAGCTTTCGAGACATAGCATGCCCGCCTGTATGTGTACCAAAGGCACCTTCTTGGGTTTCTTCCATAAGCAAACCTACTTTTTCGTCCATGCATCTCAACAGAACTAAGTCAAAATTTCTTCAGTAGAGTACACCATCTTGGTTCAGATAGAAATTTCCAGACAACCTCCTCAAGGTCTTCTTATCCCGGACCGATGCCCCAGGCGGATATTCTTGGTTCTTGAGAAAATTCTGGATATCATAATACCATTGCTTCCCATCTGAAGCTTCCTCTATTGCAAATACGAAAGCCGGCCTATCAAGGCGCGAGATGAAAATTCTCGGAGCATCATTCCAATAGTTCACCTTATACATTGAGGATAACGTAGCCAAGGCATCTGCTATCTGATTCTCCGCTCTTGGCACATGATGAAACTCTACCCTGTCAAAGAAAGGTAATAACCTCCTTGCATAGTTCTTATAAGGAATCAGATTAGGCTGACGAGTCTCCCACTCTCCTTTGATCTGATTAACCACCAAAGCTGAATCACCATAAATATCAAGGTTTTTTATTCTCAAATCAACCGCTTCTTCAATACCCATGATACATGCTTCATATTCAACTTCGTTATTGGTGAAGGGAAAAGTTAACCTGGCAGTGAATGGGATATGAGAACCATGGGGAGTTGTAATGATTGCCCCAATTCCGCTACCATATGAGTTAGTGGCACCGTCAAAAATCATTTTCCATTAGGAGCCTAGCTCAGGACCTTCATCAGGTAACAACTCATCACAATCCTTCATCTTTAAGAACATGATATCCTTATCATGGAATTCAAACTTCATCGGTTGATAATCTTCAATCGGTTGCTCTGCGAGATACTCTGACCGAACACTCCCCTTAATGGCCTTTTGGGAGACGTTTTGAATATCATATTCTGTCAAAACCATCTACCACCTAGCAATCCTTCCCGAAAGTGCTTGCTTTTCAAACACGTACTTAATCGGATCCATCTTCGAAGTTAGCATGGTTGTGTGGTTTAGCATGTATTGCCTTAGGTGTTTAGCAGCCCAAGCGAGTGCACAACACGTCTTTTCCAACATTGAGTACCTGGACTCACAATCTATGAACTTTTTACTCAAGTAATAAATGACATGCTCTTTTCTTCTAGTCTCGTCATGTTGACCGAGAACACAGCCCATGGAATTCTCAAGAACCATTAAATACATTATCAATGGTCTTCCAGCCACTGGAGGCATCAGTATCGGAGGCTCCTGCAAATACTCTTTTATTTTTTCGAATGCCCTTTGACAATTTTCATTTCAAACAATCGCCTGATCTTTCTTTAAAAACTTGAACATTGGTTCGTAAGTGGCTGTGAGGTGAGATATGAACCTTGAAATGTAGTTCAATCTACCCAAGAAAACACAAACCTCTTTCTCTATTTTCGGTGCTGGCATTTCCTAAATTGCTTTTATTTTTGCAGGATCGACCCCGATTCCTTTTTCATTGACTATGAACCCCCAGTAACTTTCCTGGCCGTACACCAAAAGTGCACTTGTTCGGATTCAACCTCAACCTGAATTTTCTTAGCCTCTCGAACAGCTTCAAAAGATTCACCAGATGCTCCTCCTCCATTTATGACTTCGCGATCATGTCATCAACATAGACCTCGATCTCATGATGAATCATATCATGAAAGAGAGTCACCATTGCCCGCTGATAGGTTGCCCCTGCATTCTTCAATCCAAAGGGCATTACCTTATAGAAAAAGGTCCCCCACGATGTGATAAAAGTTGTTTTCTCCATGTCTTCCGGGGCTATCTTGATCTGATTATATTCGGAAAAACCATCCATGAAGGAAAACACTGAATACTTGCGGTATTATCAACAAGTACATCAATATGGGGGAGCGAGAAATCATCTTTCGGACTCACTCTGTTGAGGTCACGGTAATCTACACACATTCGTACCTTACCATCTTTCTTTGGTACAGGTACAATGTTAGCGACCCACGGAGGGTAATTCGTCACGGCAAGAAATCCGGTGTCCAACTGCTTCTAGACCTCTTCTTTGATCTTAACTGCCATGTCCGGTCTGGTTCTTCTTAGCTTCTATTTCGCAGGTGGGCACTCTTCTCGAAGAGGCAAGCGATGAACCACAATATCTGTATCAAGTCCGGGCATATCTTCGTATGACCAAGCAAAGACATCTTTATACTCTCGAAGCATTTCTACTAGTCTTTGTTTGACACCGTCTTCTAAAGCAGTCGCTATTCTGAATTCCTTTCTATCCTCCTCTGTGCCCAGGTTGACGACTTCGATTTCCTCCTGATGAGGCAGAATGACCTTCTCTTCCCGTTTTAGTAGCCTGGCGAGCTCTTTAGGAAGGTCTTTGTCTTCCTCAATCTCTTCTTCAGCTTGAAAGATTAGATTATCAAAGTCATGCCGAGTCATAGACGAGTCTGAATCGGTGGCATCTGCAATGTGAAACCTACAATGATGACGATTTAATGCTTAAAATGATATACAAACAAGCACAAACCACATTGCCATTTTATTGTTAAAATAAAACAAGAAGAACAGAGATCACAATATTTGAATACAAGAAAAACGCCCTTTGATTAATGATAAACAAATTTTCAGACATAAAAGATAAGGCCCTTCAGACATAGATCACTGTGCTCTGGGTAGAACATAGGGCTACACATAATCAAGAAATCAGAAAAATTACTCTTCACGAGTCACTTGGATAACTTCCTTGATGGTCCAGTTGTTCAAGCTCTGACCAGGAATACATGGCCGGATCCATGCATCTATATCGCAGTCACTATCACCTTCTTCGTCAGACACAACATTGATTCGATCAAAAATCATCCCACCACTTGTGAATTGGACTGGTCCCCTGTAGCGCGGAGCGCTCTGTGAAGAAGAAGACGACGATGAGCTATACCCCAGTCCAAACTTGTCTTGCTTATTAGAGATGCTCAAAACTTGCCCCAACCCTGAGATGATCCGGACTTCACCACCGCTTGCAAGACGACATAGCAACCTCAGACACTCTGCCCACAACTAGCGTCTTCTCTTTAATTTGGACGGTTTCAAAAGCTTGGCACATCGTTTTATGAAGCTCCCCGTCTACCTCCACATAATTAAATGAGGACATATGGCTTATCATAATATCCTCTTCCCCACAAACGGTGACAATGTTACCACCCACCATATATTTCAACTTTTGATTTAGAGTTGACGTCACAGCTCCCGCCGAATGAATCCAAGGTCGTCCCAACAAGCAGCTATACGCTGGCTGAATATCCATGGTGTAAAACACAACATCAAAAACTTTTGGTCCAACCTAGATTGGAAGAGTCACTTCTCCGAAAACGGACCTCCTTTTCCCATCAAACACTCGTACAACCAAATCACTTGGGGTGCACATTACTCCCTAGGTGTCCAACTTCATCAAAGATTTCTTGGGCAACATATTAAGTGAAGACCCAGTGTCCACCAGCACATGCGACAACACAACCCCTCTGCATTCAATGTAAATATGCAGGGCGTGATTATGGTATCTTCCTTTAGGTGTCAAATCAAGGTCAGTAAATCCTAGCCCATTTCTGGCGTTCACGTGTGCCACCACTCCTTCCAGTTGGTTCACTAAGATTTCCTGTGGCACGTACGCATTGTTCAGAATCCTCAAGAGGGCATTCCGATGTGCCTTAGAGCACAGTAGTAATGATACGATTGAAATTTTCGACGGAGTTTGTTGCAAATGGTCTACAATTTTATAATCATTTTTCCTGATTAGAGGCATAAATTCCTCCGCGTCTTTCAACAAAGTTTCTTTCTCACCATGCCGAGAACTTTCTTCAACTACAACCTTCCCTTTTCCCTTATCCTACCTTTCAACATTCGCTTCCAGAGGTGCAAACACCCTCCCACTTCTGGTTATTCCACCGGTCCCTACCAGATTATCAACAGAATCAAACGGTGTACTCTTCAGCTCTTGCTTCTGACCATTGCAATAAACCTCAGCCCCATAGTTCCACGTGATCGCCTTGGTGCTTTCGTAGGGAACTGGTCCCGCCTTAGTGATTATAATGGTGGGTGGCCTCAGTGGCGCATAAATATTGATCGTTCTATAAGGAATAGAAATTGTGGCCACTTCATCATTTTCTTCATCAATTACCTTTTCACTTTTCTCTTCCAAAACTCTATCGAACTGTAGAACGCCCTCATCAATTAACCTCTGTACATGATTCTTCAAATTTTTACATCCCTCAGGTTGAGCCAAACAACTTGCACAGTCTCTCTTACAACCGGGAAATACTCCTCCACTCAACAGCCTATCCTTCACAAAACTCAGAGGAGTCTTCAGCTCTTCAACATTGATAACCAGATTCAAACCTTCTTCCTCAACAATGGCATTTACCCCATCCGCTCCATGATTAGGCATAGGATTTTTCACAACGTTAGGCGTGTCATGTGAAAAATTGATAGCTTTACTGTCGATAAGGTCTTGAACCTTATGCTTGAAGGCTTTATAATTATCAATGTTATGGCCGGGAGCACCGGAATGAAAGTCACACCTGACATTTGCATCATGCCCTGGGGGTGGTGCGCCAGTTAAAGAAGCTAGCATCCTTTTTTGGATCAATTGCAACTGCATCAAATGTTGAAGTAACTGTGAGTAAGGCATCAGTGATGCATCAAATTGTCTGTTCACTACTCTCCCATGGTCTTGGAATTGTTGCGGAGCATAATTTTGTTGTTGTTGCTGTGGACGCTGTTGCTGTTGTTGTGGTGGTGGTACAGCTGGAATTGAAATGCTCGCAACTTGTGGTTGCTACTGACGGTATTGCTGATTTCTGTTCTTATTCTGGTTTCTGAAACCTGATACCGCATTTGTTTCCCCTTCTATTTTCTTACCAAAACTTTTCCTACCTCCTCCAGCTGAGGATCCTTCTCTGGCCTGTATCTTCCCCAGTTTGATTCCATTTTCAACCCGTTCATCTGTAATGATCAAGTCTGAAAAGCTTCCCGACATATTGCCTATCAATTTCTCATAATACACCCCAGGCAGTGTAGCAACAAACATGTCAATAAGTTCTCTCTCCACCATAGGAGGTTGAACTCTTGCTGCAAGCTCACGGCATCTCTGGGCATATTCCTTGAATCCTTCATTACTCCTCTGTGACAAGTTCTGCAACTGTACACGATTAGGCGCCAAATCAATGTTATACTGATAATGCTTGATAAAAGCTTCAGCCAAATCTCTCCAACTTCTAATGTTAACTGGCTCTAAACCCATATACCATTCCAGGGATGGACCATAAAGGCTATCCTGGAAGAAATGCATGAGCAACTTCTCATTGTCGGAGTATGCAGACATCTTTCGGTAATAAGAATGGAGATGCACCTTAGGACAGGTTGTCCCCTTATACTTATCGAAGTCTGGAACCTTAAACTTCGGAGGAATATTTAGGTATAGGATCAACCCCATATTTGACATATCTAGACCAAGTGCGTTTTGATTTTCATAACTCCTCATCTTTTCCTCTATCAGCTTGAACCTTCTGTCTGCGTCAGATTGTAGACCAACCAGCACCAAGCTCTCTCATAGAGAAAACATCATCTTGGTCATCCTCATCCCACTGAGGGCCAATATTCCCATGTACAACACACGTCGCACCTGGAATGTGAACTCCATTCTGATTTCCTCCTCCCGGAGGGACCGCCACTATTGGGACAACGTTAGCATGTGGAGTACCCACATCATTCTAAGGGGGAACGCCAACAATTCCGCCATGAAGAACCCCACTCCTATCAAACCTTGCAATCAGAGGTTGCACTAGTGTTCTCAGCTGTTCCCGGCCGTTGGCGACCCTTTGCATCATGTCCATGAATTGTGCCATGCGGTCACGGAACTCCTGCAACTCGAGTTGGATTTGGTCCATAGCTTTTCGTTAATTTCCCCTTGTAGAGTAGCGATGAATCACTTGGTTTTCAATCCTGAAACAAGGCTGAACAAACCATAAAGAGAGGTAAGGTTAACAAATCCTAGAACACCTGTGATGCAAAATGATAAATGATGCGGTATGTAGACATGCAAGTATGCTTTAGGGAAATTTTCCACTTGATTCTAGTTTCACGGGAATAACAGGACAATGGAGAGCTAACAGATGAAATCACGCAATTTTCTCATAAATAAAATGAGGACCTGAGTCAATACACATCATGTCACCGAGGGAATACAACAGAATCAAACATGACCCCATCCAACAATCCTGGTGATGGTCGAGATGCAACATAAAAACAAATACTAAAGGAGAAAATACATCAAGTACGACAGCGAGTCTGGAACGCCTACAATAACTCCTTCGTATCAGGATGGTCTGGCCTAGCAATCAATCCTTGGATGAGCAACTCCCTTCGACTAATGGTAGCCTGCAAGCCCTGAGCATAATCTTCCCAGGCGCCTTCCCCAAATGCTTCTTCAAGCTTAAGCCTCTTTAGATCTGCTCTTAACTTGTACTCTTCCAACGTTGCAAGAGCTTCATTCAACTTCCGGTCGCTTTCGCATTGGCATGAGGATTCAACTATACCATTCTCATCTTTCACCCGGAGTTGAGTCTTCAACCTGACAATTTGTTGCCGTAGTCCATCTTCTCGTTCTTTGTTGTTAGTCAGAATAGTGTTCCATTGAGCACTGAATTTGATATCTCTAAATGTGATCTCTCTAGCTCTTTCTTCTTTTCTCTGAGAACATCACTAACACTCTTCAAGTCTCGGCCCACTCGCTCTCGGGCGCGAATCTCCTCTGTCAGTTCTCTACCCATCTTGTTCACCAGCTCTATCTGCTTCTTGGATGAGTAGGTAGCTTGATTCCTCTCACTTCTGAGCTGAATAATTTCCTTTTCCAACTCCTTGTTTACCTTGCGCAATTCCTCCTTTTCGGCCCACAGTTGATTGTATCTCTGAATATCAACTGTTGATGGTTCTTCAATCATCAAAGGATACAAAGGTTCTCGAGCTGGGAATGGTAGCAATAGTCTCTCAACTCTTTCCTGAACCCATTCCACATAAGGTTCGTATGCTCTGCTATTACTCTTTCCCAAAGAAGATTTCCCCCTACGGTGAATTTTACTCCAAGCCTTCTCCAATATGATTAGGGTCTCACTGTCAATCAAACCAGTGAAATACAGAGATTCCTGTATTTCTTCTTCCTTCGGAGGTTCCCTTAAAGCATAACCAAATTACCTAACTGCAAGAGCTAGATTATAGTTAATACCACACTTTCTTCCAATCAAAGGGACATTAGGGAAATTACCACAGCTAGAGATTATCTCCATACCCAAGAAGTCTCGGTTAAACCATACAATGTTCTCAGAAGTTAACCCCATAAGCCTCTCTAACCAATCAACGGTATCTGAGATGTCGACAAATGGACCAGACTTAGGAAGATGACTCACAAACCATCTATAAAGGAGAGGTACACAGCAGGAGACATTTCCCCCTCCTATTCTCATTCTTGTAGTGCACAAAGTGATACACATCTCCTAAGAGCGTCGACACAGGATTCTTCGAGACAAAAATATGGAAAGCATCCAAGTCCACAAAGGCTGGAATGTTTGGGAATAATATTATGCCGTATATGCAGAGTACCAAAATAGCATTGAAGACAATCCAACAACCTTCTTTTGCAAAATGTTGATCTCTACCAACCAAGAAAGGCAATGGGAAACCAGGCATTCCATTCCTCCTAACCATCTTCCCTTCCAACTCAGAAGCATCCAGATGAAGTGAATTTGCAAGCATAGTTAAGTTAGGATCTGCTTCAGAATGATAGAAAGACATCTGATCCAGAATAGGAACTCCTAGCAACATGGAAAACCCCTCCAGAGTAGGCATCAATACATAACCAGGGTAAGTGAAACATCTCAGCTGAGGGTCATAGAATTGAAGCAAGGTATGAAACCTCATAACTCAAACACTGAAGCTTTACAGACATAACCCAGAAGCTTCCCATACTCTTTCTTGAAATCTTCCATCACACTGTGATCAGCAGCAGAAATCAAACTGAGCAAAGACCCTATATCTGGTGTTGGAAACTTATACACAACTGTCTTCTTCAAACAAACCTCCATGTCAGCAGTGGATTGGTTTACTAGAATCAAGAGGAGAATATGCACCTGAAACATAAATACATGTCAATGTTAATATGCAAATGAATATGCAAATGCAACAGGGGATCAAGATTGTTGTGTTGTTGACCAGCGCTTCGCTTTGGCGAGAACACAACATTGACATAAGAAACCCACTGTATCAAGGATCAAAAGTTCACACTGACGAGAAAACCGGGTAGGTTGAAGGTCAAAGTTTCCTGCATAACCCTCCCCACTTACAGGTATGAACCTATCTCTGATAAGGTATGACATCCTATGCGGTCATCAGCGTCACAGACTTTCGAGAAATGATGATACGTTCACCATTTCTGGTTTGGCATCATAGTCTAACGAAGCAGCCTCACTTAGCTGACAATCCTCAGATCCAACATCCTCTCAAATGTCAGATATAGACTGGAAAGGTAGTCATCAAAGAGAATCTCGTCTGAGTGCGAATTTCGTGAGAACTAGTGCATGCCAAACATACAGGTTCACCACTACTTTCCACTTCTAATGCTATGGTTATTCTCAAGCTTGGGTTTTAGCTTATCACACAGTGGAACATTCCCACCAAACAACATATCAATAATGATATATAGAAATGCCAAAAGTAAAATGCAAATGCAATAAAAGTACAAATGCAACAAATATACACACCCAGAGATAAAACAAACAAGCGCTAAGATTGACTCGCATATGAGATAGGAAGGTCCCTAGCAGAGCCGCCAGCTGTCGCATTGCTGCGAAGAGGGCCCGGCAAAGACAGAAGAATTGCCACCGTTCTTTATTTATCCCAAAGAGATGGAAAAGAAACGACAAGAGAAAACCTACAAAAAAGGGAGAAGACATGTCATCGCAACCAAATCTTGGGTTCGGGAGTCGGTTACGCAAGGGGAAGGTATGAGCACCCCTCACGTCCGTTGTACTCAACGGGATCCACACTTGTTGTCTATCTAAAATGGTGTTAATCTATCTAAGCTACAGGCTCACAGGGACAAAAGAAAAGAGACTTGATAGAGCATCGCCGCTCTATGCCTACGTATTCCCTCGTGCAATGGGAAAGTAAGAGTCAACGTAGTTCGGAAAACTACGGGTGAAGGTGGGGAAGGTTTCTCGCCAAGACATCTTCGTCTTGTGCCTACGCATCCTCGTTCGATACGAGAAATCAGAGGAAACGTAGTTCGGGCTGACACGACCACAAATTGGTTCAAGCGTTTTAACTGAGTAGGGTTAAACCTTTGTTCTAGCAGTTACGTGTATTGCTGCTCGGCCATTGGAGACTTAGGCGTTACTTGTTTGCGGTAGAACCAAGCATTAACACACTCTTTCTAAAAATGGATTCAATTAATCCCGAAGGATAAAAAGGTTTGGTGTTTTGTTTGGTGTTTTGTTTTGTGTTTTTTATGAAGAAGTGAATTGAATTAAGTTTGTAATTGTCGCATCGCTGTGAAGAGGGGCCGACAAGGATAGAAGAGTCGCCACCATTTGTTATTTATCCCAAAAGAGGGAAAGGAAACGATCAGAGAAAACCTACGAAAAAGGGAAAAGACAGGTCATCGCAACCAAGTCTCGGGTTCGGGAGTCGGTTACGCAAGGGGAAGCTATTAGCACCCCTCACGTTCGTCGTACTCGACGGGATCCACGCTTGTTGTCTAACTAAAAAGGGTGTTTATCTATCTAAGCTACATGCCACAGGGACAAAAGAAAATAAAAGAGACTCGATAGAGCATCGCCGCTCTATGCCAACGTACTCCCTCGTGCAATGGGAAAGTCAGAGTCAATGTAGTTCGGAAAACTACGGGTGAAAGGTGTGGAAGGTTGCTCGCTAAGACATCGTCGTCTTGTGCCTACGTATCCTCGTCTGGTACGAGAAATCAGAGCAAACATAGTTCGGGATAACAAGACCACAGGTTGGTTCAAGTGTTTTACCCGAGTAGGGTTAAAACTTAGTTCTAGTAGTTAGGTGTATGCTGCTCGACCATTGGAGACTTAGGCATTACCTATTTACGGTAGAACCAAGAGTTAACAAAACTCTCCTTATGAAAAATGTTACAATTAATCCCGAAGGATAAAAAAAATTGATGTTTGTTTTTGAAGTCTTTTAAGAAAGAAGTGAATCGAATTTGATTTGTAATTCATGTTGCACTAAAGACTATGACTTAGGAGCGAATGCGTCGCATATCGTCCAAAGGCCATACGTTAAACACTCTAGACAATTGAGAGGAGGCCCCCCAATCATAATTTCCCAATTGATTAAGGCTCGTAGCGTACAACATTCATTATCCATTATTAAGTGTTTTGAAGAAGTTTGAAGATGAGAAGAGAGACACAACTCTAAAGGGAGACTAAGACTCAACCTAATGTTCTCATACAAAATGCACCTATGATTGGGATGAAAAGGGAATGCTACCTAATGTTATCATGATGGAATTGAGGCCATTTGGGACAACTTTCATGTTGGCAAAAGTTCCATTTGAAGTGCACAAGTGTATGTAAATGACCTATAACCAAAATGACCTATAATCAAAGTTTCCCAAAATACCCCTGCCTTGCAAGCTTCATAACTTGATTTCTACAAATGATATGAAGGAATTCTAGGACTTTTTGGAAATCTAAGATCATAAAGAATAACTTTCGTGTTCATCAAAAGTTTAGGAGAAACATGATTCTAGGTCAAAAGTGCCTTGGAAGTGAGTTGACTTTGTTGACTGAAAAATATGTTCATCTGAGACCTATAACTTGATGGCATCATAACTTGAGTTCTACAAACCCAATGGATGAGTTCTAGTACTAAAAAGAAAGCTTAGAACATGACCTACAAGTCTCATGTTTTAAGAAAATGAGATTCAACTTGTATCTTGAGATATGTGGTCTTGAAGTTAGGCACTAAATAGGGGATTTTACACTGACAAACCTCTGAAACCCTAATTTAGTAACTTCTCACACTCTTGATTCTTCTTGATTTGATCTTGAAATAACATTCTAGATGTCTCAACATGACTTCCCATGACTCTAATGACTTAGAACCAAGTCTCAAGCTCCTTCAAATCCATAGTTGACTTTGCACTAAGCAGATGAAACCCTAGGTGTATAATCCTTGACTACAACCTCTTGCACATGATATAACCACTTAAATGAGCTCCACAATGGCTTCAAAAGCACTCCATGAACTCTCCAAACATATCCTATCCATCATCATGAGCTTATGATCCTCTGATGATCCTCAGTTGACCTCCAAGATAGGAGGTAAGCACCAACTTACCAATCCATTCTCTCAATGATCTTTGGCTGCCTCTTGGTGATTATAAGCACTTGATGACTTGAGTAAACACTCTTTCTTGAACTTGGAACCCTTGATACGCTTCTCTTGATATGCACTCCTCTCTTGATCCCCTAAATAGGACAATGCTATGCACATGCAAGATGCTAATGAAATGAAATGAAACATAAACCAAGTAAGAAAAAGGTTGGGCAAATTTTGGGGTACAAAGGTTGCCCCTATTCAAGCGACTTGGACCTGAATGAGTGAAAAGCGGACGAATTTCAAACAATCAAGGTAAAAGACGGTTGAATATCAAAGAACCCGGAAATTTGCCAACCGCAGAAATAGAACCGGAAACTCTGATTGGGGATAAAAATCCGGAAATAACTAAATTGATAGTTGCAAAGATAACAAACTAAGTGATTACCAATCAGAAAGCATTGACGCGCGGTCAGAAGAAACATCTGCTAACACGCAGGCCACAACACTAAGTCGGAAATATCATCTGACATCACCATCAGGCATCTATTGAAACAATAGGCATCGAACCCGAAGGTCGACTCAACACGAAGCTGAGAAGAAACATCTGAAATCACCACCAGGCATCTGTTAAATAAAAACAGGCATCGAACCCGAAGGCCGGCTCAACCCAAAGCTGAGAAAAAAACATCTGACATCGCTGCCAGGTATCTGTTAAATAAAAACAGGCATCGAACCCGAAGGTTGGCTCAACACGCAGCTGAGAAAAAACATCTGACATCGCCGCCAAGCATCTGTTAAATAAAAACAGGCATCGAACCCGAAGGCCGGCTCAACCCGAAGCTGAGAAGAAACATCTGACATCATCACCAGACATCTGTTAAATAAAAACAGGCATCGAACCCGAAGATCGGCTCAACACGCAGCTGAGAACATCCGCTAATCCAAGCAGGCATTCATTAAATAAAAGCGAGCATCAAACCCGAAGGCCGGATCAACACGCAGTTGATAAACTTCTAATGACAATTCACAAAAGAACTCTGCTGGGGAAAAGAGAAACTTAACCAAGCAACTCTGGCAAGGAGAGAAAAGAGAAACTTAACCAAGAAACTCTTGTGGCGATCCCACTGGGGAGGGAAGAGAGACTTCACCAAGCAACTCTATTAGGAAACACCTGATAAAATGAACCACATCCGTCAAAAATCTTTTACCGAGGTGTGGATACCTGTACGGGCTGAAGAATCACAAATTGCCATGGTCTGAATACCATACGGGAAAAGGAAATTATCCATCTGAATCAGCCATGGTCTGGATACCACATGGGAAAAGAAAATCATCCATCTGTTGGAAATACACCTGAAAACAAGAGGTAACAATCTGACTTATGTTTCACACTTATGTTTGAATATGGCGTAATGCTCCATACGAAATGGAAATGCTACGCGTTTCTGAGAATGCTATGCACAAATGCAAATGCACCGACACCGAATCAACAACATAAATGCTGAAGGGACAAAGCCACCCTGCTTGGGATGGATGAAACATGCCAATTACGATTGGACTTATGCTGGGAAACAAGCCCTGGATGGCTTTCTGAAAAAGAACTTCCCTGGATAACATTGCTCTGACGAGAACAAAAATCCACCCTGCTGGGGATCAACGTAAACTCTACTGAGGAAAGTGCCCTGAATGGCCTACAACTCTTCTGGGGTTCGCCCGACTCGGCTGGGGTGAAGAAATCCACTCTACTGGGGAGATAGCACAACATGCTAAACAACCACTCTACTCTGCCAGAGATCAAAATCAAATCCCGCTGAGAAAATTGCCCTGAGCGGCCTTCCAAGATACGACTCTCTTGGGGGACATACGACCCGACTAGGGGAGGACATCCAAACGCTGGAGATAAGTTTAACCTGCTGAGGAAATCAATGAATCTGCAGGGGATAACAATCGGCCACTGAGATTAACTTCACAATACCGGAGAAATCAGCCCTGAATAGCCTCCCAGAACACAACTCTGGGGAACAGACGACTCTACCAGGGAGTTAGAGTTACAGCCGAGGGATAGCTCCATTCTGCCGGATATTTCGCTCTGCTAGAGATAACATAAATCCACTCTGCCGGGGATTACTCAGCTGGTGATAACCAATCACACTCTCTCTGCTGAGGATAATAATTCTCAGGGAGTAACTTCACTCTGCGGGGAAGAAAACTGTTCTGCGGACTCCGCTAGGGATTAGCCAATGAGAGGAAACCTCTTCGACTTCTGCTTGGGGAACGAATCGACACTTTTAAACTCTGAGGGGAGCATAAAATCACATGCCTGTACTCTATGGGGAAACCACCTTCTGCCGACTCTGCTGAGGATAGAGAAAATTCTGCCGACTTTGCTGAGGAGTAACTGCCTACCTGCAATCTGCTGAGGATACAGACACATACCTGACTTACCCGAGGGATATCAATCTCAACTCTCTGGGGATGATTCTACCCTGCTGGAGAATTCAAGCTGAATTTCCGAGGAATGGGTGTATACAAACAGTCTGCTGGGGAGAAGTGTACATACTCGACCTGCACGTCTCTTCCTATAGAAACAAACCCTTGCTGGGGATGGAGATGCACAACCTCTACTTGCTGGGAAACGGTGATCATACCGGGGATACACCTCTAGAAATATTCCCCAATGGTAACGACCCTGCAAAAATGAACAAACAAACAAGATATCCTGCACAAATGGAACTATCTCGGTCATCATCCGTGACATCATTCAAATAAATCAAAGTTTTAATGATTATCGGCCAAAGCCTGCAAGCTTATGTATGTGCAACTTTAACAAAACATCGGGCGTTTTTCGCAAACAAAATAGTAAATATTAAATCAAGGCAAACAAATTACTGAATAATATATGTTTTATTGACAAATGACCTGTAAATAGGCAGATTTTACAACAGATGCAACCCCTGAAAAGAGGAAGCTGCGCAAAAATTTACAGAAATGCACATAAATATACAGAATGTCAGCAATGTGGCATAGACAAACACCATGAGGTGATCCATCTATGACTCGCCTGACTTTGATGATTCCCTGATGCTTCGTCCTCTGAAGAGATTAATTCGGATAAACGGCCCTCAGGTCCTCCCTCAATCCACTATGCTCTGAAGATCAAAATGCAGACCGCAGTCATTTCCTTTTCAAATCCCTAACTTCTGCCTGAATCGCCCTTTCGGGTTTTCGATTCACCGGGATACCCATTTTTGCCAAAGTCGCCTTTTCAGGTTTTCGAATTTGCGGGTTTACATCTTTTCCTTTATATCCCTAACTTTTGCCCGAACCCATTCTTTTTATGGTTCGTCGGGATGCCCCATTCTTGACTGGATATTCTTTTTTCATTCCACCGGGTCTCTTTAAGCAAAGTATTTTTTAACTGCGTCTGCGTTCACAGGGGATGTGAAATCTTCACCATCCATGGTTGAAAAAAACAAGGCTCCTCCGGAGAAAAACTTTCACACGACATATGGACCTTCATAGTTGGGAGTCCATTTGCCCCTGTGATCCGTTTGTGGAGGGAGAATCCTCTTCAATACTAACTCGCACGTCTGAAAGTTTCGAGGGCACACCTTCTTGTCAAAAGCTTTATTCATCCGACTTTGATACAACCGACCGTATGCAATAGACGCCAACCTTTTCTCATCCATCAGGCTGAGTTGATTCAATCTGTTTCTTATCCATTCTGCCTCATCAAGCTTGATGTCGAACATGACTCTCAAAGAAGGAATCTTGTCTTCTAATGGCAGGAAAACTTCCATACCATACACCAGCGAGAAAGGAGTTGCCCCAGTTGAGGTTCGTACCGAAGTACGGTATCCATGCAAAGCGAAGGGCAACATCTCATGCCAATCCTTGTAGGTCACAACCATCTTCTGCATTATCTTCTTGATATTCTTGTTGGCCGCTTCAACAATGTCGTTCATCTTCGGACGATAGGGAGATGGGTTGTGATGCTCGATTTTGAAATTCTGGCGCAATTCCTTCATCATCTTGTTGTTTAAGTTCGAACCATTCTCAGTAATGATTCTTTCGGGAACTCCATAGCGACAGATGATGTCCTTCTTGATAAACCGTGCTACCACTTGCTTAGTGACATTAGCATAGGAAGCGGCTTCAACCCACTTAGTGAAATAATCAATGGCTACCAGGATGAAACGTTGTCCATTAGATGCGGGAGGCTCAATCTTGCCAATCATGTCAATGGCCCACATGGAAAAGGGCCAAGGCAATGCCATGACGTTCAACGGACTCGGCGGCACATGAATCTTGTCAGCATAAATTTGGCATTTATGGCACTTCTTCGCATACTTGAAGCAATCCGACTCCATAGTTAACCAGTAATATCCTGCTCATAACAGCTTTCGAGACATGGCATGCCCACCGGTATATGTACCAAAGGCTCCTTCGTGGACCTCTTCCATAAGCAAGCTAGCTTCTTTTTCGTCCACACATCATAAAAGCACCAAGTCATAATTTCTCCTATAGAGTACACCATCCTGGTTTAGATAGAAGTTTCTAGCCAACCTTCTCAGAGTCTTCTTATCCCGGGTCGACGCCCCTGGCGGATACTCTTGGTTCTTGAGGAAATTCTGGATGTCGTAAAATCATAGCTTGTCGTCCGAAGCTTCCTCAATGGTGGATACGAATTCCGGCCTATCAAGGCGCGAGATGACTATTCTTGGAGCGTCATTCCAAAAATTCACCTTATACATCGAGGATAAAGTGGCTAAGGCATCCACCATCTGATTCTCTGCTCTCGGCACATGGTGGAACTCCACCCGATCAAAGAAAGGTAACAACTTCCTTGCATATTTCATGTAAGGTATCAGATTAGGCTACCGGGTCTCCCATTCTCCCTTGATCTGATTGACAACTAGCGCTAAATCGCCATATACATCTAGATTCTTGATCCTCGGATCAATGGCTTCTTCCAACCCCATAATGCACGCTTCGTATTCGGCTTCATTATTGGTGCAAGGAAATGTTAACCTGGCAGTGAAGGGGATATGAGAACCATGAGGCGTCGTGATAATTGCCCCAATTCCACTACCGTAAGAGTTAACAGCGCCGTCAAATATCATCTGTCATTGGGAACCCTTCTCCGGACCTTCATCGGGTAATGGCTCATCGCAGTCCTTCATCTTTAAGAACATGATGTCTTCATCGGGAAATTCAAACTTCATAGGTTGATAATCATCAATCGGCTGTTCAGCAAGATACTCTGACAGAATACTCCCCTTGATAGCTTTCTGGGAAACATATTGAATATCATACTTTGTCAAAGCCATCTTCCACCTGGCAATTCTCCCCGAAAGTGCTTGCTTTTCAAAGATGTATTTAATCGGATCCATCTTCGAAATCAACATGGTTGTATGGTTTAGCATATACTGTCTCAGGCGCTTGGCAACCCAAGCGAGTGCGCAACACATTTTCTCCAACATTGAGTACTTGGATTCATAATCTGTGAACTTTTTACTCAAGTAGTATATCGCATGCTCTTTTCTTCCAGTCTCGTCATGTTGACCGAGAACACAACCCATGCTGTTCTCAAGAACCGTTAGATACATGATCAATGGTCTTTCGACTACTGGAGGTATCAGTATTGGAGGCTCCTGTGAATATTCTTTTATTTTATCAAATGCCCTCTGGCAATTTTCGTTCCAGACAACCGCCTGATCTTTCTTTAGCAATTTGAACATAGGTTCACATGCGACCGTGAGATGAGATATGAACCTAGCAATGTAGTTCAATCTACCTAAGAAACCACGAACCTCTTTTTCCGTTTTTGGCGCTGGCATATCTTGAATAGCTTTTATCTTTGCAGGATCGACCTCGATTCCTTTTTCACTGACAATGAACCCCAACAACTTTCCTGACCTGACACCAAAAGTGCACTTGTTTGGATTCAACCTCAGTTTGAATTTCCTTAGCCTTTCGAACAACTTCATAAGATTTACCAGATGTTCCTTCTCCGTTTGCGACTTTGCTATCATGTCATCAACATATACTTCAATCTCGTGATGAATCATATCATGAAACAAAGTGACCATAGCCCGTTGATAGGTTGCCCCAACATTTTTCAACCCAAAAGGCATTACCTTATAACAGAAAGTCCCCCACGGTGTAATGAACATTGTTTTCTCCATATCCTCCGGCGCCATCTTAATTTGATTATACCCGGAAAAACTGTCCATGAAGGAAAACACGGAATATTGTGCAGTATTATCAACCAATACATCAATGTGGGGGAGCGAGAAATCATCTTTCGGGCTCGCTTTATTCAAATCCCTATAATCAACACACATTCGTACCTTACCGTCCTTCTTTGGTACAGGTACGATGTTAGCGACCCACGGAGGGTAAGTTGTTACGACGAGAAACCCAACATCCAACTGCTTCTGGACTTCTTCTTTGATTTTCACAACCATATTTGGTCTGGTCCTTTTGAACTTCTGCTTGACTGACGGATACTCTTCACGCAATAGCAAGCGATGAACCATGATGTCTGTGTCAAGACCGGACATATCTTCGTATGATCAAGCAAAGATATCACTATACTCTCGGAGAATTTCAACCAATCTTTACTTGATATCACTCTGCAACGTAGCCCTTATCCTGACATCTCTTCTGATTTCATCGGTACCGAAGTTGAAGAATTCGATTTCCTCCTGATGAGGTAGAATGATTTTCTCTTCCTGTTTCAAAAGTCTGGCTAGCTCCTCTGGCAAGTCTTCATCTTTATCAATCTCTTCTTCGGCTTGAAATATCGGGTTATCAAAGTCGAAGCGAGTCATAGACGGCTCTAGAGCGGTGTCATCTGCAATGTGAAACCTGCAATGATGATGATTTAATGCTTAAAATGATATGCAAACAAGCACAAACCACATTTCAATTTTATTGTTAAAAATAAAACAGGAAAGACAGGGATCACAATATTTGAATGCAGAAAAACACCATTTGATTGATTGATAAAAAGATTGTTCAGACATAAACAATTAGGCCCTGAATACAAATACCACTATGCCCCGGGCAGAACATAGGGTTGTACAATAATCAGAAAAACAAATCATTACTCTTCTGTCGTCACTTGGATGATTTCTTTGACAGACCAGTTGTTTAGGCTTTGTCCTGGAGTACATGGCTGTATCCACACGTCCATGTCGCAGTCACTGTCACCGTCTTCATCAGATATGCATTAATTTTCTCGAAGATTACACCCCCGTTGGTAAACTTGACAGGACCCTTATAGCGTGGCGCGCTCTGGGAGGAGGAAGATGGGTTGTATCCCAATCCGAATTCGTCCTGCTTGTTGGGGATATTCAGCACTTGGCCCTAACCTTGCGATGCCCCAGCCTTCACCACTGCCTGGGCTTCCTTGAAGGATGACATGGCTATTTCAGGCGCTTTGTTCACCATCGGTGCTTTATCCTTGATTTTCACAGTTTCAAAGGCCTGGCACAGAGTCTCATGGATTTCGCCATCGACCTCGACATACTTGAATGAAGATAAGTGACTAATCATTATATCTTCCTCTCCGTAAACAGTGACGACACTGCCACCCACCATGTACTTCAACTTTTGGTGCAGCGTAGAGGTTATGGCGCCTGCCGAATGTATCCAGGGACGTCCCAACAAATAGCTATAAGCGGGCTGAATATCCATAATGTAGAACATTGCATCAAACACCTCCGGACCAACCTGGATAGGCAAAGTCAACTCCCCGAATACGGACCTCCGAGTCCCATCAAAAGCTCGTACCACCAAGTCACGTGGCGTGCACAATATACCACGGGTATCAAACTTCATCAGCGCCTTCTTCGGTAGCACATTCAGGGATGACCCTGTATTAACAAGTACGTGTGATAGAACGACTCCTCGGCATTCAATAGATATATGAAACGCACAGTTATGGTTCCTCCCCTTCGGTGTCAAGTCAAAATCTCTGAATCCCAACCCATTACATGCGTTTACATGTGCCACAACCCCCTCGAGTTGGTTCACAGAAATCTCCTGTGGCACATAAGTTGTATTCAGGATTCTCAACAAAGTGTTTCGGTGCGCTTCCGAACACAACAACAAGGACAAGATGGATATCTTGGACGGAGTTTGTAGTAAGTGATCAACAATCTTGTAATTACTCTTTCTTATCAAGCGCATGAACTCATCCGCCTCCTTCTCCAAGGAGTCCTTCTCACCAGCTTGAGAAGTTTCTTTCATCACTACTTTCTTCCCCTTATCAGCTCTTTTAGCAGCCACTTTAGGTGAGGAAAATACTCTTCCACTCCGAGTAATTCCACCAGCACCAACTAAGTTGTCCATAGAATCCATCGATAGGCTTTTCAACTCCTGTTTCTGTCCATTACAGTATACTTTGGCTCCGTAGTTCCACGGAATTGCCTTGGTACTTTCATATGGCACAAGACCAGCTTTGGTAATGATGATGGTTGGCGGCCTCGGCGGTGCAGAAATGGTAATAGTTTTGTACGAAATCAAGATTGTCGTAATCTCATTCCTCTCTTCAACCATTAATTCCTCGGTCTTCTTCTAAGCAACTCTATCAAATTGCAAGACACCATCCTTCATCAACTTTTGAATATGATTTCTCAGCTTCTCACATCCCTCGGGATGGCTCAAACATTCAACACAAGCTTCATCACAACCTGGGAATATTCCACCCCTCAACAACTTGCTCTTTACAAAGCTCAGCGCCGTCTTCAACTCATCAACATCCGACACCAAATTCAAGTTCTCATCTTCAAGGATAACACTGACCCCAGTTGCCCCATGGTTAGACATGGGGTTCTGTACGACATTGGGCGCGTCGTGAGAAAAGTTTATAGCCTTACTGTATATGAGATCCTGAACTTTATGCTTAAACGCCTTACAGTTGTCAATATTGTGCCCTGGGGCACCAGAATGAAACTCACATCGAGCATTAGCGTCGTAACCAGGTGGTGGCGCACCTGTCAATGGAGCCAAAGTTCTTTTTTGTATTAACTGCAACTGTAGCAAGTGCTGGATTAGTTGACAATACGACATCGGAGGCGCGTCAAATTGTCTATTTACCGCCCTGCCCCGATCCCAAAAGCGACGAGGAGCATAATTCTGCTGATTTTGTTGTGGTTGTTGCTGTTGTTGTTGTGGTACCGCATGTATTGTGATACTTGCAACCTGCTGCTGCTGACGATATTGTTGACGCTGATTTCTATTCCTTCCCCAGGAACTAGACAATGCGTTAGTTTCTCCTTCTCGCTTTTTGTTACCGAAGACCTGAAACATAAATACATGTCAATGTTAATATGCAAATGAATATGCAAATGCAACAGGGGATCTAGATTTTTGTTCTGTTGAGCAGCGCTTCGCTTTGGCGAGAACACAACATTGACATAAGGAACCCACTGTATCAAGGATCAAAAGTTCACACTGACGAGAAAACCGGGTAGGTTGAAGGTCAAAGTTTCCTGCATAACCCTCCCCACTTACAGGTATGAACCTATCTCTGATAAGGTCTGGCACCCTATGCGGTCATCAGCGTCACAGACTTTCGAGAAACGATGATACGTTCACCATTTCTGGTTTGGCATCATAGTCTAACAAAGCGGCCTCACTTAGTTGACATCCAAATGATCGGTCCCCAGAGTCGACAATCCTCAGATCCAACATCCTCTCAACTGTCCGAAACAGACTGGAAAGATAGTCATCAAAGAGAATCTCGTCTGAGCGCGAATTTCGTGAGAACTAGTGCATGCCAAACATACAGGTTCACCACTACTTTCCACTTCTAATGTTATGGTTATTCTCAAGCATGGGTTTTGGCTTATCATACAGTGGAACATTCCCACCCAAGAGCACATAAATAATGATATATAGAAATTCCGAAAGTAAAATGCAAATGCAATAAAAGTACAAATGCAACACATATACACACCCAAAGATAAAACAAACAAGCGCTAAGATAGACTCACATAGGGGATGGGAAGGTCCCCAGCAGAGCCGCCAACTGTCGCATCGCTGTTGTTGCACCCCAAATTTTGACCCCTTAGATCCTCATCATCATTTTAGGATCATATTCACTTGTTTAACTAACCTTAACCCATTTTCAGTTTATCTTTGTTAAGATGTAGATGAATTAGGGCTCCGTACCGTCAAAATCGAGATTTCGGTGGTCTGATCAATCAATGTTTTGTATTGATTCAACTTCAAATAAGTATCCACATCATCAAGAATACAACATTGGATCAAGTATGGATTCAATTTGAGGTGGTCACCAGGAAATTGAGAGCAGTGCAATTTAAGGTACCCGATTAGGGTTTTCGAAGAGAAAAAGTCAACTGTAGTTTGACTTTTGGTTTAAAGAGTATTTCAACGGTGGGATCTTGGTCCATTAAGCTCCTATGGCTTAGTAAAGTCCATCCCAAGAGTTTCAAGTCCTCAGGGTGTCCAGATCATCAACGGTCGACTCGGTAGGCACCGATTGATCGAACGGTTGACCGAAAAGTCAACTCTTCAACAATAAGGAATTTGAATTCAAGATGTGAATAAAAAATGTTCCTTATGTCATATTACACTTCTCCATAAAATTTCATGACCATTGGATCAAGGGTTAAGAAGTAATTACAAAAATCGGGAATTAGGGTTTCTAAAGGGGCAAAACCATAACTCCTCAACCACACATTCAACTGAAGTGGTTCAAAGTTCATTGGAAAGCTCTTGACAAATCCTACAAAAGCCTAAAATTGGTCCATGGTAAAAAAATGCATAGAATTGGAGTTATAGCAAAATTCATTTTTGAAGGGGAAATAACTTAGAAAAATTCTAAGTTATTTGGCACTTTTAAGTGGTTTTTTCATAAACTTTGAAGGGTTTTTCAACCTAGTTCCATCAAGAATTTGGAAATTCCCAAAACATGAAAGTTGTAGAGCTACTTAAGGGCTTTCCAAATTATGGTAGAAATCCTCAATAGCATGTTTGAGCAGAACGTTATACACCATAGAAGTTGGGCCTGTCACACTTGAAATCACTTTTTCAAGAATTCTCAAATTTGGATTTTCACAACTTAGGCTACTCTCAGCCCTTGGATCTTGATCCAAACTGATAATGTGAGGCATGGATGGAGAGAAAACCAGAAAAGGTGGATTTGGTGAACATAGCAAGTTGTTGCAACTTGACAAATGTAATAATCAAATGTAAGAAGGAGAGAGAAACTTTAAGGCTAGGACTGTTGCAGCTGGCTTACTCTACCATCACAGATCATCTCAGTCATTTCATGTACATATCCACTTGAGTTTTCTGATCTCCTTTGAACATTGGAGCTGATAGGAGAAGATCTTGCAAGATTCATTTGAAAATCTCATGAAAACTCCCTCCAAAAGTGGTAAATGACCAAGGCTGCCCTCACTCTTGTTTGGCTATAAATAGAGGCCTCTCCTATGAGTTTAAGTACACCAGAGCAAATCTCTAAAAACCAGAGAAAACATAGCTCTCATTCTCCTCTCATTCCTCAAGAATTTCAAAAACCTCAAAATCTCCATTTTCACCAAAAAGCTGTCTTGAGCAAAACTCTTCTCAAGACCAGTTCCATCATTTCTAAACCTCTAAAAATCATCCACACAATCCCTAAATATAGTATAGAAGGTGTCCATACCTCTAAACCTCTCAAAAATACCATTTTGCAAAAAGTCAACTTTCACACCAAGAAAGTTTGACCACCACACTCAAAACTTGCCAAATCCTTGTCTAGGCTTGTTCTTGCTGTTCTAACCTTCCACACACCTCACATATGTCATATTACAACTGTCCAAAGCATTGAAAATCAACTGGGAATCACCTAACTCCAACTGTCTTGAAGTTTGGTTTTGTTGCTTCAAGAGGAAGTAAGCTTCACCTCATTGCAAAGGAAGGAGTATCTCTGGGATTCTAAGCTTTTTAGCTTGTTCAAGGCTGGTTAACAAGAGGTATGTGATATTCTAACTATCTATTAGTCATACATTGTCATGTATTGTCATTTTGTGGAGATTTGTGTGAAAACATACCATTGTTGCCCTATTGTGCTTCTTTGTCAAGAATCCTAGTTTTGTGATCATAATGCTTATTTTGTCAAATATATTGTCATTTGTAAATGATATGTGGATGATAGATTGCAAGTTTGTACCTTATTATCATGCTTAGACTTATTTGTGAGTTTTTTTGGTCATTTGGTAGATTTAGGATCCAACCTTGAAAAAAATGATATGCTTGCCCTAGAACCATAAACCTAGCTCATTAGTGAGATATGTAGATAACTTGTAAGTTGCTCATAGACCCCCCTTTGCCCTTGATCATGTGTGAATCAATGTGGCCTTTTGTTTTCATTATGATGATTTCATGTTTGGTTTTGCCCATCATTGCTTTGAAGTGGTTCTTAAGTGGTTATGCTTGCTATTCCTTATGCCTCAAGTCTTTGGTCAATGTTTGATTTTGTTCATAATGCTTGTGTTGGTGAAGATGTGAGAAGTTTGAAGCTTAGTCATTAGGGCTGTCTTGTGAGACATGTTTGATTTTGCTGTCCAATTTGGTTCAATATGTCATTTTTGATTTAATGAGTTTTTTTGCCTAACTTGAAGTTGTGAACTCATTTGCTTATCCATTTCAAGAATGTGTATGTTGTTGTTATGGTCAAAGTCTGCCTAAGTGTTCAATTTGCCATATCATGCCTCAAACTGTTGCATTATTCAAAATATCACGAGGTCAACATCTCATATTCTGTTCCAAGCATTGTTTACATGATTTATGTGCACTAAATCTTTATCATATCCATTTAAAACTTGTGCATGATCTCAATTTCTCCAACTGTCATGGTTATGGCTTATTGTACATTCAAATTGTTGTTCTTGTATGACATGAGCTTCAAATGCTAATTTCTGTTTTGGTAAAGATTTCACTTCTTTTCTGAGTGGCATCTCATCTGTTAGCATCATCATAATGTGTATATAACCTCTTTTTCATGAAAGAAATCATTGCCTTAAAATTGCCCTGTTGTGGTGAATGCCTTGCCTAGGCAGAATTTTCAAACTTTTGCACCAACACACAAATTTTCATACTACTTGACACAAGCTCTTCCATGAACCTAAAACACTTTCATGATGACATTTTTGGTGTGTGCATATTGATTACTTGTGTTGTACTGGCTTATTCTCACATTTCACATTCCAATCACACTTACACACTAAATCTGCCACATCATACTCAAGTTGTTTTTTCTGTTTGTGTATACATGATTTTGGAGTTGTAATTCACTCACATGTTTGATTCTAAGGTGTGTACATGTTTGGTTTGGTTTAAGGTTACCTATATTTGCATTTCACCACTTAATTTCATTTTGAGCCAAAACTGTTAAAACCACATACCAAAACCATGTTTACTTGCATAATGCTTAATCTCAGAGTGGCAACTCATCCTTCTCTATATTTGTAATGTGTGTATGTGTTTTTTGTCATTGAGATCTTCTTTGCAGCTGAACCATGTTTACATACCATGACTGTCAAACTGTTTTAGAAAGAACACTTGTGCTCCTTATGTTGCCTACTGCCCTAAGCTAGTAAACTTGCATTGGAGTTGGTATTTAAGTAATTGATGTAGGCATTATCATGCTAAGTTACATTTGTGTCATTGGCCTGTTTAGGATCAGCTGTAGGTCTGTTAGCCTTAATTCAAGTGGCAGTTTTGGTTTGATTTTGGTGTGGTACTGCTATCTAGACCAGTTGTGAGTTTGATTAAGGAATCTATTGGTATTCAATTCATGTTGTTCAAATCATAGTGGTTGTTTGATGTGTATCTGTTCAACTGTTTTGAAACTTGTTTTTTTGCAACTTATGTCATAAATTGCAAAACCATGAGTCACTTTGTATTCAAGTTGGAATTTGAGCTTCATCTGTTTTGGAACTTCATATATGTTGTATTTGGAGTGTGTGAGGACTTTCAATTTGTTTTAAACAAGAGTAAATGGAGCTGTAGCTTTGAAATTGCACTTCACTCACTAATTTGCAGCTGTCATAGGTTTTTAAAATCCATGTTGTTTGTGAGCTTTCTTAAGGTTTAGACACACTCTAGATGTTGTTTTTAGGATGTTTGTGTGATATATTCACTTTATTTTGGCCTGTCTTATAATCTCACTATCTCACTTGCAATGTCTTGATTTTCCTCTCATTACCACATGACAGTTGGAATTTCACCTCATAAGTAGTTTGTTTGAATGCATGAACATGTTGTATATGATATTTGAATTGTGTTAGAGATTTTTTCCTGATCATATCATGACTGGTTTGGTCATTGGCTTGGTAAATGCATTTTTCATTAAAAATTGCAACTAATATCGTGTTTTCATTTCAAAGCATCTTTTCAAAATTCTAGCTGGACCATCGTTTTCCTTATTTAAAAAAACCCAAAATTGATCTAAGGTTTGTTTGATTTGGTTAAGAATTGGTTGAGTTTGATATCAAAACGCATTTGTGAAAATTGCCTTGTTCTTGCTTCATTTTGCCCAGCAATTCACAACACCATGCCATATATATTTATGAGGGTGGCTATATCAACGAATGTATAGCCACCCCAGTGGTAAGCAACTTATTCATTTCACGCCTTGCAAAGCCTAGACCTGGGTTCGATCCCTGAGGAGGATCAACCCTTTTGCCTTTTTTTTCTTTTTTTCTTGCACGCGCGTTTTGTGCTGGAGGGCGTGGGTTCAACTCCCACCCCTTGCATTTTCTTTTGATTTTTCACTTATTGATTTTTGTTTTGCACATTAAAACTCATGAACTTAAAATAATCACAGCTCTCTCATTTTTCACCCTTTTTGATCCATTCTTTTTGCATTGTGTTTGTTATAATGTCTATTTTTATATGATGTGGGAATATTACCTGTTGTCATAAATTGTGATGCATTTTTCCCATATGGAAATCTGTTCCCTTATTGTGATTGTGATCCTACTTGCAGTTGAATTCCTTTGAGCATGATTAAATTTCTTGTGAGATCTTTACTTCCCTTGTTAGTTAACATGCTAGGGTACCCCCCTTGGTTGTCACCATAATCTTGTCTTATTTTCCTCCTAAATTATGAGGTTTAAACTGATTTACCTATGTTCAATTATCGTCTATGCATTTTGTTGTTACATTTGCTATGCTTTGAACCTGTGACTTGCCTAATTTCAAATTGTGATTTGTTTATGTGGTGGTTACCTTCCTCATGTTTCAATCTTTGTTAAGACTATGTTTCCATCTTTGTTAAGATATTTGATTACCGGTTGTAACCATTGGTGTTTGTTTGTAGTATCTGCTTATTATAATATGCATGCTTACTTGATTGTAATCTTATTCATCTTGCTTATTAGTATTTCTTCCCCAAGTGATGGAACTTTTTAGTTCTCATCCAAGTTCTCTCTCTCTCTCTCTCTCTCTCTCTCTCTCTCTCTCTCCTTCCAAAGGGAAAGTCTCTCCCTTGACCCTTGTGTCATTGGATAGCTCTTTTATCCCTCCTATGACTTTGTGAAGTCATCCTAACTCTAGCTTGGTTAAGTATAGAACATGTAAGCCTTAGACTTTGCCTTAAGTCTAAAAGACCCACCTTCACTAGGAGTGTTCTTCAACTAGAACCCTAGGATAGAGTTTGTAAACTCTATGTAAGAATCATAGTAATAATTACTTACTCCCCTCTTGAGTGTTATAACATAGATTTAGAGAGTTTTGTTAAAACTCCATACAAACATTGTGATGTTTGTTCCCCTCTGAACCTTGATCATAATCAAGTGTTCCTCATCTCTTGTGAGGTGAACAAATGGAGGAATGATCACTTGTTACGCTCCTTTGCTATACAAATGGTTCACTTCACACTTACCCAAAGCCAACGCTTTTTGGGATCCAAAGAAAGGATGGTGGTCGCGAAAGATCATGGCTCTTACCCACTCCGATATTGATTGGTATAGTCGTGACTATGATGGGAGAATGATTATTGACAGATGCGGAGATTTTGGAAATGTACCTCTTCTCAGTGTTAATGGAGGAATCAGTTGTAATCCAATACTCGCCCGCCGACAATTGGGATACCCTCTAAAAGACAAACTTAATGGTGTTCAAGTGGAAAACATTTTTTTCAAAGAAGAGGAAGATAGTCAAGGACTAAAAGGAAAGATTCTAGAGGCTTGGAAGAATCTACACAAGAAAGGGAAGAAGGATCTTGGAAGACTCAACTGTGTCTCTTTGGAACCTTACCTCCAATGGGTTCGAAAGAGAGCCATCACGCTAAGGATGCCTTATTCTAAGCAAGAGCCTATGGCCTTGAAGGAAAAACGCCCGTTGGTCTTCATGTCTGAAGAAGAAAAGTTGAAGATTGCTTTGGTCAAAGCACAACAAACAGAAGAAGCTTGGAAACACAAGTGTCAAATAGTCGTCGAAGAAAATGCGGAGCTCCGGAAACAACTCCAGTTGAAAGATGAAGAAATCCTCTCTTGTAAGAAGAGGAAAGCACTAGAAGAACCTTATGAGCCTCAGTCTAATCCGTGGAAGATAATTATGGACAGACTCATCTTTGAGAAGACTCAGATGGAAAGAAAGATTGAGAAGCTCAACTTAAGAATTCTAGGGGAACCTTGATAGGATTCATTTAGCTGTTGTTTAAAACTCTTGTAAGGGGAAACAATATTTTGTAATCCGTTTTTTTAATCAATGAAATGTTTGTAAATGCCTGAGTTCCATGACACTATTTGCATTTGCATTTGCACTTCTTCTAACCATTCAAGGAAATTCATTTTTTCTTTTTGCAGACAACAACATGGTAAGAAGAGACATACTTCCGGTTCCGGATCTGAGATTAGGCCGTCTAAGGATGTTAACAAGACTTGTCTGAAATCCCGCTGCTTTCATAGTCAAATATGGGGACCTATTGCCATTGATAAGTGCTCCGATTAACGAGCCCATGTTGCAAGCCTTGGTTGAGTTTTACTCTACAATCTACCACTACTTCGTATTTCCATACTTTCAGCTACTCCCAACCATCGAAGAGTATACTGATTATTTGAAGATCCGATGGACTTTTACGCTTCCTTATGGAAAACCAAAGAAGAGGGACTTGGCTAAAGCCTTACATATCAAGCTGGAGGACTTACCACCGATGAGAGCGAAAGGAGGGTGGTACAGAATGAATACCAGACCTCTAATGGAGATGGCTGAATATCATTATGAAAGCAAAAACCTGGGCATTTTTGAGGTGATTCTGGCATTTCTGATATATGGGCTGTATCTTTTTTCCAAACAGTTACGACTTCATCAGCGAAGAGGCGATCCGCCTCTTCATCATCAAAAATTTGGTCAACGTGATACTGGCTGACACTTATGTAGTCATCCACCGCTTCATCTTGTATGATCGTGGGCAATTCTCATGCTGTCTTGCACTACTCGACCGATGGTTTACTTCTCATCTGCCAAGGACTCATATCCTTTGGAGGCTTCCTACCAAAAGCGCATGGGTCTCTAAACTCGTCACTCTCAGGCACCGTGACATCACATGGTATGACACCAGCCTCGGTGACCAAGTCATGATTCCTAGTTACAGAGATTTCCCCAATGTGCCTCTCATCGGGCCAGAAGGGGTTATCACCTATAATCCTGTCCTCGCCCGGCGTCAATATGGGTATCCTACCGGACCAGAGCCTGAACCAGAACTGTTGAGGTCTTGCTTCTGTGAAACAGGTCGCAACCGAGAACTAGAAGCTAATGCTCAATACGCTCAAAGAGATCCACACCTATTGGGCCTAACTCCAATGGGGAATGCAAGTTGTTTAACTACCAGGGGGTACCTGCTATGGTCAAAAGAAATTGCCTTAACCATGTTCTACACTCATGATTATGAAATAACCATGGAGCCTGAGGTCCCCACAACTAGGGAAGAGCTAAAATACGCTTTGATCAAAGCGCAAAGAGAAAACGAAGACCTGTGGGAGATTATCAGCCAGGACCAAGTTCATGTCAGAGTGCAAGAAGGAGAAGGATTATCTTGTTAGAATGATCTTTGTTTCACCATTTCCCTGCTTTCCCTAAAAGGATTGAAATCCTATTTGTTGCATTTACTTTCATTTTCTTGTGAAGAAAGGTCTTGCTTTTTAGCAAGGGCCACCCTATTGTAATAGATTTCCAGCTATCAAATGAAAAACGCTTTTTAAGCATGTCGTTACATGTTGTTCTAACCTTTTGTTTGTAAACAAAAAAATTGTTTTTTCTTGAATGGTTTATTCATCCGCATTTGCATTTGCATTCACATTTCATCCTGCACCGGTCTTGCATCTGGGTTCCGTAGCTCATCCTTTGTTCTTGTTCAGAGAAAAGAGAGAAGGAGTCACGCTGAGTACTCACAGATACAACACACGGTCCCAAGCTCAAAAGAAGATGGCAGATAACGACCAGAGGTTTGATCAAATTGATAACGACATTGAAGGGATCAAAGGGGACGTCATCCAGATCATAGAAGTACTCAACATGATCAAAGCAAAGATGGACACGCAACCTACAGTAATCTCTGAAGTTGCCACAGCAGCGGCCAATGTCACAGTAGCTCCTGTTACTTCAGCAGAGTTTCCCTACGGCATGTCCCAGGATTTTGTGCCACCATTCAACAATATGCAGTCTTCGAGTCTCAATCCCCTGTTCGACTCAACAATCAGAAATCCTATTTTCACCCAGGCGGGTGGACCTACCACAGTGCGACCAGTTTTCGCTAATCAACAACCAATCTTTGATATACCCGACGGTTCTGAAGCCGAGGACGAAAAACACGAAAAATTAAGAGTGGAGATGGACATCATGGCCAAGAGGATGAGGGCCATTGATGGAAGCCATGTCTTTGGATCTGATGCCAAGGACCTATGTCTGGTATCTGGGTTGGTATTTCCTCAGAAATTTAAAATGTCGATCTTCGACTAATATGAGGGGACCACTTGTCCTAAAGTGCACCTAATCATGTACTGTAGGCGGATGGCTCCACATATTGAAAATGACAAGCTGTTAGTACACTGTTTCTAAGATAGTCTTAAAGGAGCTTCGACTAAGTGGTATCTCAGTTTAGATCAAACGAAGATCCACAGTTTCCAAGACCTTTCAGATGCTTTTATTCAACGGTACAAGTATAACATGGACCTAGCTCCCGATCGTCGTCAGCTTCTCAGCATGACGCAGAAAAATACTGAAACCTTTAAGGAGTATGCGCAAAGATGGCGCGGAACTGCAGCACAAGTAGATCCCCCCCTTACTGAAAAGGAGTTGGCAGACTGGTTTGTGGATACAGTTCAGCCAGGATTCTATGAACGTTTGATCAGCAGTGTTACAACAAATTTCTCTGATATTGTGGCAGTGGGGGTCAAGGTGGAAGTAGGTTTAAAGAGTGGAAAGTGTTAGACTATGGCACGGATCTAGAGGGGGGGGGGGGGTTGAATAGATCCCCAATTAAAATTTGAGTCGGCGCTACCAATTAAAAATTGGTTTTGAAAAATTGTTTTAAGTGCGGAAGCGGCCGAGGAAAATATAGTCTAAAACGAACGATTATTGGAAAACCGGATATGCGTAAGCCTTTGGATTAATGACAGTATGGAAAATAGAATCACAACACTAATCACACTTATCAATGATCTACTTCAGTTGTTAGGATTCCTAGTTCCAATGATTCAAAGAGCAAACCAAAACTAGATACACAAGTAAGATAATTTTGGTTCAAGCAATTTGTCAAACACTTGGTGTGCAAAATACTCCAAGTGATATTTATGTTGAATAAGTGATTCCAACTAGCCTAGTACAATGTCTTATTGTACTTTGGAGTCAAAAACAGAGTTTTAACCTCTTACTCAATTGATATCACAATTTTGACAATAGTGCTTATACAAAAATCACTTATTTTGAGCTATAACGTAAATGCTGAAAAATAGAGAAGACAAGTATTTGGTGAGGCAGTTCCCCCGTCATCCTCGCTTCGGGGTACGTCTGCCCTCAATTCTAAAACTAGAATTGAGATAGATTTTATAGATATCACTTGTTGAATGTAACAGTTTATACAAGGATTGAGCAGCAAATATACAACATAAATCTCAATGTGTTGAAAGTTGCTTTCACTCCTTGCCCCTTGATTCAAGATGAATCAAGTCCTCCGATTGTTGTTGATGGACCTCCGATTCCAGCCACCTTATTGAATAACACGTTGTTGTTCAAACCTTCGGCTCCGGCTGATCTCAACAACAACAAATCGAACCCGAGATCTTCCCTTCAATATCACTGAATCCGCTACTAGACTTGTGAAGAACACCTCTTCACAATCATCTTCGCTCAATTGACTCTTGATGAAGAATCTCGTACAAAACCCCCAAAATTCAAACCAATCTTGGAGGGTAAAACCCCAACGGTTTTATTCAAGAAAGAACCTGTCACAAGCTTCAACCCGAACTTGATTCTCCAATCTAAGCTTCGAACCTTATCACCTTGAATCACTCACAAATGCACTTCAAAAATGATTGTGTGTAATTGAAATATTGTGAGATGTTGAAGATGAAAATGATGAATCTTGGACACCTATTTCACTCTTTCTTGTTTTTGAACACAGGAATCAAAGATTATCAAATGTTAATGTGACACAAGTGGTTGAACAAGTATATATAGTACCAACCCAATTATAGATATAACAGTATTTCAAATATAAGAGGGAATCATTTAAAAAACAGGATTTCCGCGCGAACGGTCGACCGCAGCAGGTCTGTGCGTTGACGCATGGCCTGTGTTTTTGGAAATCTGGAAAATGCATCAGTATGCGTCGACCATACAGTCGGCGTGCGCTGACCCGTTGAAAACTATTTCTTTCATACGCCGACCCTATGGTCGACTCATGTCTTTATGCGCTGACCCGTTGGAAAATTTTCCTTCATGCACCGACCCTATGGTCGACTCATTGCCTTTGTGCGCTGACCAGAGGAAAAGTGCTCTGATGCATGCGCCGACCCTATGGTCGACTCATGCCCTGCAAACCTGCAAAAATTCATCAGTTTGTGGTCTTTCATGCCTCTGGTCATGATTGCATTTTATCTACACATAGTATATTTATTACAACAGTTTTAAGACAAGTATAAAAGGTTATGGTAGGTGATACGTTGCATCTGTTTAGTAGATCTGGAGTTTATAATTTCCAATCTATCCAAGGCTGTAATTTGTCATCATCGAAACCTGTATTGAACAATGTCTTTCAGACTTGTGTGATGTGTGGCGATTTGCCTCCACAATCTCCCCCTTTTTGATGATGACAACCTGTATACAACCAAAACAACCAATATGCAATGTATAACAAGCTCCCCCTTTCTTTTGTAATATAAGACTGCAGGACAAACAACCATCAACTGTTGTTAATATCCTGACTTGGCTTTGGTGCTGGCTTGCTACATGTTCTTCTCCCCCTTTGACAACATCAAAAAGAGAAGGAGAAAGCATCAATTAACAGAAAACATACAATATGTGATAGTTAATTACCAAACTTCACACATAAGAATGATAATAAACAAAAGTAACTTGAATTAATAGATAATTAAGAGAACATGCAAATAGGTGAATATTCAGGCAAGCATAACACGGAAAAATGAAAAGTACATAGAAGAAACAAATATGCAACTATGAAACTAATATCCCCGACCCCGACCTCGGCCCCTCCCCCGGTATGCAGTATCGGGATTGCGGTAAGGATCCGAGAAGTCCAGAAGTGCTTCTACGGACATGTTGAGGTGATGAAGAAAGTCGGTGATTTCCAGGTCTTGCCTTTCATGTGATTCAACAAGAGCTTCAATACGGGCGTCCATCCGAGTCGAAAACGAATTTAACCTTTCATTTTGGGTACGAAGCTCAGCTCTAATCTGCTCCATTTGCGTATCTTGACTCCTCATGAAGGTTTGTTGATCTAACTGCATGGACTGCAACATATTAATTACTTCAGAGTTGTCCGATGGTGGAGGAGGTGATGAGTGTTGGGAAGGCTGATAGTCTTGAGGGTAGCCGTGATATGGGTTGTAGAATCTACCCAGGGTAGTCCAGCCTGTGTATTTCCATTCACCCCATCCCTGATTTATATAACCTTCTTCTTGTTCTTCAGATGGAGCTGAATGCTGGAGCCAATCGGTATTTGGAGACGCATGTTGAACTGGTGATTGATGATAGTCTTGCGGCTCACATACATGTTCTTGTACCTCTGCAGCTGTATCTTCTTCATCATCGTCCTGTTCACCTTGTTCTTCACTTTCTTCTTCAGAGCTGTCATCGGAACTGTCACGAGTCACCCGAGGAATATTGGCTCGACGGACAAATCTATATGATCGTCGTTCAGCACACCAAAAATACCCCATCATGGAAAGGGTTTTGGTGCTAAATTCTTTGTTAGAGGGGACTAAAACACAAGGAAATGTTGGGTATACAACATTTGCTGCGGCAAGAATTTCCGAAATAAATGACCCATAGGCTAGAGCAGTGCCTCTACTTGAGTCTCTCAGAGCAAAAATCCTGTTTGTAATATAGTATGGCCAGTTTATTTTGATCCTATGTTTCAATATATAGATGAGATGTACCTCATCTTGTTCGACACGGGACTATCCACCTTTTTTCGGTCGTAGGATACGAGCGACGATCCACTGAAGGATGCGCTCCCCTGTTTGGAGTTTCCCGGATGTGACCGTTCTAGGAAAGGCATCACTGTTGACAATGGCATCTAGATAGGGTCTTTTGAGCATGTCATTCAGAGCGCTCTTAAACTCATACCCTGGCACCGTACGAGTGTCCGTTACCTCACGAAGAGGTGGTGCATCAACATCGACAGTCAAATCAAAATACTTGTTCCAGACTTCAGAATTTATGTTTACCAGTTTATTGCCGACAGAAGTGTGGAAATATTGATCTTGAAAGTTACCACGCAGATTTGTGTAGAACACCCGGACCAAATCCTCACTATACTTTGTGTTGCACTCCAGAAAATTGAAGAACCCCTGAACCTCCAGCAGAGACAGAATTTGGGTGAGATACAAGCGCTCCCCCGTTGCCTGGTAGAAGGCATGTTGTGGAACGATTGCTCTTTTGCTGAGACTCTTGTTGAAGTTTTCAATAGCAGGTGGATGAACTAGTGAGACAGCGGTAATGGGGACTGAAGCAGATGATGATGAGGCCCTTGATCTCTTACCTGTATTTTTGCGAAAAAGAGAAGCCATTGGTGATGATTTTTGGAGATTTTGTAGAGATGAACTTTGAAGAGAGTAGTTGAGGATGATTTTGGAGAAGATGAAGACTATTCCCTTTAATAGAGAGAGGTTTTAGGGTTTTGGTAAGAGGGAGGAAACAAGAGGACACAATAGATGCCTAGATGCAATTTACAAGACAAATGCAATATCAAATCATAACAAAAGTTGACTGTACATTAAATGGAGAAGAAGAGAAACTGGAACGGTTTTCAAAAAAATTATGGGTTTTTGCGCGAGTCGTCGACCATAGCCCCTGCATGCGTCGACGCATACTGTGCATTTTTTGATAATTTTGAAAGTCTACAGCATGCGTCGACCTTTGTCCTGTTTAGGTCGACTCATAATCTTCAAAAACCCAATTTTTCAGTTTCATATTATGCAGAATGCCGCACTTGCCTATTTATCATGCCTATTCACCCTTTCACAATATAATTTGCATTCAACACACATAGTATTAGCAGCAAAAGTCATAGACATATATAAGTACCATGATTGTCAAACGATATACTTAGTTTCAAGTCATGAATGTTTAGAGAGAGAGAGATATAAAGAGAGAGAGAAAGGAGCAATATCACCTCTATACCGACCACACTTGTTAACCACATATTCGTACTTGCAACAAAAGCTAAACTTGTTAGTAGTACAAAAGCATAGTTGTAAATAGATTAATTATGAACGTAGTAAGTGTTAAACTCGATCAGAAATGTCGAGAATACTAAGTTCTCGACGGATATGAAAGAAGGGCTCAGTGGCTAGCGGCTTTGTGAAAATGTCCGCTAGTTGGTTTTTGGTATCAACGTGTTCAAAGACAACGTCACCCTTCTCTACATGGTCCCTCAGAAAATGGTGTCGAATTTCTATGTGTTTGGTACGCGAATGTAACACCGGATTTTTGGTAAGATTTATAGCACTGGTGTTGTCACAAAATATTGGAACACGTTCTAGCTTCAAATTGAAGTCCAATAGTTGTTGTTTAAGCCATAGGACTTGCGCACAACAACTACCGGCGGCTACGTATTCCGCTTCGGCGGTTGACAGAGCAATAAACACTTGTTTCTTGCTGTGCCAACTGACCAAGGAATTTGAAAATAAGTGACACGTACCGCTGGTGCTTTTCCTATCCGATTTGCAACCGGCAAAATCGGAATCGGAGAAGCCTACCAATGAGCAATCATTACCTTTGGAATACCACAATCCATATTTCGGAGTACCAGATAGTTATCGAAGTATGCGTTTGACAGATTTTAGGTGGGATTCCTTAGGACATGATTGGTATCTGGCGCACATACACACGCTAAACATAATGTCGGGACGAGAAGCAGTAAGATAGAGAAGCGAGCCAATCATACCTCTGAACCTTCTTACCTCAACATTCTTACCACTTTCATCTTTACTCATATTTACACATGTTGGCATAGGAGTGTCTATGGCTTTTGAATTTTCCATGTCAAATCTCTTGAGAAGCTCCAAACAATATTTTGTTTGGCTCACGAATGTTCCTTCCTTCAGTTGCTTGATTTGCAAACCGAGAAAGTATGTGAGTTCACCCATCATACTCATCTTGAATTCACCCTGCATAAGCTCAGCAAACTCTCTTACGAGATTCATGTTAGTGGATCCAAATATGATATCGTCAACATAAATTTGTACAAGAATTAAGTGCTTTCCTTGACGTTTAATGAAGAGATTAGTATCAACCTTTCCTCTTGAGTAGCCTTGATCAAGTAAAAAATTTCTTAGTCTCTCATACCAAGCTCTAGGAGCTTGTTTGAGACCGTATGAAGCTCCTTTCAGTTTGTAGACATGATCAGGATACTCATGAGACTCAAAACCAGGTGGTTGAGCAACATAGACTTCTTCATTTATGAACCCGTTAAGGAACACACTTTTGATGTCCATTTGAAATAACTTAAAATCCTTCGCACACGCGAAAGCAAGTAAAAGGCGTATAGCCTCGAGTCGGGCAACCGACGCATAAGTTTCCTCATAGTCGATGCCTTCCTCTTGGTTATACCCTTGCGCAACTAAATGTGCCTTGTTGCGAGTTATTACTCCGTTCTCGTCCAGTTTATTTTTAAACACCCATCGGGTGCCGATTACTCGATGACCTCGCGGAGGAGGGACAAGGTCCCAAACCTCATTTCTAGTGAACTGATTCAGTTCCTCCTGCATTGACAAAAACCAGTGTTCATCGAGTAGGGCTTCCTTAGGGTTTTTAGGTTCCATTTGTGAAACGAATGCAAAGTGATAGCAGAAATTACTTAGCTTCGATCGAGTTGTTACACCCTTTGTGATGTCTCCGAGAATGTTTTCAATTGGATGGTCTTTAGATGACTTCCAAGCTTGAGGGAGATCATCATTTGAAGGCGGATGAACTTCCTCTGTTACATCATGGTGTACATCCTTATCCTCCTCAACTTTGACTTTGTCAGGTTGATCAATCCCCGTCTTGCCACTTTTGAGTATGTCTTCTATGGATGTACTTGCACCATGAACAACACTATCCTTTCCGACATTTCTCGGATAGGACTCATCAAAAGTAACATGCACAGACTCTTCTACAGCAAGTAATCGTTTATTATATATTCTATATGCTTTACTCGATTGAGAGTATCCGAGGAAGATACCTTCATCGGCTTTGGAATCAAATTTGCCCAAGTTTTCCTTTCCATTGTTTAATACAAAACATTTGCATCCAAACACATGCAAGTGAGAAACATTTGGCTTTCGCCCTTTTAAAAATTCATACGGTGTTTTATTTAGAATGGGGCGAATAAGCACCCTATTCAAAACATAACACGCCGTACTAATGGCGTCGGCCCAAAAATATTTTGATAAACCACTTTCGTTAATCATTGTTCTTCCCAATTCTTCTAAAATACGGTTTTTACGCTCCACAACCCCGTTTTGTTGAGGGGTGCGTGGAGCGGAGAAGTTATGATCTATACCATGGTTACCGCAATATTCTTCAAATAAGTGATTCTCAAACTCACCTCCATGGTGGCTTCTAATTGACACTATGTTTGTATTTAACTTATTTTGGGAAAGCTTAGCAAACTTTTCAAAAGCGGCAAATGTATCACTTTTACTTACTAAAAAGATGGTCCAACAAAACCTAGAAAAGTCGTCCACTATTACGAACCCGTAATAGTTTCCTCCTAGACTTTTGATCCTAGATGGCCCAAACAAGTCCATATGAAGAAGTTCAAGAGGTCTCGTTGTTGAAACTATCTTTTTGGATTTAAATGAGATCCTCGTTTGCTTCCCCTTTTGACAAACATCACAAAGGTGATCCTTGGTGAACTTTATTTTGGGAAGTCCTAAGACTAGGTCTTTTGAGACTACCTTATTGAGTAAGTCAAAGTTAACATACGCTAAACACCTATGCCATAGCCATGAGTCTTCACTCATAGTTATGAGACATTTGTCGCTTGTTAACGATACTTCATTTAAGTCAAGCATATATACGTTGTTTACTCTAAAACCATTGAACATATTCTTCTTTGTCATTTTCATGCACAATTTTACAACAATCTTTTGAAAAAGATACATTGTATCCTTTGTCGCATAATTGGCTAATGCTAAGCAGATTATGTTTAAGGTTTTCGACAAGCAACACGTCGGAAATCGTAGTAGAGGAGGGATTACCTACACTACCTTTACCTAGTATTGCTCCGCGGTTGTTATCACCATAAGTTACATACCCTTTCTTCTTAGCCACAAAGTCTATGAATAAGGATATGTCTCCAAACATGTGTCTTGAGCACCCACTGTCAAGAACCCATCTTCTCTCGGTGGTCTCGACACATTTCACCTATCAAAGCATAATTAGCACAAGGAGGTACCCAATGGCATATTGGGTCCTAATAGGTTAGCGACAAAATGGTTGCGTTTGGGCAACCATTGGTAGATGCCTTTAGGAACAAGAAATCTCCTAAACCGGCATTTACCAATGGAGTGGCCTTTCTTGCAACAATATAAGCATGCAAAATCTACTTTAGAATCATTTTTACTTGCTTGATCCCTAATTACATATGCATATTTTTGGTATGGGTTAATCATACTTTTTATAAAATCCTTTTTATCAATAGCAAATGTAATTTTAGGCTCAAGTGCCTTGTTTAATTTGGCCTTGAGGTTTCTAACCTCACCTTGCCAAATATGACAAGTATCACACCCAAAGTCGAAAGGGTTTCTATTGTCCTTACAATCCGATTCATTGCCTTTCACAATGGAAGCCTTAAGGTCCTCTAATTTCTTTTCGGACTCTTTAACTTTGTGCTCTAAATACGTAAAAATTCTTTTATTAGAGGCAAGTTTCTTGAAGGCTTCAATTGCTTCATTGTGTAAGGCATTAAATGCGGTTTGTAATTCTGAATGCGACATATTTGAGGCATAGATTCTTATCATATTTAGAGTGACGTACCTGTTTTTTCTTATTTTTCTGATGAGCGGAGAGGCATAGATTCACAGACTCTTCTTCATCACTAGAGCTTTCATCAGAGGAGGAAGAGTCGCTGTCGCTTTCCCAAGCTATGTACGCTCTCCTAGAATTTGATGATTTCTTGTGTGACTTTGATGATTCCTTTTCCTTTCCCTTTTTGTTCATCGGGCAGTCTGGTTTGTAGTGACCGGGCTTTCCACACTTGTAGCACGTCCCTCTAGTCTTTTTACCTTTTGAGTCATCATCCTTGGAGTACCTCGATTGTTTCCGGAAGTTTACCAAGTTCTTCTTGTAATGTTGGATGCCGTTCTTTCTCATGTAACGGTTATACCGTTTGACAAACAACCCCATATCTTCGCTCTTATCCTCTTCTTCTTCGTCGCTTGAGGAATAATCACTTTGCTCTTTTGCTTGAGACTTCGAGGAGGAAGTCTAGAGAGATATTGATTTCTTTTCACTCACCTTTGTTTTGTCTTTCTTTTCCATCTTTTCGCGTTGGTCTAGGCTCAAGAGTACCTGTTCATGCTCTTGTATTTTGCCAAACAATGTTGTCAAGTCTAATAAGGTAAGATCATGTGCTTTTTTGATGGCGGTCACTTTAGGCTGCCATTCCCTGTTAAGACATCTTAAGATCTTATTAGTAGCAACATCATTGGAAACAGGTCTACCTAATGAATGTAAACGATTGGTGAGATGAGTAAATCTCTTTTGCATGTCAGCAATGGTTTCCCCTTGCTCCATGAAAAAGAGATCAAACTCTTGTGTTAATGTGTTGATTCTAGCCAACTTAACATCGTTTGTCCCCTCATGGGCTATTTGTAGTGAATCCCACATGGCCTTAGCAGTAGGACAATGGGATACACGATAGTATTCATCTACACCTAATGAGGAGATTAAGATATTTTTGGCTTTCCAATCATAATTGTATTTTTTCTCATCGTCATCGGTCCATTGTGCTTCGGGCTTTGGCACAACTACGTTATCCGCATTGGTCATAGTAATTTCTATTGGACCATTGAGGATAACGTTCCATATTTTTCTGTCTATGGAGTTTATATGCACCCGCATACAGTCTTTCCAATAAGTATAATTTTCACCGTTGAAAATGGGAGCTCTATTGTACGCCCCTTTTGGTTTGTTATCCATTTTCTATCTACGTTGTATTTGAAGCACCGAATAACCGGAGCTCTAGATACCACTTGTTAGACTATGGTACGGATATAGAAGGGGGGGGGGTTGAATAGATCCCCAATTAAAATTTGAGTCGGCGCTACCAATTAAAAATTGGTTTTGAAAAATTTTTTTAAGTGCGGAAGCGGCCGAGGAAAATATAGTCTAAAACAAACGGTTATTGGAAAACCGGATATGCGTAAGCCTTTGGATTAATGACAGTATGGAAAATAGAATCACAACACTAATCACACTTATAAATGATCTACTTCAGTTTTTAGGATTCCTAGTTCCAATGATTCAAAGAGCAAACCAAAACTAGATACACAAGTAAGATAATTTTGGTTCAAGCAATTTGTCAAACACTTGGTGTGAAAAACACTCCAAGTGATATTTATGTTGAGTAAGTGATTTCAACTAGCCTAGTACAATGTCTTATTGTACTTTGGAGTCAAAAACAGAGTTTTAACCTCTTACTCAATTGATATCACAATTTTGACAATAGTGCTTATACAAAAATCACTTATTTTGAGCTATAACGTAAATGCTGAAAAATAGAGAAGACAAGTATTTGGTGAGGCAGTTCCCCCGTCATCCTCGCTTCGGGGTACGTCTGCCCTCAATTCTAAAACTAGAATTGAGATAGATTTTATAGATATCACCTGTTGAATTTAACAGTTTATACAAGGATTGAGCAGCAAATATACAACAGAAATCTCAAGGTGTTGAAAGTTGCTTTCACTCCTTGCCCCTTGATTCAAGATGAATCAAATCCTCCAATTGTTGTTGATGGACCTCTGATTCCAGCCACCTTATTGAATAACACGTTGTTGTTCAAACCTTCAGCTCTGGCTGATCTCAACAGCAACAAATCGAACCCGAGATCTTCCCTTCAATACCACTGAATTTGCTACTAGACTTGTGAAGAACACCTCTTCACAATCACCTTCGCTCAGTTGACCCTTGATGAAGAATCTCGTCCAAAACCCCCAAAATTCAAACCAATCTTGGAGGGTAAAACCCCAACGGTTTTATTCAAGAAAGAACCTGTCACAAGCTTCAACCCGAACTTGATTCTCCAATCTAAGCTTCGAACCTTATCACCTTGAATCACTCACAAATGCACTTTAAAAATGATTGTGTGTAATTGAAATGTTGTGAGATGTTGAAGATGAAAATGATGAATCTTGGACACCTATTTCACTCTTTCTTGTTTTTGAACACATGAATCAAAGATTATAAAATCTTAATGTGACACAAGTGGTTGAACAAGTATATATAGTACCAACCCAATTATAGACATAACAGTATTTCAAATATAAGAGGGAATCATTTAAAAAACAGGATTTCCGTGCGAACGGTAGATCACAACAGGTCTGTGCGTCGACGCATGTCCTGTGTTTTTGGAAATCTGGAAAATGCATCAGTATGCGTCGACCATGTTAGAACACAGATTGGTTCTTAATAATATCTCTATGTTTTGATGATAACTATTATGAAATTTTGTATTTAAGAATTATATACTCTAAAATTTGCTTGAGAGTTTTTACTGCAGATAGTAAAGAAATTAACACTCCAGAAGCAAATCAGAATTGAACACAAGAAATTAGCTAGACTCTGTAGCGCCAGATGCATACATTTAGAAGATTCTGATTGCTGCCAACAGAAGATTCTGAGCGTAGCCTCCAGAAGATTCTGAAGCAGAAGTTCCAGAAGGATCTGAAGCAGAAGCTCAGAAGAATCTGAAGCTAGTCAGAAGCATCTGAAGTGAAGAAGAATATTGTATGAAGAGCTTTTCAAAGCATAGTTTCTACAGAAGACTCTGAAAGTACTAAAGCTGCCAGTACTGAAGTTCTGTCTCAAATATGCTCTGATCTTAAACACGCTGAAAGCACACCTGCTGCAGAAGACTCTGATTCAGCAAGACTCTGATCATCATTAGAAGACTCTGACCCAATTAGACTCTAATGAATTTGCTGAAAACTGAAGAAGAATTATTCAAAGATTATATCCGTTGGAGTAAATCAAACGTCTCTTTCCTTATTTATGCTAGACACAAGAACACAGACAAAAAGGATTTTTCTGTGCTTTCTTCTTCTAGGAAAGGTCACTTGATGTAAAGACAAAAAGGCTCAAACCTTTTGGACACTCTTCTCAACGTGAAGTCCACCTTGGATCAGCTGCCTATAAAAGCAAGACTCCACCAAATTCTTCAGTTGACGTTTGCATTGAAAAGAAATCAAATATTCAAGCTCTCATACTTTCATATTCATTCTAAGAATTTATTTCATTGTACTTAAACTTAAGAGAAATATCACAGTTGTGATAATAGCTTTTTAGAAGCATTCTTACTCTTGTAATAGTTTTACATTGATTGTAAAAGATTTCCTTAAGATGATCCAGTTGGGATCAGTAGCTCTTGAGAAGACTAAGAACAGTTGTTCTTAGGTGTTACTATTGTAATCTGTTTGATTAAATAGTGGATTAAGTCCTTGATTGAGAAAGGCAAATCACTCTAGGAAGGGTGGACTGGAGTAGTTGAGTTCAACGAACCAGGATAAAAATACTTGAGTTTTTATTCTAAGTTTTAATCTTTCATACTTATTCAACCCCCCTTCTAAGTATTATCTCACCTTCAGTTGGCATTAGAGCTTCGGTTCTGTGTGTGCTACCACTTAACAGTGACAGTAAAGATCCAGAGAGAAATACTTTGATATATATTTGGTTGTTACTATGGCTGATAATACAATATCTAACACTAACAACAAATATGAAGAAAGGGACAGAATCAACACCAAACCCCCTATGTTTGATGGGGAGAAATTTGATTATTGGAAAGACAGAATTGAAAGTTTTTTCCTTGGATATGATGCTGATTTATGGGATCTAGTCATAGATGGATATGTTCATCCCACAGATGGGAATGGTAAGAAGATAGATAGAAAATCTATGACAGATGCTCAGAAGAAAGATTTTAGAAATCATCACAAGGCCAGAACAATATTGTTGAATGCAATATCTCATATTGAGTATGAAAAAATTACAAACAGGGAAACTGCATTTGACATGTTTGAATCCTTAAAGATGACTCATGAGGGAAACTCTCAAGTCAAGGAAACAAAGGCTCTGGCTCTGATCCAGAAGTATGAAGCCTTCAAGATGGAAGACTCTGAATCTGTTGAAGCTATGTTCTCCAGATTTCAGATCCTCACAGCTGGTCTAAAGGTTCTGGACAAGGGATACTCCACATCAGATCATGTAAAGAAAATCATCAGAAGTCTACCTACCAGATGGAGACCTATGGTGACAACGCTGAAGATGGCTAAAGATCTGAACAAGATCTCTTTAGAAGAACTCATCAGCTCACTGAGGAGCCATGAAATTGAGCTTGAGGAAGATGAACCTCAGAAGAAAGAAAAAGGTAAATCTATTGCTTTAAAATCTAATAAATCTGCTAAAGCTTTGCAGGTTATTGAAGAAAGCTCTGAAGGATCTTCTTCTGAAGAAGAAGATGAATTATCCATGCTGTCTAGAAGGATCAACAGACTCTGGAAGCACAAGGGAAAGAAGTTCAACAACTTCAGAAAATCTGATCATAGAAAGGAATCTTCTGGGCACAAAAGATCTGGCAAGAAAGAAGTTGTATGCTATGAGTGCAAAGAACCTGGGCATTACAAGAATGATTGCCCCAAACTTCAAAAAGAAAAACTCAAGAAGAAGTTTAACAAAAAGAAGAAGGTTATGATGGCAACATGGGATGACTCAGATGAATCTGAATCATCTTCTGAATCAGAAGAAGAATGTGCTAATGTTGCACTGATGGCCAGCACAAAAGATCAGGAAGAAGGAACTTCAGGATCTGAATCTGATTCTGAATCTGACGATGACGTTGAAGAGGTAATGGCTAAACTTACTAAAGAAGAACTTGTCAAAGTTTTATCAGAAGTTCTGAAAAGCTATAAGAATATCAAACTCAAATACAAGAAGCTGAAAAGCAGTCTTGAATCTGAGATTGATCTTCTGAAGACAGAACTTGTTGAGCAAAAAGAAATTAATCTGAAAATCAAAAATGACTTTGAAGTAACTCAACAAGAATCTGAATCTGAGGCTAAGTCATGCGAAAATTTTTTAGAAAAATATGACTCTAGCTTTCAGAGATTCCCTACTAAGAGCATAGACAGAAACAAGATGGCTTCTATGATCTATGGTGTTAGTGGGAACAACAGAAGAGGTATTGGATATGAATCTTCCTCTGGAAGTAATCCAAAATCTGTTGACAAACTCTTCATCAAGAAGACACCTCTATACTCTCAATTTAAGTTTGGTCACTTAAATGACATTAAACACACAAGCTCCGAGAAGAATACTTATGTGTTTAAACCCAAGGCAAGTCAGAATAAACATTATGTTGAAAAACAGAAGTTTAGACAAACCTACAAACCAACTAACCCTAAAGGACCCAAGAAGATCTGGGTACCTAAAAGTAAAATAATTCCTGTTGCAGATGTTCTTAGCAACAAGGTCAGGACGCCAATCATGGTACTTGGACTCTGGATGCTCACGACACATGACAGGAGAAAAGTCTATGTTCCAAAGCCTGGAACTTAGATCTGGAGGTGATGTGAAGTTTGGAGGGAACCAGAAGGGCAAGATCATTGGATCTGGCACCATTGGAAATGGTAAAATTCCCTCTATTACTAATGTTTTACTTGTTAAAGGGTTAAAGCATAACTTATTGTCCATAAGTCAATTAAGTGACAATGGTTATGATATTACCTTTAATCAAAAATGTTGTAAAGCTATTAGTCAATAGGATGGCTCTATCATATTTAGTGGTAAGAGGAAAAACAACATTTATAAAATAAATCTTTCAGAACTTAAAGTTCAGAATGTTAAATGCCTCTTGTTTGTTAATCAAGAGCAATGGGTCTGGCACAGAAGATTGGGCCATATTAATATGAGACGTATATCTCAGATTAATAAACTTAATCTTGTCAGAGGACTCCCTAATCTGAAGTTCACTTCAGATGCTCTTTGTGAAGCATGCCAAAAAGGGAAGTTTTCAAAATCATCTTTTAAATCAAAAAATGTTGTTTCTACTTCCAAACCACTAGAATTACTTCATATTGATCTGTTTGGACCAGTGAAAACTGCATCCATCAGAGGCAAGAAGTATGGATTAGTCATTGTTGATGACTATAGTAGATGGACATGGGTAAAGTTCTTAAAACACAAGGATGAGTCACATTTTGTATTCTTTGACTTCTGCAAGCAAGTCCAGAATGAAAAAGATTTCAAAATTATAAAAGTCAGAAGTGATCATGGTGGTGAATTTGAAAATAAATATTTTGAAAAATATTTTTCTGAAAATGGAATTGCTCATGATTTTTCCTGTCCTAGAACTCCACAACAAAATAGGGTTGTAGAGAGGAAAAACAGAACTCTGCAAGAAATGGCCAGAACCATGATCAATGAGACAAATCTGGCAAAACACTTTTGGGCAGAAGCAATCAACACAGCTTGTTACATTCAAAACAGAGTGTCTGTAAGACCTCTTCTGAAAAAGACTCCATATGAACTGTGGAAGAACAGAAAGCCCAACATTTCATATTTTCCTCCTTTTGGATGTACTTGCTATATACTTAACACTAAAGTGAATCTTAACAAGTTTGATTCCAAAGCACAGAAGTGTTTCATGCTTGGTTATTCTGAACGCTCTAAAGGCTACAGAGTATTCAATACTGAAACACAGATTGTGGAAGAATCTATTCATGTAAGATTTGATGATAAGCTTGGCTCTGAAAAGCCAAAGCAGGTTGAAAATTCTGCAGATAGAGAAGTAGTCTTCACTGACTCTGAAGTTCCAGAAGCAGACAAAGCTCAAGTGAAGGAACCAGAAGCAACGCCAGATGCTATTCCTTTAACTTCTCAAATGAACAATCTAAACATTTCTGAAGAATCAACTGTTAGAGGATCATCATCCAGAATTAAAGTTTCTCATCCAGAGAATGTCATTATTGGAAAGAAGGATGATCCCATCAGAACAAGATCCTTTCTAAGATCATCTGAAGCATCACTATTTGGACTGGTGTCAGAAATCGAACCATCTTCTGTAGATGAAGCTCTGCAAGACAATGATTGGATTATTGCAATGCAAGAAGAGTTAAATCAATTCACCAGAAATGATGTATGAGATCTAGTTTAAAGACCACAAGGATTCAATATAATTGGAACAAAATGGGTCTTCAGAAATAAGCTGAATGAGAAAGGAGAAGTTGAAAGAAATAAGGCAAGGCTTGTTGCTCAAGGGTACAGTCAACAAGAAGGTATTGATTACACTGAAACTTATGCTCCAGTGGCAAGGTTAGAATCTATACGCCTTCTTTTTTCATTTGCTGCACAAAATAACATCACTCTGTATCAGATGGATGTTAAAAGTGCCTTTCTTAATGGTATTATAGAAGAAGAAGTTTATGTCCACCAACCTCCTGGTTTTGAAAATGAAAAATTTCCAGATCATGTTTTCAAACTAAAGAAATCTCTATATGGTTTAAAACAAGCTCCCAGAGCTTGGTATGAGAGATTGAGCAATTTTCTTCTGGAGAAAAATTTCATCAGAGGCAAAGTGGACACAACACTCTTTTGTAAATCAGTTAAGAAAGATCTTCTAATTTGCCAAATTTATGTGGATGATATAATATTTGGATCTACCAATACTATGTTGGGAAAGGAGTTTGCTACATGTATGCAGGCAGAATTTGAAATGAGCATGATGGGAGAACTCAGATTCTTTCTAGGAATCCAAGTCAATCAAACTCCAGAGTGCACTTACATACATCAGACCAAATATGTTAAAGAACTTCTGAAGAAATTTAACATGACTGATAGTAAGCTGGCAAAGACTCCCATGCATCCAACTAGCTCACTTGGCAAGGAAGAGGTAAGTAAGAAAGTAGACCAGAAGCTCTACAGAGGTATGATTGGTTCTCTTCTTTATTTAACTGCTTCTAGACCTGACATATTTTTCAGTGTATGCTTGTGTGCTAGATTCCAATCAGATCCTAGAGAATCACACTTGACAGCTGTCAAAAGGATTCTAAGGTATCTGAAAGGTACTTCTAATGTGGGTTTGTGTTACAGAAAATCTGATGATTTCAAATTAATTGGATTCTGTGATGCTGACTACGCTGGAGACAGAGTGGAAAGGAAAAGTACTTCTGGAAGTTGTCAATTTCTAGGAAGAAATCTAATCTCCTGGTACAGCAAGAAGCAACCCACAATTGCACTTTCAACCACAGAGGCAGAATATATTGCTGCTGCTGGATGTAGCACGCAGATGCTCTGGATGAAAAGTCAGCTAGAAGATTATCAAATTTTTGAAAGTAACATTTCTGTCTTTTGTGATAATACTTCTGCTATATGTTTGTCTAAGAATCCCATTTTACACTCTAAGGCAAAACATATATAAATTAAGCATCATTTCATCAGAGACTATGTTCAGAAGGGAATCATAAATTTGGCCTTTGTTGATACAGATCATCAATGGGCAGATATTTTTACAAAACCCCTTGTTGAAGATAGATTCAAATTTATTCTGAAAAATATTGGTATGGATTTTTGTCCAGAATGATATTTTTCAGAAGCAAATTTTTACAGATGCAAAAATGCCTAATGCTCTAAAGTATTTCTTCTGACTGCTTATTTATTTTATTAAATTGGTTTTGTGAAACTCTGAACTAACAATCCTTAGAGGATCTGAACGTTGGTTAACGTTTCATTTCTCAAGAAAATTCAGAACACATGCAAGCAAACACGTGTCACTCCAATTCTGCAAAGGTGGCGTGTACACAACTGAAGAGACGTTTGAGGTGAAGTTTGAATAGTGAAAATCTTGATTTTCCCCCCAATTTGTCAGAAGCAATAAATGCTTGAAATGATTTTTATTCTTTTCATTTAATGCTTTGATTCAAACGTGCAAAATCTGACTGTTTGTATGCCTACTTGTTTTAGTATAAATACATGACCTCTCTTCACATTCACACTTTTCAAATCTCAGAAAATTTATGCATTTTCATCTTCTCTTCTCTCTGCATAAAAACCCTAAGCGTGTGACAAAACCATCTTCAATGGCAACTTCATCATCAACTGCTGCACAATTTCAATCTTCAATGGCTGCAATTACCTCTGCTAACATGGGTCTTACTCCTTACTCTTCACCAAAAAGAACATTGTTAACCCGTGTTGAAAAGCTGGAAGTTCTGTGTGAATCAATGGTGGAATTTGATTCACTTGGTGAGAATGAGTTTCGTTCAATCATAGGTGCTCAAGGATGGGTGAAATATTTTGATAGACTGTTTGGACCAGTTTACCCCCTTCTTGTGAAAGAGTTCTGGATCCATGCTTCAGTTTACCCTAAGTTTATCCTATCTTCTGTTCTGGGCAAAGAGATTATCATAACAGAAGATCTGATCAGAAAACTTATTGGCTATAAGGAAACAGATGGAGTTTCACACTTGCCAGCTGGGCGTGTGGATATGGATGAAGTGTATGAAGAAGTGATGACTGCTGGTCAAGCTTCTAACAAGTTCAAGGATCTGAAGCCTAACTACAAGATCTGGGCTAAGATCTTCATGGGATGCATTCATCATAGGAAGTCAACAAACTCTCCAGACTATGTCAATAATGAACAGCTTTATTTCATGTATTGCCTCAGTCAGAGCACCAAGGTAGATCTTCCATATATTCTCTTTATGCATCTTTGGAATCATATAAATGCCTCTAGAGAGTATGTGAAAGAAAAAGGACAGAAGATCAGAACCTAGATTCCTTTTGGAAGGTTAATCTCAGATCTTCTAACTGAGAATGGACTGGTTACTGCTCTGTACGCTGCTGGAGTTACAGAGGAATTGGAATTCATTCTGGGAAAGCCTCTGAATGCCAAAAGTCTTCAGAGACTTAAAATAGTGGATGAACTCACAACAGCTCCCAAGAAGCTGAACATTTCTGAACTGAGTAAGAAGAGAACTCCTATAGACGATTACCCTCTGTTCTATGCTGAAGAACCAAGGCACATTGTTGTAATGTATATTGATGAGTGCAAGAAAGAAGGAAAGCCTGTTCCTGCAAACATTATACAACTAGCAAGACAACCACTGCCTGTTGTAGAAGAAGAAGAACAACCACAAAGAAAGAGGACTCAGCCAGAAGCAGAAGCTGCACCTGTTCAGAAGAAGATCAAGATTGCTGAGAAGCCACAGAAGCTCTTAAAGAGGAAAGAATCTGGAGATACTCCTTTTGTACCAGCCAAAAGAATCAAGATCAAAGGTACTAAATCTTCTGTATCTTCTGCAAATCCTGTTGTTTTAAATAATTCTAATATTAAGTTTATTCCAAAACCTCCCTCTACACAAAATACATCTGTTACTGCTCCACCTCATGTTTCTACACCATCACCACAAAAATCTTCTACTCCAATTCCCATTTCACCTGAAAAATCATCTGTTCCAACACCAATAACAACAAAAACAAGTCAACCAAAAGTCTCTGTACCACAAACAACTAAACCAAAAATTCAAATCAAACAATCTGTACCACAGAAACAACCATCAGAACAACAACCTACAGAACAACAACCACAACCATCTGCTCAACAAAAATCCCCTGAACCATCTAAACAAAAGCCATCTGAACAACAAAAGCACCCACAAGAAAAACAACCAAAAAAATCATCTGAAACCCTACCAGAAAAAGCCTCTGAACATCAACCACCATCAGAAAATTCACCATCCAAATCATCTGAACCCACTGCCTCTATACCTGTTATTTCTGAACCCACAAAAATAACATCTGTTCCAGTTTCATCTGAACCAATAACAATTTCATCTGATCCACCTGCCTCAGAACAACCATCCAAACCCTCTGAAATTCCCTCAGAACCAACCAATACTTCTGAACCCAACATTCCTGAGATAGAAGTTCTTGATGTCACACCATTAAAAACTGTTTCAAGTATCTTCTACCTCCTGCACACCAACCACCTCCTCCAACTCTTCAGAATCTGACATTCACCCAGATTTTCTAATCTCTCCTTCTCACAGAGATTCTGAAGTAAACCAACCAGAACCCACTGTATCATTAAAAGTTCCTATTTCAGATCCTATTCCCACACCTGAACCATCATCTGAAATCCTGATTCCCAATTCTAACCCAACAGCCAACCCAAGAACATCTATTTCCTGTCCACAAGTCTCATCACTATTTCACAATCTTGCTTATGGTTTCAAACTCAAAGACTTTTATGACATAGTTAAACCATCTGACCCTATCACCCCTCTGAAACCCAAACTCACAATGACCCTTCCATCTGTACTTCTCACCTACATTCAATCCATGACAGATGTAGGTTCATTAGCAACTATATCTTATTCTGCTAAATCTGACAAAGCTGTTGCTTCAGCTATCCCACTTTCATCTGATAAACCTGTTGCTTCTGATGAACCTCCAAAATCTGCCTTCCAACCCTACTCAAATAAACCCTTTGATATGGTTTCCTATCACACCAAAGCAAAACCTCATCTGTTAAATGCCTTAAACAGATCCAAAGAAAAAGTCCCTGAAATTCCTTTCATTCCATACTACCCTCCTCCTCTGATCTCCATTCAGAAATCTATTTTTCCACCAACTCCCCAACCAAAACCAATAACACTGGAAACTCTGTTACATCCTAAGCCTTGACTTAATGTTAATCATTTATTTCAATCCTTTTTGCAAGAAATACAGTTGTATTTAGGTACTGTACAGAAGAAGTGCTCAGCAACAATGGATGCACAAGAATCTGATGTCATCTGGAATGGATTCATCAACAGATTCAACTCTGTGGCCTCAAATCTGAAGAACATCTATTCTGATGATGCGAAGCTCAGATTTGCTGAAGCTGCAAGAAATCTGTTCTAGACTGTCAAGAGATCTGAACCTTTGCTCCTTACAGATGCTCCTCCACCATCAGAAGAAACTACTGAACCTGCATCTGAAGATAATCCTTTGGCCATGACTCTGGTAGAACTTACTTCTGGCTCCAATGCTCCAGATTCTACAGATCCTAAGGAAATTGACTCCGTTCAAGCTCCAGAAAATGTTCAACCTTCATCATCTGAGATAAAGAAAGAACATCCAAATTTTGAGGATAAAATTGCTGCTCTGGAAGCTGGTCAATCAGAGATCAAGTCTTGGATGGCAAAACAGGATAAGAAATCTGAAGACATGACAGAGTGGATGTCAAAGCAGGATCAGAAGAATGAAACAATGGCTAAGTGGATGTCCAAGCAAGAGCAGTCCTCCTCTGAGATCACAGATCTATTAAAGATGCTTTTGTCAAAACACTCTTAGATTTTCATTTTTTTTTCATTCTGATGTTTTTGCATCTGATGTTTGATTATGTACTTTTTGTTATATCTTATGATGCATGTACTATTGATCTGAACTCATTGAATGAATCAAAGTTTTCTCCACTGGATTATCTCATTTACTGTTTCCTTTTATTTGTCTTTTTAAAGTTTTTACTTTTTGCTTATGACAAAAAAGGGGGAGAAAATATAGATCTGAACTGTTTAATATAACTTCACCAGAATGAAACTTCAGACATATCTACTCTATCTAACATTTAATCTGAGTATTTCAGAACATTTGATAAGTACACTCTAAAAGAAACTCTGAGTCTCTCAGATCATTTGACCATTATCAAACTCTGAATATGATATTTGCAAGACATTCTGACCTTCAAATGTTAAAAGGACAATCAAGATCTAACTCTGAAAATTACTCAAGAAAAAAAGGGAAGTTTATATTCCTCATCTGTATTTAACTCAGGGGGAGATTCAACATCTCAGGGGGAGTTATAATTCTAATATTTTCATTTAAACAAAATTTCTGATGTTTTTGTCATCATCAAAAAGGGGGAGATTGTTAGAACACAGATTGGTTCTTAATAATATCTCTATGTTTTGATGATAACTATTATGAAATTTTGTATTTAAGAATTATATACTCTAAAATTTGCTTGAGAGTTTTTACTGCAGATAGTAAAGAAATTAAAACTCCAGAAGCAAATCAGAATTGAACACAAGAAATTAGCTAGACTCTGTAGCGCCAGATGCATACATTTAGAAGATTCTGATTGCTGCCAACAGAAGATTCTGAGCGTAGCCTCCAGAAGATTCTGAAGCAGAAGTTCCAGAAGGATCTGAAGCAGAAGCTCAGAAGAATCTGAAGCTAATCAGAAGAATCTGAAGTGAAGAAGAATATTGTATGAAGAGCTTTTCAAAGCATAGTTTCTACAGAAGACTCTGAAAGTACTAAAGCTGCCAGTACTGAAGTTCTGTCTCAAATATGCTCTGATCTTAAACACGCTGAAAGCACACCTGCTGCAGAAGACTCTGATTCAGCAAGACTCTGATCATCATTAGAAGACTCTGACCCAATTAGACTCTAATGAATTTGCTAAAAACTGAAGAAGAATTATTCAAAGATTATATCCGTTGGAGTAAATCAAACGTCTCATTCCTTATTTATGCTAGACACAAGAACACAGACAAAAAGGATTTTTCTTGTGCTTTCTTCTTCTAGGAAAGGTCACTTGATGTGAAGACAAAAAGGCTCAGACCTTTTGGACACTCTTCTCAACGTGAAGTCCACCTTGGATCAGCTGCCTATAAAAGCAAGACTCCACCAAATTCTTCAGTTGACGTTTGCATTGAAAAGAAATCAAATATTCAAGCTCTCATACTTTCATATTCATTCTAAGAATTTATTTCATTGTACTTAAACTTAAGAGAAATATCACAGTTGTGATAATAGCTTTTTAGAAGCATTCTTACTCTTGTAATAGTTTTACATTGATTGTAAAAGATTTCCTTAAGAGGATCCGGTTGGGATCAGTAGCTCTTGAGAAGACTAAGAACAGTTGTTCTTAGGTGTTACTATTGTAATCTATTTGATTAAATAGTGGATTAAGTCCTTGATTGAGAAAGGCAAATCACTCTAGGAAGGGAGGACTGGAGTAATTGAGTTCAACGAACCAGGATAAAAATACTTGAGTTTTTATTCTAAGTTTTAATCTTTCATACTTATTCAACGCCCCTTCTAAGTATTATATCACCTTCAGACCATACAGTCGGCGTGCGCTGACCCGTTGAAAACTATTTCTTTCATGCGCCGACCCTATGGTCGACTCATGCCTTTATGCGCTGACCCGTTGGAAAATTTTCCTTCATGCGCCGACCCTATGGTCGACTAATTGCCTTTGTGCGTTGACCAGAGGAAAAGTGCTCTGATGCATGCGCCGACCCTATGGTCGACTCATGCCCTGCAAACCTGCAAAAATTCATCAGTTTGTGGTCTTTCATGCCTCTGGTCATGATTGCATTTTATCTACACATAGTATATTTATTACAAGAGTTTTAAGACAAGTATAAAAGGATATGGTAGGTGATACGTTGCATCTGTTTAGTAGATCTGGAGTTTATAATTTCCAATCTATCCAAGGCTGTAATTTGTCATCTTCGAAACCTGTATTGAACAATGTCTTGCAGACTTGTGTGATGTGTGGCGATTTGCCTCCACAGAAAGGTGACCACTCCAAATATTACCTCAAGCGCCAACACAGCAAAGAAGCCAGTCATCAATTTCCACAAAAAGAAAGATGGAGAGGTGAGTGTGATCACGTATGGGAAGAAGGCACAAAACTCTAGAAGCCATCGCCAACAGTACCATCCATCATATGTAGCAGTGGTGACTCTGGTTTTTCAACCTTCATCACAACATGGTCCCCATCCTGGGGCATCCAGCAATCAATATCAGCCTGGCAATCAACATCAATATCACTCCAATAGTCAACAACAACACTAGCAGCCGCAAGGTCAACAGCCGCAGAACAGGGCTCTGAGGGCAAATTATAAAGCAAATAGGCCAAAAATTCAGCCTATTCCGATGAGCTACACTGACCTGTTTCCCATGTTAATAGAAAGAGGGCTGGTCAAAAAAAGAAAATTAGGTGCTCCACCTAATCCACTCCCGTTCTATTACAATGCAAATGCTCGCTGCCTATTTCATGAGAATGCTCCAGGCCACGATCTCGAAGGCTGCTTCGCCCTTCAGCATCTAGTTCGTGAATTAATTGAAAAAAGAATTCTATCCTTCGAAGATAATCATCCCAATGTAAAGAGCAACCCTCTGCCAAATCATGGTGGAGTCAATGCCATTACTGAAGAAGGAGAAGGGTCAGAAGACAAGAAATTTACCATTGTGGGTGAGATCAAAGTGCCATTAGCAGACCTACACAAACGCCTTACTCAGGCATGGTCGCTCAAGACATCTCACGAAGATTACAAAGAATGTATGCTGAATCCTGAGGGTTGTGACGCCGTGAAAAAAGACATCCAGGCAATGATTGAACAGGGAATGATAGAAATTGCTCACCGGAAAAAGAAGGAAGATGTGGCAGTCATGGAACCAGTGTTTAACATGCCAGAAAAGCCCAACAAAAGAGATGTATTCAGGGATGATAACAACAACAACAACAACAAGAACGTCCGGCCAGTATTCTGCGACGATGCACCCCCAAAATTCGGGAGGGGACAGACCAGGTTTGAGCCAAGGGGAGGATCCAAGCCTCACCCAAGAGCCGTGACACCAAAACAAGACTATTCATGGTGCGAGGGGATTTTCAAAGAAAAGAAACCAGCAAGTGTGGCTAACATTGCCGGTGGAAGAAAAATGACCCGGAGTGGTCACATCTACCAACCTCGAACATATAATGTGGCTTCTCCACCAGCAGTTTCTGTTAAAAAAGCTCCTGTTCCCGAGAAGCCTGTTCCAGAGGCAGTCGCCACTAAAGAACCTTTAGTTAAAGGAAAAGAAAGTCTCAAGAACGATGAAGAAGAATTCTTGAGAATCATTAGACGAAGTGATTATAGGGTGGTGGACCAACTAAATTAAACACCCTCTAAGATCTCGGTCATGGCTTTGCTTTTAAGCTCTCCAGCACACCGCCAGGCGTTGCTCAAAATCCTGACACAAGCCCACGTTACTAAAGATATTACAGTGGGGCAGTTTGACTCCATTGTAGCAAATATCACTGCCTGCAACACCTTGAGCTTTGACGATAACGATCTGACAGCTGAGAAGCGTAAGCACAATCGTGTTCTACATGTGTCAGTCAAATGTGAAGAGGATACACTGTCCCGAGTTCTTGTTGGCACAGGATCAACACTTAACGTAATGCCTAAAAGGACTTTGGCCAAGCTGGCATATCAAGGTGCTACCATGAGACCAACTTCTCTTATAGTCAAGGCATTTGACGGATCTAGGAGAACCGTGATAGGAGAAGTCGATCATCCTATCCTAATTGGACCACAAATCTTCGAAGTCATCTTCCAGGTGATGGACATTAATCTGGTTTACAGTTGTCTACTAGGAAGACCATGGATTCACACAGCTGGCGCTGTCACTTCTACTCTCCACCAAAAAATGAAGTTTGTTGTGGATGACCAGTTGGTCATTTTCCATGGAGAAGAATACTTAATGGTGAGCAACTTGTCATCATTCCGGTATATTGAGGCTGATGAAGATTCCCTCGAGACGGCCTTCCAAGCACTAGAAATAGCTCATGCTGTTCTAGTTGATGAATCGGACATAACCCGTGGGCCATCATTTACCTCTGCTCAAAGTATTAAGGCAACACTGAAAGCTGGAGTCCCCTTGGGATGGGGAGAGGTCATCGAAGTCAATGCTCGAGCCAAAAATGATCGACAAGGGTTGGGTTACAAACCAACTCTAGAGGGCGAGCCAGAAGAAAGCAACATGAAGAAGAAGTCTTTGAATGAGATATTCATCAGTGGCGGCGTGCAAGTCAATGCCATTATTGCTGAAGATGAAGATGGTAATATGGATCATCTAATAACTAGGGGAGAAGCAGCATTGCGCAACTGGGAGGCTATGGAAGTTCCCATCTTTTTACCTTTGAGTAATTCACTCTGCTTGTTAGCTTTGTGTTTTTCTTTAAAAAATTCTTGGTCTTGCCCAAAGCCTGCGAATTATTTTGTATTGGGCCACTTTGTAAGTTTGAAAATCATTAATGAAAAAGTGTTTTTGTTAAAACTCTTACTTGTTGTTTTGGGCATCATTTTCACTCTTTTTGTTAAAAGAAAAATGGCAATCTTTTTGAAAAAATAAAACAGCCCTTCATCTGCATGTCTGTGTGTGTGTGCCTAATTGTTCCAAATAAAACATGCAGAATACCTCCATCCACCACAGAATCCTATGATCCTTCGACTCCTTCTACTAGCGGTTCATCTGTTTTTCAAGCTGAAGAAGAGAATGATGAAGAGTTAGAGGTCCCAGAAGAGTTGAAGAGAGTGGCTGAATATGAAGATGTTTATCTTCAGCCCCACAAAGAGCAGACTGAAGTCATCAACTTGGGGTCAGAGGAAGAAAAAAGAGAAGTCAAGATTGTGGCATCATTAAGGACAGAGATCAAAGACAAGCTGATAGTAATCCTTAGAGATTTTGTTGACATATTTGCTTAGTCTTACCAAGATATGCCAGGGTTGGATACTGACATTGTTATGCACAAGCTCCCCCTGAAGCCAGAGTGTCCTCCGGTAAAACAAAAGCTTCGCAGGTCAAGACCAGGCATGGCTCTTAAAATCCGGGATGAGGTCAAAAAGCAAATTGACACCGACTTTTTAGCAGTATCCAAGTATCCAGAATGGGTGGCAAACATTGTACCAGTCCCGAAGAAGGATGGCAAGGTCAGGATGTGCGTCGATTACATGGATTTAAACAAAGCAAGTCCAAAGGACGACTTCCCTCTACCACACATTGACACTTTGGTAGATAATACCGCAAGCTTCGCAGTATTCTCATTCATGGACGGATTTTCTGGTTATAACCAGATAAAAATGGATCCAGATGACATGGAGAAAACAACCTTCATCACACCCTGGGGCACCTATTGTTATAAGGTCATGCCTTTTGGTTTGAAGAACGCAGGGGCAACGTATCAGAGAGCTATGGTCACACTCTTTCATGATATGATGCACAAAGAAATCGAAGTATACATGGATGATATGATCGCAAAATCCCAAAGTGAAGAAGACCACTTGGATCATCTGCTGAAGTTATTCGAGAGACTCCGGAAGTATCAACTAAAGTTAAATCCAGCGAAATGTACCTTCGGAGTTCGCTCAGGCAAGTTACTTGGTTTCATCGTTAGTCAACGAGGAATTGAAGTAGACCACGACAAAGTTAAGGCAATTCAGGAGATGCCTGCTCCCAAAACTGAGAAACAATTCAGAGGCTTCCTCGGACGTCTGAATTACATCTCCAGATTCATCTCCAATCTGACTCCTACTTGCACGCCGATCTTCAAGTTATTACGAAAAGATTAGACAGTAGTATGGAATGAAAACTGCCAGGCCGCATTTGAGAAAATCAAACAGTACTTACAAGAACCTCCGGTGCTGATTCCTCCTGTACCCGGAAGGCCTTTGTTCATGTATATGACAGTACTATAAGATTCAATGGGTTGTGTCTTAGGTCAGACTGATGAGTCAGGAAAGAAAGAACATGCAATCTACTATTTGAGCAAGAAGTTCACTGATTGCAAGAGTCGTTACTCTCCCCTGGAAAAAGCCTGTTGTGCGTTAGCATGGGCCGCCAAGCGTCTGAGGCAGTACATGATCTGTCACACTATAATGTTGATTTCTAAGATGGACCCCATCAAGTACATCTTTGAGAAGCCAGCTCAAACAGGAAGATTAGCCCGATGGCATATGCTATTATCAGAGTACGATATCTAATATGTTGCTCAGAAATCTATCAAAGGAAGTTTCTTGTCAGAACACCTCGCAGAGCATCCCATGGAGGATTATCAACCACTCAAGTTTGATTTTCCTGATGAAGATGTGATGTATATTCAACGCACAAAACCAGAGCCTGGTCCGGAAGAAGGTCCCGAGCCTGGATCCCGCTGGGAAATGATGTTTGATGGAGCGTCGAACAAGAATGGACATGGTGTCGGAGCTGTTCTAAAAAATCCAACTGGAGGGTACACTGCCGTCACAACCCGGCTTTGTTTCTCATGTACAAACAACATAGCTGAGTATGAAGCCTGCATCTTAGGGTTGGAAGCTGCCATCGATCTTTGCATCAAAATCTTGGAAGTAATTGGTGATTCTGCTTTAGTGATCTACGAACTCAAAGGAGAATGGGAAACCAGGGATGAAAAGTTGATCCCTTACAAGACTCATGTCTTGGAAATGGCCGAATATTTTGATGAAATTACCTTCAAGCATGTACCAAGAGTAGAAAATCACATTGCCGATGCGTTAGCCATGATGGCATCAATGTGGAAGGTCCAGTTTGTCAACGAGGCACCTCTGATCCGCATCGAAAGAAGGACAGTACCCGCATACGTCATGACCATAGATGAAGAATCTGATGAGAAGTCGTGGTTTCACGATATCAAGAATTTTCTTCAAAATCAAGAGTATCCCGTTGACGCGTCCGCAATTGACAAAATAGCAATACGAAGGTTGTCATCTAAATTCCTCATCAGCAATGGTACCTTGTACAAAAGAAATCATGACATGGTTTTACTCCGATGTGTCGATGAAAACAAGGCGAACCTCATAATGACTGAAGTACACGAAGGAACCTTCGGCACCCATGCCAACGGTCACGCCATGGCTAAGAAAATCTTAAGAGCAGGCTACTTCTGGTTAACTTTGGAGACAGACTGCATATTCTTCGCTCGAAAGTGTCATAAATGTCAAGTCTATGCCGATAAAGTGCATGTCCCTCCACATCCTCTCAATGTGATGACATCACCTTGGCCTTTTGCAATGTGGGGCATAGATATGATCGGAGCAATAGAGGCAAAAGCTTCCAACGACCATCGCTTCATCCTTGTCGCAATTGATTACTTCACCAAATGGGTAGAAGCAGCGTCGTATGCAAACGTGACGAAGCAAGTGGTTGCTCGTTTCATCAAAAAGGAGATCATCTGTCGATATGGTATCCCTAACCAGATCATCACTGACAATGGGTCGAATCTGAACAACAAAACAATGAAGGAACTTTGTGACGATTTCAAGATCAAACATCACAATTCGTCTCCTTACAGACCTAAGATGAATGGTGCAGTTGAAGCTGCAAACAAAAACATCAAAAAAAATAATACAAAAGATGGTCGTAACTTACAAAGATTGGCACGAGATGTTACCGTTTTCCTTGCACGGATACCGAACATCAATGCGCACTTCAACAGGGGCAACTCCCTTTTACTTAGTGTATGGGATGGACGTTGTGCTACCCATTGAGGTCAAAATACCTTCCTTAAAGATCTTGATGGAAGCAAAGCTTGATGAAGATGAATGGGTAAAAGAAAGATTCGACTCATTGAACCTCATTGATGAGAAAAGAATGACATCCATGTGTCACAGTCAAATCTATCAACAAAGGATGATCAGAGCGTTCAACAAAAGGGTTCGTCCCAAAGAGTATAGAGAAGGAGAGCTTGTGCATAGAAAAATCCTACCAACTCAAAAGGATATGTGTGGCAAGTGGATGCCCAACTACGATGGCCCTTTCATTGTGAAAACTGTCTTCTCCGGAGGATCTTTAATTCTTGAAACGATGGATGGCGAACAACTCAAGTACCCCATCAACTCAGACGCAGTGAGAAAATACTACGCCTGAAGCAAAATACCTAGAAAGGAGATTCCAGTGCTTCATCAAGATGAAATCCCAATGTTTGAAAGCTGGCGAACGCCGGGACAGAGTCTTGTACAATATGTCAGAAGAAAGATCAACGCCTGTCATTCTCGTCAGAAGCAGCAATGTGAGTGAACTGAAAATTAGAGGAACCAGATTATTATGGGATTCTGTAACATTTTCTGTTTGCCATTTTTCAAATATATAAAGTTCCCAAGGCTTTGCCTTTTGTAAAGTTCTTGTCTATCAATAAAATCAGACTTTTGGCCAAATCATTGTTATGATTCTCTATTTTTGTTATGCAATTTCACTTATTCGTTAATAAGAATTTTCATGAAAACAAAGTGTTTTGGAAAATTTAAATTTTGTTTTAAAAAAAAAGAGAAACACGATTTGACAAAATGATTGAAAAGTTCTAGAGGTAATCTGATGATATTACACAATTCCCAAAGTTGTGGAAGTTTGCTATTACCTTTGACCAAGCTAGATGCGTCCGACAACAATTTTGGCTCTTAAGCCAAGACTTCTTCTCAGCAGGATTACGAGGATATTGTCTATCTTGGAAGATTGTTATCTACGCCAAAGGAAGTGTCGCTTAACTTGAAGCAATTAAGACTCGACGTGACGAGTTCTCTCTGTGTTTTCCTTGTTTTTGCTTTCCTTTGTTCCTGCGGGTCGATCTACATTTTACATACAACATCATGCCAGCATACACATTTGTTTGCATCTCGGTTTTGGTTTTGTTTGTTTGGTTGTTGCCTGTGAGATCCTTCGGTTGTTACCATTATCCTTGATCTGTTGTAACAAATTCGCTTCAAAATTGACGTCCTAAGATTTCCTTATCTTCTTTGGGAAGCTAGTGGTGACTAGCAATGTCCAATTTACACAAATGGGGGGGGGGGGGGGGGGGGAGGTTGTTACCAATATTCATCTTTGATTTGGTTGTCACTAATAATCTTTGAAAGACTAGTAGTCACTAGCACGTGCTCGGGACTAATTATGTTTGATACCTTGACTTGGTCGTCACCAACAATTTTCTAAACCCAGTTGCTACTGATTCTGTTATAAAGAAAACCAATTGTTATTGGAGTCCCTTTGATTCGGTTTTCACCAATTTGGCTAAAAATCTAGTGGTTACTAGTATTGCCTTCAAAAAACCAATGGTCAATGATATTGGAGTTGGCCGTCACCAAAATTCCCTAAAAATCCAATGATTATTGGCATCGCCTTCAAATCCAATTGTTATTGGTACCCATTTGATTCGGTTTTTACCAGTCTTTCTGAACCTAGTCGTTACTAGTATTACCTTCAGATCCAATTGTTATTGGTACCCCTTGATTCGGTTATTACCAATCTCTATAAGTCTAGTGGTCACTAGCCTCGTTTGGAAAGTCTAGTGGTTACTAGTATCATCCAGAACCAATTGTTATTGGTATATCCTGATTTGGTTATCACCAGTCCCCTCTAAGTCCAGTGGTTACTGGCATTGCTTGAAAGCTAATTGTCATTTATGCCGAAAGTCGATTGATACCAACTTCCCCAACCAGGATCCTGTTTGTTTTAACAACATTGTTTGGAATTCTCAATTGTAATTGGAACTTTGATTTGGTCGTCACCATATCCCCAGGAAGTCTGGTAATGTTTAGCACTTCTTGGAAACCGTTATTGATTTGGTCGTCACCATATCCCCAGTAAGTCTAGTGGAAATTAGCACTGTTTGAAGTTATTCGTGGTTCTGGTCGTCACCAGTCTCCCCAGTTGAAGTTTTCTTTTCCAGCCGAGTCTCGGAGAACTAGTGGATACTGGTTACCCCGGCGTGTCCGATCTTGTTTTTAACCTTTCCAGAAGATCCTGTTTGAACTCTTCGGTATAAGAAATTTCTCATCTAGTAGTCCCCAGTGAGATTCGTGTCTTCGTTCCGTCTTTTCCCCGGTAAAGTTCTGCTTCCCCAGTGGAACTATCCCCCAGTAAAGTTTTCCCCAGTGGGTTTCTTCCCCAACGTGGTTTGCTTTTCTTTCCTTTCGCTTCCCCAGTGAAGATTTATCTTCCCCGGTGGAATTGGTGTTCCCTGCGTGAAAGATTTCTTTGAACAAGCCTCTTTAGTCATGTTTGAACTATCTTGCTTACTTGGTCTTGAATCTTTCCCCAGTGGGTCGGGTCCTCGTGAGTGGTTACTCGTTGTATTGTCGTTCTTTTATTCTTGCTCGTGTGTCTGCATCTGTCTTGCATTCAAGCATCATATAACATCATTTAGATTCATGGCATATTTGCACTCGTCCTTTTGCATACCATCAAATCTAAGGGACAAAATTTCTGGTTTGCTATATTTAAATACCTTTCACTACGATTCTATGAGGATTGTCATCTCTCATTACCATCTAGTGAAGATATTTAAATAGGAGCATCTGTTGCACCCCAAATTTTGACCCCTTAGATCCTAATCATCATTTTAGGATCATATTCACTTGTTTAACTAACCTTAACCCATTTTCAGTTTATCTTTGTTAAGATGCAGATGAATTAGGGCTCTGTACCGTCAAAATCGAGATTTTGGTGGTCTAATCAATCAATGTTTTGGATTAATTCAACTTCAAATAAGTCTCCACATCATCAAGAATACAACATTGGATCAAGTATGGATTCAATTTGAGGTGGTCACCAGGAAATTGAGAGCAGTGCAATTTAAGGTACCCGATTAGGGTTTTCGACGAGAAAAAGTCAACTGTAGTTTGACTTTTGGTTTAAAGAGTATTTCAATGGTGGTATCTTGGTCCATTAAGCTCCTATGGCTTAGTAAAGTCCATACAAAGAGTTTCAATTCCTCAGGGTGTCCAGATCATCAACGGTCGACTCGGTAGGCACCGATTGATCGAACAGTTGACCGAAAAGTCAACTCTTCAACAATAAGGAATTTGAATTCAAGATGTGAATAAAAAATGTTCCTTATGTAATATTACACTTCCCCATAAAATTTCATGACCATTGGATCAAGGGTTAAGAAGTAATTGCAAAAATCGGGAATTAGGGTTTTGAAAGGGGCAAAACCATAACTCCTCAACCACAAACCCAAATGAAGTGGTTCAAAGCTCATTGGAAAGATTTTGACAAATCCTACAAAAGCCTCAAAGTGGTCCATGATCAAAAAATGCATAGAATTGGAGTTATAACAAAATTCATTTTTGAAGGGGAAATAACTTAGAAAAATTCTAAGTTATTTGGCACTTTTAAGTGGTTTTTTCAGAAACTTTGAAGGGTTTTTCAACCTAGTTCCATCAAGAATTTGGAAATTCTAAAAACATGAAAGTTGTAGAGTTACTTAAGGGCTTTCCAAATTATGGTAGAACTCCTCAATAGCATGTTTGAGCAGAAAGTTATGCACCATAGAAGTTGGGCATGTCACACTTGAAATCACTTTGTCAAGAATTCACAAATTTGGATTTTCACAACTTAGGCTTCTCTCAGCCTTTGGATCTTGATCCAAACTGATAATTTGAGGCATGGATGGAGATAAAACCAGAAAAAAGGATGGATTTGGTTAACATAGCAAGTTGTTGCAACTTGACAATATAATAATCAAATGTAAGAAGGAGAGAGAAACTTTAAGGCTAGGACTGTTGCAGCTGGCTTACTCTACCATCACAGATCATCTCAGTCATTTCATGTCCATATCCACTTGAGTTTTCTGATCTCCTTTGAACATTGGAGCTGATAGGAGAAGATCTTGCAAGATTCATTTGAAAATCTCATGAAAACTCCCTCCAAAAGTGGTAAATGACCAAGGCTGCCCTTACTCTTGTTTGGCTATAAGTAGAGGCCTCTCCTATGAGTTTAAGTACACCAGAGCAAATCTCAAAAAACCATAGAAAACATAGCTCTCATTCTCCTCTCATTCCTCAAGAATTTCAAAAACCTCAAAATCTCCATTTTCACCAAAAAGCTGTCTTGAGCAAAACTCTTCTCAAGACCAGTTCCATCATTTCTAAACCTCTAAAAATCATCCATACAATCCCCAAATATAGTATAAAAGGTGTCCATACCTCTAAACCTCTCAAAAGTACCATTTTGCAAAAAGTCAACTTTCACACCAAGAAAGTTTGACCACCACACTCAAAACTTGCCAAATCCTTGTCTAGGCTTGTTCTTGCTGTTATAACCTTCCACACACCTCACATATGTCATATTACAACCTTCCAAAGCATTGAAAATAAACTAGGAATCACCTAACTCCAACTGTCTTGAAGTTTGGTTTTGTTGCTTCAAGAGGAAGTAAGCTTCACCTCATTGCAAAGGAAGGAGTATCTCTCGGTTTCTAAGCTTTTTAGCTTGTTCAAGGCTGGTCAACAAGAGGTATGTGATATTCTAACTATCTATTAGTCATACATTGTCATGTATTGTCATTTTGTGGAGATTTTTGCGAAAACATACCATTGCTGCCCTATTGTGCTTCTTTGTCAAGAATCCTAGTTTTGTGATCATAATGCTTGTTTTGTCAAATATATTGTCATTTGTAAATGATATGTGGATGATAGATTGCAAGTTTGTACCTTATTATCATGCTTAGACTTATTTGTGAGTTTTTTTGGTCATTTGGTAGATTTAGGATCCAACCTTGAAAAAAATGATATGATTGCCCTAGAACCATAAACCTAGCTCAGTAGTGAGATATGTAGATAACTTGTAAGTTGCTCATAGACCCCCCTTGCCCTTGATCATGTGTGAATCAATGTGGCCTTTTGTTTTCATTATGATGATTTCATGTTTGGTTTTTCCCATCATTGCTTTGGAGTGGTTCTTAAGTGGTTATGCTTGCTATTCCTTATGCCTCAAGTCTTTGGTCAATGTTTGATTTTGTTCATAATGCTTGTGTTGGTGAAGATGTGAGAAGTTTGAAGCTTAGTCATTAGGGCTGTCTTGTGAGACATGTTTGATTTTTCTGTCCAATTTGGTTCAATATGTCATTTTTGATTTAATGAGTTTTTTTCCTAACTTGAAGTTGTGAACTCATTTGCTTATCCATTTCAAGAATGTGTATGTTGTTGTTATGCTCAAAATCTGCCTAAGTGTTCAATTTTCCATATCATGCCTCAAGCTGTTGCATTATTCAAAACATCATGAGGTCAACATCTCATATTCTGTTCCAAGCATGTTTACATGATTTATGTGCACTAAATCTTTATCATATCCATTTAAAACTTGTGCATGATCTCAATTTCTCCAACTGTCATGGTTATGGCTTATTGTACATTCAAATTGTTGTTCTTGTATGACATGAGCTTCAAATGATAATTTCTGTTTTGGTAAAGATTTCACTTCTTTTCTGAGTGGCATCTCATCTGTTAGCATCATCATAATGTGTATATAACCTCTTTTTCATGAAAGAAATCATTGCCTTAAAATTGCTCTGTTGTGGTGAATGCCTTGCCTAGGCAGAATTTTCAAACTTTTGCACCAACACACCAATTTTCATACTACTTGACACAAGCTCTTCCATGAACCTAAAACACTTTCATGATGAAATTTTTGGTGTGTGCATATTGATTACTTATGTTGTCCTGGCTTATTCTCACATTTCACATTCCAATCACACTTACACACTAAATCTGCCACAACATACTCAAGTTGTTTTTTCTGTTTGTGTATACATGATTTTGGAGTTGTAACTCACTCACATGTTTGATTCTAAGGTGTGTACATGTTTGGTTTGGTTTAAGGTTACCTATATTTGCATTTCACCACTTAATTGCATTTTGAGCCAAAACTGTTAAAACCACATACCAAAACCATGTTTACTTGCATAATGCTTAATCTCAGAGTGGTAACTCATCCTTCTCTATATTTGTAATGTGTGTGTGTGTTGTTTGTCATTGAGATCTTCTTTGCAGTTGAACCATGTTTACATACCATGATTGTCAAACTGTTTTAGAAAGAACACTTGTGCTCCTTATGTTCCCTACTGCCCTAAGCTAGTAAACTTGCATTGGAGTTGGTATTTAAGTGATTGATGTAGGCATTATCATGCTAAGTTACATTTGTGTCATTGGCCTGTTTAGGATCAGTTGTAGGTCTGTTAGCCTTAATTCAAGTGGCAGTTTTGGTTTGATTTTGGTGTGGTACTGCTATCTAGACCAGTTGTGAGTTTGATTAAGGAATCTATTGGTATTCAATTCATGTTGTTCAAATCATAGTGGTTGTTTGATGTGTATCTGTTCAACTGTTTTGAAACTTATTTTTTTTTTGCAACTTATGTCATAAATTGCAAAACCATGAGTCACTTTGTATTCAAGTTGGAATTTGAGCTTCATCTGTTTTGGAACTTCATATATGTTGTATTTGGAGTGTGTGAGGACTTTCAATTTGTTTTAAACATGAGTAAATGGAATTGTAGCTTTGAAATTGCACTTCACTCACTAATTTGCAGCTGTCATAGGTTTTTAAAATCCATGTTGTTTGTGAGCTTTCTTAAGGTTTGGACACACTCTAGATGTTGTTTTGAGGATGTTTGTGTGATATATTCACTTTATTTTGGCCTGTCTCATAATCTCACTATCTCACTTGCAATGTCTTGATTTTCCTCTCATTACCACATGACAGTTGGAATTTCACCTCATAAGTAGTTTGTTTGAATGCATGAACATGTTGTATATGATATTTGAATTGTGTTAGAGCTTTTTTCCTGATCATATCATGACTGGTTTGGTCATTGGCTTGGTAAATGCATTTTTCATTAAAAATTGCAACTACTATCGTGTTTTCATTTCAAAGCATCTTTTCAAAATTCTAGCTGGACCATCGTTTTCCTTGTTTAAAAACACCCAAAATTGATCTAAGGTTTGTTTGATTTGGTTAAGAATTGGTTGGGTTTGATATCAAAACGCATTTGTGAAAATTGCCTTGTTCTTGCTTCATTTTGCCCAGCAATTCACAACACCACGCCATATATATTTATGGGGGTGGCTATATCAACGGATGTATAGCCACCCCAGTGGTAAGCAACTTATTCATTTCACGCCTTGCAAAGCCTAGACCTAGGTTCGATCCCTGAGGAGGATCAACCCTTTTGCCTTTTTTTTTTTCTTTTTTCCTTGCACGCGCGTTTTGGGCTGGAGGGCGTGGGTTCAACTCCCACCCCTTGCATTTTCTTTTGATTTTTCACTTATTGATTTTTGTTTTGCACATTAAAACTCACGAACTTCAAATAATCAAAACTCTCTCATTTTTCACCCTTTTTGATCCATTCTTTTTGCATTATGTTTGTTATAATGTCTATTTTTATATGATGTGGGAATATTACTTGTTGTCATAAATTGTGATGCATTTTGCCCATATGGAAATTTTTTCCCTTATTGTGATTGTGATCCTACTTGCAGTTGAATTCCTTTGACCATGATTAAATTTCTTGTGAGATCTTTACTTCCCTTGTTAGTTAACATGCTAGGGTACTCCCCTTGGTTGTCACCATAATCTTGTCTTATTTTCCTCCTAAATTATGAGGTTTAAACTGATTTACCTATGTTCAATTATCGTCTATGCATTTTGTTGTTACATTTGTTATGCTTTGAACCTGTGACTTGCCTACTTTCAAATTGTGATTTGTTTATATGGTGGTTACCTTCCTCATGTTTCAATCTTTGTTAAGATATTTGATTACCGGTTGTAACCATTGGTGTTTGTTTGTAGCATCTGCTTATTGTAATATGCATGCTTACTTGATTGTAATCTTATTCATCTTGCTTATTAGTATTTCTTCCCCAAGTGATGGAACTTTTTAGTTCTCATCCAAGTTGTCTCTCTCTCTCCTTCCAAAGGGAAAGTCTCTCCCTTGAACCTTGTGTCATTGGATAGCTCTTTTATCCCTCCCTTGACTTTGTGAAGTCATCCTAACTCTAGCTTGGTTAAGTATAGAACATGTAAGCCTTAGAATTTGCCTTAAGTCTAAAAGACCCACCTTCACTAGGAGTGTTCTTCAACTAGAACCCTAGGATAGAGTTTATAAACTCTATGTAAGAATAATAGTAATGATTACTTACTCCCCTCTTGAGTGTTATAACATAGATTTAGAGAGTTTTGTTAAAACTCCACACAAACATTGTGATATTTGTTCCCCTTGAACCTTGATCATAATCAAGTGTTCCTCATCTCTTGTGTGGTGAACTATGATTGCGCTGATTCTATCCTAGTTAGGATACGTAGGCAGAGGACGCGACATCTTTGCGAGCAAATTTAGAAACTATCTTTAGGTTTTAACCTTTACCTTTACCAAATCCCAATCCATAGTAAACATTTAGCAAACTTAGCATGCAAAGAAAAAAAAGGTTCCTGTAAAGTACTACAGATGTTTAGGATGTGAAATACCTACCCTATGCATAACCAACCCCCGATCCCCGAATCTCTTAGCGTTGTTGTTACATCGCGAAAAGGGTTTTTCTTTCTTTAGACCTTCCTTTGGATAAATTAAAGTCCGGTTGTGAATTTAAGAATTAAGATTCAAGTTAATCAATAGCTTGGTATCACGATTCTCACCGTAATAGTTATGAAGAGGGGCCAGCAAAGACAGAAGAGTCTCCACTGTTCGTTATTTATCCCAAAGAGAGGGAAAGGAAACTATCAGAGAAAAGCTATGAAAAAGGGAGAAGACAGGTCATCGCAACCAAATCTTGGGTTCGGGAGTCGGTTACGCAAGGGGAAGGTATGAGCATCCCTCACGTCCGTTGTACTCAATGGGATCCACGCTTATTGTTTATCTAAAAGGGTGTTAATCTATCTAAGCTATAGGCTCACAGGGACAAAAGAAAAGAAAAGAGACTTGATAGAGCAGTGCCGCTCTATGCCTACGTATTCCCTCGTGCAATGGGAAAGTTAGAGTCAACGTAAATCGGAAAACTACGGGTGAAGGTGGGGAAGGTTGCTCACCAAGACATTGCTGTCTTGTGCCTACGTATCCTTGTTCGATATGAGAAATCAAAGCAAACGTAGTTCGGGCTGACACGACCACAAATTGGTTCAAGTGTTTTAACTGAGTAGGGTTAAACCTTTGTTCTAACAGTTATGTGTATTGCTGCTCGACCATTGGAGACTTAGGTGTTACCTGTTTGCGGTAGAACAAAGCGTTAACACACTCTTTCTAAAAATGGTTTTCAATTAATCCCGAAGGATAAAAAGGTTTGGTGTTTTGTTTTGTGTTTTTTATGAAGAAGTGAATTGAATTAAGTTTGTAATTGTCGCATCGCTGCGAAGAGGGGCCGGCAAAGACAGAAGAGTCGCCACCATTCTTTATTAACCCAAAAGAGGGAAAGGAAACGATCAGAGAAAACCTACGAAAAAGGGAAAAGACAAGTCATCGCAACCAAGTCTCGGGTTCGAGAGTCGGGTACGCAAGGGGAAGGTATTAGCACCCCTCACGTCCGTCGTACTCGACGGGTCCATGCTTGTTGTCTATCTAAAAAGGTGTTTATCTATCTAAGCTCTAGGCCACAGGGACAAAAGAAAAGAAAAGAGACTCGATAGAACATCACCGCTCTATGCCTACGTACTCCCTCGTGCAATGGGAAAGTTAGAGTCAACGTAGTTCGGGCTACTACGAGTGAAAGGTGGGGAAGGTTTCTCGCAAGGACATCATCGTCTTGTGCCTACGTATCCTCATCTGGTACGAGAAATCAGAGCAAATGTAGTTCGGGCTAACAAGACACAGGTTGGTTCAAGTGTTTTACCCGAGTAGGGTTAAAACTTAGTTCTGGCAGTTAGGTGTATGTTGCTCGACCATTGGAGACTTAGGCATTACCTGTTTGCGGTAGAACCAAGAGTTAACAAAACACTCCTTATGAAAAAAGTTTCAATTAATCCGGAAGGATAAAAAAATTGATGCTTGTTTTTGAAGTCTTTTAAGAAAGAAGTGAATCGAATTTGATTTGTAATTCATGTTGCACTAAAGACTATGACTTAGGAGCAAATGCGTTGCATGTCGTCCAAAGGACATACGCTAAACACTCTAGACAATTGAGAGAAGGCCCCCCAATCATCATTTCCCAAATTCTTAAGGCTCGTAGCATACAACATTCATTATCCATTATTAAGTGTTTTGAAGAAGCTTGAAGATGAGAAGAGAGACACAACTCTAAAGGGAGACTAAGACTCAACCTAATGTTCTCATACAAAATGCACCTATGATTGGGATGAAAAGGGAATTCTACCTAATTTTATCATACATGGGTTCAAGCCTAAGTTCTATGATAATCCACATTGAACAAGAGATATTAGAGGTACTAAGGGAACATGGCAAAGAAGAAAGAAGAAGGAAGCATAAGATGAAAGAAGAAAGAAGATGCAAACATGTAATGTACAACAAAGATGAAGAAAGGAGGGAGGAACAAAGTGTGGGGCAGTAGCCACCACAAGCACATCTCAACCTCAAGCATGCAAATGAAAGATTCAAGAACAAAAAAAGCACAAGAAAAGAACTAGACAAGCTCACACCAAAAGAATGTTCTCAAAATGGCCTCTCATCCAAGTCACACTCAAAGTGCAACCAAGAGGCACGAAATCAACTTGGATGAGTCCCTAAAGTCCTAGGACATAAGTGAGAATAAGAGAAGAGGATAGGAAAATGCAAGAAGGAAGCAAGCCAACACAAGTTGCAACAAAAGGCATGGTAAAGAACCTAAGGTCTAAACACTCTCAACATTTGCCACCAAATGGAAAGCCTAAAAAGAATGCAACTTAGCAATAGAGTCCAACAAGTGTATGACCTATATATTGGCAACCAACAAGCTCAACATGTTAATAATGTGAATCAAAAATAGTTGGAAGCATTTGGGATCCACAAGGGTCATTTCCCATCAAAACTAGGTCAACTGTTTATGTGAACCACCCTTAGGTGTAGCTTGACTTGCAAGCTACTCCAAAAATAGGAAAATGGCTCAACCAAATCCAAATAAAATGCTCAAAGCATAAGAGAATATTGGCAACCAGGGGCTAAAAGTACACAACCAATGTCCATTCAAAACATCATCAAAGGATTTGATCCACAAGGATGCACCATTTTGAAGGAAGGTTATCGAGGGTCAAAAGAAAACTCACAAAAGTCAACCAAAAGGGTCAAACAAAAACTCACGAACCAGCCTCAAAGACCTCTCAACTCATCATTGAAATGAGGAATGAGTCTCATTCATAGATGGTGAGAATTGGATCAAGAACAAACAAGAAACACAAAGGATCAAGTGAAAATCAATTTAAAAACACCTCCAATCATTAATTCCAATTTTAATTGAAAAATAAAATAAAAATGAAAATAAAAAATACCTAAAATTAATTAACACATTAAAGTGTCCTAAAATATTTTTTGTGGAATTTTATCATAATTGGAGCTATTTTTAAATGATTAAAATCAAAACAGAAAACAAATAAAAAAAACAATTAAAATGACACACGATGCCAATAGCAAGCAATACAGTTGAAATCAATGGGCTCATTTGGAAAGGGGGTGCGCGTAGCAAGCAAGGCCCAAACAATTGAACTCAGCACACTTAGTGAAACGCTCAGTTTCACTAATTGACGTGGTTGGTCAACAACACACGCAAGCAATTCAGACAAATCACAACCGTCCATCATGCTTAGTCAATGAGTCAAACAATCACACGTAGGATGGCCTGAGGTTGAACCAGATGACGGAGCCCTAGCTCTGGTCATCTTCTCCAGCGAGGTGGCCGGAATTCAGGGTTCAAAACCTCACCAAAACTCATGAAATTTTATACCAAATTAAACGCCAAGTTACGTAGATCACGAATCCAGCCTCCAAATTCATTTATCATGCTTGTATAGAGAGAATCGAACGAAATACAATTCATGTGCACAACTGTAAAACACATCAAATATCACAATAAAGCTACCAGATTTTGCCTACAAGTTGTAAGACTTCAGATGCCACAAGAATGAACCTAAAACAATGCCTAACATGAGAGATATTTGGAATCAAAGATTACCTAACGGAGTCTCTTTGTTGGAGCTTCAAATGATGATAAGCTTGATCCAAAACTCGCAGATTCACTCCACTGAACTTGAGGAAGAGGAATGTCACTTCAATTTGCTTTGAAATAACTTGAATCCAGATTCATGATTTTCACTTTGCTCTTCAATTTCCAAATCTAGCTTTGCTCTTCCTTCCACGAATTTGCAAAAGTGAGCTCTCCATTTCAATTCTGAGCTTTTATATTATGGATTTGTGATGTATTGGAGGCCCAATGAGGCTTAGTTGATTTGAATTTTGAAAACACCCAAAGTTGGCAAGTGATTCATGCACACGTGAAAACCACACCATGCACACCTGAATTTCATTTGAATGTGCAGCCGAGAATATGAATTGTCCATGTGGATTGGAATTAGGCCTTGAATTAATCCAATTAAGGAGTTTTGATGTGAAACTTTTCCATGAAGCAAGCTTCCATTCCACGTGAATTACTAATCATACACCAAAACAAACATGTGCATTTTTCTCCTTAGGATACTGTGAATAAAATTGAATACAAACATGGCATGAAAAGGACTTACAATCACTTCAATTAAATTCACCTTAAAAAGTCCATTTTCCTTTGAAATTTCTTCACCAATCTCCTTATCCAAGAATAATTCATGGTAACCTTGAGTTTTATGATGGAATTGAGGCCATTTGGGACAACTTTCATGTTGGTGAAATTTCCATTTGAAGTGCACAAGTGTATGTAAATGACCTATAACCAAAATGACTTATAACCAAAGTTTCCCAAAATACCCCTTCCTTGCAAGCTTCATAACTTGAGTTCTACAAGTGATATGAATTACTTCTAGCACTTTTTGGAAAGCTAAGATCATAAAGAATAACTTTCATGTTCATCAAAAGTTGAGGAGAAACATGATTCTAGGTCAAACGTTCCTTGGAAGTGAGTTGACTTTTGTTGACTGAAAAATATGTTCATCTGAGACCTATAACTTGATGGCACCATAACTTGAGTTATACAAACCTAATGGATGCGTTCTAGTACTCAAAAGAAAGCTTAGATCATTCCCTACAAGTCTCATGTTTGTAAGAAAATTATATTCAACTTGTATCTTGAGATATGTGGTCTTGAAGTTAGGCACTAAATGGGGGATTTTACACTGACAAACCTCTGGAAACCTAACTTAGTAACTTCTCACACTCTTGATTCTTCTTGATTTGATCTTGAAATAACATTCTAGATGTCTCAACATGACTTCCCATGACTCTAATGACTTAGAACCAAGTCTCAAACTCCTTCAAATCCACAGTTGACTTTGCACTAAGCAGATGAAACCCTAGGTGTACAATCCTTGACTGCAACCTCTTGCACATGATATAACCACTTAGATAAGCTCTAAAATGGCTTCAAAAGCACTCCATGAACTCTCCAAACATCTCCTATCCATCATCATGAGCTTATGATCCTCTGATGATTTTCAGTTAACCTCCAAGATAGGAGGTAAGCACCAACTTACCAATCCATTCTGTCAATGATCTTTGGCTGCCTCTTGGTGATTATAAGCACTTGATGACTTGAGTAAACACTCTTGCTTTAACTTAGAGCCCTTGATACTCTTCTCTTGATATGCACTCCTCTCTTGATCCCCTGAATAGGACAATGCTATGCACATGCAAGATGCTAATGAAATGAAATGAAACATAAACCAAGTAAGAAAAAGGTTGGGCAAATTTTGGGGTACAACAGTAATTCATGTTGCACTAAAGACTATGACTTGAGAGCGAATGCGTCGCATATTGTTGCACCCTAAAATTTGCCCAACCTTTTCTTAACTTGGTTTATGTTTCATTTCATTTCTTTCTAGCATTTGCATTGCATAGCATTTTTCATTGAACAGGGGATCAAGAGCTTGTGCATAGCAAGAGGAGTCTACTCATAGGGTGAGCCTAAGCAAGGGGTGTTACTCAAGTTTGAATGGTCATCAAGTCATCAGGAAGTGGGCATTGGTCTTGTGAAAGGATTGATGGATGTATGTGGGTCAACTCCTAACTTGTAGGCCAGTGCAAGATCATCAAGGGTTTGTGAATCCATGGTTATGGATATAAGATGTTGAGAGAGCTCATTGAGTTCCTTGAGGGTCATTGTGGAGCTCATCCAAGTATTTGTGCTAAGTGTGAAAGCTTACAGTTGAAGGTGTTGCAATTAGGGTTTCCATTTGGCTAATCCTCAGTCAACTGTGAAATTGAAGGAGATTAAAACTCAATTCAAAGTCTCCATGGTCATGTAATGTTGTGTTAAGATACATGAGACATCATTTCAAGTTCAATTCATCAAGGATCAAGTGTGTGAGAAGTTACTAAAGTAGGGTTCTCAGGGTAAAATCCCCTATTTAGTACCTAACTTCAAGACCACTTATCTCAAGATACAAGTTTCATCTCAACTTTTAACCAACATGGAACTTGTAGAGAATGCTATTAGCTTTCGTTTGAGTACTATAAGTCCATGATTGGATTTATAGAACTCAAGTTATGATCCATACAAGTTACAGGTCATTAGATGAATGTGATTTTGGTCAACAAAAGTCAACCAACTTACAAGCCATTTTTGACCTAGAAGGATGTTTCTCCTCAACTTTTGGCCAACATGAAAGTTGTAGGGCTTGGTCTTAGCTTTCCAAAAAGTACTAGAAGTCTTTCATCTAATTTGTAGAATTCAAGTTATAAGGGTTACAAGTCAGGGATATTTTGGGAAAGTGAGATTATAGGTCATAAAATTATAGGTCCATTTCACCAACTTGCACACTTCAAATGAAGATATTTCCAACATCAAACATGCTCCAAATGGTGTTATTTGTTTAGCCAAGCATTGATAAGTCATGGTTTAGGCTTGGGATGAAGAATTGGTGTGTGAATTTTCATGGAAGAAAGTTTAAAAGGGAAAAATGGGAATTAATTCATTTTTGATCAATTTGGTGCAAATAAGTGCATATTTTGAGTGCAAACTACATTTTGAACACATTGGCATTAATAGAATTTGGATTGGATGAGTGTTGATAGGCCATTTTCAAGATTTCTTCATCATGAAGTTACACAACAAACATCAACCATTGAGATTAAACAAGTCTCTAATCCTAGCCATTCACACTCCATGTGGTACCAGCAAGCATTTTGAGCCAATTTGGAGCCAAAATTGAAGGAATTTCGTGCACATGAGTGAGCTTCAAATTCAATTCCTTTGATTTTCAATTGGGCTGTTAGAGGCTGAGATTGGGCTCAATTCTTATCAAGATCTATCACATATAAGGTTTTGGTCATCCACAAATCATCAGAACTGGAATTTGGAGGCAAATTGATCAAGAACAATTTTCAAAAAGTAGTGGAAACTCAAAATTTGAATTTGGAGATAGAAGTCATTTCAAGCAAAATTGTGAATCACAAAAGCTCTATTGAAGTTTATTGAACGATTCTGAATATTTTTCTGCAAGCTTAAGCTCCATTTGAAGGCTCAGTGGAAGTTCTCCACTAGGTAATTGCAAATCAATTTTACACTCTCAATACGCATTGATTCATTTCCATTTTTGCATATTTGAGACGTAGAAACAATGTAGATCATTAATATGTAAAACGAACTGGCATTGGTGTTGATTGTTGGATGATGCTCAAAAATGTTTGGATCTGTTTTGGCTTGTTCTTGCGTGTTTTGGCTTGTTTGTTGATGGATCTGTAACCTACATAACCTCTAGATAATGTTTAAACCAAATTGGAGGAGTTTTGATGAACTTTTGATTTTGGTTCACAATCTTGTTGGCTTCGGTTTGAGAATTTCACGCATGATTAGTGAGTTTTGATGGTGGATTTGAGATCCTCTTGATCTCTAGATAAATTTTGGTATAAAATTTGTGCAAAACGGTTGAGTTTTGATGCGCGTGGTTGTTGTTGCTCTGTTCACGGTGTAGGTTGGCAGGAGAAGACAATGAATAGTACTTACGGCCGGTGACTGGTTTCCCTCCTTGTTTTGGAGGTTGAAGATGATGATGTGTCCACTTGTGGTACGCATGATTGGATTATTTTTGCATTCAACGATTGTGATTAAGACCTATGGTAGCCCGTGTTTGACTGATTGCATGGAATTGCTTTTAAATTTTCATTAATGTGTTGGCGTAATTGCAGCCACCGGATTTGCTTACTAATTGATCACACGTGCTAGAGTGATTTCCATGATGCACCTTGGTTGACTGAGTCCCACGTGATTACCTGAGTTTTTATTTTCATTTTGATTTTATGAATGGGCCTTGCATGCGCTTGCTAGGCGCACCCCTAGTCTGGACCCAGTTCATTTTTGCACTGGTTTTTCTTGCTATTTGCCACAATGTTTTGTCGTTTTCTTTTTATTTCTTTTGGTTTTTATTTTATTTTCTGTTTACAATTTAAATCATAGAAAATAACTCTAATACTCTAAAAATTCACCAAAAATATTTTTTATATACCTTGAGATGTATAATATTTTTTGGACATTTTTATTTTATTTTTCAATTTTATTTTCAATTTAAAAATGAATTAAATATTGGAGTGGTTTTAAATGGTTTAAATTGTAACCTTGTTTACTTTTGCATTTATTTCTCTCATTCCTTTTTGATCCAATGATTGAAAATTGATCCTCATCTCAATGATGAGTTGATCAATTTTGGAGGACCATTTTTCCCCTGGTTATTGACATTTGGGTTGACTTTTGTGGCTCTTCTTTTTGCCTTTGTTTCCCCCATCTCAAAGTGGTACATCTAAATGAATTGTTTCTTTTGATGGTGCTTTGAGGGGATATTTGTCTTGAAATTTTGGCCTCTAGTTGCCAACATGTTTAGCTTCTTTGTACATTTTATTTGGTCTTTTTTTAGCCCTTTTCCTATTTTTAAGGTGACTTGCAAGTTAGGTCATCTCATAGGACATCTCACACAAGTGCATGACCTAGTTTGGATTGGAAATGACCTTTGTGGATCCAATAAGCTCTCAAATCTTCTTGTTTCACATTTTAGACATGTTGACATTGTTGTATGTTCATTTTTAGGTCAAAGTTATGTTTATTGCTTGTTGATTGATGATTTTCTTTTTGTGCTTTCAACTTGAACTCCTAAGTGGTGTGTGCTTGCTTCCTTTGTGCTCTTGCTTGCATTTCTTCTTGTTTTGTTTTGATATTGCTTTTGAGCTTTCTTCTCTTCATCTCTTTTCTTTCCAATGACCTTGGAGTGTCATTTAAGGTAGCTTTGTCCCTCCTTAGGAGGAACTTAAAGCTTACCTAAAGTGATGAATCCATGAGGACTTTTTTTTTCTTTGTGTTTGTCACTTGTTTGCTTGCCTTTGATGCATCTCTCTTTTCTTCTTCTCTTTTCTTCCATTTCCATATGCATGCTTGGTTGAGATGAGTTTGTGGAGGCTACTGCCCCACACTATTTTCCTCCCACTATCATTCTATGTGTGCATCTTATATGTGCATCCTTTCATTTGCATATGCATTCTTCTTCTTCTTCTTCTTCTTCTTCTTTTGCTTTTCTTTGCCATGCTCCCCATAAGTTCTCTAACCTCTTGAGGTTATGATAGACATTAAGGTTCTACACATGCATGATAACATTAGGTAGTTCCCCTTTTCAAACTCAACTTTAGGTCCACTTTGCATGATAACGTTTAGGATTGACTAGTCTCCCATTCGTGCTCTTTCTTCTCTTCTCATCTTCAAACAAGTTTAACATACTTAATAAGGATAATGAATGTTGTGCCATGAGCCTTATACTTGGGAAATGGTGATTGAGGGGTCACCTCTCAATTGCCTAGAGTGTTTAGTATACGTCCTTAGTTTTAGACTTTGTTACAACATATATTATGAACACTCTAATTCAAAACACTTCTTCTCTAAAAAACTCAAAACACTTCAAACCATTTTCACCCTTTGGGGTTCTTAATCAAGGAAAATCTTTTCACAAAAAGAGTGTCGTTAACTCTTAGTTCTACCGCAAACGGTAACGCCTAAGTCTTCAATGGTCGAGCTGCATACACCAACTGCTAGAACTATTTGTTAACCCTACTCGGGCCTAAAAACTTTTGAACCAACCTGTGGTCCTTCTAGCCCGAACTACGTTTGCTCTGATCTTTCATACCAGATGAAAGTACGTAGGCACGAGACGCGATGTCTCGGCGAGCAAAGTTCCCTCTTTCTTTAGCCGTAATTAGTCGAACTATGTTGACTCTGACTTTCCCATTGCACGAGGGAGTACGTAGGCACAGAGCAGCGATGCTCTGCCGAGTCATTTCTCTTTTCTTTTTCTTTTTCCCTTAAGCCTTTAGCTAGATAGTTTCAACACACCCTTTTTAGATAGACAACTATGTGTGGATCCTGTCGAGTACGACGGACGTGAGGGGTGCTAATACCTTCCCCTTGCGTAACCGACTCCCGAATCCAGACATGGTTGCGATGACCTTGTCTTTCCCTTTTTATTTAGGTTTTTCTGATCGTTTCCTTTCCCTCTCTTTGGGATAAATAACGAAAGTGGCGACTCTTCTGTTTTTTCCGCCGGTGGTTTTTCGCAGTTGCGACACATATCTCCCAAAGAGCATACGCTAAACACTCTAGACAGTTGAGAGGAAGCCTCTCAACTATCATTCCTCAAGTACTTAAGGCTCGTAGTGTACAACACTTATTATCCTTTATTAGATGTCTTAAGATGTTAGGAGATGAGAAGAGAAGACACAAACTCTAAGGGGAAACTAAACAACCCTAATGTTTTCATGCAATGTGCTCCTAAGATTGAGATTAAGAGGGAAGAAACTATCCTAATGTTAGCATGCTTGGATTGAATACTTAATGTCTCTCTTACTCCCATCCTAAACGGAGGGACTAAGAATCCTAAAGGATCATGGCAAAAGACCAAGAAAACACAAGATAAATCAATCAAAAATGAAATGCAAGAAAGAGATGAAGTTGACTTAAACAAGTCAAGAGGAAATGCAAACATGATATGCAAGACTCAAATGATGCAACAAAAACAAATGGATAAGGCAAAATGAATTGAACAAGTCAAATAAAAAGTGAGATGAAATGGGAGGAGTTACATCTCCTACAACTATTCATACATCAATCACTTACACCAAAAGATAAACAACAATGCACCAGAAAAAATCATGATCAAAGTGTAGATGGGAGAAAGAGGCTTGGGCAGCAAGCACATGAAGAAATATCTCAACCAAACAAAACACATTGATCATGCAAAAGAAAAGAGCAAACAAGTGCTAAAAGATTGATCCACCGTTCAAAACAAACTCAAAGCATGAACGTGAATGCCAAATTGTCTCAAATGGTTATCCAAACCAAAGGGGCAGAAGTGAAACCCAAAAGGAAAGGGTTCAAATTAAGATGGAAAACAAAGCACAAACAAGTAGCAAGTCAAGGCAAGAGGAAGAACCAAAGTTCAATCCATGTTTAGCAATTAAAAATCAAGTGGAATGCCCTAACTTCAAAGTAACTTGTGAAACAAGTTACACAAATGTATGACCTAAAAATGAATGACCAGCACCTTAATCATGTCAGTAATGAGTATCAAGACTCATAGGGTGCATATGGGATCATTAGGAATCATTTCCCAAAGAAACTAGGTCAAACTAGCTTGTATGAATAACTTCAAATGTGGCTTGACTTGCAAGGTTCACCAAAAATAGAATGATGACTCAATAAATTCCAAATAAAATGCATAATATAACTAAGCTCAATGGCAAACAGACGCCAAAGTTTCAAAGCCAAACTCAATCTTAGGCATCACCAAATGATTTGATTAACAAGGGTGCCCCACCTTTTTGAGTATTTGTCAAGGGTCAAGAAAAGTCAAACCAAAGTCAACCCTAAATTGATCAAACATGAACCAAAATCGGCCTCAAAGGTACCTCAATACATCCTCTAAGTGGAGAAAAAACCTCATTCATAGGTGATGTGAATTGGTAGTTCAAATGTATATGATCAAATAAAGGCAACAATAAAAACACCTCACTTTGCAAAATTAAAATAAAATGAAAAAATAAAATAAAATTCGAATAAAAAATTATTGAAAATTAAACAAAGTCTTGAAATATGAGAAAAATGTTTTAGGGAAATTTTTGGGTCATTGGAGGTATTTTTAATAATTAAAAATCAAAACAGAAAAAGAAAATAAAATAAAATAAATGGAAAGCCATGGGAGGTGCATCAGCAATTCCCAGAAATAACTGAAAACAATGCAACGTATGATTGGGCTGCAAACAGAGGGGGTGGGAATAGTGCTTTTGGCCCATCAGACCCAAGCTGAGCCAGATTAATGAAACGCACCGTTTCATTAATCTAATGTGGAGTCAGCGTGCCACATGCTCATGGTCAAACAAATCACACACCAACACACATGCAAGTCAAATTTTCAAACAAGGCCAACTCAACAATGATCTAAGAGTGAACCAGACGCCATAGCTAGGGCTCCGGTCGTCTTCTCCGACCACGTCGCCGGAGCTCAGTTCACATTTCTAAACAAACATGCATAAAATTGGTATCATTCGAAAGATCTTGCAACAAGGGTTTCAAATCCATAATCCAAATAATAAAACAGTTCCAAATCAGAGAGAATCGAAGGATTGAAGTTTGAACATGTCATCTGAAAATGTGATCAAAGAAGAACAATAATGATGCAAACATTGCCTATGGATCATAGGTCTTTAGATGCAACCAGTATGAGCTTAGATATGTGCCTAGCATACTAAATGGAGCTACTCCGTTGGAGCTACTCCGTTGGTTCTTCAGATGCGTGCAACCTCTGCTTTCTTGCTTCAAACACACTCCAATTGCTCCCATGAAGAGGATGCAAGCCTCAATTGGAGTTAATTTTGAAAGAAAACTCAGATTTGAAATTCTCTCTGCTTTCTCCAGCTGCAATTCTCACTTCTGAGCATTAGGGCAACCTAGAATGCTTTTATATGATGGTTTCCTACACACCATGCAGGCCCATGCTGCTTCTTTTAAGTGATTTCAAAAAATGGCCAAAAAAAATCAAGTTTCACATACACACGGGCTTTTCCCTTTTCACACCACATGAGCTCAGCCATTTGAAGTATGTGGGGTGTACAACTGATTTGAATTGATTTGGGCTTTGGATTTGATCCATATCTCAAGTTTGAAGTGAATCTCAAGTTTGAAGTGAAAACGTTTATGGAATAAAATTTGAAAAATAGGCATCTCATGGCATTTTGTATTGGTCCAAATGTGGTAAACTTCATTATGATCATACATTGGTGTAAAAAAGTTCAAAAGTGGTACAAAATAAGACCTATAATGTACCAAGTTCATGTTATGACCAAAAGTCCAAATTTCACTTTAAAAGTCTTCCACATGGCCATGTAATTCCACAATTCAAATGAAAATTGAGTTCAAGGATGTAAACAAGGCTCTTAGGTACAATTTTCATGTTGGTTGGAAATGCATTTGAGGTACATAAGTTCATGAAAATGACCTATGAAGCAAATGGCCCATAATGAAACTTTCCCAAAATACCCTTGCCTTGTGAGGTCCATAACTTGAGATGTAAAAATAATATCAAGGACCTATAGGACTTTTTGGAAATCTAAGACCATGAGGAAAAACTTTAATGTTCACTTGAAGTTGAGGAGAAACTTGATTCTAGGTCAAAAGTGCCTTGGGAGTGAGTTCACTTTTAGTTGACCAAAAATAACTTCATCTGAGACCCCTAACTTGTTGGCATCATAACTTGAGATGTACAAACTCAATGGGTGAGTTCTAGTACTCAAAAGAAAACTTGTAACATGCCCTACAAGTTTTATGTTTGCATGAAAGTGAGGTTGGACTTGTATCATAGGGTAAATTGTCCTTGAAGTCAGACATTAAAGAAGGGGATTTTACACTAAGATCCTCTGAAACCCTAATTTAGTAACTTCTTGAACTCTTGATTCTTCTTGATTTGATATTATCATGGCATCCTAGATGCTTTAAAGTAACTTCCCATGGCCTCAATGTCTTAGAACCAAATTATAGACTCCCTCACGTCCACAGTTGACCTTGAGTAGACCAGATGAAACCCTAATTCCATTTCCTTTGACCATGCCTCTTTGCAGGTGAATTGAATGGTCATACAAACTTCACAAAGACTTCTAAGGTACTCAATTAACTTTTCAAACATGTATCAACCAAAGATAAGGCCCTATGAACCTCTCCTGACCCTCTGATGGTCCTCAGAATGAGAGATAGAACCCACACACTAAACTTCCCTTTCAAAGAGCTATGAAGCTCTCCAAGTTGATAAAACCCTGATGGCTTGCATAAATGCCTTTTTCTTGAGCTTGAAACCAAAGAGACTATTCTTTTGAATGGCACATCACTCTTAATCCCTTGTTAAGAACAATGCTATGCAAATGCAAATGCTAAAAAAGAAATGAAACATAAGCCAAGTACAAGAAAAGGGTTGGTCAAATTTTGGGGTACACCACTTAGGAGTAAACATTCTAAAGAATCAATAATTAGTTTGTTACAATAAGTTGTTGCAGTGTTAATTCAGAGTTGTCATTGAGTCATGTCATACACTTCCCCTAGCATGTTACTCATATCTGTTTAAATCACTTAGTCAATTTCTATCTTTTATTTGCAATTAAACAAAACAATTTTAAAACCCCAAGTGCTTTTGTTCAACTGAATTATTTTAGAGCTTGTATTTCCTATGCAGTCCTCGAGATCGATATTCGAGGAAATCCCCATTATTACTACATTGCCAAAATAGTACACTTGATATTTTACCGATCAGATATCCGTATAAAATGTTGGATCAAAAGTTCTCAGCCCCACCTGTATGGGCATAGTGATCTCACCATACACTGACCTCTTAGAACCGTCAAAAGCTTTCACAACTAAGTCACTTGTCGTGCATACCAGCCCTTGAGTATCCAGTTTCATCAAAGCTTTCTTTGGCAGTACATTAAGGGATGATCCTGTGTCTACCAGGACATGAGACAAAAGAGACCTTATGCACTCCATGGATGTATGTAGAGCATGATTATGGTTCCTCCAGGCGGGAGTCAAATCCAAACCTGTAAAACCCAGACCATTACCAGCATTCACATGAGCTACCACTCCTTCTAGCTGGTTTACCAAAACCTCTTGAGGCACAAACGCCGAATTCAGAATTTTCAACAGCACATTTCAGTGTGCCTCAGAGCACAATAACAGCAATAGAATAGAAATCTTTGATGGCGTCTGGTGCAAATGATCTATAATCTTGTAAATGTTTTTACGGATAAGCCTCGTGAACTCTTCAGTATCCTTCACAAAAGAATCTTTATCAACTTGTTGTTGAACATCTTCTTCTACCACAGCCTTTCCTTTACCCTTATCACTTTTGTCAACACTAGTTCCAGGCGGAGAGAAAATCTTGCCACTCCTAGTAACTCCTCCTGTTCCGACGATGTTTTCAACTGAACTACCTTCATATGATGACCCCGTCAACTCCTGTTTTTGTCCATTGCAAAACACCTCTGCCCCATAATTCCAGGGAATGGCCTTGGTGCTTTCATAAAGTATAGGTCCTAGAGTGGTAATAATGACCGGAGTTGGCCTTGGTGGCGCTGAGATATTAATCATCTGGTAAGGAATTGAAATTGTTGCGACTTCATCCCTTTCATTATTGACCTCATCAATCACATATTCTCCTACAACCCTATCAAACTATAGACTGCCTTCCTTAATCAAACTCTAAATGCGGTTCTTCAAGGAACTGCAACCCTCTAGTTGTGCAACATATTCTGAACAATCTTATGAACACCCCGGATATACACCTCCCTTTAACAACTTGTCTTTCACAAAAATCAAAGGGGTCTTCAACTCTGCAACATCAGTTATCAAGTTCATCCTTTCTCCTTTAATAAGAGCGTTAGCCCTGGACACCCCATGGTTCGGCATCGGGTTCTGATTTACATTGGGCATTTCATTTGTGAATCTTATTGCCTTCGAGTCGAGTAAATCTTGAACCTTATGCTTATACACTTTGCAGCTGTCAATATTGTATCCTGGAGCTATGGAGTGGAACTCACACCTAGCATTCGCATCATAACCTGGCCGAGGCGCACCAGTGAGTGGCGCCAAGGTTCTCTTCTGGATAAACTGTAACTGTAATAAATGCTGCAAAAGCTGAGAATGAGGCATTGGCGGTGTCTCAAATTTCCTGTTGGCCATCCTTCCCCTGCCCTGGTACCAGCGAGGCACATTAGCTTGTTGCTGCAGTACAGCCAGAATGGCTATACTAGCAACCTGTTGGTGCTGATGAGGTTGTTCCCCGCCTTTAACTCTATAGGATGATATTGCATTCGCATCTCCCTCTCTCTTCTTTGGGTTTCCATTGTATGGCTTCCTCATCCCTCCTGATGAAGATCCTGATCCGCTTGGTATCTTTCCTGTCTTAAGACCGTTCTCTACCCTTTCTCCTGCCATTACCAAATCTGAAAAACTCCCAAACATACATATGTCACATCACTGCGAAGAGGGGGCGGCAACGATAGAAGAGTCGCCACTGTTCATTATTTATCCCAAAAGAAGGAAAGGAAACGATTAGAGAAAACCTACGAAAAGGGAATAAGACAGGTCATCGCAACCAAATCTTGGGTTCGGGAGTCGGTTACGCAAAGGAAAGGTATTAGCACCCCTCACGTCTGTCGTACTCGACAGGATCCACGCTTGTTGTCTATCTAAAAGGGTGTTTATATATCTAAGCTACAGGCCACAGGGACAAAAGAAAAGAAAAGAGACTCGATAGAGTATCGTCGCTCTATGCCTACATACTCCCTCGTACAATGGGAAAGCCAGAGTCAACGTAGTTCGGAAAACTATGGGTGAAGGTGGGGAAGATTGCTTGCCAAGACATCGTCGTCTTGTGCCTACATATCCTCGTATAGTACGAGAAATCAGAGCAAACTTAGTTCGGGCTAACAAGGCCACAGGTTGGTTCAAGTGTTTTACCCGAGTAGGGTTAAAACTTAGTTCTAGCAGTTAGGTGTATGCGGCTCGACCATTAGAGACTTAGGCGTTACCTGTTTGCGGTAGAACCACGAGTTAACAAAACTCTCCTTATGAAAAAGGTTTTCCAAATTAAATTCCGAAGGATAAAAGGATTTGATGTTTTCTTTTGAAGTCTTTTAAGAAAGAAGTGAACTGAATTTGGTTTGTAATTCATGTTGCACTAAAGACTATGACTTAGGAGCGAATGTGTCGCATATCGTCCAAAGGACATACGCTAAACACTCTACAAAATTGAGAGGAGGCCCCCCAATCATCATTTCCCAAATTCTGAAGGCTCGTAGCGTACAACATTCATTATCCATTATTAAGTGTCTTGAAGAAGTTTGAAGATGGGAAGAGAGAGACACAACTCTAAAGGGAGACTAAACTCAACCTAATGTTCTCATACAAAGTGCACCTATGATTGGGATGAAAACGGAATGCTACCTAATGTTATCATACATGGGTTCAAGCCTAAGGTCTATCATAATCCACCTTGAACAAGAGGGATTAGAGGTCCTAAGGGAACATGGCAAAGAAGAAAGAAGAAGGAAGCATAAGATGAAAGAAGAAATAAGATGCAAACATGTAATGCACAACAAAGATGAAGAAAGGAGGGAGGGACAAAGTGTGGGGAAGTAGCCTCCACAAGCACATCTCAACCTCAAGCATGCAAGAAAGATGATGCAAAACAAAAATGGAAGCAAAAGCACACAAAAGAAACTAGACAAGTTCACACAAAAGTGGGATGAAGTGAAAGAAATTACCATTCCTACAACCACTCAAACATCAACCACCAACCAAAAGCAAACCAAAAACAAAGGAGAAGAAGACATAATCAATGTGAAGGTGGGAGATAAGGTGAGGGAAGCAAGCAACACAAATAGAACTCAACCATAGGCATCACAATGATTATGTAAAAGAAACACACCAAAAGTTCTCAAAATGAATCATCATTTAAGACAAACTCAAAGTACCTCCAAAGGAGGGACCAAATCATCTTAAATGGGATTCCAAGGTCCTAGGACATAGGTGAGAACAAGATAAAGGAGTGCACAAAGCAAAGAAGAAAACACACCAAAGCAAGTTGCAATAATAGGCATGGTAAAGGACCTAGGCCCTAAACACTTTCAACATTTGAAACCAAATGGAAAGCCTAAAAAGAATGTAGCTTAGCACAAGAAACAAACACCTTTATGACCTAAAAATTAGCAACCTACCACTTCAACATGTTAGGAATATTAATCAAAAAGAGTTGGGAGCATATCGTATCCACAAGGGTCATTTCCAATCAAAACTAGGTCAAGTGTGTGTGTGAACCACCCTTAGAAGTAGCTTGACTTGCAAGGTACCTCAAAAATAGGAAAAAGGTTCAAATAAATCCAAATAAAATTCCAAAAGCTCTTAAAGATGTTAGTAACCAGAGGCCAAAAGAACAAAACCATAATCCATCCAAAGCATCACCATAGGAATTGATCCACTTGGGTGCTCCACTTTGAAGGAGGGTTATCGGGGGTCAAAAGAAAGCTCACAAAAGTCAACCAAAAATAAGTCAACCAAGTCCATGAATCGGCCTCAAAGACCTCTCAACTCATCATTAAAATGAGGAATGAGTCTCATTCATAGATGGTGAGAATTGGATCAATAACAAACAAAAAACACAAAGGAACAAGTGAAAAATCCATTTAAAAAGAGCTTCAATCTTTAATTCCAATTTTAATTAAAAAATAAATGGAATTTTATCATAATTTGAGCTATTTTTAAATGATTAAAATAAAAACAGAAATGGAATTGAAATAAAAATAAAATAATTAATTGAAATGGTGCAAATAGCAATGATTTGCGTTGAGAATCATTGGGGTGTGGAAACCAACTTTGGCCCAAATCCACTCAACTCAGTTCACATGCTAAAACGCCCCGCTTCAATAATTGATGTGGCATTCAAACATTACATGCAGGCAAGTCAATTAGATCTGATTTGTTTATCAAGCAAGGTCAATGAGTCAAATAAGCACACGTCAGCTTGGCCTGAACAAAGACCAAACGTCGGAGCCCTAGCTCTGGTCGTCTTCTCCAGCGAGGTGGTCGGAGACTAGGTCTGAAAACCTTACCAAATCCTGCAAAATCTTATACCAAATTGAACGTCTCAACACGTAGATCATGAATCCAGGCTTCAAATTCATTTATCATGCATAAATAAAGAGATTCGAACAAGGAAATTTTTGAGTGCTCAGCTGTAAAACTCATCAAACATGGAAATTAAGATGGCAAACATTGCCTACAAGATGTAGGACTTCAGATGCACCAATAATGACCTAAATTCAGTACCTAACATGAGATAAATATGGATCTGATAGTTACCTAACAGAGACACTTTGTTGGTGCTTCAATTGAGGTTGAGCTTGATCCAAAACGTGCAGATCCACTCTATTTCACTTGAGGAAGATGAAGAATGCTTCAATTTTATTTGAAATGGCTTGAATCTTGATTCACGATTTTCAAATTTCCCTCCACTTTCCAAGTTTTCACTCTGAGCTTTCTCCATGAAAATTAACTTTTGAGCTCTCAATTTTCATTCTAAGCTTTTATATTATGGATATGTGATGGATTGGAGGCCCAATAAGACTTGATTCATTTGAATTTTTGAAATGCCCAATTTAGAAACCACTCTCATACACACGTGAATATGGCTGTGTACACACTTGAATTTGGCATGGTTTTGCAGCTGGGAGTGTGAACTTCACATGTGGATTGAATTTGGGCCTTGATATGATCCAATTAAGGAGTTTTGATGTGAAACTTTTTCATGAAGTAACTCCAAAATCCACGTGTTTTTCACTTCATACACCAAACTAAATTTGTGCATTTCGTTTATTGGATTATTGTGAATCATTTTGAACACAAACATGGTATGAAAAGGTCTTAAAACCAATTCAATTAAATTCACCTTTTAAAACTCATTTTCACTTGAAATTTCTTCACCAATGACCATAACCACTCATAATTCATGCCAACCTTGAGTTTCATGATGAAATTGAAGTCATTTAGAGCAACTTTCATGTTGGTGAAAGTTCCATTTGAAGTGCACAAGTGTATGTAAATGACCCATAATCAAAATGGCCTATAATCAAAGTTTCCCAAAATACCCCTGCCTTGCAAGCTTTATAACTTGAGTTCTACAAATGATATGAAGGACTTCTAGGACTTTTTAGAAATCTAAGATCATGAGGAATAACTTTAATGATCATAAAAAGTTGAGAAGAAACATGATTCTAGTTCAAAAGTGCCTTGGAAGTTGGTTGACTTTTGTTGACTGAAAAATATGTTCATCTGAGACCTATAACTTGATGGCACCATAACGTGAGCTCCAAAAACCCAATGGATGAGTTCTAGTACTCAAAAGAAAGATTAGAACATGCCCTAAAAGTCTCATGTTTATAAGAAAATGAGATTCAACTTGTATCTTGAGATATGTGGTCTTGAAGTTAGGCACTAAATAGGGGGTTTTACACTGACAATCCTCTGAAACCCTAATTTAGTGACTTCTCACACTCTTGATTCTTCTTGATTTGATCTTGAAATAACATTCTAGATGTCTCAACATGACTTCCCATGACTCTAATGACTTAGAACCAAGTCTCAATCTCCTTCAAATCCACAGTTGACTTTGCACTAAGCAGATGAAACCCTAGGGACACAACCCTTGATTGTGGCGTCTTGCACATGATATGACCACTTAGGTAAACTCCACAATGGCTTCAAAATCATTCAATGAGCTCTCCAATCATCTACCATCCATAACCATGAGCTTGTGATCCTATGATGATCCTCAGTTGACCTCCAAGATAGGAGGTAAGCAACACACACCAATTCATTCTCTCAAAGAGCTTTGACTGCCTTTTGGTGATTATAAGTACTTGATGACTTAAGTAAGCACTCTTGCTTGAGCTTAGAACCTTTGATACTTCTCTTGGATGTAACACTTCCCTTGATCCTCTGAAAAGGGCTATGCATATGCAAGATGCTAAAATGAAATGAAACATAAGCCAAGTAAAGAAAAAGGTTGGGAAAATTTTGGGGTACAACAACATCCAATTAATTTTTCATAATATGTTTTTGGCAACGTCGCCATAAACATATCAATCATCTCCCGCTCCATCATTGGAGGCTGCACTCTAGCTGCTAACTCTCGCCACCTCTAGGCGTACTCTTTGAACCCCTAGTTATTTCTCTGTGACAGATTTTGCAATTGTATTCTATTTAGAGCCAGGTCACTATTATACTGGTAGTGAAGCACAAACACTTCCCCCAGTTCTCTCCAACTTCTTATACGTGTCCTTTCCAGACTCATATACCACTCAAGAGGAGGACCTGATAAACTGTCCTGAAAGAAATGCATCAATAATTTCTCATCATCTGAATAGATAGACATCTTCCTGAAATAAGCCCTGAGGTGTACTCTAGAACAAGTTGTCCCTTTGTACTTATCAAAATTTGATACTTTAAACTTTGGGGGAATCTTGACCCCTGGCACCAGTACTAGATCAAACATATCGAGTCCCAAAGGGTTTTGGTTCTCGAAGGCTTTCATCTTTTCTTCAATCAATTTGAATCTCCTATCAGCTTTTGTGGGGATCCCCACATCCAAGTATCTCATTGAGAATACATCATCTTGGTTGTCTTCTTCCCATTGGGGACCAACAGCTCCCTGAATAGCACATACGCTAGTCCCAACGCCTCTAACATGAACTCCGCCCGAAGGGTTAGAAATTATCGGAACATCGTTTCCATGAGGAACATTATCATTAACTGGAGGGGGAATAGCAACAGTCCCTCCATGTGAAATACCATTACCATCAACGCGTGTTATTAGCGGCTAAACCAAATTTCTCAGTTGTTCTTGCCCATTGGCCACACTTTGCATCATCTCCATAAATTGTGTCATTCTGCCTCTGACCTCTTGTAGCTAGTGCTTCACTTGATCCATAATTCTTCATTGATTTCCTCTCGTAGGGTATCTGTGGAAAACTGAATCTGCAATCCTGTTAACTGTTGAAGAAAACTAAGCAGAGATATAAAATTGAAAGCTCTAGGAACACCTGTTATGTGTCGCTACTGCGAAAATCGAGGCCGACAATGACAGAAGAGTCACCACCGTGCATTATTTATCCCAAGAGAGGGAAAGGAAACGCTCAGAGAAAACCTAACAAAAAGAGGGATAAGATTGGTCATCGCAACCAAATCTCGGGTTCGGGAGTCGGTTATGCAAGGGGAAGGTGTTAGCACCCCTCACGTCCATCGTACTCGACGGGATCCATTCTTGTTGTTTATCTAAAAGGGTGATTGAAACTATCTAGCTAAAGGCTCCAGGACAAAAGAAAAAAGAAGTGACTCGGCAAAGCAACAGCGCTTTGTGCCTACGTATCTCATCTGAAGTGAGAAGTCAGAGTCAACGTAGTTCGGCTAACTAGGGGTGAAAGGGGGGAAGGTTGCTCGCCAAGACATCGCGTCTTGTGCTTACGTACTTTCATCTGGTATGAAAGATTAGAGCAAACGTAGTTCAGGCTAAAAGGGAACACAGGTTTGTTCAACTGTTTTACCCGAGTAGGGTTAACAATCAGTTCTAGCAGTTTGGTGTATGCAGCTCGACCATTGGAGACTTAGGCATTACCGTTTGCGATAGAACCAAGAGTTAACAAAACTCTCCTTGTGAAAATGATTTTTCAAGATTAAAGGCCCCAAGGGCAAAAAGAAGTTTGAATGATTTGTTTTTGTGTTTTTTAGAGAAGTGTTTTTGAATGGTTTGCAATTCATATCGCACTAGAGACTATGACTTAGGAGTGAATGTGTCGCATATCACCCAAAGGGTGCTATACTAAACATCCAAGCCATTGAAAGGAACCCCCTCAACAACCCTTTCCCAAGTGCTTAAGGCTCGTAACGCACAATGATCATTAACCTTTATTAAGTGTTTTATGACTGTTTTGAGATGAGAGGAGAAAGGACACTAAAGGGGGACTAAACTCAAACCTAAAGTTGTCATGCAATGGTGATCCTAAGATTGAGATAAGGGAATGCTACATAATGTTATCATACATGGTTAAGATCCTAATGTCTATCATAACCTCCCTTGAACAAGAGAGATTAGAGATCCTAAGGGGAAGGAGACAGAAGAAGCAACAGGAAACAACATAAACATGCAAGAATGCAAACATGGAATGCAAGTGAGGGAGGAAATTAGTGTGGAGCAGTAGCCTCCACAATCTCATCTCAACCTCAATCAACAATATGATAAATACAAGAGGTGAAAGGAAAAAAGAAATGCATCAAAAGAAACACATAAGTGCACTAAAATGGGATGAAATTGCCTAAACCATTCAAACATCAACCACAATGCCAAAACCCAAACACAAATGAAAGGCAAAGAATACCTAAAACAAAGTGAGTATGGGAGGCTATATGAAGACAGCAAGGAACTCATAATATGCACTCAACCATGAGCATCACAAGAAAGGTGCAAAAGAAAGCACAAAGAAGTCCTCATGGATTCATCATTTTAGGCATGCTTCAAGTACCTCCAAAGGAGGGACCAAGCTACCTTAATTGAGATTCCAAAGTCATTGGACAACAAGGAAAATGATATAAAAGTGCTCAAAAGCAAAAGCAAGTAAACCACAAGGAAATGCAAGCAAATTCCCAAAGGAAAGCAAGCATGTTTCACATAGAAACCCTAATTGGGAACTCAAAAGTAAACAATCAAATGAACAAGCAAAACACAATATAATGACCTAAAAATGAGCAAACGTCATCCTTAACATGTTAGCAACATGAATCAAAAGGCATTGAAGGCTCAAAGGATCCATAAATGTCATATCCAAGGCAAACTAGGTCAATGTGTTTGTATGAACCTTCCTTTGGGGTAACTTGACTTGCAAGTTACTCTAAAATTAGGAAAATGATTTTAAAATGATCAAATAAAATGCAAGAAGCTCATAAACATGTTGGCAACCAGAGGCCAAAAGATTACAATCAAAGTCACTTCACAACATCACCATAGAAATTGATTCACAAGGGTGCTTCATTGTGAAGGATGATCATTGAGAATAAAAATAAAAAAGAATTAAATCTAAATAGATATAAACAGATATAAAATAAAAACGAAAGAAAATAAAACTAAACAGATATAAAATAAAAAAGAAAGAAAATACTCTTGGAAGTATTTTAAAATGAATTAAATCTAAACAGATATAAAATAAAAAAGAAACAAAATAAAACTAAAATAAATAAAAGCTGGGTGCAGAAAGCAACCCTACATAGCTCAAAATCAATGGGCCAGCGCGCAGGGGGGTGCAAACAGCAAGCCCAGTCCATCAGCAAAAAATAAATAAAAAACGTGTGCTTGCGTGTGGTGAGTCAAATAGAGGTCCATGATGGAACACGCTCTGGACAGTTGGATCAAAAAATAATCACATCCAAGGATTCACATTCACACACGTGGCCAGGCACAGAAAAATAAATGAAATGCAAAGTTAAATGTGATTGTGTGTGTGCAAGCAAATAAGGAACACCATAGGTCTTAATCTAGACCGTGTAAAATAAAAGTAACCAGATCTAACGTGCACCAATGAGCCACGTATCATCTTCGACCTTTTAAAAGTGAGAAAAGGAGGGAAGGACCAGATGGCGGCCGGAGCTGCCTCCGGTCATCTTCTCCGGCTGTATGGCCACCGTGGGCTGCGCAGGTATAGTAAAAACTCACCAAAATCAACAAAATAAAAGTCAAAAATGATCTACATCTCACATAGAACATGAATCAACCATTATTTAAGCCTAAAATGCCATAACAAAGCAAAACCGTGAACAACAAGCTTGGAGCTTAAATCTCAAAAGTTCACAAACAGCCACAAAATCATACCAGAAATCATCCACAATCAAGAGGTTCACAAATATATAAAAATGGCGCAACAAAAATGCTTAAACAGAGAGAAAAAAGGATTGAAAGAAAACCTAAAAGAAAGCTTCCACAAAGCTTGTTTCTTTAGCAAAGCTTAAAAGAAAACACCCAGAAACGTTCTATGAACCTTAAGGAACCTTTCTAAATATTTGGTTTTGATTGAAACTCAGTGAAACATGAAAAACGATTTTGACTTTTTTCTCACTTTCTCTCAATGTGTTATTGTCCAATTTCTCACCAAAATCAGTTCTGAAAGCTTGTGTGTAATCCTGAGAATAAGTATGATGAATTTGGATTGAAAGAAAGCCCAATTCTATGCTCCTTAAGCCCAATTGAATTTCACTTTTTTACTTCATGACCACTTCAAAAGTGCATAAAAATCACCTTGCCAAGTTGTAAAAATGTCTCGGCTAGTTTGCATCTGAGGTAGGTTGATCCAAGGGCTGAAAATGGCTCCTTAATTTGATCTTATGGCAAAGTTTGTATATGTTACTTAATCTTGAAGTAAGCATGAAAATGGCCACCAAATTGAGCTCAAATCTCAAATACAAAGTTGGCATTGTGCTCGAAATGTATTTGGCACTCAAAAAATGCACAAGGTTGGTACAAAATGATCCCAAATGAATTTAATTTGATTTTCCCCTTTTAAGGCCTTTTTCGTGGAAATTTCTTTAGGGGTTCTTCAATCCAAGCCAAAAATTTGATGCATTGATGTTTGGTTGAGAAAATGACCCTATTTGGAGCAAGTTTGAAGTTGGAAAGATTTCCATTTGAAGTGTGCAAAGTGGTGAAATGGATCTATAATGAAAACGACATGTAATCCTGCTTTCCCAAAATACCCCTGCCTTGCAAGCCTTATAACTTGAGTTCTACAAATCAGATGAATGACTTCTATTACTCTTTAGATATCTAAGATCATGAGGAACAACTTTCATGTTCATCAAAAGTTGAGGAGAAACATCCTTCTAGGTCAAAAGTGGCTTGGAAGTTGGTTGACTTTTGTTGACCAAAATAACATTCATCTGAGGACCTGTAACTTGCCAGCATCATAACTTGAGTTATAGAAATCAGATGAATGACTTCTAGTACTCAAACGAAAGCTAGAAACATGCTCTACAAGTTTCATGTTGGGGTCAAGATGAGATGAGAGTTGTATCTTGAGATAGATGGTCTTGAAGTTGGGCACTAAATAGGGGATTTTACACTGAGAACCCTAATTTAGATACTCCTCACACTCTTGATTCTTGATGAATTGATCTTGAAATGATATCTCATGTATTTCAATACAACCTTCCATGACCATAAAGACTTGGAATTGAGTCTTAATCTCTTTCAATTTCACAGTTGACTGAGGGTTGACCAGATGAAAACTCTAATTGCACCATCTTCAACTGTAGCCACTTGCACTTGGTATAAACACTTGGATGAGCTCCACAATGACCTAAAAGGCCTCCAATGAGCTTAAATGATAATCTCCCTCCATAACCATGGGCTTGTGATCCTCAGATGACCTTCAAATGGCCTCCTAGACAGGAGGTGAACCACATACACTTATCTGTCTATCCAAAGGGCTTTGACTTGTCTCTGATGATGATAACCCCCCATGTTGACTTGAATACAAACTCTTGATTAGGATTAGAACCCTTGACAAATTCCTCTTGTTGTACACACATCTTTTGATCCCCTGTAAGATGCAAAATGCTATGCAATGCAATATGCCAGAACAATGAAATGAAACATAAACCAAGTAAAGAAAAGGTTGGGCAAATTTTGGGGTACAACAACTGCCCCTATTCAAACGACTTAGACCTGAATGAGTGAAGAGTGAACGGCTTTTACATCATCAAGGTAAAAGACGGTTGAATACCAAAGAACCTGGAAATTTGCCAACCGCAGAAAATAAAACTGCAAACAAGAATCTCTGGAGATAACTGCTCTGATTACAAACATGCCCCGCTGGGGGAAAGAGAAATTTAACGAGTAACTCTGCTTGGGGAAAACTTCAAATTGCCAGAATCTGGATATCTAACGAACAAAATGAATCAATGAAATCTGCCGGAGCCTAGATACTCAAAGAGATGAGAAGCACATCAACAAATGAAAATTGGTCAGAGCACAAACACTCAACGAAGCAAACCAACCGGAGCCTAAACACTCAACGAAGCAAACCAACCGGAGCCTAAACACTCAACGAAACCAACCAACCGGAGCCTAAACAATCAACGAAACCAACCAACCGGAGTCTAAACAATCAACGAAGCCAAACCAACCAGAGCCTAAACACTCAATGAAGCCAAACCAACCGGAGCCTAAACACTCAACGAAACAAACCAACCGGAGCCTGAACACTCAACGAAGCCAAACCAACCTGAGCCTAAACACTCAATGAAGAAAACCAACCGGAGCCTAAACACTCAACGAAGCAAACCAACCGGAGCCTAAACACTCAACGAAACAACCCAACTGGAGCCTAAACACTCAACGAAACAAACCACCCGGAGCCTAAACACTCAACGAAGTCAAACCTACCAGAGCCTAAACACTCAACGAAGCCAACCAACCGGAGCCTAAACACTCAACGAAGTAAACCAACCGGAGCCTAAACACTCAACGAAGCCAAACCAACCGGAGCCTAAACACTCAACGAAACTAACCAACCGGAAACCGGAGTATCTGATAGACAAAGGGAAAATGTCATGAACTGAGCCTTCACCGGAACTTGGATATTCAACGGAGCAAGAGATACAAAACTTATCAAGATTAATATAACCAAACGGAGTCTGGGCACTTCACGGGTAAAGCAAAACGTCACAAATGTCAGAACTTAGATGTTCAATGGAGGAGCCGGAGTCTGAATGCTCGACGTAAAAACCGAAGCCTAAAGATCACCTGTAGGGGATAACCACCACCTGAAATCAGAAAGGTAACAACCTGGTTTATGTTTCAGAATGCAAATGTTTGAAAATGGCGTAATGCTCCATAAGAAATGGAAATGCTACGCGTTTGGGTAGATGTTATGCACGCATACAGATGCAACGGAACTGAACCAACAAAATAAATGTTGGAAACAAAAGATCCCTCCTACTGGGAAAAGAAAACTACTCTGTCGGAGATGAACTTCGCATGCCAATAACAATTGGACTTAAACTGGGGAGATAGGCCCTGGGCGGCTTCCGGGGAACCTACAATTCCACGGGGAAATCAACTCGACCGGAAACCTCAGTTTGTCATCTTCATTCGCTGGGGAGTAAGCAAGCATCTGTACTCTGTGGGGATTAGAAACATGTATCGACCAACTGTTGGGGATAACCGTATACCTACGCGCACACCACCATGCTGGGATGAAGAAACCACTTTTAATTGCTGAGGAACAAACTCTAGCTGGGGAAAACAACTCCATTCATACCTTCTTAGAGAGATTCCCCAAGGGTAACAAACCTGCAAAAACAACAGACAAGATACTACACAACAAAGGCTATCTTGGTCATCATCCGTGACGTTGTTCAATTAAGTCAAAGTTTTAACAGTTATTGGCCAAGGCCTGCAAGTTTATGTATGTGCAAATTCATCAAAAACATCGAGCGTTTTCCACAAACAAAAGTAAAAGGCTAAAACCAAGCATACAAAGATTTTCTGAATAGCTTGTTTTATTGATAAACGACCTAAAAATAGACAAATTTACAAATGATGCAACTCCTGAAATGAGAAATTTGCGCCAAAGACAAATAAGAAATGCACAAAGATATACAAAATGTCGGCAATGTGGTACAGACAACCACCATGGGACGACTCATCTATGACTCGCATGACTTTGATGCTTTTCCGATGCTTCGTCTTAGGAAGAGATTGACTTAAATGGTTTCCTGCGATTCCTCCCATAATCCACTATGTTCTGAAGACTAAAATGCAGATCGCGGTTGTTTGCTTTTCAAATCCCTAAATTTTGCCTGAATCTCCCTCGCGGGTTTTCGATTCACCGGGATACCCATTTTTGCCAAAGTCGCCTTTTCAGGTTTTCAACTTTGCGGGTTTACATCTTTTCTTTTTATCCCTAATTTTTGCCCGAACCTATCCTTTTATGGTTCGCCGGGATGCCCCATTTTTGCCTGGATTTTCTTTTTCTTTCCAGCAGGTCTCTTTAAGCAAAGTATTTTTTGACTGCGCCTGCGTTCACAGGGGACGTGAAATCCTCACCATCCATAGTTGAAAGTAATAAGGCTCATCCGGAGAAAACTTTCCTTACAACATACGGACCTTCGTAATTGGGAGTCCACTTGCCCCTATGATCGTTCTGTGGTGGGAGAATTCGCTTCAACACTAAATCACCTGCCTGAAAGCTTCGAGGATGTATCTTCTTTTCGAAGGCTTTCTTCATTCTGCTTTGGTATAGATGACCATATGCGATGGACGCCAACCTTTTCTCATCCATCAAACTGAGTTGATTCAACCTGTTCTTCACCCATTATGCTTCATCTAGTTTGACGTCAGCCAAAACTCTCAAGGAAGGTATCTCGACTTCTAGTGGCAGGACAACTTCCATACCATATACCAACGAGAAGGGAGTTGCCCCAGTTGAAGTACGCACCGAGGTGCGATATCCGTGCAAAGCAAAGGGCAACATCTCGTGCCAATCTTTATAAGTCACAACCATCTTCTGCACTATCTTCTTGATATTTTTGTTGGCTGCCTCGACTGCGCCATTCATCTTCGGACGATAGGAAGACAAATTGTGATGCTCAATCTTAAAGTTCTGACACAACTCCTTCATCATCTTGATATTCAGATTGGAACCATTATCAGTAATGATCCTTTCAGGTGTTCCATATCGGCAGATGATGTGTCTTTTGATGAACCGGGCCACAACTTGCCTGGTGACATTGGCATAAGAAGCTTCTTCGACCCATTTGGTAAAGTAATCGATGGCTACTAGGATGAAACGATGTCCATTGGATGCAGTCGGTTCGATCTTTTCAATCATATCAATGCCCCACATGGAAAAGGGCCATGGAGATGACATGACATTCAAAGGACACGGCGGCACATGAATCTTGTCGGCATAGATCTGACATTTATGACATTTCTTCGCGAATTTGAAACAATCTGACTCCATCGTAAGCCAATAATACCCAGCTCACAACAACTTTCAAGGCATGGCATGTCCGCTGGCATGCGTACCGAAAGTACCCTCGTGGACTTCCTCCATAAGCAGATTTGCTTCTTTTTCATCCACGCATCTCAACAGCACCAAATCATGGTTTCTTCTATAAAGCACACCATCCTGATTCAGATAAAAATTGCCAGACAATTTCCTTAGAGTCTTCTTATCTCGACTGGATGCCCCAGTCGGATACTCCTGGTTCTTGAGGAAATTTTGGATGTTAAAATACCACGGCTTCCCATCGGAGGCCTCCTCAATGGCAAATATGAAAGCGGGTCTATCAAGGCGGGAGATAACTATTCTAGGAGCTTCATTCCAAAAATTAACCTTGTACATCGAAGACAGCGTTGTGTCGCTACTGCGAAAATCGGCGCCGGCTATGACAGAAAAGTCGCCACCGTGCGTTATTTATCCCAACGGAGGGAAAGGAAACGCTCAGAGTAAACCTAACGCAAAACGGGAAAGGAATGGTCATCGCAACCAAATTCCTGGATTCGGGAGTCGATTACGCAAGGGGAACGTATTAGCACCCCTCACGTCCGCCGTACTCGACGGGATCCACGCTTGTTTTCTAGTACGGATTGTTATTCTATCTACTCTACAGGTCTGTGTTAAAAAGAAAAGAAAATGACTCGGCAAAGTATCACACTTTATGCCTACGTATTCCCGTCTGGAACGAGAAATCAGAGTCAACATAGTTCGCCTAACTACGGATGAAGGTGGGAAGGTTGCTCGCTAGGATACGACATTCTATGCCTACGTACTTTCATACAGCATGAAAGATCAGAGCAAACATAGTTCGGGCTACGGAAGACACAAGCTTGTCTGACTGTTTTTTTTATTACCTTCAAAAAGGGTTTTTCTTGATTAAGAGTCCAAGCGGACAAAAATGACACTTTGATGTTTGTTTTGAATCTTTTACGAGAGAATTGTTTTTTAGTTTGTTTGCAATCTCTGACGCACTAGAGACTAGGATTTGAGAGTGACTACGTCGCGTGTCACCCAAAGGGTACCACACTAAGCAGCCAGACCACTGGAAAGAAGCTCTCCAGCAACCCTTTCTCAAATAGCTTAAGGCTCGTAACGTACGACATTGATTAACCTTATTACTGTGTTTTTGAGTTGTTTTAAGATGAGAAGAGAAAGAAGCTTTAAAAAAGCCTAGGGTTGAAAGGGGGATAAAACTAACCTAATGTTGTCATGCATGGATAAGAATCCTAATGTCTGTCATAATTCCCTCCTGCACAGAGGAAATCAGAGATCCTAGGGGATAAACGGAAAAGAAAGCAAGCAAATACAGTAAAATGCATGCAATACAGCAATGCAAGCGAGGCAAGGGAGTCCCACTCAACCTCGAACCTGGGAAAACAACAAGCAAAGTGAATCAACATTCACTTCAAACCTAGGGGGCAAGCAGCACAAGCCAACAACAATACAGAAAACAAAACCCAAAACAGAGGAGGCAGCCCAAGCAGCAGCACCAAACACCCACAGTTGACAGCACAAGCAGCAGCTCTGACAGCAACAGTCTTCATCTTCATGAATCTTCAATCTTCAAGTTTCAACAAACTTCAAACATCAACAAGCACCAAAACCCTAGCTTCAACAAGCAACCAGCTTCAACAAGCAGCAAAACCCTAGCTCCAACAAGCAATCGTCTTCAACAAGCAACTGGCTTCAACAAACACAAACTCATTCTCAACAAGCTTCCACAAGCACTAAACTTCCTCTTTACCAAGCTTCAACAAGCACCTCCAAGGGAGAATCAGTCAACAAGATCAAATTGAAGTATTAAGAAACTCAATGACAACCAAGGGAAGTCACTGAGAACTCAACACTGTAATAGGAAGGCATCCTCAAAGTTCTACCCTTAAAGCATGCCATTCATCCCTCAAAGGGAGATATGTGACTTCCTTAAGAGGACTCTATGTCATTGGATTGAATGGAGATGAACAATATACTCCATGTTTGAAGAAAGAAGCAAAACTAGTCTAATGCTCTTCCTAAAACCCTAGTTTTCCTAAGCTCCTGACATGCACCCACAAGAGGACAAGGCTTCATCTCCAAGCTCCTTCAAGCTCTCCAAAGCATCTTCAGTTGGTCTTCATCTTCACCCAAGCACAAAAGCAACACCACCCTAATCTAAGGGGAACTATTGAATTAAACTAGTCAAGTTAGTTCACTAGGAACACCTAGAAGTTAGTCTTAAAAATAAATCTAATTAAAATACCAAAAGTGATTTTAAAATCCTACAAAAAATTCTAAGGGTTCCTAAACCTCTTAAGAATCACTCCATACAAAAACCAGGGGGTTAACCATTCATTTGGACCTAAAACTATGCCCTAAACCTAAGGGTACTATCCTAAAACCCTAATTCTACAACACCAAATGTTTAATGTTCAAAATCACCTAAACTTCTCTCACAAAATTATGAGAAAATTACTAGGGGTACATGCATATCTAAGCTATCTAGCCCAAAAAGAATCACCTCAAAATCATACACCAATTGCTCATACCAAAATCATCAAGAACACATATCAAACATATTGAAAATAAAACCAAGTAAAATACCAAAAATACAATAAAAAAATAAAATGCATGAATTAATGAAATATTAATCCTATAAAATTCTAGACTCTTTAAGGAGTCAGGGGGAAAAAACCTAGCCTAAAAATGATTATTTTTCTATTTATTTTGAATTAATTCCTAACTATATGCAAAAATGAGAATAAAAGAAAAACAATTGAAAATGATAAAACCTGCGTGTCAGATAGCAATTTATTTCAGTTATAATCCAGGCTGGGCCCAGAATGGGGGTGTGCATATCAAACATGCCTAAGCCTAAACCAATATTAAAACAACTTAGAAAATAAAATGGAAATTGGAAAAAAAGCGTGATGAATAGCAACATATTTCAGTTCATATCTCCAAATGGGCCTAAGCTGGGATGTGGATAGCAAGTAATCAATTAAGCACAAACCACAACGTTTAATGAAATGGTGAGTTTTGATCATTTCAATTCTCTTCAGACGTGAAATCAAATCCTGGCCGTTGGATGGGATTCTCAGTCAAGGTCAATGCATGATCCTAGGGTTGGGAGTCATCGTCCCCAAAACATTTGAAAACTAGGAGGGAAACTCAAACGGTGGCCTGAGCTTTGCGCCACCGTCTTCTCCGACGTGGAAATCCCAAAAACACATCAATTCTTGCAACTAAACATCCTATCTCACTCCAAATTCTCTCCTGATCATGAATATACCCTCAGAATTCATTGATTCATCCTCTAAAACCAAACCCGATCCAAGTTGCAGAGAAATCGCCAAATCTTGAACATCTCAAATCTTGCAATTAATAAGCCTAAACTCATCTACATGCTTCACTGATCAATTCTCACCATTCAGCCATGCTTAAAGCCTCAAGAATTAAGAGATATCTCCCTCAACAGAAATCTTACACTGACCTAAAGTATCTCTAATCGTCCAATTGTTGTGCTTAAATCCAACCTAGCACCATCACTAACCTATCCAACTATCAAAACCTAAGCAATTACTTCTAAATTAAGCTAAAGCTTGAAAGTTACAAACCTGTAAAAAATGGATGAACAGATGAGGTTATGGCTCGATTCAACCTCCAATCTTTTGCAGAATCACTCAAGAACCACTTTTAAAGCTTCTCCAATGATCAATTTGCTTTGAATCCTCTTCAATTCCAAAACCCGATTCTTGATGCAGCTTGAGAATTTTCAATGGCTTGCTCTGGTTCCTTTCTCAATCCTTGCCAAAAAATGATCAGAACCCATTGCAAATGTTATATAGAAGTTGTTAGAAACCTCTAGAAACTTCTGTAACCAACTGAATGAGATTTTTGAAAATCTCATATCCCTTGAAAATATCATATGCCAAAGTTGTGCTTTGCTCTGTTCTAGCTCACCATCTTGCTTGAATTTCTCCTCTTGTGACATTTTGAACTGAATTGGATGTGTAATTGCCTTGCTTTTGATCTTATGGTGTGTGATTGTTATGTTGCTTCCACATGAAGTTACAAAAGGGAACCTCATGTAAATGACCTCAAATGACAAATGTAATGTTTCCAATCTTCTCAAAATGGTATTTCTGATAAAAATGACCTACAATTTTGTTCAATTTGGCCACAAAACCATTTTCCCCAAATTTTGGCCTTTAAATGACTTATTTTTCTTCCTTTTTAAGCCATTTCAAGCAACTTCTTGTTACAAGCCAATCCAAGCTCTCATGACCACTTGATTTCATCCAAAACATCATTTTGAACAAGTTTCATGTTGAACAATTTTCCATTTGAAGCTTGCAAGTTGGAGATTTTGGCCCATGCTTGAAAATGACCTATAATCACCAATACCCAAAATACCCCTGGATTGCAAAGACCATAACTTGAGTTCTACAAATCCCCTTGAGGACTTATAGTACTCTATGGAAAGCTAAGAGGATAAGGAACAACTTTCATGTTCACCAAGAATCCATTTGAAACCTCCTTGAAGGGAAAACGTTGCTTGGAAGTCAAGTGACTTTCACAGATAAATTTAAGTGTCCTCTGATGACCTGTAACTTGCAAGGACCATAACTTGAGTTCTATAAGTCCCCTTGAGGACTTATAGTACTAAAATTAAATGTATTGAGATGCTCTATAAGTTTCATGTTGGCCAAAGATCCATTTGAAACTTGTATTTTGACTTATGTGGCTTTGAAGTTAGGCACTAAATAGGGGATTTTACACTGAAACCCTAATTTAGCAACTTCCCACATCCTTGATCCTTCTTTGCTTGATCTTGGCACAACACCATACATGTATCAACATACCAACCCATGAATCCCATGACCTCAAAGTAGGCTTTGATGCTCTCCAATTGCTCAATTGAACCATGATTGACCCAGATGAAACCCTAGTTAACTATACCTCAACTGTGGCTCTTGTACTTGAATCAATGACTTGTCTCAACTTCAATAGGGCCCTCTAGGCATCCCATGAGATCCATGCACACCTCAAATTCACATTCCATATTTCACATCCCACTGATGATTCTCAATATTCCTCAAGATAGGAGCAAAACCCACAAGTAGACACTCAAACTTCTCAAGACTTCAAATCATTTCTTGATGGCTTGGATGACTTCTCATACTGGGATAAGACCTCTTGCTAGGCTCTTCTCTTGATAGACACCCTTGATCCCTTGTTAGAGGCATGCTATGCTATGATATGCAAATGATTGAACTATGTACATGATGTAACTATGCAAATGAAATGCAATGAAACATAAATCAGGCAAGAAAAGGTTGAGCAAATTTTGGGGTGCAACACGTTGCCAGAGCGTCTACCATCTGATTCTCCGCTCGCGGCACATGGTGAAACTTCACCTTGTCGAAGAAAGGTAACAACCTCATTGCATAATTCATGTAAGGAATCAAATTAGGTTGACGAGTTTCCCACTCTCCCTTGATTTGATTCACAGCTAGCACGGAATCGCCATATACATCGAGATTCTTGATCCTCAAATCAATAGCTTCTTCGAGACCTATGATACATGCTTTATACTCAACCTCATTGTTGGTGACCGAAAATGTCAATCTGGTAGTGAATGGGATGTGAGACCCATGGGGTGTTGTAATGATTGCCCCAATTCCACTTCCGTATGAGTTGACGGCACCGTCAAATATCAACTGCCATTAGGAGCCAAGTTCAGGACCTTCATCTGGTAGTGGTTCGTTACAATCCTTCATCATGAGGAACATAATGTCTTCGTCAGGAAACTCAAACTTTATTGGCTGGTAGTCTTCGATAGGCTGTTCGGCGAGGTACTCTAACAAAACACTTCCTTTGATAGCCTTCTGAGAAACATATTGAATGTCGTAATATGTCAGTACCATTTGCCATCTGGCAATTCTTCCTGAAAGCGCTTGCTTTTTGAAGACATATTTGATCGGATCCATCTTCGAAATCAGCATGATTGTATGGTTAAGCATATATTGTATAAAACGTTTGGCAGCCCAAGCAAGTGCGCAACACGTTTTCTCAAGCATTGAGTAACGGGACTCACAATCTGTGAACTTTTTACTCAGATAGTAAATCGCATGCTCTTTTCTTCCAGTCTCGTTGTGTTGACCGAGGACACAACCCATACTGTTCTCAAGAACCGTTAAGTACATAATCAATGGTCTTCCAGCTACTGGAGGTATCAATATCGGAGGTTCCTACAAATACTCTTTTATTTTCTCAAATGCTTTCTGACAATTCTCATTCCAAACGACCGCCTGATCTTTCTTTAATAACTTAAATAATGTCTCACAAGTGGCTGTGAGGTGAGATATAAACCGAGCAATGTAGTTCAATCTACCTAAGAAACCACGAACTTGTTTCTCGATCTTTGGTGTTGGCATTTCTTGAATTTCCTTGATCTTTGCAGGATCAACCTCGATTCCTTTCTCACTGACAATAAACCCCAACAACTTTCCTGACCGTATGCCGATTCAGCCTAAGTTTGAACTTCCTTAATCTCTCAAACAGTTTTAGAAGATTCACCAGATGCCCCTGCTTCGTTTGGGACTTTGCAATCATATCATCGACATAAACCTCAATCTCATGATGAATCATATCGTGAAAAAGTGTCACCATTGCTCGTTGATAAGTTGCCCCTGCGTTCTTCAAACCAAAAGGCATTACTTTATAGCAGAACGTCCCCCATGGCGTGATAAAAGTCGTTTTCTCCATATCCTCCGGTGCCATCTTAATCTGATTGTAGCCCGAAAAACCGTCCATGAAGGAAAACACTGAGTATTGTGTGGTGTTATCAACAAGCACGTCAATATGAGGGAGTGGGAAATCATCATTTGGGCTCGCTCTATTCAGGTCCCTATAGTCAACACACATCCTGACTTTGCCGTCCTTTTTAGGCACAAGCACGATGTTGGTGACCCACGGAGGGTAGTTTGTCACAGCAAGAAATCCAGCGTCCAATTGATTTTGGACTTCTTCCTTGATCTTTACTGCCATATCAGGCCTGGTTCTTCTCAATTTCTGTTTGACGGGAGGACATTCCTCTCGAAGAGGCAGGTGATGAACTACAATATCTGTGTCGAGTTCAGGCATATCTTCGTATGACCAAGCAAAGACATCCTTATACTCTTGGAGTAACTCAACCAGTCTTTGCTTGACATTATCTTGTAGCGCGGCCCCTATTCTAACTTCCTTCTTATCTTCTTCGGTTCCTAGGTTGATGACTTCAACTTCCTCCTGATGAGGCAGGATGACCTTCTCCTCTTGTCTCAACAATCTAGCAAGCTCTTCGCGTAGGTCTTCGTCTTCATCGATCTCTTCTTCTGCTTGAAAGATCGGATTGTCAAAGTCACACCGAGTCATAGACGAGTCTGAGTCGGTGGTATCTGAAATGTGTAACCTACAATGATGATGATTCTATGCTTAAATGATATGCAAACAAAACAAACACAAACCACATTGTCATCTATAGTAGAAAACAAAAAGAAGAAGAACAGGGATCACAAAATTCGAATGAGAAAAACGCCTTTTGATTAATGATAAAAAAGATTGTTCAAACATAAGCAAGCATGCCCTGAACAAAATACCGCTATGCTCCGGGCAGAACATAGGGTTACACAATAACTGAGAAAACAAAGTATTATTGTTCACGTGTCACTTGGACAAATTCCTCAATGGACCAGTTGCATAGCTTCTTTCCGGGAGCGCTTGGCTGGATCCAAGCGTCCATGTCACAATCACTGTCCCCGACTTCATCATCAGAAACAACATTGATTTGCTCAAAAATGACACCCCCACTGGTGAACTTGACGTGCCCCTTATAGCATGGTGCGCTCTGCGAAGATGATGAAGATGATGGGTGGTACCCCAACCCAAACTTGTCCTGCTTCTGAGGCATGTCTAGCACTTTTCCCCATCCTTGCGATGCCCCAGCCTGTACTACCGCTTGAGCCTCCTTGAAAGATGACATAGCCACTTCTTGTTCCTTGTTCATAACTGGAGATTTGTCCTTCACTTGCACAGTTTCGAAGGCCTGACACCAAGTCTCATGAATTTCTCCATCTACCTTGACGTATTTGAAAGATGACAAGTGGATAATCATGATATCTTCCTCCCCACATACCGTCACAACACTGCCTCCGACCATATATTTCAGCTTTTGATGCAGAGTGGACGTAACAGCCTCAGCTGAATATATCCATGGACGACGCAGCAGACAGCTGTAAGCAGACTGAATGTCCATTATGTAAAATACCGCATCAAATACCTTCGGGCCCACATGGATAGGCAGAGTTATTTCTCCAAAAACAGATCTTCGGGTTCCATCAAAGGCTCGTACAACCAAATCACTTGGTGTACAATAAAGACCCTGATGATCTATCTTCATCAATGCTTTCTTTGGAAGTACATTCAAGGACGACCCTGTATCAACAAGGACGTATGACATCACTGTTCCCCGGCATTCAATTGAAATATGCAGTGCCAAATTATGGTTTCTGCCCTTTGGCGTCAAGTCCAAATCTGTAAACCCCAGACCGTTTCCTGCATTTACATGTGCCACAACTCCTTCGAGTTAGTTAACTGATATTTCTTGTGGTACGTAAGCAGTGCTTAAAACTTTCAACAACGCATTTTGATGCGCTTCTGAACACAACAGCAGTGATAGTATAGAGATCTTGGAAGGAGTTTGTTGCAGATGATCGACTATCTTGTAGTCACTTTTTCTAATCAACTTCATGAACTCTTCCATATCCTTTGCCAGAGACTCCTTCTCGCCCACCCGAGGAATTTCTTCTACAACTGTCTTGCCTTTCCCTTTATCATTTTTCTCGACCACCACTTTGGGCGATGAAAAGATTCTACCGCTTCTGGTAATTCCTCCAACTCCGACCAGATTATCAACTGAATCGACAGGCAAGTTTTTCAATTCTACCTTCTGCCCATTACAAAACACCTCAGCTCCGTAATTCCACAGGATAGTCTTAGTAATTTCATATGGCATAGGTCCTGCTTTGGTGATGATTATTGTAGGTGGCCTTGGAGGCGCTGAAATAGTGATAGTTTTATATGGGATTGAAATCGTCGCAATTTCATCCTGCTCTTCCTCTACTACTTCCACGGGTTTCCTTTCAGTGGTCCGATCAAATTGTAACATTCCTTCATCCATCATGCTTTGAATACACTCTTTCAGATCATCACATCCCTCATGATGGCTCAAATAGTTGACACAGCCTTCACTACAGCCTGGGAACACTCCCCCCTTCAGCAGCTTCTCCTTCACAAAACTTAATGGCGTCTTCAGCTTATTCACGTTGGTTATCAAATCTAACCCTTCCTCTACCAGAACAGCACCAACCCTAGCCAGCCCATGATTTGGCATAGGGTTTTGCACAATATTTGGTGCATCATGTGAAAAATCTATTGCTTTGCTATCAATCAGATCTTGCAACTTATGTTTGAAAGCCTTGCAATTGTCAAGAGTATGGTCGGGTGTCCCAGAGTGGAACTCGCATCGTGCATTCACATCAAAGTCGGGCAGTGGTGGGCCTGTCAGAGGAGCCATAATCCTCTTTTGGATTTACTGCAATTGCAACAGAGTTTGGAGCACTTGGGAATATGGCATCGATGGCGGATCAAATACTCTATTTGCTGGCTGAACCGGATATCTTCGATAACCCTGGTGATTTTGTTGGGGTGGTTGTTGCTGTTGTCGTCGTTGTTGTTATTATGGTTGCTATTGTTGTGGTACAGGAATCGTAACGCTAGCGACCCGTTGTTGATGATATTGATTATGAGGCTGACTTCTCCATCTTCCTTGAAAACTAGATACTAAGTTGGTTTCTCCCTCGCGCCTTTTGTTGCCAAAGACTTTCTTTCCTCCTCCTCCCGCCGAGGATCCTTCGCCTGCTTGAATCTTCCCAACTTTGATACCATTCTCTATGTGTTCCCCTGTGATTATCATGTCGGAAAAGCTTCCAGACATACAGTTGATAAGCTTCTCATAATACATGCCAGATAAAGTAGCCACGAACATGTCGATCAGCTCACGCTCCACCATCGGAGGTTGAACTCTTGCGGCCAATTCGCGCCACCTTTGGGCATACTCTTTGAAGCATTCATTATTCTTCTGGGTAAGATTTTGCAGCTGAACCCTGTTTGGAGCAAGGTCACTATTGTATTGATAATTTTTCATGAACACCTCAGCCAAATCCTTCTAGCTACGGACGTTGGTAGGCTCCAACCCCATGTACCACTCAAGGGAAGGACCGGACAAACTATCCTGGAAAAAGTGCATTAACAGCTTTTCATCGTCTAAGTAGGCAGGCATTTTCCTGTAATACGAGCACAAGTGAACTCTAGGACATGTAGTACCCTTGTACTTATCAAAGTCAGGGACTTTGAATTTCTGCGGTATCCTTAGGTCAGGAATAAGTCCAAGGTTGGCCATATCAAGGCCCATAGAGTTCTGACTCTCAAAGCTCTTTATCCTGTCTTCCAACCATTTGAATCTTCTATTAGTCTCAGAAGGCACTTCACCACCAAAATCTCTCACCGAGAAGATCTCATCCTGTCTGTCCTCAAACAACTGCTGATTTAGGTTGCCATGAATAGCACCGTTAGCTTCAGGCCCATACACATTGCCCTGACCAGTAATTCCAACATTACCAACTCCAGTGTTACCAAATCCAGTGTTACCATTGCCTCCGTAAACATTTCCGTTGGTTCTAACATTTCCATTACCGTTCCCAGTTGTGTTCCCATTTCCAGCACCATTGCCATTTCCACCAGTATTGGGGATAGCGTTATTAGCGTGCTGAGTCTCACCATGAGGTGGGTTGATAGCTACCCCTCCATGTAATACGCCGTCATTATCAACCCGTGCAATCAAAGGTTGCACCAAGGTCCTCAGTTGGTCTTGTCCACTAGCTACAGTCTGCATTACTTACATAAAATGCGTCATTCTATCTCTCATTTCCTGCATTTGCTCCTGCATCTGTTCCATGATCCTCTTCTGAATTCCTCTAGTCACGTATCGGTGATTTGTTTTATCAGCAATCCTGAAATACACTAAATGAAGACAAGAGATAAGAAAACAGTTCTGATGCACCTGTAATGTGAAAAGGATGCTAAATGAAGACATGTATATATGCAACAGGGAGATTTCCCCCTCGATTCTAGTTTCCAGAAGAAGAAACGACCATGGAAAAACCCCATAGACAAGCAGACAGAATAATAACTCCTCATATAATAACAGGCCAACAAACAGTGTGCATACATCAACTGAGTACAAAATAGAGATGACCTCAATCAACAAGCCTGGTGATGGTCAATACATAAGCAAAACAACAAGATACAAAGAAAGACAGTCAAGCTGAGTGCCGAGATTGGAAATCCTCTATCAGCTTCCGCGTCTCGGGATGATCTGGTATAGCGAGTATGCCCTGTATGAGTAGCTCTCGCCGACTAATGATGTGTTATAGACTATCAACATGGTCTTCCCATGCTCCTTCCTCAAAGCACGCCTCAAGTATGCACCTCTTGGTATCCGCTCTCAACCTACAACCCTCCAAGTTTGCAATAGCTTTGCCCAGTCTGTGCTCACTATTATGTCTGAGTGATTCTTCCACCGAAATCTTCTCGTCATTTTCTTTGAGTTGCATCTTCAACTTGGCGATCTGCTGTTTCAGCTTGTCCTCGCACTCTTTGTTGTTAGTGAGCGTGGCATTCCACACTGAGTCAAACTTAGAGATCTCCAAGTAAGCCTTGTCCAGATCTTTCTTTTTGGTAGCAAGCACACTACTGACAGTGCTCAAATCCTGGCCTGAGCGTTCTCTGGTGCTAGTCTCCTTCGTCAAGTTCGTACCTAGCTTGTTGACAAGTTCATTCTGCTTTTTGAAAGAATAGACAGCATCAATCTTCTCGCTTCAAAGTTGAATGATTTCTTTCTCTAATTCTTCATTGGCTCTTTTCAACTCTTTTTTCTCACGCAATAGTTGGTTGTACTTCGGAATATCCACGGTAGTGGGTTTTTCAATCATGATGGGGTACAAAGGCGCAACTGAGGGAAATGGCATCAGAGACTTAGCAAATCTATCTTTGATCCAAACCATGTAAGGGTCATAAGCTCGATTGTTGCTCTTTCCTAGCAATGTCTTACCTCGCCTGTGAATGTTACTCCATGCATACTCCATTCTAACCAAAGTATCAGCTTCCAGCAAGCCTGTGAGATATAGAGATTCCTGTATCTCTTCTTCCTTAGGAGGACTCTTCAAAGCATATCCAAATTGTCTAATCAACAAAGAGGGATTATAGTTAATACAGCCCTTCCTTCCGACCAACGGGGCATTCGGAAAACCACTGCAACTATATATGATTTTAGCGCCAAGTATATCCCGATCAAACCATACAATGTTTTCTGCAGATAAACCCGTTAACCTAGCAGACCAATCTGAGGTGCCAGCAGTAGCAACAAACGGACCTACTTTCGGAAGGTGACTGAAGAACCACCTATACAGCATGGGTACACAGCAAGACACATTTTTACCCCTCCGCTTCTCATTCTTGTAATGGATAGAATGGTAAACATCCTCTAACAAGGTAGGCACTGGATTCCCTGAAGCAAGAATATAGAAGGCATTTGTATCCACAAAGTCTGGAAAGTTAGGAAACAAAATGATACCATATATGCATAGAGCGAGAATGGCATTGAATACAATCCAACAACCGTCCTTTGCGAACTGTGAAGCCTTGTCAACCAGAAAAGGTAGAGGAACCCATACACTCCATTCAGCTTGGTCAATTTTCCTGAGAACTCTGAGGCATCAAGATGAAGAATTCCAGCAAGCCTAGCTAGTCAGGCTTAGCATCATCATGGTAAAAAGGCATCTGATTTAATATTGGAACTTCTAGTAACGCAGCATACTCTTCCAAGGTCGGCGCCAGGACATAGTTAGGGAAAATAAAACATCTCAGCTAAGGGTCATAAAACTGTAGTAGAGCATATAAGCCATTCAACTCGAACACTGAAGGTTTGCACATCAAACTGAGCAGCTTCCCATAAGATTCCTTGAACTCTTCTTTCACTTTTTGATCTGCTAAAACAACCAAACTCAACAGGGAAATGGTATCAGGAGAAGGGAGCTTGTAGGCAATTGTCTTCTTCAAAGACTCCGTGTCAAAAAAGGAACAAGATCACTAGAATCGGGGGGAAATATGCACCTGCAACACAGATACATGTTAATGAAATACAAATGAAAATGAAAAATGCACATGCAAACAGGGGATCAAAATTGTTGTGCTGTAGTTTGAGAAGACTGGCGCTTCGCTTTAGTCATAACCAAACACTGATATTAGGACCCCCTTGGTATCAAGAATCCAAACTATAAAGAACCGGGTAATCTGAAGGCTAAAGTTTCCTGCACAACCCCATCCCTCTCATAGGTAAGGACCTATCCACTGACAAGGTTTGGCATCCTATGCGTTCATCAGCGTCATAGACTTTCAAGAAATGATGATACGTTCACCATTTCTGGTTTGGCATCATCACCTCCCGAAAAGGCCTCACTTAGCTGAATCCCAAATGATCGGTTCCCAGAGTCGACAATCCTCAGATCCAAAATTCCTTTGAGCCCAACGGGCCAGAAAGAAAACCGTTAAAGAGAATCTCGTCTGAGCGCGAATTTCATGGCTAGCTGGTGCATGCAAAGCATATAGGCTCACCACTAATCTCCACTTCTAATGCTAAGTCTATACTCAAGCCTAGGTCTGGCTTATCTCTCAATGGAACAATCCCTCCCCACAGCACAACAATAATGAATCATGCGGAAAGTAAAATGTGGAAAGCAAATAAAGATAAAGCACATATGTACACACCCAAAAATAAACAAAAAAACGCTAGGATTGACTCGCATAGGGGATCTTTCTGTCCCCCGCAGAGTCGTCAGCTGTTGCTACTGCGAAAATCGAGGCCGGCAATGACAGAAGAGTCGCCATCGTGTGTTATTTATCCCAAGAGATGGAAAGGAAACGCTCAGAGAAAACCTAACGAAAAGAGGGATAAGATAGGTCATCGCAACCAAATCTCGGGTTCGGGAGTCGGTTACGCAAGGGGAAGGTGTTAGCACCCCTCACGTCCGTCGTACTCGATGGGATCCATGCTTGTTGTCTATCTAAAAGGGTGATTGAAACTATCTAGCTAAAGGCTCAAGGACAAAATAAAAAATAAGTGACTCGGCAAAGCAACGGCGCTTTGTGCCTACGTATCTCATCTGAATTGAGAAGTCATAGTCAACGTAGTTCGGCTAACTACGGTGAAAGGGGGGAAGGTTGCTCGCCAAGACATCACGTCTTGTGCCTACGTACTTTCATCTAGTATGAAAGATCAGAGAAAACATAGTTTGGGCCAAAAGGGAACACATGTTTATTCAACTGTTTTACCTGATTAGGGTTAACAATCAGTTCTAGCAGTTTGGTGTATGCAGCTCGACCATTGGAGACTTAGGCGTTACCGTTTGCGATAGAACCAAGAGTTAACAAAACTCTCCTTGTGAAAATGATTTTTCAATATTAAAGGCCCCAAGGGAAAAAAAGAAGTTTGAATGATTTGTTTTTGTGTTTTTCAGAGAAGAAGTGTTTTTGAATGGTTTGCAATTCATATCGCATTAGAGACTATGACTTAGGAGTGAATGTGTCGCATATCACCCAAAGGGTGCTATACAAAACATCCAAGCCATTAAAGGGAAACCCCTCAACAATCCTTTCCCAAGTGCTTAAGGCTCGTAACGCACAATAATCATTAACCTTTATTAGGTGTTTTATGACTGTTTTGAGATGAGAGGAGAAAGGACACTAAAGGGGGACTAAACTCAAACCTAAAGTTGTCATGCAATGGTGATCCTAAGATTGAGATAAGGGAATGCTACATAATTTTATCATACATGGTTAAGATCCTTTTGGTGTGGGGCAGTAGCCTCCACAAGCTCATCTCAACCTCAATCAATAATATGATAAATGCAAGAGGTGAAAGGAAAAAAGAAATGCATCAAAAGAAACACACAAGTGCACTAAAATGGGATGAAATGGCCTAAACCATTCAAACATCAACCACAATGCCAAAACCCAAAAACAAATGAAAGGCAAAAAATACCTAAAACAAAGTGAGTATGGGAGGCTATATGAGGACATCAAGGAACTCATAATGTGCACTCAACCATGAGCATCACAAGAAAGGTGCAAAAGAAAGCACAAAGAAGTCCTCATGGATTCATCATTTTAGGCATGCTTCAAGTACCTCCAAAGGAGGGACCAAGCTACCTTAATTGAGATTCCAAAGTCATTGGACAGCAAGGGAAATGATATAAAAATGGTCAAAAGAAAAAGCAAGTAAACCACAAGAAATGCAAGCAAATTCCCAAAGGAAAGCAAGCATGTTTCACATAGAAACCCTAATTGGGAACTCAAAAGTAAACAATCAAATGAACAAGCAAAACACAATATAATAACCTAAAAATGAGGAAACATCATCCTTAACAAGTTATAAACATGAATCAAAAGGCATTGAAGGCTCAAAGGATCCATAAATGTCATATCCAAGGCAAACTAGGTCAATGTGTTTTTATGAACCTTCCTTTGGGGTAACTTGACTTGCAAGTTACTCTAAAATTAGGAAAATGATTTAAAAATGATCAAATAAAATGCAAGAAGCTCATAAACATGTTGGCAACCAGAGGCCAAAATATTACAATCAAAGTCACTTCACAACATCACCATAGAAATTGATTCACAAGGGTGCTTCATTGTGAAGGAGGATCATTTAGGGTCAAATGAAGTGCATCAAAAGTCAACTCAAAAGTCAATCAACAGGGGCAAAATGGTCCTTAAAAACTCATCAACTCATCATTGATATGAGGATTGAATTTTACTCATTGGATCAAAAGGAAATGAGAGAAACAAAATAAAAACTAAAACATGTCAAGATTTAGGTCAAATAAAATACTTCCAATGTTAAATTCCATTTTTAATTGAAAAATAATTTTAAAAAATAAAATAAAAATTTCATAAAATAAAAGACACTTCAAACTGTCTAAAACATATTTTTGTGGAATTTTAACACTCTTGGAAGTATTTTAAAATGAATTAAATCTAAACAGATATAAAATAAAAAAGAAAGAAAATAAAACTAAAATAAATAAAAGTTGGGTGCAGAAAGCAACCCTACATAGCTTAAAATCAATGGGCCAGCGCGCAGGGGGTGCAAACAGCAAGCCCAGTCCATCAGCAAAAAATAAAGAAAAAAGGTGTGCTTGCGTGTGGTGAGTCAAACAGAGGTCCATGATGGAACGCGCTCTGGACAGTTGGATCAAAAAGTAATCACATCCAAGGATTCACATTCACACACGTGGCCAGGCACAGAAAAATAAATGAAATGCAAATTTAAATGTGATTGTGTGTGTGCAAGCAAATACGGAACATCATAGGTCTTAATCTAGACCGTGTAAAATAAAAGTAACTAGATCTAACGTGCACCAATGAGCCACGTATCATCTTCAACCTTTTAAAAGTGAGAAAAGGAGGGAAGGACCAGATGGCGGCCGGAGCTGCCTCCGGTCATCTTCTCCTGCCGTATGGCCACCGTGGGCTGCGCAGGTATAGCAAAAACTCACCAAAATCAACAAAATAAAAGTCAAAAATGATCTACATCTCACATAGAACATGAATCAACCGTTATTTAAGCCTAAAACTCCATAACAAAGCCAAACCGTGAACAACAAGCTTGGAGCTCAAATCTCAAAAGTTCACAAACAGCCACAAAATCATACCAGAAATCATCCACACATCAAGAGGTTCACAAATATATAAAAATGGCGCAACAACAATGCTTAAACAGAGAGAAAAAAGGATTGAAAGAAAACCTAAAAGAAAGCTTCCACATAGCTTGTTTCTTTAGCAAAGCTTAAAAGAAAACACCCAGAAACGTTCTATGAACCTTAAGGAACCTTTCTAAATCGTTGGTTTTGATTGAAACTCAGTGAAACATGAAAAACGATTTTAACTTTTTTCTCACTTTGTCTCAATGTGTTCTTGTCCAATTTCTCATCAAAATCAGTTCTGAAAGCTTGTGTGTAATCCTGAGAATAAGTATGATGGATTTGAATTGAAAGAAAGCCCAATTCTATGCTCCTTAAGCCCAATTGAATTTAACTTTTTTACTTCATGACCACTTCAAAAAGTGCAAGAAAATCACCTTGCCAAGCTGTAAAAATGGCTCAGCTAGCTTGCATCTGAGGTAGGTTGATCCAAGGGATGAAAATGGCTCCTTAATTTGATCTTTAGGCAATGTTTGTATATGTTACTTAATCTTGAAGTAAGCATGAAAATGGCCACCAAATTGAGCTCAAATCTCAAATCCAAATTTGGCATTGTGCTTGAAATGTATTTGGCACTCAAAAAATGCACAAGGTTGGTACAAAATGATCCCAAATGAATTTAATTTGATTTTCCCCTTTTGAGGCCTTTTTCATGGAAATTTCTTTAGGGATTCTTCAATCCAAGCCAAACCTTTGATGCCTTGATGTTTGGTTGAGCAAATGACCCTATTTGGAGCAAGTTTGAAGTTGGAAATATTTCCATTTGAAGTGTACAAAGTGGTGAAATGGACCTATAATGAAAACGACCTGTAATCCTGCTTTCCAAAATACCCCTGCCTTGCAAGCCTCATAACTTGAGTTCTACAAATCCGATGAAGAACTTCTAGTACTCTTTGGAAATCTAAGATCATGAGGAACAACTTTCATGTTCATCAAAAGTTGAGGCGAAACTTCCTTCTAGGTCATAAGTGGCTTGGAAGTTGGTTGACTTTTGTTGACCAAAATCACATTCATCCGAGGACCTGTAACTTGCCAGCATCATAACATGAGTTCTAGAAATCATATGAATTACTTCTAGTACTCAAAATAAATATAGAAACATGCTCTACTAGTTTCATGTCAGGGTCAAGATGAGATGAGACTTGTATCTTGAGATAGGTGGTCTTAAAGTTGGGCACTAAATAGGGGATTTTACACTGAGAACCCTAATTTAGTAACTCCTCACACTCTTGATTCTTGATGAATTGATCTTGAAATGATATCTCATGTATTTCAATACAACCTTCCATGACCATAAATACTTGTAATTGAGTCTTAATCTCTTTCAATTTCACAGTTGACTGAGGGCTGACCAGATGAAAACCCTAATTGCACCATCTTCAACTGTAGCCACTTGCACTTGGTATAAACACTTGGATGAGCTCCACAATGACCTACAAGGCCTCCAATGAGCTTAAATGGTAACCTCCCTCCATAACCATGGGCTTGTGATCCTTATATGACCTTCAAATGGCCTCCTAGACAGGAGGTGGACCACATACACTTATCTGCCTATCCAAAGGGCTTTGACTTGTCTCTGATGATGATAACCCCCTTGTTGACTTGAATACAAACTCTTGATTAGGCTTAGAACCCTTGACAAATTCCTCTTGTTGTACACACATATTTTGATCCCCTGTAAGATGCAAAATGTTATGCAATTCAATATGTCAGAACAATGAAATAAAACATAAACCAAGTAAAAAAAAGGTTGGGAAAATTTTGGGGTACAACATTATGCATATGAAAATGATAATGCAAAATGCAAACATGTGTATATGTTCCAAGGAGATTTCCCCCTCGATTCTAGTTTCATAGATAATAACAAAATAGTAGAGATAAACGGAAGAACCAGAAAACCATCTCATAAATAAAATGAGAACAAATGTATACAAATCACCAATAGGAACTACAACTGCATACAAGCATATGAACTCATCCAACAGATCTGGTGATGGTCAAAATACAAGACAAGAGAAAAGACAACATCAAGCATCTTCTTCAACTACTGTAGGCCCTGTACCAAGTCTGAGCTTCCTCTAATAGCTCCTTGGTATTTGGATGCTCAGGTCTTGCAATCAGCTCTTGGATGAGAAGATCCCTTCTGCAGATGACATCCTTCAAGCCCTAAACATAGTCCTCCCAAGCATCTTCTCCAAAGGCATCTTCAAGTCTTGGCCTCTTCAATTCCGCTCTCACCTTGAACTCCTCAAATGCTGACAAGGTTTCCTGTAGCTTCTGATCACTTGCATACCTACGGGATGATCCTGCTGAGACTTCTTTTCCTTTGACTTTGAGTTGTACCTTCAAATGGTCAATCTTTCCTGTAGCGTTCCATTGATCATTGAACTTAGATATTTCCAAATAGGCTTTATCTAGCTCTTTCTTCTTATGATTAAGGACGCTATCAATACTTTTAAAATCTTGGCCAACTCGTTCTCGTACCCGGATCTCTTCAGTCAACTCCTTCCCCACCTTAGCCAAGGTTTCGGTCTTTACTCTAGCTAGGTAAACAGCTTCGTTCCTGTCGCACTTCAACTGATTGGTCTCTCCTTTCAGCTCTTCATTTTCCTTACGCAACTCTTCTTTCCCTATCTGAAGCTTATCATATCTCAGAATATCAATTGTCATAGGCTCTTCAATCATCAGGGGATACAAGGGTTCTTCAACAAGAAACGGCAACAGTGTCTTCTCCACCCTCCTCTAAATCCACTCCAAGTAAGGGTCATAATCTCTGCTGTCATACTTTCCTAAAGAAATCTTCCCCTTCTTATGAATTTGTCCCCATGCTTCAACAACCTTAACCAAAATTTCTGGACTAGCTACACCGGTGTAGTATAGAGATTCTTGTACTTCTTCATCCTTCGGAGGTCCTCTCAGCGCATACCCAAACTGTCTAACAGCGAGAGAAGGGTTATAGTTAACTCCCTCTTTTCTCCCCATTAGAGGTACAATGGGAAAGCCACCACAGCTGAAAATAATTTCTACACCAAGCATATCATGATTGAACCAAGTAATGTCTTTAGTAGTTAAACCCATAATCCTCTGAGACCACTCATGTGTTCCTCAAGTCAAAGAAAGCTCCAGTGCGAGGAAGATTATTTATGAACCATTTGTTGAAAAGTAAGGTACATTAAGAGACATTCTTCCCTCTTCTCTTTTCATTCTTATAATGTATTGAGTGATACAGATCTCCCAAGAGAATGGGTATAGAATTTCTAGATGCGAAAATACTGAAAGCGTCTATATCCACCAAGTCAGGTATGTTTGGAAACATCACATTACCATATATGCACAGAGCCATGGTAGTGCTAAAGACCATCCAACAGCCTTCTTTGGCGTACTTCTGGGCTTTATCCACCAAGAAAGACAAAGTGAAGGTAGAGACCCTATTCCTAGTAACCACACTGCCTACCAAATCACACATGCTCAAATAAAGAGCGGCCGCAAGCTTTTCAAGATCAGACTCCTCTTATGAATGAAAGAATGATACTTTATCTTGGACTGGGATCCCTAGGATAAAAGCAAACTCCTGCAATGTAGGAACTAGAACATAATCTGGAAAGGTAAAACAACACAGGGGAGGATCATAGAACTGTAGCAAAGTAAGGATAGCTCCCATAATCTCTTCTAAAACCTCAAGAGTAACCGGATCAGCCATAGAAATGAGACCAAATAAAGGTCTAAGATATGGTAAAGGAAACTTGTACAGAGTAACCTTCGCCCTCTCTACTTCCACCTTCAAGGAAAACCATGACTAGAATCTCAGGAGAGATGAAAACCTAAAACACATACACATGCAACGTAAAGATGAGAATGAAAATGCAAATGCAGACAAGGATCAAGGCATCAAAAACTGTTGTGTTGTTGACTAAATTAGACCATATTTCAGCTCCAATAAGAAAACCAGAAATCCAGAATATCACAACATCCAAGATTATAAGTCCGCACTAATGAGAAAACCAGAAAACAGGGTTGGTTGAAGGTCAAAGTTTCCTGCAAAACCCTTCCCTCTCACAAGTAGGTTCTAGTCTTGAAAGGTACAGCATCCTATGCAGGTCATCAGTATCACGGACTCTCATGTCGAGTAACGATGATACGTTAACCATTTTTGGTTGGCATCATGGTCAATCAAGGAGGTCTCAACTGACTTCCCAATGAACGGTCGTCAGAGTCGTTAGTTTTCTAATTCAACATCCCCTCGACTGCCCTAAATGTGCAGGATAGAATATCTTCAAAGAAAACCTCGTTTGGACATGAATTTCGCACAAACTCTTGCGTGACTAAATGCCACACAGGTCCACACTACTATCCACACTAATCCTATGTATGTACTCAAGCCTGGTTGTTGGGCTTATCTCTCAAGGAATAACCCACCCAATAGCACAGCAACAGCAACACAATATGATAACAATAAAGATGCAAATGCAATAATGTACAACAGTAAACATATAAATATAAATAAATGTGCAACAGTAAACACCCCAAAGACACAACATAGACAAGCGCTAGGATTAACTCGCATAGGGAACCAGAGTCCCTAGCAGAGTCGCCAGCTGTCGCAACTGCGAAAAGGACTGGCAGAAATAAACCGAAGAGTCTCCACCAAATGTTATTTATCCCAAAGAGAGGGAAAGGAAACGGTCAAAGAAAACCTAAAGAACGGAAAAAGATAAGGTCATTGCAACCAAATCATGAGTTCGAGAGTCGGTTACGCAAGGGGAAGGTATGAGCACCCCTCACGTCTGTTGTACTCAACAGGATCCATGCTCGTTGTCTATCAAAAAGGGTGAGTTATCTAAAAGCTACTGCTAGATGGGGGATAAAAAATAAAAAGGAGACTCGATAGGACATCACTGCCCTATGCCTACATATTGCCTCGTGAAATGGGAAAGCCAAATTCAACGTAGTTCGAAAAACTACGGGTGATGGGAGGAAGGTTGCTCGCCAAGACATCACCATCTCGTGCCTACGTATCCTCATCTGGTATGAGAAAATAGAGCAAACATAGTTCAGGTAAACTAGAGCACTGGTTGGTTAAGTGTTTTTTATGAGCGACGATAAGTTTTCGTTCCAGTAGGGTCGATGCCTGTTTGTGCTAGAACAGAAAAACAACGTACTCTTTCTGAAAAGGAGTTTAAAACACAATCCTGAAGGATAAAAAGGTTTGAATGTTGTTTGTGAGTTTTAGTAAAGTGATTTGGATTTGTTTGAGAATCACGTTGCACTAAAGACTATGACATAGGAGCGAATATGTCGCATATCGCCCAAATGGCATACACTAAACACTCTAGACAAGTGAGGAGAAAACCCCCACTCACCATTTCCCATATACTTAAGACTCGTGGTGCACAATGTTCATCATTCTTTATTAAGTGTCTTAAGAGTGTTTGAGATGAGAAGATTAGAGACAAAAGAAAACCACTAAAGGGAAATTGAAAACCCTAATATTGTCATATAAAATGGTCCTAACGTTAGGACGAAAAGGAAGTCTACCTAATGTTATCATACAAATGATGGACCTAAAGTTAGGGTAAAAAGGGACTATCCTAATTGTTATCATGCAAAGGATTGAAAGCCTAATGTCTCTCCTACTCCCATCTTAAACAGAGGGACTAGGAATTCTAAGGGATCACGTGAGCAAGCACAAGTAAACATTATCCAATTCAATCAAAAACAATAATGAAACTTAAACAAGTTCCAAAAAGAGAAGAAAGATGAAGAAGAAATAAGGAAATGCAAGAATGGACAAACAAGAAGTCATTATCAAACCAAGATGAAGATAACACGCACATTCATTTCAATCTCAAACAAGACAGACATCATCAAGTCAACATCAAACAAACATCCACCAACAAAAGCAAGATGAGAGGGAGTCAAATGGCACAAGAAACATGGTAGGGCAGCAAGCACAACACAACATACTCAAGTCATATCAATGATCAAAGAGAGCACAAGGCAAAAAGTCATGCATATCATTCATACACAAATCCACATCATATCAAAAAAACATGCATGCAAACAATCCTCAAAGGTAAAAGCATATGAACATGATATGAGCATAAGAAGATATCACAACATTGTTAGTTCCGTGACTCTATGATTGTCCATGGTTTTATGATTGGCTAAAATTTGGTAAAACATGATTACGAACTAATGTTAAGCAAGATGTCATAACATCCACATCTACTGTTATGACAGTACTGCTGTCATGTGTTTTAATCAGGATGTCATTACCAATGTCATGACATCATTGTCTGGTACAACAGGAGATGATGACAGTACTACTGTCATGTGTTTTAATTAGGATGTCATCACCAATGTCATGATATCACTGTCTGGTACAGCAGGAGCTGCTATCCCTTGACAGAAGTGTTTTGGTTTGATGAGAACCTATTGGATATACCTCATTAGTATGTGCATTCCAAAGAGATTTATTAGGAACAAAGTGAAGATTTAATTGGTGTTCATAAAAAGGATCTCTGAGACTTTTTAGGAAACTATAATATACTTGTTTCTACTGTTATGAAGAAGATTCTGCAGGAGTGTACTGCAGGGTGAGTTTGGTCAGCTAAGAACAAAGTGTGTTGGATGTCATGTTGGATGTTATGACATCAGGGCACGTATTTAGGTTTACTATTATATTGCAAGAGGAAACTCAGGTTATACTTCAAGAAACCTGTTATGGCTCCTTAGTTATCTCAGGCGAGATTCTAGTCAGGGTTGGGCATAACATGAAGCAGTTGTGACCTAATTCGCAGCATCTGAATCATGGAAATTAGGCTAACTTGGTTAAACCTAATTTATGTTATTTTTTATCAGCCCAAGCCCAGTATGCATTACTATTTAAGGAGGAGCAGAAGCAAGGGAAATCAAGCACTCACAACAATAAAAACTTGAGTGTAAAATAAAGGTTATGGTTTTGAGATTCCATTGTATGTGTGACTTTGTAAGTCACCCTTTTTATCTTTGGATGCATTGTGGTAGACATATTGTGGCTGGTAGTTGTTATTGGCCAATTGTTAAGTGTTCACTCAAAGCTTGTAAGCAAGAGTGTATTATCCTTGATTGAAGCTGTTAAGCAAAATCAAGTATTGTGACTTTGAAGAGTGTCTTCTAAAGTCTTCTTTTGTATTGAATTTTTTATCACTGATGTGATTGAGGGGGAGTGGGAGGTGTCACTTGTCTAGTGGGTTCTAGGCAGAAATTGCATTGGGTAGAGATTAAGTGAGGGGTTGTAAACGGGGGAATTTAGCTCTGAATTAATTCTGCTAATAGTGGATTTCCTTCCTGGCTTGGTAGCCCCCAAATGTAGGTGATGTTGCACTGAACTGGGTAAAAAATTCATTGTGTTATTTATCTTTCAGCATTTATAATTCTGCACCCTTTAAATGGTTAGATAAATAGTTCTGTCAGTCTGCAGATGTTACAACAGAGGTCATGACATTGGTAATTCTTAAAGGGATTTAAAACGGTCATGTTCTGTCGTTGTTCTATTTTAGCAGAGATCAATGTTCTTGGGACATCTTAGATCTGCATACCAGAATTTAAATTGGTATCAGAGTAGGCATCCTGTCTGTTCTGGATGAGATCTTGGGAGATACTTTCTAGTGGTTTAAACAAGGAGAAGCTGCAGCTGATTTGCTGATTTTTCCAAATGAGGAGTTTGTGAAGAATTATATGTATCTGCTGCTGTGCCCTCTAATATAGGAGCTTCTATGACCTGGTGAATGTGTTGCCAAAGGGGGAGTGGCTATTCCTATATGATGACCTATAAGATGTTCTTACATCTTGGTTAGGGCATGTTGAATATGTTATTTTGGTGGTTTTGCTGCATATTTTTTTGATGAAAGAACTCTGGTAGCCCTAGGAGAAGATTAGCTTATATACAATTTGATGTATGGTTGTGGCAGGTTGTTGAATGTTGTAGATGTGTTGCTTGTGCGCCTGGGTTGTTGCTTGTGTGCTTGGGTTGTTCAGTTGTGTGTTGGTATATGTACCCTGAAGTCAATTTGAAGAGAAGAGCTCTGTCAGGGAGATAATCTGGTTCTCATGGATTTCTAAAGATCTCTGGTGCTGATAGATGGTATAATGGGAGGTGATTTATTTTCACCATTCATGATTTGCAAGAGCTCTATTAGCAGGAAGAAGTCATAGGCAAGTTGAGTCAAGGGTGTCAGCCTTGATGTTTCGTCCTTGGTATTCCTGAAGTTATGTGGATTTAAGATCAATTGCTATTTGTGGACTACACACGTAGTTAATTTGTTACCATGAAGTTCAAGATTGCTGAAGTTTAGAGAAGGAGTTATTATAAGGATTTAAGATTCATTGCTATTTGAGATATTCTTAAATATTTAATGGATTATCCTTAGTTGATGATCAAGGTGTCTCATCAGTTGTTGCACAAGCATCAGGCCCCTGATCTGCTTTGTCTACTTCAAGGATCTGATGTTCAACCAGATATTGAGACATTCCATCATCAGAGATTGTACAGAAGTCTGTTGAAGGAGATATAGTTGATGATCTTGTTACCATACACATGTGTGGTAGGATCTGTCTTTATTCGAGTAAGTTTCCTCGCAAGAAACTAAGACTAGAATGTAGTGCTGATGGAAGTGAAGATGGACATTTTTTTTGGATCAGTTTATTGGAGTGCAGCAGATGTGCTCTAGTTTCTACTAGAAGCATCTGATATTTATCTAGAAAGTTTTCTGGCAAGAAACTTGTCTAGAATATGGTACTGGTGATAGCACTGCATGGGTCAGTTTATTTCTGATCTAAGTACATAGGAGCATGTGACATTGCTCATCTTGGAGGTCAAGGATAAGTGGCACTTATCTCTGACTTACTGAAGAAGTCTCTACTTAAGGAAAGCGGGATGCCTTCTGTAAAGATCTCTTGTGACTAATCTTCTCTAAAGAATCAAGCTATGGCATGTTTGGTTTCTCTAAAGAGGAGTTGTATGAAGCAAATGCACTTCAAAGGGGTTTTTTGTGGTACAATAAAGCAGAATACAGGCTATCTACTCAAACTTGTTATTAGTAATCAAGGCTACGTGAGCATGGAACTCTTGATGAGATTCTTCTAAATGGCATAATGAAGGACTGAATTCACCAGCAGGATGTCTTATCAGATGTTGTGACATCAAGCAAACTTCAGGTCATTAATTGATGTTGTGTCACATCATTGTAAGATAGGTTGATCTTCTCGGGTATGAATGGAATTGATACTATCTCATGCAGTTTACAGGAGTTGTGTGAAAGAGTAGATGTTACAGGACCAAGTCTTGGTGTATCTAAGATGCCTTGCTATGGAGCAAGTAGAATATGTAACTTGAAGGTCAAGTTTGCTTGGTGGAAGTTTTTCTAGAGCTCTGAAAGATGCTGAGTAACCAAACAGTGGCATTTGGTTATTTAAGTAGTGTGTTTTTAGAAAATTACTCTTGTGCAGAAGGGTAGTTGTTTGAAGACCAAAGAAGGTTCTAATTTTATTTCATATATTGGAGCTTGTGGTAGAAGCCCTAAATTGTGTATGGAAGATTACCCTCTTTTGGAGATATATTTGATCAAGCTGGTGGAGCTGTGAAGATCTTCAGGTAGATTACTAGGCAGTAGTAAGTCCAGTTGGGGGCATATAAAGAACCATTGGATGGTATGTTTGTGGTATATATCATCTGGTTTATTTTTTCCTTGGATAAGGACTTGAAGATCTGTTGTGGAACTTGTGATTCACATCTTGACAAAGAACTACTCTATCTTTTCATACGGAAGAATGATGAGGTAAAAGGACTGTCTTGGAGTATGATGTGAAGGTATTAAACAAGACTGGAGTGGATCATTGGTTGATTACATGATAGTCTTGATTATGATGTGTTATATGGAAGTCAATAGTCATCAGCTAAACTAGAAGTGTTCTAACTTATCATATGGGAGAATGATGAGGAAAGAATGTCTTGGATTATGGGATGTCTATCTTGTTCTCTGACTCAGGCCTGAAATCTTGTGGAGAAGTGGTAACTCTAGTAAGAAGTGGAGCCGTTTGATACCTTCTCACTGTATGAGCATAAGGTTGGTCTTGAGATACAGTGGTGATCTTGGAGCAGCTTTTATAGAAGATAGGGGAGAGCTTATGTCTGATGGGTGTACTAGTTGCTTATGGTTCAAGCAGTAAGTGAATGCGTCTAGCAGGTGTGTTGAACAAGGAGTGAGCTCTTGAAGACATGAAGATCAGTCTTATGTTTTCCATTCATGTACTTCTGGAAAAAGAGTACTAGTTATCCTTGATATGGGGAATTATACTTCTGTTGCTGCAATAGTACAGTTGTGTCTCAAGATTGTTTGTGGTTTCAAGCAGTTTGTGACTGTATGTCTCTAGGAGGATGGAATGTCACACCAGATGTTGTGAAATTGTGTTACTGCACTAGCTCATGGTGAACCTGACAGTGTCTGTCATTGGGTATCAATGGATTAAGTCAGGTATTTGGGTCTCTATCCAAGTGTTTTATCATGTATGACTGGTGAAGATGAATATCAAGACACCATTAGCTTTGATTTTGTGCATATGGAAGCCAAGGAAACCTTTCTAGGACTTTCACCCTGACATCTTAGAGAAATTTCTAGCTGAATCTGGGTGATCTTGTAGAGAGTTATGTCTATCATGTGACTATCTCTCCCATAAGGGTTGGTTCTGGTGTGGGTTGTGAAACAAGGAATGTAAAGATTCATGTGCTTCCAGTGTGTGAATATGAAGATGTTGAAGTAAGTCTTCGTGTGTATGGGCTCTCTCTTTTAGGGGGAGTACTGAGTGTGCATGACAGGGGGAGCTGCGTACCTGTCTGATGTGTAGTTGCATTGCTGTAACTTGTACAGAGTTTGCTGATTCTCAGGCAATCTTGTGTTCTTGGTCCTCTGGTGAGGGTGGAATGACATTGTGATGTCTGCTGCACCTTTCTACCTTGACAAGGTGTCTATGGGGTAAAGTTACATGAGAGTTTTTCTCTCTCTCTCTCTCTATGATGTCCTGGTGTTTGTGATGCTGCTGCTGTTGTGCCCTTCTGAGATCTTCATGTGAATTTCTATGGAAATGATAAGTCATATGTTTAGTGTCTTAAGAACCAAGGATGTATTCTCAAGAAGCAATGGTATATGGATCTGTACTAATCAGGATTGAGCTTACTGTGTTTGAGTGTGTTTAGCAGGGGGGTTAAGCCTTTGTCCATGGATTGTTGTTGCAGTGGTGCAGTCCTTATATTGATGGAGGATCAAGCAGTTTGTCTATCTCTTGGAAGATGACTGGATGTTTGGACACCATGTGCATTTTGACAACTGAGTCTTGCTTTGAAGCATGTTGTTTCTGATTCAATTTTTGGGATTGGCTATGTTTGATGTATATACATTTACTCTAATGTTTGTCAATTTTTGACTAAACCAAGGGAGAGTAAAGTGTTGTTATCTGTTGCTACTGCTAAGGAAAGAGTAGTATTTTGTAGTTGCTTGCATGAAACTATTAAGGGGGAGCATGATAGTTTGTGAAGCTGGATGTCTGTGAGAAAACTATTGATGTTGCTGCCCTGATAAGGTTGTTTGGTTGTTTTAGCCAAAATTTGCCAAAGGGGGAGATTGTTAGTTCCATGACTCTATGATTGTCCATGGTTCTATGATTGGCTAAATTTTGGTAAAAACATGATTATGAACTGATATTAAGCAAGATGTCATAACATCCACATCTACTGTTATGACAGTACTACTGTCATGTGTTTTAATCAGGATGTCATTACCAATAACATGACATCGCTGTCTGGTACAGCAAGAGCTGATGATAGAACTGTTGTCATGTGTTTTAATCAGGATGTCATCACCAATGTCATGACATCGTTGTCTGGTACAGCAGGAGCTTCTATCACTTAACAGAAGTGTTTTGGTTTGATGAGAACCTGTTGGATATACCTCATCAGTATGTTCAGGCCAAAGAGATTTATTAGGAACAAAGTGCAGATTTAATTGGTGTTCATAAAAAGGATCTCTGAGACTTTTTAGGAAACTATAATATACTTGTTTCTACTGTTATGAAGAAGATTCTGCAGGAGTGTACTGCAGGGTGAGTTTGGTCAGCTAAGAACAAAGTGTGTTGGATGTCATGCTGGATGTTATGACATCAAGCGTATGACATCAGGGCGCGTGTTTAGGTTTACTGTTATATTGCAAGAGGAAATTTAGGCTATAATTCAGGAAACCTGTTATGGCTCCTTAGTTATCTCAGGCGAGATTCTAGTCAGGGCTGGGCATAACTTGAAGCAGCTGTGACCTAATTCGCAGAATCTGAATTATGGAAATTAGGCTAACTTGGTTAAACCTAATTTATGTTATTTTTGATCATCCCAAGCCCAATATGCATTACTATTTAAGGAGGAGCAGAAGCAAGGAAAATCGAGCACTCACAACAAGAAAAACTAGAGTGTAAAATAAAGGTTAGGGTTTTGAGAGCCCATTGTGTGTGTGACTTTGTAAGTCACCCTTTGTATCTTTGGATGCATTGTGGTAGAGATATTGTGGCTGATAGTTGTTATTGGTCAATTGTTAAGTGTTTACTCAAAGCTTGTAAGCAATAGTGTATTGTCCTTGATTGAAGCTGTTAAGCAAAATCAAGTATTGTGACTTTGAAGAATGTCTTCTAAAGTCTTATTTTGTATTGAATTGTTTATCACTGATGTGATTGAGGGGGAGTGAGAGGTGTCACTTGTCTAGTGGGTTCTAGGCAGAAATTGCATTGGGTAGAGATTAAGTGAGGGGTTGTAAACGGGGGAGTTTAGCTCTGAATTAATTCTGCTAATAGTGGATTTCCTTCCTGGCTTGGTAGTCCCCAGATGTAGGTGATGTTGCACCGAACTGGGTAAACAATTCATTGTGTTATTTATCTTTCAGCATTTATAATTCTGCACACTTTAAATGGTTAGATAAATAGTTCTGTCAGTCTGCAGATGTTACAACAAATGTCATGACATTGGTAATTCTTAAAGGGATTTAAAACGGTCAAGTTCTGTCATTGTTCTGTTTTAGCATAGATCAATGTTCTTGGGACATCTGAGATCTGCATACCAGAATTTCAAACATCAACATGGCCAACAAGTTAACATCCAATCATGACCATACAAGAAATATCACACAAGTGGAAATCAAGGACATGCCTCAAGAAGAATTCAAACATCAAATCATCCATACAAGAGAAACAACCATCAAATAAACATCAAACACTGAAATGACTTGAAGAAGGACAGAATAGCACTCAAACATGAATTAAAAACAAAATCATATCAAATGCAAACAAAAATAAAAAGGCAAATAAAACCTAAAAGAGGACGAAAAATAGTAAAACCACAAACAAAAATCCAAGAACATCACCATAGGTCAGAAATCATCATAAGATCATATGCTAAATTCTTCATAATTTTAAATGGCTCAAAAATAATTTTAAACCAATTAAAATTAACCGAATAAATCAAAAATACATGGAAAATAGCAAAATCAGAAATAAAAAACAAATAAAATTACCATAGTTCAGAAACCATCATTGGATCATGTAATAATTTTCTCATAATTTTAAAATGTCTAAAAACTATTTTAAACTAATTAAAATTGACTCAAACAAATTAAAATACAAGAAAAATAGCAAACTAAAAAATAAAAATACACAAAAATAAAAATCAGAAAGAGAAAAAAAAAAGGAAATTTTAGAAAATATTTTGGTATTTTTCTGATCAAAAAGCACGCATCCACGATTGATCTGAGTCAACCTCATCATTTCCAACCAACGAAAGTCAAACACACAAGATTAGAACAAGTGGCATGATGGACGATGAAATCATCATCTTCAAACTCCAGCCTCTTGAAAATCTCATAGAATTACATAAATTCGAAAGACCTTCAAACCATAACCATTGGAGCTCATAGTGGTTTCATTTGATGCGTCTTTTCAAGACGATATCAGCTATATCATCGCGCCATATTTATTTAAACCATAACTCACTCGATTTAAAAAAAAAAAAAGAAAAAGCAAACACGTATTTGAAAATCAAGCATCAAAACTCAACCAAAACCAAAATCTAACAATCCTAACAGCATCAGCACATCAAGGACTACATCTTAGCAACAAATTTGAGTTAAAATGGTTAAGAATTGTACCTGTTGAAGTTCAACTTCAGAGCTCTGAAAATGGAGTCCTCAAGCTTGATTCAGGCCACGATCCTTCAAGTTCTTGAGCTGGTTAGATTCACTAAATGTTGGTGAAGCTAACTAAATGGAGAATTTGAGTGATTAAGGTGTGGAAATAAAAATTTGAAGTTCAAGCTTAAGAGTTCAAATGGGATCTAAGCAGGATAATTCTGGCTATCAAAGCTTGTGAAAATGAATGGAATGAGTCCCTTATTTACAGGAGAAGCTTTTTGAATATTGAGGGATGGTGAATGATGCAAATTGAGGTGAATTCATCCACACCTGCAGCATGAGCAAAGTGTGACTTGAAAACTGTCAAAACTCACTCAAAACTTGCATTTTGATGCTCTAATCAATCCAGGTAAGTTTGTTAATCATGTTTAGATTGAATTCATTGCTTAATTTGGTGATTAGAGGCCATTTCATCCAAATTCAATTCTGACTTGAAGTGAATTTTCAGCTTTGAAATTCAGTTTTTGTCGCCATGGTTCTCACAAAGTAGGAGGCTTTTGAGATGATTCTTCTTGCATTGGATAGAAGATAATGCAATATTTTCAATGTGAAAAGAAAGTGTTGATTTGGTAATATGAGTTGAGAGATATGATCCTTCAAAGTAGCTTGCATGAAAAGGTTCAAAATTGCAAAACACTTAGAAAAATTTCAAGTCCTTTTAGGGACCAAAAATGACCTATAATGTTTTGACAAAAACCAAGATCTTTCGTAGGTTTTTAGCACTTCCACCTTGAATAAAAGTTATAGAAGACATCTTAAAGTTGATTCTAGAAATAGAATGGGATCTAAATGATGAAAATTGACCAAGTTATGACCTTTTGAAGTTGACTAGAAAATCCTTCCAAAACTCAAAAGACCTATAATGTCTTCAAACATTTGATAACTTTCCAAGCATAATTGGATCCTTCCTTGCAAAGAGAACTTGTTGGGGATGATGATAAAAGTTCATTAGAAAAAGAACCACCTCAAAATGTTAAAAAATAAAGGAGTTATTCCCAATTGACCATAGCATCCACAAATTGCTAAATTAGGTCAACCACCTTGAACTAAACTTGAATCTTTTGACTATTTCTTACAAAATTGATAACGCGAAATCGTATATATATATATATATATATATATATATATATATATATATATATATATATATATATATATATATATATATATATATATATATATATATATATATATATATATATATATATATATATATATATATATATATATATATATATATATATATATATATATATATATATATATATATATATATATATATATATATATATATATATATATATATATATATATATATATATATATATATATATTGACATATAATTCAACTAATATTTGACTGGTTTCAATCTGATTTCGGGTTTTTCCATGTTATTTGTATGATATTTTGCAGGTATTTGAAGATCATGTCCAAACAAAGCAATATGAAGAAAAGAAGCAATTACAGACGAAATATGGACGAAAACCATATGAAAACAACATGAAAAACAGCAGATGTGAATTTTGCTGTTGTGACGACTGTCACACATCCATGACGACCGTCACACGGGTGACGACCGTCACACGGGTGACGACCGTCACACACCATGACGACCGTCATGCAGGAAAAAACGCAGAACTTCAATTAACGTGCAAAAATCAGTTCCAAGTCCCAAAATAATGGACCACTACTTCCTATTTTCTCTGACTCCAAGTCCACCTTCTCCTGGATATAACCGTTAGTATTTCACCTCTATAAAAGGAGAAGGAGGGGAGCTGAGAAGGGGAGCCGCATTCAGATAACGAAGTGTTGCCCAAATTATTTTCCAGAGCAAATTTAGTTTAAGTCTTGTTTTTGTTTTCCTTTCTTTTTCCTGTATTCCATTTCTGCAATATTCATTTGTGCGCTCTATTGGCTTGAAGACATAATCCTGCCGACATCGTTGGGATTTGGCCAAAAGCCAATTGGATACTTTACAGGTTTTTATTATTTCGTTAATTGTAACTTTAATTCCCAGCAGTATGTATGTTCTAAATTTCTGCTTTTATTTACGCTTTACCTGTTCCAAATCCATGTCTAGCTAAACCAGAGTAATCGATATGTAATAATAACTCAGACAGGATTTGATAATAACCGGTTAGAAACTTTCTTTTTCAAAAAGTTGTTTATGGCCTGAGTGTTTAAACTTATTTCCTGAATAAACGTTCGTCGCGACAGCGAGAACTTATTTAAAAGTAATTTTGCCACGACAATGGGAAATTAATTAAGGTACGAACCAACAAGCGACAGCTGCGGCTAGGACCAGATAGTAAACACTAGGCATTTGTTTTAATAACAGCGAAAGCACTTTAAAATAGATTAGAATTTAGAGATTTCCAAAAAGCGATTTTAACCCCGAACGGGATAGCGACATCATACGTTCTGCCTTAAAGTTGCGACTAGCGTAAACAACCATCGTGAGACGAAGGTCTTTAGATCACTATTTTTCTTCTTAAATAAATTCTGAAAATATTTTATATATCGGTGACTTGTCAAATCCCCGAGGAACATAATTATTGCATATCGATTCGCGTAATTATAATATAAGTAACGTTATTAGTTTTCTTTAGTAATAGCAATTATTCCCTCAAACATTATCTACCTAGGTAAACATAGTAACTCCCGTAAACACTAGTTTGATTACGAGTCCCAGTGGGATCGATATCTTTTATTACTACGCGATAGACTGTGCACTTGCAGTTAAGTTGTATTAGACATAGAAAGTCGCGATCAAGTTTTTGGCGCCGTTGCCGGGGACCCGTTTAGTCAATAGTGTAACCTTCTGTTACACCGTATAGACTAGGTTAACTATTTTTATTTTCCCTTTACTGGTTTTGTCGATTGTATGCCAAGTAATCGCTCACAAGGCAAAATCTTAAAACCTTCAGTCGTAGAACTAGAGCGCTTCTTACATTTAAGAAGTCGCATCATTGAGTACCAACGAAAACATAACATTCCCGATCCTCTCACTCACATTCCTAAATCTGAAGAAGAACCAGAGATGGTTGAAGGACCTCAAAACAAACCGCTGAAGGCATACGCTACACCCTCTCAGATGGAGCCTAGAAGTAGCATTGCTGCCCCAGCTATTACTCGAAACGATTTTGAGCTAAAACCCTCATTGTTGTCAGCTGTACAACAAAATCAATTCTCAGGAAATGCAACTGAGGATCCAAATGAACACTTAACGAAGTTTGTACAATACGCAGACACAGTGAAAGCAAATGGAGTAACTCCAGACGCAATAAGACTTCGTCTTTTCCCTTTCTCTCTTAGAGATAGAGCTTGGACATGGTTACAATCCTTACCATCCAACTCCGTTACGACATGGGAACAGTTGAAGAATGTTTTCTTAGCGAGATATTTTCCGCCTAGCAAAACTGATATGCTTAGAGCTCAAATCAACGGATTTCAACGAAAAGATACTGAATCTCTCTACGAAGCGTGGGAAAGGTTCAAAGATATGATAAGAACATGTCCTCACCACGGTCTAGAAGACTGGGTGACAATCCATACTTTCTATAATGGGCTTTTATACAACACCAGATTAACGGTAGACGCCGCCGCGGGCGGTGCACTTATGGATAAGCCATACGACGAAGCCTATCAACTAATCAAAAACATGTCTCAGAACCACTGCCAATGGGGAGGTGAACGCATTCTAGCAGAGAAACCCGCAGCGAAAGGTGGGATGTACGAGATCAGCAGCCTTGAAAAGTTCAACGCTAAAGTAGATGCTCTAGCACAGAAGATCGACAGTCTGACTGTTAACCCCACTGCAACCGTCGCTGCCGTAATTCCAAACTGCGAGTTATGCGGAATCGCCACTCATAATGCGCCCGAGTGGCCATTGCTGGTCGGAATCCCACCAGACCAAGTAAATTACGCTCAAGGAAATCCTTACGCAAATACTTACAACCCAGGTTGGCGAAACCATCCAAACTTTTCTTACAAAAGTGATAATGCATTGCAGATGCCTGCTGCTCCGCCAGGATATCAGAAGCCAGCTGTTGCCCAGACTGCCCCTAGGAAATCAAACCTCGAGTTGATGATGGAAAAATTCATAGCTACTCAAGCTCAAACAAACAAAGTATTCCTAAATCAAAACATACACACTAGCGAGCAAATTAAACAGCTGACCGGAAAAGTAGACGCTTTAGCCACCCACAATAAAATGCTAGAAACACAGATATCACAAGTGGCTCAACAACAAGCCTCTGCTGCTGCACTCGCTGGCACATTTCCTGGACAACCCGAACAAAACCCAAAAGGTCAAGCAAATGCTGTAATACTAAGAAGTGGAAAAGAATTGGACGAACCGATCGATCCGAGAACCGAAAACTCAGCCATGCAACAAAAATCAACTGAACAAGCAGAAAAGGAATCCGAGTTAGAGAAGAAGGAAGACAACGAGAAGGAGGACACCGCAAGCGAAAAAACTCAAGCACCTCCAGCGCCATATAAACCACCGATTCCTTATCCTCAAAGACTAATAAACTCCAAAACTTCAGGACAATTTAAGAAATTTGTAGAGCTACTTAAACAGTTGAATATCACTATTCCTTTTACAGAAGTTATCACTCAAATGCCCTCGTATGCTAAATTTCTCAAAGAAATCCTATCAAATAAGAGAAAGATCGAGGATAACGAAATAGTTACACTTACTGCAGAGTGTAGCGCTATTATTCAAAACCACATGCCTCCTAAATTAAAAGACCCTGGTAGTTTCTCCATACCCTGTGTCATTGGAAAATTCGTAATAGACAAAGCCCTGTGCGATTTAGGAGCCAGTATCAGTGTTATGCCCCTATCCATATGCAAAAAGCTGAATATGGGAGAACCAAAACCAACCAAAATGTTCGTACAATTGGCTGACTGATCAGTCAAATATCCTGTCGGTATACTGGAAAACGTTCCAGTACGCATAGGACAATTCTATATCCCAACCGATTTCATAATTATGGATATTAAGGAAGATTCAGTTACTCCGATCATTTTAGGAAGACCATTCCTAGCCACAGCCGGAGCTATTATAGACTTAAAGAAAGGAAGGCTAACATTCGAAGTAGGAGAAGAAAAGATAGAGTTCATTCTCACCAAGTTCTTACAAGCACCAGCCATAGACGATACCTGCTATTTAGTAGATGTAATTGATGAATGCATAAGAGAACTTGAAAATGAAGAGACCACGTATTCATAAATAATAAAGATACAAATACCCGATATTTCAGAAGACGATGATTGGCGTAAACCGTATAAAGACGACAGTCTAAGCGAAAGCTTAGCACTAACCCCAAACCATATGCCAGGTCCGAAGAACCCATCTTTAGAACTTAAAACACTACCCAAAAACCTTAGATATGAATTCCTAGACAATGAACTAAAAAGACCAGTGATAGTCAACGCCGACTTAGGACAATTAGAAACCGCAAAGCTATTAGAAGTCCTAAAGAAGTACCCCACCGCGTTAGGCTATAACATAAGCGATCTAAAAGGTATAAGCCCTTTGATCTGTATGCATCGAATTACAATAGAGGAAGACTGTAAAACCTCTAGAGAGCATCAGAGGAGCCTGAACCCCATCCTAAGCACTATAGTCAAAGACGAAGTAAAGAAATTGCTAGATGCAGGAATCATCTATCCAATCTCCGATAGTGAATGGGTCAGCCCAGTTCATGTCGTACCTAAGAAAGGAGGAGTCACAGTAGTTAAGAACGAAAAAGGCGAATCAATAACAAAAAGAGTCGTGACTGGAAGCAGAATGTACATTGATTATAGAAAGCTTAACAAAGCCACACGAAAAGATCACTTCCCCTTGCCCTTCATAGACCAAATGTTGGAAAGATTAGCCAAACATTCATATTTCTGCTATCTAGATGGTTATTCGGGATTTTTCCAAATTCCCATTCATCCTGATGACCAGGAAAAGACTACATTCACATGCCCTTATGGTACTTTTGCTTACCGCCGAATGCCGTTCGGACTTTGTAATGCTCCAGCAACCTTCCAAAGATGCATGATGGCAATCTTCGCAGATTTCATAGACGACATCATGGAAGTATTTATGGACGATTTCTCAGTATGTGGACAAAGCTTCGAAGGATGCCTACAAAACTTAGAAATTGTATTAGAACGGTGTGTAAAAGTGAACCTCGTCCTAAATTGGGAAAAATGTCATTTTATGGTCCGACAAGGAATAGTTCTAGGACATGTCATATCTAATAAAGGGATTGAGGTCGACAAAGCTAAAATAGAAATTATAAAAGACCTCCAACCTCCAAAAATCCGTACGAGAAATACGGAGTTTTCTAGGACATGCCGGTTTCTACCGCAGATTTATAAAAGATTTTTCAAAAATCACAAAACCTCTGACCGGCCTGTTGATGAAAGATGTTGAGTTCGTCTTTGACGACGACTGTCTAAAAGCATTCGAAACATTAAAATCAGCCCTTATCACCGCACCAATTATGCAACCACCCGATTGGCGACTACCGTTCGAAATCATGTGCGATGCGAGTGATTATGCTGTAGGCGCAGTTCTAGGACAAAGGAAGGACAAGAAGCTTCATGCCATCTAGTACGCCAGTAGAACCTTAGATACTGCCCAAATGAACTACGCCACAACAGAAAAGGAACTTCTAGCAGTTATATTTGCGCTTGACAAATTCCGTTCTTACTTAGTAGGAGCAAGAATTATCATATACACAGACCACGCTGCCATTAGGTACCTAATAAGCAAAAAGGATGCCAAACCAAGATTATTGAGATGGATCCTATTATTACAAGAGTTTGACTTAGAAATTAAAGATAAGAAAGGAACCGAGAACGTAGTTGCAGATCACTTATCCCGAATAGAAGGCATTAAACATGAACCAGTACCGATAAATGACGATTTTCCATACGAACATCTGATAGCCAAATTAGAAAGTGACATGCCTAACTTAATCTTGGAAGATCCCGAACTCGAAAAAGCCGTAGAAGCCGTCTATGCCCAAGTCACATTACCTTGGTATGCCGACATCGTTAATTACCTAGCTGCAGGCGTGCTTCCACCGGATCTCACTTATCAGCAAAAGAAGAAATTCTTCCATGATCTGAAACACTATTATTGGGACGAACCTCTACTCTTCAAGAGAGGGGCCGACAACATATATCGTCGCTGTATCCCAGAGGAAGAAATAGAAAACATCATTTCCCAATGCCATTCAGCACCATATGGTGGTCATGCCAGTACATCCAAGACGTGCGCTAAGATTCTCCAAGCCGGCCTATTCTGGCCTAACCTCTGGAAAGACGTTCACATCGCTGTGCTAAAATGTGATCAATGCCAACGAACTGGCAACATCTCACGACGCGATGAAATGCCTCAGAAAGGAATCTTAGAGGTAGAAATCTTTGACGTATGGGGAATAGATTTCATGGGACCCTTCCCGTCTTCTTTTGGGAATAACTACATACTCGTCGCTGTCGACTACGTGTCTAAATGGATAGAAGCAGTTGCCGCTCCAACAAATGACGCACGAGTAGTAATCAAACTCTTCAAAAACACAATCTTTCCTAGATTCGGTGTGCCCAGACTCGTCATTAGTGACGGCGGATCACATTTCATATCGCAAATTTTTGACAAACTTCTTTCTAAATATGGAGTCCGACACCGAGTAGCTACACCGTATCATCCGCAAACTAGCGGACAAGTAGAGGTCTCGAACAGGGAAATAAAACAAATATTGGAAAAGACTGTCGCTACCTTAAGGAAAGATTGGTCATCAAAGCTGAATGAAGCTTTATGGGCTTATAGGACCGCTTTTAAGACACCAATAGGTACTACACCCTTCAAATTAGTTTACGGTAAATCCTGTCATCTCCCTGTAGAATTAGAGCATAAAGCCTTCTGGGCCATTAAGACACTTAATTTCAACTACACTGAGGCAGGAGAGAAACGAATCTTGAACTTACACGAATTAGAAGAACTTAGATTGGACGCTTACGAAAATGCTCGTATCTACAAAGAACGAACTAAGAAATGGCATGATAAACATTCAGTCCGGAAACAATTCAGTGTGGGAGACATCGTACTTCTATTTAATTCAAGATTGAAACTTTTCCCAGGTAAACTAAAATCTAGGTGGTCTGGACCTTTTGAAGTGACTAAAGTACTTCAAAGTGGAGCTGTTGAAATTACCGATAAGACGAATGCACCGTTTATCGTAAACGAGCAACGTTTAAAACATTATAATAAGAACGAAAACAGCCCTCAAGTCAGCAATATAACATTGCTCGAGCTTCCTGCTTAAACCCCCGAATAGCTTGTCACCAAGCTATCGTCAGGCTTTTGACATTAAAAACAGCGCTTAATGGGAGGCAACCCAATTTTCCCATATTTCCCTCTTTACTGTATTTCATTCTCATTTTTATTTGAAATCTTACTTTGAAATTTTAACAACATTTTTTAAACTTAAATTGCTACTATTTTTATTTTTTGTTTCATTATTTTCTCTTTTATTTAAACTTTGTTTTTATTTCTACCACCTTTTGTTTCTAAAAAAATTCTGACTTAAAATTTCTGTTTTAAACTTTTTCAGGATTTTAAAAGCCTTCAAACCTTCCTCCTGTTTTTCTCCGACTAACCTGCGAGTATGGCCGAGTACGACTTCACAAAAGTTCATTTTCGAGGATTAGCTCAAAAGGCAAGATTCGAAGCATTAACTGAGAGAGGCATAGCCTTAACACTGTATTATGATAAGTCTACCATGGAGAAGCTAGGAATTACTGATAGCATTCAATTACTGTTTAATCAATTAGGCTGGGAGAACACCTCCTTGAAAACCCGTTTTGCTACCTATAAGGACCTCACCTACGAATTCCTTAGTTCCTTCAGGTACTTACCCAACTATGGTTTTGGATCAAACACAGAGCTGATCACCTTTAGGATGTTTGGAATGGACCAAACCCATAGCCGGATGTCATTAGCTAACCTCCTAGGATTTCCTAGCGGACCTCATGTGTTCATCAGTGCCGCAGATGACGATCTTGATTTTGAACTAAACCAGTTCTGGGGTAAAATCACAGGCGACTATCACCCTGACCCAAATGGCATGTATAACGATGAGATTCATAACCCCGCTTTCAGATACTTTCATAAGATCCTAGCTCACACCCTTTTCGGAAAGGAAGAAAACATTACTTCAGTATCTAAAGAAGAGTTGTTTATCTTGTTTTGTGCATCTCAGGGCCGTCCGGTGAATGTCGTGCCTTTTATGATGAGATCCTTCCTACGCCTCACTCAGGAACCACAATCACCTATTCTAATAGGAGGCCTCGTGACAATGATTGCCCACGATCTTGGCCTTAGATTCCACCTAAATGCAAGCACTAGTTTTGGCACCGTCCGACCCATGAATATTCAGTTTTGCTTTAACAGGCGCATTTTAAGAACCATGGGACCTGGACCCTACGAGTACCTTATCAATGACAAACCTGTCCAGCTATTCACATTGCCAAATCATCAGATGACGAGTATCCATAACACGGACAATTGGGTTTATGAATTGGATGAGCCTATGGGACCTCCTTCACCTCAATCCACACCACAGGATTACATGTACGACAGTGATCACATCTCTGAAGCACATGATTATATGTATTATGAGGATGCTGTATCCGAAGCTGAGGTAGACCCTGAGACCCCTCCACATTACAACACCTATCCTGAGCCCATTCCTGAAGAAACCACTGACAAAATGGATATTGTTCTGCACCGATTAGACAACTTTGACGCAGCTCTGACCACTGTAAGAGAAGAAATAACAAGCATACACAGCGAATTAGCAGTTTTCATGGACTTAGTTTGTGACCAGCTCGATTACTACGCCCGGAAGTTTGACGAACTGAAGGCACAAAAGGACTGAGATTTTAGCTTTAGTTTAGTTTATTTTTCCTGTTTTCTGTACGCTTTCAATTATTTTGATTTTCGCATTGTTTCATTTCACTTATATATTACATTAAAAACAATCATTTCAATTAAATGTTATTTCAATTTTATTCATTATTCCTTTATTCTGTTTTTTATGTTATCATATGCTTCTTGGCTTATTTATTACATTGCGATATCATTTACAAGTCTTAAAAACATGTAAAAAGCACCCATGTAGCAAAATTCTGCGTTCTGCAGAATTTGCTGGTGTGACGGCCGTCACAGACCCATGACGCCCGTCACACGGGTGACGACCGTCACAGATGTGTGACGACCGTCACGAGTCCAAAACCTGATATCTGCTATAACAGAGGTTACGTTTCTTCCCCCACTCCCATCTTATCAACTTCCCATCACCACACATCCAAACCCCATTCCAAAATTTCGTTTTCCCTCCTTACTACATATAATCCCAACTCTCATTTCATCTTCATTAACCAATTTTGTGCAATTTCTCATTCCGCAGAAACCGCATTCTTCCCCAAATTCAACATCATCATCCAACCATGGCAAGAAACAATGAAACCCCTGACCTTAGCAATATCAATTTCAGCGAAGGCGACTCCGGAGAGAAACAGAGAGAAAACTACGTAGCCTTCCATCAACGGTCGCTACAACCGACCCACTATCCGCACATACCATCTCTCACGGAGCTCGGCCTCCTTGACGGCGTCACTTGGATGCTCCAGAGAGCCGGCCTTTGGCATCTGTGCACAACTCCGCAGCCCACTTACGAACAACTCACCCTTGAGTTCCTTAGTTCGTTCAGTTACTTCACCTCTAGCGGCGACCTTAGCCAACATTTCGGTGCCGCTTGTTTCCGTATGTTCGGCACGAACTACAAATTGAATCAAAGTCAGATTGCCGACATCCTACATTTCCCTCGCGGCGAAGATGTTCACCGCCGCATTACCGAACAATTTCAACATGAAGCTTGTGCGCTTTGGTCCCAATTGACCGGAATCAATGCTGACGGCTGGGATTCTCTGCATGCAACACACATCCACAACCCAACCATCTGAATAGAGCGAGCCCGAAAGATGATTTCCTGCTCCCTCATATTGACGTGTTGATTGATAACACCGCTCAATATTTTGTATTTTCCTTCATGGATGGCTTCTCTGGGTATAACCAAATCAAGATGGCCCCAGAAGACATGGAGAAAACTACTTTTGTTACACCGTGGGGGACTTTTTGCTATAAGGTAATTCCATTTGGATTGAAAAATATTGGGGCAACTTATCAGCTTGCAATGGTGAATCTCTTTCATGATACGATTCATCATGAGATTGAAGTGTATGTTGATGACATGATTGTTAAGTCACAGGCGAAGGAGGGACATCTGGTCAATCTTCTAAAGTTGTTTGAAAGATTAAGGAAATTCAAACTGAGGCTGAATTCTAACAAGTGCACCTTCGAGGTGAGATCTAGGAAGCTACTGGGGTTCATTGTTAGTGAAAAGGGTATTGAGGTAGACCCTGCCAAAATAAAAGCTATTCAAGAAATGCCTGAGCCGAGGACGGAAAAAGAGGTTCATGGTTTCCTAGGGAGGTTGAACTACATTGCAAGGTTCATATCTCATCTTACAGCCACTTGTGAACCAATATTCAAATTGTTAAGAAAAGATCAAACGGTCAGGTGGAATGAAAATTGTCAGAAGGCGTTTGAAAAAATTAAAGAGTATCTGTAAGAACCTTTAATACTCATGCCTTCTGTAGCAGGAAGGCCTCTGATAATGTATCTTACAATTCTTGAGAAATCAATGGGATGTGTGCTCGGGCAACAGGACGAGTCAGGTAGAAAAGAGCATGCCATATACTACCTGAGTAAGAAATTCACTGATTGTGAGTCGAGATACTCAATGCTAGAAAAAACATGTTGTGCACTCGCTTGGGCTGCTAAGCATTTGAGGCAGTACATGTTAAACCACACAACCCTATTGATTTCGAAGATGGATACGATCAAGTATGTCTTTAAAAAATAAGCACTCTACGGAAGGATTGCCCGATGGAAAATGGTTTTAACAAAGTATGATATTCAGTATGTTTCCTAGAAAGCCATTAAGGGAAGCGTTCTCTCAGAATATCTTGCTGAACAGCCGATTGAGGATTATCACCCGATGATGTTTGAATTTCCAGATGAAGACGCCATGTTTTTGAAGATGAAAGATTGTGATGAGCCTTTACCTGATGAGGGTCCTGAGATTAGGTCTCAGTGGAAACTGATTTTCGACAGTGTTGTTAATTCATATGGTAACGGAATCAGGGCAATCATTACTACTCCTCACAGTTCTCACATACCGTTCACTTCCCAATTGACATTCGCATGCACTAACAATCAAGCAGAATATGAAGTGTGCATTATGGGTTTAGAAGAGGCCATTGATCTGAGGATCAAGAATCTGGATGTATATGGCGATTCAGTGCTGGTTGTTAATCGGATTAAAGGAGAATGGGAGACTCGTCAGGCTAACTTGGTGCTATACAAGAATTATACAAGGAGACTACTGCCATTCTTTGATAGAGTTGAGTTCCATCATGTGCCTAGGGATGAGAATCAGATGGCAGATGCCTTGGCCATATTATCGTCAATGTACAAAGTGAATTTCTAGAATGAAGCTCCAGCAATCACCATCATGCATCTTGATAGACCTGCCTTTGTATTTGCATTGGAAAAGGTATCATATGGAAAGCCTTGGTATTTTGATATCAAGCATTTTATCAAGACTCAGGAGTACCCACCTGGGGCATCTAGCAAAGGTAAGAAGACTTTGAGGAGGTTAGCCGGTAACTTCTTTTTGAACAAGGATGATGTGTTGTACGGGAAAAACTTTGACATGGTCTTGTTGCATTGTTTTGATGAACATGAAGCAAGTTTGTTGATGGAAGAAGTCCATGAGGGTTCTTTCGGTACTCATGCCGGTGGATATACAATGGCCCGAAAATTGTTGAGAGTTGGGTATTATTGGATGACTATGGAATCTGATTGCTTCAAATATGCCAGAAAATGCAATAAATGCCAGATTTATCCTGATAAGGTGCATGTGTCACCGACCTCTCTAAACGTGTTGACATCTCCTTGGCCCTTTGCTATGTGGGGCATCGATATGATTGGAAAGATTGAGCCGACTGCTTCCAACGGGCATCATTTCATTCTGGTTGCCATTGATTACTTTAAGAAGTGGGTAGAAGCATCTTCCTTTGCTAATGTCACGAAACAGGTGGTATCTTGATACGTAAAGAAGGACATTATTTATCATTATGGGGTCTCAGGGAGAATCATTACTGATAATGGTTTAAATTTGAACAACAAGATGATGAAGGAATTGTGTCAGAGCTTCAAGATTGAGCATCATAACTCTTCTCCATATCGTCCGAAGATGAATTGCGTTGTTGAGGCAGCAAACAAGAATATTAAGAAGATTATGCAGAATATGGTTGTAACCTATAAGGATTGGCATGAGATGTTTCCCTTTTCTCTACACGGTTATCGTACTTCAGTGCGTACATCAATCGGGGCAACTCCTTTCTCACTAGTGTACGGTAGGGAAGCAGTCCTACCATTGAAAGTAGAGATTCCTTCCTTGTGAATATTGACTGATGTGAAGCTTGAAGAAGTTGAATGGGTTCAAGCCAGGTTAAACCAGTTGAGCCTAATTGACGAAAAAAGATTGGCAGCCATTGCTCACGGCCGGTTGTACCAGAGTAGGATGAAGAAAGCCTTTGATCAGAAAGTGTGTCCTTGATGCTTCCAGACAGACGATTTGGTGTTGAAAAGGATCCTTCCTCCTTAGACAGATCACATGGGAAAATGGACTCCCAACTATAAAGGTGCATATGTGGTAAGAAAGGTTTTCTTTGGTGAAGCATTATTACTATCTACCATGGATGATAAAGATTTTACGTCCCTTGTGAACGCAGACATAGTCAAAAAATACTTTGCTTAAAAAGAGACCCACAGGACACAAAAAGAAAAGTCCAGGCAAAAATGGGGCATCCTGACGAAGGTGAAAACCTGAAAAGGCGACTTTGGCAAAAATGGGTATCCCGGTGGATTGAAAACCCTAAAGGGCAATCCAGGCAAAAGTTAGGGATTTTGAAAGCAAACGACTGCAATTTGCATTCGATATGTGAACTTATTCGATACACGATTATCCCGAAGGAAAGGAATCAGTCCAATCAGTCTTTTCAAAAGGCGAAGTATTGTGGATGTTGAAGACATATAGGTCATAGCTGAATCGACACATGGTGGATATCTGATTCCACATCACCGACGTTTATGTATATTCTTTTTGCTTTTTGCGAAATTACCTCTTTTCAGGAATTGCATCCAAATTGTAAATTTCCTATTGACGGGCCTTTCATCAATAAAATATTCACTTCAGTCAAACAGTTTTTCTTTCTTTTACTTTTATTGTTTTGTTTGTAAAAACGTCCGATATTTTTTATGAACATTAGAGGTGAAAATATAAGGCCTTACAGAGCATAATAAAAGCAATGAATTTACTTAAACAATAAGTGTCATGAATGGTAACCGAGGTAGTCATTTCATGTGGAGCGTCCTTTGCTTATTGTTTGTTTGCAGGATGACGGGACCCTCTCCCTAGTAGAGCTTTTCTCCCAACAATGAAGTTCTAACGACGGTGCATGGTGAATTATTCCTCCCCTAGCAGGATTTCAAAGTTGTATTCCTCAACCGAGTTTCATTCGTACTCCCCGGCGAGTGTTTGAAGGGTGTCTACTTCAGGTAGAGTGGTATTGATTGTTAGAACACATATTGGTGTTTAATATATCTCTATGGTTTTGATGATAACTCTAATATAATTTTGTATTAAGAAAATATATACTCTAATTTTGTTCAAGTGTTTTTGTTTCAGATATTAAAATAAATATTCTTATGGAAGCAAAAATGCATCTGAACAGTATTCTACACAAAGCTCTGAAGCATCAGAAGCAAGTCATCAGAAGACTCTGAGCGCTGCCAGAAGAGACTCTAAAGCAGAAGACTCTGAAGCAGAAGCTGCAGAAGACTCTGAAGCGTAGTTGAAGAATTTGTATGAAGAGTTTCAAGCATTGTTTCAAGAAGACTCTGAAGTATTTTACGCTGCAAGTACAGAGGCTTTGTTATTCAAACTCTACTCTGATTGATATTCACGCTTAAGCACTTTGGCTGCAAGACTCTGATAACATCAAGACTCTGATGTTGATAAACTTTGAGACAGAAGCTTGTTGAAGAAAATATTATTCAAAGATATATCCGTTGACATATTCCAAACGACTCTTTCCTTATTCATGTATGGCACAGGAAATCAGACAAAAGGGATTTGTCTAAACATTCCTCTTCTGGGAAAGCTAAAGTCAATAGAAGACAAAAGGCTACAGCTTCACAGCAGTGCACAGTCTTCAAGCATTGTATTTATTGCTCTATAAAAGGATGTCTTCAACAACATTTCAAAGTTGACGAAATTGACGATTCATCTTGATATTGAGAAATCAAATTGAAAAACTACTCTCAATCTCTCATACAATTTATTTCATAAGCTGAATAATTTTTATTCATTCTTAAACTAAGTGTAAAAATCACAGTTTGTGATATAGATTTTTAGAAGCATCTTAAACACTTGTTAGTTTACATTAATTTGTAAAAGGTTCCTTAAGAAGACCAAGTTGTGGTCAGAATTTCTTGAGAAGAATAATACAGTTGTTCTTAGTGGTTGACACTGTAATCTGTTTGAATATAGTGGATTAAGTCCTTGTTGAGAAAGGAAAATCACCTTGGTAGGGTGGACTGGATTAGTTGAGTTCAACGAACCAGGATAAAAATACTGTGTTGTTTTTATTGCCATAATTATTTCAAAACCCTTATTCAACCCCCCCCCCCCCTTCTAAGTGTTTTTCTCACCTTCATTGATATGTGGTCAGGTATTTGTCTAGTAGGAATTTGCTCTTTGTTTTCCCGCAGCAGAGATTTTATCCTCCCCATAGAATCTTGTTATCGGATCAGTAGTGTCGTCACAAGCAAAGGTGTACAGCGTACCCCTAACAGAGTAAGAGGACATTTCTCTCAGCAGTAGAGGTGCATTATAATCCCCAGCATGGTGGATTTCAACTTAGTACTACTCTCTAGTAGAGTCGACGTCCTTGACGTTGTTCCCCGGCAAGATCAGTATTCTTGGACTTCTTCCCTAAGCAGAGTTTAGTATTGATTCCCTTGACAGGTACATCAACGACAAGGCAGATATTTTAAGCAGAGCTTGTTTATTCTCGGCAGAATGGATTTCTCTATAGATGTTTATTACATTCCCCTGTGGAGGAGAACCCCCAGCGGTTGCTTTCATTCCCCCTTCAAGATGGAATCTTCGGAGTAAATTATGTTATCCCAGCATGGTGGATTTCTCAAACAGATATTACTCTTATATCCCCAACAGGGTAGATTTTTCAACGGATATGATTCATATACTCCAAGCAGAGTGGAACCTTCAACTGAAGTTTTTTATTTCCAGCGGGGTGGATTTCTAAGATGTGTTATTCATGATTTCCCACTGAGTGGAGTTTTGGTTTTTTTTCCCAGCAGGGTGTGTTGTACCCCAAAATTTTCCCAACCCTTTCTTTACTTGGTTTATGTTTCATTTCATTGTTCTAGCATATTGCATTGCATAGCATTTAGCATTTTTACAGGGGATCAAGAAATGTTTGTGCAATAAGAGGAATGTGCCAAGGGTTCTAAGCCTAATCAAGAGGTTGTATTCAAGTCAACAAAGGGGTTATCATCATCAGAGACAAGTCAAAGCCCTTTGGATAGGCAGATAAATGTATGTGGTTCACCTCCTGCCTTGAAGGCCATTTGAAGACCATATGAGGATCACAAGCCCATGATTATGAAGAGAGATTATCATTTAAGCTCATTGGAGGCCTTGAGGCTCATTGTGCAGTTCATTCAAGTGTTTATACCAAGTGTGAAGAGTTACAGTTGAAGATGGTGCAATTAGGGTTTTCATCTGGTCAACCCTGAGTCAACTTTGAAATTGAAGGAGATTAAGACTCAATTCCAAGTCTTTATGGTCATGTAATGTTGTGTTAAGATATATGAGATATCATTTCAATATCATTTCATCAAGAATCAAGAGTGTGAGGAGTGTCTGAATTAGGGTTCTCAGTGTAAAATCCCTTGCTCAGTGCCTAACTTCAAGACCACCTATCTCAAGATACAAGTCTCATCTCAACTTTTGACCAACATGAAACTTGTAGAGAATGTTCGTAGCTTTCTTTTGAGTACTAGAAGTCCTTGATTGGATTTAAAGAACTCATGTTATGACGCAGACAAGTTACAGGTCCTCAGATGAATGTGATTTTGGTCAACAAAAGTCAACCAACTTCCAAGCCATTTTTGACCTAGAAGGATGTTTCTCCTAAACTTTTGATAAACATGAAAGTTGTTCCTCATGATCTTAGCTTTCCAAATAGTATTAGAAGTCCTTCATCTGATTTGTAGAACTCAAGTTATGAGGTTTGCAAGGCAGGGGTATTTTGGGAAAGCATGATTACAAGTAATTTTCATTATAGGTCATTTTCACCATTTTGCACATTTCAAATGGAAATCTTTCCAACATAAAACTTGCTCCAAATGGGGTCATTTGCTTCATCAAACATCAAGGCATCAAAGTTTTAGCTTGGATTGAAGAATCCCCAATGCAATTTCCATGAAAAGGGCTCAAAAGGGAAAAATCAAATTTAATTCATTTGAAAACATTTTGGACCAACCTTGTGCATATTTCGAGTGCCAAATATATTTGAAACACAATGTCATCCTTGGATTAGAGATTTGAGTGCATCTTGGTGGTTATTTTCAAGCTTTCTTCAAGATTAAGCAACACATCAAAAACATGCCATAAGACCAAACCAAGGAGCCATTTTCAGCCCTTAGATCAGTTCACCTCAGATGCAAGCTAGCTGAGCACATTTTACAGCTTTGCAAGTACATTTTCGTGTACTTTTCGAAGCTACCATGAGGAGAAACTTTGAAATCAAATTGGGCTTAAGGAGCTTTCATTTGGGCTTTCTTTTGATCTGAATCCAACCTATTTAATCTCAGGATCATTCACAAGTCCTCAGAAGTGATTTTTGGAGAGAAATTGGTCAAGAACATAGTGAAAAAAGTGAGAGCAAAATTCAAAATCGTATTTTGTTTTTTACTGAGTTTCGACCCAAACCAAACATTGCAAAAGCTTCCTTGAGTTTCACAGAACCTTTCTGGATAGTTTCTTTCAAGCTTTGCTTAAGAACTGAGTCTTGTGGAAGCTTTATTTTAGGTTTATTTCTTTTCAAAATATTTCTCTGTTCAAGCTGTTTCATCACGCCATTTTTATATATTTTTAATCTTGCATATTGTAGATCGTTTCTGGATTGATTTGTTGGCTGTTTGCGAACTTTTTCATTTGAGCTCATTTTCTTTTTATTTTCGATTTGGTTTTTTAAAGCACTTTTACTGGAAACTAATGGTGTATTCATGTTCCTCTTGAAGAGTAGATGAGTTTCTATTATTTATTTGTTGATTTTGGTTGAGTTTTGAGGTACCTACATTTTGGTCGGTGACCACGCGGCCGGAGAAGGTGACCGGAGGTAGCTTCGGCACCGTCTGGTTTTCCCTCACTTGCTTGAGGTTAAAGATGACTGCATGGCTCACTCTCATGCGTTGGATTTCATTTATTTTGCTTTCAGTGGTCAGGATTAAGACCTGCCATGTTCTCTCTTTGCACAGCCACACACGATCTTATTTGAATCAGTTTTTTTATTTAATATATTCTGCCTGCCACGTGTGTTGCTGTATGTCACTTGATCTGGTGACTTTTTGATCACACGGCTGGAAGCTTGATCACACCATATGCCTTGGTTGACCATAGCACATGAGACCACACGTTTTATTTTATTTTATTTTTTCTGATGGGTTGGGCGTGCTATTGGCACCCCCGCTTTGTGAAGCCCAATGATTTGCAACGCTTCTGGGTTCCTATTGGCACCCTCAGCCCCTTTGTTTTATTTGTTTTATTTTCTTTTGTTTTTACTTTATATCTGTTTAGATTTTAATTATTTTAAAATACTTCCAGGTGTGTTAAAATCCCAAAAAAATATGTTTTGGATTCCTTGAGATATCTTCTTATTTTTAGAGATTTTTATTTTATTTTATGAATTTTTCTTCAATTAAAAATGGGATTTAACATTGGAAGTGTTTTATGTGATCTAAATCTTGACATGTTTTGTTCTTGAATTTGTTTTTCTCATTTTCGTTTGATCCAATGAGTAAGATTCAATCCTCATATCAATAATGAGTTTATAAATTTTTGAGGACCATTTTGCCCCTGGTTGGTTGACTTTTGAGTTGACTTTTGATGCTTTCTTTTGACCCTAAACAATCCTCCTTCACAATGGAGCACCCTTGTGAATCAACTTCTATGGTGATGTTGTGAAGTGATTTTGATTGCACTCTTTTGGCCTCTGGTTTCCAATATATTTATGAGCCTCTTTCATTTTATTTGATAATTTTTGAATCATTTTCCTATTTTTAGGGTAACTTGCAAATCAAGTTATCCAAAGGAAGGTTCATACATGCATCTTGACCTAGTTTGACCTGGATATGACACTTTTGGATCCTTTGAGCTCTCAATGCCTATCAATTCATGTTGTAAAAATGCTAAGGATGGTGCTTGATCATTTTTAGGTCATAACATTTATTTTTGCTTGTTCATTTGTTTGCTTGCTTTTAAGTTCCCAATTAGGGTTTCATTGTGAAACATGTGTGCTTTCCTTTGGGAATTTGATTGCATTTTCTTGTGGTTTACTTGCTTTTTTCTTTTGAGAACTTGTATTTCATGTCCCTTGCTGTCCAGTGACTTTGTAATCTCAATTGAGGTAGCTTGGTCCCTCCTTTGGAGATATTTGAAGCATGCTTAAAATGATGAATCCATGAGGACCTCTTTGTGCTTTCTTATGCACCCTTCTTGTGATGCTCATGGTTGAGTGACATTATGGGTTCCTTGTTGTCCTCATATTGCCTCCCATCCTCACTTTGATTTAGGTTTTCCTTGTCTTTCATTTATGTTCATGTTTTGGTATTGTGGTTGATGTTGTTTGGTTTAGGCCTTTTCATCCCATTTTTGATGCTCTTGTGTGTTTCTTTTGGTGCATTTCCTTTCTTTTCATATCTTGCATTTTGTCATATTGTTGCATGAGGTTGAGATGAGCTTGTGGAGGCTACTTCCCCACACTAATTTCCTCCCTCATTTGTATTTCATGTTTGCATTCTAGTATGTTTATTTTGTTTCCTGTTGTTCCTCTGTTGTTTCATTCCTTTAGGACCTCTAATCTCTCTTGTTCAAGGGAGATTATGATAGACTTTAGGATCTTAACCATGTATGATAACATTAGGTAGCATTCCTTTATCTCAACCTTAGGATCACCATTGCATGACAACTTTAGGTTTGGATTTAGTCCCCCTTTAGTGTCCTTTCTCTTCTCATCTCAAAACAATTATAAAACACCTAATAAAGGTTAAGGAATATTGTGCGTTACGAGCCTTAAGAACTTAAGAAAGGGTTGTTGAGGAGTTTCTCTTCAATGGCTTGAATTTTTAGTATAGCACCCTTTGGGTGATATGCGACGCATTCACTCCTAATTTATAGTCTCTAGAGCGATATGAGTTGCAAATCATTCAAAAACACTTCTTCTCTAAAAAAACAAAAACAAATCATTCAAACTTCTTTTTTCCCTTTGGGGCCTTTAATCCTTGAAAATCATTTTCATAAGCAAGAGTGTTGTTAACCCTTAGTTCTATCGCAAACGGTAACGCCTAAGTCTCCAATGGTCGAGTTGCATACACCAAACTGCTAGAACTATTTGTTAACCCTACTCGGATAAAAACAGTTGAACAAACTTGTGTTCCCTTTTAGCCCGAACTACATTTGCTCTGATCTTTCATACCAGATGAAAGTACGTAGGCACAAGACGTGATGTCTTGGCGAGCAACCTTCCCCCCTTTTTCACCCGTAGTTGGCCGAACTACGTTTACTCTGACTTCTCATTTCAGATGAGATACGTAGGCACAAAGCGCCGTTGCTTTGCCGAGTCATTTCTTTTTCTTTTGTCCTCAAGCCTGTAGTTAGATAGATTCACACCCTTTTAGACTAGACAACAAGCGTGGATCCCGTTGAGTACGATGGACGTGAGGGGTGCTAACACCTTCCCTCGTGTAACCGACTCCCGAACCCGAGATTTGGTTGCGAGTGGAATTTTCCATAAGAGTTTATTCAGGAAGGCCATCGAGGGCGTATTTCTCATCAGAGTTGGTTTGTTGGTCTTCTTAGCACTCCTCCGGGTGGTGTTCCTTTGCATTTGCATGCTGCATAAGCATCCTCCCAAATGCGTAGCATTTCCATTTCGTATGGAGCGTTACACCATTTTTAAACATATGCATTTGAAGCATAAGCCAGGTTTGATTTCTTTGGTGCCATTTGTTTCTCCAGCAGATGATAGCCTTATGTAAGATATTTTGGTGCCATCCCCATCAGGGTGAATGTGACGGTTATGTTCATCTTTTTTTGGTTCTCCCTTGCAGAGTCGTTTATTTAAACCTCTCTTTCCCCATCGGAGTTTTTTATTCAAGTTGTGAGTCGATTAATTCTATTTCCTGCCTATTCTAGGTGTTTCATTCCAACTTTTGGTTGGTAATCCCCAGCTCCGTCTGGTTTCCTTTGGTTGTTTCTTGGATGTTATACCAACTTTTGATTGGTAGTCCTTGGTTTTCCCTGCAGAGTTGTTATCCCAACTTTTGGTTGGTAGTCTTCATTATGGTCAGTTCGCCTTCGTTCGGCGTTCTGGCGATTCTAACTTTTGGTTGGTAAAACTTTATTGATGATTCCAACTTTTGGTTGGTAGTCTTCATTTCTTGGATGTTATTTCAACTTTTGGTTGGTAGTCCTTGGTTTCCCCTGCGGAGTCGTTATCTCAACTTTTGGTTGGTAGTCTTCGTTATGGTCAGTTTGCATTCGTTCGGTGTTCCGGGGATTCTAACTTTTGGTTGGTAGCCTTTGCTTGATTCCAACTTTTGGTTGGTAAAGTTTTGTTGAAGATTCCAACTTTTGGTTGGTAGTCTTCATTTCAGTGAAGATGATTCCAACTTTTGGTTGGTATTCTTCGTTTCAGTGATGATGATTCCAACTTTTGGTTGGTAGTCTTCATTTTTGGTTGATGATTCCAACTTTTGGTTGGTAGTCTTCCCTTGTTGGTTCAACTGTTGGGGTTGGTATCTTTCTCCCGCAGAGTTCACCTTCATTCGGCGTTCTGGTGATTCTAAATTTTGGTTAGTAGCCTTGTTCTTCAAATTTTTGCTGGATGTTTTCCCTTGCAGAGTCGTCAAGTGATTCCAACTTTTGGTTGGTAGCTTGTGTTCAGTTTTGTTTTGTCAAGTGATTCTAACTTTTGGTTAGTAGCTTGTCTTCAAATTTGTTTGGTGTTCAAGTGATTCTAACTTTTGGTTGGTAGCTTGTGTTTATACCTTTCGTTGTATTCCGACTTTTGGTTGGTATACTCCCCGGTGAGGTTGCTGTTTTCGGGATGTTATTCTTTTTCAGATTACTTTCGGCCAACATGTCGTTCATTCCATCTTTTGATTGGTGGTCGGTTTGTCCCAACTTTTGGTTGGCTTGTTTGGTTGTTTTTTTATCTCCAGGGAGTAGCCTTTATCCCAACTTTTGGTTGGTATCCTTTGGTTATTATCTTCTGGTGGATATTTGTTCCTTGCAGAGTTGTCTGGTTAGGCTTCTCTTCTTATCCAGCGGAATCAGCTTTTCCCCTCAGGTCGTAAGCTCGTTAATTATACTTCCTGTAGGTTTTAGATTTGATTTTGTCCCTAGAGGGTCACCTTTGGTGGGCATTCCCGTATTTCCAGCTCTTGGTTGGTATCCAGCGGTTTCGTTCCAACTTTTGGTTGATGTTTTGTTCATCTTGGATTGTTATCTTCAGCGTGTCACATCCCAACTTTTGGTTGGTATTCCCTGTTTTGCATCCCTGCAGGTTGCAAATTTTCGGGTTCTTTTGGTATTCAATCTCTGTGCACCTTGAATGTTTGAAATTCGTTGTTATCATTCTTTCAAGTTCAAGCCGATTGAATAGGGGTAGATGTAGCACCCCAAAATTTTCCTTATCGTTTCTTGATTTACTGGCTTATGCTTCTCTGCATTTTTCATTTCCTCATATCATAGCATTGGTTCTCGAGACATTGATCAAGGTGTTTCTGGGGCTCAATGTTCTTTTTTATTGCAAGAGTTTAAACAGCGAGCATCAGAGGCGTCTGCATTTATTTTGTCCAGTAACAGAATGCTCAATTTTATTTTTATTCAGTTGGTTGTTTTCAGAATAGGAGACAGGTCACAGGATATCTCAGGCATTTTCACTGTTATAATATCCAAGGGCAAGTTTCAGAGGCTTAATGAGGATCAGAACAGATGGCAACGGGTGATTACGCAAGTTTCCCTCCATATGGTGCCAAAATTGGCATTTTTTGAATATGGTAATCGATTACCTCAGGTGCAATTTGCAAAAATATTTGAATTTTCAGCACTGCAGAATTTCCAATAATTTTCAACCCTTGATTTCACATGTGCATCATTGGAACGAGCTAGAATTGATTCATTTTCACCATTTCGCTCCAAATTTCAAACACTTCATTCCTAATCCCACTCATAATTTTCATTCCAAACACTAACCCACACTTTAAACCATATTTTGATTCCTAACCTAGGGGTTATTTAATCAAATTTACTCCAAACTGCACTCATTCACTCTCATTTTTCATCTCAATTTTAGAATTTGCTCTCAAATTCTCTCAACTTTTCTCTCATTCTTCAACCTTCCACCAAAGCTCCATAACCAAAAAGCTTCACAAATTATGCATTGCAATTTGTGAATCTTTGAGCTAAATCTTCATTGCACCTTCATCCTTGGTTCAATTCTGGTTCTACAGTTCATTTGAATCTTGAATTAAGTTGGAATCACTTTTGGAAGAGTTTTTGTTATTCTTGCTTGGATCTTCAAGTTTTCTTGCTCAAGATTCATAGATCCGTGGATTTCTTGCTTGGATCTGTTAATTGGAGCTTAACAACACTTACCAAAGCAATTCTCAGCTTTGTTGGTTAGTAATTTCTAGATCTAGCCTTGATATTGCTTAATCTTGCATGATACGATGTAGATCTCTGGTTGTTGTTGCATTTTGATCCATTTGCTTTGATTTGATATTTGATCTTGTTGTTTGTTTGATATAATTGGTGTTTGATTGTTGTGATATGACCTATTTTTTATGCATAGTTGATTACTTGTTCATTTGGATGATCCGATAAGTCGTTTGATGCTGAAAAGTGCTTTTGAAAGCTATTTTTTTGCCTCTGTCTCAGTGGTAATCGATTACCACTATTAGGTAATTGATTACCCTGCCTATTTTTCATATTTTTGGTCAACTTTCAAAGGGGTAATCGAATACCTAATCATGGTAATCGATTACCACTGGGACAGATTTCCTTTTTCTTGTATTTTCTTACTTGTTTGGGTTTTTTTTCACCTCTAATCTTCATGGATTGATAAGATGCATTTATGTGGATTTTTTCACCATGCTTGATTGTTTGATTGCGATTCTTTGATGCATGACTTTTGATTTCTTTTTGAATGCTTAACATGTTCATGTTGCTTGATGGATGTGATGATCGTATGTTCTGCTTGCTTGTAGCATGTTAATGATTAATTATTGATGATTATCCTGCTGAACTTGTGATACATGTTTGTATTTGCTTCCGATTCCACTTGTCGCATGACCGATTGAATGGTGTAATTGATGTGAAAAGCATGTTGATCTTGTTGATTCTTGATGATGCAATATTGTTGAACAATTGTGCTTAATTGTTGATGCATGTCCATCCTTGCATGATACTTGTTCATGATTGGTGCTTGTTCATGTTGATTATGTTGTTGCATTACTTGTTGTCTTGCTTTCTACAACTGTTGTTATTCTGAATTTGCATGCGGTTTATACTATGCTTGGTTGCTGCTTGCCTTTTACACCTACTTTTATGCTGAACTAGTAGCTGTTAAATGTTGTTGTGCTGCCTTGTTGGATTCTATTGTTGTTTTGTGCAAGAAGTGTTGTTGTAGCTGTTGTTTTTGCTTTGTTTTCTTGTTTTTTTGCCTTGCCTTTGCATGCTCCCTTAGGTTTCCTATTCCAATTTAATTTTTGATTAAATTTGGAGTAGGATAGACACTAGGAGTGCAATTCTTGCATGATAACAAGTAGGTTATTCCCTTTTTTAACCTTGACCTTAGGTCCATCTTTTGCATGCTAACATTAGGATAGAATCTTCTTTCGCATCTCGACCTTAGGACCACTTTGCATGATAACGTTAGGGCCGAGTTTCCCATAGACCTTCTGTGAGTCTCTCTTCTCATCTCAAAATAATTCTATCTCATCTAATAAAGCCGATGAATATTGTACGCCACGAGCCTTAAGCATATGGGAAATGATGAGTGAGGGGTCTCCTCTCACTTGTCTAGAGTGTTTAGCGTGTGTCCCGTCTGGGGGTGATATGTGACACATTCGTTCCTATATCATAATCTTTAGTGCAACGTTAATCACAAAGTAAACTAATTCACTTCACTAAAACTCTTAAATCAAATTCAAACCTTTTTATCCTTCGGGATTGTTCTTAAAATCATTTTCAGAAAAAAGTACGTTATTTTTCCGTTCTACCGCAAACAGGAACCAACAAATCCAAAATTGGAATGGGAACTTAACGTCACTCATAAAAAAAATTTATGAGTGACGTTAAGTTCCCATTCCAGCAGTTAGGGTCGATTCCTGTTTGCAATAGAATGGAAAAATAACGTACTTTTTTATGAAAATGATTTTAAGAACAATCCCGAAGGATAAAAAGGTTTGAATTTGGTTTAAGAGTTTTAGTGAAGTGAATTAGTTTACTTTGTAATTCACGTTGCACTAAAGATTATAATATATGAACGAATGCATCACATATCACCCCCAGACGGAACGTATGATAAACACTTTAGACAAGTGAGAGGAGACCCCTCACTCATCATTTCCCACATACTTAAGGCTCGTGGCGCACAACGTTCATCATTCTTTATTAAGTGTCTTAAGATTGTTTGAGATGAGAAGAGAAGACACGAGAGAAACACTAATGGGAAACTGAAAACCCTAATATTGTCATACAAAATGATCCTAAAGTTAGGATGAAAGTAAGTATACCTAATGTTATCATACAAATGATGGACCTAGAGTTGAGGTCAAAGGGACTATCCTAATTGTTATCATGCAAAGGATTGAAAGCTTAATGTCTCTCCTACTCCCATCTTAAACAGAGGGACTAGGAATCCTAAGGGATCATGTGAAAAAACACAAGTAAACACCATACTAATCAATCACAAATAAAAAAAACTCAAGACTTAAACAAACATATAAACAAACTCAATACTCAAGAGAAGAAAAAAACTCAAGACTCAAGAAAGAGAAGAAAAAGTAATGAGAGATGAAGAATATGCAACAACATATAAATAAACAAAATGTTCACTCTATAAGACATGAGTATTACACAAATTCAAGCATTAGGTTCAAATATAAAAAGTAAACACTAAATCATGTCAAAGTAACAAGAATGTGCTCACATTTCAAACCATAACAAAAACTATAAGTCAAAGCAATTAGGCAAAACAAAGCATCAATGCATGCACAAATGACTTAAGATAAACCAAGAAGTATTTTTAATCATCAAGCATAGTGACATGAAATCAAATGATGTGAGAACCAAGGTAGGGCAGTATCAATGTCAAGGTGTATTTAACTCATGTAAATGGTCAAAGGATGAGCAAAAAGATTCAAGTTATGCATCAATATCCAAACACAATCAATTGTCACACAAACAATCGTGTAAAACCACACCTCAAAGAGGTAAACATGTAAACTCAAAGCATGAAGCCAAATGGGAAGAAGCATAAACATGTATATAAATCCACTATTATCACATGAATCACAAGAAGAAATCTCAAAGATCAAGCTCAAGGTATGCACCAAGACTAGGCAAGCATATACCAAAGTCATCCTTAAAGAAAAGGAAATGTTCAAGCAAAGCATAAGGTACAAATGATCAAGAAAGGCAAACCATATCATCAAATTAAAAACCAAATTCAAATGATGCACATCATATTCATATCCAAGACATTAACCAAACTCAAGAAGGATCATGTTCAAACTATACTCAAGAAACCACTCAAATCACCCATTCAAAGAAAACAAAAGATCAAGTGAGGGAAAGGATGAGAAATGATCATACAATGAATATCAAATCATGGGAATTAAACAATCAAACATGTCATTTAAAGCATACAAGAGTCCACAAGCATCCATTAGATCATGTAAGAGAGCATCTCAAAGGATTAGATCAAAGATACCAAAGGAGAAAGGCTAAAGCATCATTAACTTGGAAATTCAACCATAAATTGAAAAATAATCAAATTAAAGTGAAACAAAATTTCAAACCAAGTTAAGATAGCATGTTATCATATGAACAACTTATTTCAAACTTCACTTTAATGCAAATGGACAAAATGAATTCAAACTAGGTTAAACCTCATGCATATTCAATCCAAACCCAAGTCAAAGTTAGACATCAATAAAAAATAGAAAAATAACCAAATAAATGCAAGTCAAAGTCCTTATCTCATGGTAACACACTCAAGAACATGTGAGAAAAATATCCTCAAAAGAATAGCACAAGTGCTCAAATAAAATCAAACAATAAGTTCAAGTAAGCTTAATAGTCGAGCATGAATCGAGGCTCAATAAGACCTAATGGGAATCAATCAGGGAATGATCATCAAAGAATCAAAACCACATCCAAATACTCATCAATCAAGTGTCCAAACATGTGAGAAAAATTGGTTCAAGAAGATAATCAAAAGGCATCAAAATTAATAACCCTAATTCAAGGGTAAATATGGGAAAGCAACTCACAAATAAAATCAATTAAAACTAGAAAAAATAATAAAAAAATAAAATAAAAATTATAAAAAATGTCTTGAGATGATAAATGAATAGAAACATATTTTTAAAATGATTGGAACAAATAAAAATCAAATCAAATTGAAAAGGAACAAAAAATAAAATGAAATAGAAAAGAAAAGAGAATGGGGTGAATTAGAAATAACTGGAAGAACTGGTTTCCAATTATCACGCGTATGGGCCCAAAATTCTGGGGGTGTGGAAATGAAACACATGCTAAGCCCACTCCATCAAACCAAACAAAGTCAGCAACAAAGTTAAAAATAAAAAAAAAGACACGCAAGCTTCACTAAAGCACGTCAGCGTCAAATAATATCCACGCATGCACATGTCAAGAAAGTCAAATATTCAACTGAAATAACACCTCAGACGCCGGAGCTAGGGCTCCGGTCGTCTTCTCTGGTGAGACCACCAGAGTTCCTCTGCAAACCTCAACCATAAATACAAACAAAATCACCATTTCACATGATTTTTCATGTAGAACACGAATCAAGCAATATTTTCCATATACAAGCACTCTAAAGTGGTCAAAACTGAGCACACAAAAAAAGATCCACAATCAGAAACATGTTCAAACTAAAACAAATGCTAAGTCAACATCTTTTATCATGGTATAAGACTTCAAATATGTCAAAAATAAACTTCAAACATGTCTCAGATGAGAGAAAATGGTTGAGGAAAAAACCTAGTGGAGAGAGTCCACTGCCCCTTGTTCTTGAGCAAGAGCCTCAAGAAATCCTTTCTTCAAGCCTCAATAAGCTTCAAGGATGATGAATGAGCAAGGAATGATGGAAACCTTGGAGAGAAAGATGAGGTTCAAAGTTGGAAATTCTTGAGTGAGTGAGAGAGTGAAAACCTTAGGGTTTGGCTGTTGAATTCAGTGTCCTCTCTTACTAGGGCAACTTTAGTCTATATATGATGGTTTTTTAGGGTTAAAAATGGTTAACTGTGGTTAAAACAGAATGGTTAATTTTGCAAAAAACTTGAAAATGAGAGTATGGCACGGGTTCTTTGATATGTCATGGAATGTAGGTTGTTATATTTGTTATGGTGAGTGGCTGCAAAGGGTATTCAAAATGGAAGAGCGGGAGAATAGCCTTGTCAAGCAAGTTTCAAGTTGTTTCCTTCTTTTGGCAACAATGTGACAAAGGTACAAAATGTTAGCAAAGCATGTTTAACTTGATATGGAAAATGTTTGGACAAGGTTTAGGCAAGGATTTTGGCAAGGCAATGCGCATGAACTGGTGAAAAACCTATGCTATAAGAATTGACACATCATGTGCATAAAGATGGCTTGGAGATCAAGTGATGACAATATCTTTGGATAATGATAACTCCATGAATTCAAGTCCAAATAAGGAGGTTTTGAGTCCAATGGAAAGCTTGCATGATGATGAATGAAATCCATGTTGATGGCAACTTGAATTTAGGCTTGGAAGATCATGAAAAGTAGGCTTGAATTCATGTTTTTAAATCTTCTCAAAGTAACTTAGAAAGAATTCTAAGTTATGAACTTTTGGCAAATTTGACATTCCATCTTTTAAGCCACATAACTTAAGGAGTTTTGATCTAATTGAGGTGTTCTAGTAATAGATAGAAAGCTTGAAGAATGATTTTCAACTTTCATGTTGTATTCATTTAAGATCAAGAACTTAGTGAAACTTTCTTGAAAGTTTGGTCCAAAAATCTGCCTAGACATTTGTCAAACTTGACATCTTTGAAAACCTATCTTAGGAGCATCATAACTTGAGCTCTACATATCCAATGAAGATGATCTAGTACTCAAAAGAAATCTTATAGGATGCTCTACAACTTTCATGTTGTATGAAAATTCATTTGAATCTTGTATTACCATGAAATTAGGTAATTCAAACTGAATTTCTATACTTAGAAAAAATTCTTAAGTGTTGACATGTCAAAATCTCCATTTTCTCAACTTTTAGCTCATCATATCTCTCAAACCATAAATCTTTTGGACATGCTTCCTTCCAAAAACTTGTAGTTCATGATGTCCTCTTTAATTTGATAGCAAGTTTGCCTTCATTGGATCAAAAATGAGAAACTTATGGAAGTTGCAAGATGGATAAAATTAGGGTTTTCACCAAAAACCCTAATTTAGTTAAACTGTTGATTTTATGTTTCTTCTTGATTCTTATTGCTCCAAACACATGATATCACTTGAAAACAACTATCTTTTGCACCCTAAAATTTGCCCAACATTTCTTTACCTAGCTTATGTTTCATTTCATTCACATTAGCATTATCATTTGCATTTCATTGACATGTATGCAGAATATCAAGAGGTGTGATTACCAATCAAGGGCTATACAAGACTATGAAGCTAGATAAGAAGGATATTCAGGTGTTCAAGGGTGGACATCCTTGTCAGAGAAGTTGAAAGATCCTCAGATAGAGTGGTTGAAACCAAGTGTGTGTGTCTCCTAGCTTGAGAGTTATGGGAAGTCATCAGATGATTCTGAAGCCATGAAGTTAGACTTGAGGTCTTGAGAGAGCTCATGATAAGTGTTGAAGATCACTTTGAGGCCTAGACAGGTCATTGTGCAAGATTAAGAAGACTCAGCCATGAGTGGTGCAATTAGGGTTTGACTGGGTCAACCCTAAGTCAACTGATGATTTGAACAAGGTTAAGACCTAATTCAAGAGCCATGTGATCATGGATTGATGCATTGAGATGTTATAAGGATGATTCCAAGGTCAAATCATCATGATTGAAGAGTTTGAGAAGTTTCAAGCTAGGGTTTCTAAGGCTTGACAGTGTAAAATCCCCTAGTTTGACCCCTATCTTCAAGGTAGTTTAGCTCAAGATGTGATTGTCATCTCATCTTACCCCCAACATGAATGTTGTAGATCATGATCTTAGATTTAGTTTGAGTTCTAGAAGTCCTTTATAGGATTTGTAGAACTCAAGTTATGACTTTGGCAAGTTACAGGTCATCTGAGGTATGTGAATTTGGGGGCTTGAAAGTTGTCCAACTTGCATGAAACGTTTACCCTAGAAGGATGATTCCTATGAACTTTTGGTCAACATGAATGTTGTTCCTTATCCTCTTAGATTTCTAGAGAGTACTATAAGTCCTTGATAGGATTTGTAGAACTCAAGTTATGGCTTTGATAAGTCAAGGGCATTTTGGTCATTTGGAGATTATAGGTCATTTCAAGCATAAGGCCATAACTCCTATTTCCAAGCTTCAAATGGGAAAATGTTCAACATCAAACTTGTTCAAAATGATGTTTTAAGGCTAGTCAAGAGGTCATGAGATGTTGGAAATTCTTGTAGCTCAAATTTGCAAAAATGACCTAAAATAAGGGTATAAGTTAAATGAATCAAAGATGGAAATTGACACTTTTGATTTACATATCCAAACCAAGGCATGTAATATATCATTTTGACTCTAAAACACATTTTAAGAACATTGGATTAGCCACATTTTTGAATTGAGGTCTAAGTTGTGGACTTGCTTTGAAAAGTAGTTACTTACATCTTAAGTAACATTTGCAAAACCTAGAACCAAGGCATAACCAAAGCCCCTTGCAAGCCAAACACTTCCAAAATGTCATGAGGGGATAAATTGGGAGGAGTTGAGAGTGAATTCAAGTTGTTAGCAGAACTATGCATACCATGACATGTGATTGAAATTCTCATGACATGAGAGATTGAAACTCTCATTAGAAGGATCTAGAGGTTTCTAGGTCATCCACACAAGTTCTATATATGATAATAAGTTGATCCAAGGCCAAGGTTGGTGATGATTGGGAGAGAAAACTGAGATTGCACTTTGAGATTTCACATTGCAAATCAAAATCGATTACAAGGTTAGAGACCATTTCAGTCCAAGAAATTGATCTCAATAGCTTGCTCTGAGGTTGGTGATCAATTCCAGATCAAATTCAAGGCACTGTGGTGGAAGGATCGTGAAGTAGCCATTGGAGAGTGAAGCTTACAACTCAGAATCGGGTTTGATAATTCAAGAAGATTCAACTCTTTTCTTTGCATACAGAAGATTGATTGTGATTCAGTGGAGGTTTCTGCAAGTTCTTGAAGGCTGAGTTGAAGATTTAACCCTTCTGTTTGCTCAATTTTACCAGGTATGCAACTCTTGTTCCATGGCTTAAATTAGGTAGAATTAAGATGAATTGTCATGGTAGAGGCATTGTAGAATGGTGTAGGAAGGATTTCAGACCATTAATTTGGAGATTAGTGACCAATTAGGGTTCATGGAATTTTCGGTTGAGATTGTTATTCTTGGATTCTTGAACTGTTAGCATGATTAAATGGTATAGGAAGATTCCTTATGAAAATTGGAGTGAGTTTCATGTAGAGACCTCTTGGAATAGAGGCCTGTGGAGAGAGTTAGGGTTCATGGAATTTTCTTTGCATTGAAGGTTGAGTTGTTCCCTCTGCTTTTATTTTTACTGTGTGGCTTTGCTTGCGGGTATTCGGTAGAGCCCTGCTCCCTTGCCTATGTGGTTTATTTTGCTTGATAGCATTTTATGTCATTTCCTCTGTATGATTGCAGTTATTATATCTTGCTTGATAGCATGTTATTTCTTCTGTATGATTGCAGTTATTATATCTTGCTTGATAGCATGTTATTTCTTCTGTATGATTGCAGTTATTCATATCTGGCTTGAGGTTGAGATGAGCTTGTGGAGGCTGATGCCTCACACACATTTCCTCTCTCACTTTCATTGCATGCATTGTACGGTCGTTTACTGTTTACTGTTTAAGCTGATGCTTTATCTGTTTCTGTATATCATTGACATGATCCCTAGGAATCTCACTTCCTTTGACAAGGAAGTGATGATTAGAACTTTAGGTTGAAACCTATGAATGATAACTTCTAGGAGTTCCCTGTTTCAAAACTCAACAATAGGATGAATCCTTGGCATGACAACATTAGGACTTGATAGTCTCCCTTTAGTTGAGGCTGCTCTCTTCTCATCTCAAAACAAATTAAAATGCAGTAATAAAGGTTAACTGACGTCGTACATTACGAGCCTTAAGCTATCTGAGAAAGGGTTGTCGGAGAGTTTCTTTTCGACAGCTTGGATGTTTAGTATGGCACCCTTTGGGTGGCATGTGACGCATTCACTCTCAGGTCATAGTCTCTAGTGCGATATTAGTTGCAAACAACCATAAAAAACAGTTCTTCCGTAAAAGACAGAAAACAAACTTCAAACCTTTTTGCCCCGTGGGCCCGTAAGTCAAAGGAAGCTTTTCTGAAGAAAAGAGTGTCGTTAACTCCCAGTTCTACCGCAAACGGTAACGCCTAAGTCTCCAAGGGTCGAGCTGCGTACGCCAAACTGCTGGAACTGATTGTTAACCCTACTCGATAAAACAGATGAATCTGAATTCCCGTAATCCGTATTATCCCGAACTACGTAAGCTCTGATCTCTCATACCTGTTGAGAGTACGTAGGCACAATACTGATGTATTGGCGAGCCACCTTCCCCCATCTGTTACCCGTAGTTAGGTGAACTACGTTGACTCTGATTTCTCATTCTCTGATGAGAATACGTAGGCATAAAGCGCGACGCTTTGCCGAGTCATTCTTTTTTCTTTTCAGACCGGCCTTGATAGGTAGATAGATAAAACCAACCCGTCCAGTAAACACAACAAGCCTGGATCCCATCGAGTACGATGGACTTGAGGGGTGCTAATACCTTCCCCTTGCGTAACCGACTCCCGAACCCAAACAATGGTTGCGATGACCTTGTCTTATACCTTTTCGTCAGGTTTTTCCGATCGTTTCCTTTCCCGCTCCGAGGGATAAATAATGAAAGGTGGCGACTCTTCTGTTTTGCCGGCACCTTATTTTCGTGGTAGCGACAGCTGGCGACTCTGCTGGGGATCTAGATAGTTTCCTGGGATCCAACATCCCGTATGCGAGTCAGTTTGGGGATCCAACGTCCCCTGCGAGAGTCAATCCTAGCGCTTGTATGATTACTTGTTGGGTTGTGTTTATTTATCGCATTTTGTCTCCCGCACTTTATTTTCAGTATGATATGATTATCTGTGTTGTTGTGGGAGGGGCATTCTGATGAGTGAGAAGCCAGACCCAGGCTTGAGTAAACATAGCATTAGTTGTGGAAATTAGTGGGCGCGTGCTTGCTTGGCAGGCACTAGTGTCTCATGAAATCCACGCTCAGACGAGGTTCTCCCGGTTGACTTCTTTTTCAACCCTTTGGGTTGAGGGGGTTGTTGGTTTGGAGGATTGTCGACTCTAGGGACCGATCATTTGGGATTCAGCCGAGTGAGGCCGCTTCATGAGCTGGTGATGCCACACCTTCTGGGTATCGTGTCACCCCTCTTGAATGTCTGTGACGCTGATGACCGTATAGGATGCCGAACCTGTGTCAGTTTAGGTCCATACTTGTGAGCAGGGTTGGGTTTGTTGCAGGAAACCTTAACCTTCAGACTACCTGGTTTTCTTGATAGTGAATCAATTTCGTTGGTATTAGAGGATCTCATCAGCAGATGTATGGTTGTTCTTGACAGAGCAAAGTTTTGGTCCTATATCAGGGGGCCTTATTTTCAAATCTATGTTTTTTCTTGACAGAGCAGAGTTATGGTCCTGTATCAGAGGACCTTATCTTCAGAGATGTACGTTTGTTCTTGATAGAGCAGGTTTTTGATTGGGATCAGAGGATCTCATCAGCAGATATGTATGTTGTTCTTGACAGAGCAGGGTTTTGGTCCTGTATCAGAGGTCCTTATTATCAGAGATGTTTGTTCTTGACAGAGCAGAATTATGGTCCTGTATCAGAGGTCCTTATTATCAGAGATGTTTGTTCTTGACAGAGCAGAATTATGGTCCTATATCAGAGGTCCTTATTATCAGATATGTGTGTTCTTGACAGAGCAGATTTATGGTCCGATATATGGGTTTTCTTCTCATCAGATCTAGGGTTGTTCTTGACAGAGCAGTATTATGGTTTTGTTGATACAGAATCTCCACAGCACAGTTGCCTTGATCTCCTGCTGCATGATTGCATTTTGCATTGCTTTGCATACCCATTTGCATTTCATTAATGTGTATCTGTGTTTCAGGTATCGTTTCCCCCGATCCAGGATTTCTTGCCTCCTATTGTGTTATTATGGGTTCTCTGAGGAAGACTGTGGCTTACAAGCTCCCTGTTCCTGATGTTGTTCAGCTGACTGGTTTGATTGCTTTAGCAGATGATTTTGTGAGAGATGAGTTCAGAAAGTCTTACGGCAAACTGCTCAGTTTGGTTCGTAAACCCTCTGTGTTTGAGTTGAGTGGGTTGCACGCCCTGCTGCAGTTCTACGATCCTCCGTTGAGATGCTTCACTTTCCAGTATTTTGTTCTCGCACCTACGCTAGAGGAGTATGTTGATTTGTTAGGTGTGCCTATCAAGAGTCAGATGCCCTTTGTTCATATGGATGTTGAGCCTAATCTGGCTAGTCTAGCTCCTTCACTTCACCTAGATGCCTCCGAGTTGGTCTTGTCTAGTTGGAACAAGGTTCCCGGTTTCTCCTTGCAGTTCTTAGTGGGAAAGGCTCAATAGTGCGCCAAAGACGGATGTTGGGTCGTGTTCAACGCCATTCTCGCTCTGTGCATATATGGCATCATTCTGTTCCCCAATATGCCCGACTTTGTGGACTTCGATGCCTTCCACATCTTTGCTTCAGGGAATCCAGTCCCTACCTTGATAGGAGATGTCTACTACTCCATCCACTACAAAAACGAGAACAAAAAGGGTAAGAACGTCTCGTGCTGTGTGCCCTTGCTCTATAGATGGCTTGATAGTCACCTACCCAAGAAGGGTCCCTTTGCTTCGTCTGCGGCCACAGCTGAGTGGTCCGAGCGTTTGATGAGTCTATCTGCAGAGGATATTGCCTGGTTTGACAGAGATAGGTTGGGTACCGAGATTATCTTCAGCTGCAGCGGATTTCCGAACGTGCCTTTGATAGGTAGGAAGGGCTGTATAAACTATAATCCGTCTCTGCTGGTCCGACAGTTTGCTTATGCTTTGAGAGCTCCGCCGAAGGATGAAGAGGTGCAGGAATCTCTGTACCTCACTGGTCTTCTAGAGGGGGATATGTTATCTAAGCTTCAGCGCGCTTGGAATGGTATCAGTAAGAGGGGAAAAGCAATAGCCAAGCCTACACTCTGCATGTGACTTGGATCAGAGCAAGAGCAGATGCTATAGGGATGCCGTTTCCTCCCGCCAAGCCAGAAAGCCCTCCAGTGATTGAAGAGCCCGCCACCGTGCCTATTCAGCAGCATAATCAGGTGTTAGCTGAGAGAGATGAATTGAAGAGGGCGAATGAAGAACTGGAGAAAGAATTGGCTCAGCTCAGAAGCGAGAGAAGCGAGGCCATCCATTCCTTCAAGAGGAAAACAGAGCTGGTGAACCAGTTGGGGACAGATTTGACTAAGCAGATAGCTGAGCGCGAGCGCATGGGTCGAGACTTCAAACCTGTCAACGATGTACTGGCCACTAAGAAGCAGCACTTGGACGAAGCGTATCGGAGGATATCCAAGTTTAACCAGCATTGGAAGGCCACCCTAGCCAACAGGAAAGAGCGGGAGGATAAGCAGATGCAACAGATCTCCAAGCTGAAAGCCCAGGTGAAGGCTAGTGAGAAGAGGTTTGATGAAGAAACCGCTCGCAGATATGCCGCTGAAGGCCAGCTCAACAAAGCTCTCGCTAACCTGAAGGAGCGCAAGCTGACGTTTGAGTCCAAAAAGCGGAAGCTAGAAGATTGTTTCGGTGAAGGAGCATGGGAAGACTCCGTGGAAGGTCTTCAATACACCATCATGCAAAGGGAGTTACTCGTCGAAGGGTTACTCACTCGGCCTGATCATCCAGAAATGAGGAATTTATTAGAAGAGTTTCGCGCTCGTGGCCGTGCTTGACTATTTGTATTCCTTTTGTTTTGATCATTGTTGTATGTTGACCATCACCAGGCCTGTTGGTTGAGGTCATGCTATTGATTCTGCTTGTACTCAGTGATGTTATGTACTGCCTTGATGGGCTTTCTTCATATATGAGATGTTGTTTCCATGACTGGACTCGGACTTCTTATTACCAGCACCGGCACTCAGGCACTAGGATCGGGGGAAATCTCCCTAACGCATAGACACACGTTTGCATTTGCATGAAGCATTTGCATAACGAGCACTTTTTCGTTTTTCCTAACCCTTTTGTGTTTTCAGGTTGTTTCAGGTTGTTCCAGGATTGATCAGAGACCAATCCACCGTTATCCGACCAGAGCAAATCAAACCAGAATCATGGAGCAAGTGCAAACTGATGTTCAGGAACTCCGCGAAAGAATGGACCGCTTCATGGAGCTCATGCAAGCGGTCGCCAATGGCCAGGATCAGCTCAGAACCTTGGTTCAGCCTCTGATTTCAAGGGTCGATAGCAATGGCGTACTCCATGGTGGGACCGTGCCTACCCCTCCACCTGTTGAAACTCCTCAGAATGGTGTCCCCGTGACCGGGGGGAATGGCAGTGCCAACGGCAATGTGATAGCTAATATGGGACTCAACGGCAATACGATGGGCGTCGATAATGGGAATTTTGAAGCTAACGTCAATGTTGGGCTGGGCAACGGCAATGCGGGTGTTGGAAATCTGTTTTGGCCTCAGCCATGGTTAGAAGACCGTCAAGACGATGTGTTCTCTCAGAGAGGTGCTGAAGGGGAGCTGACTGCTGGAGCACGGCTTAGGTTCAAGGCACTCGAGGACAAGATGAGGAATATCGAGAACCAGAACACCTTGGGTGTTGATATGTCCAAGTTGGGACTGATTGCTGATTTCAAGGTGCCTCCCAAGTTCAAGGTACCTGACTTTGAAAAGTACAAGGGCACCACTTGCCCTCGCGTCCACCTGAGATCATATTACAGAACAATGTCCGCTCATTCTGAGGACGAGAAGTTGCTGATGCACTTCTTTCAGGACAGTCTGTCCGGGCCCTCCCTCGAATGGTACATGAGTCTGGAACCTACCAGTGTGCGCATGTGGAAGGAACTTGCTGAAGCATTTGTGCACCACTACCAATATAACAGTGACTTGGCCCCGAACCGAGTCCAACTGCAGAATCTGTCGCAAAGGAACAACGAAGGGTTCAAGGAATACGCCCAGCAGTGGCGTGAATTGGCAGCCAGGGTTCAGCCGCCGATGGTTGAACGTGAGCTTGTGCAAATGTTCGTAGCCACCCTCCCGGGGGTTTATTATGAGAAATTGGTCTGCGGTATGTCTGGAACCTTCTCAGATCTCATTATCATGGGTGAGCATATTGAAAATGGGATCAAACTGGGGAAAATTCAAGGCGATTCATCCTCAGCTGGAGGAGGCGGAAAGAAACCTTATAGTGGCAAAAGGCGGGAAGGAGAAACGAGCGCCGTGACCAACGCTCGAAGGAAGGGTAAAGGCCCTCACCAACAGGTGGCCAGTATAACTATCCTCGCCGTACAGCAACCCCAGCCACAGCAGCAGTCGAATCAACAAGGGTACAGAAAGTATCAGAACAGGGCAACTCTGTCAAGCCGTCACCTCGAGACACCGCCCATGTCTTATGCGCAGTTGTTGCAGACTTTGCTCTAGTTGCAGCTGATCCAGAAGAGAACCCTGGCTCCCTTGACAGGGGCACCTCCGTCAGGTTATGACGCGAATGCAACTTGCGAATTTCACTCAGGGGCACCAGGCCACACGATAGAAAATTGCAAAGCCTTTGAGCATAAGGTGCAGGACATGGTGGACGCCAAGATCATCAATTTCTCAGATAATGTGCCAAACGTCACGAAGAACCCTATGTTGAATCATAGGGGAGGTGGAGTAAATGCCATTATTGAAGACGAGAGCTTAGATTTGTTGACTGACGTCAGAGATCTGAAGACACCGCTTAGCTTCGTCAAAGCTAAGCTGATGAAAAGGGGTTTCTTTCCAGGTTGTGGAGAGTTATGTATGGGCTGTGCGACAAGTCCTGATGGATGTGAACAGTTGATAGAGGGGATTCAAAGTCTGATGACCGAAGGAATCCTGCAATTTAGCCGAAGAGCCGAAAGCGGATCGGGAGAGGTAATACTGAAGCAAGATGATGAGGTTGCCACCATCACCATCCCTCGCCAGACGATAACTATTTCTGCACCCAGGCCGCCCACAATTACCATCACCAAAGCTGGGACGATACCTTTCGAAAGCACCAATGCTATCCCATGGCACTATGGGGCAGAGGTCTACTGCAACGGACAGAAGTTGGAACTAGAACCGTTTGGGTCGTCCGTGGAGAACCTAGTGGGCGTTAGTGGAATCACTCGCAGTGGAAGAGTGTTTGCACCACCTGAGGTCGTGACGGATAAAGCGGACAGAGCTGACGCAACTGATAAAGGTAAAAGTAAAGTCGTTGAAGAGATCCCTTGCGGGGTAGAAAAAGACTTACTTGTTAAAGACGCTGAAGAGTTTATGCGGTTGATTAAAAAGAGTGACTACAAGATTGTGGATCATCTCCATCAAACACCCTCGAAGATTTCCATCCTGAACCTGTTGTTGTGTTCTGAGGCGCACCGCAACGCGCTGCTGAAGGTGTTAAATGCCGCGTACATACCGCAGGAAATATCGGTAAACCAGTTAGAAAAGGTCGTAGCCCACGTGAATGCTGGAAATGGGTTAGGGTTCACTGACCTAGAGTTGACGCCAAAGGGGAGGAACCACAACAGTGCCCTGCACATCTCGATAGAGTGTAGGGGAATGATTATGTCTCACGTGTTGGTGGACACGGGGTCGTCGCTCAATGTTCTTCCGAAGAAGGCATTGATGAAGTTAGATACTCGCGGAGTGATTTGCACACCCAGTGATCTGGTTGTGAAAGCGTTCGATGGGACCAAACGCCATGTTTTCGGGGAGGTGACGTTGCCAATCCAAGTCGGGCCAGAAGCATTCGATGCGGTCTTTTACATTATGGACATCATGCCTGCCTACAGCTGTCTCTTGGGCCGGCCATGGATCCATTCTGCGGGTGCCGTGACCTCCACGTTGCACCAGAAGCTCAAGTATGTTGTCGGAAGTAGCATCGTGACTGTGTGTGGCGAGGAAGACATAATGGTGAGCCATTTGTCGTCCTTCAAGTATGTTGAGATGGATGGGGAAATCCACGAAACCCTATGCCAAGCGTTTGAAGTCGTTAAGTTCAAGGACGTAGCTCCTGTAGTCACTGAGAAGCCAGAGATGACTCTCTCTTCCTTCAAGGAAGCCCGGGCCGTTGTCCAGGCCGGATCTACCCCAGGCTGGGGGCGAATTTTGGAGATACCCAACAAGCAAGACAAGTTCGGGTTGGGATATTCTCCTGGAGCTGAAGCCTCCTCTTCTAGCAGTGCGTCGCGCGGTAAAGGACCGATCCAGTTTACCAGCGGCGGGGTGATATTTGAAAGCGTCAACACAGTGTCTGAAGACAGCGGAGATAGCGACTGTGACTTAGACTCTTGGATCCAGTCGAGCAAGCCATGCGAGAGCCTCAACAACTGGTCTGTTAGGGATATCATCCAGATGACAAGCAAAGAGTAATGATTTACTTTTTCCAATCGTTGTACAACCCTATGTCCTACCCGGGGCATAGAGGTTTTATTGTCAGGGCCTTGTTTGATTATGTACATGCATTTTATCAATAAATCAAAAGGTGTTTTTCTTCATATTCAAATATTGTGATCTCTGTTATTCCTGTTTTATATTTGTTTTGAAAAACAATAAAATGTCAATGGGGTTTGTGCTAACCTGCATATCCTTGTCTTAAGCTTAACCCTTGTTATTGTAGGATCCACATAGCAGATGACATCAACTCTGGACCTTCTACGACTCACTTCGACTTCGATTTCCCGATCTATCAAGCCGAAGAAGGGATTGATGAAGACGAAGACCTTCCCGAAGAGTTGGCCCGCTTGTTGAAACAACAAGAGAAAGTTATTCTGCCTCACGAAGAAGAAATCGAGATTGTGAATCTGGGTTCTGAAGAACTTGTCAGGAATGTCAGGATAGGGGCTGCATTGCAGAGCGATGTCAAGCAAAGATTGGTCGAGATGCTAAGAGAGTATAGTGACGTCTTTGCTTGGTCATACGAAGATATGCCCGGACTTGATACTGACATCGTGGTCCACCACTTGCCGCTGCGAGAAGATTGTCCTCCCGTTAAGCAGAAGCTTAGAAGGACACGACCAGATATGGCCGTTAAGATCAAAGAAGAAGTGCAAAAGCAGCTTGATGCTGGCTTCTTAGCGGTCACTACTTACCCTCCGTGGGTCTCCAACATAGTGCCTGTACCGAAGAAGGACGGTAAGGTACGAATGTGCGTCGATTATCGGGATTTGAATAGGGCGAGCCCTAAAGATGATTTCCCGCTGCCTCATATCGATGTGTTGGTCGACAATACAGCTTAGTTCTCCATATTTTCGTTCATGGATGGCTTCTCCGGCTACAATCAGATCAAGATGACGCCGGAGGACATGGAGAAAACTACGTTTATCACTCCTTGGGGAACATTTTGCTACAAGGTAATGCCTTTCGGTCTGAAGAACGCAGGCGTCACATACCAACGAGCAATGGTAACTTTGTTTCATGATATGATTCATCATGAGATTGAAGTCTATGTTGATGACATGATTGCGAAGTCCCAAACGGAGGAAGGACACCTGGTCAATTTGCTGAAGCTTTTTGAGAGGCTTAGGAAGTTCAGGTTGAGGCTGAATCCTAGCAAGTGTACTTTCGAAGTGCGGTCCGGAAAACTACTGGGTTTTATCGTGAGTGAAAGAGGCATTGAGGTTGATCCTGCGAAGATAAAAGCAATACAAGAAATGCCAGCGCCAAAAACAGAAAAAGAAGTTCGTGGTTTCCTGGGCCGAATAAACTACATTGCAAGGTTTATCTCTCAGCTCACGGCCACGTGTGAACCGATGTTCAAGCTGCTAAATAAAGATCAGGCGATTATCTGGAACGAGGATTGCCAGAAGGCATTTGATAAGATAAAACAGTATCTGCAGGAACCTCCGATCTTGATACCCCCAGTGGCCGGAAGACCCCTAATCATGTACTTGACAGTTCTTGAGAATAGTATGGGGTGTGTTCTCGGTCAGCACGACGAGACAGGCAGAAAAGAGCATGTCATTTACTACTTGAGTAAAAAGTTCACAGATTGTGAATCTCGTTACTCGATGCTGGAGAAGACGTGTTGTGCACTAGCCTAGGCTGCCAAACGTTTACGAGAGTACATGCTCAATCCCACAACCATGCTAATTTCGAAGATGGATCCGATCAAGTACGTCTTCAAGAAGCAAGCGCTTTCGGGCAGGATTGCCAGATGGCAAATGGTGTTGACGGAATATGACATTCAGTACGTTTCCCATAAGGCCATCAAGGGAAGCATATTGTCTGAATACCTGGCCGAACAGCCGATCGAAGATTATCAGCCAATGAAATTTGAATTCCCTGATGAGGATATCATGTTTCTCAAAGCGAAGGATTGCGATGAACCGTTGCCCGACGAGGGTCCAGATAGGAAATCCCGGTGGAAATTGATATTTGACGGGGCGGTTAATTCTTATGGAAGTGGTATCGGGGCGATCATCACGACTCCCCATGGATCCCACATCCCGTTTACTGCGAGACTGACGTTTCCAGTCACCAATAACGAAGCGGAGTACGAAGCATGCATCATGGGTCTAGAAGAGGCAATTGATTTGAGAATCAAGAACCTAGATGTATATGGTGACTCGGCACTTGTGATCAACCAGATTAAAGGGGAGTGGGAGACTCGTCAATCGAATTTGGTTCCGTACATGAACTATGCCAGAAGGATGCTTCTGTTCTTTGATCGAGTGGAACTCCATCATGTGCCCAGAGCAGAAAATCAGATGGCTGATGCCTTAGCCACGTTGGCTTCGATGTATAAAGTCAATTTTTGGAATGAAGCTCCAAGAATTGTCCTTTCTCGTCTTGATAGACCTGCATTCGTCTTTGCGATCGAGGAAGCCTCCGACGGCAAGCCATGATTCCATGACATCCAGACGTTCCTTATGACTAAGGAGTATCCTGAGGGAGCGTCAACCCAGGATAAGAAGACTCTGAGGAGGCTATCTGGAAATTTTTATCTCAATCCTGATGGAGTCTTGTATAAAAGAAACCACGATCTCATGCTACTCAGATGTGTAGATGAGAAAGAAGCGAGTATGCTCATGGAAGAGGTCCATGAAGGCACATTTGGTACGCACGCCGGCGGGCATGCTATGACGAGAAAGATCCTGAGAGCAGGATATTACTGGCTGACGATGGAATCGGATTGCTTTAAATTCGCGAAGAGATGTCATAAATTCCAGATTTATGCTGATAAAGTTCATGTGTCGCCGTGCCCGTAATGTCATGTCCTCCCCGTGGCCGTTCTCCATGTGGGGCATCGACATGATAGGCAAGATCGAGCCCACTGCATCTAATGGTCATCGCTTCATTCTAGTAGCTATCAACTACTTCACCAAGTGGGTGGAGGCAGCCTCATATGCTAATCTGACCAAGCAGGTGGTGGCTAAATTCATAAAGAGGGACATCATCTGTCGTTACGGAATTCCCGAGCGGATCATTCCTGCTAATGGTTCGCATCTGAATAACAAGATGATGAAAAAGCTGTGCCAGAGTTTCAAGATTGAACACCACAACTCATCTCCTTATCGGCCAAAGATGAATGGCGCCGTTGAAGCGGCCAATAAGAACATTAAGAAGATTGTGCAGAAGATGGTTGTGACCTATAAGGATTGGCACGAGATGTTGCCATTTGCACTGCATGGTTATCATACGACGGTACGTACATCAACTGGGGCAACTCCTTTCTCCTTAGTGTACGGTATGGAAGTTGTCCTACCGTTAGAAGTGGAGATCCCTTCTTTGCGAGTTTTGTTTGATGTGAAACTCGATGAGGCGGAATGGATTAAGAACCGACTAAACCAGCTCAGCCTGATGGACGAGAAGAGGTTAGTATCGATTGCATATGGTCATCTGTACCAGAGCCGAATGAAGAAAGCCTATGATAAGAAGGTGCGTCCTAGAAGCTTTCAGACGGGTGATCTCGTCCTGAAGAAGATTCTTCCTCCACACTCCGATCACCGGGGCAAGTGGACTCCCAATTACGAAGGTCCGTACGTCGTCAGCAAGGTCTTCTCGGGAGGAGCCTTGTTGTTATCCATAATGGATGGTGAAGATTTTGCATCCCCGGTGAACGCGGACGCAGTTAAAAAATACTTTGCTTAAAAATGACCCGCTGGAAAGAAAAAGAGTATCCAGGAAAAAATGGGGCATTCCGGCGAACCATAAAAAAGGGAAAAAGGTTCGGGCAAAAATTAGGGATATAAATTGAAAAGATGTACACCCGCAAAGTCGAAAACCTGGAAGGGCGACTTTGGCAAAAAAGGGTATCCTGGTGAATCGAAAACCCGGAAGGGCGATTCAGGCAAAAGTTAGGGATTTGGAAAAGCAAATGGCTGTGTTCCGCGTGTGGGCTTTCATTGTTTAGTGGTTTGGAAGACCTGAGGGCCGTTTATCTGAATCAATCTCTTATGAAGCTGAAGCGTCGGAGAAGTATCAAAGTTGAGTGGGTCATAGAGGGATCAACTCATGGTGTTCGTCTACGCCTCGTCGCCGACATGTGTATATACTGATGTATATTTACGTTTTTATATTTGCGCGGCTTCCTCATCCCAGGAGCTTGCCTCTGTTGTAAAACATTTTTACCCATTCAGGGGTCCGTTATCAATAAAATGTATGCTATTCAGCAATTATGTTTGTCTGTTTAGCATTTACCTGTTTTGTTTGCGAAAAATAACGCCGATGTTTTTGATAAAATGCGCATACATAAACTTACTGGCCTAGGCCACTGATTATTGAAACAATGAATTACTTGAACATTGTCACAAGATGATAACCTTGATAGGTCCCTTTGAGAGGGGTGTTTTGTCTGTTTGTTTGTGTTGTTGCAGGTGTAGCATATGCCAGGTAGTACGCCGTATGCGTTCCCAAGCAGGATGATTCCTTCTTCTCCAGCAAAGTTCAGCAGCCTCTTCCTACAGAGTCTGAACAGGAGATCGTAAAGCATTGATATGTCTCCCCAGGCAGAGAAGATTGTCCCCCCAATCAGATGCATCCTGAAGGAACGTCATCTCCCCAGCTGAGTCATATACTGAAGTGTGCGGTACTCGGAAGTTCCAGACTGAAGTCTCCGGCAGAATTGAAATTCCCCACAGAGTCGTACTCTCCCCAGCAAGCAGGGTGATTCCTTCTTCCCCAGCCGAGTTGGCAGTTCCCCAAGAGAGCCAAGTCCTTGGAAGCCGTTGAAGCCATGATTGGTTTTCCCCAGTAGAGTGTTGAGTAGATGATGCTGTATTTCCCCACCGGAGTCGTTATCTTCCAGAAAGTTTTTCCGCAAGGGCCGTGCAGTTTATTTCTGCGATTGACATCGCTTTCCTCGGCAGGTCCAGGTTCTCGTAGAATTTTGTTCCCCTGCAGCAGTCGGCTGAAGTTCGTTCCCCAGGCAGAGTCCAATTGAGATTGGTGTGACTTCTTCTCCTCGGCGGGATGATTCCTTCCTCCACCAGAGTGGTCCTTTCTCCTTGACAGGAGGATTCTCACTTCAGCATTTATTTTGCTGATAGGATCGTAGCATGTTGCATGATTGCATAGCATTTACCCTAAATGCGTAGCATTTCCACCGTGTGGAGCATTACGCCATTGACGATCACATGCATATGAAACATGAGCTAGGTCGTTACCGTTCTTGTTTTACAGGTGTTCCTCCGCATAATGGTTTGCTCAAGATGATTCTTGAATTCCCCAGCGAAGTTGATTATTTAAGATGATTCATAAAATCCCCAGTGAAGTCGCCAGAGAGGGTTGCTCAAGTTGATGCTTAGAGTCCCCGACAGAGTATTTGATCAGGATGATTCCTGAAATCTCCAGCAGAGTTATTGGTTCAGGATGATCCTTGAAATCCCCGACGGAGTTGATTGTCCAAGATGATTCTTGAAGGCCTCAGCAGAGTGGATTTCCCCAGAATGATTTCCGGATTCCCGAAGCAGAGTTACTTGATAGTTCGCCAGAATCCCCAGCGGAGATGCGTCATCCCCAGCAGGTTGCTGAGCAGCGAAGTTGAAACTTCTCTCGCAGACTTGATGATTGAAGTCCAACCATATTGACGAAGCAGTTCTCTCAGCTGATGCGGAGTGCCTGATGGCAGAAGTTTGGATATCCCCAATTGGTTCATGATTGACTGAGAATTCTATTCCCGACTTAGTGATGAAGTCCGGCTGATGCCCGAAAATTCCTTTGAATGCCCGATGGCATGATTAACTTGGTTGTTGACCTAATGAGTCCCGAGGAATCCTGATGCCTGAAGGCATGATCGACCATGTATCACCGGCTACCATGTGACCAGTTCCCCAGCTAGTTGTCGTGCAACTAATATTTCAGTTTCCGAAGATTTGTTCCCATCAGAGTACCGTGTACTTGTGCAGTTGGCAAATTTCCAGGTTTGTTGGTATTCAACCGTCTTTTACCTTGATTGGTTGAGATTCGTTTGCTTCTCACCCAGTCAGGTTCAAGCCGTTTGAATAGGGGCAGCTGTTGCACCCCAAAATTTTCCCAACATTTCTTTACCTAGCTTATGTTTCATTTCATTCACATTAGCATTATCATTTGCATTTCATTGACATGTATGCAGGAGATCAAGAGGTATGATTACCAATCAAGGGCTATACAAGACTATGAAGCTAGCTAAGAAGGATATTCAGGTGTTCAAGGGTGGACATCCTTGTCAGAGAAGTTGAAAGATCCTCAGATAGAGTGGTTGAAACCAAGTGTGTGTGTCTCCTAGCTTGAGAGTTGTGGGAAGTCATCAGATGATTCTGAAGCCATGAAGTTAGACTTGAGGTCTTGAGAGAGCTCATGATAAGTGTTTAAGATCACTTTGAGGCATAGACAGGTCATTGTGCAAGATTAAGAAGACTCAGCCATGAGTGGTGCAATTAGGGTTTGACTGGGTCAACCCTAAGTCAACTGATGATTTGAACAAGGTTGAGACCTAATTAAAGAGCCATGTGATCATGGATTGATGCATTGAGATGTTATAAGGATGATTCCAATGTCAACTCATCATGATTGAAGAGTTTGAGAAGTTTCAAGCTAGGGTTTCTAAGGCTTGACAGTGTAAAATCCCCTAGTTTGACCCCTATCTTCAAGGCAGTTTAGCTCAAGATGTAATTGTCATCTCATCTTACCCCCAACATGAATGTTGTAGAGCATGATCTTAACTTTAATTTTAGTGCTATAAGTCCTTGATAGGATTTGTAGAACTCAAGTTATGACTTTGGCAAGTTACAGGTCATCTGAGGTATGTGAATTTGGGGGCTTGAAAGTTGTCCAACTTTCATGAAACTTTTACCCTAGAAGGATGATTCCTAAGAACGTTTGGTCAAAATTAATGTTGTTCCTTATCCTCTTAGCTTTCTAGAGAGTACTAGAAGTCCTTGATAGGATTTGTAGAACTCAAGTTATGGCTTTGATAAGTCAAGGGCATTTTGGTCATTTGGAGATTATAGGTCATTTCAAGCATAAGGCCATAACTCCTATTTCCGAGCTTCAAATGGGAAAATATTCAACATCAAACTTGTTCAAAATGATGTTTTAATGCTGGTTAAGAGGTCATGAGATGTTGGAAATGCTTGTAGCTCAAAGTTGCAAAAATGACCTAAAATAAGGGTATAAGTTAAATGAATCAAAGATGGAAATTGACACTTTTGATTTACATATCCAAACCAAGGCATGTAATATATCATTTTGACTCTAAAACACATTTTAAGAACATTGGTTTAGCCACATTTTTGAATTGAGGTCTAAGTTGTGGACTTGCTTTGAAAAGTAGTTACTTACATCTTAAGTAACATTTGCAAAACCTAGAACCAAGGCATAACCAAAGCCCCTTGCAAGCCAAACACTTCCAAAATGTCATGAGGGGAGAAATTGGTAGGAGTTGAGAGTGATTTCAAGCTGTTAGCAGAACTATGCATACCATGACATGTGATTGAAATTCTCATGACATGAGAGATTGAAACTCTCATTAGAAGGATCTAGAGGTTTCTAGGTCATCCACACAAGTTCTATATATGATAATGAGTTGATCCAAGGCCAAGGTTGGTGATGATTGAGAGAGAAAATTGAGATTGCACTTTGAGATTTCACATTGCAAATCAAAATCGGTTACAAGGCTAGAGGCCATTTCAGTCCAAGAAATTGATCTCAATAGCTTGCTCTGAGGTTGGTGATCAATTCCAGATCAAATTCAAGGCACTGTGGTGGAAGGATCGTGAAGTAGCCAATGGAGAGTGAAGCTTGCAACTCAGAATCGGGTTTGATAATTCAAGAAGATTCAACTCTTTTCTTTGCATACAGAAGATTGATTGTGATTCAGTGGAGGTTTCTGTAAGTTCTTGAAGGCTGAGTTGAACATTCAACCCTTCTGTTTGCTCAATTTTACCAGGTATGCAACTCTTGTTCCATGGCTTAAATTAGGTAGAATTAAGATGAATTGTCATGGTAGAGGCATTGTAGAATGGTGTAGGAAGGATTTCAGACCATTAATTTGGAGATTAGTGACCAATTAGGGTTCATGGAATTTTCGGTTGAGATTGTTATTCTTGAATTCTTGAACTGTTAGCATGATTAAATGGCATAGGAAGATTCCTTGTGAAATTTGGAGTGAGTTTCATGTAGAGACCTCTTGGAATGAAGGCCTGTGGAGAGAGTTAGGGTTGGGGACGATTACCGGAGCACCACCGGCGGTGGCCGTGTCTGCGCGCGAGGTTCAGAGATTCAAACGAAGAAGATGACCTTAGAGCCCTTGGATGGGGCTGAGACCTTTGACCAGAGGAAGATCCAACGGCCACGCATGTGTTTCATTTTGTGAAGGATCTGAACTTTAATGAAACGCATCGTTTCATTTAGTTGTGTTTTTGTGCTTAAGGATATAACTGATAACCACACCCCCTGATGGCCCAATCCATGGAATGAACTGATTTCTATTTCTATCTGCATCGTGCATTTATTATTTTCTTTGGATTTTCATATTATTTTTAACTTTATTCATGATTTTTGATAAAATCATAAAAAATGGAAAAATAGCTCAATTGATCCCATTCTTTTTGCAGTAGATTCATGATAGGGTCTAGTATTTTTTAGATAAAAAATATTTTTATTTCATGCATTTTCTGATTTTATGGGAATTTTCACATTTTAATTGATATTAAAATGGTCATGCTTGATACTTGATGTTGTGGAATTTTGTGTGATCCTGTGATGATGATTTTGATCCTGTTTTTTTGTGAGTAGTTAGCATAGATATGCATGCTCCCCATATATTTTTCTCACATTTTTGTGATGAGCATAAGTGGTAGTTTAGGTTGAAACCTTTAGAAGCTCCATTTTTAGGGTTTATGGTTGATACCTTTGGATTTAGGACTTAATTTTGTAACTAGATAGATGATTTAGTCCCTGGTTTTTGTATGAGGCATTCTTAATTGAATTAGGATCCCTTAGGAATTTTTGTAGAAATTTATAAGATATTTTTCTATTTTTGATTGATTTTAGTTTAGGTGCTAGTTTTAGATGATTCTAATGCACTAACTCAACTAGATTAACTTCTTTAGTTCCCTTAGATTAGGGTTTTGCTTTGCTTGTTCTTGGATAATGATGAAGGCAAGTTGAAGATGCATTGGATTGCTTGAAGAGGCTTGGATGTGAGGATCTTCCCTTCTTGTGGTGTAGTTTTGATTAGGTTAAGATTAGGGTTTTGTAGGCAGAGCTTTAGATAGTTCTCTTTCTTCATAAACATGAAATATGTTGATCAATTCCATTCTTACCTATGATGAAAGGTCCCTTGGTAAAGGCCTCATGCCTCCTTTGGTAGGATGTGTGGCTCTTTGAAAATTGGTAGAACCTTTGAGGGTCCCTTTCTCTGATGACAGGATGCTCAGTGGTGACCTTTGGTCTTCACTCTGCTACCAGTCATCCAAACTTTGCTCTTGATAGATGAATCTTTCTCCCTTGCTAGAGGATGGAGTTCCCTGCTTGAAGAAGATTGAAGGATGAAGTTGATACTTCTTTGAATTTGGAGATAACCTTTAGGAGCTGAAGCTTGGAGATGAAGAGGGTCAAGTTGATACTGGTAAAGAAGAGAGAGCTGAAGCTTGAAGAACAAGTTGACACTTGTGTAAAAGATCAAATTGAGATTGAGTGAAGAGCTGAGGCTTGAAGAATAAAGAATAAGTTGATACTTATGTTTAGTGTATTGAAAGCTTGGAAAAGCAAGTTGATACTTGCTATTGAAGATGCTAGCCTTGAAGGGTAGGTGAGGTCTGAAGACTGAATTACTGAGGAGGAGAAGCTTGAAGTTGTAGGAGTGGTTGATCTGCTTTCTTTTCTGTTTTCTTTTCTGTATTGATGTGCCTTGTTTGACTTGCTTGATGCATTAGAATAAGCTCATACTTAGACTGACTTAATCTAGGAGCATGATTGCACTAGAGGTTGAGTTGTTCCCTCTGCTTGTATTTTTACTGTGTGGCTTTGCTTGCGGGTATTCGGTAGAGCCCTGTTCCCTTGCCTCTGTGGTTTATTTTGCTTGATAGCATTTTATGTCATTTCCTCTGTATGATTGCAGTTATTATATCTTGCTTGATAGCATGTTATTTCTTCTGTATGATTGCAGTTATTCATATCTGGCTTGAGATTGAGATGAGCTTGTGGAGGCTGATGCCTCACACACATTTCCTCCCTCACTTGCATTGCATGCATTGTACAGTCGTTTACTGTTTACTGTTTAAGCTGATGCTTTATCTGTTTCTGTATATCATTGACATGATCCCCTAGGAATCTCACTTCCTTTGACAAGGAAGTGATGATTAGAACTTTAGGTTGAAACCTATGCATGATAACTTCTAGGAGTTCCCTGTTTCAAACCTCAACCATAGGATGAATCCTTGGCATGACAACATTGGGACTTGATAGTCTCCCTTTAGTTGAGCCTGCTCTCTTCTCATCTCAAAACAAATTAAAATGCAGTAATAAAGGTTAACTGACGTCGTACGTTACGAGCCTTAAGCTATCTGAGAAAGGGTTGTCGGAGAGTTTCTTTTCGACAGCTTGGATGTTTAGTATGGCACCCTTTGGGTGACATGCGATGCATTCACTCTCAGGTCATAGTCTCTAGTGCAATATTAGTTGCAAACAACCATAAAAAACAGTTCTTCCATAAAAGACAGAAAACAAACTTCAAACCTTTTTGCCCCGTGGGCCCGTAAGTCAAAGGAAGCTTTTCTAAAGAAAAGAGTGTCGTTAACTCCCAGTTCTACGACAAACGGTAACGCCTAAGTCTCCAAGGGTCGAGCTGCGTACGCCAAACTGCTGGAACTGTTTGTTAACCCTACTCGATAAAACAGATGAGTCTGAATTCCCGTAATCCGTATTATCCCGAACTACGTAAGCTCTGATCTCTCATACCTGTTGAGAGTACGTAGGCACAATACTGATGTATTGGCGAGCCACCTTCCCCCATCTGTTACCCGTAGTTAGGCGAACTACGTTGACTCTGATTTCTCATTCTCTGATGAGAATACGTAGGCATAAAGCGCGACGCTTCGCCGAGTCATTCTTTTTTCTTTTCAGACCGGCCTTGATAGGTAGATAGATAAAACCAACCCGTCCAGTAAACACAACAAGCGTGGATCCCATCGAGTACGATGGACGTGAGGGGTGCTAATACCTTCCCCTTGCGTAACCGACTCCCGAACCCAGACAATGGTTGCGATGACCTTGTCTTATACCTTTTCGTCAGGTTTTTCCGATCGTTTCCTTTCCCGCTCCGAGGGATAAATAACGAAAGGTGGCGACTCTTTTGTTTTGCCGGCACCTTATTTTCGCGGTAGCGTCACTATCATGCTCTTGAGATCCAATATTTTGACTTTATTGAATCACAATTGACTTTTGTTGACCAGGTGAAACCCTAGGACCATTTCCACTGACTGAGGTTCTTGTGATGGCTTGTGATGACACATAATCCATGTAGAGGACCCTTAATATGTGTGTTGACATTTAGAATCATGTCTTGCCCAAAGAACTAGCCACAAATCTTATTTGAACTAAAATCCTAACTTGTTATCCATGAGATAGAAGGAGAGGAATCAATGCTTGTGTTCTTGATTCAAGTGGTTGATTAACATGCCTTGATGATGATGGAGATCTTGTGACTTGATATTGCCACAAAATTGAACTTGAGCTCTTGGTTGAGCTTTGAAGATGAAGCTTTTCTCTTGATTGTTGGATAAGATACCTTGATCCTCTGTCTAAGATCAATGTGATGTACAAATGCTAATGCAAAATGGTATGAAACATAAGCCAAGATGAAAGAAAAAAGGATGAGCAAATTTTGGGGTGCTACAATGTGTATAGAGATGCATCTCTAGATCCACCCAAAAATTATGCAGAACAGAACCATGCTAATTTTGCAGAGCAGAATTTGAAAAACAAAAAAAAATGTCCAAAATTTACCATCCAATTTTATAACATTATGTAGTGCGGATTGTTATATTACAACTAAAATGCAAAAAAAAAATTGAGTGACTGCCTAAATTTATTGGTGGCTCAATCTTCTCCCTTTCCTTATTTGCTTCTCGTTCAATGTCACACAATTTAGTGAACTTTTCCATCCTTTCAAGAGAGTGATTCGGTCATGTTACATCATCTTGCGTGAAATGTGTCATTCACTCTGGTGATGTCTTTGGTATAGGAAATCTCAGTTCAAATAAACTTGAGCAAAATGTTTCTTTTTATAGACAACCAATACAGATGATGCATGCGTATGGATTATGAGGTGGCTTACTCTGAAGTGGAAAGAGTGTTTCCAAGAAACCATATCGTGTTAAATCAATGCACACCCTATCATAAGCACTTGTTATAAGATGTCACTTCTGAAAAACTTATTTATTTGTAAAACAAAGTCAAACCATTAAGACAAGGAATAAGAGCATTGGAAATTATCGTAATTTATTTTGTTCCCGTATAACTTTGTGTATGATTCCCTATGCATAGTCATCTCTTGTATAATATGACGGTGGATAAATTGGTGGTCCTCATATCCTTTAGTGAGTAACCCGAAATAGCTCGAAAACCACACTTGTCGTCACCTTTAACACCTACAGTTTGCTTGATGTATTTGTGCATAAAAAGCGACATTTCTTTAATATGTTTGATTTTTGGTAACGACTATGGAGGAGATGATTTTCTAATGCGAGCACCCTTAAAAACACTTTTTTGGGATTTTGGATCGGAAAATTTGGAAAATGTGAGTTAATGTGTTCAAAATAAGAAAGAGAATGTCTCGTGGAGTTGTCACTTTGAGTCAGTATTACCTTTTTAGGGGTGTCGTTTTGCGAAAAATCACAGTCGTCATTGAACCTTATTTATCCTAAAGGGAAGGCGAAACATCGAGAAAACCTTAAGAGGAAGGATAATATGGCCTCACAACCAAGGGATGGGTTCAGAAGCCGGTTATGTAAGGGGAATGTATTAGCACCCCTCACATCCATTGTACTCAATAGGAACCATTTGTTTGTCTTATGCATAAGGATGTTTCTAAGGCTTCATGCTTTCTATGAATGCTTTATTAAAGGGAAAAGGTTTTTAAACTAGTGTGCTCGTGGAGGATTGGGGCTCTCGTGCCTACGTACCCTCATAGTGTAATGAGAAAATCAAAGCTCTGTGGTTCGTAGGAACTAGGGGGAAAGAAAGAAAGAAGGTTGTGAAAAAAGGTTGATCGCCAAGATCTCGCAATCTTGTGCCTACGTATCCTCTCGTGTAATGAGGAAGTCAGAGCTCAGTAGTTCGTGGAACTAAATGATTGTGGGTTTATTTTTATTAGTGGGAGATGTTAACGTTCACATCCTAGCATTAGGTTTTGCCGCTCACACGTAAGGAGACTGCTGATTTAGCCTGTGTTGCGATAGAATGGAAATAACATGTCATTTTATGAAAAAAGTTAAGATTTGCGCCCCCGAGGCAAGATGTCACATTTGATTGGTAATATTGTTTTTTAGAGGAGAGATAAGTCCTCGGGTAGAAACATCTGCGGGTAGTACCCAATTCTTTACCTCAAAATGTTTGCTTTGAAATATATGTGGCGTGCATAGTCACGTATTCATATTGAAAGACGAGTATCAAGACCGCACACTCTAAAGTGAGCGTCTTAATACTCGGAGAAGAAGAAGTTTTCGCTCAATCTTATCTTTTTAGTTCAATACGGGGAGGACATTACTCATTTTATTTAAGTGCTTTACATTGGAAGGTTAGTGTTTAAACAGTGAACCCTAAAGGTAATGTCAAACACTCGGGATAGGACAAGGCCTTCGCCTAACCACTCCACAACCATTCCAAGTTTGTTTAGAAAAGAGTTTGAAAATGCTCTTGGTACAAACACACAGGTTTTAGTCTTATGAAGGATGAGATGATGATGGAAATGGAATGAAGTGAAAGGGTGGTGGAATTAGTTAGGGTAGGTTAATGGCGATGCAGCGCAAGGCCATCGACTTATGGTGTAGAGGCGTACAAGGATTGCTTGTGGGGTAAGCAATTGGGTGAATTGGATGGAGGTAGATGAGATATATGGGAAACCTAAGGTGGGATGGAATGAGAAATTCAATTAATTAGTTTGAAAGTGGCTCGACGTTGGATTGAGTTTCATGTTTATCTTTGTTTTGAAATTGTTTTCTAGTCGCTTTGTTTTATCTTTTTTAACATACAAGCATGCCAGTATGACGCATTAAAGTAATATAAAATTCTAAGCTATTACATTTTAATGGGAATGAGAGATATTTTTTCCACAATGGGAGATGGGCTATGAACTAGAAATAAAAGTACAATGATGAAAAAGTGAATTAAAGTCTAAAGGAATATCTGATGCCTCAAAGTAGAGAAATAGTTAACCAAATGAAATCATGAATGATATGGTACAAGGTATTCAACAAGGACATTAAAAATTCCAACCGATAACAATGGCACAAGAATCTAAACAAGGATAGCAAAAAATTCCAACCAAAAATGGCCAAAAAATTCTAATCAAGAACAACATAAAATTCAACCAATTTACAGCAAAAAATATAATAAAGAAATATGGCATAAAGTTCTTATAAGAAATGGCAAAAAATTATATTAAGATAATATTCAACTTAAATGAATATGGCAAAAAAGACTATCAAGATATGAAAATAATATTCAACCAAAATATGGCAAAAAAATTCTAATAGAAAAACGACAAGAACTCTAGTAGAAAAATGGCATGAAATGATAATGAAAAGAAATAGCATAAAATATAATAAAATTACAAAGAAAAAGAAATAACACAAAGGGAAGTGCATACATGAATCTAAGGGTGTACACAGTGATTGAAAATTTGTAATTTAATTGAAAAGCATTTAACCCAGGGAGATGAACGACGAAAGTAGCGGTATATCTCATAAAGCTTTTTCCTAGTGAATTTTGTAAAGAAGGGGATATGAAGTGTTGGCTTTACAGATGTTCTTAGGTCTGCTTCAACCCAAGGAACAATCACAACCTTCCCATTACCCACACCAACATCACAATTCCACTGCTAAAGATAAAGGTGCAGGCCCTCTCACAACTCTTCCTTGGCCGTTGTACTGAGATCCATGGCAGGGACAGATGAAGTTGTTCTTAGCTTGACTAAACGGTACGACACACCCGAGATGAGTGAGGAGGAAATTGGTGATCCAAGAGTGGAAACACAGGTGCCGTCATGCCGGGATGATAGGGTCCGAAGAAGAAGAATGGAAAATTGGATGCATAAAAAGAAGTTGTTGTTGCCATCTGAACTGCTGTTGTTACATTGATGTATGTAACACTCTGATTTTTAATAGCGGGAGTGTATTTTTTTTTCTTTTTAAACAATAATACAATATAAAGTTTTTATGATGGTCTCTTTCAAATTACAATTAGAGTAAAAATTTTCTTGTTTAAAATCTTCTTCAAAGTTATGATCACATGCTTGCCATAAGTTGTAAAATATTTTCCCAACTAAAACATTATTTTTCAAAAAGTATTTGACATCAAATAATAATCAATACAATCTTACACAATAAATATTTATGTTGTAACAACATATTTCACAATAGATGGAAAGGACGTCACTCTCAAACAAAACTTTAAGTTGATCTTTGGACTCTAACTGAAGATGACTGGATACTAAACTCTCAAGTATAAATCTAGACTTGTTGCTTCCGATCACTGATCCAATAACTGTTCTGCCACGTCTTTAAGAACAACTCAAACCTCTAAGAACCTGGGGCATAAGTCCAGTCCATAATAATAGTAGAGGGTCACAATCTAAAAACAGCATACATAAAGAATACACACATACAAGTACAAAATGATAACAGATACAACATTATTTTAATATATAGAGTAATGTGCAAATAGCCTAATGCAGACTCTACATGAGTGTGATTGCCCTATCCGGGTTCCTCACATGTATGAATTCTTGAATTTAACCTATCCGCATAGAGTCGTGGACCTTTTTCACTAAAAGTGCAGCGTTCTCTACTGACACCAGGTGTAGCGTTCCCTACTACACAAATTCAATAAAATCCCGCAGAATCAGGTGAGATTCGTTCACTAGAGTCCTCACCCGGTACAGTCCCCTCGACATACACACAACTATGATATGCATGAGTATATGCTTTCTGTACACATACTAATGCAACAACTTAAATAATCTTAACATATGTAATCATAACCACATATTAGTTTATATATTTAACAAATCATATGAATAAGATTCAATACAATTAGGCGGACTCCGTCCTCTAGAGTCCTCACCTTGTGCAGTCCACTCAACATACACTCAACATGAAAATCATATATTTATTCAAAATTATATGAAAGCACACTCATAAGCTTAGCATCACCGCATGAACACACATCCTCAACTAGGCACACAAGCATAACACATCCACAATTGGGCACACGATAATGAATAAAAAAATACATGCATTCAATCACATATAATATCGTTAGAAAGTGCTCTTACCTTGTCAAGCTTCCAACACATTCCTCTTACTTTATGAGAGTCCAATCTTTATCTCAAGATGGAGTCTCTGATCCTGTTCACACTTTAAACCTTTTAAATTACACAATTTATTTAAGTTATTACAAACTCAGCTACTTTCAAAATTAGGGAATTGTCTTGGTCACTTAGCTAATCAATTAAGGTTAGGTTTTCTCACAATTTTACTAATCTTAGTAGATTTCCTCAACATGGTGAAATTCTAGTTTAGACACTTAGGCAATAAAGAACTTTAAAACTATTTTCAAAACTTCAACTAGATTTAGGAAAAACGAATTCTATTGATTTTAAAACAAAAGTGCTTTAAGCACAAATTTACAATTAAATATTTTTCGAGGAAGGTACCTACAGTAATCCGTTTTTTTTTACATAAAACATTTTTAGTTCAAGAAACGACAGTAAAACAATTTAAATATTAAAATTGCTATAGCTCGTTGAATCTTTGTTCGATCATAGCAAATCATATGTCCATTTTGATCGTTTTGAAAAGGCAGATCTAATGGTTCAATTATTAAGACAAATTATCAATTTTAAAATGGCCTAATTGCAAGTTTTGGCCAGAACCAAAAATCAACTCAAAGACATTTTTATCTTTCAAAAATTCAATTTAATTCAAATACTTATAAAATTATCAATTTCACATAAACAAGTTTAATTTAGTTTAACTCCGCACCTGGAAACTTTTTCTAAAATCATAAAATCAAAACACATAAAAATTTAAGGATTTTCTTTTCATAATATTTCTTTAAAAAATTGTCACTCCCAAAAAGTCTTGTAATAACTCTAATTAAAATAAAATAAAATTAATAGAATATATTTTTAACACAATAAAATTTTCCAACAATTTAGTTTTACTTTCTTTTAATAGATTTACCAATGATTTTTTTCCCATAATTAATATTACAACACTTAGATCTAATATATTTTGACAAATTTCACTTACACTAATATAAATAAAATATTATCCAAAAAGAAAAATCTTTAACTCATCTAAGACCTTTCATTTTTAAGACAAATTAATAAAGAAATGAAAGAAAGATAAGTAAGAAGTATTACCCTTTATATAGCTTTTGGATGAAACATACATACTCCAAGTTTTATATTCTTTTCAAATACACTTTGCTATCATTAAGTACACCATAACACACATCATTAAACACCAATTAATTTCCAAAATCAAAAGTTTCTGAACATGATATTTTAAGAATTTTTCTTTTCCATATTTATTTCTTATTCACTACTTATATCTCAAGAATGGCTTTGATTGAAAGCTTTGATTCAAAATAACTCTCACATGACAAATATTATAAAATCCAACTTAATGTTTGCTTTATGAGAAATACTGCAATTGGAAAAGTCTTCACCTTTAGTTAGCTACAAATTAATTAGTTAACAAAGTTGTAGTATTTTTTTTTATTACTCAATTGATTATAAAAATTATAAATTTTTAATAAAAGCTCAAATGAGAGGACTCTAAAGCTTTTTTTTTCTAAAACAAGTACTTCTCATTATTCAAGAGAGAAAATCATAATTTTTTTAACATAAAAATAATGAAAGAATGGAAAATGAAATATGAAATATGAGTTTTTAAGACTTGTTTAAATAAAAATTCCAAATTAGTAACTATTGGATTAAAATAATAAGACATGTGGGTTCAATCTTAGCCCTTCATTCTTACTCTCACACAATAAAATAATAATATATAAATAAAAATATCTAGATGTTTTATAACTCAATCTCATTAGTTCGTCCGGTCTCTTCGTTTGCTCTTAAACGAGTCGTAATTTACTCGCAAACAACTTTTATGAAAACATAAAGAATTCTATTGTAACCTTTTAATATAACATGACACAATTTTTAAATAAAATTTTTTTTTTGAATAAATTTTTTTCCTTAACTTAGAAAAATATATTGAGATTAAATTTTTATTCTAGCCAATATATAAAATTTCTATTTAAATTTGACGACAATCGGAGTCAGTGAAAATTTAAACTATAAGTATATTTTACTTGTTTTCTTAAGAATCCGAAGAAACTTATTTTTTAAAATTTCACACAATATAAACATTTAAATTTAATATAATCATTGTGTCATTTTTAAACTATAGATTAATTGTTTGATTAGAAAGATGATGCTTATGAGTGGACTGTTATGGATTTTGATTGGATTTTGAATTGAGTTTTCCTCTGAAAGTTGCATGAAGGAAATTTCCTGTTGTTACTCATTGAGTTTATGGCGCCACTCTTCTTCTTTTTCTCATCTACTGCAGTCCAAAACTTCATGTAGCAATCTTTGGTTTTTATTATATAATTGGACATTCATAGGCATAATTTGAATTTTGAATGTTGGTTTGGTTTTGATTTAATTGTGGTTTAAAAAAATGGGTAAGGAAATGGTTTAAGATGATATTGGGTATGGAATTAAAATTGGATTTAATTTGGATATGAGTTGGATAATTGATTTTGAAATGGATATTGAATGGACTTGGATGGTTATGGATTTAAGAAATGTATCTTGGATAAAATGGGTTAAAACATGGATTTGGTTTAGAATGTGGATTTAGATGGTTTTAAATGGATTTTGAAAAATGAATATGAGTTTAGGAAAACTTATTTTAGTTTGGAATGGAACTTGGAACTTGAATTTGTTTCTTTTGATTATGGCTCTTGGATTTGAAATTTGTAATGGACATGGATTGTTAATTGGACTTAAAAATGATTTTTAAAAAGTGGATCACAACTCAAAAATCCATCTAGGAGGACATTATAAATAACTAAATTTATTATTAAAAGAAATTGAATTTCATTAACAAGAAACTTAGTTATTAGCATAATGCAATCTTAATGGAAATGTGAAAATCCAGTAACAATGTCGCTAATGGAAATGTGAAAATCCAGTAACAATGTCAAAGGCATTGGAGGTGTTTTTGAATTAAAACTGAACTTTAGATTGAAATGATGAATCACTTGACCAGGTCACCAACAAGTCAACCCTACATGAAAGGATTCCCAATCTTCTTGTACTAATACCTCAAATGTGTCATAATCCACACCCTTCTTGAAAGCCATATGATCAGGGAAATAAACCTTAATCAAGTGGTGATGCCTTTGATGATTGCAGTGGTCAAACTTTGAGTATCCATCTGATAAACACAAGCACAGGGGCAAACCCTAATCCCAGGTCTTTGCATTTTTCATTGAAACATACCTGCAAGAGAGTGAAACCCTAGTTCCAAAGCCTCTGATCCAAGTAACAAGCCTTGATATTAATGAATGCATGATGTGTTTAATTACCTAATATAGGGTATGTACATGAGGAATATGAGATGCATATACCAAAAGAGTTGAATGGAGAGGTAGTACAAATTTTGGGTATGACAAAGGGCACCTTTTGTTTTAACTGTTAGAACACAGATTGATTCTTAATAATATCTCTATGTTTTGATGATAACTATTATGAAATTTTGTAATTAAGAATTATAGACTCTAAAATTTGCTTAAGAATGTTTGCTGCAGATATTATAGTAAATATCACTCCAGAAGCAAATCAGATCTGAACATAAGAAATATGCAAGGCTCTGAAGCATCAGAAGCATTCCTTAGAAGATTTTGAACGCTGTCATTAGAAGATTTTGAACGCTGCCATCAGAAGATTCTGAGCGTTGCCTCCAGAAGGATCTGAAGCAGAAGCTCCAGAAGAATCTGAAGCAAGTCAGAAGCATCTGAACCAATGAAGAATTTTGTATGAAGAGTTTTCAAGCATAGTTACTTCAGAAGACTCTGATAGTACTAACACTGTCAGTACTGAGGATCTGACTCAAAACTCTGCTCTGAACTTATACACGCTTAAAGCACACTTGCTGCAAAGACTCTGATTCAGCAAAACTCTAATCAACATCAGAAGGCTCTGATCAAATTAGACTCTGATGATTCTTGCTGAAAATTGTTGAAGAAGAATTCAAAGATTATGTCCGTTGGAATATCCAAACGACTCTTTCCTTATTTATGCTAGACACAAGAACACAGACAAAAAGGATTTCTCTGTGCTTTCTTCTTCTAGGAAAGGTCACTTGATGTGAAGACAAAAAGGGCTCAGACCTTTTGGTACACACTTCTCAACGTGAAACAACTCTTGGATCATTGTGCCTATAAAAGCAAGTCTTCATTCATCTTCTTCAGTTGACGAATCACTTGAAAAGAATTCATTATCAAAGCTCTCATACAACTCATATATTCTTTCTAGAATTATTTCTTTGTTCTTAATCTTAAGTGAAAAATCACAGTTGTGATAAACCTTTATTAGAAGCATCTTAACACTTGTATTTATTATTACATTTGATTGTAAGAAAACCTTAAGAAGATCCAGTTAGGATCAGTAGTTCTTGAGAAGACTTTGAACAGTTGTTCTTAGTGCTTACTATTGTAATCAGTTGATTAAATAGTGGATTAAGTCCTTGATTGAGAAAGGCAAATCACTCTAGAAAGGGTGGACTGGAGTAGTTGAGTTCAACGAACCAAAATAAAAATACTTGAGTTTTTACTTCTAAGTTTTTATCTAAATACTTATTCAACCCCCCTTCTAAGTATTTTCTCACCTTCAGTTGGCATCAGAGCTCCAGTTCTGTGTATGCTACCACTTCACAGTGACAGAAAATATCCAGTGAGAAAAACTTTGATATATATTTGGTTGTTACTATGGCTGATACTTCAATATCTAACATTAACAACAAATATGAAGAAAGGGACAGAATCGGCACTAAACCTCCAATGTTTGATGGGGAGAAATTTGATTATTGGAAAGACAGAATTGAAAGTTTTTTCCTTGGTTATGATGCTGATTTATGGGATTTGGTCATAGATGGATATGTTCATCCCACTAATGGGAATGGCAAGAAAGTAGATAGAAAATCTATGACAGAAGCCCAGAAGAAGGAATTTAGAAATCACCACAAGGCTAGAACAATATTGTTAAATGCAATATCTCACACTGAGTATGAAAAGATCACAAATAGAGAAACTGCATTTGACATGTTTGAGTCCTTGAAGATGACTCGTGAGGGAAACTCTCAAGTCAAGGAAACAAAGGCTCTGGCTCTAATTCAGAAGTATGAAGCCTTCAAGATGGAAGAAGCTGAATCTGTTGAAGCTATGTTCTCCAGATTTCAAATACTTACAGCTGGACTAAAGGTTCTGGATAAAGGATACTCTACTGTTGATCATGTGAAAAAGATCATCAGAAGCTTACCTACCAGATGGAGACCTATGGTGACTATGCTGAAAATGGCTAAAGATATGAACAAGATCTCCTTGGAGGAACTAATCAGTTCACTGAGGAGTCATAAATGATCAACTTGAGGAAGATGAACCTCAAAAGAAAGGTAAATCAATTGCCTTAAAATCTAATAAATCTGCTAAAGCATTGCAGGTAATAGAGGAAAGCTCTGAAGAATCCTCATCTGAAGATGAAGATGAGCTATCCATGCTGTCCAGAAGAATAAACAAACTCTGGAAGCATAAAGGAAAGAAGTTCAGAAAATTCAGAAAGCCTGACCAAAGAAAAGAATCTTCTGGACACAGAAGATCTGGCAAAAAGGAGGTTGTCTGCTATGAATGTAAAGAACCTGGGCATTACAAAAATGAATGTCCAAAGTTGTTGAAAGAAAATCCTAAAAGAAAATATGATAAGAAGAAGAAGATTCTAATGGCTACCTGGGATGATTCAGATACATCTGAATTTGAATCTGAGTCAGAAGAGGAATGTGCTAACGTAGCATTGATGGATGACATAGAAGATCAGGAGGAAGGAATTTCAGGATCTGAATCTGACTCTGAATCTGACGCTGAAGAGGTAATGGCTAAACTCACTAAAGATGAACTTATCAAAGTGTTATCAGAAGTTCTGAAGAGCTATAACAATATTAAGCTCAAATACAAGAAGCGTCAAAGCAATCTTGTATCTGAGAATAATATTCTCAAATCAGAAGTAGCTGAGCTAAATGAAAAGAACTTAAAATTGAAAAATGATTCTGAACAAGCTCAACAAGACTCTGATTCTGAAACTGAATCTGAATGCAAAAATATTTTGAAAAAATATGACTACAGCTTTCAGAAGTTTCTTGCTAAAAGCATAGACAGAAGCAAAATGGCTTCTATGATCCATGGAGTTAGCAGAAATAACAGAAAAGGAATTGGATATAAATCTTCCTCTGGAAAGGATTTAAATCCAAAACCTGTTGATAAAATTATCATCAAGAAGACTCCTTTATATTCCCACTTTAAATTTGGTCACTTAAATGATATTGAACACACTCGTTCTGAAAAGAACATTCATGTGTTTAAATCTAAGGCTAGTCAGAATAAACCTTATGTTGAAAAACAGAAGTTTAGACAAACCTTCAGAACAACTAACCCAAAAGGACCCAAGAAGATCTGGGTACCTAAAAGTAAAATAATTCCTGTTGCAGATGTTCTTAGCAGCAAGGTCAGGACGCCAATCATGGTACCTGGACTCTGGATGATCGCGACACATGACAGGAGAAAGGTCTATGTTCCAAAGTCTGGAGCTTAGATCTGGAGGTGATGTGAAATTTGGAGGGAATCAGAAGGGCAAGATCATTGGATCTGGCACTATTGGAAATGGTAAACTTCCCTCTATTACTAATGTTTTACTTGTAGAAGGATTAAAGCATAATCTATTGTCCATAAGTCAATTAAGTGACAATGGTTATGACATAACCTTTAATCAAAAATGTTGTAAAGCTATTAGTCAAAAGGATGGCTCAATCCTATTTAATGGAAAGAGGAAGAACAACATTTATAAAATAAACCTTTCAGAACTTATGGTTCAGAATGTTAAATGTCTCTTGTTTGTTAATGAGGAGCAATGGGTCTGGCGCAGAAGATTGGGGCATATTAATATGAGACGTATATCTCAGATTAATAAACTTAATCATGTCAGAGGACTTCCTAATCTGAAGTTCACCTCAGATGCTCTTTGTGAAGCATGTCAAAAAGGAAAGTTTTCAAAATCCTCTTTTAAATCAAAAAAATGTTGTTTCTACTTCCAGACCACTAGAATTACTTCATATTGATCTGTTTGAACCAGTGAAAACTGCATCCATCAGAGGCAAGAAGTATGGATTAGTCATTATTGATGACTATAGTAGATGGACATGGGTAAAGTTCTTAAAACACAAGGATGAGTCACATTCTGTGTTCTTTGACTTCTGCAAACAAGTCCAGAATGAAAAAAATTTCAAAATTATAAAAGTCAGAAGTGATCATGGTGGTGAATTTGAAAACAAATATTTCAAAAAATATTTTAATGAAAATGGCATTGCTCATGATTTTTCCTGTCCTAGAACTCCACAACAAAATGGGGTTGTAGAGAGGAAAAATAGAACTCTGCAAGAAATGGCCAGAACCATGATCAATGAGACTAATCTGGCAAAGCACTTTTGGGCAGAAGCAATCAACACAGCTTGTTACATTCAGAACAGAGTGTCTGTAAGACCTCTTCTGGAGAAGACTCCCTATGAACTGTGGAAGAACAGAAAGCCCAACATTTCATATTTTCATCCTTTTAGATGTATTTGCTATATGTTGAATACTAAAGAAAATCTGAACAAGTTTGATTCTAAAGCACAGAAGTGTTTTATGCTTGGGTATTCTGAACGCTCTAAAGGCTACAGAGTATACAATACTGAAACACAGATTGTGGAAGAATCTATTCATGTTAGATTTGATGATAAGCTTGGCATTAAAAAGCCAAAGCAGTTTGAAAACTCTGCAGATAGAGAAGTAGTCTTCACAGACTCTGAAGGCTCAGAGGCAGACAAAGCTCAAGTGAAGGAACCAGAAGCAACGCCAGATGCAATTCCTTTGACTTCTCAGATGAACAACTTAAACATTTCTGAAGAATCAACAGTTAGAGGATCATCTTCCAGAATCAAAGCTTCTCATCCAGAGAATGTTATCATTGGAAAGAAGGATGACCCTATCAGAACAAGATCCTTTCTCAGATCATCTGAAGCATCATTATTTGGATTGGTGTCAGTAATTGAACCAACTTCTGTAGATGAAGCTCTGCAAGACAATAATTGGATTATTGCCATGCAAGAAGAGCTAAATCAGTTCACCAGAAATGATGTGTGGGATTTAGTTCCAAGACCAAAAGTTTTCAACATAATTGGAACTAAATGGGTCTTCAGAAATAAGCTTAATGAGAAAGGAGAAGTTGAAAGAAATAAGGCAAGGCTTGTTGCTCAAGGGTACAGTCAACAAGAAGGTATTGATTACACTGAAACTTATGCTCCAGTGGCGAGGTTAGAATCTATACGCCTTCTTATTTCATTTGATGCACAATATAACATCACTCTATATCAGATGGATGTTAAAAGTGCCTTTCTAAATGGTATTATAGAAGAAGAAGTTTATGTTCACCAGCCTCCTGGTTTTGAAAGTGAAAAATTTCCAGAACATGTTTTCAAACTAAAGAAATCTCTGTATGGTTTAAAGCAAGCTCCCAGAGCTTGGTATGAGAGATTAAGCAATTTTCTTCTGGAGAAAAATTTCATCAGAGGCAAAGTGGACACAACACTCTTTTGTAAAATATTTAAGAAAGATCTTCTAATTTGTCAAATATATGTGGATGATATCATATTTGGATCTACCAATACTATGTTGGGAAAGGAGTTTGCTCAATGTATGCAGGCAGAATTTGAAATGAGCATGATGGGAGAATTGAGATTCTTTCTGGAAATTCAAGTCAACCAAACTCCAGAGTGCACTTACATTCATCAGACCAAATATGTTAAAGAACTTCTGAAGAAATTTAACATGACTGATAGTAAGATGGCAAAGACTCCCATGCATCCAACTAGTTCACTAGGCAAGGAAGAGGTAAGTAAGAAAGTAGATCAGAAACTCTACAGAGGTATGATAGGATCTCTTCTCTACTTAACTCCTTCTAGACCAGACATTTTGTTCAGTGTATGCTTGTGTGCTAGATTCCAATCAGATCCTAGAGAATCACACTTAACAGCTGTTAAGAGGATTCTAAGGTATCTGAAAGGTACTTCTAATGTGGGTTTGTGTTACAGAAAATCTGATGATTTCAAATTAGTTGGATTCTGTGATGCTGATTACGCTGGAGACAAAGTGGAAAGAAAAAGTACTTCTGGAAGTTGTCAATTTCTAGGAAGAAATCTAATCTCTTGGTACAGCAAGAAGCAACCCACAATTGCACTATCAACTACAGAGGCAGAATATATTGCTGCTGCTGGATGTAGCACGCAGATGCTCTGGATGAAAAGTCAGCTAGAAGACTATCAGATATTTGAAAGTAACATTTTTATATTCTGTGATAATACTTCTGCTATATGTTTGTCTAAAAACCCCATTTTACACTCTAAGGCAAAACATATAGAAATTAAACATCATTTCATCAAAGACTATGTTCAGAAGGGAATTATAAACTTAGCCTTTGTTGATACAGATCACCAATGGGCAGATATTTTCACAAAACCCCTTGTTGAAGATAGATTCAAATTTATTCTGAAAAATATTGGTATGGATTTGTGTCCAGAATAATATTTGTCAGAAGCAAATTTTACAGATGATAAATGTTTATTACTCTAAAGTATTTCATCTGTTGCTTATTAGATTTATGTTTATTTGTGTGTATCTGAACTAACCAATCTCAGAGGATCTGAACGTTGGTTAACATTTCATTTCTCAAGAGAATTCAGAAGCACATGCAAGCAAACATGTGTCACTCTAAATCTGCAAAGATGGCGTGTACACTACTGAAGAGACGTTTGAGGTATGGTTTGAATAGTGAAAATCTTGATTTTCCCCCCAATTTGTCAGAATCAATTAATGCTTGAAATGATTTTTATTCTCTTTCATTAATTGACATTAATTGTCATGTGTGAACGTGCTTTGATTGTCTGTTTGTATGCCTAATTGTTTTCTATAAATACCACATCTCTCACCACTTTCACACTTTTCACAACTCAAGCAAGTTTATGCATTTCTGTCTTCTTTTCTCTCTTCACAAAAACCCTAAACCCTTGTCAAAATCATCTTCAATGGCAACCTCATCTTCTACAGCAGCTCAGTTTCAATCAACCATGGCTGCAGTTACTTCTGCAAATATGGGTGTGGCTCCATACACGACACCTATAAGGACTTTGTTAACTCCTGTTGACAAACTTGAAGTTCTCTATGAATCAATGGTGGAATTTGATTCATTAGCTGAAAATGGATTTGAATTTCGTTCAATAGTTGATGCTCAAGGCTGGGTAAAATACTTTGACAGATTATTTGGACCAGTTTACCCTCATCTGGTGAAAGAATTCTAGATACATGCTTCTGTATACCCCAAATTCATCTTGTCTTCTGTTCTGGGTAAGGAGATTATAATTACAGAAGATCTGATCAGGAAACTCATAGGATATGAGGAGACTGATGGAGTATCTCATCTGCCAGCTGGGCATGTAGATATGGAAGAAGTTTATGAGGAAGTCATGACTGCTGGACAGGCCTCCAACAAGTTTAAAGATCTGAAGCCTGACTACAAGATCTGGGAAAAGATTTTCATGGGATGCATTCATCACAGAAAATCTACAAACTCTCCAGATTATGTGAACAATGAACAACTCTACTTCATGTACTGTTTAAGTCAGAGCACCAAGGTAGATCTTCCTTACATTTTGTTCATGCACTTATGGAATCATATTAATGTTTCAAGAGAATCTGTAAAAGATAAGGGTCAGAAGATCAGAACATGGATTCCCTTTGGAAGGTTAACTTCAGATATTCTGACAGAAAATGGACTGGTGACTGCTCTGTATGCTGCTGGAGTCAAGGAGGAACTTGAATCTATTGTTGGGAAACCTCTGAATGCCAAGAGTCTTCAGAGACTAAAAATTGTAGAGGAACTCACATCAGCACCCAAGAAGCTGAATATCTCTGAACTTAGTCAGAAGCGAATCCCAGTTGAAGACTACCCACTGTTCTGTGCTGAAGAACCAAGGGAAATAATTATAAGGTATATTGATTCTTGCAAGGCAGATGGAACCCCAGTTCCTGCAAATATTCTGAAAAGAGCAAGGGAACCAATGCCTGATGGAGGAAATGAGAACACAAGGAAAAGAGGTCAATCAGAAGCAGAAGCAGTGACTGTTCAGAAGAAGCTCAAAGTTGCTGACAAGCCTCAGAAGCTGATCAAGAGGAAAGCATCTGGAGACGCTCCCTCTGTTCCCACAAAGCGTATCAAAATTAAAGGTACCAAATCTTCTGTATCCTCTTTTAATAATACTGTTTTAAGTGAATCAACATTCAAGTCTATTCCAAAACCACCTCCTACTCAGAAACAATATGTTCCTGCTCCTTCTCATATCTCTGTTCCTTCCCCACAAAATCATCTGATCCTGTTTCTACCACTCCTATAAAACCTCCTACTAATCAATCATCTGCACCAACACCAACAACAAAACCAGCAAATTAAACTCCACCACCTATAACAGAACCAACAAAACAATCTGAACAACAACAATAACAACAACAACCAGAAAAACAATCTGAACAATAACAACAACAACCAGAAAAACCACCATCAAGCACATCTGAACCTATTGGATCTGCACAAGTTACTTCTGAACCTATACAATCTAATCAAGTGGCATCTGATCCACCTACATCTGATCCACCTACATCTGAACCACCTACATCTGAACCTCCATCAAAACTTTCTGAGAATTCATCAGAATCAACCAACCCATCTGAAACCAATATCCCTGAGATAGAGGTTCTAAACGTTACACCTCTCAAAACTGTTTTTGAAGTGTCCTCCACTTCTTACACTCCAACCACATCCTCAAATTCATCAGAATCTGATATACACCCAGATTTTCTGATATCTCCCTCTCACAGAAATTCTGAAGTTAACCAACCAGAACCACCTGTTTCTTCTGAAATTCTCATTCCCAATCCTACCCCAACACCTAAGCCAAGGACATCTGAGTGTGTACCCTCTGCTTCGTGTAAACTGTTTTCATCTGACAAACTTCCCTCTGGTTTCAAATTCAAAATTTTCTACACCAGAATTGAACCATCCGACACTATCACTCCTTTTAAACCTAAACTTACCATCATTCTACCATCTGTTCTTCAAACATACATTAAAGAACTGCCAGAAATAATTTCATCAGAACCAATTTTATCTGATAAATCTGCATTCACTCCTTACTCTGATACCCCATTTGATGTTGTTTCCTATGCATCAAATGCAAAACCATATCTGTTGAATGCTTTAACCAGATCAACACCTGACAATTCATCTGATCCTCCATTCATACCATTCTACCCTAGTCCTCTGATCACCATTCAAAAATCCATCTTTCCACCATCTCCCCAACCCAAGCCAATCACATTGAAAACTTTTCTAAACCCAAAACCTAGGCTGAATGTTGATCATTTATTTACAAGTTTTTTGAAAGAAATAGAGATGTATTTAGGCTCTGTACAGAGGAAGTGTTCATCAACAATGGATGCAAATGAATCTGATGCCATTTGGAATGGCTTCATAAACAGATTCAATACTGTAGCATCAAATCTGAAGAACGTATGTTCTGATGATGCGAAGATCAGATTTGCTGAAACTGCTAGAAGTTTGTTATGGACTGTTAAAAGATCTGCACCATTACTTCTTAAGGATGCTCCTTCATCATCTGAAGTCTGTGATACAGAAGTAAATGCTGAATATGCATCTGTAGACAACTCTCTGGCTATGACTCTGGTAGAACATCCCTCTGGATCTGATGCTTCTAACTCCAAATCCCCTATGGAAATTGACTCTGTTCATGCTTCAGAATCTATCCCACCTTCTTCATCTGAGATCAAGAAAGAGTATCAGATCTTGAAGATAAGATTGCAGTTCTAGAAGCTGGTCAATCAGAGATTAAGTCATGGATGGCTAAGCAAGATAAGAAGTCTGAAGACATGGCTCAGTGGATGTCCAAACAAGATCAGAAGAATGAAACCATGGCTAAGTGGATGTCAAAACAAGAACAGTCCTCTTCTGAGATCACGGATCTGTTGAAGATGATTTTGTCAAAACAATCTTAGTTTATTTTTTTCTGATGTTTGCATCTGATGTTTACACATGTACTTGAATATTTTCTGATGTTTGTACTTTTTGCTCTAAATGAATGAATGTTTCAATGTTTTCTCTACATGATTTATCTCGTTTGTTTTTTCCTTTTATTTGTCTTTTCAAAGTTCTTACTTTTTGCTTATGACAAAAAAGAGGGAGAAAATAGATCTGAACTGTTTAATTAAACTTTACCAGAATGAAACTTCAGACATGTCAATTTTATCTAACATAAAATCTGAGTGTTTCAGAACATTTGATATACTCTTTAAAAGAAACTCAGTGACTTCCAAATCATATTAAATTATCAGACTCTGACTCTGGAAAATGCAAGAAACTCTGACTCTCAAATGTTTAGAACAATCAAGCTCTAACTCTGAAAAATACTCAAGACAAAAAGGGAAGTTTCTATTCCTTATTAATATTTAATTCAGGGGGAGATTCATCATCTCAGGGGGAGTTATAATTATTCTCTTTTCAATTAAACAAAATTTCTGATGTTTTTGTCATCATCAAAAAGGGGGAGATTGTTAGAACACAGATTGGTTCTTAATAATATCTCTATGTTTTGATGATAACTATTATGAAATTTTGTAATTAAGAATTATAGACTCTAAAATTTGCTTAAGAATGTTTGCTGCAGATATTATAGTAAATATCACTCCAGAAGCAAATCAGATCTGAACATAAGAAATATGCAAGGCTCTGAAGCATCAGAAGCATTCCTTAGAAGATTCTGAACGCTGTCATTAGAAGATTTTGAACGCTGCCATCAGAAGATTCTGAGCGTTGCCTCCAGAAGGATCTGAAGCAGAAGCTCCAGAAGAATCTGAAGCAAGTCAGAAGCATCTGAACCAATGAAGAATTTTGTATGAAGAGTTTTCAAGCATAGTTACTTCAGAAGACTCTGATAGTACTAACACTGCCAGTACTGAGGATCTGACTCAAAACTCTGCTCTGAACTTATACACGCTTAAAGCACACTTGCTGCAAAGACTCTGATTCAGCAAAACTCTGATCAACATCAGAAGGCTCTGATCAAATTAGACTCTGATGATTCTTGCTGAAAATTGTTGAAGAAGAATTCAAAGATTATGTCCGTTGGAATATCCAAACGACTCTTTCCTTATTTATGCTAGACACAAGAACACAGACAAAAAGGATTTCTCTGTGCTTTCTTCTTCTAGGAAAGGTCACTTGATGCGAAGACAAAAAGGGCTCAGACCTTTTGGTACACACTTCTCAACGTGAAACAACTCTTGGATCACTGTGCCTATAAAAGCAAGTCTCCATTCATCTTCTTCAGTTGACGAATCACTTGAAAAGAATTCATTATCAAAGCTCTCATACAACTCATATATTCTTTCTAGAATTATTTCTTTGTTATTAATCTTAAGTGAAAAATCACAGTTGTGATAAAGCTTTATTAGAAGCATCTTAACACTTGTATTTATTATTATATTTGATTGTAAGAAAACCTTAAGAAGATTCAGTTAGGATCAGTAGTTCTTGAGAAGACTTTGAACAGTTGTTCTTAGTGCTTACTATTGTAATCAGTTGATTAAATAATGGATTAAGTCCTTGATTGAGAAAGGTAAATCACTCTAGAAAGGGTGGACTGGAGTAGTTGAGTTCAACGAACCAGGATAAAAATACTTGAGTTTTTACTTCTAAGTTTTTATCTAAATACTTATTCAACCCCCCTTCTAAGTATTTTCTCACCTTCATTAACTAGTTTTGACTTGGTTTCAAGTATGTTGTTTGTGGATATGCAATCTTCCTAAGTTGCTCTTTGATGTGCAATTTTATTTTGTCATCAACTTTCATAAATCTCTCTTCGATCACTTTCCACTCGATCATGGTAGATACATTTGATTTATCATCCTTCGTCACATTGTCATCATCATTAAAACGAAGCATTGTCCAGTGAATGCAAACTTCGTCAATACGTATTGGTTTTTTAAGTTTCATCTTCTTCGAAATTAAACAAGCATACGGAAGACCAAAAGTCTTCCAAAGTGTACATCCACACTTTGAGCTGTCAAAACCTGTATTATTTGCTTGCTTAACTTCGTGGAAAATAAAATTCAATGTCGCTCGAGATTGTTTGCCAACCAAATATGAATAAAGAATGTTGGCTTTCAATCAGTGTTCTAAAACAATAATGCTCCAACCAAAAGATGTTTGTATCTCATTATACTGGTTTCTGAGAATTTGCTCACAACATTCAAATCTCGACAAAAATCACCTTTATTGTTTCTCAACTAATTCTTCAATCTAGCATGTGCAGATTCAACTCAGTTAGTTGTTATATTGTCAAAATGTTGAACTTGATCGATCCATGCACAAACAATCTTTTATTTAACCTTATCCATAATCGTGCCCTCAAATATGGATATATCGCACACACACTCCTGAAATGTAGAACAAATTCGGCATATAATTCTTTTATGGAAGAATTTATTATACCATTCCATGCATCCATTATCTTTTTCACCACCACTCTAGGTTTGACAATTTTACCATCTTCACTTTTGACTTGTTTTGTGACCGTATGTTTTACTCAACTTTTCACATTTTTTGTTATCTATTACTTACAAAGAAATACGGATGATGCAGGAAAAATCCTTGCAACCGAATTCATCAGTGTGGTGTTGCGATTGGTGATTATGACTTGTGGCATGTGGTTTTGGTCCTTCAACTTACTCTTGCACATTTTCACAAACCATGTAACGTTGTCCTCTTTTTCATATTCCAAAAATGCAAAACCGCCTGAATAAGTAATCTCCATAAAAGTAACACCAACAATTTCCAAGAGAAAAAACCTATACTTGTTTGTTTTGTATGTTGTGTCAATTATGAGCACGGAGGAAAAGGTGTTAAACAACTTCACGAAATCCGGATGACTTTAAAATATATCTCGATCAATGACTTTATCCTCACATACTTTGTACCTCAATACATAGTCTTCATCTTCCAAAAACTTTAACAGTTGTTACATCTCATATATTGATCCTCTTACCGTCTTGTTGTCTCGAGCACACACATTGTATATTTGCTTGATATTTGAAACATTTAAAGGCTTTTTCTGTTTCAAAGTCACGAGTGTGTTTTTCAAAGCCACCATATTTAATGTCATATCTAAAACAAGTTCCCTCTCCTCCGACACAAGGTGACATACTATAGGATTGTCAGCTATCTTGTTAGTCAAGGCATGATTATGTATACCAAAAATCACATTAAATTTCGATGTCTCATCCACCATACAGTATCCTCACAATTTAAATGGAAACTCACATTTCCCCTTTCATTAGAAAATTAAGATTAATTCAAGAAATGAAGGGTGTAATTAATGATATTTACATGCAATTCCAAATTGTTTTGCTACCTTTAAAGTGATAAAATGCAAGAATGATGTTTTGGTGTTGAAAAGTTTATTGAGAATGAGAGGAACTTTATCAGGGGGTTTGCTATGGTTTCTTCTTTTAGCATGAAGAAAAAACTCATGCAAAGTGGTGTTTTATCAACTTATTTATGTTATTTGTGTGAATAACAAACCCTTAAATGAGTTCATGGAGTATTAAAAAATGTATCTCCAAAAACACCCAAATATAATTAAAAAATGTATCTCTCAACTTTTTTTAAAAAATTGAGATGAAACTCAAAAAAGAAAAGGTATACGTAATTTTGGGTGTATCCGAAAATGCATCTATAAACTCAAGTATTTTTCAAATTTTCAAAAATATGGGAGGTATCACCAAGGATGGAAAGAACATTTTCTTACCCTAAAGATAGGAAGGTGTAGGAACTTAATGTGAGCTTATGAGTCAATTAAATTGGTGACTTGTTGTCACAATGAACAATTGCAGGTGTTGAAATTTGGAGATGTAGTTATGCAGATGAACGGTACTAAATTAAAGAACGGAAATTTAAATGAAATATTGATAAAAACTGACGGCTCTAGATTTTGATGAAAGAACGCTCGATGTGGATGCTCTTAGACTATACAAAATTTCATTTATAAATTAATCATGAAACACTCACAGTACATATTTACATTTGGAATATAATAATTGCGCAATCCCCTCTGAAAACGGGAAAAGAATTTTCACTCAATTTTGAACATCTGATATTTGTTTTGAACAAGCCAATTGAGAACATCTAATGAGGTCCCCTTTTCTATAGATATCGTTCTTAGACAAAGTTAAAATTCCAGATTGCTCTTCAACTTTCTTAATGAGAAGCTTCAGTAGTGGAACCTTCAATAGAGTTTTGCGAGACCCCACCATGATCAACTTTCTCTGTAATCATGAACCATATAAACTACTAATAACAAACATAACTATCATCAAGCATAAGCTCAGTTTGGTAACCTTGTATATGACCTTATGAGATAAATATTTAGCCCCTACCTTACTAAATGGAGCTTCTAAAATTGTTTAAGCAATGTGAATTCATGTGACATGCTATAATTAAAAGCAGTGCTTTGTTCAAAAATATTATCTAAACAAGTTCATACTGAAAATTATTCGAGTGAAAATTAGAAAAGTTTGAGAAAAACAAAACTACCTTAGCACGAGTAAGGGCCACATTTATCCTGTGCCAGTCTCCGAGTAGAGAAGCCACACAGCTTGTTGGGTTCTTACAAGACCGTACAAAAGACACTAATATACAATCTTTATCTCTACCCTGGACAAACAGACCACCAATTTATGAGAATCATTCTCCATACTATCTAAATAACATGTAAATCAAGTGGAAAAACTAAGGCATGCCTTCAACATTAGCAAAATGCTAAACACTGGGTTACAAGAGGATTAAAATCATGACATTTTATGCAATTAGTCAACTTAAATGAATAAAATTCATATAGGAATTTAAAAAATTTATAAAAAAAAAAACATTTTTTAGGATAACAATATTAAATCCTTCTGTTTTTTCATCAAGCCTGACCTGGTATTTGTCAATGGTATGTATCTCCAAGGATGTTATGCAAGTAGCATGACGGATGAGATTTGCCTGTGAGTTATAGGGAGTAATAATGCCAATGTGCTCTCCTCCAATCCCATTTTTTACCAATTCCTTTGCAACCTGCATTATAAAATGAACAGAGGTGAGGTAGTCAGATGGCATGAATATTTAATCAGTCAAGGGAAAAGGACCAAGTTGGTCATTTGAAAAATCTGATTGACTATGGGGATTGGGACTGTTTCTTTTAACAGATGGTCATCAACGTATTTATCACGGAATGACTTCAGTCCCAAAATATCAGGTGCATTGTTGATTTAAGTTCACAAAAAATATGAAACAAGGTTTATGTTAACCAATATTATCTCCAAGTATAATAAGCAAACATAGAAGAATTAAGAAAGCAATTGATAATGAAAGCATTATATGACATCCTTAATCAATGAGTATAATATGTCATCATTTCTTAAGAGTTAGCTATTTTCTGAATCATGTGTAAAAAAACTTGTGTGAATTGTAAGATGCATGATTGTGAGAATACAATTCGCCTATCCTGTATCTAGTTATACAGGATCTTTTCCTGACTAGTTAGTTTATCAGTACAGTAAGTTCAGTCTATTACAACATTGACACAGCTGTCACATACTAATTGGCAAGTAGATTCATTCTGTTTTCAGTTTGTTGATGTTGGCTCAGCCAATAAATTGAGATCTCTTGTATCAATTAATAGAATGATAGTTTAGTGGTAAATTAAAACATATAAGACATAGTTTACTAAAAATGTGTGAAATAGCTCACATATCATTTTTGAACTTCAAAATAATTCAAGATTCAAGTCATAAATAAAACAACAAAAGAAAAGTGTATTGACATACAAAGTTGACAAAAAAGAGGCTAGCTACACTATGTTCATGTTATGAATCAGTATTATGACTCATTTGTATTATAAAATAGGTCAGATACATCACAGGGTCCTTTAAGTTAGATATTTGTAACAAGTTAATCTTTTAGGTATTTTTGGATCAAGTTAGTCTTTTACACAATACAACGTTTGCACCATTACCATTTTCTATCCAACTCCATTAAAAAGGATTGTGTGGCAGTTTTGATTCTGAGGTGGCAAATCCACATCAACAAATTACTTCATTTGTTATGTTTGTTGGTGCCGACTTGCCACCTCAGCATCAAAACTGCCATGTAATTTACTTAAAAGGACTAATTTGGTACTAAAAAAATAACTAAGGAACTAACTTGTTACAAACATCTAACTTAAACATTTTATTTGGCCTATAAAATACTACAAACCAAGGCCAATAGTCAATAGTATTTTTATTTTGGTCGGTCAGATCATAAATTCAACCAGTCGGGTAGGATGTTTGCAGAACAAAATAATCCTTCACAAAATCTAACAATTTCACAATGGAAATATGTTGAGAATCAATATCCACTGGCCAAGGTTTCGTATTCTTCCTACAAGAAAATGGATCATATTGCAAATTGTAAATTGCAAATTGTAAATTACAAATCACATACCTCGGCAATTATGTGAGCTTCAGCAGGATTATTTACAACTTTCTGATCTCTTTCTTCTAAGGCAGGCAACATATCTAAGTAGAAAAATAAATATTCATGAGTGATCTCATTCCCAATGTCCTTTAGGATAAATGATGAAAAAAGGATTAAAATATCTACAAACCAGTATCAATAAATATCACTGGCCTTCCAGGATTCAAAACCTACATGTGTAAACAAAGAGAAATAAGATTCAATTTTGGGAACATATGATTTTATATTATTTCTAGCTAAAACTATCCAATGTTTATAATTAATGTTGGTGAATACTTTGTCCACATTTCAAGTAGATGTACGATCTAAAAAAAGTATAGATACTGTAACTTCTATTAATGATTACCCTAGATGTAGTTGGTTTTTTAAGGTTTTCAATGGAAACATAGGATTTTTTTTATCGAGTAGCTCTCAAGATATTTAGAGTCAAATTCAGTCCTAATCTTGTAACATTTCTCTTAATTTCTCATTGGAGCCTAACACAGTAGCTAGGGTGGCAAAACAGGTCCGATCCGCCAAGCATATCCGTTTTGCCTGCAATTTTAGGCGAGCCGAGCCAAGGTTTTTAGTATGAACCCTTTACTCTGCCAGCCTTCCCCGTTTTTGGTGGACTATGGTGGGCATGTTTTTTTTTGTCACTTTTAGACTTTAAGGGTGCAGGGCAGGGCCCACCCCACCCCATTTTTGGCGGGGCGAGCCAAGGTTTCTGCCCACCCCCTCTACTATGTCCGCTCTATCTTTTTGCAAGCTTTGCCACCCCTAACATTTATTAAATATTGAGAACAAGAAAATGAGGGAATAGAACTAACAAAAGAACAGCACTGAGATATATATATATATATATATATATATATATATATATATATATATATATATATATATATATATATGTGAACAAGAAATGTTCTACAAAAACAAATCAAAATTGAGTGCAAGCTCCTCTAAACAGAACAAACTCAGCAAAATTTACAATTCCCAAATACCACACATATAAGACAATGCAAATTTTGAAGGGATTATCCTTACATCTTCTAGCCAAGGCAAACAGCAGTTTAAGCCAGAAAACTCAAGTTTGGCATTAGCTATCTCAGATGAACCACACCTCAATCTGTCACCATATATCAAGGCATTTGACAAGTCCATAATACCCTGACACATACGGTACTGTATATATTTTATTTAGTAACTGATGCAGATAGAGAAGGAAAGAAAAAAGAACCAAACCAGAGTTTGTAATGTAATATGTAGTAGCTATAACAACAGACCTGACTCTGCAAAGCTGAAATTGCTTGTGGGTGAGCTTCTGAAAGCCTACAAAACAAACTCATCCCCATGCCATTCTCTCGGGCCTCTGTACTCTAAGAAATATTGATGAAAATTCTCAAATTCAAATAAACTTACCAATGAATTTTGTACACAAAAGCATCAATACTACAGGGACATACCTGGACAAGTGGTGGCAGTTGATAATGATCCCCCACAAGAACAAACATTGAAGCAAATCTTAGAGGGCCCAAGGACACCTACAATGGAACATTTTGCAATATAATTCTATGCGGTTAGGATTTAGGACAGAAACAAGGGAAACTGTCAAAGAGGCTGCATTTCTATTCATCTCTTTTCATTGTAAATACATGTTATCAGTTTATACAAGCATCAAAGAGAGAATTTTGGCACTAAGACAATCAATTTTTTAACTCTGATTATCAATTTTGCCACATAAAACTTATGAAAGAAAAAAGGAACATACCGGCAGAGTTGTCTGCCCGGCTTCATCCATGATGCATACATCAAATCTCTTGTTGGCAAGCAGGGGACTGGAAATACCCAAACATGTAACTGCAACAACTTTGACTTGTTCTAACCTTATTTTGATATCTTCAACACACTGTGCATTTGTTTCTGTGATAGAAACTTCTGTCAAGATTTTTATTCAAAAATTTTTATAAATTAAAGGGAAGAATACTGGTTATAAATTGGCAAACCTGAGAGGCAGTGCTCTCTGACCTCTTCATTCACTGCTTCCTGTCTTCCAACCCGAACAAAATCAATCCCCTGGATCCATTTATATTACAATAACATTCTAGGGACTGTAAAACTTACAAATCTATGAAATAAAGAACCATATTATATTATAGTCATTTGTACTATAAAGGGTCATACATCCAAAAAGTAAATTAAGCACTTTGATATTTTCCAACAAATATCAAAAGAAACACAGTGAAGTCTGGAGTACATTTTATAGACCAAAAATCAAAGTGCCTAAAAATCTATTTTACAGTATTTTCATATTTTTCATGCTTAAATTTTTTTTTTACATGTGTTTCCAAGCAACCAAATCACTTTCAGCCTGCCCCATGCCGACTAATAGACAGTGATCCATTCAAGAGAAGGGCCTGCTTGCTTTACATGCAACAAGCAGACATATTTAATGATAAGATGCAAATGCACTAAGTGAAGCTGTTATAATATGCATGCACGGATACCTGTGCTTTTAATTTGATTAGCAAGTTATCAACAGCAGAATTTGTATAGGCTGTCAGTAAAATGGATGTGCCTCTAATCAACAAGGCTTTCACTGCATGGACCATGGTGGATGTCTTCCCTGTTCCAGGCATCCCTAAGATAAGTGCATAATCTTTTGCCACAAGTATCTGACAATGAGTAACAGAGTGGAACACAAGGCAAATTATTTTAATGATGATAAACTAAAGCAACTTGAGGAGAAAATTTACGGATTGAATTGATGAAATTCCAGCTTCATTGGAAACCTTGAGAATAGCTCTACGTTGATCATCATTCAAACTCTGCTCAGACCAAACGTAAGATATTGCAGGATCCTGGCTAACTATAGAACCACTGTCAAACCTGGGAGCCTATATGCCGGATGCCATCGGGAGGACAGAAAAAAAGCAGTCAGTACTTAGTAAAGATGGTGATTTTGGGAGAGGAATGCATTCAGAAAGTAATTTACCTCAAGGTCAACAATCATCCTCCGAAGATGAGCACTTTGATCATTTTGTACAAAAAGTTGTACTAGATTAAACCTTCATATAAAATGTCAAACAAATAATTACAACTTCTAATTTGCTACACCCAGGAAATCAAAGTTGGAAAAAAGCAGAAGTCGGAGAAGCACCTCATAATTGCAAACGAGGTCACAGCTTCATCTTTGTCAATTCTCCAAACCTGCTTAAGGAGATCATGTTCTGTGGAAGATCTCCCGGGAATTCTCAAAAGCTTAGAAAAGGAAACCTAAGAATTTTAAAAAGTGATAACAAAAAATGATCAACTCTGCAAGACAAATTGCTGAACCAAGGATCATGTAGCCGTCTTTGGCTACGTGTGCTTGTCGATGAGATATAGGAAGGAAAAGACCAAATAATAAGAAAAGAAATAAACATAATACTCACAGATATATGATTCTTGCTAGTATCTAAAATCACTCCTCGTGCAATAGTTTGATGGCTTGACTCGTTACTCAATATCTAAAAAGTAAATAAACATAAGTTGCTAATTAAAAAAATAAATTCACTCTGTACTACTTGTTCACAGAATTATTTAACAGTCAGTTAAAATTTGTATTTGAGTGTATTGTAAAAGGAAGGATTCTTTGCAGGTATTGAACATAAAGCGGGTTCAGATCTCTGCATTAATATTTAAAAGACTACAATACAGTCTGGAGGACTAATACCCTGCACATATTAATCATACAAGAACAGACTTAGTTCTCAACTCTCCCGACATTTTGGATAATAATTGTTAATAAGTCAGTCATCCACAACTTGTTAACAATATATCTAAACCCACTTCCACCAGGGGATTCAATGAAAGTATCAGATATCTACTCTCTAATTTTAACATTTACAGTTGATATAAGTCTTTTCCCCAAATAAAATGGAAATTCGCTTGTATTGAATGAGATAAGAGATTAGAGGTAATTTAGATAAAAGCTTGAACCGCTATGCTTCTTGGCCTTTTTATGTGGTTGCCACTCAACGCTATTCCAAAGGTAACTAGAACAAGTAAACACCGCATAATTAAATTCACACAATTTAAAAAGAGTGAAAGATAATTATTCATACCACAAAGTCACCACTTCTAAGTGTGACATCTAAATCAATTTTCAATGAGGCACTAGAAGGATCATCATCAGAAACTATAGAGGAGCAAGAAGTATTGTGCGGTACAAAACGATAAACGAAACGATTATCTTCATGAGATTTTGAATAAGGTATTCCTTGTGAAGCATCAATAACAATAGAAGAAACACCACCGGCGCTGCGGGTCCTCAAATTATATGATCGCCACACATCTTTCTTTAAAAACTGAAACAGTCAAGGAAATAAGAAATTAAAAATTGGAGGAATTTTTAAAATATGACAAATTACAAATAAATCTCAAAGGAAAAAAGGCAAGCTAAAGAGATTTTAAAATCTGCACCTCAGTCCCTTTAGCTTCTAAGTCAATCAAATGGTCCCAATGGCAGAGGAACTTAAGATGAGATGAAGTCAAGTGCTTCGTATTGGAATTGAAAACATCTCCTAATCCATTGCTCTCGATACTTCCACCATGCGCCTAAGCATTATATTGTTAAAGTACCATGGACATATGAGAAATCATATTACCTAGACTACATTCTTAACTAAATTAAGTAATAACATTATGACATACTCCATATGAAAATATTGTTTCAAGTCTTTTAATATCTTTACTACTCTGATACATATCCTAAGTAGTGCTGGGCATTCGTGCGATCATGACCAGTCAGGGCTACATGACAAAAGATTACACAAACAGTACTTACAATATTCACACTACATTGGAAGGGATATAGTGCAGCGATAGATATTGGATAATGGTATAATTCATTAAAATGATTTAGTTTTAGGGCATTGTATCATAATTTTGGAAGTAAAAATATTATTACTCAATATAAATTTTATTTATATAAATAGATTCCATAATAAACTTTTTTTTCAAATCTGTTCTTCCAAAGCAGTTAAAAGAACTATTCTCTACACTGCCCAAGGTAATGAAGTACCTTGTGATAAATGCTACAGGCATTAAGATGGCGACAACCTCTGCACATGCTAGGACTCTACAGTCAGAAAATGAAGGCGTGTAATGACATTCTGATGAAGACGTTAAAAGCACATTATTGAACATTATGGGTAATCCATACCTGTAACACTGGTGGAAGTTGCTGCAAGACTAATGCCTTGAGAATATCACTCGCTAGCTCGTTACGCCGTATTATCAACCCAACTAAGTCGGATCTTTGAACTGTAATGCCCTTTTTTTACATCAAAAAAAAAAATCAACAATATTACCATTTTCAGCAGAGAGGGACTGATTTTAAAGCAACAAAACCTTACCTGTGTCTGATCTGTTTGGAGATAATACAGAAGACCAGAATCAATGGTCTTCTGGTACCTATTAACAAGGCAACATAAACAAAATAAATCTTTTAGAATAATCCTTCAATGTGTGTGTGTGTGTGTGTGTGTGTGTTTGCGTGTAGGCTGTGTAAGAACTGAATAGTTTGAACCTTTCAGACATCAGGAGAGTGTACAAAATTACTTGGGCACTATGTTCTACGGATGTCTGAAAATATGAAATGCAAAACATGTTAAATTGATGTATTTATCTAATCTTAATTTTATTGGGCTGATTACAAGTGAGGACCAGAATCTGACCTGGCTACTGGGTGATTTTCCAGTTTTAAACTCTAATGGCATGATCTTCTCCTCTGGTTTATCTTTTCTAGATTGAACCTTCACTCTAAGTGAAGCATCAATCATCCCTTTCAAACCATATTTTGGTGCCCATACCATTTCTTCAATATCAATTACCTACTAATAACATAAGCTTTTAATAGTGCTAATGTGCATTTTATGCAAAACATTCACTATCAAGGGCAATGTGAAATGCATTTATGAGCATACCCTGGAAATATGTGAATCACTGTCTAATACCTACATTTACACTTTTACTTATCAAAGATTTCTCATGTAAAATTCAAGCACTTAAACCTTTATTTTGAATATAGATAAAAAAGCTAACAAACAGTTGAGAGAAAATACACAACTAGAATAAAGGATAACATATCCTCAAAAATGATCAGACTGAAAAAGAACATGCATTTCCTATTTGTAGACAAATAAGCCCCAAAACATTAGAAGCTAAAGTAATCTGCGGCTTTATTTAATTATAATTGAACACCTGCTAGATTTATATCTCTATTTACACAACATACATGAATGATAAGTCAGTTATATACGCAATCAAGCAAATTAGAGCTTGCCTCAGATACGCCTACGTTCTTCATTCCATTAGCACATCCAAAGTTAACATTAGGGTCTTCTCTTTCCTACCAAAATACCCGAAGCAATCGGTCACAATATTTAACAATAAAAAATCGAGTATAAGTATTTTCCTAATAAAGTATATAATTTAGAAAAGATGAAAATAACTATGATCTTTCAACTTAGCAAGTTACACTTGGCAACAGCAAAAGAAATAATGACATTCTAAATGACAATTAATTATATTTGTATATATTTAGAATAGAATATTCCTTAAATATACTCCCTCCCTCCCACAATAAGTAACTCAGTTGACCATTTTACACGAAATGTGAATAAATGAAAGAGAGAAAAGAATGGTTTTACTAAAGTACTCATTATCAAACATTGGAATTGGTGAAAGTAGTAATGATTTCTCAGAAATTAGGGTAGAATGAATTGATTTTCTTATATTGATTATCCTGTGAATACATCAGTCATATATACAAGGCTAGAAAGCTATTTTAGGAAATACAATAACACCTAAACTATCAGATCCCTATGATCCAGGAATATTTCCCTCATACACTATAATTGTAATCTGCTAAATAAGAAAATACTACAACTAATAAAACACTGATTCTGACAGAAATAATACAGCAAATAAAACAGATTCTGACACTCCCCCTCAAGCTGGTGAATAGGTATTTTCCATTCCCAGCTTGGAAACAATCTTCTCAAAGTTGTTGCTATTCAGCCCCTTCGTTAGAATATCTGCGAGGTTGTCTTTTGAGGAGACATATGGAGTGCAGATCAGGCCACTGTCTAATTTTTCTTTGATAAAATGTATGTCAACTTCAATATGTTTGGTTCTATCATGTTGCACTGGGTTATGGGCTATGCTAATAGCAAATTTATTATCACAATAAAGTCTCATTGGTTCATCCAACTTTATTCTCAAGTCTTCAAAGATGATCTTCAACCACAATAGCTCACATATCCCTTGTGCCATTGCCCTGAATTCTGCTTCAGCGCTGGATCTAGCCACCACACTTTGTTTTTTACTCTTCCAAGTCACAAGATTCCCTCCAAGGAAAGTGCAATATCCTGTAGTGATCTAACTCCATCCACAATGATTTGAGTTGATTGGCGTACTCTGTAACAGTCTTGTTTCCCTGTTTTGCAGCCATAGTCTTCACCTTCACGTCATATATTTGAGCAGCATCTTTAGCTTTGGAGTATGTCTCCTCCATGGCCTTCCAAATCTCCTTTGCAGAATTAAGAAACATACAAGTATCAGTGATTTCTGGGATCATTGAGTTCCATAGCCATGCCATGATCATAGAGTCCTCTTCGTCCCATTTTTTAAATTTGGGATCTCCTTCTTGGGGGGGGAGGTCATCAGTCAAGTGGTTAGCTTTCCCTTTACCTTTCAAAGTTCTGCCAACAAGCTGGGACCATTTCAAGTAATTCTTCCCATTCAATCGGTAGGCAGTGTTGATGTTCTGCAGCTCTTCCTGAGTTTTCTGCACCACTTCATCAGTTTCCTGAGTTTTCTGCACCACTTCATCAGTTGGGTTTGCCATGGCCACAACAGTACAACAACCTCAATGCAGTGAGGATGTATTTGATTGTTGCGACGACAACAAAGGAACAACACTGCAAATCACAGCACCAATGAAGGCTGCCCTAAAAGGAATGATGGACAGCAATGAAGGCTGAAAAGAAAAAAAGGATGATTAGCAGCAATGAAGGCTGCCGACTAGGGTTTTTTGGTTTGCGCAGTCAGAGGCGGCTCCCAGAATTTGAGAGCTCTGATGCCAATCAACTCAAATCATTGTGGATGGAGTTAGATCACTACAGGGTCATAAAAGCCAAGTGCCCAGCAGATTCAGCAATGTTCAAAGAATATATTAAGCAAGATAGAGTCTATGATTTCTTGGTGGGGCTTAACTCTGCTTTTGATCAAGTGAGAGCCCAGATCCTTGGAAAAGAAAAAGTTCCAGGAATTAATGAAGTAGTAGCTATGGTCAGAAGTGAAGAAAGCAGAAGGGGAGTCATGCTAGAAAACCTAACCACGGAAAATTCAGCCATGGTAGCTTCTGGGGCCTCGGCCATGATGGCAGACCAAAAAAAGTGGGGCATAAGTAATATGGAAAAGAAAGGTGAAGGAGTGTGGTGTACCTACTGCAACAAGTCTCGCCACACTCGTGACAACTGCAGGAAACTGATCGGAAAGCCACCTAGTAGAGAGAATGGGGGCCCCAAAACCGAGACAGGGAGGTGGGAAAAAAAGGAGACAACACAAGAAAGGGAGGACAAGCACACATAGTTGCAACCAGTGAAGAAAACAAGGGAGGAGTGATTCAACTTAACCAAGATGAAGTAGAGAAGATGAGATCATTCCTCAACGAGTTGGACAAACCAACAGGTAGTTGTTCTCTAGCATATTCAGGTGAGTTTCTTTCCTTTGGACTTAATGCCTCAGATAAACACTATAACCAATATTGGATACTGGATTCTGGGGCTACTGACCACATGACACCCCTACCTAAACATTTCTCCTCTTACACCTCTTGCCCTAGCAATAAGAAAATATCCACAGCAGATGGCACTCTGATGACTGCAGCAGGTCAAGGAGAAGTTCAAATAAGCTCTAATACCATCTCAGAAATTAGGGTAGAATGAATTGATTTTCTTATATCGATTATGCTGAGAATACATCAGTCATATATACAAGGCTAGAAAGCTATTTTAGGAAATACAATAACACCTAAACTATTAGATCCCTATGATCCATGGATATTTCCCTCATACACTATAATTGTAATCTGCTAAATAAGGAAATACTACAACTAATAAAACACTGATTCTGACAGAAATAATACAGCTAATAAAACAAATTCTGACATGATTAAAGGGTAGAATTGAAAAAAAATGCATTGTAAATTGAAATGGATCATTCATTTTGAAACACATTATTCCATAATAGAGTTTGGGAAAGAGAACATTCTAGAGAAGAATAGTATTGTATTAACTGATTCTCAACCTGAGATAGTACAACTAAATGCTATTTATACTTAGCATTGCTAGATGATACATGACAGCTCAGCATAACTAACTCTGTTAGTTAGTTATGACTGAGAATTAATTCTGTTACAAGTGTTGTCAGGTCAGCATTGTTAATTCTATTCTAAATTATAGTTATACTCTAATATTTTCCCCTCAAATGGTGTTGCTCCCTGAGGTAGCCATTTGCTGACATTGGAGGGAAGACTTGTCAATAACTTTGAGATGATCCCTAAGACTGAGAAACCTGAGAGCAGAGAGAGGTTTGGTCAGGATGTCAGCAGTCAGTAGAGTAGTTAAGATGTGTGAAATTCTGGTATGCAGATCTCATATGTCCCAAGAACATTGATCTCTGCTCAACAAGGACGAGGACAGACCATGACCAATTTAAATTACTTTAAATTGTACCAATGTCATGGCGTCTGTTGTGACATCATCAGGCTGACAGACTATTTATCTAACCATTTAAATTGTGCAAAATTGTATATGCTGAAAGATAAATAACACAATAAATTGTTCACCCAGTTAGGTGCAACCTCACCTACATCTGAGGGCTACCAAGCCAGGAAGGAAATTTACTATTAGCAGAATTAATTCAGAGCTAAACTCCCCCGTTTACAACCCCTCATTTAATCTCTATCCAATGACATTTCTGCCTAGAATCCACTAGATAAGAGTAAGAGACTTCGCTCACTCCCCCTCAATCACCGCAGTGATAATCAATTCATTACAAAAGACAGACTTTAGAAGACACTCTTCAAAGTCACACCACTTGATCTTGCTTAATAGCTTTAATCAAAGACAATACACTCTTGCTTAAAAGCTTTGAGTGAACAATGAACACACTTGTTCATGCACAATAACCAAAGCAATTATACAGCATACAATTGCTTGGCACACAAGGAATCCTAAGACTCCTAAACATACGTGAAGAACAAAGTTCTTCACTCATAAACATGTCTACCACAATGTATCCAAAGATACAAAGGGTGACTTACAAAGACACACACAATGGACTCTCAAAATCCTAAACCTTAATTCTACACTCAAGTTTTTCTTGTTGTGAGTGCTTGATTTCCCTTGCTTCTGCTCCTCCTTAACTAGCAATGCAGACTGGGCTTGTGCTGGTCACAAGTAACAAATATTAGGTTTAACAAAGTAAAACTAATTTTCACAATTCAAGGTGCTGTCAAATTAGGTCACAGTTGTTTCATGTTATGCCCAGCCCTGACTAGAATCTCGCCTGAGATAACCAAGGAGCCATAACAGGTTTCCTGAAGTATAGCCTAAGTTTCCTCTTGCAATATAACAGTAAACCTAAACACGCGCCACTGATGTCATACGCTTGATGTCATATAACATCCAGCATGACATCCAACACACTTTGTTCTTAGCTGACCAAACTCCCCCTACTGAACACTCCTGCAGAATCTTCTTCACAACAGTAGAAACAAGCATATTATAGTTTTCTAAAAAGTTTCAAAGATCCTTTTTATGAACACCAATTAAATCTGCCCTTTGTTCCTAATGAATCTCTTTGGCCTGCACATACTGATGAGGTATATCCAAAGCATTTCTGTCAAGTGATATAAAACAGCAGCACCTGTTGTACCAGACAGCGATGTCATGACATTCAGTATGACATCCATGACAGCAGTTCTGTCATCAGCTCCTGCTGCACCAGACAGCGATGTCATGACATTGGTAATGACATCCTGTTTAAAACACATGACAGCAGTATTGTCATCAGCTCCTGCTGCACCAAACAGTGATGTCATGACATTGGTAATGACATCCTGTTTAAACCACATGACAGCAGCTCTGTCACCACAGCAGATGGATGTCACGAAATTCAGCATGACATTCACATTAAAACACACCACAGCAGTTCTGTCACCACAACAGATGGTGATGTTATAACATCCTGCTTAACATCAGTGCAGGATCATGTTTTACCAAAATTTAGCCAATCATAGAACTATGGACAATCATAGAATCATGGAACTAACAATGTGCTTGACAAGAAAAGTGTGATTGAGCACTTTTTCCCTTAGAAAGAAAATATCTAGCTCCATGTGCTTGGTCTTGGCATGGAGAATAGGATTATGAGACAAAGCCACAGTGCTTAGATTATCACAATAGAGTATTGGAGTTTGAGAGAGTGCCTTCAACTCTGCAAGAAGGATTTGATCAAAAGAACTTATGATGCAGTACTGGGAAGGCTCCTGTATTCTGCTTCAGTGATTGACCTACCTACCAGGGTTTGTTTCTTAGACCACCATAAAACTAAGTTAGGACCAAGGAATATACATGACCCTTATGTGGATTTTCTATCATCAAGGTCAGAACCCCAGTCAGCATCAGAATAGGCAGTAACAGTGAGATATTATTGAGGACTGAAGGGTAGCATCTGAAGACCATAATGAAGGGTACCCCTGAGATATCTAAGTATCCTTTTGACAATAACCCAGTGACTCTGCATTGGCTGTGACAGAAACTGGCAAGCTTTGTTGACTGCAAAACTGATTTTTGGCCTTGTGATAGTAGTAGCATATTGTAAGGCTCCTACCACTAACCTATAGTAATCCCCAAGTTGGATACCTCAATTCCCAGAAATAGGCCTCCTTTAGGAGTTTTGGATACCTCAATCCCCAGAAAATAGTTTAAATCCCCAAGTTGTTTAAGAGAAAATTGAGCATTGAGTTTAGTAAATAAACTATGAATGTGACTAGGAGAACTTCCTGTGACAATTATGTCATCTACATACACTAGTATGAAGATAATGTAAGTAGAAGCAGTCAGAATAAACAAGGAAGAGTCACACTTGCTTGTGATGAAACCAAGAGTGTGCAGAGCACTAGAAAGTCTCTCAAACCATGCCCTGGGTGCCTGCTTCAGCTCATAGATAATTTTGTTCAATTTGCACACTAAGGTTGAATTGGTCTGCACAAACCCAGCAGGTTGTTGCATATAGACCTCCTCTGTTAGAATGCCATTTAAAAAGGCATTGTTAACATCAAGCTGAGTGATTTGCCACTGTTTTGAAAGAGCAAAGGTTAGCACAACCCTCACTGTGACAGGCTTCAGTACCGGTGAAAGTCTCCTGAAAATCAAAGCCTTGAACTTGGTGAAAGCCCTTGGCCACCAGTCTGGCCTTGTATTTCAAAATTGAACCATTAAGATTTTGCTTAATCCTAAACACCCATTTGCAGCTTATTGCCTTTCTACCTGGATGAAGAGAGGTGAGGGTCCAAGTTTGATTGTTTAAGAGTGCATTATACTCAGATTTCATGGCCTCTAAACATTTGGGATCTTTGAGAGCAATTTTGTAGAATGCGGGTTCAAGTTCAGTTAAAAGAAGAGTAGTATGAAGTCTAGGATGCACAATACCAGCTTTTGATCTTGTGACCATAGAGTAAGTGTTATGAGGAAATGGTTGAGCTATAGGCAAGTATTCTGAACTTGAGGCAGATAGGGAGCGTTTTAATGAAGAGCCAATGGGGTTGGATGTGGTAGAGGACTAAGGAGAGAGTGTATGTAGTGGTGTAGAAGGTGTGGCTTGGGGAGAAGAAATAGGTACAACAGTTAGAGGAATTGGTTGTGGTAACACGGTGCTAGAGGAAGCACTATGTGAAATGGATGGTAAGAAAGTAAGATGGACAGGTACAAATATTGATTGTGGTGTGGGCAGTGAGTTTGTGTCTTTGTGAAATAGGTGCATATAAGGAAATCTTGTTTCATTGAAGATTACATCCTTTGAGATGTAAATCTTCCTATCAGATGCCATACACTTATAGCCTTTGTGATGTGAAGAATAGCCAAGAAACACACATTCCTTGGTATGAAAGGCAAACTTGTGTGGATTGTAGGGCCTAAGATGAGAGAAACATGCACGGCCAAAGGCTCTAAGAGACTTATAGTCAGAATCAGTATTGAATAGCATGTTGTAGGGGGACTACATAGTTAGAACAGGAGTAGGCATCCTGTTGATAAGATAGGCAGCTGCTTGAAAAGAATGGTCCCAAAACTTCAAGGGAAGTGATGCTTGTGCCAATAGAGTGAGACTTGTTTCTACAACATGTCTGTGTTTCCTCTCAACAGCACCATTTTGGTGATGTGTGTGAGGACAAGTGAATCTGTGGATGATTCCTTTTGTGGCCAGGTCAGCAGTAAGTGGCTAAAATTCACCACCTCCATCAATTTGTAATGTCTTAAGTTTACAATTAAACTGAGTGGAGACGTGTGCCATAAACATTTTGAAGATAGGAGTTACCTCTAATTTCTGTGCCATGAGAAATACCCAAGTGTATCTTGTGAAAGCGTCCACAACTGTGAGGAGATACTTGAAACCAGCAATAGAGGTTGTTAAGAAATGTGGTAGGGCCTAACTCAACCCTACAAAACCGGCTGGTAGAGTGAGGATTACCCCCACTTATAAACACATGTTCATGCCATATATTGTCCGATGTGGGACTCTTAACAGAGGTCATAAGTACTAGACCCCAAACATCTGCAAATAACAATTCAAAGGGAGCATGATATTGTGTAGTGGAAGCATTAGATGACAACCTGTGAACTTTACCCAAACAACAAGTTGTGCAGAAATCTAATTTGGATTGATTGGGAATAGGAATGTTACACTTAGTAAGAACAGCTTTGAGGACCTCATGATAAGGATGCCCCAGTTTGTTATGCCACTGAGTATACAGAATATCCTAAACCAGTTACATTATTTGCACTAGAATTCAAAGCAACTGAAGGTAAAGTAGGACTTATGGGTGTGTGACTTGTTAATGGAATCAGAAACAACCTTGAGATTGGCAAAAGAGTTGAGTCCATCCTTTCCAAGTGTCCCTTGAAGTAGAACTTTAGAAGTAGCCTGGGATTTAACAAGACAAAAATTAGGATGAACTCAAAATAAACCTTGTTGTCACGTGCAAACTGACTGAGTGAAATCAAACTCTTTATAATTTGAGGCACTAGCAGCAAGTTATTCAAGATAAATGTGCAGATGTGAAAGATGTGTTACCAATGAAGGTTATAGACAGACCTTGGTCATTGCCAAGCATGACCTGATCTGATCCTGAAGTGGAGATGTCGTCTAGAAAGTGATCAGCAGAGTTTGTAACATGAAGAGTGGCTCCAGAATCTGCCAGCTAGAGAAGCAATATTAGATCCAACAAGATAAGCTTGAGGTTGCTTGCTAGATTGGGAGGATGTGGCAGGATTGGCAAGAAAATCTTGTGCAAGACCACGCCATTGAGTGGGAGGCATCCATTGATGTGGTACCTATGCTGGAGTAACACCTTGGATCCAAGGAACTGAGAAATTGGCCATAGGTGGAGTTGCAACAATGAGAGCACGCCACTGATTAGAACCAGATGGAGCACCAGAGAGCTTATAGTAACACACATTTGCATCGTGACCAAATTTTGCACATATCTGACACTGCACCTTAGATCTGCCACCATTACGCCCACCACCACGAGCGAACCGGCCACCATGGCCACCACGATTGCCATGAAATTGCATCGGAGATTCTGCGACGATGTGTTGCACAGTCACGTCAGAAACAGTAGACGACGGCGAATCCAGTGATTGTGTCACTAATCCTTGTGTGAGATTGACAGCAAGAGCGTCATGAGGTGCGACGCGTGTGGATCTATCCAAGCAAGCTTCATGAGAGAGGAGCATCGTTTCAGTAACAAGGTTGATCGCCATACTGAATGATTGAAGCTAGGGTTTGATACTCCGGTGATAAGCCATCAACGATCGTCTCAAGATAATCGCGATGAGAAACCAAATCTCGTATGGATTCCAAAATATCCACAATCTGTTGAATACGCCCTATGTATTGCACTATGGTACGATCACCTTTCTCCATGGTTCGCAACTCATAGCGAAATTGACGAGACTTGGCGTAGATCTGAGTGCATTGAAATTGATCAATAATTGTCAAAACTTCATGAGCATGAACACATTTTACGATGCGTGGTAGCACCGTTATTAACAATGTTGTAAGCAGCCAGGTGAAGAGCAGAAAATCTTCTTAATGTCATTGCACATAAGCAGGATTTTCTATATCAGACGCACAATTTGTTGTAGAGAGGTAGCGTGGAGGAATAATTGGATTCACAAGGTGACAATGGAGCTTATGGATGCGAATTATACCTTCAACTTGTTGCTTCCAATAGAGAAAGTTGTTATCGAGCTTGATGCTAATTTGCTGAGCAAAGATTTTGAACGCATTCTTCAATGACAAAGCTGCTGCATTTGGAGTAGAAGAGGTTGTGCCACTCGCCGGAGAATTGTTTTCCGGTGAGGACGACAATGTAAGAGTTGCGGAAAAAGTCATGGTTGTGATGAATCACAAGCTCATGATACTATAATAGAGTTTGAAAAAGAGAGCATTCTAGAGAAGAATAGTATTGTATTAATTGATTCTCAAACAGAGATTGTACAACTGAATGCTATTTATATTTAGCATTGCTAGATGATACATGACAGCTCAGCATAACTAACTCAGTTATGACTGAGAACTAATTCTGCTACAAGTGCTGTCAGGTCAGCATTGTTAATTCTATTCTAAACTATAGTTATACTCTAATATTTCAAATGAGTCACTCCTTGTGAGGAGGGAGTACTATAGTATAATCCTTACGCAATTAATACAACTAGTTGTGCAATTCACTATATAAACAACTTCCATAGTGTTATTTAGTCACGTAGTTTCTCTAAATGCATCTCATTCTCTCTTGTATTTCAAGAATAATTATTTGAAACACACCCATTATGACAATAATGTCTGAGAGCATAGCATGAACTATTTTGACACACCTCCATATTTCTGAACAGCATGATCCAATTGAATATTTTAGGGATACCATCAATCATGGTTTTGCGAACATCCTTTTCATTTACTGCAATGTTCACAAGAATAAATTAATGCTCCTTAATAAAATGGTAACGGTCAACAATAAATAAATTTATCTGTGAATCACTGTTGATTAAATTTCACACCAATGACATGTGTGTACATATAAATACGTGATAAAGTAAAGAGGACAGACAGCACCATACCTCCACATGCAAATAAGCTTTCAACATTTTTTTTTAAAACCACTTCTGTGTAACATTCCAAGAAGTTTATTGTAGGATTGTCATTTGTAAGTCCAGCCTACACGGAGAAATGAAACTCATATTTAATTATATTTACACATACACACGCGCGCGCACATATAATATAATATATATATATATATATATATATATATATATATATATATATATATATATATATATATATTGTTGGAAATAAAAAAAATACATTGTATGTTTTCCACTAAAATGAGCATTTAAGTCTTTGGTTCATGTATATTTAGATTCATGCATTTAGGAAGTTGGAGTATTATTTATTCCTTCTTGTAAACATAATATGTAATTAATTATATAATGTGTATAAATATCATAGTTGATGAGTGTTTTACTCACTCAAGCACATTCAAAAAATTTCATATTTCTATTTTTCACATGGCATTAGGGCTTCTAATCTAGGGGACTCTACTTTCGCTAATCATTATTTAGAGATCTGACTCAACATTTTTATGCTGTCAGAACTCCTAAATCTCGACCGGACAACACTCCCTGTCAAATTTTTCCAATTAAATATTGTTTGTTCTTTCTACCCTCCATTTGCACAATTTCGTATTTCTTCCAGTAGCTGTTTGTTGTCTCTACACTTTCCGGAAGCCGCTCATACAGTTTTCTGCCACCGTCAGTACAACTCTGCATATTTTCAACAGGCATCTACACAGTACCAGTCGCTTTCCCTAGACTTTCTGGGTTGATTTTTTTATCTAATCTTGTTTTTTTATATCTTATACATAAACATTTGGTGGTTCATTCTAATTTCTTTATGACCAATATTATGAAAAAGTCATCAAGTAATTGCAGTGTGGCGTATTCTGGTAAGCTTCCACTCATTTGAATTTCATGTCTCAGAAACACCTTCTTGCTTATTTTGGATATTAGATTCAGGAGCCACAGACCACATGACACCCTCTTTGAAATAGTTCTCCACATATTCTCACTGTCCTAGTAATAAAAAAATCTCTACTGCAGATGTTACTCTCGTGACAGTAGCTGGCATTGGAGATATCCAAATAAATCATTCTATAACCCTAAAAAGTCTCCCCCATGTTTCAAAACTATCCATGAACCTAGTCTTCATACAAAAACTCACAAACGATTTATCCTGTAGTGTGACTTTTCATAATGATTGTTGTATATTTCAAAATAAGGAGTCAAGAAAGATGATTGATCGTGCTGGAGAAATGAATGGCCTTTATTATCTTGAAGAATCGGGTCAGTGTACAAAAGTCCACTTGTCCCACTCATTTATGTCAGAGTCAGTACTCTACAAAAAGGAAAAAATCTTTCTTTTTCATTGTCAATTAGGTCATCCTTCTTTTGGAGTCATTAAAAGTTTTGGTTCCATCTTTATTCAATAAGGTAGATATTGAAAGTCTTCATTGTGATGTGTGCGAGGTTGCTAAACATAAGCGTCTACCTTTTTCATTAAACAACAAAAGAAGTTTTTCTATCTTATTCATTTAGATGTTCTGGGTCCCTCTACCAATCCAAATGTAACAGGTGCTAGGTGGTTTGCTACTTTTATAGACGATTGTACCCGAGTTACTTGGGTGTTTTTACTCCAAAACAAGTCTGACGTCAATATTGTTTTCCCAAAAATTTTCAACATGATTAAAAATCAATTTGGAGTAAACATCAAAAGGCTTAGGTCTGATAATGAAAAAGAGTACTTCAATTATATTCTTACTTCTTTCTGTCAAAAAGAGTGAATTGTCCATGAGTCTTCTTGTGTTAAAACACCACAGCAAAATAGAATTGCAGGAAAAAAATGATCTATTAGACCAAACCCGAGCATTGTTGTTTCATCAAAATGTTCCAAAATATTTAGGGGGAGTTCGTTCTCACTAACACATATCTTATTAATCGATTACCTTCTAGAGTATTAGGGTTCAAGAGTCCTATGGATGTTCTTTCTTCCTTCTATCCAAATTTGTCAGTAAGTAGTAATCTTAAACCTAGGATCTTTGGGTGTGTCTCATTTATCCATGTGCATAGTCAAGACAGAAAAACACTCAACAGATGTGTTTTTGTCGGGTATTCCTCTACTCAAAAGGGATATAAGTGTTTCCATTCTCCATCTAAAAAGTTTTTTATGTTGCGGGATGTTCCCTTTCATGAGGAGGAACCGTACTTCACTCAACCTTATTTTCATGGGGAGAATTTTAAGGAAGATAAGCTTGAAAGTCTCGATCTTTCTGGTCTTGAGTCAAATAGACTCAATTCGTCTAGTATTAAGTCAAATGCATCTGGTCATTCTGGTAATGACTCAAATACACTCGATCTCTCTCATTCTGGCCATGACTCAAACACACTCAATCTCTCTGGTCTCGAGTCAAATCCACCTAATTCTTCCAGTTTCGAGTCAAATAGGCCCAACCTTTCTGGTCTTGAGTTAAACACATTTGTACCAGACACATCTGAGGCTAAAGAAGTAAGAGTTGTGTTAAATTAATAAAATACACGAGTTGTTGAACTTGGATCTGAAGTGGATGTAAAATATGGAAAGAATTTGGTTTACATGAGAAAGTCAAAGGACATTCCTGAATCGATACAAGTTCAAGAGTCTGACTCGACTCCTTCAAATGACGTAATTAATTCTTCTGAATTACAAAATAAAATGATGACCCAAACTACAGATGATGACCTAGAACTTCCAATTGCTATTAGAAAAGGTACCAGAAAATGCACCAAACATCCTTTATATCCCCTTTCAAACTATATTTCTCTTTAAAAATTATCACCTACTCATAGAGCCTTCCTTACAAACCTAAACGCTACTTCCATACCCATTAATGTTTCTGAAGCACTGTCTAATGAAAAATGGAAGCAAGCCATGAATATCGAGATGGACGCATTAAAGAGGAATGGAATTGACTATTTAGAGACATTTGTTCGGGTTGCAAAGATGAATATAGTGAGAGTAATTTTGCCACTTACTGCCAATTATGGTTGGGATTCACAACAATTTGATGTGCAGAATGCCTTCTTACACAGGGAACTTGAAGAGGAGATTTATATGCAGGTATCACCGGGATATAAAAAAAAGTGTCTGACAATACAGTTTGCAGGTTGAAAAAGGCATTATATAGACTAAAACAAACACATCGAGCATGGTTTGGAAGATTCCATAAGGTTATGACATCTTTAGAGAAGCAAAGTCAAGGGGATCACATCTTGTTCATCAAACACTCGCCACGAGGGAGAGTAACAGTTCTGTTAGTATATGTAGATAACATTATAATGACAGAAGATGATTGGAAAGAGCAACAAATCTTGAGTCATTATTTGGCTAAGGAGTTTGAAATAAAAAGTTTGCGAAAGCTAAAGTACTTCTTGGGAATTGAGGTGGCACATTCTCGAAAAGGCATTTTTATATCTCAACAAAAATATATTACAATTTACTTAAAGCGACAGGAAAAACAACGTGAAAACCTACAAGTGTTCCTATGGATTCAAATCTTAAACTGGGTAATACAAAAGATGTTGCAGTAGATAAAGAAATGTATCAATGTTTAGTTGGAAGATTAATTTATTTGTCTCACACTAGACTCGATATTGCATATGTTGTAAGTATAGTTAGTCAGCTTATGCGTTGTTCTAAAGAAATCCATTTACAAGTTGTTCATAAAATTTTGCCGTATCTAAAAGGAACTCCAGGAAGAGGAATTTTGTTCAAACTAAATGGAAAGACAACCCTTGAGGCCTAAAATGATGCAGACTATGCAGATTCAATTGTTGATGGAAGATCCACTACAGGGTACTACACCTTTCTTGGAGAAAATCTTGTGGCTTAGAGGAGTAAGAGGCAAAATGTAGTTGCACGTTCTAGTACTGAAGCTGAATTTCGAACCATGGCACAAGGCATTTGTGAATTAATTTGGTTCAAATGGGAAGGACCCATGAAACTCTATTGTGATAATAAATCAACTATCAGGATAGCACATAATCCAATTCAGCATAATCGAACTAAGCATATTTAGGTTGATAGACACTTCATTAAGGAGAAGCTTGATAGTGGACTATTTACACCCCATTTGTGTCCTCACAATGGCAACTTGCGGATATTCTCACTATAGGATTGAGTAGCTCAAATTTTGAACGAATTGTATCCAAGATGGGAATGGAGAATACTTATTCACCAGCTTGAGGGGGGTGTTGGAAATAGAAAAAAATACATTATATTTTTCCCACTAAAATGAGCATTTAAGTATTAGGTTCATGTATATTTAAATTCATGCATTTAGGAAGTTGGACTATTATTTATTTCTCCTTGTAAATATAATATGTAATTAATTATATATAGTGTGTATAAATATCATAGTTGATGAGTGTTTTGCTCACTCAAACACATTCAGAAAATTTCTTATTTCTATTTCACTCACTCACACACAAATAGATATATACAGGATGTATTTTAGAGACCTGAAATATTTGGTGAAGCAACGTTCCACATAAAGCTGCAATTGAGTACTCACTGTTTTTTAGCCTCTCATCTAAGACAGTTCTTCTTGGGCAACTAAAACTGGCAGCAACCTGGAATACACTTTTGTATTAGGAACTCGCACACCTAATCAAGGTAGTTAAAATCAAAATTTTAAGCAAAATCAGGAAGCGTGAGTAAAATCGCAAAATCGTAACACTAACAATAAGATTATACAAATTCCAGAACTCATATATGCATATAACTTCGTATATTTGCATATAAAATAGGCATGAGTAGAAAATGAAACCCTTAAATCACTAGAAATACTAGTGTAAATTTAAATTCTTAAGCATAGCTCACAAGAAAAATAATTTAAACCTTAAATCACACTTCAAATATTGATAAATTTAAATTCATTCATAAGCATAATCGTAGAAACATATCAAAGATCTTAGATCATAAGATTCAACTATTAACAGGGGCGGTTCCACCTGATTCCACCAAAATAGGATTTTTTGTGTATACTATTATTCACGGAGGGCAAGCATAACCGCAAAATTCCCGATTCAAATTGGGATTTTAACTACCAAGCACCCAATTATATATTACCTAAAATAAATTGATATGGCATTCACCGTGGACAATTCAGCCAAAATGAGCCTACTTCAGTAATTCAATATAGGTCAGAGACATGAAGCATAATAATCATTTCTAGTTAAAATCAGCTGAAGGATCAAAGTTCCCTAAGTTGGACTAGAAAATAAATTGATGCAATTTTACAAGACTATAGAAATTGCATTTGACATATCTGCTGAAACCATCACTTTTAAAGTCAGTCTTGTAAATAACACTTCTAGTTAAAATAACACTTACTATAGAAATTGCGTATATCTGCTGAAACCATCACTTTTAAAGTAAGTATATATATTTTTAAAACAATAAAACTCATTACAATATATGGCAGGTCAACTGTAAAATAAATAACATTTATTATAAAGAAATATTTGACAAGATAGATTTGCATAATTTGATGTTGTAATAAATCGCTCTTCATAAAAAAACATCTTGACAAACCACCTAAATACCCCATATTAAGTAAAGCAAGAAGACTGAAGTCAAATATGGAAGGACATATTTTGGATGAGAGAGTAAAAAGATAACTTACCCGTGTTCCAGACACAAGAATATCTGGGTGTACAATCAAAAAATTATTATCATGATTAATATCACAATTCCCCCCTTCATCAAATTGACCAATTACGTTCACAGTATCTCCAGGTGCAATTACACTGTAAGACCTGGTATAATTAAAAGAAGGATTAGATATACTAGAAATAAGATAATTGCAAAGAAAATAATGGGTGGGCAAGAGTATACAATACCTGATCTTTCGAACATTAATGTAAAGAATTCAGTTAAGAGACCATGATTATAACAAATAAAGGACATAACTATAAAACCAGATAGGAAAAGGATTTAAAGAGAAAAATAAATTATTGTGAATTGGAGACACATTGTCGAGTGCCTTAGTTCAATGGTATTGGTACTGGAATAAAAAATCAGTTTGGGAGATCTCTTAAATGGTTACTTTCTAGTAATGAAAAGCACTATGCAAATCAAAGAAATTTTAAATTTATCAAAGAAATGGTATTGTTCTTGAGCTTGTGTTGAATTTGAATAGAAATAATGCCCCACAACAAAATGATAGCAACTATTCCAACAATAATAAAAATATTTATCTCTTCCAAGTATATATTATTGAAATGCCACGAGTATAGGATAGACGTAAAAGCTTAAATACACAAGAGCACACAAGCTTACCATTCATCCCACAAGTTTATAGCTCGCTCTTCTCCAGTTTGTTCATTTAGTAAACGAAGCACCTATGAGCAGTTGAACAACTTATCATTTACCATTTTATTGGCAGTAAATAGTTTTATCATTGAGCATAACTACACCTTGTATGGACCTTCGGCGGCAGATGAATCAGCAGGTTGCAATTTTTCAGATGCCTAGAACAAAAATGTAAATAACAATAAGCACACTGAAATTCAATTTTGTGCACGAGAGAGCCAATGATACAGAACATGATTCCAAAAACATACCTCCAAAACCAAATAATTAGAATTGGAGAAATCACCAGCAGCCTCTTTAGGTATATGTGATTTAGTTCTTTCAACTACATGGTTGACTTTGACAGGGAGCTCGTTAGCAATGTCATCTTGTGATTTAAAGGAATGAGTGGTTTTATCACAAACTGTATCATTATCAACACCAATTGCATCTTCAACTTGATCTAAAAGTTCAAGCAATGCCTATAGCAATAAATATTCTTTGAGACATGCATACATCATAAAGGAAAGTGCACTGATGGTTCAGAATTGAGAGTGATCATTTCTATAAATAAAAAAACATTATAGCAGGTAGTTGCATTGTAGTTTATAAAACAATACAAGAATACACAATACAAGAAACACATATAAAAGCTTAAAAGTATAAGAATACACATATAAAAGCTTAAAAGTATAAGAATACACATATAAAAGCTTAAAAGTATAAGAATACACAAAATTAAACACATTCATAACTAATAATTAAAACTCATTGTTACCAATATTCAAACCCAATATAAAAAGTGTTATAAACCCTGATAGCAGAGTATATAGACTATCTCCAAAAATGCTATAGATAGCGGTGGGCGGGATGGCCTATATTTGAATTTTTAGAGTTAATATAACTTGTTCATACATGGACATAAAAACACGACAGCTAGGTGTGATGGACCAATGAGAGGGTGAAAATGGCTGAAGGAGTGGATGGAGAAAGGAGAAGACCAATCACTATTTTGATATTTTTTAATTGCAAAATTCCTAAAATGCTCCAATTAACCTTTAAATTTTAAGGGCTTTTTTGAAACTTTCGGCCGCTATAATGTGTTGTTAACCTCGGATAGCATTGTGTAGAACGAACCCCCTAAAATGCTATAGCAGTGGGATATCTGCTATTTAAAAGACTAAAAACCAGCGTACAAATAAGTACTCAAAAATAAACTAATACACAAAATTAAAGAGATCGTGATACTTAATAGTTAATGAACTTAAAGTATAGATTAATAAACTGAACTAAAAGTACGAAGAAGAGCACGTTGAGTATTTGTGAGAAGGACATTGTTAGGAAGATCCTAAAAGTCCCACATTGGTTGGAGATAGAGCATTGAAATAGTTTATATAGAGTGGCACCCCTCATCTTACCAACCGGTTTTGTAAGGTTGTGTTAGGCCAAACTCTAATAGACATAACATTAATCTTCAAGCGGGTTGGATTAAAATTTATACCCTTAAAAAAAACAAGAAACACAAAAGTTTAAAAAAAAAAAATAAATGAAGAATTTATCCCCAAAATTCTAACAGCAGACGCAATAGCAGTTGCGGTAGTGGTTTGGAGCCACTACAATACAGCCGCTATTGTTGAAAGTGGCTCGCACACCAATAGCGTTGCTCTGAACCCTACCACTGCTATGCTATTACGCTATAGCATACAACTGACAGCATGGGTATTACTTAAACTCTTACAGTAGTCAAATTCACATTCGAGTTCACCTAAGCAATACGATTGACCTTGAACCTAGAGTATGGCAACCTCGTTTATTACTTTTATTATTCAGTTTCTGTATTTTTTTATCTTTGTTATTTAGTCGTGTATTATATGTTATTTACGCTTTATTTAGTTTATTGATATTATTATTCTGTTTGTGTTGAGTTTTTTTTATTATTTAGTTGTCAATATTTTGTGTGTTGAAGAGGAGTCAAAGAGCTAGAGGAAGACCTAGAAAAACTATAAGAAACTTTATTAAGAAAGATCTAGAGATCAACGATTTGGAGAGAAGCATGGTCCTGGAAAGAACATTATGACGGAAGTTGATCCGTGTAGCCGATCCCACTTAGTGGGATAAGGCTTGGTTGTTGTTATTGTTGTTTGTTAGTTTATTATATTATTATCATAATTTAGTTTATTATAGTACATGAAACTTAACCATTATTCGGACGCAATATGTGGCGCTATGATGGCCGCTACCTGAAACTGCAATGCAGTGGCATATCTCGTAGAGCCTGGTAGCAACTACACCACACGACAGTGCTATCATGGCTGCTACAGCTGCTATTAACTACAGAGTCTAAAATAATTGATTTTGGTTGTTTATTACAGTGCTTAACCATACTTCCAGGTTCCAATTTTTCCTCTCTAAGCGTGAAAAAATGCCTTATGTCCTGGGATGCCATCCTATGACCTATGATTCACTCATTAAATAATTTTCATTTCAAAGTTTTCTTTTCACTTTCAATCAAACTGTTTCTTTATATCTACTCTATCAAGTGGTATATATGATAAGGAATATGTTCAAGACCTTGTGCCTCAAAAGTCTTCTAGCTAATTGCAATTAGATGCAGTACTGCATATAGTGGATCTTTAAGCAGTTCAGCTGAATCAGAAGGAATTGTTCTCACAGAAGTCAATGGGGAACCTAACCTTTTTGTGTTGCCTCAAATAAGGCTGGTCAGATGGTCCAATGTGCTCAACATCCTTGGCAAGCTGTGTCAACAAGTGAAACATAATAATGAAGAAACTCAAAGTGGTCATTTGATATATTGGAAGGATAAAACAAATTCCAAAGAACATGAAAAAACTTAGTGAACACTCAACTAGGTAAAAGGAGCATTTAAGTTACAAATTGTTATCAAACAAATAGTAGTATTCCAATAACAGGCTGTAAAGATCAATAAACTAGAAGATATATTACCTTATCTAGGCGACATGACATGGATGGTGGAGTTCTGAAGGGATTTCTTTCACCAACCACTCCAGAAGAGTTGCTCACAGTAGTTGGATTGCCATTAACTACCACATCACGGTCACGGTTAAATCTTTTCAGGCCTAACTTACTCAATGACAACGGAGCTTTTGCAGATGCAGTAGGAGTTGGTGTAATAAGCAACTCTTCAACCTTGTCACCTTTGTCCAAAGAAGTCTGTATCACACATCAGTATACCACAATCTCATTATCTGACACTGATTAGTATCAAAATAAAAGAAAATGCTCCTTACAAACTTGCCTTATCTACTGAGCAGTGGCGAATTTGCAACATGCTTGTCCTCGAAGAATCAGCCAATGCTTGAATCGTCTTAGGCATGTATTTTGAAACTGCTTGAAGCCTTTCATTCACCGGAGATATCTTCCATGTAACCTCATCAGCCCCATCATCCTGACTTTGCTTGATAAACTATGCCCAAAATATGTACCCACGGTGTAATTATTTCAGAAACAGTGCAGAGAAAAATATTAAATAACATCACATAATATGATTATGCACAAAGAACCATTCATACTCAATCACTTATATGAAATATGTAGTCACCAAACACATCCACAGAATACTCCCTAGAATAGAGACCAATACTTGGATTTTCCAAATAAATAAAATTCTTTAGAAAACCCCTACCATAATTTCATTAACGAGTTATACCTAAGATTATGTTTGAATTGGTAGAGTAAGATAGAATGGAGTAGAGTGGAATAAAATGGGAAAACAGTCCTCCTTTAAAATCTAATTAGCTAACTCCACTCCATTTCACTGCATTCCCGCCCAATAATACCAATCCGAATTACCCTAAAATAATGATTGTATTAGCACAAACATGAAAAATAAACTGATTCCAATTATGCCATAAAATCTGTAAATGGCCTAAATCTGTAAAGTGAACACTTGTCCTAAACAACATGGCTTCAATAGCACCTAACCAAAAAACTCCTCCCAACTCCAATTCTGAGTCAAATACAATACAACTAGTGTGTCAAAGGCAAGTAAACCAAAATCAAACGCAAAGAAGCAAAAATAGGTTACCATTCCAGGTGAGAATTTGAACCGCTTGCGAGACATGGACTTTGAAATCTCCGGAGACACCTCAGTGGGATCAGTAGCCAGTGGCAACACCAGATTATCGGGAGTAACATCCTGCGAAAATGGACCCGACGGAGCCTTCCCGTCGTTGGGTTTTTCCGGCGGTGGGAGAGAAACGGAATCAACCTGAGAGGTTGAGTTGTTGGCTTGCGGTTTCTGAGAGTGTTGGATTGTGTGGCGATCGAAGAAGTGTTGAATGCCGTACTTGGAAGGTTGTGGAATGGGTTTCTTAGTAGATGAAGAAGAAGATAGTGATGAAGTGTTGGTCTTCTTCTTTGGAAGGATTTTAGGGTTTTCTACTTTTTCTTCTCGCTGCTGCTTCTTCTTTGGAGGCATTTTAGGGTTTTTCACTCTCTGTTCTCGCTGCTGCTCTTCTTCCTCTTCTTCTGCTTTTGCTTTGTTAGCAGTCGAAACGAGAAGTGACGGGGTTTGGATGCTTGGTTTTCCCGCGTTCACAATTTGGTTGGCACTTTCAATGGGCTTCTAACCTTTATTACTCAAAGTTTTATCCTCCCACCCCAACTTGCACCCCCACACTCCCCTATATTTTTACCATACTACTTGTGCAATATAATAATTTATTTCACAAATAGTATTAGTAGAGTTCAAATTTTTTAAAAGCTCTTATCGGATTTTTTTAAAGCTTTTATCATATTTTTCAATTTTATGACAAGTAACAATTTTAGTATGAAACTATACATTTTTATCAAGTTTTTAGAAAAAACTGATTATACATTTTTATTAAGTTTTTCGAAAAAACTGATTAAAATTCATGTATTGTATGTATTTTTATCGGATTTTTTAAAAATTTTAGTAAAAATACATATTTTGTACCGCACTTTATGAAAAAGCTGATAAAAATGTATATATATCTATCGGATTTTTTGAAAAAGGCAATAAAAAGGCAATAAAAATGCATACATTTTATCGGACTTTTTGAAAAATCCGGTAAAAATGCATACCTTTTATCAGTTATTTCAAAAATTGTCGAAATAAGTATAATTTTTTATCGGATTTTTTTAAAAATTCGATAATATGCTAAATTTTTTTCGGATTTTTTGAAAAATCGAGTAAGTTTACTAATTTTGAAATTTTTTCCAATTACTTCAAAAAGGTGAGGAAATAAGTATGAATTTTTATTGGTTTTTTTTTAAACAATTGGTAATATGTTGTTTTTTTCGGATCTTTTGAAAAATCAGTGGTTTAATTAATTTTGAAATTGTTTTCCTATGAGGACCAGAGGAAAAAATTGCATGATAGGGTTGAAGCTACTACAACTACGACTCAAGCGAGGCGAAGTAACGTAGAGGACTCGCATCTCCGTGCGGGAAGACTAACTTTGACCGGTTCTCACAAAAAGCAGTTGACCAGTCAGTTTTGTGCACCCCACATTACTCGACGTATAGGATTTAAAGCTCGTGTTGGATGGACCAAAGATGTTGATGATGAGCATGTTGCTAAAGATATCCAAACATGAGTTGAGGATGTGATGCAAATTGTGGAAGAGTCAGATGTGCCACATCCTTCTGAGATGACAGAGGTGCCTCATCCCTCTGATACAGACGCTCCGACTACTATAGAGGTTACTCCGCAGACAGCTAGTAAGGCGTTTACTATAAATAATATGATTGTCACTCCTCTAGTTAAGATAGGGGTCACTACTCTAGTTTAGACAGAGGTCACTGCTCCAGCTTCGACAGAGTCGTCTGTACACATAAATTGAGGGTTTCTTGGTGGGCCCAGTGACTGTTATGTTCGACTACATATATTGATCATGTGACATTTGTAACACCCTAAAACTCCAACTCAAAAATTAAAGAATAAACCAATCTTTTAGGATGTTACTCAAACATAACATACATACTTTCAAATTAATTTCAAAACTAGCAACGGAATTCAAAATAAATAACATAAACTTCAATTATCTCAACAAACTGAAATACTCAATAAAATTAACATGATCCAGTGATTAACTCAAAAAAAAGTAAAATGCATTGTTCCTGGTGTTACAGATCAGAGCATTAAATCAACAAAATAGAGATAAACGATAAAATAAATGGAGAAAAACTCAAAGTTCATCTTTCAACTCATAACAACACATATTTTTCCTTAGTATATGTACAAGAATGTATAGAGCAACACAAAACAAACAAGAAAGAGGTGAGAATACACTCAAATATATTAATGGTGTAAAAGAATGCAAGGGTGTTTTAAAATCACGTAATCAAAAACGCATATTTAATTTACACAACAACGCATAATTCAATTCACATTGCCTTTATGTATGCAATGTGACTCACAACTCAACTTTTTGCATGTGGTACCAATTTGGACATCAAAGGTTTGTTATTGATCTCTTCCACTCAACAATGATTCATTATTTGAATCGGGTCCCCACTTCTGAACCCTAAACGATCACAGGTCTCCACTTTTGAACTCATGACTCGCCTATTTCAACACACTAACACAGTATGATGCATGTCATACAAGTAGTGCAACAACAACAACAATAATGACACCCATGGATCCACTTCTAACCATAAGCAACACACAGTACAACATTCATAGTAGTCCCCACTTCTAAACTACTCACCTCAGCATAATCAGTTATAATTACCTTAATAGTACATAATCATATTCGCAACATTATGGCTCATAATGATAATTCACCATTCATAACTATGCAATTAATTACAACACTTCACATAATTATACGTGTCATTATCAACAATCATTCATGCATCAACATCAACATCATTCTTCACGAGGTATTCATCAATTTAATCAATCACAACAACTAAAAAATTTTTCATCATCATTAACCATCAAATAATATTACAGCATAAGGAAAATAATTTATTCACACTCTTAAATGCACATTTAGTCTCCTAGAGCATTACCAAGAGATAGTGTTATGCGTTAGCTTTCCAACGCTTCAAAGAGTGCCACAAACGAATTTGCAAAACTCAAGTTACTATAAAAATCATACTCGAACAAGGTCAGTCTGGTCGTGATAGGTGGACCATCACGAAGCTGACAACCGTCAGCTCACTGGACACAATGACGGGCAGCCCGTCACAAGGGTGACGACCGTCGCCATTGCAGAATGCATAGTTATGCATTTTTTCACCATTTAAGGCCTTTTGGACCTCTGCTTTGGATTCCGTAAAAAGAAAAACACTCAGAACTCGACACACGTTAATTATATAACAATTATACAATAACCGACACAAATTATATAGACCCAACATCAAATAATCATTAATCAAACATGGAATTAAGGTTATATTCATCATATCAACAACACATTGATAACAACAACCTTGTTCAAAATGCATTCAATCACATCATATACAAATTCCAGCATAAATAGAATAAGAATTTCATGTATATTATAGTATTCGTAACATAATTTTCATAAATCACAATCAAGAACACATAACCATTAATGCATTCGTTCTTGCATATGTGAATGTTTATGATTTAGGTAAAACATTCTCTAACAAAGATTGTACTAACAAAATATTGAGATCCATGTGCAGGGAATGGAAACCAAAAGTTACCGCAATAAAAGAAGCAAATGGTCTTAGTACTCTGGACATTACAAAGTTGTTTGAGAAGTTAGTCGAGCATGAAAATGAGCTGAAACGACTTGTTGATAGCGAAGTAAAGTCGAAGAAGAAAGAGAAATGGAAAGAAGATAAATCAGATATTTCTTTGAAAGCTTCATCTTCAAAAGTGTATAAGATAAAAGGAAGAAAGTGACAAGTCAAAAGAAGAAGTTTCCTAAAAGGAAGAAATGGGTTTATTCGTCAGACACTCTAATAGATTTCTTAAGAGAAACAAGCTCAAGCATAATGATAAAGGTCTAGTGAATTTCATAAATACTCATCCACTTAAGAAGGACACTATAGGACTACATGTCCAAATCTCACCAAACATCATAAAAGCAAAGACAAGGTGTTCTATAAGACGAATGGAAAATCTTCCAAAGGTCGTAAAACCCACATCGCGTAGGAAGAACATGTTGAGAGCTCCTCCACTGATTCTTGATCGAGTTCAAATAACTAGTGTGCCAACTTTTACTTGATGGCACGGAAGAAAATGGAACTTCAAAGGTATATAATTTTAATTCTGAAAATGAGTATAATTATTGTGAATTGTCTAATGTTTTCAATGATATTTATGTCGATTCATTAGAAGGTTTAAAAAAACTGCTCTCCAAAAATAAATGATTGATACACTTGAACATGAGATAAAAAATCTTAATTGTGCTTTAGATTGTTTAAAGAAATCTCATACATCTCTTATGGAAGAGCGTTGTATTGTTTCAGATACTTTGGCTGAAAAGATAGAAATTGTGGAATGTGTTGAATGTCTAATTTTAAAAATTGAAATTGAAACTCTTAAGTGACATTTAACACATGTTGCCTCACTATTTAATTCTTTTTATAGTTATTCAAGTGAAATATGGAAGGTTTTTAAGAAAAAACCCTCATGTCACAAGGCGAAGTAAAAGAAGTGTTTCATTTAAAGTTATTTGCCATTATTATGGAGATAAGAGTCACATTAGGCCTCTTTGTCATGTTAAGAATACTCAATTTCCCAATGGTAAAATGACATTGATTCCTAAATGTAACTCAAATAACCTCAGGGTCCCAACTAAAATTGGGTACCTAGTTCTATCTATTGTTGTTTTGTGCAGGAGTGTCTAGGAATCTTTATGGATTCTTAAGACAAGTGAAGGAAGATGTATTCAATCATATTTGTGATCGTGCTATATTTTTTTGTTGTAATAGTATTGTTACTTGTGTAGAAAGTTTAGTCTTAGATCATAGTAATTGGCATGACGTTTAATTCTCATTAATCTTCGTGCAGTTGTACTTAATTTATCTTATTCGCATAATTTTTTTTTGCATTATAAGAAACTATTCAAAATTCTCATATACATGGATGAGAGAGGAGTGGATTTCAACATAACCAGGTATTGAGGTATAATCGAATCCTTACTTTATTTAACCGCAAGTAGGCTCGAGATCATGTGTAGTGTATGCTAGATATCAAGCGTCGCCTAAGGATTCTCACTTTAAGATAGTTAAATGTATTTTGAGGTATTTGAACGAAACCTTTAATCACGGTCTTTATTATTCTATAGGAATTTCTTGTAGCTTAGTAGGATATTATAATTCTAATTTCGTGGGGTACAAGTCAAATATGAAGAGTACTAGTGGTACTCGCCACTTATTTGGAAGCTGCTTAGTTTCTTGGCATAGTAAGAAACCACATAGTGTTGCTCTTTCTACCGTCGAGGCTGAATATGTAGCCACCGATACTTGTTGTGCACAGATCTTATGGCCTAAGCAACAACTATTAGACTATGATTTAAAACTTGGTTGCGTTCCAATTAAGTGTGATATTACTAGTGTTATAAGTCTTACTGAGAATCCAATATTACACTCACAAATTAAACACATTGAGATCTAGCACTATTTCCTATGAAATCGCGTGGAGAAAGGAGATGTTATTTTTAAGTACGTTGACACCAAAAGTCAGCTTGCAAACATTTTTATAAAATTGTTGTCATCAGAATCCTTCCACAAGATTTGTAGGGACTTGGAATGTAAGTAAGAATTGCGCCTAAGAGGGGGGGGGGGGGGGGTGAATTAGGTTCTTTTGAAATTTCCTGGTTTTAAGAGAGTTATGTTACTTTCTTTTTGCAGAGTGATGTTATGAAAGCTTGTAAAGGCATAAAGTAAAAGAGACACAAAGAATTATAGTGGTTCCCCTCACACTCCGAGGATACTCCACTCCCCTTTCAAAACGAAAGAGATTTCACTATAGTTAGAATCAATGTACAACTTTCTTTCTAACCTATAGGGAGATCAAAGGCTCTTAAACACCTTTAAGATCTAAACACTAAGTGCAATGAGAACAATCCTCTCTAACGCATACACTTGCTTTCAACAATCCTGAACAGCAAGGGGAAATACATACAATTCTGATTTTTGTAATGATTTGTAACAATGTATACAGTTGTTTATCAATGCTGAGATTGATCTTCTCTTTCAATTGGAAATTCCACAATTTTCTAAGACTTATTGCTCAAGAATTTTCTTTTCAAAATATATGAAATTTATGCAGAAAATTCTTTGTGAAAATTGATTTCTTAGAAGTGGAAAGATGAAATTATGATATAGATTTTGAAAGAGAATTGAAAGAGGTGTTGTAGAAGTTGTTTTTGAATTTTGAAAGAGTTAGGTATTTATATTACATAAACACCTCTTGAGAAAAACATGCAAATCTCCTGAAAATTTGATGAACAGTTGTCATGTTTCAAAGGAAACATTTCACAGAAATTTGATTGAAGAGATGCAATTTTTCAGACAGATTTTTCAAAAACGTTCAGTGAGCAATCGATTTCACAAAGAGACCAATCGATTGCACATTCACAAAATTACTTGAAAATTAAAATTTTCAAAAGAGAAATCGATTGCACCTTTTGACCAATCGATTGCACTTCAAAATAGAAGTGAAAAAATTGAAAAAATTTAAGCATGCAATCGATTGCCTACTGAAACAGAAGCAAAAATGAGTTAAAATATTGATCATGCAATTGATTAATCTAAGAGTGCAATCGATTACACTTACAAAAACTTAGAAAAATTCTCATTTTAAAAAGCTTGTGTTAGTGTGAAAAGAATGTAAATCATCTTTTAATGTTTTGAGCAATCAAGACTTAAAGACTTAATGGAAGTTCTCATTGTACTTTATGAGGAAAACATCCTTAAAGTTGTGTTTGTCTTGATGCTTGTGGTTGATCATCTTTGCCTTCTTTAAGTGGTTTGTCTTCATCAAAATATATGCTGATATCTGAGAATCTTGATTTCACATTCTCCCCCTTTTTGATGATGACAAAGCACTCTTCTTTTGTTGCAATGGTCTTTCCGGCAAATTCTTTCTCCCCCTTAATTTGTGAAGTTGACCATTTATGAATTTGTATTGAGGTTGAAATAGTTTATATTTGTACCTTTAGGATCAAGGAAAGACAGCAAGCAATAAAAGAGTAACATCCTTCTCCCCCTTTTGACATTATCAAAAAGAAGGGAAAGATGGATTAAGGCAATAATATATATATTGATGATAGACAAGATAATATTTGAAAATAAAGTACCAACTTAGTCATAATTCAAATTACAAATTGAAAACAGTACAAAGAAACTAGAAAGTATGGAATTCAAATAACAGAGATGACTTAAAGAGAAACAATAAAACACATAGTAAAAAGTTTTTATGACAGATCCATGTCAGGGTCAAAGGTTGGTTGGTTTGGAAATGTTGTCTGTAGAGGTGATGGACGAGTTGGATGGACAGCTGGGTTTGAAGGATCATATGGCGGAATGTATAAGTGAGAGTACAAATAGGAGAATTGTTGATTGACGGCCTCTTGGAAGTTGTTAATCCGAGTGTTGGTTGACTATTGAATAGCATTGTATTAGTCATTGATAGAAGTGTTGAGATTTCCAAACTGTTGAGCCATGTAATCCATTAATTGTTGGTTACTCGGGCCATGTTCATTTGGAGGAGGAGGAGGAGCACCATCATCTTCTTCATTCTCTTCATCATCATTTTCAGCCATACCTTCATCAAGATACACAATGGTTTTGGTTTCCAGATTGTATTTGACACCCATCTGAGAGTCCACATTCTTGATTGAGATTTTGTTGATATTTGAGTCAATGAGATACTTATCAAATCCTTCAAAGTCTACTTCAAAATGTTCCAAAATATTTGTGATGAACCATGCATATGGCAGAAACTTGGAATTTTCATTGATTATGCGCATGTGAGTCAAGATTAAGTTTGACCAACTTATGGGAATGAAATTCTTAATAGTGTATAGAGTCTGCATTTCTAGATTAGTCACGATGAAATGGTTTCCGCCTCTTGGGAACATTATGTAAACTATGAAATAATGAAACAACCGATCATCAATGTTAAAGATACCTGTCGACCATGAGTTTCGAGAGGGTTCCATGCCGCCTAAGGATCTGACACGTTTTGCATGGAATTCTACTTCAGTCATACGGCCAAGACTCCAATAGAATTCTAGTTTGTTGTATGTTTGCCAGAGGTCTTCATTTTCTTCATAAAGTCTCCACCAGATATTGGAATGTTCAAAATCCTACCAAGTGTTTTAGAGTGTAGAGTGGGATTCTTTTTCCTTGAACATATGTTACCATCTCGCCTTCTTCCATTTGTAGGTTGCTGCAAAACAATCTTACCAAATCCGGATAATATGGCCCGGACGAGGAAATCACAGGTTCCAACCCACATGCAATCAAAGTTTCTTGGAAAGAAAAACATTCTTTAGGGAATGATGAGAGAATACCATATTTTGGTGTCTGCACAACCTTCTTCTGAAAATATTTGGTGAACTTTTCCTTTGTTCACCATCCAAGTGTTGAAGAACTAGTGGAATTTTTGAAGATGAGGAGGTTGGACCTTTGCCTTTGTCTTGTGCTGAAATCTTCCTTTTTGAGCGTGAAGCCATGGGAAAATGATGGAGTTTTTAGAGTTTGAGAGGAAAGGAAGAGTTTTTGGAGAGGGTATGTTTTGAAGGAGATAGTTAAGCTAGGTTATGAGAAGTTGGTTTTATAATGGTAAAAAAAGGAGTTATTGTGGGATATGAGTGGTTGAAGGTATTGATGATTAAGACTTTGGGAATATGAGAATTAATGGTCAATGTCTTGAAACTATAATTAAGTAGTAATTGCTAGTCATAGGTAGGTCAAAAAAGTAATGATAAGGTAGTTGGAAAGTTTAAGAAACCATGGATCTATTAAATAGAAAGAGAAAAAAACAGTTTTACAGTAGGTGCAATCGATTGACACAGGGGTGCAATCGATTGCTCTACAAAACAAAAACGAAATCTGACAAAAACTACAAAGTGAAATCGATTGATACAGGGGTGCAATCAATTGCTTGCTTCAAAAAAATAATAAAATTTGTAAAACTTACAGTGAGCAATCGATTGACACATAGGTGCAATCGATTGCATGCAATGAAAATTTGAGAAAAATACCACAGATGGAGTTCTTTCATGATTCAACGTCAGTTTCATCCAGAAGTCCAAGTTCCCTTCGTATTTTAAAGAAAGATTCCTTTGCCAAAGGCTTCATGAATATATCTTTAAGAGTGTTTTCTTGAGAGGTTTCTTCATCGGATTTCTCGTCAAACTTACCGAGATTGTCTTTGTCATTGTTCAAGACAAAGCATTTACACCCGAATATGTGGAAGAAGGATATGTTTGGTTTTCTTCCTTTGAACAGTTCATAGGGGGTTTTCTTGAGAACTGGTCTGATGTTCACACGATTACTTACAAAACACGTCGTGCTTACTGCATCTGTCCAAAAATATTTAGGAAGGTTTGAATCACTGAGCGTTGTTCTTGCAAGTTCTACCAACGATCGATTCTTTTTTTCTATGACACCATTTTGCTGTGGAGTTCCTGGTGCAGAGAAATTGTGTGAGATTCCATTTTCCTCGCAGAATTCTTCAAATAGAGCGTTCTGGAATTCTCCACCATGGTCACTTCTAATGGAGACAATTGAAAGTGACTTCTCATTATGAATCTATTTTGCATACTTCTTGAATGCCTTGAAAGCTTCACTTTTCTGCACTAAGAAGAAAGTCCATGTATATCTAGAGAAATTATCAACAATTACTAATGCATAAACATTACCTCCAAAACTTTTTGTTCTTGAAGGTCCGAAGAGATCCATGTGTAACAATTGTAGTGGCCTAGTTGTGGACACCACATTTTTGGATGTGAAAGTTAATTTGGTCTATTTCCCTTTTTGGCATGCGCCACACAATCTATCTTTGATGAATTTGATATTTGGAAGACCAACAACTAAGTCATGTTTGATCAATTTGCTCAAATGCTCCATATGAATGTGAGCAAATCTTTTGTGCCATAACCAAGAGTCGTTGTTGTTCGCCATAAGACACTTAACCTTCAAAGATATGTTATAAAGGGAATTATAAAAATATTATTGATTCTATTACCTTTTAGCATTACCTCATAAGTGACTTTGTTTTCTATCAAACATTCATCTTTGGTGAAGTTGATTCTGAAACCTTTGTCACAAAGTTGACTAATGCTAAGTAGGTTATGCTTTAGGCCTTCTACATAAAGGACATATTTTATGGTTGTAAAAGGTGGTGCACCAATGCTGCCTACGCTAAGGATCTTTCCTTTGTTGTTATCACCATAGGTTACAAATCCTTTGGCCTTAATCGTTAGATGTGAAAATTTGGTAATGTCACCCGTGATATTCCTTGAACACCCACTATCAAGATACCACTGATATGAGGAGGTCTTCAAGCATACCTACAAAACAAGATTAAGTTCCATTAGGTACCCAACTTGCCTTGGGTCCTTCATAGTTAGTGCCTTTCTTGACCCACACATAATGTCCCTTTGCAACACTAAAGTTTCTCACTTAACAGGCATTAAGTGTATGGCCTTTGATACCACAATAAAAACAAGTGGGCTCAAAATTACTCTTATATCTAGAAGGATAAGATTTTTTCTTATTAACAACCTTCTTCTTGGGGTATTGATGAACCACTTTAGGCTTGACCACTTTCTCTTTTGGAGGTTGTTCACTAGCTTTAACAAAGATGGTTTTGTTGGAACTTGGTTTAGAAAATTTTGAGTAACCAAGTCCACTTTTATCATTTGAAAATCTTTGTTGGCTAAGAACAACCTCTAATCCAATTTGCCCTTTTTTCATATCTTTCAATAACTCTTTTTAATTGGACAATTTGAAAGGAAAGTGATTCACACTTTGTGCATACAAAATTCTGTTTTTGATCACTAATCAATTTCAGTTTTTCATTTTTGAAATTCTTTTCCATTGTTTCAATTTTTTATTCTAGAGTTGAAATTTGATTCTTTTGTGATGAATTAGTTTTGTACATAATTTTGCATTCACTCAGAAGTTCGTCGATTGCCCCTTGAGCATAAACATCATAAATTAAAAAATTATTACTAACCTTATCGTCTTCATCATCAGAATGATATGAGGCCATTAGTGCTAGATTTGCGCTTTGATCACTATCTGATTCTGATGAGGAGCTTATCTCGTTATCTTCCTATGCTACATATGCTTTATTTTTCTTGAATCCCTTTTTGCTTTTAGAGACATCGTTCTTAGAGAGTTTAGGACAATTTAGTTTGATGTGTCCTAATTTTCCACATTCATAGCATTTGACATCTTGTGTGGATGTTGACGCCTATTTCTCTTTGCTTTTTGAAAACTTCTTCCTTTTCATATAGTTAGAATTCCCAATATTATTTTTAGAACCAAAGAATTTTCCTAACCTTTTTACAAGAAGCGTGAAGTTTTCATCTTCACCCGGATCGTTTGCTTTTTCTACTTCTTTGGAATCAGCCTTTAATGCGATGCTTTTAGATTTCTTCTCTTGATTCTCATGTTTCTCTAATCGGCCAAGTTATGTTTCATATTCTTTAAGTTTTCCGAACAATGCGGCAGATGTCATAGTGGCTAGGCTTTTCTTTTCAGAAATTGCTGTCACCTTGGGCTGCCATTCTCTGGACAAAGATCTAAGCACTTTAAGATTTAATTCATCATTAGTTAATGTCATACTGAGTGTTATAAGATGATTTGTCAAGTGGACGAATCTTTTCTACAAATCAAGAATTGATTCTCCTGGTTGCATTCTGAATAACTCGTATTCTTGACTCAACGTGTTCAACCTTTATCTTTTAACTTCAATGGTTCCCTCATGTGTTTCCACTAAAGTGTCTCAGATTTCCTTTGTTGTTGTACATGTTGAGATGCGAAAGAACTCATCCATACTTAGTGCACTTTGTAGGATATTGATTGCCTTTTTGTCATAGAGAACCTTTTTCTTATCATCGTCATCCCGTGAGGCTTTGGGCTTACAAACGGACCATTTTGAATAGCATCCTAGATTTCATCTCCTTGTGCTTCTAAGCGAGCCTTCATACGAATTTTCCAGAAATCAAAATATTCACCACAGAACAGTGGAGGTTTGTTGCTACTATCACCATCTTTGAATACACCTTTGTTAATTGTGGAAGCCATACTGGATCGATTAGGAACAGGTTACCTAAACCTGCTCTGATGCCAATTGTAAGTAAGAATTGCGCCTAAGAGGAGAGGTGAATTAGGTTCTTTTGAAATTTTCTGGTTTTAAGAGAGTTATGTTACTTTCTTTTTGTAGAGTGATGTTATGAAAGCTTGTAAAGGCAGAAAGTAAAAGAGACACGAAGAATTATAGTGATTTCCCTCACACTCCGAGGGTACTCCACTCCCCTTTCAAAACGAAAGAGATTTCACTATAGTTAGGATCAGTGTACAACTTTCTTTCTAACCTATAGGGAGATCAAAGGCTCTTAAACACCTTTAAGATCTAAACACTAAGTGCAATGAGAACAATCCTCTCTAACGCACACACTTGCTTTCAATAATCCTGAACAGCAAGGGGAAATACATACAATTCTGATTTTTGTAATGATTTGTAACAATGTATACAGTTATTTATCAATGCTGAGATTGATCTTATATTTCAATGGGAAATTCCACAAGTTTCTAAGACTTATTGCTCAAGAATTTTATTTTCAAAAGATATGAAATTTATGCAGAAAATTCTTTGTGAAAATTGATTTCTTAGAAGTGGAAAGATGAAATTATGATATAGATTTTGAAAGAGAATTGAAAGAGATGTTGTAAAAGTTGTTTTTGAATTTTGAAAGAGTTAGGTATTTATATTACATAAACACCTCTTGAGAAAAACATGCAAATCTCCTGAAAAATTGATTGACAGTTGTCATATTTCAAAGGAAACATTCCACAAAAATTTGATTGAAGAAATGCAATTTTTTAGACAGATTTTTCAAAAACATTCAGTGAGCAATCGATTGCACAAAGAGACCAATCGATTGCACCTTCACAAAATTACTTGAAAATTCAAATTTTCAAAAGAGCAATTGATCGCACCTTTGGACCAATCGATTGCACTTCAAAACAGAAGTGAAAAAGTTGAAATTTTTTAAGCATGCAATCGATTGCATCAAAGCAGCAATCGATTGCTTACTGAAACAGAAGCAAAAATGAGTTAAAATATTGATCATGCAATCGATTTCTCTAATAGCGCAATCGATTGAACTTACAAAAACTTAGAAAAATTCTCATTTTAAAAAGCTTGTGTTAGTGTGAAAAGAATGCAAATCATCTTTTAATATTTTGAGCAATTAGGACTTAAAGACTTAATGGAAGTTCTCATTATACCTTATGAGGAAAACATCCTTAAAGTTGTGTTTGTCCTAATGCTTGTGGTTGATCATCTTTTCCTTCTTTAAGTGGTTTGTCTTCATCAAAACATATGCTGATATCTGAGAATCTTGATTTCACATGGAAGTCTTAGACATTTCTTGCCATGGTTTGCTTATTTCCTCCATATATCACTAATTAATCTCTAGCTTATGTCTTTGATTGTTCTTGTTTACATTTAAGTCTTTTAAATGTGTATTTCTAATTATGTACATTAGAATGTTGGTTATTTGTTCATGCATTATTTATTCTTGTTAATGCATACCTTGATTTACAAGTTTGATCACTTCATTGTTAAATGTTGAATGTTTGTGTTGTGTGCCTATTAGCATTATGTTTCCTATGACATGTATATCTTTGTTGTATATGTGGTCATGGTTATTGTATATGCTTATAACCTGTTTAACTCATATGTTATTTGGAATTGTTGGTTAATGGTTGTTTCTTTGGTTTTTGGACCCATTTCGAACTATCTTTTTTTGATGTTGTCAAAGGGGGAGAACTTGTAATGAGTCTAGAATTATTTTTATAGATTTTTATGTTGTGAGTTGTTTGTGTGCAATGTTTCATGGGGGATTATAAGCGCGTTACTCAAAGGTTGACTAAATTCCGGGTGAAAGTTTGCCAAGCATAAAAAAGGGGGATATTGTAGTTGCATGTCCCTACTATCTGATTATTTTGTTGTTTGTCTTATCGGTTTCATCCTTGTTTTTATTTCAATTTGTTAAGTCTCCTTCATGATTGCATTTCTCAAAATCGAGTTTGATTTGATTCATTTTTTTGCATGCATAACACTTTGATTATATGTTATTTGATCAATAGCATATGTTCGTAGAATGAAATAATTTTGTATTTTTGGTCAAAGTTGATTCAAAGGTAAAATCTTAAAATGTTTTTGAAATTTTGAAATTTTAAGATTTTACAAGTTTGATTCGAATCATTCAATTTTACACCGAATTCTTTATCCTGACCAAATTGGAAAGTAGTTAAACTCAGTAATTTGATCCTGGTGAAATTTTACACTTGATCCTCATCATTTTCCTGGGAATAAATTTTGTTTGGTTTGATTCGGATCATTCAGTTTTACACTGAATTTTTGTTCCCGATTAAATTGGACAGAAGTGAAACTCAGACATTTGATCCTGATAAGATTTTACACTTGATTCTGATCATTTTATTGGGAACAAGTTCTATTTGATTTTATTCAAATCAAATTTTAAACATGATTTGAATCACGTGGCATTTGATTCGAATCACTGTTTTTCTGAACATAATCAACTGGATTTTTTTTTCAAAAATTAGTTATTTCTTCCATTGCACATCATTTTCTCATTTGATTCAATTCATATTTTTCTCTTTATTCAAATCTAACTAACCTTTTCCAACCATTTTGTGCGTCTTATCTCAAGCACATATAAATCATTTTGTGTCATCATTTTACATAACATCAATCATTCTGTTTTCAGTGTGATTTTGTGTGAAAGTCAATTTCCTCTGTTTTGAGTGATCAATGTCTTGCTACGAATTTCTCACATCTTCAACTTCAATTGAGTTCAGATCTTGATAACGAGAGTTCTAAGATTGGTTGAAGGTGGCGCATACTTGAAACTAATTGTTCTTGGAGATCTTATTGAGTTCTCATGTTGTTAGCAATATTGAAGGGTTGTTAATGGTGGTGACAAATTTCATTGAAAAGAAGTAGGTTATTCTCTCCAGTATCGCGTTAGTAGTAATTGTATGGAAGGCAACATATAAGGAGGAGTTCTTCTCGGATCTTCGGACAATTTCACTGCTCAAGGAATCGGTAGGATCAAGGGGTTGATAGCTGCACACAAAGGCTTGGAGCAGAATTAGTATTATTGGAATGTTCAAGAAACGTATTTAAGTAAAGATTGCATATAAGAGTTTGACAAGTTTGTCGTATACAAGTCAAGATCCAAATTAGGAGATTTATTTTCTCAATTATATTGTGGATTTGTGATTGCATGAACTCTTGGAAATATTTTTCAAATAACAAGGAAATATGTAGGTTCTAATGGGAAACCATTGAAGAGTGCATGTAGGCCAAGCGGGGACGAAAGCCGAAGTAGTATGAATCTCGATGTCATCTATCTAACTCCTAATCTTGCATTTATATTTGTAGTTATTGCATGTTATGTTTTCCAATTCCTTTGTATCATGTCATTTTGTTCTTGATAGGGATTAATTACGTAAAGCTTATGTTTTATTGGAATTTGACAACTAGTCAAGCTAGTATTGTGATTGATAAATCTGAAAACAACTTGAATATTAGAATTTCACATATTGAATCAATTATGTACACTCCTTGTGATTACACAACTTGAATCAATTCACACCAAGCATTTCATCTTTATAATCTTATATATTTGTGAAATGAATTGTCTTAGCTTGATCATATTCAACTGCATAATTTTCATTTTTGCTTGTAACTCATTTTTTGAAAACACTTTTATTTTGGAAAACTATGATTGCATTTCTTACTTTGGGTTTATTCACCCCCTCTAGACCGTTTTTTTAATTCTGTATTCACACCTAACACTTACCCTTCTTTTATTTGTTTTATGGTGTCCTGTATGTTGTGGTACAGATAATCGGGAGAAACGATCGGTGGTATGAGTTAGAAGATGGCATTGAGGCTTTTCTTCATTTATTTTACTGTTTTCTCATTAATTAGTTTTTGAGTCTCTTTGATATGTAACACTGGGGACAAGTTAATTTTGTTACACTTTATGTTTTCTGAGATGTTTGAGTTACTATCATTGAGTTTATTTTGAAGTTTATTTCGCTGCCTAGTAAATGTTTTGATTAGGAAAATGATTGATGAGAATGTGTAAAGTATTCACCTAATTTGTTTAATTAAAGAGTCGGGGAAAGTATGGTGTTACACTTTGACTATTGCATGACCAACAACAAAATGGCAACAATTTGACCTTTGATGGCCTTTAAAGGCACATAATTAAAGAATACTCAGATAAAGCTAAAGTCCATCTTCCTATTCTACTATGTAAAATAGGTTTCAATAACATATGTTTAATAACATCAAAATGGGAATAAACAAACACATTTGTTGGCTTTATGTGATACTTAAACTTTGTCTAAGAGAAGTATAGACAAAGGCATAATTTCTCTATCGAGCTATACCTAGTTTTTGCATCATTTAACACTCGACTAAGGTAACAAATGGCTCTTTATATGCTATCATCATCCTTTTAGACTAACATGTTTCCTATGTTTAACATCATCAAAATGAGAATAAACAAACACATTTGTTGGCTTTATGTAATACTTAAACTTTGTACAAGAGAAGTATAGACAAAGGCGCAATTTCTCTATCGAGTTATACCTAGTTTTTGCGTTATTTAACTTTCAAATAAGGTAATAAACGTCTCTTTTAACACTGGAGACAAGTTATTTTTGTTACATTTTATGTTTTCTGAGATGTTTGAGTTATTATCATTGACTTTTCGATGTTGATACAAATAAATGATTTATTTGAGATTTTGAAGTTTATTTTGTCGCCTAATATATGTTTTGATGAGGAAAATGATTGATGAGAATGTGTAATACCTTTTTGGAATAAATTATTTGTGTAATTTTGTTTAATTAAAAAGTAGAGGAAATTAGGGTGTCACACTTCAACTATTGCATGATCAACAACATAATCAGCAACAACCTGACCTTTCATGGCCTTTAAAGGCGCATACATTAAAGAATACTCAGTTAAAGCTAAAGTCCATTTTCCTATTCTATTATGTAAAATGGTTTCGACAACATATATTTGATAACATCAAAATGGGAATAAACAAACACATTTATTGGCTTTATGTAATACTTAAACTTTGTGCAAGAGAAATATAGACAAAGGCACAATTTCTCTACCGAGTTATACCTAGTTTTTGTGTCATTTAACACTCGACTAAGGTAATAAATGGATTTTTTGACGCCATAATCATCCTCTTGGGCTAACAAACTACCTATTTTTGAATCAGACGCAAAAATATACAACTTCATGACTTTTTCTCTCGTGGGAGGCAGTAAACTGAGAGGTTTCGACAAATACACGTTGATCTCATCAAAATATTTTTGATGTTCTGATTCCCATTTGAATTCTTCTTCTTTCTTCAATCGTAGCAATGATGAAAAAACCTTTGTCTTGGCACTTAGGTTTGAAATGAACCTTCTCAAGAAATATATCTTCGTCTTTCCGCTTAGGTTTCAAATGAACCTTCTTAAGAAATTTATCTTCCCAAGCAAAGACTAAAGTTGTTTCTTGTTTGATAGCGAATTTGCATTAAATATAGCCTTTGTCTTATTCTCGTTTATTTCAATGCCTTTTATGCACACAAAGCCTAAAAAGTCAATTGCATCGATACCAAAGGCACATTTTAATGGATTCATCTTAAGTCCATATTTCCTCATCCTTTTTTTCGCATCTCAAAAAAAGAATACGGCCTTACAAAGCATGTCGCACGCTCGCAGGATGACTAACAGAGTCGCCACCGAACTTTATTCATCCGCAAAGAGGGAAAGGTAAAAAATCGATAAAACCCCTAAAAGAACGACAATGATATGGTCGTCACAACCCAATCGGGTTTGGGAGTCAATTATGCAAAGGGGAAGGTAATAATACCCCTCATGTTCGTTGTACTTAATGGGAACTATTTAGTTAGTTTATGCATAAGCGGTGGCTTAAAATGTTTCCTTCTTAAGTTATTAAAGGGAAAGAATATGACTAAAAGATGCTTTTTAAGGCAAAATACCATTTTTCGTCTCTTAACTTTACCTCGGGGTCCATTTTGGTCCCTTAATTTTTAAAATGTTCAAATAGATCCCTTAAGTATTAAAAATGGAGCATGTGAGTCCTTTCCATCTGTTTCCTCCAAACGAACATCTGTGAATGACGACGTAGCAGATGACATGGTTGTTCTTCTTGTTTTCCACTCTCTTCTACATCTGTGTTATGCAATTTCCCGAGAAATCAAATTAGGGGCTTAGGGTCCCATCCAATCCCATCCCAAATTATTCAATCAATTCCAAAAGTTGAAGGTTGTAGCAATAACAATACTCTTCTGCAAAAACAACTAAGTATGAAGAAGTTGAAACTCGTAAGCGCTTCTACTTCTATCATTGCTTATAGACCGAATCTCATGATATCTCACATTTAAATCAACACGTTTTTGAATGACTTCAAACCGTTTCTTCTCATCACAAGTCGCTTCTGTTTTCGATGGCTTCTTCTCTACTTTCTATTCCTTCTTCTCATCATTGAAGGATTCAGATCTCTTGGCTTTGTTTCTTTTTATTTCTTTGTCCGTCAAAATCAAAAATTGCGTAAGTGCTCGTTGTTCCTTGACCGTCTTTCGGCATTAAGCTTTTAGTCTTGATCACTTCTACGATTAGTTTTCTTACGGTAGCTTCCACCATTGATGAACAAAGCTTGAAGTTTTTTTTGGTTGTGTAGATATATGCATGTTGAAGAATTTTTTCTTTAGGAGATTCGCGAGTTATCTTGTTGCAGTACGTTCTGGCATCAGTGAAGTTCTTTGAGAAGAAGTCAGCTAAAGCTTGGGTGTTATTTTTTTTCTCGCATTTTTCAGAATGTATACTTGTTGTGATTCTTGTACTGGCTTGTTGGAAACTTTGGTCTGTGCACAATTGTTATAGCAATTTTGCCAGTGTTGCTGTTATGGCTTGGCGGATTTGTCTTGGGTCGGAGTTTGGGTTTAGTTTTGGAGCGTGTTTTTTCTTAATTTTGAAGTTGTTTGTAATAGGTGTGCTTGGTTTTTAACTTTGTAATGGTTTGAGTTCAGATGTTTTGTGCAGATGTTTCATGAGACGTGCAATGAGTGAATTTTCTTTATTGATGTTAAATCCACATCAGCACATTACAATGCCACTTGGACAATTTTTTTTACTTTGACTAACGGACCCAGACATAAGGACTAATGTGGCACTATTTTAATAGTTAAAGGATCAATTTGAACATTTTAAAAATAAGGGATTAATTTGGACCCTGAGGTAAAGTTAAAGGACTAAAAAGGGTATTTTACCATTTTTTTATTAGGGCGCCTGACGAGACTTTGAATCCCACTTCTACGTATCTCTGGGTGCGGCGGGGAACTCAAGGCTATGTAGTTTTTAGTAGAAAATGTTTGTTTGTGGGTCGATTTTAACGAAAATTGACATTGTCGTAATCTAATGAAAAACATTGCTTACCCAAAATAGTTAGAGGAGCGGACATTTGTATCACATTAAATGGATATCTACATATCAACATTTGTAGGTAAACAACACATATTTCATTCACACACATGTAGACGAGGCGTTGTTTTGCATCATCTTGAGATGAAACATTTTTCATTTAAAAAAAGGAGTTTGGAGTTTATGCCAATAGGCAAAAAAGTTTGGATGTGTTGGTGTAATTTTGGGTTGGTAGTATAGTACTTATGACTTGTAAGCTTTTAAAACTTGAGTTGAATACTCGGGACTGTGACCGAACCTTACACCTAGATAGTTTTTCCTTCTATTTTATGTTATGAAAAAGGTCAAAGTTGTATAAGTTAGTCATTTATTTGAATTTTTGTTTGAGAAAAGAGCTTGACATTGGATCAAACATTTTTATTTATGTTGCGAAAAGGAAAACAATTTGAAAATGGTTGATGGTGAAGTGTTTGGAAGCTGGAATGATGAAAGTTTGGTGTTGACCAACTATTTTTGAAAATGAAGCTCGGTGATGACCAAGTTGATTTTTGTCTCAAAATAATTGATTTTATAAGTTTTTAAAAATGCCCTTGATGTTGATTAAGGTTTTCACCTATTCTAGAAAAAGATTGATTTTATTTTTGGTCAATTACTTAATTAGTTCATTCTATCTAACTAGTGGCAAGAAAATAAAAGCAAGCAAATAAATAAAAATTACAATCAAAGGGATGAGGGATAATAAAAAATAAAATAAACAAAAAAATGAAATAAAAGCTAAACAATCAACATACATAATACAAAAACAAAACAAAATAAATACTAATCACAAAATAAAAAGATAAAATCTTTTTTTTGGATAAACTTATTTATTTTTTAATTTTAATAATAAAAAAGGAAAGTTATTATTATTTTTAAATAAACATGATTTTAAAATTAAAAAAATAAAAAAAATAAAAAGAACAAATAGAAAAACAATGGGCTAAAAAGAAGAGCCCAAATAAAAAGGGTGTTAAACATACATTAAGGGTATCATTAAGTAGCAAAACAGGGCAAAGGCCCATTACTAAACCATAATTTAATCATGAAAATAAAATAAAATATAAAAAAACAAAACAAAAGGAAAGTTGCATGAGATGGTGGAGGGCGGCGTTCCATGCTATAATAATAATTAAAAAAAACAACAATTATCTTCCTCTCTTTTGATGCTTGATACAAAAAACCACCACATCTCTCTCTCTCTCTCTCTCTCTCTCTCTCTCTCTCTCTCTCTCTCTCTCTCTCTCTCTCTCTCTCTCTCTCTCTCTCTCTCTCTCTCTCTCTCTCTCTCTCTCTCTCTCTCTCTCTTATCTATATATATATATATATATATATATATATATATATATATATATATATATATCACTGGTTTGTTTCAAATACAATGGGGGAGGGGGGAGGTCGACCAGCCCAGCAGCGGCAGTGCCCCCACCTCATTCTCACTTTTCACTTTTCTCTATCACCTCAATTGCCATGCATTCTCTCATAACAAAATCTCTTCTCTCATTCTCATGTTACTTTTTCTTACTCTCTCAAAATTTTAAATCAAACAAAATATAAACTAATCAAAAACAACCAAGCTTAAATTTAAAAAGTGGCAAAAGGTAGAACAAAAACAAACTTGCTATGCGGCCAGTTGCGGAGGAAACATACGCGGTTCTCAGTTTTTCGGTGGCAGCATGTGGTTCGATTGTGCGTGGTGCTCGATGGTAGCTATTGTGGTGGGGTTGCGACCATAATGAGCGATGTTGTCACTATTGAGCTTGATGGTGGTGGTGCATTTGGTTCATGGAATGAGAGAGGAGCATGTGTTTTGATGTTGGAGCTTTGTATGGTTATGAGAGTAAGGTTATATGTAAGATAGCTCATGAAGCTAATGGTGATGAATGCATGTTGTTAGTGTCGTTACGCAAAAAATACAAAGTCACCACTGAACTTTATTTATTTTAGAGGAAAAGGAAAATATCGATAAAACCCCTAAAAGGTGAAGAAAACGGTCTCACAACCAAATTCGGGTTTGAAAGTCAGTTATGCAACGAGAATGTATTAGCACCCCTCACATCTGTTGTACTCAACGAGAACTATCTTGATTGTTCTAAGTGCAAATGAGTGTCGTTATCTAAAGGTTACTTGCTATTGAGGGAAAAAGTGTTTTTAAATTAGTGAGCTAGCCAAGATCTCGCCTACGTATCCTCATAGTGCAACAAGAAAATCAGAGCTTCGTAATTCAGGATAGAAAATAAGTGTGTGTTGATTGATTTTAGACCTTGAAAAAGGGTTTTTAGGATTATGTCGTAAGGTGCAAAAAGAGTTAGATGAGTTGTGTGATCTTTCCGTCTACTTTTAGACGATGTGAGTATTATTCTCTTCCTGAGGTGAAGTTACCAATTGCGTGTTGATCTAGCCTTTGGTTTTGATGTCTGTGGCGTTACACAGATGACTAGCAGCGATGTCAGGTGTTCTTTATTGGATGATCAGTCAGCTGATTGTCGTTGCAACTGTCTGCGTTCAGTTTTTTTTCTGGATATTTATTCCCCAATCAGAGTGTTGCAGTTTATTCCTACGGTTGGCAAATTTCTGGGTTCTTTGGTATTCAACCGTCTTTTATCTTGATTGTTTGAAAGTCGTTCGCTTTTCATCCATTCAGGTCAAGTCGTTTGAATAGGGGCACCTATTGCACCCCAAAATTTGCTCAACCTTTTTCTAACTTGGTTTATGTTTCATTTCATGTTGTACTAGCATGTGCATTGCATAACATGTTTCATTGAACAGGGGGATCAAGAAGTTTCTGCGTAGCAAGAGAAGTCTTCTCAGAGGTTTGAGCTTAAGCAAATGGTGTTACTCAAGTTTGAATGGTCATCAGGTCATCTAAAAGTGGTCAATGGTCTGGTGAAAGGATGAATGGATGTAGGTGGGTCAGCTTCTAACTTGGAGGCCAACTAAAGAACATCAGGGGATTGTGAATGCATGATTATGGGTATGATATGTTGAGAGAGCTCATTGGGTGCTTTGAGAGACACTTGGAGCTTATTCAAGTTGTTGTGTGAAGTGGAACAAGCCCCAGGCAAGAATGTGGCATCTAGGGTTTTCATCTGGTAAATCCTCAGTTAACTGTGAAAGTGAAGGAGGTTACAACTCAATTACAAGTCTCTATGGTCATGGGATGTTGTGTTGAAATGTCTAATATATCATTTCAAGATCAATTAATCAAGGATCAAGAGTGTGAGAAGTTACTAAATTAGGGTTCTCAGGATAAAATCCCTTGTTTAATGCCTAACTTCAAGACCGTCTATCTCAAGATACAAGTCTCATCTCAAATTTTGGCCAACATGAAACTTGTAGAGCATGTTCTTAGATTTATTTTGAGTACTAGAAGTCCTTGATTTGATTTATAGAACTCAAGTTATGATCCAGACAAGTTACAGGTCATCAGATGAATGTGATTTTGGTCAACAAAAGTCAACCAACTTCCAAGCCATTTTTTTACCTAGAAGGAGGTTTCTCCTCAACTTTTGGCCAACATGAAAGTTGTAGGGAATGGTCTTAGCTTTCCAAATAGTACTATAAGTCTTTCATATGATTTGTAGAACTCACGTTATGAGGCTTACAAGTCAGGGGTATTTTGGGAAAGTAAGATTATAGGTCCATTTCACCAACTTGCACACTTCAAATGAAAATCTTTTCAACATGAAACTTGTTCCAAACAGGTCCATTTGCATTACCAAATCATCTCTTGTCATTGTTGGTGTTTGGATTGAAGATTGGGTGTTTGAATTTTTCATAAAGAAGGCTTAAAATGAGAAAATTGGAATTAAATGACTTGGAACTTTTTCAAGGCAAATTTATGCATTTTTTGAGTGCAAATGATATTCTAAATACAATGCCAATTTTACATTTGCAATTTGAGGTCATTTGGTTGGTGATTTCCATGGTTTCTTCATCATGAAGTAACAAATGAGAAACCCACCATAGGATCAAAACAAGGGCTAATTGATGACCCTTTGATCAACTCAGGCCATGTGCAAGTGATTGCAAGCAAGTTAGAGGCATGTGCAGTTGGTAATTCACGAGTTTGGCAAGTAAAAGTGAAGGAAAAAATTGAAATTCCATTCTCACAAATTAGCCACAATTGGGCCTCCATTTGATGCTAAGTCCAACATATAAGTATTTTAGATGAAGAATGGATGAAGAATGAGGTCATTTCGTGCCCAGAGAGGAAGAACACATTGGAAAAAAGTGGAGTAAAGGTGAAATACAATTTTCCAGATTTAGCCATTCTCAAGCAAAATCAAGCATAGCCAAAGCTTCCATGAAGTGTATGGAGTGATTCTGGAGGGTTTCTTCAAGCTTGAACACTTGTAAAAGGTCCAACGGAGCTATTCCGTTAGGTAAGCTTCAATTCAAAATTGCTCACTGTTTATGCATCCACATTGTGCCATTTTCATATATTTGTGATCTATATATGTTGTAGGTTGATTCTAGTATCTATTGGTGTCCGTTTGATGATATTTTTGTGTTGAGCCCCAAACTGTTTGCGCGCGATTTGACTTGTGTGTGTGTTATTTTTGAAAACCAATGCCATATTCGTGATCTACGTGAGACATATATCACTTTTAACTTAAATTTCTTGAGTTTTGGTTAAGTAGAGGTTGGTGTGTTGTTTTGTGTCGCCGGAGAGGGTGACCGGAGCCACTGTGCTCCGGCACCTGCAACTCCTTCCTTTTTGCTCCGTTTAAGAGGTAGGAGATGACCTCTGTGCCACACAATGAGATTACCTTACACGTTAACGACTTTGATTAAGAAACACGATACTCCTCGTTTGACTCAGCACCACACAATCATGTTCAAAATTCATTAATGCGTTGGCATGATCTCAGCCCCTTGATGAGATTACCAAATGATCATGCGCTTCACAACACGTTTCCACCATGCGCCTCCTTTGACCAATTGCATAGGATGATAGTTTGACCTTAGATTTCATTTGGGCGCCTTGGGCCCAATTGCTGTTTGCGCCCCCCTTGGGCCCAACCTGCATTTTCAACTGGATTCTTTTACTATTGACACCGTTGGTCTTTTTATTTTATTTTTATTTTCATTTCTTTTTTTGTTTATTATCTGTTTGCATTTAAATCAATTTTAATTACTTCCAATTATCCAAAAAATCCCAAAAATATTTTTTAGACACTTTGAGATGTCTTTTAATTTTAGAAAATTTTATTTTATTTTTTGGTTTATTTTTCAATTAAGATTGGATTTTAATATTGGAAGTGTTTTAATTGATTTAAATTGTGGCATTGTGTGATCTTTTAATTGTTTCTTCCATTTCCCTTTGTTCCAATGAATGAAAATTGATCCTCATACACTTGATGAGTTGAAAAAATTTTGAGGACCATTTTGCCCCTGGTTGGTTGACTTTAGGGTTGACTTTTGGTGCTTTCCTTTTGACCCTCGATTCTCCCATTTCAAAGTGATACATCTTGAATTCAATTTTCTTTTGATGGTGCTTTGAGGGGATATTGGCCTTGTGCTCTTGGTTTCTGTTTGCCAACTTGTTTAGCTTTCTTGTCCATTTTACTTGGTAATTTTTGAACCATTTTCCTATTTTTGAGGTAACTTGCAAGTCAAGTTACCTCCAAGGGAGGTTCATACATGCACCTTGACCTAGTTTGATTTGGATATGACATTTTTGGATCCTTTGAGCTCTCAATCCATTTGGTTTCATGTTTCTAGCGTGTCAAGGATGATGTGTGTTCAATTTTAGGTCATGATATTGTTTCTCCTTGTTCATTTGTTTGTTTGATTTTGAGCTTTCAAGTATGGTTTCATTGTGTAGTTTGCTTGCACTTCTTTGTGTTCTAGTTTGCATTTCTCTTTGTGATGATTTGTTTTTGCTTTTAGGCTTTCCTCTTCATCTTTACCTTCTGTCCAATGACCTTGGAGTGTCATTTAAGGTAGCTTGGTCCCTCCTTAGGAGGAACTTGAAGCTTACCTAAAGTGATGAATCCATGAGGACTTTTCTTAATGACTTTGTCACACTTGTTTGTTTGCTTTTGATGCATCTCTCTCTCTTTTCTCTTTACATCCTCATATGCATGCTTGGTTGAGATGATCTTGTGGTGGCTACTGCCCCACACATATTTTCCTCCCACTTTCATTCTATGTGTTCTTACTTGTACATTCCATGTATGCATTCTCTCATTTGCATGTTTCCATTGTTCTTTCTTCTTCTTCTTTTGTCTTCCTTCCCTTAGGATTTATAACCTCTCTTGTTCAAGAGAGGTTATGATAGACATTAGGGTTCTAAACATGCATGATAACATTAAGTAGCTCCCTTTTTAATCTCAATCTTAGGATCACCATTGCATGACAACTTTAGGATTGATTAGTTCCCCTTTAGTTTGTCCCTTTCTCTTCTCATCTTCAAACAACTTCAATCCACTTAATAAAGATAATGGATGTTGTGCCATGAGCCTTATACTTGGGAAATGGTGATTGAGTGGCCACCTCTCAATTGCCTAGAGTGTTTAGTATACGTCCTTAGGACGATATGCGACGCATTCGATCATAGGTTTTAGACTTTGTTACAACATACATTATAAACACTCTAACTCAAAACACTTCTTCTTTAAAAAACAAAAAAAAAAATTCAAACTCTTTTTATCCTTCGGGATTTTAATTAGGAAAACCTTTTCCATAAGCAAGAGTGTTGTTAGCTTTCAGTCCTATCGCAAACGGTAACGCCTAAGTCTCCAATGGTCGAGCTGCATACACCAAACTGCTAGAACTGTTTGTTAACCCTACTCGGGTAAAACTCTTGAACAGCCTGTGTTCTCGGTAGCCCGAACTACGTTTTCTCTGATCTTTCATACCAGATGAAAGTACGTAGGCATAAGACGTGATGTCTTAGCGAGCAACCTTCCCCCTTTCTTTACCCGTAGTTGGTCAAACTACGTTGACTTTGACTTTCTCATTGCACGAAGGAGTACGTAGGCACAGAGCAGCGATGCTCTACCGAGTCAGTCCTTTTCTTTTTCTTTTATCCATAAGACCTTAGCGTAGATAGTTTACACACCTTTTTATATAGACAACACATGCGTGGATCCCGTCGAGTACGACGGACGTGAGGGGTGCTCATACCTTCCCCTTGCGTAACCGACTCCCGAACCTAGGACTTAGTTGCGATGACCTCGTCTTTTCCCGTTTTCGTCAGGTTTTTTCCGATTGTTTCCTTTCCCCTCTTTGGGATAAATAACGATAGGTGGCGACTTTGTTAGTCATCGTCGACCTCTTTTTTCGCAGTAGCGACAACTGGCGACTCTGCTGGGGACAGGAATATCCCTATGCGAGTCAATCACAGCGCTTGTCTGTTTATCTTTGGGTGTTGTATATATGTGCTTTATTTACTTTCGCATTTTACTTTCCCGCATTTATTTTACGCATCATATATCAGTTGTGCTGTGCTGTGGGGGTGGGAAGTTTTAATGAGTGATAAGCCAGACCCGGGCTTGAGTACATACCTAGCATTAGTAGTGGAGATTAGTGGGGGGCCTGTTTGCTTAGCAGTCACAGTTCCCCATGAAATTCACACTTAAACGAGATTCTATTTGATGACTTCCCAACTGGCCCTTAGGGCTCGGCAGGATGTTGGATCTGAGGATTGTCGACTCTGGGAACCGATCATTTGTGAGTCAGCTAAGTGAGGCCTCTTTGGGAGATGATGATGCCAAACTAGAAATGGTGAACGTATCATCATTTCTTGAAAGTCTGTGATGCTGACAAACGTATTGGATGTCATACCTTATCAGTGAATAGGTCCATACCTGTGAGTGGGACTAGGGTTATGCAGGAAACATTTACCTCTAGATTACCCGGTTTTCTCTGCAGTTTGAATATGGATTATTGGTATCAATTGGTTTCTATCGGAGCAGTGTTATGTTCTTGCTGAAGTGGAGCTTTGATCTTCCTCAGTCAGCAGCACAACAGTCTTGGTCCCTTGTGTGTGCATTGCCATTTTGCATTTTTTGCATTGCATCTGCATTTCATTTTTGCATATCCATCCTCGGCCGGAACAGGGAGTTTACCCGTCTTTTGTCTGCTTCGTCAGTAATTTTTTCTGACATTCGTACCGGACTTGAATTAGCTTCTAGAAGGACCATGAACTCAGGAGAGCAAAACTTGGTTATTACGAGGGCAGAGTTTGAATTGATGAAGAGTCAGTTGAGTCAACTCGTGGAAGCCATGTCAACTATGACCAGAGGAGAGGCCGGTATTCAGAGGACTCCAGTGAACAATGTTGCTCAAGCTCATCTTGTGCTGATTCTTGTTGAAGAGCATCCCATTGCCAGAGATAGAGATTCTTCTTCTCTTCATGACACAGAATATCAGAGTTTCACTTTCCCTATGCCAGATTCTCAAAGGACTGTTCCACAGGTTAATGTTGAAGACCCACAGTCTGTTGAATTTATGGGAAAATGTCAACTGTTGGAGGAAAAGCTGGATGCCCTGATGAGTCAGGATACTCTTAATCTGAGTGCTGCGAATATGTGTCTGGTGCCCGGTCTTGTGGTGCCGTCGAATCTTAAAATGCCGGATTTTGAGAAGTTCAAAGGAGATAGTTGTCCGAAGCAGCATTTGGTAATATTCTGTAGGAAAATGACCTCACATGTTCACAATGATGAGCTTATGATTCACTGCTTCCAAGACAGTCTGAGTGGAGCATCGTTGAGTTGGTATATGCAGTTGGAGAGTGGTTGTATCCGATCATGGTCAGATTTAGCCAATGCCTTTGTGAAGAAGTACGACTACAATCTCAACATGGCTCCTAGTCGTGTGCAGTTGCAAGAATTATCTCAAACGGACAATGAATCCTTCAGAGGGTATGTACAGCGATGGAGAGAGTTAGCTGCTCGTGTTCAACCTCTCCTTCAGGATAAAGAGTTGATTGACATATTCTTGGGTACCTTGAAAGGCCATTACTTTGACAAGCTGATCAGCGGTGGAATGCCAAACTTTGCTGACTTGGTGATAATGGGTGAACGTGTCAAGAGTGGAATCAAGAGCGGAAAGATTCGAAACATCCCCTATATTTCAGTTGAGGAAAATGAGTCAGTTGTCAGTTCTCAGGAAGAATGGGAAAGAGGAAGTGATATTCTTTCAGAATCTCCTGTATCTCAAGTTCAGTTTTCTGATACTTCGAGTGTCCGGAGTCAACAGTCTGTTGGGTCTGTGTATCAGGTATCTGTTTCCCGCCAGAGTCAGCAGTCTTACCGTCATTAACCGTGTTAGCACGCCAGGCGAAGACCTAGGAAACCAGAAAGGCATTTTACTCAGCTGTCAGTATCGTACAGTCAGTTGTTGCCGGATTTGATCAGAGGAGGGTTGATAGTACCGAAGAAGTGTCGCGGTGAAATTTGGATACCAAACTGTTGATTAGTTTGAATCTTTAATTCAATTTGCAACCGAACTTTGATTTGTCCAAAGGAAGGGATAAAGATTGAAATTCCCACAATGCAATGCAAATGCAAGGTTTAGAGAGTTATAGGTTCAGGGGTTGGTTAAACTTAGGGAAGGTACTAGCATCCTAAGTTTCTGTAGTACTCTACAGGAACCTCTTGTTTTATGCTGTTTATTGCTAAGTGTTTATCTGCTTAAAGTTGAAAGACCTAGGGGTTTATTTTCTAAGTATACTCGATAAGATGTCGCATCTTATGCCTACATATCCTTACGGAAGTGGAATCAGAGTACTTGTAGTTCCCCTAAAGGGTTAGAGGAGCTCTTTGACTATGGTCAAAGTTCCTACATTTTAGGGTAGTTGTTTTGATTGATTTTAGGAGAAGAGTTGTGTTATCATTTTAAGAGAGATTTAACCGCCACAAGGTGTAGGAAAATAGTCTTTGCATCGTCTTAAGAAAAGGACTTACGTACTCGGATAGGGATTGACGAATTACACCTTTATCTCTCTTAAGGCAAAGTCCCTACGGCTTGATTGTATTGTTGTGGGGTGGAGATTCTATCTCGCTTAAGATGATTTGGCATATTTTCTCTAGTGTGTTTGAATATTGTTTTTAAGTTGATTGTTTTGTTTTCCTATGTTGTAAGGATAAAGACGAAGTCCTTCCTATGGGGTAGGATCTATCTTAAGTGATCAACTTGAATGGAATCAAGGATCAAGGGGGATATGATGCAAATGATATGCACTACACACAAGTGTTAAGTCATGTGTAGGTTTTTCCTTTGGACGGAATGCGATGCGAAAAATGCAAATGCGGTAAATGACTGTAAAATAAATTGCGGAAATGTAAATCATACACACGCATGAAAGCGCTAAGTGCAGGTGAAATTGAATGTGTCGTGAAGTGGTTATGCGCGGTTGAATTGGATGCGATGTTAATTGATTTTTAAATAGTTGAATTGTTTTTTTTAGAGGGATTAACATAAATTAAATCCTAAGTCTTACATAAAATACTATAATAACTTAATCTTATTATCTAAACTTAAGCGAGATGACTTATTTATTTAAATAAGAATTATGGTGTTTATTGATAAAATAAAAGAGTTGTTTCTATTATTTGTTTCTAAGATACTAGATAGGTTTATGTTAATTGGATAAATTGTAAATAGGTGTAGATTATTTATAAAAGATTTTTTTTAGTGGATAAATACATTATTTGATTAAAATGTTATTAGGTTGATTTTAAAAATTCATTATTAAAATAAATGGTTTATGAAGGTTGATTAAATTTTGAAATTATTAAATAAACGGTAAAATGAATAACCTATTAAAATAACATGAAATATTAAGGGTGAATTAACTATGTTGTTAGTTAAAAAAAACTGATTATGATTAAAGAAAAAAATGTATTAGTTATTAAAAGGATTACTAGTTGTGATAAAATGAGTTAGATTACTTAGGGGGTTAACTAGCTGCCAGATTAACAGTTAATTAGGATGATTAGGGGTTAATTAAAACGTGGTTGGTTTAGAGTGTGTGTGTTGTGATAGTGAGGTGTGTGTGATTATCGTTTCAATACACAGATAGTAAAGCAAAACAAGAAAAACGGGGCAAAACAAAGGAATGAAACAAAGGGGAACTTCCTCATCCCTCGCGGCGGCTTTTCCCTCTCCCTCACGCTCTCTTCCCTCCTGATCGTAATCGTCATTTTTTTCATCCGAGGGTTGTTTCCGCTGTTCTTTCAACCTGAAACACAAGAAAAAACGTCAAAAGTTCAATAAGCGTGACATAGTTCAATGGCTTACCGAGAGTTGGGAACAGCGAGGATTCAAGTGAGAGCCTCGTTCGTGGCGACGGGCGGCGGCTTCGTCGGCTGAAAGATAAGTTCTTTTGCTCAATATTTTACGTTACGAATGTTAGGTTTTTTTGTGATAATCCTCGGTTGATTGCGAATTTCTTCGGTAGCTTCTTCTCCTCACTAGCCTCCGTATATAGGCCTTGGTATAAAACGCGTTTGAATGATACTTGAATGCGGATTTGATTGTAGGTTCAAGGTTTTCCTTATTGGGGTTTATCTGATTAAAAAGATATTCCTTTTTGTTGATATCATTTGGAAACTTTCCTTCTTCGCCTCAATCTCGTTAGATATCCGTTAAATGAAAACCAAATCTCTGATATTGTATTAACTTCGTTAACTGTCCAGGTTCAATGTATTGAGGATTTGGGATTGGATATTCTCTTTTCCTTATCGGTATATTCTTCAATGAGTTGTTAACTTTGAATTCGTGACTTTGGCAAGGTGTGGATAGCAAGGGTCTTTGGGCCAAGAGGATATCTACAGCCCAGAGTAATTTTAAGTCAACTTTTGGTATCTGATGTGTTTGCAACGAAATTCAACCCATACGCTTTGTGGTGAACTGCAATCCCTCTTGATGTTCTCTGGTGAAGGTTCCCATGGAAGTATTGGTGATGACGAGGATCGAATCAAATGTCTTACTTGCGAACAAAACTGAATGTAGGGGCACGGTGTCCTATGGAATAAGGGTGTTTAACAGCTACAACCACGTGAGTGAAGGAGGGCAAGGTTGTCGTTTCTCTTCCTATTTTAATCTTCATTCTTATTTTCAGGTCAAACTGGATGTGTATTTAACATTGTTTTCTTTTTCCATGCACTCGATGATGGTGTTTGGAGTAACTCATTTGTGCATGTCGTTGTTCTCGTCCTGGCTATCTTGATTTGTGTTGGGATATGTCAAGTGATGGACCTCATGCTCCAAGTCATTATGTTCTTCCTCTTTTGTAACAGCTTCAAACTCACCTTAAGTCCGACCTGTGTAAGTTCCTCACTTAGTCAGCTTGACGAGAACCGTGATTAGCTTGATAAGATATATTCATAGACTGAGGCATATCACTGATGTTAACTAATCTTCCATGTTGTGTTTCAAAAGGTTTTGCTTTCCCTCCATTGGAATTAGTTGAATGGCCGTGTTCCAATTCAAGAGCTTTGATAATGCAACAACGACATTCTTTGCAAGTGACGCAGAAGCCTCTTGGCTATTGGCTTTGTTATCTGTCAGGTGCGGTTATAACTACTTTCCTTTTCCTTTATTCATAGAAACCATCGATGCCCATGTTACTTGTAGTTGTGATGCCAGGAAGTACGTTTGATTCGTTAGTTGTTTTTCACATATCTTTGGCAGAGTTTTTCTTGTGCGAAACTGACAAAACTTACGAGGTAGTTCAATTGAAGTTCTGGTGGCCGCTTTTTCATATTGTTCTTAATGTCAAGACTTGGTTTTGGTGGTTCTGCATCCTGAGAGGGAGCTGTGCTGAAGCAAACTAAGTTTGTGGCTGTGTTGTTTAAGAGTAGAGTCATGCTGCGAAAATCTCGTAGTAATTCCTGGAGTGTCTCGTATTGACCTGTCAGGTAATTTGCTTTCATGGCTTGCAACTCTTGTAATAATTCCCTTTTGCTAATTTCCCTTAATTTGTTCAACATGTAATGCGAAATTGTTGGGAATGTACCGATTCACCGGCTGAAGGTTGCGCTCAGATTCCGTCCAAGATTAATTGAATCTTTTGTGTCGAAATGCTACTCTCGTGTGCAGGCTTTGGTAGGGCATGCCTTGGTTGGAGTCACGCGCATGTATTCTTCTTTTCTCTTCAGTTTTTCAAATAACCGAGGAATTTGTTTCTCTGGCTGGTTTCGCATAGATGTTTTGAGCTCCAACTGACCTTCAAGTCTTTTAACTTTTGTAGATTTCTGTGGATGTTGTCCTTTCCTTTGGGAGGTTTCGATGGCATGTTCGATATCATTCGATATGGCGAAGGTTTCAATGATCGCTAGAACTTCACTGAAAAGACATAGAGAAATGGTTCCTTATTCTTTTGTCTGTTGTACCTTGGAGGTGATGTGAGCTGAACTGAAAATCATTGCTTGATGTGGCCAATTGCCAGTAGTGCAGAATGTTCTCCTAGTGCTCAGAATTGGGAGTTGAAAAGTACAGAGTTTAGTTGAAGTCTACAAATTCCATGCTGTGGTACAAAGCAGCAGCACTGCGCTCTTGACGAGTTGAGCAACGTCGGTCTCAAGTGTTAACATTTCCTCATTTTTACTGCCTAAAATCCCTTAGAATATCTCTGAGTGATTCATAAAGGGGGGAACTTTGTAGCCTGTATCTTGAGCTTTTTTCGAAACTGTGACGCTTGCGACAGTATCGTCCTGATAAATTTATCCCATTGCTTGCAGCATTCAGCGCTCTGGACAAGATACCGAAATGAAATGCTAGCTGTTCCTTTTGAATCGGGATAGTGATTTTCAACTGACTTGAGACCAATTGGTAAGCACACTTATCTAATGTTCGCGGTACTATAATCTTCAGAAGGAAGCTTCTTGTCTGGATCTTTGAAACTCTAATTCTTGCGGTTTACAATTTGTTTCAGGTTCTCCACCTGCGAACGCAACTTCTGCACTTATATGAGACGAGTTCGCTTGGTGCAGCATAACTGACAATGAACCGTGAAGATTGCATGCTTTAGAATCAAACTGTGTTTTTTAGCAGACTATCACGATCCTGATTTTCTTGTTTTGCCATTGTCAGCTTGTCTGTTGGACTATACTTTTGAAGAAAATTGTAACTGTAACCTTGTATATGCTTGAACAGATATGTGAACTCTTTTATTGCGCGCTAGAGCTTAGACTTGAACTTAGCTCGCGTCTACGTTACCGTATTCATAGGGAACTATCCAACGAACTCGGTGATATTAATATTGTAGCCTCAAAGAAGCACCATCACCATATAAACTCTGTTACAGGAATCAATCCTCCTTCAAAATTATTCGGATATCTTGTACGCAATGAAATTGATGGCAGAGACTTTTGTTGAATTTCAAAAGAGGAAATGGCTTGTTGTTTCCTTTGATGTTGACAGGCCTTTGAGTATTGTGGGCCTTTGAGTATTATGACAACATTTTGAACTTATATGAGCATATGAAGTCTAAATAAGTAACTTGGGCTCGAACTCTATTTACTTTTAGTATAACATAAGTCAATGCTTGCATTTCGAATCTTCAAAGTCCAATAACTTGCACGCCCTGACCTCTAGAAGTTTAAATTCATAAAACTGTAACCTCCTTTCACAAATCAAAACAAACAAGTGAGTTAGACGGTTAGTTATGCGTAACGATTGGCCATGAGAAAGTACGTTATCTCCACTCAATATTGTCGCGTCTGCACAGGAATTGGTTAGTAAATATTAAATAAGGTCAACTAGTAATAGAAAAAGAAACGCAAAAAGAGGTGACATCTTACGGTCCAAAATTAGGGTGCAACAGATGCCCCTATTTAAGTTACTCCTACTCGGAGATATGGAGATTGAAATCTCCGTCCCGACGAGATAGGAGGGACTTAAATACAAACATTGCGCGAATTTTTGGCGTAAGATGCCGCCGAATGCTAGTGATATGCAATGACATGGAGATGCGAGATGGATAGTTCGGTGAGGAAAGGACATCACAGGGGATGAACTGGATACAACATGCTAGACAAGAGAGCAACGGATCCAGCGGGGTGGAACCCTCTGAGGACAGGAAATAATCACTAACGGGACATCTCCAGAAGTGCAGCAATCACTCATACATCAAGGATTAGGTAATTTGTGATTGAAAGATGCGTCTACTACCAGAGTGGTGGTCAGTAGTAATTCCAATGGATTCTCTTGATTGGGGCGCAATGTATTCTTTTTTTCATTTTTTCTTTTTCTTCATTTTTTATTATTTTATTATTCTGTAATCCAACTGAAAATAGTAAAATGTTCGACCTCCCCAAGTGTCATGGGATGGGAACCATGAGCTGGTCTCAGTTTCCAATGTCATTGTAGTTGTAGATGTTGTTGTTGTTGTAGAACTTCCCCTTGCATCATGGTATGGGAACCATGAGCTGGTCTCAGTCTCTGATGTAGGACTTCCCCTTGCATCATGGTATGGGAACCATGTGATGGTCTCAGTCTCTGATGTAGAGCCTCCCCTTGCATCATGGTATGGGAACCATGAGCTGGTCTCAGTCTCTGATGTAGAACTTCCCCTTGCATCATGGTATGGGAACCATGTGCTGGTCTCAGTCTCTGATGTAGAACTTCCCCGAGCATCATGATATGGGAATCATGAGCTGGTCTCGGTCTCTGATGTAGGACTTCCCCGAGCATCATGATATGGGAATCATGAGCTGGTCTCAGTCCCTGCCCAAAATGATGGAAACTCGTGAGAGCATCTTCACAAAGAGGGGTTGTAGATTTTGTAGAGTGTAGATTTCTTCGGCTGTGAGCCATAATGTCATTGTAGATTGTATGTTGTAATTTGTAGAACGGTAGCATTGTTGATGTAAATGTTGTCGATGTAATTTGTAGATGTGGCACTTTGTAGATGTAATCTTATAAATGTAGAATTTGTATATGTAATCTTGTAAATGTAATCGTAAATTGTAGATGCAATTTGTATTGTATTGGCAATTTGCAGAATATGCACCGGGGATCTTCAAAGGAGTTGTAAACCGGTTGATCTGTGGAGTGTCCTCTTGTGAGGAGATATGTAATGAACTCTCTGGGGAAAATCATTTTTGAGGAGTATCTTTGTTGTAATTGTAAAAATATGTGAGATTGTTGTAGCAGAAATCCTCAAATGGGGAAATATCTGTAATGTCCTTTGCTTTGACTCGATAATCTTGAAATAGTCCACTGGGGATGGATAGATTGTCTTTGAAGAAACTGTTGTTTGTCGTTTCGAGTACAAATCTGCCCGAAACGAGTTGCTCAAATAAAGAGATCTTCTGTCATTTAGCTGTAAGTTGTCGAGTGGATCTTGTAATGTTGTTGAAGAAACGTTGTGTCTTCAAATGGTGATCCTCATACTGTCAAAATGCAAAATAAATGCACTCTTGATCCATGCTCAAAAGCTGGAGATGTTCGTAGTGTGATTGCCAAAGACCGAAGTTCAATTCGGGAATTAACCGAAGAGAAACTGTCAAGCAAGACTCAACCACAAAGGCATAAACTCCAATGGGAATGTACTGAAACAACCATCTTCCACGAGGATCGAACTTCGTGGGAAAAATAGAAATATTGAGTTTTTTCTGCTTAGGGCTGACAACTCTATTTGGAAGGAAGAGACACGCCCAAATACCCAAGGGCAAACGCGATCGAAGAGATAGAGTAAAACACACATAAAGATGCACACATGCCAATGTTATACTTTCTATTTATATGATATGCGTATGCTTATGCTGACAAAACAGAGGAAAGCAACGACCGAATACGGGATAAACGTCTCGAAACAAACATCCGACCAATCTTCAAAGATAGAAGTACCACTGAGGGTAGATGGAGAACCAAATGTAGGGTCCCGATCCTGCTTCAAAACTTCAAAATTTCTCTTGAGGAAAAGTGATCAATCCATTTGGGGATGTATCATCTTGATAAGTTTGACATGTTGTATGAAATTGTAGACGGAGGTACCCAAACCGAAGTTTCATAGGGGATAAAATAAATATCCTGGGTCGTCGTAATTGTTGAACATGTTGGAATTGAGCTTCCTGAGAATGAAATATACATCTTTTTGCTCCAATCTTCAAATGCCCCAAGTCACATAGTTTAAGAGAAAAACGTCTCGAGAGGATTTTATAGAAAACATGATGTCCAAATGCCCCACTGTTTTCAAACTCTCGGAGAGATTCGCCGAATCTCGACGTAACTGCCCCTGATTGGCGGTATAACTGAGTCTTCCAAATTGTGCTTTTAGATGAAGCCAAGACTGGTGTGAACCCAACCTCTTAGAAGGAAACTTGCCCCAAGTCATCAAAGTCTTCAAGTACCAATATCAATGTATGTGTGTAACCTTTCTAAGATGTCAAGCGCACTTTAGCAAGTCAGAAATGTTAATTTCAAAATGAGTAATGTAACACACGTTTGTCTTGAAGTTTTGAAAAGGGGTATCGCAATAACTTGTGATTGAAACCACTAGTTAGGATACAAATTGAACATTATTTATAAAGCCGATTTAATTTGAGCATAGCTCAAGGAGTCAGGAAACAATATCTCATCGAGTATGCTTTCGAACTAACCTTACTTTAATTAAGACTTTGAGGGTCGTATATGGGTTTAATTTATGACTTGTAGAATGGAGGTAGAAAGGGTTAGTATATTTGTGCCCACCCAATTTTTGAAGATGTTCATTATTTTTGATATTACCCTGCCCCAGGTTAAGAAAATGAGGTTTCGGTTTGGGAGAAAAAAAACAGGTATTTTCTCAAGGCTTAAAAGAAAGGGTTGACTATTTTGGTGTTTAGGAGGTTTAAAATAATGCCTTACATCATCAGTAGGGTTTTTATTCGAAGCATACAACAAGATATCATATGTTTTACTTCATCATCCTCCTTCCAATTCTCTGTCAGAGCAAGAGATCGGGTAAAAGTTGGCATTATAAATAATTTTGAAAAAACAATTTGAGTGAAAACGAATGGATTTCTTCAAGACAAACAGTTATTGCATTACTTATTCAAAATAGAAAGTTCTTACATGCCAAATATGCTTTTAACCAAAGAAATAAACACACAAACAAACAAAAGAAATAGAAGGTTCTTCTGGAGTTTTCACTTATATCAGCGTAATGGCATTCCATTCATGATTGGTCTTTCTCCTTTGAATGTTAGCACTTCATTATCAATCATTTCTTGAACTTTCTCTTGAAAAACTTTGCAATCTTCGATCGAATGCCCCAACTCTCCATCGTGAAATTCACAGCTGGTGTTTGGGTTGAACCACTGTGGGTGAGAGTTCATGGTTCTAGTTTTTCTAGGTGTCATTACCGAGTTTCAGATGAAATAAAACCATAATTGACGGTAAGTCAATGGGATAAGATCAAACCAATGAGTTTCTTCTTTCAGAGTATTCAGAGGTACTTTCTGATTTGGAAACTGTTTTCGAACATGTCGATGCTGATCTGGAAATGGCATCCTTCGCTTAGGAGGTAATTGTTGCTCGTGCTGAGCGGGCATTGCATAACCATGTTGAGGGCGGGATATCGGAGTTGTGGATCCTCTGGACGATCCACTGTCACCTATTTTATCTGGAACTATTCCCAAATTGTAATCGTATTGCTTTACAAAAGCAACAGCTAAGTCCTCCCAGGACTGAATGTGGTTCCTTTGTAGCTTCATATACCATGTTAACGGTGTTCCACCCAAACTTTCTTGAAAGTAGTGAACCATTAGTTTGTCGTTCCCAAGGTAAACAGTCATCTTCTGACAAAACATCATCAAATGATACCTTGGACAAATTGTACCTTTGTACACTTCGAAGGCGGGCATTTGGAATTTCGGGGGGACAACTAGGTTTGGAACTAGGCGCAGGTCCTGAGCATAAAAATCAGGTGCACGGTTCCTCTTCATCATTTTCCATCGTTCCTTGAAGTCACGAAATTCATTCTCGAATGCTATAAGCCCAGGATCGTCCATTTCCTTCTCAGCATGAATATTCTGAAAGTCGACAAACAGGTTGTCTCGCATAGGCTGGAGTTGCGTAGGCACGAAGTCGTCGGAGGGACGGTGAAATGTCGGTTTAGACCTTACTCTGAAGTTAGTCGCGCGATCCATATCTTCGTTCTCCTTACTATCCTTTAATGATACTTCCGGCTTGGTCAGATGGTCGAGACGGCGACTGACAGCAAAAGATGGAAAACCGAAATGAGCCACAACCAAGGAAAGACACATGTACAAATGTAAAATGCCATGCTAAATGCAGAATGTTAATGCGAAAATGCAGATGTAAGAGGAGACTTCAAGAAACTCAAAGTGTTCTTCAGTATTATAATGTAGAATAATTAAAAACTTGTTATTCTCGAGAAACAATGTAAAGCAAAGTAATCTTTTAAGAGTTTATTACAACGAAAGCAAAAGAAAACTTAGAACTCTATCCCACAGTTTTCTCCTTCGTATGGAGCTCCTCGGTCAGCTGATCAATACGCTCCTGCAGCGCCGCTTTCTCGATGATGAGCCGTTCCACATACTCTTTCCAAGCCATGGTAGTTGAGGGGAGATCATCACTGGTGACAACACTTGCAGAGGCATGAGGAGAAAATAAATCTCCTTGCGCCTTTCTCTTTCTGGCAACTTCTATTTCCGGAGTCCTTTGAAGTCTTTCCTTCTCTGCCTTGAGGGTGAAGAACTTATTCTTCCAAGCAGTCCTCAATTTCCGGGCTTCATCTAAAGCAATCTTTACTTGTTCTATTTCGTCCACCTCGAACCAGTCGGGGTCATGAGGGGATAGTACCATAGGTTCATGAAAAGGAAAAGGCATCTTGAGATCGAGGGCCCTTTCTCGCACCCAATGCATATAATCCTCAGAAACAGCACAGCTGGGGTATGCTGAAGCAGCTGTTCCTTCCATATCAATATATTTCCATGCATAAATGATGACAGTCCTTAGGTCTAGATCCTCTTCTCTTTTGAAATAGATCTCTTCCAACGAAGTCAGGCCAGACACTTGGATCATAGGGTGCCCAAACTGTCTACGGGCCAAAGCGGGATTGTAACTTATACATCCTTCTCTTCCAATAAGCGGTACGTTGGGGAATCCTCCGATGCTAGGAATCATAGGCACGCCTCCATAGGCGGGATCATACCAAACAATGTCCGAATGGGTGAGGGCCATAAGTATCTCGGACCATCGAGGTGTTGCTACTTCATCCCAAAGGGACGGATACCAAGTCAAACGAGCGATGAACCATGAGTACAGCAAGGCGGTACAACATACAATGTGTCCTCCTCCTTCGGCATTCTTCGAGTGAATCGAAAAGTACGTATCAGCAAGCAAGGTGGGTACTGGATTCTTGAGTATGAACAGCTTGATCGCATCCATATCAACAAAACTGTCAATTTTAGGGAACCAGAAAGTCCCATAAACCAACAAAGCGAAATTGGCTTCCAAGATGAGAACCTCCTTTCTTTCAGCATGGTAACGGACTTTTTCGATCAAAAAGTCAGCGGGGAAACCAAGGACTCCTTCCTTGGTGATCAGGTGTGTTTGAACATCTTCAAGGCTAAGATGAGTGGCATTTGCAATTTCTTGGTGACTGGGCGTGTCTTCCCTTTCGGTAAATAGGGGTCGAACAGTCACAGGCATCCTCAAGAGTTCTGAGTACTCTTCCAATGTCGGTGTCAATTGGTAGTCCGGAAAAGTGAAGCAGTGGTACATCGGGTTATAAAATTGAACCAATGTTTCCAACAATCCTTCTTTCATCTTCAGCTCAAGGAAACGGAAAACCCCTCCATATTCTGCTGCGAAGGCGAAGCGATCCTCGATGAGTTCGACTAGTTCTCTCAAGCTTTCGATGTTGGGGTTCTGAAAAGTGTACTTCAGGGTTTCTCTTCTGAAATCCATGATTACAATACCTACAAAACGAAATTGAGTTTCTTGAAGTGAACAAGGGAAAAGAATGCAATGCAAGATGATTAGGACTTCATGGGATTCCTCTTATTTATAGGCGTTGCGGTAAAAGGAAACGTTTTATTAAATTTGAAACGGAGTACATAAATATTCTTTTAAAGAGTCCCAAATAAAAGCTAAATAAAAGCTAGTAAATACACTAAAGAAGCTTTGAATGCTGCTGCTTGAGCTGTTCTTCTAGTTGCGTCTTCTCACGAATAAGGTTGTCCACAATTAGTTTCCAAATAGTGCATTGTGGGTCGGAGAAAAATAAATCCTCCATGACTTTCCTCTTCTTGCAAGGGAGTAGCTCTTCATCCTTCAATCGTAGCTGTTTCTGAAGTTCATCCCTCTCCTTTTGAAGTTCAGCCTTCTGCTTCTGACACTCATCATTTTCTGCCACTGCTACATGGTACTTGTTCTTCCAAGATTCCAGCTCATGTTGAGACTTCCTTAAGGACACCTCTAACTTCTCGGCTTCAGACATAAAGACATAAGTGGGCTCTCTCCTTGGAGCTATGGGATCCTGACGGGAATAGGGCATTTTTAGCTTGATTGCCCTTTCTCTGACCCATCGAAGGTAGGGCTCTAAAGACACACAATTAAGCTTCCCAAAGCTTCTCTTCCCCTTCTTGCGTACATTACGCCATGCATTTAGAATCTTTACTCGGAGTTCCATATCATTTTTGAAGAATATACCCTCTACTTGAACACTCTTGGGAGGTTCCTTCAACGGGTATCCCAACTGTCGACGAGCTAAAATAGGATTGTAGCTTATTCCTCCATCAAAGCTAAGCAACGGTACATTAGCAAAATCACCACAACTATCAATGATTAATACTCCATCATCCACTCGATTGTACCAATCAATGTCAGAATGGGTCAAAGCCATAACTCTTGGAGACCGATGCTCTTTGCCAATGTTTGTAAAAGAGCTAGACTTCGGCAAGTGCGAAATAAATCACTTGTAAAGTAAAGGTACACAACAAGTAATCATCCCTCCACCACGAAGGTTTCGGAGATGTATAGAGTGATATGCATTTCCCAACAGAGTTGGCACTGGGTTGTTCTTCATAAAGATCTTGAATGCTTTGAGATCGATGAAACCTTCAAAACTTGGGAATAGAAACACCCCATAAACAAGTAAGGCAAAAATTGCCTCAAACAGAGCCTTATTAGAGTAATCAGCATAGAATGAAGCCTTCTCGATTAGGAAACCTGTCTTTAAACCAAGAATTCCATCCTTAGTTACTAGGTTGGCTTTGACGTCAGATACCTTCAAACGGAGGGCTTTAGCAATCTCTTTCTCATCAGGGTCTTTTTCCAAGAAAGGAAAAGGAGATTCCTCTAGGACAGGTAGACCAACCAAAAAGGAATACTCTTCCAATGTAGGTAACAGCTGAAAGTCTGGGAAGGTGAAACAATGGTAGAGAGGATCATAGAACTGTAGTAGGGTGGCAAGAAGTCCTTCATTCACTGAGCAACCCAACAAAGATATCAGCTTCCCATATTTTTTCTTGAATTCTTCTTGATCTTTGATGAAACCCCACAACTTCTTTAGGTCATCCAATTTGGGACTCTTAAAAGTATATTTCATAGTATGTCTTTTATTTGAAGCCATAATGACCTACAATGTTCATAAACGAAAGTAAATCCCATGAAGTCCAATGCAGAATGATGTTACATGAATGCAGCAAACACAAGTATTCACATAAGGACACAAAGATAAACAAACAAAGGGGCACCCTAGGTTTGCAACGAGCATGGAGTAAAGGTGTACCCTTCCCAAAGGTTTAAGGACTAAAGGTTGTTTGTACCTGCAGAACAAGGTTCTAAAGGGACTCAGAATCATCAGCCCATCTATCGGATATTATCAATTTCCCAATTACTCGAGGATTAATAATATTCTCAAGAGAACTTCTTTTGAGTGTAGCTTCACGTAGCACTATTTCGAAAGTACTCCCTCATAGTCTCGCACTACATCCTAATAAAGGCCAAAGTTGGGGTTAAGGTAACTACGGTCCTCAATATCATAGGCTCCAAAGTCGAAAATAATGAGTGTCTTCACGATTGCTCGTTCAACAGTAATATTTCAAAAGGGCCTCAACTGAGCAGGATTCTCGATTCAACTTAGTAGGGATTCAACTCCCTATAAGCCTCCTCGACTATATCACCATCCTATCTTAATTTCTCTCAAGTTCGGGTGTAGAACTTTATCTCATCACTCAAGAACAATAATCCCAACGGAAATACAAGAGAAAGCACGTAAATAATTAATCAAGTAGGCAGACATATAAAGCAGTAAACAAATAAAATAAGATAGGGAAACCCACTAGAGAGGTCCCCAGTGAAGTCGCCATTTCTGTCGCGGTGAAATTTGGATACCAAACTATTGATTAGTTTGAATCTTTAATTCAATTTGCAACCGAACTTTGATTTGTCCAAAGGAAGGGATAAAGATCGAAATTCCCACAATGCAATGCAAATGCAAGGTTTAGAGAGTTATAGGTTCGGGGGTTGGTTAAACTTAGGGAAGGTACTAGCATCCTAAGTTTCTGTAGTACTCTACAGGAACCTCTTGTTTTATGCTGTTTATTGCTAAGTGTTTATCTGCTTAAAGTTGAAAGACCTAGGGGTTTATTTTCTAAGTATACTCGATAAGATGTCGCATCTTATGCCTACATATCCTTACGGGAGTGGAATCAAAGTACTTGTAGTTCCCCTAAAGGGTTAGAGGAGCTCTTTGACTGTGGTCAAAGTTCCTACGTTTTAGGGTAGTTGTTTTGATTGATTTTAGGAGAAGAGTTGTGTTATCATTTTAAGAGAGATTTAACCGCCACAAGGTGTAGGAAAATAGTCTTTGCATCGTCTTAAGAAAAGGACTTACGTACTCAGATAGGGATCGACGAAGTACACCTTTATCTCTCTTAAGGCAAAGTCCCTACGGCTTGATTGTATTGTTGTGGGGTGGAGATTCTATCTCGCTTAAGATGATTTGGCATCTTTTCTCTAGTGTGTTTGAATATTGTTTTTAAGTTGATTGTTTTGTTTTCCTATGTTGTAAGGATAAAGACGAAGTCCTTCCTATGGGGTAGGATCTATCTTAAGTGATCAACTTGAATGGAATCAAGGATCAAGGGGGATATGATGCAAATGATATGCACTACACACAAGTGTTAAGTCATGTGTAGGTTTTTCCTTTGGACGGAATGCGATGCAAAAAATGCAAATGCGGTAAATGACTGTAAAATAAATTGCGGAAATGTAAATCATACACACGCATGAAAGCGCTAAGTGCAGGTGAAAGTGAATGTGTCGTGAAGTGGTTATGCGCGGTTGAATTGGGTGCGATGTTAATTGATTTTTAAATAGTTGAATTGTTTTTTTAGAGGGATTAACATAAATTAAATCCTAAGTCTTACATAGAATACTATAATAACTTAATCTTATTATCTAAACTTAAGCGAGATGACTTATTTATTTAAATAAGAATTATGGTGTTTATTGATAAAATAAAAGAGTTGTTTCTATTATTTGTTTCTAAGATACTAGATAGGTTTATGTTAATTGGATAAATTGTAAATAGGTGTAGATTATTTATAAAAGATTTTTTTAGTGGATAAATACATTATTTGATTAAAATGTTATTAGGTTGATTTTAAAAATTCATTATTAAAATAAATGGTTTATGAAGGTTGATTAAATTTTGAAATTATTAAATAAACGGTAAAATGAATAACCTATTAAAATAACATGAAATATTAAGGGTGAATTAACTATGTTATTAGTTAAAAAAAACTGATTATGATTAAAGAAAAAAATGTATTAGTTATTAAAAGGATTACTAGTTGTGATAAAATGAGTTAGATTACTTAGGGGGTTAACTAGCTGCCAGATTAACAGTTAATTAGGATGATTAGGGGTTAATTAAAACGTGGTTGGTTTAGAGTGTGTGTGTTGTGATAGTGAGGTGTGTGTGATTATCGTTTCAATACACAGATAGTAAAGCAAAACAAGAAAAACGGGGCAAAACAAAGGAATGAAACAAAGGGGAACTTCCTCATCCCTCGCGGCGGCTTTTCCCTCTCCCTCACCCTTTCTTCCCTCCTGATCGTAATCATCATTTTTTCATCCGAGGGTTGTTTCCGCTGTTCTTTCAACCTGAAACACAAGAAAAAACGTCAAAAGTTCAATAAGCGTGACATAGTTCAATGGCTTACCGAGAGTTGGGAACGGCGAGGATTCAAGTGAGAGCCTCATTCGTGGCGGCGGGCGGCGGCTTCGTTGGCTGAAAGATAAGTTCTTTTGCTCAATATTTTACGTTACGAATGTTAGGTTTTTTTGTGATAATCCCCGGTTGATTGCGAATTTCTTCGGTAGCTTCTTCTCCTCACTAGCCTCCTTATATAGGCCTTGGTATAAAACGCGTTTGAATGATACTTGAATGCGGATTTGATTGTAGGTTCAAGGTTTTCCTTATTGGGGTTTATCTGATTAAAAAGATATTCCTTTTTGTTGATATCATTTGGAAACTTTCCTTCTTCGCCTCAATCTCGTTAGATATCCGTTAAATGAAAACCAAATCTCTGATATTGTATTAACTTCGTTAACTGTCTAGGTTCAATGTATTGAGGATTTGGGATTGGATATTCTCTTTTCCTTATCGGTATATTCTTCAATGAGTTGTTAACTTTGAATTCGTGACTTTGGCAGGTGTGGATAGCAAGGGTCTTTGGGCCAAGAGGATGTCTACAGCCCAGAGTAATTTCAAGTCAACTTTTGGTATCTGATGTGTTTGCAATGAAATTCAACCCATACGCTTTGTGGTGAACTGCAATCCCTCTTGATGTTCTCTGGTGAAGGTTCCCATGGAAGTATTGGTGATGACGAGGATCGAATCAAATGTCTTACTTGCGAACAAAACTGAATGTAGGGGCACGGTGTCCTATGGAATAAGGGTGTTTAACAGCTACAACCACGTGAGTGAAGGAGGGCAAGGTTGTCGTTTCTCTTCCTATTTTAATCTTCATTCTTATTTTCAGGTCAAACTGGATGTGTATTTAACATTGTTTTCTTTTTCCATGCACTCGATGATGGTGTTTGGAGTAACTCATTTGTGCACGTCGTTGTTCTCGTCCTGGCTATCTTGATTTGTGTTGGGATATGTCAAGTGATGGACCTCATGCTCCAAGTCATTATGTTCTTCCTCTTCTGTAACAACTTCAAACTCACCTTAAGTCCGACCTGTGTAAGTTCCTCACTTAGTCAGCTTGACGAGAACCGTGATTAGCTTGATAAGATATATTCATAGGCTGAGGCATATCACTGATGTTAACTAATCTTCCATGTTGTGTTTCAAAAGGTTTTGCTTTCCCTCCATTGGAATTAGTTGAATGGTCGTGTTCCAATTCAAGAGCTTTGATAATGCAACAACGGCAGTCTTTGCAAGTGACGCAGAAGCCTCTTGGCTATTGGCTTTGTTATCTGTCAGGTGCAGTTATAACTACTTTCCTTTTCCTTTATTCATAGAAACCATCGATGCCCATGTTACTTGTTGTTGTGATGCCAGGAAGTACGTTTGATTCGTTAGTTGTTTTTCACATATCTTTGGCAGAGTTTTTCTTGTGCGAAACCGACAAAACTTACGAGGTAGTTCAATTGAAGTTCTGGTGGCCGCTTTTTCATATTGTTCTTAATGTCAAGACTTGGTTTTGGTGGTTCTGCATCCTGAGAGGGAGTTGTGCTGAAGCAAACTAAGTTTGTGGCTGTGTTGTTGAAGAGTAGAGTCACGCTGCGAAAATCTCGTAGTAATTCCTGGAGTGTCTCGTATTGACCTGTCAGGTAATTTGCTTCCATGGCTTGCAACTCTTGTAATAATTCCCTTTTGCTAATTTCCCTTAATTTGTTCAACATGTAATGTGAAATTGTTGGGAATGTACTGATTCACCGGCTGAAGGTTGCGCTTAGACTCCATCCAAGATTAATTGAATCTTCTGTGTCGAAATGCTACTCTCGTGTGCAGGCTTTGGCAGGGCATGCCTTGGTTGGAGTCGCGCGCAGGTATTCTTCTTTTCTCTTCAGTTTTTCAAATAACTGAGGAATTTGTTTCTCTGGCTGGTTTCGCATAGATGTTTTGAGCTCCAACTGACCTTCAAGTCTTTTAACTTTTGTAGATTTCTGTGGATGTTGTCCTTTCCTTTGGGAGGTTTCGATGGCATGTTCGATATCATTCGATATGGCGAAGGTTTCAATGATCGCTAGAACTTCACTGAAAAGACATAGAGAAATGGTTCCTTATTCTTTTGTCTGTTGTACCTTGGAGGTGATGTGAGCTGAACTGAAAATCATTGCTTGATGTGGCCAATTGCCAGTAGTGCAGAATGTTCTCCTAGTGCTCAGAATTGGGAGTTGAAAAGTACAGAGTTTAGTTGAAGTCTACAAATTCCATGCTGTGGTACAAAGCAGCAGCACTGCGCTCTTGACGAGTTGAGCAACGTCGGTCTCAGGTGCTAACATTTCCTCATTTTTACTGCCTAAAATCCCTTAGAATATCTCTGAGTGATTCATAAAGGGGGGAACTTTGTAGCCTGTATCTTGAGCTTTTTTCGAAACTGCGACGCTTGCGACAGTATCGTCCTGATAAATTTATCCCATTGCTTGCAGCATTCAGCGCTCTGGACAAGATACCGAAATGAAATGCTAGCTGTTCCTTTTTGTTGCGGTGGAAATAGGATCACAAACTATTAATGAGTTTGAATCGCAATTCAATTCACAACCGCTCTTTTATTTATCCGAAGGAAAAGGTCAAAAGAGGGAAAACCTATTTTGCATCGTAAACACAATGCGGGGAAAGATCTAGGGTTCGGGGGTTGGTTAAATTTAGGGAAGGTATTAGCACCCTAAACTTCTGTAGTACTCTACAGGAACCTTTTGTTCAGATGTTTACTATTTTGCTTTATTTATTTGCTTAAGATATATGTACAAAGGATTAAAAGTGAGAAAAGAGACCTAAGGGTTAATTCTAAGTTTACTCGGCAAGACATCGCATCTTGTGCCTACGTATCCTTACGGGAGTGGAATCAGAGTAATCGTAGTTCCCCTCAATAGGGAGGTTAGAAACTTCTTGACTGTGGTCAAGGTCTCAAGGGGAATAAACGCATCTTAAGGACACGCTTACGTGGAGTGTAGAAACTCCAAATCTCTACGTTGAAATGTTAAGTTGTAATTAGGGTTAAATTAGGGATTCCACGGCGGGAAACCCTAAAATGAGCGCGGCGGCTCTTTGACCTAATGCTAGGGGTAAAATTGTAATTTTGCCTGCGGCGAGGCATTTGTGAAAATTAGGGTTTGTAGTTTGTAGTTTTGAGGATTTGAAATTGAATGTGTGAAGTTTTACGGACTATTGGCGCGACGGCCAAACAGTTAGACCTAACCTTCGGATGTGTGCAATGTGACAGAAATAATGGTAAACGCGTGAGATAATCGAATCATGCAAACAGAGAGATAATGTCATAATTTAAACCATGCAAGCAGAAATTTAAAGGCAGAATTTAAAGAGCGATTGTTAAGTTCGCGAGGTTACATGAGAGGAGCAGATACAATATGATAATGAAATTTGAATTGAACAATAATAAAATAAAATAAATAACGGTTCTAGTTATTATTTAAAAAAAAAAGATTTTAGTTATTATTTTAAATTTATCTAAAAAAAAGTTTTTCTTAAAAATAATAGGTTTTCATATTAATTTGGAAAAGATGTTAATGTTATTTATTTTAAAAAACAGATTTTTATATTATAACAAGTTTTAATAAATTAATGATAACAATAATAATAATAATGGTAATAATAATGATAATAATGATAATAATAATAAATAATGATAATAATAATACTAATAATAATAATAATAATAATAATAATAATAATAATAATAATAATAATAATAATAATAATAATAATAATAATAATAATAATAATAAAGCAATAATGAATTTTAAATGTGCCAAATAACCCAACAATGTTGCTAACGCAGAAATACGCTCATCGCAACCAGATCTAAATCGGACGAAACAAAACTTATCGCAAAGAAAAAGAAATTAAGCAAAAAATAGTATTATTGCTCACACAAAAATGCGATCATCGCAACCAGATCGAACTAACACAAATGTCACGCGTCATGCACACAAATGTGCAAACATCGTATCGACATAATTCGATCAAAAATTAATCTTATATATATAAACTCTAACAATTTAAAAATTATATATATATAAACGTAACAGTAATAGATAAAGAAAAAGAAATAACGGTAATAGATGAAGAAAAAGAAATAACGGTAAAAGATGAAGAAAAAGAAATAACGGTAAAAGATGAAGAAAAAGAAACAACAATAATAGATGAAGGAAAAGAAATAACGGTAAACGATGAAGAAAAAGAAACAATAGTAATGGATGAAGAAGAAAACTAAATAACGGCAAACGACACTCACTCCTCTTAGGTTTTTTTCATCCTCCCCTTTTTTCCAACAAGGCAACACATGTATATATAGGGAACAAATTAGGGTTAACACCAAATTGTCAATAATGTCCCTAAAGCCCATTTTAAAGCCCAAACTAATTAGTTAAGAAAAAATAAAATTTAAATAATTTAAAATAATTAAAATAAACTTAAAATAAAAACTAATAATCCTATTGATTCCTAAAATCAAAAATATTATAAAAAGAACAAAATTTTTTTTCAATATTTTTTTATTTTATGATTTTTTGGATATTTTTATGAATAATTTAGAAAAAAGTGAAAAAAATAATATTTAAAAAATGATTTAATTAAAATACGAAAATAATAATTAAATAATAATAAAAAACTATTTTTGTTATTTTTTTAATGAAAGATAGAAAAATTTAGAGTAAAAATAATAAAAAACAAAAAAAGTGACAAAGGTGAGATTCGAACTCTCAACCTCTCACACTCATAACTCCTTACACATGTCCTCCTGCCAATTGTGCCATTTTTACTTTTTAGAAAAAAAATGCATGCCATATGATATTTACCTGCAAAAAGTCAAACGACTACACAAATTTGTTAGTAATTGATTAAATGCAATAAAAATGCAATGAAATGCGACGACAAATCTTAGGGCAAAATTTGGGGTATTACAGTTGCCCCTATTTAAATAACTTCACCGGGTGATTCGAGTGGCGGAGACTCGAGGAATCATGGTGGAGGGATTTAAATATAGATAACCGAAAATTTTGCCCTTATATGTGGCGATATGCAATGTTATGGACCAAACAAGACTAATGCAGACAATGCCATGAATATGATATGATGTGTATGCTGGAATGATGAGTGCGAAAATGCTGACGAATACGACGACACAGGGACAGACGCTACGAGAAGAACACACTGGGGAAAACGACGCGCTGGGATAGAGTACAACACTGGGGAAAACGACGCGCTGGGACACAGTACAACACTGGGGAATTCTAAAATGATGGTTAGTTGGTGCGAACACGACCAATTATCATTTTTAGACCGGGAACGAGATTCTCAAATGGAGATGGCACCTATGAGACGGCCTCCACTGGGGAATCTAAAAGTAAAACTGGATCATGTACGACTGCAAGATCGATTACAGAATGCTGAAGCATTGAGCAAAGAATAACATCCAAGCTTCTGTAAACTATCTCTCGTGACAGGATCAAACGGACTTTTCGGGAATCCGTAGCAAATATACAGGGTAAAAAAGAACCGGCTGTATGCCAAAATAAATGGACTTTTAGAATAAGATCCTTAAATGGAGATGGCACCTATGAGATGACCTCCACTTGGGAATGTCTAATAATTGGACCTACACGATTGCAAGATCGATCACAGAATGCTGGAGCATTGAGCAAAGAATAACATCCAAGCTTCTATAACCTATCCCTCGTGGTGGGATCGAATGGATTTTCGGAAATCCGTATCAAATATACAGGGTAAAGACCGGCTGTATGCCAAAGTAAATGGACTTTAATGGGAAATGCCCCGATAAGCTTCTCGAGGGAGAACTGTCACTTATCGTTGGAAGGGACTTACATGCCAAAATGGATAAGCACTCAAATAAAGAGGCTGTTGCTTATCTGATATATAAATTTTCTCATATTTAAGGTCGGCGCCTGGAATACGATTCTGATTCTTCTTTTACTAAAGGATAAATGAACTTCTTCATATTTCAAGATCGTGCTCTCCTGAATATGAAAAGGGTAAACTGAACTTCCTCATACTTCAAGATCGTGCTCTCCTGAATATGATTTCGCTCCTTCTTTTACTAAAGGGTAAATGAACTTCTTCATAATTCAAGATCGTGCTCTCCTGAATATGATTTCGCTCCTTCTTTTACTAAAGGGTAAATGAACTTCTTCATAATTCAAGATCGTGCTCTCCTGAATATGATTCCGCTCCTTCTTTTACTAAAGGGTAAATGAACTTCTTCATAATTCAAGATCGTGCTCTCCTGAATATGATTCCGCTCCTTCTTTTACTAAAGGGTAAATGAACTTCTTCATACTTCAAGATCGTGCTCTCCTGAATATGATTCTGCTCCTTCTTTTACTAAAGGGTAAATGAACTTCTTCATACTTCAAGATCGTGCTCTCCTGAATATGATTCTGCTCCTTCTTTTACTAAAGGGTAAATGAACTTCCTCATACTTCAAGATCGTGCTCTCCTGAATATGATTCCGCTCCTTCTTTTACTAAAGGGTAAATGAACTTCTTCATACTTCAAGATCGTGCTCTCCTGAATATGATTCCGCTCAAACCTCCCCGTACTTCAAGATCGTGCTCTCCTGAATACGATTTGGTTCAAACCTTCCCATACTTCAAGACGACAGGTAAAATGGAAGCCCAACTGCTCAATGGAGATGGCCATTTGCTGCGAGTCATAACGAAGATAGGATTGGCTTCTCAGGCGAGAGATGTCGCTTATTTTGCAAGAGTAGCAATAATAAGCCTCTCATGTAAGAACTTCTTGTAGAGGTGATAACAGATGATGATAAGCTTCTCTGGTGAGAACAGGCGTGTATTGTGTTGTGTAAGGTTGTCATATCGATAGGTTTCTCAGGCGAGAAATGTATCATACCGATGCTGTAACAATGTAGGATTGTAAAGTGTTGTACTGATAGATTTTCCAGGCGTGAACTGGAGTGCATCTGTAAAGGATTAGTTGAAAGATAGTGCAAAATAAATGCACGTCCGGGTACAGTGATAAACTTCTCGGGCGAAAACAGTCGCGTATCTGCCATGGTATGGTGAAAATCTTTAGATGGTGCAAAATAAATGCACGTCCGGTTGGGCTCGACGACCGACAAGACTGAGATTCAATCTAGGATCGAGCTAGAAAGAAAACTGGTAATCAAGACTCCATCGAGGGAATGAACTCGAAGGGTAGATATCTTATCCTGGCGAGGAAAGATAGCTGAAGTAACCGTCATCCACGAGGATCGAGCTCCATAGGGAAACTTGGAAACACATATGTATTTTATGCTTAGGGCTGACAATCTATTTGAAGAGAATGGACGAACCCAGTTACTCGGCGGTAACGACCAATGATAGAGACACAATGAACCTGTGCATGCTAACGCGTATGTTAATGAATATGTTAATATGAATGTATGTTGATGTCTATGTATGTAAATATGCAGGATGTTATGAAATGAGTATGTAATGAGTATGTAATGAATATGTAATGAATATGTAATGAAATAGGCATGTGATGCTTATGCCCTTGCGTATGCTGACGAAACAGACTAGAGACGGGACGAGAGATGAAATAAACATCTCGACGGAAATACCCTGCGTTCTCTGCAACCAATACGTCAATCATGGGTGATAAGGATCAATGGTAGAACCAAGTCTGGTTTTAAAGTTCTGACTTCTCTGGGGAAAAGTTAATCTGCTTGGGTGCACAGTATCACGTCTTCACATGGGGAGAAGAAAACCTGAGGGACACTTTCGAGTTACCCAAGAAAAGGTTGTCAGCTTATAGTCTCTCTGGGGACTGTGAGGAGGCAGTAGTTTAGGAGCCTGTTGCAACACTGAGATTTACTGGGGAACGAAGGCCGCCGTGAGTAAAATCTGTCGGGTACATGAAGAAAAGTTGTGAAACCACATGGCCTTGATCTTGAAGGACCTTATAGTAGTCGCCATTTGTTTCCTTTAAAAACATGGTGCCCCAGGATACTTGCGTTGCGAGGTAGGGTCATCTCAAGAGGATTTTATAGAGAACACCGAGTCCGGTTGCCCCATTGTTCTCAAACTCTTTGAGAGATTTGTCAGGTCTCGACGTAACTGGCACAAATTAATCGTGTTACGACGAAATCTTTGGGAAATAGCTCTTAAGAACGTCAGACTCGCGTTGGTAAGCGAATTGGGAAACTGCCTGCCCCTGTTCAGCAGGATCTTCAAGTTCCACGAGTTATGTTCATATGTAAATCTCTAAGATATCAAGCAAAGTTGTCATGCCTGAAATGCCTATCCTGAGCTTGTCAATGTACACATATATTTGTCCTGAATTTTTGTTTTGAAAAAAGATATCGCGATAACTTGTGACCGAAATCACTAGTCAGGATATAAGTTTTAATTATAATGCCAACATGAATTTTTTCTGAGCATAGCTCGTAGGAGTCAGGAAACGTGATCTTGTCAAGTATGCTTTCAACCGAAGTCCTACTTCAATTAGGTCTTTTAAAGGTTGTATCGTGGCTCGGTTCACGGTTTGAGAAACAAAAGATAAAGGCTCAAAGTTATGTTTGTACCCACCCATTCTTCGTGATGTTCTCCAATCCTAATTCAGTTAATCGGATACGAACGCTCATATCTCAAGCGGATTTGCTATGGTCGAGAACTTATCAAGGCTTTGGACATGGCAGTCACTCACCTATTTCTTTTGGCGTTTCTATCACACGACCTTGTTCTTTAATAGGGATTATAAAAAACTACTGGTTTGGTGTTCTTATTCCCTAACTTTTGCCTGGACAACGTCTTTTGATCTGACTTTGGAGTCCAGCGGGATGCCCCAGTTTTGCCTAAGTCTCCTTCATAGGTTTTGACTTAGCAGGCTCTTATTTTTTTGAATATTCTTTTATGCACAAGTCGTGTAAATCTTTTGAAAGGCTCGTGACTGCCCCACTTCTTAGGTAACCGAGGGATAGTCATTGTATTAGACTTCTTAAGATGCTAAGGATAAATTCTCGAAGGTTTGCTCTTCCTTTTTAAGAGTCTAAGCGCTCGATCGGTTTAACTGAAACCTACCCTGCCCCAGGTTAGGATGAAGGTTCTTAAAAAGAAAGAAAAACTCCTACTTCAAGGCTCAAAGGGTTGACTAGGGATTAACATCCTTATATCTCCAGTGTTTGGGATTTGAAACAGTGCCTTACATCATCAGCAGGTTTTAATTGAAAGCATACGACAAGAAATCTGACGTTTTGGGTTCGTCATCCTCCCCCCAATTCTCCATCAGAACAAGAGATCGGGTAAAGTTGGCATTATGATTTATGAAAACGTTTTTTTGAATGAGTGAAACGAATGGATTTATTCAAGACAAACATATGCGTTGCATTAATTAATCAAAAATAAACAAGTTCGTACATGCTAAATATGCTTAATCAAAGAGAAATGCATATAAATAAACAAATGAACTGTCGGAAAAATCCTTCTAAATGTTTATGAGATCTTGCATTCAACAGTAACAGTTTCCTTTGGCGGAGCCTCAATGGAAAGGACGTCTGGTCTATGATCACTGTGAGTCGTCATGGCTTGCCCCAGTTATGCTGGTCACATCTTCAACAGTTTTCAGTCGTTGCTTCAAAATAACTTTCCCAGATTCTTTGTTGATCCCGGTCACATCATCTTGAGGGTTACTAAAATGAAGCGAGCTAGGCCCTTGAATAATTACTGGATTCGACTGATTTGCTGAGGTAACAACATGCTTTGCAGAATTTAAGTTTGACAAGTGGGGAACCCCGAGAGGAGTCTCAATCTTCGGCTGAGCATCGCTAAAAGACAATTTCTTCGTTTCTAGCAAATTTCTGACAAGATTCTTAAGAGCGTAGCAATTCTCTAGATCATGGCCGGGCGCACCCTCATTAAATAAACAATGAGCGGCAGCGTTGTAACCTGCAGGTAACGGATTAGGCGGAGGACCCAAAGCACGGGTGGTAATCAGACCCTGTTGTACCAAATGGGGGTATAACTCAGTGAAAGCCATCGGAATTGGAGGACAAGGCTTATACTGACTCTTACGGGGATAAGGAACCTGATCCTGTGATTGCTGATGAACAGGAGCGTTGGGCACTCGTTGACGGTTGACAGGAACTTGCATGGGCGGATAACCGGAAGGTTGTTGATGAACCGGCGCTTGATATACCGGAGCTGACTGCAGAGGCTGGTATATAGGAAACTGCTGATCGAAAGGAGGTGCAACAGTAGCTACATAGGGTTGTTGAACATATGGGAGCGGATAACCTTGAACATAATTCTGCTGATGTTGCCAAGGTTGAGGAGTATCCATTTTGCGGTTCCTCGAGCGTGTAGGTCCTTTACCATGGTCGGAGTTAGGAGTTTTGCACTTTGGAGGGGTAGCTCGTCGAACTGGTTGAGCACTAGGAGGCACCAAACCGGATTGAAGACCGTGAGGAGGTACATTCTTGACAGTAACAGCTGGTTGAGGTTCCATAACGGTATTAGTAGTCTCAGAAACAACAGTAGACTGAGCATCCACCTTCACACTAAGAGCTCGTAACATCTCCACAATCTGCCCTACACTTCCTCGAAGATCTTCGAGTTCATGGCTGACACGGTTGATCTCTTGGTTTTGACCTTCCATCCTTTTGAAGGGTCGTATTGATGCAGAGAACTTTAGGGTGACAAAACTGGAAGGTAAGAGAACCGAGTATGAGAAATCGAGAGACACATGCAATGCAAAAGTATGATGCTAAAATGTGAATGCAAATGAAGATTTCATGGAATTCAAATATTTACGAATATTGCGGAATACCAAGGAAACTTTTATTAATTTATTGAAGACAAATTACAAATAATATTCTTGCAACCAAAATAGCTAAATAAAAGCCTGGAAAGTCCTAGAGAAAGCATCTCCCACAACTTCAGTGAGCAGACGGAGAGTCAGAGGAAAATAAATATTCGTAGAGCCTTCTCTTCTTGTAGGATTGTATCTCATCATTCTTCGACTGAATCTGCTTTTGAAGTTCTTCGTACTCGCTGACCATCACATGGTATTTGTTCTTCCATGATTCTGTTTCGCGTTGTGATCTTTTCAAAGTAATCTTCAAAGTCTCAACTTCAGTCATGAAATACTGGACAGGTTCTTCTCTTTGAGGTAAAGGATCTTGGCGAGAGTAGGGCATCTTCAACTCAATAGCTCTTCCTCGGACCCATTGAAGGTATGGTTCCATGGATACACAATTAGGTCTTCCCAAACTTTCTTTGTCTTTCCTATGCAGATGATTCCAAGAAGATAGAATCTGATCTTGAAGCTTTTTGTCGTCTTTGAAAAAGATTTTCTCCACATGAATACCTTTAGGCGGTTCCTTTAAGGGGTATCCCAACTGTCAGCGAGCTAAGACTGGATTGTAGCTAATTCCTCCATTGAAACTGAGCAAAGGCACATTGTTGAATTTTCCACAACTATCAATGATCGATATCCCATCGTACATGCGATTATACCAATCAATATCAGAGTGAGTTAAAGCCATAACTTTTTGCGACCAACGTTCTTGATTAGGGCTCCAGAACGGACCGGACTTGGGTAAGTGAGAAATAAACCACTTGTATAGTAATGGCACACAACATGTAATCATTCCCCCACCATGAAAGTTTCGAAGATGTACTGAATGATAAGTATTACCCAATAGCGTTGGAACTGGATTTCTCCTCATGAAGGTCTTAATTGCATTAAGGTCCACAAACCCCTCAAAACTAGGAAAAAGCAGCAACCCATAAATAAGCAAAGCAAATATTGTTTCAAAGGCAAACATGTCTTTATGATCGGCATAAAATTGGGCCTTCTTAATTAGGAAGTCCCTGAGAAAACCGGAGGTCCCCCCTTTGGTGATCATATTGTTTTTGACATCGGATATCCTTAGACAAATGGCTTTAGCAATATCTCGTTCTTTAGGGTCTTCCTCCAAGAAAGGGAATGGAGACTTATCCAAGATAGGTAATCCCACCAACTGAGAGTACTCTTCTAAGGTAGGTAAAAGCTGATAATCTGGAAAGGTGAAGCAGTGATAATCTGGATCATAAAACTGTAGCAAAGTCGCAAGAAGTCCTTCGTTTACTTGAATCTTCAACAAAGATAATAGCCTTCCATATCTGTTTTGGAACTTTTCTTGATCTTGAACCAAATCTCTTAGCTTCTCTAGGACTTCCAAATTAAAACCCTTAAAAGTAAATTTCAAAGTATGCCTTCTAGAGTGATCCATGGTATCCTACAATGTTCATAAATAGAGTTTGAATTCCATGAAATCTTAATGCGATATGATGTTTTATGAATGCAATGCATGAAAACACACAAAGTCCTAGGTTAAGAGTATGTAAGCGGAGTTAAGGTCTACCCATCCCCAAAAGGAGCGTACTATGGGTTAGTTGTACCTGCCGAACAAGGTTCTAAAAAAGTGCCCAAAGTCATCAGCCCATCTTTCGGATATTATCGACCTTCCGATTGACTCAGGGGTTAATAATATTCTCAAGAGAACCTCTTTTGAGTGTAGTATCGCGTAGCAACCAGTGTAGGACTACTCCCACATGGTTCCCACACTACGTCCTAAATAAGGCCAAGGTGGTGTTAAGGTACTACGGTCCCCAATATCACAGACTCCAATCGACCATGGAAAAAGTTTTCGCGATTACTCGTTCAACCGAACCATTTTCGAAAAGGTCTCAACTGAGCGGTGATTCTCGAATCAGCTTGGTCGGGATTCACTCCCTATAAGCCTCATCGAATATATCCCCATCCTATAATAATGTCACTAGTCCGGGCGTAGGACTTATCTCACAACACAAGGAACAGTCCCCAAAATCAAAGTACAATATATACATGCAAATGAATAGTAAAGCAAATAGTAATAAACATGAACAAATTAGGGGTAACCCTCAAAAGTTTAGATTCCCCAGTGAAGTCGCCATTTTCTGTTGCGGTGGAAATAGGATCACAAACTATTAATGAGTTTGAATCGCAATTCAATTCACAACCGCTCTTTGATTTATCCGAAGGAAAAGGTCAAAAGAGGGAAAACCTATTTTGCATCGTAAACACAATGCGGGGAAAGATCTAGGGTTCGGGGGTTGGTTAAATTTAGGGAAGGTATTAGCACCCTAAACTTCTGTAGTACTCTACAGGAACCTTTTGTTCAGATGTTTACTATTTTGCTTTATTTATTTGCTTAAGATATATGTACAAAGGATTAAAAGTGAGAAAAGAGACCTAAGGGTTAATTCTAAGTTTACTCGGCAAGACATCGCATCTTGTGCCTACGTATCCTTACGGGAGTGGAATCAGAGTAATCGTAGTTCCCCTCAATAGGGAGGTTAGAAACTTCTTGACTGTGGTCAAGGTCTCAAGGGGAATAAACGCATCTTAAGGACACGCTTACGTGGAGTGTAGAAACTCCAAATCTCTACGTTGAAATGTTAAGTTGTAATTAGGGTTAAATTAGGGATTCCACGGCGGGAAACCCTAAAATGAGCGCGGCGGCTCTTTGACCTAATGCTAGGGGTAAAATTGTAATTTTGCCTGCGGCGAGGCATTTGTGAAAATTAGGGTTTGTAGTTTGTAGTTTTGAGGATTTGAAATTGAATGTGTGAAGTTTTACGGACTATTGGCGCGATGGCCAAACAGTTAGACCTAACCTTCGGATGTGTGCAATGTGACAGAAATAATGGTAAACGCGTGAGATAATCGAATCATGCAAACAGAGAGATAATGTCATAATTTAAACCATGCAAGCAGAAATTTAAAGGCAGAATTTAAAGAGCGATTGTTAAGTTCGCGAGGTTACATGAGAGGAGCAGATACAATATGATAATGAAATTTGAATTGAACAATAATAAAATAAAATAAATAACGGTTCTAGTTATTATTTTAAAAAAAAAGATTTTAGTTATTATTTTAAATTTATCTAAAAAAAAGTTTTTCTTAAAAATAATAGGTTTTCATATTAATTTGGAAAAGATGTTAATGTTATTTATTTTAAAAAACAGATTTTTATATTATAACAAGTTTTAATAAATTAATGATAACAATAATAATAATAATGGTAATAATAATGATAATAATGATAATAATAATAAATAATGATAATAATAATACTAATAATAATAATAATAATAATAATAATAATAATAAAGCAATAATGAATTTTAAATGTGCCAAATAACCCAACAATGTTGCTAACGCAGAAATACGCTCATCGCAACCAGATCTAAATCGGACGAAACAAAACTTATCGCAAAGAAAAAGAAATTAAGCAAAAAATAGTATTATTGCTCGCACAAAAATGCGGTCATCGCAACCAGATCGAACTAACACAAATGTCACGCGTCATGCACACAAATGTGCAAACATCGTATCGACATAATTCGATCAAAAATTAATCTTATATATATAAACTCTAACAATTTAAAAATTATATATATATATATATATATATATATAAACGTAACAGTAATAGATAAAGAAAAAGAAATAACGGTAATAGATGAAGAAAAAGAAATAACGGTAAAAGATGAAGAAAAATAAATAACGGTAAAAGATGAAGAAAAAGAAACAACAGTAATAGATGAAGAAAAAGAAATAACGGTAAACGATGAAGAAAAAGAAACAATAGTAATGGATGAAGAAGAAAACTAAATAACGGCAAACGGCACTCACTCCTCTTAGGTTTTTTTCATCCTCCCCTTTTTTCCAACAAGGCAACACATGTATATATAGGGAACAAATTAGGGTTAATACCAAATTGTCAATAATGTCCCTAAAGCCCATTTTAAAGCCCAAACTAATTAGTTAAGAAAAAATAAAATTTAAATAATTTAAAATAATTAAAATAAACTTAAAATAAAAACTAATAATCCTATTGATTCCTAAAATCAAAAATATTATAAAAAGAACAAAATTTTTTTTCAATATTTTTTTATTTTATGATTTTTTGGATATTTTTATGAATAATTTAGAAAAAAGTGAAAAAAATAATATTTAAAAAATGATTTAATTAAAATACGAAAATAATAATTAAATAATAATAAAAAACTATTTTTGTTATTTTTTTAATGAAAGAAAGAAAAATTTAGAGTAAAAATAATAAAAAACAAAAAAGTGACAAATGTGAGATTCGAACTCTCAACCTCTCACACTCATAACTCCTTACACATGTCCTCCTGCCAATTGTGCCATTTTTACTTTTTAGAAAAAAAATGCATGCCATATGATATTTACCTGCAAAAAGTCAAACGACTACACAAATTTGTTAGTAATTGATTAAATGCAATAAAAATGCAATGAAATGCGACGACAAATCTTAGGGCAAAATTTGGGGTATTACACTTTTGAATCGAGATAGTGATTTTCAACTGACTTGAGACCAATTGGTAAGCACACTTATCTAATGTTCGCGGTACTATAATCTTCAGAAGGAAGCTTCTCGTCTGGATCTTTGAAACTCTAATTCTTACGGTTTATAATTTGTTTCAGGTTCTCCACCTGCGAACGCAACTTCTGCACTTATATGAGACGAGCTCGCTTGGTGCAGCATAAATGACAATGAACCGTGAAGATTGCATGCTTTAGAATCAAACTGTGTTTTGTAGCAGACTGTCACGATCCTGGTTTTCTTGTTTCGCCATTGTCAGCTTGTCTGCTGGACTATACTTTTGAAGAAAATTGTAACTGTAACCTTGTATATGCTTGAACAGATATGTGAACTCTTTTGAGTATTGCGCGCTAGAGCTTAGACTTGAACTTAGCTCGCGTCTATGTTACCGTATTCATAGGGAACTATCCAACGAACTCGGTGATATTAATATTGTAGCCTCAAAGAAGCACCATCACCATATAAACTCTGTTACAGGAATCAATCCTCCTTCAAAATTGTTCGGATATCTTGTACGCAATGAAATTGATGGCAGAGACTTTTGCTGAATTTCAAAAGAGGAAATGGCTTGTTGTTTCCTTTGATGTTGACAGGCCTTTGAGTATTGTGGGCCTTTGAGTATTATGACAACGTTTTGAACTTATATGAGCATATGAAGTCTAAATAAGTAACTTGGGCTCGAACTCTATTTACTTTTAGTATAACATAAGTCAATGCTTGCATTTCGAATCTTCAAAGTCCAATAACTTGCACGCCCTGACCTCTAGAAGTTTAAATTCATAAAACTGTAACCTCCTTTCACAAATCAAAACAAACAAGTGAGTTAGACGGTTAGTTATGCGTAACGATTGGCCATGAGAAAGAACGTTATCTCCACTCAATATTGTCGCGTCTGCACAGGAATTGGTTAGTAAATATTAAATAAGGTCAACTAGTAATAGAAAAAGAAACGCAAAAAGAGGTGACATCTTACGGTCCAAAATTAGGGTGCAACAAGAAGATTAATCCAGAGATCCCGCCATATCCGCCAGGCTTTGATGTCAGCACCCGCTGTGAGTACCATGCTGGGGCACAAGGGCATTCAACGAAAGATTGTAAAGTGCTTAGAAGCCAGGTTCAGGCTTTGCTGGATTCTGACAAGATCTCAGGCACGTTTCAGGGTGTCCAAATCAATGATCCTCTCTTTTCTAGTCAAACGGGTGTATCGGCTCATGTTTCAGAGGAGTTCACCGATAGTATTCGTTCGGAAGATTATCAAACCGAAGACTCAGTTGAAGGTTGTATCCCTGTGTAGCATTTGTTCATTACTGTATGCTGACCATCGCCAGGCTTGTTGGTCGAGGTCACTCTGTTTGTATTCAGTTATTCCTGGATGGTGTGATATATGTGTGATGGTTATCCCAGATTGGATCTTGGGTTCTTTCTTGCCTCAGTGTTATTCTGAGATTTCGTTGTTGCATGTTTGTTTGCATCTCGCATTTTATTTTTGTGTAACAAGTACCTCAGAGCTGTTAATCTGACTTTATTTACTCCACTAGTTTGTTGCAGGTTATACAATCAGATACAAGAATTTTCACAAAGCTATGGAGCAAGTCCAAGCAGAGCTGAGAGAAGTCAAGAGCCAGATGGGGGAGTTCATTGCAGACATGCAAGTATTGTGCCTCGATCAGAATGCGCTCAGAGAGGAGAACCATCAGTTGAAAACTCAGGTGAGCTTAATCATGGAAGTGATAAGAAACATGCTCAGGAAGGAAGGTGATCAAATGCCTGAGGCTGCCGCAAAGATGCTTGCGCCACTGCTGTCCGTGGAGCCTTTACTAGAGCATAATGTGTGTCAGAAGTCTGTTCTGAAATTTATGTGCCATCAGCTGCATCCTGTTTCTCAGGAGAATCCCAGGATTATAAGATATGGTCAAAGGACAAAATCTCAAGATAGAATCTTCGATCAGATCCCCATGGATTATTCTCAGTTGGTGCAACTCTTGCTCCAGCTTTAATTGGTTGAGCCTCAGACTTTGGATCCTCTCGTATCATATGACTAAGCCTGTTATTAGTGTTTAGAAACCACTAAACTTAGAATACCAGACCAATGACTTGCGAGTCATCCGCTCTGCTCCCACAAACAACAATGATGACTACATTTCTTGGCTAAAAAAGATAGAGAACAAGATGAGTAATGTAACACCCTTCTACCCCAACAGACATTCACGATAATAAAAACAATTATATCATAGTACATCACCACAAGGGTGCCACATTTCACCATAAAATAACAATAACGTCCTGCTCCGTCACACGAGTTCTATCATCAATAAAGTCTAAAACAAATAGAGCTATATTGCTATAGAAAAATCATAATCTAAAAAAAAAGGTTAAAATATCCAAATTCATAATGAAGTCAAGTCTATCCCGACCCGATGTTACATATCAGAGCAAGATGTCTTCTAAGTTCAACGGGACTAAAACTAAATACTCCATAAGCTAAACCTTCACGCACCAAGAGCTAATCCCGATCACCTGCACATTACCTACATAGAGGCAACATTCAAACAGGCAGGGTGAGTAATCATAAGTCATTATACAAGATATAAAGAAAATATAAGCAAGTATATAAATACACCAGCATTCAATAATTCCTATACACCGTCATAGAATCATCCAGCAACACAGCCATCATCAAGTCATAATCATAATGCGTCATTTAAAATCATGTCATCAAATACATCATTCATTCATAATTATGCAATGTCATGTAACATGAAATGCAACAACACTAGACTCCTGCATATGGTACCAATTCGTCGTGTTGATGGACACTGGGTCATCACCCTCTAAAGATCCCCACCAATAGATTGATTTCACACAAGAATCGGAGCATGTCTTAAACACCCCAATCCACACAATGGGATTGAAACCACCACTGGACCGAAGTTCTAACATGCTATGAATTCATGATGCAAAACGTCATAAATCACATCATCATCAAAGGTGCATCATCATTCATGAAAATTTCGTCAGCAACGTCCTAGTATTACATCATTATTAATTGTCATATCACATCATCATTACTTCACACATCATCATGTTATAATCCCCAAGACACAACATATAAATTACTCAGGTATATGGATAATAAGACAAAAGACAACACGAAAAGAAAGAAAAAGAAAGAAAGAAAGACCAAGGCTCATGCTCGTCTGGTGCTCGCCCGACGAAGAAGCTCGCTCGCCTGGGTTTCGCTTGGTGAAGCAGGGGAAAATTTCCTTCCCCCATACAAAAACCAGGAGCACCCAAATTTCACTCTCTTTCTGCCTCGAATTTCGCCTGGCGAGGTTGGGGCGAAAAGGCTTTGCCCGACGAAAAGTTGCGAACCTGCAACTTCTCAGTTGCGATTCTGCACCAGTTCAGACCCAATCATCCTTATGTTTCCAACACTAAACAGTCCGAAAATACACTTAAATTGCAAGGGAAACAATATAACAACCACAACACATTCCTAAATCATCAGTTTCATCCTATCTTCATCATAATTCCAAAATCCCCCTAAAACTCCAACTACCCATATTATCTCTAACCTTATATCAATTATAATGACAATAGATACTCCACATACCTTAGAATTCTCAACAACTGACTTCCTCTTAAGTTCTTCAGAGTTCTCTCTGAGCCCTAGCCTTTTCCTCTTCTTTCTTCAGATGGCCAAGGAAACTCACTTCCTTCAACCAGCATTCACACTTTGACAGTTTCACATACAACTTCTTTTCTTTTAACACTTGCAACACAATTCTCAAATGCTCAACGTACTCTTCTTTATATTTAGAGTATATTAAAATATCATTAATGAAGACCACAACAAACTTATCCAAATACTTATGGAAAATCTGATTCATATACTCTATGAACACGCCTGGTGCATTGGATACACCAAACGATATTACAGTGTATTCATACTGACCGTACCTCGTCTTAAAAGTTGTCTTCGAAATGTCATCAGGCTTAACATGAATCTAATGATAACCTGACCTCAGATTAATCTTGCTAAACACGCAAGCGCCCATTAATTGATCCATTAAATTGTCGATTTTCGATAATGGATACTTATTATTGATCGTCACTTTATTCAACTGCCGATAATCAACACACAACCTCATACTACCGTCTTTCTTCTTAACTAACAACACAGGAGCACCCCACAGCGAAAAACTTGGTCGAATAAACTTTTTCTGAAGCAATTCTTCCAATTGTTTCTTCAATTCACTTAACTCAGAATCGAACATCCGGTAAGGAGCCATTAACACCAGACTCGTTCCTGGTATCAAGTCCACTGCAGATTCTACTTCACGCTCTGGAGGCAAATCACTGATGTCATCCGGGAACACATTTGGAAATTCACAAACAATAGGTAATTTGACACTCGCAGTTTCACGATCAACTTGAAATGATGCAAACAAAGCAAACATCAAGGCTTTGTCTTCTAGAAGTTCGTCTACTTGTTTAGCAGACAAGAACAACAACTCTCCATTATCACTAAACTCTAGAAACTCTATGGTCTTATTATAACAGTTGGTACGAACAGAACTAAACTCCAGCCAGTTCATTCCCAGGATTACATTGATTTGGTGTCAGGGTAAACACACCAAATCCATCACGAAACTCTTTCAAAATATCGTCAACGAACATCTCTAACACACAAGAGTAGTAGTAACAAAACCATTAACAGGAGTTTTTATCACCATACTACCATTCATATCAAACAATTTTAAACCCAATCTATTGGCACATTCAAGCGAAATAAACGAATGGGTAGCACCAATATCAATAATAGCGACCAACTCAACATTGTTAATAAAACAAGTACCTTGAATCAAGTTATCCTTCTTAGGAACTTCAGAACCACTCAAAGCAAACACTTTGCCATTAGTCTGAGCAGCAGTAATAGTATTCTTCGACTTCTGACACTGGGTACTAATGTGACCCTGTTCACTGCAGTTGAAATAAGTCGAGCCCTCATCCTTGCAGTAAGTAGCTATATGGCCTCTCTTCCCACATTTGTAACACCTCAACACATTATTATTTTAAACCTCAGCATGGTGGCCTTAATCACCACACCTGTAACACTTAACAGAAGCAGGAGTTGCTCCTCCACTTGTCTTCTTCCCATCTGTCGCCTTTTGTTTCCCTTTATTAGATGGAGTCGCATAAGGCTTTACTCTAAACTGTCCTTTCTCTTTCTTCTCACTAAGATGCTTGTAGTGAACAGATCGAGCTCGACTTTCCTCATCATAGATCCTACTCGTATCCACCAGATCATCATACCTGTGAATCTGTTGGGATCCAATACTCTGCTTGATTTCTGGTCTCAGCCTATTCTCAAACTTGAAACATTTAGACATCTCAGCATCAGCACAATTGTAATGTGGGTAAAACTTCACCAGCGCCTTGAATTTTGCAGCATATTCTGCCACAATCATGTTTCCTTGCTTCAAATCAAGGAATTCCACCTCCTTCTTGCCACGAACATCTTCAGGAAAATACTTTCCCAAAAATTCTCTCTTAAATACAACCCAAGTTATTTTGGTACCAATTGTCATACCCCAAATTTATCCTCCCTGTGTATAATTTACATCGATACTTCCATCCACTAACCATTATTCAGAAAATCCAAAAAAAGGGAAGTAGTTGCTTATGCTCACGATCCACACTCAGGATATTACAGGATTGAGGTAAACTGAATTAAAAGGCCATTTTGAGGTTTATCAGTGTGGGTGGGTGTCGCTACTGCGAAAATCGGCGCCGGCTATGACAGAAGAGTCGCCACCGTGCGTTATTTATCCCACAAGAGGGAAAGCAAACGCTCAGAGTAAACCTAACGCAAAGAGGGAAAGGAATGGTCGTCGCAACCAAATCCTGGATTCGGGAGTCGGTTACGCAAGGGGAAGGTATTAGCACCCCTCACGTCCGTCGTACTCGACGGGATCCATGCTTGTTTTCTATCTAAGGGTGTGTTTATCTATTTAATATAAAGGTCTGGGTTAAAAAAGAAAAGAAAATGACTCGGCAAAGTATCTCACTTTATGCCTACGTATTCCCGTCTGGAATGAGAAATCAGAGTCAACATAGTTCGCCTACCTACGGGAAAGGAGGGGAAGGTTGCTCGCCGAGATATCGCATCTCGTGCCTACGTACTTTCATACAACATGAAAGATCAGAGCAAACGTAGTTTGGGCTACGGAAGACACAAGTTTGTCTGACAGTTTTTTATCTCCTTATGAAAGGGTTTTCCTGATTAAAGGTCCAAGAGGACAAAAGCAGAGTTTGAATGTTTGTTTGAGTTTTTTACGAAAGAGATGTTTTTTAGTCTGCTTGTAACTTGTACTGCACTAAAGACTTGTGATCTGAGAGTGACTACGTCGTATGTCACCCTAAGGGTACCATACTAAACAGTCAGGTTACTGAAGAGTGACCCTCCAGCAGCCTTTTCCCAAATAGCTTAAGGCTCGTAACGTACAGCACACGTTATCCTTATTACTGTGTTTTTGAATTGTTTTGAGATGAGAAGAGAAAGACGCTCTAAAAAACCTATGGTTGAAAGGGAAACTAGCCTAAGGTTGTCGTGCATGGGTCAAAACCTAATGTCTGTCATAATTTCCTCTTGCACAGAGGAAATCAGAGATCCTAGGGGATAAACAGCAAAAGACAGCAAGCAATTACAGTAAAACAGTAAACAAATAAGCATGCAACAGTATAAGAGAGGCAAGGGAGAAAACAATAGGCAAGAGGAGACAAGCTCCACCTCAAACCTAGAGGTAATCAGCACAATTAAACAGACAATATAGAGAAAAACAAAAGACACAGAGGAGGTAGCTCAGGCAGCAGTACCAGACTCCTACAGTAAACAGCAACATCAGCTCAAAAATTAGATAGACAGCAAAGTTGACAGCAAGGCCTCATCTTCAAACAAACTTCTATCTTCAAGCTTCATCAAGCACACTCCAAGAGAAGGATTAAACATCAAGATCAAGTTATAATGTTAAGAAACTTAATGACAACCAAAGGAAATCACTAAGAACTCAACATTGCAAATGAAAGGTATCCTCAAAGTTCTACTCACTTGGGCATACCACTCATCCCTCCTAAGGAGAGATGGAGCTTTCCAAGAAGGACTTTGTGTCATTGGATAGAATAGAGGTAAACAATGCACTCTATGTTTGAAGAAAGAATCAAAACTAGGTCTAAGGCATTTCCTAAAACCCTAATTTCCTAAGCTCCTAAACAAAAGCTCCACAAGAGGAAAAGCCTTCAACTCCAAGTTCCAATCTTAAATCCCAAGCATCTTCAATGAATCCAGAAGCTCCAACAAAAATAACTCAAGCTCAAACCAACTCCAAGGCAGCCAACCACACCAAACAAACCAAAGCACTCAAGAGAGGAATCCACAAACACAAGCCACTTGCAAAATACAACTAAAATAGAAAATGAAATTGCAAAATTCTAATAAAATTCCTAGGGGAAAATACATGTTTGAACAAACTAATGTAAAAAGATTGAAGCCTAAATCAACTTCTAAGTTATCTAAACAATTCCTACATTGAGATAGGTTAAGAGAATCCACAAGTTTGGGAGGGTCCTAATCTCAATACCTAAAACAGATCCTAATATTGTTCTAAAAATCCACCAAAAATTCTAAGGGAACATACATGTCTACCCTAACACATACTAAAAAATAAAAGCCAAACTCAAAACCAATTGGAAGAACTAAATTAAACAAAACATATAGCCAATTATGCAAAAATAAAGAACAAAATAAAATGTGAAAAATCAAATAAAAATTGAAAAATGCATGAAATTGTATTTTGTTAATCCCAGAAAATCATAAATTCCATAAGGATCATGAGGATATTTTTAAAATAATTTTGTGATCAAAATTGGAATTTATATGATTTTTGGAATAACAATGCAATTAAAATAAAACAAAATGAAATAAAAATGAATTAAAAACAGAAATAAACAAAAGCCAATGGATCTGGAGACTGGTCAATCCATCCAACGCGTTAGAGCTTGCCACCTCATTTATTTGAACGCAGCGTTTTGAATTAATCTGGAGTCAACAAAATAACAAGTCCCAGCCACACGATCTGGTGGTCAGTCAATGGTCCAAGGTTGATCTAATGGCTCTCACATCATCTTCTTCATCTTTCAGGTCATCTGAGTATAGACACAGGGCGGTGGTGCGTGGTGGCCGGAGAAGACTCCGGTTGTCTTCTCCGGCGAGAGTCCAATTTCAGGCAACCAAAAATGACAAACAAAATACCAAATCAACTCAGTTTTTCATGTACATTCCAAATCTCCACTCAAAATCCTCTAGATCTGGCTAGGTTTTAAAATTTGAAGGCAAACTTCAAATGCACCTCAATTCTGATCATCATCAAATCCTAAACTAAATACACATAACTGTTCCTCATGCTTCCTAGATCATCATCATCTATCCAATTCATGTCAATTCTTTAAGATCAAGCCAAATCGTGCCTCAACAGAATTCATACATGATCCTACATTGTCTCTAATTGTCCAAATTCCTATCCAGAAACGATCTACATCTCTTCCTAATTCTAAAAGCAAGCTCAAAACTAAATGAATCATGTTAAATCATGTAGAATATGGAGATTGACTAACCTGCTCTAGATTTGTTGACAGAGGTACTTAGAGCTCGTGGCTTGCTTCCAAATGCTCCAGAAACTTTCAATGATCTACCAGAAAGAGATTGCACACCTCAATTTTGCTTGAATTGACTCCAAACTCAGAATCCGATTTCAAGTTGCAGCTGTGAAATTTCAATTGCTCTTGCTTGCTCTGGTGTGAAATGAAGCTCAAAATTGATCTGAACTCACTCTAATGAATATATAGAAGAGTTTCATGGGCTTTTGGATCCAAGTTGAAGCCCAAATCCGTGTATCCAATTTTCTGATTTTTGCTTGCAAGTTCATACACCAGTCGTGCTTTGCAAGCTTTGCAGTGGTTCTAGAAGTTTCTAACACCTTGCACATGTCATTTAGAATGAGTTTGGATGGAGAAATTGGCCTGAATTGCTTTGTGTATGATTTTGCATATGTGACTTGTTCATGAAGTAACAACATTGAAAGTCATGGAATTATGCCTCAAATCAAAAATGTAAAAGTGTCAAAGTGTTCAAAATGAAATTTCCAGTCAGAAAATGTACTCATTTGCTTGGTTTTGGTCATCTAACTCAAAATCCCATTTTCCCCTCCTTTCCATATTTGAAATTTCTTCCTTTTCAAGCCATTTCAAAAGACTTTTTGATATGAGCCAAACCAAACTCTCATGACCACTTGGTTGCACTCAAAACATCATTCTAAGCAACTTTAATGTTGAACAATTTTCCATTTGAATCTTGCAAGTTGGAGATTTTGGCCTATGCTTGAAAATGACCTATAATTTCACTTTCCCAAAATACCCCTGACTTTTAAACCTCATAACTTGAGTTCTACAAATCAGATGGATGACTTATAGTACAATTTAGAAAGCTAAGATCATGAGGAAAAACTTTCATGTTGACCAAAAGTTCATGTGAAACCTCCTTCTAGGTCAAAAATAGCTTTGAAGTCAGATGATTTTCACAGACAAATTTCAGAATCATCTGAGGACCTATAACTTGTCTGGACCATAAATTGAGTTATATAAATCCCCTTGAGGACTCCTAGTACTCAAATTAAAGGTATTGAGATTCTCTACAAGTTTCATGTTGGCCAAAGATCCATTTGAAACTTGTATTTTGACTTATGTGTCCTTGAAGTTAAGCACCAAATAGGGTAATTTGCACTGAAACCCTAATTTAGCAACTTCCCACATTCTTGATTCTTCTTGATTTGATCTTGGCACAACACCAAAAATGTCTTATCACATCATTCCATGAACTCCATGACCTCAAAGTAGGCTTGAATGCTTTCCAATTGCATGATTGACCTAGGGTTGATCCAGATGAAACCCTAATTGCTTACACCTCAACTGTGGCTCTTGCACTTGAATCAATGACTTGATTGAGCGCCAACATGGCCCTCTAGGCACTCTATGAGCTCTATACACATCTTCTATTCATAATCCATGCTTCACATCTCACTAATAGTCTTCAACTGATCAAGACCTCCCACCACCTCCTGATGACTTGGATGACTTCTCAAGCTTGGATAAGATTTCTTGTTAGGCTTCTCTTGATAATAATCACACTTGATCCCCTGTTGGATGAATGATATGCCATGAAATGCAAATGATAGAACTATGCAAATGACAATGCAATGAAACATAAACCAGGTAAAAAATGTTGAGCAAATTTTGGGGTGCAACAGTGTGTAGGCTCAATGATGATGAAAGATCATTCAGGTCTGACCTAATCTTAGTCAGACAAGTCTTGATGAGATATCATGGCCTATAAGTGATTGATTCAAATGGTGTATGCGCAAGGCTCCAGTTAGAGTTTGTATCAATATAATTCTTTTGTGTGGATCAAGTTCTCAGGTCGTGTCAAGCTATCAGTTACTCCAGGCTTAAAAGTCATCAATAACCCGTTCATGTTCCATCAGGGATTTTTATGAGGTAGAGATGATTTGTGATTTGGCTATAATTCAAGTATTGAGGGCTGAGATTCGTTCGCAGAGTTTCCCGAGGGTAATTCGTAATCATTCACTTTCTTTAAGAACCCGTCAATATCCATTTGTATGTCCCGTTCAAAACTATCCAAATCCATATATTCCACACTCTTTTCCATTTTACATCTATCCATTCTATTTTATTTCATAGTACTCATTTCAATCCAATATATGTTCCTGCCAGTTTACCAACATTTGTCAGATATCATTTTTTTCATTTTTCTTTTTATTATCACTAAATCATGATTCAAAAGAGCACAAAGTAAGAAATCATCAACATAAGAGGTTACACAAAATCCCAAATGTCTTTACAAGTTTCATTACAAAAATAAAACTATTATCATTCTCATTCAAACTATTACAATAAAGCCCATGTTACCAATAAAAATCCCCTTACAATGAAATTGCCAACAATATAATTTAAAAAAAAGAGCATTTAAAGAAGGTGCCCAAAAGTACTACATGCATTCTACAAATTACTATTCAAGCAGTTTTCTACAAAAAAAGTCTTATTCATGAAAATCTTGGCAAAACAAACAGCAACGAGCACTTAATTCCATGGAGCAATTCCAGCCTCACATACCCAATACACTTCACATAACGACCCTCTCCAAGGCAATTACGACATCACAACATACACAACCAAGGTGCCACTCCTCAAAGTCGTACGTCTGTCACGCTGTAAAAGCGACCTACAACAAGTTGCAGTAGACAATATGCTCGACCCACCAAGCATCTGACGCAAAGACCATCCCTCATGAACCTGCAGTAAAAGACAAATTTGAAATCCCACAAATGAACCGGCAAAATAATGTCCCCAAGAGGCGGAAACGTCACACCCCAATCGAAATGGAAAATGACAATTCGTTCTAAAATAACGATAAAAAGCACAACCCTCACACCCTAGAAAGGAGGCGGGGGAGAAAAAAAAGGACCATCTTTCTTTGTTCTAAAAAAGGGAGGAGAGAGCTCTCTTGAATCACCAAAAAAGGTTCTGCTAAAAAAAAACCCCTTCGCCTTTCTTATTTCGGGATCTCGATTTGAAAACGAATCGCCCATAGACTTCTCAATTAACCTCCTTCAACGTTCTCATACTCAAGCCTCCAACCCTAACCTTTATCTTCTACAAACACAACCCACAAACCAAACCTTTATAACCACCGAAATCGAACCCCGAAAAATAATAGAAGAAGAAGGAAAATAGTGGATCAGAAATAGAACCAAACCAACCCATAGCAGAGAAGAAGAGGAAAACAAAATCAGAAGGAATAAAGGAGAAGAAAAGAGACGGAACACAAAGGTTGGAGTGAGGCTGTTTTTTTTCTTCTGGATTTGCTTTGATATGTTGTGTCACGCGATGAAGGTAATGAGCCCTGAGCGTATTCACCGTTATGAAGTTGATTTGCCATCATATTGAAGTTTTTTTTTGGTTTTTTCCAATGGATAGTCTAATGGCTTTGGTTTTTATGTAAACCATGTGTAGGCATTTTCTCTTCACAACAAGGTTGGAAATTTTGTTTTGACTACTAGCATTAGTGTGGTAGCAGTTTTTCGTGTGGACCCAGAGGGATTGGATCTCGGGCTTTGCAAGCCCAAATCAATTTTTCAATCCACACCACCACTGCAAATCTGCACCACTTTATTTGGAGGGATGATGGGCTTGATTCAACCCAAATGATTCCTATTAAATGATTCCTATTAACACCCCATGATTTCTATCACCCCCTTTCCTTTTATTTTTTTTTGTTTTTTTTCTTAGTTTTTTTTAGGTTTTTGATTTGAAGTTTTATTTCTATTAATGTTTTTTTAAACACTCCACTAAATACTTTACAAAATATTATTAGTTTTTCTTGTTAATCATATTTTTGATCAACATTGTGTTGAGATTTTATCCTTAGATTTATCTTGACTTTTGATTTCTACATTGATTTGAATCTTTGATTCTCTTTTCATTTTTTTCATCTAAAATGACGAGACCTCCAAAAGTTGTTATTGGTCAAATTATTGATAGGTAATAATTTATCTATTCCACCCACTTTTCCACTTTTCATTTTCTTTCTCATTTTCGATTTTATTTTATTTTTCGAACCGATGAAGTCTTTGATTCACAAAAGTTAGTTCTCGAGGTTGTTAAAACCTTCATTATTTCAAATCTATAGAAAATGATCATTTGGATCATTTTTCTATACTTTGGAATCGTGAGAGGTTCCCTTCGATTAATTAACATAAGGTTTGTGATTAAGACGAGGTTTAACCTTATTTTCAATACATCTCGATTTTATTTTATCTTATCGGTCAATGAAGTCTTTACATTCGTGAATGTCAACTTATTGAAGTCTCTAATCTTCATTATTTCAAATCTGTAGAAAAGGATCATTTGGATCATTTCTCTATACTTTGGGATCGTGAGAGATTACCTTCGATTAATCGAAACAATTTTATGATTAAGACGAGATCTCACTCCTTTTGACCCATTTCATTCAATTAATCTTTAACCACTGACTTTAATTTTTGCTCAATATAATTGCTTTACATTTCTGTTAATATATCAATGTTTATATATTCTTGCACATATTTTTCGTTTATATTATTGTTGATATTATCCTGTTTATTATCTTGTCCATTATATCATCATTGTCCAAATTTCATCATGTCATATTGGGCATATCTTGTTCATCTAACCCTTGTCTTGTTTATTTCATTCAAAATACCAAAAACATGATAAAACTATCGAAACCCTAAAAACCTTAAGTTGGTGGACTGTTGATCATTATCTTAGATGTGGGAATTTAGGCCTTGTACATAAACCTTGGTTTGGGCACTTTTTGTCTGAATTCTTCTCTGTTGCTTAGTTTAGGTCACCTCACACACACACGACTTTCTCTTGGGCTACCTGACAATAAGACCATTTATTTCTTGCAATCCCCTGTATTTTATATGTATCCCTCTTCCGTCATAGTGTAATAGCTTAGTTCTTTTCATGCTTGCTTGCTACGTGTTAAGGAATGTAAAATGAATTAGGTCAGAATACGTTTTCAAAATAAAGAACAAATGAGGCTTGATCCAACGTCAAGTCATTTTCAAACTCATTTTAAATTGGACCACCTTAGGGTTTCACCCTTCTTCCCTCAAACCTCTAACCTCGTATGTATTCAACCCTTGTAAGTCGATTGCTTCGCGCATTGCCATTAACCTACCACACTCTATTCACTACCCTTTCTTTTAAAAAACTTATTTTCAAAACATTTCTCCGTGAGTCTAAAAACCTTGGTCTCATACCAAATGCATTTTTGAAACTCTTTTCCTAATAAAATTTGAATGGTTGTGGAGTGGTTAGGCGTATGCCTTCTCTTATCCCGAGTGCTTGACATTACCTTTAGGGTTCACTGTCGTAAAACACTTACCATTCAAGATCAAAACACCTTTAATAAGAGAATGAAGTTCTCTTTGTATTAAACTAAAGAGAGAGGATTGAGTGCAGACTTCTTCCTCTCTGAGTATCAGGATACTCACTGTAGAGTATGTGATCTCGATACTCGTCTTTCAATACGAAGACGTAACTATATTCGCCACACTATTTTTCATAATAAATCTTTGAGATAAAGAATTGGGTACTACCCACAAGGGGTTACTATCCGAGGACCTATTTCACCCTAAAAATAACTTTCACAAATCAAACGTAACATCTTGCCTCGATGGCAAAAACTATCTCATTTCAAAAGGACATGTTACATCTGTTCTATCGCAAACAGGTAACGCCTAAGACTCCACAAGCGAGTTGTAATACACCTAACTGCTAGAATGTGCATACTAACATCATCCACCAAAAATACCAGTTAACCGTAGGTCGAACTACGACTGCTCTGATTCTTTACTTCTTTTAAGTGAAGATACATAAGCACAAGGGCCCCAATCCTTGTCGAGCATATTTCCATCTTTTATCCGTAGTTCTCCGAACTACGTTGACTCTGACTTTCTCATACCCTTTGAGAATATGTAGGCATAGGACCGCGAAGTCCTATCGAGTCTCTTCTCCCTGTATCTAACTTTTCTCTATCCCTTAGAATACACTTATATAGAAATATCTTTTAGCAAATACATTCACATATAGACAAACAAATGGTTCCCATAGAGTACGATGGATGCGAGGGGTGCTAATACCTTCCCTTCGTATAACCGACTTTCGAACCCTTTCTCTTGGTTGTAAGACCATCTTATCCAGTTTTCATTAAGGGTTTTCTCGATGTTTTCCTTTCCCCTTATGGGATAAATAAAGTTCGATGGCGACTCTTCTGTCCTTCCATTTTCGCCTCTCCGTCGTTGCATTTTCGAGTAGCGACAGCTTGGCGACTCTGCTAGGGAACATCTAGCAAGCCAAACCTAGTTTGTTTGTCGCATTTGTGTTTTATTTGTTTTCATTGTTTATTATGATGTGTTCCTTTTACCTGTTGGGTTTATTTGGGATGGTTTGTAAGGATACAAGCTTTCTACCCGAGCTTTCTAGTATACACTAAGTTAGGAGGTGGTTTCTTTTTTATTTACGAGACTTAGGACTCATTGAGTTGGTTTGAATTCCACCACTCAGATGAGGCCCCTTTTGGATGATTATGTCTTACGAGCAGTCGTAATGGCGTCTTTATTTTCAATCTGGGAGTCCGTGATTCTGAGGACCTTTTTAGATCCCAATTCCAAAAGTTACCAAAACATAACTTTGTGTTCATCCTTTGAAGGGATTATCGTCTTACGAATCATTGTTATGATGGAAAACTTTCGAGGGTTAGTGCATGGGACCTTGTTTGAAAACTCTTGGAATTCCCTGTTATAAACCAATAGATTTCCCACCCGAGGTGAGGGATATCTCGTTGCGTTACCTTGCATGACCTGTGACCTTGACCATGCTGTTGTTATGTTCTCATATGCATTCATAAAGCATTGCATTGCATAACATTATTACATATCAAGGGACTTAAGAGACTGTGATTATCTCAGGTATTGTTGAGCAAAATTATTGATCAAAGAAAAAGAAGCACATATTCCTTGAAGTTCAGATAACCAAAGTTGGGATTGATCCAAGATCTTTTAATTGATGTGCCGAAGACTGTCAAAATCAACTTTCAAGGGAAGCATGGGAAACTACTTGATCTCCTCTATTCTGGAGTGGACACTTGGGCCTTGTTTGCTATGGCTCAATTATATGATGCGCCGCTCAGATGCTTTACCTTCCAATATTATCAGTTGGCTCATACTCTTGAAGAATATTCTCACCATTTGAATATCAAGATTAAGGACCAACCCATTTACACCGGCCTAGAAGAAGAACCGAAGCCTCTTGCCATTGCTCTTGCTCTCCATATGACTAAGGAAGAAGTTGAGGCTGGTCTAGTCAATAAGGGAGGTACTCAGGGATTTCCTTTGAAGTTTCTACTTGACAAACCCGCCCAGTACAAGACTAATAAGGATTAGGAAGGATTTGGTATTGTTGTTGCTCTGATGATCTATGGGATTGTTCTGTTTCTAAACATAGACAATTTCATAGATATCACTGCCATCACTCTCTTTATGCAGAGGAATCCTATTCCTACCCTCCTTGCCGATACTTACCACTCAATTCATTGGAGGAGTGAGAAGAAGATAGGAATGGTACAGTGTTGCTCTCATCTTTTGTTCAAATGATATGCCTCCCATATGCCAAAGGAATGACCATTTATGGAAAATAAAGAAAAGCTGAAATGGTCTAAACGCATTATGTCTCTGGTAGCCAATGATATTGCTTGGTATGCCCACGAATACTATGATGTGGAGATCATTTTTAGTTGTGGAGATTTTGGTAATGTGCCTTCGATCGAGAGAGCTTGTTGCATTAACTACAACCCAGTCATGGCATTGCGTCAGTTGGGTTACACTATGGAAGACGAGCCTGAAGCGAAGAAAATTCAAAGTTTCTTTTTTATCACCACAACAGAAGATCCTGCATTTGTCAAGAAAATTGCTAAAGCAAGGACCAAAATCCATACGAAGGGGAGGAAAGAGCTAAAAGCAAAGAACTATTTGGCTAAAGAGCCATACAACAAATGGTTGTTAGCTAGAGTTGCATAAAAGTTGTTACCATTTCCTCCAGAACCATCCATGCAAGAGAAGCCTCCCGTTCCCACTCATATATCCATGGAAGAGTATGATAAGCTAAAGCTAGTGGTAGAAAGGTTGGCCAAAGAAAACCAAGACCTTCAGGCGGAAATCCACCAAGTAGGTGTGGAGAATGGCCAATTCAAGAGGAAAATGGAGGTTGAGCAAGACCAAATAGCTGAAAGCAGCAAAAAGTTGAAGCTAGAGATGAATCTGAGAGTCATGTATCAAAATGGCTTTGAAGGGGCTGATGCATTAGTGAAAACTCATCAACAATGCTTGAAGGAGGCTAAGGACTCTTGCGATAGAGCATGACATTTTTGTGTGCTAGCTTCTGCTGAAAAGAAGAAGACAAGGGAGAAACTTGAGGCTGACATTGATGACCTCGAAGAGCAGTTGAGAAGTGCTTTAACCCTAGCTGAAGATGAACGACAACTCAAAGAAGAAGCGTTAAGAGCTTTATATGTCACTCCTGGCATGTGGAACAACAAATGCTTAGAGTTGGAGACCGCTCAAGAAACAGCCACTCAGTGGAAGAATCATTTCGATGCTCTGAAAAGGGATAGTTCACAATGGCTCAAGAAAGAAGCTCAACTTAACAAGTTGTTGGATACGCATGTGGATTCCTTCTGGTATTATCAGCCGACTTTAGACATGTACTGTGCTAAGTACAACGATATAGTGGAGCATTGTAACCTCATGATCCGAGATATCCCATAGAGGTTGGAAATTCAATTCAAGACTTGGAAGGGAATAATGTCCCTCCTTCATTTCATCACTTCATCCAACTTTGTGATCAAATGGTTAGCAGATTCATGTTTGAGTCGAAGAAGCTTGAAGAGCGTCTCCAAAAGAAGGCCTTTTAGTTGTTCAGTTCTCTCTCTTATTGCATGAACTATTGTATTCAGCTTATCGATCAATCTTTTGTATTGAATCTTTCTTTGGAAAATTAATGAAAAGTTGCTTTTTAGACTTAATTACTCATTCTTTACTGTTCATTCGCAGTTCTATAATACCGATGATAATCACGAGTTCTCGAAAGTCTCTTGAGCATCATTTGAGCATTGCATATACCTGCACATCACTTATGCATTCCCTAAAACCCGGCCTCACACACCGCTTGCCCTTTCTGCAATAGAGCAAGCTGACTTCTCGACATCCGTACAAAACAAAAAGTAATCAGAAGAGAATCATGGACCAGCTAGAACAAAATCAGGCTGCTATGAGGGAAGAAATACAAAGCATGAAGACATAGATGAACCAGCTCATGGAGGTGATCTAGAACATGGCCAGGAATCACGAAGAGGTGAGGTTAGCAGCAGAGAGGAATGCTAATCATACCCTTACTGGCACGGTTCCAAACGCAGATGGTGCATTTCCAACCCCTATTATTGGCGCAATTCCAACCCCCGTCGATGCAATTCCTACTCCTGTGGGTGGAGTACCTATCCCTGTTAGCACAGGTCACCCACCTGCTAGTGCAATCCATCCTCCCGGCGGTATAATCCCACCACCAGTCTACTATGATGATCATGAAGGTTTCTACGAAGATTCAACGGCTGATGCATGTGCGCCAAAAAACGCTGAATTGGAGAAGAAATTTAATGCTCTACAAGAAGCAGTGAAAGCAATGCAAGGCCCTGACATTTTGGGATTAGATGCTGCAGAAATATGCCTTGTGCCAGGGGTTAAGATACCTAAAAAATTTACTATTTTGACTTTTGAAAAGTACAAAGGTAGTAGTTGTCCCAAGACCCACGTAAGGTCTTATTGCAGGAAAATGGCCGCTTATTCCGACGATGAAAAGCTCTTAATCCATTTTTTCCAGGATAGTTTGACCAAGGCTTCTCTAGAATGGTACATGCAGCTCGAGCGCTCTAATGTGAAAAGCTGGAAAGAGTTAGTGGATGCTTTCGTAAGCATTATCAGTACAACACCGATATGGCTCTGAATCGAACACAACTTCAGAATCTGACCCAGAAGCCAAGCAAGTTTTTCAAAGACTTATCCAGAGATAGAGAGGACTAGTTGCAAGAGTACAACCTCCATTATTGGAAAGAGAGCTAACAAATATCTTCACAGGGACGTTACAAGGCCCAATCCTTGAACGCCTGACGTCTACTACTTCCATGGTGTTTTCCGAACTTGTAATGGATGGAGAAAGGCTAGAGAGCTTGATGAAGGCCAGAAAGATTCAGAATGCTAATGGATCCTCGAGTGGGCCCAAGAAGCCATATCAAGGATTCATTAGGAATATGGAAGGCGAAGCTAGTGCCATTTCCACAAAAAGAGGGAAAGCCCATTAGGGTTATTATCATGTTGCTGTTGTTGCTCCGCAACAACCACTTTCTATTCCTGCAAGCCAACCCGTGGCTCAACAGAACCGACAACAATAATCGTACCAACCGAGGCAAAACTAGTATTAAGGTCAACAAAGACCGAGGAGGCCAGAAAGAAGGTTCGATCCAATCCCATCAACATACGCCAGACTACTTCCGTTCTTGTTGAAAGGAGGTCTAGTGCAACTGAGGGAAATGAGGGACCCTCCAACCGTTCTTCCCCCCGATTATGATGTCAATGCAAGATGTGAATTTCATTCTGGAAACCCAGGCCATAACATTAAGAATTGCAAGACCTTGAAATATGTCGTCCAAAACCTCATTGATTCAAAAGCAATAAATTTCACCTGAAATACCCTGAATATCAAAACCAACCCAATGCCGCCTCATTATCATTCAACAAACATGTTCGAGAGCTCTAGAGGGGTATGGTTAATTTCAGATATTGACAAACTGAAAATACCTCTCTCCATTGTTAAAGAGAAACTTATGCTAAAAAATATTTATCCTGGCTGTCCAGTTGATTGTCACGTTTGTGTGAGCAAATCTCAAGAATGCGCTAAATTGAAGAAAGACATTCAACGCCTGATTGATCAAGGCGTATTGGTAGCAGAACAACTTTTAAAGACTGAAGAATTTGCTACTCTTGACATTCCATTTGAGACATTGGAGATACCATATGATGATGAAAGTGGATTATGGAATCCTTCCGATAATTTGAATCGTATCCCGTTAACAATACTGTGTGAGGAAGAAGATTGGGATAATGTGTATGGACAGGCTCATATTCCTCTGTAGATCCCTTATGATGAAACATATGTGCTTCCTTATGGTCAAGATGGAAAACCCCTTAGTATACCCTACGATCCAGTTGAGATACCTATGTCTCCACCCTCAATGAATCAACTCGTCATCTCGATGCCAGCTCCGTTTCCTTACGAGAGCACGAATGTTATACCTTGGATATACGATGAAACTGTTTTTCTCAATAGACAGAAGGTGAGAGAAGAAGTCATCTTAGAGGAAAAGAAGATTGTAAAGAATATTGTGGGAAATGGTGGCGTCATCAGGAGTGGTAGGATCTTTGCACTAACCACATCACCCGTCAACAACAGTGGCAAGGCAAACAAAGATATTGTTAAACAAGGCACCATTGAACATGGGCAGTCCTCCAAAATGAAGGACGTCCCTAATAATAAAGCAGAGGAATTTTTAAGAATCATCCAGAAAAGCGATTATAAAGTGATTGACCAGCTCAATCAAACTCCTTCGAAAATTTCCATGATGTCGTTATTAATGTGTTTAAAAGCTCATCAGGATGCACTATTAAAATTCTTGAAGGTCGCCCACGTGCCTCAAGAGATATCAGTGGTGCAGTTTGAAGAGGTGGTTGGGAATATAGCGCCAGGTCATATTCTGAGCTTCAATGATAGTGAATTACCCCCTGAAGGTAAAAATGATAACAAGGTCTTGCACATTACCATCGAATGTGTAGATGTTGTGTTCTCTAGATTGCTAGTCGATACTGGATCGTCCCTGAACGTGCTACCAAAAAGCTCGCTGTGTAAACTGTCAATTGAAGGGCTTGTGATGAAGCCAAGTCAAACCATTGTGAAAGCTTTTGACAGAGCTAGGAGAACTGTAATTGGCGAGGTTGATCTCCCTATCAAGATTGGGCCTCATACTTTTATCATTACATTTTATGTAATGGACATATATCCCACCTACAATTGCTTGCTTGGTCGCCCGTGGATTCATTCAGCTGGTGCCGTAATGTCAACTCTTCATCAAAGACTCAAGTTCATGATTAACAATCAGATGGTTATCATTGAAGGCGAATAAGATGTTCTTGTCAGTCATCTTGCTTCTTTCCGCTATGTCGAGGTATGAGACGAAGTACATGAGACGTCGTTCCAGGACTTTGAAGTGATCAACGTTGAAATGATTCATGAGAAGTCGGTGTCTTCAATTGTAACTTGGAAAAATGCGAAGACAGTGATAGAAGAAGGTCACCCTCGAGGATGGGGTAGGGTGTTGGAACTGCCTATTAACAAGAATGGAGTCGGTCTGGGTTATAAACAGAAGAACACCTCTGATAGGGGTAACAGACTTGAAACTCAGTTAGTTTTTACTAGTGGGGGCCATCTCGTTGATGGTCAAGTCACATTTTTAGAAACTGAAGACGAAGGTCATAAAGAAATGTGCATGGTGTATCCTAGAGCACCCAACCAGACATTGAACAACTGGAGAATCGTTGAAATTCCAAAAGTTACTCTAGTAGACGAGTAATTCCCTGTTTTTCATTTTTACCTAAAAAATCCTATGCTCTGCCCAAGGCATATGAATCATGTTGTAGGGCCTTTTGCTTTTAAAGCATAGACTTATCATCAATGAATAAACTTTTGCATCCAATAGTGCTCTTTTTCTCTCATTTTTTTTTTTACTTTTTGCACATAAAATTATTTTTGAAAGGCAAGGTTTTGTTTTCATCTTGTCCATTTTTCTCAAAATAAAAGCATGAAGTCATTCATCATGCAGATCTTCCCCTGTTTCTATTGATAACGATCCTGCTATGGTCCAATATGACTTTGATAATCCAATCTACCATGCTGGCAAAGACTACAAAGAAGATTGTGATCTCTCAGAAGAGTTGGCTAGATTGTCAAAGCAAGAGTCAAAGGTCATTTAGCCATACCAAGAAGAGGTTGAAGTCATCAACATGGGAACCAAAGAGGATGCCAAGGAGATCAAGATAAGTGCTGCCTTGGAATCAAAAATTAAGGCAAAGTTGGTCACATTGCTGCAAGAGTATGTTAACGTGTTTGCTCGGTCCTAGAAGGACATACATGGTTTGGACGAAGATATTGTAGTGCACAAACTACCACTCAAAGAAGATTGCCCGTCGGTGAAGCAAAAGTTGAGGAGAACAAAACCAGAGATGTCCTTCAAGATTAAAGAGGAAGTTCAGAAGCAGCTAGATGCTGGTTTCCTGGCAGTATCCAGCTATCCGCAATGGGTAGCAAATATTGTCCCAGTACGAAAGAAGTATGAAAAGGTGCGAATGTGTGTTGATTATAGGGACCTCAACAGAGCAAGTCCAAATGACAATTTTCCTCTGCCGCACATTGACGTGTTAGTAGATGATACGACCCAGTTCTCCGTCTTCTCGTTCATGGATGGGTTTTCTGGCTACAATCAGATCAAGATGGCGCCAGAAGATATGGAGAAGACGACTTTCATCATTCCATGGGGAACTTTCTGTTACAAGGTCATGCCGTTTGGACTTAAGAATGCAGGCGCGACATATCAGCGGGCTATGGCCACTCTATTTCATGATATGATACATAAAGAGATTGAATGCTATGTAGACGATATAATTGTGAAATCCCAGACTGAGGAAGAACACCTCATTCATTTGGAAAAACTTTTTGCAAGACTGAGAAAGTTCAAGCTAAGATTAAATCCCAACAAATGCACTTTTGGTGTAAGATCTGATAAGCTACAAGGTTTTATTGTAAGCCAAAGAGGGATCAAAGTCGACCCAGATAAAGTCAAAGCTATCCAAGACATGCCAGCGCCTAAAACCGAAAAGGAAGTCCGAGGTTTCCTTGGGATATTGAATTACATTGCCAGATTCATATCTCATCTAACGACCACTTGTGAGCCCATTTTCAAACTGCTTAGGAAAGACCAGGCTGTTGTGTAGAACGACAATTGTCAGAAAGCCTTTAAGAAAACAAAGGACTATCTGCAAGAACCACCGATCTTGATGCCTGCAATACCCAGAATACCTCTGATCATGTACTTAACTGTGTTAGAAGGATCCATGGGATACGTGTTGGGTCAACATGATGAGACCGGTAGGAAGGAGCACGCAATCTACTACCTCAGTAAAAAAATTCAATGATTGTGAAACGAGGTACTCAATGCTGGAGAAGACATGTTGTGCACTAGCTTGGGAAGCAAAGCGCCTCATATAATATATGCTCACCCATATAACTCTGCTGATTTCCAAGATGGATCCTGTCAAGTACATATTCGAAAAGCCTGCTCTCACCAGACGAGTGGCTCGTTGGTAAATGGTATTAACAAAATATGACACCCAGTACGTCACACAGAAGGCTATCAAAGGAAGTATGCTCTCTGATTACCTTGCCCACCAACCTGTGGATGATTACCAATCTATGCACTTCGATTTTCCTGACGAAGACGTCATGTTTGCCAGAAATTATACCACACTAGGCCCAAACGATAGACCCGAATCTGGATCGCGATTGACGCTCGTGTTTGATGGTGCCGCAAATGCTAAAGACTGTGGAATTGGGGCAATCATTACTTCTCCAACTAGATTTCATCTACCATTCACTGCCAAGTGTACTAATAACATGGTCAAGTACGAAGCCTACATCTTCGGAATTGAAGCTGCCATTGATAATAGGATCAAGATTCTAGAAGTCTATGGAGATTCTGCGCTTGTCATATGATAGATAAAAGGGGAATACGAAATGCTTGATATCTTGAAGCTAATCCCATACTTTAATGATATCACTTTTCATCATATTCCCAGAGCAGAAAACCAATTGGAAAATGCTCTAGCAACACTGGCATCCATGTTCCAAGTCAAGTGGAAGAACGAGGCGCCATCCATCCGTTTAGAATATCTTGACGAACCTGCTTATTTCCTAACAACCGATGCTGAAGAGCCTAAAGTTGATGATCATCCTCGGTTCTACGATATCAAGCGGTATCTAGAAACACAGGAATATCTAGAGGGCATAACTATCATTGACAAGAAATATCTCAGGAAGCTCTCATCAAAGTTCTTCCTCAATAGTGATGTGTTATACAAACAAAATTATGATTCTGTTCTGCTCAAATGTGTGGATAGACATGAAGTAGAACGCATCATAAACGAAGTGCACGAAGGGTCTTTTGGGACACACGCCAGTGGCCACACTATGGTGAAGAAGATCTTGAGGGCAGGATACTACTGGATGACAATGGAAACAGATTGCTATCGCCATGCCCAGACATGTCACAAGTGTCAGATTTACGCAGACAAAGTTTATGCTTCACCATTTCCTTTGAATGTGTTGACTTTACCTTGGCCTTTCGCCATGTGGGGCATAAATGTAATCGGATGTATCGAGCCAACCGCCTCCAATGGACATCATTTCATCTTAGTGGCCATTGACTATTTCACCAAATGGGTGGAAGCCGTATCTTATGCTAATGTCACTAAACAGGTGGTGACTCGCTTCATCAAGAAAGAAATCATCTGCCGATATGGAGTTCCGAATAAAATCATTACAGATAATGGTTCGAACCTCAACAATAAAATGATGAAGGAGTTGTGTGAAAGCTTCAAGATTGAGCACCATAACTCGACACCATATCGTCCTAAAATAAATGGAGATGTTGAGGCAGCGAATAAGAACATCAAGAAGATCATTCAGAAGATTGTAAAGACTTATAAAGATTAGCATGAGATGTTGCTGTTTGCCCTGCATGGCTACCGCACTTCAGTACGCACTTCCACAGGGGCAACCCCGTTTTCTCTCGTATATGGCATGGAAGCAGTGCTACCTATTGAAGTAGAGATTCCTTCCCTGGGGATTTTAGCAAATGCCAAGCTAGATGAAGCTGAATGGATACAAGCAAGACTCAACCAACTTAATCACATCAACGAGAAGCGCATGACGGCCATCTGCCATGGTGTTGCATCCTAATTTTTGACCTTATGACCCCACCTCCTCGTTTTTTTTGCATCATTCCTGCTTTAGCTAACCGTCTAACCAGTTGTTTGTTTTGCTTTATGAAGTAGGTTGTTGCAGAGAATTTTAAAGAAAAAAACACCAACTTTCAAACTATTTTGGTGTTCTTTCAAAATATGAGGGTCCCGTTCTTGAATGCGTTGTTTCTAACAAAATAGTATTTGAATTGCGTTATGACAATTTCATTACTCAAGAGGCCTAATTACGAAGTATTTCCACGGGATCTATAATAAATCCCAATTCCAAGATTTAAGGATGGACTCGAGGTATCATCGTGCGAGACACAAGTTTCTCACTTCCATTCAATATTATTAAGCGCAAGAGATCTCAAAGTTTAGTATCTACACATGACTTCGAAGCGTTAAATTGACTTGTTATTAAAGTACAAGCACAAAGTACAAAGCCTCATAGAATCAAAACTCAAAACATCATTCCAATTTTAAACGCAAGAAGCCTTGGGAATTCTCGTGGGATTAATGCTATACTCAAATTCAAGCGTACCAACTCGAGAGTTTTTCAAAATTAACTACAACAACATACAAGTCTTTACAATACAAGGGCATTGCAAACCAGAACTTCGGAAAGTTACAAGACATACGGGTCGGATAATAACATAAGTACTAGAAATTCAATTGAAAATAACTTGACTACAACTACGGGACGGGATAATCTTCCTGGATGAAAGTGTGGCAGCACCTCGAGCTGGAAGTTTTCTGATGCAACCAGCTCAAGTTTCTACCTCCAGGCTGTGCACTACCAGTGGCTATGCCTGGATACTCAAACTGTGCTCCCCATCCTCATCCTACGAACGGAAACAGTTACATATTGATGTCGGGAGGCGGTTCCCATCTATTGCCAAAGCAAATAAGTTATGCAGCTGGAAACTCTCGGATTGATTCAAGCGGCGAGCATTGTTGAACCAGATAAGCTGCAGATCCTACATTAGAAAAGCCATCAACAACAAAATGAGTCAATTGTTTCGAACACCGTAAGAACAAGTAACAACATTCAAATATTATCGAAGCATGAAATTACGAAATGGATTCCTATGTTTGAAAGTTAATCTTCATACCACATCATTTGGGATGCCAAGACTCCTTGTTCCAATCTGGTTCGCGGCTTCCGCCGGTTTCCTCTGGTGTTGCTTCTGAGCGACGGTTTCCCGATAACAAAGAATACTCAAGCTCTCAGAATCCAGACAACTATGCCAATGATGGATTGGAGGTTTTAAACTCCCATGCTGCCGACAATGTTCCCACACCCACAGTTGCCATGGTGCAACAACAGCAGCAACAACCTCAAGTTGCACAGATGTATCCTCAAGTTCATCTTTCACATTTTGTTGATCTTACGCCCTACCATCAGTTTTTATCTCCAGTCTGTGTACCACCAAACCTGCATACGAGATATAACAAGACATATCAGAAGTTAAAACTCTAAAACCTGTTACGCAAGAAGGAAAGCTAAGTCACTGAGAAATATGAATCAAAACAATATTACTCCACCACTCGGTCTTACAATTTGGCAGCTAAGGATCCCTTTCTAAAACAGTTACCGACATAGCTCGAAAGTGCAATCGACAGCAACCGGCGTCCAAAATATGTTTCAGACAAGTAAACTCCAATCTCCTACAATATCCAATTACACCTGCTGCATCACAACAAAGAAATCAACAAAGAATCAACAACGGTAATCTGAAAATCAATCGGATAGAGAAGTGTATTGGGTTATGCTGTAATCGAAAGGGAAGAATCGAGAATGTGGAACCAGAGTGATTACCGACTAAAGCCAACAAGTTTTCCGCCGGACTAATGCTCGTAACTCTTCGTGTGAAAACCATTGAGAACTTCCAGACTTGAATCACCCACTCTTTCCGTGGAAGCCCATCATCTTCAACAGACATATAAAATGCAAGCTTTCCTGTTGGGCTGCTAAATTCGTCTTCTGGCCATAACCAGTGCTTTTCGCACCTGCCAACACCATTCAGAATCAAAATAAAACCGTTAGAGAATATTCACTGGAAAGATTCGATTCAGAAGGAGACCAAATCAAATCCAATCCCAAAATTAATCACGAAATCAAAGATTGAAACGTCAAGTAATTAGGTCATCACTGCAATCAGCAAAAAAGGAATATTTTCAAATCAGATTTGCCCCAATAAGGAAACCCTGAATCTACCATCAATCAGCATTCATTGGTTTTCAATCAGGAAATCCCCCTTGAAGCCTATAAAAGGGAGAGACTCGAAGGGAGAAAGAACCATCGAGAATCATCACAAGAAACCCTAAAATTTCATAACCTAAAAGAGTGAAGGAGAAGACGTATCTGTTTCAATCCTCGGAGAAAACCTTTGGCGTCGGCGTCGCTCCAACATTTGCTGTCTCGAAGTTCGCCGCCATCGCCACCGAGCCCCCGTCATTTCTGGGTAATTATTTGTTTAGGTCCATTTAATGTGTGTTGTGTTTGTTGGTTTACAGGTCCACCATTGAAAGAACGAAGGAGAAGATCGAAGCAGCGGAAGAAACACGAGTGAGAGAAACCGACCGATCGCGGGGAGAGGAACCTAGGGTTCCATTCTTGTTTTTCCTTGTTTTGTGCTTTTCTGTTTGTTTACCATTGTAACGAGATTATCACACACACACAGCACTACACATACTCCTAATCGCTAATCACCCCCACTAATCACCATTTTAACGTTAATTAAACCCATCAATTAACCTATTTGATTAATAATCATTTTAATTTAATATTAATTCAACCAATTAATTTAAATAATTAATCAGGTGCTTTTATTCATCAAATTAATGGCATTTTTGTTTGATAATAAAAATTATTCAATAATAAAAAAAAACCTTTTATTAATAACATAAAAACTTTTTAATAAGGCTCTATAACTTTTAATAAAACCAACTTCTTTTATCATCCTTTTAAAATAAATTAATCAATTATATCTATTGTAGTCTCTTTTTTTAAATCCATTTTTACAAATTTTAAAAAAATAATATTAAGCAATCCTCTTTATCCAAATTAGTTTTTTTTTATCTTTTATATAATAACGAAACCTTTTTGTTTAATAAACCTCTAATTTATTTAAAATCAACTTACATCTAAAACATTTTCGCTAATAAATTTAATCAGTATCACTCGAAATAAAAAAATGAGATAATAAGTGATAAAAAATAATAATCAAGTAATTATCTCGTAAAATGTTCAACTATTGAAATTAACATCACCCAAAATAATTCAACCTTTTAAAAAACCACATGTAAAATCAACACAACATTAATTCGACTAAAAATAAATCAAAATACAATCAATCGTGCACACCCACTTCACGACACAATACACTCTAACACTGACACCTTAGCGCTTTCATGCGCGTGTATGGTTTTACTTACAAGCAATTTACATTATCGTATTTACATTCCTGCATCGCATTCCGTCCAAAGGAAAAACCTACACATGAGTCAACACTTGTGTGTAGTGCATCTCATTCGCATCATTACCCCCTCGATCCTTGATCTCATTCAAGTTGATCTCTAGGATAGATCCTACCCCATAAGAAGGACTTTGTCTCTTATCTTTACAACTTAACAATACAAACAATCAATTCAAAACAACAACATTCAAACACACTAGAGAAAAGATGCCAAATCATCTTAAGCGAGACAGAATCTCCACCCCCATAACAATACAATCAAGCCGTAGGGACTTTGCCTTAAGAGAAATAAAGGCATACTCGTAAAACAACCCGAGTACTTAAGCCCTTTTCTTAAGATGATGCAAAGACTATTTTCCTACAACCTGTGGCGGTTATATCTCCCTTAAAATGAAGACACATCTCTTCTCCTAAACCCAATTAAATCAACTACCCTTAACCCGTAGGAACTTTGACCACAGTCAAAGAACTCCTCAAACCCTTTAGGGGAACTACAAATACTCTGATTCCACTCCCTTAAGGATATGTAGGCATAAGATGCGACATCTTATCGAGTATACTTAGAAATAAACCCTTAGGTCTTTTAGCCTTAAGCAGATAAACACTTAGCAATAAACAATATAAAACAAGAGGTTCCTGTAGAGTACTACAGAAACTTAGGATGCTAACACCTTCCCTAAGTTTAACCAACCCCGAACCTAAAACTCTCTAAACCTTGCATTTGCATTGCATTGTGGGAATTTCGATATTTATCCCTTCCTTTGGACAAATCAAAGTTCGGTTGCAAAATGAATTAAGATTCAAGCTCATTAATAGCTTGGTATCCAATTTTCACCGCGACACATGGTCAGCTATACCAGAAGCGGTTGAAGAGGGCATTTGACAAGAAAGTTCGCCCATGACACATCAAAGCAGAAGATTTAATCTTGAAGAAGATTCAGCCAACTCACATTGACCCAAGGGGAAAGTGGACGCCGAACTATGAGGGTCCATATGTAGTGAAAAATGTTTTCTCCGGAGGATCCTTAATTCTCTTGACCATGGACGGTGGTAATCTTACATCCCCTGTGAATTCAGATGCAGTTAAAAAATATTATGCCTAAGAAATAGACCCGGTGGACCAAAATAAAGTCCACGTAAAAATGGGCGTCCTGGTGGACCATATAAAAAGAAAAGGTCAAGGCAAAAATTAGGGACTGAAATAAAAGAAATATCCCGGTAGGCTGAAAACCCGAAAGGGCGGCCTAGGAAAAAGTTAGGGATTCAAAAGGCTAAACTGCATCCTGAAAATACGTGCGAACCTTCCTCCATGATTATTGAGCTCTAACTAGGAAAGATCAATTCAATTGTTGTGTTCAGAAGCAAGGCATATATGGTCTTCAGAGATATATGGGTCATAACAAAATTGAAACTTGACAAAAACTGATTTCAACATTGCCATTGTTGTTTTCATTTTTCTTTCAAAGCAATTACCTCTTTTAGGAATTGCCTCCTTTTGTAACTTTCCCGTTTATGGGTCTTTATCAATAAAAATTACCTTCACCAAAGAATTTCTCTTCTATTTTCTTATTATATGTTTGCAAGATTTGTTTTATTGGTGATAAGTATTGCACATAATAACATTATGGTGGAAATAAATTAAGGGATTACTTACTCTCTTAGGGTAATCGTAGGGTGACCATGACTCCGAGAAACATGCAGGAACACCGTTTGAAATCCCGAGGTGACCTGGCCAAGACAGAATCATCCGGCCCAGAGAAAACTGGAATTAATTTGGGAGTCTTAGCATCTCGAAAAATATGATTGCATCGTGAAGAAATGATGTCAGGAAGTTGAGTTTGTTCCCCGTCCTGTCCAAAGCCCAATCTTACTTGGCACCTCTTGTTTTGAAGCCACTTTTGGCTGGCACTTCTTTGTAAAATCATCTCTAACTGGTACCTTTCACCTTACACATCTTCGTTCCCCGGCAAGCCCAACCACGCTTAGCATGACCGTCTCTCCAGACCCTCTCATATCCCCGACATTAAGCATCATTTGTATCATGTGCATACCAGAACCATAACATACTTCCCCGATTCCTGCATCTCCACGCGCTAGCATTTGCATTTGCATTTCCATTCATTATGAAATATCATTATCATCAGGCATTAGCGTATGCAGGTCAAGGTCCAGGATCAATCTCGAAGATTTCCAAGATCACCATCAGCCCATCCAGGGGCATCTTTTGCAATGATGTGGGTTCTCTCACAAAAATCAAGGGTATCAAAATAAGTTTCAGCTCAGTCAAGGGCATCTCCTTCAAAACCGTGGGCGTTCCCCACGAAATTGTTCGACCTTTTATTGGGCATATTCAAGATTTTCAAAGCAACGTTCAGCCCATTCAGGGGCATCCTCCGTGAGACCATGGGCGTCCCCCACGAAGTTGTTCAACCTTTTATTGGGCAAACTTAAGAGCTTTAAAAGCAACCATCTGCCCGTCAGAGGCATCTCCTACAAGACCGTGGGAGTTTCCCACAAAGTTGTTCAACCTTTTGTTGGGCGAATTCAAGTGTTTCGAAGCGACATTTAGCCTAGCCAGGGGCATCTCCTTTGAAGCCGTGAGCGTTCCTCACGAAGTTGTTCAACCTTTTGTTGACCAAGATCAAGAATTTTAAAGCAAATCTCATCCTGTTCAGGGGCATCCTCTTCAAAGTTCATGGGCATTTCTCATCAAAGCTATTTCAACCTTTTGTTGTCAAAGCTATGATTCCCAAACGAGTCAGTGGGCATTCCCCGTTGATTTTTTCCAATCTTCCTCTTGGGTGTTCCCTAGTAAGTTGTCTCCAGCGAAATTGACCGCTTGTCAATTGCCTTAATATCATCCTTTCGGTGATAGCTGAGCCCGTCAGTTCAACCTAGCCTGTATCCTTTTGGTGTTGGTTACCTTCAAGATTGGGAAGTTATTATCATCCTTTTGGTGGTAGTAACTTATAAGTTTTGCTTCGCCATCCTTTTGGTGATGAGTCTGTCATCCTTTTGGTGCCAGGTTGCGCGAATGTTCTCCATTATCCTTTTGATCTGTTATTTCACTTCCCAAACACTTTCTTCATTTTCGGACAAATTCTGGGTTTTCTTCATATCTAATTGTCTTCTACCTCGAAAAATGAATGCCATAGTAGTTCATGTTACTCCGTCTAAGCAAATTAGATAAGGGCATCTGTCATGCCCCAGATTTATCCTCCCTTTGTATAATTTACGTAAGTACTTCCATCCACTAACCATTATTCGGAAAATCTAAAAAAAGGGAAGTAGTTACTTATGCTCGTGATCCACACTCAAGATAGCACATGATTGAGGTAAACTGAATTAAAGGGCCATTTTGAGGTTTATCAGTGTGGGAGTGTGGGCTCAATAGTGATGAAAGATCATTAAGGTCTGACCTAATCTTGGTCAGACAAGTCTTGATGAGATATCAGGGCCTATATGTGATTGATTCAAATGGTGTTATGCGCGAAGCTCCAGTTAGAGTTTGTGTCAATATAATTATTTTGTGTGCATCAAGTTCTCAGGTCGTGTCAAGCTATCAGTTACTCCAGGCTTAAAAGTCATCAATAACTCGTTCAGGTTCCATCAGGGATTTTTATGAGATAGAGATAATTTGTGATTTGGCTATAATTCAAGTATTGAGGGCTGAGATTAGTTCACAGAGTTTCCCGAGGGTAATTCGTAATCATTCACTTTCTTTAAGAACCCGTCAATATCCATTTGTATGTCCCATTCAAAACTATCCAAATCCATATATTCCACACTCTTTTCCATTTTACATCTATCCATTCTATTTTATTTCATAGTACTCATTTCAATCCAATATTTGTTCCTGTCAGTTTACCAACATTTGTCAGATATCATTTTTTTCATTTTTCTTTTTATTATCACTAAATCATGATTCAAAAGAGCACAAAGTAAGAATTCATCAACATAAGAGGTTACACAAAATTCCAAATGTCTTTACAAGTTGCATTACAAAAATAAAACCATTGTCATTCTCATTCAAACTATTACAATAAAGCCCATGTTACCAATAAAAAGCCATTACAATGAAATTGCCAAAAATATAATTAAAAAAAAGAGCATTTGAAGAAGGTGCCCAAAAGTACTACACACATTCTACAAATTACTATTCAAGCAGTTTTTTTACAAAAAAAGTCTTGTTCATGAAAAACTTGGCAAAACAAACAGCAGCAAGCACCTAATTCCATATAGCAATTCCAACCTCACATACACAATACACTTCACATAACGACCCGTTCCAAGGCAATTGCGACATCACAACATACACAACCAAGGTGCCACTCCTCAAAGTTGTACCTCTGTCACACTGTAAAAGCGACCTACAACAAGTTGCAGCAGACAGTACGCTCGACCCACCAAGCATCTCACACGAAGACCATCCCTCATGAACCTGCAATAAAAGACAAATTTGAAATCCCACAAATGAACCGGCAAAATAACGTCCCCAAGAGGCGGAAACGTCACACCCCAATCGAAATGGAAAATGACAATTCATTCTAAAATAATGATAAAAAAACACAACCTTCACACCCTAGAAAGGAGGCGGGGGGAGAAAAAAAAGGGACCATCTTTCTTTGTTCTAAAAAAGGGAGGAGAGAGCTCTCTTGAATCACCAAAAAAGGTTTTGCTCAAAAAATAAAAGAAAACCCCTTCACCTTTCTTATTTCAGGATCTCGATTTGAAAACGAATCGCCCATAGACTTCTCAACTAACCTCCTTCAACGCTCTCATCCTCAAGCCTCCAACCCTAACCTTCATCTTCTACAAACACATCCCACAAACCAAACCTTCATAACCACCGAAATTGAACCCCAAAAAATAATAGAAGAAGAAGGATAATAGTGGATCAGAAATAGAACCAAACTAACCCATAGCAGAGAAGAAGAGGAAAACAAAATCAGAAGGAATAAAGGAGAAGAAAAGAGACAGAACATGAAGGTCGGAGTGAGGCTGTTTTTCTTTCTTCTGAATTTGATTTGATATGTTGTGTCACGCAATGAAGGTGATGAACTTTGACCGTATTCGCCGTTATGAAATCGATTTGCCATCAGATTACAGTTTTTTTTGGTTTCTTTCCAATGGATAGTTTAATGGCTTTGGTTTTTATGTGAACTATGTGTAGACCTTTTCTCTTCATAACAAGGCTGGAAATTTGTTTTGACTACCAACATTAGTGTGGTAGCAGTTTTTCGTGTGGCCTAGAGGCCTTTTCTCTTAGTTTTTTTAGGTTTTTGATTTGAAGTTTTATTTCTATTAATGGTTTTTTAAACACTCCACTAAATACTTTACTAAATATTATTAGTTTTTCTTGTCAATCATATTTTGGATCAACATCGTGTTGAGATTTTATCCTTAGATTTATCTTGACTTTTGTTGCACCCCAAAATTTGACCAACATTTCTTTACCCAGCTTGTGTTTCATTTCATTCACATTAGCATTATCATTTGCATTTCATTGACATGTGTGCAGGAGATCAAAAGGTATGATTACCAATTAAGAGCTATACAATACTATGAAGCTAGCCAAGAAGGTTATTCAAGTGTTCAAGGGTAGATATCTTTGTCAGAGAAGTTAGAAGATCCTCAGGGATAGTGGTTGAAGCCAAGTGTGTATGCCTCCTAACTGGAGAGTTGTGGGAGCTCGTCAGATGATTCTGAAGCCATGAAGAAGGGCTTGAGGTCTTAAGAGAGCTCATGGAATGTCTTGAAAGCCATCATGAAGCCTAGACAGGTCATGGTGCAAGATTGAGAAGCCTCAACCATGATTGGTGTAATTAGGGTTTGATTGGGTCAACCCTAGGTCAACTGATGATTTGGAGAGGGTTGAGACCTAATTCAAGAGCCATGTGATCATGGATTGATGCATTGAGATGCTATAAGGATGATTCCAAGGTCAACTCATCATGATTGAAGAGTTTGAGAAGTTTCAAGCTAGGGTTTCTAAGGCTTGACAGTGTAAAATCCCCTAGTTTGACCCCTATCTTCAAGGAAGTTTAGCTCAAGATGTGATTGTCATCTCATCTTACCCCAACATGAATGTTGTAGATATTGTTATTAGATTTAATTTGAGTGCTAGAAGTCCTTGATAGGATTTGTAGAACTCAAGTTATGACTTTGACAAGTTACAGGTCATCTGAGGTATGTGAATCTGGGGGCTTGAAAGTTACCCAACTTGCATCAAACTTTTGCCCAAGAAGGATGATTCCTATGAACTTTTGGTCAACATGAATGTTGTTCCTTATATTCTTAGATTTCTAGAGAGTACTAGAAGTCCTTGATAGGATTTGTAGAACTCAAGTTATGGCTTTGACAAGTCAAGGGTATTTTGGTCATTTGGAGATTATAGGTCATTTCAAGCATAAGGCCATAACTCCTATTTCCAAGCTTCAAATGGAAAAATCTTCAACATAAAACTTGTTCAAAATGATGTTTTAAGGCTAGTATAGAGGTTATGAGATGTTGGAAATGCTTGTAGCTCATACTTGTCAAAATGGTCAAAATAAAGGAGGATTTAATGTATTAAAGTGACCTATTTTTGGGAATTTTCAATACATGACCAAAACAATGCAAGTGACATACCAAATTGAATGGAAAAATCATTTCAGAAACAATGGAATTATTACAATTTTGATTTGAGGTCAAATTGAGGGACTTATCATAAGTTACTTATAATCTAAGTTACACTTGCAAAACATAAGAGAGATCAATGTACAAGCTATCCAAGCATTCTAACATCTCATACATCTCATCTAAGGAGATTTTCAATTCAGAACCAAGTGCTGCAACAAGGGAAACATGGACTGGTGTGAGTATGGCTTGAAATGAGAAACCATGACATGAGATTTTCAAAATCTCCTTGGAGGGTTCTAGAAGGTGCTAGAGGGTTCTGAATCATTCTATATATGATTTAGAAGAGGTCCATGGAAGGGGTTGGTGAGAGTTGAGGGAGGAGAGAGAGTTGGGATTCAAAATTTGTTCATTGCAAATTGAAATCCATTCTTCATTTCTACACCATTTCAATCGATTCTTTCAATTGCAATCTCTTCCATATGAGTTACTGAGTGATTCCATAGCAAATTGAGAGCAAGAACATGGTTGAATCGTGCATGAGCTTTTGAGTTCCATCTGCTGCAAGTCACTATCGGGTTTGGAGTTGCAAGCATCTTCCATCAATTCTTTTGCAAACAGAAGCCATATCTTGATACAAGGAACGATTTTGGAAGGATTGAAGTGTTGAAGTGGAGGTTTGATACTACTGTTATTCAAGAAATCCCAGGTTTGTAACTTTCACCATACACCTTAATTTAAGCATTGTTAAGTTAGATTGTTAGGTTAGAATGATTAGAAATGGTTAGGAGATGGATTCTGGAGAATTTGAGAGCATTTGGTTAGGATCAAGATGATGACACCAGTTCAGTTTGGATCAAGAACTTGGTGTATAGTGAGCAATAATATGAGTTCTATAGTGGAAACCGATCAGTGTAAAGCGATGAACATTTTAGACCAAACAATTTCAAGATTAGAGACAATTGATTCTTGGCCAGAATTTTGATCCACGATCGGGTTTTATGTTAGAGGACATTTCATTTGTTTCTAAGACCATGGTTGTGTTCAGTGTGGAATTTAGAGTATATTAGTGCTTTAAATCATGCGTTTCGATGGAGATATGATGAAGTTCGAATTGAGAAGGATCCATGTTTGAACTCTGTGTAACTATGGTGCTTCCCTCCATTTCCATGGCCAGAGGTAGGAGACGATGTCCTAGCCCTCAGATTCACATATGACCCGTTGACTAAAGCCAGATCCAAGGGCTACGTTTTAACTTGAGTTTGTGAAGAAAATTCTGAGAACAACACCAAACGCTGCGTATCACTTAACTTCAGCATTGGGCTTAAGTGATGAATCACTATACACACCCCACCCACGAGCCCATTGATGAATTGAACTGAGTTTTATTACTATTCTCACCGCATCTTTTTTCTTTTTCTTTATATTTTTGTTTTCGTTTTCTGATTTAATCATGGGCCTAGCATGCTTACTGATGGCACCCCCATTTAGAGCCCATCTGGATAATGCACTGCATCTCATTACTATCTGCACCAACTGTTTTACATTTTATTTTCATTTTCTCCATTTTTCTTTAAACTTTAGAAAATCATAATTAATTGAAAATTAATCCAATTCAACCCATTCTTTTTGCATTCTATTCATGATTGATTCTATTATTTTTTAGAGAAAAATATTTTCATTTCATGTAATTTCTGATTTAATAGGAATTTTGTATTTTAATTGATATTAAAATGATTATGTTTGATGCATATTTTTGTGGAATTTTGTTTGATTAATGGGTGATGATTTTGAGCCTAATTTTTTGTGTGTGATTAGTTTAGACATGTATGATCCCATAGTATTTTTCTCACATTTTTGTGATGAAAATAGGTGTGCTTTCTAGATTGATATTTAGGTGCTTCCTTTTAGGGTTTAGGTTTGATACCTTATAATGTAGGATTTAGTTCTAGGTCTAACTTGATGGTTTGATCTCTGAAATTAATATGGTAGAGTCATGATTGACATAGGTTCCCATAGTAATTTTTGTAGGATTTTACAATTGGTTTTAGTATTTTAGTTAGGACTAACTTTAGTACTAGGTTTTAGGTGATCCTAACTTACTAATTCAGCTAGTTTAACTTCCTTAGTCCCCTTAGATTAGGGTTTTTGCTTGGTTTGCCTTTGGTTGAGATTGAAGACAAGTTGAAGACAAGGTGAGGATGCTTGAAGTTGCTTGGAGCTTTGGATTTGTCTGTGCCTGAAGGTGTATGATGAAGGTTTAGGAGATAGGACATAGGGAGAGCCTTATAGTTAGAATGATTTCTTTCACAAACATGGAAAGCATCTTGTGCTTCCATTCCTCCCAATGACTAAAAGTCCTTCTCAGATATTCACATCCCTCCTTTGGAAGGATGAGTGGCTTTATCCGGGAAGTAGAACTTTGAGGGAACCAGTCTCTCATAATGATGAACCCTTACAGGCTTCCTTTGGTTGTCAGTGAGCTGTTTATCATTTCCACTCATCATGTTTAATCATTGGTCTTCTGGTTTGAGTATCTTGAGAGATGTTAGGCTTGAGTTTGAAGATGAGGACTTCACTGAAGAGTGTGGAAGAGGATGATTCCTAGAGCATTGCCATTGCAGCTGAAGCTTGAAAAGCAAGAAGATCAAGTTGATACTTGAAGACCCAATGGATATTGAATGGAGAGCTGAAGCTTAAAGAATTGAAGGGTGAAGTTGACACTTCCATGTGATTAAAGACTACTATGAGAAGCTGAAGCTTGTAAGAGGAGAAGACCAAGTTGAGACTGGTAAAGCACTGAGAGCCTGAAGGAATCAAGTTGATACTTGTGGTTAGGAGTGAAGCCTGAAGGTGGAATTGACTAAAGAGCTGAGGCTTGAGGAAAAGAGAACAAGTTGATACTTATGTTGATGGGTTAAAACCTGGAGAAACAAGTTGATACTTGCCAGTGAAGCTGATAGCCTTGAAGGGTGACTGAAGTCTGAAGACTGAGTTGATGACAAAAGAGATGAAGCTTGAATTGAAAGCAGGAAGAGTTGTTGATCTGTTTCTTTCTTGTCTGTTTTCTTTTCTGTATTGCTGATGTGCCTTGCTTGACTTGCTTGATGCATTAGAATAAGTCCATGATTAGACTGACTTTAATCTAGGATCATGATTGCACTAGAGGTTGAGTTGCTCCCTCTGCTTGTATTGTTAATGTATGGCTTTGCTTGCGGGTATTCGGTAGAGCCCAGCTCCCTTGCCCATGTGGTTTAGTTTGCTTGATAGCATTTTATTTTCTTCTGTATGATTACAATCTCTGATATCTTGCTTGATAGCATTTTAGTTTATTTCCTCTGTATGATTACAGTTATTCATATCTGGCTTGAGGTTGAGATGAGCTTGTGGAGGCTGACACCCCACACACATTTCCTCCCTCACTTGCATTGCATGCATTTTACAGCTGTTTACCGTTTACTGTTTACTGTTTAAGCTGATGCTTTATATGTTTCTGTTTATCATTGATATGATCCCTTAGGACTCTCACTTCCTTTGATAAGGAAGTGATGATAGAACTTTAGGTTGAAACCTATGCATGATAACTTCTAGGAGTTCCCTGTTTCAAACCTCAACCATAGGATGAATCCTTGGCATGACAACAGTAGGACTTTATAGTCTCCCTTTAGTTGAGCCTGTTCTCTTCTCATCTCAGAACAGTTTAAGATACAGTAATCATGAATGATTTCTTTCGTACGTTACGAGCCTTAAGCTATCTGAGAAAGGATTGTTGGAGAGCTTCTTTCCAACAGTCTGGATGTTTAGTATGGTACCCTTTGGGTGACATGCGACGCATTCACTCTCAGGTCATAGTCTTTAGTGCGATTGAAATTGCAAACACAATAAAAAACACTTCTTCCGGAAAAGACAGAAAACAAACGTCAAACCTTTTTGCCCCGTGGGCCCATAATTCAAAGGAAATCTTTTCTGAAGAAAAGAGTGTCGTTAAACTTCTGTTCTACCGCAAACAGGCTTTATCCCTAACTGCTGGAACTGCTGTTTAACCCTACTCGATAAAACAGATGAATCTGAATCCCCGTAATCCGTAGTATCCCGAACTACGTAAGCTCTGATCTCTCATACCTGTTGAGAGTACGTAGGCACAATACTGATGTATTGGCGAGCCACCTTCCCCGTAGCCCGTCGTAAGTCGAACTACGTTGACTATGACTTCTCATTCTCTGATGAGAATACGTAGGCATAAAGCGCGACGCTTTGCCGAGTCATTTCCTTTTCTGTTTAAGCCAGCCTTGATAGGTAGATAGATAAACCAACTTGTCCAGTAAACACCACAAGCGTGGATCCCGTCGAGTACGACGGACGTGAGGGGTGCTAATACCTTCCCCTTGCGTAACCGACTCCCGAACCCAGACAATGGTTGCGATGACCTTTTCTTATACCTTTTTCGTCAGGTTTTTCCGATCGTTTCCTTTCCCGCTCCGAGGGATAAATAACGAAAGGTGGCGACTCTTCTGTTCTGCCGGCACCTTATTTTCGCGGAAGCGACAACTTTTGATTTCTACATTGATTTGAATATTTGATACTCTTTTCATTTATTTCGAGTCGATGACGAGACCTCCATAAGTTGTTATCGGTCAAATTATTGATAGATAATAATTTATCCATTCCATCCACTTTTCCACTTTTCATTTTCTTTCTCATTTTCGATTTTATTTTATTTTTCGAACTGATGAAGTCTTTGATTCACAAATGTTAGTTCTCGAGGTTGTTAAAACCTTCATTGTTTCAAATCTATAGAAAATGATCATTTAGATCATTTTTGTATGCTTTGGGATCGTGAGAGGTTCCCTTTGATTATTTAACATAAGGTTTACGATTAAGACGAGGTTTAATCTTATTTTCAATACATCTCAATTTTATTTTATCTTATCGGTCAATGAAGTCTTTACATTCGTGAATGTCGACTTATCGAAGTCGCTAATCTTCATTATTTCAAATCTGTAGAAAATGATCATTTGGATCATTTCTCTATACTTTGGGATCGTGAGAGATTACCCTCGATTAATCGACACGATTTTATGATTAAGACGAGATCCCACTCCTTTTGACCCATTTCATTCAATTAATCTTTAACCACTGACTTTAATTTGTGTTCAATATAATTGCTTTACATTTCTATTAATATATCATTGTTTATATATTCTTGCACATATTTTCCATTTATATTATTGTTGATATTATCCTGTTTATTATCTTGTTCATTATATCATCATTGTCCATATTTCATCATGTCATGTTGGTCATATCTTGTTCATCGAACCCTTGTCTTTTTTATTTCATTCAAAATACCAAAAATATGGTAAAACTATCGAAACCCTAAAAACCTTACGTTGGTGGACTGTTGATCATTATCTTAGATGTGGGAATTTAAGCATTGTACATAAACCCTGGTTTGGGCACTTTTTGTCCGAATTCTTCTCTGTTGCTTAGTTTAGGACACCTCGCACACACACAACATTCTCTTGGGCTACCTGACAATGAGACCATTTATTTCTCGCAATCCCCTGTATTTTATATGTATCCCTCTCCCGTTACAGTGTAGTAACTTAGTTCTTTTCATGCTTGCTTGCTACGTTTTAAGGAAGATAAAATGAATTAGGTTAGAACATGTTTTCAAAATAAAGAACAAATGAGGTTTGATCCAACGTTAAGTTATTTTCAAACTTATTTCAAATTGGACCACCTTAGGGTTTCACCCTTCTTTCCTCAAACCACTAACCTCGTATGTATTCAACCCTCGTAAGTCGATTGCTTCGTGCATCACCATCAACCTACCACGCTCTATTCACTACCCTTTCTTTTCAAAAACTTATTTTCAAAACCTTTCTCTGTGAGTCTAAAAACCTTGGTGTCGTACCAAATGCATTTGTGAAACTTTTTTCCTAATAAAACATGAATGGTTGTGGAGTGGTTAGGCGTAGGTCTTCTCCTATCTCGAGTGTTTGACATTACTTTTAGGGTTCACTATCGTAAAACACTTACCATTCAAGATCAAAACACCTTTAATAAGAGAATGAAGTTCTCTTTGTATTGAATTAAAGAGAGAGGATTGAGTGTGTCATACCCCAAATTTTACCCTTAGACCATTAGGCTCATTTCACATTTCATTTTGTTCTGTATTTTGTTTTAACTAACCGCTAACCGGTTTGCTCAGTCTGTTTGTTTTGCCGGAAAAATAACACTGTGTGCGCTTTAATTTAGGAGGTGTAGAAGGGTCGATAATTTACAGTCTGTTGACGATTACGAAGCAAATTCGTTATCAGAAATTCCTCAAACGATAGGGTTTCTATCTCCGAATCATGCGATTTTTATTTGAGAATGGGTTGAATTTTATGACAATATTGACGTCAGATTCCTCTTGACACAGTACATCTTTATTCGAGAACTGAGATTCAGTCGTCAGTTGGATTTTGAAATGCTGTTTGATTCATAAACCGTATGGAGTTGAGGGCGTTGAAATATAAATGAATTTGGGTGGAATTGGTGTGAGAATCTGTCTCAAGGAATTTATTCTAGCAAGCGCACGTTTTCCTGTCTTTCTACTAGTTACAAGTTAATTTTTAGAGGAGCAGTGGAATTTTGGTTTGCATTGAATTCATAACAAATATCAGTTGGTTTTATCATGAGGACTGGTCGAATCGATTCAGGATACAATGTCAAGTTACTCAAGATACAATTTGGATTTAAATGCGGAGGAAAGTTCATTTTTGCCACTAAAATGGATTTACCTGTTTGTCTATTCAAGGTCGTGTTCACTGAGTTTATTACCGAGTGCGGGTTAATTCTTTCAAGGCTCGGTGGAACTTATCATTCGCATTAGACATCATTTAACTCTAAATTGGTGCAAGCCGTTAGTTTCCGAGTTTGAATTATGAAATGTCAGGTTTTATTCAGATGGATTTGAGTTGGAAAATAATAACTCATTTTATCAAGGACTGGATTTAATTTATTTTTCAATTTTTATACAGATTCTGATTACAACATTATTCAGAATATTTACATTTTTGAAAATTACAACTGAAGTTCTAAAATCCTAAATTTGTCCTAAACGATCTAACGCTGAAGTTCTTCATTCTTCATCATCTCCGAACTTCCGAACCTGCAAAACAGACAATATTAGGGAAAATTATTATCAGTGGGAGTTAATTAATCAAAAAATAGTTTTTAGTTGTTTCGACGCCGTCAGAAAATTCACATCACTGGGCATGTCGGGAGGGCAACAAAAATATTTTGCCGCTAGCTCCCGATTCTGTTTTTCGACTCTGGCAAAAATCCGGCGATGGACGATTCGCAAGTGCACGAATAACGTCAAAGTAATATAAAATATTATCGATCCCACAGAGACCAAACGTCAATCTATCGATTAATATTGTTACGGTGTTTATCTAAGACAAATCAAATAAAGGATTGGGTTGTGCGAAATAAAAGTAAAGTGCGAAAATAAATTCAATAATAAAGCAACAGGCATAAATGCAATTCATATAGCTACGTAGTATTCCAGATGTGTACATATAGGATTCCTTATGGGGTAATATTTTCTACTCATGAAAAGAACTAATTTAACGGGAAATGTCGCTTTCGCGTATTCAAAACCGAGTTTATCCCTAATCGACCCCTCTTATTGTCACTTATAAAAAGGTGCGCAATGCGTTAGGATTAATAAACCTATTTTTAAGAAATATAGTTTCTTGACTTAGTCGAAAATTATTTTAACCTGGAATTTCTAACAAAAAGTGGTTTCTTGTGAACCGGACTTTAAATCCGTGAACGCGTCCAAAAACAATTTTAAAATCGGTTTTCTTCAACATTAAATATTCCTAATTAACTGAGTCAAGCGCTTTCGCTTCCTTGGAACAGTCAAAACTAACCAAATTTATCTAAAGGTTGGACGACTTTCGATCTTACCCAACAAATTTTAAGTACAGAAAATAAGTGTTAAAAGTTAAAACAACCCCTAAATAATTCTACCGACAACCGTATGGAATACTTATTATAACTATAATCCTCGCATCCTAGCCTTTAAGATTTAGTCGGACATGGTAAAGTAAATAGACATGGTAAATAAGTGCGAGTAAATAAAGTGCGGGTAAGTAAATAAATAAAGTGCGGTGCGAGAAATAAACGGTGCAGGAAATAAAGGGTGTGGGAAATAAAGGTGGGTAAATAAATAAAAGGAAATAAATAGACAGAAACCTGCTCTGAACGAGATGCTTTAAAATCTTGTACAACCGGAAGTAAAAAAGACTGAAATAAAATGGCGGCAGGATTAACTTCTACCAAGTGCTCCAAACTCGATTACAGACTCGATTACACAGTGTGATAACCCCTCGATGTGAGAAGTTTATCACTTTACAATAGGTGAAATTTATGGCTTGAGTTCTGTTCTATAAGCTTGGATGATTTGAAATGAAACATAACTCTTCTATTTATAGTGGTAGGAAAGTACATGTAAAGACAGGAATGCCTACCAACTCCTTTTGGGAGGGAAATGGCCGTGTGAAGGTGGCGCCCGCCACCTCCTTGTGGCACCCACCACCTCCTTGTGGCGCCCGCCACATGAACTAGGGTGGAAAAGAGTTGGAGACGTGGCAGTTATTAGTAGTTGGCTTCTATCCAATGTGTGGCATCCCCTATGGCGCCCGCCATGGTGGAAGCCATGTGTACAATTCCTAAAAAAGTAGGGTTTTTAGCTCGTTTTTCTTCATTTCTTCTCGAGTAGCTTTGAAAATACAAAAACCTGAAAAAGAAACAAAACAAAGGCATAATACAAGAAAACATAAATAGAAATCGAGTCAAATAAACAATATATTTTAGGTCTATCAAATTCTTCCACACTAAAACCTTTGCTTGTCCTCAAGCAAAACATCATGACAGCACAGGGCGATATCCATAAATGATCCGGGAAAAAAGGTCTTATAAGTTCAAGCTGGGATGAAGTGATAGGTGATGACTCAATGAACCATGGGTATCAGAATGACACTTCTCCGTAAAAACGGACATAAGCTTCGTTCTTACATAAGTCAATCCATATTACCCTATTGTACCTAGGCCTACTTTCGAATCTCCTTTTGAGTCCTTTTCATTCTGGTGCAATCACATTAAGCCCGTTATCTGTACGAAATCATGGTGAAGTGACCGGTTAGTGATTCTGATCTAAGCATGGAGTTCTGGTGCACAAAGTGGTGTAACCCCTATTATTGGCACACTTGCAGCTGCGGGGGATCAGATCGTAATCCGCCCTATCGAGTTCAGTACCAGATATCTCTGAACCAACTGACAATGAGAAGGTATTTTTGTTTTGTTTTGTCTTTATCATTTTTTTTCTTTTTTTTTCTTCGAATTTACAAGTTTTTGGGTTAAATGACCTTGTGAGGGTTACCTATACCCGAGTTGCAATTATTTTATTTTTAGCATACCGATCATTCACTTATTTTCATCGAGCCTTCACTTAGATAACGCTTTGGTCGGAGCTGACTGCTAGGATAAACTACTAAGGACTTACTATGGATATTCTATTAAGGCCATGGTAGGCAGGGTATCGGGGTTGATTTCTACATTTGCAAAGCCTAAGGTGTTATAGTGATATCGATGTTTCAAAGAGAATTTTTCCAAATCATCCGCATCCTAACATGAACTTGCCTCAAAGTCCAACAAATTTTCAGGATAGTACACTATTTGTCAAAAAAGTTTTTGGTGGGGCAAAGTAATGAGGGAGTGAAGGTATATTGTAGAATGACTCATTAAGCACAAGTATGTTCTAAAAAAACAAAAAACAAAAATAAGACGGGAAATAAACTAGAAAGCGATAAAAGAAATAATAATGCAAGATAAAGCGAGAAAATAAATAAAGTCTCCTCCCACACTTAAATTGAACATTGTCCCCAATGTTTCAAAATAAGCAAGGGACGAGGTACCTGAGGTGTCTAAGGCATGTTGCCAGTGTTGTCGCCAGCGTGCGGCAAGTACCTAGGAAGGCGGGATCTGCTGCGACGATGATTGATCTGAGAAGCTTCGAACGCGTCGAATCAGGTGGTCAGAGCAACTTGAGATTGCATAATGCTCTACATGGGCTGGCTCATCTGCTGCTGAGACTCTTGCATGAATCTCATATTCTCAGATAATTGTTGCTGAATGATGGTGAGCAAGTTGTCGCGTCTCTCCTCTCTGGCTAATTGTTCTTGCCACATCTACTCAGATATATAAAAGCCAGAAGCGGTACCTGCAGAATGGTAAGAGGAAGACAGTTCAGTGTGTGTCTGTGGTACATGGTGATGCGGTATAGGATGATCGGGAGATCGCTCTCGCCTGTCATACTCAGCATCAGTATCATCGCCGTCACCAACTGGAATATTTGGGGGTACTGGGCCCGTAATGGGTGGAGCATCTAAATCGTAGGTCCAATTTCCATCAAGAGTCACATCCATGCATCTAGTGCAAGGTAGAACAACATATGGGATAGCCCTCCCGTGTATCATAAGCTCGAAGCCTCCTTCCCTTCTGACTTTGCACAATTTCATATCTTTCAAGAATTTCAAATTAATTGTGCGAGGAGGGAGAGGTTCTAAAGTGGCTATCTCAGTATCTAGGTTCAGAGCCTTTACAATGGACGTAATAAGTCCTCCGAAGGCTATGGTCCCAGTGCTCTTAATAGAGGAATTCATATGGGCAATCATGAATGAGACTACATTGAATCTCCTATTTGTAAGGCACCTCTGCAAGAATAGTAACTCTTTTGCATTTACCTTGTTATGATTCTCCCAGCCAAAAACAGTACAGGCTAACATGTAGCAAAACACACGGATGACCGAGTTATGGATTCTGGAGGCAAGTATCCCTTCTAAAGATGAAATAGTGAAATTTGACAACCTGTTCCAGAAGGAAAATGCCTCCACAGACCATTCAGAATCCAGAGGTGCTTCACAAATAGCACATACACAAAAGGGCAGTCCAAGCCTCTCTGCAAGTTCATCAGTACTAAAAGCATATTTCACATTAAACATTCAGAACTGTACAATGTCGATGGTACTAGCAGTGTCAGGTCTGACAACATAAATCAGGGAACTCAAGAATTCCCTGGTCAGCCTCTCAAAAGTAGGATCAGGCCTGGCAAATATTTCATGCACTCCTATGGTGTCTAACATGTGATAAACTCTATGGTAAATACCCAAAGAATAGAGACAGTTATCATCCACGTACAATGTCGAGGCAATGTCCCGACTTTGCAGTTTGTCGAGGATTTTCCGTTGTCTTTCTACGGGTTTCCCTTGGCGCAAGACGTAACCATCATACTCCATGGATGAACTCTTGAGATGGAAGATGATGAAAAATGGGTATTTTTTGGAGTTTTATAAAAATGGGTTTTTGATGGATTTTGGTGAGGGGAAGTGAAAATGGAAGTTGGAATGGTTAATGGGTTGGTGAGTGGAAGATGAAAGTATGAACTTTTGGTGCTTTGGGGAGGAGTTTCGTGTAGCCAAAAATGGGTTTTTGGAGGTTTTGAGTTCAAAAATGGTGGTTTCTCAACTTCTGCCCCGCATATAGTCCAAACCCCATGGCGGGTGCCATGGACTATATGGCAGGCGCCATCCTTGTAAAAGGTGGTTGGGCCGGATTTTGTGCTTTTGTTTGGGCCTTGGTGCTCCTTCTTGGTTTTTTGGGGTGTGCTGGCAGTAGAAATCATCTGTCCTGACGCACTAATTTTCTCTGTATATATATTTTTTTGCTTTTTCCATATTTCGACATAAAAAATCAGAAAAACATAAAAAAATCAAATTAAAATAACTTGCATGAAATATTAATGGTCACAAATATATGTATGTGTGTGTGTGTGTGTGTGTATATATATATATATATATATATATATATATATATATATATATATATATATATATATATATATATATATATATATATATATATATATATATATATATATATATATATATATATATATATATATATATATATATATATATATATATATATATATATATATATATATATATATATATATATATATATATATATATATATATATATATATATATATATATATATATATAAAACGTAAGGTAAATGTCATTAAATAACTTAAGAAAGTGCAATAAGTCTATGAATGAAAATAAAAGCGAAGAAAATAATAAAAAGCAATGAAATAGAGTCATAAAGGAGCTGGCTGCTCGTCTGACTGATCGGGATGACGGAGTGAGTGCAGCTCTCTGTGTAAATCTGAGACCTCTTGATATAGGGTGTTTGCTTCAGTGGCATGAGTCATGTCTGAAATCTGAAAATGTAAGGTGAGATCGGCTACTGTCTGCTGGAGTCGAACTATCTCTATGCGCAATGCTGCTATCTGGGTGTGCAATTCGTTCCTTTGCAATGCATGATTATTAGAATACACTGTCGTCCTTGGAGATGGTGGTGAAGGATGGTATTCCGCTGAGGACGGTGTGCGTGGCTCATCGATCGTCTCTCCATAGCCTTCTAACGCGTAACTCCAATTTGAAGGATCATGTACACTGGTCACAACTGGTTCAGATAATGTAAAATAATGGACAGTCTGGTAATCAATCAGAAGTTTGAAAGCATCAGGATGAAAAGAAGCTCTCCGCATCAGTCCTCTATCCAAGCAAAAATCAATGTCAAGCAATGTAGGTCCACAATAAGGGGTCAGATGCAGCAACTGGCTAGTCAGTCCCAATGCAGTGGCTATATGAGTGACAATGCCTCCCACATGAATAACTCCTTCAGAAGATCTAGCTATGCCTTCGAAATTATTCAGCAAGAAGTTCCCACATGCCACTGGGCGTAACCTGTTTACGCAGAATAGGAAGAATATCTCTTCCTCGCTAACATGCATGTCAGAGTCCTCCTTTCTAAGAAAGGTGTGAGCCAGTGTCATATGAAAATACCTGATAGCCGGGTTATGGATTACCGGAGACAGCTGAGTCGATGGATCTAGGCTTCCTCCGCCTATAATATCTTGCCAGAACTGATCAATGTCTCTGCTCATAAAGTAGCCCATCGGGAGGTCAGGAATGGAATCAGGGGTGGTCGAAAAATCCAAGTAGGTCTCCAAATCCCTTGTGGGTGAAGGCGTACTCCCTCCCAAAAAGTCTGAATGTAGCCAGGCCTTCCTCATTGACGTATGGCTCATGGTGGAGGGAGCTGAGAAACTCTAACGTGAGGTGCCTGTAAGTCTGGTGCAGCTCGTCAGCGTATTCGCCCCATTGGAGCTGATGACAGAGGAATTGTACACTGGACTCGACCCCTAGAGACTTCATGTAGGCCTAATCCAGATACCAGGTCGGTGCCATAGGACACTGTCGAAGAATCGAGTACCTTTCTCTCTGAAGGCGACGGGCATGTCATCGTGCTGCTGCATCCTGAAAAATAAAACTCAGAAAACCTGAAAGCACAATCATCATAGGCCGTCAGTTGACACTTAAAAGAAAACATCATAAAATAAAATAAAATAATAAAAAGGATGAAAGATAAAGAAAACCATGAGTTGCCTCCCAGGCAACGCTTGTTTAACGTCGTTAGCTTGACGAACACAACCTATATGTCTGAAGTAGGTAATGGTGGATCAATCAAGGTATGGCTGGAGTAATCGTCGGGAATGTCTCCTCCTTCGTAGAGTTTTAATCTCTTCCTGTTTATAATGAATGGGCTACATGAATGGTTCTAGATCTCGACTGCTCCTGATTGTAAAACTTTAGTAATTGTAAAGGGACCTGTCCACCTTAAACAGAGCTTGCCAGGAAAGAGTCGTAATCTAGAGTTGAACAGGAGAACAGGGTCTCCTACATGAAAATATTTCTTTACGATCTTCTTATCGTGCTAGGCCTTGGTTCTTATCTTTATATATAATTGCGTTTTCATAGGCGGGTTGGCAGAGTTCTTCTAGTTTATGCAAATCAAGGATGCGGTTTTGTCCAATAGTCAAATAGTCAAGTTTAGAGTTTTTATGGCCCAATAGGCCCTGTGTTCTAATTCAAATGGGAGATGACAAGATTTTCCATAGACTAGTTGGTAAAGGGTGGGGTTTTGAAGGCGGTTCTATAGGCCCATAGTGCATCTTGCAACTTTTGAGACCAATCTTTTCTTGATATAGAGACCGTCTTTTCTAAGATTTATTTTATTTCTCTATTGAATACTTCTACTTGACCACTAGTCTGTGGGTGATAAGGTGTTGATATCCTATGCTTGACTCCATATTTTCTTAAAAGTTTTTCGAAGATTCTTGATATGAAATGTGATCCACCGTCGCTGATAACAAGACGGGGAGTTCCGAATCTAGGGAATATGTAATTCTTAAATAGCTTAATGACTACATGTGTGTCGTTGGTGGGGGAGGCTATGGCCTCGATCCATTTAGACACATAATCAACTACAACTAAGATGTATTTGTTTCCTGCGGAAGACGAAAATGGTCCCATAAAGTCTATACCCCAAAATCAAAGAGTTCTACCTCTTGAATGTTCCTTAAAGGCATTTCGTCACGTCTCGAAATGTTTCCAGTGCACTGGCACCAGTCCCATTTGACTATATAGGTGTGTATATCACGCCACATTGTTAGCCAAAACAGGCCTGCTCTAAAAATCTTGGCGTGAGTTTTAGATGTACTAGAGTGTCCTCCAAAAGGTGCAGAGTGACAGTGTTCTATTATCTTTCTTACTTCTTCTTCTGGGACGCAACGGCGAAAAATGCCGTCTGTGCCTCTCTTAAAAAGGAGCGGCTCGTCCCAATAGAAGTGTCTTACATCGTTAAAGAACTTCTTTCTCTGCTGGTAGTTAAGATCAGGGGGTATAATGTCGGTATCTAGGTAATTTACAAAATCTACATACCAAGGTATGTTGCTTACTGCCAGAGATCTCTCAGGGTTCTCAGAAGGTTCTAGGTTGATTTCTTCTATGATTTCTATCCTAGCGATTAACCTGTCATAGGTGAAATCATCGTTAATGGGGAGTGGGTCTGGTTTTAGATACTCGAGCCTAGAAAGGTGGTCAATAACTACATTTTCCGTGCATTTCTTGTCTCTAATATCCAGATCAAACTCCTGTAATAGGAGGATCCATCGAAGTAACCTAGGTTTGGCATCCTTCTTGCTCAATAAGTAACGGATGGTAGCATGATTTGTATAAACTATGATTTTGGCTCCTACCAGATAGGACCGAAACTTATCCATAGCGAAAGCTACGGCAAGAAGTTCTTTCTCTGTGGTAGCATAGTTAAGCTGAGCAACATCTAGGATTCTACTGTCATAGTATATAACATGTAATTTCTTATCCTTTCTTTGCCCTATAACAGCTCCTACAAAATAGTCGCTAGCGTCACTCATGATTTCGAATGGTTGGTCCCAATATGGAGGTTGAATAATGGGTGCCGAGATCAGGGCTTGTTTTAGAAAGTTAAATGCTTCCAGGCATTTTTCGTCAAAGTTAAACTCGACATCTTTCATTAGGAGGCCGGTTAAAGGTTTGGTTATTTTAGAGAAGTCTTTAATAAAACACCGATAGAAACCAGCGTGTCCAAGAAAACTTCGGACTTCTCTGACGGTGTTAGGGGGTTTAAGGTTTTCAATCACTTTTATTTTGGATTTATCTACTTCGATACCTCTCTCGGAAACAATATGTCCCAAAACTATACCTTCAGTGACCATAAAGTGACATTTTTCCCAGTTCAACACTAGGTTGACGTTAACACATCTTTTCAGGATCTTCTCAAGGTTTGTGAGACAATTGTTGAAATCAAGACCGCATACCGAGAAATCATCCATGAATACTTCCATGATTCCATCTAGGTAATCTGCAAAGATCGCCATCATGCAACGTTGGAAAGTAGCAGGTGCGTTACAGAGACCGAAAGGCATTCGCCTGTAGGCGAAAGTTCCATAAGGGCATGTAAAGGTAGTTTTCTCTTGGTCTTCTGGATGTATGGGGATTTGGAAAAATCCTGAATATCAATCCAGGTAGCAAAAATAGGTGTGTCTGGCCAAACTTTCTAGCATTTGGTCTATAAAAGGTAAGGGAAAACGGTCTTTCCTAGTAGCTTTGTTTAATTTCCTATAATCTATACACATACGTCATCCTCCTTCTATTCGTTTTTCTAGATGTTCTCCTTTCTCGTTCTACACGACCGTGATGCCTCGCTTCTTAGGTACTACATGCACAGGGCTTACCCACTTACTATCTGAGATCTGATAAATTATACCTGCTTCTAGTAACTTGAGAACTTCCTTCTTTACAACATCGCTCATTATAGGGTTTATCCTTCTCTGATGTTCTCTAGAGGATTTAGAGTCTTCCTCGAGTGAGATCCGATGCATGCACACGGATGGACTTATACCTTTTAGATCAGAGATGTTATATCCTAAGGCAGAGGGATATTTACATAAGACAAATAAGAGTTGGTCTGTTTCTCCCTGGTTTAAGGTAGCACTGACTATAACTAGGTGGTTCATTTCTTCATCCAAGAACTCGTATCTTAGATTCTTAGGCAGTTCTGTAAGTTCTAAAGCTGGTTTTTTCAGGCAAGGTATAAGATCTGAGGTAAGGGATAAACATTCGTACAAGTTATCATCAATGTAGGGTTCTATAAATCCATCGTCCTCCTTTATGAAGGTTGAAGGTAGTCTGATGGTTTCTTCTAATTCTAGCTCTCTAACGCATTCATCGATGATGTCTATGGCATAACATGCATCTCCTAATACTGGTGCCATAAGAAACTTTGACAAAATGAATTCTATCTTTTCATCACCTACCTCAAAAGTCAACTTCCCTCTCTTGACATCTATTATGGCTCCAACGGTTGATAAGAATGGTCTGCCTAGAAGGATTGGAATGTCATCATCTTCTTTAATGTCCATGACAACAAAATCGGTCGGAATAAATAACTGACCGATCCTAACGGGGACGTCTTCCAATATGCCAACCGGATACTTGACAAATCTGTCGGCTAATTAAAATGACATCTTCGTAGGTTGTAATTCTTCTAGTTTTAATCTCTCAAAAACTGCCAGAGGCATAAGGCTTACGCTAGCTCCTAAATCTAGAAAAGCTTTATTGATGACATGACTTCCCAAAATACAAGGTATGGAGAAATTTCCAGGATCTTTCTCCTTCTTGGCAAGTTTATTTTCGGAAATGGAATTGCATTCTAAGGGTTTTGGATCGTCAAGTCTACGTTTATTGGTAAGGATGCCTTTGAGGAATTTTGCATATGACGGTATTTGGGTGATGGCTTCTGTGAAAGGGATTTCCACATGAAGTTTCTCTATGACTTTGATAAATTTCTGATATTGGTTATTGATCTTGGTTTGTTTTAGTCTTTGCAGATAGGGTATGGGAGGTTTATATGATGGTGGTGGTTCGTTAGTTTTGTCCTTATCCTTCTGCTTTTCAGATCCTACTGGTTCTTCTACTTCACTCGTGGGTACCACACTTTCTTTAGGAGTCTTAGGTTCGCTCAATTTTGGGTTAACTGGTTCATTGTAAGCGGTCCCACTCCATAAGGTGATTGCATTGGCTTGCCCTCGGGGGTTCTCTTGAGGTTGACCAGGGAACTGTCCTTCGGGTGTAGTCTCAGGAGCTTGTTTTAAAGCTATTTGAGATATCTGGGTTTCAAGCATCTTATTGTGGGTGGCTATTTGGTCTACTTTGGTTCCTAAATGGGTAATCAATTCATTCACATGAATGTTCTGGTTTAGGAATTCTTTGTTTTGCTGGGTCTGAGCCGTAATAAAGTTTTCCATGATTTTCTCAAGGTCCGGCTTAGGTTGCACAACTTGCATAGGCGGGTTTTATCTTTGAGCTTGATAACCGGATGGTCTCGGAGGTGTAGGGTTTTGGATAGGGTTGTTATTTTTGTAGGAAAAGTTTGGGTGATTCTTCCATCCAGGGTTATAGGTGTTTGAAAACGGGTTTCCTTGGGTATAGTTGACCTCTCCTGAATGAGTTTCGTTCATCAGATTGCATTCTGACGATTGGTGTCCTTGAGTACCACATAGTTTGCACTCAGTTGAAACTGCTGCTGCAACTACTGGGTTCGCGTACATATGTTATACTTTAAGGGCTAGGGCGTCCATTTTGGATTGCACCATGTCTATAGAACTTATCTCATGTATTCCTCCTTGGGCTTCTTTCTTTTCCACCATCGCTCGCTCTATCCCCTAATGACAATGGTTTTGGGCCATATCCTCGATGAGAGCGCAAGCTTCAGGGTAAGATTTGTTCATCAGGGCACCATGTAACACCCCAAATCTAAACTTGCGGATAACAGAAAAAAAAACAACAATTCATATAGCAAACAAAGCACAGCAGCGCAAACATTGACTGCATGACGGTCGTCATGAGCCTGTGACGGTCGTCACACGGGCAAAATCCCTCATATCAGAGATGTTACACTTCAACCTGCCAGACAACAATCATTATGCAACAACTTGCAATTATCATACGTAGCACGAAATTTGATGAACAATCACCAATGTATTACTTAATCATTTAATCATAAAACAACTCGTCATTACTTCCGGTGGAAGTTCGATAAAGTATGCAACATGTTCTCTTAGACCAATTTAATAAAAACATCATAACAAGTTCAATCAACAATAACATCGACTAAAATAATAACAGCAATCGTCCATCCCCCCAAGAGTGCTACGTATCAGAGCGACCAACGACACCTTAACGGGAACTACGCTCTATTCCTGACTACCTGCAAATTACCACCAGAGGAGGTAACATACAACGGAAAAGGGTGAGATATCAATAATATAACATAAAGCATGATAGAAAACATGCCGGAAACTCATCACAGCATTATAGGTTCTGAAATCATAAACATCATCGACAACAATTGCGAGTAATCCATATCCCACATAAACAACATTAACATACAACTAGCGTAATTATGCAACTTTATGCGACTCAACAATGCGACTCAACTGTGCACATGCATGTGGTACCATTTTGGGAGACAACTCTCCACAACTCGGGACAGGGCCAACACCCCGAACCCATCTAGGAGCCAACACTCCAAAACTCGGGACATGGCCAACACCCCGAACCCATCTAGGAGCCAACACTCCAAATAACGCCAATACAGGCACAACCGTCGCCAATCCAGGCCAAATGCTATGCCATGAAATGCATCTATTATGGACTACAACACAACCATAGCAACCATATAACAAGGCATTATGCCTACGACCAGAATGTCCATAACAGAGCATCATAACATCATACCACTCATACAACCATCACTTTCTACCCGTTCACATACGGGAACAATAACAATATAATTTCAACATTTACGACTGTTCATGTAAAGGAACATTGCAACATCGTATCAACAAATAGGAACTCAAAGTGTTCACACAAAACGGCTATTCCTATACAGGTATAACATCAACATCAGTTCTACAATTAATCTTTAACATTTTATCGTAATAACAACATTACGACATCTTCTCACATAATTAATTACAAATCAATCACAACCAGGTAACTGTCCTTTTTGGACCAGTACCTGAAACTGGCGCCTTAGACCAACTCGGCCATCTTGACGCCCATTAGGGAAAACCATTAGAGAGTTGTACGAATAACCGTATAGCATATTCGTTCTACGTATTTGCCCATAAGGAAACCTTAGAGCATCGCACTAAAAACTACATAACACATTCATTCCTACATAAAATCTTGTCCCAATAGGGAAACCTTTTCCTTAATATTTATCGATTAACGAAAACTATACCTATGACTCGATCCCCACATGAATTCGATCATACTACCAGTTATAGAATTGAACCCCACCCTTACCTTAGAATTGAGGCCAATTCCGCGCTTTCCGTTCCGCTTCTGCTCTACGGTGATTTTTCTGCAGAAATCTCCCGAATTCGCCGATGGATGATTCTCCGCTCTCCACTTCTCTCAATGCGTAACTTCTCTTTTCCGTCTTTCCTTTCCCAAAAAAAATGATGTAATTGAGGGTAAAAGAGTCTATGGGAATATATATATATATATATATATATATATATATATATATATATATATATATATATATATATATATATATATATATATATATATATATATATATATATATATATATATATATATATATATATATATATATATATATATATATATATATATATATATATATATATATATATATATATATATATATATATATATATATATATATATATATATATATATATATATATATATATATATATATATATATATATATATATATATATATATATATATATATGTTTTTTTTTTGCTACAACATCTCATTCCACCAAAACACGTTCAAATTCTGCGTAACTGCAGTTTTTGCTCGTGTGACGATCGTCACACCCTGTGACGGTCGTCATAGCCGCAAAATTAAATTCTTTTCAATTTTTTCCTATATAGAACATCTCTTTAGCTTCCCAACGCTTCGAACGGGGGTCAAATCCTACTTACGGATCAAGAGATATGATTTTTTGAAGTTTCCTAAAACTGCTACAGAATTTTACACTTTTTCCCTACAATTCGACCGATTCAATTTCCTTCCTTCGATCCAAACACATACTCAACTACGACTACGATGCAACGAGACATAGCAAAGTCACAATTTAATTTAATTAAAATAAAACGGGCGTTACAACTCTCCCCTACTTACAAGAATTTCGTCCTCGAAATTACCTTAATCAAACAGCTCGGGATAAGACTCCCGCATCTTGCTCTCTAGTTCCCACGTCAAGCTTTCGCCAGCAGCTCCCAACCAGACCACTTTCACCAAAGCAATCTCTTTACCTCGTAACACCTTCACCTCCCGATCATCAATTCTCACAAGCTTCGTCTCCACAGTGATATTCTCACGTACTTGCACATCGTCCATGGGAATGACATGCGACGGATCTGAAATATACTTGCGGAGCTGTGACACATGAAATACATCGTGTAGATTCGACAAATTTGGCGGCAACGCCACCCGATATGCCACCTTTCCAACTCTGTCCAATATCTGATACGGACCAATGAAACGAGGAGTAAGCTTCTTAGATTTCAAAGCTCTACCAACACCGGTCACAGGCGTGACTCTCAAAAATACATGATCTCCAGCTTCAAATTCTAAATCCTTCCTGCGCTTATCATGATAACTTTTCTGCCTACTCTGTGAAGTTTTCATCTTTTCTCGAATTAACTTCACCTTCTCAGTAGTCTCTCGAACAATCTCCGGTCCGAGTACCACACTCTCTCCCGATTCATACCAACACAACGGAGTCCTACACCGCCGACCGTACAATGCTTTGAATGGTGCCATTCCGATACTAGAGTGATAACTGTTATTATAAGTAAACTCTATCAATGGAAGGTATGTATCCCACGAACCACCTTCCTCAAGTACACATGCTCTCAGCAAATCTTCTAAAGACTGAATAGTCCGTTCAGTCTGACCATCTGTTTGAGGATGGTATGCTGAACTCAACCTCAACTTAGAACCCAAAGCCTCTTGCAGACTCTTCCAAAACTCAGAAGTAAACCGCGGATCCCTATCCGACACAATACTCAACGGGACACCATGCAACTTAACAACCACTCTAACATAAATCTCTGCCAACTTCAATACTGGAAAAGTGATGTTAATAGGAATAAAGTGAGCTGACTTTGTAAGCCTATCAACAATCACCCAAATAGAATCACATCCTCTCAAAGTGTTCGGCAAACCCGTTACAAAGTCCATTGAAATGCTGTCCCATTTCCATTCTGGAATTTCTAACGGTTGCATCAACCCAGCAGGTTTCTGATGCTCAACTTTCGACTTCTAACAAGTCAAACATGCATACACAAAACGTGCTACATCACGCTTCATACCAGGCCACCAAAACAGATTCTTCAAATCATTATACATTTTTGTCGCTCCTGGATGAATACTCAACTTACTTCTGTGACTCTCTTCCAGAATTGCTTTCTTCATATCTGCATTATTAGGAATGCAAATACGACCACGAAATCTCAACACTCCTTGCGCATCCAACTGATAATCATTATCTTCCGCATGATCTACTCCAGGCATTAAATCCACCAATTTCACATCCAATTTTTAAGCTTCTCTAATGCTGTCCAAAAAGTCATTATTAATCTTTAACATGCCCAACTTTACACTATTCAGTGTTACTTCACAAACTAAACTCAGATCTCTGAATTGCTCAATCAACTCTAATTCTTTAGCCATCATTGCAGACATATGCAAGGTCTTGCGGCTTAAGGCATCAGCTACAACATTAGCTTTTCCCGGATGGTAATGTAACCCAAAATCATAATCTTTTAACAACTCTAGCCACCTTCGTTGCCTCATGTTCAACTCTTTTTGGTCAAACAAGTATTTCAGACTCTTATGGTCGCTGAACACTTCGAATCTCGAGCCATACATGTAATGTCTCCAAATCTTCAGCACAAAAACAACAACAGCAAGTTCTAAATCGTGCGTGGGATAATTCTTCTCATGGATCCTCAGCTGTCTTGAGGCATACGCAACTACTTTATTATTCTGCATGAGTACTCCTCCTAAACCAAACTTAGAAGCATCACAGTATACAACAAACGGTTCTTCTGCGTTAGGCAAGATCAACACCGGAGCAGACGTCAACCTCTTCTTTAACTCCGTAAAACCTGCTTCGCATTGGGCATCCCATACAAAAGTCTTCCCTTTACAAGTCAACTTAGTTAACAGAAGGGCCAACTTAGAAAAACCTTCAATAAACCTTCTATAATAACCAGCAAGTCCCAAAAAGCTTCTAATCTCCGTTGCCGACTTCGGAGTTTCCCATTTCAACACGGCATCAAACTTAGATGGATCTACGGCAATTCCATCACCTGATATAACATGACCCAAAAAGCTAACTTCCTCCAACCAAAAGTCACATTTCGACAGTTTCGCAAACAACTTCCTTTCTTTCAACACTTGCAGCACTAATCTCAAGTGCTCAACATGCTCCTCCTTCGACTTTGAATAAATTAGGATATCATCAATGAATACTACCACGAACCGATCCAAATACTCATGGAAGATACGGTTCATATATTCCATGAAAACTCCCGGCGCATTAGTAACGCCAAAAGCCATTACCGTAAACTCATAGTGTCCATACCTGGTTCTGAACGCAGTTTTCTGAACATCGTCATCTTTTACTTTAATCTGGTGATACCCCGACCTCAAATCAATTTTACTAAACACTCGCGCTCCAACTAATTGATCCATCAAGTCATTAATTCTCGGAAGCAGGTATTTGTTCTTAATCGTAACTTTGTTCAGTTGCCGGTAGTCAATACACAACCTCATACTGCCATCCTTCTTCTTCACTAACAATACCGGAGCTCCCCACAGTGATACACTTGGTCTAACGAACTTCTTCTCAAGTAAGTCTTCCAACTGTTTCTTCAACTCTGCCAATTCAGATGCAAACATCCTGTACGGTGCCATAGACACAGGTCTGGTACCGGGTACAAGATCAATAGAAAATTCAATTTCCCGTTCCGGAGGAACTTCAGGAATTTCATCTGGAAACACCTCAGGGAAATCGCAAACAACTTCCAATTCATCGATTATCGCTTGATTCTCAATGGATAGTGATGCCACCAACGCAAACACTTGAGCATCTTCTAGCAATATCTGCTTCATCTGTTTGGTAGTTACCCAACGCGCTCCCTCCTCCTCAGGAGTAGAGAATCTCACCGACTTATCAAAGCAATTAATATGAACGCAGTTATACTCTAACCAGTTCATACCCAAAATTATGTCTATCCCACTTAGTGGCAAACAGACTAAGTCAACCAGGAAATCTCTATCAAACATCGACAAAGGACATTTCAAGCACACAAGAGACGTAGTTACCGATCCCTTAGCTGGGGTCTCAACTACCATCTCTCCACTCATGTGCGACAACATAAGAACCAAACGTTCAACATAATCCGCAGCAATAAAGCAATGAGACGCACCAGTGTCAATAATAGCAAGTAAAGGACTACCATTAATGAAACAAGTACCTTCAATCAATTTGTCATCACTGGATGTGTGAGTCCCAGATAGCGCGAACACTCTTCCGCCATTCTGTTCCTTCTTAGGCTTCTGACACTTGTCTCGCAGGTGTCCCTCTTCACCACAGTTGAAACAAACCATTCCTTTGCGTTTGCACTCACCAACAGCGTGTCCCAACTCTCCGCAACGGTAACATTTCAATGATCCAGAATTACATACATTACTCTTGTGACCTGGCTTTCCGCATTTATAGCAAACAATACCAGCAGGAGCATCTCCCCTACTAGCTTTCCGGCCGTCAGCTATTTTCTGTTTCCCTTTGCCAGCTGGAGGATCATAAGGCTTACCACGACTCTGCTGTGATTAGCCTCTCCTCTCACTCACCAACTTGTAATGAGCATTGTTATCCTCTTCATAAATCCTACAACTTTCAACCAATGAATCAAAGACACGGATCTTCTGATACCCGATTGCTTTCTTGATTTCAGACTTCAATCCATTCTCAAACTTGATACATTTAGAGAATTCAGCAGTCTCTGCACTGTAGTGCGGGTAAAACTTAGCCAACTCCTTGAACTTCGCCGCAAACTCAGTAACAGATTTGTCTCCTTGCTTCAGTTCAAGAAATTCAATCTCTTTCTTACCACGGACATCTTCCGGGTAATACTTCTTCAGAAATTCCCTACGGAATACCGTCCAAGTAACTTCTTCACCTGCAGCTTCCAACACTGGACGCATCTCTAGGCACCAGTCATCAGCTTCGACTGCTAGCATATGAGTCCCATAACGGACCTTCTGTGCTGGAGTGCAATCCATCACACGGAAAATTCTCTCCATTTCCTTTAACCACTCCAATGCACCATCAGGATCATGCTTACCCTTGAAGGTAGGCGGATTCTCCCGTTGAAACGTTGCCAAACTGCGAGACCCAGCATCTCCAGCAGGATTCGGCTGATGTTCCATAGCATTAGCTAAAGCTTGCAGAGCAGCAGCAATTGCAGCATCATTCCTCCCAGCCATTTCACTTAAGCTGCAACAACCCACAGTCAGATTTCATAATTAACGAGACTCTAGTATTAGGCACGACGACTGACTCGACGACACTAGACAACTTGGCCGGACAGACTGACCTGCTCTGATACCACTAATGTAACACCCCAAATCTAAACTTGCGGATAACAGAAAAAAAAACAACAATTCATATAGCAAACAAAGCACAGCAGCGCAAACATTGACTGCATGACGGTCGTCATGAGCCTGTGACGGTCGTCACACGGGCAAAATCCCTCATATCAGAGATGTTACACTTCAACCTGCCAGACAATAATCATTATGCAACAACTTGCAATTATCATACGTAGCACGAAATTAGATGAACAATCACCAATGTATTACTTAATCATTTAATCATAAAACAACTCGTCATTACTTCCGGTGAAAGTTCGATAAAGTATGCAACATGTTCTCTTAGACCAATTTAATAAAAACATCATAACAAGTTCAATCAACAATAACATCGACTAAAATAATAACAACAATCGTCCATCCCCCCAAGAGTGCTACGTATCAGAGCGACCAACGACACCTTAACGGGAACTACGCTCTATTCCTGACTACCTGCAAATTACCACCAGAGGAGGTAACATACAACGGAAAAGGGTGAGATATCAATAATATAACATAAAGCATGATAGAAAACATGCCGGAAACTCATCACAGCATTATAGGTTCTGAAATCATAAACATCATCGACAACAATTGCGAGTAATCCATATCCCACATAAACAACATTAACATACAACTAGCGTAATTATGCAACTTTATGCGACTCAACAATGCGACTCAACTGTGCACATGCATGTGGTACCATTTTGGGAGACAACTCTCCACAACTCGGGACAGGGCCAACACCCCGAACCCATCTAGGAGCCAACACTCCAAAACTCGGGACATGGCCAACACCCCGAACCCATCTAGGAGCCAACACTCCAAATAACGCCAATACAGGCACAACCGTCGCCAATCCAGGCCAAATGCTATGCCATGAAATGCATCTATTATGGACTACAACACAACCATAGCAACCATATAACAAGGCATTATGCCTACGACCAGAATGTCCATAACAGAGCATCATAACATCATACCACTCATACAACCATCACTTTCTACCCGTTCACATACGGGAACAATAACAATATAATTTCAACATTTACGACTGTTCATGTAAAGGAACATTGCAACATCGTATCAACAAATAGGAACTCAAAGTGTTCACACAAAACGGCTATTCCTATACAGGTATAACATCAACATCAGTTCTCCAATTAATCTTTAACATTTTATCATAATAACAACATTACGACATCTTCTCACATAATTAATTACAAATCAATCACAACCAGGTAACTGTCCTTTTTGGACCAGTACCTGAAACTGGCGCCTTAGACCAACTCGGCCATCTTGACGCCCATTAGGGAAAACCATTAGAGAGTTGTACGAATAACCGTATAGCATATTCGTTCTACGTATTTGCCCATAAGGAAACCTTAGAGCATCGCACTAATAACTACATAACACATTCATTCCTACATAAAATCTTGTCCCAATAGGGAAACCTTTTCCTTAATATTTATCGATTAACGAAAACTATACCTATGACTCGATCCCCACATGAATTCGATCATACTCCCAGTTATAGAATTGAACCCCACCCTTACCTTAGAATTGAGGCCAATTCCGCGCTTTCCGTTCCACTTCTGCTCTACGGTGATTTTTCTGCAGAAATCTCCCGAATTCGCCGAGGGATGATTCTCCGCTCTCCACTTCTCTCAATGCGTAACTTCTCTTTTCCGTCTTTCCTTTCCCAAAAAAAAATGATGTAATTGAGGGTAAAAGAGTCTATGGGAATATATATATATATATATATATATATATATATATATATATATATATATATATATATATATATATATATATATATATATATATATATATATATATATATATATATATATATATATATATATAGATATATATATATATATATATATATATATATATATATATATATATATATATATATATATATATATATATATATATATATATATATATTTTTTTTTTTTTTGCTACAAAATCTCATTCCACCAGAACACGTTCAAATTCTGCGTAACTGCAATTTTTGCTCGTGTGACGATCGTCACACCCTGTGACGGTCGTCGTAGCAGAAAAATTAAATTTTTTTCAATTTTTTTCTAGATAGAACATCTCTTTAGCTTCCCAACGCTTCGAACGGGGGTCAAATCCGACTTACGGATCAAGAGATATGATTTTTCGAAGTTTCCTAAAACTGCTACAGAATTTTACACTTTTTCCCTACAATTCGACCGATTCAATTTCCTTCCTTCGATACAAACACATACTCAACTATGACTACGATGCAACGAGACATAGCAAAGTCACAATTTAATTTAATTAAAATAAAACGGGCGTTACACACCATCTGCGGCGGCGTTGATGGTCATCTTTGTGTTATAGTGATGTCCATTATAGAAGGTGTGAATGATTAGCCATGATTCTAGGCCATGGTGTGGACATATTCTCAACAGGTCTTTATATCTTTCCCAAGCCTCGAAGATAGATTCACCTTGTTTTTAGGTAAATCTGGTTCCTAAGAACAGTTGTTTTGATCAGGGGAAAATATCTAGCGAGGAAAACTCTCCTAAGGTCTCCCTAAGTTGTTATAGAATTGGCTGGAAGGGAATCTAACCACGTAAGGGCTTTGTATCTAAGGGAAAAAGGGAATAATCTTAACCTAATCGCCTCAGGGGTAGCACCGTTATTTTTAAAAGTATTAGCTAGTTGGATAAAAGTTTTTAAATATTGGTTCGGGTTCTCGGTAGCGAGTCCCGCGAATTGGTTTTGTTGCACTAATTGTAATAGGGATGGTTTTAGCTCAAAATTGTGAGCAGGAATATTGGGGTTCACAATACTAGATCTAGGTTCACCATTAGGTGGTTGGCGAAATCCTTAAGGGGTCTTTGGTTACGGTCTGCGTCCATAGCTCTCTTAATTCTATGAAATAAGATACGAGCGCGAGTGTAACGTTCAACTTCCTCTAAAGAATCTATAAGAGTATCGGTGCTGCGAGTTCTTCACATTGACCGGTGGGTATAGCCTTAGTCTAGATGGTGTGACAATAGGGTACGGAATTTTGACGTAATTGGTCCCCGGCAACGGCGCCAAAAACTTGCTGGGCGATTCGCAAGTGCACGAATAACGTCAAAGTAATATAAAAGATTATCGATCCCACAGAGACCAAACGTCAATCTATTGATTACTATTGTTACGGTGTTTATCTAAGGCAAATAAAATAAAGGATTGGATTGTATGAAATAAAAGTAAAGTGCAAAAATAAATTCAATAATAAAGCAACAGACATAGATGCAATTCATATAGCTACGTAGTATTCCAGATGTGTACATATAGGATTCCTTATGGGGTAATATTTTCTACTCATGAAAAGAACTAATTTAACGGGAATTGTCGCTTTCGCATATTCAGAACCGAGTTTATCCCTAATCGACCCCTCTTATTGTCACTTATAAAAAGGTGCGCATTGTGTTAGAATTAATAAACCTATTTTTAAGAAATACAGTTTCTTGACTTAGCCGAAAAGTATTTTAACTTGGAATTTCTAACAAAAAGAGGTTCTTCTGAAATGGACTTTAAATCCATGAACACGTCCGAAAACAGTTTTAAAATCGATTTTCTTAAACATTAAAGATTCCTAATTAACTGAGCCAAGCACTTTCGCTTCCTTGGAACAGTCAAAACTAACCAAATTTATCTAAAGGTTTGACGACTTTTGATCTTACCCAACAGATTTTAAGTACAGAAAATAAGTGTTAAAAGTTAAAACAACCCCTAAGTAATTCTACCGGCAACCGTGTGGAATACTTATTATAATTATAATCCTCGCATCCTAGCCCTTAAGATTTAGCCGGACATGGTAAAGTAAATGGACATGGTAAATAAGTGCGAGTAAATAAAGTGCAGGTAAGTAAATAAATAAAGTATGGCGCGAGAAATAAACGGTGCGGGAAATAAAGAGTGCGAAAAATAAAGGCGGGTAAATAAATAGAAGGCAATAAATAGATAGAAACCTGCTCTAAACGAGAGGCTTTAAAATCTTGTACAGCTGGAAGTAAAAAAGACTGAAATAAAATGGCGGCAGGATTAACTTCTACCCAAGTGCTCCAAACTCGATTACAGACTCGATTACACAGTGTGATAACCCCTCGATGTGAGAAGTTTATCATTTTACAATAGGTGAAATTTATGGCTTGAGTTCTGTTCTCTAAGCTTGGATGATTTGAAATGAAACATAAATCTTCTATTTATAGTGGTAGGAAAGTACAGGTAAAGACAAGAATGCCCCCTAACTCTTTTTAGGAGGGAAATGGCTGTGTGAAGGTGGCGCCCACCACCTCCTTGTGGCGCCTGCCACATGAACTAGGGTAGAAAGGAGTGGGAGACGTGGCAGTTGTCAGCAGTTGGCTTCTATCCAATGTGTGGCATCCCCCATGGCACCCGCCATGGTGGAAGCCATGTGTAAAATTCCTCAGAAAGTATGGTTTTTAGCTCGTTTTTCTTCATTTCTTCTCGAGTAGCTTTGAAAATACAAAAACCTGAAAAAGAAACAAAACAAATGCTTAATACAAGAAAACGGAAATAAAATACTAAATAACATGCGCGAAACCGAGTCAAATAAATAGTATATTTTAGGTCTATCATCTGGTAATTTATGTTCTTTGAGAGAGAGAAAAAGAGCTTATTTTGAAAAAGTGATTTTGCAGCCAAACAGATCCTTAAGGAAAAACAGAACCAAATCATATAAAAAATCCAAAAAAACCCAGCAAGCCAAAATCCAGATTTCATAATCCATATTCAGATCAGAACCAAGAAAATCCATAATGAAAAAAAGATATCCGGAAACAAAACAGAATCCGCGAATTCCATTCTCATCAAGTGAAAGAGTCGAAAACGAAACAAAATATGTTAATCATCACCAACAAATTCGGACTCATTTGTTTCAAAACAAAATCAAAACAGAAAAATAACGTAAAACGTAGGATATCACAAATCCAGGCCCAAAATGTCAAGAAAAAAGAACAATATAAAATTCATCAGTGAAACAACATGCAAGGGGAGGAGCATCAATCATCCGCGGCGAAAACCCTAAGGCTTCAAACACCAGCAAATCACCAAACGGCGGACGAGCTGCATCATCAACACGACCAACAACATCATCGGCCGGAATCATAAAAACAACATCATCCATAATCATACAACAAATCAAAACGGACGAACATCATTCATCAAAACCTAAAGTCCACCAAACTCACAGCCTCAGTTTGTTCTTCATCATCGGCCGTCCTCAACAACTATACGAAACCTCATCATCACTCGTCACAAAACCGCTCCAAACCCACAGAAAAGGGGTGAGCAATTTTCTTTTAATGGGATCTTGTTTCTTTTGCAGGATTTATGAGAAGAAGAAGAAGGTTCATGTGAAAAATGAAAAAAATCCGAACGGAACAACCATGAAAGTGGGGAGAAGAGAGAAAGAGAATAAAAAAATTACAGCAAAGGCCTCAAGAAAGAGAGAGAGTTGCGCCGCATGCAGCAAAAAGGGGTTTCTAAAACCCTAATTGCTTACCCCTTTGATATCTCTTAGTGGACCGGGTCGGGTATGGGTTTGGTGGCCAACCCGGCCCACTTTCTTTTTAATTTTATTTTGCATTTAGTTTATTCTATTTTTATTTCTGTTTTTTTATTTAAAATAGTTTGTTTTAACAAAATCTGACTTAAAAAAAATAATAAATATTTTTTTCTAAAATTAAAACTAATTTTTTTTAATAATTAATACCTGTTTTTTAAAATAAATAATTAACATTTTTTAATTTAGAATTTTAATTAACCTTTTTAAGTTAAAACATTTTTTTCTAACTCTCAATTTTAGTTAAACTTTAACATTTTTAAAACTAACATTTCTTATTAACCCTTTTTTAATTTAGATTCTACCACTTTTTCTTTTAAATTTAAAATTAACTTTTTTCTTAAAAATTAAAATTAACCTTTGTTTCCTTAATGCCATTCCTTTTCCGTTCCAATTTCTTATCGTCCCGATTAATTTATTCGTCTAATTTTATGTTGAACTTTTACTAACCTTTTATTTTGGTTTGTTTTTATGGTTGTAAATTATCTAACGATACTGTCGATTCTTATCCTGTTATTAGTACATTATCCCATATTTCAATATTCATTAATTTTCCACTGTTCATTATTCTTCGTTATAATCTCCTCCGAAGGAAAGGTCTAACCGTTTGACCGCCACGTCAATAGTCCTTAACCCTTGCCTCTTTCACCTTTCAAACCCTAAATGCTTAAGCGTCCCACCGTGGACAATTTTACCCTTTACCCTAGCATTAGGATAAGGAGTTGCCGCACTCTATATTAGGTTTCCCGCCATGGAATACCTAGCATACCCTTTTCAATTCAACTTTACAACGCAGAGATAGGAGTCGCCGCACTCCACGTAAGCGCTTCCCTATGAATGTTTACATCCCCTTGAAACCTTGACCACAGTCAAGAAGTTTCTCTTCCTCCCTTTCCAGGGGAACTATGATTACTCTGATTCCATCCCTACCTCGGATACGTAGGCATAAGATGCGAGTCTTGGCGAGTAAACTTAGGACTAACCCTTAGGTCTTTCTTTTTACCTTAAACCCTTAGCATTACCTTTAAGCAGATAACTTTATCTACAACATTTAAAACAAGAGGTTCCTGTAGAGTACTACAGAAGTTTAGGATGCTAATACCTTCCCTAAGCTTAACCAACCCCCGAACCCTAGATCTTTCCCCGCATTGTGTTTACGATGTAAAAATAGGTTTTTCCTTTCTTTAACCTTTCCTTCAGATAAATCAAAGACTGGTTGTGAATTCAAGATTGTGATTCAAATTAATCAATAATTTGATATCCTATTCTCACCGGAACAGAGTGCATACTTCTTCCTCTCCGAGTATCAGGATACTCACTATAGAGTGTGTGGTCTCGATACTCGTCTTTCAATATGAAGACGTGACTATATTCGCCACACCATTTTTCGTAATAAATCTTTGAGATAAAGAATTGGGTAATACCCGCAAGGGGTTACTATCCAAGGACCTATTTCACCCTAAAAATAACTTTCACAAATTCAAAAGGACATTTTACGTCCGTTCTACCGCAAACATGTAACGCCTAAGACTCCACAAGCGAGCTACAATACACCTAACTGCTAGAATGTGCACACTAACATCATCCACCAAAAATACCAGTTAACCGTAGGCCGAACTACGGCTGCTATGATTCTTTACTTCTTTTAAGTGAAGATACGTAGGCACAAGGGCCCCAATCCTTGCCGAGCATATTCCCAACTTTTATCCGTTGTTCTCCGAACTATGTTGACTCTGACTTTCTCATACTCGTGGAGAATACGTAGGCATAGGACCGCGAAGTCCTATCGAGTCTCTTCTCCCTGTTTCCAACTTTTCTTTATCCCTTAGAACACACTTATATAGCAATATCTTTTAGCAAATACCCTCACACATAGACAAACAAATGGTTCCCATCGAGTACGATGGATGTGAGGGGTGCTAATACCTTCCCTTCGTATAAACAGCTTCTGAACCCTTTCTCTTGGTTGCGAGACCATCTTATCTAGGTTTTGTTAGGGGTTTTCTCGATGTTTTCCTTTCCCCTTATAGGATAAATAAAGTTCGACGGTGACTCTTATGTCCTTCTATTTTCGCCTCTCCGTCGTTGCATTTTCGAGTAGCGAAACCAACACCCTCCAATCTCTAACGGGTATTATCCCACAAATCTTCAGCTTCTTCTGACAGCATATGAGTACCAAACTGAACCTGTTGGGAGTCATTACACGCCATCACTCAAAATATCTTCTCAATCTCCCTGAGCCACTTCTGTGCACTATCTGGATCATGGGTGCCCACAAAAGTTGGCGGATTGTTCCTCTGGAACTTTTCCAATGCACGAAACTCATCAGGAGCCCCTCAATTCTGATTGTTCTGCACATTCTGAGCTACCACTTGGGCAATTGATTCCAATGCATCAGCAATAACATGACCGTTCCTCCCAGCCATTCTGCACACCACCAATCCACATTAAAAGAAACAACTATCGACAGTGTATACACACTCATCGACTGACAGGGAATAACATCATAAAAACATGGCCAGATAGACCGACCTGTTCTGGTACCACTAATGTAACACCCTTCCACCCCAACATACATTCACGATAATCAAAATAATTATATCAGAGTACATCACCACAAGGGTGCCACATTTCGCTATAAAATCACAATAATGTCATGCTCTGTAACACGGATTCTATCATTAATAAAGTCCAAAACAAATAAAGCTACATTGCAGCGGAAGAATCATAATTTCAAAAAAAAAAGTCAAAATAGCCAAATTCATAATGACGTCAAGTCTATAGACCAACATAAAAATTCAAATCAATATCGTCCCGACCCGAAGTTACATATCAGAGCAAGACACTTTCTAAGTTTAATGGAATTAAAATTAAATACTCCAGAAGATAAACCTTCACGCACCAAGAGTTAATCTTGGTCTCCTACGTGTTACCCACGTGGAGGCAACATTCAAACAGGAAGGTGAGTAATCATAAGTCATTATACAAGATATAAAGAAAAAATAAACAGGTATATAAATACATCATCATTCAATAATTCCCTTACATCGTCATAGAATCATCCAGCAACACAACCATCATCAAGTCATCATCATAATGCGTCATTTAAAATGACGTCATCAAATACATCATTCATTAACAATTATGCAATTTCATGTAACATGAAATGCAATAACACTAGACTCGTGCATGTGGTACCAATTCTTCATGTTGATGGACACTGAGCCATCACCCTCTAAAGATCCCCACCAACAGATCGATTTTACACAAGAATTGGAGCACGTATTAAATACCCCAATCCATACAATGGGATTGAAGCCACCATTGGGCCGAAGTCCTAACATGCTATGAATTCATGATGCAAAACGTTATAAATCATATCATCGTCAAAGGTGCATCATCATTCATGAAAATTTTGTCAACAACGTCCTAGTATTACATCATTATTAAGCGTCATACCACATCATCATTACTTCACACATCATCATGTTATAATCCTTAAGACAAAGCACATCAATTACTCATGTATATGGATAATAAGACACAAGACAACACGAAAAGAAAGAAATACCAAGGCTCCTGCTCTCCTGGTGCTTGCTCGGTGAAGAAGCTCGCTCGTCTGGGTTTTGCCCGGTGAAGCATGGGCGAATTTCCTTCCCCCATAAAAAAACCAAGAGCAACCAAATTTCACTCTCTTTCTGCCTTGAGTTTCGCCTGGCGAGGTTCGGGCGAAAAGGCTTCGCTCGGCGACACGGGAAGCTCGCCCGAAAAAAAGTTGCGAACCTGCAACTTCTCAGTTGCGATTCTGCACCAGTTCAGACCTAATCATCCTTATGTTTCCAACACTAAACAGTCCAAAATACACTTAAATTGCAAGGGAAACAATACAACAACCACAACACATTCCTAAATCATCAATTTCATCCTATCTTCATCATAATTCCAAAATCCCCCTAAAACTCCAACTACCCATATTATCTCTAACCTTATATTAATTATAATGACAATAGATACTCCCCATACCTTAGAATTCTCAACAACCGATTTCCTCTTGAGTTCTTTAGAGTTCTCTCTGAGCCCTAGCCTCTTCCTCTTCTTTCTTTAGAGCTTTCTCCAAAAACACGATCACACCAAATAAACTTCTCTACTCTCTCTTTTCCATTTTTGCCACTCTTACCCCTTGGACCTATATTATGAATTCCTAACTTCGTCCTCACTTATTCCACCCAACATTACCATCTTACCCTCAGTGTTCCCTTCCTATTATTTAAAATCATAATAATAATTTAAATAAGATTATTCACATTATTCCACTATTATTATCAAAATGATTCTAATTAATTATACATTTTCTTAATATCCTCAACACCCTCTTAACATCAACAATACCTCCCAACACAAATCATCAGACTTCAAAATATTTCACCAAATTCACCAAAATCATGAATATTATAATAAATCAAATAAATAAATATTCTAATTATTGTGTTACAAGTAAGACCTGGAAAGAGATGGGTATCTTTGACCTGATACAACTATCTATAACTGTTAGACAATTTGGGTACGCCTTGAGGGAGCCACCAAAAAATAAGGATGTTTATGAGTCTTTATTCTTCATTGGGGCAACTGACCCAGGGCTATTGAAGAAGGTTGTGGATTCATGGAATAAGATCCATAGAAGGGGAAAATATTCTTTGGGTAACAATGATTATAGAGCCTATGATCCCTATGTATAGTGGATTCAAAAGAGGGTCGAAGAAGTGTTGCTTCCGTTCTCCGTTGAAGCACCTTTGTATCTGTCAATTATTGAATAACCTATGATAGTAGATATTAAAAGGTATAACAAGCTATGTCCAAAAAAGAAGAACTACGCAAAGAGAATGAAGAGTTGAAGATGGAGATCTCCCGGTTGGGTCATGATAAGTACGAAGCAGCCTATGTATCCAAGGTAAAGATGAAACTTCTAACCATAAGAGAGAAAGAACTAGAGCAAGAAATCAAGAGTAGAGAGAGGATATGCTAAGATCTGAAGAGAGTCAATAGTATCCTACAACAGAGAAAGAGAGATCTAGATATAGCTCACCTTGAGATCTTAAGGTTCAACAGTCAATGGAATGCTATAGTGACGACTCACAAGGTGAAAGAAGATGTACTTCGTGACCAGGTAAAAAAGTTGAAGCTGCAACTAGAAGTAAAAGAGAGAAAAAGAGGTCAGAAATGAGTCATCTCACAGATGTAGAAGCGAAAACAACTTAAGGAGACTTTGTCAGCCTTAGAGGAGCTTAAAGTTCAAGTGGAGGTGAAGAACCCTAAAATCGAAGACGCCTTTGGAGAAGATGTTTGGTAGGTACATTATCGCTATCTGGAGGGGATCATGCACATAAGGGATGTTCTCATTTTGGAGATGATCCAAAAACTGAAGAATCCTGACACCAAGAAGTTATTCAAGGAGCTTCAAGTTTGGTGCAAGGAGCATAGTGGTTAGGGAGGACTGTCTTTGGGGGATATTGATGATATGTTATAATCATCTTTATTCTATTTATATTGATCATCGTCAGGCTTGTTGACCGAGTTTGTTGACTGTGTATTTGTGAAATTCTGGTATGCAGATCACATGTGTTCCAAGAACATTGATCTCTGCTCAACCAGGCTGAGGACAGACCATGACCAATTTAAATTTCTTTAAATTGTTCCGATGTCATGACCAATGTCACGACCTCTGTTGTGACATCTGCAGTCTGTCATACTATTTATCTAACCATTTAAAGTATAGAATTGTAAATGCAGAAAGATAAATAACATAGTAATTGTTCACCCAGTTCAGTATCCACAACACCTACATCTGGGGGCTACCAAGCCAGGGAGGAAATTCACTATTATTAGAATCAATTCAAAGCCAAACCTTCAATTTGCACTTCTCACTTAATCTCTACCCAATGACACTTCAGCCTAGAGACACTCTAGTACCTGAGTATACCCACTCACTCCCCTACTATCACACAACAATGATATCAAACAATTACAAAAACAGTATAAAGAGACACTTCATACACACCTTGATCTTGCTTCACAGCTTTGATCAAGGAACTCACACACTCTTGCTTCACTGCTTTGAGTGAGACACAACCTAGAATCTACCTAACCAAAACAATTATCCACCAGATAATTGCTTGGATTACAAGTATTCCTAAACAGACTTTGCACGTGAAGAACAACCCTCTTCACTTACAATTATGTCTACCACAATGCATCATACAATGCACAGGGTGACTTACACACAAGGGACTCTTACACACAAGGGACTCTCAACCCTAGACCTCTATTTTACACTCTGATTTTTCTTGATGTGAGTGCTTGCTTTTCTTCTGCTTCTGCTCCTCCTTTTATAGTCGTGCAGACTGGGCTTGGGCTGTGCAGAAGTAACAAATATTAGTTTTAATAAAGTAAAACTAATTTCCACTATTCAAGGTGCTGCCCAATTAGGTCATGGCATGGTCGGCATTACCTTGAATCTCTTCTGATATAACTCAGAAGTCATAACATGTTTCCTGATATTTAGCCTGAGTTCTATCAGGTATCATAACAGAAAAACAAACTCAGCCCGTCTGATGTCATACGATCCATGTCATGACATTCAGTATGACATTCAGCTTTTGCTCACTCTTAGCTGACCAGCTTGCTCTGCTGCACACTTATGCTGAATCTTCTTCATGATAGTAGACTCTTCATCACGACAGTCATGGTTTCTTCCAATCTTCTGCAGAGTAATATTAGAAACAAGTATCTTCAAGTTTCCTAAAAGGTCTCCAAGATCCTTTTATGAATACTAATACAATCTGTTCTTGTTCCTAATCCATGTCCTTGACATATTCATTGATGAGGTATTTTCAACATGGTCTCATCAATCCAAACCAATTATGTCAAGAGATATACACCAGAAGCTTCTTCTGTTGTCATCCAACTATGTCTTGCAACTATGTCTTGCTTAAAACACATGACAACACACCACAACTCACACTGTTGTGGTTCTACACCTCACACTGCCTGTGAGGAACTTCATCACAACTTACCCTGTTGTGTTTGCACACCTCACACTGCCTGTGAGGAACTAGGCCACTGCTACCCCATAGCAGTGCCTGTTGTGCCATACAGCTATGTCATTACTTTGGTAATGACATCCATGACAGATGTCCTTTCTTCAGCCTCTGCTAGCTCTTGCTGCACTCGACCTTGATGTCAGCCTCTACTAGCTCCTGCTGCATCCATGACACCAGTTATGTCATTTGCTTCAGACAGCTATGTCATTACTTTGGTAATGCCATCCATGACAGTTGTCCTTTCACCAGCTCCTGCTTGCTCCTTTAGTGATGTCATAACTATGGTAATGACCTCCTGATTATCATTAGTGTAAAATATTGTTTTGCCACAATTTAGCAAATCATAGAACCATGGACAATTCTATGTCCTAGACCCATGGAACTAACAAACTCCCCCTTTGGAAAATTTTTGGCTAAAACAACTTATCAGGACATTCAGCAGTAGTTTACACAAACTATCATGCTCCCCCTTGATAGTTGCATCCAGCATGCCAGCAACAATGCTTTTCCTTATCAGCTTATCAGCAGCAGTAATTTTTCTTTTTCTCCCCCTTGGTTTAGTCAAAACTTTGACAATAAATGGGGTACTTATACATACATAAGCTCAACATAAACTGTATATACAGTCATCTCACAGGCTGCTTGACCTCTAATAAGGATTGCACCACTTCAGCAGCTACACACCAGACAGGTACACATCTTCCCCTGTCAGCATAAACATTACTCCCCCTGAACGAGAGAACCTAAGCACCTGAAGAATTACTTCCTCACTTCACACAGGCAGCTTTACCCCCTTGATTCACAGCCCATACTGGAGCAAATAGCATAGGCAGTTGCAGGATTCCTATCTGGAAGATTTCTCAGAGTTCAACTTTGACAGAAATTCTCCAAGGTGTCAGAGTGAACATCCTTCCATAAGCACAAGATCAAGGCTGCTGATGTCTTGATCTTTATCTTCACCAGTCATATGGACAAAGGCCCAAATACCTGACTTGGTTCATTGTCACCTCATGACAGGCCCAACATGACTACCTTGTCATCTTCACCATGAGCTTGGTGCAGTAACCCAATGTCACAACCTCTTGTCTGACATTCTGCCTTCCTCAAGTCCTAGATTTGTTTGAAACTGTTGCACCCCAAAATTTGACCAACAATTACTTATTCATTGAGTGTTGGAAAGTGGATACCTTCATCAGAAAGTTCAAGAGATCCTCAGAAGAAGTGGTTTGAAACCAGGGTTGTGTGCTTCATAGCTTGAGGGTTGTGGGTGCCCCTCAGATGATTCTGAGACTTTGAGAATGAACTTAATGTTTTGGGAAAGCCTATGAGATGTCTTGATAGCCTTCATGAAGCCCAGAGAAGTCATTATGCAAGAGTTCAGAAGATTCAACCATGAATGATAGAATTAGGGTTTTGACTGGGTCAACCCTAGGATAACTGAAGATTTGGGAAAGGTTGAGACCCAATCCAAGGGCCATGAGATCATGGAATGATGCATAGAGATGATATAAAGATGATTCCTAGGCCAACTCATCATGAGTGAGGAGTTTGAGAAGTTTCAAGTCAGGGTCCCCAAGGATTGTCAGTGGAAAACCCTAATTTGATCCCTATCTTCCAGGCAGTTTTAGCTCAAGTTGTGATTGATATCTCACCTTCCCCATAACATGAATGTTGTAGAGCTTGTTCTAAGCTTTAATTTGAGTGGTGGAAGTCCTTGATAGGAGTTACAGAGCTCAAGTTATGGTTTTGACAAATTACAGGTCAGCAGAGGTGTGTGAATCTGGGTCCTTGAAAGTCACCCCACTTGCAGACAACTTTTTCCCTAGTAGGATGATTCCTATGACTTCTTGGTCAACATGAATGTTGAAGAGCATCTTCTTAGCTTTAATTTGAGTGGTAGAAGTCCTTGATAGGATTCATGGAACTCAACTTATGGTTTGGATAAGACAGGGGTATTTTGGTCATTTGTCAGTTATAGGTCATTTTAGCCAATGCCTAAAACTCCTATTTCCAAGCCTCAAATGGAAAAACTCAAAACATGAAAGTTGTTCAAAATGGGATTTTAAGTCTAGAAATAAGGTCATGAATTGTTGGAAAAGCTCATAGCATGAAGTTACATGATTGGTCAAAAATGAACTAAAAATGGCATATAAGTTTGAAAAGTTGAATTTGAAAGTTGATTTGGAAGATCCACAAATCCAAAATAGGTCATCCAATATATCATTTTGATTGGAAACATTATTTTGAGAACTTTGGTTCAAATAGATTTTTCATTTGAGGTCTAAAAAAGGGACTTTCTTTGTAAATCTATTACTTGCATTATAAGGCAATGTTGAAAAACCTTACACAAGCCAAAGGAAGAGGCTGGTTTTCACTCATCCACACTCAATATCTCTCATAAGGAGAATTTGTCACTAAGAGAAGTATTTGGTGCATGAGATGTAGCTTGTTCAAAATCTCATTAAAGGAGAAGTTCCACACTTTTCTAGATGACTCTAGAAGGATCCAGCTCCTTCCATCCATCATTATATAAAGAGTGATCCACAAGGAGTTCAAGGTTGGGTGATAGCAAGAGAATTCAGAGGGGAGAGAGAGAGAGAGAGAAGCATCCATTGAAGAGGTTTCTTCAAGTTGAAGCAACTCTGGTTTCCTTCCATTGCAGACCTTCTCCATCATCACAAGTGCAAACAGAAAGCTTCTCCCCATTGGAAGAGTGTCCTGAAGCAATTACAAGGCCTGAAACCTTCTCCTCATACCTTCTCCATCATCACTTGACAGGTTCTTTCTTCTCCCTATACCTCTTAATTTATTTAGTATCAGTTCATTCTTTAGGTGTAGAATTAATATGCTAGGATAGAGGATCAAATTCTGAGAGTTTGAGAGCTCTGTAGGTAGATCCATGGCAGGTGTTAGATTCTTTAATCTTCATGAACAAGCCTTGTAGTAAGTTTTAATTAGCATGGATTAGGTTAGATTAACTAGGGTAGCATGTAGAGCAAGTTTAGATCCTTAGGTTGAAGCTTCACCATGGTTGATCTCAGATGAACATGGTGGAACCATGATCTTAAGGTCTTCTGTTTGAATGATCTAGGGGGAGTTAATGAAAACTACACGTATGGCTGTGTTCCTCTTGATTAGTAGAAGACTTTTCGTTTTGGAATCGTGGCATTTCATCCACTGAGCAGAGAGAACGAGTGAGGAGAAGATTAGTGCATGGAGGGAGGCTTTCTGCAAAACCCTAGTTTGAGTTGGGATGATGGCCAGACGCCGTTGGATGAGTCCCCAGCTTTTGACCTTTTCCTTTCATCGTGCGGCCCAAATTCAATCTGAAAACGGAGGGAAACCTCCTCGCTGCAACGCAGCGTTTCATTAAAGCTGAAGACCTGGGCCTGGGTCCAGCTTGCTACTCGCGCCCCCCCTTTTGCAGCCCATTCAGTAATTGAACTAGCGCGTGTTACTATTTCCACCCCCCTCCCTTTTATTTGTTTTAAATTCTTTTTATTTCTTTTAATATTTTTCTTGTCTTTAGAAATTCATAAATAAATGAAAAATAACTCTTTTTTGTCCATTCTTTTTTCTAGGTTGAGATAATTTTGTGTAGAAAAATATAAAAATAAAAATGGAATTTTATTTTTAATGTAGAATTTTTAGTGGTATTTTCTTTAATATAGTGTATTTTCTTTCTTTTAGTTGATACCTTATTTTGCAAGAATTGTTTTAGGACCTTCCTTTAGTCTTTTTAATCCATTCTTTTTTGTGCAATTAGATGATGAATCATAGTTCCCCATAGGATTTATTCTAGAATTTTAGAATTAAATTTTGATTAGTTTAATTAGGGTAGATTTAGGGTATCCTAATTAGGGTTTAGGTTGTGCTTAGGTGAAGAATTCATTTTCTTTAAATAGTTTTGTCTTGATTTTAGGGTAGAGGCCTATGTGGATGTTATGGGTAGATGTTGAGGACCCTTGTGAATAATTGTTAGATTTTTCCCCATTAGTTTAGCATTTTTAGGTATTTTCTGAAGTTGCCTATTGATTTTGTCTGTGTTGTGGTTATCTGTTCATCTCTGGGGTTTTGTTTTGGGGAATTTGTTGTGGGGCATGTGTTGTCTTGAAGACCTTGTTGGAGAGCATGATGAAGTGAAGATTGAAGATCAAGACCCAGGGACCCAGAGCTTGGCTTGTTCCCTGTCTGTGAGGTTTGAGATCCTGAAGTTTGAAGGAAGTTCATGGTACTTTCCTGAGGAAGGCACTATGAATGACTTTCATTCTTTCTTCTCACCTCTTTCTTAAGTATCCAATGATGTTGGAGCCAACTTGTGAGTTTAATTTCTCCTGAGGAGGAATGTAAACTGATCACAGTTGTTGAGCCACATGGGATACAACTCCTAAGTGGAAGCCTCCTAGTACTTTCCTGAGGAAGGTCCTATGAGTCTATTCACTTAGTTCCATTAGTTTATCTAGGATTTCTCAAGTATCCAATGATGTTGGAGCCAACTTGTGAGTTTAATTTCTCCTGAGGAGGAATGTAAACTGATCACAGTTGTTGAGCCACATAGGATACAACTCCTAAGTGGAAGCCTCCTAGTACTTTCCTGAGGAAGGTCCTATGAGTCTATTCACTTAGTTCCACTAGTTCAGATAGGATTTCCTAAATATCCAGTGATGTTGGAGCCTGCTTGTGAGTTTAGTTTCTCCTGAGGAGGAACGTAAACTGATCACAGTGGTTGAGCCACATAGGATATAACTCCTGAGTATACATCTCCTAGTGCTTTCCTGAGGAAGACACTATGAGTCTGCTTACTTAGCTCCCTTTCTTTGGTAAGCTTGTTCTGAAGCTTGAAGACTGGGATTGAATTCTCTTGTTTAGGGTCTTGCTTTAGTGCTTAGATTTGATCAGATTTTGTTTTAGGATTGGAGAGTAGATTCTTTCTTTCTCAAGTGTGTTTGTTTGCCTGATGGCACTTCCCTTCTTTTATCTGTTATTGTTTGATAGCATGTTGTTTATTTTCAGTATGATTACTGTTATTTCATGACTGGCTTGAGGTCGAGACGAGCTTGTGGAGGCTGAAGCCCCACACATATTTCCTCCCTCACTTGCATTGCATGCATTTTACTGTTAAAGCTGATGCTTTTGTCTGTTTTGGTGTATCATTGACATGATCCCTTAGGACTCTCATTTCCTTTGATAAGGATTTGATGATAGACTTTTAGGTTGAAACCTATGCATGACAACATCTAGGAGTTCCCTGTTCAAACCTCAACCATAGGATGAATCCATGGCATGATAACAGTAGGACTTGATAGTCTCCCTCCTAGTTGGGCCTGTTCTCTTCTCATCTCGAAGCGGTTTAAGATACAGTAATCATGAATGATTTCTTTCGTACGTTACGAGCCTTAAGCTATCTGAGGTGGGATGTTTAGTATGGTACCCTTTGGGTGACATGCGATGCATTCACTCTCAGGTCATAGTCTCTAGTGCGGATGAAATCGCAAACATAATAAAAAACACTTCTTTTAGGAGATAACCCGTAGTTTCCCGAACTACGTTTGCTCTGATCTTTCATACCAGATGAAAGTACGTAGGCATAGGATGCGATATCCTAGCGAGCAACCTTCCCCACCTTCACCCGTAGTTAGCCGAACTACGTTGACTCTGATTTCTCATTCTCTGATGAGAATACGTAGGCATAAAGCGCGATGCTTTGCCGAGTCATTTTTCTTTTCTTTTTCAGCCAGCCTTGATAGGTAGATAGATTATAACCAACCCGTCCAAGTAAACAAACAAGCGAGGATCCCGTCGAGTACGACGGACGTGAGGGGTGCTAATACCTTCCCCTTGCGTAACCGACTCCCGAACCCAGACAATGGTTGCGACGACCTTGTCTTACCCTTTTTCGTCAGGTTTTTCCGATCGTTTCCTTTCCCGCTCTGAGGGATAAATAACGAAAGGTGGCGACTCTTCTGTCATGCCGGCACCTTATTTTCGCGCAAGCGACAGAAACCACAGACAATCTTGACACATAAATGCACTCTTGCAACAACCGGTCATAGATAGAAGTATAATTATCCTATATCAATGGTAACCAATGCACATGAATGGAAAACATAAGACGCATCTTCATGTCTTCAAGAACTCATTCTCTGTTCAACCCACATGTTGAACGCATTCACATACACCATGCTTGAATCACAAGCACTTAGTACTCCCATCAAACAGAAGCTCTCCCCCTATCTTTGATAACAACTGCTCCAAAGATCACTACATCATCTCTCAGGACCAACTTCATGCTCATACAGAAGGCACCAAACTGATTCACCTCTTCCTAGAGTTACTTGTAGCAGAAGAGACCACTTCTCCACAAGTATTCTGGTCTTAGGCTGAGTACAAGATAGACACCGCATAGGGACTTTATCACATCAGAATGCACTCAATACCTTCACATCATAATCCAAGACAGTCCTTTTACCTCATCATTCTCCCGTATGACAAGATAGAGTACTTCTTAGCCAAGAAGTGAATCACAAGTTCCACAAGAGATCTTCACATATCAGATGGCTCATATCACATACACACCATCATGTGGTTCTTTATATGCCCATACTGGACTTAGTGCTGCCTAGTAGTCCAACTGAAGATCTTCACAGCTCCACCAGCTTGATCAACTCCATCTCCACAGAAGGTAATCTTCTATACACAACTTAGGGATTCTACCACAAGCTCCAATATGTGAACAAAAATAGATCCTCCTTTGGTCTTCAACTAATTACCCTTCTGCAGATGAGTAATTAGTTCCAAGCATGAACAATCCCAAAACCTTCCGTGGTCTTCACATAACTACCCTTCTGCACAAGAATAGTTCTCTAAAGGCACACTGCTTAAATAACCAAATGCCACTGTTTGGTTATTCAGCATCTTTCAGAGTCCTAGAAAGTCTACTAATCCACCAGGCAACTTTGATCTTCAAATTCTTCTTGCTCTAAAGCAAGGCATCCACACCTTCACACAGCTCCCGCAAACTGCATGAGATGAAGCATTCATTTCATTCATACCTGAGAAGATCAACTTATCTTCAATTGATGTGCCACACCATCACTTGAGGCCTTGGAGTTTCTGCTTGATGTCACAACTTTGGTTGAGACATTCAGCTGGAGAGTTCAGGCTTTCATTCTGCCACTTAGGAGATATCAGTGCATAGGCTTGATATAAAGTTGGAGTAGACAACCTCTATCCTACTTTGTTGTACCACAACAATTACCTTGAAGTGCATTTGCTTCATGAACCTCCTCTTTAGAGAAACCAAACATGCCAAAGCTTAATTCTTTTAGGGAGGAAGGATCACACAAGTCTTTACAAAGGGATTCCCGCTTTCCTAAAGTATAGACTTCTTCAGAAAGTCAAGGATAGCTATCACTTATCCTTGACCTCCAATATGACCAATGTCATATGCTTCTATGCACTTAGATCAGAAATAAACTGACCCAAGCAGTGCTAACACCAACACCATCTTCTAGACAAGTTTCTTGCTAGGAAACTCTCTAGCTAATAGATCAGGTGCTTCTAGTAGAAACTAGAACACAGCTCCTGCACTCCAATACTCTTATAGAGCAGATTGTCTTTATCAGCACTCCCATCAGCACACCATTCTAGCCTTAGTTTCTTGCCAAGAACCTTACTAGAATGAGTACAGCTCCAACTACATCTCCTTTGATCTATGGATCAACAAAATTCTGCCCACTCTCTGCATCAGAACCAAGCATATCAGGGCCTGATACTTGTGTAACCACTGATGAGACAACTTGATCATCAACTAAGGATAATCCATTAAATATTTGAGAATATCTCAAATAGCAATGAATCTTAAATCCTTGTAACAGATCCTTCTCTGAACTTCATGGAATACCAAGGCTGAAGCACCCTTGACTTAACCTGCCTATGTTTTCTTCTCCAGATAGAATCCTTGCACGTCATGAGTGGTGAAAATAAATCACCTCCCACTATCTTCTCTCCATAGCTTCCAACAGACTGAGAGCACAACAGAATAGTCCAGGCACACAACCAACCACAGCTGCAGGCACCATCTTCCAATCATCTACACAACTGCCACAGTCATGCATCAAACTGAATATAGGCCAATCATCTTCCAGGGGCATCAGAGTTCTTTTATTAGAGAAATATGCAGCGGAATCACCAAAAGAACATGCCCTACACAAGATGTCTGATCATCCAACAGGCCATAGGATATAAGTAGCCACTCTTACTTTGACATAACATACAACTGGTCACAAAGCTCCTATACCAGTGGGCACAACAGCAAATGCATGGACTCCTTCACTCCATAAGCTGTAGCTCAGCAAGATCATCAAATCAGCTACAACTTTTCCTTATTTAACCACCAGAAAGTATCTCCCAATATCTCATCCAGAACAGACAGGATGCCTGCTCTGATACCAATTGAAATTCTGGTATGCAGATCACATGTGTTTCAAGAACATTGATCTCTGGTCAACAAGGATGAGGACAGACCATGACCAATTTAAATTTCTTTAAATTATCCCGATGTCATGACCAATGTCACGACCTCTGTTGTGACATCTGCAGTCTGTCATTCTATTTATCTAACCATTTAAAGTATAGAATTGTAAATGCAGAAAGATAAATAACACAGTAATTATTCACCCAGTTCAGTATCAACAACACCTACATCTGGGGGATACCAAGCCAGGGAGGAAATTCACTATTAGTAGAATCAATTCAAAGCCAAACCTCCAATTTGCACTTCTCACTTAATCTCTACCCAATGACACTTCAGCCTAGAGACATTTTAGTACCTGAGTATACCCACTCACTCCCCTACTATCACACAACAGTGATATCAAACAATTACAAAAATAGTATGACGAGACACTTCATACACACCTTGATCTTGCTTCACAGCTTTGATCAGGGAACTCACACACTCTTGCTTCACAGCTTCGAGTGAGACACAACCTAGAATCTACCTAACCAAAACAATCATCCACCAGATAATTGCTTGGATTACAAGTATTCCTAAACAGACTTTGCACGTGAAGAACAACCTTCTTCACTTACAATTATGTCTACCACAATGTATCATATAATGCAAAGGGTGACTTACACACAAGGGACTCTCAACCCTAGACCTCTATTTTACACTCTGATTTTTCTTGATGTGAGTGCTTGCTTTTCTTCTGCTTCTGCTCCTCCTTTTATAGTCGTGCAGACTGGGCTTGGGCTGTGCAGAAGTAACAAATATTAGTTTTAATAAAGTAAAACTAATTTCCACTATTCAAGGTGCTGCCCAATTAGGTCATGGCATGGTCAGCATTGCCTTGAATCTCTTCTGATATAACTCAGAAGTCATAACATGTTTCCTGATATTTAGCCTGAGTTCTATCAGGTATCATAACAGAAAAACAAACTCAGCCCGTCTGATGTCATACGATCCATGTCATGACATTCAGTATGACATTCAACTTTTGCTCACTCTTAGCTGACCAGCTTGCTCTGCTGCACACTTCTGCTGAATCTTCTTCATGACAGTAGACTCTTCATCACGACAGTCATGGTTTCTCCCAATCTTCTGCAGAGTAATATTAGAAACAAGTATCTTCAAGTTTCCTAAAAGGTCTCCAAGATGCTTTTATGAATACTAATACAATCTGTTCTTGTTCCTAATCCATCTCCTTGACATATTTACTGATGAGGTATTTTCAACATGGTCTCATCAATCCAAACCAATTTTGTCAAGAGATATACACCAGAAGCTTCTTCTGTTGTCATGCAACTATGTCTTGCAACTATGTCTTGCTTAAAACACATGACAACACACCACAACTCACACTGTTGTGGTTCTACACCTCACACTGCCTGTGAGGAACTTCATCACAACATACCCTGTTGTGTTTGCACACCTCACACTGCCTGTGAGGAACTAGGCCACTGCTACCCCATAGCAGTGCCTGTTGTTCCATACAGCTATGTCATTACTTTGGTAATGACATCCATGACAATTGTCCTTTCTTCAGCCTCTGCTAGCTCTTGCTGCACTCGACCTTGATGTCATCCTCTGCTAGCTCCTGCTGCATCCATGACACCAGTTATGTCATCTCCTTTAGACAACTATGTCATTACTTTGGTAATGACATTCATGACAACTGTCCTTTCACCAGCTCCTGCTTGCTCCTTTAGTGATGTCATAACTATGGTAATGACATCCTGATTATCATTAGTGAAAAATCTTGTTTTACCACAATTTAGCCAATCATAGAACCATGGACAACTCTATATCCTAGACCCATGGAACTAACAATTTGATTTTATCTCTGTTGTATTAACTATGTATTGATTTGGTTTTCTCATTCTATCTATGAGCAGTTTTACTAGTGTTCTATCCATCTCTCTTTTTTATTGCTATTTAAACTCGAATCAAGGTGTATAACACCTTGGAAATATTCAAACATGACATTTGCATTTGCATTCTCATACTCATATGCATATCAGGTGTTTTGGGATGGCTTTTTCTTATATATATATATATATATATATATATATATATATATATATATATATATATATATATATATATATATATATATATATATATATATATATATATATATATATATATATATATATATATATATATATATATATATATATATATATATATATATATATATATATATATATATATATATATATATATCTGGTTTTCTTCAGCAGGATAATAGGTCCTCATATTCACAGGTATCATACACGAGGAAACCAGAGATAGATTATGGATCAGATTCAAGCAGAGATATCAGAAGTACGGACCTGCATGACTCAGTTCATGGAACTGATGCATAACGTGGCCCAAGGGCAAGAACAATTGAGAACCTTGGTTCAACCTTTTATTGACACTCCTAGAGTTGATGACAGTGGAATGGTCCATCCTGGTGGTGCTGGTATTGTCAACCCTCCTGGTGGAGGCGGTGTCGGTGTTGTCATTTCTCCAGGTGGAGGTGGCGCAGGCGTTGTTGTTACTCCCGGTGGAGGTGTTGCTGGTGGAATTCCTGGTGGTATTGGTGGAGGGAAGTGTTTGTGTTGTCCATGGAGCTGGTGGAGCTCACAACCATCAGTGGGAGGAAGACAGACATGAAGATGCATTTTTTTATGTGTGACCTGGATGCTAGTCTCTCATCTGAAGTCGATAAGAAGTTCAAGATGATCAAGGAAAGAATGCGGGCTTATGAGAACCAAAGTGTTTTTGGTCTCGATATGACTAATGTTGGTTTGGTCCCAGACGTGAGGATTCTGCACAAGTTCAAGGTTCCGAACTTTGACAAGTGTAGGGGAATGAACTGCCCAAAAATTCACATTTGGGCCTACTATCGAAAGATGTCAGCCTATTCTGATGACGAGAAGCTACTCATGCACTGCTTATAAGATAACCTAGATTGGGCATCTTTGGAGTGGTATATGGGATTAGAGATAACTTACATCAGAAATTGGAAAGATCTTATTGAGACTTTTGTCAAGCATTATCAGTATAACAGTGATATGGCGTCCAATAGAATGCAACTACAGAATATGGTTCAGAAAGGGAATGAAAGTTTCAAGGAATATGCCCAGAGATGGCGCGAGTTAGCGGTCAGAGTTCAACCTCCAATGATGGAGCGAGATCTTATTGATATGTTCATGTGCACACTCCAGGGGCCTTATTTTGAGAAGTTGGTTGGGTGTGCATCAACAGGCTTTTAAGACCTTGTGATGGCTGGGGAAAGAGTGGAAAGTGGAATCAGGGCTGGAAAGATTCAAAATGGAAATGGTTCCTCATCTGGAGGAAGTAAGAAGTTGTATGCTGGAGGTCCCAGAAAGAGGGAAGGGGACATCAATTCTATTTATTCTTATCGAAGTAAAGGAAGAGCCAATCAAAATTCCGTATATCCAATTTCTACTGTAGCCATCCCGGTTGCACCTCAGCAACAACATGATGCTCCTCGACACTACCAGGACAGATAAAGAATGACAGAAAGGAGTTTTGATCCTCCGCCGATGCCTTATGCCCAGTTGCTACAACATTTGCTGCAGTTGCGTTTACTTGAGCTTCATACTTTGGCCCCACCTACAGGGGAGCTACCACTGGGCTATGACGCTAACACCCACTATGATTTTCATTCTGGTTCCCCAGGCACAATATTGACAAATGTAGGGCTTTCCAGCATAAAGTGCAAAACTTGTTGGATTCCAAGGCTATTAACTTCAGTAATGATGGACCTAATATGATCCAAAGCCCCATTCCAAATCATAGTATGGCAAGGGCCAATGCTATTAGAGATGAGGAGAGGTTAAATTTGGTGGCCAATATTGATGAGTTAAAGACTTCATTGTTATTGGTTAAATAACGCCTGTTAAAGGGGAATGTTTTCCCAGGTTGTGCTTTTGATTGTCAAAGATGTATGTCGCAGCCAGAGGGTTGTGACCTATTGAGGGAAGGTATACAGAAATTGATGGATGATAGATAGTTACAGTTTGATAGAACTAGTGTTAGGGATGATACTAATGATGATGATGCTAAGGACATTGCAACGATATCAATTTCGTACAAGACCGTCTATATTTCGGCGCAATGATATCAATTTTGCGACGAGCACCTATCATTATCACTACACCGAGATCGATACTGTATGAGAGTATTAAGGCAATTCCATGGAACTACAGAGTTGAGGTATTTTGTAATGGGCAGAAACAAGAGTTGTTGGGTTCTTCGAATGTTGGGTCTGCTGTGGACAATATTATTGGTGTCAGGGGTATTACGCGTAGTGGCAGGGTCTTCTCTCTGCCAAACATTAATGTTGACAGATCGGATAAGGGTAAAGGAAAGTTAGTTGTGGATGACTCCAGGCAACAACAGTCTGGTGATGCTTCTTTCTCGAAAGATATATAGGAGTTTATGAGGTTGATTCAGAAGAGTGATTACAAGATTGTTAACCGGTTGAATCAGACACCCTTCAATATTTCCATTCTATCTTTGTAGATGTGTTCCGAGGCACACAAAAATTAACTGGTAAAGGTATTGAATTCCGCCTATGTTCCTCAGGAGATTTTGGTAAATTAGCTTAAAGGGGTAGTTTCCCATGTCAATGTAGGGAATGGTTTGGGCATTACCAATTTGGATTTGATGCCTGCGCGAAGGAATCATAATAAGGCCTTGCGTATCTCCATCGAATGTAGGGGATCTTTGTTGTCCCATGTGTTGGTAGATACTGGGTCGTCATTGAACGTATTGCCAAAGAAGGCCCTTATAAAGTTAGATACGCAGGGTGTGATTTGCAGACCTAGTGATTTGGTAGTACGGACCTTCGACGGATCTAAAAGTTCTGTATTCGGCGAAGTGGTGTTTCCTATTCAATTTGGACCATAAGTTTTTAAAACAACCTTCTACATCAAGGATATCTAGCCGGCCTATAGTTGTTTGTTGGGACGTCCCTAGATTCATTACGCTGGGGAAATTAATTCAACTCTACATCAGAAGCTCAAGTATATGGTTGAAGGAAGGGTTGTTACCGTTTGCAGAGAGGAAGACATTATGGTTAGCCACTTATCATCATTTAAGCATGTTAAGGTTGATGGGGAAATACATGAAACCCTTTGTCAGGCTTTCGAAATAGTTCAAATTCAGAAGGAGCCTCCTGTAGAGGATAAAAAGCCTGAGGTTTCAATGTCTTCTTTGAAGGAAACACGTGCTGTGGTTGAGGCTGGTAGTTCCCAAGGACGAGGCCAGGTTCTCGAGGTGCCGATGAAGAATGATAAATTTGGATTGGGATACAAACCTCGCAAGCTCCGCCGAGGTTCAAGGGTCTTGTCAAGTTCACAAGCACTGGGGTCATTCTTGATCAAATTCATGCAATGGGGGAAAACAAGGTCGATAGCAATTGTGACATGGATAGCTGGATTCGCCCCTGCATCCCAGGCTAAGAACTGTGCAACTAGTCTTCCGAGGAAGTTATCTTGGTCACTCGCAAAGAGTAACTTTTCTTGTTTCTACATCTGTCGAGCCCTACGCTCTTCCCAAGGCATAGTGACTCATTTGTAGGGCCACATATTTTGTTTGCAATGTTATCATGAATAAATGACATTTTGCATTCAAATATTTCGCTCCTTGTTTATCATTTTTTGATTTTGCATCTTTAAAAAAATGGCAATGTGTTTTTGTTTTATTTTGTTCTTTCTTTGTAATCTTAATAAAACATAAAACATCACTCATGCAGATCCATTCCCTCAGATCCCATCAATAATGATTCAGCTATGGTCCGGTATGACTTTGACAATCCTATTTACCATGCTGAAGAGGAGACTGATGAAGATTGTGAACTTCTTGAGGAGTTAGCCATACTTTTGAAATAGGAGGAAAGGATCACTCAGCCTCATTAGGAGGATATTAAGATCATTAATCTGGGTACCGAGTATTCCACCTGGAAAGGGTAACAAACTTCCCATGACTTCTAGTCTTCAACCTAGAACAAGTTTCAGTTTCTTCTTTAATCCAATATTCCACCTAGAAAGGGTAACAAACTTCCCATGACTTCCGGTCTTCAACCTAGAACGGGTCTTGGTTTCTTCTTTGAACATGTATTCCACCTGGAAAGGGTAACAAATTTCCCATGACTTCCAGATTTCAACCTGGAATGGTGTCAGTTTCTTTTTTAACCAAGTATTCCACCTAGTAAGGGTAACAAACAAGCTTTCTATGACTTCTAGTCTTCAAACTGAAGTGCCCTTAACTTGCTGGAGATTTATGTCTTACCGTTGATCGGGGATCGCAACAAGCTTCTCAAATAAAGAGATAGCCACCTGTTAGAAAACGTTCCTGTATTAACTTTGATTTGTTGAATCACAACAAGCTTCTCTGTCGGGGATTGACTAAAGATATTTCCGCTTGTTATGGAAATAAAGATTGATATTGTCAGGAACAAACAAGCTTCTCAAATAAAGAGACTGCCACTTTCTGTTGAAAAACATTTCGGGGAATTAGATTCTTCATCCATTTAACAAGTCTTCTTTGCTGAGTAAAAAAGGATCCAAAAGGTGATTAACATGCCTTCTTCGTCATCTATGTTTCCAACCTGGAGAAATAAAAATTTGATGTAGGGAAACAAAGTTCAATCCGAGAATGAACTGGAGAAAAATGGTCAAACAAGTCTCTATCCGACGAGGAATGAACGTGACTTGGAATTGTTTCCATCCAGAAAAGGAGCTAAGGGGAAAACTGAAACAAATTTTTTCCATGAGGCACAACCTCAACTTTCTATTTGGTGAAAACACCACCAGGAAAGTGGATTTAGCGACACGACGGTCATGCGAATGAGCAAGAATTTGAATCTGGCTATGCATGAATGCTTTATGAATGCTAAGGTGGTCAATTTAAGAGATGAGATTGAAGATTAGGTGTTAGTTGATTGAATTTTAGGTATTTATTGATGGTTTTGTATTTGGGGATTGTATTTTCCTCTTGTAGTACTAAGTATTGTAATGCTCTGTTTGGGAACTCATCTTTCCAAGCATAAACTATAGTTTGCTTGCTTGATTTTTTGTTTGCTTAATTTTAAATAAATTAGGAACATGATAGATTGTGTTTTTGTTTCTTGCAGCGTGGAGGCATGTTCTTGGCATCAATGATGTTGATGGAATTGACATTGCCCTCAGAAAATGTATTATGCATGATCATAAAAGTGACATTACATGTTATCTAGCTTTGATTGTAATGCACAAAGTTATAATGTTAATGTTGAGGATTTGAGGATTCTTCTTGTTACCATGAACTTTTTTTATCTCTTTTTCTATACACAAAAGTGAATTACATGTTTTCTAGTTTTAATTGTAATACACAAAAGTTATATTGTTAATGTTGAGGATTCTTCTTGTTACCATGATCCTTTTCTATCCCTTTTTCTATACTGTTTAGTTATTTGAAACTTTATCCCTTTGAAAACATATTGTTTTGATTTATTTTGCTAACATAGTTTAAGTACAAAAAAAATTCTTGACCAAAATATCGTCAAAGTATGTCATAATTGAAAATATCATGATTCATAGAACGAATTTAAAATATATGATTTTTTTCGTAAAATTTGGATCTTAAAAATCAATTTTAAAAAATAACCGGCTTTTAAATAAATTAAAACATATTTTTATCCAATTTTAAAATTAATCTGGTTTAAAAAGAAAAAAAATAATTTATACCCAAATTTATAAATAACCAGTTTAAAACTAGTTTTTAAAATAACTAGTTAAAAACAGGATTTGTAAAAAAAAAACGGATTTGTAAAATAAAAACCGGTTGTGTAACCATAATCGAATTAATAATCGATTTTATAACCGGTTTTGATTAAAATGTGGTTATGCTTATAAACCCAAACCATTTAAATGGTTTAAAAATGGATATGGTTTGGCTTTAAAAATTAACCAACCATGCACACCTCTATTTGGTGCTTGCTTCCACCTTGCACACCCCTATTTGGTGCTTGCTTCCACCTTGCACATATACTGTCGTGTATTCTTCAACTATGTAACTTCTAGTTACTTTTTCTTTCTCTTCTTTTCTGCTATTGCAAAATTTTGAACTTCAACATTTTGTGTTTTCACTCAGCTTGCAGCAACTAAAACATCATCTGTTTTGCGCCCTTTCACTTTGTTTGCTTTGGCATCTTGTAAGCAATACTAGTACACACTTTTTTCTCTCTCGCGCTTCGCTATCTTCACTTGAAGCTCACATCTTTCTCTCACTACTCTTTTCTTTTCCTCAAAAGCAATTCTTCAAGTCTTCAGATCTTTAATAAATATAACTTGAGAATAGATCAGTTGGAATAACCCAACATTCACTAGAGGAATGGTCACATCATGATACCCAAAGTTGTCCTTATGCCACCTAGTCTAGGTAGAGGTCACCGACTATTTTATACTTTTATATTCAGTGCTTTACCAAACCATTCTTCATCTTCTGTCTTGTAAGTCTTTAGATATAGATTTGATGAAGCATGTAGAGAGATCAATACTTGTAACTTCAGAATCTAAGTCTTCAGAATCTCAGATCTTCGTTCAGTAGAACTATCTTAAGAGTCTTCAGCATTTTGTCTCTAGAAGTGTTGTCTTTAGAGACTTCAGAACACGTTCAATAGAACCTCGTCTTTAGAATCTTTAGAACTTTGTTCAACGCATATCTGTCTTCAGAGTCTTCAGAACTTCATTCAACAGAACCTTCCTTCAGAGGTTGATCTTCAAAAATGATGTCTTTAGAATCTTCAGAACTTCGTTCAACATAACCTGGTCTTAAGAGTCTTCAGAGCTTGATCTTTAAAAATGATATCTTTAGAATCTTCAGAACTTTATTCAACAGAACCTTGTCTTCAGAGTCTTCAGAGCTTGATCTTCATAATTAAGTCTTTAGAATCTTCAGAACTTCGTCCAACAGAACCTTGTCTTCAGAAACTTCAGAACATGTGGCAATAGAAGCATAACCTTTAGAAAGCCTTCAAGGCTTAATAGCAAAGTCCCAATCAGAAGCTTTAGTTTAAATGTTCTTCAGAAATATTTCACTAAGAGCCTTCCTGAGTATTGACTTTGACTTGTACACAACATATCTTTTCTTTCTAGAGTGTTTAGACCAGAGTTTGATGACGTCACATGCCTTTCTATCAGATTCAGAACTAATTTAGCAACATCTACACACTAGACGGAAACCATAAAGTACAAAATTATTTTCTAAGATAACATGTGCAATTATCATCAGAACTTAAGGCTAGATGCAGAACCACTCTTGTTCTTATATTTATGTCTTACCCCCATAATACTCGAGAGCCCTCTGGGTTTTCCAAAACAGGCAAAAATGTGTCGTTTTGAGAAATTTCACCACTATTTTCCATCATCTTTGGGTGATGTATTTGCTTTAACCCATTTTTATATGTATTCTACTGTAACCAAAATGTAATTGTTGGTGTGTCAAGGTGGAAATGGTCCAACAAAGTCAATTCCCCAAAAATAAAAAATATTTACTTCAAGTATCCTTTACAATTGCATTTCCTTTCTTTTGGAGATCCCTCCGCCTTTTTGGTAGCTCTCACAGTTCTGTGTTTATTTGTGTGAATCTTTAAATATGGAAGGCCAGTAAAAACCTGATTGAAAAATCTTTGTTGTTGTTCGTTCCCTATTGTAATGTCCTATGTAGGGAGAATGGTGGAAATTTTAAATTATACTTTGTGCTTCTTCTCTACTCATACTTATTCTTAAATGATAATAAGCTCTTGTTTAAAAAATATATGGGTAATCCCATACGTATAGAGTAGCATTTTTTAGAAAATTTTCCTTTAGATGCCAGCTAAATTCGTCTGAGATTATTTCAACAACCTTGTAATTAACCATATCTATAAACCATGGCCTTTCTCGTAGCATGAGCAGTTGCTCATTTGGAAATTCCTCCAATAATTCCTTCTCTTGACTGGTTATTTTTATTTACCAACCAACACAAGTGGCCAACTATTGGATGTTACGATCCCTTTTTGTCTTTTATCTCCACATCAAAATCTTGTAATAATAGCATCCATCTAATTAGTATTGGTTTGGAATCACCCTTAGTCATTAGATACTTGATAACTGCATGGTCAGTGTATATAACAATTTTGAACAAATCAAATATGATCTAAATTTTTTCAGTGCATATATTATTGCGAGCAGTTCTTTTTCAATTGTGGCATAATTAACTTAAGTGTCATTCAAAAAGTTGCTGGCATAGTGTATTGCATGAAAAAATCTATATTTTCTCGGTCCAAGTACTGCACATATTACATAATCATTGGCATCAAACATCAATTCAAAATCAAGTTTCCAATCGAGTGTAATGATTATTGGTGAAGTTACTAATTTTTCTTTAAAATTTTTAAAAACAAGTAGACAAGATTCATAAAAAATTAAATACTTATCTTTATTAAGCATGTTGCCTAATTGTTTTAAACTTTTGAAAAGTCCTTGATGAATCTCTTGTAGAATCTTGTATGGTCGAGAAAACTACTTATTCTTTTGACATTTGTTGGTGGTGGTAATTTCTAGATCACCTATACTTTTGATTTGTCTTCTTCTATTCTTATGGCGAATATTTTGTGTCTGAGCACAATGCCCTATGTTACCATAAAATGGAATTTCTCCCAATTCAAAACCATAATTGTTTTGATACATATTTTCAACATAGCATGCAGATGTGTAGGCATGTATCAAATAATGAACCAAATATTGAGAAGTCATCCATGAATACTTTTATTAATTTTTCAATCATATCATAGAAAATAGCATACTTGCAACACCAAAAATTTGTAGGAGTATTACATAACCTAAAGGTATGGATGTTCATGGGTGTTAGTCGACCCACAAACCTGCTGACCCAAACCAAACCAAACTATAAATTACCCGAACTTATTCATTTACGGTATACCCAATCCAATCCATAACAATTTGTATAGTTTTGGTTCGGGTATCGGGTTTGAGTTTTGCAACCCATGGACCCGTTGACCAACTCATTGATGTGGCTTTAGTAATTTTATTTTATTATATTATTATTTCAAATAAAAATATACAATTAATATCTTACTAATAACCATAATTTTTCCAAAAAAAATTATTCTCCACCAATAATACTATCAAACCAATGAGTTTACGTAATTCTAAAATTAAGTGTTGTTTCTTATTTGTATCATTTCCAACTTATGTATTTTATGGAAATAACATGTCTTGTTGAATTTTATATTATTATCTAGTTTTATGTCGTGTTGATAAATTTTATTAGATATTATATGATGTGTTTCATCGAACTTGAGTGTTATAAATTAGTATGATTATATTGAGTTGTGTTGCATTTTTTAAATCGACAAAAAGAATCATAAAAAATATATTTTTTATGTGAAACACAACTCGCGAACCCAACCCAACCCATAAATGAACTTACGAGTTGGTTCAAGTTGTTTTTGACAATGAAATTACGAGTTGGACGACGAATCCAACCCATTAAAGTCTGAACGGGTTGGGTAACAATTTAGGCCAAACCCGGTCCAACCCAACTTGTGTACACCCTTACCTAAAGGGAATTCTTCTGTAATCAGAAGCTCCAAAAGGAAATGTGAAAGAGGTCTTTTCATGATCCTCAGGGTTTACTATTATTTGGTTATAGCCAGAGTATCCATCCAAAAAAATAGTGAAATGCCTGGCCAGCTAACCTTTCCAGCATTTGGTTCTTAAAGGATAATGGGAATGGCATTTTTAATGGCTTAGTTAAGCCTTCTATAGTCTATACACATTCTTTACCTAGTAACTGTCATAGTGTGAATCAAGTCCTTTTTTTTCATTTTGGATCATTGTTATTCCTCCTTTCTTCGGGACTACCTGAGCATGACTTACCCATTTTAATCTAAATTTAGGTATATCATTCCTGACTCAAGTAGCTTTTTGACCAATTTTTTTCTAACAACCTCTTTCACAGTGGGGTTCGGAAGTCTTTGGGGTTGGGCTACAAGTTTGAATTTTTCTTCCATCATAATTTTATGTGTACATTTTGATGGACTGATTCCTTTTAAATCATACAATTCCACACCTATTTATTATTTTTTTCTTTTTTGTATCTAAACTAACTTTATTTCTTATTTAGGGGAAAGATAATTGCTAATGACTACTGGCTTATTGTCATCTTCTTCTAAGAAAACATATTTCAAATATGATGACAATGTTTTCAATTATGGATTAAAGTTGCCTGATATTGGTTTGACTTTAAATTTTTCTATTTGGGATTCCTCATGAGTAATTTCCCTTAACATATCCAGTTTTTTCAACTTTTCTTTAACTTATTCCCCCTCTTTTTCACCAAGCATATTGTAAGTACTAGTTAATGATTGTTCTAGGGGAGAAAGTTTATACAAGTTTTTTTCAACTTATTTTATATCCTCCTCTATGAAATCTATTTGAAAAACAAATTCTCTTATCCTTAGAATGTTTCCTATCATTAAAAAATTAAAACTTACCTCTTTATCCTACACACTGAACTTCATATGTCCATTGTCAACATCAATCATCATTCACATTATTTTCATGAAAGGTATTCCTAGGATTATAGACACTTCATCATCTTCTTCAATATCCATCGCAACGAAATCCAACAATACTTTTCCACCTTTACCAATACATCTATAGCAATACCAAAGGGGCACTTTACATATTTATCTGCTAGCTGCAGAGTCATTCTTGTCTTCTTCAGTTTGAGAACGCCAATTTTTTTTACAATTGATAAAGTCATGAGGTTGATGCTAACACCTAAGTCAATAAGTGTTTTCCTACACTTATTTTCTATCATGACAGACAATGTGACTCTTCCTGTGTCACTTTCTTTATTAATGTGTTTTTGCTTTTTTGTGAGGATCTTTTTCATGAAATTTGCATAGGTAGGCATTTTCTCCAGGGCTTCTAAGAATGGGACATTTATTTGCGACTGTTTGAAAATATCTAGAAACTTTGCATATTGCCTTTCCTTATCCTTTCTCATTAAATTACGGGGGTGAGGTAAAATTTTAATTGGTGAATTATTCAATTTTTATTTTTCCTTCTCTGCTTTTTAAAGGTTGTTCTCTTTACCTTTACCTCCAATTTTTTTTCTCTTTTATCTTCTTTTTTTTTTCTTGTTGCTTGTTTTCTTTTTCTTATCCTCTTTTTCGTCTTTTTCTTCTTCTTTGGCCGCAACAACAAATCTTTCTTTCTCTTCATGATTACCACCTCGACCACTTCTAGTTGTAACGACTTTACATTTTTATTTTTTTAGATCTATCATTTCTCATACCAATTGTCCAATATGGGTTGTAAGCTCTTCGATATAGGTCTCAGTACTATTTTGAGATGATGTTATTGCTATTATGAATTGGTTAATCGTATCTTCCATAATTGTTTTGTTTTCATAAGGTGTTTGAATGTACTTGTGTGAGTATCCCCTGGTGGAAGGACCAACTTCTGATCTCCAATTCTAATTGAACTTTCTACTTTGGAGGTTTTTGGTTTGATATTGCCATGATTTTTTATGATATTTTACATAATTGACTTTTGCATGAGTCGGGGGAAGGGGGAAAAATTCTAGTTGGATGATCATCACTTATAATTCAAAAAATGCAGTTTGTATTTGTTGAGGTGTTTCATGCATCATCTTCAATTATTATGACAATTTAGACAACTACTTAGCCAGCAAATCCATTGCTTGTATTAACAACTTATGTTCCACAAGAAGAGCATTAATAGTGTTCAACTCTATAATATCATTTTGAGATAGTTTTCTATTGTGTGGTCTTTAATTATCACTAAGGACCATTATTTTGATGATTGTAATTACATATTTTTCACTTTTGGATATGAGAGAACCCCTAATAGTTGCATTTAGACCCAACTTTGGTTGTTGTTGTTGTAGTCCATTTATGAATATGTGGATCTGTGTAAGCTCGTCAAAATCTTAGTATGGACATCTTCTTGGGATGGATTTATACCTCTCCCATGCTTTACAAAGTGTTTTAGTTACACCTTGGGAGAACACTGAAATGGTTGTTTTTGCTATCAAAATTTTGTTGTGAGGAAAGAATTTATTTAATATTTTTTTTCTCCAATGCATCCCAATTTGTCATTGTCAATGTTTGTTAGTATATATAAAACTAATTTGCCTTGCCAATTAGTGAATGTGGAAAAGAAATTTAGGATACCGCTTCCTATTAAACCTCCAAGGCTTCTATCATCCCATAAATCTCATAATTCTTTGTGAAGTGTGTGTATGAGTATTCATTATCTAAACCTGGAAAAGGGTTAGCATAAAGAATTTGTAAAAGAAAAGTTGTTTTCATTTTCGTTTGACACACATTTCTCTTTGGTCTAGCTATGTGTGATATATGTCTTACACTCTTTTAGCATGACATGCAACTAGCATTGTTTCTATTTTTGTTATTCTTGTTGCTATTTGCATCAATTATGTTTTATTTTTTAAAATAGAAGACTTTTTCTAGATCTTGCAATCTAGCTTTCAACTTTTCCTTTCTGATCTTAAGTGTGGTTCTTTTGACATTAGGATCGAACAAAAGTTGCTATGTTGAATCATTTCCTTGCATAAACATGTAATTACATAACTAGCTAATATTATTAGTATGTTAGTTATGACACTTTGTCATTACAAGATTTTTATGAATATTTGTGATGAATTCGATGAAATCTCAAGCTAAATATGAGATAAGTATGAAGAGGTATGAATAAAATGAAGTAGTCGAAGAAACAGAGCAAAACCAAAAAATTGGGAAGAAATTTTGAAGAAACGGGCAATTTTCAGCATAATTTACACCTTGACGTCTGTCCAGTAAATTAATCATATCTAGAGTTCGGTAATTCATTTTGACGTAGGGTGTTTTGCAAAATAAAGCTAATACGAATATCACGTGCACGATACAACATATGCAACATCGTGTGCGCGATGGGCCTTTTCTGAGGAATTTCTGACCCGTCCTGACTATTTTTAATGGGGATTTTGGCACTTTTTTCAAGGGTTAGGAAATTGGGAGAGAAGAGCACAATTTTGAGAGCATAAAAGGTGATTTTTAGAGCATTTGAAGCCATTGAAAGTCATCTCTTCAAGGGACTTCTTATATTATTTTCATCTATCGATTGTGGTACTATTTTCTGAATAATGTGTAACTAAATTCTCTTAAGTTAGGTTGTGCTATGATGAACCTATTTCTATATTGTTGGATTCTATATTGATTTGATTGTTGTATAAATCTATTAATCTATAATCGTATTCAGTTATTTCTTGTTCGTAATGCTTTTTATTTGAGATACTTTATTAATCTGATTTTGGACACATAGAGATTACTGACCCTTAACCTACGTGTTAGACCTAGGGCAACTGTTCTACTTATGCTGGTTGAATAAGGATATGAAACCCCAAATAATGGGTTAGAGAATTAACAGTCTATACATCGCCTAACCCTGCTTATGCTGGCGGACTAGGGATAGAAAGCTCCAAGTAGTGGTTAGTGAGTTAATTCGTGAGGGATTGGCTTTAATGGTTTTTTTTACGTGGGATTATAGTGATTAAATCATTCATACAGAGCATCAAACATCAACAATATAGGAATAGGGGATTCTACAACACAGCTTGACCGCTTTTGTGAAATTGTTTTCTCGTTTAATTAATTTTTGTATTGAACTCGCAACCCCCCCCCCCTATTTATTGTTTTCATGTGAATTTCACAAATATTGTCTTGTACGAACACAATGTTTGTGGGTTCGATCTTTTTATTATCTCGATATTATCGGTACACTTGTCGAGAAGTCATCATGTTTTTGGCGATGTTGCTGGGGACTGTTGATTGCAACAGGGAAACTCTTTGTGCAACATATTTTATTTTTCTTATTTTTCATTGTTTATTTTTGTTTTATTTTCTTGTTTATCATAGTACTACTGAAGTATTTCTTGTTTTTGTGTATGCAGCTTAGGTAGAAACACACATCACGAGCAAACTAGAAGCATAAATCATTAGGGACTATTGTCAACCTACTGGCGCCTCACATGTCTCCTTGGGTCTCATTCTTGAAACCCTTATTAATTTCAACATCAAATAATCTATGCTATTAGGTTTAAGGGATAAGCAGATCGACAAGAACGCAAATAATATACATGTGGGAACATCTAGCCAGATTCTATGAGACAACATTGATGTATCAACTGGAAGGTATTACACAGGATCAGGTTAAACTAAAGTTATTCAGCTTCTCATTGATTGGAAGAGCGGAGTATTGGTTATTATGTCTTCTGAATGGAGTGATAAGAACTTGGAAAGAATTGAAATACAAATTTTTAGAAAGATTATTCACTATATCACAATTTGCAGAAAGAAAAGCTGAAATCACACAATTTGAACAACACGAGACCGAATCTCTCTACGATGCTTGGGAGAGGTTTAAACTGCTATTATGACGGTGTTCTAATCACAACATGAACAATATGGAAGAAATGAAATTTTTTATGAAATGCCTACAAATGCAAGCACAAATGCTCTTAGATGCATTCGTCGGAGGAACAATCAGGACATTGACTGAATCACGAGTAAAGGACCTCATTGAGAAGATGTGTATGAACAAATACCACTCAAAAAGTTAAAGGTCGGCCAAGCCTAAAACTAGTGGCACGCCTAAAGGTATGTTACCTCTTGATACTCATACCGCTCTTTTAGTTCAAATTGAATTATTGAATAAAAATCTAGCTGAAAGCAGCTTAGACAGAGCTAATGTGAGTCATGTACAAGCACTTAGGTGTGATTTTTGTGGAGGCGTACATGAAAATGGAAGTTGTTCGTTGGAAGGGACAAGTGAGGATGTTCAGTTTGAAAAGTTTCAAAAGAATAACCCTTACTCCAACACATACAATTTGGGATGGGAAGATCACCCAAATTTTTATTGGAGCAATAATCAGAATCCCAATGTCAACCAAGAGATGCCACAAAGCTAACAAGTTCCATTTCAAAGGAAGGCATCACAGTTGGAAGAGACTTTGCAGAATTTTATTAAAGTCACTCAAAGTAGTTTTGATCAAATAAATAAAATCCATGAGAAAATTAGTAGAAATTAGGATGATTCCATAAATAATATGGAGATAAAGATTGGTCAACTATCTAGACAAATAGCAGCTTAACTTAGCTCGAGTGGAGGATTCACATGTAACACTGTAGACAATCCTAAGAATGAAACATGCAAGGTCGTGGATACAGGTTCAACGATACTTATTGAACAAGGTAACAAAAAGATAGTTCAAGAAGGTGTGATTGAAAGAGACGAGAAGGGGAAACAAGGTGATAAAGAAGAATGAGGAGTCATCCTTTATCACTTCATCAATAAAAATTCTCCTTGGAGAAGAACGAAGAAGCAAATCCTAATTGAACTAAACCCTCTTACCAGATTACATTAAACCACATTTCCCTATAATTAAAAATGAACTGGTTCAAGAGGATGAAGCAGTGATGTTTGCAAAGTTCAAGGAAATGCTAACTACTCTCCAAGTAAGTATTTCGTTCTATGACATTTTAGAACTGACGCCTAAATTTGTTAAGTTTATGAAGGTATTGTTAAAGGGGACAAAAGAGAAAGTAGGCAAGTGTCACACCCTAATTTTTGAACCTAAGATCTCAACTCTTTGTGCATCATCTTGCATAAACATTTCTAGGTCAATCATGCATGCATAGCTAACCAAGCCTTTTCTCTTGTTTTGTTTGTTTGTTCACTGGTGAATTAGGGGTTACTCCAAAAGGTCTTAAGGTTTCTCAGAGGATTCATGGAGAATTGGGTTTTTTCTTTCCATTGATATTAAGTGTGGTCATGTGAAGACTGGCTAAGGTTTCATAACATGTTACATTTCAAGTTGTGCCCTTATTTCCAAGGATTCCTCAAGGGATGATTCTTGTGCTAAAATCATCATCATCTAAAGGATTGCTAGGATCTCTATTAAGTTAAGGTGTTTTCTTGTTGATTAAACTATGGATTAAAATCTTATCAAATGAAATGTGATCACTTTTGTAATTAAATTGGAGACAAGCATGACATGGAAGGCTAATGGGTTATTTGGTTCAAGAATGTTCAAGTGAGATCAAGTTCTTAAGCTTTTCCCCTAGAATTTGATCGAGGTTTAAAGTGGATTTCTTGGGATTCAAGTAACAAGTTGTTTGATCATTAACATATGTTGTTTTCAAACCCAAAAATCCGTATCCATAACCTTTTTTAAATCCATCCATAAACCAATTCTTCTTATCCATTACCCAAATCCATTTTATCCAATATCCATTTTCAATATATATTTCGAACCAAAAAATTTTTCTATCCAAAATTCACGTTCAAATCTATATCAAATATCTATATCCAAAACAAAAAAAAAAAAAAAACCCAATTCCAACCAAGCATCCATATCCATTTCCATTTCCTAATATCCAAATAAATCCATTTTTCAAATTGATCCAAAGCAATGTCTTTTTTAAATTCCAAATTTAAATTCATTCATAAAAACTTCTAGTTACTCAAGTTCAAGTTGAAAATGTCAATTTCAAATCCACATCCAAATTTCAAACTTCAAGTCCATATCACCTTTGTTCACTAACCATTTCAAGTTCAAAGAATCATTCATCATAAAGGTTTAATTTTGGAGATTCATAAACTTGAGTTATGTCCAAAATTCATAACAAGTTTAAGTGTTCATATCAATAATACTTATCACCATTCAAGCTTCCAAGCTAGAAATATAAGGATAGATTCAAACCTCACTTCATTTCTATAATGCCATGATCCGTCATATTATTCAAGCTTCATTACAAAAAAAACTCAAAGTTAATCCCAATCCTAATGACATCATGCTACGAAAACTTGCAAACCTAACAATTCAAAATTTCATACATAAGCCTATGGTCATAAAATTATACAAGAATAGGAGGCAAGCAAGGGGTATAACGAACTTTTACAAAAAAATCCTAAACATCCAAAATCCAAGACTTATACGAAAAAAACAAGTCAATATAGTCCTTATGAAAATAGCATTAAAAAATAATTCATAATCCGCATCCCAAATCCTTGGTGTTATTAACATCCAACAAGGATCCAACATCCCATCATACACCATGATAATCACTAGTACACCATCTGCCACAACTTTTAAATACACCATATCCTACACCTAAAGTCACAATGAACATCATGAATTTACCATCTGCAATCTCGTGATTCTTCTTTTTTGGTCCCAAAGATGGCTCCGCCTTCCTCTTTGTCAATGAAATCATCAAGAGAATTCACCTCAACTAACCGACGGGTGCTAGAAACATTGGTTCACAAAGAAATTCTACGAGCTCAATACCTGGGAACACATGGTCGTCTGGTCTTTCGATGAAAAGCTTTTTATACAAACTTTTTACAAGGCTCTAGTTTAGGTGTCAAGAAACCTATCCCTTTGTTCTATACCTACGAGAGGATAATAGGCTATTGTGTAAATCACAAAGGATACGTAAACTATTTCGGACAATGTTAACGAAATTACCTGGACCGATATTGATTCTTAGTTCAAGGGTTTTGGATTCTGGTAATGAATGCAAAGAAGTAGGCGAGATGCTTAACCCCCTCATTCCCTTACAACATAGAAATTAACCCACCTTAGGAAGTCTCATTTTGAAGAGGATATAAAGAGTTTCAAGATAATAAGAGCCATGCCATGGAAGTGCTTGCAGCCAACGATCTTGATTGTCACGACATGGACTCCACCTGCGAAGCAAACACGATGGTTCTTAGTAATTACATAGAGAAGTTTGTTGTGTCAGAAATTTCCTATCATTTGATGCATAACAAAGAGCTTGAATACATAAATGGGAAACTAGTTACTCCAAACAAGAGCTTATCCTACTGTTTTCCTTGAAAAATGGAAAACAACCGCTGATCTTCTAAGTTTAACTTTGGTGACTCACAGGATCGATCAGATTGATCCTAGGACATGTGCTAAAGGTTCTTTATTTTGGAAATCTATCTAAGTTTCACACTTCGACAGTATTGCGGTAAAAAGTTTTAAGAAGTACCTATTCGACTAAAAGAGAAAAAGAAGATAAAGTTTTAGAAAGGAAGAGATAGAAGTCTTAGAGAAGGATTGAGAACGAAAATAAAGTAAAGTTCATAGAGGAGAGGAAGGTTGCAACAAAAGTAAAGAAAACTTTGTAAAGTTAAGCAAATAAAGTAAACTTCATTGAAAAGTAAAAATGGTGTGTTTACATCACGTACATTCTCCCTGATAATCTTTTCCCTACACTCGGATACTTTGAGTAAATTTAGGAGTGACTTGTACAAATAGTAAATTACAACACCAATAATTATATCTCTAAAAACTCATATTTATAATAGTAAAAAATAACTAACAATAACCACCTAAAGTCATCATCTTCCGACACATGTCACCGCGCATGAAGTCCTTTACCCAACGGGTGCCACTTGTCCTTCTTAGTCATCAGGAAATAAAACAACTCCCTCCATTATTTGAATTTCAAATACTTAACCGATCTCCAAGTAGTATCTCGATCGAAGGCCAATCTCTCCAAACTTCATAATTTTCTCTAAGTCTCCAGAACATCTTAACTTCCTCTTTCGAAGATCTCAGGCCTTTCGACAGGCTATTTACCTCTAAATTAAAATACTTTAATATTTTATTTAAATATATTAATCCATAAGAGGTATCGAATTTATGAACTAACAAATTGCCCCCAAAAAAATGTCTTTTTCGATCTGTATGTAGAAAAGGAACATTTTTTTGACAGCGCCTAATACAACGACGTCGCCTCGACTTTCTAAGAGCCATAGTTGTGATTCGATCACTTGCGTCCGGGAATATAAAAGAAAGAAAGAAAGATAAAAACCAAGGAGAGAAAAGACGGGAAACTGTTCCGCTATCCCCGTGCACGTTTTTGACGTCATGGGTCATTATGACGAATTTCTCGAAACTCACACAAATCAAAAAATCATCATCACCCCTTCTGAAAGCCTAAGACAATCATGGGCATAGGTAGCAACTGCCACCACCCTATTTCCCCGTCTTGGAACATCCACGTGGCTCACTAACTCCAGCCACTTATAAAAAAAACTCTTGATCTTCAAAACATCCTATAAATACCTTTCCAGATATTATTTCCAACTTTTTTCAATCTTTAGCAAACACTCACGTCTTTTTCTCCAGGTATCCCTTCACTCTCAAAACCCATTTCTTCCCCAACTTCAACAATGGCTGAAAACCAAAATCAAAAAGAAGAAGACACAAGCCAAAGGGTAACTTGTTACACCGCTCCTTCCTCCTTTCACCACCTTGTGTGGACCAAAAGTAGTGAAGAATCAACAGTTCATTCGTGAACCCTTGCTAGAGGAGAAACGCCATATTTACGAGTCCCAGGTAATCATCCTTATTACTGTTGCAGGCAAACCCTTAGCTATGTCTGGTCCATTGTCTCCCTTAGGTTTTAACTATTCCAGCTTAAGCGACTTCTTTCCTTCCTACCGTAAAACCAAACCTTTAGGGAAAAATGACTCTAGCAATATTCCTGTTGAAGGTCCTGATAGTTTAGCATCCTACAATGTAGACCTTAAGTACCTCAACGACGGAGCCAGATTGTTCAGGGCCACCCCCTATTTTAAGGATTCCGAACTTTACCTAAACTGGTTGGCGAAGGTGGAGAAGGTGAAAGCCAATGACTGGAAAGAAACTGGTATTTATGATTTGATAATAATCTCGAAGGTCGGCCCAAATTACTGCCCCCTTATGTTGGTTTCCTCTTTGTATTTCTGGGACAACACCCATTATACTTTCCATCTTCCGTGTGGGATGATGACACCAACGCTCTTTGATGTAGCCGCTATCATAGGGCTAAAACCTCATGGACTGGTTTACGACCCTGAGATCGACTGTCAAGATACCATAGGATTCTTGAATACAAAGCACACCTATACCCATTTTATCAACCAATATCACGATAAGGATACTACCACTATTGAGGCTGAAGAACATATAGCCTTCTTGACCATGTGGCTGTCTTGTTGTGTCTTTTGCATTAAATATTTGCAGGTGGCGCGAAAGTACCTTACTTTGGCCAATCAGCTACACCTGAAGAGAGGCATTTGCTTAAGCGAGATGATCCTGGCCAGTCTTTATGAAGCTTTAAGTGAAGGTGCTAGCAAGCTGAAGGACAAGGAAATCCGTGGGAACCTTCTGTTATCAGGTCCTTTCTGGTTGCTCCAACTGTGGCTCAATGCTACTTTCGAGAGTAGCCTCCCAAACAAAGGAGAATTCGACGAGGATTCACCCTCTATGACTGAAAGACAAGTCGAACGGCCTCGCTTGGTGCAACTTACCCCAAGCAAATAAGGACATACACTTAGAGCCAATCTTTCGAACTTTATTCACATGTTCACCAAGCGTCATGACTTCACTCTGAGGATGGCTCCATTTGTAGAGAAGAGGTGTGGCCATGAATGGTTTACGTGACCTTTTCCTCCTTTGTTAAAGAAACACGAAGAAGAGTCGAAGCTGATCTGGGAATGATTTCTTACGCCTCAACTTTTAGTCCACAAACTCAACCTTCTCAGAGGACAGGCCTCTTTGGTAGCTTACCAGCCAAACCTAGTATCACGGTAATTTGGGTTGATACAAACTCTACCCAAATGTCTATATGACAAGAAAGCCCACATGATACTCTATGTTACCTCTTTCAATCCTATCGAATGCTTGACACACTTGGTGTGCCATTCCCACAAGTCTCTTCTCACACCCATTCCTTTTGAACCCTCTTACTTCTGTTCCCAACAGTTCCATAACTGGTGGCCCAGTCACTATGCTTCAGAGTTTCTTTATGTTTCGGGCTTTACTCGCTTGATTGACCAAGCTTTCATTGATGTGCAGGAGAAGATCAAGAAAGGTACATTGTTAGATGCCAAATTTCACTTATTTGATCTATCAAATGTTGGCATCTTTCACTCATTTTTGTCAAGAAAGTGTTGAAAAGCACTCTTGCTTTGTTTGGTTTGCAAATATATTGTGAAAACCTCTTGCTACCTTTGATTTGTGTGCTATTGTGCAGGAATTAGGCACAAAACAATTGGAAATTAAGACACAAGAAATATGACAAAGAAACCAAGGCAGCATGCAAACAACAGCAAGTTCGCCTAGCGAACTTGGTAGCGAAGCTCTCTCCAGAACATCATGAAGTTCGCTAGGCGAACTATGTAGCAAAGGACTCGCTAGGCGAAGTGGTAGCGAAACTCTAGCGAACACTCCCAGACTTAAGGCAGGGGCGAAATGAGCATAAATTCGCTAGGCGAAGCTCGCAGCGAAGCCTTCGCTAGGCGAAGGAATTGCTCGCCTAGCGAATATCTGGAAATGTCTCAGGGGCGGTTTGACTGTTCAGTGGCACCTCACGTGCCTAACTTACTGTTCTCTAGGCGAAGGATATGTTCACTAGGCGAACATGACAGATCCTGAATGTAATATTTAAGTGTTTTTCTTGCTTTTTAGACCAATTATTCCATTTTGTAACATTGGGTACATCAGAACTTATCTCTCTTCATTTATTTTAGAGAGAGGAACACAAAACCCTAAGAGGGAGGAGGTAAGAGATTTGATCTCTTGTTGGGGTTTGGATGTAATCTTTTGATACCTTATGTATTTAATCTAATTTATGTTTGTGAACTAGTTTGGATTATCTATTGATTGATTATCTTTGATTATGTATTTGTGGGTCTTGACAAAACCTTTTCACATCTTTGATCTTAGATTTTATTCTATCAATGAACAAACTTTTGACATGGTTTTGTAGTTGATATTAATTATATCCTCTTTGGTATTGTGTTGATTAAGTAGCATGGGTAGCATGAGTAGGATCAATATGATATTGTGCGGGTATATGATAATAGTGATGAAGAACGATGTTCACAACCATTTGACAGATTAGGTGAATACATCTAAAAAGGGTTAAGCGTGTGTACGTATTTTGATCATTGTGTTTTATGCAAAATAATCGTTTATCCGATAGGGTGTCGTCTTTGTTTACCTGTTTATTGATAACACGAAATCATATAGATATTTTCATGCATAATTCAACTAAAATCTAACCGTTTTCGATCCGATTTCGGGTTATTTCCGTGTATTTGTCTGATGTTTTGCAGGTATTCAACGATCATGTCTAAACAAGGCAACATGAAGAAAAGAAGCAATCCCAGATGAAATATGGACGAAAAAGGAGTGAAAACACAATGAAAAGCGCAACAAGCTGTTTTTGCTGATGTGACGACCGTCACAGCTTCATGACGACCGTCACACGGGTGACGACCGTCACACCTTGTGACGACCGTCATGCAGGCAAAAACGCCCCACTCAGATTACACGTCAAAGAAACAGTTCCAATTCCCACATAGTGGACCACTACTCCCTAAATTATCTGCCTCAAAGTCCATCATCTCCAGAGATAACCGTTGGGACTCCACTTCTATAAAAAGGGAAGCAGGGGACTTCAGAAGGAGAGCGGCATTCATACCACGAAGTGCTGCCGAATTTACTTTCCAGAGCATTATTTTCCAGTTTTATTCTCATTTGTTTCTCTTTACATTTCCTTATTCCCATTTCCGCTCTTTTGTAATTTCTATTGTACTGTACGATCAAATTGGCACTAAAGACCATAATCCTGCCAACATCTGTGGAGGATCTGCCCAAAGGCCAATTGGCATATTTACAGGTTTTCATTTTGATCGACTTCCGTTTTATTATAATGCAAATTATTATTTATTATTCTTATTTATATTTTATCTTTCCCAAATCCATGTCTAGCTAAACTTAGGTAATCGATATGTAGTGATAATTCGAATGGGGTTTGATAACAATTGGTTGAAAACTTTCTTTTCACAAAAGTAATCTATGGTCTGAGTGTTTAAAATTGATTCACTGAATAAACTTCGTCGCGAAAGCGAGAACTTATTTAAAAGTAGTTTCGCCACGAAAGTGGGAAATTAATTAAGATACAAACCAACAAGCGAAAGTTGCGGTAAGGTCAGATAGTAAACACTAGGCATTTGTTTTAATAACAGCGAAAGCACTTTAAAATGAATTAGAACTTAGAGATTTCCAAAAAATAATTTTAACCCCGAACAGAATACGAAAGTATACGTTTGGCCCTTAGGATTATGATTAGCGTCAATAACCATCGTGAGGCGAGAGTTTTCAAATCTCCATTTTCTGCTTGAATAAACTTTGAAAATTATTTCATACACCATAACTTATCAAATCCCTGAAGAACACAATTACTACGTATCGATTTAATTAATTATAATCTAAATAGTAATCTTAGTTCCCTTTTAGTGACAATCTTATTCCCTTAAACATATTCTGCCTAGCTAAACATAGTAACTCCCGAGAACACTAGTTTGATTACGAGTCCCTGTGGGATTGATATCTATTATTACTACGCGATAGACTGTGCACTTGCAGTTAGTTGTATTAGACATAGAAAGTCGCGATCAAGTTTTTGGCGCCGTTGCCGGGGACCCGTTTAGTCAATAGTGTAACCTTCTGTTACGCCGTATAGACTAGGTTAACAATTTTCATTTTTCCTTTACTAGTTTTGTCGATTGTATGCCAAGAAATCGCCCGCAAAGCGATATCGTAAAACCTTCGGTCGCAGAACTAGAACGCTTCTTACATTTAAGAAGTAGAATCATTGAGTACCAACTCAAACAACTCAAACATAACACTCCCGAACCTCTCACTCCCATTCCCAAATCAGAAGAAGAAGAACCAGAGATGGCTGAAGGACCTCCAAACAAACCGCTGAAGGCATACGCTACACCATCTCAAATGGAGCCTAGAAGTAGCATTGCTGCCCCAGCTATTACCCGAAACGATTTTGAGCTGAAACCGTCATTGCTGTCGGCTGTGCAACAAAACCAATTCTCAGGAAACGCAACTGAGGATCCGAACGAACATCTAACGAAGTTTGTACAATACGCAGACACAGTGAAAGCAAATGGAGTAACTCCAGACGCGATAAGACTTCGTCTTTTCCCATTCTCTCTTAGAGACAGAGCATGGACATGGTTACAATTGTTACCATCCAACTCCGTTACGACGTGGGAGCAATTGAAGAACGTCTTCTTAGCGAGATATTTTCCGCCAAGCAAAACTGCTATGCTTAGAGCTCAAATCAACGGATTTCGACAGAAAGATACTGAATCTCTCTACGAAGCATGGGAACGATTCAAAGATATGATGAGAACATGTCCTCACCACGGTCTAGAAGACTGGGTGACAATCCATACCTTCTATAATGGGCTTCTATACAATACCAGATTGACAATAGACGCTGCCGCAGGCGGTGCACTTATGGATAAGTCATACGATGAAGCCTATCAATTAATAGAAAACATATCACAAAACCATTGCCAATGGGAAGGTGAACGCACTCCAACTGAGAAAACCACAGCGAAAGGTGGGATGTACGAAATCAGCAGCCTTGAAAAGTTCAATGCTAAAGTAGATGCTCTAGCACAGAAGATTGATAGTCTGACCGTTAACCCCACTGCAACTGTCGCTGCAGTAACTCCAAATTGCGAGTTATGCGGAAGCACCACTCATAATGCACCCGAATGCCCATTGCTAGCCGGAATCCCGCCAGACCAGGTAAATTATGCTCAAGGAAATCCCTACGCAAATACCTACAACCCAGGTTGGCGAAATCATCCAAACTTTTCTTACAAAAGCGAAAATGCATTGCAAATGCCTACTGCTCCGCCAGGATATCAAAAACCAGCTGCTCAGAATGCACCTAGGAAATCGAACCTCGAATTGATGATGGAAAAGTTCATAGCAACTCAAGCTCAAACAAACAAAGAGTTCCTAAATCAAAACATACACACTAGCGAGCAAATTAAACAGTTGACAAGAAAAGTAGACGCTTTAGCCACCCACAACAAAATGTTAGAAACTCAGATATCACAAGTGGCTCAACAGCAAGCATCTGCTGCCGCACCTGCTGGCACATTTCCTGGACAACCCGAACAGAATCCCAAAGGCCAAGCAAATGCTGTGATACTAAGAAGTGGAAAAGAATTGGACGAACCGATCGATCCGAGGACCGAAAACTCAGCCATGCAACAGAAACCAACTGAACAAGCAGAAAAGGAATCTGAGTTAGAGAAGAAGGAGGACAACGAGAAGGAGGATACCGCAAGTGAAAAAACTCAAGCACCTCCAGCACCATATAAACCACCTATTCCTTATCCGCAAAGACTAATAAACTCTAAAACTTCAGGACAGTTTAAGAAATTTGTAGAGCTCCTTAAACAGTTAAATATTACTATTCCTTTTACAGAAGCGATAACTCAAATGCCGTCATACGCTAAATTTCTCAAAGAAATCCTGTCGAATAAGAGAAAGATCGAGGATAACGAAACAGTTAGACTTACTGCAGAGTGTAGCGCTATTATTCAAAACCGCATGCCTCCTAAATTAAAAGACCCAGGTAGTTTCTCCATACCCTGCGTCATAGGAAAGTTCGTAATAGACAAAGCTCTATGCGATTTAGGAGCCAGTATCAGTGTTATGCCCTTATCTATATGCAAAAAGCTGAATATGGGAGACCTCAGACCAACCAAAATGTCCGTACAATTAGCTGACAGATCAGTAAAATACCCAGTCGGAATACTGGAAAACGTTCCAGTACGCATAGGACAATTTTACATTCCAACCGACTTCATAATCATGGACATCAAGGAAGACACTGTAACCCCAATTATCCTAGGAAGACCATTCCTAGCTACAGCCGGAGCGATTATAGACGTGAAGAAAGGAAGGCTAACATTCGAAGTAGGAGAAGAAAAGATAGAGTTCATTCTCACCAAGTTCTTATAAGCACCAGCAATAGACGACACCTGCTATTTAGTAGATGAAATCGACGAATGCATAAGAGAACTTGAAAATGAAGAGACCACGTATTCAGAAATAATAAAGATTCAAATACCCGATATTTCCGAAGATGATAATTGGCGTAAACCGTACAAAGACGACAGCCTAAGCGAAAGCTTAGCACTGACACCAAACCATATGCCAGGTCCGAAGAACCCATCCTTAGAACTCAAAACACTACCCAAAAACCTTAGATATGAATTTCTAGACGATGAACTAAAAAGACCAGTGATAGTCAACGCCGACTTAGGACAACCAGAAACCGAAAAGTTATTAGAAGTCCTAAAGAAGTACCCCACCGCGTTAGGCTATAACATAAGCGATCTAAAAGGTATAAGCCCTTCAATCTGTATGCATCGAATTACAATAGAGGAAGACTCTAAAACCTCTCGAGAGCATCAGAGAAGACTGAACCCCATCCTGAGCACGGTAGTCAGAGATGAAGTAAAGAAATTGCTAGATGCAGGAATCATCTATCCGATCTCCGATAGTGAATGGGTTAGCCCAGTTCACGTCGTACCAAAGAAAGGAGGAGTCACAGTAGTTAAAAACGAAAAAGGCGAATCAATAACAAAAAGAGTCGTGACTGGAAGCAGGATGTGTATTGATTATAGGAAGCTTAACAAGGCTACGCGCAAAGATCACTTCCCGTTACCCTTCATAGACCAAATGTTGGAAAGACTAGCCAAACATTCATATTTCTGCTATCTAGATGGTTACTCAGGATTCTTCCAAATTCCCATCCATCCTAATGTCCAAGAAAAGACTACACTCACCTGTCCTTATGGTACTTTTGCTTACCGCCGAATGCCGTTCGGACTCTGTAACGCTCCAGCAACCTTCCAAAGATGCATGATGGCAATCTTTGCAGATTTCATAGACGACATTATGGAAGTGTTTATGGACGATTTCTCGGTGTTGCACCCTAAAATTTGCCCAACCTTATTCCTTGGTTCATGTTTTAATATCATCAGCATTTGCATATAGAGTCATGTACATAGACTAACCATCTGCATAGCATCAGCATAGCAAGTCATTCAACAGGGGACCAATCATTATTCTCATCTCTAGAGGCCTAGCAAGAGGTTATCATCATAATTCAACCTTATTCAAGTCATCAGGAAAGAATTTGAAAGCAAAGAGTTCAGCAGATCAAGCCTTGAGTCCATCTCCTAGCTGAGGGTATCTGAGGATCAACAAGAGGGTTGTGAGCTGTGAAGTGGAGGCATGGAGAGCATCTAGACATTATGAGAGACTTAAAAGGTCATTTGGAGAAGAAAATAAGTTGTTGAGGTGATCACAATAGTTATAACTGAAGACAGTCAACTAGGGTTTCATCTGGGTCAACCCTAGGTCAACCCTAGGTCAATTGACTGATTTAAAAAGGCATTCAAGTCTATTGGAGAGAGGTGGGGATCAACATTGGACATATGAAGAAGGATATGGAGATATGGCAAGGAGAATTCAAGAGAAATCAAGGAGAAGAGGAGTTACTAAATTAGGGTTTCTCTGTAAAATCCCCTAGTTTAGGTCAAATTTCCAAGCAAGATAAGTCAAAATGCTAGCTTCAAATGGCTTCTTGGCCAACATGAAACTTGTAGAGGATCTCAAGACCTTTAATTTGAGTGGTGGAAGACCTCAAGGAGATTTATAGAACTCAAGTTATGGTCCTTGCAAGTTACAGGTCATTTGAGGTGTCTGAATTTTTGTCTGTGAAAGTGACTTGACTTCCAAGCTAGTTTTGCCCCTCAAGGAGATTTCAAATGAATTCTTGGTCAACATAGGAATTGTTCCTCATTGTCTTAGCTTTCTAGAATGGTATGGCATGCCTTCATATGATGTGGAGAACTCAACTTATGGTCTTGACAAGCAAAGGGTATTTTGGGCATTTGTGAATTACAGGTCATTTTAACCTATGTCCAAAACTCATACAAGGAGGCCTCAAATGGAAAAACTTACAACATCAAACTTGCTCCAAATGGGATTTTAAGTCTAGAAAGAAGGTCACAAGTTATTGGAGAAGCTCATAGCATGGAGTTGCATGATTGGTCAAAATATGAACTAAAAAGGCTTATAAAGTGAATAATTTCAAATTGAAAAATGGTTTGGGAGATTTACAAGTCCAAATGGAGACTTCCAATATATGATTTTGAATGGAAAAACAATTCTAAGAACAATGGTTCAAGCACTTTTTTGAGTTTAGAAGGAAAAAAGAAAGTTATCCATGGTTGCTTGCCTTTTAAGAAACATAATCAAAATGAGCCAAAGTTAGAAAACAAGGGAATGTGCAAGATGGATCTAGAATGTACCATTGGGGTCTATATAAGCATGAAATGAGAATTTGGCAAGGGTTGGCTTCATTTTGCACCAAGAATTTCACAAATTTCTCATTCTTGTTCATAAAAGTTTCATTCCAAATCTCTCAAATTCTTCATCAACTTTCATCAAAATCAATTCAATCCTATTCAATATTCATCATAGATCAGAATTGAAGCAAGGATCAAGTGATTATCATTCATTTTCGTGCACCATATTCAAGAACATCAAAATCACAATCTCAAGTGGATAGCATAATTCAGGCCAAGTCTCATCCAAAGCTTGCATACAGAATCGAGTACATCAAGGATTGATCAAGATCCAACACTTAGAAGCTTCAGATCCACATCTTCCATAACTGTTTCTCAAGATTTCTCACTAGGTAAGTTTTCATTCAAACTGCTTGATCTAGTTAGTTTGGCATGATGTTGTTAGTTTAGATGCAATCTAGGTGGTTAGGAGATTAGTTTAGATGAATTTGGAAAGGATTGGTGATGGTTAGTGACAGGTGCAACAAACTGTTAGGGTGAAGAACTCTTAGGTTAAGCCATTAGAATGTTAACTCGATAGTGTAGATTAATCTCCATTAGGCATAGGTTAGTTTAGGTCAAGTTTGAGGAAGAATGGTGATGGTTCATATCAGTGTGATTTCATGGTGGCCAGATGTTGCTTCAATCGGATTTGTTGTTGTGGTGAGTTTCAAGATAATCTAATGCCCTAGGTGTGTAGAGGGATAGTTGTAGAGCAATTTTCATGTTCACATCGTGTGGATTGGTGGCCTGTAGAGTGAGAACAGAAGGAGATAAAGTTGCTCGTGCATGGAGTCTCATGGAGATTAAAACCCTAATTTGCAGAACCAAGGAGGAAGAAATAATCGTGGCCGTTCCTTATGTGTTGGACTATTGACTTTCAGCGTGATCCTGTGGCTGTTATTCAATCTGAATTTGGAGGGAATTGGAAACTGGCCAAAACGCGCCGTTTCATTAATTGAAACGGGCGGGCCTGAGTCTCTTGTGCTAATCCCACCCCCAGGTTTAGGCCCAAAACCAAGTTCTAACGTGAATTCGCTACTTTTCTCACCCCCCAGCGCTTCTTATTTTTGTTTCACTAATTCTGAATGTTTACTGGGCCTTGGCAATTCGCTACCAGCACCCCCCTATTTCCTGGCCCAATGGAATAATAACTGGAGCGAAGTTCTATTCGTACCCCCCTCCCTCATTTAATTCAATTTTAATTTTCTTAATTCACTTTAATATTTTACCAATTTCATAAATCCATAATAAATTCATAAAAAATGCATTTTCATCCATTCTTTTTACAATATTTTCATTAAAATGTCTAGAATATTATAGGAAAATAAAATTTCATTTCTAGTTTTATTTCATATTTTTTCCATATTTTCTAAATAAATGTCATATTAAATAGTTTCATTTCATGCATCATTTTAATGATTTTTGTTCCCTTACATGCTTTAATATTTTTTGGTCATTCTTTTTATATTGTTTAGATGAGACATTCAACTTGTAGAAATATTTTAGTTCCCATTTTTAGAAGTTAATTTTAGGTGATTAATAAATGCTTGAACATCATGTACAAAACTAGGGTTTTAGGTGACAACTTAGGAGTTTGATTTCATTTCCCTCAGGACTTAGGGTTTAAATAGATTAGTTATGGGACTATAGGGGCTATGGGTAGCTATTAGATCCCTTAGAGAAAAGTTAGGATTCCCCTACTGCTATTAATACTGTCTGTATATCTGATTGTCTGGTGTGGTGTGCCCTCTGGGGATTGTTGCTTGTTTGTGTGGGTATTGGGTTTGTCTGGGGCCCTGGGGAAGCTGAAGATTTGTGAAGATGAAGACCATTGGAGATTCAAAGATTGAAGGTCAACTGTCAGAGTTGAGAAGGAGTTTCTTGCTAGCAGCTGCTGAGGAGACTAGGGTTTAGGAGCTAGGCAGAGCTCTAGACTAGAAAGTTTGTTTCTCAAACATGGATTGCCTTGTCTGCATCCATTCTTCTCTGTGATTCAGAGTCTCTCTAAGGCACTCACCCCCTTCCTTTGGAAGGCTTGGTGATAGTGTCTATGAGATAGAACTCTTGAGAGAAAATGTCTTTTGTGTTAGAAGCAGTCTGTTCACTACCCTTGGTAGTCAACTGATTGCTTAACACCCAATTCACTCTTGTGACTGATTCCTCATCCTGGAGGTTTGAGTATGAAGAAAAGCCATTGCAGATGGAAGATAGATGATCAAAGCCCTTGCCTGAAAGCCATGAAGATGGAGATTGGTGCTTGTTGAAGCCTGTAGCTGATTGGAGATTACTTGAAGCCAGATGCTGATTCAGAGCTGCTGATGCTGTTTCTTTTGTTGTTGTATTTCATTTCTTGATGTATTGATTGGTTTTCTGAACTGTATTGTTTGCTGTTTACCCTGTTGGGTTGAAAGTGAAGCCTGTTCACTTTTGCCCATTGTTTTCTAGGTTCGAGGTTGAGTGGGACTCCCTTGCCTCGCTTGTATTGCTGCATCCATGCATTTTACTGCTTTACTGTATATCTGATATTGTTTCTGTTTCTGCCCATCCCGTAGGATCTCTGTTTCTCTCTGTGCAAGAGAGGAGCATGATAGACACTAGGTCTTAACCCATGCATGATAACATTAGGTTAGTTTGTTTCCCTTCGCAACCGTAGGTTAGAGTTCTGTCTCTTTCTTTCTCAAAACAAACAGAAAAACACATAAAGATTTCAAACACAATAAAAGACACTTCTTCCGTAAAAGAATGTGAACTCATCAAAACGTCATTTTTGTCCGCTTGGACCGCTAATCAAAAAAACCTTTTTCAGAAGGAATAAAATCAATCAAGGACAGACTTGTGTCGTACGTGGCCCGAACTACGTTTGCTCTGATCTTTCATGCCGTGTGAAAGTACGTAGGCATAGGATGCGATATCCTAGCGAGCAACCTTCCCCTCCTTTCCCGTAGGTAGGCGAACTACGTTGACTCTGATTTCTCGTTCCAGACGAGAATACGTAGGCATAAAGTGCGATACTTTGCCGAGTCATTTTTATTTTCATTTTATTTTCTTTTTAACCCCAGACCTTTAGCGTAGATAGAATAACAATCCATACCCGAAAACAAGCGTGGATCCCGTCGAGTACGACGGACGTGAGGGGTGCTAATACCTTCCCCTTGCGTAACCGACTCCCGAACCCAGGTTTTGGTTGCGATGACCATACCTTTTCCCCGTTTTTTGCGAGGTTTACTTCGAGCGTTCCCTTTCCCGCTCTGAGGGATAAATGACGCACGGTGGCGACTCTTCTGTCAGCCGGCGCCGATTTTCGCAGTAGCGACAGCTGGCGACTCTGCTGGGGATCCAACGTCCCCTGGCTGCTAAGGACTGCGATAGTTCTTATGCATTTGGGATCCAACGTCCCTTGAGAGAGTCAATCCTAACGCTTGTTTTCCCGTCGAGGATTTTGTATGAAGTTATTTTTATATTTCTAACCTTGTATTTTCAGCTTTATATATTGATTATTGTTGCTGTATCTGGGGTGTGACGGGTATTCTGATATTGAGAGATAAGCCGGACCTGGGCTTGAGTGCACCTAGAATTAGAGTAGAAATTAGTGGGCGCCCGCTTGCTTTGCTTGCTTTGGTGTCCCATGAAATCTACACTCAGACGAGGTTCCTCTGGTTGGCCTCCTGCCCCTTCCTTTGGTTGGCGTGGGTTGCTGGTTAGTTGGATTGTCGACTCTGGGGACCGATCATTTGGAAGTTGGCTGAGTGAGGCCTCTTCAGGATTTGATGATGCCACTCCTTCTGGGAATCGTATCATCAACCCTGAAAGTCTGTGACGCCGACGACCGCATAGGATGCCGTACCTTGTGCCAGTTATAGGGCCACCCACCCGTGAGGGGATTCAGGGTTATGCAGGTAACTAGACCTCCAGACTACCGGTTATTTCTCGATCAGAGATCCTGGTTATTTATGGAGAGTTATGAGGTCTGTCAGAGACCATTTGGAGATGTATTCTGAGGTCTGCCAGAGGCCATTTGGAGATGTGTTCTGAGGTCTGTCAGAGACCAGTTGGAGAGTTATGAGGTCTGTCAGAGACCAATTATGGATGTGATTTGAGGTCTATCAGAGACCAGTTGGAGTTATGGTTTGAGGTCTGCCAGAGACCAGTGTTGGAGTTTTATTTTAGGTCTATCTGAGACCAGGGTTTGGTGACTTCTGGATGGTCTATCTGAGACCTTTCTTGATTGGGTTTAGGCTATTCAGCTACAACTTTGGTCCCTGTTGCATGTTACTTGCATTGCATCACTGCATATCCATTACCATTTGCATTTCACTAACGTGTGTCTGTGCTGCAGGTGCATTTGCATTTCCCTAGTTCTAGTGCCCAGACTTCTGAGTGTTTGATCATGACTAGCTTAAGGAGAACGGTTGCTTACAAATTGCCTACGCCTGATATTGTTCCTCTACTGGGGTTGATCTCTCTTGCTGATGAGGGTGTTCGTAGGAGTTTCCGGATGAGCTATGGTAGATTACTGAGATTGGTGTGCAAACCTACAGAGGTAGAGTTAGATGGGCTGTATGCTTTGATGCAATTCTACGACCCTGCTTTGAGGTGTTTTACGTTCTCTGACTTTATTATGGGACCAACCCTGGAAGAATACGCTGAGTATGTTGAGCTGCCCGTGCAGAACCAGGTTCCATTCATTCATTATGATGCCAAACCTAAGCCGGAGGAATTGGCAAAAGCTTTGCATATTGATGCTTCTGAACTTGTAACTACTGTTTCCCGTGGAGTTCCAGGATTCTCATTTCAGTTCTTAGTGGGTAAAGCCCAAGAGTACGCCAAGAATGGGTGCTGGGTTGCTTTCAACGCTGTGTTGGCCTTGTGCATTTATGGCATAGTACTATTCCCCAATATACCGGATTTTGTGGATTTCGATGCTTTCTACTTGTTTGCCGCTGGTAATCCTGTACCTACCTTACTCGGAGATCTCTACCACTCACTGCATTACAAGAATGAGAAGGGAAGAGGGAAGAATGTTCATCTTTGTGTACCCTTGTTGAGTATGTGGTTTGAGAGTCACCTTCCTAAGAGAGGACCTGCTGCAGAGACTACAATTCCAGTTGGTTGGCCAGAGCGTCTGATGAGGCTATCGTCGGAAGATATGGAGTGGTTTGATAGAGACCTGTTGGGATCTGAGCTCATCTTCAGTTGTTCTGGGTACCCAAATGTGCCGCTGATAGGAAGGAAGGGGTGTATCAACTACAACCCTTCTCTATTCATTCGCCAGTTCGGATATGCGCTGAAGAATCCACCTCAGGAGGAAGAAGTACAAGAATCTCTGTACTTCACTGGTGACGTAAAGGGGGAGTTATTAGCCAAGTTGCAGCGTGCCTGGACGCGTATTAACCGCAAGGGGAAGCCGTTCTTAGGAAAGAACGATTGCCAGGCTTATGCACCTTATAGAGCTTGGATTCAGGAGAGGGCTAGTCAGTTAAAGATGCCGTTTCCAGATGCACCAATTCTTGCTCCCGTTCCGGTAGCAGAGCCAACTACTGTTTCTAGAGAAGCATATGAACAGGTTGTGAAGGAGAAAGAAGCCCTGATGAAGATTAACGAAGGGTTAGAGCAAGAGTTAGCCCAGGCACGCAGTGAGAAAAACAAGGCTGTATATGCTTTCCAACAACAGATCGAGCTGGTAAACAGGTTAGGATCTGAGTTGACCGAGGAAAAGAAAAAGCGTGAACGTCTGGGGCAAGAGTTCAGAAGCTCCCATGACATGCTGGAAGCCAAAAAGAAGGCGCTCGACGCAGCACACCGAGAGATATCTTCTTGCAATAAGACTTGGAATGCTACACTCACTAACAACAAGAAGAGGGAAGATAAGCTGAAGCAGCAAATTTCCGACCTCGAGGAGAAGTTGAAGTCTAGCATCAAGAAGTGTGAGGAAGAAGTGATGAACCGGTATAGTGTCCAGCATGCACTGAACAAGGCAATCAAATCCAGAGATGAAGCAGTGTCCCAGAAGCGAAAGTTAGAAGATTGCTTCGGAGAGGCAACGTGGGAAGAAACTGCCGAAGACGTACGCCGTGTCCTTAAGAGGAGAAACCGGCTTGTTGAAGGGTTGCTTGATCGACCAAGCCATCCGGAGACCAAGAAGCTGATAGAGGAGTACCAGACTTTTGGGAGGATTTGATCATTTTATGTTCGCCTGTATGCTTTATTTGCATAGCGCTGACCATCACCAGGATTGTTGGTTGAGGTCATGCCTTCTTTGTACTCTCAGTGATATTGTATCCTGGGCTTATTGATTCTCCTTGCAATATATGAGGATTTCTATGATTCAGCTCCGATATTCCTATTGTCAGCACTGTCACTGCACCGGCACCTTCGCACTAGAACTGGGGGAATGAACTTCCCTAATGCACAGACACATTGCATTGCATTCATACTCATATTGCATAACAGGTAATCTTTGAATGGTGTCTTATCTCCTGCTCTGTATCAGGTACTTAACAGGATTCCAGATCAACATCCGCACCGCTATTCTACACGATCCAACTGTCGGAAAGTCATGGACCAAATTCAGAACGAGATGCAGGATGTGCGCGAGAAGCTCGCCCTCTTCATGCAGACCATGGAAGCTATAGCAAAAGGGCAAGAGAACTTGCAGGCCATGGTCCAGCCTTTGTTGGCTCGCAACGCTGGTCATGGTAACGAAGATCATCAGTCTGTCCGGGTTGATACTGCTCATGGAGACGGCACTCCTACGCCAGTGGCTCCGCCCGTGGTCAATATACCTGCCGCTAATGTCAACAACTCTACCACTGCTGTGAATGGTAACGTCGGAGTTGGAAATGAAAATGCTGTCCATAATGCTGGGCTGGGTGATGTCAATTTGGGAGATAATCTCGGAGGCAATGGTTTTGTCAATACTGGGTTCGGATTTAACGATCAGGGATTCGACAACACTGGCAAGTATGGCTTTAATGCTCAAGGCTTTGGGCAAGATGGTTATGGTATGGTCAATCAGGGCTACGGAGGTTTTGGAAACGGAAACGGTGCTGGTTTTATGGCTGGTGGTCCTGCTGGAGGTGTTCAAGGGTACGGCAACAGAGGCCGAGTTCCGGGGATGAATCAGGTCAGAGCTGGACGTAATAATGCGTACGATGGGTACGGGGCTGGAAACGGTATGTGGCAAGAGGATCAACAGGAGGACGCCTTCTCTGGAGGGGGTTTTGAAGGGCCGATGGATGATTCTCAAAAGATTAGAATGCTGGAAGAGCAAATGAAGGGAGTCCTAAATCAGAGTGCTGTAGGATTGGACATGGCAACAATGGGCTTGGTACCTGGGCTGAGGGTGCCAATCAAGTTCAAAGCGCCTGCGTTCGATAAGTACAAAGGAGACACATGTCCGAAAGTGCATGTACGAGCTTATTACAGAAAGATGTCTGCATACTCCACTGATGAAAGAATGCTCATGCATTTCTTTCAGGATAGTCTATCGGGTCCTTCCTTAGAGTGGTACATGGGGTTGGAGCCAACTGATATCAAGACATGGAAGCAATTAGCAGAGGCGTTTGTAGCCCATTACAAGTATAACAGCGACCTGGCGCCCAATCGGGTCCAGTTGGCCGGGCTTTCGCAGAAGAAGGGGGAGAGTTTTAAAGAATACGCGCAAAGGTGGCGCGATATGGCTGCCAGGGTCCGTCCTCCTGTGGAAGATAAAGAAATGAATGATATGTTTGTCGGCACATTCACCGGGCTGTTTCATGATATGCTGTTTCATACCTCTCTGGCTAGTTTTTCAGATCTGATTCTGATGGGCGAAAAGATTGAGCGGAACATTAAGCAAGGAAAGTTCCAAGTCGACGAATCAACTGCATCTGGCAGTAATAGGAAAACTTATGGTGGGCGCCGTCAGGGCGAAGCTAGCGCGGTATTTGGAGGCCGAGGCCGAGGCCGAGGCAGGGGAAGAAATCAATATCGTCAGCCGCAGCAAGTGTCGAGTGTTACTATCCCCTATCAGCAACAACCAATCCAGCAACAACAATCGGTTCAGCAGCAACCAATGCCACAGCAGCAGCAGCCTCAGCAGGGGGCACAGCAAGCTCAGCGAAAATTCCAGGGTGGTAAGCCGAGAAGAGTATTTGAGAAACCTCCCTCTACCTATGCTGATTTATTGCAGACATTGTTGGGATTGAATCTGGTGGAGAAAAGAACCTTGGCACCGATAACGGGAACTCCCCCGTTCGGCTATGATGCAAATAGGCACTGCGAGTTTCATTCTGGGGCCCCGGGCCATGATATAGAAGGTTGTCATGCTTTTAAGCACGTTGTGCAGGATCTTTTGGACAACAAGTCTATCAATTTCGGAACGACAGTTCCGAATATAGTCCAGAAACCCATGCCTAATCATGGGGCGAACGCTGTTCTGACTGAGGAAGAGCTGAATCTGATTATGAATGTTGAGGATTTAAAGACGCCGCTGAGCGAAATAAAGAGTCGACTGTTGCAAGGAGGTGTTTACCCGGGTTGTAATGAGTACTGTTTAGACTGTTGGGCCCTGGCTGGGGGGTGTGAGGATTTGAAGAAAGGCATTCAGGCCTTAATTGATGAAGGTATATTGCAGTTTGATAGAACAGCAACGGATGAGCCTGCAGGGGCAGTAGTGGATAATCGGAGTGATGTGGCCACGGTAACGATTCCGCGGAAGACGATCACTATTGCAGCACCAGCTCAGCGCCCACCGATTACCATAACTAAAGCCGGGCCAATTCCGTATGAGAACACGAAAGCAGTCCCATGGTCATATGGGCTGGAGGTGTATTGTGACGGGATTAAAATCGATGTTAACAAGCAGTCAGCGGAGGTTGTGGATAATGTTGTTGGCCCAGGAGGCATGACGAGGAGCGGCAGGATCTTTATATCACCTGAAGTAGAGGCCGAAAGGCTAGCGAAAGGAAAGGGGAAAGCGGTGGAGAATGTTCCGGTACAAGCCAATGAAAAAGAAGCAGCATCTAAGGATGTAGAAGAATTCATGCGCTTGATTCGGAAAAGCGATTATAAAATTGTGGAGCATCTGCAGCAAACGCCGTCCAAAATATCTATCTTGTCGTTGCTGTTGTGTTCGGAAGCTCACCGAAATGCTTTGCTGAAAGTCCTGGACACTTCTTTTGTACCCCAGGATGTCTCCGTAAATCAGCTAGAAGGAGTATTGGCACACGTAAATGCAGGCCACAGTCTGGGCTTTACTGATTTTGACTTGACTCCGAAAGGAAGGGATCATAATATGGCATTACATGTATCTGTTGAGTGCAGAGGGTCGACAATGTCGCACGTATTGGTTGACACTGGATCGTCTTTGAATGTGCTGCCTAAGAAGGCTATGATGAAGCTGGATGTTCGAGGGATTTTGTGCACACCAAGTGATTTGGTAGTCAGAGCGTTTGACGGCACGCGGAGGACAATCTTCGGATCGATTACCTTGCCTCTGCAAGTGGGGCCGGAAGTGTTTGCAACGGAGTTTTATATCATGGATATACAGCCTGCGTACAGCTGCTTGCTGGGAAGACCTTGGATTCACGGGGCAGGGGCAGTCACGTCGACCCTGCATCAGAAGTTAAAGTATATGGTCGGAGACAGTGTAGTCACCGTGTGCGGAGAAGAAGACATCCTGGTCAGCCATCTATCTTCGTTTAAATATGTGGAAGTCGACGGGGAGATCCACGAGACGCCATGCCAGGCATTCGAAGGTTTGCGCATAAAGGACAAGGGTCCCAGGCCAAACAAAGTGCCAGAGATAGCTGTCTCATCGTATAAAGAAGCTCGAGCGCTAGTGGAAGCAGGAGAAGCCAAGGGCTGGGGCAAAGTATTGGACATTCCTGTGAAAATGGACCGGTTCGGACTGGGGTACCGACCGTCGTCATCAACTCCTTCTGTGGGGGCCCCTCATTTCAGAAAGTCAATCACCATCTCTGCCAGTGGAGTATGCCATGAATCTGTCAATGCTGCTTCAGAGTCCGATGAAGGGGACAGCGACTGTGATATGGATGCCTGGATTCAGCCAAGCACGCCAGGACAAGGACTGTGCAACTGGTCTATTCAGGAGCTTGTTCCTGTGACTTTTAAACAGTAATGCTTTGCTTTATTAATTGTTGAATAATCTGATGTCTTGCCCGGGGCATCAGGATTTGCTTAGGGCTGTGTTGTTATAAACATTGCGCGTTAATCATTAAATAAATGGCGCTTTTTTTCATGTGCAAATACTGTAATCCCTGTCTTTCTTGTTTTGTATCTTTTCAATAAAATGGCAATGTGGTTATTCGCTTTATACGCATTTTGAAGCACTTAACCCTTCCTTTTGCAGGATAACATTTTCAGATGACATCCTTGAGCCACCTATGACTCGTCCCGACTTCGAACACCCGGTATTCCAGACCGAAGAAGAGGTTGTCGAAGATAGCGACGTTCCTGAAGAACTGTCTTGGTTAGTGAAACAAGAGGAAAGAGCCATTCTGCCTCACGACGAGGTTATCGAGATTATCAATTTGGGGTCGGAAGGGGTTGAGAAAAATGTTCGTATCGGAGCCGCACTGCAGAGTGATATCAAGCGAAAACTGGTTGAAATGCTCCGAGAGTATAATGATGTATTCGCTTGGTCGTATCAAGATATGCCAGGGCTCGATACAGATATGGTCGTGCATCGCCTGCCACTGAAAGAAGATTGCCCGCCAGTCAAACAAAAGCTTCGCAGAACTCGCCCAGATATGGCAATGAAGATCAAAGAGGAGGTTCAGAAACAGTGGGACGCTGGTTTCCTGGCTGTGACGAAGTATCCCTCATGGGTTGCTAACATCGTACCAGTGCCAAAGAAAGATGGCAAGGTTCGAATGTGCGTGGATTATAGAGATTTGAATAAAGCAAGCCCAAAAGACGATTTTCCACTTCCTCATATTGACGTGTTAGTTGATAATACCGCTCAATATTCTGTATTCTCCTTCATGGATGGCTTTTCAGGCTATAATCAAATTAAAATGGCGCCAGAGGATATGGAGAAGACTACTTTCATAACGCCTTGGGGAACATTTTGCTATAAAGTGATGCCCTTTGGTTTGAAGAATGCTGGGGCAACATATCAGCGTGCGATGACGACTCTTTTTCATGACATGATGCATAAAGAGATCGAAGTTTATGTTGACGATATGATTGCTAAATCCCAGACAGAGGAAGAGCATCTGGTGAATCTGTTGAAGTTGTTTAAAAGACTTAGGAAGTTCAGGCTGAGGCTGAACCCTAACAAATGCACCTTCGGGGTGAGATCGGGTAAACTGCTGGGGTTTATCGTAAGCGAAAGAGGAATAGAGGTCGATCCTGCTAAAATAAAAGCGATTCAAGAAATGCCGACGCCTAAAACAGAAAAAGAGGTGCGCGGGTTTTTAGGGAGGTTGAACTACATTGCCCGGTTCATATCTCACCTAACGGCCACGTGTGAACCATTATTCAAGTTGCTAAAGAAAGACCAAGCTGTAACGTGGAACGAAAATTGCCAAAAGGCGTTCGACAAAATAAAGAAGTATCTGCAGGAGCCTCCTATTTTGATACCCCCAGTGGCAGGGAGACCCTTGATAATGTATTTGACGGTTCTTGAGGGAAGCATGGGTTGCGTTCTCGGTCAACACGACGAGACGGGGAGAAAAGAGCATGCGATCTACTATCTGAGTAAGAAATTTACAGACTGTGAATCTCGATACTCAATGCTGGAGAAAACTTGTTGCGCGCTAGCCTGGGCCGCCAAGCGTTTGAGGCAGTACATGCTGAATCATACAACCATGCTCATCTCGAAGATGGATCCAATCAAATATATATTCGAAAAGCAGGCGTTGTCAGGTAGAATTGCCCGATGGCAGATGGTCTTGACTGAATATGACATTCAATACGTCTCGCAAAAGGCGATAAAGGGGAGTGTGCTGTCTGAGTATCTGGCGGAGCAGCCTATTGAAGAGTACCAATCAATGAGATTTGATTTTCCTGACGAGGATATCATGTATCTCAAGATGAAGGATTGTGAAGAGCCGTTACCAGACGAAGGACCAGAGCCGGGGTCCCAATGGAAGATGATATTTGACGGAGCTGTGAACGCTTACGGTAGCGGAATAGGGGCAATTATCACTACGCCGCACGGGTCGCACATCCCGTTTACTGCCCGATTGACCTTTGCCGTTACCAACAATGAGGCCGAATACGAAGCTTGTATAATGGGGCTTGAAGAAGCCATTGATTTGCGAATCAAACATTTAGACGTATACGGAGACTCAGCTCTGGTAGTGAATCAGATCAAAGGGGAATGGGAGACACGGCAGCCCAATTTGATACATTATATGAATTATGCAAGGAGATTGTTGCCTTTCTTCGACAAAGTTGAATTGCATCACGTACCGCGGGCAGAAAATCAAATGGCTGACGCCCTTGCCACTTTGTCTTCCATGTACAAGGTCAATTTCTGGAACGAAGCTCCCCAGATCACTATCTCTCGGTTGGACAGGCCAGCTTATGTATTTGCTATTGATGAAGCGTCTGATGGCAAACCGTGGTATTTTGATATCCTTAATTTCCTGAAGAATAAAGAGTATCCGGCTGGGGCATCCAGTCAAGATCAGAAGACTCTCAGGAGATTAACGGGTAATTTCTATTTGAACCCGGATGGCGTCTTATACAGAAGAAACCACGATTTGGTGTTGTTGCGTTGTGTAGACGAGAAGGAGGCAAAGCTTCTCATGGAGGAAATTCACGAAGGTGCATTTGGTACGCATGCTGGTGGACATGCTATGACGAGAAAACTGCTGAGGGCAGGTTACTTTTGGTTGACGATGGAAACTGATTGTTTCAAATTCGCGAGAAAATGCCACAAGTGCCAAATTTATGCTGACAAAATACATGTGCCTCCGAGTCCTCTGAATGTGATGTCATCTCCATGGCCATTCTCGATGTGGGGAATCGATATGATTGGAAAGATCGAGCCGACGGCTTCTAACGGGCATCGGTTCATCTTAGTAGCAATCGATTATTTCACCAAGTGGGTGGAAGCGGCGTCTTACGCAAATGTAACGAAGCAAGTGGTGGCTAGGTTCATTAAGAGAGATATCATTTGCCGATACGGAATCCCCGAGCGGATAATCACAGATAACGGTTCAAACCTGAACAACAAAATGATGAAGGAGCTCTGTCAGAATTTCAAGATCGAACATCACAACTCCTCCCCTTACCGACCCAAGATGAATGGCGCTGTCGAAGCGGCCAATAAGAATATCAAGAAAATTGTCCAGAAAATGGTGGTGACTTATAAGGATTGGCACGAAATGCTACCTTTCGCTTTGCACGGTTATCGTACGACGGTACGTACATCAACCGGGGCAACCCCGTTCTCGTTAGTGTATGGAATGGAGGCGGTACTACCATTGGAAGTTGAGATCCCTTCTCTGAGGGTATTGCGAGACGTTCAGCTGGACGAGGCAGAATGGGTAACGAATAGATTGAACCAACTGAGTTTGATGGATGAGAAGAGGCTAGCTTCTCTGGCATATGGTCGTTTATACCAAAGACGAATGAAGAAAGCGTACGATAAGAAGATACTTCCGCGAAGCTTTCAGACGGGCGACCTTGTGCTGAAAAGGATTCTCCCGCCGCAGGCAGATCACAGGGGCAAGTGGACCCCCAACTACGAAGGGCCATACGTTGTCAGTAAGGTCTTTTCGGGAGGAGCTTTATTGTTGTCCACCATGGACGGAGAAGACTTTGCGTCACCTGTGAATTCGGACGCAGTTAAAAAATACTTTGCTTAAAATAGACCCGCTGGACAGAAAAAAGAGAGTCCAGGCAAAAATGGGGCATCCTGGCGAACCAAAAAACAGAATGAAAGGTTCGGGCAAAAGCTAGGGATAAAATTGAAAAAATGTACACCCGCGAAGTTGAAAACCTACACTGGGCGGCTTCGGCAAAAAGGGGTATCCCGGTGAACTGAAAACCCGTAAAGGGCGGTTCACGCAAAAGTTAGGGATGTGAAAAGCAAACGACTGCGATCCGAATTTGAATTCAATGAGCATCAATGCGGGAGAATATATTTGAGGAGTCAGTTATCGGATACAACCTCTTCAGAAGTAGGGATACCGGGAAAGCATTAGAGTCGGATGAGTCATGGGAGGATCAGTTCGTGGTGTTCATCTGCATCCAGTTGCCGACATGTGTACAAAATTTAATTTGTCAATATTTATGCTTCTTGTGAATACTTGCATACTTATGTATTTGCTTTGCGTAGCTTCCTCTTTTCAGGAGTTACATCCCGTGTACAAAAACTCCGCCCATTCAGGGGCCCAATCAATGAAAATGTGTTATTCAGTACTTGATGCCTGTTCTTTACTGTTTTGCGCATGATAAAACGCCTAAGTTTGATGAAACTAGCATGAGTATAACATCACTGGCCCTTGCCAACAATTGTTAAAGCTTTGAATTAACTGAGTGTAGCGTCGCTAACCTGAATTGATTTGATTGCACAGGCTGGTCGTGTCTTGTTTGTGTTGTTGCAGGTTTCATAACCATACGAGGAAAATGATCAAGAGATGGTGATAACGAAAGACTCGATCTTCACGCAGGTCATGCATGTTCTTCCTGAAGAAGGATAGAATTCCCCCGCTAGCCGTAGCTTATCCAAAGGACGTGCTCCAGAGAAGTTACTCGTCCTCAGCAGAGTTTGGTGATTCCGAGATCGTAAGGCTGTATTCAGACAGGTTTATTTTTTTCCCGCAGGGTCAGGCACTCTCCCCCAGCAGGGTCAGTTAATTTTCCCCAAGAGAATCCAGCCATCCCCAGAGGAATTCTCTTTGCAAGTGTTTTCATTCCTTCCAGTGGAATTCGAAGATCAAGACTCTCCCCAGCAGAGTTGATGGCGGTTCCTGTCATTTATTTTGTCAGAGATACCAGTGATCTCAGTTCACGTGCCAGCAGAAAGTCCGATCGTGCTGTGCGCATCTGCTATTCCTCAGCAAAGTCATATTCCCCAGCAGGGGGTTACTTCAACAAGACGTGTGGTTTGAGTTCCCAATTTCCCAGCAGGGGTTGACTTCACCCTTCCAGCATTTATTTTGCTGGAATAATCTTGTAGCATCAGGCTATCCCCGGCGAGTCGGCGTTATCCTTCCAGCATTTATTTTGCTGAAGCAGTTTCTGTACTCTAGTAGTTCCGGGGGAGAGAACTCTCGCTCAGATGAACGATCAAACATTCAAGATCTCGGCAGGAGATATTCAATGATAATGTCAGTTTCGGCGGTATTCCCCACAGAGTTATCATGATAAAACTCTCTTTGTCTCCAGCAGAGTCATTTATGCAAATGTACCTTATTTTCCCCAGCCAGAGTGGCCAGGATAAGAATCTCCTTATCCCCAAGCAGAGTTTGTTTGTCATCAACGGGTCGCATGAATCAGAATTTCAGAGGCCACCGCCGGTTATCAGAGCAGGCGTCCGATAGTTGGTTTTCAGACATCCCCAGTAGAGTCCGTCTCAAAGCCGCTGTCACGTCAGTGCTAAGGAGTTTGCGGGTGAGGATCATTGGAGAACCAAGTCCTGACGTGGACGATTTATTCCTATATTGACGGGATTTCTTCAGAAGTGGGCGTCCTAACGTGGACAGGTCTATTTCCCTGGGCTGATGGGAGGTGCTAGTCCTAACGGGGACAGGTTTGATTTCTCAGAATTGTCGGAAGGTGGAGTCCTGACGTGGACATTTCCTCAGGTTGACGATATGTGCTAGTCCTAACGTGGACAGATTTGATTTCTCGGTATTGATCGAATGTGAAATCCTGACGTGGACAAGATTGGTTATTCTTCGTGTTGGTGTCCTGACGTGGATCATTTGTTTCCAGCAGATATCTTTATTCGTAATGGTGAAATGTGCGTCCTGACGTGGACAAGTTTGTAGTTCTTTGTGATGACAAGATACAAGAGTCCTGACGTGGACAAATTTATCCTTCTTCGTGTTGTTGGCAAAGTGTAAGTCCTGACACGGATATTTCCCCAGCAAGTCGAAGACACGTGAGTCCTTACGTGGACGAGTCTTATGTCCTCAGCGAGTCGAAGACGCCTGAGTCCTAACGTGGACGAATCAAGACGAGATCAGTGTCCTGACGTGGACGAATCAGAGAAATTATTATTCCTAATAAGGAGAAATGGGTCCTAACGTGGACAAGGTAGTCCTTACGCGGACGTATCAAAAGATAGTTTCCTTACGTGGAAATGACAGTATTCCTGACGTGGAAAGAGTGAAGTCCTAGCGTGGACAGGTTAAGATGACATTCCTTACGTGGAAAAATGAGTCCTGACGCGGACAAATCACGAAGAAGTTGGTATTCCTTACGTGGAAAGATCAGAGTCCTGACGTGGACATATCAAGAGCATTCCTTACGTGGAAGAAAAAAGGGTTTCCTTACGTGGAAAGACGAGTTTATTCCTTACGTGGAAAATAGATTGATTCCTAACGTGGAAAGAAATGGTTTATTCCTGACGTGGAAGAATTTAGTCCTGACGCGGACAGATCAAAGAAGATATTCCTAACGTGGAAGAAGAAGTTTATTCCTTACGCGGAGAAATTGGGGTCCTTACGTGGACAGATTCGAGAAGATTGGAGTCCTTGCGTGGACAGATTGATATGGTTCTCCTTATGTGGAAAGAAGATTGCTTCCTGACGTGGAAAGATGAAAGAGTTGAGTCCTGACGTGGACAGATACAGGAGATGATTCCTAACGTGGACAGGTTACTCCTAACGTGGAAGAGTATTGTTCCTAACGTGGACAATTCAGTTTATGGAAATGCAGACGAACTATCCCCAGCGGAGTTGCCGAGATTTTTCGGAGTTAACAGTAAATGGAGTCCTAACGTGGACAGATTTTAATTGGGATTTCTTCATATTGATGACAGACAGAGTCCTAACAGGGACAAGCAAGCAATCTGTTATGACAGAATCCTCTTCAGAACGATGAAGACAATCCCCAGCACCGTCGCACGGGATCAGTGGGTTGCTGTAACAGTCAGATTCAGCTGACGAATGTCATTCCTCAAGCGGGAGCGCAGTTTATTTCTGCGGTTGGCAAATTTCTGGTTTCACTAGTATTCAACCGTCTCGTACCGCGAATGTCTGCAGGCTCCGGGCTCTTCATCCAATCGGGTCCAAGTCGCTTGAATAGGGGCAGCTGTTGCACCCTAAAATTTGCCCAACCTTATTCCTTGGTTCATGTTTTAATATCATCAGCATTTGCATATAGAGTCATGTACATAGACTAACCATCTGCATAGCATCAGCATAGCAAGTCATTCAACAGGGGACCAATCATTATTCTCATCTCTAGAGGCCTAGCAAGAGGTTATCATCATAATTCAACCTTATTCAAGTCATCAGGAAAGAATTTGAAAGCAAAGAGTTCAGCAGATCAAGCCTTGAGTCCATCTCCTAGCTGAGGGTATCTGAGGATCAACAAGAGGGTTGTGAGCTGTGAAGTGGAGGCATGGAGAGCATCTAGACATTATGAGAGACTTAAAAGGTCATTTGGAGAAGAAAATAAGTTGTTGAGGTGATCACAATAGTTATAACTGAAGACAGTCAACTAGGGTTTCATCTGGGTCAACCCTAGGTCAACCCTAGGTCAATTGACTGATTTAAAAAGGCATTCAAGTCTATTGGAGAGAGGTGGGGATCAACATTGGACATATGAAGAAGGATATGGAGATATGGCAAGGAGAATTCAAGAGAAATCAAGGAGAAGAGGAGTTACTAAATTAGGGTTTCTCTGTAAAATCCCCTAGTTTAGGTCAAATTTCCAAGCAAGATAAGTCAAAATGCTAGCTTCAAATGGCTTCTTGGCCAACATGAAACTTGTAGAGGATCTCAAGACCTTTAATTTGAGTGGTGGAAGACCTCAAGGAGATTTATAGAACTCAAGTTATGGTCCTTGCAAGTTACAGGTCATTTGAGGTGTCTGAATTTTTGTCTGTGAAAGTGACTTGACTTCCAAGCTAGTTTTGCCCCTCAAGGAGATTTCAAATGAATTCTTGGTCAACATAGGAATTTTTCCTCATTGTCTTAGCTTTATAGAATGGTATGGCATGCCTTCATATGATGTGGAGAACTCAACTTATGGTCTTGACAAGCAAAGGGTATTTTGGGCATTTGTGAATTACAGGTCATTTTAACCTATGTCCAAAACTCATACAAGGAGGCCTCAAATGGAAAAACTTACAACATCAAACTTGCTCCAAATGGGATTTTAAGTCTAGAAAGAAGGTCACAAGTTATTGGAGAAGCTCATAGCATGGAGTTGCATGATTGGTCAAAATATGAACTAAAAAGGCTTATAAAGTGAATAATTTCAAATTGAAAAATGGTTTGGGAGATTTACAAGTCCAAATGGAGACTTCCAATATATGATTTTGAATGGAAAAACAATTCTAAGAACAATGGTTCAAGCACTTTTTTGAGTTTAGAAGGAAAAAAGAAAGTTATCCATGGTTGCTTGCCTTTTAAGAAACATAATCAAAATGAGCCAAAGTTAGAAAACAAGGGAATGTGCAAGATGGATCTAGAATGTACCATTGGGGTCTATATAAGCATGAAATGAGAATTTGGCAAGGGTTGGCTTCATTTTGCACCAAGAATTTCACAAATTTCTCATTCTTGTTCATAAAAGTTTCATTCCAAATCTCTCAAATTCTTCATCAACTTTCATCAAAATCAATTCAATCCTATTCAATATTCATCATAGATCAGAATTGAAGCAAGGATCAAGTGATTATCATTCATTTTCGTGCACCATATTCAAGAACATCAAAATCACAATCTCAAGTGGATAGCATAATTCAGGCCAAGTCTCATCCAAAGCTTGCATACAGAATCGAGTACATCAAGGATTGATCAAGATCCAACACTTAGAAGCTTCAGATCCACATCTTCCATAGCTGTTTCTCAAGATTTCTCACTAGGTAAGTTTTCACTCAAACTGCTTGATCTAGTTAGTTTGGCATGATGTTGTTAGTTTAGATGCAATCTAGGTGGTTAGGAGATTAGTTTAGATGAATTTGGAAAGGATTGGTGATGGTTAGTGACAGGTGCAACAAACTGTTAGGGTGAAGAACTCTTAGGTTAAGCCATTAGAATGTTAACTCGATAGTGTAGATTAATCTCCATTAGGCATAGGTTAGTTTAGGTCAAGTTTGAGGAAGAATGGTGATGGTTCATATCAGTGTGATTTCATGGTGGCCAGATGTTGCTTTAATCGGATTTGTTGTTGTGGTGAGTTTCAAGATAATCTAATGCCCTAGGTGTGTAGAGGGATAGTTGTAGAGCAATTTTCATGTTCACATCGTGTGGATTGGTGGCCTGTAGAGTGAGAACAGAAGGAGATAAAGTTGCTCGTGCATGGAGTCTCATGGAGATTAAAACCCTAATTTGCAGAACCAAGGAGGAAGAAATAATCGTGGCCGTTCCTTATGTGTTGGACTATTGACTTTCAGCATGATCCTGTGGCTGTTATTCAATCTGAATTTGGAGGGAATTGGAAACTGGCCAAAACGCGCCGTTTCATTAATTGAAACGGGCGGGCCTGAGTCTCTTGTGCTAATCCCACCCCCAGGTTTAGGCCCAAAACCAAGTTCTAACGTGAATTCGCTACTTTTCTCACCCCCCAGCGCTTCTTATTTTTGTTTCACTAATTCTGAATGTTTACTGGGCCTTGGCAATTCGCTACCAGCACCCCCCTATTTCCTGGCCCAATGGAATAATAACTGGAGCGAAGTTCTATTCGTACCCCCCTCCCTCATTTAATTCAATTTTAATTTTCTTAATTCACTTTAATATTTTACCAATTTCATAAATCCATAATAAATTCATAAAAAATGCATTTTCATCCATTCTTTTTACAATATTTTCATTAAAATGTCTAGAATATTATAGGAAAATAAAATTTCATTTCTAGTTTTATTTCATATTTTTTCCATATTTTCTAAATAAATGTCATATTAAATAGTTTCATTTCATGCATCATTTTAATGATTTTTGTTCCCTTACATGCTTTAATATTTTTTGGTCATTCTTTTTATATTGTTTAGATGAGACATTCAACTTGTAGAAATATTTTAGTTCCCATTTTTAGAAGTTAATTTTAGGTGATTAATAAATGCTTGAACATCATGTACAAAACTAGGGTTTTAGGTGACAACTTAGGAGTTTGATTTCATTTCCCTCAGGACTTAGGGTTTAAATAGATTAGTTATGGGACTATAGGGGCTATGGGTAGCTATTAGATCCCTTAGAGAAAAGTTAGGATTCCCCTACTGCTATTAATACTGTCTGTATATCTGATTGTCTGGTGTGGTGTGCCCTCTGGGGATTGTTGCTTGTTTGTGTGGGTATTGGGTTTGTCTGGGGCCCTGGGGAAGCTGAAGATTTGTGAAGATGAAGACCATTGGAGATTCAAAGATTGAAGGTCAACTGTCAGAGTTGAGAAGGAGTTTCTTGCTAGCAGCTGCTGAGGAGACTAGGGTTTAGGAGCTAGGCAGAGCTCTAGACTAGAAAGTTTGTTTCTCAAACATGGATTGCCTTGTCTGCATCCATTCTTCTCTGTGATTCAGAGTCTCTCTAAGGCACTCACCCCCTTCCTTTGGAAGGCTTGGTGATAGTGTCTATGAGATAGAACTCTTGAGAGAAAATGTCTTTTGTGTTAGAAGCAGTCTGTTCACTACCCTTGGTAGTCAACTGATTGCTTAACACCCAATTCACTCTTGTGACTGATTCCTCATCCTGGAGGTTTGAGTATGAAGAAAAGCCATTGCAGATGGAAGATAGATGATCAAAGCCCTTGCCTGAAAGCCATGAAGATGGAGATTGGTGCTTGTTGAAGCCTGTAGCTGATTGGAGATTACTTGAAGCCAGATGCTGATTCAGAGCTGCTGATGCTGTTTCTTTTGTTGTTGTATTTCATTTCTTGATGTATTGATTGGTTTTCTGAACTGTATTGTTTGCTGTTTACCCTGTTGGGTTGAAAGTGAAGCCTGTTCACTTTTGCCCATTGTTTTCTAGGTTCGAGGTTGAGTGGGACTCCCTTGCCTCGCTTGTATTGCTGCATCCATGCATTTTACTGCTTTACTGTATATCTGATATTGTTTCTGTTTCTGCCCATCCCGTAGGATCTCTGTTTCTCTCTGTGCAAGAGAGGAGCATGATAGACACTAGGTCTTAACCCATGCATGATAACATTAGGTTAGTTTGTTTCCCTTCGCAACCGTAGGTTAGAGTTCTGTCTCTTTCTTTCTCAAAACAAACAGAAAAACACATAAAGATTTCAAACACAATAAAAGACACTTCTTCCGTAAAAGAATGTGAACTCATCAAAACGTCATTTTTGTCCGCTTGGACCGCTAATCAAAAAAACCTTTTTCAGAAGGAATAAAATCAATCAAGGACAGACTTGTGTCGTACGTGGCCCGAACTACGTTTGCTCTGATCTTTCATGCCGTGTGAAAGTACGTAGGCATAGGATGCGATATCCTAGCGAGCAACCTTCCCCTCCTTTCCCGTAGGTAGGCGAACTACGTTGACTCTGATTTCTCGTTCCAGACGAGAATACGTAGGCATAAAGTGCGATACTTTGCCGAGTCATTTTTATTTTCATTTTATTTTCTTTTTAACCCCAGACCTTTAGCGTAGATAGAATAACAATCCATACCCGAAAACAAGCGTGGATCCCGTCGAGTACGACGGACGTGAGGGGTGCTAATACCTTCCCCTTGCGTAACCGACTCCCGAACCCAGGTTTTGGTTGCGATGACCATACCTTTTCCCCGTTTTTTGCGAGGTTTACTTCGAGCGTTCCCTTTCCCGCTCTGAGGGATAAATGACGCACGGTGGCGACTCTTCTGTCAGCCGGCGCCGATTTTCGCAGTAGCGACACTCGGTATGTGGACAAAGTTTCGAAGGATGCCTACAAAACTTAGAAATGGTACTAGAACGTTGCGTAAAAGTAAACCTCGTCCTAAATTGGGAGAAATGCCATTTTATGGTCAGACAAGGAATAGTTCTAGGACATGTCATATCAGATAGAGGGATTGAGGTAGACAAAGCTAAAATAGAGATTATAAAGGATCTCCAACCTCCAAAATCCATACGAGAAATACGGAGTTTTCTAGGACATGTCGGTTTCTACAGAAGATTTATAAAAGATTTCTCGAAAATCACAAAACCTTTGACCGGCCTGTTAAAGATGCTGAGTTCGTCTTCGACGACGACTGTTTAAAAGCATTCGAAACATTAAAATCAGCCCTTATCACCGCACCAATCATGCAACCACCCGATTGGAGACTACCGTTTGAAATCATGTGCGACGCGAGTGATTACGCTGTAGGCGCAGTTCTAGGACAAAGGAAGGACAAGAAACTCCATGCTATCTACTATGCCAGTAGAACCTTAGATCCTGCCCAAATGAACTACGCTACCACAGAAAAGGAACTTCTAGCAGTTATATTTGCGCTTGACAAATTCCGTTCTTACTTAGTAGGAGCAAAAATTATCATATACACAGACCACGCTGCCATAAGGTACCTAATAAGCAAAAAGGATGCCAAACCAAGACTATTGAGATGGATCCTGTTATTACAAGAGTTTGACTTAGAAATCAAAGATAAGAAAGGAACCGAGAACGTTGTTGCGGATCACTTATCCCGAATAGAAGGCATCAGACACGAACCAGTACCGATAAATGACGATTTCCCGTACGAACGTCTGATAGCCAAACTAGAAAGTGACACACCCAATTCAATCTCGGAAGATCCAGAATTCGAAAAAGCCGTAGAAGCCGTCTATGCCCAAGTCACGTTACCTTGGTATGCTGACATCGTTAATTACCTCGCTGCGGGCGTGCTTCCACCAGATCTTACTTATCAGCAAAAGAAGAAATTCTTCCACGATCTGAAACACTATTATTGGGACGAACCCCTACTCTTCAAGAGAGGGGCCGACAACATATATCATCGCTGTGTCCTAGAGGAAGAAATAGAAAATATTATTTCCCAATGCCACTCAGCACCATATGGTGGTCATGCTAGTACATCCAAGACGTGCGCTAAGATTCTCCAAGCCGGCTTATTCTGGCCTAATCTCTGGAAAGACGTTCACATCGCTGTGCAAAAGTGCGATCGATGCCAACGAACTGGCAACATCTCACGACGCGATGAAATGCCTCAGAAAGGAATCTTAGAGGTAGAAATCTTTGACGTATGGGGAATAGATTTCATGGGACCATTCCCATCCTCTTTTGGTAATAACTACATACTCGTCGCTGTCGATTACGTGTCTAAATGGATAGAAGCCATAGCTGCTCCAACAAACGACGCACGAGTAGTAATCAAACTCTTCAAAAACACAATCTTTCCTAGATTCGGTGTGCCCAGACTCGTCATTAGTGACGGAAGATCTCACTTCATATCGCGAATATTCGATAAACTTCTCTCTAGATATGGAGTCCGGCACCGAGTAGCTACGCCTTATCATCCGCAAACTAGCGGACAAGTAGAGGTCTCGAACAGAGAAATAAAATAAATCTTGGAAAAGACCGTCGCTACCTCAAGAAAAGATTGGTCGTCAAAGCTACAAGAGGCTTTATGGGCTTATAGGACCGCATTTAAGACACCAATAGGTACTACCCCCTATAAATTAGTTTACGGTAAATCCTGCCATCTCCCTGTAGAGTTAGAGCATAAGGCCTTTTGGGCCATTAAGACACTCAACTTCAACTACACCGAGGCAGGAGAAAAGCAAATCTTGAACTTACACGAGTTGGAAGAACTTCGATTAGACGCTTACGAAAATGCCCTTATCTACAAAGAACGAACTAAAAAGTGGCATGATAAACGTTCAATCAGGAAACAATTCAGTGTAGGAGACATCGTATTGCTCTTTAATTCACGATTAAAACTCTTCCCAGGAAAACTAAAATCTAGGTGGTCTGGACCCTATGAAGTGACTAAAGTACTTCAGAGTGGAGCTGTTGAAATTACCGATAAGATAAATGCACCATTTATCGTAAACGGGCAACGTCTAAAACATTACAATAAGAACGACAACAGTCCTCAAGTCAGCAATATAACATTGCTTGAGCTTCCAGCTCAGACACCCGAATAGCTGATCACCAAGCTATCGTCAGGCTTTAGACGTTAAAAACAGCGCTTACTGGGAGGCAACCCAAATTTCCCTCGTTATTGCATTTCACTTTTTCCTTAAAATTTTACTTTGAAAAATCCAACAAAAATTCTAAAATTACTACTACTTTCTACTTTCGTTCATTTTCGTACTTTTATTCTTACTTTATTTTCTCTCTTTTGTCTTTTGTTTCTACCGCTTTTCGTTTCTAAAAATCCTGACTTCAATTTCTTGTTTCAAACTTTTCAGGATTTTTAAAGTCTTCAAAACATTCCTTATGTTTTCTCCGAATTACCTGCGAGTATGGCCGAATACGACTTCACAAAGGCTCACTTCCGAGGACTCGCTCAAAAAGCAAGATTTGCAGCACTGACCGAAAGAGAATTCGCCTTAACGCTGTATTATGATAAGGCTACTATGGATAAACTAGGGATCACAGATAGCATTCAATACCTGTTCAATCAACTAGGTTGGGAGAACACTGCTCTGAAAACACGTTTCGCTACCTACAAGGATCTTACCTATGAATTCCTTAGTTCTTTTAGATACACACCCAACTATGGCTTCGGATCCAACACAGAGTTGATTACCTTCCGATTGTTTGGAATGGACCAAACCCATAGCCGGATGTCACTAGCTAACCTCCTAGGATTCCCTAGCGGACCGCATGTGTTCATCAGTGCAGAAGATGACGATATTGATTTGCAACTCGATCAATTCTGGGGCAGAATCACAGGCGACTATCACCCTGAACCAGACAGAATGCACAATGATGACATTCATAACCCAGCCTTCAGATACTTCCATAAGATACTAGCCCACACCTTTTTTGGAAAAGAAGAAAATATTACTGCAGTATCTAAAGAGGAGTTATTCATCATGATCTGTGCTTCTCAGGGACGGACAGTAAATGCAGTGCCTTTCATGATGAGATCTTTCAAACGCCTCACGCTGGAACCTCAGACACCTATCCTTATAGGAGGCCTAGTAACAATGATTGCCCATGATCTTGGCCTTAGATTCCACTTAAATGCCAGCACTCGTTTTGGCACCATTCGACCCATGAACATACAATTCTGCTTTAACAAGCGCATTTTAGGAACTATGGGACCTGGACCGTATGAGTACATTATTAACGAAAAACCAGTACAGCTATTCACACTGCCTGATCATCTGATGACAAGCATCCACAACAAGGATAACTGGCTCTACGAATTGGATGAGCCTATGGGACCTCCTTCACCATAGTCAACACCACAAAACTATATGTATGACAGTGACCACATCTCTGAGGCACACGACTACATGTACTATGAGGACGCTGCATCTGAAACTGAAGTAGACCCTACAACTCCTCCACACTACAATACTTATCCTGAGCCTATCCCTGAGGAAACCACCGACAAAATGGATGTCGTGTTACTCAGATTGGACGACGTTGATAAAGCTCTGACTAATGTAAAAGCTGATATCGCAGGCATGCACAGCGAACTGGTAGGCTTCATGGATCTAGTCTGCGACCAACTCGACTACTATTCACAGAAATTCGATGAATTGAAGGCACGAAAAGATTAGCTATTAGTTCTTAGCAGTAGTTTCAGTTTAGTTTAGTCTAGTTTAGTTTCATTTTATGATTTGGATATTTCGCATTATTAGTTTTCTCTATGTACTACATACAATCGTTTCAATTTTATGTTATTTCAATTCTAGTTTTTATTCAATTATTCTGTTTTTGCATTATTTGTTCTTTGTCGGCTGTTATATTACATCACCGTATCAATACTAAGCCTTAAAGTCACTACGAGTACGCCCTCAGAGCAAAATGCTGCGTTCTGCATATTTTGCTGCTGTGACGACCGTCACAGCCACATGACGAGCGTCACGCGGGTGACGACCGTCACACCTATGTGACGACCGTCACGCAGTCAGAAACTGATATCTGATAAAACAGGGTTCGTGTTCTCTTCCACTCCCCCCATTATCACTTTCAATCATCCTAACTCCTACCCCACTACGAATTTTCGTCCTCCCCACATTGAACTATAAACTTCAACTCCAAATTCAACCTCCAAACCACCGTTCTGTCATTTTTCCCTCTCTGCAGAAAAACCCCAAACCTCAGAAACCTCTCCATCTTCCAACAATGGCAAGGAATGCAGGAACCCCATATGTCAGCAACATTACCTTCAGTGAAGGCGAGTTAGGCGAAAGACAACGAGCAAACTACATTGCATTTCATCAGAGGTCACTCCAGTCGACTCATTACCCGCACCTTCCATCGCTTACGGAGCTCGGACTCCTTGAAGGTGTAACCTGGATGCTTCAACGAGTAGGCATCTGGAACCTCTGCACCAACCCACAGCCAACATACGAACAACTCACTCTTGAGTTCTTGAGTTCGTTCACTTACGTCACAGGCAGCGGCGAACTTAACCAGCATTCAGGTGCCGCTTGCTTCCGGATGTTTAGCGTCAACTATCAGATGCACCAAAACCAGATTGTCGGCATCCTACAGCTACCCCGCGGCGACAACGCTCATCGCCGCATCACCGATCAGTTCCAGCACGAAGCCTTCGCGCTGTGGTATCAGTTGACCGGCCTCAATGCCGATGGTTGGGACTCCCTGCACGCCACTCATATCCATAACCCAACCATCAGGTACTTTCACAGAGCGTTGAGTAACACTATCTTCGCCAGAGACAGCAACCACAAAGTGAACTCGAAAGAGCTCTTCTTTCTCCATTGCGTCTTCAACAATGAACCTGTCAACGCTGCCCCGTTTCTGCTGGCTCATATTCAGGCCAACTGCAACCGTGGCTCGAAGCCATTCTACTTTGGCGGGATTGTCACTGCTATTGCACTTGGGATGAACCTTGGCGACCGCCTCCAGCACCTCCATTCCATCCCCTCGGTGTTCCTTGACACCGACCACTGTAGAGCCTCTCATCTCATCCGCTCCCGAGCTGACGGCAAATACCATCCGGTTGTGCGTGGCAAGACCGTCCGAAGCATCATCCTTCCGTCCCTCACCCGCATCCATCCAGAGGACCGTACCAACTGGTTGTTCAACCTCACTGCCCCTCCTGCTGCCGCTGTTCCTACTCAGGATCCCACTCATGATTCCGACGATGAAATCCAAGCTGAGTTGGACAGGCCCGAGCAACCAGAGGCATCGCAGCCTCCTCCTCCCGTAGGTACATCTTCTTGCCGCCGCCGTCATCATCCCGTGCCAGACTACACAGAAGAGGACCTCCGTCGCTCCCTAGACCAGCAGGCACAGATACTCACGATGCTGCAGCAGCAGAATCAGCGAGCTGACCAGTTCGAAGCTTGGCACCGGACTCAAATGCAACAACTTCACACCGGCCAAGCTACGATCACTGAGAGCCTAGCGAATCTGACCTTGCAGGTCGAAGGACTCCGAGACACCGTCTACCACACCGGAGCTATGAGCTATGAGGACAGAGTAGCCCTTGCTAGAGCAAGAGGACGCCAGCACGGACGTGACAGAGGCCGAGACTAGATTTCCATTTTTTCCTTCATTGTTTACTATATTTCAGTTATTTGTATTTTCATTTTCAGTTGTATCGCCCTCTCGCATGCTTCAAGGATCAGTGAGGACACTGATCGAGATAGTGTGGGAGCGGAGCCTTATTTCCATTCCACTGTACTTTGAATTTCCCTTTATTTCCTTTATTTCCATTTCACTGCACTTTGAATTCTCGTAATTTCTATTTTTACACTTTCTATTTCTAGCAAATAAAGCTCGTCTATATATTTTTCACGTTATGCAAACAACCCCCACATTATTCAACGTAAACAAAAATTTTAGTTCGTTCCTCAAAAGCAAAAGCACCACGAGAATGCACCTGAGTTCAAACCAAGTTTTGAAACTCCGAGGAAACGACAGTTCTAACAAAACCAGTATCGTCCAGACACCTTAGATCTCTAGTTTATGCGAGTCGGTTTCACCACCTACGTGTACCAAAGTCTCAAGTGTCTGCACAAACTCAACCCCAAGTAGTTTATACTAGCAGTCAGCACCATCCTAAAAACACTTCTAAGCGAGCGACCGATGCAAATAAGTGTATGATCTCCAAAAAGATGAAAAATCATGAAAAGAGAGCTAAAAGGCCCAAAAATATAAGATACGTTTCCTTCTAAGTTAGGTGCTCCTCACCCGAGCATTTAGCCCAACGGCACGAAAAACTCATTGAAAATCAATGACATAAAATTATGATCAATGAAGAAGATCAAAAAAAAAACACAGAAATGAGATCATATTCACTAACAGGTCGACTTGCCATGAAAGTGTGCGGACAACGGGCTTAATGTGATTGCGCTAGAACAAACAGGGTGAACTTGCCGCGAGAACCTTGACACCAAGCTACAGTAGCATGACTGAGACCGATTTGCATAAAAAGGATACCTCCGAAGACTTGTAGTCCAGTGTCGTCATGATACTCGTCTTGTTCCTACCAAGAATCCCGGGTTTTCCAAACTCTGCGAACGAAGAAGTTGCCTCGCGCTTGCCGACTTTTCCATGTTTTACTTGAGGACAAGCTGTCGCTACTCGAAAAATGCATCGTGCAACGACGGGGAGGCGAAAAGAAAGGAAAGAAGAGTCGCCACCGAACTTTATTTATCCCATGAGGGGAAAGGAAAATATCGAGAAAACCTTAAGAAAAGAATGGATAAGATGGTCTCGCAACCAAGAACAGGTTCGGAAGCCGGTTATGCGAAGGGAAGGTATTAGCACCCCTCACATCCATCGTACTCGATGGGAACCTTTTGTTTGTCGATGTGTGAATTTATTTGCTTAAATATTATGCTTAAAAGAGTGTTCCAAAGGATAAAGAGAAGGGTTAGAAACGGGGGGAAAGAGAGAACAGGGAAAAAAAAAGAAAGAACAGATTCGGTAGGACTTCGCAGTCCTATGCCTACGTATTCTCAATAGACATGAGAAAGTCAGAGTCGACGTAGTTCGGGGAACTACAGATATATGGGGTAATGTGCTCGGCAAGGATTGTGGCCCTTGTGCCTGCGTATCTTTACTTGAACGAAGTAAAGAATTAGAGCAGCCGTAGTTCGGCCTACGGGTGAAAGGTGAAAAAGGGAGCTCGCCAAGACATCGCCGTCTTGTGCCTACGTATTCTCATCTGGCATGAGAAATCAGAGCAAACGTAGTTCGTGCTAACGGTATGTTGATGTTTTTTATGGATGATGCTATCATGCGCGTTCTAGCATCTTAGGTGTTTTGCTGCTCACATGTGAGGAGACTTATGCGTACCTGTTTGCGGTAGAACGGGCGTAACATATCCTTTGGGAGACTGGTTTTCGCCAAGCGAGGCAAGGTGTCACGTTTGATTGGTTGAATTGTTTTTTAGGGGCGAGATAGGTCCTCGGATAGTAACCCCTACGGGTAGTACCCAATTCTTTATCTCAAAGTTTTTGTTATAAAAGGGTGTGGCGAACGAGGCGTCTTCGTATTGAAAGACGAGCATCGAAACCACCCTCACTACAGCGGGCATCCCTACGCTCGGAGAAGAAGAGGTCTACACCCAATCCTCTCTCTTTAATTCAATGCAAAGAGAACTCCGTTCTCTTATTAAAGATGTTTTTGGTTTTGAATGGTAAGTGTTTTGCGACAGAGAACCCTACGGTAAACGTCAGCACTCAGGATAGGAGAAGGCCTACGCCTAACCACTCCACGACCATTCAAGTTTTTGTTATGAAGAGATTTGAAAATGCACTCGGTACAGGACCGAGGTTTTAGGTGTGAAAATTGTGGAAGGAAGTTGTGAAAACGAGATGGTGGATAGAGTCGCGTCTTCGTATTGAAAGACGAATATCAAGACCACCCTCACTACAGTGGGCATCCCAACATTCGGAGAGGAAGAGGTCTACACCTAATCCTCTCTTTTTAATTCAATACAAAGAGAAATTAGTTTATTGAAAGATGGTTTGAAAATGGACTCGGTACGAGACCGAGGTTTTTTAGGAGAGAAAAGTTTAGAAGCGTCTTCGTTATTGAAAGATGAGTGTCAAGATCACCCTCACTACAGTGGGCATCCCAACACTCGAAGAAGAAGGGGTCTACACCCAATCCTCTATTTTTAATTCAATATAAAGAAATTATTTACAAGATGATTTGAAAATATTTTCAGATGCAAAGTAACGAACCCAACGGAGGACCAAAATTCAAGTAAGCCAAGGGTCTTGAGAATACTAATAATATGAAATGTATTTCATTAAATGAAAATAGTCATTATTGTGAATAATTTTAAAAAAGGAACGGATCAAAAATATTGAAGTATGTTAAAGTTATGAATTTTGGGAATTTTGTATAAGAAATAGGGATCAATAAATAACAAGGACCAAAAAATGGTCATGCCAAGAGTTGAACCCATGCTCTTAAGTTCACAAACAAAGTAAACTAACCACCAGGCCACTAAGCGCGCGCGTGAAATGTGAATGGAAGAGAAAGAGAAAAACAAAGAACAAAGCAGTAAGGAAAGGAAAGAAAAAAGAAATAAAAGGGTTTTGATCCTCAGCAGGATTCGAACCCAAGTACTTGGCAATGAAAGGCGCATGGTCTACCACTGGGGTGGCTGTTACATCCAAGTACTAAGCCACCCCAAACATCATATAAGGCAACTGATAACAAGAAAAACTGGGCAAAATAAAACAAGGCAAAAAGAAAATGCAAGATGAATCAAAACTAGATCAAAACTCCATGGAATTGGATGAAGTTGGAGTCTATCTCGTGCATTTTTCAGAGAGGAATACAGTGGTGCTATCCAAATTTCCACATGATGTGCATAAAATCAAACACGAATGGAAATGCAAATGGACACCTTTGAAGTGCAACTTGAAACTTCAAAGTTGAATACAGATGAATGAATGCAGGGAAAAAGCTTGAGCAGGTTACAAACACAATACTCATGGATTACACCCTGAGCTAAATCTCAATTTCTCATTGCAATAAAGTATAATCAACATGTTGCTAGTTATTGATGTGAGTCAAAGAAATCAACTTTGTAAAACAATGCTATGACAAATGACAACATATGCTGCATGGAAAATTCAAATTAAAACTCAAACATAGCAGGGTAATCAATCTGGAAACAAAAGCTAAATAAACAACTTAAAGAGAAATGTTTCAGCAGTGTTCATGAGGATTTAACAGCAATGTTTTAATAAAAGTCACATACTCTCATACAAACTAAACTGACTCACACAGCTGCACACTCTTTATGATTGTAACTCAAAAAAAAAAAAGCTCTCAACAGGAAGTAACAGCTCAAACAGGGGGAATAAACCAAGACTAATCAGTACCAACTTAAGAAAAAGTAAACTCAAACAAAAAAGTCAACAGCTCTAAGCATATCATCATGAATTGACATAATCAACCTCACATAATCTTCAACAGTAAAAAAAAAAAAAAAAAAACAAGTGTGGCAGCATGGTAGCTATCTCATCATGACAAGGAAAGTATCTCAACAAGCATTTGTCCAAAAAAAAAACAACATAAGAATCTGGCATAAAATGCTAATGGTGATGGATGCCTATGCACATACTGTCAACTTCAATCCCCAAAGACAGTTATGGTTATCATGAAAAGGACCCTATCATGTAGTGCCTACTGCTAAACAAAATGTCCAAAAACGAGCCAATTGCAATTCACAAACCTAAGACACAACCTTTATGCACCAGCATCTCCAAGATTGTTAACAAAACTGATCAAAAAGAGTTATCACATCAGAAACAATGCTTCAACAAGAGTTAAATGATAATCTCATGATTCAAAAACCAAATGCAAAAAGCTGAGAGTTTCTCTCATTTAAACCAGCAGCCTTTTCCAACACAGTAACGACAATGAAGCCACTATCCTACATACACAATCAACAGTGCTCTTCCAAAACAAAACAAACAAAGTAAACTATCAAGACAGGAGCACAACCAACACAAGCCCTATCTAAATAAAATCATGAACTGAACAGCCAAAACAAAATGCTGTGTTCCACACAGCTGGCTGGATTAATCTCATAGGCTTGCCAATTGGTTTTGATGAAATTCTAAATGTGACACAGTCTACACCAATTGTGATGATTGAGGTTTTAAAGATATTCCAAACTCAAAGCACAGACAAGTTTCAGAATTCCACATGTGCAGTCCCAGCTGCTATTACATACACACCAATGAAAAGCCAAAATTCCAAGACAACAAAAACAATATACTCTAAACAGCATGAAATTGGCAGCTTCACATAGTCATGCTAAATGCCAACTAAACTCACATACACATCATTCATATGATATATAAGCAAATGAAAACATGTTCAAGGCCAAGATGTACAGATTATGGCAAGTCACCTTTAATTTGCAAATGATCACAAAAGTAACAATGCAAGACAGTGTGGTTTTTAAATTCAAAGTGATCAAGAGTCATACTATCCATCCAAACACCTTCAGTATGTGATACTAAGTGTGTGTATGTGACAAAAACCAAACTGGAACCATCATGTGAATACTTGACTTTCAAAATGCCTTTTGGTGTGTGTTAGTGCATGAGATGATACAAGTTGAGGCTCAGATCAATCTTAGTGTTTTGGCTCACTTATACATGTCACATATGATCATACTAAGCTATTATATCACAAAGATCTCAAAGAAAATCATTGGTTCCAGATCTGGTATAGCATATGCAAGCATGTTAAAAATAAGAGCAACGCATGAGTGAATTCTTGGTGCAGTGTTTTTCTTCATGAAACCAGGGTCCTAACATGTTGCAAATGAGTCATATGAGGTGTGTGATATGTTGTTTTAGTGAAAAAACAAGTAGGTGCCAAAAAACACATTTTTGTGTGACTTGGTGCATTTTGAATCTTGGTGTCAACATGTGAATTATTGGTACCAGGCATAAAACAACCAAACAATCATGTGGGCATGCTTAGAATATTCACACAAACGTGTTGAAGTGAGGAAAGCAATCATATCATGTGTTATGCCAAAAGTGACAATGTTGTGGCTTGATGTGTGAAGCAAAGAAGGATAGCATGTTGTTTGAAACAAGATTAGTTAGCTAATATCAGCAGGATGAAAGCAAGATCATTCCAAAATTGAAACCAAACACAGCTTGAAACCTAAGCCACTAATGCAGATGTCCTATACCAAAATGCCTCTCCACTACTGTAACATGAAGGTGCCAAAACTGATTTTGATGCAAATGATTGTTCAAACAGGTTTTGATGTAAGTGAGTATTTTGTCATGAAGACCATGGACTACTTATCACAATGATGTTATCCAATTAAAGGACAGGTTTGTTAACAATAAAAGAAACTTGAATCACAAGAAAGGTGCTGAGCATGTTGGATTTGTTCATATTAAACAGCTGCTCTACTAACAGCAGGATGAATTATACCACTAAAACAAATTCAAACAACAGTACTAGTGTTTAAACCAACACTTTCTCAAACAGAATTTGTGGAGCAAAACCTGCTATGGATATTTTCTTTGAAGATCAAACATGTTTTTTTTCATAAATTGCAAACATAGTGTCATGCACATAACAAAGTACAGCAGGGCAAAACCAAGACATGTTAACATCAGATTCTTTGAAATTCTGGTTCAGGGCAGCATTACAAAAGATAAACAACACATGTTGTCAATGTATGACAAATATAAATGCAAGTTGTGCACAGTTTCAATCCAACACAAACATGTAGGCACACAAAAAGTGATCTTTTGGTGGTAGCAAAATATCAAGATAATGCAGGACAGCATGATGTTTGAAACAAAATAGCTAGCTAATATCAGCAGGATGACAATAAGATAAGGTTCTCAGTCTTATCATTGAAACAAAACACAGCTGAGACTTAAGCTACTTTCAAATAATTTGCAAATTTGAATCCCAACTTGATAAACCCTCCCCTAACAGAAGCTAAGGTGTCAGACTTAGCGTGTCAACTAGATTTAAACAAGCACAAATGTTAAAATCCAATAGGAACTTGACTAGTACAAAGCCAAACAAATGCAAACCAATGCCCTATAACAGTTATTAGACATAACCAAACATGAATAATGATATCACAATGTCAAAGTCAAACTTTACCAATGGTTCAGCAGTATGCAGCAATTAGTGTCATGAGATTGAGCAAACTTAAACAAAATTAGGATAAAGTGACAGCATCAGTGCAGCAGGAGGTTTCAAAACCAAATTCAAAACTTGAATGTAAAGCTATCATGTTGTACCAGTCAGAATTAATGCATACATATGTGCCAGATGGATTCAAGCATTGCAATTTCAAATTCTTCAAAATGAATGTTTGAGCATTACTAGCTCAAACACGACCAACATAAAAACTAAGCCAAGCACACTATAAAGTCACAAACTCATCAAAACAAGCAAAGACATTAGACCTAGGCAGCACCACACAGTGACATTGTTCAATGAAATGGAAACCAAACCCAACAATAATAAACACAGACCCTAGCACCTAATCATAAAGACTCACAACATAACAAAACATCCAATGTCCTGACAGTGGTAAGAGTTCACAAGCACACTTCAATCCTAATGGCAGATCCAACAACCAATATTCTCATACCAGCAAGCAAACATTTTAACAGTGTAGATCAAGTAAACTTCCTTTCTTTCTTTTTTTTAAAACATAAACAACAGCAGGTTAACAATGTCAACATCAAACATTAACTCAATATAACAAGCATAACCAGATTTCAGTCATAAAAACAAGTTCAAACCAACACAGAAGTGTCAAGATACAGTCCATATGCACATGATAAAAAGGTTCAGAATTTAATACCTCTTGCAAATCTTCAACAAGAACAAAGAGCCTGCAGCTTCGAGCAAGAGGAGCCTCCTTTGAACAGAGCTTGACAACTTCCTCCCTTCTTGAATCAACACACGAATTTTTAGAGAGAAAAAAAACTCAGAGAAAACTCAAAACTCTCCTTCTGCTTTTTTTGTATCCAAGTGTGTCTACTAGGGTTTCCCTTCCTTTAACCCTTTATACCCTAGTTCCAAAAAAACTTTAGCTACTGAATTTGTCTCCTTTTTTCTGTTGGAGTGGAGAGTGGTTTTTTTCTAGGGCTGTCATAGGTCAGGGTAGTGGCTGCTTGTCCATTGCCTTGACTGGTAAAGAATTTCAAAATTCAAGCAAGCAAGTACTTCACTTGTTGGTCCTATTAAGGCAATGCTTGGTACAAGTTTTTATGAAAAACCAAATTTTCTCCAACTTGCAATTTCACTAGCATCTCGAAATACACATCTCAATCATGAAAACTGAATATACCACATTAATCCTTGCGAAAAATCAAGTGGGATTGGCTTTTGTTTTGCTGGAAATGGTTGAGTTTTGCTCAACTTCCAATCTCTCACGTATGGCCATTTGTGTTCTTCAAAAACCTGTCCAGCCATAAAAATAGGATACTTAACAAATTTGGGGTGGGATAGTCAATGGAAGTATCACCACCCCAGTGGTTAAGGAAAGCGCGCGTATTATGTACTGTCCCTGGTTCGATTCCTGGTGGAGACAAAATCCATTCCTTTTTTATTTCAGGCGCTTTTTTCAAATTCTTTAAATATATATTTCTGCTTCCCTTTCTAATCACAAGCGCGTGGGTGGCTGAGTTGGTAAAGCAAGGTGCTTGCAATCCAAGGGTGGTGGGTTCAAACCCCACCTTGTACATTTTGCTTCATTCATTTTTCTTTAATGCTTGTCTGCTTATTTCTAAAGACTTTGGCTTGTATCTGATGACTTGAACACAAACTCTTGATCAGGTTTAGAAACCCTTGACAAATTCTCTCTTTTTTTTAGACGCACATTCTTTGATCCTCTGTAAATGCAAAAAATGCTATGCAAGATGTAAAGTTTTATGTAATATGCTGATGTAATGAAATGAAACATAAGCCAGAGAGGTTGGTCAAATTTTGGGGTACAACACAAGCAAAGATTCAAGCTTAGGGGAGTTTGATAACACGAAATCATATAGATATTTTCATGCATAATTCAACTAAAATCTAACCGTTTTCGATCCGATTTCGGGTTATTTCCGTGTATTTGTCTGATGTTTTGCAGGTATTCAACGATCACGTCTAAACAAGGCAACATGAAGAAAAGAAGCAATCCCAGATGAAATATGGACGAAAAAGGAGTGAAAACACAATGAAAAGCGCGGCAAGCTGTTTTTGCTGATGTGACGACCGTCACAGCTTCATGACGACCGTCACACGGGTGACGACCGTCACACCTTGTGACGACCGTCATGCAGGCAAAAACGCCCCACTCAGATTACACGTCAAAGAAACAGTTCCAATTCCCACAGAGTGGGCACTACTCCCTAAATTATCTGCCTCAAAGTCCATCATCTCCAGAGATAACCGTTGGGACTCCACTTCTATAAAAAGGGAAGCAGGGGACTTCAGAAGGAGAGCGGCATTCATACCACGAAGTGCTGCCGAATTTACTTTCTAGAGCATTATTTTCCAGTTTTATTCTCATTTGTTTCTCTTTACATTTCCTTATTCCCATTTCCGCTCTTTTGTAATTTCTATTGTACTGTACGATCAAATTGGCACTAAAGACCAGAATCCTTCCAACATCTGTGGAGGATCTGCCCAAAGGCCAATTGGCATATTTACAGGTTTTCATTTTGATCGACTTCAGTTTTATTATAATGCAAATTATTATTTATTATTCTTATTTATATTTTATCTTTCCCAAATCCATGTCTAGCTAAACTTAGGTAATCGATATGTAGTGATAATTCGAATGGGGTTTGATAACAATTGGTTGAAAACTTTCTTTTCCCAAAAGTAATCTATGGTCTGAGTGTTTAAAATTGATTCACTGAATAAACTTCGTCGCGAAAGCGAGAACTTATTTAAAAGTAGTTTCGCCACGAAAGTGGGAAATTAATTAAGATACGAACCAACAAGCGAAAGCTGCGGTAAGGTCAGATAGTAAACACTAGGCATTTGTTTTAATAACAGCGAAAGCACTTTAAAATGAATTAGAACTTAGAGATTTCCAAAAAAATAATTTTAACCCTGAACGGAATACGAAAGTATACGTTTGGCCCTTAGGATTATGATTAGCGTCAATAACCATCGTGAGGCGAGAGTTTTCAAATCCCCATTTTCTGCTTGAATAAACTTTGAAAATTACTTCATACACCATAACTTATCAAATCCCTGAAGAACACAATTACTACGTATCGATTTAATTAATTATAATCTAAATAGTAATCTTAGTTCCCTTTTAGTGACAATCTTATTCCCTTAAACATATTCTGCCTAGCTAAACATAGTAACTCCCGAGAACACTAGTTTGATTACGAGTCCCTGTGGGATCGATATCTATTATTACTATGCGATAGAATGTGCACTTGCAGTTAGTTGTATTAGACATAGAAAGTCGCGATCATTTATCTTTGATTTGAACCGTAATAGAGATATACTCTTCAGATCTGGATCTAGGATGATTACCTGTTAGGTCCTAAATGCTAGAGATAGGTTTAGGCTTAGCATTTGCGTGAGTATCAGCTCTTAATGCTCTGTGTTGTGTTTTTGTTGAATGAGAGATCACCAATGAGATAAAACGGTTGTTCTCTCAAAGTTGCTTTAGAGATAAGCTTTGTCGTGGGTGATACGTAAGGGTATCAGACGAATGATTGTGTTGTGTTTAACTTGATCAAAAGAATGCATATGCTATCAATTGATGAAATTCGATCCCAACAAGGCTCCGTTTATATTTCAGTCTTTATTTTATATTTTCTGTTTTTATATATGGTTCCTTGAACTTTTTAAACCAAAACTTTTGAACAATAAGCTTAGAAATGTAGAGGTCGTTGAACGGCGTTCATATCGCACTAATCCCTGTGGAGACGGCAAAACTGGATACTTAATATTTTTTGCTTGCTGCTTTACCACTCCAACAAAATTTGCACATATCAAAGAAATTCAAACCTTCTAGAACTACTTTGAAACCACCTATCGACCAGATGATGTTAGTCGAACCATCCGTGAGGCTACTGTCACTTTGAAGGAAAATTTTTTCAAGAAAATGGAGAATCTAAAAATCCCCTCATTTGTTCCTCGTGAGAAAGATATGAGGTTGCTTTTAAATTATTCCCTCCAAAGATCCCTCAGTTTCCTACTGCTGATTTTGGAGTGGCTCTTGCCCCTCCATTTCTAGATCGGTTCATCTGTGGAGATGCCATAAAAATCCTTCGATAGCAGTTGAAGCCAAAAGTGCAACGGGTGGTTCCGACTAAACATATGCTTGATACTTTCAAAGGGCCCTTCATGTTGGTATCGAAGATGTTCGCATTGAATCTGACATTCTTAAAGGTCACCCCCTTCGATTTGGACTCCTTTAACTGAACTTTATTGTTACTAACTGGTAGCAACATTATTTACCTTACAGCTGCACCTAAAAGAAGTGCTCCAACATCGAGGACTGAAGGCAAGGTCGAAAGCCAGAAAGTAATCCTTTATAAACCTTTGTTGGCTTGACTTACTTGACTGTCTCTAATATTTCCTGCTGTTTTAGGTAAGCCGCTGGCCACCTACTCCTCAAAAGAAGCTCACGAGGAATTCTTCCCAAATAATCATTGACTTAGAGGATGACGACGAATCTCCTCCTGAAGACCTTCAAATAAAGAAAAGGCGACGAGTCACCCAAGGTCTAGATACCTTTGGTACTTCGTCTGCCACTTCGACAGTCAAAACTCCCAAACTAGCCAGTCCTCCTCGAGATCCTGCTGAGGCTCCTATCGGGGGTGTTTCGATTCCACACATCGTTCCTATCGAAAGTGACAACTCTAGTCCCGCTGATGAAGACACTAAGGTATGTTTTATGTCTAAGTGTTTCTCAAGAACCTACTTTGTTTTATCCTGCCTTTCCTTATATCTGTTTCTCCATCTAGGCTGATGCTGGAGGCTCGAAGCCTACCCCACCCAAGTCTCCTTCGCCGACCATTCTTTTGAACAGCCAATGTGAGCCTACTTATCATCCCCCATCTGATTTGGGATCTGGTATGAGTTCTCTTGGCGAGATTAACAAACCTAAATTTACCACAGTTCCTCCTACACCTACCAAAATAACTTCCCAACAATCTCAGACTGATGGGTCTGATCATGAAAAAGACAATGCCCCACATAATCTTGAAGTAGCAGATGAAGAAGACACTCCTATGGAGGAGGATGCAAACTTGGATGACACAAATAGTTCCCATCTAGATCAAGCGACCTTTGCTGATGATATTAAGGCAGCAGGGGAAACAAATCCTGCTGAGGACGAAACTATGCATCAGTCAGAAATAGATGGGTCTAGTAATGAAGGCACTGAGGATGAAATGGAAGGAAATCAAACAGAGGATGATCAGGGCAAGGAAGAGAAGCTTGAGGATCAAGGCAAGGGAAAGAAGCCTGAGGATCGTCTAGTCGATGAACCTGCCCCTGTCGGAGTGATTGATACTTCAACCGCTGCTGCCCCTAAGGAAAGTGAAGTAGTGCCCATCAAGGGTGAATGGAATCTCACTAAGGCAGAACTTGATGCCCTAAAACTCTTCAATCCTCGAAAATACATTAAACTTTTCCTGAGAAAATGGGGCAGTTCTTCTGGTAAGGCCCCCATCACCTCAACTTCTGAAGACCAAGTCTCGAGTAAACCAACAGAGAGCATTCTTGACAAAATCAAGGGGAAGATCTTCAAAGGGGATCTCTTCTCCCTTTTGCAACTGGACAAAGTCACCCATCTGTCTTTGAAGGCTCTTCTTCAACAAGTGGACCTTCATTTGATCTCTTCTGAAGCTGCTAGTGTTATCCTGGAAGTTGGTACTTTAATTGACCAAGTACATGGAGGCCTCCGACTGCTACCCCAAATTGAGAAAGCTATTTCGACAAAGGCTGGTAGTGAGGCCGCTGCTTGGACCGCTGCCGCTGAGTCTGAGAATAAGATCGCAGAGTTGGAGGAGAGAAAGGAGAAAAACCAACAAGAGATCACCATGAATGAGAAGAACATTTCATGTTGGGAGCGAAAAATCAAAAAGCTTCGAAACAAGATATTGAAAGCTAAGAAGAAAAATACTGAATTATCTTCCTTTGACGACTCCACTTTATCAACTGAGCTCAAACATGCTATCACCTTTGTCGAGGAGGCCCGACGTATGCAAACAGAGGTTGCTCAATTGGAATCAGACAAGACCTTGTGTCAGAAACGCCTTGAGCTCCAAAGGTCAAAATATTTCAAGATGCGGGAATATCTCCCTTTCTAGTCCATTATGAACTTTTTAATGCTTTATCTTTTACTGGCTTTTGTGAGCCATAGTTTTAATTTCCTGTTGTAATGTACTGAGCCATTTTGGCATATTATATTAATATCATTTATGGCTTTTTGTTCTATGTTTAACATTACTCTATTGATATTTTCACCTCCTGAAGCGCAGGCTTGTATTTTTTCAAATACTTGCCATTTACTTTTAATATCCTCCTATCTTCGTTTAGTTCTTCAACTTCGTACGCTCCATTGAAGAAAACCTTCGATACTTGGAATGGGCCTTCCCATTTTGGGGACCATTTGCCTAAATACCCGACCTTTCGATCCATAGGCAGGATCACCCTCCACACCAAATCTCCAACCAAAAAGGTCTTAGCCTTAACCTTCTTGTTATATGACTTCTCTACTCTTTTCTTTTGCCTTCTCAAAATTTCCAAAGCCTTAAGTCTTTCCTCATCTAGATCCACCAACTCATCAAGCATCATGTCCCAATAAATTTCACGAGGGATTTCATGATGTCTCTGAATCCTAACCGACTGTATGTAGATCTCGACAGGCAGTACTGCATCGTGCCCAAAAGTCAATCGATAAGGGGTGCTATTGGTTGCTTCCTTGGGGGACGTTCGACATGCCCATAGGATCTGGTCCAACGTTTTGTAACAATTTTTTGGTTTACTCCCCACTTGCTTTTTTATCAAACCAAATACTACCTTGTTTGCTGCCTCGACTTGGCCATTCCCTTGGGTGTAATAAGGCGTCGAGGTTAAGAGCTTGAATACCATCTCTTTGGCAAACACCTGCATCTTTCGACTAGTAAACACTGACCCTTGATCTGTTGTGATTGTTTCTGACAGCCCAAACCTACAAATGATATACTTCTGAATGAAATCAATAACGTCTTCTTGATCTACTTTTGGTAAAGGTATCGCTTCGATCCATTTCGTGAAGTAATCTATTCCCACCAGGATATACTTTAGGTTTTTAGAGTACGCTAGTCGAATCCCCCCAATCAGGTCCAAGGCCCATCCTCTGAAAGGCCAAGGCTTGACTATAGAGTGTAATTCGCTCGCTGGGACGTGTTGTATGCCAGCATGGACCTGACATTCCTGGAAACCCTTGGGGAACTCAATGCAATCCTTTAACATAGTAAGCCAATACATGCCTTGGCGAAATAATAACCATTTCATCTTGTGGCCTACTTGGTGTGCCCCACACGTTTCACTGTGTACTGAGGACAACACCATGTATGCCTCAGATTAACTAAGGCATTTGAGTAGAACCCCCTCAGAAGTTTTTTTAAATAATTAGTTGCCTAGAAGAACATAGCTTAGTGCTTGATACTTAAATTTTCGTTCTGCAGATGCTGAAGGGTTTCGAAGGTATTCGACCAAAGGTTTCCTCCAATCTTTGTCCATCAAACCCTCCACTGTAAAGATTTTGAAATTTTCTTCATCAGCATAGCCAAATTTTGTCGCTTCTAGGTCTGATGGTCTTAGGCCCACAGACACGACCTTACCTCTAGCCTTGATTACTTCCCGCAGGTCTTCTTTCGAAACCCTATATCCAGAGGCAATTTGTGCAAAGTCGTTGGCCACTTGATTCTTTAGTCGCGGTATATGTCGAACAGTTGACATTTCAAATTTCTCGAGTAACCTGTTGGCTATTACAAAGTACATAATGAGATTCTCTTTGACACATTTGTACTCCTTTGTTAATTGTTTTATAATCAACTCCGAGTCTCCCATTATTTCGACTCGGGTTGCCCCCAATTCTAACAAAATTTCAAGTCCTGCTATTAAGGCCTCATATTCAGCCTCATTATTGGAACACAACCCTTCAACTTTGTACTTAAATTTTGTTGGAATTTTATCAGGCGAAATAATCAACAGACCTATGCCTGTTCCATTCTTATGGCTAGAACCGTAAAAGTATAACTTCCAAGGTTCTAGCTCGACGTAATTTAGGACATTTTCGTTTATATAGTCGTCAACAATAAAGTCTACCACTATTTGTCCCTTAACCTCCTTCAGCGGTTTGTAAGTCAAAGAATACTCAGTTAAAGCTAATGCCTATTTACCAATTCGGCTATGCAAAATAGGCTTAGACAACATATATTTCATGATATCAAAATGCGAAGAAACATACACATCAACTGGTTTTGTATATTGCTTTAACTTTGTACATGAGAAATATAAACATAGACATAGCTTTTCTATTTCACTATATCTAGTTTCTGCATCATTTAAAACCCTAATAAGGTAGTAAATAACCCTTTCGACGCCATTCTCATCCTCTTGGGCTAACATGCTCCCTATAGTCTTGTCTGATACTGCTATGTACAACCTCATGCTCTTGCTCCTACATGGTGGCGAAAGTATTGGAGGACGAGTCAAATAGTCTTTGATTTTGTCGAAAGCCTCCTGCTGCTCTTTCCCCCATTCGAACCCTTCTTTAGTAACTCGAAGCAATGGTGAGAAGGCATGTGTTTTGCCGCTTAGGCTCGATATAAATCTTCTTAAGAAGTTTATTTTGCCTAGTAGCGATTGCAACTCCTTCTTGTTTGACAGAGATTTCGCTTCCATGATGGCTTTAGTCTTATTTTGGTTGATTTCGATCCTCTTTTTGTGGACCACAAAACCCAAAAAATCTCCTGCCTGCACAAAAAATGCACACTTTAGAGGATTCATCTTAAGACCATATTTTCTCATCCTTATAAAGGATTGTCGAAGATGGTCCACATGGTCTTTTCCTGACACTGATTTCACCACAATGTCATCATATATTTGCATGAAGGACTCTATATAATCATGAAAAATTGAGTTCATTGTCCGCTGATATGTTGCCCCAGCATTCTTTAGGCCGAAAGGCATCACTATCCGGTCGTAAGTGCCTAAGGCCCTGGGACATTGAAAGGATGTTTTAGGAACATCATCTTCTGCAATGAAAATCTGATTATAACAAGAGTATCCATCCAGCATGCTAAGGTACTCATGGCCCGCAGCAGAATCGACTAGCATCTCCACCACAGGCATCGAGTATTCATCTTTAGGAGTCGCTGCATTTAGATCTCTAAAGTCTATACAAACCCTTAAAGACCCATTTTTTTAATGACTGGAACAATGTTGGCTAGCCATTCAACATACCTGGTCGTGCGGATGAACCTGCATCGGAGGAGTCTTTCGACTTCCTCCTTTATTTTGGAGAGAATTCCTGGAGCATAACGCCTTGGGTTTTATTTGACTGGCTTCTTCGCAAGCTTGATCGGTAGTTTGTGTTCGACCAATTCCCTTTTCAAACCAGGCATCTCATCATAATCCTAGGAGAAACAGTCTTTGTATTCTCGCAGCAACTGATATATGTTGGCCTTTTGACTATCCCTTCTTCTAGATCAACTTCCTCCAATGGATCCTGCACTAGCATTTTGACGTCGTTCACCAGTGGATCTTTTTCAAACCCCAAAGGCTCTTCATCATAAATAGCATCGAGCCTTTGGTCTTCGTGTTGAATCTTATCAGGTGGTTTTGGGTCGAAGTATTTTCCATGACCTTCTTGACGGGATTCCAAATTGGTCTTTTCAGCCATCTTGTTGTTGGCAGCCTCAAAGGCCGCTTGTAGTTTAGTTTCAGCCACATAGGCCGAAATTCTTTGTAGCGCTTCGAATTCAGTCACCATCACAGAATTCGCTTCCCCACCCTGTGGGGTATACTAGAGCTGCACCAAGGTATGGGAGTCTCACCTGGCACCTCCTTATCCCAACGGAAACCATCGACGGGATGCAAATATAATGAGCAGTATGTTTCCTCGTTTGGTGCAAACTCGAAATCTGCTGGAGCACATGGACCTATGTTGGCCAGGTGCTTGTCGAACTTCCTTCGATCGAGGTGGTTTATAGGCGCCTTAAAGTACCCTTGGTTAGCTTCGATGTTCTCGACGATGTCGTCTGGTCTCCAAATCTCCAGTCGTTGGTGCATTGAAGATGGTACCGCACCAATACCATGAATCCACTCTCGCCCAAGCAGCAGATTGTAGTTGGCCTTCGTTTCCACCACCATGAAGACGGTAGGTCGTGTTATTGTTCCGACTGTTAAGTCCACCTGTATAACTCCTATGGTCGAACCTACTTTGCCTTCATAGTTTGACAAGACCATGTTGTGTGGTTTTGTATCAGTATCATATTTGTCGATTTTATTTAACAAGAAAAGTGGCATCAAGTTCACTGTCGCGCCACAATCCACTAGAATTTTATTAATTGGCACATTTTCCACCTTCCCTGTAATGTAAAGGGGTTTCAAATGATTCTTCATCGCTTCTGTGGGCCGTTCGGAAAAAGAATTTTATTCTTCAACACAACCATTATTCATAACATAGTAGCACACAGGCTTGTGTGCCGCCATTTTTGCCTTTGTGTAGGCATCGAGATTTTCGAATTCTAAAATTCAGTCGAAATCCCTTGGCATCACTGACACTACATTGACCAACAACTTCAAAGAATCGTCGGAGTCGGAATCGAAGTTGTCGTTCATTTCGTCATCAGCTTCGATTGGCTTTTTCTGCTCTACTACTTGGGCAGGGAATAATCTCCGCCCCACAGGTGCTTTCCCAATTATCTTCAACGGTCCCCCTTTATTTTCAACAGGGGCATTAGTACTAGACTCTGCCTGATTCTTTAGTGAGCCTTCCCTGAGGTCGTTATGGGCGATTTTGGAGGATTGAAACTCTTTTCGATAGGTAATTGAAGACCATTGATTGACCTCAAAGTTCGTCCATTTCTACCGTCCTTGATGTCTGCCCTCGTTAGGCTTCATCCATTTGCCATTAGCCCTGGTGTGAGGCTCAGACCTTCTTGGGAGATTACCTCGAGAGTCGAACTTGGGTTTCTCCCTATCTTATTTTAATCTGCACGTCCCTTCCAATTTCTGGGCACCTTTCCTGTCGAAGATGGCGCTACACCTAGGACATAACATTACACTGGACCCTTTCCCCTGGCAACAGTGAAGAAAATTGACAATTGACTCTTCGTGTCCTGTGTAAGCTACTTCATTGAGTTCCTCCTGACAATTTGATTCACTATTTCCTATGGTTTCATGCAGAGTTATCTCCACCATATTGACGTCAACACTTTCGCCCATATCGAGCTTTACCAAGTCCAACTCTAAACCCTTGGTGGCCTGGTCCGTCTTGACGGAGCTATCAGTAGTTTCCTTAGTCACCATTACCAAACTTGGATTCTCCATGTCTTTTGAACCTGGATCATCAATAATTTGGTCGAGGCCATCAGTAGCCATCCTCACACAATTCTCTTGTCCAAAACCCATAACGACCTTTGCCATTACAATCCTATCCACAAGATTATCAGTAACCTCTAACATGTTGATCGACAAATCGTAGCCATCATTAGCTTCAACCATGTTGGTCTCCGTATGCTCTGTATAATTGGCGTCTGTCACCTGTATGGGGTCAGTGTCGACCTTCATCTGACTGTTGGCTTTCTCCCCAAATTTCAGTCTTCCTAATTGGATTACATTTTGAACCAGATCCCTGAAAAGAAAACATTGAGACGTTTTATGACCTAAAAAATTATGGTATTTACAAAACCCTCTTTTTTTTCCTTTGCTCTAAAGATGGCATTTTAGCACTAGATGGCACTATCATTTTCCCATCTTTAACTAACAAATCAAAAATTTCATCACATTTCGTGATGTCGAAAGTATATGTTTTCTTGGGGAACCTGTCGTTCTTTTCAGATTCGACGAAACTTTTCCCCAATGGGGGAGCCAGTACTTTGCAAGTGTAGAGGGACCTTGTTTAAGTTCAGAAAGATCTACCTCACTTTCATCAAAATATAAGGGGTTTTCACGTACACCCTCAATGTTTTCATTATATTCGACAAAAGCTACCTTCTTGCTTTTGTTGAACCTGGCCTTTTCGTCTTTGAGACGTTCCAGCTGTCGGACACTATCGGCTAATTGAGCCATGTCCCTTAGGTACTGGGTTTCTAACTTCTTTCTAATGGAATAGTCGAGGCCCCCTGCTGCCATTTCGACCAACTCATGTTCAGGCACCTGGGTGAAACATCTAGCCTTGAGCAGTCGAAACCTATTGAGGTACTCTTCGATTGGCTCAGAAAACTTATGTTTCACACTAGCAAGTTCCTTTAGACTAATCTTGGTTTGGCCCATATAAAATTGTTCATGGAATAAACGTTCCAACTGGGTCCAATTACACACTGAATTAGGGGGTAGCATTGTAAACCAAGTGAAGGCATTTTTAGTGAGAGAACTTGGGAAGTATTTTATTCCAAGGCTCTCATCATTGGCTATCTCTCCTGCCTCGATTATATAACGATCCACATGTTTGACAATAGATTTCGTCGTATCTCCTAAGAACTTAGTGAATTTGGGCACTTTCATTCTAAGAGGTAACTCGGCCTGAAGGATGTAATCCATTATTAAAGATGTATAGTTTGGCCTAGTGAACCCAGTGTTTACACCGTTTCGAGCCATGATTCTTTCGACCATGGCTGCTAAGTTATTATCGACAGCTATGTTATTACGTCGAACCTGCTGGACGACATTGTTTGTGTCCTGGTTACGATTCACTATGACTATTCCTGGGTCCCTTTCCCTTGGGATTGGTACCTGGTCCCTTAGGTGTTCGACTATGTTTGGATCAAGCCTGGGGAGTTCGACTCTCCCTTGATTCTCTAAATTGGGCTCAGTTGGGTTCCCTAAATCTCGTCGTGGCAGGTTTTCCACTAGGGCCTGGTTCCTAACCACAGGAGGTACTCCCATAAATTCAGCCAACCGTGTCAACTGCGCTGCTAACTGTTGATTGGTTTGGTTGGTGTTTTGAATTAATGGTTGAAAGATTTCACCCATGGTCTGGGATAAAGTTTGAACCATTTGCAAATTGCTCTCATCCATTTGCTGTCTTAAACACGCCACCAAAGTATTGGTTAAATTAGGGTCTTGCGTCGAATATCCCAGGCTTAGACTTTGTGGATTTCGACCAATGTTCAACCCAGACCCTGATCCTTGCAATGGCGAAGCCATTGCATTATCTGAGAATAATGGAGGAGTGTTTTGGAGCCCTTGCATTACAATTGTGGGCATCCCGTACAGGGGTTTCTCGGTAATTGCGAAAACCCAAGAGGAGCAAACTGTCTAGACGTCGAATTTTCTCCCAGTGGTGTTTGGGGATTCGACGCTTGAGGTCCAATAGGCTCCAACACTGGTTGATTATGAGCCCTTACGACTGTCGATCCAGGCCCCAATACTGATGGTACTGGATCCACTCTTGCTGGAGGCACTATTTTCTCTTCGGTCAAAGGTATCGAAGGTGAAACGACATCGTTTCTCGGTCCTTCGTTAGAAGCGCCTCTTTGAGAGTTAGGATTGTTTGGATGATTTATATCTGTCGCCATATTCCTAATGCTTCGTCTTGTTAGTCTCTCTTCGTTTACAACAACAATTTTACCAATTCTCAGTAACATAAAACGAACTTTTTTTCTTTTACGAAAGACCAACAAAATTTTCAATTATGCAAGTTTTGCTTATACTAGTAAAAAACTTTTAGCACTGTCCCACTGGGAGTGCCATTTTGTTTCCCTTGAAAAATGGAAAACAACCGCTAATCTTCCAAATCTAACTTTGGTGACTCACAGGATCGATCAGATTGATCCTAGGACATGTGCTAAAGGTTCTTTATTTTGGAAATCTATCTAAGTTTCACACTTCGACAATATTGCGGTAAAAGGTTTTAAGAAGTACTTATTCGACTAAAAGAGAAAAAGAAGATAAAGTTTTAGAAAGGAAGAGATATAAGTCTTAGAGAAGGATTGAGAACGAAAATAAAGTAAAGTGCATAGAGGAGAGGAAAGTTGCAACAAAAGTAAAGAAAACTTTGTAAAGTTAAACAAATAAAGTAAACTTCATTGAAAAGTAAAGATGGTGTGTTTACATCACGTACATTCTCCTTGATACTCTTTTCTCTACACTCGGATGCTTTGAGTAAACTTAGGAGTGACTTGTACAAATAGTAAATTACAACACCACTAATTCTATCTCTGAAAACTCCTATTTATAATAGTAAAAAATAACTGACAATAACCACCTAAAGTCATCATCTTCCGACACATGTCACTACGCATGAAGTCCTTTACCCAACAGGTGACACTTGTCCTTCTTTGTCATTAGGAAATAAAACTACTCCCTCCATTATTTGAATTTCAAATACTTAATCGATCTCCAAGTAGTATCTCGGTCGAAGGCCAATCTCTCCAAAGTTCATAATTTTCTCTAAGTCTCCAGAACATCTTAACTTCCTCTTTCGAAGATCTCAGGCCTTTCGACAGGCTCTTTACCTCTAAATTAAAAGACTTTAATATTTTATTTAAATATCTTAATCCATAAGAGGTGTCGTATTTATGAACTAACACCTATGCCCTAGGTATATTCCACAAGGGAAAACTCAATGAAAAAGGAATATCAAAGCCAGAAGTTCAAGCGGTAACATCCGTGATTGAGAGCATTAAAACCTGAGGATACACGATTGTTGCTGACAAGTTGCTTCCTATGTCCATTTAAAGTAAATTAGTAGCGTAAACCTTAAACGAATGAAGGAGGAAGGATCCACAAAAATTCATAGGAATGCCTCTGGCTCTGTAAATATTAGCAGCTTTGATTAGCTTGATCAAACAAGAAAGCAAGTTCATCAATTCACCAAGATAAGGAAACAAGAATCATGAATAATAGTTCCAAAATAGCCAGCCGACATTAATCTCACAAACAGGATCAAACATGCCGAGTGAAGAAACGAAAACTCATAAACCACGCAATCAGGACATTCAGGACAATTCTGAAACATGTTTAAAGCAAATCCAAATTATTTCCAAAATCAGTCCAAACATGTTCAACTTGAAATGGAAACATATTTATTAGCATGTTAATTTTGGAATCACATTTGAGATTATAAAATTGGAACAACACGATTTCAGGGGGAGGGGGGGCATACGCATCAGAGGAGAAAAGTTAGTAATACTTCACACCCTCCAAAATTTTAAAAAAGGGTTATTGATACTACATATTACACTGACACATAGAAAGATCACAACATCCAAAATATCTTCCATACAAATTCATAGTTTTAGACACGAAGGAGAAAGAAACTAGGGAAACTTATCTTTATCGTCGATCTTGCTACCGCAGGTAACAAATTCTTACTCTTTCCTCATTTTTCTTTCTTTGAAGTTGTGGTTGGCCATGCTATTTGCTTCGAATGCCCTTGTTCATTGAGCTAACGTTTTAGATCTTAGAAGGTTAGGTTTTTTTATTCGGAGTTGAGACGAGATGTTGCGGAGAAGGTGGTGAGAGTCGTTTCGAGAGGGAGAGGTTTGGTCGAGTTTGAGTATGAAACAGAGTGGGGATCGTGATGTTTGAAGCTCGTGTGGTAACTGGAGCTTGGTGGCGAACAAGATGGATAGTGTTCGATTAGTTGCAAATGGAGAGACGGAGAAGGAAGGGTTTCGCTTGGCTGATTGTTTCTCTAGCATTGTTGTTGTTTTAGTCTAAGTGTTTGGGCCTAGCATGGGCCCATTGCTCTCTTTCCATTACATCCCGATCCAAGCTCCCCCCCCCCCCTTTTAATTGGATGGCCTTGCCTTTGGGCCAAGGCGGATCAGGCCATTTTTGTTTCATTTGTCTTTATCTCCCTTTCTTTTTTGATCTTACTTGTTTCTTTTTTTAGGGATAACTATGTTTTTTAATTGTTTCCTTAATCATTTTAGTGATATAACAAAATAGTAGATTAGTTTTTTTTATAATTAAGATTTTACCTTTTTTTAATATACGCTAAAATGTAAGTTTTTTTTATAATTAAGATTCTACCTTTTTTTTAATATACGCTAAAACGTAAGTTTTTTAAAGAAAAAGAAGCTTTTAAAAATATGTTTCTATCCTCTCTTTTTTGTGTTTTGGATATTTTCTTTCACTATTTGGTTAACTGTTAAATATTGAGAAAACAATAATATTAATAATATTTGTCATTTGACATGTATATATGCTTAAGGTGTGGCATGATGCATTGCCAAGTGTTTCTTTATACTTGTTTATACTATGATACTTTGTGACCTACTTGCTCCCTTAGGTTACTGATTCAATTTTGGTTTCGATTGTTTTGAATCAAATTTGGACATTAGGATGAACTTTATGGCATAAAAATATCTAGGATAGTCTCCCTTCAACCAATATTTAGGTCCACTCTTGCATGATAACGCTAGGCTAGAAGTTCCCCTTTGATCATAACTTCATGATCAATCTTTGCTTGAATACATATTTTGTTTACCTACGTTTATTGGACAATTATCTTATGGTCCTCAATCTTTATTATTTCTCATACTATATGTCCAAGGGAAGAACTTATGTGTGACTTTATAAGTTATACGCACTGCATTTTTCATTTGCATCATCTACCCCTGCTTGATCCCCGACTCTCTTCAGATTGATCAGCTTAGTATACATCCTTGTATCCTCAGGTTATTTCCCTTAGGATTTCAACTTCAAACAACTTACAATTAATATCCTATTTCTCCCACAAGAGAATTAGACATTAATCATCTTCTTAGTTGAGATATAATTCTCCTACCCCATAACATATTCATGAAATATGTAGAATGTTTTTCGCTTGAGAGAGGTATGTGGCATACTCGTCGATTCTATATCCGAGTTGGAGCCCTTCTCCCATTGCAAAGTAAAGATCGTCTTCTGTAACGCCCCGATTCTGAATTTCTTTTATTTTGAGTCCTTTCTGATTTAATTGATTGAATTATTATTTTAAATGTGGAATTGTGTGTTTAATATGTTATTTGTGCATATTGTGCTATTTTTGCCTACTTTGAGAGTTTCGGGTAAATATAGACCGGAGGGTATTTTGGGCATTAGTAATTATGTTAAGTGGATATTTTTATGAGAATTGATTAATTAGTGTGTGGAAAGAATTTGAGAGGAAAGAAAAGAGAATATGAGTATATGAGAGAAAAAGAGAAAGTTAGGAAGATAGAAAGAAAAACAAAGGAAAGAAAGGAAGAGAAGAGAAAGAGGAAAGAAAGAAGAGGAAAAACCTAGAACTTCAAGAAATCATTACCAAAGCTTTCGATTAATCGGGTAAGGGTGTGAAACTTTATTATTCTATCAATGTGTATAATCATATATGATTTTGTTGGATTGTTTTGGATTGTTGGTAGTTTTTCTACACTTTCCATTTTAGGTTGAATTTGGTTTAATCGGAAGGAATCGTTGTTTAACGGTTAGAATCGCGATTAGATGATGTAGGTTAGACGATATATGTTAGACTAAGGCTACTGGAACAAATTTGGATTTAATCGGGTGATTTTGGTGAGTTTGGAGGTGCTAGAGCAGAACTGAATGTTGTTGTTCGCAGGCGACTCGCTAGCAGCTCGCTAGGCGAGCGTGCAGCGAATGGTCCCAGACTTGGGACAGTGAGATCCTGATGTCCCTCGCTGACAGCGAAGGGAGAAGCGAGGATCTCGCTGGAGGTTCGTTGTGGCGAACGGGGTAGCGAACGAGGTCTGTAGCCTCTGTTCTTGCTCGCTAGCAGTTCGCTAGGCGAGGGGGTAGCGAACGCTCGCTAGCAGCTCGCTAGGCGAGCGTGTAGCGACCGTAGCAGGATGAATTTTCCCTGTTGCGTGGTGCTGTCGTGGCTTGGGGTTTCGGTTGCGATCGACCCTTCTTTGATTTAATAGCTTGTATGCTAGTTTGTGATGTGCTGTGGGTAGCTGTATGGCGTGAATCCTAGATTATGAATTGTGGCTGTTTGGGCAATTATGTGCATTGTTTAGCTTGATTAAAAATCTCTAATGTTTGTATGAATATATGCGATGAATGTGTAGAATGCATGAGTATGTTTGTAAACATGTGTGCATTTCAAGAGTGTCATGAGTCATGTTGCATGTGAAGCATCATGGTATGCATTCTTGTGTCGATTGATTCCTCGGTGAATCTGCAGAACCTCGTGTGCCCTTGTGGGGTGTGAGTGATGGTTAATTATTGATTCCTCGGTGAATATGCAGAACCTCGTGTGCCCTTGTGGGGTGTGAGCGATGGTTAATTATTGATCCCTCGGTGGATTTTCAGAACCTCGTATATTACGATGGTTATTTTGATTCCGTGTAGAATCTGCAGAACCTCGTGTGCCCATGTGGGGTGTGAGCGATGGTTATTTGGTTCTTCAATTGAACCTGCTGAAATGAGTTGGTACCGCATTTGCATCTGCATAGAGTCGTGTGTCGGTCTCTATGAGTTGCATGTTGATATCCTGCATGGTATATGGTGAATAAACATAATTGTAAATGTTTATATGAATTGCTGATGATTGGTATGCTTGAAGACACATGTATGTGTGAATATATGAATATGTATGTTTTGTGTGTTTATGAACTGATGTAAACATTGTTGATGCATATTGTATATGCATGGTGTTCTATTTGTAAATAGATAATGAGAATACATTGCGATGTACTGTATGACGAGGTGAGTTGCGGTGAGAATGCGAAAGACGTATATTGGATATCATGTATATATATGTTTATATGCATTGTTTTTATGATATCGTTTCTCACCCTTCTGTGGTTTCTTTTAATGCTCTATGAGGCATTGCAGATTAGATTGCTGGAGGTATTTTTGTGAAGCGTGGCTTCTTCCCTTTTGGGTCGGTCGGCTCTGATATGTAGCACCGGGTAGATAGGATTTATTTTGATTCTTTCGTGATACATATGAGTATGTATCTGTTGTTGATATGTTTTGTAAAACATGATGAATGATAACTGTATATGTGAATACACGTTTGGTGAATTATGAAATATTTGGATATTTCCGCCTTTGTTCTAAATATTTCTTGTAGGTGTTATCTCGTTGTTGCATATCTGTTGAGCAGGTGTTGTATGTGTTGGAATTTTTGCGATAATGTGATATTTCCCTTTTATGCCATGTTGCAAATGTACTCTGATGAAATTTTAAATTTATGCCTAAATGATTAATTGTATTATTTGGGGGCATAGAAATGGGGTGTTACATCTTCCACATGTTTGTGGTGGTTTAAATTGAGTATTCTCCTTAAGATGATGACTTGTCTCTTCTCCTAAAATCAATCAACAAACCTCTCTCTCTCTGGAATCTTGACCACAGTCAAGAGTTCCTCATCCCTTTAGGGGAACTACGAATGCTCTAATTCCACTCCCGTCGGGATACGTAGGCACGAGATGCGATATCTTGGCGAGTATACTTAGAAACTAATCCTTAGGTCTTTCACCCTTAGTAGATAACAATAACACAATAAAACAAGAGGTTCCAGTAGATTACTACGGATACTTAGGATGCTAGTACCTTCCTCAAGTTTAACCAACCCTCGAACCTTAGACTCTCTAACTTTGCATTGCATTGCATACTCATGGGTTATTCGATCTTTTCCATTTCCCTTAAACAAATTAAAGACCGGTGGTGAATAATGATTTATGATTCAAGTTAATCAATAGCTTGATATCCAATTCTCACCGCAACATCAAGGAACATGTAAACATGATCAAAAAAAGAGGAAGTGGTAAGATCTCAAGTGTTGCCACAAAAATTAAAAGATCTAGGTAAGTTTACTATGTCTTGCAATATCGTTAGGAGAAAATCCCGCATGCTTTATGTGATCTTAGATCTAGCATAAATTTCATGCCACTGAAAACAGTAAAAGAGTTGAATGTGGATGAGATCACACCAAGTAACACGACTCTCACTCTAGCTGACTCGTCTATTACTCAGCCAGTTGGTATTTTGCATGACATGTTAATACATGTCGACAGACTGGTATTTCCTGCGGATTTTGTAGTGTTAGATACAAAGGGAACTTTAGGAGGATACGTTGTTCTCGAATAGTCGTTCTTGGCAGCAGGGAAAGCAAAGATTAATGTAGAAACTGGTGAACTTATCTTGAGGTTCAATAAAAAGAAATTTGTTTTCAAAGTGTATGATTGGACACCATAAGTTGATAATTTGGATACTTGCTATCATCTGGAGGCAAAAGGTAGCAAGGTATACATAAGACAAATAATAAGCAAAGTGAATGGCGTGAGGCTATCCCTTGCATCTGACATGTTTTGAGGATTGAGTATTAAGCTATTGACGTAAAAGAAGCGATGGATGGGAAGCAACCCATCAAGTTTTAACTAGTTTTTGTTTTGCAAAACTTATTTTATTTCTATTCAATACCATACCAAGATAAAGTAGCTACTCTAGCATAAATTTTCCAGAAAGATCTTAATTGTCTTTAATAAACAAGTTGGTAGTTGTTTACGTTTCTTCAAATTTACAAGTTTTAACTTTAGCATTGAGTAGATGATCAAAAAGAGACTTGATCATCCAATTAGCAACTAGCAACTTGAAGGCAAAGGATGAGAAAAGAATCAACGGACTTGTACTTAACCTACAAATACCTCATCTGGTAAGGTTTGAGCCTAATATTTCCATTGTGCATTTTTCTTTCTTTTTGAGTGTATCCATGCATTATTCTTTTATCTGGTTTGATTTATTTCTGATTTAGTTATCAAGTTTGATCGACACGCACTGAGGCAATTTTTTTTATAACTTTGAGCCTTTGTAAACCATCTTTTAGTAGTATGATTATCCTTTATTAAACACTTTGAGCCTAAGCCTTTCTTTCGGTGATGCAATCTCAAATTCTTAGTCATATTACTTGAAATATCTAATCTTTCCACCCTTTCTTTGGAGTTAGGTAGAAGTAAAACTCTTAAAGTTGTATGAAAAAGATTAAGTTTGGAGTTGCTCTTGGAAGTGGGCAATATTTCAAGTTTGGGGTTGGGGGTACTAGAGAATATGATCCAAAATTTCAAAATTTGTTGAGAAAAAGAAGTGGAAAAGACATTCCTTCCAAAAAAAAATGAAAAAAATGACAAAAGAAAAATAATGACACTTTAAGAAGGATCACAAATCTCCAGTACTAACAAAAAGGTATGATGAATGAAGGAGAACTAGGAACCTAACTCCAAATGTTTAACCCTAGTTTCCTAAATATATGCTACCATAACATAAGCCTAGTTACAACCTGGAAAACCCTCTAATGTGTGTGTGTTATGATCTCTATGATTAACTCTATTAGAACATGATCAAGCTAAGTTTAATTGATTTTGCATATTGATTGAGTGATCACCTTATCCATTGAGTGAGTTATAGTAAGCTGAGAGACAGGTTGAGTATTCGTCAAATGTTGAGGATGTTTTGCAAATTCTCCGTATAGAAGTTGGGAGCTAGAACAATGGTCAGGTAAAGGAAATATTTAATTCAGAGATGTTCAATTATTATTGTACGGCTTGTGTCTGTTGAAATGTGCAGTTACAGACGAGTTACTTGAGAACAAGCAACAAATTAAGTTTGGGATTGTGGTGACAGTTTGTCATTACATGATTTTTATGAGTATTTGCAATGAATTTTATGAAATATACAACTAAAGATGAGCTAAATATGAAGAAGTATGAAGAAAACAAAGAAGTCTGAGAAATAAAGCAAAGCCAAGAAATCGGGTAGAAATTGTGAACAAACGAGCAATTTTCAGCATAATTTACATCTTGACGTTTGTCTAGTAAATTGATCATATATGGAGTTCCGTAACTCTTTTTGACGTGGTTTTTTTTCCAAAATCAAGCTAATACAATTATCTAGATCCTAGAATAACCATGTGCATGACACAATATGTGCAACATCGTGTGCGCGACGGGCCTTTTCTGACGCGTTTCTGACCCGTTCTAACTGCTTTTAAAGGGGATTTTGGCACTTTTTTAAAGGGTTAGAAAACCGGGAGATAATAACACGATTTTGAGAGTATAAAAAGATATTTTTAGAGAATTTAAATTCGTTGGAGGTCATCTCTTCAAGGGACTTCTTATGTTATTTTCATCTATGGATTATGGTATTATTTTTTGAATGACGTGTAACTAAATTCTCTTAGGTTAGGTTGTGTTATGATGAAATTATTTCTATATTTTTGGATTCTATGTTGATTTGACTATTGTATGAACCTATTGATCTATAATCATATTCAGTTGTTTCTTGTTCGTAATGTTTTTTATTTGAGATACTCTGTTAATCTGATTTTGGACACATAGGGATTACTGACCCTTAGCTTATGTGTTGGACCTAGCGAAACTATTCTACTTACACTGGTTGAATAGGGATAGGAGACCCATAGTAATGGCTTAGATATTTAACAGTCTATACATCATCTAACCCTGCTTACGTTAGCGAGCTACTAGTAGGGCTGGCAATGAACCAAACCAACTCGAAGATAGTTCGGAATTCGACTCGACAATTAAATCGTTGAACTAGGTTCATGAACCAAATGAGTTGAGTATGAGCGAAAAATTAAGTTCGTTAACTAAATGAGCTGAACTTGAACTATACATAGTTCAACTCGTTAGGTTCATGAGTCAACTCGATTACATATGAAAAGAATTATACTGTCCTTAAGATTAGGTTTAAATATTTACTTCAAATCTTAGACAAATTTAATCTTCAATTTATTAGTTTTTGAATTAGACTCTCAAATGTATCTCTTGAAAGTTGTGTAGGTTTTGAATTAGTAGATTTCGAAGATAAAGTTAAATTTCAATATGATAACTTTTATTTTATTTTAATATTTTATTTAAAAATATATATATTTATTTAAAATGTCAAATATACTAAAAAATATATATATTTAAAAAAATAGTTTTTAAGTTCGTGAACCATGTGAGCTGAACCTAATGAGATGAACCTAACGAGTCGAACCGAACTGTTCGTGAACTTATAACGAGTCGAGTTTGAGCTTAAAAAAAAGTTCGTGTCGAACTCGAACTCGAACTCGAATTCGAACAATTCTTAACGAGTCGAGCCGAGCTGAGGTGAGTTCGACTCGACTCGACTCATTTCCAGCCCTACGAGCTAGGGATAGAAAGCTCTGAGTAGTAGTTAGCGAGTTAATTCGTGGGAGGGCCAACTTTAACAATTTTGTTAATTCTCCGTGGGATTATAGTGATTAGATCATTCATAAATGGCATCAAACATCAACAATAGAGGAATTAGGGATTATACAACATAATCTGGCCGCTTTCGTGAAATTATTTTTTCGTTTAATTACTTTTCAAACTAAATCTTGCAAAATTCCATATTATTTCATGTTTTCATTTAAATTACACAAATCTTTGTCTTGTTCGAATACAATCCTTATAGGTTCGATCTTTTCATCACCATGACATTATCGGTACACTTGCTAAAAAGTCATCAGTTAGAGACTATAAACAAAGTATACAGATATTCACATATATAAACCGAAAACTTAAAATGATAAAAAAAAAACTATTGTGATGTCTTTAAAAACTGTTGTCGATCCCCGACAATTGCTTCATTTTGTTGTAGTTCAAATAGAAAATGTAATATTATCGTAAAGATTGGTTTTATTTTAAAGATTGTTCAATAGTTTTTATGATTCTTAGCAAAGGGCTGTTTGATTGCAGAAAATAAAATGATAGAAAATAAATTGAGGTTTCAGTGTTGACGATGAGAAAACTTGTTGGTGTTAGATTTCATCATCCTTATCTTCATGTATAACCATTAGTCAGTAATATGCTCTTCTACTCAACTATTAATATGCCCCCATGTTATTTTTGTTCCATCTCATCACTAATTCAACAACACGAGATCAATTTTATTACCTAATAGATGATGTCTCACCCTATTAACTAATACAATAGCATTAAGTTCTAAAAGTTAATGAAGATATCAATTATCATTATTTGTACGGATATTATATACAACCTTATCTATAGGAATTTGCATGCAATAGATGGAGACTTTGATATAGTAACAACTAGCATATCTCGTATGTTAAGTCGTACCATGAGAACATGTTTTAGGTAGTTAATACCTATATCAATTTCATTAAAAGTAAAATCTCTACTTATGATAAATTTGGACCCTCTATGGTCCATTATCCCTAGTTTGTAAGCTTTCACCCCTTCAGGATAAGCAATGAAGACACACTTCACAACCCTGATATCAAGTTTGTCTTAATTGATATGAGCAAATTCCAAAGCTTTGAAAATCTTCAAATTTGAATTGTATATTGATTTCCCACTCCAAACATCCATAAGTGTCTTGAATTTTATTCTTGTGGATGGACATATGTTAATCAAGTAATTTGTTATAGCAGCGGCTTCACCCTGAAAACTCTTTGGTAACCTAACATACATCTTACTCTCGCCAAAATGGCTATATTCATGTGTTCTGCCAACCCATTTCTTTGAGGTGTGCCAACAACAGTTCTATGCCACTAAATACCATTTTCTTGCAAAGCACATTAAACTTCTCGGAAATAAACTCCAAGCTATTGCTAGTTCTTAATACATTTAATTTAGTTTGCAATTGATTTTATATAAGAGTATATCATTTATTAAATTTTTCAAATGTGTCACTTTTACTTTTTAGAATGTAAACCCATACTCTTCTATGGAAATCATCAATAATATAGAGGAAATATAATTCACCCCCATGAGTTTTCAACCTTGTCATACCCTGTATATTTGAGTGAATATACTCAAAAGGATTACTAGAATTTGTCGCGATGTGAATCAGATATCAAGTTGTTGGATTAACTTGAATCATAAATCATAATTCACTACCAAACTTTAATTTATCCAAAGGAAGGGAAAAAGAGCGAATAACCCATAAATATGCAATGCAATGCAAAGAAAAAGAGAATCTAAGGTTCAGGGGTTGGTTATACCTAGGGAAGGTGCTAGCATCCTAAGTATCTGTAGTACTCTACAAGAACCTCTTGTTTTATTGTGTTATTGTTATTTTTGTCTGCTAAAGGGTTTAAAGAAAAGGGAGACCTAAGTGTTAGTCCTAAGTATGCTCTCCAAGACATTGCATCTCGTGCCTACGTATCTTGACGGAAATAGAATCAGAGCATTCGTAGTTTCCCTTAATAAGAGTGAGTAACTCTTGATTGTGGTTAAGGTTCCAGGGAGAGAGGTAAGTGTCTATGGTAGAACACCTATATAGAGTTAAGAAACTCTAAACTTAAGGTTTCAACCAAAGGATGTAAGTGTTTTTATTAAGATTTCCGAAATAGATTATAAATATGATTAAAGTATTTTTTTTATTTTTGAGAAAAGAAAGAGATTTTAGTTTTAAGGAGAAAAAATACTCGATAAAAGATCGAGGTTTGAACTTGCGTGATGACGATTGTAAAACGCAACTGACTTATGAGGGAAGTAACCACTTGACATTGTATCAAGGATTTGAGAAAAAGTTAGGTCGATTCCTAGTCCCTAAGGATGCTCCTAGTAAACGAAACTATAACCAAAGAAAAAGTGTAAGTGTGTGCATGAGGTTGATGGCGATGCTAAAAAGCAGTCGACTTGCAAGTTAGGGTATGACTTGATATATGAATCAAGAATGTTTTGGGTTTGCTTGATGGCAATCGTAGAAACAATCGACTTACAAAGGTGTTTTGAAAAAGGGCTCAATATTGAATCGAGAATTAGTATGAAAATGGTTTGAGCGTGTAAGTAAGAGATGTATAAAACATTAAAATACAATCAAGATGAAAGCGATAAAATTATTACACTTAATGGGAACAGGGTACATTTTGTCGGATGGGGATGAAATGAAAAGATTATAAGTAAACTCAATTAAAGAAATAAGCGTAAGCACGGAAATAAAATGAGCTAGTTGGTTTTGACTTGAGAAAAAGTGTCTCGACGTTGGATCGAGTATTTATTATTTATATTTTTAAAAGAGTTTATTTTATTTTATTTTTTTGTTATATTTTATCTATTATTCAATTAATTATCTTTTCTAGCTAACGGAAAATAAAAACAATAATGATAATTAAATAATCACAAACAAAACAAATAAATAACAAAATTAAACAATCCACATAAATCTATATAAACAAAGTAAAAGAAAATCAATCACAAATATTAAGATAAAATATTTGTTATATTCTTTTTTATAAAAAAATTTCCATTTTTTATTTTAAAAAGGTTTTGTTTTGACAAAAAAGCCAAAAAAGATTTCTAAACACCTTACATATTAATAAAAACGTTTCTTAAAACTAAAACAAACAAAATCAATAAAAAGTTTTTATGAACATAAAACGAAAGGGATAAGAGAAAGCTACCACAAACATAGGTTGAACGGTGCCGAATGCGTGCATGATTGTGGATGTTTCGATTTGTTATTTAGAGACATTCATGGTGCTTTGCGAATTTGTTATGAGCTTGAAAGAAAAGCGGATTTGTTGTTGTTATTCATGGGCTTGTGTGAAGATGAAGTATGACCCCTCTTTTATTTATTTATTTTGTTTTAACGAGAGAGAGAGAGAGAGAGAGAGAGAGAGAGAGAGAGAGAGAGAGAGAGAGAGAGAGAGAGAGAGAGAGAGAGAGAGAGAGAGAGAGAGAGAGAGAGAGAGAGAGAGAGAGAGAGAGAGAGAGAGAGAGAGAGAGAGAGAGAGAGTAATGAGGGGACATATGTTTTTTGTCTCTTTTTTGTGTGTCATTGCTGGTTTATTCTAATGCATATATATAGCACTAGAAAATAGACAAGAATGATAATAACAATTAACATAGTATTTTTTTTTTTTTTATAATAAGACAAGAATTAAAAACCATGTTTTTGTGTTTTTTATGATAAGACAAGAATAAAAAGAATTAAAAATCAAGTTTTTGTGTTTTTTATGATAAGACAAAAATAAAAAGAATTAAAAATCATATTTTTATGTTTTTTATAATAAGACAAGAATAAAAAGAATTAAAAATCATGTTTTTGTGTTTTTTTATTACAAGACAAGAATAAAAAGAATTAAAAATTATGTTTTTGTGTTTTTGAAAAAGAAAATATTAATAAATTAATTAAAAATAAAATTAATTAATTAAAATAAAAATTTACATTAAATATCTAATTAAATCTAAATAAATGAAATGATTATTTAAATAAAAATGACTTTAAAACAAAATAAAAAGTCTGCCAAAAAAGTGCTCGAAAAAATAAAATGAACACACCAAAATAATTAGCGCGAAATAAACGACTCGAAAAAATACAGCGTATGGTCAGATTTTGAAATAAATTTTACCCGGTAAAAAGGCTTAAACTGACCAAAAAAACATCCAAAAGATGGTCGAAAATTTTAAATGAGCACGTCAGGTTAAACTACGTGAAACGTAGATTAATATCACTGACATTTTCAGGCTCGATCTTGAAATTTTCCGTCCACCGATTTTACACACAGTTGATTTTTATTTGATCAATTCGGCTGTAATTCTAACAAGTTTATTCCAACTGATAAATTGGATATTATGCATGATAAAATGCGTCATATGCTATGCAGACGATGCAAAATAAAAAGCAGAATCTCAAGGTCAAAAATAAGGTATGACAGAATTATGCACACTACTCTGAAACTTCATCCTGTGTTGTTTATTTAGAATGCAGTTATCACAAAAGTCTAGTTTATTTAATTTCTCACTCCCTATCAAACCTTACTTATCAAGTTCAACTAAACATCTTTCACTAACATGTTCAAATCTAAAATTCCACAACTTAGATTTATTAAGAAGGTCTTAACTAGCTACTAATACATGATTAATAACAGTGATACCATCCAAAATATACAACCCACACATTTTGGACATTTTAGACATTATCAATGCTCCGCGCAAAATATTCAACACCACACCTTCAATTCTAGTGCAGTATCCTAGATAATGAAACATGATTATGGACGATAAAATTCGCTTAAGTTTGAGAACATATCTCACATTACGTAGAAGGAACTAAGGGTCATCAAACATTTTGAGTATGATTGTACTAATACCATGAAATTCACAAGCCTTATTTTTTTCTAGTCGAATGACTCCACCTTCTTTCAGCTCTAAAGTTTCAAATACTCTTTCCTTAGACACATGTAATAAGAGTAATCGGAGTCCATAACCCAAGTCTTCTTTGTTTTCAAACTTGTTATCACTAGTGCGTCAACACTTTCATAACCATCTTCGTCTCAGGCAATCACAACCTAAATAAAACCACCCTTGTTTCCTCTTTTAGAATGATCCTTTTTGAAATGACCAGTTTTGTGACAAATGAAACATTTAAACTCTGACTTATCAAAAATATTTGACTTGGACTTTAACATAAATCTATTCCCTTTATGGTTTCCTCTACTCTCACTCCTTCCTCTTGACATACTTAAGCCTTCACAACTATTTTCAACTTTCAAATCTTTCAACTTTGATAACTCCTTTGATCTTACAGTTGTTGAACTTCATCCAAAGTGATGGTTTCTTCCTTACCATAACAAAAGACTTCCTTAAAGTGTTAAAAGAATTTAGGTAATGAACTTAACAAGAGTATAGACTTGCCCTCGTCTTCAATTTTCACCTCAATATTTTACAGATCATCAATGATCTTGTGAAACTCTATCAGCTGCTCCATAATAGATTCATTATCCGCCGTATGAAAAGAATAAAGTTGTTTTTTAAACATATGTGAGTCGATGACTTTGTCATATATATAATGATTTAAGCTTGACCCATATCTCAATCGCAACATTTTTCCTCGCAAATTCCTTTAATACTTTATCTCTTAGCCACAAGATAATGGAACTTCTGGTCTTATCCACCATCTATGTCTTCTCATCTTATGTAAGTCTTGAAGGCATCAATGTCTCTCCCTCTAATTCTTTACACACCTTTATTGAATTAGTCTTGCTTGCATCTTTATCTTCGATAATCCGAAGTCGCTTACTTCAGAAAACTTCTCGATGTCTCATTTGGAATCCATTGTGCTCACTTGTAAACTTAATGTTTTTATCTCGTGATAAGTGTCTCTTGTTGTGAAATTGATAGCATACTTAAAACCACTTCATAAAATTTATTCAAAATTTAATCACAACAAAAAATTTGATGTATGGAACAAAGAACAACCATCCTAGTTGGTATTTAGTTTTGGATTTATTTTTTTCTATTTTTAGGTGTATGTAACAATTGACCTTAATGTTGAAAGTAAATTGATGTGTAATGTAACTTGACGTTGAATTGAATGAAAACCAAAGTTTGACAGAAAAGTTGTGGCATTAGATATCATAATTGTCAGCAAGGAAATTTGCATTTTTAATTTACTACAAAGTAAACAAGTTTGACTAAATAATTTTGCAAGTGTGTTACAAAATAAACAAGTTTGACGGAACAATTTTACATCACTAGTTTGATAGAACAATTTTGCATCACGAGCAAGATAAACATCAAGTTACATAAAGTGCATGACAACCACATAAAATTTGGCATCACTATGACAACCACATAGTGAAGTTATTTGATAAGTGTATTACATTACAGACGTTAGTGAAGTTCCAAAATAAGCATACACTGACAATAAGCATTACATTACAAACAAAACTTCAGACTTGGTGTAACTTTACCTTTAAAAGCATATATTAATCTAAATTGCATATTGTAATACAATGACAATAAATCATATTCAAAATTTATTACCAAAGAAGTATATTGTAGCAATATGTTTATTTATAGTACAATTACTTGCAAATAAAATCAATGTAGATAGATAAGTTTAACACTAATGTCAATAATACATTTAGATTAGTCGGTCGCAAGACTCGATACCAAGATTTAAAAAATAATAATAATAATAATAATGAATATTAGCTCAAATTCAAACAGATTTTGTCATAAAGCTCATTATGATTGAATATAAATTGTAATTAATAGTAGTTAACTGTATTATTCTATTCTTATCTTATTTAGGATTAACATTTATAGGGAGAATAATTACCCCTATTTTCTAGTGTAGTTTATATTCTATAAATACGTACTATGTACTCTGTTACAACATATATGAAATAAAAAGACATATTTCAATATGGTATCAGTCGCAATAAGAATTCTTCAGCGTTTTTGCTTTCGTTCTATTTGTCCTTTTTTTCCATTCCACATAATGTCTGACACTGAGTCCTCACATTCACCCAAACATTTCTCACCCGAACCTGAAACATCTCAATTAGTTCGGACGTGCCATGAAAACCACCATGTTCATATCACAACAATTCGGATGAACGGTGTTAATTATCTTTGATGGAAGCAATTTGTTCGTATGTATCTGAGGGGGAGAGGAAAGATTGGCTACATAACTGGCGGGAAAAAACAACCAGACAAGGCAGGTGCAGATTATGATACATGGGATGCTGAAAACTCCATGGTCATGACATGGTTAGTCAACTCCATGGATGAAGATATATGTGCAAATTATCTCTGTTATGATACTGCAAAAGAACTTTGGAAAGGTGTCTCCCAAATGTACTAGGATTTGGAAAATCAATCTCAAATCTACGAATTAACTCTCAAACTGGGAGAAATTCGGTAAGGTGAAGATTCAGTCATCAAATACTTCAATTGTCTCAAACGTATTTGGCAAGATTTGGACCTTTTCAATGAGTAAGAGTGGAAATCATCTGCCGACAGCAAACACTACAAGACGATGGTGGATGTTAGTCGTGTTTTCAAGTTCCTTGCAGGTCTAAATGTTGGTTTTAATGAGGTTCGTGGTCGTATTCTAGGCAGAAATCCTATCCCTCAAATTAGTGAAGTCTTTTCAGAAGTACGTCGCGAAGAGAGTCGTCGGCAGGTGATGCTTGGCAAAAATACAACAGTTGTCCCTCCACCAGTTGAAGGATCTTCCTTGGAAATTCCCCATGTCAATCATAAACCACTTCCTAATCAACAAAGTAGAGACAAAACTCATTTATTTTGCGACTATTGTGGTCGCAATCACCACACTTAGGAAACTTGCTACAAACTACATGGATGACCAAACCATGGCAAGGCTGGTAAGTTTGGTGACCGTCCTATGCCTACGGCTAATGAGGATGATTCGTCTCCATGTACGAAGGAGAAAATGGATAATCTCCTTAAGTTTCTAAAGTTCAATTCATCTCTTAATATTCCTACTAGAACTGTGGCACAAACAGGTAAGGATTCTTGGGCACTATCTGCCCACAACCACTCTAACCCTTGGATAATAGATTCAGGGGCATTTAAACACATGACTAATTGCTCTCATTTATTCAGTTCATACTTTCCTAGTTCAGGTTTTGAAAAAGTTAGGATAGCTGATGGTAGTTACTCAAGTATTGCAGGCAAAAGCAGCATAAAAATTCAGAGCAGATCACTTTGCAATCTGTTTTACATGTTCCTAAATCCGCTTGTGATCTTCTATTTGTTCATAAATTGTCTAAGGACACTAATTGTTCTATTCTTTTTCGTCCTTCTACTTGTGTTTTTCAGGACCAGAACTCGGGGAAGACGATTCGAACTGCTAGAGAGATGAATGGATTGTACTACCTTGATGGAATTCAGTTTGGCAATATTACATTTTTTGGTTCAAACAGTACAAGCTCATCTCCTGTTTCAAATCAAGTTATGTTATGGCATAAAAGATTAGGTCACCCTAGTTTTTCGTATCTTAAGCATTTGTTTCCTGCATTTTCCAAAGAAATAAACTCCTCACAATTTCATTGTGAAGCTTGTCACTTAGCTAAAGATCATCGCGTGTCTTTTAAATCAAAAACCTATTCTGCTTCCAAACCTTTTTATTTAATTCATAGTGATGTTTGGGGTCCTTCAAAAATTAAAACTATGTCTCGAAAAAAATGGTTTGTGACATTTATTGATGATCATACACGGTTGTGTTGGGTTTATCTCATGGAGAAAAAATCAGAAGTTGAACAACGATTTCAAGATTTTTTTAACATGATTAACAATCAATTTCAAACCAAGATTAGCATTCTAAGGTCTGGCAATGGCACTGGATATTTCAACAAATATTTAAGTATATTCCTTGTAACTAAGGGGATAATTCATCAATCCACTTGTCGCGATACTCCGCAACAAAATGGTATTGCTGAAAGAAAAAAAATAGACATTTCCTCGAAGTTACTAGAGCTATTATGTTTTCTATGAATATACCTAATTATCTTTGGGTAAATGCTTTATTAACTGATTGTTACCTCATCAATCGAATGTCTCGGGTGTTACAATATGAAAGTCTTGTACAACTGTTACAAAACAATTTTCCTACATCTCATATTATTACGGATCTTCCCCTTAAAGTTTTTGGTTGTCTCTATTATGTTTACATCCCCAATGTTTTTCTTTCTAAGTTGGATCCTAAAGCCGAAAAATGTGTTTTTCTTGACTATGCTTCCAATAAAAATGGATACAAATGTTTTAACCCAGTTACAAAGAAATTTTCTGAAAGCATGAATGTTCACTTTGTTGAAAGTCAACCTTTTTTTAAAAAATTCCCTTAGGGGGGAGTCAATGTAATAATAAAGAAGATATTTTTTGTGAAACTTTGTCTACTCTAGATGATATTGTGACTACAAATCACCCAAGTGCTAAGATAATAGAATTTGAAACAGGGGGAGAAACACTGAATAAAGATGATAATCTTAAAATTAAAGTGTATGTTCGAAAAAAATTCCACAAAGGTCCTACAGATAATTTGTCTTCTAGTTCTTCATCTGGTAATCCTTCTTACTCATCCAATGATTTACCTGATTTGTCTTTTTCTGATATTAACCTTCTAATTTCTGTGAGAAAAAATATTCCTGACCTCAATGTTCCAGTTGCTGAGAGGAATGGTTCTCGTATGTGCACTAAACATCTTATGTCTAATCACACACCCACAAGACATATGTGTCCAGGATTCCTAATTTGTTTGTGCCCAGAACTATTCAGGAAGCATTAAGTGATCCGAATTAGAAATTAGCGGTGAAAGAGGAGATGGATGCTCTAAACAAAAGTAATATTTGGAGTATCACTGATCTATCACAAGATAAAAAAGCAATAGGGTGTAAGTGGGTCTTTATAGTGAAATGCAAGGCTGATACAAGTATGGAAAGATACAAAGTGAGATTAGTGGCAAAAGGATTTACTCACTCATGGTATTGATTACCAAGAGACTTTTGCTCTGGTTGCTAAGATCAACTCCATCAGAATTCTTCTCTCTCTTGCAGTAAAATTCAACTAAACACTATATCAATATGATGTTAAAAATGCCTTCTTAAATGGTGAATTACATGAAGAAGTATATATGAGTTTACCTCCTGGATTTGAAAAAAATCTTGGAAAAAACAAAGTTTGCAGATTGAGAAAATTCTTATATGGATTGAAACAATCGCCAAGGGTCTGGTTTGAGAGATTTGAAAGTATTGTTAAGAGACATGGCTTCACCCAAATTCAAGCAGATCACACTATGTTCTTTAAACACTCATGTGAAGGTAAGATTGCTATCTTAATTGTGTATGTTGATGACATTATTATTACAGGAGATGACGTTAAAGGAATTAGTGATATGAAGATAAGACTTAAGGCTGAGTTTGATATCAAGGATTTTGAAAAGTTCAAATACTTTCTTGGGATAGAGTTCGCAAGATCTAAAAAAGGAATTTTTCTCAACCAGCGCAAGTATATACTCGATTTACTCGCAGAAACAGGGATGACAAGGTGTAAAGCAGTAGAAACACCAATGAATCCCAATGTGAAACTAAAGTCAGTTGCTGAAGATGGAATAGTAGGTAGAGAACGCTATCAACGATTGGCTGGAAGACTAATTTATTTGTCACATACAAGGCCAGATATAGCCTTTGAGTGAGTGTAATAAGTCGATTTGTGCATGCACCAGGGGCAGCCCACTTTGAAGCTATTTTCAAAATATTAAGATATTTGAAAGGTATTCCAGGAAAGGGGTTGATATTCAAAAATAGAAGGCATATACAAATTAAAGCATATACAGATATTAATTGGACAGGTAATATAAATAATAGAAGGTCTAACTCAAAATATTGTACTTTTGTAGGTGGAAACCTAGTTACATGAAAGAGAAAAAAAAAACAAAATGTCGTAGTCAAGAGTAATGCAGAAGCTAAATTCCGATGGCCCATGGTTTTTAGGAAGTATTATGGATCAAAAAATTCATGGAAGAATTTAAGTTTTTTGGCCCAACTCCAATTAAAGAAACTAAATTCCGATGGCCCATGGTTTTTAGGAAGTATTATAGATCAAAAAATTCATGGAAGAATTTAAGTTTTTTGGCCCAACTCCAATTAAAGTTTACTGCGACAATAAGACTGTTATTTCTATTGCCCATAATCATATCCTACATGACAAGACGAAACATGTTGAAATAGACAACCATTTAAGACTGTTATTTCTATTGCCCATAATCATATCCTACATGACAGAACAAAACATGTTGAAATAGACTAGCATTTCATCAAAGAAAAAATTGACAGAAGTGAAATTTGTATGTCCAACATACCCACCAAAAATCAAGTCGCAAATATTCTCACAAAGAGCTTCCAAAGAGACTGTTTGATGACATGGTGTCCAAGCTTGCTATGAACCATATATTCATGCCAATTTGAGGAGATCTGTTGAATATTAGCTCAAATACAAATAGATTCTACCGTAAAGCTCATTGGATATAAATTGTAATTAATAGTGATTAACTGTATTATTCTATTCTTACTTTATTTAAGATTAGCATTTATAATTATTCTTATTTTATTTAAGATTATCATTTATAATTATTCTATTCTTTATTAAAGATTAGCATGTATAGGAAGAATAATTACCCTTATTTCCTAGTGTAATTCATATTCTATAAATATGTACTGTGAATTGTGTTATAGCATATATGAAATATATAAATATGTACTGTGAATTGTGTTATAGCATATATGAAATAAAAAGGCATAATTCAATAAATACATATTTTGCCCCATTCCTCTTCATAAGTGAACAAATTGTGCAGCCTCGACCTTATGTATACAACACCGATACTGTACATTATATTACGTGCAACTATTTGGGAGCTAATCTGAGAGGGCAGATAGAGAAAGCGATGCAACGAGCAGCTTTGGCCAACATAAACCGCTCTTTTTCATTCAAAGGCCTTTCCATCACCTTTACAACGTTGGCATCCTGGAACAAAAATAATCATAAAATTAAGTGAATTGGCATTAAACATAGTGTGAGAAAAAAGAAACAGATATATTGAACTATAGAAAATGCAATTACAGATAGTGAACATACTTTTTGCTGGTGCTGAACAGAAGGCCGAACACTGGCAGTTTCACCGATCATAATTATATTGTTAACATTTCCGCTTTCATCCCGTTCAGCAGGTGAAGATGTTGAATGCTTCCATTGTCCATTAACAATAAACTTGTAGTAATACCTGAAGGCAAAGGGTGATGTCACATTCATGTGATGCAAAAATAATGATCGAGGTGAAGAAATTAAGGTATTTTGTTGATTTGGATTTTTCTCAACAGAGTCAACTGCATGCTTATGACGCAAGTAAAATAAGATCCAAAAAAAACAAATGACTGTTTAGCATAAGAAATTGGTACAATAATTTTTAGCCAGATAAGGTCCTCAAGATGAGATTTGAGATGGAAAAATAATAGACTTTGAAGTCATATAAAGCATTGTGGTAAAAGTATCATGCATACTTTCCTTGTGGAAGTTTAACTTCTACTTCATGCCTTGATCCACCCCGATGCTTTGCCTTAAGGGGTTCTTTCCAATTTACAGTAAAGTCACCAACCAAATTTACATCCTCTCCCTGAAACAATACAAGAAGTTTTTGTCTTAGTACAATATAGATATAAATAAAAGATCAAAAGCAGAAGACAGGACAAAATTATAGACACATTCATAATTAGTAATCGGAAAGGTCCAAGATAGAGAGAACAACTATAAGTTGAGGTCATATTGAAGTTTTTACAGGAGCTTCACTATTGTGGGCATTACTAAAATACGCAGTGCAAGGGTGTTTCACTTAGCGTCTAGGGGATGATACGCAACCCTGCTGTTGACCACAGGTATCGTACTTGTAATATTGAAGATATTATTATCTAAGCAAATAAAAAAAAATATTACATGAAAGATAAGAAACTAAATTGAGATGAAAGGCCTTGGAAGGTGGATTTGTTTTTAATAGGAAGGCGAAATCTAGCTGCCCAGATATAAAAGACAAAAATGCAGTTGCCTGCGAGTTACATTATGGACAAATGTATCAGACTTCCTTAGAATTAAGTATGAAACTATTCAAAGCTGTTTTATACTAAAAGATGAACCGTTAGAATTGCTCATTGATACAACATAACAAGACAAAACATATTAAAACAGATAAACATTTTTGAGATATTGGATGATGGACTGCCCACCAATCCAGTGCTCCTAATCCTCTTCGAAATTTTTTTTTAGTAAAAAGAGCCAGAAACTGCAACGAAACTATAATTTGACTGGTTTCTTACCTCATGACCATTCCACACAAATGTGACAGCATGTGTGGGAGGACCATCATGTTCGCCCCTTTCAACCATAGCTATAAGATCCCATGTTGCCCATGCAATTGCCGGCCTGCAGTTACGTCTTTATGAAATGCTTTTTCAAGTGAAGAAAAAATTAAAAATGTAAAGAAGACGCCTAAATAGATATGACAGAAGGTAACAAAGGAAAGACATGAGCAATACTCTAGATGTCATAATAATTTCTATTGGAATTGTGGGTTATCATTATTAAGCTTTCTGTAAGAGTTGAAACAATAAATCTACGAGAATTGACAAAGGCATTTATTCAAGAATTATAAGTGTATAGAGAACAACCACGAACAGTGGCTTTGCAAGGGAACCATTTGAAGCAATATCAAAAAATTGTGAAGAAACACCTGCCTTTCACTACATTCAACAAGGATTGACAAAGGCATTTATTCAAGAATTATAGGTGTTAAAAAAACAAAAGCAAAGGATATTCTGCGAAATGAATATAAAAGGCAGTTAGAAAGTCATTTCTATAAAGCTGCAAAACCTTTGTAAGGAGTTTGAGCAACTCTTCATGGAAGAAAGTGAGACACCTTTTATTGTTCCAATTTCTCATTTGCCCTCTGATATGCAGGAATCAGTACCTTCAGCACCACTATCATAAGCAGTGAACACCAAGGTAAATCACTCAACAGAGGAGAGAAAAAACAGACCTGGTCTAGAAACAACTTCAATCACCCGAGCCGGCGGTAAGTACTGGACATAATCCACCTACATCTAACTTTCAAACTTCTAACACTTGTGACCTTTTTACATTTGAGAAAAGAAAAAAGGACTTGTTCCAAGAACCCTATTTCTCAATTTGTCTCTTAGCATTTTTCCTTGCGGAATCAGAGTTTTATTACAATTGTGGACTCTGAGAATCCCAACATCCATTCATGAGGCACTTAAAAATGATGAAACTTGAGAGATGTTGAAAGATAACGAGACAAGAAAATTGTTGATTACATGTGGATCTATACGGTTAAGCACAAATTTGATGACACTCTTGATTGATTCAAGGCAAGACTAATGACAAAAGGATACACTCAAACCTATGGCACTGATTATGAGGAAACGTTTTCCCCAAATGAAAAAGATGAACGTTGTCTTTATTGTACTCTCTCTTGTAGCCCACTATGGGTGAAAAATATACCAGTTTGATGTCAAAACTGTTTTCTTGCAGGTATAGATGGAGATTTCCCGATGACTTGGTCCCACGTGTGACACCAACAGTGTGCAAATTGAGGAAGGTTTTATATTGGTTAAAGCTTAAAACAGTTACCTAGAGCATGGCTTGAAAGATTCACAAAAGTAATGGTGTGTCTCGGCTACAAGCAAAGCCAAGAATATCAAACACATTTTTTCAAACTTTCACTGGAAGGAAAACTAACATTACTTTTTGTTTATCATGATATTACAAAAATGATTTGGTTGAGGGACAATTGCTCAAGGAAGAATTATCTGCAAGGTTTCAGAGAATGAACCTTGGGAAACAAAGCATTTTCATTTCTTAAAGGAAGTATCCGCTTGATCTTTTGCAGGAAACAAGAAAACATGAATGTAAATTTGAGGTGCTCCCATCGAGCAAAATCATAGAATGAGCGCAAAGGGGGACAGATCATGTTTTACAATGTCTCAAACTACTCTAAGAAAAAGACTCTTGTTCAAAAGAGGTGAAAGATTGATTATGGAGACTTATATTGATGCAGATTATACAGGCTCAGTGAGTGATAAAAGATTCACTTCAGGCTATTGCATTTTCTTGTGTGGAAACCATGTTACTTGGCGGAGAAGAAGAAAAGTCTATTAGCTCGATCAAGTAATGAGTCAGAATTTAGAGTTATGGGACAGAGAATGTGTGAGCTATGAAGTTAAGAATGTGTGAGTTATGGATGAAAATTGTGTTTAACAGCTTAAGATAAAGTATGAAGGCCCTATGAAGTTATTATGATGATAGATCAGCTCTAAGAATTGCCCAAACTTTTTCAGTTGGGAAAGACAGCACATTGAAATAGACCGACACTTCATCTAGGAAAAATTGAATCGCAGATAGAAAACATGTAACAACCACCCACATCCTTGTAAGGGCATCAATTGCACACACTCACCTCAGAAGAAAAAGAGCTTGTATAGATCCTATATTTTCAAGCAGCATGGCAAAGTGAATTGTTATACAGGACTATATAGCATGCTCTCGTGCCATTTTGACCACAAAATTTAACTCAGTCAACATATGGTACAAAAGTGTTTACAGTTTCGTAATAATAACCTGTCAGGCCTGCAGGTGTGCATCCCAGTGACCCAAGTATAGGCTGCATGAAGGGAAACGTCTGTCATCCAATGTAGGTATGCAATCACACAAGCAGGAGACCGATCAAATCCAGAAGTGCAAGTAACAAAAACACGAAGATTCTTTCTTAGCAACCGTAATAAAAGCCCGACACAAAATGGGAGTTTTTTTCTCATGTCATAAGAATCTCCGTCCCTGAAAATATTAGTAAGGAAAACTGAAATCAAAGAAGAAATCAGTGCTTAAGAGGAAGCAAAATCAGGACAGTCAGAAGTTCGGATGCCAACTTCTACAAGACAGTGCTTGTTTTCACATCAAAAAAGACCACCAAATAAAAGTGTTGAATCATAATCAAGTCATGTTCAACGTTAGGAAATTTATAACATAAAGTGAATCTAAAAACACTTATCAGACTATCATTAACATAGAAAAGTTTGAAAATTCAGAAAAAAAAAATATCAGATGAACATATCGCAAAAGTAGACAATATCTAGATGGATTCTTCTTTTTTTAAATTAAATCAGAAAACTGACATGCTTCAAACCCTAGATTACCGTATAGGATAGTTGATAATGAGAATATTATTCCTTTGACAAGATTCATTGATTGATTTTACATTGATTCCCCAATTTTCAGCTTCAGTTCCACTTTGAAAGTTCAGAACAGCAGTAACTCCCTGTACCATAAATTTCCAACTATAACAACAGAAAGGTGTGATTCTTAAAACGCTTTATATAGAAAGAAAAACATCATAAAAATTATAGTAGTCAAGAAGAAACCAACTTTTGTGGGAATTTAGGGACAATACTGACACTGTTCCCTTAGGACTGTTCCTTTAGGAGCTATACATATATCTGCTAGTGCTCACTAACCGCTAAAAGATGTGATACAATTCAAGATTAAAAAGTCTTCATTTTACAGCATGATGCATGACATCAGTGTAGCTTATATACACTTGGTAGAACTGACCTGCCCTAGCAGGTTATAACAAACTAGATGACCTGCACTAGCAGGTTCTAACTACCTACTGACCTGCAGTAACAGGTAATTCCCAATACTCAGACTGACACTTGTCAGTCTTGAGTTTACAATTGCTTACTACTCTAATAGCTTTGACTCTAAAACACATTGGTTAAATATTGTGTATTTCAACAATGTAGTGGACTTTAAAAGTATAGATGTCAACTAAAGTCAGTTTCCTAGTACACTGCTGACATATAGCAATTAGTGACTACAGTATTATTGATTATTGATTCAACAACTGAGAAGAAACAAATATATGTTTGTCCTATGAAACAATTAAGTTTTGTAACTGAAGCAGGTATTAAGTTATTCGTTTGCAATAGTCACTGTCAATGCATAAACTGCTATTTGGCTTGATTGGAATGAAGTAAACACGGTTACCTCAACTTTTGACAAGGTTTCCACATCATCGTCTGTTTGTATGCAGGATCCCACATATATTTGCTCAGTAATCTAAGAATTTACAAGATAGCAATATTTTATTAAAATTGCATAAATATTCTAATCAACAGAACAAACCGTACAGAAAAAGTAACAAACAAATTTAGTGTATCATATTATAAAATACAATAAACTGCATACCTTACTATAACGCATACCGAGAGAGTGATTATAGTACATCTCATCCTTGGAACGGTCTAGAGCCTTAATATATTCCTCAAGTGGAAAACTTCCGTGAGCCCAATCTCCATCTCCACATGCTTCTTCAGTGAAGACACAAGCAAGTTGTATTGTTTGTTCAGTAAGGGAGTTTCTTTCACCGTGGGTGATAGCATGTTGATTTTGATTGCCCAATAACTTGCTTCCATTTGAATTAAGAAATTTTGAGTTGAACATCGAAAATCCAGAACTCCCACAGCTCTCACTAGATGATTGTAAATTTGATGCTAATAGTGTCTTGTTCCATGTGACAACAGGAACTCGACCTCTATTATACACTATTTCAAGATCATTGGTCTTATTATGCAGTAGTTGAATGGGAAACGTAGATGTTGGCCTCTCAAGAACCAAGCTGAAAGAACTTGTTTGCTCATTTAGCACTTTCCTGAGGAAACCAAAAGACTGAAAAAAATGAAGAAAAAAAACACTGATGAACAGAATAGATTATGATTTTACATTGATAATTAAATATAAGAAAAGATTATGATTTTACGGGGAAAAAAAAGGTAGATAATTAACCCCTATAATTAATTATCTTTTCAGTGTCCTATACAAAATTGCATGAATTAAGCCCCTAATTAATAATTGAAAAGCACATTCAAGTGAAATTAAAATCAGAACCCATACTGTGTATCTCCAACGTCTTTAATCTCAACAAGACTATTCTGAGAGGAATCACCAGCTTTCTTCAAAGTATCACCCACCATAATTATCCTGGACTTCTCGGCATTACCCTACAAAAACAACAGAGATCAGAAACCCTAAAATAAAAAAAATAAAATAAAAAAAGGTTATTGATAATGCAGTTGATGCAATGAGGTTACTTTACTAAATTACCCCTTTAGCGAGAGAGTGAACGATGATTTTCCCATCGGAGGTAAGACCGAATCGGATACCTAAGGGCTTCTCGAGAGTGACGAGATACTCATTGAGGTTCATTTTGAAAGTGGAGTTACTAGACATTGCGAAAACCCTATGGTTTTTTAGGGTTTTGAGATTGAAGCGGAGACGGTGGTTGTTGTTGTTGTTGTAGAAGATGGAGAAGGAAGAAATGTTGGTGGTGGTGGTGAGTAGTGGAGATGAGGATGGAGGAAGTGGATGGAGGTTGAATTGGAGAGAATACATGGTTGTGATGGAGTGGTGGAAGAGAAGAGAACGGTGGATTTAGGTGTTTATGGTTTGGAGAATGGTGTGATTTTAGAGAATCTAGATGTTTTGAGGAAGAGAACGCGCGGGGCCGGAGAAAGAGATTGGAGTCAACATCGTATGGTTTCTTTTTTTGTCGACATATTTGGTGTGGTTTCTACTTTCTACATAGTAAAAATCTGAAATTGCAAAGTTGTTTAACACATGTATTATTCTATCAATAATTATTGATTCAAAGGTATCATACTAAATTATACCAAAATTCTCACCAAAATATGAAAAATAATAATAATTAATTATTAAATATAAAAAAAAAAAGCTCAAAGCATGGATAACTATTAAATATAAAAAAGGGCTAAAAAATTAGAATTCTAAATAAATTTTAAATTTTTTATAACTATCTATAAAGAGAATACATCTTTTTGAAATGGTCTATTTTAGTTTCTAAAATACTTTTTTTTATCTATAACTATCTATAAAGAGAATACATTTTTTTGGAGTGGTCTATTTTAGTTTCTAAAATACTTTTTTTTTTATAATAAAAAAAAATTAAAAGTAAAAATGGTAGTTTTATTAATAATTTTTCTCCGTTTTCAACTTCATCTTTGCAGTTATAGTATTTTTTAAGTATATTAATTTCAAAAAAAAAATTAGTATTATCATTAATTGCTTATATATTACTAACGGCATATGTTAAACTCTCTTACTTCTTTATATAGTAGCATTTTAATCTTTTTTTTAATGTAAATTGTACTTTCTTTTTTTAAAGATACGATTTCTTTTTTCAAAGACGCAATGGATATTCTAAAAATCTTTTGTTCTTAATAGCAGTTTCTGTCAACAAAATTTTCTATTTATGACAATAGCAATTTTTGTCAATCACTTTGAAGAAACAATTTGAGAAAATCTTTTTTTCCTTTTCATTGTCGACAATGAATTTTCATTTGTTGCATGTGATAGAGATCAAAAGATTACTTTTTCCATGGCATAATAGTATTGTTATACTTTAAGAAATTATAATACAATATTAATATTTTAATTAATATTCATGGTATTTAAATACAATTATATATATCTTTATTTTTTATGTTGATTTTGAAAAGATTTACACGAATACATAACGGAGTAAATAGTTATTGTCTTTTTTTTGTCAAGATAATTATTGTCATTATTTTTATTGTTTTTTATTTTAAAACATATTTTATTTTTTGTATTATTTTTAAATTAATAATGTCAAAAATATTGATTTTGCATGTCCTTCTCAATTGCAAGTCTTTGTAAATACATTTTTAAAGAATATTGCTCACCATAAAATTGCTAAAGGCCGAAAACAAAAACCTGAATGATATTAAATTTTAAGGCACACGTTCATTGTCTTCCACATCATAATATATATTTTTTATTAAGTTGTTTTATCATACTAACATGTGTTTTTTTTGTTCTATTTTTTTGTATAGAAGAAGTTAAATTTTAATAGGTTTAATTGCAACTATAGTCCCCTTATTTTGTATTTTTTTGGATTTTGGTCCCCCCATTTTAAAAACCACGATTTTGGTCCCTTTTTTAAATTTTGAGTTTGATTTTAGTCCCCTCTCCCATTTTAAATTTTTTTAATGATGTGGCACTATCTAAGATGACGTGTCTAATGCCAGGTCATTTTTAAAAAAATAATTTAAGACTTTTTATTATTTAATAGGATAATTAACTTATTAATATTATTTTAATTAATGATTAATATTTAATTATTAATTTTTATAATTAATTAATTAATCAAAATTTTAAATAAAACTCTTTGGACCTTTAGTTATTGGCCCATGTCTTTGGTCCATCTTTCTAACCCACAATCGAATTGTTGGGTTTGTTTCAGCTTTACAAACACTTTTATGTCTTATACAAAAGTCAATGTGGAACTTCTAAAAGACATTTTATACTACAACATTATCTCATTCTTCTTCGTTGCAGTAACTTCTCCTTCTTCTCAAACTTGTGTCCATTGTAAAACCATGAACTAGGCAACAGGAAATTCTACTGCTAGTGTTGTTTTAATACGATAGTTTTGAAATTGTTTTGAGCTAATTGTTCCAAATCCCTATTTCACTAATACAAAGTTGCTTTCCATTTAACTCATTTTAAAAAAATCTGACATTACTTTAGCTACAGACAGATTATCATCAACTTGGACAATTCTCGATGACAATTTTTATCTACCACAACATGGATTACTTGAGCTCAATTGGAACTTGATGTTGTTGGTGCAAAGGTGAATAAATGATGAACAGAGGAAATATTCTATTAAAGAGAATGACGACTACACAACTCACTTGACAATACAATGATTGCAACCCTATTTATAAGCTAAAACTAAGGTTACTAGAATAAGATAAAATACTAAAATGCCCTCTAATAAACTTAAGGGCTAAGTAATAGTACAACTAAATATGAATTACTTCTAATATCATCCCTTAATTCATATTCCATTAAAACTTGTAACACCAATTCCATCCCTTAGTCTGAGAAATTGATCAGTCTTGATAGCTTTCGTCAGAGCATCTGCCAACTGTTTCTGAGTGCTGCAGTGTACAACTTCTAACACTCCACTCTGAACTTGATGTCTCAGAAAAGTATACTTGGTCTCAATATGCTTACTTCTCCCATGCAACACTGGGTTTCTGGCAAGATTGATTGTAGACTTGTTGTCAATCATCAGTTTCAGAGGTTTGTTTATTTTAATCTTCAGATCCTGCAACAGATTCAGAATCCACACAGCTTGGCATGCAGTAACAGCACCTGCAATGTATTCAGCTTCACAGGTTGATAACGCCACAATAGGTTGCTTCTTGGAACACCAAGAAATGGGACCTCCCAGAAATTTGAACAAGTACCCAGAGGTACTTCTTCTATCAACTCTGTCTCCACACCAATCAGAATCTGAATAATTCAGAAGTTCTGACTCATCATTTCTTCCAGAAGGAAATAACACCCCATACTTCAGAGTTCCCTTGATATACCTCAGAATCCTGACAGCAGCTTGGTAATGGGACCACTTAGGTTTACTCATGAACCTACTAACCATCCCAACAGAATAGAAAATATCAGGTCTGGTATTGCACAGATACCTCAGAGAGCCAACCAATTGTTTGAAGGTTGTAGCGTCCACATCCTTTCCATCAGAGTCAGAATCCAGTTTCTGATTTGTATCAGAAGGTGTGACAGCAATCTTACAATTCTTCAGTTCAAATCTCTTCAAAAGTTCTAATTCATACTTGAACTGATGCAAAATGATACCTTTCTCAAAATATCTGAACTCTATCCCTAGAAAGTATGTCGTTTTGCCTAGATCAGTCATTTCGAATTCATTCATCAGAACTTTCTTGAACTTGGCTATCTCTTGTTCAGAACTTCCAGTCAGCAGTATGTCATTAACATATAAACACACCAAAGTCATATTGCCTTTAGAAGTATGTTGAACATAAACACCATACTCCATCTCACATTTCTGAAAGCCTTACTTCTTGAAAAATGAATCAATCTTCTGATTCAAGCTCTGGGAGCTTGTTTCAATCCATATAGAGCTTTGTATAATCTGTACACCATCTCTTCCTGATTCTTTTTCACAAATACAAGAGGTTGTGACACGTAAACTTCTTCTTCTAATGGACCATTCAGAAATGCAGATTTTACATCTAAATGCATCAGAGGCCAATTCCTGTTAGCAGCTATTGCAATCACCATTCTGATTGTTTCATGTCTTGTTACAGGTGCAAACACTTTAGAATAATCCAGCCTAGGTTTCTGTAGAAATCCTCTGGCTACCAACCTTGTTGTATGTTTGCCAATTGAACCATCTGGCTTTAACTTCTGCTTGAAAACCCATCTGACGCTGATGGCTTTCTTGTCTTTTGGAAGTTCTGTCAGCTTCCAAGTCTTGTTTCTCTCTATAGCATCAAGTTCTTCTTTCATGGCCTTCAGCCAGAGCTTCTGCTTAAGAGCCTCTTTTGTACTTATGGGTTCAGAGTCTACTATCATGGCACACTGAATAACTTCTCCTTCAGAGTCTACTTTAGTGTCTTGCAGCATGTCAAATTCTGCATATCTTCTGGGGACGTTTCTTATTCTTTGTGGTCTCTGAACTTGTTCAGAGTCTTGAGCTTCAGAGTTTCTAGCTTTAGATGATTGACTTCCTCCAGAGCTTTGACCATCTTCAGAGTCTGGCATATTTTTAGAGTCTGAATTGCCACCAGAATCTGGATTGCCATCAGAGTCTAGATCATTAGAGTCTGGATCATCAGAGTCACCTTCATCTTCTGAGTCTTCTCCAAAGTCTGAATCACTATCAGAGTCAGAGTCAACGTCAGAGTTTACTCCAACTTCAGAAATTCTTAACTCTGACCTTTCTTCAGAAATTCTAACATCAAAATCAGATTGAGACTTATCCCAATTCCAAACTTCTGATTCTTCACAATTACATCTCTGCTTAATTCAATTTTATTGGTTTCTGGACAATAAAGCTTGTATGCACCTGTACTGTGGTACCTTATTAGAATCATCACTTTGCTTCTATCATCCAGCTTCTGTCTTCTGTCTTCTGGAACATGTTTATAGCAAACAGGACCAAACACCTTCAAATGACTAACACTTTGCTTATCTCCAGTCCACTTCTGTATTAGAACTATTTCCTTCAACTTCTTCGTAGGACATCGATTGAGTACATACGTTGCAGTGGCAACAGCTTCTCCCCAGAGCTTTTGAGGAAGCTTATTCTCCTTTAGCATGCTTCTCACCATATCAAGCAAAGTGCAGTTTCTTCTTTCAGCAAGACCATTGTGTTGAGGGGTATAAGGAGCAGTAACCTCATGCTCAATTCCATTTGTAGAAGCACACTTCAATCTCAAGGTTTTGATGATGTCAACAAAGACCTAAGCTCATTCCATGATTGCAAAAAGTCAAGCTTTCAAATTGATCAAGATACTTACACTATATACCCGTGGGGGTATATGTACTAAGAAGCTGTTTGCACTATATATCCGTGGGGGTATATACACTGAAGATAAAACCAGAAGCATCATGTGCAAATGATCACTCAACTTTCAAGATTTCGACTCAAGCTTCGGTATATCAATATTCACTCCTTTAATTGATATATAAGTGTTCAAATAACTTATCATATTTACATTTTGCATCTGCATGTTTTTAAAAAATCATTTGGATTGGTATAACACTTTTAACTCAAGTATTTTTCTGAGTTTTAACAGTGTTAACCGATTAACCATATGGGTTAATCGGTTAACGACCTCAAATTTTGAATTCTCAGGGCTAACGTTCAAATGTTAACCGATTAACCTATATGGTTAACCGATTAACACTGAACGAATTTTGAAAAATTGTTTCTTTTTAAATTCAAATTTTGTTTGAATGTTATACCTTTTCATTTTTTGATTCATACTCAATTATACCTTTTTGAAATGGTGTTTTGCTCATATAAATTCTGAAAAATTAAAATTGAAAAACACCTCCAATAATTTTCAAAATATTCATTAAATCAAATTCACTACTTTTCAAATATTTTCAAATATTTTCAAAAGGTGTTCATATTGTTCATACAATTTCATATTAAGTTTTTGAACACTTGTATTGATATTGAAAAGTGAATTTTGATCATAAGGAGAAGATCAATATTTGTGTTGATATTACTATTGTATCACTCTCAAATCACAAAATACAAAGTTATTTCTATTGTGACTTGTGATCCAGGATTGTTGGACACAAGGGTTAGTGCTTGCAAGAGGATTGTTCTTGCTCACTAAGTTGTTGATTAATTGTTAGATTGTAGGCCTCATCGGTTGATGGTGTGATAGGTTGTACTTTCTAAAATTATAGTGAAAACTCTCTTTCATGTGGAAAGGGGAGTGGAGTACCACCATTGTTCTCTGGAGAATATTTCGATTTCTAGAAAATCAGAATGAAGGCGCATCTTGAAGCCCAAGGAGAAGGTATATGGGAAGCAATCGAAGAAGGACCACACAATCCAGTAAATATGGTCAATGGCGTTGGAACCGCAAAGTTGAAAAGCACGTATGATGAAAACGATAAGAAAAAAATTCTTGATGAGAAGAAAGCAATCAACATACTCCAAAGTGCTCTTAGTATGGACGAATTCTTCCGTGTATCACAGTGTAGATCGGCAAAAGAGATTTGGGACACCTTGGTAGAAACGCATGAAGGAATCGCTGAAGTAAAAAGATCAAGACTCAACACTTTAAGTCAAGAATATGAGATGTTTTGTATGCAGCCCGGTGAATCTATTGTTGCCTTACAAAAGAGATTCGTTCATCTAACAAATCATTTGATTGCTCTCGGGAAGACCTTCACCAATGATGATCTCAACCTGAAAGTCCTAAGATCCTTGACAAGAGAATGACAATCAAAGGTGACCGCTATTTCGGAAAATAAGAGTCTCTCAATGATGACATCCGCATCCTTATTTAGCAAACTTCAAGAGCACGAATTGGAACTTGGAAGGCTCGAGAAGCATGAAAACCAAGAAAAGAAATCCAAACGAATTGCCTTGAAGATTGACACAAAGGATGACAAAGACGACGAGACTTCCGAAGATGAAAATTTCATGCTTCTTGTAAAGAAGCTTGGTAAGTTTTTTAATAATAATAAAAATTCCTCTTTTCCTAAAAAGAATAGACATTTCAGGAAAAAGGATGCTTCCACATCAAATCAAGAAGTCACATGTTACGAATGTGGGAAGCAAGGTCAAATAAAGCCGGATTGCCCGGAACTTGCAAAGAAAGGAGGATTCAAAGGCAAGAAGGATTTTAAAAATAAAAAGGCTTATGTTGCTTGGGATGATAACGAGATAAGTTCATCATCAGAATCAGAAAGCGATGAATGTGCAAAGATGGCTCTTATGGCGTCACATCATTCCGATGAAGAAATTGATGAGGTTAATAACGATTTTTCTATTTATGACACTGATGCACAATAAGTCATAGATGAACTTCTAAAAGAATGCAAGACTTTGTATAAAAGCATCTCATCCCAAAAGAAAAGAATTTCATTTTTAGAAGAACAAAATACTGCTTTTATAAAAAATATTGAAAATGAAAAACAAAAATTGGTGGATGAAAAACAAAGTCTTCTATGCAAAAATTGTGAATCCTTATCTTTTCAAATTGTTCAACTTAAAAGAGTTTTAGAAAGATACGAAAAATGTCAAATTGGCTTGGAGGAAATTCTTAGGCACCAAAGATATTCTAATGATAAAATTGGATTAAGATATTCTAAGTTTTCCAAATCAAACACAAATGAAACCACTTTTGTGAAAGCAAGTGAACAAGTTGTTAAAGAAAAGGCAAACAATTCTAAATCTATGCATCAAAGTCATAAAAAGAAAAAGAATTATGTTCCTAGATATAGAAGTCATTTTCAACCTACTTGTTTTTATTGTGGAATCAAAGGTCATACACCTAATGCTTACTATGTGCGCAACATTGGTGTTGCTAAAGGGCATTATGTGTAGGTTGAAAAGGGTACTAACTATCAAAGACCCAAAGCAATTTGGGTACTTAACACTACTTGATTTTGTGTTGTAGGTATGCTTAAAGACAACTTCTAATCAATGGTATCTTGATAGCAGTTGTTCTAAGCATATGACGGGAGACATAAACAAATTTTCAAGTCTATCATTAAAGGCCAAAGGATCTGTTACTTATGGTGATAATAATAAAGGAAAAATTCTTGGAGTTGGAACCGTTGGTGCACCTCCATGTACAATCATCGAAGACGTTCTTTATGTGGAAGGTCTTAAACACAACCTACTTAGCATAAGTCAATCGTGTGACAAAGGGTTTCGAATCAACTTCACAAGGGATGAATGTTTGATAGAACATGAAGTCACCCATGACATCTTGCTAAAAGGTAAAAGATTTAATAATATTTTTATGATCTCTTTTGATGACTCTTCCTTGAAGGTAAAATGTCTAATGGCGAACAACAACGAGGTGTGGCTTTGGCATAAAAGATTTGCTCACATTCACATGGAGCATTTAAACAAGTTGATAAAGCATGATCTAGTTGTTGGTCTTCCGAAGATAAAATTCATCAAGGATAAATTATGCGACGCATGTTTAAAGGGGAAATAGACCAAAACAACTTTCAAATCCAAGCAAGTGCTTTCTACATCAAGACCACTTCAATTGTTGCATATGGATCTTTTTGGTCCATCGAGAACGAAAAGCTTCAGAGGTAGTATTTATGTTTTAGTTATTGTTGATGATTTCTCTCGATACACATGGACATTATTTTTAGTGCAGAAAAATGATGTTGTCAAAGCATTCAAGAAGTATGCGAAGCAAATTCAAAATGATAAGTCACTCACCATAGCCTCCATAAGAAACGACCATGGTGGAGAATTCCAGAATTCAAACTTTGAAGATTTTTGCGAAGAGCATGGAATTTCTCACAATTTTTCTGCACCAAGGACTCCTCAGCAAAACAGTGTCGTAGAACGGAAGAATAGGTCACTAGTGGAGCTTGCTAGAACAATGCTTAGCGACTTAAATCTTTTCTCAATGGATCTTTACTGACACGGTTAAGTGATAGCACACGCAAAACCGGAGCTCTGATGCCAACTGAAGGTGAGAAAATTACTTAGAAGGGGGGGGTTGAATAAGTATGACAAATAATCAAAAATTCAAACACAGTTATTTTTATCCTGGTTCGTTGAACTCAACTACTCCAGTCCACCCTCTCAAGAGTGATTTGCATTTCTCAGTCAAGGACTTAATCCACTATTTAATCAAACAGATTACAATAGTAACACCTAAGAACAACTGTTCTTAGTCTTCTCAAGAGCTACTGATCCCAACTGGATCCTCTTAAGGAAACCTTTTACAATCAATGTAAAACTATTACAAGAGTAAGAATGCTTCTAAAAAACTATTATCACAACTGTGATATTTCTCTTAAGTTTAAGAACAATGTTACAACAAATAAGATGAAAGAGCTTTTGAGAGATTTGCTTTGAGTGAATTTTTTTGCAAAAAGTTCGTTACTGAAGAAGATGGAGTGGACTTCTTTATATAGGCACTTAGATCCATGAAGTCTTCTCAACGTTGAAGGTTGTGCTGAAAAAGCCTGGAGCCTTTTGTCTTTTCATTGGAGGCTGTGCTGAAAAAGCCTGGAGCCTTTTGTCTTTTACTTTGCAGAAACTTTCCTTAGAATGGAATGCACAGATAAAACCTTTTTGTCTGTGTTCTTGTGTCTAGCATAAAAGAGGAAAGAGCTGTTGAGATATGCCAACGTACATATTCAAATCTTCTTCACTAAGTAAGTTCAGCTATCAACATCAGAGTCTGGATCTTCTGAATCTCCAGAGTAGAGATCTTCTGGATCTGCAGAGTCTTGGGATGTTCTTCAGATTATGCTGAATCAGAGTATGTGCAGCTTGTGTGCTTGAGCGTGTAGTTCTGTCAGAGCAGAGTCTTCTATATCAGATTCTCAATACTTATGCAGCGCAGTATCTTCAGAGTCTTCTGATGAATAAGCTTCTGAACTCTCATAGTCTTTTATTCTTTAAAGGCTTCTGCTTCAGAATCTTCAGTAGATAGCACTCAGATTCTTCTGGAGGCAGCGTTCAGATATTCATCTAAGATGCTCTTGAACCTTTGAAGCCTTTCATAATATCATTGTTCAGATCCAAATTTGCTCTTTAAGAATATTTTCTTTAGTACCTGTAGCAAACAGTCTAGAACAGATTTAGAGTATATAATTCTTGAATACAAAATTCATAAGTGTTATCATCAAAACATAGAGATATTACTAAGAAACAATCTGTGTTCTTACAATCTCCCCCTTTTTGATGATGACAAAACATGAGAAATTTTGTTCAATAAAAAGTATGAATTATGACTCCCCCTGGGATTAACAATCCCCCCCTGAAATAAATACTCTAATAAAAGAAAACACTTCCCTTTTTGATTAAGTATATTTCAGATTCAGAGCCTGATGCAAGAGGTTTGACTTTCAGAATCAAATCTTGATACTAGATAATTATGACTTCCTTCAGTCGGAGTGCCTGGTTATCATCTTGCTTGAATTATCTTCCAGAGTAAAGGTATCAGAGTAAGCTATCAGAGTTGATTGAATACTCAGATATGCTTTGAAGATCAGGTTCTGGTTGGAAAAGTCCCAGGGTAACTTCAATGAATTATGTCAGATATATCAATGTAATCTGAAAGACTTAAATTCAAAGTAAGTTAATAAAATGTCTGAATTTCAGTTTTAGTAATTGCTTATAGTTTGAACAATCAGATTCTCTTTTTCTCCCCCTTTTTGTCATAATCAAAAAGATTTTTAAAGACATAAAGATACATAAGAAAAGAAGCATATAGAAGCAAAAACATCAACATTCATTTAAGCATATCAGAGTTCACAATCAAACAGATAGATGCCAAAAAGCATAACACAACAATAAGAAAACAACAGAAGCAATAACATGTGCAAAAACATCAAATAAAACTAAGTCTGGCGTGAGGCAATAAGGGTCAGAAGCTCTGTCATTTTGGCAGTTGACTCTTCTTGCTTAGACATCCAGGTTTTGATCTCATCAGTTGTCTTCTCTTGCTTGACCATCCAATCTTTTATTTCCTTGACATCATTCACAAGCTCTGTGACCATAGATGAAGAAGGAGCAGATGCAGTAGCAGCATGGTTCTCTTTAGACTGGTTCTCTTCAGAAGCTTGTTCAACCATTTCAGATTCAGGAGCCTCTGAAGGAGAAGCTTCCAGAAGCAACACAGGAGGAGGAGGAGGCATGTTCATCAGAGTTATCTTGATTAATTCTGCAAACTGAGTCTTAGCAAGCTTAGAGCATTTAGCTCTAACTTTTAAAGCAGCTTTGTTGAACATCCAGATGAAACGCTTCCAAGCAGCATTTGAAACAGTTGGATCCAAACTTGACATGCACACATCCTTAACACGAGCATATTCAGAATCTATCTCCTTCTTGAATATTTCAAACATAGCATTAACACATGATCCTAGATCTGACTGTTCAGACTGTTCATATGGTTTAGGAATGGTTTGTGTTTCAGATAGATTGGTTTTCTGAGGTGGGGAGTTGGGTGGAGTATGAAACATAGAAATGGGAACATGTTCCTTCATAGCACTGTCAGAACGTGCTTGTTTGAGTGACTCTGGTTCAAAATCAGATGATTCACAATCAGAAGATTCATCTGAGTGAACAGATGTTGAAGAAATGATAATGGATTGATTGAGGGGTTCTATATCCAGAATATTGTCAGAAAGATTTGGATCTTCTGATGGAACTGGTTGTTCAGAGTGTTCAGTTTGAACCGTCTCTGGTTGGTTTGGTTCTGAGATGATTATATCTGGTTGGGGAATTTCTAATTGGGGATTTTCTGGTTGTGAACTTTCTGGTTGTGGAATTTCTGTTTGAGGAATTTCTGTTTGTGAAATTTCTGGTTGAGTAATTTTTGTTTGTGGAATTTCTGGTTGAATTGATTGAGGGGGTTCAGATGTAATATGAGGTTGAGGTTCAGAGGGAATTGGTACAGAAGATGGTTGTGAATGTACTGGCTCAGATGAAGGTGGTTCAGATGAAAAGTTTGCAGATTGTTTGGGTTTAGAAGTTTTATGTCTAAGGTTTGGAGAGAGTTGAGGTGATGAAAGGGGTGAATGAACAGCAGGTGTAGGATCAGATGTTAATACCTGATGAATAGTGTCTCTAATCTCTTCTAGAGTGGCATCTCTTCCAGAATTGATTCTGGCTTTCTTTGCTCCTTTCTTCTTCTTCCTTGGAACTTCAGATACTTTCCTTTTCTTCTGAATCGATCCTTCTTCAGCTTTTCTCTTGCTACGCCTTTCCTTCATCAGATTGGGCATTTCTTCTCCTTGTTTCTGAAAACAAAGGTTAGCAGGTAGAGGAATTCCTTCCTTCAGACACTCTGCAATGTAAGTCCAGACAATACTTTTTGATTTATCTGCACTGAACATTGGAAAATCTTCTATGGGTATCCTTCTGTCATTGACCTCCTCAGAGTTTATCTTCCTTAGTTTACCATTCAGCTCTGAAATGATTTTCATCCTTTTCAGAGTGAGTCCATTTATCTCAGATCCAATGATGTATGACAGATCCTCTGTTATCTTTGCATCTGTCAGATGCTTCACCAACTTGTTTTCTATAAGGATGTTTGAAATCAGTTTTCCCAGAGGTATCTAAGTTCTAACTTTCCCAGCTTTAGCTCTGACCTCTTCTCTAGTCTCTTTTACATGAGTCAGAAGATGACTGAAAATCAGATAGGGCAGATCAACCTTAATATTTTGGCTGATGCAGTACATGAAGTATAGATGCTCTGAACTCACATAGTCTGGTGAGTTGGTTGACTTTCTGTGAAAGATTGTACTCATAAATATCTTTGCCCAGATCCTATAGATAGGTTTCAGATCTTTAACCTTGCTTGTTGGTGTTCCAGCTACAGTAATTTCTTCATATACCTTAGCCATATCAATACGTGAAGAGGCTAGGTTTGTAACACCATCAGATTCTGTATAACTGAACAGTTGCCTGATCAGTTTCTCAGTAATCACTATCTCCTTCCCAAAGACAGATGAGTGAATGAACTTAGGACCAGTACTAGCGTGAATCCAGAATTCCTTTACAAGAGTTGGGTATACAGGACCCATCAGTCTCTCAAAGTACTTCTCCCAGCCTTGAGCTTTAATGGAAGTTGTTTGGTCAAACCCATTTTCTTCTATTGATTCAAGATCAACAAAACTCTCACACAGAACCTCAAGATCTACAACTGGAGTAAATAGAGTACGTTATGGTTTCTTGTACATTATATTTTTGTTGGAGATTTCAGCAGCATTTGATGTAGAAGCCATTGATGAGGATGAAGCTTTTGATTTTGGTTTAAGGTTTTGGTAGAGGTTGAAGAGTAAGCAAAAACACATAAGTGCAGTGACTGTGAAAAGTGTGAAAATGTTGTGATAGGTGGTATTTATAGAAACAAAAAAAAATCAAGCATTGGGCACATCAAAAGACACATACGCACGTTTACACAACATTTAATGAAAATAATCATTTCAATTTAAAATTATGACAATTGGGGGGAAATCCAAGAAAAATGAGATTTTCAAAGCAATACCTCAAACGTCAATTCAGTAGAGCACTCCATCTTTTCAGATACTGAGTGACACGTGTTTGCTTTGTATGTGCATCTGATATCTCTCAAGAAATGAAACGTTTCCAACGTTCAGATCTTCTGAGTTTGTTAGTTCAGAGTTTCACACAAATAAATCAATTAAAGATAAATGAACAAATAATCAGATGAAATACTTCAGATCTTTAAACATTTTGCATCTGAGAAGTTGCCTCTGATAAATATTACTCTGGACAAAAATCCATACAAATATTTTTCAGAATGAACTTAAACCTATCTTCAGCAAGGGGTTTTGTGAAAATATCAGCCCATTGATGATCTATATCAACAAAGGCTAGATTTATTACACCCTTCTGAGCATAGTCTCTGATGAAGTGATGTTTAATTTCTATATGTTTAGCCTTAGAATGTAAGATTGGATTTTTTGACAAACATATAGCAGAAGTATTATCACAGAAGATAGAAAGATTACTCTCATAGATCTGATAATCTTCTAACTGAATCTTCATCTAGAGCATCTGCGTACAACATCCAGCAGCAGCAATGTATTCTGCCTCTGTAGTTGATAAAGCAATAGTGGGTTGCTTCTTGCTGTACCATGAGATCAGATGACTTCCAAGAAACTGACAGCTTCCAGAAGTGCTTTTACGTTCAACTCTGTCTCCAACATAATCAGCATCACAGAATCCAACAAATGAAAATTCATCAGATCTTCTGTAACACAGACCCATGTTAGTAGTACCTTTCAGATACCTTAGAATCCTCTTAACAGCTGTTAAGTGTGATTCTCTAGGATCTGATTGGAATCTTGCACATAAGCAGACACTAAACAGAATATCAGGTTTAAAAGCAGTCAAGTATAAAAGAGATCCTATCATACCTCTGTAGAGTTTCTGATCTACCTTCATACTTACCTCTTCCTTACCTAAAGTGCTTGTAGGGTGCATTGGAGTCTTTGCCATCTTACTATCAACCATGTTGAACTTCTTCAGAAGCTCTTTAACATATTTGGTCTGATGTATGTAGGTGCACTCTGGAGTCTGGTTGACTTGGATTCCCAAAAAGAATCTCAATTCTCCCATCATGCTCATTTCAAACTCTGCCTGCATACATTTAGCAATCTCCTTTCCAAGCATAATATTTGTTGATCCAAAAATAATATCATCTACATAAATTTGACAAATCAACAAATCTTTCTTAAGAGTTTTACAGAATAAAGTTGTATCCACTTTTCCTCTGATAAAATTTTTCTTTAGAAGGAAATTGCTCAACCTCTCATACCAAGCTCTAGGAGCTTGTTTTAAGCCATAAAGAGATTTCTTTAATTTAAAAACATGATCTGGAAAGTTTTCACTTTCAAAACCAGGAGGTTGGTGGACATATACTTCCTCTTCTATAATACCATTAAGAAAGGCACATTTAACATCCATCTGATACAGAGTGATGTTATTCTGTGCAGCAAATGAAATAAGAAGGCGTATAGATTCTAACCTTGCTCCTGGAGCATAAGTTTCAGTTTAATCAATACCTTCTTGTTGACTGTATCCTTGAGCAACCAGTCTTGCCTTATTCCTTTCAACTTCTCCCTTTTCATTCAACTTATTCCTGAAGACCCATTTTGTTCCAATAACATTGAATCCTTTAGGTCTAGGAACCAGATCCCAAACTTCATTTCTGGTGAATTGATTTAGCTCTTCTTGCATGGCAATAATCCATTCATTATCTTTCAGAGCCTCATCCATAGATGTTGGTTCAATTATTGACACTAAGCCAAACAATGAAGATTCAGATGTTCTGAGATAGGATCTTGTCCTGATTGGATCATCTTTCTTTCCAATAATCACATCTTCTGGGTGAGATGCCTTGATTCTGGAAGAAGATCCTCTGACATTTGATCTTTCAGAAATGTGTAAGTTGTCCAATTGAGAAGATAGGGGATTAACATCTGGAGTTTCTTCAGATTCCTTCTCTTTAGCCTTTTCTGCCTCTGATCCTTCAGAGTCTGTGAGAATCACTTCTCTATCTGCAGAATTCTCAAACTGCTTTGGCTTTTCAGAGCCAAGCTTATCATCAAATCTTACATGAATAGATTCTTCCACAATCTGTGTTTCAGTATTGAATACTCTGTAGCCTTTAGAGCGTTCAGAATAACCAAGCATGAAACACTTCTGTGCTTTGGAATCAAACTTGTTAAGATTCTCTTTAGTGTTAAGTATATAACAAGTACATCCAAAAGGATGAAAATATGAAATGTTAGGCTTTCTGTTCTTCCACAGTTCATATGGAGTCTTTTTCAGAAGAGGTCTTACAGACACTCTGTTCTGAATGTAACAGGCTGTGTTGATTGCTTCTGCCCAAAAGTGTTTTTCCAGAATTGTCTCATTGATCATGGTTCTGGCCATTTCTTGCAGAGTTTTTATTTTCCTCTCTACAACCCCATTTTGTTGTGGAGTTCTAGGACAGGAAAAATCATAAGCAATGCCATTTTCAGAAAAATATTTTTCAAAATATTTATTTTCAAATTCACCACCATGATCACTTCTGACTTTTATGATTTTGAAATCCTTTTCATTCTGGACTTGCTTGCAGAAGTCAAAGAACACAGAATGTGACTCATCCTTGTGTTTTAAGAACTTTACCCATGTCCATCTACTATAGTCATCAACAATGACTGATCCATACTTCTTGCCTCTGATGGATGCAGTTTTCACTGGTCCAAACAGATCAATATGAAGTAATTCTAGTGGTTTGGAAGTAGAAACAACATTTTTTGATTTAAAAGATGTTTTTGAAAACTTCCCCTTTTGGCATGCTTCACAAAGAGCATCTGAGGTGAACTTCAGATTAGGAAGTCCTCTGACAAGATTAAGTTTATTAATCTGAGATATACGTCTCATATTAATATGGCCCAATCTTCTGTGCCAGACCCATTGCTCTTCATTAACAGACAAGAGGCATTTAACATTCTGAACTTTAAGTTCTGAAAGATTTATTTTATAAATGTTGTTTTTCCTTTTACCACTAAATAGGATAAAGCCATCCTTTTGACTAATAGCTTTACAACATTTTTGATTAAAGGTAATATCATAACCATTGTCACTTAATTGACTTATGGACAATAAGTTATGTTTTAAGCCTTCAACAAGTAAAACATTAGTTATAGAGGGAAGTTTACCATTTCCAATAGTGTCAGATCCAATGATTTTGCCTTTCTGGTTCCCTCCAAACTTCACGTCACCTCCAGACCTAAGTTCCAGGCTTTGGAACATAGACCTTTCTCCTGTCATGTGTCGTGAGCATCCAGAATCCAGGTACCATGACTGGCGTCCTGATCTTGCTGCTAAGAACATCTGCAACAGGGATTATTTTTCTCTTAGGTACCCATATCTTCTTGGGTCCTTTAGGGTTAGTTGGTTTGTAGGTTTGTCTAAACTTCTGTTTTTCAACATAATGTTTATTCTGACTTGCCTTGGGTTTAAACACATAAGTATTCTTCTCAGAGCTTGTGTGTTTAATGTCATTTAAGTGACCAAACTTAAATTGAGAGTACAGAGGTGTCTTCTTGATGAAGAGTTTATCAACAGATTTTGGATTACTTCCAGAGGAAGATTCATATCCAATACCTCTTCTGTTATTCCCACTAACACCATAGATCATAGAAGCCATCTTGCTTCTGTCTAAGCTCTTAGTAAGGAATCTTTAAAAGCTAGAGTCATATTTTTCTAAAATGTTTTCACATGACTTAGTCTCAGATTCAGATTCTTGTTGAGCTATTTCAAAGTCATTTTTGATTTTCAGATTAATTTCTTTTTGCTCAACAAGTTCTGTCTTCAGAAGATCAATCTCAGATTCAAGACTGCTTTTCAGCTTCTTGTATTTGAGTTTGATATTGTTATAACTTTTCAGAACTTCTGATAATACTTTGATAAGTTCTTCTTTAGTAAGTTTAGCCATTACCTCTTCAACGTCATCGTCAGATTCAGAATCAGATTCAGATCCTGAAGTTCCTTCCTCCTGATCTTCTATGCTGGCCATCAGTGCAACATTAGCACATTCTTCTTCTGATTCAGAAGATGATTCAGATTCATCTGAGTCATCCCATGTTGCCATTAGAACCTTCTTCTTTTTGTCAACCTTCTTCTTGGGTTTCTCTCTTTGAAGTTTGGGGCAATCATTCTTGTAATGCCCAGGTTCTTTGCACTCATAGCATACAACTTCTTTCTTGCCAGATCTTCTGTGCCCAGAAGATTCCTTTCTCTGATCAGATTTTCTGAAGTTGTTGAACTTCTTTCCCTTGTGCTTCCAGAGTCTGTTGATCCTTTTGGACAGCATGGATAATTCATCTTCTTCTTCAGAAGAAGATCCTTCAGAGCTTTCTTCAATAACCTGCAAAGCTTTAGCAGATTTATTAGATTTTAAAGCAATAGATTTACCTTTCTCTTTCTTCTGAGGTTCATCTTCCTCAAGCTCAATTTCATGGCTCCTCAGTGAGCTGATGAGTTCTTCTAAAGATATCTTATTCAGATCTTTAGCCATCTTCAAGGCAGTCACCATTGGTCTCCATCTGGTAGGTAGACTTCTGATGATTTTCTTTACATGATCTGATGTGGAGTATCCCTTGTCCAGAACCTTTAGACCAGCTGTAAGGATCTGAAATCTAGAAAACATAGTTTCTATATTTTCATATTCTTCCATTTTGAACGCCTCATACTTCTGTATAAGCGCCAGAGCCTTGGTCTCCTTCACTTGACAATTTCCTTCATGAGTCATTTTAAGTGACTCAAACATTCCATGAGCTGTTTCTCTGTTAGTAATCTTTTCATACTCAGTATGAGAGATTGCATTAAGCAATATTGTCCTAGCCTTATGGTGATTTTTGAAATCCTTCTTCTGGGCTTCTGTCATTGATTTTCTATCATTTTTCTTGCCATCCTCATTTGTAGGATGTTCATAACCATCAATGACCAAGTCCCACAAATCAACATCATACCCAAGGAAGAAACTTTTTATCCTGTCCTTCCAGTAATCAAATTTTTCTCCATCAAACATGGGAGGCTTTGTGCTGATTCTATCCCCTTCATATTTGTTACAACTGGCTGTATTGGATGTAGAAACATCACCCATAATGACAAACAAATATATACCAAAGTAACTTTTCTCACTGGATCTTTACTGACACAGTTAAGTGATAGCACACGCAGAACCGGAGCTCTGATGCCAACTGAAGGTGAGAAAATTACTTAGAAGGGGGGGGGGGGGGGGGGGGTTGAATAAGTATGACAAATAATCAAAGATTCAAACACAGTTATTTTTATCCTGATTCGTTGAACTCAACTACTCCAGTCCACCCTCTCAGGAGTGATTTGCCTTTCTCAGTCAAGGACTTAATCCACTATTTAATCAAACAGATTACAATAGTAACACCTAAGAACAATTGTTCTTATTCTTCTCAAGAGCTACTGATCCCAACTGGATCCTCTTAAGGAAACCTTTTACAATCAATGTAAAACTATTACAAGAGTAAGAATGCTTCTAAAAAGCTATTATCACAACTGTGATATTTCTCTTAAGTTTAAGAACAATGTTACAGCAAATAAGATAAAAGAGCTTTTGAGAGATTTGCTTTGAGTGAATTTTTTTGCAAGAAGTTTGTTACTGAAGAAGATGGAGTGGACTTCTTTATATAGGCACTTAGATCCATGAAGTCTTCTCAACGTTGAAGGCTGTGCTGAAAAAGCCTGGAGCCTTTTGTCTTTTCATTGGAGGCTGTGCTGAAAAAGCCTAGAGCCTTTTGTCTTTTACTTTGCAGAAACTTTCCTTAGAATGGAATGCACAGATAAAACCTTTTTGTCTGTGTTCTTGTGTCTAACATAAAAGAGGAAAGAGCTGTTGAGATATGCCAACGTACATATTCAAATCTTCTTCACTAAGTAAGTTCAGCTATCAACATCAGAGTCTGGATCTTCTGAATCTCCAGAGTAGAGATCTTCTGGATCTGCAGAGTCTTGGGATGTTCTTCAGATTATGCTGAATCAGAGTATGTGCAGCTTGTATGCTTGAGCGTATAGTTTTGTCAGAGCAGAGTCTTCTATATCAGATTCTCAATACTTATGCAACGCAGTATCTTCAGAGTCTTCTGATGACTAAGCTTCTGAACTCTCAGAGTTTTTTATTCTTTAAAGGCTTCTGCTTCAGAATCTTCAGTAGATAGCACTCAGATTCTTCTGGAGGCAGCGTTCAGATCTTCATCTAAGATGCTCTTGAACCTTTGAAGCCTTTCATAATATCATTGTTGAGATCCAAATTTGCTCTTTAAGAATATTTTCTTTAGTACCTGTAGCAAACAGTCTAGAACAGATTTAGAGTATATAATTCTCGAATACAAAATTCATAAGTGTTATCATCAAAACATAGAGATATTACTAAGAAACAATCTGTGTTCTTACACATCATAGGAACAAGATGGATGTTCAAGAACAAACTTGATGAGAATAGGATCATAGTTCGTAACAAAGCAAGATTGGTCGCACAAGGCTACAACCAGGGGGAAGGAATTGATTTTGATGAAACGTTCGCTCCGGTAGCAAGGTTAGAAGCAATTAGATTATTACTTGCTTATGCTTGTTCTATGAATTTTCAGTTGTTCCAGATGGATGTCAAAAGCGCTTTCCTAAATGGATACATCAATGAAGAAGTCTACCTCAAACAACCTCCGGGTTTTTAAGACTTCAAGAATCCCTCACATGTTTACAAATTGAAAAAGGCACTCTACGGATTGAAACAAGCGCCAAGAGCATGGTATGATCGCCTTAGCAATTTCTTATGTGAAAAGGGATTTACAAAAGGAAAGGTTGACAAGACGTTGTTCATAAAGAAGATCAAGGGTAACACTTTATTGGTTCAAGTCTATGTCGACGACATCATCTTCGGATCAACAAACAAAGAGCTTTGCGAAGAATTTTTACTAATGATTCAAGGAGAATTCGAGATGTCCATGATGGGAAAATTGAACTATTTTCTTGGACTACAAATCAAGCAAACAAAGGATGACATCTTCCTCAACCAATTCAAGTATTGTAAGGAATTATTGAAGAAATTCGATATGGATAGTTGCAAGGTGATGTCCACTCCTATGGGATCCAGAACGTACGTTGATCAAGATGAATCTGGTACTCCAATTGATATTACAAAATATCGAGGTATGATCAGTTCATTATTATATTTGACGAAAAGTCGTCCTAACATTATGTTTAGCGTTTGTCTGTGTGCACGCTTTCAAGCAAGTCCGAAGGAATCACATTTCACTGCCGTGAAGAGAATCATAAAGTATCTCAAAGGAACAACGAACGTCGGATTATGGTATCCAAAAGGTAGTACTTATTCTTTAATTGGTTATTCTGACGCTGATTATGCAGGATGTAAGACCAATAGAAAAAGCACGAGTGGTACTTGTCACATTCTCGGGAATGCACTAGTGTCATGGGCCTGCAAGAAGCAAGCGTGTGTGGCACTCTTTATAGCCGAAGCAGAATATATTGCAGCAGGAAGTTGTTGTGCATAAATTTTGTGGCTCAAGTAACAACTCCTCGATTATGGTGTAGATCTCGGTTGCATTCCTCTTCGATGTGATAATACAAGTGCCATCAATATTACAAAGAACCCGGTCATGCATTCAAGGACAAATCATATAGATATCAGCCATCACTTCATTCGAGATCACGTACTAAATAGAGATGTAGATGTTACTTTCATCGATACACACAATCAACTCGCCGACATCTTCACCAAACCATTGGCGAAAGAACCGTTCTTCAAAATTCGACGAGAATTTGGGATTCTCGATGAAGGTGATATCTAATCTTTTCTCTGGTTTATGTATGCATAATGTATATTTTCCAATGTTTGTGCATTCTGTTTGAAGCATTTTTCCAAAATTCGCGTGTGTTAATCGATTAACCTATAGGGTTAACCGATTAACACTGTTGATTTTTCAATTCTGACTTAAATTTTTAATGTGTTAACCGATTAACCTATATGGTTAGCCGATTAACACTGATACTTTTTATTTTGGAAATTAAATTTTTAATGTGTTAACCGATTAACTTATATGGTTAACCGATTAACACTGTTAAAATTTTCAAAAATCAGAAACAAATAATTAATTCAAATTTTGGAAAATGTGTGTGTTAAATGTGTTTTTATGTGTTGTTTTTATTATTTTTCTTTCAGATTATGTTTAAGTTGTTAAGTTTTTAATTTCATTTGTAACCGGACAATGTTTGCTGCATTTTTTCATTTGCTGCATTTTCTATATGCTGCATTTTTTATTTCAATCTATTATGTTGTGTTTGATTTTATGCTGTTATATATGTCGATATTGCTTTTGTTTTGGTTTTGAAAGCTCCTTCCTTTTTGCAAATGACAAAGGGGGAGAAGAGCTTGGTTGTCTAATATCTCTTTGTACATAATTTTTTGCCTCTGTTTAGATAGGGAGAGTTGTTGAACATAGGGGGAGAAGCAAGCCAAGAACAGAACCAAACATCGTCAAGGATATTGCACAAACTTAGTTGTTTGTCATCATCAAAAAGGGGGAGAATGTAGAAGTACACTTCAATCTCAAGGTTTTGATGGTGTCAACAAAGACCTAAGCTCATTCCATGATTGCAAAAAGTCAAGCTTTCAAATTGATCAAGATACTTACACTATATACACGTGGGGTATATGTACTAAGAAGCTGCTTGCACTATATATCCGTGGGGGTATACACACTGAAGATAAAACCAAAAGCATCATGTACAAATGATCATTCAACTTTCAAGATTTGGACTCAAGCTTCGGTATATCAATATTCACTCCTTTAATTGATATACAAGTGTTCAAATAACTTATCATATTTACATTTTGCATCTGCATGCTTTTAAAAAATCATTTGGATTGGTATAACACTTTTAACTCAAGTATTTTTCTGAGTTTTAACAGTGTTAACCGATTAACCATATGGGTTAATCGATTAACAGCCTCAAATTTTGAATTCTCAGGGCTAACGTTCAAGTGTTAACCGATTAACTGGTTAACTGATTAACACTGAACGAATTTTGAAAAATTGTTTCTTTTTAAATTCAAATTTTGTTTGAATGTTATACCTTTTCATTTTTTGATTCATACTCAATTATACCTTTTTGAAATGGTGTTTTGCTCATATAAATTCTGAAAAATTCAAATTGAAAAACACCTCCAATAATTTTCAAAATATTCATTAAATCAAATTCACTACTTTTCAAATATTTTCAAAAAGTGTTTATATTGTTCATACAATTTCATATCAAGTTTTTGAACACTTGTATTGATATTGAAAAGTGAATTTTGATCATAAGGAGAAGATCAATCTTTGTGTTGATATTTGTTGCGGTGGAAATAGGATATCAAACTATTAATTAGTTTGAATCATAATTCAATTCACAACCGCTCTTTGATTTATCCGAAGGAAAAGGTCAAAAGAGGGAAAACCTATTTTGCATCGTAAACACAATGCGGGGGAGAGACCTAGGTAAGGGGTTGGTTAAGCTTAGGGAAGGTACTAGCACCCTAAACTTCTGTAGTACTCTACAGGAACCTTTTGTTTATTGTATGCTTTTTTATTTTTATTTATTATCTGCTTTAATATATATTGAGCTAAGGGATAGAGTGACCTAAAGACCTAAGGGTTAGTCCTAAGTTTACTCGGCAAGACATCGCATCTTGTGCCTACGTATCCTGGATAGGGAATGGAATTAGAGTAATCGTAGTTCCCCTCGAAAGAGAGGTTAGAAACGTCTTGACTGTGGTCAAGGTTTCAAGGGGAGTAAATATATTTTAAGGACATGCTTACGTGGAGTCTTTGAAACTCCTATTTCTATGTTGAATTTGTTAATTAAAAATTACGGTTAAATTAGGTGTTCCACGGCGGGAAACCCTAAAATAGGGTTTTGAAACGGTCAAAATTAGGGTTATTGACTCGGCGGTCAAACTGTTAATCCTAATTCCTTTGGGGAAAAATATAACGGTAAAACATGCAAGCAAGGCAAAATACTATATGGCAGAAATTAAAATGCGGAAAGTAAAGAAAGCGGTAAAAAAAGCATCGCGACGATCACTCGCGTAAATTACAAATTTCTAAAAAATGCAAAATAAAATAACCGCGACCATGGCCTCGCGTAAATTACATCCATGGAACAAAAACGAACAAATGAAATAATAACGAGTTGAAACAAACAAATTAACGAGGGTTAGACAAAAATGAAACGGCTAAATCAAAACTTATTTCTTTTTTGAGTTTTTATTGAGAAGAGGAGAGGAGAATTAATTTCATACTTAAATGGAGAAACTATTCTAATTATTTACTAAAAATTTTAATAAAGAAACTAGTTTTAATTTTAATGAAAAAATGTCTTGAAAAAACATGTTTTAATTTTATCAAAAATAAATGTTTTAAATTTTAATAAAAAATGTTTTAAATTTTAATGAAAAAATTTGATTTAAATTCAACGAAAAAGGTTTTAATTTTTGTTTTAGTGAAAGAAATGTCATTTTTTAATTTTTGTGTTAACTTAATGAAAAATGGTTTTAATTGGAAAAAAAACTTTAATTAAGAAAAACTGTTTTATTTAGAAATATGTTTTTAAATAAAAAGTGGTTTAATTTTTGAAAAAAACTTTTTAGAAAGATCTTAATTTTTAAAAAAACTGATTACGTTATGTTTTTTTTATTGAAATAGCTTAACTAAACTTAATTGCATTATAAATACAAACTACATAGTTAATATAAATGAAAAAAATAAACAATTGAATAATAAAATAAAAAACAAATGAAACGTAAATAAAAAGGCTTATGCCGTTTTCTCCATGGATGACTATCGAAGCTTTTCCACTCCTTCAATCCTTGCATGTCATCTTCTATTTATTCTTCCCATTAATCTACAATCAATGAACAAAACAACACACAAAAATCATAAAATGTCGTAAATCGTGAGAACGGCCGCCGTTTTTTCTTTTCTTTCTCCTTCTTCCCTTTCTCAAACACAACTTATGTTTATATAGGTAACAAATTAGGGCTAACTCTAACCTAATGCCCACTTTAAAGCCCAACTTAAATAATTAGTCAAAGCTAAAAAAACAAACTAAAACAAACTTAAAAGAATAAAATATTTTCTAATATTTTTTATTTTATGATTTTTGGATGTTTTTATGAATAATATGGAAAAAAAGTAAAAAAAATAATATTTTTTTAAAAATAATTTAAATAAAATACGAAAATAATAATTAAATAATAAAAAAAACTATTTTTGTTATTTTTTTTTATGAAAATAGAAAAGTTTGAATAAAAATAAAAGAAACAAAACAAAAAGTGAAGAAGGTGGGATTCGAACTCTCAACCTCTCACACTCACAACTCCTTACACAGGGTATCTTGTCAATTGTGCTATTTTATTCATGCAAAATAAAGTGGCACTAGAAACCCTGTAAACTAAAAGAGCGCGCCACATGATATTTTCTTGCAACAATCAAATAATTGCACAACCCGTTAGTGGTTAGTTTAAACGCAATGCAAAATGAAATGGGATGCAAGATGAAACGACTAATCTTAGGGCAAAATTTGGGGTATTACAATATTACTATTGCATCACTCTCAAATCACAAAATACAAAGTTATTTCTATTGTGACTTGTGATCCAGGATTGTTGGACACAAGGGTTAGTGCTTGCAAGAGGATTGTTCTTGCTCACTAAGTTGTTGATTAGTTGTTAGATTGTAGGCCTCGCCGGTTGATGGTGTGATAGGTTGTACTTTCTAAAACTATAGTGAAAATTCTCTTTCATGTGGAAAGAGGAGTGGAGTACCTTCGGATTGTGAAGGGAACCACTATAAATCTCTGTGTTCATTTTCTTTCTGCTTTTACTGCTTTCATCACCAAGAACTTAAAGAAGAAAAATTCAAGAGTTTCGAAAAACCGGAAAAAGTTTCTAAAGCCTAATTCACCCCCTCTTAGGCATACTCTGTACTTACACCATTCTCATCACAGAACTTTTGGAACTCTTTGGAGTTATACTCACCTCCACCGTCAGTTATGAGAATCTTCAACTTCTGACCACTCTGATTCTCAGCCTTCATTCTGAACTTCTTGAATTCATCAAGCACCTCGTGTTTAAACTTAATAAGGGATACCCATGTCATTCGTGTGAATTCATCAACAAACAACACAAAGTATTTATTCCCTCTAATCGATTCTACTGAAAATGGACCACACACATCAGAATGTACAACTCCCAAGGCATGTTTTGCTCTTGGAGCAGCTTCTGACACAAATGGCAATCATGGTTGTTTTCCTCCATGCAAACTTTACATGACTTTTCAGGCTTCTTAATTGCAGAAATTCCATGTACCAACTTCTTTGAATTCAGATGTTTTAAGCTTCTGAAATTCAAATGACCGAATCTTCTATGCCACAACTCACTCTCCTTCTTAGCACTTGTTGCACTAAGACATTCTGAGTCTGCAGTTCTAACATTCACCTTGAATGTTCTATTCCTTCCCTGTTCTGACTCCATAATCAACTTCTGATTGCAGTCATACAGCTTCAGAAGATTGTCCTTTATGGTAACTGAAAAACCTTTCTCAATTAATTCTCCCACACTCATCAGATTGCTTCTGATGCCAGGTACATACCACACGTTCTGAATCAATGTTGTTTTCCCATTGTTCAGAATCACTCTGACATTTCCCATACCTTCTGCGTTAAGATATTTGTCATCAGTACATCTGATCTTTGTTCTCTTTTTAGAGTCAAAGTCAACCAGCCATTTCTTTTTTCCAGTAAGATGATTTGAACAACCAGTGTCCATATACCACCAGTCTATCAGATCCATATCATCAGATTCAGAGGCCATCAATAGCACATATTCGTCATCAGAACTTCTGGTTATATTTGCTTCTTCTGATTTTCTCTCTTTGTTTGACCAACAACCTCTAGCAAAGTGACCAAACTTCTTACAACAGTAACATTGGATTTTCTTCTTGTCATACTTCTCTTTTCCCTTCTGAGCAATCTTTTGTCTATCAGAGGTTGAGCTTTATGACTTTTGACCACCATCAGATCTTCTCCTGGATTCTAAATGCTTTTGATACCTCCTATCAGAAGTTACTTTCAGAGCCTGCTGCTCTACTTCCTTTTCAGAAGTTCTCTCAATCAAACGCAACTCTTGCGCTTCTAGACTGCTCTGCAGCTCTTCAATTCTCATGGTGCTCAGATCTTTGGAATGTTCTATTACTACCACAATGTAATCAAATTGAGAGGTAAGGGATCTCAATACTTTCTCCATGATTACTTCTTCAGAAAGAGTTTCTCCACACGCCTTCATCTCATTAGTAATCAGAATCATTCTAGAGATGTATTCAGAGACTTTCTCATTATTCTTCATGTTGAGAATCTCATATTGCTTTCTCAAGGACTGAAGCTTCACCTTCTTCACTGATGCGTCACCACCATAACATCTCACCAGTGTGTCCCACGCAGCCTTTGTTGTCGTTGAATCTGCAATCTTCTCAAACACATTTACATCCACACATTGATGAATGAAGAACAATGCTTTCTTATCCTTCTTCCTTACTTCCTTCTGCGTGTTTTTCTGTTCATCCGTCGCATCTGCTGCTACTGGAACATAATCATCAGTGACAAGATCTAGAACATCTTGAGCACCAAACAGTACACGCATTTGGATCATCCAACGATTCCAATTTTTACCGTCAAATACTAGAAGTTTGGTGTTCATGTTGTCATTTCCGTTCATTTTCTACCTTGCACAGTACACTCAGATTTCTCACACAGTGCTTCCCAACCCACATAATTAAAATTCTGATCATATTTTGTTCAAGATTCAACACGAATCTAAGAAACAAAATCAAACACACAAGGCCTCACGTTCACTCGTGTTTCCCGTGTTTCCCAATGAATCTGAACCGAAGCTCTGATACCAATTGTTTGTACAAAGGTGAATAAATGATGAACAGAGGAAATATTCTATTAAAGAGAATGACGGCTACACAACTCACTTGACAATACAATGATCGCAACCCTATTTATAAGTTAAAACTAGGGTTACTAGAATAAGATAAAATACTAAAATGCCCTCTAACAAACTTAGGGGCTAAGTAATAGTACGACTAAATATGAATTACTTCCAATAGATGCACCATATAATTAAATTAACTACTATTAATAAAGTATGAAAGCAGAATCATTCAATGTTATTACTGTCAGATTATGTTGTGTTCATCTATTCCAAAATAGGGGTGTCTTTGAAGGATATATTATATTTATCATAAGCAATTGCAATGTATTTCATGAAAAATAGATTTTTTTGTGTTAAATTCCATATGAAAAATCTTAATAGTGACTAACAAGTACTACTGTTAGTGTGTTCGTAAAATTAGCTCAAAACAATCTCAAAACTATCGTATGAAAACAACACTAGCAGTAAAATTTCTTGTTGCCTAGTTCATGGTTTTATAATGGACACGAGTTTGAAAAGAAAGAGAAGTTACTGCAATGAAGAAGAATGAGATAATGTTGTAGTATAAATTGTCTTTTAGAAGTCCCACGTTGTTATTTGTATAAGACATAAAAGTGTTTATAAAGCCGAAACAAACACAACAATTCAATTGTGGGTTAGAAAGATAGACCAAAAACATGGGCTAATTATTAAATATAATTCATAATGTAAACAGACTTTATTTGATTTGATATGATTTAGATTTGATTTGATTTTGAATATTTTGGGCCTTTTATGTTTTGGGCTTTTGTAAACCTAAAAATATAAATAGGGTGCCTTGCTTTGTATTCAACACAATATAGAACAGATTTCACAATTACAGAGTTAGCAAGTGAAAGTTCAATAGCAATCAGAAATCCCACAGTTTGTGGGTAACACAATTTTTCTTCTTTCATTCTTCTCTTTCTTCCTTGTTTGTTATTCTTCTTTTCTTTTGTTGTTCTTGATAACTCTTTACTTGTTATCATCATTATTATCATATTGTGGGTTTGTTCGTCAATCTTGAGATCAAGATTGAAGGGAATTCTTCATAGAGTGTGACGTGAATTTCCAACATCTGGTATCTAGAGCTCCGGTTGAGAGATTCAAGGAAGGAAGATAGTGATGACGATGAACTATCCGAACGACAACTTTCCGACGACCCTGTCAATTCTCAAGAAAGACAATGATGAGAATTGGTGCAAGCAGATTAATGTGATTTTTTGTTATCAAGATCTTTGGGATCTTGTGAAGGACGGAGTAACATCGCTTAGGGAGAATGCGACGGAGGCGGAAAAGGTTGCGCACAAAGAATTGAAGAAGAAAGATTATAAAACACTCTTTATAATTCATCAGTGTGTTGATCCTGATAACTTTGAAAAGGTTAGTGATGTTGATTCAGCAAAAGAAGCATGGGAGATTCTTGAAAAGTCGTTTGGAGGCGTAGAGAAGGTGAAAGAGGTGAGGTTACAAACTCACAAGAGAACCTATGAGTTGCTTCAGATGGAAGACAACGAAAGCATTACAGATTTCTTCACCAGAGTTACAAAGTTGGTGAATCGAATCAAATTATATGGATAAGCGATGACGATGAAAGCAGTTGTCTCAAAGATTTTGAGATCGTTGGCTCCAAAGATCTGTCAGTGTTGACGAAGGAAGAGCTTCAAGGGACTCTTGAGTCTCATGAACAGAGGATGGCTAAGAGAGCTGCAGGAAATTCGAAAGATATGGCTTTGCAGGCGCAGTCAGAAAAGGAAAGAAAAGGAAGGTAGCTGGAATGGCAACAAAGGAGGAAACCAGTTGAATCAGAAGAAACCTTGGAACCAAGGCAACCAAAAAGGTGGTGTTGCAGGTAAAGGAAGAGGTGGTGGTCGAAAGACAGACAAAAGCCACATTCAATGTTTCAATTGCCAGAAGTATGGTCATTATGTTAGTGATTGTCCAGAAAGGAAGAGAAATCAAGAGATTGATGCAAAGCTGGCGAAACATGAAGAAGAAGGAACGTTGCTACTGGTCACAACAAAAGATGAAGAAAGATTCCAAGATCAGTGGTACTTGGACTCGGGATGCTCATCACACATGACTAGAAGGAAAGATTGGTTTGTCAACATGAATCCCTCGTCGAAGAACACAGTGAAGTTTGCAAGTGACAATACTCTAGCAGCCGAAGTTGTTGGTGATGTTCTAATTATGAGGAAAGATGGCAAAAGGTCAACAATTTCCAATGTGTTGTACATACCAGGCATGAAGAGTAATTTGCTCAGTATAGGGCAGCTTGTCGAAAAGAACTACAAGGTAGTTGTCAAAGAGAAGATGATGATAGTTCTCGATGTAGATGGTAGATTAATCTTAAAAGGCTCAAATGTCTCAGAATAGGACCTTCAAGATTGGACTCAATGTGATGGAGCACAAGTGCCTAGCAACTGCAGCCAGCAAAGATGAGTGGTTATGGCATTTTCGACTAGGTCATCTCAACTTTAATGGCATCAGAGAACTGAAGAGAAAAAATATAGTTTCAGGATTACCAGAAATCGACATTCCAAGTGAAGTCTGTGAGCAGTGTGTTTAGTCGAAACAACACAAGAATAGCTTCAGCAAGGATGCAGAAAGGAAGTCAAAGGCAATACTTGAAGTCATATACTCTGATGTATGTGGTCCAATCCAGGTGGATTCGATTGGTGGCAATAGATACTTTGTCACGTTTATAGATGATTACAGTCGAAAGCTGTGGACTTACCTCATCAAGAAGAAAAGTGATATGATTGAGGTATTTTCCAGATTCAAGTCCATGGTCGAAAGACAAAGTGGTCGAAAGCTGAAAATTCTGAGGACTGATGGTGGCGGGGAGTACGTGTCGAAAGAGTTCGATACACTATGTGTAAAAGAAGGGATTAAACATGAGGTGGTGCCACCCTACACTCCACAACAAAATGGGATTACAGAACGCAGGAACAGAACCATCATGAATATGGTGAGAAGTATGTTGAATGGAAAGCATCTACCTAAAGAATTATGGGGATAAGCAGTTTCGACAACAACATATATATTGAACAGATGTCCGACGAAGAAGCTTGAAGGAATCACACCAGAAGAATGTTGGTCTGGTGTCAAGCCTAGTCTCAGTCACTTGAAGGTGTTTGGATCTATAGCACATAGACATGTGCCAGATCAGTTGAGAAGGAAGCTTGATGATAAGTCGAATCAGATGATCTTGATAGGATATCATTCGACAGGAGGCTATAAGCTGTTCGACCCAGTGAATAAGCAGGTAGTGATCAGCAGGGACGTGATCATAGATGAGCTTAAAGAATGGGATTGAACTGAGAATGCCAAGAAGGATTCAGTGAGAATCTCTTGTGAAGAACCAGCCACTGAAGTCGAAATAGAAGTTCGACAGGAACCAGTTGCAGATGAAGTAGGTTCAAGCAGACCTCGACGAACAAGACACATGTCTGCAAGGTTGCAAGAATGTGTAATTACATCAGATGATGTAGTCGATGAGGAAGGTGAGCTGGTAAATTATGCTTTCTACGCAGATGTCGAACCAGTCAATGCAACTGAGGCATTGAAAGATTCGAAGTAGGTGAAAGCAATGACTGAAGAGTTGGAGTCCATCAAAGTCAATGATACCTGGTCACTTATCGAATTACCGTAAGGCAAGAAGGCAATTGATGTGAAGTGGGTTTACAAGGTGAAGGTAAATCCTAAAGGAGAAGTAACTCGACACAAGGCGAGACTTGTGGCGAAAGGATTTCTTCAGAAGGAAGGAATCAACTTCGATGAAGTATTCGCACGTGTTGCTAGAATCGAAACAATAAGGTTGGTTGTTGGTCTAGAAAATATGAACAACTGGCACACATGTCAGATGGACGTGAAGTGTGCATTCCTTAATGGCCCCTTAGACGAAGAGGTTTATGTTGCACAACCAACTGGGTTTGTGAAACAAGGCGAAGAAAGAAAGGTGTGTAGGCTTCATAAAGCCCTGTATGGACTTAAGCAAGCTCTAAGAGCTTGGAATAAGAAAATCGACAGCTTCTTAAGGGAGAAGGAATTTGTGAAGTATACAACTGAGCATAGAGTATATGTAAGAAGAAGTAATGGAGAATTGCTTATACTATGTCTCTATGTTGATGATTTGTTGATAACAGAGAGTTGCAAGAAGGAGATCGAAGATTTCAAACATGACTTGAGTAAGGAGTTTGAAATGTCAGACTTGGAAAATCTCTCATATTTCCTTGGCATCGAATTCTACAAGACAAGTAGAGGTTTGATGATGAATCAAAGAAGATATGCAGGCGAAATACTCAAGATATTTGAGATGCAAGATTGCAACCAAACTTCGACTCCAGCTGAGCTCAGATTGCAACTGTCGAAGGATTCAGATGAAGATGATGTCGACCCAACCCAATACAGAAGACTTATTGGGTCACTTAGATACCTTTGTCACACAAGGCCTGACTTAGCATACAATGTTGGTATGGTAAGTAGATTCATACAGAAGCCAAAGGTATCACACCTAGTAGTAACGAAGAGGATACTGAGGTATCTGAAAGGAACTTTTGACTATGGCATTTTGTTTCCAGCAGCTGATGAAGGAAAAGAATGCAAGTTAGTGGGATACACAGACTCCAGTTGGTGCAGTGATGCTGAGGATCAGAAATCCACAGTTGGGTATGTGTTTATGTTAGGTGGTGCACCAATTGCTTGGAATTCGAGAAAGAAACCAGTAGTGGCATTGTCATTATGCGAAGCAGAATATATAACTGCTTCTCTTTGTGCATGTCAAGCAACTTGGATGGTGAACTTGGTCGAAGAAATCACAGGAAAGAATCATGAAGCAATTACCATGAAGATAGACAACATGTCAGCTATCAACTTGGCGAAGAATCCAATAGCTCACGGTCGAAGCAAGCACATCGAGATGAGGTTCCATTATCTTCGAGAGTAGGTAGCAAAAGGGAAGATGAAGTTGGAACACTGCAGAACTGAGAATCAGATTGCAGATATCATGACGAAGGGAGTGCAGGTCGAAGCCTTCAGAAGACTAAAAGCCATGATGAATGTAGACAGTTTAGACACAATGAATTGGGTGGTGTGTTAAATATAATTCATAGTGTAAACAGATTTAATTTGATATGATTTAGATTATATTTGATTTTGAATATTTTGGACCTTTTATGTTTTGGACTTTTGTAAACCTAAAACTATAAATAGGGTGCCTTGCTTTGTATTCAACACAACATAGAACATATTTCACAATTGCAGAGTTAGCAAGTGAAAGTTCAATAGCAATTAGAAATCCCACAGTTTGTAGGTAACACAATTTTTCTTCTTTCACTCTTCTCTTTCTTGCTTGTTTGTTATTCTTCTTTTCTTTTGTTGTTCTTGATAACTCTTTACTTGTTATCACCATTATTATCATATTCTGGGTTTGTTCGTCAATCTTGAGATCAAGATTGAAGAAAATTCTTCATAGAGTGTGAGGTGAATTTCCAACACTAATAAGTAAAGGTCCAAAGAGTTTTATTTAAAAATTTGATTAATTAATTAATTATAAAAATTAATAATAAAATATTAATCATTAATTAATTAATTAAAATAATATTAATAAGTTAATGATCATATTAAATAATAAAAAGTTTTAAATTAATTTTTTTAAATGACCTAACATTAGATATGTCATCTTAGATAGTGTCACATCATTAAAAAAATTTAAAATTAGAAAGGGAAATAAAATCAAACTCAAAACTTTAAAAAGAGACCAAAATCGTGGTTTTTAAAATGGAAGGACCAAAACTCAAAAAAATACAAAATAGGGGGACCATGGTTGCAATTAAGCTATTTTAATATTTATGAATATTTCTATTTTAGAAATTGAACAAATTCATAATTTTTTTTATTAAAACGCACACATGCACAACTTCACTGATTAAAACGAACAAATTAACATTTGTCGTAACTTCATTACTCAAAGAGCATAAAACTTGCGGATTGTTCAAAGTGGAAAGAAGTTTACATATTTTATCTTTTTTCTCTTCTCAAGATGTGTGGCTCTCATTTTTATTTATTACATATTCTTCAAAACTTATGCAACAATATATAATAGTTATTGTCTTCTTAATGTAATTGTGATCATACTTTATTTCAATAATCTTTATTTTAACCATTATATATACAATTATTTATTTTTTCTTATGCATAATAATTTGTTTGATATTTTTTATTGAGATACTCATATTTACCATAGATTACAAATGTTTTACAATTTAGGTTTAATCGAAATTCCATTTTAATTTAAATTGCTTTATATTGTATTTTTATTTTCTCTTCTTTTTTAATTGTTTTTAATATTATTTATTCAATTGGAGAGAGAGAAAGAGATTATCACAAAGTTTACACAAAAAATATGTGTTTATATATTGACATGTGCGCATACTAACAAACTGTGTCTCTTTGGACACTAGTTAAATATAAAAAACACTAACAAATTAACTATTTTTTTCTACTAGTTAAATATAAAAAACACTAACAAATTAACTATTTTTTTCTACTACTTTATCCCACTAACAAAAATCAACTTCTTTCCTCGTTCAATTCTTCACGTTAAATACATAATTTTTTAACCAAATCATAATAGGTATGAAATCCTCTCTTTTCTATGGTTCTTTCTCTTTTCAATTATTTTATCTTTTTTATTTACACATTTTTATAGATGGTAAAATTGCTTTTATATTTCACTATATATATATATATATTTCACTATATTATTCAATTGTCAATAGTTTTCTTTGGCATTTTATTACAAGTATTACCATGTCACTGAAAATGAAGAAATTATTCATAAAATGAAGGTAATGTTCACTGTATTATTCAATTGTCAATCAATATCATTCAATTGTTAATTAATTTTTCACATTCCATATATTTTCAAGTTCTACTTTTTTTAAATTAGTTTTCTCTTTCCACTTCTCCATATTAATTCTTTTTTATACAAAAAGACCTCATTTTATAATTCTTCTAAATTTATAAATGTTTATCAATTTTAATTTATTTTTTTTTTACAAATATCATCATATCATCATCATCCTAAATTATAATTCTATAACTTCTCTTACCAAAAATTTCCGCCAAAACTCCCACCAAAATATAAAAAATAATAATGATTAATTATTAAATATAAAAAAATGCTCAAAGCATAAATAATTATTAAATATAAAATAGAGCTGAAAATTAGAATTTTAAATTAAATATAAAAAAAGGACTAAAAGGTAGGATTCAAATTAACTATTTTATCCAAATACTTTATCTCACTAAGTATCTTTAGTGGGAGTATGTTAAGTGGGTAAACTAAAATATTTTTTGTGGGCCCAAAATGATTTGTAGGATTTAAAAAATTTATAGTTGATTTGAGTTGTTTTTACTTTAATGATAATTACTTATAAAAAACTAAAATTTGACCTAATATTTTATATTTTTTAATTGTTTAATAATATAAATAATAATATTACATGTTTCAAAATAAATAGCATATCTTAACTATATAATTGTCGAAAACTAAAAATTAGTGAATTAAATGTCATGTCATAACCATTCCAATTCAAATTCTTTATAATAATCGTTAACTATAAAAAATTTAACTATTAAAAACGTGTATTAAAGATGCTCTAACAAAAACAGACTTCTTCCCTAATTCAATTCTTCATTATAAATAAATATTTTTTTAAAATAATTATTAATTATTAAATATTAAAAAAAACTCAAAATATGACAAATAATTATTATTAATTTATAAATATAAAAAGGACTAAAAACTAGGACTCAAATTAACTAGACGTGTATTTAATTAAATACACACTAATTAATTATCAAATATAAAAAGGCTAAAAAGTAGAATTATAAATAAAATTTTAATTATTAAATATTAAAAAAAGACTAAAAATAGGAGTAAGAGAATATATATATATATATATATATATATATATATATATATATATATATATATATATATATATATATATATATATATATATAATTAAATTCCATACATTATTGATATTTTATTAAAAAAATACAATCTATACAAAATAACTAATGGCTAGTCTTATATATAAAAGTTGGACAAATATCTCAAGAATTTCTTACTTCAATTTATGAACAAATCAATAACTACCTATTTAAATTAAGTTTTTAATATCTCTCCAATATTACATCTCATAACATTTCTTTCCTCTTTCCTTTTCAATATATCTCCAATATCACATCTCATACATAATTTAAAGATGGTTTTAAATAACATTATTATTGATGATATTGTTCCTGAAAAAATTAATTGAAAAAATATTTTGTTTCTTCATATCATTTGTCAAAGATTCAGGTTTCTATAAAGAAGAAGGATATCAAACAACGTAGAAAATCTATTGAGTTAGGGGTTACTTATTCCATAGAATTTTTTTTTGGTTTCAATGAATAATGTGGGAAAGTATAAGTCAACTACTCATAAATACACACTTACTATCATTGGAAGCAATTTATTACATAAGAATGTTTCTACAAAATTCCTCCAAATCATTTCAATTTCATAAAATTCTCAGAAATTCTTAAGGTTGGTAGTGACAACTGTCTTTTGATGGGTTGGACTTTTTTCTAATTTTATAAATATTATATTGATTTTTGATTTAACTTTATTTTGTTTATTCTAACTTTATTATTATGAATATTATTATTGTTTATATGTGATTGGACATGTGGTTGGAAAGACCGATGTTAAAATGTTGAATCAAAAGGAAAAAGGATCAAACTCATAGATTTAACTCTTCAAGATCTCAAGTAAATATAATTAGCATTAATAAATTAATTTTTTTTGTTAACATATTGATAAAAAGTTTCTCTGTTTTCAGGAGCAATAATATCATATGTACTTTATGCGGCCGTATTTTTTTTACCGTGCAACCTTTTTGATATATATCTCAATTCTTTTACGACTATAATTTGTTTATGGGTAATGTTAACTTGTGTTCTTTGAGCACATGTTAAGGAAATCACTTTTAATAAATTTGTATTGAAAAAACAATTTAAAAATTAATTTTATATTTTAATTTAAGTTTATACACAATTTTTAAGATATATTTTAGTTCTTAACATTTGCCGCACAAATTAACATTGTCCTTTACCTTTATTTATAGCCGACATTGCTGATTTCTCTAAATTCGATAAATGACTTGTACAGAGACCGAATAAAATAAAGAAAACTTTGCAACAATCCCACGTTTGAGTTTACCGTCATGATCAGAAAAATAAATTGGCGACAATTTATAAAAGTGAAAAAAAATAGATTGGCGGCAGTTATAAATAGATTGGCGGTAGTGCTAGTATGAAAAGAGTAAATAATTATGTATTGGAAATTGAATCGATGAGAGAGTAATGATAATTGTAACTTTGGAATATTAAATGGAGTTATTGAGATAGACATGGCGTTAAGTAGAATCAGTGAGAGAGAAAGATCATGTGGGCCATGAAATTATTGAAAATGAGAATAAAGTTACACATATTGTGGCTTAATTTCCATTCTACTCATAGTTAAAAAATAAAAAAAAAATTGTTTATAAGGGAGAGGTCATGTCATTATAAGGGAGACGTCTAGAGTTATCCTTATAATTATAAGGGGATATTATCTTTAATGGAGTCACTTTAAATAATTGTTTTTAAATAATTTTTAATAAATAATATCTTAAATAGTATTTATTAAATAATATTTAACAATTAAATAATATTTAATAATAATATATTAAAAAATAATTAAATAATAATTAACAATTAAATTGTATTTAATAAATAATATATGAAATAATAATTAATATTTTTATTTAATAAAAATAAGTACATAGGGGAAATATGATACACTAATTTCTACGACTAGGTCGAGTAAATGTCTGTCTGTACCACATCCTCTAGTACGTACGTTTCTTGGTGGTCTTTGTGATGGAGTCGGGTCCAATAGATCGTTTTCAAGAAATTGGATCATTTGGGCCCAAGAAGATGAGTCGATATTCACAAAGTCATCCAAATTAATGGGGTTACCCATGCCTGCATAATTTTGTTAGGGTGGTTGGCTCAATGAGGCAATGTCAGGACGATAATCTGTCTGGTCCTAAGGTGACATGGATGTAAATGTTTTGGTGGGTAAAGGTTGATTGGGTGTTTGATACTCTGTGTTAAATTGGTTTGTAGTATCATAGGAGTATGTTTGGTACGGAGGTGGATATTGTTGGTATTGAGACTGAGAATAACTTTGTGTGAATGGGGTGAGTTGGTAAGGGGTATGTTCATGGAGTTGTGGTTGTGTGAGTGGGGGTTGGGTTGGCAGTTGGAAATGGGGTTGGGTCGGCTGTTAGGTTCTTGATGATGGGGCTTGTTGGCGTGGGTCAACAAGATATCTAGGATGAGAAATGAAACCAATGGATACCAACTTATACCAATTCATGTATTGGATAGACGGTTTTCTCTCGTATGGTAACATAATGTCTGACAAAACAAAATGGAGGTGATGCTTCCATTCACGACACTTATGTTTTGCAAAGTTGGTCCATGGAGAATAGTCCCATTGGTCGGAGACTTTACTGGTGTGATACTTCTCAGGGATGCATTTTGGTGGACATGGAATATCTTGTAGCATTCCAAATTGAAACTTGACACGATCAGTGTTATGCATTTCCACGGTGGTGAAGTTGATAATTGGCACATTTGCACTCCACACTGCAGAGTTGTGTTCGTTAACTTCATTCTGTAGGAGAAAAAATAATATTTAGTATTTTCAAATAATATTTAAGGTGACTCTATTCTAAATAGGTAGGTTAGTGACGGTACATCATCTTGATCCAAATGATCCAGAAGATTTCGGTACTGGGTGATACTGTAATGGGGACAGTTGTCATAATTCATCCCAAGTGAATACCACTAACAAATCGAAAAGGAAACATTTGTTAATAATAGGATAAATTAAGTAAGAGAATATGAAATTTTCAAAGAATTGGTATAAGAAATTATCTTGTATCGTATGGGAATCCGAAATTATTGTGTTGGATAAGTGCTAGATTGGTCATTCTTGACCAACCCCAAGTTTGAAGAAGAATACCACATTCGGTAAAATTTCTCGAATTTGTTGTTGCATTGTTACACAAAGACCGATATAGGTGTGATAGTGTCGCGGACCCCCAACTATATGTTTTTATTTTATCTATCCCATCTAATAAAACTAAATACATAGGATGAATAACGTTACCACTTGCATCCGGACATAAAAATAAACTTATTAGTAGCATAATATAAATTATAGTTTTTCTGATTTTCAATATTTTCGGAGAGTCTATTGTCACACCCTTATTTTCACCTTTAACCTTTCATACCCTACATTCGTCATATCATACATTGTTCTATTGCATATCGAGCATGCCGGTTCACAAGGTAAGGGTTTGGTCGGTTCATTTGTTTTCTATTTCAAATAAGAAAAATTGCCTATCATGGGCTACATGGAAGAAAAAGTCCATCATCTAAGGTTTGATTCAATTTGAAAAGTCTACTCATGTAGATTTCTTCAAGGATAAGTTACTTGAAAAAATATTAGGATATTCAAGATCAATATCCCTTATATAAATGAAGTGTGATGCCTAATTCAAGGTTTCTTCCTCCAACTTTGTTTCAAATTCTTGATCAAAGGGAAGTTCAAATTTGCAAAGTATGAGTCAAGATCACAAGTGCAAAATTCAAGACTTCATTCATTCCAAATAATGGTATAAGGGAAATCCATCATTCAAAGTTCAAGATTCATGAATTTAATACTAGAATATTACAAAGAGAAATTTCATGACATTACAAGAATTCCATTTGTTACAAAATCTCAAACTCTAAGTAATGTTTAGAAATTGATCTATTTCTAATCTTGATTCAAGTCTCTAATCAAATTCATGCAATGGTACCCTTCATGCCCCAACAAGTTTACATGTTCCACACTGTGCCCACAAACATCCAAGGAAAATAATTAGGAGTTAACTCAACATTGGAACATGTCAAGATCAAGACTATGCTTGCTTAGCCATGGGTAATTTTAATATGATCCAAAACAGGCACATGCAAGAAGTGACAATTTGCATTATATCACAAAACCATTACATGTCACAAGACCAAGGAAATGAACCCACAATGATGCATCTACATATTAAATATCATAATTTTTAAAATGTTGTCAAAAGGTAGTAGCATTGACCACAAGAGTTGTCCAAGCACAAGCCAACAAATGGGTACAAGATTTGAGAGCAAAAAGTGCAGCAAAAAAAACACAGCATATGCAAGTAGTGCAGCAAAAATGCAGCATATCAACATACATGGAAATAGAAAGAAAGAGAGTGACATGAGGAAAGTGGCAAGAAACATTTCTCCATGAAAAAATCTGATGTTTTAAAAGAAGTGAAAACCCTAATATGCTGAGATAAAAGAGGAGAGGGGGCTGCAAACAAAGGGGGGCTATTCACTACACGTTGAGAAATGGGGAGAGCAAGAAACCCTAGAAAACCAAAAAAAAAATAGAGAGAAAGAAAATCAGAAAAAAATCAAGAGAGTAACATAGAAACACAAGAGAACCATTGAGAAGCAGAACCATCAAAACATAGAGTAAAGAGTGACGGGAACACCCAACCAAAATTAGTGGAAGTTTTGCAAGAAGGAGAGCAACTCTTTGGTATCCATTTCTTCAAACTTTTCTCTCTTTATATTTTGCATTTGTCTATTGTTATCTCTTTTAAGTGTTCTTTTTGTGTTGTGTACCTTGTGCAAGGTCCCAAGAGGGACCAAGGTGAAGGTGAAAGAATACTTAGAAGGGGGGTTGAATAAGTATGAAGATAAAACTTAGAAATAAAAACTCAAGGATTTTTATCCTGGTTCGTTGAACTCAACTACTCCAGTCCACCCTATCTAGAGTGATTTGCCTTTCTCAAACACGGACTTAATCCACTATTTAATCAACTGATTACAATAGTAAGCACTAAGAACAATTGTTCAAAGTCTTCTCAAGAACTACTGATCCTAACTCGATCTTCTTAAGGTTCCCTTACAATCAAATGTAATAATAAATACAAGTGTTAAAATGCTTCTAATAAATCTTTATCACAACTGTGGTTTTTCACTTAAGATTAAGAACAATGAAATAATTCTAGCAAGAATATGAGTTGTATGAGAGCTTTTTTAATGAATTCTTTTTAAGTGTATTCGTCAACTGAAGAAGATGGGTGGAGACTTGCTTTTATAGGCACAATGATCCAAGAGCTTTTCACGTTGAGAATAGTGTACCAAAAGGTCTGAGCCTTTTTGTCTTCACATCAAGTGATCTTTCCTAGAAAAAGCATGCACAGAGAAATCCTTTTTGCATGTGTTCTTGTGTCTAGCATAAATAAGGAAAGAGTCGTTTGGATATTCCAACGGACATAATCTTTGAATTCTTCTTCAATAATTTTCAGCAAGAATCATCAGAGTCTAAGTTAGTCAGAGCCTTTTGATGTTCATCAGAGTTTTGCTGAATCAGAGTCTTTGCAGCAAGTGTGCTTTCAGCGTGTATAAGTTCAGAGCAGAGTTTTGGGTCAGATCCTCAGTACTGGAAGCGTTAGTACTATCAGAGTCTTCTGAAGTAATTGTGCTTGAATAACTCTTCATACAGACTTCTTCATTGCTTCAGATTCTTTTGTAGCTTCTGCTTCAGATCCATCTGGAGGCAGCGCTCAGAATCTTCTGGTGGCAGCGTTCAGAATCTTCTAAGAGATGCTTCTGACGCTTCTGAGCCTTGCATATTTCTTATGTTCAGATCTAATTTGCTTCTGGAGTGATATTTACTTTAACATCTGCAGCAAACATTCTCAAGCAAATTTTGGAGTATATAATTCTTCAATACAAAATTTCATAATAGTTATCATCAAAACATAGAGATATTATTAAGAACCAATCTGTGTTCTAACAATCTCCCCCTTTTTAACGATGACAAAAACATCAGAAATTTTGTTCAGTTAGAAAAGAAAATAATTATAACTCCCCCTGAGATGATGAATCTCCCCCTGAATTGAATACTAAGAATGAATAGAAACTTCCCTTTTTGCATGAGTATTCTTTTCAGAATTAGAGCTTGACTGTTCTAAACATTTGATCTTGCATGTTTCAGAGTCAGAGTCTGATACGTTAAAAATGATCTGTAAGTCTCAGAGTTTCTTTTAAGGAATATATCAGATTTATCAAATGTTCTGAAACACTTAGAGTTTATGTTAGATAAAATTTGATATATCTGAAGTTTCATTTTGGTAGAGTTTATTTAAACAGTTCAGATCTATTTTCTTCCCCTTTTTTGTCATAATCAAAAAGTAAGAACTTCTAAAAGACAAATAAAAGGGAATACAGAAAAGATAAATTATGTAGAGAAAAACACATAGTCATTCATACATATAGATCAAGAGATACAAAACATCAGATAAGATTCAAATACACGTGCAAACATCAGATGAAAAAGAATAAACTAAGTTTGTTTTGACAAAATCATCTTCAACAGATCAGTGATCTCAGAGGATGACTGTTCTTTCTTTGACATCCACTTAGCCATGGTTTCATTCTTCTGATCTTGTTTGGACATCCACTAAGCCATGTCTTCAGACTTCTTATCTTGCTTAGCCATCCATGACTTAATCTCTGATTGACCAGCTTCCAAAACTACAATCTTATCTTCAAGATCTGGATACTCTTTCTTGATCTCAGATGAAGAAGGTGGGACAAATTTTGAAGCAGGAACATAGTCAATTTCCATAGAGCATTCAGAGTCAGGAGCAGCAGATCCAGAGGGATGTTCTACAATAGTCATAGCCAGAGGGTTATCTTTAGATGCAGATTCAGTATTCACTTATGTATCACATACTTCAGATGATGAAGGAGCAACTTTAAGAAGTAATGGTGCAGATCTTTTAACAGTCCAGAACAAACTTCTAGCAGTTTCAGCAAATCTGAGCTTCGCATCATCAGAACATATGTTCTTCAGATTTGATGCTACAGTATTGAATCTGTTGATGAAGCTATTCCAAATAGCATCAGATTCATTTGCATTCATTGTTGATAAGCACTTCCTCTGTACAGAGCCTAAATGCATCTCTATTTATTTCAAAAAACTTGTAAATAAATGATCAACATTCAGCCTAGGTTTTGGTTTTAGAAGATTTTCCAATGTGATTGGCTTGGATTGAGGTGAAGGTGGAATGATGAATTTTGGAATGGTGATCAGAGGTCGAGGGTAGAAGGGTATGGATGGAGGATCAGATGAAATGACAGTTTTTGATCTGATTAAAGCATTCAACAGAATTGGTTTTGCATTTGATGCATAAGAAACAACATCAAATGTGGTAGAGGTGTAAGGAATGAATGCATATTTATTAGATAAAAGAGGTTCTGATGAAATCATTTATGGGAGTTCTTTTATATAGGTTTGAAGAACAGATGGTAGAATGAAGGAAAACTTGGGTTTAAGAGGGGTGATAGTGTCAGATGGTTCAATTCTGTCATAGAAATTTTTAACTTTCAAAACATAAGAAAGTGGATCAGTGGGGAGTGGTTTAAAGGAAGCAAAGGATACAAATTCATATCTCCTTGGCTTAGGTTTTGGAATGGGATTGGGAATGAGAGAGTCTGATGAAACAGGTGGTTCTGGTTGGTTAACTGCAAGATTTCTGAGAGATGGAGGTGACAAAATATCTGGGTGTATATCAAATTCTGATGAGTTTGAGGATGTGGTTGGAGTACAAGACGTAGAAGACACTTCAAAAACAGTTTTGAGAGGTGTAACGTCTAGAACCTCTGTCTCAGGTATATTTGTTTCAGATGGGTTGGTTGGTTCTGATTGATGTTCAGAAGGTTTTGATGGAGGTTCAGATGCAGATGGTTCAGATGTAGGTGGTTCAGATATAGGTGGTTCAGAAATAACTTAATCAGATACAGTAAGATCAGATGCCACTGGATTAGATTGTATAGGTTCACATGTGTTTGATTGTTGTTTTTCTGGTTGTTGTTGTGGTGGTGTAGATCGTTCTATTGGTTTTGTTATAGGTGGTGGAGTTTGATTTGCCGGTGTTGTTGGTTCAGATGATTGAATAACAGAAGGTTTTACTGGAGTAGTGGAAATGAGATCAGATGATTTTTGTGGGGAAGGAATTTTTAATGGTTCAGATTTTTGAGATGGAGCAGGAACATATTGTTTTTGAGTAGGAGGGGGTTTTGGAATAGAATTAAATGTTGATTCATTTAAAACAATGTTATTGAAAGAAGATACATAAGATTTGGTACCTTTAATATTAATACGCTTTGTGGGAACAGAGGGAACGTATCCAAATGCTTTTCTCTTGATCAGCTTCTGAGGCTTATCAGCAACTTTTGGCTTCTTCTGAGCAGCAACTTCTTCTGCCTCTGATTGACCTCTTTTCCTTGTGTTCTCATTGTATACTTCAGGCATTGGTTCTCTTGCTCTTTTCAGAATATCTGCAAGAATGGACGTTCCATCTGCTTTGCATGCATCAATATATCTCACAATTATTTCCCTTGGTTCTTCAACACAAAACAGTGGAAAGTTTTCAACTGGAATTCGCTTCTGACTTATTTCATAAATATTCAGCTTCTTGGGTGCAGATGATATTTCCTCTACAATTTTTAGTCTCTGAAGACTCTTTGCATTCAAAGGTTTTCCAACAATGGATTCAAGTTCATCCTTGACTCCAGCTTCATACAGAGCAGTCACCAGACCATTCTCTGTCAGAATGTCTGAAATTAACCTTCCAAAGGGAATCCATGTTCTGATCTTCTGACCCTTATCCTTTACAAATTCTCTTGAAGCATTGATATGATTCTATAAATGCATAAACAGAATGTAAGGGAGATCTACCTTAGTGCTCTGACTTAAACAGTACATGAAGTAGAGTTGTTCATTGTTCACATAATCTGGAGAATTTGTAGATTTTCTGTGATGAATGCATCCCAGAAAAATCTTTGCCCAAATTTTGTAGTCAGACTTCAGATCTTTAAATTTGTTGGAGGTCTGTCCAGAAGTGATGACTTCCTCATAAACTTCTTCCATGTCTACACGCCCAGCTGGCAGATGACATACTCCATCAGTCTCCTCATACCCTATGAGTTTCCTGATTATATCTTCAGTAATTATAATCTCCTTACCCAGAACAGAAGACAAGATGAATTTGGGATAAACATAAGCATGTATCCAGAGTTCTTTCACCAGATGAGGGTAAACTGGTCCAAATAATTTGTCAAAGTATTTTACCCAGCCTTGTGCATCAATTATTGAACGAAATTCAAATCCATTTTCAGCTAGCGAATCAAATTCCACCATTGATTCACAGAGAACTTCAAGTTTGTCAACAGAAGTTAACAAAGTCCTTTTAGGTACAGTGAATGGAGTCACACCCATATTTGTAGAAGTAACTGCAACCATGGTTGATTGAAATTGAGCTGCTGTAGAAGATGAGGTTGCCATTGAAGATTATGAAGATGATTTTGACGAGGGTTTAGGGTTTTTGTGAAGAGAGAATAGAAGATAGAAATGCATAAACTTGCTTGTGTTGTGAAAAGTGTGAAATGGGTGTGAGATGTGGTATTTATAGAAAGCAATTAAGGCACTCAACAGACATACAAAGCACATTTTTTACATAGCATTTAATGTCAATTAATGAAAGAGAATAAAAATCATTTCAAGCATTAATTGATTCTGAAAAATTGGGGGGAAATCAAGATTTTCACTATTCAAACCATACCTCAAACGTCTCTTTAGTAGTGTACACGCCATCTTTTCAGATTAAGAGTGACACGTGTTTGCTTGCATGTGCTTCTGAATTCTCTTGAGAAATGAAACGTTAGCCAATGTTCAGATTCTCTAAGATTGGTTAGTTCATATACACACAAATGAACATAAATCTAATAAGCAACAGATGAAATACTTCAGAGTTATAAACATTTTACATCTGAAAAATTTGCTTCTGACTAATATTATTCTGAACACAAATCCATACCAATATTTTTCAGAATGAATTTGAACCTATCTTCAGTAAGAGGTTTTGTGAAAATATCTGCCCATTGATGATCTGTATCAACAAAGGCTAAGTTTATAATTCCCTTCCGAACATAGTCTCTGATGAAATGATGTTTAATTTCTATATGTTTTGCCTTAGAGTGTAAAATGGGGTTTTTAGACAAACATATAGCAGAAGTATTATCACAGAATATAGAAATGTTACTTTCAAATATTTGATAGTCTTCTAGCTGACTTTTCATCCAGAGCATCTGCGTGCTACATCCAGCAGCAACAATATATTCTGCCTCTGTAGTTGATAGTGCAATTGTGGGTTGCTTCTTGCTGTACCAAGAGATTAGATTTCTTCCTAGAAATTAACAACTTCCAGAAGTACTTTTTCTTTCCATTCTGTCTCCAGCGTAATCAACATCACATAATCCAACTAATTTGAAATCATCAGATTTTCTGTAACACAGACCCACATTAGAAGTACCTTTCAGATACCTTAGAATCCTCTTAACAGTTGTTAAGTGTGATTCTCTAGGATCTGATTGGAATCTTGCACATAAGCATACACTGAACAGAATGTCAGGTCTAGAAGCAGTTAAGTAGAGAAGAGATCCTATCATACCTCTGTAGAGTTTCTGATCTACTTTCTTACTTACCTCTTCCTTGCCTAGTGTACTAGTTGGATGCATGGGAGTATTTGCCATCTTACTATCAGTCATGTTAAATTTCTTCAGAAGTTCTTTAACATATTTGGTCTGATGAATGTAAGTGCACTCTGGAGTTTGGTTGACTTGAATTCCCAGAAAGAATCTCAATTCTCCCATCATGCTCATTTCAAATTCTGCCTGCATACATTGAGCAAACTCCTTTCCCAGCATAGTATTGGTAGATCCAAATATAATATCATCCATATATATTTGACAAATTAGAAGATCTTTCTTAAATGTTTTACAAAAGAGTGTTGTGTCCACTTTGCCTCTGATGAAGTTTTTCTCCAGAAGAAAATTGCTTAACCTCTCATACCAAGCTCTGGGAGCTTGTTTTAAACCATACAAAGATTTCTTTAGTTTGAAAACATGTTCTGGAAATTTTTCATTCTCAAAACCAGGAGGCTGGTGAACATAAACTTCTTCTTATATAATTCCATTTAGAAAGGCACTTTTAACATCCATCTGATATAGAATGATGTTATACTGTGCAGCAAAAGAAATGAGTAAACGAATAGACTCTAACCTTGCAACATGAGCATAAGTCTCTGTATAATTAATTCCTTCTTGCTGACTGTACCCTTGAGCAACTAGCCTTGCCTTATTTCTTTCAACTACTCCTTTCTCATTAAGCTTGTTTCTGAAGACCCATTTAGTTCTAATTATGTTGAATCCTTTTGGTCTTGGAACTAAGTCCCACACATCATTTCTAGTGAACTGACTTAGCTCTTCTTGCATGGCAATAATTCAGTCATTGTCTTGCAGAGCTTCATCCACGTAGGTTGGTTCAATTATTGACATCAATCTAAATAATGATGCTTCAGAAGATCTGAGGAAAGATCTTGTTCTGATAGGGTCATCCTTCTTTCCTATGATCACATTCTCTGGATGAGAAGCTTTGATTCTGGAAGATGATCCTCTAACAGTTGATTCTTCAGAAATGTTTAAGTTGTTCATCTGAGAAGTCAAAGGAATTGCATCTGGCGTTGCTTCTGGTTCCTTCACTTGAGCTTTGTCTGCCTCTGAGTCTTCAGAGTCTGTGAGAATTACTTCTCTATCTGCAGAACTTTCAAACTGCTTTAGCTTTTCAATGCCAAGCTTATCATCAAATCTAACATGAATAGATTCTTCCACAATTTGTGTTTCAGTATTGTATACTCTGTAGCCTTTAGAGCGTTCAGAATACCCAAGCATGAAACACTTATGTGTTTTAGAATCAAACGTGTTCAGATTTTCTTTAGTATTTAACATATAGCAAATACATCAAAAAGGATGAAAATATGAAATGTTGGGCTTTCTGTTCCTCCACAATTCATAGGGAGTCTTTTCCAGAAGAGGTCTTACAGACACTCTGTTCTGAATGTAACAGGCTGTGTTGATTGCTTCTGCCCAAAAGTGCTTTGCCAGATTAGTCTCACTGATCATGGTTCTGGCCATTTCTTGCAGAGTTCTATTTTTCCTCTCTACAACTCCATTCTGTTGTGAAGTTCTAGGACAGGAAAAATCATGAGCAATGCCATTTTCATTAAAATATTTTTCAAAATATTTTTTTTCAAATTCACCACCATGATCACTTCTGACTTTTATGATTTTGAAATCTTTTTCATTCTGGACTTGTTTGCAGAAGTCAAAGAACACAGAATGTGACTCATCCTTGTGGTTTAGGAACTTTACCCATGTCCATCTACTATAGTCATCAACAATGACTAATCCATACTTCTTGCCTCTAATGGATGCAATTTTCACTGGTCCAAACAGATCAATATGAAGTAATTCTAATGGTCTGGAAGTAGAAACAACATTTTTTGATTTAAAAGAGGATTTTGAAAACTTCTCTTTTTGACATGCTTCACAAAGAGCATCTGAGGTGAACTTTAACTTAGTAAGTCCTCTGACAAGATTAAGTTTATTAATCTGAGATATACGTCTCATATTAATATGCCCCAATCTTCTGTGCCAGACCCATTGCTCCTCATTAACAGACAAGAGGCATTTAACATTCTGAACCTTAAGTTCTGAAAGATTTATTTTATAAATGTTGTTCTTCCTCTTTCCACTAAATAGGATTGAGTCATCCTTTTGACTAATAGCTTTACAACATTTTTGATTAAAGATTATGTCATAACCATTGTCACTTAATTGACTTATGGACAATAGATTATGCTTTAATCCTTCTACAAGTAAAACATTAGTAATAGAGGGAAGGTTATCATTTTCAATAGTGCCAGATCCAATGATCTTGCCCTTCTGATTCCATCCAAACTTCACTTCTCCTCCAGATTTAAGTTCCAGGCTTTGGAACATAAACCTTTCTCCTGTCATGTGACGTGAGCAGCCAGAGTCCATGTACCATGACCGGCGTCTTGACTTTTCGGCTAAAAACATCTGCAACAGGGATAATCTTACCTTATGTACCAGATCTTTTTGGGTCCTTTTTGGTTAGTTGCCTTGAAAGTTGGTCTGAACTTCTGTCTTTTTACAACAGTATTATTCTGACTTACTTTTGGCTTAAACACAACAACATTCTGATCAGAACTTGTGTGTTTAATGTCATTCAGATGACCAAACTTGAAATGAGAGTACAAGGGAGTTTTCTTGATAACAAGTTTATCAACAGGCATTGGATTTAAATCCTTTCTAGAAGAGGATTCATATCCAATTCCTTTCCTGTTATTTCTGCTAACCCCATAGATTATAGGAGCCATTTTGCTTCTGTCTATGCTTTTAGCAAGAAATTTCTGAAAGCTAAAATCATATTCTTCTAAAATATTTTTGCATTTAGATTTACTTTCAGATTCAGAATTTTGTTGAGCTATTTCAAAATCAGCTTTTATTTTTAAATTGTTTTCTTTTAACTCAACAATTTCTGATTTTAACAGATTATTCTCAGAGCCAAGATTGCACTTAAGCTTCTTGCACTTGAGCTTAATCTGATTATAAATTTTTAGGACTTCAGATAAGAGTTTAATAAGCTCTTCCCTGGTGAGATCAGAAAGTACCTCTTCTGAGTCAGATTCATAATCAGACTCAAATCCAGATGATTCTTCATTCTGATCTTCAATGCCAGCCATCAGAGCCATGTTGGCGCATTCATCTTCAGATTCTGATGAGGATCTAGATTCATCAGAGTCATCCCAAGTTGCCATTAGAACCTTCTTCTTTTTGTCAAACTTCCTTTTTGGCTTTTCTTTAAGCAGCTTTGGACATTCACTCTTGTAATGGCCAGGTTCTTTGCATTCAAAGCAGACAACTTCCTTCTTTCCAGATCTTTTTGGTCCAGAGGACTCCTTGCGCTGATCTGGTCTTTTGAAGTTCTTGAAATTCCTCTGCTTGTGCTTCCAGAGTCTGTTAATTCTTCTAGACAGCAAGGATAGTTCATATTCTTCTTCAGAAGAAGATTCTTCAGAGCTTTCCTCTAACACCTGCAGAGCTTTAACAGATTTGTTAGATTTTAAGGCAATAGACTTACCTTTCTTTTGAGGTTCATCTTCCTCAAGTTCAATTTTATGACTCCTTAGTGAGTTGATTAACTCCTCCAGAGTGATCTTGTTCAGATCCTTGGCAAGCTTCAGAGCAGTGACCATAGGTCTCCATCTGATAGGCAAGCTTCTGATGATCTTCTTCACATGATCAGCAGTTGAGTAGTCCTTGTCCAGAACTTTTAGACCAGCTGTAAGAATCTGGAATTTAGAGAACATAGTTTCTATGGACTCAGATTCTTCCATCTTGAACGCTTCATACTTATGTATTATCGCCAGAGCCTTGGTCTCTTTTACTTGAAGGTTTCCTTCATGAGTCATTTTCAAAGACTCAAACATGTCAAATGCAGTTTCTCTATTTGTGATCTTTTCATACTCAGTGTGAGATATTGCATTTAACAATATTGTTCTAGCCTTGTGGTGATTTCTAAACTCCTTCTTTTGGGCTTCTGTCATAGATTTTCTATCTATTTTCTTTCCATTCCCATCAATAGGATGAACATATCCATCTATGACCAAATCCCATAAATCAGCATCATAACCAAGGAAAAAACTTTCAATCCTGTCTTTCCAATAATCAAATTTCTCCCCATTAAACATAGGGGGTTTTGTACTGATTCTGTCTCTTTCTTTATACTTGTTGGATGTTGAAACATCAGCCATTATAAACAACTAAATATAAGTATCAAAGTTTTTCTCACTGGATCTTTTCTGTCACTGTGAAGTGGTAGCACACACAGAGCCAGAGCTCTGATGCCAACTGAAGGTGAGAGAATACTTAGAAAGGGGGGTTGAATAAGTATGAAGATAAAACTTAGAAATAAAAACTCAAGGATTTTTATCCTGGTTCGTTGAACTCAACTACTCCAGTCCATCCTATCTAGAGTGATTTGCCTTTCTCAAACAAGGACTTAATCCACTATTTAATCAACTGATTACAATAGTAAGCACTAAGAATAATTGTTCAAAGTCTTCTCAAGAACTACTGATCCTAACTCGATCTTCTTAAGGTTCTTTTACAATCAAATGTAATAATAAATACAAGTGTTAAAATGCTTCTAATAAAGCTTTATCACAACTGTGATTTTTCACTTAAGATTAAGAACAATGAAATAATTCTAGCAAGAATATATGAGTTGTATGAGAGCTTTTTTAATGAATTCTTTTCAAGTGTATTCGTCAACTGAAGAAGATGAGTGGAGACTTGCTTTTATAGGCACAATGATCCAAGATCTTTTCACGTTGAGAATAGTGTACCAAAAGGTCTGAGCCTTTTTGTCTTCATATCAAGTGACCTTTCCTAGAAAAAGCATGCACAGAGAAATCCTTTTTGTCTGTGTTCTTGTGTCTAGCATAAATAAGGAAAGAGTCGTTTGGATATTCCAACGGACATAATCTTTGAATTCTTCTTCAACAATTTTCAGCAAGAATCATCAGAGTCTAAGTTAGTCAGAGCCTTCTGATGTTCATCAGAGTTTTGCTGAATCAGAGTCTTTGCAGCAAGTGTGCTTTCAGCGTGTATAAGTTCAAAGCAGAGTTTTGGGTCAGATCCTCAGTACTGGCAGCGTTAGTACTATCAGAGTCTTCTGAAGTAACTGTGCTTGAATAACTCTTCACACAGACTTCTTCATTGCTTCAGATGCTTCTGGCTTGCTTCAGATTCTTCTGTAGCTTCTGCTTCAGATCCATCTGGAGGCAGCGCTCAGAATCTTTTGGTGGCAGCGTTCAGAATCTTCTAAGAGATGCTTCTGACGCTTCAGAGCCTTGCATATTTCTTATGTTCAGATCTAATTTGCTTCTGGAGTGATATTTACTTTAACATTTGCAGCAAACATTCTCAAGCAAATTTTAGAGTATATAATTCTTCAATACAAAATTTCATAATAGTTATCATCAAAATATAGAGATATTATTAAGAACCAATCTGTGTTCTAACACAAGGAACCTCTGTAAAAACCACAAGAAAGAAGAGAAACAAAAAGCATAGTTTAGATTTTTCACCCAGCAGAGCTGACACGGGCGTCCGTGTCAGCCCGCTGTTTAAACTTTTTTCGCGCGCACCTCCCAGGAGTGCTGACACAGGCCGTGTCAGCTCCCTGCTTATAAAAAAAATCAGTGTTCTAGGCACTTCCTCACACGGGTCGTGTCAGGCCCCTGTTTTCCTAAAAAATTAGTGTTCTGGGCACTTCTTAACACGGGTCGTGTCAGACCCCTACTTTTCACTTTTTTTTTTTTTGCTTTTTTACCTTCAAAAATGTTTTTCTGTTTTTTTTTCATGTTTTGTGTTTTTCATGCCGACTAACCTGATACAGTTAAACGACTATTGTATGTGGACATTATTATGGTTATGTTTGACTTTTTGTTCCAAAACTATTTTCAAAAATAAACTCTCGATTTTATCGAGCCATTTTCACCCTTGTAAGTCGACCGCCTCGTGCGTTCGCCATCGACCTTGTTCGCATCACTTCAAATATTTTTATAAACAATAAAACCCTCGATCCAACATCAAGTGGCATTTTTCTCATAAAAGAAATCCAAAACACAATAAAGATACAATTGGGGTCATACACCATAAACTTTAAAGTGGTGGAGAAGGAATGAGAATGGAACCCTCCTACACTCGTTCCGAATGTTTTGAATACAAGGCGCTCGACTCGGTTATTAGAAACATTCATCTCTATCCAAAGTCTTTTGTGTAATCCTAATCAATAACAATTTCTCCTCAAAAAACTTAAAATAACATCAACTCATCAAACCTCTTTTCTCCTTAGGGCATCAACCTAAAAACCCTTTTTCAAGGTATAAAATCAACCAACAAACAACCATTTCATAAGCCTCTGAACTACGGAGCTCTGATTCTTCACTTCTTTTAAGTGAGGATACGTAGGCACAAGGGCCACAATGCTTGGTGAGCATTAAAATAAAAAACCAACCCCTCTTTTCTTTTAAGCAAACACACTTTTAATAAAAACACCCATTCAAGCAAAACAACCTAGAAGGTTCCCATCGAGTACGATGGATGCGATGGTGTGCTAACACCTTCCCCTCGCATAACCGACTCCCGAACCCTAAGACTTAACTGCGATGACCATGCTCTTTCCCTAAAGGTTTTATCGTTGTTTACCTTTCCCTCCTTGGGATAAATAAAATTTGGTGGCGACTTTGTGACATTTTTCGCGCAGCGACATCTACAGTTAACGTTATCTCTCTATAAAGTTTTTGAGCCATGATAATAATAGTTTTTGGCCCCTCAAATCGCTTGTGGTTGGTTCGACCCCTAAAAGTTCTTCTATCATACTACCACAAGGATTGGTGAGACCGTTTACCGTTTTACCATTAATAGGTAAACTCAATAACATGTAAGTGTCTTCGAGAGTAACAACACATTCACCTATTGGAAGATGAAATATATGTGTCTCGGGTCACCACCTTTCTTGAAGCGCTAAAATGAACTTTGTATCCAGGATATAATTTTGTATTTTGATTACTTCTCCAAATTCCGCGCGCTCAAAATATTGTTGAATTATCTTCTCATGTGGGAAATTTTTATGCCCACGAGTTTAGAAGTCATGAGTATTCTAACAAAAAAGAAATAGTTAGCTACAAATCATTACAACACTGTGATTATAACAAAAATAGTGAGCTAAAAATATTTACATAAGAAGCGATGTTGTTTGGTGTTCCTCTATGCCTCTTGTCCAATGTTTACAGAGACATTTTTCTATAGACTATATGGTGTGATTATAGGAACAAAATATTGGAGATGTTGAAATGTTGGATAAAATTGATGGGTTTTAACAATGAAGTCTCATATGTATTTATAGTAAAAAAAAATTAAATTTGTGGTAGATAGAAAAATTAAATTGTTGTAGTTGATATATTGATTGCTATGTAGAAAAGTAAATGAGTTATATAAAGTTTGTAGGAAATCTTTCACACTTGGCAGATTGTATGCATGTAAAATTAACTTTTCGTACACACTACCAAAGAGGCTCCATAGTCAACGGTGACATGGTGTTAACTTTTCGTACACATTACCAAGGAGGCTCCATACCCTTTGGCGCCACCCTTGAAACTTAATGAAGGGACTCCATACCCTATGGCGCCACCCTTGAAATTTAATGAAGGGACTCCATACACTATGGCGCCTCCCTTGTAAGATTTAATAATATTTAATTCTAATACATTTATTATATATATCAGTATACATTGAAGACGGTAAATATCATCTAAACTAAATTTTAATACATGTAAATATGTCTAGAACAACAAATTATATTGTTCATGCTCATTTTAATGGAGACACATACTTCTCTGAAAATTCTAGTTTTGGGTTTCAAAATACTGATGTTACCCGATTAACAATGAGCAGAAAATCAATTTTTTTGCATTTCAAATGGCGAATAAAGTCAAAGATTTTGTCTGGTTCAATCTCTCAAATCATATATAGAAGTCCCATTTTCTTTGAAAACAATCAGGTCAAGTATATTCAACTGAATATATAGGACGATAACGATGTTCAACAAATGTTTGATAGTCATGAACACTCTGGGTTCGACTATATCGAGTTGTATCTATTACTCTGCTAGACTCAACAATCCCAAATGTTTAGTGAATCTCAGGTAATAGATCAGTCACAGTCATTGGAACAAGATGAAGTTGATGCAGTTGACGAGGAGGAAGAAGAACCTGAGGCCATGGTTGATCAAATGGTGAATTTGTTTGGGACTGGGGACTACACCGTAATAACTCCACTTGAAGATATACATGAAGAGGCATTACCATTAAGTCATATGTATTGTCCTCCCCAACACATGACTAACTTGCAATTGAGTGGAGACGAGCCTTCCTCATATTTGTTCTACAACCCTTCTCAAAAAATCGAAGGTGTATTGAAAGTGGGGAACCAGTACCACACAACAACAGAATACATGAAAGCTATAATAAAGTTTCACATGGATAACTTTGTTGATTTTGAAGTAAATCGAAATGACTCAAAACGCTATGTCGTAGTTTGTCGTAACGAACTTTGCAAGTTTCGGTTAGCAGCAACGTCCTATCAAAAAAGAAGTGATTGTTGGGAGATAGGGGTATACTTCTAAAGCATGAGAGATAATTGTGCTCAATTATCTCTCATGTTGTTGCACGGTTCAACTATACCCCATCGTACAACTTTTGTTTACCACAAAACAAATTGAAATACTTCTAAAGCAACAACGCAAATCATTAAAAATATAAGGATTATTACAACATAAACTAAGATATAACAACAACCAAAGTAACATCATCAGTTCCAAACATCATAGACCTAACTTCATTGTCATCTTTAATTCGCACCCACTCACGCCGTATATTTCCATCTGCAATCGAGAAGTACGAAAAAAGTCTTTCAATACTTATAATTCTTTCACCATCTGGAATGTCTCCTTCTAACCAACGATTCAAATTTCTTCGTAGTTGCTCTAAACTTTGGATGTTCCAAAACAACATCCTTATCAGAGGCTTGGTTCTTGAGAAAATGGCATGCCCATATCTTCTAAGATACATGATTCACTTTGCTAAATTTGTAAGAAACAATGTTAATTTAAGAGTGAAAGAATATACAAGCCTTATCTATTTATACAATAAATTTTTTAAATAAAATAATAATAAATATTATAAACATATATAATATATGATTTATTAATAATTAAATAAATTTAACGAAATAAGGGGGGCTCCAAAGGGGATGGCGCCTCCTCCTAATCATTTAAAGGCGACTCCATTAAGGATGGCACCACCCTTATAATTACAAGGGTGACTCCATAAGGGATGACCCCCCCCCCCCCCCCCCCCCTCCCCTCCCTTTTATAAGCAAATTGGTTTTTTGAAACATGGGTAGAATGGAAGTTAATTTGAAATGTTGGGTAAATTGATAAATATTATGGTGAAACATGGGTATGTGGGTAAAGAATTCCTTGATTTTTATATTAACAATTTATTAAATACTATTAAGAAGGACGATTTAGGAAATGTCAAGTCAATTATTAGTCTATTAAATGACTTTCTAAATAAATGCGTTTTTATTTTTTTTCTCTTATAATTTGGGATGGAGGGAGTATCAATGAAATCACAACAAAAAATACCTTATGTTTGACTAGAAACTAAAGTCTCACATTATGAATAATAAATGTTGTGATGAAATAATCAAAATAAAATGTATTGAAAAAGGAAAAGCTAGAACAAGGGAAATTAAAGTGGAAAAAAAACTAACACAAATAAATATAAAGATTTAGACACAAAACACAATTCAAACATACAACATTTTGTCGAAAAAGAACACTGAAACTTTCACAGAAAGAAAAAACAAAGTGAAAAACATATTAAAAGGTAGAAGATAATACATAAAGAATGAAAAAGAATTTAAACAATTTACACTATATAAGAAATCAATGATTCAATGCTTCAAAACTCTAATAAATTATATAATAAAGAAAGATGAAACTAGAGATCATGAAATTACATGAACAATAAGAAAGAGAATGTGATTGAAGGGGCGCACAACCTCTTTACCACAACCTTACTCCAATGTTTTTCTCTTTTCTCTTTTGGTGTTGACTTTTTTTCTCATGTTTTCTTTCTTGCTATCTTGCTAGTAGTGTAACTTTTGTTTCCCTCTCAAAAGCTATGCAAAACTTTAAAAAATTTATGTGTCAAAATTAAGGAGTGAACTAGGTTAAATATTTGAGTTTAATGGACATACACTGTCATTGTAAATTCTTTTTACACGGTCGTCCAATAGCAAATTACTAATTTTCCAAATAATTTAAGTCGTTTTAAATTATCAGTATAATGTGGCGTGATGCACGTGCTTCTCCTATTTTTTCTAAATATTTTGACTAATTAGTTTATTACTAAAAGAAGCATTTTGTAATGTAATATTTAACACATAAAAATGATAATTTAGATAAAGTGTAAGCATGAAGTTATGTGGTGTCTAGGGTGAACATATTGTGATATAATCCAAGTTGTGTAGCTCACGCTCAAAGTTAATTATGGTTTAGAGTTTGTTACTTAGTATACAAGTTAGTTGTATATAAGTAGACATATTTTATAATTCAATTTGTACAATCATAATTCAATAATATCAATCCTTATTTTCATTCTCTCTCTTTCTCCTTCACTAAAAGTGTCTCATGCACTAGCAAATTGGTATCTAGAGCCCTAGTTAGTTTCTAGATCGTGTTTTAAAGAATCACATGTTGGTGATCGTGTTTTCAGGATCGTGGGTTGTTAATTGCGTTTGCTGCGAAGATGAATGATGACAATAACGTTCCAAATTCTTTTCCAATTCTCGATGGCAAGAATTGGATCCCATGGAGAAAACAAATGCAATATCTATTTAACTTTCATGAAACCCTATAAGTGGTTACTAATGGCGTCTCTGAGCTTCCCGAGAACACAACTAATGCTCAGAGAGTCACAAACAAGATGCCAAGAAAAAAACTCCAAGGTTGCATTTTATATTTAATCAGAGATAGACACAATGAACTTTGATCGAATTTCTCATGCTGAATTGGGGAAGGAGGCATGGGATTTTCTTGTCAAGTATTACAAAGGAGACGTGGAGGTTAAATTCATCAAATTATAGGTGTTGCAAAGACATTATGAATTACTGCGGATGAAAGAAGAAGAAAATATTGCAGGCTATGTCTCAAATATGCATAAGCTTGTTCATCTCATGAAAGGTTATGGTCATACCCTAATTGATAAGATGATAGTTGAGAAGGTAATGCGTATGTTGACCTCTCACTTTGATAAAATTATTGTAGCTATTCAAGAATTTAACAATCTTGAAACCCTGAAACTAGAAGATTTGGTTGGTTCGTTACAGGCACATGAGATTAGGATTTTCGAAAGGAAAGAGGTTCAATATTTGATACATCTAATACAAGTTTATGCTTGGAAAAAACATGGTGGTTTTGACAAGTTCAAAGGCAGAGGAGACAAGACTCTTAGTAAGAAGTCTTGGTCGAACCATCAAAAGCATAAAGTCGATGAGAGGGATTCTGAAACCTCGAAAAGAGGATAAGGAGCCTCCTATCAGAAAGACTTTGATGAAGGTCAAAGGAATGTGCAGTGCTATAACTATGACAGGTGGTCACCTGGCAAAGAATTGTTAGCACAAGAAAGAAAAAGGAGCGACAAAAGGAAAGAATGAAAGAGCAAAACTTGTACACCAAGATTCAGATGATTCTGAAGGCATAATGGTTATGGTTGCACTTATAGATGAGCATGTTGAAACAAAGATCTGGTTTCTTGACACAAGTTGTTCAAATCACATGACTGGTCAAAAAGTGTGATTAGCGAATTTTGACTCGTCGAAAAAAAGTAAGGTCAAACTTGCTGATAATAGCTTGTTGCAAGCAGAAGGTACTGGCGACATAATTATTCAAAGGAGCAATGGCAAAAAAGCTATGGTCAAAGATGTGCGTTCTATGTACATGGAATGAAGTGCAATCTGTTATGTGTTAGGCAACTGGTCGAAAAAGGTTCCTCAGTGATTAAGAAAGATGGGGCCTTGGAAATGTTCAACACCCAAAATAATTTGGTCTTGAAATCTCCTTTGTCGAATAATAGGACATTTAAGATCATGATCAGTTTGAATGAAGTACAATGTTTAAAAGCTATTTTCGACCACAAGCATAGTTGGTTGTGGAATTTGAGGTTTAGAAAATTGAACTTTCAATCACTCTATCAACTAATTACTCAAGATATGATAATTGGTATACCAAGTCTTAAGATGCTCGACAAACTCTCTAAAGGTTGCTTAGTCGGAAAGCAATCCATAAATTCTTTCATTTCGACTATGCCAATGAGACCTTCTTACATACTAGATGTAGTACATTCATATGTATGTGCCCCATTTGAGGATCATAACATTGGTGGAAACAGATATTTTATCTCATTTGTTGATGAATATAATCAAAATCTTTTGATCTATGTGATCAAGTGAAAGGATGATCAGTGCATTTTGATGCACATTCTTCCATGTTTGTACTCAAGCATTTCTTTGATTTGTTTTATTTATTTTTATATTTTAAGGTGTTTTTATATTTTATTTTATTTTTGCATTTATTTGATTTTCGCACTTTATTTTTCAGCTTTAGCAGTCTGCACGGAAACGATCATAACTGGAGTTCCGGGAATCCGTTTGAGGCGTTCTAAAAATCTCTGAAAAGCTAAGAGAGAGAGCTACGACTTCCATGTTAGAGTCGAAGTCAGATTTGGAGCATATTTTCTCAGAATTTTCGTTGAAGTTGCAGCATTAGGATATTGTTTTAGTTTTGGGTCATGTTTTGGGCCTGTGTTATGTTCTCGACCCAGTTGGGTTATGAATTTCATTTAAAAGAATATCGTGTTATTGTTCATGCTATCGACTATTCACGAAAAAAATATTTGGAGCTTGTACGATTCCATGGCGAACTAATCTTTTTGGTTGTATCTACTGATTCAGGTTCCTTCTTGAGATTAATATAATTTTTGCAATTCAATTTCTATTCCTTTCAATTCTATTGTATGTTTATCGTTTGCTTAATTCGATTGTCATAGAATAGGCTTGTTTGGTTCGATTGATTTATATCCCCTAACTTTGTTTGCGTGTTACCGTTTGCGTAATCCGTTAATTCGCTTATCTTTAACTGTTTGCTTAATTCGGTAAATAGGAGATATAATTCATATAGTTTCATTCTCGCTTGTTGAATGTGATGTTGATCGAACAGGAATAGTATTTGTGTCCTCTTAGGATGATAAGATTTTATTAATCAATGATAGATAGGAACTGAACAGTAGATCGACTTATTCCTATAAACAACTTATTTTCATAATCAATTATTTTAAGCGCTTTTTCTGAATCAGAAACCGTACCAACCCCCCCCCCCCCCCCCCATTTCGATTTCGGTAGATTAATCACAAACAAGAATCCTTGAGACGATACCCGAGTTTAATTGTAGTTGTATTACGTTTTTACAAAATTACTCGTTTTGATCCGCGCGCGCCACGGGTCAAAGGACGACGAAGTATTTGCAATCTTTAAGAGATTCAAAATACTTGTCAAAATTAAGAGTGGAAATAAGATCAAGTTTCTGCAAACAGATGAAGGTGTCAAATATACATTAAAGATGTTTAAAGAATTATGTGAAGAACATGGTATTGATCATGAGATAACTGCCCCTTACACACCTCAACATAATGGAATAGTAGAAAGAAAAAAGAGGTTCATATTGGACATGGCGAGATGCATGTTGAAGCAGAAGAATTTGCTAAAATCCTTATGGGATGAAGCTCTTTCTAGTATTGTTTAAATTGTGAACAAGTACCCTACCAAGAAGATGAAGAATAAGGTGCTTGAGGAAGTTTGGAGTTGAAAATGACCATTAGTGAGTTGTCTAAAGGTGTTTGGCTCTATTTGTTACAAGTATGTTTCTAATGCGATAAGAAGGAAGCTTGATGACAAGAGTGAACCTATGATTCTGGTAGGATATCACAAATCTAGAGCATGTATGTTATTCAATCCAATCAACAATAAGATCGCGATGAGTCAAGACATTGCGATTGATGAGAATTTTGCTTGGGATTGGAATTTAGGTGATGCGACTAACAAGCCATTGATGAGCTATGAAGTTGATGTAGAAAGTATAGAGAATGAATAAATTCCAAAAAATAATCTACCAATCACTGTCGAAGTCAAAACAAAAAATCGATAGGGTGTGGCTAGCACAAGCCAAAGACCTTAAAGAACCAAAGTACTCCCAGCAAGGCTTCAAGACAGCGAAATGGTTGGTGATGATGAAGTCACACCAGATGGAGATTTGGTTCATTTTGCTTTACTTGTTGGTGCAGGACCAATAAGCTATAGCGAGGCCTTCAAGGATAAACAATGGAAGGAAGCTATGGTCGAAGAGTTACAAGCGATCGAAAGAAACAACACATGAGAGTTAGTCAAATTGCCAACACATACAAAATCTATAGAAAGTGAAACAGGTGTTCAAGTTAAAGAACAATACTGATGGGTCGATAGTAAGAGATAAGGCGAGATTGACTACTCTGAAGTATATGCACCTGTCGCAAGATTGGAGACTATCAGATTGGTTGAAGCCTTAACATACAAGCAAGTATGGTCGACATTTCACTTAGATGTGAAATAAAAAAATTTGAATGGCCCCTTAGATGAAGAATTTTATGTCACACAACCTTCTGGGTCTATGATACATGAGTAAGCAAGGAAACTGTATAAGTTTCACAAAGTGCTTTATGTCCTCAAGCAGACACCTAGGGCATGTAATAAGAAGATCGACTCATACTTGGTCAAATTGGGATTCATCAGATGAAAATCTGAGTATAGTGTCTATGTTTAGGTTTTGGCTCAAGATATAACAATCATTTGGTTATATGTTGATGACTTGTTAATAATTGGAAATAACTCGAAGAACTTATCGAAGTTGAAAGAGCTGTTGAAGAAGGAATTTGAAATGTCAGATCTGAGAAAGTTGTTGTACTTCCTAGGCATGAAATTTCAAATGTCGAAGCAAGGTATGATGCTACATCAAAGAAAGTATATCAAAGAGATACTCAAGAGATTCATAATAGAAGAGGTAAATCATGCATCTTCGTCCGTCGAACAAAATTTGAAGTTGGAGAAGCTTGGAGAGGAAGACAAAGTAGATGCAACTTTGTTCAAAAAAAAATTAGGATCTCTGAAGTATGTGTGAAAAGTTCAACTTGATATAGGTTTCTTAATCAAATTAACAAGTAGATACATGAGTGAACCAATGGTGTCAGACGTGAAGACTGCAAGAAAATTTCTGAGATGCTTAAAAGTGAAGGTGAGGAAAATACACAAGAAAGGGGGGTCGAATTGTGTTCACCAAAATAAAACATTTCTACTTCTGAATAGAGTCTAGACTCTGGTCGTGGGTTCAGAATCTGATCATACATGCAGCGGAACAATATATCAGAAGTAGAGTAAAAAGAACAAACAACATAACAGATTTATCCTGGTTCCTCTCCTAACCGAGAGTACTCCAATCCCATTGCCTTGCAAGAGATTTTCCACTATAATTAATCTCATAGTTACAACTGCTTATGCACTCAAGCATAAGACTTTCACTGCTCAAACCTATAGTCTAAGACTTCCCTGCTTAATCAACACCTGATAAAGACTTCCTACTTAGATCCTCAGATCCAAGACTTTCCTTGCTCAAACCACCTGGTTCAAGAATTTCCTGCTTAGACACATTGTCTTAGACTTTGCTTGCTCAGATCCTCGATCCAAGACTTCCCTACTTAGACATACCATCTAAGACTTCTCTTCTTAGACCTTTTGTCCAAGACTCCCTTTGCTCATATTCACAATACAAGACTTTCTTGCTTAATCAAAACAGATCAAGACTTTCAATGCTCAAGCACACAACAAGAGACTTACTTGGCTCAAGCTTTTCAACTAGAGACTTTGATGCTCAAACACATAGTATAAGACTTTTAATCTTATCTGTTGAACAACATGTTTAGTAGAGAAGAGAATAAGGTGTACTTGATATTGGATCAAAGGTACAGGGTAATAACTTTAACAAAGACCTTAAGCTCTCAAGATTTCTAGAATATTAAATGTTCAAGAAACCTTAAGGCTATTTATGTTTTACAATAATTAACAGAAGATTCTGCATATTCAGTAGTTTTGCTCATTGTTGATCTTGTTATTTATTCATTCAAATAGAGGTGTTGATCACCTCTATCTTCTTTGGCATTCCATCTTTTTTTTATTCCTTGTTAAAGATTCAAGTAGAACCTTCAACTACTTATATAGCATATTTCAGGGAACTAGCCGTTGAGAGAGATAATTTGATTAAATGTCTTTGTTCTTCTCCATAGTATAAGAGATGTTAAGGATAGATACACAGAAGATCTTGATCCATTGTGTAATTTGTTTAACCATAGCATTTTCACAAGTATCCTATACTATAAATTCGTTGAGAGTGGTTATCTGTAAAACATGTCAACTCTTATTGAGCCTTGTGATCATAAACTTTAGCTGTCAAGCTGATTTGACCCTACAACTTGCTTTCTGTAGTACATATAGCTTCAACTTTGCTACAACTTCTGAACAATCACCAAAAAGCAATAAAAGTACCAAATGTAGAAACAATGTGTTGCTTCTTCTGATGCTGAGACCTTCAGCTTCAGAGTCTCCATCAGATAACACTTAGCAAGTATTCTTTCAGATTCTGTATCATCAGAAACACGTAACTCAGCTTCACTTAAGTGTTCCTTCATATCAGATTGTGAAAATATTTTCTAAGTATAAAAACCTGCATACTTGAGCACACATTAGATAACACCATTGTTCTTTCAATACTTTTGTTATCGTCAAAACTAAGGATATATATCATGAACATATTTTGTTCTAACAATCTCCCTATTTTTTATGATGACAAACACAAGTATTTAATATTTGGGCTATTTTATTTTTTCTTAGACAACATCAGAGCATGAGGTTTGTAAGCTCTCTCTGAGTCTGATAGATCAAAGGTTGAGTTTTGTAAGCCCCCCCTAAGTTCTACTTCTAAGAAACTCTGGAATATATTTAGTTTTCTCAGCAACATCAGGGTATGAGGTTTATAAGCTCTCTCTGAGTCTAACAGTTCAATAGTTGAGTTCTGAGAACCCATCCTAAGTACCACTTTCAAGAAAACTATAATTTTAACTTTCTTAGCAACATCATAATACGAGGTTTATAAGCTCCTTTTGAGTCTAATAGGCTAAGGTTGAGGTTTGAACGCCCCCCCCCCCCCCTTAGTTCTATATACAAGAAGAATTAAAATTATTTACCCGGGCAAGATAACCATAATAAAATATAGAAAAATTAAGTGTACATAATTAATGATAATGGTAATGATGGCAGCATTAAATCTGAAGGGGTACAAATTCATATTTAAATACTTCTACATTTCTCCCTCTTTTGTCACATCAAAAAGGTATAACCGTAAAAGAGAGAACAATTAAAGCAAGCAAAATTCAGAATTACAGAGTCCCAAGATGGTCAAGGATGCATTATTCATAGTCAAGTAGATGCCGTGTCCCAAAATGGTCAAAAATCATTAAATATTGGTTTACTGATGTACTTGACTGAATACATAAAGCACTCAATAAAAGTAACCTTGCATCCTCAATGGTTCATCCAGTTCTTCGAAAATACTTCAAGCAAGAGATAGCTATGAAGAGAAAATCTCACAACTATATACTTCACAAGAGTGAGAGAGGTGATATTGCAAGAGATTTTGAATTGCTGAAGAAGGTTGAAGCCGTCAAAGAAATACATTTGGCAAATTAGGAATGTTTTGCACAACTTCTTGCATATGCAGCAAAAGAGAGTTAAAAACTGAGGGAATAGAAGGGCATTTAAACCATATTGGCTACCTACAGAGCTAAGACTTCAGGTCAAAGAAGCATAAAGATACTTCTGAGGATCCTTCAGCTAAAGATGAGGAAGCAGAGCAATATTGGAGGGAGTATGCAAGTAATACAGAGAAAGATGACTTAAGTAACAAAGAAGACTAGGAATAGACTAGTTTATTTTACAATCATATCTTTAATCATGTAACTTTAGAATTCAATGAAGTTTTTACCTTTAATCAGTTTATTAATCAATTTTGCCACAAAATGGAAATCTCAATTTTACTTAAAACAAGGCATACTAAGTAAGAACTATGATCGTTTAATCATACAGAATCATGATACGCATACTGATTCATAACCATAAAGTATTATAATGATTCACTAACAAGATAAATCCATATAATAAAGTTTTACAACCAAAATAAAAGAGCACATATTAAAGGGTTTTACATCCTAGACCTAAGGCTTCTTCAACAATTCCATGATCGCCTTAAGGTCAAAATCAATTTCTTTTTGCCTCCCAATCATAGATTTAAGTTGATCATCCATTGAGAGTTGGTTGCTAGTCGTCTGAATCTTCATAGGCTCTTGACATTCAACAACTGCAGTGATTTTGGCTTCAAGATTGAGCATATGCTTTTGGCTAGTTGCAGCAACTTCCTTTGATGAAGAATTCTTCAGATCTTCAATAACCGAGTTGACAGATCTTCTAAAGCATTCCCATTTATCATTGTAAACCATATGATTAGTGAATGCAAATCCTTCTTCCAAAAGCACTTTTGCCTCATTAAACAACTTAGTCCTAAAAACTTATAACTGAGAAAGTATATGATTAGGTAGAGGATGGTGGTTGGTTATGTATTGAGATGGTTTGGATGAGTTAGTTTCATTTTTATGGATTTCATGAATAGATTCAGTTGAGATATCCTCTTCTAAGACATGATTTGGTGGAGATTTGGGTTGGTCAATTTGATGAATTGACAGTAAGGGTTGATTTTGGCAATTGTTTTCTGATTAATGTTTAGATTCAACATACTCAGGTCCATCATTAAGAAAGTTCTGAATAGGTTGATCTGTCAAAGTTTTGGTGGAGCTGCTAGAGGGTGATGCAACATTGAGAGGCTTAACATCCAAACCACTTCCAGTTTCACCAAGAATTGGTGAAGCTAGATCAGTTTGAATGTAAGTATCAATGTCTCAATTGGTTTGGTCAAGAGATGGATCATCAGTGTTAGGTGTTATGAGTGGAGTGTTTTTAGTAAGGAAAAATCTACGTTCAGAGGAATGAATGATAGTGCAGATATTTGGTCGGGTTTAACAGGTGAAGGTGTGGGACTTTCTCAATGAAGTATTAAAATTGAAGTCGTGAGTGGGTTCAACTTTAGTACTTGATCCTACTACCAGTGAGACAAGCTCTTTTACGACTTCTGTTACATTGACATTATCCTCTGGATTTTCATTCAACTAATTTCTGGACTCATCATCCTTCTCTACAAATACCTTTTCAGTTTCTTCTTTTGAAGCAACTTCCTCTACTGCCTTAGGCCTGTCTTTAGTACCAACAACATCCTTTTTTGCATTTCTCAATAAAATCTTGAGTCATTTGAATAACTTTAGAAGAGTTTAGAATATATTCTCCCAAATGTTCTCTTAAGATCTTCTTGCCTTCCTTTAAAAGTTCTGTTGATTCCTCAATACGGTTCTCCTTAACCATTTCTTCAAAAACTACATCCATATCAATCAAAATAAAGGTGGCAAAAAGTTGCTTGACTTGCTTCATAATCTGAGCCTTTTTTGCTTCCATTTCTTCTTCTTCTTCTATTTGACTCAAACTAGACAGTTTCCTTTTCTTGCATACATTAGTTTCTTTGTCTGAATTGCAGCTAGATCCTCCTCCTCTCGTCTTATAGGAAGGATTTAAGCGGTTTCATTGAGTTTATCAACTTCTTTTTGCAAAGCCTCCTTTAAGCTGTGAGGATTTCCTTTCTTTCCACTTTTATGAACAAGCTTTTCTTCCTCCTAATGCAATGCTTTATAAGCATCTCCTATAAGTTTATTTCTAACCAGTGCATGAGTTTCAATTTATTCTTCAGACTCTTCATCATTATCATAAGTGATTACCATCCTTTTTCCTTTTCTCGTAAAGTCATACTCATTCTGAGACTTGGCAAGAAGATGATCCCGAAAAATGGTCACCCCACACTCATTCTTAGCTTTTTCAATAAGCATTCCGATGACTTCTGGAGAATATTCTTTTGTTATCGTAGGAAAGTTATCTAGAAACTTTATTCTCTTATCTCTTATGATTCTAATAGGATTGTTAATCATTATGATGCCCTTTTTCAACCTATCTTTCATGTGAGCCAAAACGGATGCAGACATCACACTTCTATAAGCATCATCTATATCTTGAGTGGCTCCATATTCTAGCAGCAAGTTGATCAGTCTTCCTTGATAGAAATGATCGGACAGTAACCTTGCATAAGGTACTATTTGTTGCACCCTAAAATTTGCTCAACCTTATTCATTTGATTTATGTTTCAATATCATTAGCATTTGCATATAGAGTCATGTACATAGACTAATCATCTGCATAGCATAGCATAGCAAGTCATCCAATCAGGGACCAATCACTATTCTCATCTCTAGAGGCCTATTAATAGGTTATTATCCTAATTCAATCTCATTCAAGTCATCAGAAAAGAATTTGAAGACAGAGAGTCCAGCAAATCAAGTTTTGAGCTTATCTCCTATCTGAGGGGATCTGAGGATCAACAAGGGGGTTGTGAGCTGTGAATTGAAGGCATGGAGAGTATCTAGACATCTTGAGGGGCTTATAAAGTCATTTGGAGAAGGAGACAAGTCATTGATGTGAGCACAAGAGCTGCAGAAGAAGACAGTCAACTGGGGTTTCATCTGGGTCAACCCTGGGTCAATTGATTGATTTAAGGGCATTCAGGTCTATTGGAGAGATGTGGGGTTCATCATTTGACATATAGAGAAGGATATGGTGATATGCTAAGAAGAAATCAAGAGAAATCAAGGAGAAGAGGAGTTTCTAAATTAGGGTTTCTGTGTAAAATCCCCTAGTTTAGGTCAAATTTCCAAGCAAGATAAGTCAAAATGCAAGCTTCAAATGGATCCTTGGACAACATGAAACTTGTAGAGGATCTCAATACCTTTAATTTGAGTGGTGGAAGACATCAAGGAGATTTATAGAACTCAAGTTATGGTCCTTGCAAGTTACAGGTTATCTAGGGTGTCTGAAATTTTGTCTGTAAAAGTGACTTGACTTCCAAGCAATTTTTACCCCTCAAGGAGATTTCAGATGAATTTATGGTAAACATAAGCGTTGTTCCTCATTGTCTTAGCTTTCTAAAGAGGTATGGTATGCCTTCATATGATTTGTAGAACTCTACTTATGGTCTTGGCAAGCAAAGGGTATTTTGGTCATTTGTGAATTACAGGTCATTTTAACCTATGCCCAAAACTCATACAAGGAGGCCTCAAATGGAAAAACTTACAACATCAAACTTGCTCCAAATGACATTTTGAGTCTAGAAAAGTGACCATGAGATATTGGAAAAGTTCATAGCACAAGGTTTCAAAATTGTTGAATTTAATGAAGGAAAATGGACTTAAAAATGAGATTTTTCATATTTTGGCCAAATGAAGCAAAATTATAGGTCATTTTGAATGGAAAGATCATTTTAAAGACATTGGATAAAGTATAATTTTGAGCTTAGTTCATGTTTTAAGAGTTATCCATGGTTTCTTGCAATGTAAGAAACATAATCAAAATCCAAGGGAATTTGTGCAAGGGAAACTTCTCCAAGTTTCTAGGAGGTTCTAACCTCATCTATATATTCATACAAGATGGTTCATACCATGGTTGGTGATTCCATTTGTTCAAAACCCTAAATTTTCCACACTTTCTCCTTTTTGCATAAGCTTTCCAAACTCTCTATAATCTCCATCAATCTTCATATCTTTGGATTGAACCTTCATCATCATCATTCAAACAGCATAATTCACATCAAGATTGGTAGAATTGGAGGGAGAATTGTGCTATTCAAGATAAACCTCCAAATTGCAAGAACTTCTCAAGAACAAGATTCAGAAGGTTTACACACGAATCATTGCATACAGAATTCATCACCAAGCTAATTGATCACTTTCCATTCATCACAAGCATCTGATTCAAAGAGTTGCACACCTGTTTTCACCAATTGCACCAGGTTTGTTTTCTGCTCGATTTTCTTAGTGTAGGTAGAATCTTAGGGTTTTGATAGTGTAGATTGGTTAAGGTAGGATAAAGGATTGATTGTGATGATTTTGGAGAAGTTTCATGAAGTTTGAGCATGAGGTACCAAAACTGTTGAGACTTGTAATTGCTAGGATAAGGCACGAACATGTTATTGAATTAGCATGCTATGATCAGGAGGAGTTGTAGATTAGTTTAGGATGAGTTTTGTAGAGAATTGGAGCAGTTGATAGCAGTTGAAAATGGTGGATTCTATCTGGTATCCCTATCGGGTTTGCTCCTTGAATGAGTTTCAGAATGAGATAATGCTATGGCTGTGTAGGGGGAGAAATGTGGTTCATGTTTGCTCTTTTGATCGTGGAATTTGGTTGAGAGTTGAAGGAGATAGAGGAGGTGAAAGTATCGTGCATGAGAATGATTTTCTGAAAACCCTAGCTGACCAAGGAAGAAGATGACTGTGTGCCGTTGGATTGTTCAAAATAATGGACTTTTTAATCTGATCGGATGGCTATTGTTTAAAGTCAAAATGGAGGGAGAATTCAAATGTGAAACGCGGCGTTTCACTTAAGTTGAAATTCTGGGCCCTGGATCCAAGTTTCTATGCACACCCCCTTTTCAATGAGCCCAAACAAAAACACGTGAGATTGCTGCTATTTACACCGAGTCCCTTTTTATTTTTCTGGCATTTTCCAATTTATTTCCTGAAGCGCATTGGGCCTGGTATTTTTGATGTTCACACCCCCAGTTCTCAGCCCACTTGGGATTACAACTGCAGCGAGCTACTATTCTTACCCCCTCCCTTTATTTCTTTCTATTTTCTTTTTTTTCAATTTCTTTTTATTTTCATTCATTTTTTGAAAATTCATAACAAATTAGAAATTGCATATTTTTAATTCATTCTTTTTTTGACATTTTCTTTAAAGAGTCTAGAAAATTATAAAAAATAAAAATTGCATTTTATTTTTTTATTTGATATTTTTGCCATATTTTCCAAATAAATAGCATTTTAAATAGTTTCATTTCATACATGATTTTGTTAATTTTTGTTCTATTAGATGCTTTAATATTTTTTTGTCCATTATTTTTAGGTTGTTTAGTTTAGACATTCAACTTGTAGATATAATTTAGTTCCCATTTTTAAGACTTAATTTTAGGTGTTTAGTTTAGGTGAGAATAACATGAACAAACTAGGGTTTTAGGTGATGACTTAGGAGAATTAATTCACTTCCCTTAGGACTTAGAGATTGAATAGGTTAGCTATGGGACTATAGGGGCTATGGGTAGTTATTAGATCCCCTTAGAAAAAGTCAGGATTCCCCTACTGCTATTAACATACTATATATCTGATTGACTGGTGTGGTGTGCCATCTGGGGATTATTGCTTGTATGTTTGGGTATTGGGATTGTCTGGGGACTTGGGAGAGCTGAAGACTTGTGAAGACGAAGCCATTGGAGATCCAGACTGAAGTCCAACTTCCAGAGTTGAAGAGAGGATTCCTGCTAGCAGCTGTTGAGGAGACTAGGGTTTAGGAGCTAGGCGGAGCTCTAGATTAGAAAGCTTGTTTCTCAAACATGGATTGCCTTGTCTGCATCCATTCTTCTCTGTGATACAGAGTCTCTCTAAGACACTCACCCCCTTCCCTTGGAAGGCTTGGTGATAGTGTCTAAGAGATAGAACTCTTGAGAGAAAATATCATATGTGTTAGAAGCAGTCTGTTCACCACCCTTGGTAGTCAACTGATTGCTTAACACCCAATTCACTCTTGTGACTGATCCCTCATCCTGGAGGTTTGAACTTGAAGAAAAGCCATTGCAGATAGAAGACTGATGATCAAAGCCCTTGCCTGAAGGTCATGAAGATGGAGATTGATGCTTGTTGAAGCCTGTAGCTGATTGGAGATTGCTTGAAGCCAGCTGTTGATTCAGAGTTGCTGTTGATGTTTATTTTTCTGCTGTATTTCATCTCTGATGTATTGTTTGGTTTTCCTGGTTGTATTGTTTGCTGCTTACCCTGTTGGGTTGAAAGTGAAGCCTGTTCACTCTTGCCTATTGTTTTCTAGGTTCGAGGTTGAGTGGGACTCCCTTGCCTCGCTTGTATTGTTGCATTCATGCATTTTACTATTTTACTGTATATATCTGATATTGTTTCTATTTTCCGTCTATTCCTTTAGGATCTCTGTTTCTCTCTGCGCAAGAGAGGAGCATGATAGACACTAGGTCTTAACCCATGCATGATAACATTAGGTTAGTTTGTTTCCCTTCGCAACCGTAGGTTAGAGTTCTATCTCTTCTTCCTCAAAACAGACAGAAAAATACCATAAAGATTTCAAACACAATAAAAGACACTTCTTTCGTAAAAGAATGTGAACTCATCAAAACGTCATTTTTGTTCGCTTGGACTGTTAATCAGAAAAACCTTTTTCAGAAGGAATAAAATCAATCAAGACGAATCTGTGTCTTCCGTGGCCCGAACTACGTTTGCTCTGATCTTTCATGCTGTATGAAAGTACGTAGGCATAGGATGCGATATCCTAGCGAGCAACCTTCCCCTCCTTTCCCGTAGGTAGGCGAACTACGTTGACTCTGATTTCTCGTTCCAGACGGGAATACGTAGGCATAAAGTGCGATACTTTGCCGAGTCATTTTATTTTCATTCTCTTTTCTTTTTAACCCCTGACCTTTAGAGTAGATAGAATAACAATCCATACCCGAAAACAAGCGTGGATCCCGTCGAGTACGACGGACGTGAGGGGTGCTAATACCTTCCCCTTGCGTAACCGACTCCCGAATCCAGGATTTGGTTGCGATGACCATTCCTTTCCCCTTTTTGCGGTAGGTTTACCTCGAGCGTTTCCTTTCCCTCCCGTGGGATAAATAACGCACGGTGGCGACTCTTCTGTTCAGCCGACGCCGATTTTCGCAGTAGCGACAACTGGCGACTCTGCTGGGGATCCAACATCCCCTGGCTGCTAAGAACTGCGATGGTTCTTATGCATTTGGGATCCAACGTCCCTTTGAGCGAGTCAATCCTAGCGCTTGTTTTCCCGTCGAGGATGTTGTATGGATTTATGCTTCTGACTTTTATTTTCAGCTTTATATATTGATTATTATTGCTGTATCTGGGGTGTGACGGGTGATCTGATATTGAGAGATAAGCCGGACCTGGGCTTGAGTGCACCTAGAATTAGAGTAGAAATTAGTGGGCGCCCGCTTGCTTTGCTTGCTTTGGTGTCCCATGAAATCTACACTCAGACGAGGTTCCTCTGGTTGGCCTCCTGCCCCTTCCTTTGGTTGGCGTGGGTTGCTGGTTAGTTGGATTGTCGACTCTGGGGACCGATCATTTGGAAGTTGGCTAAGTGAGGCCTCTTCAGGAATTGATGATGCCACTCCTTCTGGGAATCGTATCATCAATCCTGAAAGTCTGTGACGCCGACGACCGCATAGGATGCCGTACCTTGTGCCAGTTATAAGGCCACCCACCTGTGAGGGGATTCAGGGTTATGCAGGTAACTAGACCTTCAGACCACCGGTTTGTTTCTCGATCAGAGATCCTGGGTATTTATGGAGAATTATGAGGTCTGTCAGAAACTACTTGGAGATGAGTTCTGAGGTCTATCAGAGACCAGTTGGGGATGTGATATGAGGTCTGCCAGAGACCATTCAGGGTATGATTATGGGGTCTATCAGAGACCAGTATTGGAGCTTTGTTTGAGGTCTATCTGAGACCAGGGTTTGAAGACTTCTAGAGAGTCTATCTGAGACTTCTTGATATGGTTCAGGCTATTCAGCTACGACATTTGGTCCCTGTCGCATGTCACTTGCATTGCATTGTTTGCATACTCATCATCATTGCATCCTACTAACGTGTGTCTGTGCTGCAGGTGCATTTGCATTTCCCTAGTTCTAGTGCCCGGACTTCTGAGTGTTTGATCATGACTAGCTTAAGGAGGACATTTACTTACAAATTGCCTACTCCTGATATTGTTCCTTTACTTGGGTTGATCTCTCTTGCTGATGAGGGTGTTCGTAGGAGTTTCAGGATGAGCTATGGGAGATTATTGAGATTGGCGTGCAAACCTACAGAGGTAGAGTTAGATGGGTTGTATGCCTTGTGTAACACGGTGGGAGAACTGACTTTAAACAATGTTGCGGATAGCAAGAGTCGCCACCGACTTTTATTTTATCCATAAGGAAAGGTTATAAAAGAACAGGAAAGACCTTAGAGAATATTTTGGGTCCGGGGGGTAGGTTATGAAAAGGGAAGGTGTTAGCACCCTTTTCATCCATGGTTATCCATGGGCTCTTAGGTACTTAAGCTCACTTTTGAATTGTTTTGAAAGTGTAGTGTGTGAATAGAAAATTTTCAGAATAGTTAATAAATAATCCATGTAAGGATGTGTTAAGAACTTGTTTGAAAACTTGTTGAAAATTTGTTTAAGTGTGAAACAGTTTTGAAGTGAGCAAGCACCTAGGAGTAACCTACCCTAATGTTTAAAGGTCTTTCTTATTCTTTATTCTTTCCTTTAGTAAGACTATCCCTACTATAATGGAGTAGGTAGTCCTTACTTTGGATGTTAAGGGACATGTGAGGGACAATGGGATTTTTGAAGGCCATTGTGGGGTGTAATAAGCAAATTGGAGGGACTATCATCATTTTTCGAAAGGGACTCGATTCGTAAAGGCAACCATAAGGGACTTTGATGATTTTTTCATTTGAGGGACTTGCTTTATACACCCCACTTAACCAATATTCATAGGCAACTTGAGGGATATCCTTAGGAAGTGAGACGACGATTAAAATCGACTTACGTGTGTGACGTGTTTATTTTAATTATCTTTATTTAAAAGTGATCTAAATTTATTTTAATATTACATACATGTTGTTACACTCCCTAATTACTAACCATAATAATAATTAAATGATTAAACAACTTTACATCCAAGAAACAATTACAAAATAATAAGCAAAATAATTAAATAGCAAAGATAAATAAAATATAAATAAGCAATAATAAATAAAGGGGGTTAATTCTAAGTTTACTCGGCAAGACATCGCATCTTGTGCCTACGTATCCTTATGGGAGTGGAATCAGAGTAATCGTAGTTCCCCTCAAAAGGGAGGTTAGAGATCTCTTGACAGTGGTCAAGGTCTCAAGGGGAATAAACGCGCCTTAAGGACACGCTTACGCGGAGTGTAGGAACTCCAAATTTCTACGTTGAAATGTTAAGTTGTAATTAGGGTTAAATTAGGGATTCCACGGCGGGAAACCCTAAAATGAGCGCGGCGACTCTTTGACCTAATGCTAGGGGTAAAATTGGTAATTGCGCCTGCGGCGAGGCATTTGTGAAAATTAGGGTTTGTAGTTTGTAGTTTTGAGGATTTGAAATTGAATGTGTGAAGTTTTACGGACTATTGGCGCGGCGGCCAAACAGTTAGACCTAACCTTCGGATGTGTGCAATGTGACAGAAATAATAGTAAACGCGTGAGATAATTGAATCATGCAAACAGAGAGATAATGTTATAATTTAAACCATGCAAGCAGAAATTTAAAGGCAGAATTTAAAGAGCGATTGTTAAGTTCGCGAGGTTACATGAGAGGAGCAGATACAATATGATAATGAAATTTGAATTGAACAATAATAAAATAAAATAAATAACGGTTCTAGTTATTATTTTAAAAAAAAGATTTTAGTTATTATTTTAAATTTATCTAAAAAAAAAAGTTTTTCTTAAAAATAATAGGTTTTCATATTAATTTGGAAAAGATGTTAATGTTATTTATTTTAAAAAACAGATTTTTATATTATAACAAATTTTAATAAATTAATGATAACAATAATAATAATAATGGTAATAATAATGATAATAATGATAATAATAATAAATAATGATAATAATAATAATAATAATAATAATAATAATAATAATAATAATAATAATAATAAAGCAATAATGAATTTTAAATGTGCCAAATAACCCAACAATGTTGCTAACGCAGAAATGCGCTCATCGCAACCAGATCTAAATCGGACGAAACAAAATTTATCGCAAAGAAAAAGAAATTAAGCAAAAAATAGTATTATTGCTCACACAAAAATGCGATCATCGCAACCAGATCGAACTAACACAAATGTCACGCGTCATGCACACAAATGTGCAAACATCGTATCGACATAATTCGATCAAAAATCTTATATATATAAACTCTAACAATTTAAAAATTATATATATATATAAACGTAACAGTAATAGATAAAGAAAAAGAAATAACGGTAATAGATGAAGAAAAAGACATAACGGTAAAAGATGAAGAAAAAGAAACAACAGTAATAGATGAAGGAAAAGAAATAACGGTAAACGATGAAGAAAAAGAAACAATAGTAATGGATGAAGAAGAAAACTAAATAACGGCAAACGGCACTCACTCCTCTTAGGTTTTTTTTCATTCTCCTCTTTTTTTCCAACAAGGCAACACATGTATATATAGGGAACAAATTAGGGTTAACACCAAATTGTCAATAATGTCCCTAAAGCCCATTTTAAAGCCCAAACTAAATAATTAGTTAAGAAAAAATAAAATTTAAATAATTTAAAATAATTAAAATAAACTTAAAATAAAAACTAATAATCCTATTGATTCCTAAAATAAAAAATATTATAAAAAGAACAAAAATTTTTCAATATTTTTTTATTTTATGATTTTTTGGATATTTTTATGAATAATTTAGAAAAAAGTGAAAAAAAATAATATTTTAAAAAATGATTTAATTAAAATACGAAAATAATAATTAAATAATAATAAAAAACTATTTTTGTTATTTTTTTAATGAAAGATAGAAAAATTTAGAGTAAAAATAATAAAAAACAAAAAAAATGACAAAGGTGAGATTCGAACTCTCAACCTCTCACCCTCATAGCTCCTTACACATGTCCTCCTGCCAATTGTGCCATTTTTACTTTTTAGAAAAAAAATGCATGCCATATGATATTTACCTGCAAAAAGTCAAACGACTACACAAATTTGTTAGTAATTGATTAAATGCAATGAAATGCGACGACAAATCTTAGGGCAAAATTTGGGGTATTACAGTTATTATGATAATATTTCTCACCCAACCTCTCTTTGATGTTGGCAAAAAGCATGAAGTTTGACTTTGGTTTGACCACAGTTGACCTCAGTTTGACCTTTTAACTGCATTGACTGCTTTTGACTTATCTGATCATCTGACTGAGCAAACTTTTGAGAAAAGTCTTGAAACTTGACATGGGGGTTCTTATACACATATAAGATGTTATGAAGCTCACTTGAAGTCTTGGAAGTCCATTTAGCCTGATTAAAGTCAAAACCCTAGTTTTGGATGCACTGCTTAGGAGGTGCATTGTCTGAGGGAATTGTCGACTCTTCTGACCAATTGTGAATTTTGTGAACCTTGTGAACCTTCTTGGAACACAAAGTCTTGTATTGTGAGGGCAAATTTTGGGGTGCAACAGCTGCCCCTGTTCAATTTTCTGAAACCTGAGGGGTTAGATTGGTATATTTGCCAGTCGTAACCTGGAAGGTTGAAGGGGATTGAACACAAAAGCCCAAAAATTTGCACTCACCAGTGCATGAAGTGATATTGATGGTTGGTTGAACATGATTGAGTGGGCTTAAAGATGCCACTAGGGGAAAGTTCTTCAGTAGTATAATGAGAACTGTCAGGAGTCTGGAGTAATACTGATGTAACAGCATGTCTTCATGAGGATAGAGCAATCAATAATGATAACCCTAAAGCAGTCTTGAAGTGATAAATCTGACCTCAGGAGGATAGAGCAATCAATAGCTCTAAAGCAGTCTTGAAGTAATAATGGCTTCAGGAGGATAGAGCAATCAATAGCTCTAAAGCAGTCTTGAAGTAATAGAATGGCTTCAGTAGGATAGAGCAATCAACAGCTCTAAAGCAGTCTTGAAATAATAATGTGATATGTCTTCAGGAGGATAGAGCAATCAATAGCTCTAAAGCAGTCTTGAAGTAATGATTTCAGGAGGATAGAGCAATGGATAGCTCTAAAGCAGTCTTGAAATAATAATGTAATTTCAGGAGGATAGAGCAATGGAGAACTCTAAAGCAGTCTTGAAATAATTAGATGGCTTCAGGAGGATAGAGCAATGAATAGCTCTAAAGCAGTCTTGAAGTAGTAATATGACCTCATGAGGATAGAGCAATGAATAGCTCTAAAGCAGTCTTGAAGTAATAGGATGATTTCAGGAGGATAGAGCAATCAGTAGCTCTAAAGCAGTCTTGAAGTCATGAGAGGCTATCAGGAGGATAAAATAACCCTGAGGTTACAATAAAGCAGTCCCAAAGTAATAAGAAGCTCATCAGGAGGATAAAGTAACCCTGAGGTTACAATAAAGCAGTCCCAAAGATCATAAGCTTGTTTGTTGGATAATTAACCTGAAAACAAGGTAGCATTCTGTATAACAACATTAGTTTATGCTTTATGTATGCATGTATGACATGATGCACTTAGGTAATGTACTATAGACATATATGTTATGGTATGATGTAAATGATGTATGTATGTTATGACACTGCTGGAAGTGTCTGGATATCCTTGTATAACAACTGCTGGCCAAGGAAAATAAATCCCGATTCGTTGTTGAAGAATACATAACCCTCCGTCTGCTGGGGATAACAAGGTATAGATAACCTCCCGTTTGTTGGGGATAACAAGGTATAGATAACCTCCCGTTGTTGGGGATAGTAGGGTATAGATAACCTTCGTTTTCGTTTGATAGTAGGATAAGTATAACATCCCGTCTTCGTTCATCGTGCCCTTATTGGAAAGTAATTTCCCGTATATCCGTATGAGGATAAAAGAGATGGATATAAATTCCAGGGGAGATTAGACTTTGTGAAAATGGATTAGTCCTACTGATGGTTTGTAACTGTCTTGTAAAGATGAACCGGCGAAGCTTCGTTGAAATCCTTCCCTCGTTCGTCCTTAGTAAATACTATTACTGCATTTTCATGCATTTCTGGTAAACATCAATCATATTAAAAGCATACATGCATTTCTGGTAAACATCAATCATATTCAAAGGCATACATACATTCAAACACAACCAATGGACGTTTCGCTTATGTAAATAGGGTAAAAGTAAATCTGGATTCAAAAGATGGAATTTATTTATATCAAAAGTAACCCATACACGGGTAAGTTTGTACAAGGAGACATAAACCCTAGTAAGAGAATTTTGTCATGAAGTTTTACAAAAAGAATCAGCTATGTGGGAAATAATCCTATTGAGTTTCAATTCTACTATTGCCACTCAAGTATCTCATCTTCTTGCTGTTGAGACGGAAACGATTGGATTGAGCTTTATCTGTTTGAGCTTGAGTAAGTAGTACAACTGGTTGCAGTTTCATGAGTGATCCAAACGAGACATAGTCATACGCTTTAATCCCTAACTTTTGCCTGGATTGCCCTTTCAGGTTTTCAATCCACCGGGATACCCTTTTTTGCCCAAGCCGCCTTTTCAGGTTTTCGACTTGCCGGGTGTACATCTTTTTATATATATATCCCTAATTTTTGCCCAAACCCTTTTGGTTTGCCGGGATGCCCTTATTTTTGCCTAGGCCTGTCAACCTAGCGGGTCTCTTTTTATGCGTAGTATTTTTTAACTATGTCTGCGTTTACAGGTTGTGGGAAGTCTTCACCATCCATTGTAGTCAGTATCATGGCACCTCCTGAGAACACTGTCTTGACTACAAATGGTCCCTCATATGTTGGAGTCCACTTGCCCCTAGGATCACCCTGTGGTAATATGATACGCTTGATTACCAAGTCACCAGCCTGATATACCTTTGGCTTAACCTTCTTATTAAAAGCTTTGATCATCCGTTTCTGGTACATCTGGCCATGACAAACTGCTGCTAACCTTTTTTCATCAATCAAATTTATCTGGTCAAGTCGAGTCTGAATCCACTCATCTTCATCCAAGCCTGCATCCTTCATAATTCTCAAGGAGGGGATCTGAACCTCAATAGGCAGAACTGCTTCCATACCATAGACTAAGGAGAATGGGGTTGCCCCTGTTGAAGTACGTATTGTAGTATGATAACCATGCAGAGCAAATGGTAACATCTCGTGCCAATCCTTGTAAGTAACAGTCATCTTCTGTACAATCTTCTTAATGTTCTTATTAGCAGCTTCAACTGCCCCATTCATCTTTGAAATCAACAAGGTAGTATGGGTCAACATATACTGTCTTAGTCGGCGAGCAGCCCATGCCAAAGCGCAACAAGTTTTCTCGAGCAGTGAGTATCTTGTTTCACAGTCGGTAAACTTTTTGCTAAGGTAGTATATTGCCTGCTCTTTTCGACCAGACTCGTCATGTTGCCCCAATACACACCCCATTGAGTTGTCTAATACTGTTAAATACATAATCAAGGGTCTTCCATCAACTGGTGGCATTAAAATTGGAGGTTCTAGCAAATATCTCTTGATTTCATCAAAGGCAGTCTGGCACTCATCATTCCATTCCATCACCTGATCTTTCTTCAACAACTTGAAGATTGGCTCACAGATGGTAGTTAATTGGGAAATAAATCTTGCAATGTAGTTCAATCGTCCCAAGAAACCTCTAACCTTCTTCTCAATACGGGGAGCTGGCATCTCTCGTATAGCTTTCACTTTTGCAGGATCCACTTCAATACCTTTTCCACTGACAATGAAACCCAAGAGTTTTCCAGATCTAACTCCAAAAGTACACTTGTTTGGGTTCAATCTCAACTTGTATTTCTTCAACCTCTCAAACAACTTGTGCAGATGATCAAGATGTTGCTCTTCATTCTGAGATCTGGCTATCATATCATCCACATATACCTCTATCTCATGATGAATCATATCATGAAACAAAGCCACCATAGCACGCTGATATGTTGCCCCTGCATTCTTCAAACCAAATGGCATTACCTTATAGCAAAAGGCGCCCCACTGTGTCACAAATGTTGTCTTCTCCATATCTTCAGGTGCCATCTTGATTTGATTGTAACCAGAGAAACCATCCATAAAAGAGAATACCTTATGCTGAGCAGTGTTGTCTACCAGAATATCGATATGAGGAAGTGGAAAGTCGTCTTTAGGGCTAGCCTTGTTCAGATCTCTGTAGTCTACACACACACGTACCTTACCATCTTTCTTAGGAACTGGTACCACATTTGCAACCCACTGAGGATAAGAAGTTACGGCCAAGAACCCTGCATTGAACTGTTTCATTACCTCTGCTTTGATCTTTTCTGACATTTCAGGACGCATACGACGAACCTTCTGCTTCTTTGGACGACAATCTTCTTTCACTGGCAAACGGTGAACCACAATGTCCGTATCCAACCCTGGCATATCTTCATAAGACCAAGCAAAGATCTCCACATAGTCACGTAGCATCTGAACCAACCTGCTCTTGACACTGTCCTCTAAATCAGCCCCTATCTTGACCTCTTTTCTGTTTTCTTCAGTTCCCAGATTCACAACTTCGACTGGCTCTTCATGTGGCTGTATAGCTTTCTCTTCTTGTTGTAACAACTTAGCAAGCTCTACAGGTATTTCACAATCGTCCTCGTCTCCGTCTTCAGTTTGATAGATCGGATTCTCGAAATTGTAATTGGCAATAGTAGAACTGTTATCAACTGGATCCAGAGTGGATGAGGATATGCATTTTAGTGACGTGGGTGTGTGTAAGAACACATAGCTGATAAAGCAAAAATAAAAGAAAAAGAAAGACAAGGAACACAATATTTACGAAAACGAAACGTCCATTGATTTTATTGAATGAAGTATGCAAATGAAATGACAACCCGTAACAAGCACACCATTGTGCCCCGGGTAAGGCACATGGCTTGAAAGTTTTAATTGTTCCAGAAATTACAAATTTAAAAACATAACACAGTAATAGTATTTACTCCTGACTAAAGGAGATAGGGATAACATCTTCAGCTGTCCAATTATTGAGTCCAGCACCCACAGTAGGAAAAATCCATGCCTCCAAGTTGTAGTCTTCATCTTGATCTCCCACAGCATTGATAACCCCTTGATTGGTGATACGAACAGCACGGGCACGACGAACAGCCTTCTGGGACTCTGTAGTGAAACCCAAACCAAACTTGTCAGACTTGTATGGAATATCAGGAAGCTGACCCCAAATAGTACAACCACCTTCTTCCACCACAGCTTTTGCATCATTGAGGGAGGCCATTGCCATTGTTGGAGGGTTTCTGATGACCACAAGAACCTTCTTCACAGCAGGAGGAGTCACACAATCCTTAACAGCCCAGGGAACCACTTCAAATGACTGACATGGAGTTTCAATGTATTCACCTTCTACTTCCAGATACTTGAAAGTGTTTACATGGCTGACAAAGTATTCTTCCTCTCCAAAGACAGTAACAACTTTTCCATTCACCGGATATCTCAACTTTTGATGTAATGTGGAGGTCACAGCACCTGCCCCATGGATCCAGGGACGACCAAGCAGACATGAGTACGAAGGACGAATATCCATCACATAGAATGTAGCAGTAAACACCTGAGAGCCAACCTTGATTGGAATATCAATTTCCCCATGCACTACTCTTCTAGAACCATCAAAAGCCTTTACCACAATATTACTGGGCTTCAATACCGTATCTTTAGGACTCAGCTTGTTCAGGACTTCCTTAGGCAACACATTCAGAGAGGAACCATTGTCTATCAGCACATGAGACAGGGTATTGCCCCTGCATTCAATTGAAATATGCAAGGCCCTGTTATGATCCCTCTTGGCAGGGGTCAAGTCAGCATCAGAAAATCCTAACCCGTTGTCATAGGTCAGGTGAGCAACACAATTCTCAAACTGGTCCACAGAAATTGCACTGGGTACATGAGCCATCTTTAGAAACTTGATCAATGACTTGGCATGAGCCTCAGAACATAATAACAGGGAGAGCATAGAAATCTTTGAGGGAGTATGCCCCAGCTGATCAACAATATCATAATCACTCTTGCGAATGATTTTCAATACTTCTTCCATCTGCTTAAAGAGGTCATCAGCAGCTGGCACATCAGTAGATACAGGCTCAATAACAGGACCCTTGCCCCGAGCATCAGTGGCGGAAGTAACAGCAGGAGTAACTGCACTCTTAGAAGCAACTGGAGGAGAGAAGACTCTTCCACTACGAGTGATCTTGCTAGATCCAGCAATATTATCAATGTCAACAGGCATATCAGGTAAAGGCTCCTGCTTGACACCATGGATGTAAACATCAGACCCATAGTGCCAAGGCACAGCTTTGTCAGATGTATAAGGAATAAGATCAGGAGTGGTAATGATTAGAGGAGCTACTCTGGCTTCAGCAACAACTTTCACAGGACCTTCAGCAGTAATCTTGATTGGGCCCTGATGAGTGATTTTAACGGGACCCTTTGAAGTGATTCTTAGTGGTACTTTGTCAACCATGTCAACCTCTTCAATCTTCTTACCCTGAGTCAGATGATCCACCATACTTTCTACAGATGCTGGTCTTCTTTCAAACACTATAGTATATTTATCCATGAGACGTTGAATCCCATCTCTCAAAATGAAGCAACTATCCGGCTTATAGGTACAATATAGACAATCTTCATGACAACCTGGAAAGATCCCAGCTTGTATTAACCTCTTTTTGATAACAGACAATGGTGTGCTCAACTCCATAACTGAATAGACATGCAGATCTTCATCAATATCTTCATCAATGGCGTTGACAGTCTTCTCGTGATTTGGCATTGGAGCTGTAATCACATTTGGAGTACCTGGTGGATCAAACTCAATTTCTCCAGCATCAATCATATCCTGAATTTTGTTCTTCAAGACCCAGCAGTTATTAGTATCATGTCCTGGACAGTTTGAATGATATGCACATCGTGCATTGGGATTGTACTTGGGAGAGGTAACATTGGGATTCTGAGGAGCCTCCCTCAGGGTAATAAGTTCAGCCTTCAACAAGTGTTGCAATGCCTGAGCCATTGACATGTTGATCTTCGTGAACTGTCTTCTAGCCCTCTGTTGGTTGCCTTGAGGCTGCTCTGTTGTTGCAGGAGTTGGATTTGAAATATGAACTGCACTAACAGACTGATGCCTTCTGTTACGATCAGGCTGACCATACACAGCATTAGATTCTTTCTTCCCAGTGGGAGGCTTCTTTGCAGCACCTGATGAAGAAGTGCCCACTTGGATCTTACCACTCTTGATACCATTCTCTACTCGCTCTCCTGTCATGATCAACTCAGTGAAGCCAGATGATGAGCTTCCAATGAGATGACTGTAAAACGGACCATTCAGCGTACACATGAACATATCAACCAACTCCCTATCAGTCAAAGGAGGTTGAACTCTTCCAGCTAAGTCTCTCCACTTCTGAGCATACTCCTTAAAGCTTTCTTTGGCACCCATAGACATGCTTTGAAGCTGCATGCGAGTGGGGGCTAAGTCAGCATTGTATTGATACTGCTTGTAGAAAGCTTCAGCAAGGTCATTCCAATCTCTGATGTTGACACTCTCCAACTGATAATACCACTCTAGCTGAGCTCCAGCTAAACTCTCTTGAAAGAAATGGATCCATAACTTTTTATCAGCAGTGTGGGGTTGAATTCTTCTGACATAAGACCTCAGATGCAATTTGGGACAAGAGACCCCATCATAGACAACAAATGTAGGAACTTTGAACCCAATGGGTATGACCACCCCAGATATCAAGCTCAAATCCTCAAAATCCAGCCCAGATGATTTCTGTAATTCCATAGCATCCATTCTATCCACCAGCATCTTGAATTTGTCTTCGTTAGGCTCATGGTAGTAGTTAGCCTCAGAATCAGAGTCCCCCATAGTGTGGTGGAGACTGCCTCTCTCCTGCTCAGATTCTTCAGATTCATAGTCTTCAACATGTTCCTTGGTCTTGACAGGACCTTTGAACCTTCTTCCCATGTTGAGCAACCCAGCAGACCTTCTAGCCTTCTTAGTCTTCTTGGCCAGCAGTGTCTTCAATTCATCCTGCCCCTTGGATAGGTTCAGGATCAGCTCTTGGAACTGTGCATTCTGTGCCTGGAGATCCTTAACTGATTGTTCAAGAGCCATTGCTGAAATAAACAGCGAGAAGATGAGAAACCTGTGCACAATTATAAACCTGTGATGCAATGATATGGGAATGCATATGCAATGTTTTCAAGGACCGCAAGATTTAAATTTGCTTAAACAAACAAGAAAGTAACTTTTTATTAGTAATAACTTGTTTTGCCTTTTAGGCTTACAAAAAATGAAAACGAAATAAGTACAAAAGATGGGGTTTTAAGTCTCCCATGGACGTTTCCTCTTGGTGTTGAGGTATGAGTTGAGGTTTCGTTCCTCATGAAGTAGCTTTGTTAGCTCTAGGATCCTTGCTTGGCTTGCTTTGTAATGAGCCTCGAAAGTATCCCTTTGCTCTTTCAGTTGGATCCATGATCTCTGCAAGTCTTCCATATCAGTAGGCATGTCTGGGTGAAGGATGGTATAAGCTGTGTCTCCTTCAGCAACAGGTTCCATGGTAACTGGTAGGATGACAGGATATGGCATCATGAGTGTCTGAGCACGAAATCGTACCCATCTGAGATAAGCCCCCATAGGAATGGTGTACTTAGGCTCCAGTGTCTTGCTGTCAATCCTGTTTACCTTTCCCCAAGCTCGTATGAATCTCTGACGGTAACCCTGAAGATCGTTGTCGTAGTCAAACACAATGCCCTGAATCAACATGTCATGTGGACCATCGCTCCGGGCGTAACCAAACTGTCGTAAAGCTAGAGATGGGTTGTAGGTGATGCCTCCTCTTATGCCTAGAAGTGGTACATTAGGAAACTCCCCACAACGGTCAATGATGGTGACATTCTCCATAGATCTGGAGCACCAATGGATGTTTGAGTGAGAAAGTGACATGATCCTCTTGGACCATCTGAACCCTTGCTCATTCTTCATTACTGAGCGAGGAAGGTGAGAAATAAACCACCTAGAAAGTAAAGGTATGCAGCACATCAAAGTTCCTCTTGCCCTTGTAGTACGGGTGTGAAGAGAATGTAGGATGTCTCCAAGTAAGGTAGGCACTGGATTGTGACTCAGGAATATGTTGATGGCATGAACGTCTATGAACTGATCAGGATTGGGGAACAACACTAAGCCATAAATCAATAAGGCTAAGATCTCCTCAACAGCATCGTAGCTCATAGCCTTCAAGAACATTTGAGCTTTATCCACTAATACCTTGGCAAGAATACCTTTAACTCCACTTCTCGTCTCTAGAACAATGTCAGACTTCTTCAGATGTAGAGCTGCAGCAATAACTTCTGGTTTAAGCTCCTTCTCTAAGCCTGTGAATGGCTTCTGATCAAGAACAGGTATACCCAGGAGTTTAGAGAACTCCTCCATGGTTGGAACCAGCTGATAATCAGGAAATGTAAAGCAATGGTGCTTAGGGTCAAAGAACTGAAACAGCACACTCATCATGTCTTCACTGAACCCTGAAGTAACTAGATCCAATAAGTGACCATGTCTCTTGTTGAACTGGGAATGATCAGGCACTAGGGAAACCAACTCCTTGAGCTTAGCAGGTATCCCTACAAAGTTGATCCTGATGGTGTTTCTACGAGCAGAAGCCATGACCTGCAACAAAGAACAAAGATAAATCCTTTGGTCCTTGAAATGGTTAGGGAAAATGATATGCTTATGATGCATGATGATGTCATGATGTCATGCTCAATCACAAACATGTGGCACACACAAACAAGTCACACCATAGCCCTAGGTTTAAAGGCTTGCATGAGGTTCAAAGGCAAGTACCCTCCCCTGAAGTTAGATGGTTCATCCTGTCCTACAAAAGTAACCAGGTTCTAAGGGATCTCAATATCATTGATCCTTCACAAGGGTGGTTGTTCAGAAGGCAACTTACTTGCCAACCAAAACCCTCCAAGTTTAAGATCTCAATGAGCGTAGTATCGAGTGTCAACCAACTTCAGTCTGCACCAAAGCCGGTTACCTCACTACTTTCTAAAGGCCAAGATGAGTTAACTAGGGTTCTAAAAGTCAGTTAGTGCATTGACAACATATGGCAGCCTCAATATTATCCTCAACTTGACTTAAGGAATATAAGCACCAACCAAGAAGTCGCACTAACTATGGCCACCAGATCAACCGTATCGATATACGTCGTATAGTTTCCTTGGTCTATTGCCATTTACCTAAGGTACACTAGATCCGGGTTAGGACCTTTCACACATAAGAGCACCCCAACAATATAATAATAAAGCAAACAAGGCAAACAATTTAAAGTGATCTTAATTCCTAAGGGTACCCCTCTTAAATAAATCCCCAGCAGAGTCGCCAGTTCTGTAACACGGTGGGAGAACTGACTTTAAACAATGTTGCGGATAGCAAGAGTCGCCACCGACTTTTATTTTATCCATAAGGAAAGGTTATAAAAGAACAGGAAAGACCTTAGAGAATATTTTGGGTCCGGGGGGTAGGTTATGAAAAGGGAAGGTGTTAGCACCCTTTTCATCCATGGTTATCCATGGGCTCTTAGGTACTTAAGCTCACTTTTGAATTGTTTTGAAAGTGTAGTGTGTGAATAGAAAATTTTCAGAATAGTTAATAAATAATCCATGTAAGGATGTGTTAAGAACTTGTTTGAAAACTTGTTGAAAATTTGTTTAAGTGTGAAACAGTTTTGAAGTGAGCAAGCACCTAGGAGTAACCTACCCTAATGTTTAAAGGTCTTTCTTATTCTTTATTCTTTCCTTTAGTAAGACTATCCCTACTATAATGGAGTAGGTAGTCCTTACTTTGGATGTTAAGGGACATGTGAGGGACAATGGGATTTTTGAAGGCCATTGTGGGGTGTAATAAGCAAATTGGAGGGACTATCATCATTTTTCGAAAGGGACTCGATTCGTAAAGGCAACCATAAGGGACTTTGATGATTTTCTTTTTGAGGGACTTGCTTTATACACCCCACTTAACCAATATTCATAGGCAACTTGAGGGATATCCTTAGGAAGTGAGACGGCGATTAAAATCGACTTACGTGTGTGACGTGTTTATTTTAATTATCTTTATTTAAAAGTGATCTAAATTTATTTTAATATTACATACATGTTGTTACACTCCCTAATTACTAACCATAATAATAATTAAACGATTAAACAACTTTACATCCAAGAAACAATTACAAAATAATAAGCAAAATAATTAAATAGCAAAGATAAATAAAATATAAATAAGCAATAATAAATAAAGGGGGTTAATTCTAAGTTTACTCGGCAAGACATCGCATCTTGTGCCTACGTATCCTTACGGGAGTGGAATCAGAGTAATCGTAGTTCCCCTCAAAAGGGAGGTTAGAGATCTCTTGACAGTGGTCAAGGTCTCAAGGGGAATAAACGCGCCTTAAGGACACGCTTACGCGGAGTGTAGGAACTCCAAATTTCTACGTTGAAATGCTAAGTTGTAATTAGGGTTAAATTAGGGATTCCACGGCGGGAAACCCTAAAATGAGCGCGGCGACTCTTTGACCTAATGCTAGGGGTAAAATTGGTAATTGCGCCTGCGGCGAGGCATTTGTGAAAATTAGGGTTTGTAGTTTGTAGTTTTGAGGATTTGAAATTGAATGTGTGAAGTTTTACGGACTATTGGCGCGACGGCCAAACAGTTAGACCTAACCTTCGGATGTGTGCAATGTGACAGAAATAATAGTAAACGCGTGAGATAATTGAATCATGCAAACAGAGAGATAATGTTATAATTTAAACCATGCAAGCAGAAATTTAAAGGCAGAATTTAAAGAGCGATTGTTAAGTTCGCGAGGTTACATGAGAGGAGCAGATACAATATGATAATGAAATTTGAATTGAACAATAATAAAATAAAATAAATAACGGTTCTAGTTATTATTTTAAAAAAAAGATTTTAGTTATTATTTTAAATTTATCTAAAAAAAAAAGTTTTTCTTAAAAATAATAGGTTTTCATATTAATTTGGAAAAGATGTTAATGTTATTTATTTTAAAAAACAGATTTTTATATTATAACAAATTTTAATAAATTAATGATAACAATAATAATAATAATGGTAATAATAATGATAATAATGATAATAATAATAAATAATGATAATAATAATAATAATAATAATAATAATAATAATAATAATAATAATAATAATAATAATAATAATAATAAAGCAATAATGAATTTTAAATGTGCCAAATAACCCAACAATGTTGCTAACGCAGAAATGCGCTCATCGCAACCAGATCTAAATCGGACGAAACAAAATTTATCGCAAAGAAAAAGAAATTAAGCAAAAAATAGTATTATTGCTCACACAAAAATGCGATCATCGCAACCAGATCGAACTAACACAAATGTCACGCGTCATGCACACAAATGTGCAAACATCGTATCGACATAATTCGATCAAAAATCTTATATATATAAACTCTAACAATTTAAAAATTATATATATATATAAACGTAACAGTAATAGATAAAGAAAAAGAAATAACGGTAATAGATGAAGAAAAAGACATAACGGTAAAAGATGAAGAAAAAGAAACAACAGTAATAGATGAAGGAAAAGAAATAACGGTAAACGATGAAGAAAAAGAAACAATAGTAATGGATGAAGAAGAAAACTAAATAACGGCAAACGGCACTCACTCCTCTTAGGTTTTTTTTCATTCTCCTCTTTTTTTCCAACAAGGCAACACATGTATATATAGGGAACAAATTAGGGTTAACACCAAATTGTCAATAATGTCCCTAAAGCCCATTTTAAAGCCCAAACTAAATAGTTAGTTAAGAAAAAATAAAATTTAAATAATTTAAAATAATTAAAATAAACTTAAAATAAAAACTAATAATCCTATTGATTCCTAAAATAAAAAATATTATAAAAAGAACAAAATTTTTTCAATATTTTTTTATTTTATGATTTTTTGGATATTTTTATGAATAATTTAGAAAAAAGTGAAAAAAAATAATATTTTAAAAAATGATTTAATTAAAATACGAAAATAATAATTAAATAATAATAAAAAACTATTTTTGTTATTTTTTTAATGAAAGATAGAAAAATTTAGAGTAAAAATAATAAAAAACAAAAAAAATGACAAAGGTGAGATTCGAACTCTCAACCTCTCACCCTCATAGCTCCTTACACATGTCCTCCTGCCAATTGTGCCATTTTTACTTTTTAGAAAAAAAATGCATGCCATATGATATTTACCTGCAAAAAGTCAAACGACTACACAAATTTGTTAGTAATTGATTAAATGCAATGAAATGCGACGACAAATCTTAGGGCAAAATTTGGGGTATTACAGTTATTATGATAATATTTCTCACCCAACCTCTCTTTGATGTTGGCAAAAAGCATGAAGTTTGACTTTGGTTTGACCACAGTTGACCTCAGTTTGACCTTTTAACTGCATTGACTGCTTTTGACTTATCTGATCATCTGACTGAGCAAACTTTTGAGAAAAGTCTTGAAACTTGACATGGGGGTTCTTATACACATATAAGATGTTATGAAGCTCACTTGAAGTCTTGGAAGTCCATTTAGCCTGATTAAAGTCAAAACCCTAGTTTTGGATGCACTGCTTAGGAGGTGCATTGTCTGAGGGAATTGTCGACTCTTCTGACCAATTGTGAATTTTGTGAACCTTGTGAACCTTCTTGGAACACAAAGTCTTGTATTGTGAGGGCAAATTTTGGGGTGCAACACCTTGATGCAATTCTACGACCCTGCTTTGAGGTGCTTTACGTTCACCGACTTTATTATGGGACCAACCCTGGAGGAATACGCTGAGTATGTTGAGCTGCCCGTGCAGAACCAGGTTCCATTCATCCATTCTGGTGCCAAGCCCAAGCCGGAGGACTTGGCAAAAGCTTTGCATATTGACGCTTCTGACTCCAGTTCTTGGTCGGTAAAGCCCAGGAGTACGCTAAGAGCGGGTGCTGGGTTGCTTTCAATGTTGTGTTGGCCTTGTGCATTTATGGCATAGTCTTGTTTCCCAATATACCGGATTTTGTGGACTTCGACGCCTTCTACTTGTTTGCCGCTGGTAATCCTGTACCTACCTTACTCGGAGATCTCTACCACTCACTGCATTACAAGAATGAGAAGGGGAGAGGAAAGAATGTTCATCTTTGTGTACCCTTGCTGAATATGTGGCTTGAGAGCCACCTTCCCAAGAGAAGATCTGTTGCAGAGACTACGGTCCCAGTTGGTTGGCCAGAGCGCCTGATGAGGCTATCGTAGGAAGATATGGAGTGGTTTGATCGAGACCTGTTGGGATCTGAGCTCATCTTCAGTTGTTCTGGGTACCCTAATGTTCCACTGATAGGAAGAAAAGGGTGTATCAATTACAACCCTTCTCTATTCATTCGCCAGTTCGGATATGCGCTGAAGAATCCACCTCAGGAGGAAGAAGTACAGGAATCTCTGTACTTCACAGGTGATTTGAAGGGAGAATTGCTAGCTGAGCTGCAGCATGCCTGAACACGTATTAACCGCAAAGGGAAGCCACTATTAGGTAAGAACGATTGCCAGGCCTATGCACCTTACAGGGTTTGGATCCAGGAAAGAGCAAGTCAGTTATTAATGCCATTTCCAGCTGCACCCGTCCTTGTTCCTATTCCGGCAGAAGAGCCAACTACTGTTTCTAGGGAAGCCTACGAGCGAGTTGTGAAGGAAAAGGAAGCCTTGATGGAGATCAACGAAGGGTTAGAGCAAGAGCTAGCTCAGGTACGCAGTGAGAAAAACAAGGCCGTATATGCTTTCCAACAACAGATCGAGCTGTTAAACAGGTTAGGGGCTGAGTTGACTGAGGAGAGGAAGAAGCGCGAACGTCTGGGGCAAGAGTTCAGAAGCTCTCATGACATGCTTGAATCCAAGAAGAAAGCGCTTGACATCGCTCACCGAGAGATCTCTTCTTGCAATAAGACTTGGAATGCTACACTCACTAACAACAAGAAGAGGGAGGATAAGTTGAAGCAGCAAATCTCCGATCTCGAAGAGCAGTTGAAGTCCAGCATCAAGAAGTGCGAGGAAGAAGTGATGACCCGGTATAGTCTCCAGAACGCACTAAACAAGGCCATCAAAGGCAGAGATGAAGCTGTGTCTCAGAAGCGTAAACTGGAAGATCGCTTCGGAGAGGGAGCATGGGAAGAAACTGCTGAAGACGTATGCCGTGTTCTTAAGAAAAGGAACCAACTTGTCGAAGGGCTGCTCGCTCGACCCAGTCATCCGGAGACCAAGAAGTTGCTAGAAGAATACCAGACCTATGGGAGGATTTGATCATTTCATGTAGTAACTTGTATGCTTTATTTGCATAGTGCTGACCATCACCAGGATTGTTGGTTGAGGTCATGCCTTCTCTTTGTACTCTTGGTGATATTGTATTCTGGGTTTATTGGTTTCTCGGCAATATATGAGGCTTTCTGTGATTCAGCTCCGATCTTTATATTGATAGCACTGTCACTGCACCGGCACCTTCACACTAGAACCGGGGAATGAATTTCCCTAATGCACAGACACACATTGCATTGCATTCATATTCACATTTGCATTACAGGTGATCTCTGGATGGTGTCTTATTTCATGCTTTGTACCAGGTACTTTTCAGGATTGCAGATCAACACCCGCACCGCTATTCTACCCGCACCAACTGTCGAAGAATCATGGATCAAATGCAGAACGAGATGCAAGATGTGCGCGAGAAGCTCACTCTCTTCATGCAGACCATGGAAGCTATTGCAAAAGGTCAGGAGAATTTGCAGGCCATGGTCCAGCCTCTGTTGGCTCGGAATGCTGGTCATGGCAACGAGGATCATCAGTCTGTACGAGTCAATACTGTTCATGGAGACGGCACTCCCACGCTAGTGGCTCCACCTGTAGTCAACATACCAGCTGCTAATGTCAACAACGCTACCGCTGCTGTGAACGGTAACGTCGGAGTTGGGAACGAGGCTGTTGTCCATAATGTTGGGCTTGGTGATGTCAACTTGGGTGATAATATGGGAGGCAACGGCTTTGTCAATGCTGGATTCGGGTTCAATGATCAGGGATTCGATAATGCTGGGAAATATGGTTTCAATGCTCAAGGCTTTGGGAAAGATGGTTATGGCGTGACCAATCAGGGTTACGGAGGTTTTGGAAATGGAAACGGCGTTGGGTTTATGGCTTTTGGGCCTGCGGGAGGTGTTCAAGGGTACGGCAACAGAGGCCGAGGTCCGGGGATGAATCAGATCAGGGCTGGACGTAATAATGGATATGATGGGTATGGAGCTGGAAATGGTATGTGGCAAGAAGATCAGCAGGAGGACGCTTTCTCCGGCGGAGGTTTCGAAGGGCCGATGGACGACTCCCAGAAGATCAGAATGCTAGAAGAGCAAATGAGGGGGGTCCTGAACCAAAGCGCTGTGGGCTTGGACATGGCAACAATGGGTTTGGTACCTGGCTTGAGGGTGCCAATCAAATTCAAAGCTCCTGCGTTTGATAAGTATAAAGGGGACACATGTCCGAAAGTGCATGTGCGAGCCTATTACAGAAAAATGTCTGCGTACTCAACTGACGAAAGAATGCTAATGCATTTCTTTCAAGATAGTCTGTCGGGTCCTTCCCTAGAGTGGTATATGGGGTTGGAGCCAACCAATATCAAGACATGGAAGCAATTGGCAGAGGCATTTGTAGCCCACTACAAGTATAACAGCGACTTGGCACCCAATCGGGTCCTATTGGCAGGGCTGTCGCAGAAGAAGGGGGAGAGCTTTAAAGAGTACGCGCAAAGGTGGCGCGATATGGCTGCCAGGGTCCGTCCTCCCGTAGAAGACAAGGAAATGAATGACATGTTCGTTGGCACCTTCACAGGCTTGTTTCATGACATGCTGTTTTACACATCTCTGGCCAGTTTTTCAGACCTAATTCTGATGGGTGAAAAGATTGAGCATAACATTAAGCAGGGAAAATTCCAGGTTGAGGAATCAACCGCATCTGGCAGTAATAGGAAAGCTTTTGGTGGACGCCGTCAGGGCGAGGCAAGCGCAGTATTTGGAGGCCGAGGCCGAGGCAGGGGACGAAACCAATATCATCAGCCGCAGCAGGTGGCGAGTGTTACTATCCCGTACCAGCCACAACCACTCCAACAACAACGACCGGTTCAGCAGCAACCAATGCAACAGCAACAGCCGCAACAGTCGCAGCAGGGGGCACATCAGGCTCAGCGAAGATTCCAGGGTGGTAAACCAAGAAGAGTATTCGAGAAGCCTCCTTCGACATATGCTGATTTATTGCAGACATTGTTGGGATTGAACCTGGTAGAGAAGAGAACTCTGGCACCGATAACGGGAGCTCCCCCGTATGGTTATGATGCAAGCAGGCACTGTGAGTTTCATTCTGGGGCTCCGGGCCATGATATAAAGGGTTGCCATGCTTTTAAGCATGCTGTGCAGGATCTTTTGGACAATAAGACTATTAATTTCGGAACGGCAGGCCCGAATATAGTGCAGAAGCCCATGCCTAATCATGGGGCAAACGCCATTCTGACTGAGGAAGGGTTGAATCTGATTATGAGTGTCGACGATTTAAAGACTCCGCTGAGCGAGATAAAGAGCCGACTATTGCAAGGGGGTGTTTATCCAGGATGTGACGAATATTGTTTAGAATGCTGGACCCTAGCTGGGGGGTGTGATGATTTGAAGAAAGGCATCCAGGCTTTAATTGATGGAGGCACACTGCAGTTTGACCGAGCAGCAACTGAAGAGCCTGCAGGGGCGGTAGCAGATGATCAGAGTGATGTGGCCACTGTAACGATTCCTCGAAAGACCATCACTATTGCAGCACCAGCTCAGCGACCACCGATCACTATAACTAAAGCCGGGCCGATCCCGTACGAGAACACGAAAGCAGTCCCATGGTCATATGGGTTGGAGGTGTATTGTGACGGAATAAAGATTGATGTTAACAAGCAGCCAGCCGAGACTGTAGATCACATTGTTGGTTCAGGAGGTATGACAAGGAGTGGTAGGATCTTTATATCACCCGAAGTGGAGGCCGAAAGACTAGCAAAAGGAAAAGGGAAAGTGGTTGAGAATGTCCCGGTACAAGCGAGTGACAAAGAGGCGGCATCGAAAGATGTAGAAGAGTTCATGCGCTTGATTCGAAAAAGTGATTATAAGATTGTGGAGCATCTGCAGCAGACGCCGTCCAAAATATCCATCTTGTCATTGCTCTTATGTTCGGAAGCTCACAGAAATGCTTTGCTGAAAGTCCTGGATACTTCTTTTGTACCTCAAGACGTCTCCGTGAATCAGCTGGAAGGAGTGTTGGCACATGTAAATGCAGGCCACAGCTTGGGCTTTACTGACTTCGATCTAACCCCGAAAGGGAGAGATCATAATATGGCGTTGCACATATCTGTTGAGTGTAGAGGATCAGTAATGTCGCACGTATTGGTCGACACCGGATCGTCTTTGAATGTGATGCCTAAGAAGGCGATGATGAAGCTGGACGTTAGAGGAATCTTGTGTACGCCCAGTGACTTGGTAGTTAGAGCCTTCGACGGCACGCGGAGAACAGTCTTTGGATCGATCACATTGCCTCTACAGGTGGGGCCGGAGGTGTTTGCAACTGAGTTTTATATCATGGATATACAGCCTGCGTACAGCTGCTTGCTTGGAAGACCCTGGATTCATGGGGCGGGGGCAGTCGCGTCTACCCTACATCAGAAGTTGAAATATATGGTCGGAGATAGCGTAGTCACTGTATGCGGAGAAGAGGACATCCTGGTCAGCCATCTATCGTCATTTAAATATGTGGAGGTCGACGGAGAGATCCACGAGACACCTTGCCAGGCATTCGAAGGGTTGCGTATCAAGGGCAAAGGTCCCGGGCCGAGCAAAGTGCCAGAGATAGCCGTATCATCGTATAAAGAAGCTCAAGCTCTAGTAGAAGCAGGAGAAGCAAAGGGCTGGGGCAAAGTGCTGGACATTCCTGTGAAGATGGACCGGTTCGGGCTGGGATACCAACCGTCGTCATCAACTCCTTCCGTGGGGGCACCCCGTTTCAGAGGGCCAATCACCATCTCTGCCAGTGGAGTGTGTCATGAAACCATCAACGCTGCTTCGGAGTCTGACGAAGGAGACAGCGACTGTGATATGGATGCCTGGATTCAGCCAAGCACGCCGGGGCAAGGACTGTGCAACTGGTCTATTCAGGAGCTTGTTCCTGTGACTCTTAAACAGTAATGCTTTGCTTTATTAATTGTTGAATAATCTGATGTCTTGCCCAGGGCATCAGTACTTGCTTAGGGCTGTGTTGTTATGAACATTGTGTGTTAATTAGGGCTGGAAATGAGTCGAGTCGAGTCGAACCTGTCTTAGCTCGACTCGACTCGATAAGAATATGTTCAGCTCGAAACTCGACTCGAGTTCGACACGAACTTTATTTTAAGCTCAAACTCGACTCGTTTAAAGTTCACGAACAACTCGATTCAGCTCGTTAGGTTCATCTCATTAGGTTCAGCTCGTATGGTTCACGAACTTCAAAGTCATTTTTTAAAATCTATTTTTTTTATATTTGACATTTTAAATTAATACTGAATTAATATAAAATTTATCAAATTAAAATTTAACTTTGTCTCCAAAGATCTACAACATAAAAAACTACCAAATACCAATCTTCAAGAGATACATTTGAAACTCTAATTCAAAAATTACTCAATTAGAATTTAATTTTGTCTTACAATTTTATCTAAATAATTAGGAACCTTACAACTTTTAATAAAATATTATAACAAAAACTACTAAAAGTTAATACATTCTCATCATAGAATGATTACAATTTACACCCTTTCAACCTTCATTAACAAATGTTATTGTGAGAGCTTTGCTGCTATAGTTACTACATAAGAGACAACCTGCAAAATGCAAGATGTTATTTTTCTAACCAATTAAATTCATATATTAAAACACTTACATAAAATTATCATGTCTTGTTATGCTATGTACCACCATAATTTTCATCATCGGTATATAACAAAATACATTATGATAAAGATATATATTAAATACATTATGATAAACATATATATTCACTTTTGTAGAGATCACTTTTTTCATCATCAATATATAACAAAATACATTATTATAAACATATATATTAAATTTTGAAAGACATGTCATTTGCAAAACAAAACATTCAAAAAATAACTTGGAAGCTTAATCACCTAATTTAGAGTAATTATAACTTCAGCAGCATAAAAAAATTTAGTGTGCTTATTCTTTTGAATTTGTATTATGAAAGAAGTAAAAAAGAACAGTAACTGTTATTGAGCATACTACTCATGATGAAATTAAAACCAAGTCCATTAAAGAATAAGAAAGATAAAAAAAAATGTACCTATTTATCATCATGGGAGTAATGTAATTTCTGTTTGCACTTGCTCCACCTATTAATAAAAAGAAGAAGTTAGTTTTAACAAATTATCATGTTATTTTTTAAAGTTGATATTATACTTAATAATCAAAAGATAAGATAGCATATCACCTTAGGTTTGTTCCTAATTCCATGCAATATTCGAAGCCAATCACCACCACAAATCAAAGCTTCGACAGTAGATGAATGTAAAGAAGCTCGAAATGAATCAATAACTCTCCCTCCGGCGCTAAAGGTTGACTCCGAAGCCACAGTAGATATTGGAATGGCAAGAACATCTGCTGCCATACGGGACAACACTCTATATTTTCCACTATTCAATTTCCACCATTCCAAGGCACAAAATGACATATGCCCATTATCTTTAGGTTTGTAAGTTGGCTCGTTCAAATACTCTTCAATTTCAGATTTTATAGCAGGAATTGCTTGTTGTTCTTCGACATAATTCATTAACAATGACCACCCTGAGGATTTTTGTGGCTCCAAAATAAGTCCATTTTGATCAACATTGGTTCTACTAGATCCTTCTTCACCATGCTCACTGAGTAGATCGGCATACTCTTTGTACATATCATCAAGAGCAATACGCACATTTTCTATATTTTTTCTTGCTTCATCTTCCGCATAAATTAAAGGAAAACACATGTTAACACCCATCATTTTGATCCTAGGATCCAAAACAGAAGCAAGCGACATGACAAGATTACATTGACTCCAATATTTATCAAATTTTTCCTTCATAGCTTTTGTCATTTCTTTCATAAAATCAGATTCATCTTGGATACCATGATCTAAAACTAGCTTAATTCGAAACACCTCAGCAAGATATAAGTTAGCAGTTGGATATTCACTACCAGAAATAATATTTGTAACAACATTAAATACCTCTAGCAACTTGCAAACTTTTTCAACCTTTTCCCAATCATCATCATCTGGAAGAGTTTTATAGCTTGATTCTCGATCTTGAAATCGAGGGAAGACTTCTTTGAACTGCATTGCAACTGACAACATTTGATAGGTGGAGTTCCAACGAGTAGGGCAATCAAGAATTAATTTTTTACCACCAAGCTTTAGTTGTTGAACTATTTGTGAGAATGTTTGCAACCTTGTTTCAGACTGATTGATGAACTTTACACTTTCACGCACGTTTTCAACTATTTTTGCTATTTTCCCAATACCATCTTGAACAAGCAAGTTAAGTATATGCGCACAACATCGCACATGAAATAACTTTCCATCTAGCACTAATTTTCGGTGCCTTAAAATCAGAACTTTTAATTCTTTCAAACATCTGTCATTGTAGTGAGCATTATCCACTGACACGCTAAATATTTTATTTTCAATGCCCCAATCTTTAAGACATTTGAAGATTGCATCAGCGATATCAACACCACGCCGAGGAGGAGGAACATGAACAAAACTAAGAATGTGTTTCTGCAAAACCCAATCAGCATCTATGAAATGACCAGTTAACACCATGTACTCTATCTTCTGATTTAGTGACTTCCATAAATCTATGGTCAAGCAAATCTTATTTACCATCCTCAAAGTAGACTTTAACTTTTTTCTTTCAGCTTCATAAACAGCAATACAATCATTCTTCAATGTTTTCCGACTAATTTTCTCATATGAAATATTAGAACATTTCATCATAAAAAGAAAACCTTCTTCCTCAACAATACTAAATGCATGTTCGTGCATCATAATCCAATGTGCAGTGGCTTCACGTTGTCTTTCATGGTCATATTTAGCCCCTGAATTCATAAGTAGTGGCCCAGAAAGCTTCTCATCAATCATGCTCCTGATGATTCAAGTGAGGTACTATATGACATCTCTGTAATAGAAAAAAAATAAAGTTACAAGTTCCATTAAAAAAAATCATTAAAATTTTCAAACAGAATACAATAAAAAAAAACACAACAAAGTTATCTATTTAGTCCATTCCAAGAAGAAATAATTCAGGAAGAACAGATACATAACAAAGTAAAAAAAATAAAATTCTTATAACAGAGTTATAGTTTATTCTAAGAAGAAAAAAATAATCAAATGATAATGAGGAAATATTATTTACCTCTATTGACAAATATTGTTGAATCTGGATGACAGATAATGTAGAGATGAAAACTAGAAAAGAGACTAAAAGTTGTTTTTCTTCATAATAGAGAACAAACCCTGAAGAGAAGGAACGATGAATAAAATTCTCTTAAACCTAAAAAGAAGATGGAAGGTTTTGTTTTTTGGTAAATGCAATCCTAAAAAAAATTTAGAAGTATTTTTTTAAATATTTAATTTGATAAGTTAAAAGGTTAAAATCTATGTGTTTATAATTTTTTTTAAATGATACAAATTACAATTAAGATATATAAATTTAAAACATTATATATAAAAAATCTATGTATTAATTTTTTTAAATGATACTATTAAGATATATAATTTAAAACATTATATGTATATATATAAAATGAATGAAATTCTCTTAAACCTAAAAAGGAGATTAAAGGTTTTGTTTTTGGTAAATGCAATCCTAATAAATGTGCTTATTTAAAATCTTAAAAATAGTTAATAATAATAAAGTAAAAAAAGAATACAAAAAGATATAAATTAAAAGATATGATAAATGCTGTAATATTTAAAAATTGTTATTTTAAAGATTTTTAAAAGTCATGTGTATATGTTTCTTTTTATAAGATAGAAGATTTTTTTTGGGTAAAAAAAAAGTTAAAAGTATTTTTTTAAATATTTAATTTGATAAGTTAAAAGGTTAAAATCTATGCATTAATTTTTTTAAATGATACTATTAAGATATATAATTTAAAACATTATATATATAAAATGAATGAAATTCTCTTAAACCTAAAAAGGAGATTAAAGGTTTTGTTTTTGGTAAATGCAATCCTAATAAATGTGCTTATTTAAAATCTTAAAAATAGTTAATAATAATAAAGTAAAAAAAGAATACAAAAGGATATAAATTAAAAGATATGATAAATGCTGTAATATTTAAAAATTGTTATTTTAAAGATTTTTAAAAGTCATGTGTATATGTTTCTTTTTATAAGATAGAAGAATTTTTTTGGATAAAAAAAAAGTTAAAAGTATTTTTTTAAATATTTAATTTGATAAGTTAAAAGGTTAAAATCTATGCATTAATTTTTTTAAATGATACTATTAAGATATATAATTTAAAACATTATATATATAAAATGAATGAAATTCTCTTAAACCTAAAAAGGAGATTAAAGGTTTTGTTTTTGGTAAATGCAATCCTAATAAATGTGCTTATTTAAAATCTTAAAAATAGTTAATAATAATAAAGTAAAAAAAGAATACAAAAGGATATAAATTAAAAGATATGATAAATGCTGTAATATTTAAAAATTGTTATTTTAAAGATTTTTAAAAGTCATGTGTATATGTTTCTTTTTATAAGATAGAAGAATTTTTTTGGATAAAAAAAAAGTTAAAAGTATTTTTTTAAATATTTAATTTGATAAGTTAAAAGGTTAAAATTTATGCATTAATTTTTTTAAATGATACTATTAAGATATATAATTTAAAACATTATATATATATATAAAATGAATGAAATTCTCTTAAACCTAAAAAGAAGATTAAATGTTTTGTTTTTGGTAAATGCAATCCTAATAAATGTGCTTATTTAAAATTTTAAAAATAGTTAATAATAATAAAGTCAAAAAAGAATACAAAAGGATATAAATTAAAAGATATGATAAATGCTATATTATTTAAAAAATGTTATTTTAAAGAGTTTTAAAAGTCACCTATATATGTTTCTTTTTATAAATTAGAAGAATTTTTTTGGGTAAAAAAAAGTTAGAAATATTTTTTTATATATTTAATTTGATAAGTTAAAAGATTAAAATCTATAAATTAATTTTTTTAAATGATACTATTAAGATATATAACTTATATATATATATATATATATATATATATATATATATATATATATATATATATATATATATATATATATATATATATATATATATATATATATATATATATATATATATATATATATATATATATATATATATATATATATATATATATATATATATATATATATATATATATATATATATATATATATATATATATATATATATGTGTGTGTGTGTGTGTGTGAAATTCTCTTACACCTAAAAAGGAGTTTAAAGGTTTTGTTTTTAGTAAATGCAACCCTTATTTAAAATCTTAAAAATAGTTAATAATAATAATAAAGTAAAAAAAGAATACAAAATAATATAGATTAAAAGATATGGTAAATGTTATAATATTAAAAAAATGTTATTTTAAAGAGTTTTAAAATTCACGTGTACATGTTTCTTTTTATAAGTTAGAAAAAAAAATTTGGGTAAAAAAAGGTTAAAACTATTTTTTTAAATATTTTATTTGATAAGTTAAAAGGTTAAAATATATGCATTAATTTAAATGATACTATTAAAATATATAATTTAAAAACATTATATATATATATATATATATATATATATATATATATATATATATATATATATATATATATATATATATATATATATATATATATATATATATATATATATATATATATATATATATATATATATATATATATATATATATATATATATATATATATATATATATATATATATATATATATATATATATATATATATATATTAATAACAATCGAGTTGACTCATGAACCTAACGAGTCGAACTATACATAGTTCAAGTTCAGCTCATTTAATTAACGAACTTAATTTTTGGCTCATATTCAGCTCATTTGGTTCATGAACCAAGTTCAACGATCTAGTTATCGAATCGAACTTCGAACTATGTTCGAGTTGGTTTGGTTCATTGCCAGCCCTAGTGTTAATCATTAAATAAATGGCGTTTTTTCATGTGCAAATACTGTAATCTCTGTCTTTCTTGTTTTATATTTTTCAATAATATGGCAACGTAGTTATTCGCTTTATACGCATTTTGAAGCGCTTAACCATTCCTTTTGCAGGATAACATTTTCAGATGACATCCTTGAACCACCTATGACTCGTCCCGACTTTGAGTACCCGGTATTTCAGGCCGAAGAAGAGGTTGTCGAAGATAGTGACGTTCCCGAAGAACTGTCTTGGTTGGTGAAGCAAGAGGAAAGAGCCATTCTGCCTCACGACGAGGTCATCGAAATTATCAACTTGGGGTCGGAAGGGGTTGAGAAGAATATTCGTATCGGAGCCGCACTGCAGAGTGATATCAAGCGAAGACTGGTTGAAATGCTCCGAGAGTATAGTGATGTATTCACTTGGTCGTATGAAGATATGCCAGGGCTCGATACAGATATGGTTGTGCACCGTCTGCCACTGAAAGAAGAATGCCCGCCGGTCAAACAAAAGCTCCGCAGAACTCGACCAGATATGGCAGTGAAGATCAAAGAGGAAGTTCAAAAACAGTGGGACGCTGGTTTCCTGGCTGTGACAAAATATCCCTCATGGGTTGCTAACATCGTACCAGTGCCAAAGAAGGATGGCAAGGTTCGAATGTGCGTGGATTATAGAGATTTGAATAAAGCAAGCCCAAAAGACGATTTTTCACTTCCTCATATTGACGTGTTAGTTGATAATACTGCTCAATACTCCGTATTCTCCTTCATGGATGGCTTTTCAGGCTATAATCAGATTAAAATGGCGCCAGAGGATATGGAGAAGACCACTTTCATAACGCCTTGGGGAACATTTTGCTATAAAGTGATGCCCTTTGGTTTGAAAAATGCTGGGGCAACATATCAGCGTGCGATGACGACTCTTTTCCATGATATGATGCATAAAGAGATCGAAGTTTATGTTGACGATATGATTGCCAAATCCCAGACGGAGGAAGAGCATCTGGTGAATCTGCTGAAGCTATTTAAAAGGCTTAGGCAGTTCAGGCTGAGACTGAACCCTAACAAATGCACCTTCGGGGTGAGATCGGGTAAGCTCCTGGGGTTTATCGTAAGCGAAAGGGGAATAGAGGTCGATCCTGCTAAAATAAAAGCAATTCAAGAGATGCCGACGCGTAAAACAGAGAAAGAGGTGCGCGGGTTTTTAGGGAGATTGAACTATATCGCCCGGTTCATATCTCACCTAACGGCCACGTGTGAACCATTGTTCAAACTGTTGAAAAAAGATCAAGCTGTAACGTGGAACGAAAATTTTCAAAAGGCGTTCGACAAAATAAAGCAGTATCTGCAGGAGCCTCCTATTTTGATACCCCTAGTGGCGGAGAGACCCTTGATCATGTATCTGACGGTTCTTGAGGGAAGCATGGGTTGTGTTCTCGGTCAACACGACGAGACCGGAAGAAAAGAGCATGCGATCTATTACTTGAGTAAGAAATTTACAGATTGTGAATCTCGATATTCAATGCTTGAAAAGACTTGTTGCGCGCTAGCCTGGGCCGCCAAGCGTCTAAGACAATACATGCTAAATCATACAACCATGCTCATCTCGAAGATGGATCCTATCAAATATGTATTCGAAAAGCAGGCGTTGTCAGGAAGAATTTCCCGGTGGCAGATGGTCTTGACTGAGTATGACATCCAATACGTCTCGCAAAAGGCAATAAAGGGGAGTGTGCTGTCTGAGTACTTGGCGGAGCAGCCTATTGATGATTACCAATCTATGAGGTTCGATTTTCCTGACGAGGATATCATGTACCTAAAGATGAAAGATTGCGAAGAGTCGTTGCCAGACGAAGGACCAGAGCTGGGTTCCAAATGGCAGATGATCTTTGACGGAGCTGTGAACGCTTACGGTAGCGGAATAGGGGCAATCATCACTACTCCACACGGGTCGCACATCCCGTTTACTGCCCGATTGACCTTTGCCGTTACCAATAATGAGGCCTAATACGAAGCTTGTATAATGGGGCTTGAAGAAGCCATTGATTTGCGAATCAAAAATCTAGACGTATACGGAGATTCAGCTCTGGTGATTAATCAAATCAAAGGGGAATGGGAGACACGTCAGCCCAATTTAATACCGTACATGAACTATGCAAGGAGACTGCTGCCTTTCTTTGACAAAGTTGAATTGCATCATGTGCCGCGAGCGGAGAATCAGATGGCGGACGCCCTGGCCACTTTGTCTTCCATGTACAAAATCAATTTCTGGAACGAGGCTCCTAACATTGTCATCTCTCGGCTTGACAGACTAGCCTTTGTGTTTGCTATTGACGAAGCATCCGACGATAAACCGTGGTATTTCGATATCCTCAATTTTCTGAAGCATAAAGAGTATCCGGCTGGGGCATCCAGTCAAGATCAGAAGACTCTCAGGAGATTGGCGGGTAATTTCTACTTGAATCCAGATGGTGTCTTATACAGGAGAAACCATGATTTGGTGCTGTTGAGGTGTGTAGATGAAAAAGAGGCGAAGCTACTCATGGAGGAAATACATGAAGGTGCATTCGGTACGCATGCTGGTGGGCATGCTATGACGAGGAAGCTGCTACAGGCAGGTTATTTTTGGCTGACTATGGAAACTGATTGTTTCAAGTTTGCGAGAAAGTGCCACAAGTACCAGATCTATGCCGATAAGATCCATGTGCCTCCGAGTCCTCTAAATGTGATGTCATCGCCATGGCCATTCTCGATGTGGGGAATCGATATGATTGGAAAGATCGAGCCTACAGCTTCTAATGGGCACCGGTTCATTCTTGTAGCAATCGATTACTTCACCAAGTGGGTAGAAGCGGCGTCTTATGCAAATGTAACGAAGCAGGTGGTGGCCAGATTCATCAAGAGAGATATCATTTGCCGATATGGAATCCCCGAACGGATAATCACTGACAATGGTTCAAACTTGAACAACAAAATGATGAAGGAGCTCTGTCAGAATTTCAAGATCGAACATCACAACTCCTCCCCTTACCGACCCAAGATGAATGGCGCTGTTGAAGCGGCCAACAAGAATATCAAGAAAATCGTCCAGAAGATGGTGGTGACCTACAAGGATTGGCATGAGATGCTACCTTTTGCATCGCACGGTTATCGTACGACGGTACGCACATCAACCGGGGCAACCCCGTTCTCGTTAGTATACGGAATAGAAGCAGTGCTACCATTGGAAGTGGAGATCCCTTCTCTGAGGGTATTGCGAGATGTTCAGCTAGACGAGGCAGAATGGGTGAAAAACAGATTGAACCAACTGAGCTTAATGGACGAGAAGAGGCTAGCTTCTCTAGCATACGGTCGTTTGTACCAGAGCCGAATGAAGAAAGCATATGATAAGAAGATATGTCCGCGGAGCTTTCAGACGGGCGACCTTGTGCTGAAAAGGATTCTCCCGCCACAGGCAGATCACCGGGGCAAGTGGACCCCCAACTACGAAGGGCCATACGTTGTCAAGAAAGTCTTTTCGGGAGGAGCGTTGTTGTTGTCCACCATGGACGGTGAAGACTTTACGTCGACGGTGAATTCGGATACAGTTAAAAAATACTTTGCTTAGAAATTGACCCGCCGGACAGAAAAAAAGAGAATCCAGGCAAAAATGGGGCATCCTGGCGAACCAAAAACAGAATGAAAGGTTCGGGCAAAAATTAGGGATAAAATGAAAAAATGTACACCCGCGAAGTTGAAAACCTACACTGGGCGGCTTCGGCAAAAAAGGGTATCCCGGTGAACTGAAAACCCGTAAAGGGCGGTTCACGCAAAAGTTAGGGATTTGAAAAGCAAATGACTGCGGTCCGAATTTGATACTGCGGTGAGCATCAGTGCGGGAGAATACCCGAGGGGCCAATTATCGGATACAACCGCTTCGGAAGTAGGGATACCGGGAAAGCATTAGAGTCGGATGAGTCATGGGAGGATCAATTCGTGGTGTTCGTCTGCATCCCGTTGCCGACATGTGTACAAAATTTAATTTATGCTTTTTGTGCATACTTGTGTATCTGCTTTGCGTAGCTTCCTCTTTTCAGGAGTTACATCCCGTGTACAAAAACTCCGCCTATTCAGGGGCCCAATCAATAAAATACGTTATTCAGTACCTGATACTGTTCTTTACTGTTGTGCATGATTGGCGCCTAAGTTTGATGAAACTAGCATGTGCATAACGGCACCGGCCCTTGCCAACATTTGCTAAAGCTTTGAATTAACTGAAAATAACGTCACTAACCTGGATCGATTTGGTTGCATAGACTTGTCTTGTCTTGTTTGTGTTGTTGCAGGTTTCATAGCCGTACGAGGAAGATGATCAAGAGACTGCAGTAAGAAGAGACTCGACCCTCACGCAGGTCATGCATGTTCTTCCTGAAGAAGGATAAAATTCCCCAGCTAGTCGTAGCTTACCCAAAGGGCACTTTCCAGCAAAGTCGGTTATTCTCAGCAAAATCGGCGGTTCCAAGAGTGTAGGCTGTATCCAGACAGTGTATTTCAAGCAGAGCGGTTCGGCCGCAGAAGATTAATATTTGTGAGCTGTATTCAGACAAGTTCGCCTTTCCCCGCAGGGTCATTCAATCCCCCCAGAGGAGTCGGTTGATCATCCCCAAGAGAATCATCCCATCCTCAGCGGAGTTCTCTTTATGTTTTCATTCCTCCCAGTGGAATTCGAAGATTAAGACTCTCCCCGGCAGAGTTGGTTGCGAGTTCTGACATTTATTTTGTCAGAATACCGTGTGGTATCAGTTCACTCTCCAGCAGAAGTTCAATCATACCAGGCACATCCGCTACTCCCCAGTAGAGTTGTATCCCCCAGCAGGGCGTTGCTTCAACGAGACGCTCGGTTCAAGTCCCTAACTTCCCAGCTGAGTCGACTTTACTTTTCCAGCATTTATTTTGCTGGAATATTTTGTAGCACCTGGCTATCCCCAGCGGAGTTGGCATCATCTTCAGCATTTATTTTGCTGAAGCAGTTCCTGTATCCCAGCAGTTCAAGTCTGCATGCGCATCAGCATATAGGATCAGGCCTGCATTCACCAAATAAGGAAAAATTGCATAGCATTTCCATGACAGATGGAGTAGTACAATCATTATCAAACATGCGCATTTTGAAACATAAATCAGGTGTTGTTTCTCATGCAGGCGAAAAGAGATCATGCCCAAGTGAATCATCAGATATTCAAGATCTCGACGTGAGATATTCAGCGGTGATGGCTTTCGTGGCGTTGTTCCCCACAGAGTTATTTGACAAAGGGCCTCCTAATCCCTAAGCAGAGTTATTGGTGAATTTCTCTTACTTCCCCGACAGAGTTACTATGAGGAATGTCTCCTCGACTCCCTGCAGAGTCATTTGTCATCAAAGGGTGTCACAAATCAGAATTTCAGAGGCTGCCGCAGGCGTTTGGTAGTTTGGTTTCCAAATATCCCCAGTAGAGTCCGCCTCAAGGTCGCTGTAACGTCAGTGCTAAGAAGTTTGTGGATTGGGATCGATAGAGCAACCAGTCCTGACGTGGACAATCTATTCCGATATTGGCGGGCTTTCGTCGTGCGAGAAAAGTGGGAGTTCTAACGTGGGCGAATTTATTTCTTCAAGTTGATAAGAAGTGGGCTAGTCCTACCGTGGACAGATTGATTTCCTCAAACTAACGATAAGTGCTAGTCCTAACGTGGACAGGATCGATTTTTCAGAATTGTTGTTACGTGGAGTCCTGACGGGGGCATTTCTTCCAGTTTGACGATAGGTGTTAGTCCTAACGTGGATGGATTTGACTTCTTGGTAGTGATCGAAAGCGGAGTCCTGACGTGGACCGGGTTGGTTACTCTTCGTGTTGGTGTCCTGACGCGGACCATTTACTTCCAGCAGATAGCTTTATTCGTGATGGAAATATGCGTCCTGACGTGGACAAGTCTATGGTTCTTTGTGATGACAAGATACTAGAGTCCTGACAAATTTATTCTTCTTCGGGTTGGTGACAGAGCGTGTGTCCTGACGCGGATGAGTTGTGTTTCCCCAGCAAGTCGAAGACACGCAAGTCCTGACGGGGACAGGTTCCATGGCTTCAGCAGGTTAAAGTGTGGTTTCTTTACGTGGAAAGATTTATTCCTTACGTGGAAAAGATTGAGATTCCTTACGCGGAAAGAGAAAATGATTCCTTACGTGGAAAAGAGATCGTGTTCCGTACGTGGAAAAGATTGAGTCCTGACGCGGACAAATCGGAGGAAGGTTGATTCCTGACGTGGAAGAATGACGTATTCCTCACGTGGAAAAGGTTAGTCCTGACGCGGACAAATCGGAAAGAGTTGGTTTCCTTACGTGGAAAGATTTATTCCTTACGTGGAGAGATTGGGATCCTTACGTGGACAGACTCAAGAAAAGCCGATTCCTGACGTGGAAGAATGATGCACTCCTTACGTGGAAAGTCGAATCCTAACGGGGACAGGTTCAGAAAAAGTTTGATTCCTGACGCGGAAGGGTTGGAGTCCTTACGCGGATAGATTGATATAGTTCTCCTCACGTGGAAAGAAGATTGCTTCCTGACGTGGAAAGGTGAAAGTTTAGTCCTGACGTGGACGGATGCAGAAGAAAGGTTTCCTTACGTGGACGGTGTTATTCCTTACGTGGAAGAGTTTTATTCCTAACGTGGACGATTTAGTTTGATGAAATACAGACAAATTATCCCCAGCGGAGTTGCCGAGATTTTTCTGGGTTAACAGCAGGTGGAATCCTAACGTGGACAGAGTTTAGTTGAGATTTCTTCGTATTGATGGCAGACAGAGTCCTAACGTGGACAAGCAAGCAAAATTCTATCTCTGTTATGACAGAATCTTTTTCAGGAAGATGAAGATAATCCCCAGCACGGTCGTTACGAGATCAGTGGGTTGCTGTAGACAGTCAGATCCAGGCAGTGGATGTCGTTCCCAAGCAGGGGTGCAGTTTATTTCTGCGGTTGGCAAATTTTCAGTTTCTTAGTATTCAACCGTCTCGTACCTCGAATGTTTGAAGGCCGTTCGCTCTTCATCCAATCGGGTCCAAGTCGCTTGAATAGGGGCAGCTGTTGCACCCTAAAATTTGCTCAACCTTATTCATTTGATTTATGTTTCAATATCATTAGCATTTGCATATAGAGTCATGTACATAGACTAATCATCTGCATAACATAGCATAGCAAGTCATCCAATCAGGGACCAATCACTATTCTCATCTCTAGAGGCCTATTAAGAGGTTATTATCCTAATTCAATCTCATTCAAGTCATCAGAAAAGAATTTGAAGACAGAGAGTCCAGCAGATCAAGTTTTGAGCTTATCTCCTATCTGAGGGGATCTGAGGATCAACAAGGGGGTTGTGAGCTGTGAATTGAAGGCATGGAGAGTATCTAGACATCTTGAGGGGCTTAGAAAGTCATTTGGAGAAGGAGACAAGTCATTGATGTGAGCACAAGAGCTGCAGAAGAAGACAATCAACTGGGGTTTCATCTGGGTCAACCCTAGGTCAACCCTGGGTCAATTGATTGATTTAAGGGCATTCAGGTCTATTGGAGAGATGTGGGGTTCATCATTTGACATATAGAGAAGGATATGATGATATGCTAAGAAGAAATCAAGAGAAATCAAGGAGAAGAGGAGTTTCTAAATTAGGGTTTCTGTGTAAAATCCCCTAGTTTAGGTCAAATTTCCAAGCAAGATAAGTCAAAATTCAAGCTTCAAATGGATCCTTGGCCAACATGAAACTTGTAGAGGATCTCAATACCTTTAATTTGAGTGGTGGAAGACATCAAGGAGATTTATAGAACTCAAGTTATGGTCCTTGCAAGTTACAGGTTATCTAGGGTGTCTGAAATTTTGTCTGTAAAAGTGACTTGACTTCCAAGCAATTTTTACCCCTCAAGGAGATTTCAGATGAATTTCTGGTCAACATAAGAGTTGTTCCTCATTGTCTTAGCTTTATAAATAGGTATGTTATGCCTTCATCGGATTTGTGGAACTCTACTTATGGTCTTGGCAAGCAAAGAGTATTTTGGTCATTTGTGAATTACAGGTCATTTTAACCTATGCCCAAAACTCATACAAGGAGGCCTCAAATGGAAAAACTTACAACATCAAACTTGCTCCAAATGACATTTTGAGTCTAGAAAAGTGACCATGAGATATTGGAAAAGTTCATAGCACAAGGTTTCAAAATTGTTGAATTTAATGAAGGAAAATGGACTTAAAATGAGATTTTTCATATTTTGGCCAAATGAAGCAAAATTATAGGTCATTTTGAATGGAAAGATCATTTTAAAGACATTGGCTAAAGTAGAATTTTGAGCTTAGTTCATGTTTTAAGAGTTATCCATGGTTGCTTGCAATGTAAGAAACATAATCAAAATCCAAGGGAATTTGTGCAAGGGAAACTTCTCCAAGTTTCTAGGAGGTTCTAACCTCATCTATATATTCATACAAGATGGTTCATGCCATGGTTGGTGATTCCATTTGTTCAAAACCCCAAATTTTCCACACTTTCTCCTTTTTGCATAAGCTTTCCAAACTCTCTATAATCTCCATCAATCTTCATATCTTTGGATTGAACCTTCATCATCATCATTCAAACAGCATAATTCACATCAAGATTGGTAGAATTGGAGGGAGAATTGTGCTATTCAAGATAAACCTCCAAATTGCAAGAACTTCTCAAGAACAAGATTCAGAAGGTTTACACACGAATCATTGCATACAGAATTCATCACCAAGCTAATTGATCACTTTCCATTCATCACAAGCATCTGATTCAAAGAGTTGCACACCTGTTTTCACCAATTGCACCAGGTTTGTTTTCTGCTCGATTTGCTTAGTGTAGGTAGAATCTTAGGGTTTTGATAGTGTAGATTGGTTAAGGTAGGATAGAGGATTGATTGTGATGATTTTGGAGAAGTTTCATGAAGTTTGAGGATGAGGTACCAAAACTGTTGAGACTTGTAATTGCTAGGATAAGGCACGAACATGTTATTGAATTAGCATGCTATGATCAGGAGGAGTTGTAGATTAGTTTAGGATGAGTTTTGTAGAGAATTGGAGCAGTTGATAGCAGTTGAAAATGGTGGATTCTATCTGGTATCCCTATCGGGTTTGCTCCTTGAATGAGTTTCAGAATGAGATAATGCTATGGCTGTGTAGGGGGAGAAATGTGGTTCATGTTTGCTCTTTTGATCGTGGAATTTGGTTGAGAGTTGAAGGAGATAGAGGAGGTGGAAGTATCGTGCATGAGAATGATTTTCTGAAAACCCTAGCTGACCAAGGAAGAAGATGACTGTGTGCCGTTGGATTGTTCAAAATAATGGACTTTTTAATCTGATTGGATGGCTATTGTTTAAAGTCAAAACGGAGGGAGAATTCAAATGTGAAACGCGGCGTTTCACTTAAGTTGAAATTCTGGGCCCTGGATCCAAGTTTCTATGCACACCCCCTTTTCAATGAGCCCAAACAAAAACACGTGAGATTGCTGCTATTTACACCGAGTCCCTTTTTATTTTTCTGGCATTTTCCAATTTATTTCCTGAAGCGTATTGGGCCTGGTATTTTTGATGTTCACACCCCCAGTTCTCAGCCCACTTGGGATTACAACTGCAGCGAGCTACTATTCTTACCCCCTCCCTTTATTTCTTTCTATTTTCTTTTTTTTCAATTTCTTTTTATTTTCATTCATTTTTTGAAAATTCATAACAAATTAGAAATTGCATATTTTTAATTCATTCTTTTTTTGACATTTTCTTTAAAGAGTCTAGAAAATTATAAAAAATAAAAATTGCATTTTATTTTTTTATTTGATATTTTTGCCATATTTTCCAAATAAATAGCATTTTAAATAGTTTCATTTCATACATGATTTTGTTAATTTTTGTTCTATTAGATGCTTTAATATTTTTTTGTCCATTATTTTTAGGTTGTTTAGTTTAGACATTCAACTTGTAGATACAATTTAGTTCCCATTTTTAAGACTTAATTTTAGGTGTTTAGTTTAGGTGAGAATAACATGAACAAACTAGGGTTTTAGGTGATGACTTAGGAGAATTAATTCACTTCCCTTAGGACTTAGAGATTGAATAGGTTAGCTATGGGACTATAGGGGCTATGGGTAGTTATTAGATCCCCTTAGAAAAAGTCAGGATTCCCCTACTGCTATTAACATACTATATATCTGATTGACTGGTGTGGTGTGCCCTCTGGGGATTATTGCTTGTATGTTTGGGTATTGGGATTGTCTGGGGACTTGGGAGAGCTGAAGACTTGTGAAGACGAAGCCATTGGAGATCCAGACTGAAGTCCAACTTCCAGAGTTGAAGAGAGGATTCCTGCTAGCAGCTGTTGAGGAGACTAGGGTTTAGGAGCTAGGCGGAACTCTAGATTAGAAAGCTTGTTTCTCAAACATGGATTGCCTTGTCTGCATCCATTCTTCTCTGTGATACAGAGTCTCTCTAAGACACTCACCCCCTTCCCTTGGAAGGCTTGGTGATAGTGTCTAAGAGATAGAACTCTTGAGAGAAAATATCATATGTGTTAGAAGCAGTCTGTTCACCACCCTTGGTAGTCAACTGATTGCTTAACACCCAATTCACTCTTGTGACTGATCCCTCATCCTGGAGGTTTGAACTTGAAGAAAAGCCATTGCAGATAGAAGACTGATGATCAAAGCCCTTGCCTGAAGGTCATGAAGATGGAGATTGATGCTTGTTGAAGCCTGTAGCTGATTGGAGATTGCTTGAAGCCAGCTGTTGATTCAGAGTTGCTGTTGATGTTTATTTTTCTGCTGTATTTCATCTCTGATGTATTGTTTGGTTTTCCTGGTTGTATTGTTTGCTGCTTACCCTGTTGGGTTGAAAGTGAAGCCTGTTCACTCTTGCCTATTGTTTTCTAGGTTCGAGGTTGAGTGGGACTCCCTTGCCTCGCTTGTATTGTTGCATTCATGCATTTTACTGTTTTACTGTATATATCTGATATTGTTTCTATTTTCCGTCTATTCCTTTAGGATCTCTGTTTCTCTATGCGCAAGAGAGGAGCATGATAGACACTAGGTCTTAACCCATGCATGATAACATTAGGTTAGTTTGTTTCCCTTCGCAACCGTAGGTTAGAGTTCTATCTCTTCTTCCTCAAAACAGACAGAAAAATACCATAAAGATTTCAAACACAATAAAAGACACTTCTTTCGTAAAAGAATGTGAACTCATCAAAACGTCATTTTTGTTCGCTTGGACTGTTAATCAGAAAAACCTTTTCAGAAGGAATAAAATCAATCAAGACGAATCTGTGTCTTCCGTGGCCCGAACTACGTTTGCTCTGATCTTTCATGCTGTATGAAAGTACGTAGGAATAGGATGCGATATCCTAGCGAGCAACCTTCCCCTCCTTTCCCGTAGGTAGGCGAACTACGTTGACTCTGATTTCTCGTTCCAGACGGGAATACGTAGGCATAAAGTGCGATACTTTGCCGAGTCATTTTATTTTCATTCTCTTTTCTTTTTAACCCCTGACCTTTAGAGTAGATAGAATAACAATCCATACCCGAAAACAAGCGTGGATCCCGTAGAGTACGACGGACGTGAGGGGTGCTAATACCTTCCCCTTGCGTAACCGACTCCCGAATCCAGGATTTGGTTGCGATGACCATTCCTTTCCCCTTTTTGCGGTAGGTTTACCTCGAGCGTTTCCTTTCCCTCCCGTGGGATAAATAACGCACGGTGGCGACTCTTCTGTTCAGCCGGCGCCGATTTTCGCAGTAGCGACACTATTCTTTTAAACTTTTTGGAGGAGTCTTTGATGGATTCACACAAACGATGAAAGATGTAACCAAGAAGATTTAACCTTTGATCAGTTGTAAGATACTAGAGAAACATCTCGTGATCCCAAGAAATTTGACCGTAACTACCATCACGAGGGATCAAACATCCAATGAGGATTTTGAACAGTAGTTTTTGTTCCAGATGCATATTCTTTACTTTACCAAAGACATATTTCTTTTTAAAGAGAAGTTTCTTAATATTCTTGGTATAAATTCCCCCGTTCTTTGAGTTCAGAATTACCATACCTTTATTCTTATCCCTAATTACAACAGATCTAATTTCAACGTAGTTGAATTCCTTCAGACCCATTTCTGCTCTTGATTTTCTCTTCAAACTTATGTCATTTTCTATAGCAATTCTTCCTTCATTATGAGCAGAGAACTCATCATACACTTCTGCTCTGACCCATAAATATTTTACCAGAGTTGGGTAAGTTGGTCCGTTTAGCATGTCAAATAATTTCATCCATCCTTGAAACTTAAAGTACTTCTTCAACCGACAACCATTTGCAGCAAAACTTTCAAAATCAACCACTTGCTCAATAAGAAGCTTTAAATTATTTTGATTGAGGAAAGCAGTCTTTGGTTTAATCTTAAGGTCTTGCATAAAATTTATGTTTAACGGATTGGCAGAAGATGCCATAGAGAAGGTAAAACGGTTTTTCTAGGGTTTACAGTTAAAGCACAAGAACGATAGTGATAAAGGCTGTGTATGTTGAAAACATGTTGAGAGAATTAAATAACATTAAAAGGAATTTAAACACATAAATATTCAAAATAAATTCAATTCCCTTCAAATTCAAGTCACCAATATTGTTCATAGATTATCTTAGATCAAAAGTTTTGCTTACCAAAGACCTTGATTAAGACAATTTCTGACAATTATCAGATTCAAATTCTCCACCTGGAATCAAGCAAAAACTACTAAGTTCAGAAAACTTTTTTCACTAAATAACTCTTGAGAGAATTATTAGATGAATCAGTTCAGTGGAGAACACAATATATTAATTTGTTCTGAACAAGAGTAATAGAGCTTTCTTCAAAAGTATTAAAAATAATTCCCTGTTTCAACATGACATAGATATTGTCACAAAATGTGAGAATATCCACTACACCAGTTATGGAGTTTCTTAAGTTAATTTCTTACATGATATCTAAGCATGAAGATTACTTATGCTGAAACATCTTGTATAGAAGGTTACACTTGAAATAATGAACAATAAAACTTACCTGGATAGAGTTTCTGATTCTGGATTTGCAGTCCATTTTAATGAAGTATTTCTGACTTATTCAGGAGTCAGTATCTTGAACTATCTTCTGCTTTCAGTAGATTCCTTCATCTTGTAGCCACCCTTATTTTCATACTAAAATGAAAATATACTTTCCTCACAAGATCTTTGCATGAACCACTATAAAGTGTTATGCACAGACCAGGGCTCTGATGCCAATTAAAGGTGAGGAAAATACACAAGAAGGGGGGGGGGGGTTGAATTGTGTTCACCAAAATAAAAAATTTATGCTTCTGAACAGAGTTCAGACTTTGAACATGGGTTCAAAATCTGATCATACATGCAACGAAACAATATATCAGAAGTAGAGTAAACAAAATAAAGAGCACAACAGATTTATCCTGGTTCCTCTCCTAACTAAGAGTACTCCAGTCCCCTTACCTCGCAAGAGATTTTCCAATATAATCAATCTCATGATTACAACTGCTTATGCACTTAAGCATAAGACTTTCACTGCTCAGACCTACAATCTAAGACTTCTCTGCTCATTCAGCACCGGATCAAGACTTCATGCTTAGATCCTCAGATCTTAATACTTTCCTTACTTAAACCACCTGGTTAAAGACTTTCCTGCTTATACACACTGGCTAACTCTTTCCTTGGTCAGATCCTCAATCCAAGACTTCCTTGCTTAGACGCACCATCTAAGACTTCTCTGCTCAGACCTTCTATCCAAGACTTCTTTTGCTCAGATTCACAATCCAAGACTTCTTTGCTTAACCAAAACAGATAAAAAAAATTCAATTTTCAAGCACACATCAAGAAACTTACTTGGCTCAAGCTTTTCAACTAGAGACTTTGATGCTTAAACACATAGTATGAGACTTTTAATCTTATCTGCTGAACAACATGTTCAGTAGAGAAGAGAACAAAGTTTACTTGATCTTGAATCAGAGGTAGGGGGTAATAACCTTAACAAAGACCTTAAACTCTCAATATTTTCAGAATATTCAATGTTTAGGAAATCTCAAGGTTGTTTACAATTTACAACAATTAACAGAAGATTCTGCATATTCAGTAGTGTTGCTCAATGTTGATCTTGTTATTTCTTCATTCAGATAGAGGCGTTGAACACCCATATCTTCTTTGGCATTCCTTCTTCTTTTTATTCCTTGTTAAATATTCAAGTAGAACCTTCAGCTACTTATATAACAGATTTCAGGGAATTAGCCGTTGGGAGAGAAAACATGACCAAATGTCTTTGTTCTTTTCCATAGTAAAAGTCACGTTCAGGATAAGTACACAAAAAATCTTGATCCATTATTTAGTTTGTTTAACCACAACATCTTGAGAAGTATCATGTACTATAGAGCAGTTGTAAGTGGTTATCCGTAAAGCATGTCAACTCTTCTTGAGCTACGTGATCATAGACTCTAGCTGTCAAGTTAATTTGACTCTACAACTTGCTCTCTATAGTATGGATAGCTTCAACTTTGCTACAACTTATGAACAATCACCAAAAGCCAATATAATTACCAAGTGTAGAAACAATGTGTTACTTCTTTTGATGTTGAGGTCTTCAGCTTCAGAGTCTCCACCAGACAACACTTAGCAAGTGTTCTTTCAGATTTTGTATCATTAGAAGCATGTAATTTAGCTTCACTCAAGTGTGCCTTCTGTTGCGGTGGAAATAGGATATCAAACTATTAATTAGTTTGAATCACAATTCTTGATTCACAACCGCTCTTTGATTTATCCGAAGGAAAAGGTCAAAAGAGGGAAAACCTATTTTTGCATCGCAAACACAATGCGGGGAGAGACCTAGGTAAGGGGTTGGTTAAATTTAGGGAAGGTACTAGCACCCTAAACTTCTGTAGTACTCTACAAGAACCTTTTGTTTATTGTATGCTCTTTATTTTATTTTATTATCTGCTTTAATATATATTGAGCTAAGGGATACAGTGACCTAAATACCTAAGGGTTAGTCCTAAGTTTACTCGGCAAGATTCGCATCTTGTGCCTACGTATCCTGGATAGGGAATGGAATCAGAGTAATCGCAGTTCCCCTCGAAAGGGAGGTTAGAAACTTCTTGACCGTGGTCAAGGTTTCAAGGGGAGTAAATGTATCTTAAGGACACACTTACATGGAGTTTTGAAACTCCTATTTCTACGTTGAAATGTTGAAATGAAACTAGGGTTAAAATTAGGAATTCCACGGCAGAAAATCCTAAACAGAGTACGACGACTCTTTGACCTAAAAGCTAGGATAAATGGCGTTTTCGTCCACGGCGGGACCTAGGCTATTAGGGTTTTGAAACGGTCAAAAATTAGGGTTATTGACTCGGCGGTCAAACTGCTAGACCTAATTCCTTCGGAGGGTGATTAACGGTAAAAAAAACATGCAAACAACAAATATTATCATACGGCAGAATTAAAGTACGAAAGATAATGAAAGCAGTAAAAGAAAGCATTGCGACGATCACTCGCGTAAATTACAAATCTCAAAATGCAAAAATAAATAACTGCGACGATAGCCTCACATAAATTACAATCCAAAGAATGTAATAATAATAACGAAATAAAAGCGACGATGTCCTCGCATAAATTACAACCATAAAAATAAATGTAAAAAAATAAAGGATTAGTAGCCAAGGACAAAAGATGAAAATTAAACGGGAATATTAAGCATTTTTATTTTAGTATTTTTTAGTTAGACAATTGGAATGAAAGTGTGAAATGTTAGAAATTTATTAAGAAAAAGTTTGAGTTAAACAGTTAAAGTTTTAATAAAAAGTTAGAAATTTATGATATGAAAAAGAAATTAAAGTGCTAGGATCTTAATTTAAAAAAAGAGTGTTAGAAATTTTAACTTAAAGAAACAATTAGAATTTTAATTACATGAAAGATAAATTTTAATTTAAAAAGAAATGAGGTGTTGGAATATTTATTTTAAATAAGAAGGAAGTTAATTTTAATTTTTGAAAAAAAGAGTGGATTTTAGTTTTATAAAAAACTAATTTTTTAAAGAAAGAGTTAGAATTGAATTTTTAACTAGAAAATCAAGTTTTATTTATTTATTTGAAAAAGAGTTAAGTTTTTTTAATTAAATTTTTTTTCAGTTTTTTAATTGTAACATAAAAGAAATCTTAATATTAATTATAACAAAAAGAGTTTTAATTTTTAATTATAACAAAAAGAGAAGTTTTAATATTAATTATAAAAAACAGAGAGTTTTTAATTTTAATCAAAAAGAAAAATTGTAGAACTAGTTACTACCTTATAATATCATTTCAAGTTAATTAAAAAATGAGACAAACAAATGATAAATGAAAAAGAAAGAAAAATAGAAGACAACAAAAATAATAAGAGGGGATAAATTGGGGGAGGGTTACGGTTACTGCTGAACGTGTTACTAGGTTTTTGTTTTAAGCCTCCATCTTCATCTTCTTGCATGCGGCGCTGCTGCCATTGTTGTCTGTTGAAGCTTTTTTCTTCTTCTTTGCATGACCACGATCCCTTCTTCTTTTCCTACAAAAAAACATCAAAACAAAACATCCGTTAGAAACAAGAGTTACTCACCTTTCACGAGTTTGAAGTGTCTTTTCTACGATGGAGTTCGTTGATGATGAACGATGATGGTTTTTTTTCCCAAGAATCTCTCCTCTTCTGATAAGTCGTGAGAACGACCGCCGTTTTTCTCTTTTGTTTCCTTCCCCTTTTATCAAATGCAACTCATGTTTATATAGGTAACAACTTAGGGTTAACTCTAACCTAATGCCCATTTTAAAGCCCAACTTAAATTAATATTAGTTAAAACTAGATAAAATTTAAACAAACTAAAACAAACTTAAAACTCTATTTATTTATACTAAACATTAAAAATATTATAAAAAGAATAAAATCTTTTCTAATATTTTTAATTTTATGATTTTTGGATGTTTTTATGAATAATATGGAAAAAGGTGAAAAAATAATTTTTTTTAAAAATATTTTAAATAAAATACAAAAATAATAATTAAATAATAAAAAAAACTATTTTTGTTATTTTTTTATGAAAATAGAAAAGTTAGAATAAAAATAAAAGAAACAAAACAAAAAGTGAAGAAGGTGTGGGATTCGAACTCTCGACCTCTCACACTCAGAACTCCTTACACACAGTCTCTTGCTAATTGTGCTATTTTATTCATTCAAAATAAAGTGGCACTAGAAACCCTGTAAATTAAAAGAGTGCGTCACATGATATTTTCTTGCAACAATCACACAACTGCACAATCCGTTAGTGGTTAGTTTAAACGCAATGCACAATGAAATGAGATGCAAGATGAAACGACTAATCTTAGGGCAAAATTTGGGGTATTACAGTTGCCCCTATTTAAATAGCTTCACCAGATGATTTGAGCGACAAAGGCTCAAGAAATCATGGTGGAGGGATTTAAATATAGATAACCGAAAATTTTGCCCTTAGATACAGTGATATGCAATGCTATGGACAAAACGGAAATAAACTATAATGCTGACAATGCCATGAATTTAGTATGGTGCGTATGATGGAATGGTAAATGCAGAGATGCAGACGACACGACGACACCGGGGACAAACGCGACGAGCCACACTGGGGAATACGACGCACTGGGTGACAACACGACCCCGGGGGAATTCTAACGATGATGGTCAGCTGGTGCTAGCATGACCAATTGTCACTTTAGGAAAAAGGAATAGTAGAATGGGATCCTCAATGGAGATGGCACCGGCGAGACGACCTCCACTGGGGAATATGTAAGAGTAAATGATAAAAATGGATCTGCACGACTGTAGGATCGATTAACAAGATGCTGGAGCATTAAGCAAAGAATAACATCCGAGCTTCTGGAAACTCTCCCTCGTGACAGGATCAGACGGAATTTAGGAATCCGTAGAAAATATACAGGGTAAAATTGACTGTATGCCAAAATAAATGGTCTTAAATGGGAAACGCCCTGATAAGCTTTCTCGAGAGAGAACGACCACTTATCGTCGGAAGGGACTTATATGCCAAACTGGATAAGCTCTCAAATAAAGAGACTGTTGCTTATCTGTGGGTAATAGATGAATAATTGATTGATAAGCTCCACTGGAGAGACTGTCGCTCATCGGGTAAAATGAACTTCCTCATACTTCAAGATTTTGTGCTCTCCAGAATACGATTCAGCTCCTTCTTTTATTAAAGGATAAAATGAACTTTCTCATACTTCAAGATTTTGTGCTCTCCTGAATATGATTTTGTTCCTTCTTTTACTAAAGGATGGAATGAACTTCCTCATACTTCAAGATTTTGTGCTCTCCTGAATATGATTCTGCTCCTTCTTTTACTAAAGGATAAAATGAACATCTTCATAATTCAAGATCGGTGCTCTCCCGAATATGAATCGGTTCCTTCTTTTACTAAAGGATAAAATGAACGTCTTCATAATTCGAGATCGGTGCTCTCCTGAATATGAATCAGTTTAAACCTCCCCGCACTTCAAGATGAAAAGGAAAATGGAAGCCCAACTGGTCGATGGAGATGGCCATTTACTGCGATTCGTAATGAAGATAGGATAAGCTTCTCAGATGAGAACTACCGCTTATCTGTATGAATTTCACGGATAAGTTTCTCGAGTGAGAACTGCTTATAGAGGTGGTAACAGGTAATGTAAATTGTAAAGAAAGTTGTTGTGATGAGCTTCTTGTACGAGAAGATCAATTGTAGAGTGTAATGTAAAGTGTAATGTAGGTGATGAGCTCCTCGGTTGGGAACTGTTGCTTGTCTGTTGTGTAATGTAGGGATAAGCTTCTCGGGCGAGAACTGTCGCATATTTGTAAAGGATTATAAATGCTTTTCTTGAAAGATAGCGCAAAATAAATGCACGTCCAGGTAGGTTCGACGACCGACAGGACTGAAATTCGATCTAGAATTGGGCTAGAAAGAACTGACAAACAAAACTCCATTGAGGAAACGAACTCGAATGGGGACTGCCTTATCTTAACGCGGAAAGGTAATAGAAATAACCATCGTCCACGAGGGATGAACTCGGTGGGAAAACTGGAAACAAATGAGTATTTTGTGCTTAGGGCTGACGATCTACTTGGAGAGAGCGGACAAACCCAGTTACTCGGTGGTAACGATAAAGGATGATGACAAATAGAAGACAATGTAGATGCTAATGCATATGCCAAAGTGTACGCTAATGTGTATGTTAATGTATATGACAATGTCATGCGATGAGTATGCTTATGGATATGCTGACAAAACAAGCAAGATGAGGAAACATGAGATGAAATAAACATCTCGACGGGAGTACCCTAGCGACCTCTACAACAGTACATCCATCGGGGTATAGGAAAAGTCGATGGTAGAACCAAATCCTGTTTCAAAGTTATAACTTCCCTGGGGAGAAGATATCATGACTTCCACATGGGGATATGATACGAATTCCCTGGAGAGTACGATATCATAACTTCAACTGGGGATTCATGACCTCCGCATGGGGATAAGATGTCATGACTTCACGTGAGGGATTGCTATCATGAACCATAATCAGCCCAAAGAACTCTTAGGATCAGAGACTTCCGGGGATAAAATAAATATCCGCTGTATGGGGAAGTTGTGGAATTAGGCAACTTCATAGAGATAGCGTAACAACTTCCTAGGAATAATACCTTGGCTTCCTGGGGAAAGGTACGTCCAACTAGGGATAAAGTATATCAAATTTCCCTGCGGAGAGTTCATCGGACTTACTGGGGAGAAATCGACAAACATTCTTGAGGACAGTATCTTGACTGCTTGGGGAGAACATGGCAATCTCCTGAGGAACATCCCTGAGGAAGGTAAGGCAACTTCACTGAGGAACAGATGATTCCACTGAGAATGAGTCTTCCAGAACATATATCACTTGGAGGGTACCAGAGATGTCTCTGCAGTCTTGAGAGTCACTGGAGATTTATCGGATGGATCCCAAAAGTGGTGTCAGCTTAAAGTCTCGCTAGGGACTATTACTGGGAAGATGCTGGTATGATCTCTGTTGTCTTGGAGATTACCGGCTCGGTCCATAATGTTGTCAGCTTATAGTCTCGCTGGGGACTACGTGGAGGCAATGGTTAAGACGTAGATTTTGCAATGATGAGATTTACTGGAGAATGAAGACCGCCGGGAGTAAAATCCATCGGGTGCATGAAGAATGTCGTGAAACGAAGCTAACTTTGATCTCAATGGACTTTGTCGTAGTCGCCATTTTGAAAATAACATGCCCCAGAGTACCTGCTTTGTAAGGAAAAGTCAGCTCAAGAGGATTTTACAGAGAAACATGGAGTCCAGATGCCCCACTGTTTTCAAACTCTTGGAGAGGTCTGTCAGATCTCGACTTAACTGGCTCAGATCGGCGGTGACGTGACTGAGTCTTCAAGAAGTATCTCTCAAGAAGGTCAGGCTTGCATCAATAATCAACTTGGTAACCCACATGCCCCTATCTAGCAGGATCTTAGAGCTCTATTGACATCATTTATATGCAAGTTTCTAAGATATCTGGCAAACCAACATGCGTGAAATGCTAGTCCTTAAACTATCAATGCAACAATGTATTTGTCCTGAAATTTTTTTTTGTTTTTATTTTGAAAAAGATATCGCAATAACTTGTGACCGAAATCACTAACTAGGATATGATTTTAACTTGTAATGCCAACGGTGAATTGAGCATAGCTCGTAGGAGTCAGGAAACGTTATCTCGTCGAGTGTGCTTTCAAACGAAGTCCTATTTCAATTAGGTCTTTTACAGGTTATATAGTGGCTTGGTTCACGGTTTAAGAAACAAAGGATAACGGCTCAAAGTTATTTGTACCCACCCATTCTTCGTGATGTTCTCCAATCCTAATTCAGTTAACCGGATACGGGTGCTCATACCTCAATCGGATTTAATAGGGTTGAGAACTCATCAAGGCTTTGGACAATGGCAGTCACTCACCTATTTCTTTAGTGTTTGATTAACACGACTTTGTTCTTTATTGGGGGATTCTTTTATTGTAATCCTTTGTATTTTTTACTTGTATTCCCTAAATTTTGCCTGGACGTCGTCTTTTGGATTTGACTCTGGAGTCCAGCGGGATGCCCCAGTTTTGCCTAAGTCTTCTTCATAGGTTTGGACTTAGCGGGCTCTATATTTTTGTGAACAGGTCGTATGACTCTTTTAAAAGGCTCGTGAGTGACTGTCCCACTTTTTAAGTAGTAGCGGGATAATCATGGTGTTTTTGACTTCTTAAGATGCTACGGATAGAATGGATCCTCGAAGGTTCGCTCCTCCTTTTTTAGAGTCTGAGCGCTCAATCCATTTAACTGAAAAAACTACCCTGCCCCAGGTTAAAATGAGGGTTTTAATTTGGAAAAGAAGAAAACTCCTACTTCACGGCTCAAAGGGGGGTAAAGAGGGGTTATCGTCCTTATATCTCCATTGTTTTTGGATTTGAAACAATGCCTTACATCATCAGCGGGTTTCAATTGAAAGCATACGACAAGAGATTCAATATTTTTGTTCATCATCCTCCTCCCAATTCTCTATCAAACAAGAGATCGGGTAAAATTGGCACTATAAGTTCATAAAAAATATATATATATTTTTAATGAGTGAAACGAATGGATTTATTCAAAACAAACAAATGCGTTGCATTAATTAATCAAAATAACAAGTTTGTACATGCTAATTATGCTTAATCAAAGAAAATAAAACATATAAATAATCAAAATGTAATGTCTCAAAGTCCTTCAAGATGTGTTTATGAAGTCTTCGCGTCTAAGACCGGCATGGTAGTGGTTTCCTCTGGCGGAGCCTCACTGGAAGGAGTCGTCTTGCTTGCCTCAGCTACGTTTGTCATTACTTCATTATCGGTCTTCAAATCTTCACTCAGAATAACTCTCCCAGATTCTCTGTTGATCAGGGTCGCATCATCTTGAGGATTGTTGAAATGAAAAGGACTAGGCATCTGAAGAACTACCGGCTTCGGCTGATTCACCGTATGCGTCACTGGCTGAGATCTGTTGAAAACAGGCTTTGCAGAGTTTGACTCTGGACCCTGGGACACCCTGAGAGGAGTCTTGACTTTCGGCTGAGGATCGTCAAAAGACTGGACCTTCTTTTCTAGCAAATCTCTGACAATATTCTTAAGCGCGTAACATCATTCCAAATCGTGACCAGGCGCACCCTCATGAAATAAACAATGAGCGACGGCGTTGTAATTGACAGGTACCGGATAGGGAGGTGGAACCAAAGTTCGGGTAACAACCAGACCTTGTTGCACTAAGAAAGGATACAACTCAGTGAACGTCATTGGGATTGGAGGACAAGGCTTGTATGGTCTCCTATTTTGACGAGGTATCGTCTCCTCTGATGGTTGGCACACGGGAGCGTTGGGCACTCGTTGACAGTTGACAGGAGCTTGTGCAGGCTGATAAACAGGAGGTTGCTGATAAACCAGATGCTGATAGATCGGAAATTGAGAACTGAAGGGAGGTGCAACAGTAGCTACATAGGGTTGTGGAGCATACTGAACTGGATAACCTTGAACACAATTCTGCTGAGGTTGCTAAGGTTGGTGAGGAGCCATCGAGCGATTTCTCGGACGTGTAGGTCTTTTATGGTGATCAACGCACGGAGTTTTGCACTTCGGAGGAGTAACTCGTCGAACTGGTTGAGCAATGGTAGGATACACCAAACTGGATTGACGACCTTGAGGCGGTATGTTCTCAACAGTAACAACTGGTTGAGGATCCACAACAGTGTGGGTGATCTCAGAAACAACAGTAGGTTGATTATCCATCTTCACCTTAAGGGCTTGCAGCATCTCCATAATCTGCCCCACACTTCCTCGAAGATCTTCGAGTTCATGGCTGACACGGTCGATCTCTTGAGCTTGTTCTTCCATCCTTTTTCGAGCTTGGGCTCTAGTATTGTACTGATGCGGAGGACCCAGGGTGACGAAACTGGCAGGCGAGAGAACCGAGAATAAGAAACTGAGAGACACATGCAATGCAAAATATGATGCTAAAATGCAAAATAATTTCATGGAATTCAAATATTTACGAATATTGCAAAATACCAAAACTTTATTTATTAATTTGAAAACGGATTACAAATAATATTCTTAGAAAAGTCTTGGCATAATAGCTAAATGAAAGCTAATAATGACCCTAAGGAAGCTTCCTGTTTTGCCCCTTGGTCTGCTCTTCTAGCTGGGTCTTTTTTATTTATTTTTAGGATGCGCCTATCTTTAAAAGGTTGATTGAGAGTTGGAGGAAAATAAATCCTCCATTGAAACCAAACAAGGGTACGTTTGAAAAGTCTCCACAACTGTTGGTGATTAGTGTCCTTGATGTCAGATAACTTCGAGCATATGGCTTTAGCAACGGTCTTGTCCTTTAGGGTCTTTCTCCAAGAAAGGGAACGAAAACTCCTTCAGAATAGGTAACCCCACCAATTAAGAGTACTCTTCTAGGGTAGGCAAGAGCTGATACTCGAGGGATGTAAGGAAAAGATAATCTGGATCCTAGAACTGTAACAAAGTCGAAAGGAAACCTTCGTCTACTTGAGGTTTCAACAAAAATAATGACCTTCCATATTTCTGGATCCTTTGTTGATCTTGAACCAAAGCTCCTAGCTTCCTTAGGTCATCTAACTTAAATCTTTTAAAAGAATGTCTCAAAGTTTTTTTTTTTGTAATCCATGGTATCCTGCAATATTCATAAATAACATGTGAATTCCATGACATGTGATGCAATGTGATGTCTTATGGATGCAATGCATATATACAAAGTCCTAGGTTAAAGGTATAAGGAGTTAGGGTCTACCCATCCCCATAAGGTATGTACTACGGTTAGTTGTACCTGCAGAACAAGGTTCTAAAGAAGTGCCCAAAGTCATCAATCCATCTTTCGGATATTATCAATTTCCCGATTAACTCGGTGATTAATAATATTCTAAAGAGAATCTCTTTTGAGTGTAGTATCGCGTAGCAACCATTTTGGAATTACTCCCTCATAGTTCCCGCACTACGTTCTATATAAGGCCAAAGTGGTGTTAAGGTACTACGGTCCCCAGTATCACAGACTCCAATCGATAATAGTAAAAGTTTTCACGATTACTCATTCAACCGAACCATTTTCAAAAGGGTCTCAACTGAGCGGTGATTCTCGAGTCAGCTTGGTCGGGATTCCACTCCCTATAAGCCTCGTCGAATATATCACCTTCCTATAATAATGTCACTCAAGTCCGGGTGTAGGACTTATCTCACAACAAAGATACCCAAAGCAAGGTACAATATATACAGATAATAAGATAAAATAGAAATACCATACAATAAACAAAATATGGGCAACCCTTAAAAATTAGGTCATGGATCCCCAGTGAAGTCGTCATTTTCTGTTACGGTGGAAATAGGATATCAAACTATTAATTAGTTTGAATCACAATTCTTGATTCACAACCGCTCTTTGGTTTATCTGAAGGAAAAGGTAAAAAAGAGGGAAAACCTATTTTTGCATCGTAAACACAATGCGGGGAGAGACCTAGGTAAGGGGTTGGTTAAATTTAGGGAAGGTACTAGCACCCTAAACTTCTGTAGTACTCTACAAGAACCTTTTGTTTATTGTATGTTTTTTATTTTATTTTATTATCTGCTTTAACATATATTGAGCTAAGGGATAGAGTGACCTAAAGACCTAAGGGTTAGTCCTAAGTTTACTCGGCAAGATTCGCATCTTGTGCCTACGTATCCTGGATAGGGAATGGAATCAGAGTAATCGCAGTTCCCCTCGAAAGGGAGGTTAGAAACTTCTTGACCGTGGTCAAGGTTTCAAGGGGAGTAAACGTATCTTAAGGACACACTTACATGGAGTTTTGAAACTCCTATTTCTACGTTGAAATGTTGAAATGAAACTAGGGTTAAAATTAGGAATTCCACGACGGAAAATCCTAAACAGAGTACGACGACTCTTTGACCTAAAAGCTAGGATAAATGGCGTTTTCGTCCACGGCGGGACCTAGGCTATTAGGGTTTTGAAACGGTCAAAAATTAGGGTTATTGACTCGGCGGTCAAACTGCTAGACCTAATTCCTTCGGAGGGTGATTAACGGTAAAAAAACATGCAAACAACAAATATTATCATACGGCAGAATTAAAGTACGAAAGATAATGAAAGCAGTAAAAGAAAGCATCGCGACGATCACTCGCGTAAATTACAAATCTCAAAATGCAAAAATAAATAACTGCGACGATAGCCTCACATAAATTACAATCCAAAGAATGTAATAATAATAACGAAATAAAAGCGACGATGTCCTCGCATAAATTACAACCATAAAAATAAATGTGAAAAAATAAAGGATTAGTAGCCAAGGACAAAAGATGAAAATTAAACGGGAATATTAAGCATTTTTATTTTAGTATTTTTTAGTTAGAAAATTGGAATGAAAGTGTGAAATGTTAGAAATGTTAGAAATTTATTAAGAAAAAGTTTGAGTTAAACCGTTAGAGTTTTAATAAAAAGTTAGAAATTTATGATACGAAAAAGAAATTAAAGTGCTAGGATCTTAATTTAAAAAAGAGTGTTAAAAATTTTAATTTAAAGAAACAATTAGAATTTTAATTACATGAAAGATAAATTTTAATTAAAAAAGAATGAGGTGTTGGAATTTTTATTTTAAATAAGAAGGAAGTTAATTTTAATTTTTGAAAAAAAGAGTGGATTTTAGTTTTATAAAAAACTATTTTTTTAAAGAAAGAGTTAGAATTGAATTTTTAACTAGAAAATCAAGTTTTATTTATTTATTTGAAAAAGAGTTAAGTTTTTTTAATTAAATTTTTTTTCAGTTTTTTAATTTAACATAAAAGAAATCCTAATATTAATTATAACAAAAAGCGTTTTAATTTTTAATTAAAATAAAAAGAGAAGTTTTAATATTAATTATAAAAAACAGAGAGTTTTTAATTTTAATCAAAAAGAAAAATTGTAGAACTAGTTACTACCTTATAATATCATTTCAAGTTAATTAAAAAATGAGACAAACAAATGATAAATGAAAAAGAAAGAAAAATAGAAGACAACAAAAATAATAAGAGGGGATAAATTGGGGGAGGGTTACGGTTGAACGTGTTATTAGGTTTTTGTTTTAACCCTCATCGTTTATCGTAGAAAAACCACTTCAAACTCGTGAAAGGTGAGTAACTCTTGTTTCTAACGGCTGTTTTCTTTTGATGTTGTTTTGCAGGAAAAGAAAAAGGGATCGTGGTCATGCAAAGAAGAAGAAAAAAGTTTCAACAGGCAACAATGGCAGCAGCGCCGCATGCAAGAAGATGAAGAGGGAGGGTTAAAACAAAAACCTAGTTTTTCTGAACTCTCGACCTCTCACACTCACAACTCCTTACACACGATCTCTTGCCAATTGTGCTATTTTATTCATTCAAAATAAAGTGGCACTAGAAACCCTGTAAACTAATAGAGCGGGCCACATGATATTTTCTTGCAACAATCACACAACTGCACAACCCGTTAGTGGTTAGTTTAAATGCAATGCACAATGAAATGGGATGCAAGATGAAACGACTAATCTTAGGGCAAAATTTGGGGTATTACACCTTCATATCAGATTCTGAAAATATCTTCTAAGTATAAGAACCTGCATACTTGAGCACACATTAGATAACATCGTTGTTCTTTCAATACTTTTTTTATGATCAAAACTTAGGATATACATCATGAACATATTTTGTTCTAACAAAAAGGATTGATAAACTATGAAATTCTATTTTGACGAGACTCTGAAAGTAAAGAAACTATGGTTACTTGCTATTCAGATTCTGACTGGTGTGGAGATAAGGAATATTAAAGAAGCATAACTTGTTATTTCTTTCAAGTATTTGATGTCTCAGTCTCATGGTGCTCAAGAAAGCAATATATGGTGGCATTGTCATCGTGTGAACCTGAATATATAGCAGAATCCTACGTTGCGTGTCAAGCAATATGGATCAGATCTGTGCTGAAAAAGATTAAGGTCGAAGTGAAGAAACCTCTGGTGCTGCATATCGACAACAAGTCAACCATAAATCTTGCAAAGAATTCAGTTTTGCATGGAAGGAGTAAGCACATTGAAACTAGATTTCACTTCTTAAGTGAGAAGGTAAATCAATATGAACTTGAAGTAAGACATTACTCAAATGAAGAACAGTTGACCGACATTTTCACCAAAGGGTTCAAGATCGACATATTCCTGAATTTGAGAAAGAAATTAGGAATAGTTCAAACCGACTATGATTAGCATAGGTTTGAAAACTTGGATTATAGAGGGTATCTTGTGATATAATCCAAGTTGTGTAGCTTAAGTTCAAAGTAAACCAGGATTTAGGGTTTGTTACTTAGTATACAAGTTATTTGTATACAAATAAACATATTTTGTAATTCAATTCGTACAATCATAATTCAATAATATCAATCTTTATTTTTATTCTCTCTCTTTCTCCCTAACTAAAAGTGTCTCACACATTAATAAAGCCAACAAATAAATAGTTCACTGTAAATCACAATTGAGAGCCGTTAAATCATGATAACTTATTAAAGCTTGCATTGAACCCTTTCACCTTATATATTTTTTTTATCTATTTTCTCTCCTCCCCTTTTTTAAGGGTTCTGTTTTTTCTTCTGCTCTACAACCTAGACAATAAACATTGGTAAAATTGAAAATCAAATAAATTAATATTTTAAATTAAAAATCAAAACTCCTATTAAATTAACCAGAACTCAAATTTAAGAAAAATCATTTACAGATAGGGTTTGTGATTTGTTGTATGGTAATGAAAGAAGGTGGTTGCAAAAGAAAGGTATTAGAATGTGCTTCTATGTAAACATAAAAGCCCTTTTATTTATAAATTAAACTTAAATAGTTAGTCGATTTCCCTTCATACATCCAACAAAATTTACTTCCACAATGATCCTTAAACGGGTCCCACACACAAACTAGTACGTGTTACCCACACGATATCAACAAGTTTCCACAACAACTTCCCAATCTCCAAAACCATTCCCATGGCTTCTCTTATCAACGGCAGCCTCTCTTCCATACACCCCCAACACACCCGCGAACCCCCCTACTCCAAATTCACCCTCCACCCTAACCACTTCTCAGTCTCCAAAACCCCCAAACCCAAACCCTTCAAAATCCGCGCCGACGTCAGCTACGAACCCCGCAACACCTCCTCCGATGACAAGATCCGCGAAATCCTCCGCAACCGCGATTACGACAAGAAATTCGGCTTCAACATCGACATCGATTCCTTCACCATCCCAAAAGGACTCTCCAAAGAAACAATCAGGTTAATCTCAACCCTAAAATCAGAACCTGATTGGATGCTCAATTTCCGTCTCAACGCCTTCGAGAAATTCTCCAAAATGAAGGAACCTAATTGGTCAGATAACACTTATCCATCTATAGATTTTCAGGATATTTGTTATTACTCAGCTCCGAAGAAGAAACCGTCGCTTAATAGCTTAGAAGAAGCCGATCCTGAGCTTCTTAGGTATTTTGATAAACTCGGTGTTCCGTTAAACGAACAGAATCGGTTAGCGAATGTCGCGGTGGATGCTGTTCTTGATAGTGTTTCGATTGCTACTACTCATAGGAAGACACTTGAGAAAGCTGGTGTTATTTTTTGTTCCATTTCTGATGCGATTAAAGAGTATCCTGATTTGGTTAAGAAGTACTTAGGTAGAGTTGTTTCTAGCGATGATAACTATTATGCCGCGTTGAATGCAGCTGTTTTTAGTGACGGGTCGTTTTGTTATATTCCTAAGGATACTAAGTGTCCGATGCAGATTTCAACTTATTTTAGAATCAATGCGTTGGAGACTGGGCAATTCGAGAGGACGTTGATTGTTGCCGAGGATAGAAGCTCGGTTGAGTATTTGGAAGGGTGTACTGCGCCATCGTATGATAAGAATCAGCTTCATGCTGCTGTTGTTGAGTTGTATTGCGCCGAGGGTGCTGAGATTAAGTATTCCACGGTGCAGAATTGGTATGCGGGGGATGAGAATGGGAAAGGTGGGATATATAATTTTGTGACCAAGAGAGGATTGTGCGCTGGTGCGAGATCGAGGATATCGTGGACCCAGGTGGAGACTGGGTCCGCGATTACTTGGAAATATCCGAGTGTTGTTTTGGAGGGAGATGATAGTGTTGGAGAGTTTTATTCCGTTGCTTTGACTAATAATTATCAACAGGCTGATACAGGGACCAAGATGATACATAAAGGGAAGAATACAAGGAGTAGGATTATATCCAAGGGTATTTCTGCTGGACATTCGAGGAATTGTTATAGAGGGCTTGTTCAGGTTCAGTCTAAGGCGAAGAATGCGAAAAACTCTTCGCAGTGTGATTCCATGCTTATTGGCGATACTGCAGCTGCCAATACATATCCTTATATCCAGGTATCATATTTTTTTCTATTTTGTATTTACATTCTTTTATTGATTTGATTCTATGAAGCACGGACACCTCTATGAGTAGGCATGTCGCGGTGTCCGACATGTGTCGGAAAAGTCACATAAGTGTCGGAAAAGTCAGACAAATGTCCACTAAGAATGGTTTTTTTCATTGTTTCGATACTCTTCGAATCAATGGTTGACACCCATACAACACTCATAACACATATGTTTGACAATTTAGACAAGTGTTTAAACAAAAATTTGTTTTTTTCTTTGCTTTAACACACTTTTATACATATTTTGGACAAATCTCACACAAATTTAAAATTGTTAACCGTGTATTATTAAAGACATTAATTTTGATTAGAAAATTTTCAACTTATTTAATCATTGATGGATAAATAAAGCTTAAATACTATCTTATATATAGTGGTATCGGTGTCCTATGTTATAACATTTTCGGTGTTGGAGTGTCCGTGTCGTGTCGTGTTCCAGTGACCGTGTCAGAGTCCATGCTTCATTTGATTGGATTCTCGTTAATATTATTAATTAATACTTATTGTATTAGTAATAACTTCGTCATGGACAATTTGTATTTGCTTGTCAACTTGTATTTGTGCTTTTTAGTTGTAAAAGGAAGCAAAATATAAAGTATTGAACATTTACTTGACCAATTTCAAGTTCTGGTAGAAATCCTTACAGTAGTATTAGAATAGAAAATTAGTCCCGATTGTATTGGATAAAATAGAAATAAATAATGTAGTCACTATTCAATAATTCTTCAATTTAATAAAAAGTTTTTAACTAAAATATTTTGAATGATTAAACCCTGATTATATCAAATTCCAAATCAGAGTAGTCAATAGCGACCAATAGCGGCACTATCCCGCTATAGCGGAGCGGATGCCGACTGCTAGCGAAAGAGCTTTAACGGTGCAGAACACTAGTGGTCTCTATAAGGTCGCTATAAGGTAAATAGCGGGATAGCAGAGCAGAGTGGTCCTGACCCAGAGCAGTTTCTGCCCCGCTATCCTTTTCCCCTCTAGAAAACCGAAATTATCCCTTAATTTTATAGCTTTTTCAATCAAATTTAAGTTGAGACTCAACTTTAACCTCTCTTTGTGGTTGTTTATGCACTTCAAGAGTCATGTGTGCTTTGATTATTGAATATTTTATGAGTTCAGTTATTTGTTTAGTTTTACACTAAATATATCTTAATAATTATTATATGTAATTGTCCAAAAAAATACCAAATTGAGAGGCCATCCCGCTATAATCTTTTCCGCCATCCCATTTTTGGGGTCGGCCGCCCTGCACCGTTATCCGAGAATGACTACTATGTTCCAAATCATACATATGTTTGTGCCTTGTATGAGCATAACACAGTGAGAAATTGGCAATTGTTTTGTGGCCAAATGTATGGCTCTGTTTTAAGAACTAAATGGGGGTTTTAGTGCTGAATATCAGTACTTCTTACGCAAATACATGCAATCTAAATCAAGGTGATGTTGAACAAACACTATAGATTGTTGTTAGTATCCTGGAGCTTTTTGATGTCGGGTTTGCCTCCTGATTTTCATCATCCTATTTTCCATACATTGTATATAGCTTGAAGATGCATGTTTTTTATTCTGTTACTCGGATATGCCAAAACTCTTCTGCTCATGAAATCGCAATTGTTTTGTAGGTGAAGAATCCATCGGCACGAGTCGAGCACGAAGCTAGTACATCCAAAATTGGCGAAGATCAGTTATTTTACTTCCAACAAAGAGGAATAGACTATGAAAAAGCAATGGCTGCTATGATATCTGGATTTTGCCGCGATGTCTTCAATGAGCTTCCTGATGAGTTTGGTTCTGAGGTGAACCAACTCATGAGCTTGAAGCTTGAAGGGTCAGTGGGTTAAACAGCTTGCTTTGCTGGCAACAATAGTTTGAATTAGCCCAGGCCATCTGTTGTTAAAATTGTGCAAGTTTTCAAGGGTACCGTGTCTCGAAGGACATGCACATGATATGTATATAGATTTTGTTTGTAACTGTCGCAAAGGTTCCATGAAACATTGAGTTTCAAACCATAATATATGATCTCTATAACTTTGTCGATTGAGGATTCAGTCTTTGAATTTATGTCGACTAACAAACACTTGTAAGAATGTATGAAAGAATTTATGGAAATTAGCACTTATAGCATAATGTTAAATTAAGTTGTACCTTCAAATTTAAATCCTTATAAAACTATATTCTGTTTTATTAAATTAGGAAATTATTTAAACATCAACAAATGGGTATAAATGCATTGATTAACTGCTCATATGATCATGATTCACATCCCTCTTACAGGGAATAGGATTCTCTCCTGTTATGTGTGTTCTGCTATCTCTGCAGTGCCTAATTCAATGGTTGAGAAACAATATTATCTCTGCAGTGCCTAATCCAATGGTTGAAAAACAATAATAAAATTGATTAAAAATATTATTTATGAAGAAGAGAGAGAAAAAAATTTGAATTTGGAGAAATCTTCAAATCAAAACATAATTTAATCTTACTCCATTCAATTATTATAAAAACAAAAATAAAACAAACATGATTGTAGACAATTTTTTTTTGAAAAGTTTGTCATTGAAAAACTTATCATAAAAATTATTCTCAGAACATTTTTTTACATATATTAGCAATAACAATATAAATGGGTTTATTCTGAAATTTTCAAAATGCAGAACAATACATTAATTTTCATGAGATTAAACCATGAGAGAACAATATAAATGGATTCATTATTCACTGTAATCTAACAGATTTCATTTATCTTCTCTTGCACTGCACCACAACTTCTCTTATTTTGAAAAAATTGATTTCTTATTTCAATCTTCAATAGGATCCTGCACTAAATTCTCCACTATCTTTAATTCGAATCTATTTCAAACTTCTTTATCGATGATAATGTTAGACAAAATTTGTGATAGCAAAAATTTCGATGAAACTGACGATTAATTACATAATGAAATGACACAATGACCATGAAGAAGATGAGACAAGGACATGGTATTTTGCTGGGAAATTTAGAAGAAAAATAAATAAACTTATGTTTTGTTGGTTGGTGAATGAGCATGGTTTAATTTATGAAAATTAATGTATTATTCTGCATTTTGAAAATCTTAGAATAAATTCGTTTATATTGTTATTGTCTATTTATGTAGAAAATCTTCTCAGGATAATTTTTACGGTAAAAGTTTTTCAATGACGAACTTTAGAAAAAAAAAGTTTACTATTATGAGTGAGGGCAGAATAGTCAATACAACAACTGAATCCAATGAGAATGATGGACACTTGACACAAGATCCTGCTTTTTCGGTGCCAAGACGTGGAATGAGAGAAAGGAGCTCTAACAGAAAATATGCCACTGAATATGTTAAATAGGCCAATGATTGGTTACTAAAGGGGGGAAATTGAATGTAGAAGAATATGACTCTCTTCTCTCTCTGAAGCTTATGCTTTTCTAGTACTATTCTTTAGATTTCATCTTTCCATTTCCTTCAAAGGATAATTGTACTGCTGCACTGATTATTAGTACAATTTTTCATCATTTCCTACTGTTTTATATATTCTGCTATTTGCATTCATAACATCTGGTGCTTTCATTGCCTTCCATTGATGGCGGAGAATACTCGTATGAAAAGTATGGAAAACTCCATAGCCGAAATGACCAAAACCTTACAAAGATTTTTGGAGGATTCAGATCGCCGTCACAATGAGTATATGCAACATCGCCATCTGGATCAAGCTCACTTCGAACAAGTTGAGAAACAGTTGAGCTCGCTTCAGATACAGCAGACCTCCGATGGAAAGGGCTCTGCTACGCCGACTCCGCCGCCATCACAACCATTTCAAGTACGTAATATTAAGCTGGACTTTCCTCGTTTCGATGGATCTGAAGTCATGAACTAGATTTTTAAGGCTGAGCAATTTTTTGATTATTATGCGACACCGGGCAACCACCGTTTCACCATCGCCGCCGTGTACATGGAGAAGGACGTTGTCCCGTGGTTTCAGATGATTGCACGAAATCAACATTTTCAATCCTGGGGAATGTTTACTCGTGCTTTGGAAATGGAATTTGGGCCTTCTCCATATGAATCACCACGTTCAGCACTGTTCAAACTGACCCAATCCACCACTGTTTGTGATTACTATTATGCTTTTACTGTGCTAGCCAACAGGGCTCAAGGTTTAAGCCCAGAAGCTATCCTCGATTGTTTTATCAGTGGCCTCAAAATCGACATTAAACGTGACGTCATTGCTCAGACTCCTTCATCACTATCACGTGCTTTTGCCCTTGCCAAACTGTATGAAGACAAATATTTTCCTCCACCACCAAATCAATCACCGGCGCCCACCCACAAACCTTACCACTACCCCACTCCGTACCCTAACCCTCGAAATCAACCACCACCACCAATTCTCCCCTCGCCTCAAGCAAAACCACCAAATCAACCACTCAAATCTAATCCCATTCGCAATATTACAAGAGCAGAGATGCAATTGCGTAGAGAGAAAGACCTTTGTTATTATTGCGATGACAAATTCTCAATTACCCACAAATGTCCAAATCGTCATTTCCTATTGCTTCAAGCCGATGAAGAACATGTAATTCCCCACTTTAGTGAAACCCCTGATTCACCCACACCTCAACCTAGTCACGTTGGAGACTTTGAACACCATCTATCTTTGAACGCATTGAATGGGTCCCAGGGTGCGGGCACCTTGCGTTTTCATGGGCAAATACAGGGTGTTCATGTCAGTGTTTTGTTAGATAGTGGGAGCTCTGACAAATTTCTGCAACCTCGAATTGCACATTGCCTCAACATACCGATTGAGTCCACTGAACAATTTAAGGTTATGGTAGGTAATGGGAATTCTCTTGAAACTATGGGCTATATTGCTGAATTACCAGTGCTTGTGCAGGGTCACACTCTCTAGCTGCCTGTCTATTTGCTCCCTATTACTGGCGCAAATTTGGTCCTTAGAGCTCCTTGGCTAAAAACTTTAGGTCCTAACGTTGCAGATTACAACGCATTATCCATCAAGTTTTATCTAAAGGACACTTTTGTGACTTTATTTGGGGACAAGCACAAAGGTCCTAACTCTGCACAATTCCATCACATCCGAAGACTGCACAACACTCATGCTATTGAGGCTTCCTTTACACTACAATTTCAAGAAGTGGGACCATCAATAGGCAGCAAACAAGCCCTTACACATCCTGCAGTAGCATCCATTTTATCCCAATTTCCTGATATTTTTGTGGAACCACGGGGTTTACCACCAACTCGGTTTTAGGACCATGCCATTCCCTTGGTGAAAGGAAGTAACCCAGTTAAGGTACGCCCTTATAGATATCTGCATAGTCAAAAAGCTCAAATTGAATCCATGGTTGCTGATATGTTAGACCAAGGCATTATACAACCTAGCAATAGCCCTTTTTCATCACCAGTGCTATTAGTTAAGAAGAAAGATGGATTTTGGCGGTTTTGTACCGATTATAGGGCCTTGAATGCATCACTATCAAAGATAGTTTTCCAATCCCCACTGTGGATGAGCTCCTCGATGAATTGTATGGCTCTAATTACTTTTCTAAGCTTGACCTTAGGTCCGGATACCACCAAATTCTTGTCAAAGAAGCGGACAGACATAAAACAGCCTTTCGGACTTGCCAAGGCCTTTACGAATGGCTGGTAATTCCCTTTGGCTTATCAAATGCACCGACAACCTTTCAGAGTTTAATGAATCATGTCTTCCAACAACATCTTCGGAAATTTGTCTTGGTATTTTTCGATGATATTTTGGTTTACTCTCCTTCATGGGAGACACATTTGATTCACTTGACTGAGGTATTGCACTTAATGCGTTCACATTCCCTATATGCCAAATTATCCAAATGTTGTTTTGGATTTACCGAAGTTGATTACTTGGGGCACACCATTTCACACCAGGGAGTTCAAATGGATCAATCCAAAATCCAAGCCGTTTTGAATTGGCCTACCCCTACTAATTTTAAGCAATTGCGTGGGTTCCTAGGACTGTCTGGTTACTATCGCCGTTTTGTGCGTCACTATGCAACCATTGCAGGTGTAACGCCCCGATTCCGATTTCCTTTATTTTGAGTCCTTTTAATTTAATTGATTGAATTATTATTTTAAATATAGGATTTATGTGTTTAATATGTTATGTGTACATATTATGTTATTTTCTCTTTTTACCGATTTTGAGTGTTTCGGGTAAAAATAGGTTGGAGGGTATTTTGGGCATTAGTGATTATGCTAAGTGGATATTTTTGTGAGAATTGATTAATTAGTGTGTGGAAAGAATTTGAGAGGAAAGAAATAGAAATATGAGATGAGAGAGGAAAAGAAAGGAATATAGTAACATAGAGAGAAAAACAAGAGAAAGAAAGAGGAGAAGAGAAAGTGGAGAGAAAAGGAGAGGAAAACCTAGAACTTCAAGAAATCATCACCAAAGCTTTCGATTGATCGGGTAAGGGTGTGAAACTTTATTATTCTATCAATGTGTATAATCATGTATGATTTTGTTGGATTGTTTTGGATTGTTGGTAGTTTTTCTACACTTTCCATTTTAGGTTGAATTTGGTTTAATCGATAGAAATCGTTGTCTAACAGTTAGAATCGTGATTAGATGACGTAGATTAGTCGATATATGTTAGACTAAGGCTACTGGATATGAGTTGGAGTTCATCGGGTGATTTTATCGGTGGTTTTGGATTCTGAACAGTGGGGAGAAGTGGGAATCACAGACGCTCGCTAGCAGCTCGCTAGGCGAGCAGGTCGCGACTGGTCGCTGGAAGTTCGCTAGGCGAATGTGCAGCGAAAGGTCCCAGACTTGGGACAGAATGGTTTTAATGTCCCTCGCTGGCTGCGCAGGGAGTAGCGAGGAGCTCGCTGGAGGTTCGCTGTGGCGAACGAGGTAGCGAACGAGATCTGTAGCCTCTGTTCTTGCTCGCTAGCAGTTCGCTAGGCGAGGAGGCAGCGAACGCTCGCTAGCAGCTCGCTAGGCGAGCGTGTAGCGAACGTAGCAGGATGAATTTTCCCTGTTGCGTGGTGCTGTCGTGGCTTGGGATTTCGGTGGCGATCGACCCTTCTTTATTTTAATAGCTTATATGCTGGTTTGTGATGTGCTGTAGGTAGCCGTATGGCGTGAATCCTAGATCATGAATTGTGGCCGTTTGGGCGATTATGTGCATTGTTTAGCTTGATTAAAAATCTATGATGTTTGTATGAATATATGCGATGAATGTGTAGAATGCATGAGTATGTTTGTAAACATGTGTGCATTTCAAGAGTGTCATGAGTCATGTTGCATGTGAAGCATCATGGTATGCATTCTTGTGTCGATTGATTCCTCGGTGAATCTGCAGAACCTCGTGTGCCCTTGTGGGGTGTGAGCGATGATTAATTATTGATTCCTCGGTGAATCTGAAGAACCTCGTGTGCCCTTGTGGGGTGTGAGCGATGGTTAATTATTGATCCCTCGGTGGATTTGCAGAACCTCGTATGTTATGATGGTTATCTTGGTTCCGCGTAGAATATGCAGAACCTCGTGTGCCCATGTGGGGTGTGAGCGATGGTTATTGGGTTCTTCAATTGAACCTGTTGAAATGAGTCGGTACCGCATTTGCATCTGCATAGAGTCGTGTGTCGGTCTCTATGAGTTACATAATGACATCTTGCACGGTGTATGGTGAGTAAGCATAATTGTAAATGTTTATATGAATTGTTGATGATTGGCATGATTGGTATGCTTGAAGACACATGTATGTGTGAATATATGTATATGTATGTTATGTGTGTCTATGAACCGATATAAACATTGTTGACGCATATTGTATATGCATGATGTTCTATTTGTAAATAGATAATGTGAATACATTGCGATGTAAGGTATGACGAGGTGAGTTGCGGTGAGAATGTGAAAGACGTATATTGGGTATTATGTATATATATATATATGTTTGTATGCATTGTTATTATGATATCGTTTCTCACCCTTCTGTTGTTTCTTTTAATGCTCTATGAGGCATTGCAGACTAGATTGCTGGAGGTATTTTTGTGAAGCGTGGCTTTTTCCCTTTTTGGTCGGTCGGCTCTGATATGTAGCACCGGGTAGATAGGAATTATTTTGTTCTTTTTGTGATGCATCTGAGTATGTATCTGCTGATGATATGTTTTGTAAACATGATGTATGATAATTGTATATGTGAACATATGTTTTGGAGAATTATGGAATATTTGGATATTTCCGCCTTGTTCTAAATATTTCTTGTGGGTGCTACCCCGTTGTTGCATATTCGATTGAGCAGGTGTTGTATGTGTTGGAATTTTTATGATAATGTGATATTTCCCTTTTATGCCATGTTGCAAATGTACTCTGATGAAATTTTAAATTTATGCCTAAATGATTAATTGTATTATTTGGGGGCATAGAAAGGGGGTGTTACAGCAGGTCCTTTGACTGAACTATTAAATAAAGATGCATTTACCTGGACTCTCTAAGCCACTACTGCCTTTGAGGATCTTAAACATGCCATCACAGCTGCACCAGTGCTAGCTCTACCAGATTTTCATAAGCCATTTATACTAGAAACGGATGCTTCCGACACCGGCATTGGGGCAGTTCTGAGCCAAGACAAGCACCCCATAGCATACTTCTCTAAGAAACTCAACCTCACCATGCAACGTAAGTCCGTTTATGTAAGAGAATTGTATGCAGTCACTGAGGCAATGGCCAAGTTTCGACACTACATTTTTGGTACCAAGGTTATCATACGCACGGATCAAAAAAGCTTAAAATCCTTGACTGATCAAACCATCCAGACACCAGAGCAACAAAAGTGGTTACAAAGTTTTTGGGCTTTGATTTTTCCATTGAGTATAAACCCGACAAAGACAATATTGCAGCGGATGCCTTGTCCCGTTCATTCCTTGCTATATCAGAACCTGTTAATCCTTTGTTGCCTTTGATTGTAGCTGCCATTGATGCTGACCAACACTTGTCCTCTATTAAACAACAATGTGAGCTAGGTACTTGTGTGGACCCATTGTTCAGTGTGCACAATAGTGTTTTGTACTGGAAGCAGAGAGTAATGGTACCCCCTACGAGCCATGTAATTCAAGCCATTTTGGAAGTATTTCATTCTTCTATGTTAGGTGGTCATTCGGGTATAGCTCGAACTAAAGCTCGCATTACGTCACAATTTATTTGGCCCTCTATGTCGAAAGATATTCGTTTGTTTGTTTCAAATTGTTTGGTGTGTCAACAAGCAAAGTCCTCCACTGCTGCACCTGCAGGGCTGCTCCAACCACTTCCGATTCCGACCCAAATTTGGGAGGACCTATCCATGGACTTTATAACCGGCCTTCCTCCGTCGCATGGCTTCACTGTGATTATGGTAGTGGTTGATCGCTTATCTAAGTACATCCATTTTGTTCCCCTCAAGACTGATTTTACTAGCTTCAAGGTAGCTGAAGCCTTCCTTCACAATATGGTGAAACTACATGGCTTTCCTAAGAGTTTGGTGTTCGATCGTGATAAAGTATTCACAAGCTCGTTTTGGCAACATTTGTTCAAACTGAGTGGAACCACTTTGGCTATGAGTTCGGCTTATCACCCTCAGTCCGATGGACAAACTGAGGCAGTCAATAAGTGTCTCGAACTGTATTTACGTTGTTTTGCTGGGCAGGTATCTCAGAAATGGGCCAAATTGATCGACTAGGCAGAATTTTGGTATAATTCTTCCTTTCAAACTAGTATTGGCATGACTCCGTTTAAAGCGGTTTATGGTAAAGAACCTCCTCCATTGATTAAGCATGACACTGCTACTGTAGTAGTTCCTTCTCTCCATGATATGCTAGTTGAACGTGACAATACCATTCAACTGTTGAAGAACAACTTACACAGGGCACAACAAGTTATGAAGTGTAATGCTGATTTGAAACGATGCTTTGTGGAATTCCAGTTGGGAGATATGGTTTTGGTCAAGCTGCAACCATACCGCCAACATTCAGTGGCTTTGCATCGCAACCAGAAGCTGAGCATGCGTTACTTCGGGCCTTTTCCTATCATTGAGAAGGTCGGGCCTGTAGCATACCGACTTTTACTTCCACCCTCTGCTAAGATCCATCATGTTTTTCATGTGGTCAACTTGAAGTTGTGTAAAGGTGACCACACTACTCAATACTTTCCAATACCATTGCTCACCAATGATACTGGTCCCCTCTTAGTTCTGGAAGCTATTCTGGATTCACGTGTGCTCATTATGAAAGGGAAAGACATGCAATAAGTCTTAGTTAAATGGGCTGATTTTCCACATCAGGATGCTACATGGGGAAATTGGGTAGAGTTCAAGACCAACTATCCCAACTTTAACCTTGAGGACAAGGTTAATTTTGATGGAGGGGGTAATGTTATGAGTGAGGGCAGAATAGTCAATACAACAACTGAATCCAATGAGAATGATGGACACTTGGCACAAGATCCTGCTTTTCCGGTGCCAAGACGTGGAATGAGAGAAATGAGCTCTAACAGAAAATATGCCACTGAATATGTTAAATAGACCAATGATTGGTTACTAAAGGGGGCGGGGGGGGGGGGGGGGGGGGGGGAATTGAATGTAGAAGAATATGGCTCTCTTCTCTCTCACTCTGAAGCTTATGCTTTTCTAGTACTATTCTTTAGATTTCATCTTTCCATTTCTTTCAAAGGATAATTGTACTGTTGCACTGATTATTAGTACAATTTTTCGTCATTTCCTACTGTTTTATATATTCTGCTATTTGCATTCATAACATCTACCTTACATGATTAAGTGCTTGTTTTATTTTTATTTTTATAATCATTGAATGAATTAAGATTAAATATGTTTTGATTTACGGTTAAAACTTTTCTAAATTCAAAACTTTTCCTTTCTTTTTATAAATAATATTTTTAATCAATTTTCTCAACCAATAAATTAACACCGTAGAGATAGTAGAACCTACGTAGCAGGTGAGGATCCTATTCCATCTCGCCCATATAATAATACTAGTATTTATTGGGTTATAGTATGAATGAGGAATTTATTTAGTGACGAAAAAAACTTTTAAAGTATAATTATTTGGCTACCCTGTTTTTGTACCAATACGATGTCGTCCAGCGGTTAGAATATCTGACTATCACTTAGAAGACCCGGATTTGATTCATCGGCATCAGAAATTTTTAATTTACATTCAACCTTAGATGATAATTTTGTATTTACATTCTTTTAATGATTTGATTCGTTACTTGTTAATATTATTAATGATAAAGAAGCATGTAGCCGTCTTCGTGCATGCCTCATGGACTATTTGTATTTGCTTGCAAGTTATTGAAGAAGCAAATATGAAATTGTGGTAAAAATCTCTAGAATACTAATAGAATAGAAAATTAGTACTAGAACAGAAAATTAGTCTCGATTGTATTGGATAAAATAGTACTTTCTCTGTTTTATAATTAGTGATTCATTTGAAATAAAAGAGTGTTTTAAAATGAATGACTCATTTTAATTTCTAATGTATCTTTTTTCAATTTTACCCTTTAATTAATATTACTTTTATCATTTTCAAAATAATCTCAAATAATCACCATGATACATGACTCTCAACAACATGCATTATCATCAAATAATCACCAAAATTATCATCAGGCATTTATCACCATTATGCACAACATCGTTCTCAATATGCAACACTTAATCAATGTTACGCCAATTAACAAACAACACCAAACAGTAACACCTCATCCAATGCATATTCACACAACATTCAATCATGTTAAGTCATTATAACATTAACTCATCATCAAGTAAACACAATGATTCAGAAATAAATCATACATGTCGTCACATATATTCCTACAGTGAACATACGACTACAAACCAATTATCTGACCAAGCACTACCGTGAGGTAGGTTTGCGCGTTAGCTTTCCAACCTTTAAATCACGTCTCCATTGGAATCACATAGCTCAAATTTTATGGCTAAAACAACAATTGAACTAATCAATTGCTCTAACAAACGAATAAGCTTACACAGAGGATAAATCGATTAACAGAGAAGATCAATCGATTGTCCTCAACTCTGTGACTTCATTTTTTTCAAATTTTCAAAGGGATCAATTAATTGGCCTAGGGGACTTATCGATTGTTCCATAGTTTCTGCCAAATTTTTTATGTTTTCAAAATGAACCAATTGATTGTTTACTACAATTTTTCCAGAATTCTCACGTTTCAATAGTTTTAATCACTTTTAAACCCCACTCAAACATTCCCTAACACACATAAACAACTTATTTCGAGAATCTAACTTTATACATCAATTATCTACTATTAGCACAACATATACATCAATTAACATGCAATTTGTCATACGATTCAATCATCACCTTCACCAACATTTACACTCAAGTTTAAAGTTTCATATATTCATCAATGGCAGAAAATTACATATGCATAAATATGATGAATCAAACATGAATTCAATCACAACCAATCAATTAATCAACAAAATCAATCACAAATTTATATTTGAACACAACAACAACACATCCAAAAAATAATTATACAACCCGAATGAGAGCAAAGACCTCTCTTTTCTACCTTATCATGCAATACACCCATAATTAAAGCCCTTTCTCGCCCCTTACCTTAGATTTCTAGCAAAAACTGCAAAAGCATGCAGCTCCTATGAATTCTCCCTCTCAAACCCTAACTCTTGTTCTTCATAATTTTCTCTAACTCCAAATTGTACATATTATAAAATTGTCTCAATTATCACACTCCTCTATTTATAAATAAACCTAATTCTCCCATTTAGGAATTTACTTTACTACCCCCAACTTATTCTCCCAAACATCCTCGTTGTCCCTTATTTCTCTACTAGCACTTATTTTCTTTTCAATTTAATCACTACTACAAAAAATTATACAACAATGGTTGAAAAAGGGATATCATTACGTGTGACCGGCCGTTGTTACGTAGTGTGTGGTTGCATATGTGCTACTTACAATCACGGTAGTATGCCCGTGATTGAAAGCCGGTAAGGGCGCAATATATTATCACGGTTTCTTTAACTAACCGTTGTAATATATTAAAGGTCCTAGGTTCGATTCTTAGCAGCAGATTTTTCGTATATATATATATATATATATATATATATATATATATATATATATATATATATATATATATATATATATATATATATATATATATATATATATATATATATATATATATATATATATATATATATATATATATATATATATATATATATATATATATATATATATATATATATATATATATATATATATATATATATATATATATATATATATATATATATATATATATATTATTCTGGACATCGTTCACTATATAACCACTGTCATATTTAATAACCGTCGTTAAATTATCTGCTTTTTTAAAAAAATATATTTTTGCTTTTTGAATTTTTTTCTATTTTTTAAAAATATATATAAACACACGCGCGTGCACACGCGCGCACACACACACACACACACACACACACACACACACACACACACACACACACACACACACACACACACACACACACACACACACACACACACACACACACACACACACACACACACACACACACACACACACACACACACACACACACACACACACACACACACACACACACACACACACACACACACACACACACACACACACACACACACACACACACACACACACACACACACACACACACACACACACACACACACACACACACACACACACACACACACACACACACACACACACACACACACACACACACACACACACACACACACACACACACACACACACACACACACACACACACACACACACACACACACACACACACACACACACACACACACACACACACACACACACACACACACACACACACACACACACACACACACACACACACACACACACACACACACACACACACACACACACACACACACACACACACACACACACACACACACACACACACACACACACACACACACACACACACACACACACACACACACACACACACACACACACACACACACACACACACACACACACACACACACACACACACACACACACACACACACACACACACACACACACACACACACACACACACACACACACACACACACACACACACACACACACATATATATAAAACTCATATTTGAGGATCCTTAAGTGCACTGAAGATATACACCCAACGCTTATAAATGTCTACAAAGTCTTCGTAGGGAAATGGTGTATCGTCGTTAAACATCTACATAAAAAAGTGCAAAAATGTGAATATAACACATATATGATAATCATATCCAACTTAAACAATAATATGTTACTGTAAACAATTCATTACATATATATTATATACCTGATCCCATAAATCAACAATATCGCCGAAGACAATGTTTAACATGTGTTTCATTATATAATACTCACACTCATATCCTTTGGTTGTTTTCTCGTCTATAAAAATAAATATTAATTTCATGAATGTTATAACCACACATGCATGTAACAATATATATAAATGAATGTCACAAGTAATATGGTCACTTACATTAGGCAAGATAAATGTTGGTTTTTTTCTACTATTGTTCAAGATATTGCGTCATTGCACAACACTGTACATTGAAAATGATTTAAACATATTATGTGTTAAACCAATTACAAAGTCAAAGAAAATATTACTAATAAGTTTCATATAAACATAAACTTATTAATAATTTGCTTCATTTTAAGTTCGAGTGATTTATGTAAGGAACACGATGTCGTTACCGTATTGGTATATTTGTTTTAAGGTTAAAAATAATATCTTTAGGAATAATGGCAATGAAAATGCAATATTCTTATATTTAATTTAAATTTTAAAACAAAATTTAATTGTTATGCACTGACAATGTAAAAAATGTTTTACACTGTCATCAAATAGAAATATATCATTCTATCATATCATATAATTAGTTTAAAGTTTTCAGTATGACTTGGCGGGATGCATGACCGTCATTGGTTGACAGTGTAAAACAAATTTACATTGTCCAGGAGAACTGAACCCCCCCTCGAGGAGGAGGCCAACGACGCCCCACTCGACCACCGGGGAGACCCCTTTCCGGCTTACCTACGGGACCGAGACGGTAATCCTGGTAGAAATAAGGGAACCGTCCAGAAGAACTGAATCCCCCCTCGAGGAGGAGGCCAACGACAAGGCTCTCATAGATGAGCTTGACCTGGTCGAGGAAATACGTTTGGGGGCATCTCTCCGAGAAGCTGCGCTGAAACAGAGAATTGCCCTCCGCTAAGACAACAAGGTCATAAAACGTGAGTTCTAGGTCAGCGACCTGGTCTTACGAAGAAACCATAAAGACTCGCGCGAGGGCAAGCTTGCCACGAACTAGGAAGGCCCCTATCGTGTCCGGGACAAGACGACGCACAGGGCCTACTACCTCGAGAACTTACGCAGGGACGAGATAGCTCAACCATGGAATGCTGAGAAGCTAATAAAGTACTACAGTTAAATACTGCCCGCGATGACCCGCCTCGCGATCACGAGAGCTCGACATGGTACCTACGCGTCTCCCAGAACTTAACGAGATAACAAGCGCCTGCCTTTTGTGTGTGCAGGCAGAGCGCTCTGTTTAATGGGGACCCTTCGTCCGAGAGTCACCGCCGCCATACCGAGATAGGCAGAACACCCAGCTCGTGATGGGACGTTCACGCCACGGAGATAGGACCACGACCGTGGTTCATCTTTGTAACCGACCAGGTAACCACCCCGGTCACCCGGCTAGTTCCCTACACTATCGAACACAACGAAAAACGTTGAGCTACCACTCCTAACAACATACAAAACGTGCGAACGAGCATACAAAACGTGCGAAGAAGCATACATAAGTAAACAAACGAGCATACACAAACACTTGGCAAAATGATAAACTTTTATAAACGGGCACTAACCCACCTGTCAAGAGATTACAAGTAAGGGCATGCGGCCCGAGCAACAATCAAAATAAAAGATCATTCACGCAGGCCAAAATAGACGGGCACGCGGGCCAACGAAACAAAAGGGGCGCGCAGGCCACCATCTCCTAATCAACATGGTCCTCCTCGTCTTGGGCGGCTTGATCCTCCTCGTCATCCTCGGGTCCGCCGGGAGCAACAATGCGGTCGCCTTGGATTTAGTGGTAGGGGTCAGTCCCTTCGGTTACCAAATCCATGCCGAGATTAGTAAGTTGAAGCTGCTCCACGACACTCTTGAAGCCCACCTCGCCAGCCCCCAACCAGTCGTCTTCCAGCAGCCGAATCTTTTCCACCAGCTCCCGTCGGGAAGTCAGCAGCCTTTCCTCGTCGGACTCTTCCTCAGCAGGAGCAACCAAACCCTCAAGCTCAGCAACCCGACTCCTCATCCTGACTATCTCGTCTTCCCCGTCCTTCAGCATCTTCTTGAGCTCCCTGATTTGCTTGCGATGGACTTTGTCCTGCCTTTGATACTCCCTCTGGTCGGAAACCAGCTTGGACTCCTCGGATACTTCCAGCTCACCCCGAACGGTAGCTAAGTCCGTCGAGGAACACCCCGTCTTAAACGCCCTCACAACCGAAGCCAGGTCATCGGACAACATCTTCCTTCAAGCCTCCTTGCTGGCAGCTAGGATACTTTTCGCCTCTTCAGGAGCCACGGTAGGGACATTCTCCCCTATAAAGAAATTGGGCCGGAGGCAACAAGGGGGAAGAACAAAACACCGATCCGGGGAGCCATCCATCAAGTCGATCGGGGATGTTTTGATCTCTCGTCGCCTCTTGGAGGTTGATGGCGCAGCCGGTGAGCCGCTACCTTGTGGAGACAAAGCCAACCCCGCCGGCCCAACACCAACCTCCTTCCTAACAGCAGCAGCCCTCTCCGAGGGATGTCTGGCACCCTCATTTAGCAGCTTCGTCACACATCCTTCCATCGAACCCATAGCATTTGCAAGGAGAGCACAAGAAAAAAGTTAGTACGGAAAGACGAAACAGAACAAAGGAAAGCCAAGGAAGTGTCCCGCTACCTAAAAACCGATGAGCCTCGGCCTCGATCTGGCACTCGAGGAGGGCCCTTGTATTGATGCACCTAGTCTCGGTCAGGATCTCCCCGTCGACGTCGCGGATGTACTGCCCATCCAGGGTCACGCACTTACGAGGGGGAAGACGCCCGACGAAGTCGACCAGTTTCTTGAAGGCCAGGCTATCGTCCTCGCCTAGGTGGTTAGGTCGGTAGATAAAACTCTCTGTACTAGAGAGAAAGTGCATCTGCATCCACTCTAATGGGAAATGGGACTCGAAGCTAACCTCGGACTCTCCGTCCACGATGATAACCTCTCGTCGGAACATTGTATTCACGGCCACATCCGTCTCTGGCATCACCATAAACCAGTTATCCTTCTCTGGCATCACCATAAACCAGTTATCCTTGAACCCCCTAACAGAGTCGGTGTATGCCCGGAAGAGCCTGGTCGGCTGCTTCAGAGAGACCCAGTTATGTCGACCAGCCACAATCTGTCGCTGCAAGTGGAAGACACAGAAGAACAACAGTATGGTGGCCCCGAGCTCGAGATAATTGCAGACGATCTCGAATGCACGGAGAAAAGCGAGGGAGTTGGGGTGAAGTTGAGACGGCGCCAGCATCAGGTGGTCGAACACTCCCTGCTGTAAATCTGTGAATGGCAGATGCATCCCCGCCTCCTTAAACGCAAATTCGTACATAGGGAATCGGCCCCCGTCGTAGCAGGAGCAGATACGGTTCAATTCCCGAGGCTGACATGCTCTAAATTAATGAGGAGCCCCGACCTCTCTATCTTCGATCACAGCAAAAACATCATAATCGTCGAGCACGAACCGAGACATATAGTTGAAGGGTTCGTCCCCGACCCACTCCCCGACTGGCCTGTCCGGGGGATCCACAACGGCCTCATCTTGGCGATCCTCTTCATCGTCGGACAGATACCACATTGTTTCCTCTTCTTCATGGGCAGTCATTTACCTGAAAAGTAGAGGAACTTGGTGAATTCGACAACTAAATCAAATTCACCTTTCCACCGCAGTTCAAGTGAAAGAGCGTGGACGCTCGGGCGCCCAGAAGACCACTCTGGGATAACCCGACCCTCTGATGTGCCCGGGGAATGCAATCTTTTATCCTCGACGCGCTCATCAATCGTGTCCGAGGTATTCATCAACCACCCACGGGATATTCAACGATCATTGATTCTCCTTGAGCCACTCATCGCAGGGGCCGGGGCCGGCCAGTCAGAACCCTAGTTTTGAGGGACTCCCCAACGTATTATCTAGAAAATCCCACGGTCTCCCTGGCGCGGAAGCTTACTAAAAGAAATACCAGTATGGAGGTAGACTTATGTGATACGATGAAGAAAAGCGGTTGCGTTGAGAAGAAAGGTTGTGGACGTGGAGTAGGGAATTCAGAAGGTTGAACAACAACAAGAAGAACGGGAAGACGGGCTAGGCCCACATATATATACACCCTAGCACGAGAAAAGAAGTGTCGCTAAGTGTAACACCCCGTTTCCCAAAATAAAATAAAACGATTAAAAATAAGCACATATCAGAGTTTCTCCCACTTACGGGATGTCACAATTTTTCCACAAGATTCCATATACCATTTCTCAAAAATCATTTTCAGTAATATTGCAGCGGAAAAATAAAATTAGTCTGCCATAAACCACATAACATATATATATACATCATCATATATACAAAAATCGGCCATCTGCCCAATATATATATATATATATATATATATATATATATATATATATATATATATATATATATATATATATATATATATATATATATATATATATATATATATATATATATATATATATATATATATATATATATATATATATATATATATATATATATATATATATATATATATATATATATATATATATATATATATATATATATATATATATATATATATATATATATATATATATATATATATATATATATATATATATATATATATATATATATCCATCAAGCATCATTACACATCCCACAAAAGAATAGATACGCCACAGGGGCACACATAAACAACAAATGACAACAAACTCCCAAAAGCCCCGGTGTTACGTATCAGAGCATGTCCTACAACGACGCCACAATCCAAGCTAGCTAAACACCTAGATTGTCTGTACTTCCGAAGAAGCACATACCACAACAACAACAAAGGGGTGAGATTCACGATAAAATATTAATGGTATAAACATACATGAAATAAAAGGCAGAAAACAATAAATCGTTTATTTCATATACCACATATCCGGACCTACTGTCCCATCATCAACAATCACAACACATACACAACTCACTATGCAACACATGCATTGGACTCCACAGAATGCGGCAACGAGTCAGCTCAGGATAGATCTCATACACTCCCTCTGAGCAACGATCTATCCCTACCACGCTCCTCATGAGCTCATATAATCATATATCAACGTCTCCCACTTGGGACACGGGTGGTCGCATACACTCCATCCGAGCAACGATCCAAATTCCTGTCCACGCTCCCCACTGGAGCACGTGAGCCACACAGGCCTCACGTCCACACGCTCCCCATTTGGAGCACGTGAACCACACAGGCCTCACGTCCACACGCTCCCCATTTGGAGCACGTGAGCCACACAGGCCTCACGTCCACACGCTCCCCATTTGGAGCACGTGAGTGAATCACGTACGCTCCACCGAGCAACGATTCACCACGTCCACATACCAAGCAAGACGCTATACATAACCACACGACACACACTGTGCACACGATCCTACAGATCCATTCATCATAATATGCATACATACACAAGCACACAGAGTGCATCGATCCTACTGATCCGATCACCACACAACAAAACGTCAATACAATGCTCACAAGGCATATTCGATCCTACTGATCACAACTACCACACAACATATCACACACTATGCACATAAGGCATACCGATCCTACCGATCCAATCGTCACACAACAGCACATAATCACAACGCATATAAAGCGTATCGGTCTTACGGACCCACTTACCACAACACATCACTGTAACATACTCAATGTGTAACGATCCTACTGATCCGCATATTCCGCACATTGTGCATACATCTCATGTACGCATCCACACATATTCATTCCTAGTCGAAGGATACATAGCCACATTAGGCATCACGGCGTACTTCAGTTCATTCGTTCGTATCAACGAGTATTTAAGCACACGCCCTCTACATCACCTTCATGCTCTCAACCGATCCACAATAACCACGTACTCGCTCACGACCAACAAGGGTCCAACCACGCGAGAACGGAACACCACAGCAGAAAAATCACAAAATGCTGTCATGTTCGCTGCCATTCGCCTGGCGAAGCCCCGCAGCGAACACTCGCTGGGACTCGCCCGGCGAAACCCCTAGCGAAGCCAAACAGAAGCAAAAGGCAGCATTCGCTGCCCAGTTCGCCTGGCGAAGCAGGGCGAAGGCTCGCCCCCATTCGCCCAGCGAATGCACGCGAAAACTGCAGAAAAACTGTTGTTCAGAAACAGCCTCACACCCCGATTTCGTCTGATTAAATCCCACGAAATCCCACACTATACCAGTACAGTACTATCCCACAAGACTACACCGATTATCCTAGTTCATACTCGATAAATCCTCAGTTCTACTGAATTAACCAACTTCCGACTTAACTCCGAATTTACCCGGAAGCCCCCAAATCACCAAACAACCATCCTATTCCACATGCAGTGACCTCAACATCATAAACACAATAACCACAGAATTACAAACATGCAATCAACATCAAGTTAACATCAATCTATGGGGATTAAGGGTTTTTCCCATTTTTCTACCAATTTCATGCAATACCAATTCGATCGATTAATCCCCCCCTTACCTCAATAAGCAGTTGATGATGTTTAACTTCAAGAATCCGCATGAATTGATAGTCTTGATGATCTCCTTGCTCAAGCTTGCTCTTGGTTGCTTCCACCTCCTTCACCGTGCTTTCCTTCTTTCCAATCGTGTTCTTGTTCTCTCCCTCTTTCCAAATGCCCAACATGCCATTCATCCCAAAAATACTCTTTTATTTTCTTTTATTCTCAATAACAATATTACTCATAATTCTTTTATTCCAAAAATCCCAATAATTCACCTTTTTAATTCCAAAATAATATTAACACTCATAATATTAATATTAATAGTAATGATAATAATAATAATAATAATAATAATAATAATAATAATAATAATAATAATAATAATACTAATATCAACATTAATATTAATTATTAATTATTATCATTATCAATTATCTAACATTAATACTATGCTCCTATTTCTTCATCAATTTCCACACAAAACACGTTGACGAATAAAATAACTCCGGAAACCAAAAATAATTAAAATGGTCGTTACAACTCTCCCCCAATTTAATTATTTTTGTCCTCGAAAATACCTGATGGAAACAGCTCTGGATACGCTTCCCGCATCCTGCTCTTCAATTCTCAGGTCACACTGCCTCCCGCAGCACCTCCCCAAGCCACTCTTACCAACGGTATCTCTTTCCCTCTGAGTCGCTTCAGCTTGCGATCCTCGATTCTCAATGGTAACGTCTCCACGGTCATATTCTCTCTAACTTGGACTTCATCCCTCTTAATCACATGAGACGGATCATGCACATACTTCCGAAGTTGCGACACATGGAACACGTCATGCAAGTCCGAAAGCTCCGGCGGCAACGCCACCCTATAAGCCACAGTACCAATCCTCTGCAAAATCTGATACGGCCCGATAAACTTCAGATCCAACTTCTTGGACTTCAAAGCACGTCCAACATCCGTCATTGGGTTAACCCTTAAGAATACATGGTCACCCTCACTGAATTCTAACTCTTTCCTGCGGTTATCATAATAACTCTTCTGTCGATCCTGAGATGCCTTCATCTTCTCACGGATCATATGTACTGACTCAGTAGTCTGCTGTACTAACTCTGGTCCCAGCACTACATTTTCCCCTGACTCATACCAACATAAAGGAGTTTTGCACCTCCTACCATAAAGAGCTTCAAACGGTGCCATCCCGATACTGGAATGGTAACTGTTGTTGTACGTGAACTCAACCAAAGGAAAATGAGTATCCCACGTACCACCTTTCTCTAACACACAAGCCCGCAACAAGTCCTCTAAAGTCTGAATAGTCCTCTCTGACTGCCCATCCGTCTGCGGATGATAAGCTGAACTCAGCTTCAACTCAGTACCCAAAGCCTCTTGCAAACTCTTCCAAAACACAAAAGTGAACCTCAGATCTCTATCTGACACAATACTCAACGGCACACCATGCAGCTTCACAATTACCCGAATGTAGATCTCTGCTAGCTTCTCCAACGAAAAACTGATACTAATCGGCACAAAGTGTGCAGACTTAGTAAGCCGATCCACAATCACCCAAATCGCATCAAATCCTCTCGCCGTATTCGGAAAACCGGTAACAAAATCCATGGCGATACAGTCCCACTTCCAAACTGGAATCTCTAACGGTTGCATCATCCCAGAAGGTCTCTGATGCTCCACCTTCGATTTTTTACATACCAAACAAGCATACACATAACGAGCAATGTCCTTCTTCATGCCCGACCACCAAAACAACTTTTTCAAATCCTGATACATCTTCGTAGCTCCTGGATGCACACTCAGGCTACTACGATGCCATTCATCCAAAATTGACTTCTTCAGCTCATCATTATCCGACACACAAATCCTGCCTCGAAACCTCAACACACCCGCATTATCCAACTTGAAATCACTACCGGAGTCACTTCCGGCCTCACGCATCAAATCCACAAGTTTCACATCCAACTTCTGATGTTCTCTTATCATATCCAAGAAATCATTCTTTACTTGCAATTTACCTAACATTACACCACCTGCAGTAAACTCACAAACCATGCTCAAATCTCGAAACTGCTCAATAAGCTCCATCTCTTTTACCATCAAAGCCGACATATGAATCGTCTTCCTGCTCAATGCATCTGCAACAACATTCGCCTTCCCTGGGTGATAACTCAAACTGAAATCATAGTCTTTCGAAAATTCCAACCATCTTCTCTGCCTCATATTCAACTCTTTCTGATCAAACAGGTACTTCAAACTTTTGTGATCACTGAACACCTCGAACCTTGAACCATACAAATGATGTCTCAAGATCTTCAAAACAAAAACCACCGCAGCCAATTCAAGGTCATGAGTAGGATTATTCCGCTCATGTACCCTCAATTGTCGCGACGCATATGCTACCACTTTTCCAGTCTGCATAAGAACTCCGCCCAATCCCATCTTGGACGCATCACAATATACCACAAAAGGCTCACACGGATTTGGTAACACCAACACCGGCGCTGAAGTCAATCTCTTTTTCAGCTCCTCAAAACTCTCTTCGCACGCAGCATCCCATACAAACACTTGATCTTTCCTCATCAACTGAGTCAACAGCAAAGCCAATCTGGAAAAGCCTTCAATAAATCTTTGGTAATAACCGGATAAACCCAAGAAGCTTCTAACCTCTGTTACCGTCTTCGGTGGTTCCCATTGTAACACCGCACTAACTTTCGAAGGGTCTACTGAAACACCATCACCCGAAATAACATGCCCCAAGAAACTCACAGTCTTCAACCAGAACTCACACTTCGGTAACTTAGCAAACAACTTGTTATCCTTCAACACTTGCAAAGCGATCCTCAAATGCTCTGCATGCTCTTCCTCGGACTTAGAATAAATCAGTATGTCATTAATGAACATGACAATAAACTGATCCAAATAAGAATGGAAGATACGGCTCATATACTCCATAAACACACCCGACACATTAGACACTTCGAAAGGCATTACTGCATACTCGTAATGTCCATATCGAGTTCTAAACGTCGTCTTCTGAATATCATCTTCCTTAACCCTTATCTGATGATAACCCGACCTCAAGTCGATCTTACTGAACACACGAGCTCCCACTAACTGATCCATCAAATCATCAATCCTTGGAAGAGGATACTTGTTCTTGATGGTCACCTTATTCAACTGACGGTTATCAATGCACAGCCGCATGCTACCGTCTTTCTTCTTCACTAACAACACTGGAGCTCCCCACGGCGACACACTTGGTCTGATGAACTTTCTATCCAGCAACTCTCCAATCTGAGTCTTCAACTCGGCCAACTCCACTGCCGACATCCTGTACGGCGCCATAGAAATAGGCCTCGTACCCGGTACCAGATCAATGCTAAACTCAACCTCTCTCTTCGGAGGCAACTCTGTAATATCATCCGGGAACACCTCCGGAAACTTATTCACCACAGCTAACTCATCCAACAATGCCTTGTTGTCAATAGACAGTGTTGCAAATAAAGCAAACACATGCTCTTCATCTTCCAACAAGGTTCTCAATTCCTTACCAAACAAGGAATCTGCCAACGCTTCCTCTTCAGGGGTCAAAAACAATAACACCTTCCGAAAACAATCGATGTACACTCGGTTGAACTCCAACCAGTTCATACCCAGTATAACATCCAAACCACCAAGTGGCAAACATATCAAATCCACACCGAAGTCTCGGCCAAAGATAGTCAGTGGACACTTCAAACACACTAGCGAAGTAGTCACTGAACCAATTGAGGGAGTTTCAATAGTCATTCGCCGCTCAAGAGTAGTTGGCACCAAACCTAACCTCTTCACACAATTAACAGAGATAAACGAGTGGGTCACACCCGTGTCAATCATAGCAGTCAAAGGAATGTTATTGATAAAACATGTACCTTTGATTGAACGCTCCTCGTCCGCCGACTGAGTACCCACCACAACAAACACTTTACCACTAACCTGAGGCGCTTGCGCCCTCCTTGGCTTCTCACAATGAGTGCTAATATGGCCTTTCTCACCGCAGTTATAGCAAGTAGGCATATTAGTCCTACAATCCGCCATCACATGGCCCGACTTCCCACATTTGAAGCACTTCTTAGTCTCCTGAGGACAATCAATAGCACGATGCCCAGCGACACCGCACCGATAACATTTCAAATCTGACGATGCCTTCCTCTCTCGGAATCTCTTATCAGACACAGCCTTCTGCTTTCCCTTACCGGTCGGCACACTGTAAGGTGTACCACCAAACCTCTGTTTACCCTTACGATCACTTGTCGCCTTGTAGTGTGCGATCCTCGCACGGTTATCGTTATCATAGATACGAATCCTACTCACCAACTCAGGATAGCTCCTGATTTTCTGACATGCAATTCCCATCTTGATCTTTGGCCTCAGCCCATTCTTAAATTTCAAACACTTAGAAGTCATCGCTTCCTCAGTATTGTAATGGAGACAATACTGAGCCAATTCCTCAAACTTAGCCGCATACTCGGCTACCGACATACTGCCCTGTTTCAATTCCAGAAATTCCACCTCTTTAGCACTCCTGATATCTTCTGGAAAATACTTCTCCAGAAATCCCGATCGAACCACCTCCCAAGTAATCGGAGTCCCCGAAGCCTCCATCCTTTGACGACATTGGTCCCACTAAGCCTCGGCCTCCCCCTCAAGCATGTGAGTACCGAATCTCACCTTCTGCTCGTCACTGCACCCCATGGTCCTGAAGATCTTCTCTATCGCCTTCAGCCATTTCTGTGCAGCTACCGGATCTAAAATCCCACCTTCAAACTTCGGTGGCTTGTTGCTCTGGAACTGCATCAAGTCTCTGAACTGAGCACCCGCAACCAGATTCTGATTGGCCACCACCTGTGTCATAGCCTGCATAGCCGCAGCCAACGCCGCATCATTCCTCCCAGCCATACTGCTCAACAACAACAACAGGTTAACAGAGAAAAACCAACTCTATCCTACAGACAGACTCACAACACTACACTGGCCGGACGGACCGACCTGCTCTGATACCAACTTGTAACACCCCGTTTCCCAAAATAAAATAAAACGATTAAAAATAAGCACATATCAGAGTTTCTCCCACTTACGGGATGTCACAATTTTTCCACAAGATTCCACATAACATTTCTCAAAAATCATTTTCAGTAATATTGCAGCGGAAAAATAAAATTAGTCTACCATAAACCACATAACATGTATATATACATCATCATATATACAAAAATCGGCCATCTGCCCAATATATATATATATATATATATATATATATATATATATATATATATATATATATATATATATATATATATATATATATATATATATATATATATATATATATATATATATATATATATATATATATATATATATATATATATATATATATATATATATATCCATCAAGCATCATTACACATCCCACAAAATAATAGATACGCCACAGGGGCACACATAAACAACAAATGACAACAAACTCCCAAAAGCCCCGATGTTACGTATCAGAGCATGTCCTACAACGACGCCACAATCCAAGCTAGCTATACACCTGCATTGTTTGTACTTCCGAAGAAGCACAGACCACAACAACAACAAAGGGGTGAGATTCACGATCAAATATTAATGGTATAAACATACATGAAATAAAAGGCAGAAAACAATAAATCATTTATTTCATATACCACATATCCGGACCTACTGTCCCATCATCAACAATCACAACACATACACAACTCACTATGCAACACATGCACTGGACTCCACAGAATGCGGTACCGACTCAGCTCAGGATAGATCTCATACACTCCCTCTGAGCAACGATCTATCCCTACCACGCTCCTCATGAGCTCATATAATCACATATCAACGTCCCCCACTTGGGACACGGGTGATCGTATACACTCCATCCGAGCAACGATCCAAATTCCCGTCCACGCTCCCCACTGGAGCACGTGAGCCACACAAGCCTCACGTCCACACGCTCCCCATTTGGAGCACGCGAGTGAATCGCGTAAGCTCCACCGAGCAACGATTCACCACGTCCACATACCAAGCAAGACGCTATGCATAACCACACGGCACACACGGTGCACACGATCCTACAGATCCATTCATCATAATATGCATACATACACAAGCACACAAAGTGCATCGATCCTACTGATCCGATCACCACACAACAACACGTCAATACAATGCTCACAAGGCATATTCGATCCTACCGATCACAACTACCATACAACATATCACACACTATGCACATAAGGCATACCGATCTTACCAATCCAATCGTCACACAACAGCACATAATCACAACGCATATAAAGCGTATCGGTCCTACGGACCCACTTACCACAACACATCACTATAACATACTCAATGCGTAACGATCCTACTGATCCGCACATTCCGCACACTGTGCATACATCTCACGTACGCATCCACACATATTCATTCCTAGTCGAAGGATACATAGCCACATTAGGCATCACAACGTACTTCAGTTTAATCGTTCGTATCAACGAGTATTCAAGCACACGCCCTCTACATCACCTTCATGCTCTCAACCGATCCACAATACCACGTACTCTCTCACGACCAACAAGGGTCCAACCACGTGAGAACGGAACAGCACAGCAGAAAAATCACAAAATGCTGTCATATTCGCTGCCATTCTCCTGGCGAAGCCCCGCAGCGAACACTAGCTGGGACTCGCCCGGCGAAACCCCTAGCGAAGCCAAACAGAAGCAAAAGGCAGCATTCGCTGCCCAGTTCGCCTGGCGAAGCAGGGCGAAGGCTCGCCCCCATTCGCCCAGCGAATGCACGCGAAAACTGCAGAAAAACTGCTGTTCAGAAACAGCCTCACACCCCGATTTCGCCTGATTAAATTCCACGAAATCCCACACTATACCAGTACAGTACTATCCCACAAGACTACACCGATTATCCTAGTTCATACTCGATAAATCCTCAGTTCTACTGAATTAACCAACTTCCGACTTAACTCCGAATTTACTCGGAAGCCCCCAAATCACCAAACAACCATCCTATTCCACATGCAGTGACCTCAACATCATAAACACAATAACCACAGAATTACAAACATGCAATCAACATCAAGTTAACATCAATCTATGGGGATTAAGGGTTTTTCCCCTTTTCCTACCAATTTCATGCAATACCAATTCGATCGATTAATCCCCCCCTTACCTCAATAAGCAGTTGATGATGTTTAACTTCAAGAATCCGCACGAATTGATAGTCTTGATGATCTCCTTGCTCAAGCTTGCTCTTGGTTGCTTCCACCTCCTTCACCGTGCTTTCCTTCTTTCCAACCGTGTTCTTGTTCTCTCCCTCTTTCCAAATGCCCAACATGCCCTTCATCCCAAAAATACTCTTTTATTTTCTTTTATTCTCAATAACAATATTACTCATAATTCTTTTATTCCAAAAATCCCAATAATTCACGTTTTTAATTCCAAAATAATATTAACACCTCATAATATTAATATTAATAGTAATGATAATAATAATAATAATAATAATATCAACATTACTATTAATTATTAATTATTATCATTATCAATTATCTAATATTAATACTATGCTCCTATTTCTTCATCAATTTCCACACAAAACACGTTGACGAATAAAATAACTCCGGAAACCAAAAATAATTAAAATGGGCGTTACACTAGGCACTCAAGTGCCTAGCCCGTAGCCTCCTTAGGGTGACACGTGGTGACCCTCAACCTTCCCTGCGTCTCTTCAAATTCCCCTCCTCGTCCACGGGCTTCCCCTACATCATAGGCTCGCCCGACCAGCACAGTTGCGGCCTGCCTGACAAAGCGACATGCTTGACACTTTTTGCACCTTAAGTCATAGCTCGTTTGACCGCGAGCAACGACTTGGGGGGCTACTGTTCTGGACTGGGTCGACACTTGGCCCATAGTCGAGTAGGGCCAAACTCCATCAGGTTGGAAGACCCAATAAGACCTCATCGTCGGGCAGAGACCTGTCGGACAGAACATCTTCTCCCGTCGGGCACGGATCAATGGCAGTCGAGCAGGATCCTCATATATGTCTGACTCGCCCCTCTTCTGCCCCACTGTCGGGTAGAACCCATCCAGCTCGGAAAGCTCCTCTGACCTCCCCCACGTTCTCAACGTGTCCCCTACGCGGAGACACGTCATCAGGTAACTATCGGTGCCCTGATTATTCGGTCCTCCACCTCCCGGATAGCACAGAACAGTTACACTAGGGCGAAGACCACGTGCTGGTCTTCACGATGCTACGTCAGCCCTAGCAGTTACCAGCGTTGGGTCTGGCAGTCCAGCCCGAAGCATAGTAACCGTTGGTTCTGCGCTCGGGGCTCATTATAAATACCTTCTTCCACTAGAGGGTCAGGTAATTTAATTTTTACTCATTTCTCTATGTACTTGTTATCACTCTGCTCGCCCTTTACTTTGGCATCGGAGTGTGTTTCAGGTACACCCCCACCCCCCCTGTCCGTCAAGTCAACAGTCCGACAGCTCAGACTCGTAGCAGGCCATCGACTCTTCTGATCAAGTGCGATCAATATTTATCTCTTATTTTTATAAGTATCAATGATAAATATTTGGGCTTTGTTTTATAATGATCAATTATAAATATAAATCCCTTTTTTTTTTTATAATTATCTATTTGAATAATTATCACATATTTTTTAATATCAATAAATGAAAAATATTTATGTATTTTATTTTAATTAATCGAACACAATCGGATGATATTTGTTTATATAAACTGATGTTTTATAATTTTTATTTTGGCGATGCTAATTTTTTAAAAATTTAACGTTAAATATTTTAGTGTGTGTGTATATATATATATATATATATATATATATATATATATATATATATATATATATATATATATATATATATATATATATATATATATATATATATATATATATATATATATATATATATATATATATATATATATATATATATATATATATATATATATATATATATATATATATATATATATATATATATATATATATATATATATATATATATATATATATATATATATATATATATATATATATATATATATATATATATAATTTTAGTTTAACTAATTAATTAATAACAATTATATATTTATTAACGACTTTTTCAATGACTCATTTTTTAAAAATAATGTAAAATTGATGAAATGACATTCTGAAATAAGATTCAGTTGAAATTTGCCACTTTTTAAATATATACAAATATAAAATATTTTTATAAATGAAAAAAAGTGACAAAATTAAATAATATTGTAAGTAGTCTAAATATTTTTAAAATGTATAACATAGTCAATATTTTAATATATAATTATTTATGTTTTTAAGATAATATAAGTATACCCTTGGAAAAGAAGAGGTGTCATAAAATTGTATGATGTATATAAGGATAGTGTAGTCTTTTTGATAATAGTTTATTATCTAAAGTTTATATAGAGACAAGTAAAAATATAATTCATAAATATATTAGCCATGAAAACATCTGGAATGGATACAATTTTAAATCTGGACTAGGACAATTTTTATGTTTATATTATTGGATACACAGTTCATCTGTTAAGTTGTGATGGGATAATAGTAAAATTTTGCACAAGAAAATGAACCTAAAATTTTCCCCAAAAATGAGTAATTAAGTATTTTTTTAATTTTAATTTTATATTTTAAAATTATTAAGTTTATAATATGTTTTTGGTAACAAGTCTATAGTATTATAAAATACAGAATCATGTGTTAGAATTGTATTAGTAAAAAAAAATGTGTTGAATTGTAATCATAAAGAGCTCTATAAAAACATGTAGCTAAAGTCCTAGGTAAAATACAAGCTCTCTTTTTGAAATGTTAAAACTTTATTAATTTATTATCAGTTAAATTATTAAAATGTCAATTTAGTTACCTACAAAATAATTCAATTAAAAAGTAAAATGTGTTCAAGATTTTTAAAATTAAACAAATCATAAAAAAAAATGTTTAAAATAGTTAAATAGTGTTGAAAGGATTCCTAAAAATAACTCAAATTTTCACAATAGTTTATTTTTTCTTTAGTTCTCTTTTCCCAAGGCTCAAAAGCTAAGAAGTGAAGGGCACCTTTGCACAATAAGAACTTCTGCATTAATCAGCAAAAAACTATAAAGCCCATTATACCAAGTATTACATTGAATCTTGTTTTTCCTACTAAAACCTTTACTATTAGTCTTGTATAGGTCAAAATCTAAAAGAGATGAACTAGAACTATGATACACAAGCAAATGCTATGCAGCCTAGGCTCTGCTAAAATGTAAATAAATACAAGGAGCCTGAAATTTTCATGCACATGACCCCATCATTGAAGCGGCGAAATTATACCGTGATCATCCAATTGCCACCCATGTAACACTGAAATACATAATTCATATATATAGCGGTTAAACTGTTTAACCCGTATAACAGTTAATCCTTCTCAATCGGATCTCTCTAGCTCCCGAAATTTTTTATCCCATTCGTTAGCTTCAAATTCTTGCTCAAGAAAGTCCTTGTCAGTACTATACACAATTTGATCCTGCCCTATCACTGTCTTTTGAGCCATGTCACGTGCATTGAAAATCTGAAAACATAAACCATTGTCTCAGAAAGAATGTCTAGAGTAAAATGCAATCCCAATGAAACTACCTTTTCTCAAACCAGACAAATGAAGAACCAGAAGGAAGTATATAAAAACATAGCTGAATTGTACTGCATAAGGAAGGGATGCATACTCTTATTGGATGTGATCAAGTAACAAGCAATCATCCAAAAATAAATGTACATGAAATAGAATTATTTAATATAGTGAAATGGAAAATCCATTCAGAAAATCATTTCTGAAATTCATTTACACAATCACAGGGTAATTTAAAGGAATACCTGTAAACTATAAACTAAAGTCAAATGTTTTACAAAGTCTTAGAATTCTGGCTGGACCTAACTCAAACCCCACAAAACTGATTAGTAAGATGAGGGATGCTCATCACTTATACGCACTGCTTACGCCATATCTTTACTTGTAAGGGACTAAACCCACTCCCTCACACTATGAAGCACGGACACCCCAAATACGACACCGACACCGACATGGCAACACTGATAATAATTTGAAAATTGAATAAATTAAAGGTAACTACAAGTGCCGGTGTAGGTGTCGGTGTCCGACAGACACAGACATACAATTTTTCAGAGGTGTCGATGCTACATTCACACACAATGAAGTTTCTAGAGGTTGCAATGAAGGCAACCTAAATGCCACAATTAAGGCGGCTAAGGGGGACTGTAATTAAGGTAGAATTTGCAACACACCAACTCACATCCTGGCCACTTGGAATCTAGGCAAGGCCTAATTCAACCCTGCAAAACATACTTTTAAGAGGAGAAATGTCACCACTTATAAGAACTAGTTAGCCAGCCATATCTGATAGAGCAGAGATAATATGCATAAGAAATATTAGATGGAAGACATTTATTGTCTTAATGGAATAGTGAAAACAGAAATACAATCAGAGCAAGTGCTCCTTAGAGAAAAGATTCTCTCACTGCCTAACTGTAAAAGTGATCACAACTGATTTGCAGCACAACTAATTCCCCTTTCTGCCCTATTATTTGGGAATATCCCAACTGACTGCCAGCATGGCAGTCACCTTTCCTTCATGCTCTCTTTCTTTTTCTTATGTGCATATACTCTCCATTCTTTGGATTTTTTTATCATTAAAGCCCACTAACACATCCCGTGCACTACTAATGGGCCCAGGCCTCCTATCAATATCTTTAGGGGATGTGTGTGGAACACTCACACCAGCCCCCAGCAAAATTAAGGTGTTAGAGACTGCAATGAAGGCATTTCAAATGCTACAAATCAATTAAAGCGGCTATGGGAAGACCGCAATTAAGGCATAATTTGAAACGCCTTCCGGCTCAATGGGCTTAGAGCATGGATAACGAGGGCAACCCAACAACGGATCTAGAATTGGCTCTGATACCATCCTAGAATCTGGACTTAAGAACTAATTCAACGCCAAAAACTAGCTTTAAAAGTAGTGAGATGTCCACTTACAAGCATTACTTATGTCATATTTGTAGGTAATGTGGGACTAAACCCACCTCCTCACACCCAACACAATGAAGGTATTGGAGGCAACAAAGGTACCCCAAATGCCGCAATTGAGGCAGCTAGAGGAGGACTGCAAATAGGGCATAATTCCCATCATAAAGCAAAAAATAAGAATGAAAATAGTTCTAAATCTGGTAGAATATTTCCTCTATCCTAATTTATATTTTTATGAACAGACTCAAGGTTGCCTATAGGTCCTTAAAAGAAATGCATAAATATCTTATTCGCCAAGAAAATTGTGTTTTTAATCCTAATAAATATAGCACTTTGTGGTTATTGTTTTCTGTCCTGTAATATCTGTTTATCCTGAAATTGTTCTTTATAATATGCAAACCACGTTGATTTTAAATCCTCACTACATATAAGGAGTATAATCAATATGACCCACATATTTCAGGGACTAGAACAAAATAACAATGACCAAAAGTGAAAAATGTTAAGACTTTTAAAGATTTGAACCATACAAAAAAATTATAAAGTAAAACCAAAAGGTGATATATTTATTAAAATATATAACCTTTTTTAAGAAATATTCATTTAATTTTATAGTAAATAAAATATTACAGAGACTGCTAATATGCTGTCCATAATATCTAGCACAGATGAAAGTTTTGTAAATTATGCTCAAAATTTTCTAAATTTCGCAGGGAAAATAGATGAGCATACCTTCTGCGTCAATGAAATGTCTGGCAATTCAAGTACTTGTGCACACTGCTGCCTAGCTTTGTTTCTCTTTTCAATGTTGGAATTCCTTTTCCGAACAAAAAACCACCGAACCAAAGGAATTGCAAAGAAAGAACCAGCATAAACCTGCATATATTATCATTCAGTGTATGGAGACAAAAGTGAAACCATTGCAGATATAATAACAATAACAAGCACTCCCCTCTTTATAGAGAATTTTTTTATCTTGGACTTCCACGATTAGATAAATTCTCATGAAGCGCGTAAGGAAAAGAATCTGGCAATTAACTACTAGTTTTTTAAATGAGTTATTGTATAAAATAGAATATATTTTAACTTAAAAAGTTTGTATAAATTAGAAGTTAATCCAAACTTGGCCTTAGTGCAAGCATAAGTGCAGATGGGTTGCCAAACTATTAGCATATTATTTCTACTATAATTTTAAATTTCTCAACACTTTCGTCTTATCTCACATTTAATTTGAGGAATAAATTCAGAGTGTGTAAAATTTTTTTACACTGTCGGTGAATCGTAACCATCAATTCAGAACAAAAAATAATAATTTATATACAATAGTGTAAAGAATTTTTACACAGACAGCCATCATAACCAATAGATCTTTAGAAATGTTTGGCTTTAATCATAACTACTTCTAAATTCATGCCCATGAGTGGTTGTGAATGTGCTGATGGTATAAAATTTTTTGCATTGGCACTTCATAACAATTAAACTCATCATAAAAACAGTTGGACTTTGATCATAACTACTTTAAAAGTCACATATGAATAGTCGTGATTTGTTAACAGTGTATCAATCAATTATTATATGCTTGCCGATCAATCAATCACATATGTGCACGTGAGCTCAGTTCATATGTGTTTCTACCTCGTTGAAAAAATGGAATGCATAATCGAAAAAAATGTAACACAAAAAATGGACACGAAAAAATGGATTCAACCTCGAAAATGAGAGGAAGAGAAATACAAAGAGAAAAATGAGGAAGAGGGGAGATAAAGAGGAGGAAGAAATAAGAGAATAGGAATATGAAGTTAAATTAGGAAAGAGTGATGGTGGAAAATTTTGAAAAATAGGGGGTATTTGATACATTCCACGTACCCAATTTTTTTTAATTTTTTCGGATGGTATAATTTGAGTTTTTTTACTGAGTAAAAATTAGGTTAATTATTCTATTTATTCACTCATTGAAAAGGAATAAGCTCAATTTAAAGAGGGTTGATGATTTAGTTTTTGTTTATACAAATCTCCGTCTTCTCTCGAGAAAGAGTAAGGTTTATAATGAAGGAGCAACAAAAATATGGGATATTGATAGAAATTAATGAAATCTATTTGATGGAGCTAATATTCTTAAAGTTGCTATCTTTCTCTCGATGAACCTGAACTAGAAGCCGCTCTTTTTAATGATATTGGAGAGGAAAACATAGATATTCAACCATGATTTCATGATTTATTGATACTTTTTAAGAGTGATTTATTTATGTTGCGAAGATATTAACTATTTTTAAGTAAATTGTTTTTTAAGTTTAATGTTTTGATGTTATTTAAATAATATAATTCATTTGTTATTTTTATAATTATATTTTTAAAAAAATTATACTAACGTACTCGTACCATAGTTTTTAAAAAAATGTCGTACTCCGTACCAGTACCCGTATCAGGTACTTGGTACGTACCTGTACCTATGCAATGCAGGTTCTGCTTATTAGGATTTATTATTTTATTTATTTTTAATAAGTTAGTATTTTTAAATTTGAAATTCAATATTTTTAGGATAAATTTTAGGTTGGAATAGAATTTACCTATTCAATAGGATTATTATCATTTGAATTTAAATGATAGTAGTTATAGGGAGAGGTAGTTACTAACCTAATTTGATTAGGACTTTTTCTCTTATTGTAAGCCTATTTAAAGGCATTTAGATTGGCAATAAAAATCATCAATAATTATCACCAGTATTTATGAATTTAAGAAGCGGCTCTGTCAAGGACGAGCCCGCTTCTACCTTCACCATAGGCCGAAGCAAAGCTTCTACCACGTCTAGGACTGTGTTAACACGATCCAAGACAAAGGGACATAACAGTATTTTTGTCAAACAGGGGTAACTGGAAATTCAAGGGAACTAGAAACAATCTTGCATTGCATATATTCTGATTTCAAAAGATATGACGCTTTTTTGTTTGTAATCAAGGTTGGAGGACGTATAGACTATAAAAAATATCAGACTTCCTAATTACATGATACTACACAACATACAATTACCCTATTTACATTCTAACATCAAATTTTAAAAATTAAAAATTAGCAGCAGCAGCAGCCTACATTAAAATGCTCCTTCAAAAAGATAATTCGTAATTCATTTACAATGTTGAACAACTTAATGGTTTGGAAATGAAAATACTTGTCATACCTGAAGGATAGGAAATATGTCAGCTACAAATTTAATGAAGCTATCAGGTCTAACTGCCACTTCTCTTTGGATCAAAGAAAAGCCAAAGTCAGTATACTGAAATAAAAATATATATACAAGAGAAAGTTGACTAATATGTCGTGTGAAGAGCCATACTTCAACATGGTTCCGAGAACAATAACCCCAAAGAGATTAAGGCCACCCAAACCAATGACCATTGCTCTCTCCGACGACGAAGTTTTGCTGAAAGAACATTCACCCATGTTATGGTTAAATAACAAGAGAGTAATAACGACAAATTGGTATGAAAAACACAATAAAGAACCTGAATTGCCATTTTTTCTCCTTAAAAAATTTTTCAACTCCTCCAACCCAACCTGCCCATCTTTTTCCAACATATTCTTTTCTCTTACTCTTTTGAGAAGCTGTCCTCTGAAGAGATGGAAACCTGTATAGAATGTTTCCCTGCATAACAAGCAATATGCGAGTATACATAAAACAGGATAAAAGTGGAAAAATAGCCCTCAGCAGAAACCAAAATACATGATATTTTATGAGTGACAAAAGATATACTGCTGAAGAGCTAGAAATTAACACTTTATATTAAAACAAAATAAATAGTAACAATCATATGTTGCATCCTTAAAGAAATTTAGTAATTTATACCAAAGACAGGCCAAAAAGGAGGATTTTTACTGACAAATAAAAAACAGTCCGCTTGTAATCACCATAAGAGAGAAAAAATGAAGGGTACAAGTTTTAGTCTTTAAATTTATTACATTGTCTCAATATACCTCTTCATCAACTACAGGTTGACCATCAAATCGTAAAAGCACCGGTAATATATAGGATTCGTCATCCTGGAAACATCCAGAGACAAGATTAAAATGTTTGGCAATAAAAGATGTGAAGCATAAAAAGTTAAAGAAGCATTCGGTAACAATAATAGAAACAAATACAATTAAAAAAAATGAAAATTTAGTAACAATAAAAAAAAATATATAGAAAATACATTAGGCTACAAGGTCAACCAAGTTGATCAATAAAGGATCTTGCCACCCTCGTGCAAAACTAAGTTGATCAACAAATAACAAGGGATGCATTGTGAACAATTTACAAGCAAAATAGCTCATTTTAAAAAAAAATAGTGTGTTTTGCACAATATTTGACATGGTAACAAATCTATCACTGAGTAATTTAATATGTTGGCAAGAAATATGCTTATTTTATATTTTAATAGAAATGTCATGAAGATAAAATAGTGGGACCAAATTATGGAAAAGAGATAGAATTTTATTTCTTCGGGGCACTAAAAAAGAATTAGATGAATGAAGTTAAAAGACAGATCCTTAGCCTCTACCACGACTCAAAGAAGCTTTTGCCATGGTTAGAATAGAAGAAAGTCAGAGAAAGTAGGAGAACAACTCTACTACTGAAGATGGTAACCTGAATTTGGCTCTCACTATTAGAAACTACACGAGCAATATAAAAATAGGAGTGAGAGGCAGTAATAAGTTAAGAATTTGCTTACTTTTGGGAGGTTTGGTTAAAGTCGTGGACAATGAATCAATAGCTTTCTTAATGTATCAAAGACTGCTTATCCTCTATTCCAAATAAAGTTATCTTTTTTGTAGCACTTGGGTCAGCGATTTAGCAATCTTAGCTTAATCTATCACAAAATCTTCCACAATACCCGGTGAAGCCCAAAAAGCCTCTCAAAGCCTTGATATCTTTTGCTAATTCATCATCATTTTCCCTCTTCTATTCTATTTGCATTTCTAAGTCATACAGGCCAATTCATCATCATTTTAAGTTTCTCAGGATCTGCTGCAACTCCTTGTGTGGAAATTTTATAGCCTAAATATTCCAATTGGTGTTTCCCAAAACTACATTTCTTTTTATTGGCAAACAATTTATGCACCTCTAACAAAGCCAAGACAGCCTGTAAATGTCTTTTATGTTCATCCTCACCAAAACATCATAAAAAAACGTAAAGGTAAATTTTCTCAAGACTGCAACATGACATTCATCAATGCTTTGTATGTGGATGGTGAATTAGTGAGACCGACTCTATTGTTAAACACTCAGGAAACTAACAGTTTCTTCTGAGTAGAATAACATAGAAGGAAATGGGCAGTTACAACTTACAACTGGCAGTAGTTGTAAATAGATAGGATCGAAGAGCCCGTCTTCTCTCCCAACTACCTTCTGCCTGGAAATTAACCGAATGCCTCCCATTTCCCTCTTCTATTCTATTTATTCAAATACAGAATACATCTAAACTAGGCTGAGCCCATCTCTATAAGGTTTGTGCCTTCCGTAAGTCTACCTAACAAGAGGCCTGCTAACAAAAAAAAACAGACTGGATATGATGTGTACATGCTTCATACAACTAATGGAATCTTCCTTTCTGGTTAGTGAGTATAAAGGGGGGAGAAGCGAGAACGAGATAGAAAGAGGAGTTTGAACTTTAATTGCAGTGTAATACTGATAAATGTCATGAAGTCTGATAATGCAATACCTCAAGGGAGGCAAATGCAATTTATTGTAAACTAAACTTAACAATAAAAACAGAGGAATATTCATTGCATAAACTAACATCGGCAGTCAGAAACCACTACTGTATAAATGCAGCAGAGAATTGCAAAATAATAATACAAGAAATCAAGATTTGTTCATGTCAACATCAATAAAAAAAGCAACAATTTAGTATAAACAAGCTAAAAGATATCGAAATGTTTCTAAATTTGAGGACACAAGGATCTAAAATGAAGAAACAATAGAGTGAAATCCAAAGAAAATGTAAATCAAATGTCATCAAAGTTATCATTTGCATTTCTAAGTCATATGTGCCCAAGATAAGTAAGTTGGAAACTACGGGCAGAGCAATTAACAAGTTAAATTATTCATTATAACATCCTTGTTAAATCACCTTAATTCTTTCCGTAGAATCTATATCAAGATATGGAGCAAGTTCTTCAGCTGCAACAACACCGCCATTAGATGCTATGTATTGCCCAATCTGTGCATAAGACAATAAAAATGAAGCAAACAGAGGAAATAATCATGCTTAGGAGGCTCAAAAAAGATAAAGGAAATAACAAAAAAGAATATCAAGTCTTTTTTCTTATACACACACAAATGTGCTAGCAAAATATTTGTGCATCGCGTATCATTGGTTACTATATTAAGATAATCATTTTAGTATCAAAATATTTAAAACTGATCAGTGAGATTTTGACAAGGTGCAGAATTAACATAATAAAGTGGAAAAAGGCATCCCATAAAAAAAAAAAACAAAGGCAACGGACCACGAAATTCAGTCCACAATTATTACCAACTTCCATCTTTCTTCTTCAATTCCTTGATTGGGATCACCATCTCCAAACACAAAGGAGAAGACCTATCAAGAAACCATATCAAAATACTGGCTTTTGTTAGAAACAGGGGGGAAAATGAGAACAGGAGACGTAATTCATTTGCATCACATACTGATTCAATGAAGTTCGTCTTGTTATCATCAACATCAACTTGTACCCTTCGCCTCCTATAGTAATATGGATCCCAGTACCTTCCATGATATAAAATAGATTATATGTCACCAAACATTTTCTCTAAATAACCATGTATTTTTAATTTGAATGAAACTACATAAGTATACTACATATTGAAGTAATATTGAAATGCATAGATAAGTATCTCCCCCTGTAAACAACACAAATATTGAAGTAAATAATTACCAGAATAAATCGGTTGGACTAAAGAAGGAAGTGAATCCTGAATCATATGATCTGCCCCCACGTCTTCCGCGATTGTCCTCCTCGCTGTAAATAATAAAAACTATGAGTACATTGAGATCACAAAAGTTTTCAGGATAAACTGCTATTTGAGATATCTCAGTTATGAAGTACCTTCGGCTGCTAGTTAGAAGAGCAATTATTGCAGTGTAAACAATTACAATGGATGCAATAAGTGCTGTCCCGAAAGAAACCCTTATCAAGTATTCTCCAGCACCCTAACAAAATCAATATCATCATAATACAACAATCAATCACATTCCATTTAACAAATCAGCATCAATGACAATCCTCAATACCTTAGCCTTTTCAAAAAATGGTTCAGCTTTAATCTTAAATGACTTGGCACCAAGCTTTAGCCGATAATCTTTGGGAAACACATATAAAATGTCACCTTCCTCAGAAACCTGCAGGAGACACCATATTGGCCCAACTGAACTTGCTTCAATAAACAAAAATTCAACGCAGAAAAACTAGATGCCTAAAAGTAACTAATACGCAGAAGCAAATTAAACTAAACAGAAATGTTATTTGAACAACAATTTGGAACAAAAAAATTCAAAAACAATTTAAATGGTGAATGCAGTTCACACCCATTAACGTGTTTCAATGAGTGGTTAATGAGTATATCAACATTGGATTGGATAACATCAGTGTTGTTGATAATGGATGGTGGTCCATAGCGGAGAGGCAAAATCACGCCATACCAGCCCCTTTGCAGCGCTGTTATAGCAGATTATGGCGTAAAACCCGCAATATTGGCCGATATATACCATTGTGGCAAGCCCAAAAACCGCCATGTATATCCGCCATAGCGGCCATGGCGCCACTATTTGACAACACTGGATAACATTCATCATCATGACTTAATTAAGCTAAAACTTGAACTTTATTAACCCCAATTTCAAGAGTTTCCACTACATGTAAAGTTGAATACTTGAATATATAGGTTAGTCACCTTTAGTTTTGTGGCAAATAAACCTATTAACCCCATGGGAACCACGTTAACCATTTAAAATCTCTCAAATTTTGGTATCTCACATTGTTGTTTCAAGTTACATTTTTTTTGTATGTTTGGATTGATGGAATGGAATGGAATGGAGTGGTATATAATTAGATTCCATTGTTTGGAGTTGCAAATAATGAATAGAACAGAATGTTCCATGGAATCCAGTCGTCCTATTCCATTTAATCCTTTCATTTTCATTCCCCCAATTTGGAGTGTGTGCAATGGAATGAAGTGAACTAATTTGTTCTATCCCGTTCCGTCGAATTATAAAAAATACATAAACAATGGAATAGAATCTTTATACTATCCACTCCACTCCATCTCATCATGTTCCATTCCGTTTTGCTCTAGTCCATTAATCCATCCATAAAAAAAATAACATTTCTATAAATTACACCAAGAGCACAACAATACACACGCAATAAGGCTAATTAGAAATGTGGACAAACACACACCGTCTTTCCGCTAGGAATCATTACTATGGTCATAAGCACTTTAAATGATTTCAGTGAATTCAATTATGATTATCCAAAAACACATAATTCAAAATTCACCAACATTGAACCCTACCTCTAAGAACCCATCAGTGTCGGCAGCAAGAGCTTGAAGTGCTTTCTGAGCTTCATTCACCTTAAGCCCAGCCAAACTGGCCACGTCCCCAATTGTCACCCTCCCTCCAGAAGCATCAACAGCGTCCATAGTTCGTTTCCTGACATCAGTCGGAATCTGATCAGTTTCCACAACCCCGCCCGGTCTGATCGCTTGGCTAACATCGACGGTGGCCTTTGGTACAAAAGTCGAAGTCCTTAAATTGATTCTCCGGTTGGGTTGGAGCGGAAAGGGTTTGGGGAAGGGTTTGTGGAAGGTTGAAGAAGTGAAGGTGAGGAGTCGGGATGTGGGTGTGACGGTGAAGCATGTAGAGATTGTCGCCATTTGTGTGGCGTTGGGAATGGGTGTGTGGAAAGAAGGCGGGAGGATGAGGCCTGTGTGTTGACACAGTAGGCCTTCTCTTACTCATTTAGATTCGTTGTGGATTTTAGAATGTATCATATGGTCACGCATCAATCATCAATAAATAATTAATAAAATAATAGAGATTAATTGATAATAAAATGTTAAATCAGAGTATTATTAAATCAAAATATTGACGTTAGGATTCAACATATCTCCCGGAAAGTTTACATGTGTGTTGATGCTTTAATTAGAGATGAAAGCTTGCAACCAACTTCTATGTGCATTTTTTAGAAGTGTCTTACCTTCCTTAATTACATTCTTTCTAATTAATTGGTTGAAAATTCTTTCACGGATAATATTTTTATTTTTATTTTTTTTGGTACAAAAGAAGGTTTAATCAATCCGATAAAAAAAGAAAAGACTAAAAAGCTACTTTAATACGTCTAGAGATTGAGGTCCCATTTTTATCATCATCTAAAATGTCATCCAACTCATTTCTCACGAGATTCGGAAGAAAGAAAAGATTAGTATTGTTCAAAGTAAGACTATAATTGATTGTCCAATCAACCATATGATAGAAGAAACTTAAATAGGGGTATCTGTCATATCCTAATTTTTACTCCTAAGATTCCACCTGTCATATATCATTTACATTTCATCAAAATTACAAGCATGGTGTCCTTCTAACCCACTATCTTTGGGTTTGCTTTTGTAGGAGATCACCAAGCATCTTTTGTGTTTCTTTGTTATCTTGTTACTAGCTTACATTCTAACATCACTATCCTTATTCAAAATACAGAAATATGTGTAGTTTCCTTTTCCTATTATGCAAGGTAGGGACTTGTAATCAAAGGATCAAGATTGGTTCCTAAATTAGAGTTTTTGGATTCCCCAAGGCAAAGGTATGGTCAACAAATGGTCCACAAGAGACTTTATCTCAAGGTATGACCTTTAATCTTAGGCCACATTCATGTCAGGATTCATTCAACATCATTTGATCAAGAGAAGTTCAAGTATGGTTCATGTATTTATTTCCATGCCATCTTACCAAATTTCTCTAGGCAATCATCAAGATTTCTTAAAGGAAAATTAAGTTCCCTTTATGTGGTACTCAAGTGTTTCTCATGAAGCCTTGGGATGCAAGAAATCACAAGTTGGCACACGGTTGGTTGACCTAAAATCAAGTATGGCATGTCACTTGGTTCAAACACCATAATTTTCTCATTTCTCAACCTTTTTGGGTTTTTCTTTGAGCCAAATGTCGCATTTGATGCTCTATAAAATTTTTCTTCAAGGGTCAATACTCAATTCAGCCTCTAAGTCCATCAATTTTTAAAGTTGCTCAAAGACTATATGTGAACAAAATTAGGTTCATGACATGTTTGACCTAATGTCAGACCTACTTTTCAATGCCACAACTTCAACTTTCAACTCATGCCATTATCACCTCAAGCATCCTTTTGAGTTGGTTCTTTTTGCATTGTATTCTCCTCCATGAAAAGATCATTTAGACTGAAGAAAATCACAAAACGCACGAGTGGATTCCATTTGGCTTAAGCATGAACATGGTGACTTGACTCTGCATTTGTGGTATATGACCCATAATTAGAAATGACCTAAATTCACTTAGGACCACTTAGCACATGTGAAAACTTGTTTATCATGATCAAAATAATCTGGTACAACACAAAACGACTTGAAATTGCTCCAAACTCGTGCATTTCGTGCCAACTTTTCACACAGTTTGGATCTAGAATTTTCTCGAATGGGTTCACACGTTTGACATCCAATTTGACGCGTATCATGACCTCACTCCCTTTCATATAAATAGAGCGTCGTTTTTCCTTCATTAGCAAGCTTTGGAGAGCCATAGAACTTCTACCATTTTTACTCTAAACAATCTCAAAAATCAGAAACCCTAACTTCGATTTAAGCTTGTTTTAACTTCAAATCTCTGCCCAAAATCCTTCATCAGCATCATCTGAAGCTACTTGAAGCATTATAGAAGTTCAACACCTTCTGCAACCTTCTACCCAATCTCATCATTTTTATACCTTTGAAGCTTTTTCGAACAGGTAGATACGAGTAATATCTCAGCACAAACAAGTTACTGCTATCTTCGTCTTGATCTTCTGATGTTAAGCTCTCACTTACCTTTAATTTATCTTGCGTATTAGTCATTTAATTTAACTTTTAAGCTTCTAGGTTTTATGCATATTTTTCCAAATTCTCTCTGTTTGGAGTAAATCAATGGCTCCCATGCATAGAGATGATGACATGAGTAAAAGCTTAAGCATGAGGTGTTTGAGCTTGAAACTCAGAGTTCAAGGATCTTTTACAGCGTTTCTTTAAGTTTATGCACTTTAAAATACCCAGTCGAAGTCTTTTTCATTACAAGCACATTTACCAATTTGTTATTACAAGTACTTTAAATCTAATTCTAAACGAAGAATACTTTAGCACATGTCCTAGGATCAATCTGATCGATCCTGTGAGTCACCAAAGTCAAATTTGGAAGATCAGCGGTTGTTTTCCGATTTTCAAGGGAAACAAAATGGCACACCTGGTGGGACAGTGCTAAATATCCCCGCGATTTAGAATTAAAAGATTCTCATTTACAAGTCTTAATAATCTTCGTAGAAAGTACATTATATGTTACTAAGAAGTGGTAGAATTACCGCTGCTAACAAAGAAAGACGAACAATCCTTAGGAATATGGCGACGGAAACGAACCAGCCAAACAATCTTAACCCACAAGTCGAAGGTCCTGGCGGAGGAACCAGTAACAACATGGTCCCACCGCCTATACCATTGATAGGAGAGCAAGTAGCGCCTCCCATAAGGTCAGAACAAACCTTCGCCCCAGTAGGATTTGGGACAACGATAGTTAGGCCTTACACACAACCCGTATTGGAGTATATCGGGCCACCAGTGTCGAATCCCCAAACTCCAATAGCAGGACCATCAGTGTCAAGGCAGTTTGCCCCTTTTTGTCTTTCGCAGTTGCCAAGGAATCCCCCTTATGGGATGTCAACGACTGTAATGCAGGGGTTGCAAAATGCGCCCCCAATATTTTCTGAAAACACAATGGCGTCACCTTTGCAAGGATCAGGACCTGGTTCAAACATTGGTCGAAACCCTCAGAGTTTAAGTCTAGGATATTCGACTCAAGGTCCCAATCTAACCAATACGTCTGTTGCCTGTTTGAGGCAGCAGATGGATGAGAGTAACTTACAGATGGTTCAAACCCTCTCCCAGACTATGGGTGAGATCTTTCAGCCATTAATTCGAGACACAACTCACGCTAACCAACAACGGGCGACACAGTTAACACGCTTGACTGAATTTATAGGGGTACATGCGTTAGAAAGGAACCAAGCCCCTGTGGAGAATACTCCACAACAAAAGCCAATTTAGAGAACCAATGAGGAATAGACCCTTATGTTGTCGAAACTCCCAAAGTCCAGGTCGAGGGAAACCCAGAAATAGTTATGGTGAATCGAACCAGGATGCAGACAATGTGGTCCAGCAAGTACGACGCAACAACCTCGCGGTCGAAAACAACTTGGCTACGATGGTAGAAAGAATCATGACTCGAAATGGCCTAAACACTAGGTTTACTAGGCCAAATTATACTTCACCAATAATCGACTACATCCTTCGAGCGGAATTACCCCCTAGGACCAAGGTGCCTAAGTTCACTAAGTTTTCAGGGGACACGACGGAGTCCACCGTCGAACACGTAGCACGCTACATAATTGAGGTTGGGGAGATAGCCAATGACGAAAGCCTTAGGATAAAATACTTCCCAAGTTCTCTTACAAAGAACGCCTTCACGTGGTTTACCACTTTACCACCAAGTACAATATGTAACTGGACGCAGTTAGAACGACTCTTCCATGAACAGTTTTACATGGGCCAGACGAAGATTAGTTTGAAAGAGTTGGCTAGTGTAAAGCGTAAGTTTTCAGAACCAATCGAAGAATACCTCAATAGGTTTCGACTACTTAAGGCAAGGTGTTTTACACAGGTGCCTGAACATGAGTTGGTCGAAATGACAGCAGGAGGTTTAGATTACTCTATTAGGAAGAAATTAGATACGCAGTATCTGAGAGATATGGCCCAATTGGCTGACAGAGTCTGACAGCTAGAAAGGTTGAAAGACGAAAAGGCGAGATTTAACAAAGGCAAGAAAGTAGCTTTTGTCGAACTCAATGAAAGTAGCGAAGGGGCTTGCGAAGAGTCCCCCTACTTCGAGGAGAACGAAGTCGATCTTGCTGAATTAAAACAGGGTCCCCCATATTCTTGTCGAGTACTGGCCCCTCCTCAAGGAAAGGGCTTTGTCGAATCAGAAAAGAACGACAGGTTCCCTAAGAAAACTTACACCTTTGACATCACGAAATATGATGAAATCTTCGATTTGCTAGTAAAAGATGGGCAGATGATAGTGCCGCCTGGTGCTAAAACACCGCCCTTAGAGCAGCGGAAAAAGAGAGTTTTTTGTAAGTACCATAATTTTTTGGGTCATAAAACATCTCAATGTTTTCTTTTCAGGGATCTCGTCCAGAATGCGATACAGGAGGGACGCTTGAAGTTTGGAGATAAGGCGAAGGGCCAGATGAAGGTGGATGCTGATCCGCTGCAATTGGCTGATGCTCTTTATGCTGAACCTATGGAAGCAAACATGATAGATGCTACTGAGGGCATCGAGTTTTCTGTTAACATGATGGAGGTCACTGAGGACCTCATTTCAGCACCAGTGATGGAGAAATTCGTCATGGGTTTCGGTTTGGACGATGCGGCAGTCACAGTCAAGGAGAATACTGGTCGAAACGATAACGATTCAAGTCTAGGGGTTCAAAGTCATCCAAGTTACGCCATGGTAACCAAGGAAACAACTGACCATTTCGTCAGAATGGACCAGGCCACTGAGGGCTTGGAAAGAATAGAGCTGGCTGGGACGGTCGAAGTTAATATGGTCGATATTAACCCATCGGAGACCATGGAAGAGAAAAAATCAAAACACCATAAGGGATGTAGCAGGTTAGCATACCCAGAGACAGAAGAGTCAATCATTGGTTTTTTACATCGGTGCAAAGACAATGGATCGAGCGTGATGCTATGCCCCAGGTGCAGCGCCATTTTCGATAGAAAAGCAGCTGAGAAGTTAGAGGGAGAACGTCGACGTCGACTGAACAGAGGTGGCCATGGTTTTGATTAACGAAAGAGCTACCACATGAGGACAGAAGACAAACACTCTGAACCTCGAATCAGGCCACAAAGTGCTAGGCCCGCCTGTTTCAAACCTGTTGTCGATTCTGCTGATGGAAAGTGGAGGAAGCCTAATGAAGAGAGGGTGCAAGGGCAGCAAAGGTGGAAGAACTTCGAAGTGAATCGAGGATCTTCGGTCTACTACAGCAAGGAGTATCAATCCTCAAAAACAGTGCACGTACCTGAAAACTATAAAGGTAAGAATCCTATGACTAGATCTCAATGGAGGAGAGAGCAAAGAAGAAGAAAGGCTCTCAGAGAAGAGATTGAGAAAAATCAGTCAAAGAATAGTTCAAACCCCCCCGGAAAAGAAGGACAGCAGTCGAAGATAGCTGAAAAGTTTCCAGCTGGGCGAAGGATGTTTTCGCCTAAACAAGACAGACCAACGGAAGGGGACAAAGACATGACAGATAACTTTGACTCCGACTCCAATGACTCTTTGAACTTGGTGGTCAACGTGGTGTCGGTGATGCCCCGGGAGTTCGATAGGGTTTCAGAGGTCGAAGAACCAGGCGCAGACGCTGAATGGGAAATGGCAGCACATAAACCTGTATGCTATTACGTGATGAACAACGGCTGTGTCGAAGAGCAAAACGCTTTCTTCGAATGGCCCACTGAAGAAATGAGGACCCACCTGAAACCGTTGTATATTACAGCAAAAGTGGAGAACATCCCCATCAACAAAATACTGGTGGATTATGGCGCTACGGTAAACCTGATGCCACATTCTTTGTTGACCAAAATAGGAAAGCATGACGCTGATACAAAGCCACACAATATGGTTTTGTCGAATTATGAAGGAAAAATAGGAACCACCAGGGGTGTGATTCAGGTGGACGTAACCGTCGGAACAACTACAAGACCAACGGTATTCATGGTGGTCGAAACCACAGCCAACTACAATTTATTGCTTGGCCGAGAATGGATACATGGCATTGGAGCAGTGCCATTATCGATGCATCAACAGATTGCCATCTGGAGGCCAGATGGAATAGTTGAAAATATTGAAGCTGAATAAGGATACTCCAGGGTGCCAAGAAGGCAAGTAGATCAGTTCCAATTCGACAAGCACTTGGCCAGCATAGGCCCTTGTGCTCCAGCGGACTTTGAGTTCGCACCAAATGACGAGGTGTACTACTCACTATACCTCCACCCTGTCGATGGATTTCGTTGGGATAGGGAAATACCTGGGGAGAGACTCCCATACCTGGGGGCAGCCCCAGTTGACCCCACTGGGTGGGGCAGTGAATTTGATGACTGAAGCAGCGGTGCTGCAAAGAATTTTGGCCTATGTGGCTGAAACCAAATTACAAACGGCCGTAATGGCCGCCCATGACAAAATGGCTGAAGAAACCACCAAAATGCAGCGGGAGAGCTAGAGGCTCGACGCCATCTATGATGACGAACCTCTGGGGTTCGAAAGAGATCCTTTGGAGAACGACATCAAAATGCTCGCACAGGATCCATTGGAGGAAATTGATTTAGGAGAGGGTCCAACCAGGAGGCCAACGTACATTAGTGCTAACCTCGACCCTCAACTGAAGATCGAAGTCATCCAGGTGCTCCGGGAGTATAAGGATTGTTTCGCCTGGGACTATGACGAAATGCCTGGGTTGCAAAGGGATTTGGTGGAACATAAACTACCAATAAAACCTGGAAAGAAGCCAGTCAAACAGGGCCCAAGGCGTTTTGCTCCAGAGATCATGTCGAAGATCAAGGAGGAAATCGAAAGGCTCCTTCGTTGCAGATTCATTCGCACAACGAGGTATGTCGAATGGCTGGCCAACGTTGTCTCAGTCATCAAGAAGAACGGGTCCCTAAGAGTGTGCATTGATTTCAGAGATTTGAATTCAGCCACTCCCAAGGACGAATATTCGATGCCAGTGGCGGAAATGTTAGTTGATTCAGCCGCTGGCCACGAGTACCTTAGTATGTTGGATGGTTATTCTGGATATAACCAGATTTTTATCGCGGAAGATGATGTTCCCAAAACAGCGTTTCGTTGTCCAGGGGCCTTGGGCACTTACGAATGGGTAGTAATGCCATTTGGCCTAAAGAACGCTGGGGCAACGTATCAGCGAGCGATGAATTCTATATTCCATGATTTCATTGAATCTTTTATGCAAATATACATTGACGATATTGTGGTGAAATCTGTTTCAGGAAAAAACCATCTGGATCATCTGCGACAATCGTTCGCCAGAATGAGGAGGTTCGGCCTCAAAATGAATCCGTTGAAGTGCGCGTTTTGTGTACAGGCGGGAGACTTCTTGGGTTTCGTTGTCCATAAGAAGGGAATCGAAATCAACCAGAATAAGACGAAGGCTATCTTAGAAACAAAAGCGCCGTCAAACAAAAGAGAGTTACAATCGCTGCTGGGGAAAATTAACTTTCTAAGGAGGTTCATCTCCAACTTAAGCGGCAAGACGCAATCCTTCTCACCTTTGCTTCGAATTACTAGGGACAGATTCGAGTGGGACAAAGAGCAGCAGGAAGCCTTTGACAAAATCAAAGACTACTTGGCTCACCCCCCAGTCCTTTCGCCTCCGTGTCGAAGCAGGACTATGCGATTGTACATAGCAGCGTCAGATAGAACTTTAGGGAGCATGTTGGCTCAGGAGGATGAGAATGGCGCCGAAAGGGCTATTTACTACCTCAGTAGAGTTTTAAATGACGCAGAAACTAGATATAGTGAAATCGAAAAGCTATGTCTATGTTTATATTTCTCATGTACAAAGTTAAAGCAATATATTAAACCAGTAGATGTTTGTGTTTCTTCGCACTTTGATGTTATTAAACACATGTTATCAAAACCTATTTTGCACAGTCGAATTAGAAAATGGGCACTGGCATTGACAGAATATTCTTTGACTTATAGACCGCTAAAAGCAGTCAAAGGGCAAATAGTGGCAGACTTTATCGTCGACCACTCTATAAACGAGAATGCCCTGAATATAGTTGAAGTGGAACCATGGAAATTATACTTCGATGGCTCTAGCCACAAACATGGCACGGGTATTGGTCTGTTGATTATTTCGCCAGATAAAATTCCAACAAAATTCAAGTATAAAGTCGAAGGGTTGTGTTCCAACAACGAGGCTGAATATGAAGCTTTAATAGCTGGACTTGAAATTTTGTTAGAATTGGGGGCAACACAGGTCGAAATAATGGGCGATTCGGAATTAGTGATAAAACAGTTGACAAAAGAGTATAAATGTGTTAAAGAAAATCTCATCATGTACTTCGTAGTGGCCAATAGGCTGCTTAAAAAATTCAAAGCATCAACTATTCGACATATACCGAGAACACAGAACCAAGTGGCCAACGATCTAGCACAGATTGCCTCGGGATATAGGGTCTCGAAGGAAGACTTGCAGGAAGTAATCGAAGCTAGAGGCAAGGTAGTGTCGGTTGGGTTGAAGCCATCAGACTTAGAGGCTACAAAGTTTGGATATATGGATGAAGAGACTTTCAAAGTCTTTATCATCGGAGAATTGTTGGACAATGATTGGAGAAAGCCTTTAGTCGAATATCTCCAGAATCTGTCAATAGCCTCAGATCGAAAGACAAAATATCAAGCACTGAGCTACGTCTTGATGGGAAACGAATTGTTCAAAAAGACCACTGAAGGAGTTTTGCTGAAATGCTTGAGTGAATCAGAGGCATACTTGGCTTTGTCAACAGTCCACAGTGGGGCATGTGGTGCACACCAAGTTGGCCATAAAATGAAATGGTTGTTATTTCGACAAGGTTTGTACTGGCCTACGATGCTAAAGGATTGCATCGAGTTCGCCAAGGGGTGCCAGGAGTGTCAAGTTCATGCGGGCATACAACATGTCCCAGCAAGCGAATTACATTCCATAATTAAACCATGGTCGTCTAGAGGTTGGGCTTTGGACCTGATTGGAGAAATTCGACCAGCATCCTCAAAAAAACCAAAAGTATATCTTAGTGGGGATAGATTACTTTACCAAGTGGGTCGAAGCAGTGCCTTTACCTAAAGTGGATCAGGAAGATGTGATTGAATTCATTCAGAAAAATATCATCTTTAGGTTTGGACTGCCAGAGACAATAACAACGAATCAATGGTCGATCTTCACGGGTAGAAAGATGCAGGATTTCGCCAGAGAGATGAGGTTCAAACTCTTAACTTCGACCCCTTATTACGCGCAAGCTAACGGGCAAGTCGAGGCAGCAAATAAAGTGGTCATTGGCATGATAAAGAAGCAAGTAGGAACCAAGCCAAAGAATTGGCACAAAATGTTGGATCAGGTTCTATGGGCATGTCGAACGTCACCCAAAGAGGCAACCAACACCACCCCATATCGTTTGACCTTTGGTCACGATGCAGTGTTGCCAGTCGAAATCCACATACAGTCGATTAGGGTTCAAAGGCAACACGAAATTCCTAGAGAAGTGTATTGGGATATGATGCTCGATGAGGTCATAGACTTAGACGAAGAAAGATTGAAAGCTCTAGAATTGCTGAGAAGGCAGAAAGAGAGAGAGGAAAAGTCATACAATAAGAAGGTTAAAGCAAGAACCTTTTTAGTTAGAGACTTAGTCTAGAGAGTCATTCTGGTATTAATATTTGCCAAAATGGCGCGATAAGTTACAATAACAAAGATGGCTTCAAAGGTTAGCAAAATATAGTCTGTTACAATATGTCAGTAAATTAGAAAGGAAGAGTGGCCTTCATTTTAAGGTAGTTCGCCTTCTGAGATTCAATACGTTGTTGGCACGAGGCCCTTTCGTCAATTAATCTGGCAACTTCTTCTTCTAAGCTTCGAGCCTCTTCTGCAAAAGTGATAGCATGTTCGAGTTCAGCAGTAAGGGTCGAATCGTCTTCGGAAGACAGTTGAGAAATCTTCTTTTCTTCTTTCTTGATCTTGCTTTGAAGTTTCTTGATCTTGCGTTTCCAACAGACGATGTTTTCCTTACTGGAAGCAATCTCTAGTTGGTCTCTCTTTTTCTCTTCCTCTAGCTCTTCGATCCTTTGTTCCGATTCTGCTACACTTGTCCAGGCAGCTGCTTCACAACCAGATTTAGTCGAAATGTCACCTTCGAGGCGGAGCAGCAACGTAAGGTCTTTGTAGACTTGATCTATCAAAATTCCCACCTCTCGAATGACGTTAGCAGCTTCAGGGGATATGGAATCAAGTCTCACTTGTTGAAGAATCCATCTGCAGCAACATGAAAAGGTCTCCTTTAAAGATGTTGGCTTTGATCTTCGCCAAAATGTCATCTGAAGGTTTTCTAGAGACCTGGACCTCAAAAGCTGAAGCACTCCGAGTTTTGCCAGAAGAACTGCCTCAACTGCGCAGCAGTAATTGAACGTATCGACGAGGATCGCTTTCGTTTAGCGCAACCATTTCTTCCTTAGAGAGGGTCGTTTCGCTTTGAAGAGGCATTGCCTGTGGCACCTCGACGGGAGTAACTTTGGTAGCATCAATACAAGCAGGATCATCAAATTTTCCTTTTGTAATTATTTCCCCTTCTACAGGGGCAGTTTTTGTGGAGTCTTGAGCCAAGGTAGCTTCTTTTTCCTCACTATCTGACTCATCTAGCTCAGACTGGTGCATGGCTTCTTCCTCACATGTGTTGGCTTCGTTCGCATCAACGTCGTCATTAGCGGGTTTTGTTTGATCAAGAGGGGAACTTGTCGTGGTGGCAGGGTTGGTGTCCTCAGGTTTGGGGTTTTCGTCTTCATCTTCCACGACTATTGTCTCAGGAGCTTTCTCTTCCTCGTGGTCAGACCCATCAGTTTGTGATTGTTGGGTAGTAGTTTTTAGGGGCGAAGGGGCTGCATAAAATTCAGGTTTGTTAATTTCACCAAGAGAACTCACACCAGAACCCAAATCAGATGTAGGGATATAAGTGGGTTCACCTTGGCTGTTCAATGGATAAATAGGCAAGGGAGACGGTTGCATCGAAGGCTTGGAGGCCTCAACAGTAGTCTGCAGTTGGGAAAATAAACCTCATGAGACGAGAGATGAAAGAGACAAGAGCTTGATATAGAAAGGTCAGAGATTCTTTCACAATACCTTCGTGGCTTCCTCAACCGGACTAGAGTTATCACTCTCTATGGGAACGGCAGAAGGATTTGGATCATTTGTTGTGCGAGCTTTGACAGGAGATTCAGGAGGCGTGTTTTGTTTTTTTATTTTGGCGGGAGATGGAGGAGATTCGACGCTCTCTAGCCCATGAGTTACCCTTCGTTTTCTTTTTAGGGAAGTATCTTCACGAGGGGATTCATCATCGTCGGAGTCTATGATGACTTGGGCTGCAACTTTTCTTCTTTTTTGAGGGGTTGGAAGTTTGCGGCTAACCTGGGAAGATCGAAGTGATCAGCAAAGTTCATAAAAGCTTCAGGTGAATAAGAGCATGTAAGAATTTACCTTTGAACTTTCGATCTTTCCTTCTGTTTTATTGGTCGGAGCATTTCTTTTGGGAGCAGCTGCGAATAAATAAATATAGAAGATATAGGTTAGTAACGTTGAAGCTCCGTGAGAGGAAGCCAAATTGAAGGGAGATGACCTTCAAGGATTTCGGTCTCGATGTGAACATCTTCGATACTGACATGAAGGTGCCCTCTAAAGGTATCAAGTGTATGTTTAGTCGGAACCACCCGCTGCGCCTTAGGCTTCGACTACTGCCGAAGTATTTTTATACTATCCTTACAAATAAACCAGTCTGGAAATGGAGGGGCAAGAGCCACCCCAAAATCAGCGGATGGTAATCGAGGGGTCTTTGGGGGAAAGAGTTTAAAAGCAACCTCATATCGTCTATCGTAAGGGATAGATGAGGGGATTTTCAGATTCTCCATTCGTTTAGAAAACTTTTCTTTTAAAGTGACAGCAGCCTCGCGGATGGTTCGACTAACATCATTTGGTCGATAGGCAGTTTCGAAGTACTTCTGGAAAGCTTGTATCTCTTTGATATGAGTAGACGTACCTTTCTTGACCTTTTCCTGCACATCAATAAAAGCCTGGTCAATCAAGCGTGAAAAACTTGAAACATCAAGAAAATTGTTGGAGTAATGGTTGGTCCACCAGTTATAAAAATCTGGGGTACAAAGGTGAGAGGGTTCAAAATAGATTGGAGTAAAATGGGACTTATGGGCATAACGGGCCGTTTGAGTCGAACACTCAAGTAGGTTGAAGATAGTGGAGAGAAGGATAACATGAGACTTCTTATCATACAAGCACCTAGGCAATGATTGAATTAACCCAAATTGCCTCGACACCAAGTTAGGTTGATAAGCGATTAATATTGCTTGTCCTCTGACAAGATTAAGCTTATGAACAATCAAGCATGGCGTCAAGAATCTCTCCCATATTAGGTTTGATTCTGCTTCTTGTTTTTGCGAAATTGGAGGAAATGACCTGGTGAACCATTCAGGGCCATACAGCCTATGAGCAAAAGGGGCCATCCTGGGAGTGAATTCATGCCTTTTTGCAAACAAGTGGATGAAGCTGGTAAGGTTGGCACGAAGGCTTCGACCCTCTTCACTTGGTGTCAACTGAACCAAGCGTGGCCATTCGACCCGGCGTTCAGATACCTGGGCTTCGTCGACCTCTCCTTTGAAGGGAAGGCTGTGCTCGAAGGTAGCGTTCAACCATAATTGAAGCAACCAAAATGGCCCCGCCATTATAAGAGTGCCATGGGTTTTTGGATCCCTTAGTTTATCAGCGCCTTCTCCCAAAGCCTCATACAGGCTGGCTAGTATCATTTCACTGAGACATACGTCCCTTTTAAGGTGTAACTGATTCGCCAGGGTAAGGTACTTCCTCGCCACCTGCAAGGACTTTGTGCAAAAAATACAACGAGACAACCACATGGCCAGAAAGGCTATGCACTCCTCGTCTTCGACTACGTCGGTGTCTTTCTTATAATAACGATTTATGAAGGGTGTGTAGGTATGTTTCATACTACCAAAACCTATGGTGTCCCGTGCATCAATTTCAGGATTGTAAGCCAATCCACATGGTCTTAATCCGACAATAGGAGCCATGTCGAAGAGCGTGGGAGCCACCATTCCGCAGGGAAGATGGAAGGTATGGTGAGTGATGTCCCAAAAATACAAAGAGGAGGCCAGCATTAATGGACAGTAAGGTGGCCCAACCTTCGACAGCATGATTAGGTCATAAATACCTATTTCTTTCCAATGTTGTGCCTTTGCTTTCTCTATTTTTGCCAACCAGTTAAGGTAAAGTTCAGAATCTTTGAAGTACGACGTAGCTCTAAAGAGTCGTGCTCCATCATGCAAATATTTGAGGTCCACATTGAAGAGAGAAAGGTCATCTGGGTTATCAGAAGGGATTTTGCTAGCATCTTTTTGCCCTAAGGGTTTGGTTTTCCGATAAGAAGGGAAAAAGTCACTTAAGGTGGAATAATCAAGGTCTAGGGGTGACAATGGGCCAGACATGGCTAAGGTTTTTCCAGCCACATCAACGGGGATGATTACCTGAGATTCGTAGATGTGTCGTTTTTCTTCTGCTAACAGCTCTCTGATGAGTTGTTGGTTCTTCGTGATTTTTGGTCCGCTCAAGGTAGCGAAAGGTGGCAATGCAGACAAAGAAGATGGTCTCCTAGTTTGAGTTTTCTTCTGTTGTTCAACCATGATTGAAGGTTTTCAGAGACAAAGGAGATTTTTCTTTTGTTGGAAAAAACGGGTTTCTTCAGCAAAGAGGAGAAGAGTAAAGGTTGGTAAAGAGTAGAAAGTCTTTATGAAAAAACTCTTGGTGATTTTATAAGGATTCAAAAAATTAAGAATTCTTACGTGGTTGAAGTTAGTGGGCCACGTGTGCGACCTAGTGAAAGAAGTAAGGGGCGGTTGTAACCTATACCCCTAGGCGCTAAAAGGGTGATGATGTTTTCTGAATTTTTGTGAGTTACAAGAAACCTCCCATGATGATGATGACGTCAGAAGTGTGCAAAAGTGGCGTGGTTTTTAATATAAACATTTCTCTTTCTTCTGTTTTATCTTCCAAAGGATAAGAGGCAAACCAAAGGGTATGATAGTATCGAAAAGATGGTGTCGAATGGGATACTATCAAAAAATGTCCTTTTCCTACAATAAGGTTGAAACAAACATTCTTTGGGGGAAATTTGTTAGCTCCCAAATTCGACACTGCCTTGGGTTGCTAAACAGTAAGACATAATTAATGTCTAAGTAAAATGAAGCAAAGAGGTTTCGACAGCCTCTAAGGAATCTTCTAAGCTAAACGGTTGAAATAACTTAGAAAAATTAAGAAACCTAAAGTTATGAGCATTTCAACCGTGTCAGAGGTAGTTCGACCGAAATTCTGCAGGAGGATTGCTACGTCGTTTTGAAATTCAAAATTTGGAGGGAGCGGTTCTGTTCATAAGACACGTGGCGAGTTCTAGAACAGGAAGTTACATGCAATTGACACTTGTTAGATCGAGGAGATACTAGGAAGTTATTAGCAGTTAATTATTAGCATTATAAATAGGGATTTGTTAGACAGATTTCTGTGTGTTTTACCATTTGTACAAAGTAACTCCAATCAAATTTACTCAAAGTACCCGAGTGTGAGAAAAGAGTATTTTCACGGAGAATGTATGTTATGTAAAATCACCAACTTTTTAATAAAGTCTTTTACAATTTCAGCAACATTTACATTTCCTCTGTCGAACCACTTGTGCAAGTGTTACCTTTTTGCCTTTACCTTTCCTGCATCCTTTACTCCAATTCCTCTTTTCCTTTAAACCTTTTTACCTTCTTCGATAAGCCTTTTACAAATCTTTTACAACGTTTCTTTAAGTTTATGCACTTTAAAATACCCATTCAAAGTCTTTTTCATTACAAGCACATTTACCAATTCGTTATTACAAGTACTTTAAATGTAATTCTAAACGAAGAATACTTTAGCACATGTCCTAGGATCAATCTGATCGATCCTGTGAGTCACCAAAGTCAAATTTGGAAGATCAGCGGTTGTTTTCCGATTTTCAAGAGAAACAAAATGGCACACCTGGTGGGACAGTGCTAAATATCCCCACGATTTAGAATTAAAAGATTCTCATTTACAAGTCTTAATAATCTTCGTAGAAATTACATTATATGTTACTAAGAAGTGGTAGAATTAACGCTGCTAACAAAGAAAGACGAACAATCCTTAGGAATATGGTGACGGAAACGAACCAGCCAAACAATCCTAACCCACAAGTCGAAGGTCCTGGCGGAGGAACCAGTAACAACATGGTCCCACCGCCTATACCATCGACAGGAGAGCAAGTAGCGCCTCCCATAAGGTCAGAACAAACCTTCGCCCCAGTAGGGCAAAAACATGATAAAGTGAATAAAACCCTAAAAAACTTTAATCGCATGGACTTTGTGTTACTACCCTATACTTGGAGACTTTGGACTATTGGACTTAGATCTAGGGTTTCTTTCTCTTTACTTGGAGTAGTACCTGAGACTTTGGAGTTTATATAAGGCTGTGAAATTTATTTGAGACATAGTGTTACACCTGAGACTTTATGATCCTCAATTCAAGACTTGGATGCTCTTATGGCTTGGTGATCTTGGTTGTCCATTTGGATTTTCTTTGATATTCATCTTTGCATGTGCTTGTTCATCTTATGGCTCAATCAAAAGGAAAAGGAATGTTAGTTTTAACCAATGTCAAATGCTTGCTCCTCTTGTGGTTAGTACACTTGCACACAAAAAGGCTTTCTCTTGGACTACCTGGCAATGAGACCGTTTACTTTATGCTCTAGGATAGTCTCTTCATCTCCTCCCTTTTCTTAAATTTTCAAAACTTCTCTCTATTTCAAAAACTTCTTATTTTCAAACTTCACACTTCTTTCTTAATAAACCTTGACTTTGTCAAATGATCTAGAAAATCTTTTATCAATAAATGCTAAAACACTTAAGCATATTCAAACTCTTTTTAAAACCTCTAAAAAACAAAAACCTCATCAAACTTATTTTTGTGTGCCTTGGTGCACCCTTTTTCTTTAAGAGCCTTTTTCAGAAAGATTGGATATTAGTTTATTCTTGTAGTGATGCAAACCACTATTCTTCTACAAGATGCTGAGAAATGATTGACATTTTTCACTTGAATTTTGAGATGTACTTGTGAGAAATTCCTCGTAAAATTCTCCATATCAAAATTGATGGAAATGCTCATTTCCTATTGTAGGTAGTAAGTTGAGTTTTCCACTCAAATATGACAAAATATTTTTTTACTTAAAAATCAATCAACAAACAGCATAACCTTTTTAAACACAGATAAGAAAATGGTTCCCGTGGAGTACCACATATGTGAGGGGTGTTAATACTTTCCTCTTGCATAACTAACCCCCGTATTCAGATCTCTCATTTTTTTAGTTTTTTTTTATACTTTTTATGGGTTTTGTTCGACCTTTTCCCTTTTCCTTTTGGAAACAATAAAGTTCTATGGAGACTCTTGCTTTTCTAAGTTAAGTTAATCAATAGATTAATCTCAAACTTTTCCCACCGCGACATTGGGTACTGTTGAAGTTTAAAAAGAACGCAGGGGAAACTTATCAATGTGCCATGGTAACTCTCTTTCACGATATGATCCATAAAGAGATTGAGGTTTACATGGATGGTACGATTGCTAAATCCAAGACTGAAGATGAGTACTTAGACCATCTGAGGATTTTATTTTCTAGACTATGAAAGTTTAAGTTGTGGTTATATCCTGCAAAATGCACCTTTGGGTCCGATATGGTAAACCGCTGGGATTCATTGTTAGTCAGAAAGACATTGAAGTTGGGCCCGACAAAGTTCGAGAAGTTCAAGACATGCCACCTCCCAATACAGAAAAGGAAGTCTGAAGCTTCCTGGGTCGACTTAATTACATCTCCAGATTCATCTCCCATTTAAAGGTTACATGTGAACCAATTTTCAAATTTCTGAGAAAAAACCAATCGATCGCGTGTAATGATGATTGCCAATGGGAATTTGAAAAATAAATAAATACTTGCAAGAACCACCGATCTTAATACCACCTGTTCCTGGTAGGCCAATGATCATGTATCTTATTGTGTTGGATGAATCAATGGGTTGTGTACTTGGTTAACACGATGAAACATGTAGAAAAGAACATGCAAGTTACTATCTGAGTAAGAAGTTCACTGAGTGTAAGATCATATACTCACTCTTAGAGAAAACTTATAATGCTTTAGCTTGGGTTGCTCGGCACCTGAGACAATACATGGTTTGTCACACTACTTTGTTGATATCCAAAATGGATCCAATAAAGTACATATTTGAAAAGTCTGTTATCACTAGAAGAATTGTTCGATGGAAAATGTTGTTAACTGAATACGACATCCAATATGTTACCCAAAAATCTATTAAAGAAGTGTATTATCTGACTATCTTGCTCATCAACCTGTGGAGGGTTATCAACCAATGAGGATCGACTTTCCAGATGAAGATATTCTGTTTATCAGAGATTATGAGATTCCAGTCCCTGATGAAGAACCCAAACCAAGATCACGATGAATGCTCGTGTTCGACGGTGCTTCAAATGCTCAAGGTCATGGAATTGGGGAAATTAATATTTTTCCTATTAGATTTCATCTTCCTTTCATTGCAAGATTATTCTTTAACTGCACCAATAATATGGAAGAATATGAAACATATATCTTCGGGATTAAACCAACCATTGATATGAGAATTAAAATTCTTGAGGTTTACGGAGATTCCGCTCTAGTGATCAGTCAGATTAAAGGAGATTGGGAAACTTAGGATAGCAAGTTGATTCCGTAGCAATATGCGTGCTACATAAATCTCATACTTTGAAATTGATAAACCAACTTCAAAGTGATGGAGTAATTATGAGTAAATGTGTAAGTAAACCTAATTAAAAAGTAAGGGTATAGTTGACAATTACAACCTTATACTCTTAAAGTGACAATTAAATAGGAACAATTTTTTTTCTCTAAAGTGATAATTAAAAAGGAACAGAAGGATGATAATTTGTTTTCTAATGAGATACTCTTCGAGGAAATAGGAGAGAGGAGATAGTCATAACCGGAGTCACAGTCTTGAAAGTGGAATACTTCTCCAGGGGAATGATTATGACATTACCTTGTTCAATGAAATGAAGACTAGAGAAAGAGACATTTTTTTTGCTTTAGTCTTCAAATGACTTAGAAGATTTATTCGATAATTTTCTTTACCGACTTCTTATGAAAATGATGCGCCCTTCTTTGGTTGATTCATTGGGGTGATAAAGCTCTTGTTTTGTTGGATGAGATAAGCATATGTAAAATCCCTTGATTCACTTGTAACAAAGGTTCGTGGTCATAATCTAAAAAAGCTCAAGTCATTATTGAAGGTGTGAAAAGTACACAAGAAGGGGGGTTGAATTGTATTTTGCGTTTTCTTATTATTCAACTTCTTATCAGAGTCTCAAAACCATAACTAAAGTTTAAATTATGAGTTAATTTAATTGGCAGCGGATACAATAGAAGTAAATAAAATAACAGCAAAAGATACAAAAGATTTATACTCGTTTCTCCCCTAACTGAGAGTAGTCCAATCCTCTTGTCTCACAAGATCTTTTCATTATAACCAGTTCATGATTACAATTGCTTATGCTTATGCATAAGATTTTTACAACTGCTCAGACCAACTGTCTGAGACTTTCCTTACTTATAGCATATGTGTAAGACTTACCCTTGCTCACACCATTAGATTGAGCGGCCTGCTCATTTGTCTTCTGGTTGAGACTTCCCTTTGCTTAGAGCACATGTCTAAGACTTCTTTTTCTCACACCATCAGACTGAGCCACCTGCTCATCTGTCTTCTGGTTGAGACTTTCCTTTGCTTAGAGCACACGTCTAAGACTTCCTTTACTCACACCATCTGACTGAGTCGCCTGCTCATTTGTCTTCTATTTGAGACTTACCTTTGCTTATAGCACATGTCTAAGACTTTATTTTTGCTCAATCAGACTAGATGAATAAGACTTTCACAACTCAAGTACTTAAGCAATGAGACTTACGTGGCTTAAGCATCTTGGTTTAAAACTTGTTGCTTGAATCCCAATTAGACAAGACTTTTTGCTCTAGCACATAGCAGGAGACTTAATCTAAACTACTGAAGGCTCAGCAGAATAGAGAACAAGGTGTACATGATGCACACATCAGAGGTACTCACCATAACAAAGACCTAAAGCACTTAAGATTTCTCAATATATATAGGGGTAAGAAATCTTAAGGCTTTTACAATTACAACCTAAAATAGAAAATGTGCATATTACATAGAGTTGATAATTGCTTGATCTTGCAACTCATTCAACAGAAGAATCCTTGTTAAAAATCCAGGCTTGAATCTTCAGTTATATATATAGCCTTTCCAGAAACTAGTCGTTAAGAAGGTGACTTGATCAAGTGTCTTTGATTTTTCTCCATAGTATAAGAGACGTTGAAGATGGATGCACAACAGATTTCAGAAACCAGTACGTAACACGTTTAACCTTTGAGTCTTCAAGAGGCTTTGTACTAATAGAGTCATTTGGAGCAGACATCCATAAAACATACCAGCTTTTCTTGAGCCTTGAAATCTTATAGACTCGAGCTGACAGGCTGAAAAGACAATACAATATGCTTTCAGTAGCACGGATAATCCACAACTTTATCACCAACTCTGAATGGTACCAGAAGCTGATATACAATTACTAAGTGTAGAAACTCGTCTAAATATTGAGGCCTTCAGTTCAGAGTCTTCATCAAACCATACAAGAAATTGTTCTTCAGACTCTGCCACCAGAAGCTAGCAATGAAGCAACTCCAAGTGTATCTTAAGTAAAACATATTCTAATTATTTATGTACAAGAATAAGAACCTGCATAAATAAAACACAATCAAATAAATCATTGTTATTTTAATAATTTTGTTATCATCAAAAGTAAAAGAAAATATGTCAAGAACAAATCTTGTTCTAACAATCATTAAGACTCTCAAGAAGATCTCTTGGAGAGAGAACTAGGCCAAGATTCGGCCAAACCTCAATAAATCTTGGTGTCATATATATAACCTCATCTCTTTATATTCTGTCATTTATTCTCTTAATTTTATTTATTTCTGCTAATTTTCTTTGTGCTTTCTTAATACTAATACAAAAAGTTATTTTAAGTAAATATTTTTAAAACTAATCACAAATTCTAAATACCACAATTCACCCATCTCTTGTCTTCGGAGTCACTTGTTCAACAAATTTTGTATGAGTGTTCAAAGAAGTGTATTCTCACTAATTAAAATATGGCCTTCAATTGTCCTTGTCCTTATTGGGATTTTCATTGCGACACTATAAAATATATGGGTGCCATTTTGTATACATTTTCTACATATATCTTTGTTCAAACTGCAGTAAAGCGGCAAGAAGCAAAAATTAAGATCGTCATTCAACATTTTCTATATTTCTAAGCTTATGGTTATAAAATGGTTGAAAGATCAAATATATAATAGATAAAAGTTGAAAATATAAAGACGAAAAATATAATGTAAAGACCTAAAATATAAACGGAGCCTTGTTGAGATTTGATCTCATCAATTGATAATGCATGCATTCTTCTGATCATGTTATAGACAACTCAAACGTTCATCTAATACCATCACGTATCACCCACAACAGAGGTTATGTTTAAGGCAAAGTCAAGAGGCCAACCGTATAGTCTCATCGGTGATGTCTCATGCAACAAAACTAACACACAACATTAAGAACTGATACTCACGTGAATGTTAAACCTAAATTTATGTCTAAAGTTTAGACCTAACAAATATTCAAATAACATCCATATCAAATTAATGATTTGATTCATATATAACGCCATGATCAGAATACGTACACATGATTAACCCTTTTTACATGTATTCAACTAATTTGCCAAATGCATGTGAACATAGTTCTTCATCTCTATTATCATGCATCCTTACAATACCTATTGTGTCAAAAATGTTATCATGGTCTTTACCATGTTAATCCTACTCATGCTACTCATGGTACTAACCAACACAATAAAATAAAAGTGATGCAAATGAATATCAACTCACAAGACCATGTCAAAAGTTTGCTCATAATTGATATATGAATATTTAAGATCTAAGATTTGAAAAAGGTTTTGTCAAGACCTACAAATAAGTAATCAAAGACAACATCAATATTGAATCAAAACTAGTTCATAATACATATATTAGATGAAATATATAAGATATTAAAAGATTACATCTAAACCCCAACAAGAAATCGAAGCTCTTATCTTCTCCCCCTTAGGGTTTACGTTTCTCTCTCTATAATATATTTGAAATGAAGAGAGATAAAGTTCTGATCCCAAAAGTTAAAAGTTTTTTTTATAAAAGCAAGAAAAGTACTTAAATAGTATTTACAAAATTTGTCATGTTCGCCTAGAGAACAACCTATTCGCCCATCGAAGTATACTTTTGGGAATTTCAAGTGCCCCGGGAACAGTTAAACCGCCCTTGAAAAATATCTAAGTTCGTCGTGCGAACACTTCTTCGCACAGCGAACTGTTTCACTTCAACTCTGCCTAGCGAACTTTGGGTCTTTTTCCTACTGCCTATAATTTGAGATGGTTCGTTGGGGCTTCACCCAACGAATATTCGTTGGTTGGTCACTGTTGTTCGCCCAGCGAACATGCTGATTCTTCATCAATTCTTTGGCTTCCTTGTTTAATCCTTTATGTCTTAATCATTGATGTTTTATGCCTATATTCTGCACAATAACACACACATCAAAGAACCCAAATGTATTTGCAATATAATTTAATAATCACACAAGGACAAGAAATAAATCTATTAAAACATGAGAATTTAGTTGAAAAATGCCAAGAAAGATGGTTCAATTTAAGTCAAATTTTGCACTTAACAAACTCTCCCCAACTAGATTTTGTTTGTCCTCAAGCAAAGTATACCCCTCATAAAAACAAGAGAAATTTGCTCAAATAAGAGGATTTTCTCAAGCATAAGATTCATCCAAGAAAGGAATAACGATTCAAATTTAAACAAGAGAAATTTGCTCAAATAAGAGGATTTGGTCAAGCAAGAGAATACTCACAAGCAATGTTCACCACTTAATAGAATCGAACAATGATAAAGAATTTAGTTATTAAACAAATATCATGCAATATTTCAAATAACAACTAAATTCTCATACTTGAATCACTTTAACACTCCTCTTAAAAATAAGAATGAAAAAATTAACGCGTTTGCAACTGCGGGGAAATTTCACTCACCTGACAACAACGCTAATAACATTCCAATTCATACACTCATTTAATTTTAATCAAAAATGAAACTATGGAAGAAAAAAAATCACTAAGGGCTTTTAAGGTTGTAGCTTGGTCAGGTTCACAACAAATGATCATTTCTAAAGGCCATTGAATCAAAATTGCCAATGCAAAAGAAACATTCACCATACATGGTATTTACATATCACAACTTCATTCACCACTTTCTTTCCTCTATTGCAAACCTTCTCAGACTTCCTTTTGCGCAATTATTTCATTCACTATTTTTTTTTCAAACAAGCATTCTTTTTCCTTTGTTTTTCACATTCATATTCACACCTTTTCTTTTCATGCTTGCTTGAAATTTTTTCAAAAGTTTTAGCAACCTGTCATTCTTCTTTTTCATTATCCCCAACTTAAATTCAACCAAACCTCAAGTGAATGTTCCTTGCTTTTTATGGCAAGGAAATCAATTTAAAACAATGTTCAAAGGTTCAAGAAATTTTTTTAGAATCTCAAAAATTCAACGATGAGCTCAAATTTCAAATTATATACATAAACCAAGTTCATCACTAAAATGAGATCTAAACAGTTTAGGCTCAAAGGGGTTAACAAATTCTCTTTACTCACGGGTAAGTTACTTTTGGACACGGTTGTGCTTAATACAAATAAATGTCTTGATCATTTCTAATGCTTCCACAAAATCACAATAATCAAAAGATAAAGCATTGAATCAAACAAATTAAACAAAGTTATTAGTCATCTTAGCATATAGTAAACAATGGGAGGTTCTCAAAATTTGTGGCTTTTAATCCTAAGTAAAACAAGCATTCAAACAAGTTGTAACAAGAATACACATTTGCACAAAACACAAAATTCTTAAATCATTCTAACATTCTATAAAGCGTTAGAATTTACCTTGCTTGCATTCACCATACTCAACATCCTATCATCACCATCCAAACTTAGGAGAATCTTCATTGAATACTTTTATACAAATAGCAACCAATCTAGAATAGATTATCATCATTTATCCCTAAACAACATTGAAGAAAACGTAAAAAGAAACAAGTATATATATAATATAAACAATTGTACAAAGCTCAAAAATATAGCAATTATTTCAATGCACTTCAATATTTAAACACCAATCCCTGACAACGATGCCATTTTGTTCGAATCTGCAGTAAAGCGGCAAAAAGAAAAAATTTAGATTTAGAAGGATTCCCTCTAGGATTTATATTGTCTCTACAGGGATCGGTGCGAGGGAAAGATCGTCGTTCAACAGTCTCTACATTTCTAAGCTTATGGTTACAAAATGCTTGAAAGATCAAATATAATAGATAAAAGCTAAAAATATAAAGACGAAAACTATAAAGTAAAGAACTAAAATATAAACGGAGCCTTGTTGGGAATGGATCTCATCAATTGATAACACATGCATTCTTTTGATCATGTTATACACAACTCAAACGTTCGTCTAATACCATCATGTATCACCCACAACAAAGGTTATGTTTAACGCAAAGTCGAGAGGCCAACCATATTGTCTCATCGATGATGTCTCACACAACAAAACCAACAAATAGCATTAAGAACTAATACTCACGTGAATGTTAAACCTAAATCTATGTATAGAGTTTAGACATAACAAATATTCAAATAACATCCATATCAAATTAATGATTTGATTCATATATAACACCATGATCAAAATATGTACATATGAGTAACCCTTTTTACATGTATTCAACTAATTTGCCAAATGCATGTGAATATAGTTCTTCATCTCTATTATCATGTATCTTCACAATACGGCTTGTGTCAAAAATGTTATTGTGGTCTTTACCATGTTAATCCTACTCATGCTACTCATGGTACTAATAAACACAATAAAATAAAAGTGATGCAAATGAATATCAACTCACAAGGCCATGTCAAAAGTTAGCTCATTGATAGATGAACATATAAGATATAAGATTTGAAAAAGGTTTTGTTAAGACCCACAAATAAGAAATCAAAGACAACATCAATATTGAATCAAAACTAGTTCACAATACATATATTAGATGAAATACATAAGGTATCAAAAGATTACATCGAAACTCCAATAAGAAATTAAAGCTTTTACCTTCTCCCCCTTAGGGTTTGTGTTTCTCTCTCTAGAATATATTTGAAATAAAGAGAGATAAAGTTCTGATCCCAAAACGTACAAGTTTTTTTTCCTAAAAAAGCAAGAAAGTACTTAAATAGTATTTAAAAAATTTGTCATGTTCGCCTAGCGAACAACCTATTCGCCTAACAAAGTCTACTTTTGGGCACTTCAAGTGCCTCAGGAACAGTTAAACCGTCCTTGAAAAATATCTGAGTTCGCCGTGCGAACACTTCTTCGTACAGCGAACTACTTCGCTTCAACTTCGCCCAGCGAACTTTGGATCCTTTTCCTACTGTCTTTAATCTGAGATGGTTCACTAGGGCTTCGCCAGGACTTTGCCCCGCGAATGTTTGCCGGTTGCTCGCTGTTGTTCGCCCAGCGAACATGTTGATTCTTCATCAATTCTTTGGCTTCCTTGTTCAATCCTTTGTGTCTTAATCACTGACGCTTTATGCACATATTTTGTAGAATAACACACACATCAAAGAAACCAAAGGTATTTGCAATATAATTGAAGAATCACACAAGAACAAGAAACAAATCTATTAAAACATGAGAATTGATTTGAAAAGTGTCAAGAAAGATGGTTCAATTTAAGTCAAAATTTGTACTTAACAATCTCCCACTCCATCTGACCATCACTACTACAAAATAGACCTTTCGTAACACCAATTTTACAACGGTCATAGTGTTAGTTGTTGTTATAGTTTTTTTTGGTGCTTTTTATTTTGGTATTTCCTAACGGGCTTGTCGCAATGGTCATATGTGACAATTGTAGTGAAATGGTTTGAATCCTGGCACCAACAGTTTGCCATTTATTGTGATAAAAATGTGATTGACCTTGTATATCACCACAGTTTTTGTTTTCAACTGTGATGAAAGGTGATACTTATTTATATATAAGCAAAATCATCTTTTGCTTCAATACATAATAGCCATCTATCTCAAAGCAAAACCCCAACAACTCTTTCACTCGTCTATCTCAAAACAAAACCCTAACAACTTTATCACTCGTCTCTCTTATATGGAAACCCCAAAACGAAACCATAAAATCAAATCTTAGCCAATGGGTATTTACAGATTTTATTTCTCTATATTTTTTTTCCAAAATGTGTTTCAATAGCTTGTTTCATGGTGTTTGAATTTTCTTCTTGTTTTGACTTGTAAGTAGGGGTGCTTGTTTCAATAAAGAGGACGAAGCTAAAGTTAGCGTTGCAAACTTGTGTCAAAGGTCCAGAATGACATCCATTCAAAATATACACAAGTTTGTGGCTCAACTTTAGCTTCATCCTTATTTCATCGTGGACACACCATTATGGGACATGTATGGTACATTTCTGAAGCATTCTATGACTTGATATATTTGTTGTATCGTGTCTGTTGTTTATGGTTTTTTATTGATGAATATTATTATTAATGTTTGTTTAAAATATGAGTTTATTATATATTATGTGGTTTGAGTGTTTTTCTAATCCCTTACCAAGTATATAACTTTCCAAACTGCATTAGAAAATTATAATATGATAGATAAAATTATATTAGAAAACCCAAAACGAAACCATAAAATCAAATCCTAGCCAATGGGTATTTACAGATTTTCTTTCTCTATATTTTTTTTCCAAAATGTGTTTCAATAGCTTGTTTCATGGTGTTTGAATTTTCTTCTTGTTTTGACTTGTAAGTAGGGGTGCTTGTTTCAATAAAGAGGACGAAGCTAAAGTTAGCGTTGCAAACTTGTGTCAAAGGTCCAGAATGACATCCATTCAAAATATACACAAGTTTGTGGCTCAATTTTAGCTTCATCCTTATTTCATCATGGACACATCATTATGGGACATGTATGGTACATTTCTGAAGCATTCTATGCCTTGATATATTTGTTGTATCGTGTCTGTTGTTTATGGTTTTTTGTTGATGAATATTATTATTAATGTTTGTTTAAAATATGAGTTTATTATATATTATGTGGTTTGCGTGTTTTTCTAATCCCTTACCAAGTATATAACTTTCCAAACTGCATTAGAAAATTATAATATGATAGATAAAATTATATTAGAAAAAAAGTACGTGTCAATTCTTGACAAGAATTCTTCACACTGTTCTTCACACTGTTAACTGAATGTTGTTCTTTGACAGTTAGAACTTGGTTTAATGATTGTAGGTATTCAACCACCCCTCTCTCCACCTCTAATTTTATTTGCAAATTAAATAATATTTTGCAAAAAGAGCTAGAGGTTAAGGCATGGGCGGTTGAAGAACTAGAATCATTAAACCAAGTTCTTACTATCAAAAAACAAAATACAGATAAGGAGTTGAAAAACTCTTGTCTAGCATTGAATATGATAAATGTTGGACCAACATAGTGGTATCCCTTTTCCAATTGTTGTGATAAAAATTTTCCGTAGTAGTGCATTGATCTCCTTTACTTAAAATGTTTTTTTTGGAACCTTTTTATGCATTCTTAGAGAGGTTCATATTTCTTATTGCATATGACCCTTAGGAAATCCACTAACTTTGACTTCCTCTAGAAAGTGGTGAAATAAATTCTAAATAAAGACAATGCTAAGTTTATGAATTAATGGATTAAGGGTTTACCTTTAAATTAAGTCCATCTTCTAAAATTTATTTCCAAACTAAACATCCACCTTACTTCGTAAAAACTTGAGACTATTAGTGGGCAAATGCCAACAAAGTCTCTAAGGACGTTGTTTATATCATGTCCTCACAAGAAAGGTAGAACTTGTTGAATGCTTAGGTTTATAGGAGAAACTGAAATTGCATTGCAATCATTATTAATTTATTTTGATGTTCTGTCTAAATTTGATTTACGTGTGTATTGATTTATATCATATTTGTAATTCATTTATAATTTGATCATTTCTATTATCTATTTAGACATGTACCTTAAGATAACTCTACATTTAATGTATTATATTTGGACCCCTGATAATCTGTTTTTATCCTATTCAATCTAATGTAAGTAAAAATGTTAATTGCAACTTGAATCACAAGTTAGAATACTTAAATCAAGGTTTTTATGAATCATGATTCAAATTAGACATGTTATGATTCAAATCAAACATTCTTTGGAATATTAGAATTTGGTTTTTCTACATTTATATGAACTAGGAAAGCGTGTGATTTGAATCACAATATTACTTTACTCGAATCATAAGGTATTTGATTCAATTCATGAAAATCAAAATGCCTTTTAAAATCAACTATGATTAAGATCATTCTTTAGCATTAAGGATGACTTGTTTTCAGACCCATTGGCCTTAGGAGGTGCTTTGTGAAGTCTTCACACTTATTCGAGCTAGGGGATGCCATTCACCAACAGGTACCCTTCTTCTAAGGCTACACATTTGCGATCAATCAAATTCTGCACTTTGGCCTTAAAAGCTTTGTAGTCCCCAGTCGAGTGTCTTACTAATATGGCATGATATTCATATTGAACATCAGGATCATACCAAGGTGGGAAAGGATGTGGCACAAACTTTAAAGTTCTAGGAACCACTAAAGAGCTTTAAATTAGATGTGGAAGAAGTTGACTATATGTCATAGGAATTAGGTTAAGGGGAGCATTCCTTCTTTCTAGATTATTTTGAGGCATAAGCCGATTCTGATCCTAATACTGATTGTTTGGATTCCAAGCATGTTGGTTCGGATGTTGATGTTGATGCGGAATCTTAGCCTACCAATTATATGGTATAGGCCACAGTTGCTGGTACTGAGTGTAACGCATTTTATGAATCAGAGACCAAGCTATTACATTAACTTGACTCGCAAAACAAAAGATGTCAACACCAAACTTTAATTTATCCAAGGGAATGGGAAAAGAACGAATAAACCCTAAGTAAAAAATGCAAGACTAAAGACGAGGCTAAAGACTATGTAAATAAGAGATCAAAGATACGGGGGTTGGTTATACTAAGGGAAGGTATTAGCATCTTAAGCATCTGTAGTACTCTACATGAACCTCTTAAAATATCTATGTTTTTGCTATAAATTGTTTACTATTGCTTGGGAGAGAAATGTTTTTGTTGATTTTTTAATGTATATGAATAAAGGGGCGTGAAAATAAAGAGGTGTGCTCGCTAGGATCTTGCAATCCTAAGCCTACATATCCTTAGAGGAAGTCAGAGCATTTGTAGTTCATGGAACTACATGTATATACAAAAAGAAAGGTGAAAAAGAAAAGAGTGCTCGCCAGGGATTGGGACGTCGTGCCTACATATTCTCAAAAGCAACTTGAGAAATAAAAGTGTATGTAGTTTGTGGAACTACGAGTTTTTAGGGTTCTAAGAACCAAGACAATAAAGGGGAAAAGCTTGAAAGCAAAGTTTGTGAGGATTGATTGTAAAGGTGAAGAGATTAATGGTCATCTCTTATGAATGGATTTGAATGAAGAGTTAAAGGTTTGTAAAGGAAGGAGAGATTAATGACTATCTCTATGACAATGTTGATTGTAAGTGTAAATCCAAGGGGGTAACGGGAGAAGAGATTGCTAGCTATCTCTATGGTAAGGTTTGAAGGAAGGGTTAAAAAGTACAATAGATTAATAACTATCTTTTAGAAAGGTTAAAAGTTTGTAGATAAAATTGGTTTTAAATTGTAAAGGGGAAACCCTAATTGAGATGTCTAAGTTAAAGGGTAATCCTAAGGGAGACTTCCTAAGGGATAACAAGTTCTAGGATTACAAAAGAGATATATGTACATGTTAGCTCCCAAATTCGACACTGCCTTGGGTTGCTAAACATTAAGACATAATTAATGTCTAAGTAAAGTGAAGCAAAGAGGTTTCGACAGCCTATAAGGAATCTTCTAAGCTAAACGGTTGAAATAACTTAGAAAATTAAGAAACCTAAAGTTATGAGCATTTCGACCGTGTCAGAGGTAGTTCGACCGAAATTCTGCAGGAGGATTGCTACGTCGTTTTGAAATTCAAAATTTGGAGGGAGCGGTTTTGTTCATAAGACACGTGGCGAGTTCTAGAGCAGGAAGTTACATGCAATTGACACTTGTTAGATCGAGGAGATACTAGGAAGTTATTAGCAGTTAATTATTAGCATTATAAATAGGGATTTGTTAGACAGATTTCTGTGTGTTTTACCATTTGTACAAAGTAACTCCAATCAAATTTACTCAAAGTACCCGAGTGTGAGAAAAGAGTATTTTTACGGAGAATGTACGTTATGTAAAATCACCAACTTTTTAATAAAGTCTTTTACAATTTCAGCAACATTTACATTTCCTCTGTCGAACCACTTGTGCAAGTGTTACCTTTTTGCCTTTACCTTTCCTGCATCCTTTACTCCAATTCCTCTTTTCCTTTAAACTTTTTACCTTCTTCGATCAGCCCTTTTACAAATCTTTTACAGCGTTTCTTTAAGTTTATGCACTTTAAAATACCCAGCCGAAGTCTTTTTCATTACAAGCACATTTACCAATTCGTTATTACAAGTACTTTAAATTTAATTCTAAACGAAGAATACTTTAGCACATGTCCTAGGATCAATCTGATCGATCCTGTGAGTCACCAAAGTCAAATTTGGAAGATCAATGGTTGTTTTCCGATTTTCAAGGGAAACAAAATGGCACGCCCAGTGGGACAGTGCTAAATATCCCCGCGATTTAGAATTAAAAGATTCTCATTTACAAGTCTTAATAATCTTTGTAGAAAGTACATTATATGTTACTAAGAAGTGGTAGAATTACCGCTGCTAACGAAGAAAGACGAACAATCCTTAGGAATATGACGACGAAAATGAACCAGCCAAACAATCCTAACCCACAAGTCGGAGGTTCTGGCGAAGGAACCAGTAACAACATGGTCCCACCGCCTATACCATCGACAGGAGAGCAAGTAGCGCCTCCCATAAGGTCAAAACAAACCTTCGCCCCAGTAGGATCTGGGACAACGATAGTTAGGCCTTACACACAACCCGTATTGGAGTATATTGGGCCACCAGTATCGAATCCCCAAACTCCAATAGCAGGACCATCAGTGTCAAGGCAGTTTGCCCCTTTGGGTCCTTCGCAGTTGCCAAGGAATCCCCCGTATGGGATGTCAACGACTATAATGCAGGGGTTGCAAAATGCGCCCCCAATATTTTCTGAAAACACAATGGCGTCACCTTTGCAAGGATCAGGACCTGGTTCAAACATTGGTCGAAACCCTCAGAGTTTAAGTTTAGGATATTCGACTCAAGGTCCCAATCTAACCAATACGTCTGTTGCCTGTTTGAGGCAGCAGATGGATGAGAGTAACTTACAGATGGTTCAAACCCTCTCCCAGACTATGGGTGAGATCTTTCAGCCATTAATTCGAGACACAACTCACGCTAACCAACAACTGGCGACACAGTTAACACGCTTGACTGAATTTATAGGGGTACCTTCGTTAGAAAGGAACCAAGCCCCTGTGGAGAATATTCCACAACAAATTCCAAGAGTGGCGCCAGAAGCCAATTTAGAGAACCAAGGAGGAATAGACCCTTATGTTGTCGAAACTCCCAGAGTCCAGGTCGAGGGAAACCCATAAATAGTTATGGTGAATCGAAACCAGGATGCAGACAATGTGGTCCAGCAAGTACGACGCAACAACCTCGCGGTCGAAAACAACTTGGCTACGATGGTAGAAAGAATCATGACTCGAAATGGCCTAAACACTGGGTTTACTAGGCCAAATTATACTTCACCAATAGTCGACTACATCCTTCGAGCGGAATTACCCCCTAGGACCAAGGTGCCTAAGTTCACTAAGTTTTCAGGGGACACGACGGAGTCCACCGTCAAACACGTAGCACACTACATAATTGAGGCTGGGGAGATAGCCAATGATGAAATCCTTAGGATAAAATACTTTCCAAGTTCTCTTACAAAGAACGCCTTCACATGGTTTACCACTTTATCACCAAGTACAATATGTAACTGGACGCAGTTAGAACGACTCTTCCATGAACAGTTTTACATGGGCCAGACGAAGATTAGTTTGAAAGAGTTGGCCAGTGTAAAGCGTAAGTTTTCAGAGCCAATCGAAGAATACCTCAATAGGTTTCGACTACTTAAGGCAAGGTGTTTTACACAGGTGCCTGAACATGAGTTGGTCGAAATGGCAGCAGGAGGTTTAGATTACTCTATTAGGAAGAAATTAGATACGCAGTATCTGAGAGATATGGCCCAATTGGCCGACAGAGTCCGACAAATAGAAAGGCTGAAAGACGAAAAGGCGAGATTTAACAAAGGCAAGAAAGTAGCTTTTGTTGAACTCAACGAAAGTAGCGAAGGGGCTTGCGAAGAGTCCCCCTAGTTCGAGGAGAACGAAGTCGATCTTGCTGAATTAAAATAGGGTCCCCCATATTCTTGTCGAGTACCGGCCCCTCCTCAAGGAAAGGGCTTTGTCGAATCAGAAAAGAACGACAGGTTCCCTAAGAAAACTTACACCTTTGACATCACAAAATGTGATGAAATCTTCGATTTGCTAGTAAAAGATGGGCAGATGATAGTGCCGCCTGGTGCTAAAACACCGCCCTTAGAGCAGCGGAAAAAGAGAGGTTTTTGTAAGTACCATAATTTTCTGGGTCATAAAACATCTCAATGTTTTCTTTTCAGGGATCTCGTCCAGAATGCGATACAGGAGGGACGCTTGAAGTTTGGAGATAAGGCGAAGGGCCAGATGAAGGTGGATGCTGATCCGCTGCAATTGGCTGATGCTCTTTATGCTGAACCTATGGAAGCAAACATGATAGATGCTACTGAGGGCATTGAGTTTTCTGTTAACATGATGGAGGTCACTGAGGACCTCATTTCAGCACCAGTGATGGCGAAATTCATCATGGGTTTCGGTTTGGACGATGCGGCAGTCACAGTCGAGGAGAATACTGGTCGAAACGATGACGATTCAAGTCTAAGGGTTCAAAGTCATCCAAGTTACGCCATGGTAACCAAGGAAACAACTGACCATTTCGTCAGAATGGACCAGGCCACTGAGGGCTTGGAAAGAATGGAGCTGGATGGGACGGTCGAAGTTAATATGGTTGACATTAACCCATCGGAGACCATGGAAGAGAAAGAATCAAAACAGTTAGAGGGAGAACGTCAACGTCGACTGAACAGGGGTGGCCATGGTTTTGATCAACGAAAGAGCTACCATAGGAGGACAGAAGACAAACGGTCTGGACCTCGAATCAGGCCACCAAGTGCTAGGCCCTCCAGTTTCAAACCTGTTGTCGATTCCGCTGATGGAAAGTGGAGGAAGCCTAATGAAGAGAGGGCGCAAGGGCAACAAAGGTGGAAGAACTTCGAAGTGAATCGAGGATCTTTGGTCTCCTACAGCAAGGAGTATCAATCCTCAAAAACAGCGCACGTATCTGAAAACTATAAAGGTAAGAATCCTATTACTAGATCTCAATGGAGGAGAGAGCAAAGAAGAAGAAAGGCTCTCAGAGAAGAGATGGAGAAAAATCAGTCAAAGAATAGTTAAAAACCCCTCGGAAAAGAAGGACAACAGTCGAAGATAGCTGAAAAGTTACCAGTTGGGCGAAGGCTGTTTTCGCCTAAACAAGACAGACCAACGGAAGAGGACGAAGACATGACATATAACTTTGACTCCGATGACTCTTTGAACCTGGTGGTCAACGTGGTGTCGGTGATGCCCCAGGAGTTCGATAGGGTTTCAGAGGTCGAAGAACCAGGCGCAGACGCTGAATGGGAAATGGCAGCACATAAACCTGTATGCTATTACGTGATGAACAACGGCTGTGTCGAAGAGCAAAACGCTTTCTTCGAATGGCCCACTGAAGAAATGAGGACCCACCTGAAACCGTTGTATATTACAGCAAAAGTGGAGAGCATCCCCATCAACAAAATACTGGTGGATTGTGGCGCTACGGTAAACCTGATGCCACATTCTTTGCTGACCAAAATAGGAAAGCATGACGCTGATACAAAGCCACACAATATGGTTTTGTCGAATTATGAAGGAAAAGTAGGAACCACCAGGGGTGTGATTCAGGTGGACGTAACCGTCAGAACAATTACAAGACCAACGATATTCATGGTGGTCGAAACCAAGGCCAACTACAATGTATTGCTTGGTCGAGAATGGATACATGGCATTGGAGCAGTGCCATCATCGATGCATCAAAGGATTGCCATCTGGAGGCCAGATGGCATAGTTGAAAATATTGAAGCTGATCAAGGATACTTCAGGGTGCCAAGAAGGCAAATAGATCAGTTCCAATTCGACAAGCACTTGGCCAGCATAGGCCCTTGTGCTCCAGCGGACTTTTAGTTCGCACCAAATGACGAGGTGTACTACTCACTATACCTCCACCCTGTCGACGGATTTCGTTGGGATAGGGAAATACCTGGGGAGAGACTCTCATACCTGGGGGCAGCCCTAGTTGACCCCACTGGGTGGGGCAGTGAGTTTGATGACTGAAGCAGCGGTGCTGCAAAGAATTTCGGCCTATGTGGCTGAAACCAAATTACAAACGGCCGTAATGGCCGCCCATGACAAAATGGCTGAAGAAGCCACCGAAATGCAGCGGGAGAGCTAGAGGCTCGACGCCATCTATGATGACGAACCTCTGGGGTTCGAAAGAGATCCTTTGGAGAACGACATCAAAATGCTCGCACAGGATCCATTGGAGGAAATTAATTTAGGAGAGGGTCCAACCAGGAGGCCAACGTACATTAGTGCTAACCTCGACCCTCCACTGAAGATCGAAGTCATCCAGTTGCTCCGGGAGTATAAGGATTGTTTCGCCTGGGACTATGACGAAATGCCTGGGTTACAAAGGGATTTGGTGGAACATAAACTACCAATAAAACCTGGAAAGAAGCCAGTCAAACAGGGCCCAAGGCGTTTTGCTCCAGAGATCACGTCGAAGATCAAGGAGGAAATCGAAAGGCTCCTCCGTTGCAGATTCATTCACACAGCGAGGTATGTCGAATGGCTGGCCAACATTGTTTCAGTCATCAAGAAGAACGGGTCCCTAAGAGTGTGCATTGATTTCAGAGATTTGAATTCAGCCACTCCCAAGGACGAGTATTCGATGCCAGTGGTGGAAATGTTAGTTGATTCAGCCGCTGGCTATGAGTAACTTAGTATGTTGGATGGTTATTCTGGATATAACCAGATTTTTATCGCGGAAGATGACGTTCCCAAAACAGCGTTTCGTTGTCTAGGGGCCTTAGGCACTTACGAATGGGTAGTAATGCCATTTGGCCTAAAGAACGCTGGGGCAACGTATCAGCGAGCGATGAATTCTATATTCCATGATTTCATTGAATCTTTTATACAAATATACATTAACGATATTGTGGTGAAATCTGTTTCAGGAAAAAGCCATCTGGATCATCTGCAACAATCGTTCGCCAGAATGAGGAGGTTCGGCCTCAAAATGAATCAGTTGAAGTGCGCATTTTGTGTACAGGCGGGAGACTTCTTGGGTTTCGTTGTCCATAAGAAGGGAATCGAAATCAACCAGAATAAGACGAAGGCTATCTTAGAAACAAAAGCGCCGTCAAACAAAAGAGAGTTACAATCGCTGTTGGGGAAAATTAACTTTCTAAGGAGGTTCATCTCCAACTTAAGCGGCAAGACGCAAGCCTTCTCACCTTTGCTTCGAATTACTAGGGACAGACTCGAGTGGGGCAAAGAGCAGCAGGAAGCCTTCGAAAAAATCAAAGACTACTTGGCTCACCCCCCAGTCCTTTCGCCTCCGTGTCGAAGCAGGAGTATGCGATTGTACATAGCAGCGTCAGATAGAACTTTAGGGAGCATGTTGGCTCAGGAGGATGAGAATGGCGCCGAAAGGGCTATTTACTACCTCAGTAGAGTTTTAAATGACGCAGAAACTAGATATAGTGAAATCGAAAAGCTATGTCTATGTTTATATTTCTCATGTACAAAGTTAAAGCAATATATTAAACCAGTAGATGTTTGTGTTTCTTCGCGCTTTGATGTTATTAAACACATGTTATCAAAACCTATTTTGCACAGTCGAATTGGAAAATGGGCACTGGCATTGACAAAATATTCTTTTACTTATAGACCGCTAAAAGCATTCAAAGGGCAAATAGTGGCAGACTTTATCGTCGACCACTCTATAAACGAGAATGCCCTGAATATAGTTGAAGTGGAACCATGGAAATTATACTTCGATGGTTCTAGCCACAAATATGGCACGGGTATTGGTCTGTTGATTATTTCGCCAGATAAAATTCCAACAAAATTCAAGTATAAAGTCGAAGGGTTGTGTTCCAACAACGAGGCTGAATATGAAGCTTTAATAGCTGGACTTGAAATTTTGTTAGAATTGGGGGCAACCCAGGTCGAAATAATGGGAGATTCGGAATTAGTGATAAAACAGTTGACAAAAGAGTACAAATGTGTTAAAGAAAATCTCATCATGTACTTCGTAGTGGCCAATAGGCTGCTTAAAAAATTCAAAGCGTCAACTATTCGACATATACCGAGAATACAGAACCAAGTGGCCAACGATCTAGCACAGATTGCCTCGGGATATAGGGTCTCGAAGGAAGACTTGCAGGAAGTAATCGAAGCTAGAGGCAAGATAGTGTCGGTTGGGTTGAAGCCATCAGACTTAGAGGCTACAAAGTTTGGATATATGGATGAAGAGACTTTCGAAGTCTTTACCATCGGAGAATTGCTGGACAATGACTGGAGAAAGCCTTTAGTCGAATATCTCCAGAACCCGTCAATAGCCTCAGATCAAAAGATAAAATATCAAGCACTGAGCTACGTCTTGATGGGCAACGAATTGTTCAAAAAGACCCCTGAAGGAGTTTTGCTGAAATGCCTGAGTGAATCAGAGGCATACTTGGCTTTGTCAACAGTCCACAGTGGGGCATGTGGTGCATACCAAGTTGGCCATAAAATGAAATGGTTGTTATTTCGACAAGGTTTGTACTGGCCTACGATGCTAAAGGATTGCATCGAGTTCGCCAAGGGGTGCCAGGAGTATCAAGTTCATGCGGGCATACAACATGTCCCAGCAAGCGAATTACATTCCATAATTAAACCATGGCCGTTTAGAGGTTGGGCTTTGGACCTGATTGGAGAAATTCGACCAGCATCCTCAAAAAACCAAAAGTATATCTTAGTGGGGATAGATTACTTTACCAAGTGGGTCGAAGCAGTGCCATTACCTAAAGTGGATCAGGAAGATGTGATTGAATTCATTCAGAAAAATATCATCTTTAGGTTTGGACTGCCAGAGACAATAACAACGGATCAAGGGTTGATCTTCACGGGTAGAAAGATGTAGGATTTCGCCAGAGAGATGGGGTTCAAACTCTTAACTTCGACCCCTTATTACGCGCAAGCTAACGGGCAAGTCGAGGCAGCAAATAAAGTGGTCATTGGCATGATAAAGAAGCAAGTAGGAACCAAGCCAAAGAATTGGCACAAAGTGTTGGATCAGGTTCTATGGGCATGTCGAACGTCACCCAAAGAGGCAACCAACACCACCCCATATCGTTTGACCTTTGGTCACGATGCAGTGTTGCTAGTCGAAATCCACATACAGTCGATTAGGGTTCAAAGGCAACACGAAATTCCTAGAGAAGTCCATTGGGATATGATGCTCGATGAGGTCATAGACTTAGACGAAGAAAGATTGAAAGCTCTAGAATTGTTGAGAAGGCAGAAAAAGAGAGTGGAAAAGTCATACAATAAGAAGGTTAAAGCAAGAACCTTTTTAGTTGGAGACTTAGTTTGGAGAGTCATTCTGTCTATGGATCGAAAGGCCAAGACGCCGGGTAAATGGTCCCCAAAGTGGGAGGGACCCTTTCAAGTGTTGAGGGTTTTCTTTAATGGAGCCTATGTAGTGGAAGAATTGGGCGAAGATAAGAGGATATTAAAAGTAAATGGTAAGTATTTGAAAAAGTACAAGCCTATGCTGCAAGAAGTTAAGATAACAACAGAGTAACAAAAAGTATAAAGCAAAGCCACAAATGGTATTAATATTTGCCAAAATGGCGCGATAAGTTACAATAACAAAGATGGCTTCAAAGGCCAGCAAAATATAGTCTGTTACAATATGTCAGTAAATTAGAAAGGAAGATTGGCCTTCATTTTAAGGTAGTTCGCCTTCTGAGATTCAATACATTGTTGGCACGAGGCCCTTTCGTCAATTAATCTGGAAACTTCTTCTTCTAAGCTTCGAGCCTCTTCTGCAAAAGTGATAGCATGTTCGAGTTCAGCAGCAAGGGTCGAATCGTCTTTGGAAGACAGTTGAGAAATCTTCTTTTCTTCTTTCTTGATCTTGCTTTGAAGTTTCTTGATCTTGCGTTTCCAACAAACAATGTTTTCCTTACTGGAAGCAATCTCTAGTTGGTCTCTCTTTTTCTCTTCCTCTAGCTCTTAGATCCTTTGTTCCGATTCTGCTGCACTTGTCCAGGCAGCTACTTCACGACCGGATTTCATCGAAATGTCAACTTCGAGGCGGGGCAGCAACGTAAGGTCTTTGTAGACTTAATCTATCAAAATTCCCACCTCTCGAATGACGTTAGCAGCATCAGGGGATATGGAATCAAGTCTCACTTATTGAAGAAGCGCTTTCAAAGATAGATGGGTGACGGAATCCATCTGCAGCAACATGAAAAGGCCTCCTTTAAAGATTTTGGCTTTGATCTTCGCCAAAATGTCATCTGAAGGTTTGCTAGAGACCTGGCCCTCAGAAGTTGAAGCACTCCGAGTTTTGCCAGAAGAACTGCCTCGACTGCGCAGCAGTAATTGAATGTATCGACGATGATCGCTTTCTTTTAGTGCAGCCATTTCTTCCTTAGAGAGGACCATTTCGCTTTGAAGAGGCATTGCCTGTGGCACCTCGACGGGAGTAACTTTGGTAGCATCAATACAAGCAGCATCATCAAATTTTCCTTTTGTAATTATTTCCCCTTCTACAGGGGCAGTTTTTGTGGAGTCTTGAGCCAAGGTAGCTTCTTTTTCCTCACCATCTGACTCACCTAGCTCAGACTGATGCATGGCTTCTTCCTCACATGTGTTGGCTTCGTTCGCGTCAACGTCGTTATTGGCGGGTTTTGTTTGATCAAGAGGGGAACTTGTTGTGGTGGCAGGGTTGGTGTCCTCAGGTTTGGGGTTTTCGTCTTCATCTGCCACGACTATTGTCTCAGGAGCTTTCTCTTCCTCGTGGTTAGACCCATCAGTTTGTGATTGTTGGGTAGTAGTTTTTAGGGGCGAAGGGGCTGCATAAAATTCAGGTTTGTTAATTTCACCAAGAGAACTCACACCAGAACCCAAATCAGATGTAGGGATATAAGTGGGTTCACCTTGGCTGTTCAATGGATAAATAGGCAAGGGAGACAGTTGCATCGAAGGCTTGGAGGCCTCGGTAGTAGTCTGCAGTTGGGAAAATAAACCTCATGAGACGCGAGATGAAAGAGACAAGAGCTTGATATAGAAAGGTCAGAGATTCTTTCACAATACCTTCGTGGCTTCCTCAACCGGACTAGAGTTATCACTCTCTATGGGAACGGCAGAAGGATTTGGATCATTTGTTGTGCGAGCTTTGACAGGAGATTCAGGAGGCGTGTTTTGTTTTTGTATTTTGGCGGGAGATGGAGGAGATTCGACGCTCTCTAGCCCATGAGTTACCCTTCGTTTTCTTTTTAGGGGAATATCTTCACGAGGGGATTCATCATCGTCGGAGTCTATGATGACTTGGGCTGCAACTTTTCTTCTTTTTTGAGGGGTTGGAAGTTTGCGGCTAACCTGGGAAGATCGAAGTTATCAGCAAAGGACAGATAAGCTTCAGGTGAATAAGAGCATGTAAGAATTTACCTTTGAACTTTCGATCTTTCCTTATGTTTTATTGGTCGGAGCGTTTCTTTTGGGAGCAGCTGCGAATAAATAAATATAGAAGATATAGGTTAGTAACGTTGAAGCTCCGTGAGTGGAAGCCAAATCAAAGGGAGATGACCTTCAAGGATTTCGGTCTCGATGTGAACATCTTCGATACTGACATGAAGGTGCCCTCTAAAGGTATCAAGTGTATGTTTATTCGGAACCACCCGCTGCGCCTTAGGCTTCGACTGCTATCGAAGTATTTTTATACTATCCTCACAGATAAACCAGTCTGGAAATGGAGGGGCAAGAGCCACACCAAAATCAGCGGTTGGTAATCGAGGGGTCTTTGGGGGAAAGAGTTTAAAAGCAACCTCATATCGTCTATCGTAAGGGATAGATGAGGGGATTTTCAGATTCTCCATTCGTTTAGAAAACTTTTCTTTTAAAGTGAAAGCAGCCTCGCGGATGGTTCGACTAACATTATTTGGTCGATAGGCAGTTTCGAAGTACTTCTTGAAAGCTTGTATCTCTTTGATATGAGTAGACGTACCTTTTTTGACCTTTTCCTGCACATCAATAAAAGCCTGGTCAATCAAGCGTGAAAAACTTGAAACATCAAGAAAATTGTTGGAGTAATGGTTGGTCCACCAGTTATAAAAATCTGGGGTACAAAGGTGAGAGGGCTCAAAATAGATTGGAGTAAAATGGGACTTATGGGCATAACGAGTCGTTTGAGTCGAACACTCAAGTGGGTTGAAGGTAGTGGAGAGAAGGATAACATGGGACTTCTTATCATACAAGCACCTAGGCAATGATTGAATTAACCCAAATTGCCTCGACACCAAGTTAGGTTGATAAGCGACTAATATTGCTTGTCCTCTGACAAGATTAAGCTTATGAACAATCAAGCGTGGCGTCAAGAATCTCTCCCATATCAGGTTTGATTCTGCTTCTTGTTTTTGCGAAACTGGAGGAAATGACCTGGTGAACCATTCAGGGCCATACAACCTATGAGCAAAAGGGGCCATCCTGGGAGTAAATTCATGCCTTTTTGCAAACAAGTGGATGAAGCAGGTAAGGTTGGCACGAAGGCTTCGACCCTCTTCACTTGGTGTCAACTGAACCAAGCGTGGCCATTCGACCCGACGTTCAGATACCTGGGCTTCGTCGACCTCTCCTTTGAATGGAAGGTTGTGCTCGAAGGTAGCGTTCAACCATAATTGAAGCAACCAAAATGGCCCCGCCATTATAAGAGTGCCATGGGTTTTTGGATCCCTTAGTTTATCAGCGCCTTCTCCCAAAGCCTCATACAAGCTGGCTAGTATCATTTCACTGAGACATATGTCCCTTTTAAGGTGTAATTGATTCGCCAAGGTGAGGTACTTCCTCGCCACCTGCAAGGACTTTGTGCATAAAATACAACGAGACAACCACATGGCCAGAAAGGCTATGTGCTCCTCGTCTTCGACTACGTCGGTGTCTTTCTTATGATAACGATTTATGAAGGGTGTGTAAGTATGTTTCATACTACCAAAACCTATGGTGTCCCGTGCATCAATTTCAGGATTGTAAGCCAATCCACATGGTCTTAATCTGACAATAGCAGCCATGTCGAAGAGCGTGAGAGTCACCATTCTGCAGGGAAGATGGAAGGTATGGTGAGTGTTGTCCCAGAAATACAAAGAGGAGGCCAACATTAACGGACAGTAAGGTGGCCCAACCGTCGACAGCATGATTAGGTCATAAATACCTATTTCTTTCCAATGTTGTGCCTTTGCTTTCTCTATTTTTGCCAACCAGTTAAGGTAAAGTTCAGAATCTTTGAAGTACGGCATAGCTCTAAAGAGTATTGCTCTATCATGCAAATATTTGAGGTCCACATTGAAGAGAGAAAGGTCATCTGGGTCATCAGAAGGGATTTTGCTAGCATCTTTTTGCCCTAAGGGTTTGGTTTTTCGATAAGAAGGGAAAAAGTCACTCAAGGTGGAATAATCAAGGTCTGGGGGTGACAATGGGCCAGACATGGCTAAGGGTTTTCCAGCCACATCAACAGGGATGATTACCTGAGATTCGTAGATGTGTCGTTTTTCTTCTGCTAACGGCTCCCTGATGAGTTGTTGGTTCTTCGTGATTTTTGGTCTGCTCAAGGTAGCGAAAGGTGGCAATGCAGACGAAGAAGATGGTCTCCTAGTTTGAGTTTTCTTCTGTTGTTCAGCCATGATTGAAGGTTTTCATAGAAAAAGGAGATTTTTCTTGTGTTGGAAAAAACGGGTTTCTTCAGCAAAGAGGAGAAGAGTAAAGGTTGGTAAAGAGTAGAAAGTCTTTATAAAAAACTCTTGGTGATTTTATAAGGATTCAGAAAATTAAGAATTCTTACGTGGTTGAAGTTAGTGGGCCACGTGTACAACCTAGTGGAAGAAGTAAGGGGCGGCTGTAACCTATACCCCTAGGCGCTAAAAGGGTGATGATGTTTTCTGAATTTTTGTGAGTTCCAAGAAACCTGCCATGATGATGATGACGTCAGAAGCGTGCAAAGTGGCGTGGTTTTTAATATAAACATTTCTCTTTCTTCTGTTTTATCTTCCAAAGGATAAGAGGCAAACCAAAGGGTATGATAGTATCGAAAAGATGGTGTCGAATGGGATACAATAAAAAAATGTCCTTTTCCTACAATAAGGTCGAAAATAACATTCTTTGGGGGCAATTTGTTAGCTCCCAAATTCGACACTACCTTGGGTTGCTAAACATTAAGACATAATTAATGTCTAATTAAAGTGAAGCAAAGAGGTTTCGATAGCCTCTAAGGAATCTTCTAAGCTAAACGGTTGAAACAACTTAGAAAATTAAGAAACCTAAAGTTATGAGCATTTCGACCGTGTCAGAGGTAGTTCGATCGAAATTCTGCAGGAGGATTGCTACGTCGTTTTGAAATTCAAAATTTGGAGGGAGCGGTTCTGTTCATAAGACACGTGGCGAGTTCTAGAGCAGGAAGTTACATGCAATTGACACTTGTTAGATCGAGGAGATACTAGGAAGTTATTAGCAGTTAATTATTAGCATTATAAATAGGGATTTGTTAGACAGATTTCTGTGTGTTTTACCATTTGTACAAAGTAACTCCAATCAAATTTACTCAAAGTACCCGAGTGTGAGAAAAGAGTATTTTCACGGAGAATGTACGTTATGTAAAATCACCAACTTTTTAATAAAGTCTTTTACAATTTCAGCAACATTTACATTTCCTCTGCCGAACCACTTGTGCAAGTGTTACCTTTTTGCCTTTACCTTTCCTGCATCCTTTACTCCAATTCCTCTTTTCCTTTAAAATTTTTACCTTCTTCGATCAGCCCTTTTACAAATCTTTTACAGCGTTTCTTTAAGTTTATGCACTTTAAAATACCCAGTCGAAGTCTTTTTCATTACAAGCACATTTACCAATTCGTTATTACAAGTACTTTAAATTTAATTCTAAACGAAGAATACTTTAGCACATGTCCTAGGATCAATCTGATCGATCCTGTGAGTCACCAAAGTCAAATTTAGAAGATCAGCGGTTGTTTTCCGATTTTCAAGGGAAACAGTACAATAGTGTATAAACTATATACAATGTTTTAGAAAATAAACAAAGTCTGATTTAAAAGGAATTCTTGAATTAAAATGAATACAAAGTAATAAACATTTGGTCTTTTTTTATGATTAAAAGTGTAAAATAAACAATAAAAAATAAATGATTTTAAACAAAGTAATAATGAATTTTAAATGATAAAAGTTTAAATAAAAAATAAAGTTTAATAAATAAAAGGAATAAAGAAAGTTTAAGAAAAATGAATAAACAAATAAAAGATAAAATATATATCTTAAATAAAAGATAAAATAAATATATTAAAAGAAAATAAAATAAAAGAATAAAATAAATAAAAGGAAATTTGAAATATAAATATAAATAAATAAATAAATAAATAAATAAATAAAGCAGTTAATATAAATAATAAAAGATAAATAATAATATAAATAAAATAAAAGTTTAATTTAAAATAATAAAGAAGAAAAAGAAATAAAATAAAATAAATAAAATGAAAAAAATAGAAAGTAAATAAAAAGGAAAAAGAGAGAGAGAATCTCACTCTATAAATAACAAATGTCCTAACCACATGTCACGATATTGCGCTGACCATGATGTCTGACCAACCTGTCAAGACGTATGGCTTAACATCTTGTCGTGAACTTGTTTTAACCAAGAGTGAAAGAGCACTTACAGATGCAATGTAGTTATCCCTACAACTCCACTGATCTCCCAGGAATGTGTTGGAGCGCTTAACTTGCTTTGAAACTCTCTAGAACTCTCTATCTGAATCAAGTTGTAAAGTGAAGAAGTGAGGTCGTAATTATGGTGTTTGGGCTATTACAAAATTGTTATAATAATTTGGATCAATTCTATTAAGTGTATAGAAGGTGTTTGGATGGATGAATGAAGTGGAAAGTGATTGCAATGAAAAATTCGAAAGTTCTTGCAAGTTGTGCAACAATGGTTATATAAAGATGCAACTTCTGGTTATGGATGGTTTGATGATGTTTAGAGTGTTTCAAAAGCTTAGGTAAGTGGTATGAGATGTTTTTGAAGTGTTGGAATGAAGTTTTAATGACTGGTTTATGAAATTTAAGTTTTCACTTTGATGGATTTTAAATTTTTGGAAGAATATGTGATTTTGATATGGAGAGTGTTTTGTGAGGTTTTGGTCTATTGTTGTGTGTTGGTATATTGTTGTGTGTTGGTGTGATTTGAATGATGCAAACTTATCTCTATTTTATATAGAAATGTTTCAGATATTTGGAGAAAGGTTTGGATTGGGATACAAGTTATTATCTAATGAATGATGTCATATTATGTGTCATGACTTGGATGCCAAGGTATACATAGCCTATTCTTCACATGGCTATGATTCTGACCTTTTGAGATTGAACCTGCCACATTGCATCTCATCCCTTGGTGTTTTTATCATTCTTGGACAGATTGGGAGTTTTTTTATTTTATCAATTTCACAATTTCACTTTAATGTTAGGAGACAAAACCTCATTTCATGGTTTTGAAATGATATTTATCATATGCCAAGAATAGAATCTTAATAATTTTAATATGTTATTGCAGAGCACATGGTGCATGATGATTTTAGTGTTGATATTATGCAGAGATAAGGCTTGCAAAGTAATCAAAAGTTATGTTGAACTTGTGTGATCAAAACTCTCTTGAATTCAACTTTATCAATGTTTCTTGCAAAAATCATAACTTCTAGCTCAAGTGAGATAAATATTTGTTCTATGACTCAGTGGAAAGCTAGAAACATCCTCTACAACTTTTGTGTTGACAATCTTTCTTGATTCAATTGGGATCATGGAGAAAACTGGCCACCAAAATTGGAATTTTAACTTTTTGACATTAGAAAAATTCTGGATGTTTTGACATCTTTGGTAATTAAGAAATCCCAACTTTGGCACTTCATAACTTCCAATCCTTATGAGCTTTTGATCCTAAATTGAAGTATAAAATTTCATCTTTAAATACATCCCTTGGGCCTAAAAAGTGGTGGCTTGAGTTGATCACAAAGTGTCCATAAAGTCATGCACTTGACAAGGTGAAAAACTTAGAAAAAATTCTAAGTGTTTTTGATTTTCAAACAACTTGAAACTCCAACCTTGAACATCAATAACTTCCACTTCAAGAAGGATTTTTCCTTGTAATTTTCATCAACTTGCAGTATCAAATGCCATCTCTAAAAGAAGTTTTCAAGTGTTTTCAAAGGATGTTTGAGGAAGAAGTTACAACTTTGGAAAGTAGGACAAAAATCATAGGATTTCCATAACTTAGAAATTTTCAAGTTTTCTTTAATTTGGACAATTTTGTATCTTTGAATTATTTCTTGATTATAACTTGATTAAATGTAATCATCCATCATATTTTCTTGAATAATGACTTGTGAAGCTCAAAGTTGACCAAAAGTCAAACTTTGACTTTGTATCAGATGAATCCAATTTTGCAATCTTCAAAGGGTCCAAATTCTTAGGAAATTTAAATCATATGAATGGACTTCAAAGATGTATTTGAGACCCTTGAATCATGTCCTGAAGTATGGGATCATGCTCAGATGAAAAAGTCAATTGCGAGCCACTTTTGGTCAAAACCCTAATTGGTGCATCATATGAACTTGAGGCTTGATGAGTTTGAAATGATGCAATCTTGCACTTAGTTATTGATAAAGGGAAACTCTTGATCTTCATGAATGAATAAGAGACTTGAGAAGTTGAAGATCACACCAATCCCTGGCTAATCATCAGTTTAAGCATCTTAAGGCATAACCTAACTTGTAAAGCAAGCAAGCACATATTTTTGTATTTTCAATTGGTTAGTGATGCATAAAAACATACACAAATGTGATACTAAATGTTATGCAAATGATGCAAATGAGGTGGAATCTTAGGGGTAAAAATTAGGGTATGACATATGCCCCTATTTAAGTTTCTTCTTTCCAAAGATTGGAGAGACTTAAATATAGAAAAATGCATAAATGTTTGCCCTAAGATAATGCTAAGATGCTTATGATATGATATAGAGGCAGGACTCTGAGTTCTGTGGGGGATGATACCATATGAGACAGACCAACAAGATAGAATTTCACTAGGGAAAACAGTTAAAAATTTGGGGGAGAAAGTAATAATCTTAAAGAGACATTCACCGGGGATACAAGATATTATGGAAATTTGTTAAGGTGACAAAGAATATCCAAAAATACTTGGAAAGAGTGATAAATATATCCAATAGTGGCATTGGATGTAACAATATGAATATCCAAGAAAGCATTGGATTTAAAGGAAACAACAATATCCAAGGCAACATTGGATGTAACAATACGAATATCTAAGAAAGCATTGGATGTAAAGGAAACAAAATATCCAAGACAAAATTGGATGTAACAATATGAATATCCAAGAAAGCATTGGATGTAAGGGAAACACAATGTCCAAGACAAAATTGGTTGTAACAATATGAATTTCCAAGAAAGCATTGGATGTAAGGGAAACATAATATCCAAGACAACATTGGATGTAACAATATGAATATCCAAGAAAGAATTAGACGTAAAGGAAACAAAATATCCAAGACAACATTGGATGTGACAATATGAATATCCAATAAAGCATTATATGTAAAGGAAACACAATATCCAAGACAACATTGGATGTAACAATAAAAATATCCAAGAAAGCATTGGATGTAAAGGAAATAAAATATCCCAGACAACATTGGATGTAAAAGAGAAGTAGACAAACATATCCAAGAATAGCATTGGATGATGCTAAGAAATAAAGGTTTCTAGGAATAGCACTGGATGCAATAAGAGAGAAAGACAAACACAACCAACAATAGCATTTGATGATGCCAAGTTGGACTTTGGGTATTTTCCAAGTTAGGTTGGACTTTGGGCACAAGGTAATATGTCAATGGTAACATGACATATGAAAATGCAAATGAGGATAAACACTCTTGTTATGCATGGTATATGAATTTGTTGTGATGTATGTAATGCAATGCAAGTAACAAGGCTTGACTCTTTTAGGGAGTGGACAAGATTAGAAGGCTGATTCCTCAACATGGAGATCATTGTCATTGCTTTGGGGGACTAAAGATGTCGCTGTTGAACATATCTCTGCCATACTGGTAAATTGTATTAAGTTGATAATCCTTGTAGGAAGGATGAAGAGCTGCTTGGGGATTCTTCAAGTAAAATTCCCCAGACTAACTGACTGTTGTAGATGAACTGATCATTGTTTTAGCTTGACTGATTCTGGAAACAACTATTTTACTGTGTGCTTGAAAGGCTTGCCCCAGTAATGAGTCTTGAAAAAAACTTCTGGATAAACCAATTTTGAGAAGGACTTGCACTGAACAACAAATTTTAAACTGATTCTAAACATGATCTGGAAGGAACTCGCCCCTGATAGGATCACTAACCAAGTTTCTAAATTTTTTTGAAAATTCCTTGAGAGGAAAGCTAGTTTGCAATAAAAAGTGTTTATTCAAACATGGTAATTTTGATGCAAAGTTCATGCAACCTTTTGAAAACAAAATCATTGTTATAAAATGCAAAGCAATATGGCCACTGGTCAAAACATAGTGGTTTATAACATTCAGAATGGAAATTAAAACAACAGTATGATACCAAAACAAATGATTTGCAAAAATATTTTTGGAGTCAGATTACGCAACCTTATTATAGTATACTTTCAAAATAACATTGCTTCAGTTAGGTTTTTTTAGGGTTGTAATATGGTCTGGTTCACAATTTATGAAACAAAGGATAAAGGCTCAAAGTTTATTTGTACCGACCCAATCTTTGTAATGTTCTTTAGTCCTACACTAAGCTAAACTCAGACTATGCACTCAGGTTCCAAAAGGTTTGGAATTGTACTTGTGATAGTGATGATGATGGTCCAGAAGTCAAGGGACTCCTGAGATAGCAGTCACTTCTTTCTTACAATATTTAGTTGTTTTTGTCCTCGAGGACTTTTATGGTAAGGATTTGAGAATTTAAGTACCTTTTCTTTGTGTTATCCCTAACTTTTACTTGAACTGTTTCTTTTGAAACTTATAGTCAGCAGGATGCCCTAGTTTTTGCCTAAGTCTTCTTCATAGTTTTTGACTTAGCGGGCCTTTTCTTTTGATCTTTCTTCTTAGAAAGAAAGTGACTGCCTGATTTAATGATTACGATGAACCATCATTGGCTTTTGATCTGAAAGATATCTGCAACACTTGCTTGCTGTGTGTAAAGGAAAGTTTGTAAATGCAACCTTTATTTCTAGGTGTCTTGCATGAAGTTTTTGTAATTGAATGCACACCCAAGTTGAACTGAGAATTACCCTGCCCCCGGTTAAAATTGTAGGTTTTTTGTATAGAAAGAAACTCCTACTTCTAAGCTCGAAGGGGTTGACGAGGGATTAACTTCCTTATTTCTCCAGTGTTTGGGAATTGAAAAAATGCCTTACATCGTCCGAAAATTTTATTTGAAAGCATACCAAAAACAGTTACGGGTATTACATTTTCATCATCGTCCCTTAAATATTTACGTAAACAAAAGTTTGAACAAGAGGTGTATATATTTTGAAAGAGAAAGCATATAAATGCAAATAAACAAATGAATTGAATCAGAATATTGCAAATGCTCATTTCATTAAAATTGAAATTAAAGATAAACAAGTTTGAAAGTAAATAAACACGATATAAGCAAAGAAATTGCAAAAATGGAAAGAAACATGGCCATGTGATTAATCAGTAATAGGGATGAGTTGCCATGTCTTAAAATACTGGCTTTAGTAAGTAGCTTTACTGAAGTTGAATGAAGTTTCACTTCTTATGACCTGGTAGAGGATTGTCCTTAACATTAGGATTAATATCATGAAAGGTGAGGATCTTATCTCTGATTAACTCTTGCATCCTAGCTTTCAATGTATACCTGCCCCACCTTGATGGAATTCACAATGAAGATCATCCATGTAGCCGAATGGAAGGGATTTAAAAGAGGAGGTAGAGTCCTTATGATAATTAGACCTTTCTGAACCAGACCTAGGTACAGTTTAATGTATGTTATGGGAATAGGATCAAATTAATTCCTGTTACGATACTGGTTTTGTCCCACAGCTGAGTATTGAGGAGTTTGAGCTGGTTGAGCGGAAACCACAGGAGTGACAGTAGCCAAGACAACATTGGTTTGATCTTCCCTCTTCTTGTGGAAGTTCCCATAGGGTTTCTTTGTAGTGTTGGAAGATTCGACAACTTTAGACACCTTCCCACTCTTGATGCCTTCTTCTAGTCTTTGGCCAATGGTAACCAAGTCTGCAAAGCTTGAGGAGACACTGCCAGTAAGTGTCCATAAACATTCCAGTAAGTTCCTTCTCTGCCAGAGGAGGTTCAACTTGAGAAGTAAACTCTTTCAACCGTTGAGCATACTCTTTGAAATATTCTCTCTCATTCTGAGTTATGTTCTGGAGTTGATGACAATTTGGAGTCATGTCAAGGTTATACTTGTACTGCTTCATGAAAGCATTAGCAAGATCTTGAAAGCAATGAATGTTGTTTTATTCAAGGCTCGTGTAACATTTGAGCGAAGCTCCACTCAGATTGTCCTAAAAACAATGAATGAGAAACTTTTGGTTGTTGGTGTAGGCATCCATTTTCCCGAAGTACATAACCAAATGAGCCTTTGGAAAGGAGTGACCTTTGTATTTTACAAATTTAGGAGTCTTGAATTTGGCAGTCATGATACAATTAGACACAAGACACATGTTGTCTGCATCAATACTGAAGAAGTCATTTAGGGATGGCAAATAAACTCGGACCCGTTCGCACCCGCCCGGGCTCGCCCCGAAATTAACGGGGAAAATCCGATTTAATTGGGTGCGGGTGCGGGGGAAACCCGGTTCCTAACTACGGGTGTGGGTGCGGGTAGACACTAAGACCCGCCCTTGCCCCACCCCCGGATAATGTATTTTACTTTAGTTCCCTTATTTTACTTATTTTAATATTCATTTATCAATTATATTTTTAATTAAATTATTAATGCCCTTATTGCAATTAAAATAATCAAAGTAATCAAGTTAATATTCATTTACTAATTAAATTTTTAATTTATTAATTTATTAAAATAATCAAATTTTTAATTAAATTATTAATTTTTATTACAATTAAAAACATTATTTTTTTTACAGGTGGGGGCGGGGCGGGTGCGGGTGCACCCGTTCTCCACTAGGGGCGGGTCTGGGTGGTAAATTTTCACCCCCAATTGGCCTTGGGGGCGGGGGCAGGTGTGCTATATGGAGGTGGGTGCGGGTGCGGGTATAGTTAAATCCGCCCCCGCCCCTCCCCGTTGCCATCCCTAAAGTCATTTCCTTCCACAACTCTAAGTCTCTTCTCCAAGGTCTGATATTGTTCATTGACATCCTCAAGTTCAACATCCTCATTGTCCTCATTTTGAGTACTAGCAGCATTATACTTAAAGATATGATTCTCATAGAGAGTTCTAGCAGTATGTACCACAAGTCTGGATTCAGAGAAGACAAGAGCTTGAAACCCTGGTCTAGAAGCTTGACCAATCAAAGAGGTAGTAACATGTGGTGGATAGAAGTTGTGAGGAAAATCAAATTCAGGCCATGTGGATGGTGGCATTTACGCAAGTTGAGGATCAACATGAGCACTTACAACCTCTTGGATAACATTTCTCTGAGGTGGCTCCCCTCCGGCGATCAGGACCTGGAACATCTCAGTAAGTTTAGTCATGCCTGACTTTAGATCATCAATTTCCATTCTGATCTCTGTGGTATGCACTTCTTATTCTGACATTTTCCATCTAATATAAGCTCTAGTTATATATCTGTGTTGAGGAATCAGCTTGATGACTGACAAATGACTAAAAGGTAGACACAGGGATGAATTGTTGGACAACCTGGATGTATGTATGAATGAATCATGCAAGGAATGAAAATGATATGCAACACAGGATGCATGTCACATGTAATAGGATCCAAGGTTTAGGATCACAAGGATGGAGTCTGGGTGAAGAACCAACACAGGGTGTGTACTAAGGTTTTTTTGTACCTGTAGAACGGGTTCTGAAAAGGTTTCTAGAGTCATTGATCCATCTTTCGGATATTACAAACACATCGACTACTCGCGAACCAATAATATTCTCAAAAGAAACTCGTCTGAGTGTATTATCGCGTATTAACTACCTCAGGTCTACACCTGGATAATCACCGCACTACATCCTAAAAGGCAAAGTGGGATACTAAGGTCCTCAGCTTCTCAGGCTCCCAAATCAGAAAAAGTAATTGCATTATGACTACTCGCAAATGACATCAGTAATTTCAAAAGGGCCTCCACTAAGCGTGGTTGTATCATATGTTACTCATGTGTAAGATTACTCCAGACATGTAACTTTTGATTATACCAACATCCTATATTAATGTACACTTAAGTGCGATTTAAGACTTATCTCACTCAAATAGATCATCACTTGAAAGAAGTAGAAGATGCTCAAGCAATACAAGCAAACAATAGCAATAACAAAACATAAATAAAAACAAGTTAGGTTTAACCCTCTTGGGGGATGTCCTTAGTGAAGTCTCCATTTCTATCGCGGTCAGAATCGAAGATCATAGCTATTGAGTTAGCTAGGCTTCACAAATCTTAAATGTCACCACCGAACTTTAACTTATCCAAGGGAAGGGAAAAAGAATGAATAAATCCTAAGTAAAAAATGCAAGACTAAAGACGAGGCTAAAGAGTATGCAAATAAGATATCAAAGGTACGGGGGTTGGTTATACTAAGGGAAGGTATTAACATCTTAAGCATCTGTAGTACTCTATAGGAAACTCTTTGAATATCTATGTTTTTGCTATAAATTGTTTACTATTGTTTGGGAGAGTTTATTGTTTTGGGTTATGATGAGAGTGAGAATGTTTTTGTTGTTTTTGTAATGTATATGTATAAGGGGGTGAAAATAAAGAGGTGTGATCAATAGGATATTACAATCCTATGCATACATATCCTTAGAGGAAGTCAAAGCGTATGTAGTTTGTGGAACTACGTGTATATAAAAAAAGAAAGGGTGAAAAAGAAAAAGAGTGCTCACCAAGGATTGGGACCTTGTGCCTACGTATTCTCAAAAGGAACTTGAGAAATTAAAGCGTTTGTAGTTCGTGGAACTATGGGTTGTTAGGGTTCTAAGAACCAAGATAACAAAGGGGAAAAGCTTTAAAGCAAAGCTTGTGAAAATTGATTGTAAAGGTGAAGAGATTAATGGCCATCTCTTATGAAAGGATTTGAATGAAGAGTTAAATGTTTGTAAAGGGATGAGAGATTAATGACTCTCTCTATGACAAGGTTGATTGTAAGTGTAAAGCCAAGGGGGTAAAGAGAGAAGAGATTGATAGCTATCTCTATGACAAAGTTTGAAGGAAGGATTAAAAAGTACAAGAGATTAATGACTATCTCTTGGAAAGGTTAAAGGTTTATAGATGAAAGTGGTTTTGAGTTATAAAGGGGAAACCCTAATTGAGATGTCTAAGTTAAAGGGTAATCCTAAGGGAGACTTCCTAAGGGATAGCAAGTTCTAGGATTACAAAAGAGATATATGTACAAGAGTGTATAAACTAAATACAATGTTTTAGAAAATAAACAAAGTGTGATTGAAAAGGAGTTATTGAATTAAAATGAATACAAAGTAATAAACATTTGGTCATTTTCTATGATTAAAAGTGTAAAATAAAAAATAAAAAATAAATGATTTTAAACAAAGTAATAATGGATTTTAAATGATAAAAGTACAACTAAAAAAGAAAGTTTAATAAATAAAAGGAATAAAGAAAGTTTAAGAAAAATGAATAAACAAATAAAAGATAAAATATATATGTTAAATAAAAGATAAAATAAATATATTAAAAGAAAATAAAATAAAAGAATAAAATAAATAAAGGAAATTTGAAATATAAATATAAATAAATAGATAAATAAGTTAAAATAAATAATAAAAGATAAATAAAAATAAAAGTAAAATAAAATAAAATAAAAGTATGATTTAAAATTATAAAAGAAGAAAAAGAAATAAAATAAAATAAATAAATTGGAAAAGAAAATAGAAAGAAAATAAAAAGGAAAAGGAAAGAGAGAATCTCACTCCTCAAATAACAAATGTCCTGACCACATGTCCCGACATTGTGTTGACCATGATGTCTGACCAACCTGTCAAGACATCTGACTTAACATCTTGTCGTGAACTTGTTTCAACAAAGAGTGAAAGAGCACTTACAGATGCAATGTAGGGATCTCTACAGCTCCACTAACCTCTCAGGAATGTGTTGGAGTGCTTAGCTTGTTTTGAAACCCTTTAGAACTCTCAATCTGAATCAAGTTGTAAAGTGAAGAAGTGAGGTTGCGATTATGGTGTTTAGGCTATTACAAAAGTGTTACAATGATTTGGATCACTTATATTAATTGTATACAAGGTGTTTGGATGGATGAATATAGTGGAAAGTGATTGCAATGAAGAATTCGAAAGTTCTTGCAAGTTGTTCAACCATGGTGATATGAAAATGCAATTTCTGGTTATGGATGGTTTGGTAATGTTTAGAGTGTTTCAGAAGCTTAGCTAAGTGGTATGAGATGTGTTTGAAGTGTTGGAATGAAGGTTTAGTGACTGGTTTATGAAATTCAAGTTTTCACTTTGATGGATTTTGAATTTTCGCAAGAATATGTGGTTTTGATATGGAGAGTGTTTTGTGAGGTTTTGGTCCGTTGTTGTGTGTTAGTGTATTGTTGTGTGTTGGTGTGATTTGAATGATGCAAATTGATCTCTATTTATAGAGAAATGTTTAAGATATTTGGAGAAAGGTTTGGATTGGGATACAAGTTATTATCCGATGAATGATGTCAAGGTACACATATCATATTCTTAACATGACCATAATTCTAATCTTTTGAGGTTGAGCCTGCCATATTACATCTCATCCCTTGATGTTTTGATTATTCTTGGACAGATTGAGAGGTTTTTTTTAGCAATTTCACTATTTCACTTTAATGCTAGAGGACAAAACCTCATTTCATGGTTTTGAAATGATTTTTATCACGTGCTAAGGATAAAATCTTAAAAATTCTATTATGCTCTAGCAGAGCACAAGGTGCATGATGATTTTGGTATTGATCTTGTGCAAAGATAATGCTTGCAATGTGATCAAAAGTGATCTTGAACTTGTGTGATCAAAACTGTCTTGAATTCAACTTTATCAATGTTTCTTGCAAAAGTCATAACTTCCAGCTCAAGTGAGATAAATCTTTGTTCTTTGACTCTATGGAAATCTAGAAACATCCTCTAAAACTTTTATATTGACAATGTTTCTTGATTCAATTGGGATCATGGAGAGAAATGGCCTCCAAAATTGGAACTTTTAACTTTTTGACACTAGAAAAATTCTGGATGTTTTGACATCTTTGGCAATTAAGATATCCCAACTTTTCCACTTCATAACTTCCAATCCTTATGAGCTTTTGATCCAATCTTTTCACTAAATTGAAGTATAAAATTTCATCTTTAAATACATCCCTTGGGCCTGAAGAATGGTGACTTGAGTTGATCACAAAGTGTCCATAAAGTCATGCATTTGGCAATGTGAAAAACTTATAAATTTTTTGAAGTGTTTTGGATTTTCAAACAACTTGAAACTCCAACTTTGAACAACAATAAATTCCACTTCAAGAAGTTTTTTGCCTTGTAATTTTCATTAACTTGCAGTATCAAATTCCATCTTTCAAAGAAGTCTTCAAGTGTTTTCAGGGGATGCTTGAGGAAGAAGTTACAACTTTTGAAAGTAGGGCAAAAATCATAGGATTTCCATAACTTAGAAAAATTTCAAGTTTTCTTCAATTTGGACAATTTTTCATATTTGAATTATTTCTTGATTACAACTTGATCAAATTCAATTATCCATCACATTTTCTTGAATAATGACTTGTGAAGCTCAAATTTGACCAAAAGTGAAACTTTGACTTTGTGCACTAGTTGGCTTTGTATCAGATGAATCCAAATTTGCAATCTTTGAAGTATCAAACTTCTTGGTAAATTTAAATCATGTGAATGGACTTTAAATATGTATTTGAGACCCTTGAATCATGTCCTGAAGTATGGGATCGTGCTCAGATGAAAAAGTCAACTGCAAGCCACTTTTTGTCAAAACCCTAATTGGTGGATCAAATGAACTTGAGGCTTGATGAGTTTGAAATGATGAAATCTTGCATGGTCATTGATAAAGGGAAACTCTTGATCTTCATGAATGAATGAGAGATTTGAGAAGTTGAAGATCACACCAACCCCTGGCTAATAATCAGTTTGAGCATCTTGAGGCACAACCTAATTTATAAAGCAATGAAGCACATATTTTTGTATTTTCAATTGGTTAATGATGTATAAACACACACACACACACACGCACATGTGATGCTAAATTTTATGCAAATGAGGTGGAATCTTAGGAGTAAAAATTAGGGTATCACACTAATGATCGGGAAGTAGTGGTTGCTAACATTGAACAACCACTACATACAAATATTGATAATAAGGCATCAGTGATGGAGCTTATGGAGCTTGGTGAGTTTCCATGATTGAATTAATTTCGACCTCCTTTCCTTTTGGAATTTGTTAGTGGGTTTCTTCTAACTAGCCTGTATACTCGAGGTGCCTTTGATTTTTTTGCTTTTAGGTTCGTTCTTGATGTGTTCTCCCACTATCACCAGGTTGAAGAAGTGTGATGATTTGTTGCCTATCATCTTCTCGAAGTGTGGGCCATGAAGAAGCATCAACATCGATATCAACATTGGCATCAAATCCTTGAATGAGATAAGTGTCTAATTTTATGCTATTGATTTTCAGTTATAAATATATCCTTCTTATGTTATCACCTTGCTTTGTACTTTATTCTACTTTGTATTCTTCTTTATGATGTCAAAAAGGGGGAGAAATAGTAGGTATAATATTTGTTCTTGTTCATAATTCTTTCAGGGAAGAAAGCCTTGAATTTCAAAACCAAGGGGGAGATATACAAGATAGGGGAAGATTCTCGTTGCTACTCAACATTTTAAAAAACTCACATATTGAAGCAACACATTAATGAACAAGTAAAGTTTCAAAGGATGTTTTGTCATCATAAAAAAGGGGGAGAATGTGAAGAAGAGTTCTTCTTATTCTTTGTTATCATTTTGGTAAAGACAAACACATCAACAAAAAGAAGTAAAAGCTTGAAGACTAGAGCAATCCAGTTCAAATTATCAAAAACCTTTGGAAAGTTAATGGAATAATTTGCACCATTTACACGAAATGTAAAAATACCTTAATTTTGGAAAAACTATCAGGTGTAGCCAGTTACAAAATTACTGGTAACCGGTTACACATTTAAAAATTTCAAATTTCTCATACTGTTTCAGGTGTAGTCGGTTACACCCTTTTGGATAACCGGTTACCATTGAACCAGTGGAACTTTTTGATGAAAAATATGATTCCAATGTTTTGCATCTTTCATACTTCAATTATTGCAATGTTTCATGAATATACACACTTTTAGAAGGGTACATTGCATGTATATATACATGTGGCTTCAATTTTTCAAACACATACTCTCTTTGACACAAAAATTTAATATTTCAAAAGATATTCCTTGATACACAACTTTCACTTCTCATAATCCAAACAAGATTTTAAACTTTCAAATATGATACTTTCTGCATGAACTTCCATACATATTAATTAAAGTTTCATTCATATTATTTTGAGCCCTTAGGTGTATATATTTGGATTATGATCAATACAAACAGGAAATCAATTAACACATAATTGATTCAAGAGCTATAACTTCTGTTACAATTTCAATTTACTATGGTATACTTTACTGACTAGGATTGCCGGAAGAAAGATAGGGGATAAGGGAGGATTATTCTCTAGTTGCACTTTATAAAGATCATAAAGAGATTAATTTTGTTGATTGTGTTGCTTATGTTAGAAGATTGTAAGATAGATCTTGGTGGAAGACTTGTACAAAGATCCGACATAGTGGAAAATCTCTCATAGGGAGTAAGGGGACTAGAGTACTCTCAGATGTAAGGGGAACCAGAATATATCGTTGTGTCATTTACTTTCTGTATTTGTTTTTCAGCATATTTACTTTCATATCAATTATGAAAAATAACAAATCCAGTACTAACGCTTCAAATTGAGAAAAGTCCAATAAATCTAATTCACCCCCTCTTAAATACCGCACACAAACTTACAATTGGTATCAGAGCAGGTTCAAGTAATCTGCTATTATGATCCATAATGACTTCCTCAAACCCGGTGTTCAGAGACGGTGGCAGCAATAACAAGCCTCCATTATTTTGTGGTGAATATTTGATTTTTGGAAAATGCACATGAAGGCTCATCTAAAAGCCTTAGGAGAAGAAATATGGGATGTTATACAAAATGGTCAATTTGTTCCTACTAGTGTTTTCGATGGTGTTGGGACATCAAAGATTATAAGTTAATGGAATGAAGATGATAAGAAGATACTATATGACAAGAAATCATATGTAGAATGGGATGACAACAAAATAATTTCGTTATCAGATGAAGATCATACATACAAGGCAATAATGACATCATATCATTCAAGTGATGAAGAACATGAGGTTAGTAATTCTAAAACTGATGATATTCCATCTTATGATGAATTAGTAAATGCTTTTCATGAATTACATGATGAAATTTTGAAACTTTCTAGAAAATGTTCAATTCAAAAGAAAACCATTTTAAATCTAGAAAGAAAGTCTAATAACACTCAAGTGGAGCTGGACTTAATCAAAAATTCAGAATGCAATAATTGTTCATTTCTTGAGTCTAAAATTATTGAATTAAAATAAGTAATTGGGAATTTGGAAATGGTAATTATTGATTTAGAAAATGTGTTAAGTAGTCAAAAAATTTCAAAGGATAAATGTGGTCTTGGTATTACTAACTTTGATAAACCTAGTACAAGTCAAACCATGTTTGTAAAGGCTACTAATGAGTTCAACAATGTAGAATCAAAGAAATAACATGTTGTAAATCATCAAAAAGGTCTTATAATAACAATCATATTTTTAGACCTACTTGTTTCTATTGTAAAGCAAAAGACCATTCTACTAATGCTTGCTACATAAGAAATTATGGTATTCCTTGTAGTGAGTATATATGGGTGAGGAAGGTATCTAACCAAAAAGGACCAAAACAAAATTGGGTACCTAGATGTAACTAATTGTTTTGTAGGTACTTGAAGGTCATATGCAAGCATTGTCAAATCAAGATTGATTCTTCAAGACACAAGATCATATGATATGGTAGTTTCTAAAAGTTTCATCGATTAAAGAGATGTTTTGGAGAAGCATCAACCTTGATATCAACTTTGACATCAAATCCTTGAAGAAGATAAGTGTCTAATTTTGTGATATTAATTTTCAATTATAAATAATCCTTCCTATGTTATCACCTTGCTTTGTACTTTATTCTACTTTGTATTCTTTTTGATGATGTCAAAAAGGGGGAGAAATAATAGGTATTGTATTTGTTCTTGTTCATAATTCTTTCGGGGAAGAAAGCCTTGAATTTAAAAAAAAAAAGGGGGACATATACAAGATATGGGGAGATTGTGGTTGCTACTCAACATTTCAAAAACTCACATATTGAAGCAACTCATTGATGAAGAAGTAAAATTGCAAAGGATGTTTTGTCATCATAAAAAAAGAGGAGAATGTGAAGAAGAGTTCTCCGTGTCCTTGGTTATAGTTTTGATGAAGACAAACACATAAACAAAAAGAAGTCAAAGCTTGAAGACTAGAGAAATTAAGTTCAAATTATCTAAAAGATTTGGAAAATTAATGGAATAATAAAGATGGTCGAATATGTATTACAATTCAAGTATATATATCTTAATTGCTCTGGAAAATCATACATATTCATCTTAAACCTTCCATGCATCTTTTAAAATGATTTTGAAACTAACCATTATGTATTTGGTAAATTGTGGCATGTGAAACCACCATAACAATACTTTTAAACAACCACAATTTGCCCTATTTACTCAAAATGTAAAAATACCTTAATTTTTGAAAAAGTTTCAAGTGTAACCAGTTACACCATTTTTAGTAACCAGTTACACATTTGAAAATTTCAATTTTCTCATACCGTTTCAGGTGTAGTCGGCTACACCCTTTTTGGTAACCGGTTACCACTGAACCAGTGACACTTTTTCATGAAAAATATGATTCCAATGTTTTGCATCTTTCATACTTCAATCATTGCAAGGTTTCATGAATATACACACTTTTAGAAGGGTAAGTTGCATGTACATATACCTGTGGCTTCGTTTTTTCAAGCACATACTCTCTTAGACACAAAACTTTCATATTTCAAAAGAGATTCCTTCATACAAATCTTTCACTTCTCATAATTCAAACAAGTTTCTAAACTTTCAAATATGATACTTTCTGCATGAACTTTCATACATATTTATTAAAGTTTCATTCAAATTATTCTGAGTCCTTAGGTGTATAAATTTGGATTGTAGTAAATACAAAGAGGAAATCAATTAACACATAATTGACTCAACAACTATAACTTCTGTTAAAATTTCAAATTATTGTGGTATACTTTGCTGACTAGGATTATTAGAAGAAAAAGAGTGAATAAGGGAGGATTGTACTCTTATTGCACTTTGTAAAGATCATAAGGGGGATGTTCTTATTGATTGTGTTGCTTATGTTAGAAGATTGTAGGATAGGTTTTAGTGGAAGACTTGTACAAAGATCTGACATAGTGGAAAATCTCCCATAGGGAGTAAGGGGACTAGAGTACTATCAGATTGTAAGGGGAACCAGAATATATAGTGGTTTCCTTTACTTTTTGCATTTATTTTTAAACATATTTACTTTCATATCAATAATAAAAATAAAAAGAACCAGTGCTAATGCTTCAAATTGAGAAAAGTCCAATAAATATAATTCACCCCTCTCTTAAAGACCGCACATAAACTTATAATTGGTATCAGTGCAGGTCCAAGTAATCTGCTATTGTGATCCATAATGGCTTCTGCAAACCTGGTGTTTAGAGATGGTGGCATCAATAACAAGCCTCCATTGTTTTATGGTGAATATTTGACTTATGCAAAGTGAACATGAAGGCTCATCTAGAAGCATTAGGAGAAGATATATGGGATGTTGTACAAAATGGTCAATTTGTTCCTACTAGTGTTATCGATAGTGTTGGGACATCAAAGATTACAAGTTAATGGAATGGAGATGATAAGAAGATACTATATGACAAGAAATCATATGAAGAATGGGATGATAATGAAATAAGTTCATCATCAGATGAAGATCATCCATACAAGGCAATAATGACATCACATCATTCAAGTGATGAAGAACACGAGGTTAGTAATTCTGAAATTGATGATATTCCATCTTATGATGATTTAGTAAATGCTTTTCATGAATTACATGATGAAGTTTTGAAACTTTCTAGAAAATGTTCAAATCAAAAGAAAACTATTTTAAATCTAGAAAGAAAGTCTAATAACACTCAAATGGAGCTATCTTAATAAAAAATTCAGCATACAATAATTGTTCATTTCTTGAGTCTACAATTGTTGAATTAAAACAAGTAATTGGGAATTTTGAAAATGGTCAAGTTGATTTATAAAATGTGTTAAGTAGTCAAAAATTTTCAAAGGATAAATGTGGTTTTGGCATTACTAACTTTGATAAACCTAGTACAGGTCAAATCATATTTGTAAAGGCTACTAATGAGTTCAACAATGTAGAATCAAAATAATAACATGTTGTAAATCATCATAAAAGGTCTTATAATAGGAATCATATTTTTATACCTATTTGTTTCTATTGTAAAGCAAAAGGACATACTACTAATGCTTGCTACATAAGAAATTATGGTATTCCTTGTAGTGAGTATGTATGGGTGAGGAAGGTATCTAACAAAAAAGGACCAAAACAAAATTGGGTACCTAGACGTAACTAATTGTTTTGTAGGTACTTGAAGGTCATATGCAAGCATTGTCAAATCAAGTTTGATTCTTCAAGACACGAGATCATATGATATGGTAGTTTCTAAAAGTTTCATTGATTAAAAAGATGTTTTGAAGAAGCACCAACCTTGATATCAACTTTGACATCAAATCCTTGAAGGAGATAAGTGTCTAATTTTGTGATATTAATTTTCAATTATAAATAATCCTTCCTATGTTATCACCTTGCTTTGTACTTTATTCTACTTTGCATTCTTTTTGATGATGTCAAAAAGGGGGAGAAATAGTAGGTATTGTATTTGTTCTTGTGCATAATTCTTTTAGAGAAGAAAGCCTTGAAATTCAAAAGCACGGGGGAGATATACAAGATAGGGGAGATTGTAGTTGCTACTCAATATTTCAAAAACTCACATATTAAAGCAACTAATCGATGAACAAGTAAAATTTCAAAGGATGTTTTGTCATCATAAAAAAGGGGGAGAATGTGAAGAAGAGTTCTTCTTGTCATTGATTATAGTTTTGATGAAGAAAAACACATAAACAAAAAGAAGTCAAAGCTTGAAGACTAGAGCAATTAAGTTCAAATTATCAAAAATCTTTAGAAAGTTAATGGAATAATCAAGATGGTTGAATATGTATTACAATTCAAGTATATATATCTTAATTGCTCAGGAAAATCAGGCATATTCATCTTAAAACCGCCGTAACAACACTTTTAAACAACCACAATTTGCACCATTTAATCAAAATAGAAAAATACCTTAATTTTGGAAAAAGTATCAGGTGTAACCAGTTACACCATTTCTGGTTACCGGTTACACATTCGAAAATTTCAATATTCTCATATTATTTCAAGTGTAACTGGTTACACCCTTTTTGGTAACTGGTTACCACTGAACCAGTGGTACTTTTTCATGAAAAATATGATTCCAATGTTTTTCATCTTTGATACTTTAATCATTAGAATATTTCATGAATATACACACTTTTAGAAGGGTACATTGCATGTATATATACCCGTGGCTTCAATTTTTAAAACACATACTCTCTTAGATATAAAACTTTCATATTTCAAAAGATATTCCTTGATACACATCTTTTACTTCTCAAAACCAAACAAGTTTCTAAACTTTCAAATATGATACTTTCTGCATGAACTTTCATACATATTTATTAAAGTTGCATTCATATTATTCTGAGCCCTTAGGTGTCTATAATTGGACTGTGATCAATAAAAAGAGGAAATCAATTAACACATAATTGATTCAAGAGATATAACTTCTGTTACAATTTCAAATTATTGTGGTATAATTTACTGACCAGGATTGCTGGAAGAAAGAGAGTGAATAAGGGAGGATTGTTTTCTTGTTGCACTTTGTAAAGATCATAAGTGGATTGTTATTATTGATTGTGTTGTTTATGTTAGAAGATTGTAGGATATGTCTTGGTGGAAGACTTGCACAAAGATCTGATATAGTGAAAAATCTCTCACAGGGAGTGAGGGGACTAGAGTACTCTCGAATTGTAAAGGGAACCAGGATATATCGTTGTGTCCTTTACTTTTTGCATTTATTTTTCAACATATTTACTTTTATACCGATTATGGAAAAGAACAAAATCAGTGCTAACGCTTCAAATTGAGAAAATACCAATAAATATAATTCACCCTGCCTCTTAGAGACTCCACATAAACGTACATAGTCCCCATCAGAGTCACTAGTTATCGTAGCGCAAAAAATACTCGGACGTAATGAATGCTCGAAATACAACAGAGTCCCCACCGAATTTTATTTCAAAAGGAAAGGGAAAATATAGATAAAACCCAAAAAAGAAAAAGAAAATGGTCGCCACAACCAAATTTGGGTGCATGATTTAGTTATGTGAGGGAAATGGATTAACACCCATCACATCCGTTGGGCTTAACGGGAACCATTTAGTTGGTTTTACGAATAAAGTATTAACATTTGTTTTTTTGATTTCTCCTAGCTATTAAAAGCTTGAAGGTGTCATACCCCAATTTTGACCCCAAATCTCTGAATCAATACATTTATCATGACATTTACATCAGATGCATATCATATCATGAACTTCATCTTGTATAATGCCTAAAATGTCGATTGGAATAATTTTTTGGATTTACAGATAGACTGGGCAAAATATTTCAAAATCGAGTCTGCAGACATCAATACTATTAATCTACGGTTTGCTTAGTTTAAGCTGTCATACTCATTTTATTTTTTCTACTATTTTTTTTGGTCACATTTTGATCAGCCTGAGCCTTTTAATCGATCAAACTTTATTTTAAAATTTGATCAAAACTGTATATTTCCGAGAGGTTTATTTCATGCTGATCATTTTGTTGCATTCGGTTTATGTTTTTGAGCACTTTTGCGCCCAACTTTTATTCATTTTGAGTCCATTTATTTTTCTTTGTTTGTCAAAGGATTTGAAATAATTAAATAGAATTAATATTATTTTTATTTTGATTGTATTTCAATTATTTTTAGTATTTGATTTTTATTTAAACTAGTTTATTTCTTTTGTCTCTAAAATAAGTACAAAGGGGTTTTTTTGGATTTTAGAAAAATCACAACCCTAGTTGACACCATATATCTTACTTCCATTGTTTTATTTGCTTTGTGGTGATTGATTTTTTTAAAAAAGTAATGTCGTTTGTTCTGTTTGTTATAGCGATATAGGTTAAATTTGAGATTATTTTTCCTTTGTTACTACATGAGAGAGAAGAAAGACATTCTTCTTTTTTTTTTTATTAAATGTGTCACGTGTCTACTCGCTATTGGTGGCCTTTGAAACTTTGAATTTTTTTTCTTTCTCTTCACTTAGCACCAGTGCCTCCCTCTTCTTGTTTTTACATATATTTCTTTTTCTTTTTCTTTGTTTTTTTGTTTATATATTTATATTTATTATTATGTTATAGTTTAATTGTGTTGGTTTATGTTTGGATTGGGTTCGGCCCCATGCCTTTCTTACACCCCATATCCATGTTTATACTCACTTATGTTTATAATCTTTTAACTTTAATATTTTATTTTTTTCTTTTTATATTTCTTGTGGTTAAGTTAATTATTTAGAATATTAATTATTTTTTAAATGTTTATTTGATTAGTTAGATTTATTTGGTTAAGTTAATTAATTGTTAAGTAGATTATTTATTTAATCGATTTTGTTATGTTTATTTGTTCAGTTAGATGATCTTTATCCATGTCCATGCCCTCTGTAATACTCTAATTTTTACCCCCAAGATCCCACATGTCATTTGCATCATCTACCACAAACAAGATCACGAGCCTTGGTTCTTTTGCCCTCCTCTGTAGCTCTGCTTCTGAGGGAGATCACCAAACATCCATATGTTTCTTGCTCGCTTTATATTCGTTTATGTTTACTAACCCTTAATCAAAATAAAAAATATATATTTGTTTTCCCTTTACTAACTTTTTCAGGAGAAGGTTTGGATTAAGAACATCAAACACTAGTTCCTCAGCTCAATTGTAATTCATCTGAACAAAGTCAAAGTGGATCTAAAAACAATTCAAAATCAACTAATCAAGGATTTCCCAAGATTTGATCAATTATTACTTAAGAGATTCTAAGGTTCATGTGTTTACTTCCATTCCTTCTTTGACAAGTCAAGAATCGAACCAGAGCCAGAACAGTCCAGCAAACAAAGTATTTTTCAAGTTTTTCAGCAGTGCAATCGATTTGCACTATGGTCCAATCGATTGCACCATTCATATTTGCACCAGATTTCAGATTTTTCAGCAGTGCAATTGATTTGCACATGACAGATTTGGCCAAATATAACAGTTTTAAATTCTGCAACATTTTGGCACCAAAATTCACTTATTAACATGAGAATATTCTAGATCATTTCCAAATAATTCTCCTACATAATCACAATTATTTACATCATACACCCTTATTTTAGTTACACTTTTTAACCACTTGATCTTTGATTTTGCTTCTAATCCAATTTCTAAGCCTAGATTAAATTTCAAATCAAATTCCAAACCACCAAAATTCCCAAGCCTAAACTCTATAAATAGAATTCTTATTTCATTCATTCTCAAAAATTTTGATAGCCAAATTCACATTGTCATAATTCTTCCTCATCCTCAATTTTTTTCATCTACCAAAATTCACCAAAGCTTTTTCTTCCATTAAAAGTTAGTAAGCTTTCCATTGAAGCTTACTAATCTTTAAGCTAAACCTCCACCAAAACACTTCTTCAACATCAAATTCTGTAGATCAAGGCTTTGGAATATGGTTCTTGAAGTTGATTTGAAGCATTTTCAGATTTAGAAGTGGTAAACTCTTGTTCCACCATTGTTGTGCTTGATTCATCTTCCAGAATATGATCTCTTATTGATTTTCGTTGCTTGATATTTGGATATTGAAATTTGTGTTTCCTTGGTTATTATTTTACTTGAATTTTCATGCATAATTACATCCTTGATCATGAGGTGTTTGAAAAAAAAATTGATCAAGAATTTTGCATTTTTCAAACTGTTTTTTTGCTGTCATACCAGGTGCAAATCGATTTGCACCCCTGTGCAATCAATTTGCATTGTATTTTTTAGCCCGAATATGCTGTCTAACACTGTGCAATCGTTTTGCACAGTGCATAATGTGTTTTTTGGCTCTATTTTGGGACTATTTTGGTTCCTTTTCTTCCTTCTTCCATTTCCTTTTGTTTTTCCTTGAATTGTAGTGTTTGTTGATCAAATTTCTATTTAAATTCCATGGACTTTGGATGTTTGATGAGGTTGGATAAACTTTCATTAGTTCAAATCTATCTTTAAGTGGATCATTGAGTTCATTTAGGTGTTTTGAATTAGTGATAGGTTTAGTACCTTAATCCACCAAGAAGAGTGATGGAACTTAAAGATGGAATGATTCAAATGTTGTGGTTCAATTTGACTTCCCTTCTCCGCTAAATTGTCCCTAAATCGGAATCATGTTGTTTTTGTAAGCGAGATATCAATCTCCTATTCGCCATAGTATGGTGTGGGATAGATTGTTTCCTTGTTGTTATGAGAGTTAGTTGGCATACTCGTCGATTTTATCCGAGTTGGAGCCCTTCCCTTAATGATGTATGGATTCACGTTCTCACGCTTATGGTTGATTAGTCGAGTATTCTCCAAAAAAACAACCAATTGTTCTCCATTATTAACATTATCATACTAACTATAATTCCACTAACTTTTACTTTTTTCCCTTTAAATTTTTTCGCTCTTTACTTTCTTGTCATTTATTTGTATGCTTTTTTACACTTAGCATTTCATATTTATCACCTTATTTTCTCTTTGTCCATTTGGACCTTTATTTGTGCTTTTGCTCTTTTTCTCTTTGTCCATTTGGACTATACTCCTCTTAAGACATTAATAAATACTTAAACACTAAAAGACTTGGCACTGAAATCTGAACTGTTATGACCTTATGCTTGGACTTTGGACTTTATTTTCTTTAATAAATGTCAATCAATGTTAATCACGCTTTGACCAATTTTGAAAAGACTTAAAAAATACAAAAACTATTCAAACTTTTTGTGCCTTTATGTACTTTTTCTTTTAAAACTTTTCACAAAATTTATATATGATTCATTTTCATAGTTGAGATGTAATTCTCCTATTCCCCATAGTATTTAAGATGTTGACATTTTCCACTTAGATGTTGAGTGATAGACTTGTTGATTTTAATTAAAGCAAAATCCTTCATCTTTAGGTGATGCAAATGTTATCTTATACTTGTGGGCGACTAGTCGTAGTTTTCTCCTTAAAATGACGACTTTTCTTTTTATTTAAATGAATCATAACAAACTAATTTTGTTATTTCTACCATGAACTACAAGGTTTTTATCCTATATTGCACTTTGTGGGTACGTATGCATGAGGCTCAAGAAGTCTTTCCAAGCACAAAAATCTTTAAAAAATACTTCTCTTCTCATCTCCCCAATCTCATTTCAAACAAATATTTTTAAACCAAAAGTGTAAATATTTCAAAGGGCTTCTACAGAGTACTATAGACATTTTGGGTGCTAAAACCTTCCCTTAGCGTAACCAACCTCCTTACTTAGTCTCTGTTCTTTTGTTCTTGTTTTAGAACTCTTTAGGTTTGGTTCGCTTTTTTTCCTTTCCTTTTGGATAAAATAAAAGCGTGGTGGAAACTCTTGTATTTTGAGTTGAGTTAATCAATATCTTACTCACAAATTTCCCCGCTGAAGAAAAGTGGTGACTCTGCTGGGGACTTTAGTTTTTAACGGGTTCAACCTAGTTTGTCTTATTTACACTTTTGTTTGATTTGTTTGTTATTTCTTGTTCTATTTGGGTGCTTGGTGATCTTGAGTGGTTAGATAAGTCATATACCCAGACTTTAGAGCACAATAACATAGGATGTGTGGTATAATCGATGATATGTGCTTGGAGTAGTCCTTTGCATGTGAAGTCGAGATCCACCGCTTAGTGGAGGCCCCTTTTGGATTACTGCTGTTATACAAGCAGTCATGAATGACATTAATTTTTCCAACCTGGGAGACCGGGAAGCTGAGGACCGTCGAACCTTTAACCCATCCTGGCCTATTAGGACGTGGTGCGGAGATTATCCAGGTGTAGACCTGAGATGATAATCACACGATACTACACTCAGACGAGTTTCTCTTGAGAATATTATTGGTAGGCGAGTAGTCGTCATATCAATAATATCCGAAAGATGGGACTATGACTCTGGGAACTCTTTTTTAGAACCTTGTTCTATAGGTGCTGATATACCCTTAGTACACACTATTTTGGGTTGGTTCTCACCCTTGGCTCCATGCTCATAACTCAGAACCTTAAACTCGTGTGTCTTATGAGATCTTGTTTGTGGTTGCTGCATACATGCACCCATGCATTCATGAGCATTTTTCTCAAGATTTCAAGGAACTCAGAGGTGTTTTTTGAAAATATTTCAGATGTCAGTGATTATGGATCTTAGAAGAAGGAATACACAGAATTATAGTTTCAAGAGTCCCGATCTACAAGAATTGAGAAAGCTTGGATCTTTGGTATCTAGTCCCGTGGATTTCAGAGGCCGTTATGGGAGACTTGTGTCCATCCTAAAGACTGATATTGAAGATGGGGTTCTTAACACCTTGATTCATCTCTACGATCTGCTACATCATTGCTTCAATTTTTCTGACTATCATCTTGTGCCAACTTTAGAAGAGTACTCTTATTGGATGGGTTTGCCTATTTCAGACAAGATCCCTTTCAGTGGCTTAGAGGAAGTTCCTGCACTCAAGGTCATTTCCAAAGCTATTCATCTTAGAGAGTCTGATCATAAGGAAACATTTGTTACCAAAGGAGGAATTTTGGGGATTAGTGCCAAGTTCTTGATGAGGAAAGCTTCTATTTTTGCTACTCTAGGGAGTATGGACACATTTGAGGCTATTCTTACTTTGTTGATATATGGTCTTGTGTTGTTTCCTAACATGAATGCTGTTGTTGATGTTTATGCTATTCAGATCTTTTTGATTGGGAATCTCGTGCCTACATTACCAGGGAACACTTACCATTCCATTCACTATAGGAATTCCAAGGGTGGAGGAGATATTACTTGATGTGCACCTCTGTTGTACATGTGGTTTATTTTGCTCCTGCCACAGTCTCAACTCTTCAAGGATAACAAGGATAAGCTTAGATGGTCTCAGAGACTTATGTCTCTCACTCTTGCGGACATGAACTGGTATTATTCAACGTATGATACTAGAGTGATTATTGATGGTTGTGGAGAGTTCCCTATGTGCCTCTTCTTGGTACACAGGGAGGAGTTAGTTACAACCCTATTCTTACTAGACGTCAGTTTGAATATTTATTCAAGAATAAACCTAGTAGTCTTTCATTATTGGGATTCTTTTTCTTTGATGGAGTTGAGAGCTTGGAATTGAAGAAGAGGATTGTGTATTCTTGGCGCAAGGTCGATAGGAAAGATAAGGGTCAGTTAGGAAGGCAACATTGTGCTGTTTTTGAATGTTACATTCAGTGGGTCCGTGATAGAGATTGTTAACTCAAGATGCCTTATCCTCTTGAGAAGCCATTATTTCCTATTGTTACACCATCATATTCTCTTGTTCTCGTGGATGATAAAGTGAAGCTTCAAGAAGACCTAACTAATATGAAGCAAGAGAAAGAGATGTGGGAGAACAAGTTTCATGCTTCCTACAAAGAGAAGACGGAGTTGCAGAAACAACTAAAGGAGAAAGATGACTTGATTTAGTTTCTTCAGCGACGTGGTTCAAAGAGATCTAGGGAGCCAGAGGATTTATTTTCCTCTACCACTTCATCATCTGCTCACCTTCCTACCTCTGGAGCGTGGAAGAGTATTGTGGACCAGCTTGTGCTAGAGAAGGCCGCCATGAAGGCTCATTATGAGAGAGAGAGAGAGATCAAAAGGCTTCACGAGAAGTATCATCCTAAGATTGGATCATCTTCTGACATGATGCCATAGATCTAGTTTTATTCCTCTTATTTATTGAGACTCTTTGAGATTGTATTTCATACTTTGTAATCCTTTTCCAATATCAATGAAATGAGATTTTCAGTATTTCAAATTTGTGTTATTTCAATAATATTTGCAATTCACTTTAAGGTTCCTTGAAATCTTTGCATTTTGCATTTGCATATCACGTGTCATTGTGCATTGTGTTTTTCCTTTTCCGGGTGTCTTATTTTGTTTCCCTTTGGTCTTTATTCAGATAAGTTGTCGTATCACTATAATACTCAAGCTAATCAAAGAAAAAAGATGGATCAGTTACAACAAGAAAATTGTGAGCTTCGTAAAGAGGTAAAAACTCTGAAGGACAATTTAGAGATATTTTTTGCAATGATAGAAGCTCTGGTGACTGCTTAGAATCATCCACCACTGCCTCCTCCTTCTCTTGTGCAGAGAACAGTCATTTCATATATTGTATCAATGCCCATTTCTGTGGCCCTGGTTCATGCTTCTCAACATCAGATGCCTCCTAGCTTCTCTTGGGGCATTCCTCTCAATTATGTGTTGGAGGAATATCAACCTCCTGCTTCTGAAGGTCCAAGAGTTCCTGTTGTTATGATTGTGCCACCTCTTATGGTTAATGTTGTACCTCACACTTAGATTTATGTTATTCCTGCTGTTGTACCTGTGCCACCATTCGTGGGTCACACTATGCCTTATGCTGAAGAACAAATTTTCCACATTGCTCCGAGCGAGAGTTTGGATGTCCTTGATCATATGAATGATTTTCAAGATCAGTTTACTAAGATGCAGAAAGATATTAGAGCTTTAAGAGGGAAATATTTATTTGGAAAGAACGCTCACAAGCTTTGTCTTGTCCCAAATGTGAAGATTCCTCCGAAGTTTAAGGTTCTGGACTTTGAAAAATATAAAGGGATTACTTGTCCTCAATGCCATCTGGTTATGTATGCTAGAAAAATATCCACCCATACTGATAACCATCTGTTGTTGATTCATTATTTTCAGGATAGTCTTAGCGGTGCTACATTGAAGTGGTACATGGGACTTGATAGTTCCCAGATTAAGACATTCAATAACCTCAGAGAATATTTTGTCCGTCAATATAAGTACAATCTAGATATGGTGCCGGACCGTATCAGCACCTGCCCAACAATGCTTTCACCAATAGAATAATCAATATAGTCATTTTTAGAAGAACTTCGATCAAATTCCAATGACTTACTCAAAATTTCTTCCGGGTTTAATTCAAAAGAACCTTGTTCGAACTCATGCACCACCTGCTATTCCAAAAGATTCACTGTGGTGGTATAAACTCGAGGCACATTCCATCAAGGAGGAGATGTGCATGACATTGAGAATTGTTATCCATTGAAGATGGAGGTACAAAGGTTGGTTAACTGTGTTATCTTGTCTTTTGTAAACACCAATCCTATTGTGCAATCAAATCTGTTACCTAAGCATGGTAACGCCTATGTTAATATGGTGTATGGTTGTTCTGGCACAAAACGTATCTTTGATATCCATTGGACCCGAAGATCATTGGTTGAGATGCATACTACTTTGAGAGAATACCGTGATATTGAGCATGATTATGCCACTTGTTGTATTTGTTCCGTGAACTCCCGTGGGTGTCTGATTATAAAAAGATATTTACAAAAGATGATCGACCAGAATCTGATTCAAGTCACTACAAATAGAAATGAAGATGAGAATGAGGTGAATGTCATAATTCCACACTTCAACATCCTAAAGCGAGTTGTAATTTCTTATGATAGTCAAAAATCTGTCGTTACACCTTTGCTTATCCGTTTTCCTGGCCCGATACCATATGAATCATAAAAAGTTGTTCCTTACAAAACAATTCTACTATGTTAGAGAATGAAAAAGAGGTTCCTATTCCTTCTCTTCCTTCAGTCGTGACCATTAGAGATGTAGGCCATGTGACCAGAAGTGGTCGAGTATTTGCTAATGTACCCTCAAAGACTAATGAAGATGTTGTGGGTAAGCATGCTCAGTTTAAGACTTCTATTGAGATTGGTCGATCTAGTGATGTAAACCAGAAATCAGATAATGATGAGATGTTGAAATTGATCAAAAAGAGTGAATATAATGTGGTGGATCAACTTTTGCATATACCATTTAAATTTTTTGTGCTATCTCTCCTAATGAGCCCCGAGGCTCATAGAGAATATCTTCAGAAGGTATTGGAACAATGGACTATGATGTAATGATTAATTAGTTTGATAGCATTGTTGCCAATATTACTGCATGCAATAATATGAGTTTCTGTGATGAAGAACTAATTGAACATGGAAGGAATCATAATTTGGCTCTCCATATTTCTGCGAATTTCCAAGAGGATGTTATGTCTATCGTATTGGTTGATATTGGTTCATCATTGAATGTAATGCCAAAATCTACTTTATCTAGACTATCATATCAGGGAACTCCTATGAGGTTTAGTGGGGTTGTCGTGAAAGCCTTTGATGGCTCAAGGAAGATTGTGATTAGAGAGGTCGATCTCCCTATCAAGATAGGTACGTGCTTATTCCATACTACTTTTCAAGTAATGGACATTCATCCTGCTCACAGTTACCTTCTTGGACGCCCTTGGATTCATGAAGCTGGGGAAGTGACCTCGACATTTAATCAGAAGTTGAAATTTTTTCAGAATGACAAACTTGTTGTTGTTGGTGGAGAGCAGGCTATGTTAGTGAGCAGTTTGTCATCTTTTTCTTATATTGATGCTGACGAGGATGTTGGAACTCTGCTCCAGGCTCTTTCTGTCGTCGATAATGCTGTTAAGAAGAATGAAGTGTCCATGTCTTCCTTAAAAGATGCTCAACATGTGTTAGACAGTTCCCAAGCTGATGGTTGGGGCTGAGTCATTGAGGTTGATGAGGAAAAAAAACAAAATTGGTTTGGGTTTCTCACTTGGTTTAACCCACAAAGAGCCGAAAGGTATTCATGAAGTTTTCCATAGTGCTGGGTTCATCCATGCCAAGGATCATTCTACCACTGCAGTTATTGAAGATGACCGAGAAGTTGAGATTGATCCTCAAGAATGGAAACCATACCTTGATGATCCTGGATACTTTTCTGAGACAGAAGATGCATATGTACCTTTTCGTACCCCTCGACCGAGGCCTAAAGAACCTGAAATGAAGTCAGTGCCATCCTTGAAGGCAATCAAGAGGAATAAATGCCCAACTTTATGACACATGGATTGATATGCCAAAGATGGATAGTTGTTGACATTCCTACTATTGTTCATGTTTCAAAGTAATTTATTTTTCTTTTCTTTCAAAAATCCTTTCACTCTTCTCAAGGTGAAAGTGAATTTGTGAGGGCTTTGTTTCAACTATTATCATCATCAATAAAATGTTATTTAACTTATCCATATTATGTTTCCCTTTTTACTTTATTTCTGAAAAATGATAACATAAAAAAACCAAAATAATAATTTGATAATCACTTTTATCTGCATGATACTTGCACTGTTGTTCATATTCTAAAATCAAACATAAATTATTATGCATATTGATTGATAAACCCGCTGAATACAATGTCCATATGCCCTCTCCCAACTTTGAATTCTATGTGTTTGAAGCGTAATAAGATGATATTGAGGAGATTCCAGATGAAATTTCTCGGTTGCTTGAGCACGAGGAAAAATCCATTCAGCCTCATGAAGAGCCAATAGAATTGGTTAATTTGGGTTCTAAAGATGATAGAAAAGAAGTTAAAATTGGGGCACCACTTCAATCAGATGTTAAGAAGAGAGTGGTAGAGCTTCTTAGAGAATATGTTGATGTATTTTCTTGGTCTTATCAGGATATGCCAGGTCTTGATACTAGTATTATGGAGCATAGATTGCCGCTTAAGCCAAAATGTCCGTAAAAAAGAGGCAATAAAAAAGAGAGCATGAAAAAGAAAAATCAGAAAAAAGCAATGAAATGGAAAAAAATGAAAAAAGGAAAAATGATGATAAAGCTTCAAGCGAACATCGTTTCATTTTGGTGGCTATTGACTATTTTACTAAGTGGGTTGAAGCGGTATCATATGCCAATGTGACCAAGTAAGTAGTGGTCCAGTTTATCAAAAACCAAATCATCTGTCGGTATGGTGTTTCGAGCAGGATTATCATCGATAATGGGTCAAATCTGAATAAAAAGACGATGAAGGATCTATGTGATGAGTTTAATATTGAGCATCATAATTCTTCTCCTTACATACCCACGATGAATGGGGCTGTTGAAGCTGATAATAATAATATTAAGAAGATCATTCAGAAGATGGTTGTTACATATAAAGACTTGCATGAAATGCTCCTTTTTGCTTTGTATAGGTATCGTACATTCGTCTGTACTTCAACAGGGGCAACCCATTTCTTGCTTGTTTATGGTACGGAAGAATTGCTCCCAATAAAAGTTGAAATCCCTTATATGAGAGTTTTGATGGAAGCTGAATTGTCTGAGGTTGAATGGTGTCAAAGTAGATACGATCAGTTGCATTTGATTAAAGAGAAAAGAATGACGACCTTGTGTCATGGTCAATTGTATCAACAGAGAATAAAGAAAGCTTTTGACAAGAAGGTTCGACCTCGTGTGTTAGGAGAAGGCGACCTCATGCTTAAAAAGATATCGACTTTTACCATTGATTCTAGGGGCAAGTGGACTCCTAATTATGAAGGCTCATATGTTGTTAAGAGAGCCTTCTCTGGCAGTGTATTAATTATTACAACTATGGATGGTGAATAGTTCACTCGTCCCGTGAATGTCGATGCAGTCAAGAAATACTTCGCATAAAAAAAATAAAAGAACAACTTGCTAAGTTGAAAACCCGAAAGGGCGGCTTAGACAAAAATGGGCGTCTTGGCGGGCTGAAAACCCGAAAGGGAGGCTTAGAAAAAATGGGCGTCTCGGCGAGCTGAAAACCTGAAAGGGAGATCCAAGCAAAAATTAGAGACAAAAATAGAAATAATCATCCCGGTAGATTGAAATCTCGAGAGGCCAAATTTAGGCAAAAGTTAGGGATTATGGCAAGTAACTGCATTCGGTCGGTCTTGATCATTTGAAGCAACATTGTCTATTAGCAATTCTCTTTCAACTGTTCTTGACGGAAGTTTTGAGCATGGTGGAATTCAAAGTTGTTAGCAAGGATAGTGGTCATTGTTGAAATTCTGGAAAGCACACGATGGATGTTATCACGGATGTTACAACATCCACTATAACACAGACTATTGGAATATTTAAAAAGCTGTAGAGGAAAGCAGTAAATCACATAGTAATTGTTTACCCAGTTCAGTGTCAACAACACTTACATATGGGGGCTACCAAGCCAGGGAGGAAATTCACTATCAGCAGAATTAATTCAGAGTTAAACCTCCAATTTACACTCTTCACTTAAAACCTACCCAATGACACTTCAGCCTAAAACACAATAGACCTGAGTATACCCACTCACTCCCCTCAATCACACCACAGTGACATAAATACACAATTATAAAAGAGATATGAAGACTCACTTCAAGCACACCTTGATCTTGCTTCACAACTTTGATCAAGTGACTCATACTCTTTCTTAACAGCTTTGACTGACTTCAATGAACACACCTGTTCAAACATGATAACCACATCAATTATATAGCATACAATTGCTTGGCACACAAGGAATCCTAAGACTCCTAGACTCACGTGAAGAACAAGGTTCTTCACTCATAAACACACTCTATGATCTCTCAATAGATGCTCTCTCCTCTATGTGTCTATCAATTAGAATGATCCTTCTGCTATTTATAATAGCAGACCTGCTTTGGGCCTTGGTGCAGCAATTAGGTTTACTCAAACCTATCTTCAAAAAGCTGCACTTACCACTTAGGTCAGGTACATTTAATTTCGCCAGGGATTCTCAAATGTTTCCTGACTTCCGGCTTGAGCTTATATATAGTTTCCTAAATTCTAGCATGAGCTTCCTCATTCTGAATACCAGGAAAACAAACTCTGCATGTCTGATGTCATACGATCAGTGTCATGACATTTAGTATGACATCCAACTCAACTTACTACTTACCCTGCATATTGTGTGTCACATCATCAATTATGACATCCATACACACTCTAATGTTTTGCCACAAAATGCAGCCAATCAGAAGCACTTACAAACTCCCCCTTTGGCAAATTTTTGGCTAAAACACCCTGTTAACAGAGTTTACAAGCAACAGAAGTCTAACATATAACCTTTTATGCAAGTAAGCAACTCACACCCTAGTAAGCTACTAACACCCTAGTCAAGTTGATTATATTCACACAGTTAGCTCACAGCTTCTCAGGATCAACCTGTCACACAATCAATCATCTGTTAGTCACCACTACAGATGTCACACTATACTGAGTAACATCCTAGGTTACTCCCCCTCAACTGATGCATTTTATGCATATCCTCTCAGCTGAGCACACAACCTGCAAGCAGTCCTGCAGTCACACATAAAAACATCAAGCCTGTTTTGGATGTCCAGACATTCAGAATAACATTCTGAAGTCACACAATTTCCATAGTATAACACTATCACCTGTTAGCCTAGATTACAGATGTCTCACCTTTCTGTGGACTATCCTGTGCTACTCCTCCTAAAGAGATGCACAACACTCACAATCTGCTAACACAATGCAGATACACACACAACTCCTAATGCTATTAGGATCAGACAGCAAGATTAGCATCCTGCATATATCAACACAGCTGAAGCATAGCATCAGCTCTTCAAACTCAGTAACTCAACCAAGTTTTCTACTTGATCTCTTACACCTACTCAACACTGTCTTCCAACCTCTTACAGCCAAGTCTTCCACCTGCTTTTTCATGCACATCTCCAACCTGTTGTTACTACCTGCTGTTATCTAACACTCTCTCCCCCTTTTTAGCCACAAATTAAGATCCAACTAATTAGTATAGATCACAATGTGTAACTTTAGATATGTTTGGGGTCATTACAAACAAACATTGCTCATGAAGAGCATCACAAATAAAGTTTTTGCTGTCAAATAAGTCTAACAAAAAAAACTCAGACAAAAAAAAACTTTAAACCAGCACCACACAACAGCAGCTGAGCAAACAGTAGCTTGAGCTCCACAATATTTCATCAGCACATGTCATTCTTCCTCCTCAAAGGCAGAACTAGAACTAACCTTCTCAGATTCTTCATCACTAGTCTCCTCAGCATCAAGGGAGCCATCTTCATGACGGTCCTCTCCTTGACCAGAGTGTTCCTCTGAGCTGGCAGCATCTTTTTCTGAATCAGTTGCCTGACTATCATTCTCTTCTGACCCATCATTTTGCCTATCCTCATCAGTTAACTCAGCATCTTCATTTTGCTCAAGAGTTCTGATCAATGCTTCAAGATTTTTCTTACTAGCATCCAGCTCCTGACAGGTTTCCTTTAGCATGGAAATCACTTTAGCTTTTCTTGATTTAGACTTGGATGTCTCAGTTGATGTTACAACAATGTCAGGAACATGAGTTCCTTGAAACAACTTGGGATGGAAGGATAAGGGGCTTTCTCTTTTGCTTGCAACATCACTTTTCTTGAGAATGTTTAGATACTGATTCAAAATGATGCCACAGATGAGTGAAGGGAATGCAATGGGGCCTTTGATTCTATAGCTGCCTACATGCTTCATAGTCTGATCAAATATATATGTCCCAAAGTCAAATTTGGCCTTGGTCCCAATAACATAGATGATCTTTCCAAGAACAGTTTCCACAGTAGACTTATGGTTTGTGGGTACCCAATTTGCAGCACCAATCTTGTGTAACATAGCATACTTGACACTCAGTTTGCTGGCAAATAGCTTTCCCTTTGATGGGCAGCTTTTTACCTAGTTGCCTGTTATCACTTGACACATTTTGTTTTCAGAGACAATTACATCAGGATGAGCTCTATCTGACCTACCCAGATACTTGCTAATTTTTGTTGAATAAAACGTAACACACTTCCCTCTTACATACACCTTGCCAAACTCTTTAGATTTCCTGTCAGTTTTTGGTTTCTTCTTTGATGGAATTTCAGATACATCATCATCATCATCTGAAATAGAGTCAGTTTCAGTACTAGATTGGGCCTTCCTCTTCTTCAGAACCACCTTTCTCCATGCTTTAGCAGGCCTAACAAAGGGTATTCTTGGCTACCGTCTTCTTTTTGGGGTTGCTTTGCATGATTTTTTTCTTCCCTTTCCTCGTCATGAGCCTTTTGGCTATACCAGGGTTGCTCTTGATTATCAAATCATCATCAGAGTACTCCTTAGGATCTACAATGTCAGCCAGATCACCATTCTGGTCACCTTGCATCTTAACATCCATATTCTCAGAACCTTGACCCTTGTTATTGCCCTCTTGTGAAGTGGCTTTCAATGTTTCAACATCGTGGGTGACATTGTCTTGATTATCCAAATTAGGCGCAAGACTCTCAGAGTTAGGTGGAATGGCTATCATTGGCACCTCATTTGGCTCAATCAGAACCCTCGTTACCAAGTTGGCAATGACGGAGTAGATTTTCCTAGCTTCTTCCTCATTGATCTCCTCATCATGAGTTGAAGAGTGAGGAGCCTGACCTGTTACAAGTTCTTTAGGTCTTCTTGCATGTGAGGTTCGTGGTTTCTTCACCATCAGTCCTTCTGGGGTTAGCATTCTCAGAAGAGCTATCTCAAGAACCTCTTTAGGGTTAGCAGTGAAATCTGTGTCAGAGCTGGTTGGCACCTTCTTGGAAGGAATATCTGATGGATATTGAGACATTTTTGGTGACTTTGATAGTGAGAAAGAGGATTTTCTGTGCTTGTTGAAGGATGAATGGAAGATGAACAGTTTGTGAGGGAACCAAAGATAGAAGGGTTGTATCGTATATGTAGTATAGAGGTACGATTTCCCAATAGGAGGGAACTTACCTTTTTGATTGAACAGTAAATGATCAAATTTCAAAAAGTAATTCCCTATTACTTTTAATTGCTATAATTCATCATTAATAGAGGACCTCAACTTCCTTAGAGATTTTTCAAATTGAGTATCATTGAGGCCTCTCGTACCCTTGTGATCACTGTATGCTCCTGAGTCTCTTAGTTCCTCACATTCTTTCCCAAGGTGATGCCAGTCAGAATTTTTCACAGTTTTCTCTGGCTGACTAGGATAGCAGTTCATGTTACAGAGATTGTCACAAGATGATGTCATGACATTCTGAGCAATATTGCTCTCTGTCTGCTGAGTAGCTTCCATGGACTCCATCAGGTTCCAATATAACCTATCTAGATTTCCCTGATGGCCATTCTTTGAGTGTCCCTTCTTGGCTTGCCTGTCCACACGACATTTACCACATCTTGCTCTACTATCTATAGTAGATTTTGAAGTTCCTCTTGCTACTATTTTGGACATGGTCCTTTTATTTTTAGAACTTGTCTTCCTTTCTCCAGCCATACTTGATCATTTTCTTCCTTTTTGACCATGACATTGAGGTTACTTCTAGGCTCCCATAGATAGCAGTTGTTCTTGGCTGTAGATCCCCTCATAACTTCCTTACCATCCTCATTGGTGACAACACATTCATCTTTAGTGAATTTTACACTAAAACCTTGGTCACAGAGCTGACTGATACTGATGAGATTAATAGTCAGTCCTCTAACCAACACGACATCATCTAGTCTTGGACCACCAGGACAATCTAGTTTTCCAGCACCTTTGGTTTCTCCTCTAGCTCCATCACCAAATGTTACATGACTTGAGGAATGAGGTTTTATGTTTACCAAAATATTCTCTATTTCAGTCATGTGTCTAGAGCAACCACTATCAAAATACCAATCCCTTTTGGTAGGCATCCTTAGAGAAGTGTGAGCTACTAGAGCCACATTCTTAGCAACCCATTGTCTCTTCTTGATAGGAGCTTCCTTCTTGGATTTAGCTTGATGCGATTTCTTGACATGAGTACCCTGTTTGGAGTTTCCTTGATGAGGATGACTAGGAAATCCATGTAGCCAGAAGCACACAGATTTAATATGCCCAAGTTTTCCACAGTGGTAACGCCTATACCCTTGGAATTTACTCTTGACTTGGTTCCAGTTTCTGTTTCTCTGATGTTGTGACATTGGTCGTGACATCCCCTTTTTCTTCTGAGCTTCAGGTTTTAGTCTCTTGATCTTCAAGATGGGATTCCGTTTACCAACAAATCCCAGTCCAGACCTATTTCCAGATGTCTGACCATTATGTAGGATTTCTTTTAGAGTGCTAGTCCCAGGGTTCAACATCCTTATGGATTTGGACATTTGATCAAGATTAGATTTCAACAAGCTGACTTCACTTTTGAGTGACTCTATTGTTGCAAGATGCTCCATCTTCTCAGCTTCTAACTCTCTTATGAGTTTCTTCTGTTGTTCTCCTTGCTGATATAGTTCTCCACTTCTGTTGCACAGCTTCTCAAATGAATCAGTAAGTTCATCATAAGTCAGCTCATCTTCACTTGAGTCACCATCAGATATACATACACTGTTCAGAGCAGTGACATGTTTTGCAGACTCATCTTCTAATCCACTCTCAGAATCTCCACCAGACCAAGTGACAGTTAGGCCTTTTCCCTTCTTTTTGAGGTAGGTGGGACATTCCTTTCTAATGTGCCCATATCCTTCACATTCATGGAATTGTACTCCTTTGCTTTGGTTAGAATTCTCGTTAGAGTTACTCCTTCTGCTGCTGTCAGAAGAGGTGTTCTTGGCATAGGGCTTTGACTTATGATCTATCCTTTTGATCAATTAGTTGAATTGTCTTCCAAGCAAGGCAATTGCTTCTGACAAGTTCTCCTCATTTTCACCATCTTCTCCTTCTGAGTCATCTGTAGTGTTTGAAACAAGAGCCATGCTTTTCTTCTTTTTCTCCACAGCCTGATCACACATTCCCATATCAAAGGTTTGGAGAGAACCAATGAGTTCATCCACCTTCATGTGACCTATTTCTTGGGCTTCTTCAATGGCAGTGACCTTGATTGCAAACCTTCTAGGTAAGGACCTGAGAATCTTCCTCACAAGTTTCTCTTCAGGCATCTTTTCTCCCAAGGCTCCTGAGGTGTTGGCTAGTTCAAGAATATTCATGTAGAACTCCTAAATAGTCTCATCCTCCTTCATTCTAAGACTTTCAAATTTGGTGGTCAACATTTGTAGTCTAGACATCTTAACTTTTGAGGTTCCCTCATGAGTAGTTTTGAGAGTGTCCCAAACCTCCTTAGCCAGTTCACAATGGTGTACCAGTCTGAAGATGTTTTTGTATATACCATTTAATAGTGCATTCAATGCTTTAGATTTCCCAAGAGCTAAGGCCTCTTGCTCTTTGTTTCATTCCTCTTCAGGAATTAACACAGATACTCCATCCTTGTCAGCCTTCATAGGATGTTCCCAGCCAGAGTTTGCAGCTCTCCATGCCTTGCTGTCTAAAGACTTTAAGAAGGAAATCATCCTAGGTTTCCAATAGTCATAATTAGAGCCATCCAGAACTGGTGGTCTATTTGTGAATCCTATGTCTTTATCCATAGTACCAGAATTTATCTTCCCTAGATCTCACCCAGAAATAACAGGCAGGGTGCCTGCTCTGATGCCAATTGAAATTCTGGCAAGCACACGATGGATGTTACCACGGATGTTATAACATCCACTGTAACAAAAACTATTGGAATATTTAAAAAGCTGTAGAGGAAAGCAGTAAATCACACAGTAACTGTTTACCTAGTTCAGTGTCAACAACACTTACATCTGGGGGCTACCAAGCCAGGGAGGAAATTCATTATCAGCAGAATTAATTCAGAGTTAAACCTCCAGTTTACACTCTTCACTTAAAACCTACCCAATGACACTTCAGCCTAGAACATACTAGACCTGAGTATACCCACTCACTCCCTTTCAATCACACCATAGTGATACAAATACACAATTACAAAAGAGATATGAAGAATCACTTCAAACACACCTTGATCTTGCTTCACAACTTTGATCAAGTGACTCACACTCTTGCTTAACATCTTTGAGTGACTTCAATGAACACGTCTGTTCAGACACAATAACCACATCAATTCTATAACATACTGTTGCTACTGCGAAAATCGAAGTCGGCAATGACAGAAGAGTCTCCACCGTGCGTTATTTATCCCAAGAGAGGGAAAGGAAACGCTCATAGAAAACCTAACGAAAAAGGGATAAGATCAGTCATCGCAACCAAATCTCGGGTTTGGGAGTCGGTTACGCAAGGGGAAGGTGTTAGCACCCCTCACGTCCGTCGTACTCGACGGGATCCACGCTTGTTGTCTATCTAAAAGGGTGATTGAAACTATCTAACTACTGGCTGAAGGACAAAAGAAAAATAAGTGACTTGGCAAAGCAATGGAGCTTTGTGCCTACGTATCTCATCTGAAGTGAGAAGTCAGAGTCAATGTAGTTCGACTAACTACGGGTGAAAAGGGGGGAGGTTGCTCGCCAAGACATCGCGTCTTGTGCCTACATACTTTCATCTGGTATGAAAGATTAGAGCAAACGTAGTTCTGCCTAAAAGGGAACACAGGTTTGTTCAACTGTTTTTACCCGAGTAGGGTTAACAATCAGTTCTAGCAGTTTGGTGTATGCAGCTCGACCATTGGAGACTTAGGCGTTACCATTTGCGATAGAACCAAGAGTTAACAAAACTCTCCTTATGAAAATGATTTTCCAAGACTAAAGACCCCAAAGGGAAAAAAGGGTTTGAATGATTTGTTTTTGTGTTTTTTAGAGAAGAAGTGTTTTTTTGAATGGTTTGCAATTCATATCGCACTAGAGACTATGACTTAGGAGTGAATGCATCGCATATCACCCAAAGGGTGCTATACTAAACATCCAAGACATTAAAGAGAAACTCCTCAACAACCATTTCCCAAGTGCTTAAGGCTCGTAACGCACAATAATCATTAACCTTTATTAGGTGTTTTATGATTGTTTTGAGATGAGAAGAGAAAGGACACTAAAGGGGGACTAAACTCAAACCTAAAGTCGTCATGCAATGGTGATCCTAATATTGAGATAAGGGAATGCTACCTAATGTTATCATACATGGTTAAGGTCCTAATGTCTATCATAACCTCCTTTGAACAAGAGAGATTAGACATCCTAAGGGAAAGGAGACAAGAGAGGAACAACAGGAAACAAAATAAACATGCAAGAATGCAAACATGGAATGCAAGTGAGGGAGGAAATTGGTGTGGGGCAGTAGCCTCCACAAGCTCATCTCAACCTCAAACAACAATATGACAAATGCAAGAGATGAAAGGAAAAAGAAATGCATCAAAAGAAACACACAAGTGCACTAAAATGGGATGAAATGGCCTAAACCATTCAAACATCAACCACAATGCCAAAATCCAAACACAAATGAAAGGCAAAGAAGACCTAAAACAAAGTGAGGATGGGAGGCTATATGAGGACAGCAAGGAACTCATAATGTGCACTCAACCATGAGCATCACAAGAAAGGTGCAAAAGAAACCACCAAGGAATCCTCATGGATTCATCATTTTAGGCATGCTTCAAGTACCTCCAAAGGAGGGACCAAGCTACCTTAATTGAGATTCCAAAGTCATTGGACAACAAAGGAAATGAAATAAAAGTGCTCAAAATCAAAATCAAATAAACCATAAGGAAATGCAAGCAAATTCCCAAAGGAAAGCAAGCATGTTTCACATAGAAACCCTAATTGGAAACTCAAAAGCAAACAATCAAATGAACAAGCAAAACACAATATAATGACCTAAAAATGAGCAAACATCATCCTTAACATGCTAGCAACATGAATCAAAAGGCATTGAAGGCTCAAAGGATCCATAAATGTCATATCCAAAGCAAACTAGGTCAATGTGTTTGTATGAACCTCCCTTTAGGGTAACTTGACTTGCAAGTTACTCTAAAATTAGGAAAATGATTCAAAAAATAACCAAATAAAATGCAACAAGCTCATAAACATGTTGGCAACCAGAGGCCAAAAGATTACAATCAAAGTCACTTCACAACATCACCATAGAAATTGATTCACAAGGGTGCTCCATTGTGAAGGAGGATTGTCTAGGGTCAAATGAAGTGCATCAAATGTCAACTCAAAAGTCAACCAACAAGGGCAAAATGGTCCTAAAAAATTCATCAACTCATCATTGATATGAGGATTGAATTTTACTCATTGGATTAAAAGGAAATGAGAGAAACAAAATAAAAACCAAAACATGTCAAGATTTAGGTCAAATAAAACACTTCCAATGTTAAATTCCATTTTTAATTGAAAAATAATTCAAAAAATAAAATAAAAATTTCCTAAAATCAGAGGACATCTCAAGGAGTCTAAAACATATTTTTGTGGAATTTTAACACTCTTGGAAGTATTTTAAAATGATTTAAATCTAAACAGATATAAAATAAAAAAGAAATAAAAAGAAATTAAAAAAAGAAAAAAAGTTGGGTGCAAATAGCAGCCCAGAAGCGTTGGAAATAAGTTGGGCTCACAAAAGGGGGGTGCCAAGAGCAACAAGAGCCCAGGTCCAACAAAAGGGCGTTGAAGTACAAAGGATCAGGTGTGTTAGGTCAACCCAGGCGCATGGTGGAAAGCATTCATGGAAGTTGGATCAAAAAGTATGCCAATCCAAGGGCACACAGCAACACACGTGGATCAGGCCAAAGCTTAAGTGAAACAGTGAGTTTCAATATGGATCGTGTGTGGCAAGTCAAACAATGTACACCATACGTCTTAATTAGAACCATTAAATGAAAAAGTAATTAAATCAAACGGATATGAGCAACACACGTGGCTGGGAAAGTATTCAAACTTGGGGGGAAAAAACCAGACGACCGGAACCACTGTTCCGGTCGTCTTCTCCGGCGACCCTAGCAAACCAGCCACGACAAAAAATGTAGGTGCTTTAAAAATTGATCAAATTAAACAAAATAAAAACCAAAAATGATCTACATCTCACATAGAACAAGAATCAAGCATTATTTAAGCCTAAAACTCCATAACAAAGCCAAACCATGGACAACTAGTTTGGAGCTCAAATATCAAAAGTTCACAAACAGCCACAAATCAATCCAGTAACCATCTACACATCAAGAGGTTCACAAATATATAAAAATGGCGTGCAAACAATGCTTAAACAGAGAGAAAAAAGGATTGAAAGAAAACCTAAAAGAAAGCTTCCACAGAGCTCAGTTCTTTAGTGAAGCTTAAAATAAACCACCCAGAAATGTTCTATGAACCTCAGGGAACCTTTTCAAATGTTTGGTTTGGATTAAAACTCAGTAAAATATGAAAAACAATTTTGACTTTGCTCTCACTTTTTCTCAATGTGTTCTTGTCCAATTTCTCACTAAAATCAGTTCTGAAAGCTTGTGTGTAATCCTGAGAATAAGTATGATGGATTTGGATTGAAAGAAAGCCCAATTCTATGCTCCTTAAGCCCAATTGAATTTCACTTTTTCTCCTTATGGCCACTTCAAAAAGTGCACGAAAATCACCTTGCCAAGCTGTAAAAATGGCTCAGCTAGCTTGCATCCGAGGTAGGTTGATCCAAGGGCTGAAAATGGCTCCTCGATTTAATCTTATGGCATGGTTTGGATGTGTTACTTAAACTTGAAGTAAGCATGAAAATGGCCACCAAAATGAGCTCAAATCTCAAATCCAAAATTGGCATTGTGCTTGAAATGTATTTGGCACTCAAAAAATGCATAAGGTTGGTACAAAATGATCTCAAATGAAATTGATTTGATTTTCCCCTTTTAAGGCCTTTTTCATGGAAATTTCTTTAGGGATTCTTCAATCCAAGCCAAACCTTTGATACCTTGATGTTTGTTTGAGCAAATTACCCCATTTGGAGCAAGTTTGAAGTTGGAAAGATTTCCATTTGAAGTGTGCAAAGTGGTGAAATGGACCTATAATGAAAATGACTTGTAATCTTACTTTCCCAAAATACCCCTGCCTTGCAAACCTCATAATTTGAGTTCTACAAATCAGATGAAGGACTTCTAGTACTCTTTGGAAATCTAAGATCATGAGGAACAAATTTCATGTCATCAAAATTTTAGGAGAAACATAATTCTAGGTCAAAAGTGGCTTGGAAGTTGGTTGACTTTTGTTGACCAAAATCACATTCATCTGAGGACCTGTAACTTGCCAGCATCATAACTTGAGTTCTAGAAATCAGATGAATGACTTCTAGTACTCAAAATAAATCTAGAAACATTCTCTACAAGTTTCATGTTGGGGTCAAGATGAGATTATACTTGTATATTGAGATAGGTGGTCTTGAAGTTGGGCACTAAATAGAGGATTTTACACTGAGAACCCTAATTTAATAACTTCTCACACTTTTGATTCTTCTTGATTTGATTTTGAAATAATATCTCATGTGTCTCAACACAACATTCCATGACCATAAAGACTTGGAATTGAGTCTTAATCTCCTTTGATTTCACAGTTGACTGAGGGTTGGCCAGATGAAAACCCTAATTGCACCATCATCAACTGTAACCACTTGCACTTGGTGTAAACACTTGAATGAGCTCTACAATGACCTACAAGGCCTCCAATGAGCTTAAATGATCATCTCCCTCCATAACCATGGGCTTGTGATCCTCAGATGACCTTCAAATAGCCTCCTAGACAGGAGGTGGACCATACACACTTATCTGCCCATCCAAAGGGCTTTGACTTGTCTCTGATGATGATAACCCCCTTGTTGACTTGAATACAAACTCTTGATTAGGCTTAGAACCCTTGGAAAATTCCTCTTGTTATACACACATCTCTTGATCCCCTGTAAAATGCAAAATGCTATGCAATGCAATATGCTAGAACAATGCAATGAAACATAAACCAAGTAAAGAAAAGGTTGGGCAAATTTTGGGGTACAACACATACAATTGATTGGCACACATGGAATCCTAAGACTCCTAGACTCACGTGAAGAACAAGGTTCTTCACTCACAAACACACTCTATGATCTCTCACTAGATGCTCTATCCTCTGTGTGTCTATCAGTTGGAATGATCCTTCTGCTATTTATAATAGCAGACCTGCTTTGGGCATCGGTGCAGCAATTAGGTTTACCCAAACCTCTCTTCAAAAAGCTGCACTTACCACTTAGGTCAGGTACATTTAATTTCACCAGGGCTTCTCAAATGTTTCCTGACTTCCAGCTTGAGCTTCTATAAAGTTTCCTGAATTCTAGCCTGAGCTTCCTTATTCTGAATACCAGGAAAACAAACTTTGCGCGCCTGATGTCATACGATCAGTGTCATGACATTCAGCATGACATCCAACTCAACTTACTACTAGCCCTGCATATTGTGTGTCACATCATTAGTTATGACATCCATACATACTCTAATGTTTTGCCACAAAATGCAGCCAATCAGAAGCACTTACAATTGTATTTCAATGTAACCCATCCCATGTATTTACCATTTTTCAAACTTTGTAATGATCCATGGAGTTACGCCACTTGCGGAATACCATTCTATTAATAAAATTTGAGCCTTTGTCCCTTTATTTGCAATTCTTACTTTATTTATGTTTGCAAATTTTCATTTTTTTGTTGATGATGAGTTTTGAAACAAAATGTGAATAATTGATTTAAATTTTTGAAAATTATAAAAACAATTTCTTTTTATTAATGAATATAAAAAGGAATGTCAACGGTTACTCCAAGAATGGTAAAATCGTGAAGCACAAAGCTTAATGTTTTCCTTAGCATGGTTTGTTTTTACTCCCCTAGTAGAGTTTGTTAATAGTTCCTCAATAGAGTTTGTTCATATGGATATAACCAGGTTTCCTTTTAATTGTTAATAAGATGATGGACCCTCAAATATTTATTATGATGTGTTGGACTCATAAGATCCAGTATTTCTCAGTTGAATACCAGTTTGAGTTTTTTCCTCCAGACGAATACTGTTCGATTTTTCCCTAGCTAGGTGTCGCTACTGCGAAAATCGGCGCCGGCTTGACAGGAGAGTCGCCACCGTGCGTTATTTATCCCACGGGAGGGAAAGGAAACGCTCAGAGTAAACCTCGCAAAGACGGGAAAAGGTATGGTCATCGCAACCAAGACCTGGATTCGGGAGTCGGTTACGCAAGGGGAAGGTATTAGCACCCCTCACGTCCATCGTACTCGATGGGATCCACGCTTGGTGTTTATAGGTAAAAGGGTGTGTTATCTATCTACGCTAATGGCTGGTCTGAAAAGAAAAGAAAAGGACAGGACTCGACAGAACATACGGTGTTCTGGGCCTACGTATTCCCTCGTGCAATGGGGAAGTCAGAGTCGACGTAGTTCGACTTCCTACGTCTAAACAGGGGGAAGGTTGCTCGCCAGGACATCGCGTCCTGTGCCTACGTACTTCCATCTGGAATGAAAGATCAGAGCAAACGTAGTTCGACTAACTACGGGTAAACAGGGAGCTCTCACACAGCAGTGAGAAAACAAACTGGTCTCTAAGGCTCTGGAACCTACAAATACGATCTGGTCTCAAATGCACTCGGGCAAGAGAAAGGGATAACAATTAGTCGTTAGCGGGAAAGTCTCGATCGCACGGCCGCGAGAGAACAAAGGTTAGTCGTTAGTGTGCTCGCTAGGATATCGCATCCTATGCCTACATATCTTCGTCTGGAACGAAGAATCAGAGCAGCTGTAGTTCAGCTAACTACGGATCAAGCTACTCAAAAGCTCCTACTGGAAGGAAAGGGAAACCCTAGAACTATGGCTGAGAAACAGGGGAATCTATATACTGCTATCACACCTGGTTGACCATCCTAATGTCTATCATAACAACTCCGCAGCGGAGAAGTCAGAGCTCCTAAGGGATCATGGCAACAGGATTAAACGACAAACAAGAAACTGCAAAGTAAAGGAATACTGAAAATATGCATGAATGCAACAATTAAACAAACAAAGCACGAAGGCCGCAAACCACAGAGGCAAGGGAGCTCAGCTCTACCAAATACCAACAAGCAAAGCCACGCAATAACAAACAAGCAGAAGGAGGACCGCCTCAACTTCTCATGCACACAAAGTCTACTTCTAAGATGCACCTATTCAGAACTATCTAGATGAGCACCTAAGTCTAATGCAACATAACATCATACAAGTCAAACAATACAAAGAGACTAACCCTGAGCAGGGCCTCAATCTACAAAACAAGAAGCTACTCCTGGGCAAGGCCCCTAACAAACCTGAAACAAGCTCCTAAAACAAAACTCTATACAACACCTTAAGCAAAGATCTAAGCCAAAACTCTAATCAAAAAACTCTAAGCAGGAGGAATCAATCCCAGTCTCCAAGCTTCAGAGCAAGCTTACCAGAGAAAAGGGAGCTAAGCAGACAAGCTCATAGTGCCTTCCTCAGGAAAGTACCAGGAGGTTACTACTCAGGAGTCATATCCTATGCGGCTCGACAACTGTGATCAGTTCACATCCCTCCTCAGGAGAGATTAAACTCACATGAAGGCTCCGGCATCACGGGACACTTGAGAAAACCTACATGCACTATGGGAACTAAGTGAACAGACTCATAGGACCTTCCTCAGGAAAGTACTAGGAGGCTGACACTTAGGAATTGTACCCTACGTGGCTCAACAACTGTGATCAGTTTATATTTCTCCTCAGGAGAAATTAAACTCACAAGTTGGCTCCAACATCACTGGATACTTGAGAAATCCTAGGTAAACTAGTGGAACTAAGTGAGCAGACCCATAGGACCTTCCTCAAGAAAGTACTAGGAGGCTGACACTTAGGAATCGTATCCCATGTGGCTCAACAACACGTGATCAGTTTACATCCCTCCTCAGGAGGAATTAAACTCACAAGTCGGCTCCGACATCATTGGATACTTAAGAAAGAGGTGAGAAGAAAGAATGAAAGTCATTCATAGTGCCTTCCTCAGGAAAGTACCATAAACTCCCTTCAAACTTCAGGATCTCGAACCTCACAAACAGACAACAAGCTCCTAGACTAAGCCTCAATCCACTGCCTCTCTGCAAACTCCAACAGGACTTCAAACAGCTCCCACCTTCAAGAAGAACCCACAGGCCAACAAACCTCAAAGGACTATCTCTGAAGTTCAACCATAGTTGAACTTCAAAGTCAGAAGTCATCAAGACTTCTCCTATCTTCAGGCTCAGACAAATCACATCAGAATACCCTACAAAAATCTATCAAAAATCTAATGGGAGACCTACATGGCTCTAGGATAACATACTGAAAAATCAGAACAAAATTCAATACCAGATGAAAGAATCAAAATCAGCAACACAGACATATCCACAAACCAGTTTATTCAACATCAATAACAGTGAAAAGATGCAATTAAAATGAAAATGCATGATTGAGCTAATATTTTTGTACTATAAAATTCTACATTGAATTATGAGTCTACAGAAAAAAGAACGGAATTATTTGACTAAATCTACCATTTTTTATGAATTTTCTAATGATATGCATGCATTGAAAAAATTAAAAAGAAATCAATTAATTGGAAAATATGCAAAAAAAATAGCAAACTAAAATAAAATGTCATTTTTATTTTTATCTAATTTTCTAAACATTTTCATTAAATGGTAGAACAAAGAAGAATAAAAAAAACAATTGTTTTCAATTTTTTATGAATTATTTACAATCGTGAAAATATAAAAGAAAATCAAAAACAAAAGAAAATGACATGGGGGGCTCAAACAGCAATATATTCTAGTTATTAATTCATTGGGCCTATGCTGGTGGGGGTGCTAAAAGCAATTAGGGCGCAGGGCCCAAGTTCAGAAATCAACTAACAAACACTGAAATGAACAAAAAGCCTGGGGGGTGCCGTTAGTGATTTTTTCAGTTATTATCCACTATGGGCTTCAACGAGGGGGTGTTAACAGCAATTGGGGCCTAAGGCCCAACTCAATTCATTCAGTCTCACACGCCAGGGGGGGGGGGAGTTGAGCAAACGGGGTGTGTAGCGATCAGCAATTACGCTTGGGCCTAAGCCCAATAGCCAAACCCTAATCCAAACACCCTAATCAAAACTATCTTCCTCCTAACCTCTCTCTGGTACTGTTCACCAACCTAACCCTAACTGCGCTCATCCCCCAAATCTCCCCTCTGCAACTCTCGAAGACTCTCAAACAATCTCAAACCCTCACACATCCTGAACGAGAACTACACTTTAATCCACTATCACACCTGAAATCAACCTTCATCTAACACTCCCAGATCGAAATCAGGCCTCAACAGTTCATGCTAGAATCATATCAACAACGATTCAACCAAACCCTAACCACGCACGAGTAAACAAATTGTAAGGAGGATGAACAAACCTGGAGGAATGACGAAGATCCTGGAACTGAAGAATGTTGAAGGAGTTCGCTGAGATCTTGAAGATTTCTGGAGAAAACCTCGTAGATTCTTGAAGATTGGACGAGGAATGAAGGATGAAGATGGCGGTTGTGATGATGAACGCGTGGGACGTTAGATTGAGTTCTGAGGATCTTGATTCAGATTCTGGGAACTCTTCATAGTTGAAGATTGGATGATGTGATGAAGCTGGGTGGATTCTGGAAATTCTGGGATGAAGATGATGGCGTCCTGGAGAATTCGATGAAGATTGTTGAAGGTTTGAGTGTTCTGGAAAAAATTGATGGAGGATTGATGTTGTTCTGGAAAAATCTTGATGGAGGATTGATGTTCAAGGTGATTTCTGGAAATTAGGGGATGAAGATGATGAAGGTGTACGAAGGATTCTGGAAACGATAGCTATTGCAGAACGAAGGGGGTTTGAAGATTCTGGGGAAGAGGTTGAAGTTTCCGGCGAGGGTTGATCTTCCCGGCGAAGAGAAGATGAAGGTGACGGAGGGACGATCGGAGGAAGAAGATGAGTTTCTGGGGGATTTTGGACGTTTGGGGATGACGGTGGCCGGAAGTCGTTGGGGGTCACCGGCGGTGGGAAGTTACGGCTGATGCATGGCCGCCGGTGAGTTTCCAGGTGAGGCTCCGGTGAATGATGGCGAGGTGCCAAGTGGCGCACATGCGCAGAGAGAGAGAGAGTGGGGGACAGTTGTGGAACACGTGTGTGAGTGTGAGAGCTTCTGATTGGGAACGCGTGGGCCAACCCTTCCATCAACACGTGGCGGGCAATATTTATATCCCTGAAATTTGCTGGACACTTCCAGAAGCTTCTGGGGTGCGCTGGGAATTTTGGATGCTTTCTGGGCCTTTTTTTGGACTTGCTGAATTGAGAATTGGGCCTCAACAAAAACACCCCTGGGCCCATTTCGAAAATGAATAAAAAACTGTAAAAAAACTGAATAAAAAACAGTTAACTAAACCTAATTATATCTAATCAAAACAATTAAACTAATGATTAATCCTAATAAAATCTAACAAATTCAATTAAATCCTAAACAAAAAGATTTAAATCCTAATTAATTCTATATCAACCTAATTAAATCTGGAAATGATTAAGAACCTAATTAACTCTAAAAAGTGATTAAATGTCCAATTAATCCTATATTATCCTAATTAAATCTAAAAACAATTAAGATCTAATTAAACTCTAAAAAAGATTAATGCTCTAATTAATTCTAAACTCCTACTAATTTTCTATTAAAATTCCAATATTATTTAAAACTAGTAAATCTATTATTAATAAAAGGAAAACTATATTATTTTCTATATTACCTAAAAACTATTTAATTTCTATTAAAATCTATTTAAAATATTCTATAAAATTCTAAAAAAGAGGATTAAGCTATTAAAATATTCAAAAACCCTATTTAAATGCCAGAAAAATCTATAAAGCCTGTTAAAAATTCACAAAAGCCTATTAAACCCTAAAAATGCAGATGAATGCACATGACCCCCGTAAAAGAGCGCACGAGACCAGATCGAATCGAACAGAGATCCCCGGGCATCAGAATATCCTCAAAATCATTGAAAAATCACCGAGGAGCGCACAATTTCCCGAAAATAAAACCCTGGTGATCTGGACTGGGTCTGCCATATCTGATAGACAAAAATCAAGCTGTAAACTTTGATATCCCCCTGCTTGTGCACAAATATCACGTGTCTGAGCTGCGAATATGAATTTAAACCATGAGTCATATAGGAGAATCGGTTGGTCAAATTTTAGGGTGCAACAGCTGCCCCTATTCAAGCGACTTGGACCTGAAGGGTTTGAAGAGCGCTCAGCCTTCAAACATTCAGAGGTACGAGACGGTTGAATACAAATAAAACCCGAAAATTTGCCAACCGCGAGCATATACTGTCAACTGCTTGGGGAATAAAGTCCAGAAAACCGAGTCCAGTCATTATGGCACCAAACTGATTAATCATCTGATAAAGAACTCCTGATTTGAATACCCACTACTTGTGATACCCCATATAACAAACCCTGAGGGTTGCAACAAAATACCTGATCTTCTCACGTTGCCTACTGATAGGCAGGAAGAGAAATATACTCACATCGCCCAAAGATGGACGGGAAGACACCCTGATTGAATACTCACCTCGTCTAAAGATAGACAGAAAGACAACATTAATCTCCCAATTCACATCGTCTAAGGATAGACGGAAAGACACCATAATCTCCAAATTCACATCGTCTAAGAGTAGACGGGATCATCCTGATTGATGAAACGAACAATTCACATCGTCTAAAAGTAGACGGGATCATCCTGATTGATGAACAAATCACTATTCACATCGTCTAAGGGTAGACGGGAAGCAATAATCTCTGAATTCCCATCGTCTAAGGGTAGACGGGAAGCAATAATCTCTGAATTCCCATCGTCTAAGGGTAGACGGTATCATCCTGATTGATGAAACAAATCAATATTCTCATCGTCTAAGGGTAGACGGTATCATCCTGATTGATGAAACAAATCAATATTCTCATCGTCTAAGGATAGACGGGAAGTCACCATAATCTCCATATTCACATCGTCTAAGGATAGACGGAAAGAAATTCTTAATCTCCATACACACATTGTCTAAGGATAGACGGGAAGAAATACTCTCCAAATTCACATCGTCTAATGATAGACGGGAAGAAATAATCTTCATACTCACATCGTCCAAGGATAGACGGAAAGACATTCATAATCTCCATATTCACATCGTCTAAGGGTAGACGGGAAGGAATAGTCTCCAAATTCACATCGTCTAAGGGTAGACGGGATCATCCTGATCGATGAAACAAATCAACTCTCATCGTCTAAGGATAGACGGCATCATCCTGATCGATGAAACAAAACAATTCACATCGTCTAAGGGTAGACAGGATCATCCTGATTGATGAACAAATCACTGTTCACATCGTCTAAGAGTAGACGGCATCATCCTGATTGATGAAACAAAACAATTCACATCGTCTAAGGATAGACGGAAAGGCACCATTAATCTCCATATTCACATCGTCTATGGATAGACGGATACAAAGCCTGAATCTCCATGCTCACATCGTCTAAAGATAGACGGAAAGTCACCATAATCTCCATATTCACATCGTCTAAGGGTAGACGGCAAGCAATAATCTCCGAATTCACATCGTCTAATGATAGACGGGAAGACATTCATAAATCTCCATATGCACATCGTCTACTGATAGACGGGATCATCCTGATTGATGAAACAAAACAGTTCACATCGTCTAAGAGTAGACGGGATCATTCATAATCTCCATATTCACATCGTCTACTGATAGACGGAAAGACACCATAATCTCCATATTCACATCGTCTACTGATAGACGGGAAGAAATAATCTCCAAATTCACATCGTCTACTGATAGACGGGAAGACACCATAACGCAATTCAACACCCTCCTCTGAATTTCAGAATTCTTCTGTCTACGGGAATTGATGAGAAAGTCGATATCCTTGAAGGGGCCACATCGTCAGTATGGACTGACGGTAAGAAAAACCACCTTTTAAAGAAACATGTCGTCAATAAGAATCGACAATCACGAAACTGAACATTCTTCGAAGAGCCTCGACACCAATAAGGATTGATGGTCAGAAAAGTACCCCCTTGAAACGTCATCATATCCAATAACCAGAAAGAGAACCAATATCCAAAATCATTTTGAAACCTCTCAACAACCAAAGATAGCCGGAGAAGACTCGCTGGGGAAACACCTCATCATATGTATGATCTGGCAATAAGAAACCCGCTGAACAGTAACTCGAAACTTCACATCGTCTACTGATAGACGGAAAGAAAAGCCACTTGCTGGAGAAACCCTATTTTGAACCTTATTGAAAATCAAACAAACCTCACATCGTCTACTGATAGACGGGAAGAAAAGCACATCCTGGGGAAACCCCTTCTTGAAGCCCCACCGTGATCACCTGCAACTTCACATCGTCTATGGATAGACGGAAAGAAAACCACATTCGCACTCAAGACGTCTAATGGTAGACGGAGAAATCCACTTATCGAAGGAACACATCGTCAATATGAATTGACGGGAAGAAAAGTCTGTCGATATCAGATGACTGCTTGATCAAAGCATAATCGTTGTATGATCTGAGATACAAATAATCTGCTGAACTGTCTGAATACTGCTACTGGATAAATGTCCCTGAACTGATCACAGAGTAATTCACGCGCCATATGAGGCTGATAAAAACCTGACTTATGCTTCGTATGCAGATGCAAATGCTTTAATCTTTTCACGGCGTAATGCTCCATTCTAGATGGAAATGCTACGCATTTTGACGATGATATGCAAGTATGATGCAAATATGATGATGCATGCAATACGCTAATGCAGGCTCGAACTGCCGGAGAAGGCCGGGTACAGAAAACCACTTCAGCAAAATAAATGCTGAAGGCGAGGCCAACTTTGCTGGGGATAACCCGGATATCACTGAATCGTCCTAGCAAAATAAATGCTGGGAGAGTGAAATCAACTCTGCTGGGGCTATTGGGAACTTAACCGAACACCTTGACGAAGTAATACCCTGCTGGGGAATATAACTCCGCAGGAGAATGGCGGATGTGTTGAATATGATTAGACTCCTCTGGGAATAACTTACCCATACCAATGACAAAATTGGACTTTGCTGGAGGCAATGGAGGGAGTCTTCCTGCGTACTGACGACGCTCGGATCTAGAAGCTAATGCGCCAACATGGATGGGCTTCACAGTAATCGCAAACATGGATTTGAGCTCTTAAGCTTATCTTATTGGGTCAGATACAACTGCCGCCGGAAAACATTCTTCCTGAATACACAGCCTTTTAGTGAAAGGGTCAAGGGATAGTAACACGACTTCCCGCAATCATCTCGCTCTCGAAGATCGACTTCATCTGCTCGAATAACTCCAAATGACCCTGTAGGTACGGAGAGCAACAATCCTTTTGCTTCTGATACGCCCCAGCCTATAGGACATCTGTGGTGATAGTCCCTGAAAGGAAATCTGCAAATCTGTTGCCTCGATGGTCTGATATAACATGCCTCAGTATTCTGAACTTCCAAGAGATACTTCACCTCACATGCTTCTCGCACAACCTTTGCGCGCTTAAGATGGTCTGCCCCTGACTGCAATGACCTTGCCCCGATTATCTGATTCAGAGTAGTGCCCCTGACTACGACGTGTGCACGGAACCTCAACCTGATTGCCCCAGAATAACTGACTTCGAAAAGCTGACCTGACTGGGGATCACAATAAAGCTTGCCCCTGCACTCGGAACATTCGGGCGTTCTGCATTCTATCTTGACCATACTTTCCATTGTAGGAAGCTTTTCTGCTGTCAAGCGCTTACTCGCAAGTAAAACAAGTTGTTCTGCATAAAAGATGTATTAATGCAACACATATGACAGCTTTGACATCCAATCTGTTCACTGGGAAAAGGAAAAACAGTTTATGGCATATGATGCATAAAACATTTATCAACATCAGTACCAACATGGTAAGAGGAACCTTTTAAGAGTCAGAATCGACGCGACCTTTACCGGAGTATGCTTTCGAAACAACCTGCTTCAATTAGGACTTTTGAAGGTTGTAACGTGGTCAGGTTCATGGTTTTGAAGGAAAGGATAAAGGCTCAAAGTTTGCTTTAACCCACCCGTTCTCCTTGATGTTCTCCCATCCTACGTTCAGCTAATTTGACCTTAGCGCTCACCTCTCAGAGGTTGAAAGATAGGAATGATAGTTCGAGAAATCATGATCGTTGGGGGTGACGGCCACTCACCTTTCGTCTTTGGCACTTGAGGTCACACGACTCGTATTTCCATCGAGGATTTTTCTTTTGCTCCTTTTCATCTTTTTCTTTCCATATCCCTAACTTTTGCCTGGACTGACTCCTTTCGAGTTTCTTTTGATTTTTTTAAGTCCAGCGGGATGCCCTCATTTTTGCCTAAGTCATTTGTTTTGAAGTCTTCTTGACTTAGCGGGCTTTTGATTCTCTTTTTTTCGTTTTTTCTTTTGAACAAGTCGTGTGACACCGGTTGTCTGACTCTTTGGGAAACAATGTGGCCGTCACACTCTTGATTGAACCACTATGGTCTTTTAGGCACGACCTCTAGGGGTGTGATTGATCCTCGAACGGACACTCCTTTTGCAATTTGGACGCTCGGTCGAACTAGCTAACACCTACCCTGCCCCAGGTTAAGATTGAGGGTTTTTTTCATTCACAGAAAGAAACTCCTACTACAAGGCTCAAAGGGGTTGACAAGGGATTATCTTCCTTATATCTCCGGTGTTTAGGGATTTGAATCAATGCCTGTACATCATCAGCAGGTTTTATTTCAAAAGCATACAATATCGGTATTTGCATGTCGGTCATTTTCGTCATCCTCCCCAAATTCTTCTTAACCAAGTGTTGGACATTTGCAAAACAGTTAGTGAACACGACTGGATTCAATCAAAACATGCATATTTATTTCATTATCATCAATTCGAATGAAAACAACAAGTTTTACACACAAGCTTACGAATTCAAACAGGAAAGCAATTACAAATGTAAAGAAATGACAAGCTAAAACAAAGAAAATATGCTAGCTTCTGAGAACCGGGCTTTTGCATCTGCCCTGCTGCTGAACCAGCTATCTTTATTAGAGGCAATTTGATGCTGCCTTGATCTGCTTTCAACGACTCGACCAAATTATAGAACCCTTCCTCCTTCATTCAGATGATTCTAGGACCTCTTGGCCCGAAGCTGATTGCTGCACTATCAAGCAGATCCTGCACTTTGTGCTTAAAAGCATGGCAACTTTCTATATCGTGACCCGGGGCTCCAGAATGAAACTCACAGTGCTTGCCTGCATCATAACCAAACGGGGGAGTTCCCGTTATCGGTGCCAGAGTTCTTTTCTCTACCAGATTCAATCCCAACAATGTCTGTAACAACTCGGCATATGTTGAGGGAGGCTTCTCAAACACTCTTCTCGGCTTGCCACCCTGGAATCTTCGTTGAGCCTGCGGTGCCCCCTGCTGAGGCTGCTGCTGCTGGTATCGGGTTGATTCTTGAACACCCTTTATATCAAATGCAACATCAGTTTCTTGACCTTCAATGTACTGATTAACGCCCTCCTTGTGCTTAACCATTTTCTTTCTTAGATCTGCCCCGGGAATAGGCAACAGTTGTGGGCCTGGAGATTCTGACACCATGGAGTCCAGGATACGCTTCTGACCCACTGCAGCTTTAGAAATATCTGTCATCTTAGCATCGACTGAGACAGGAGCAATATGCACCGCCACGCCGCCCGGCGTGAATTCAATATCGTGCGAGTCAATCAGGTCTTGAACATTGTGCTTAAAAGCATGACAACCCTCGATGTCATGTCCGAATGCCCCGGAATGAAATTCACATTGCTTACTGGCATCGTACCCTTGAGGAAACACTCTCGTTGGTGGTGCCAACGTTCTCTTCTCAACCAGATTAAACCTCAATAAGATCTGCAAGAGCTCAGCATAGGTCATAGGTGGTGCCTCAAATATTCTCCTTGGCTTCCCTTCCTGGATCCTCCGTTGAGCCAGATGCATCTTCTGTTGCTGCTGCTCAGGTTCCACATGCACAGGTGATGCGAGCTTCTTCATTGCGGCTTCAAATAGCTGATCGTCTTCTTTCCTAAGCACATTCTTGACAACCTCCATGATCAAGCTCATTTGGGTCTTCAGCTGACTGTTCTCCTCTTTGAGAATCTTCTGCTCCAGACGCATCTCTTGCATGTCTCTCATCATCTGCCCCAGCTGGCTTCGGACTTCGATCAATTCACACTGATCCTGTTCCATATCTCTGAAGGAATTCCTGCAACAAACTGGATGATGAGGAAATAAGGCCCACGGTTCTGATATACCTGCTAAATAATAATGCAGCGCAGAAAGCAAACACATATTCATAACGAGACAAAGAGAAACTCAAGCTATAAGCACACAGACGAACATCTCCCACATACGTACAACCAACAAAATCAGCAGGTAAGCACCAATGAGTACGAATACAATGACCCCAGCCAACAATCCTGGTGGTGGTCAGCAAATACTAATGCACAAAAGCTAAACGGGTTAAGCAGAGAAAACAGATGCGACACCCGGCACAGAAACCTCTAGAAACTTCTCCCATATTCAACTGAACTCTCCGATTGACAATCTTCAGAGTACACACTTCCTGTGGAGTCTTCCATGACATTAACTGACGAACCCCCACAACTGGAAGATGGAAAATCATTAATCTGAACAAAACCCTGAGAAGTGATGCAAATACGGCTAGAGTCTAACAGATCCTGAATCTGACTTCTAAGCACCTTACAATCATTCGTTGAATGCCCCTGTGCCCCAACATGGTACTCACAGCGGGCGCTGGCATCAAAACCTGGAGGATACGGTGGAATCACCGGCTTAGTCTCTTTCGGCACTATCAATCCACTTTTGACCAGATCTGGCAACAACTGACTGTACGACACTGGTAGCTGAGTAAACTGCCTTTCAGGCTTCCTTGGTCTTCGTGGAGCATGCTGACGCGATCGGCGGTAAGATGATCGTTGACTTGAAGCGTCTGAAAACTGATCCTGAGATGCTAGAGATTCTGAGGTGGCATCATCTCCTTCCCACTCTTCTTGAGAACTGACAACTGGCTCAATCTTATTAACTGGGACGTAAGGAACACTTCGAAACTTTCCACTCCTGAGTCCTCGCTCAACAATCTCTCCCAGCCTCATCAGGCCCACAAAGTTTGTGCAACTGAACAATTTGTCAAAATAATGGCCTTTCAGAGTACCCAAGAAGATGTCAACCAGTTCTCTTTCCGGAAGCGGTGGTCGAACACTAGCAGCCAATTCTTTCCATCTTCGCAAATACGCTCTGAATGATTCATTCTCCGCTTGAGACAATTCTTGCAGATCTACGAGACTAGGAGTCAAATCCAAGTTGTAATCGTACTGCTTTATGAAAGCTCTGGCTAAATCCACCCATGATCGAATCTGATTACTCTCTAATTGCACATACCATCTCAACGATGCCCCAGTCAGGCTATACTGGAAGCAATGGATCATCAATTTGTCATTTCGCACAAACGAAGTCATCCTTCGACAGAACATCATCAAATGCAGCTTTGGACAGCTATCTCCCGCGTATTTTTCAAATTCCGGCACTTTGAACTTGTACGGCAACACGAGGTCAGGGACCAAGCACATGGCTACAGCATCCAGGTTAACGGCATCTTTCGCTTCCAAGGCTTTCATTTGCTCTTCCAACACTCGGACTCTTCTTGGATCTACCACCCCGGTCATTGGAATATCTCTCCGGTAATTCATCACAGGGAAAGCAACACATTGATTGTTAACAGGAGGATAGCGTTCATTTCGGGCAAGAAACTGCTCATGCCGATCTCTGTTCTCAACAGCAGGCTGCACAACTTGGGCTGCAGTAAGATTGTTTGCTTGCGGGAAGCCTTCCATAGAATCATACTGATGGTTGGACGTCACAGTAAACCCTGCCTGGGTGTCAGGAGCCTGAAAATTGCCTTCAGACATAGCCACCAATTACCTGTAACCGACTGTGCTGCTTGATTCTGCTCAGATCTACTTCAGCCCCTTGGTCGTCTTCACTCTTGCCTCAAACAATTCCCCGAGAATCACTGTCTGGTGAAAACAAAGGCTGGATAAGTGCTCTGACCTGCTAGAGAAATGCTATGCAGTATGATTTATGCAAACAGAAATACAAAAATGCTAACGTGCATGTGTGCATTGGAGATATTTTCCCTCCAATTCCAGTGTCGGTGGTAGCAGGACGAGATAAACCATAAAGACAATATTTGGAAAAACCCTCATATATTGATTAGAATAACAGTCTTGTCAAGAAGTTTCATAACTATGCTCCATACAACTGATATGACAAAGAGGACCCCAACCAACATGCCTGGTGGTGATCTCAACATACAGAATACAAGAGAGAAATCAAGTACGGGTACGGTTGCAGAAGTCCTCGACCATCTTCTTTGTCTCTGCGTGATCTGGTTGATAAATCAAACCTTCTATCAGTCGATCCCTCTTCCTGACCGTCCCCTGGATGTCTCTGACAAAGTCTTCCCAAGCCTTATCATTGGCACCACCCCCAGGTTTGGGTCTCTTGGCATCTGCTCTATGCTGGAAATCTTCCAAATTTTTCATGGCATCTGTCAACTTGCGCTCGGCCTCGTATCGGCGACAGGCTTCTTCTTCAAGCTCTTCGTTCTTCACTTTGACCTGCTCTTCTAACTGAGCAATCTGTGTCTTCAGCTCTTCTTCTCGCTCCTTGCGCTTGGTCATAGTGAGATCCCAGTGTTCTCTGAACTTGGCTAGCTTTGTGTAGGCCCTTTCCAGCTCTTGCTTCTTGGTGGCCAACACACTACTAACTGAGTCTACATCTAACTCTAGACGCTTCTTGGTCTCAGTCAATTCCAATAGCGTAGTCTTCAGATGTTTCAGAGTTTCAGCCTGTTGCTTAGAAAAGTATCCTGTTTCAATCTTTTCATGCCGAAGCTGGGCATTCTCCTGCTCTAAAGCCTCTTTAGCCCTGGCTAGCTCTTCTTTCTCCGCCATCAGCTGCTTGTAAACCTGAATGTCCACAGTGGTAGGCTCCTCTACCAGAGGGGGATGCAATGGCTGAACCGCTGGATACGGCATAAGGAACTTCACAGCTCGCTCACGAATCCATTCTACATATGGGCTAGGACCTCGAGTATCCCCTCTGCTACCTGAAAGCTTCCCTCTCTTGTGCAAGTTTTTCCAGGCTTTCTCAAGTTTGGTCAGCATCTCTTTCCCTATTGCCCCGGTGAGATACAGAGATTCCTGTATCTCCTCGGGCTTTGGCGCTCCTTGAGGTATGTACCCAAATTGCTTGATCAACAAGGAAGGGTTATAGTTGACACAACCTTTCCTTCCTATTAACGGAACATTCGGGAATCCTTCGCCTTTGAGTATGACTTCAGCTCCAAATACCTCTTTATTGGTCCATACCACGTTCTCAGCAGTCAATCCCATTAAGCGCTCGGGCCATCCTAGAGAATTGATAGAGGTGACAAACGGGCCTGATTTAGGCATATGACTGGTGAACCACCTGCATAGGAGAGGTACACAGCAAGACACATTCCTTCCTCGTCGCTTTTCATTCTGATAGTGAGTTGAATGGTGGATATCTCCCAGCAAAGTAGGAACTGGGTTTCCCGCAGCCAAAATATAGAAGGCATCAGAATCAACGAAATCAGGAATATTCGGGAATAACATGATGCCATACACACATACAGCAAGGATAACGTCAAAAACACCCCAGTTACCCTTCTGGGCATACTCTCGAGCCTTCTCCACTAAGACATCCAATGGAAATCCCCATACGTCTCCTCTTCTGATCATTTTCCCAGACAGCTCAGACTCTTTCAAGCACAGGATGGTAGAGAGCTCAGCCAGCTTAGGCTCAGCGTCCGTACGATAAAAAGGCATCTGCTCACGGATCGGTATATCCAGAAGTGCAGAGTACTCCTCCAGGGTAGGAGCCAAAACGAAGTCGGGAAATACAAAACACCTGAGCTCCGCGTCGTAGAACTGTAACAGAGTATAGATGCCGCTGGTCTCGTAGACAGATGGCTGATAAACGTAGGTCAGAATCCTCCCATATCTCTTTCTGAAGTCACCCATTCCCCTCTTCTTAGCAATAGCAATCAATTCTAACAATAGACTGATATTCGGCGACGGAAACTTATAGGGCAATACTCTCTTCAGGTTTTCCATGTCTTGCTAGGAACGAACACCAGAACTGGAAGGGAAAATATGTACCTGCAATACACACACGTTAGTTGAATGCAGATGGTAATGCGATGATGCAATATGATAAATAATGCAATTTGCGAACATAGGGGCTATGCTGTAGCCAGAAGAGGAATATCTCTGTGATCGAGAATAGAAAACCAACACGGTCACCAGAATCTCATGCCAATAACTATCATCTGATACTCAAAATATCAATCCCCTGGTAAGAAAACCATCTGAACCTCTGTATCTGACGAGAATACCATCTGATAATAGCCTCAACCTCAGATAAGAAACCCATCTGACCCAGACAACACACCTGGAGATGAATCAAGAACACCATCTGATAAAGGTACTGAATCATGGTTTCTGAAGGCCAGTTTTCCTGCAATAACCCAGTCCCTCTCACAGGTGGGATAAACCTAATCCACGGACAAAGGTACGGCATCCTATACGGTCATCAGCGTCACAGACTTCCATGAGTGACGATACGATTCCCAGAAGGAGTGGCATCATCAAGTCATGAAGAGGCCTCACTTAGCTGACTTCCAAATGATCGGTCCCCAGAGTCGACAATCCTCACGTCTGGACTCCCTTCAGATCCTCAGGACCGGAAAGGAGCACCTCTGCAAGAATCTCGTCTGAGCGCAGATTTTCGTAGGGAACTGTGCCTGCTCAGCAGACAGGTTCGTCTACTACTTCTCCGCAACTATATCTAGGTGTGTACTCAAGCCCAGGTCCGACTTTCACTCACAGTAACCTCCCCTTGCCCACAGCAATAATCATAATAATATAATGCTGGAAAATAAATGCGGACAGGTAAAGGTACAGAAAAGTAAAGTGCAGGAAAGTAAAACACAATATGCACAACACCCAACAAATAAACACCCAAGCGCTAGGATTGACTCGCGTAGGGGATGGGAAACGGTCCCAGCATAAGGGATGGGAAAAGTCCCTAGATGCAATAATCCCCAGCAGAGTCGCCAGCTGTCGCTACTGCGAAAATCGGCGCCGGCTTGACAGGAGAGTCGCCACCGTGCGTTATTTATCCCACGGGAGGGAAAGGAAACGCTCAGAGTAAACCTCGCAAAGACGGGAAAAGGTATGGTCATCGCAACCAAGACCTGGATTCGGGAGTCGGTTACGCAAGGGGAAGGTATTAGCACCCCTCACGTCCATCGTACTCGATGGGATCCACGCTTGGTGTTTATAGGTAAAAGGGTGTGTTATCTATCTACGCTAATGGCTGGTCTGAAAAGAAAAGAAAAGGACAGGACTCGACAGAACATACGGTGTTCTGGGCCTACGTATTCCCTCGTGCAATGGGGAAGTCAGAGTCGACGTAGTTCGACTTCCTACGTCTAAACAGGGGGAAGGTTGCTCGCCAGGACATCGCGTCCTGTGCCTACGTACTTCCATCTGGAATGAAAGATCAGAGCAAACGTAGTTCGACTAACTACGGGTAAACAGGGAGCTCTCACACAGCAGTGAGAAAACAAACTGGTCTCTAAGGCTCTGGAACCTACAAATACGATCTGGTCTCAAATGCACTCGGGCAAGAGAAAGGGATAACAATTAGTCGTTAGCGGGAAAGTCTCGATCGCACGGCCGCGAGAGAACAAAGGTTAGTCGTTAGTGTGCTCGCTAGGATATCGCATCCTATGCCTACATATCTTCGTCTGGAACGAAGAATCAGAGCAGCTGTAGTTCAGCTAACTACGGATCAAGCTACTCAAAAGCTCCTACTGGAAGGAAAGGGAAACCCTAGAACTATGGCTGAGAAACAGGGGAATCTATATACTGCTATCACACCTGGTTGACCATCCTAATGTCTATCATAACAACTCCGCAGCGGAGAAGTCAGAGCTCCTAAGGGATCATGGCAACAGGATTAAACGACAAACAAGAAACTGCAAAGTAAAGGAATACTGAAAATATGCATGAATGCAACAATTAAACAAACAAAGCACGAAGGCCGCAAACCACAGAGGCAAGGGAGCTCAGCTCTACCAAATACCAACAAGCAAAGCCACGCAATAACAAACAAGCAGAAGGAGGACCGCCTCAACTTCTCATGCACACAAAGTCTACTTCTAAGATGCACCTATTCAGAACTATCTAGATGAGCACCTAAGTCTAATGCAACATAACATCATACAAGTCAAACAATACAAAGAGACTAACCCTGAGCAGGGCCTCAATCTACAAAACAAGAAGCTACTCCTGGGCAAGGCCCCTAACAAACCTGAAACAAGCTCCTAAAACAAAACTCTATACAACACCTTAAGCAAAGATCTAAGCCAAAACTCTAATCAAAAAACTCTAAGCAGGAGGAATCAATCCCAGTCTCCAAGCTTCAGAGCAAGCTTACCAGAGAAAAGGGAGCTAAGCAGACAAGCTCATAGTGCCTTCCTCAGGAAAGTACCAGGAGGTTACTACTCAGGAGTCATATCCTATGCGGCTCGACAACTGTGATCAGTTCACATCCCTCCTCAGGAGAGATTAAACTCACATGAAGGCTCCGGCATCACGGGACACTTGAGAAAACCTACATGCACTATGGGAACTAAGTGAACAGACTCATAGGACCTTCCTCAGGAAAGTACTAGGAGGCTGACACTTAGGAATTGTACCCTACGTGGCTCAACAACTGTGATCAGTTTATATTTCTCCTCAGGAGAAATTAAAATCACAAGTTGGCTCCAACATCACTGGATACTTGAGAAATCCTAGGTAAACTAGTGGAACTAAGTGAGCAGACCCATAGGACCTTCCTCAGGAAAGTACTAGGAGGCTGACACTTAGGAATCGTATCCCATGTGGCTCAACAACACGTGATCAGTTTACATCCCTCCTCAGGAGGAATTAAACTCACAAGTCGGCTCCGACATCATTGGATACTTAAGAAAGAGGTGAGAAGAAAGAATGAAAGTCATTCATAGTGCCTTCCTCAGGAAAGTACCATAAACTCCCTTCAAACTTCAGGATCTCGAACCTCACAAACAGACAACAAGCTCCTAGACTAAGCCTCAATCCACTGCCTCTCTGCAAACTCCAACAGGACTTCAAACAGCTCCCACCTTCAAGAAGAACCCACAGGCCAACAAACCTCAAAGGACTATCTCTGAAGTTCAACCATAGTTGAACTTCAAAGTCAGAAGTCATCAAGACTTCTCCTATCTTCAGGCTCAGACAAATCACATCAGAATACCCTACAAAAATCTATCAAAAATCTAATGGGAGACCTACATGGCTCTAGGATAACATACTGAAAAATCAGAACAAAATTCAATACCAGATGAAAGAATCAAAATCAGCAACACAGACATATCCACAAACCAGTTTATTCAACATCAATAACAGTGAAAAGATGCAATTAAAATGAAAATGCATGATTGAGCTAATATTTTTGTACTATAAAATTCTACATTGAATTATGAGTCTACAGAAAAAAGAACGGAATTATTTGACTAAATCTACCATTTTTTATGAATTTTCTAATGATATGCATGCATTGAAAAAATTAAAAAGAAATCAATTAATTGGAAAATATGCAAAAAAAATAGCAAACTAAAATAAAATGTCATTTTTATTTTTATCTAATTTTCTAAACATTTTCATTAAATGGTAGAACAAAGAAGAATAAAAAAAACAATTGTTTTCAATTTTTTATGAATTATTTACAATCGTGAAAATATAAAAGAAAATCAAAAACAAAAGAAAATGACATGGGGGGCTCAAACAGCAATATATTCTAGTTATTAATTCATTGGGCCTATGCTGGTGGGGGTGCTAAAAGCAATTAGGGCGCAGGGCCCAAGTTCAGAAATCAACTAACAAACACTGAAATGAACAAAAAGCCTGGGGGGTGCCGTTAGTGATTTTTTCAGTTATTATCCACTATGGGCTTCAACGAGGGGGTGTTAACAGCAATTGGGGCCTAAGGCCCAACTCAATTCATTCAGTCTCACACGCCAGGGGGGGGAGTTGAGCAAACGGGGTGTGTAGCGATCAGCAATTACGCTTGGGCCTAAGCCCAATAGCCAAACCCTAATCCAAACACCCTAATCAAAACTATCTTCCTCCTAACCTCTCTCTGGTACTGTTCACCAACCTAACCCTAACTGCGCTCATCCCCCAAATCTCCCCTCTGCAACTCTCGAAGACTCTCAAACAATCTCAAACCCTCACACATCCTGAACGAGAACTACACTTTAATCCACTATCACACCTGAAATCAACCTTCATCTAACACTCCCAGATCGAAATCAGGCCTCAACAGTTCATGCTAGAATCATATCAACAACGATTCAACCAAACCCTAACCACGCACGAGTAAACAAATTGTAAGGAGGATGAACAAACCTGGAGGAATGACGAAGATCCTGGAACTGAAGAATGTTGAAGGAGTTCGCTGAGATCTTGAAGATTTCTGGAGAAAACCTCGTAGATTCTTGAAGATTGGACGAGGAATGAAGGATGAAGATGGCGATTGTGATGATGAACGCGTGGGACGTTAGATTGAGTTCTGAGGATCTTGATTCAGATTCTGGGAACTCTTCATAGTTGAAGATTGGATGATGTGATGAAGCTGGGTGGATTCTGGAAATTCTGGGATGAAGATGATGGCGTCCTGGAGAATTCGATGAAGATTGTTGAAGGTTTGAGTGTTCTGGAAAAAATTGATGGAGGATTGATGTTGTTCTGGAAAAATCTTGATGGAGGATTGATGTTCAAGGTGATTTCTGGAAATTAGGGGATGAAGATGATGAAGGTGTACGAAGGATTCTGGAAACGATAGCTATTGCAGAACGAAGGGGGTTTGAAGATTCTGGGGAAGAGGTTGAAGTTTCCGGCGAGGGTTGATCTTCCCGGCGAAGAGAAGATGAAGGTGACGGAGGGACGATCGGAGGAAGAAGATGAGTTTCTGGGGGATTTTGGACGTTTGGGGATGACGGTGGCCGGAAGTCGTTGGGGGTCACCGGCGGTGGGAAGTTACGGCTGATGCATGGCCGCCGGTGAGTTTCCAGGTGAGGCTCCGGTGAATGATGGCGAGGTGCCAAGTGGCGCACATGCGCAGAGAGAGAGAGAGAGTGGGGGACAGTTGTGGAACACGTGTGTGAGTGTGAGAGCTTCTGATTGGGAACGCGTGGGCCAACCCTTCCATCAACACGTGGCGGGCAATATTTATATCCCTGAAATTTGCTGGACACTTCCAGAAGCTTCTGGGGTGCGCTGGGAATTTTGGATGCTTTCTGGGCCTTTTTTTGGACTTGCTGAATTGAGAATTGGGCCTCAACAAAAACACCCCTGGGCCCATTTCGAAAATGAATAAAAAACTGTAAAAAAAACTGAATAAAAAACAGTTAACTAAACCTAATTATATCTAATCAAAACAATTAAACTAATGATTAATCCTAATAAAATCTAACAAATTCAATTAAATCCTAAACAAAAAGATTTAAATCCTAATTAATTCTATATCAACCTAATTAAATCTGGAAATGATTAAGAACCTAATTAACTCTAAAAAGTGATTAAATGTCCAATTAATCCTATATTATCCTAATTAAATTTAAAAACAATTAAGATCTAATTAAACTCTAAAAAAGATTAATGCTCTAATTAATTCTAAACTCCTACTAATTTTCTATTAAAATTCCAATATTATTTAAAACTAGTAAATCTATTATTAATAAAAGGAAAACTATATTATTTTCTATATTACCTAAAAACTATTTAATTTCTATTAAAATCTATTTAAAATATTCTATAAAATTCTAAAAAAGAGGATTAAGCTATTAAAATATTCAAAAACCCTATTTAAATGCCAGAAAAATCTATAAAGCCTGTTAAAAATTCACAAAAGCCTATTAAACCCTAAAAATGCAGATGAATGCACATGACCCCCGTAAAAGAGCGCACGAGACCAGATCGAATCGAACAGAGATCCCCGGGCATCAGAATATCCTCAAAATCACTGAAAAATCACCGAGGAGCGCACAATTTCCCGAAAATAAAACCCTGGTGATCTGGACTGGGTCTGCCATATCTGATAGACAAAAATCAAGCTGTAAACTTTGATATCCCCCTGCTTGTGCACAAATATCACGTGTCTGAGCTGCGAATATGAATTTAAACCATGAGTCATATAGGAGAATCGGTTGGTCAAATTTTAGGGTGCAACACTAGGTCTCGATCCAAATCTTCTCCAGGTGATTATGTTATGATCAAGTAGTTGAGTAGTTTTTGAAGGTGAGATAATACTTATAAGGGGGGTTGAATAAGTATGAAAGATTAAAACTTAGAATTAAAACACAAGTATTTTTATCCTGGTTCGTTGAACTCAACTACTCCAGTCCACCCTTCCTATAGTGATTTGCCTTTCTCAATCAAGGACTTAATCCACTATTAAATCAAACTGATTACAATAGTAACACCTAAGAACAACTGTTCTTAGTCTTCTCAAGAGCTACTGATCCCAACTGGATCCTCTTAAGGAAATCTTTTACAATCAATGTAAAACTATTACAAGAGTAAGAATGCTTCTAAAAAGCTTTTATCACAACTGTGATATTTCTCTTAAGTTTAAGTACAATGAAATAAATTCTAAGAATGAATATGAAAGCATGAGAGCTTGAATGTTTTAATTTCTTTTCAACAAAACGTCAACTGAAGAGTTTGGTGGAGTCTTGCTTTTATAGGCAGCTGATCCAAGGTGAGCTGCACGTTGAGAAGAGTGTCCAAAAGGTCTAAGCCTTTTTGTCTTCACATCAAGTGACCTTTACTAGAAGAAGAAAGCACAGAAAAATCCTTTTTGTATATGTTCTTGTGTCTAGCATAAATAAGGAAAGAGACGTTTGATTTACTCCAACAGATATAATTTTTGAATATTTCTTCTTCAGTTTTCAGCAAGTTCATCAGATTCTGATTGGGTCAGAGTCTTCTAATGATAATCAGAGTCTTGCTGAATCAGAGTCTTCTGCAGCAGGTGTGCTTTCAGCGTGTTAAATATCAGAGCATATTTGAAACAGAACTTCAGTACTGGCAGCTTTAGTTCTCTCAGAATCTTCTGTAGAAACTATGCTTTGAAAAAACTCTTCATACAAAATTCTTCTTTGCTTCAGATGCTTCTGACTTGCTTCAGATTCTTCTGGAGCTTCTGCTTTAGATCCTTCTGGAGCTTCTGCTTCAGAATCTTCTAGAGGCTACGCTCAGAATCTTCTGTTGACAGCAATCAGATTCTTCTAATATATGCATCTGGCGCTACAGAGTCTAGCTAATTTCTTGTGTTCAATTCTGATTTGCTTCTGGAGTGTTAATTCTTTTACTATCTCCAGTAAAAACTCTCAAGCAAATTTTAGAGTATATAATTCTTAAATACAAAATTTCATAATAGTTATCATCAAAACATAGAGATATTATTAAGAACCAATTTGTGTTCTAACAATCTCCCCCTTTTTTATGATGACAAAAACATCAGAAATTTTGTTTAATTGAGAATATTAAAATTATAACTCCCCCTGAGATGATGAATCTCCCCCTGAGTTAAATACAGATAAGGAATAGAAACTTCCCTTTTGTCTTGAGTAATTTTCAGAGTTAGATCTTGATTGTTCTTTCAACATTTGAGAGTCAGAATGTCTTGCAAATAACATATTCAGAGTTTGACAATGGTCAAATGATCTGAGAGACTCAGAGTTTCTTTTATAGAGTGTACTTATCAAATGTTCTGAAATACTCAGATTAAATGTTAGATGGAGTAGATATGTCTGAAGTTTCATTCTGGTGAAGTTAAATTAAACAGTTCAGATCTATATTTTCTCCCCCTTTTTTGTCATAAGCAAAAAGTAAAAACTTTAAAAAAGACAAATAAAAGGAAACAGTAAATAAGATAATTCAGTGGAGAAAACTTTGATTCATTCAATAAGTTTAGATCAAGAGTACATGCATCAGAAGATATATCAAAAAGTACAATAGCAAACATCAGATGCAAAAATAATCAGAATGAAAAAAAAATGAAAATCTAAGAGTGTTTTGACAAAAGCATCTTCAATAGATCTGTAATCTTAGAGGAGGACTGCTCTTGCTTGGACATCCACTTAGCCATTATTTCATTCTTTTGATCCTGCTTTGACATCCACTCTGTCATGTCTTCAGATTTCTTATCCTGTTTTGCCATCCAAGACTTGATCTCTGATTGACCAGCTTCTAAAGCAGCAATCTTATCCTTAAAATCTGGATGTTCTTTCTTTATCTCAGATGAAGAAGTATGATCAGGTTCTGGAGCTTGAACAAAGTCAATTTCCATGGGATCTGTAGAGTCTGGAGCATTAGAGCCAGAGGGAAGGTCTACCAGAGTCATGACCAAAGGATTTTCTTCAGATGCAAGTTCAGTAGATTCTTCTGAAGGTGGAGGAACATCTGTAAGGAGCAATGGTTCAGATTTCTTGACAGTCCAGAACAGAGTTCTTGCAGCCTCAGCAAATCTGAGCTTCGCATCGTCAGAACATATGTTCTTCAGATTTGAGGCCACAGAGTTGAATCTGTTGATGAATCCATTCCAGATAACATCAGATTCTTGGGCATCCATTGTTGCTGAGCATTTCTTCTGTACAGTACCTAAATACAATTATATTTCTTGCAAAAAGTTTGAAATAAATGATTAACATTAAGTCTGGGCTTAGGATGTAACAGAGTTTCCAGTGTTATTGGTTTTGGTTGGGGAGTTGGTGGAAAAATTGATTTCTGGATGGAGATCAGAGGAGGAGGATAGTATGGAATGAAAGGAATTTCAGGAGCTTTTTCTTTGGATCTGTTTAAAGCGTTTAACAGATTTGGTTTAGCTCTGGTGTGAAAGGGAACCACATCAAAGGGTTTATTTGAGAAGGGTTGGAAAGCAGATTTGGGAGGTTCATCAGAAGCAACATTGTTATCAGATGAAATTGGTATAGCTGAAGCAACAACTTTATCAGATTTAGCAGAACAAGATATAGTTGCTAATGAACCTACATCTGTCATGGATTGGATATATGTGAGAAGTACAGATGGAAGGGTCATTGTGAGTTTTGGTTTCAGATGGGGGATAGGGTCAGATGGTTCAACTCTGTCATAAAAATCTTTGAGTTTGAAACCATATGCCAGATTGTGAAATAGGGATGAAACTTGTGCACATGAAATAAATGATCTTGGGTTTGAATTGGGAATCAGTATTTCAGATGATGGTGCAGGTGTGGGAATAGGATCTGGAATAGGAGCTTTAGAAGGTATAATGGGTTCTGGTTGGTTTACTTCAGAATCTCTGTGAGAAGGAGAGATTAGAAAATCTGGGTGAATGTCAGATTCTGAAGAGTTGGATGAGGTGGTTGGTGTGCAGGAGGTAGAAGATACTTGAAACACAGGTTTTTAATGGTGTGACATCAAGAACTTCTGTCTCAGGAATTTTGGGTTCAGAAGTATTGGTTGGTTCTGAAGGAATTTCAGAGGGTTTTGATGGTGGTTCTGAGGTAGGTGAATCAGATGGAATTGTGATTGGTTCAGATGAAACTGGAACATATGTTATTTTTGTAGGTTCAGAAATAACAGGTACAGATGCAGTGGGTTCAGATGATTTGGATGGTGGATTATCTGTTGGTGGTTGATGTTCAGATGCTTTTTCTGGTAGGTTTTCAGATGATTTTTCTGGTTGTTTTTCTTGTGAGTGCTTTTGTTGTTCAGATGGCTTTTGTTTAGATGGTTCAGAGGATTTTTGTTGAGCAGATGATTGTGGTTGTTGTTCTGTAGGTTGTTGTTCTGATGGTTGTTTCTGTGGTACAAATTGTTTGATTTGAATTTTTGGTTGAGTTGATTGAGGTACAGAGACTTTTGGGGTGTGAATTGTTTGTGTTGTGATTGGTGTTGGAACAGATGATTGTTTTTGTGGTGATGTGGAAATTGGAGCAGTAACAGATGTATTTTGTGTAGAGGGTGGTTTTGGAATAGACTTAATATTAGAATCATTTAAAACAACAGGATTTGCAGAAGATACAGAAGATTTAGTACCTTTGATTTTGATTCTCTTAGCTGGTACAGAAGGAGTGTCTCCAGATTCTTTCCTCTTTAAGAGCTTCTGTGGCTTCTCAGCAATCTTGACCTTCTTCTGAACAGGTGCAGCTTTTGCTTCTGGTTGAGTCCTCTTTCTTGGTTGTTCTTCTTCTTCTTCTGCTTCAGGCAATGGTTGTCTTGCTAACTGTATAATGTTTGCAGGAACAGGCTTTCCTTCTTTCTTACATTCATTAATATACATCACAACAATGTGCCTTGGTTCTTCAGCATAGAACAGAGGATAATCATCTATGGGAATTCTCTTCTTACTCAGTTCAGAAACATTCAGCTTCTTGGGAGCTGTTGTGAGTTCATCCACTATTTTAAGTCTCTGAAGACTTTTGGCATTCAGAGGCTTTCCCATAATGAATTCCAATTCCTCTGTAACTCCAGCAGCGTACAGAGCAGTGACCAATCCATTCTCAGTTAGAAGATCTGAGATTAACCTTCCAAAAGGGATCCAGGTTCTGATCTTCTGTCCTTTTTCTTTCACATACTCTCTAGAGGCATTTATATGATTCCACAGATGCATAAAGAGAATATATGGAAGATCTACCTTGGTGCTCTGACTGAGGCAATACATGAAATAGAGCTGTTCATTATTGACATAGTCTGGAGAGTTTGTTGACTTCCTATGATGAATGCATCCCATGAAGATCTTGGCCCAGATCTTGTAGTCAGGCTTTAGATCCTTGAACTTGTTAGAAGCTTGACCAGCAGTCATCACTTCTTCATACACTTCATCCATATCCACACGCCCAGCTGGCAAGTGTGAGACTCCATCTGTTTCTTCATATCCAATAAGTTTTCTGATCAGATCTTCTGTTATAATTATTTCTTTGCCCAGTACAGAAGATAGGATAAACTTAGGGTAAACTGAAGCATGGATCCAGAACTCTTTCACAAGGAGGGGGTAAACTGGTCCAAAGAGTCTATCAAAGTATTTCACCCATCCTTGAGCACCTATGATTGAACGAAACTCAAAACCATTTTCTGCAAGTGAATCAAATTCCACCATTGATTCACACAAAACTTCCAGCTTTTCAACAGGGGTTAACAGTGTTCTTTTTGGTGGAGAATAAGGAGCAACACCCATGTTAGCAGATGTAACTGCAGCCATTGAAGATTGAAATTGTGCAGCTGTTGATGATGAAGTTGCCATTGAAGATGGTTTTGTCACACGCTTAGGGTTTTTATGCAGAGAGAAGAGAAGATGAAAATGCATAAAATTTCTGAGATGTGAAAAGTGTGAAAGTGAAGAGAGGTCATGTATTTATACTAAAACAATTAGGCATACAAACAGCCATATTTTGCACGTTTGAATAAAGCATTAAATGAAAAGAATAAAAATCATTTCAAGCATTTATTGCTTCTGACAAATTGGGGGGAAAATCAAGATTTTCACTATTCAAACTTCACCTCAAACGTCTCTTCAGTAATGTACACACCACCTTTGCAGATTTGGTGTGACACGTGTTTGCTTGCATGTGTTCTGAATTCTTTTGAGAAATGAAACGTTAACCAACGTTCAGATCCTCTAAGGATTGTTAGTTCAGAGTTTCACAAAACCAAATTAACAAAATAAATAAGCAGTCAGAAGAATTACTTCAGAGCATTAGGCATTTTTGCATCTGTAAAAATTTGCTTTTGACAAATATCATTCTGGACAAAAATCTATACCAATATTTTTCAGAATAAATTTGAATCTATCTTCAACAAGGGGTTTTTTAAAAATATCTGCCCATTGATGATCTGTATCAACAAAGGCTAAATTTATGATTCCCTTCTGAACATAGTCTTTGATGAAATGATGCTTAATTTCTATATGTTTTGCCTTAGAGTGTAAAATGGGATTCTTAGACAAACATATAGCAGAAGTATTATCACAAAAGATAGAAATGTTACTTTCAAATATTTAATAATCTTCTAGCTGGCTTTTCATCCAGAGCATCTGCGTGCTACATCCAGCAGCAGCTATATATTCTGCCTCTGTGGTTGAAAGTGCAATTGTGGGTTGCTTCTTGCTGTACCAGGAGATTAGATTTCTTCCTAGAAATTGACAACTTCCAGAAGTACTTTTTCTTTCCACCCTGTCTCCAGCGTAGTCAGCATCACAGAATCCAACTAATTTGAAATCATCAGATTTTCTGTAACACAAACCCACATTAGAAGTACCTTTCAGATGCCTTAGAATCCTCTTGACAACTGTCAAGTGTGATTCTCTAGGATCTGATTGGAATCTAGCACACAAGCATACACTGAACAATATGTCAGGTCTAGAAGCAGTTAGATAAAGAAGAGAACCAATCATACCTCTGCAGAGCTTCTGGTCTACTTTCTTACTTACCTCTTCCTTGCCAAGTGAGCTAGTTGGATGCATGGGAGTCTTTGCCAGCTTACTATCAGTCATGTTAAATTTCTTCAGAAGTTCTTTAACATATTTGGTCTGATGTATGTAAGTGCACTCTGGAGTTTGATTGACTTGGATTCCTAGAAAGAATCTGAGTTCTCCCATCATGCTCATTTCAAATTCTGCCTGCATACATGTAGCAAACTCCTTTCCCAGCATAGTATTGGTAGATCCAAATATTATATCATCCACATAAATTTGACAAATTAGAAGATCTTTCTTAATTGATTTACAAAAGAGTGTTGTATCCACTTTGCCTTTGATGAAATTTTTCTCCAGAAGAAAATTGCTCAATCTCTCATACCAAGCTCTGGGAGCTTGTTTTAAACCATATAGATATTTCTTTAGTTTGAAAACATGATCTGGAAATTTTCATTTTCAAAACCAGGAGGTTGGTGGACATAAACTTCTTCTTCTATAATACCATTAAGAAAGGCACTTTTAACATCCATCTGATACCGAGTGATGTTATTTTGTGCAGCAAATGAAATAAGAAGGCGTATAGATTCTAACCTTGCCACTGGAGCATAAGTTTCAGTGTAATCAATACCTTCTTGTTGACTATACCCTTGAGCTACAAGCCTTGCCTTATTTCTTTCAACTTCTCCTTTCTCATTCAGCTTATTTATGAAGACCCATTTTGTACCAATTATATTGAATCCTTGTGGTCTTTGAACTAGATCCCATACATCATTTCTGGTGAATTGATTTAGCTCTTCTTGCATGGCATTAATCCAATCATTGTCTTGCAGAGCTTCATCTACAGAAGATGGTTCAATTTCTGAGACCAGTCCAAATAATGATGCTTCAGATGATCTTAGAAAGGATCTTGTTTTGATGGGATCATCTTTCTTTCCAATAATGACATTCTCTGGATGAGAAGCTTTAATTTTGGATGATGATCCTCTAACAGTTGATTCTTCAGAAATGTTTAGATTGTTCATCTGAGAAGTTAAAGGAATAGCATCTGGCGTTGCTTCTGGTTCCTTCACTTGAGCTTTGTCTGCCTCTGGGACTTCAGAGTCAATGAAGACTACTTCTCTATCTGCAGATTTTTCAGACTGCTTTGGCTTTTCAGAGCCAAGCTTATCATCAAATCTGACATGAATGGATTCTTCCACAATCTGTGTCTCAGTGTTGTATACTCTGTAGCCTTTAGAGCGTTCAGAATATCCAAGCATGAAACACTTCTGTGCTTTGGAATCAAACTTGTTCAGATTTTCCTTAGTATTTAACATATAGCAAATACATCCAAAAGGATGAAAATATGAAATGTTGGGATTTCTGTTCTTCCACAGTTCATATGGAGTCTTCTCCAAAAGAGGTCTTACAGACACTCTGTTCTGAATGTAACAGGCTGTGTTGATTGCTTCTGCCCAAAAGTGTTTTGCCAGATTTGTCTCATTGATCATGGCTCTGGCCATTTCTTGCAGAGTTCTGTTTTTCCTCTCTACAACCCCATTTTATTGTGGAGTTCTAGGACAGGAAAAATCATGAGCAATGCCATTTTCAGAAAAATATTTTTCAAAATATTTATTTTCAAATTCACCACCATGATCACTTCTGACTTTTATAATTTTGAAATCCTTTTCATTCTGGACTTGCTTGCAGAAGTCAAAGAACACAGAATGTGACTCATCCTTGTGTTTTAAGAACTTTACCCATGTCCATCTACTATAGTCATCAACAATGACTAATCCATACTTCTTGCCTCTGATGGATGCAGTTTTCACTGGTCCAAACAGATCAATATGAAGTAATTCTAGTGGTTTGGAGGTAGAAACAACATTTTTTGATTTAAAAGATGATTTTGAAAACTTCCCTTTTTGGCATGCTTCACAAAGAGCATTTGAGGTGAACTTCAGATTAGGAAGTCCTCTGACAAGATTAAGTTTATTAATCTGAGATATACGTCTCATATTAATATGGCCCAATCTTCTGTGCCAGACCCATTGCTCTTCATTAACAGACAAGAGGCATTTAACATTCTGAACTTTAAGTTCTGAAAGATTTATTTTATAAATTTTGTTTTTCCTCTTACCACTAAATAGGATAGAGCCATCCTTTTGACTAATAGCTTTACAACATTTTTGATTAAAGGTAATATCATAACCATTGTCACTTAATTGACTTATGGACAATAAGTTATGCTTTAACCCTTCAACAAGTAAAACATTAGTAATAGAGGGAAGTTTACCATTTCCAATGGTGCCAGATCCAATGATCTTGCCCTTCTGGTTCCCTCCAAACTTCACGTCACCTCCAGATCTAAGTTCCAGGCTTTGGAACATAGACGTTTCTCCTGTCATGTGTCGTGAGCATCCAGAGTCCAGGTACCATGATTGGCGTCCTGACCTTGCTGCTAAGAACATCTGCAACAGGAATTATTTTACTTTTAGGTACCCAGATCTTCTTGGGTCCTTTGGGGTTAGTTGATTTGTAGGTTTGTCTAAACTTCTGTTTTTCAACATAATGTTTATTCTGACTTGCCTTGGGTTTAAACATATAAGTATTCTTCTCAGAGCTTGTGTGTTTAATGTCATTTAAGTGACCAAACTTAAATTGAGAGTACAGAGGTGTCTTCTTGATGAAAAGTTTGTCAACAGATTTTGGATTACTTCCAGAGGAAGATTCATATCCAATTCCTCTTTTGTTGTTCCCACTAACACCATAGATCATAGAAGCCATCTTGCTTTTGTCTATGCTCTTAGTAAGGAATCTCTGAAAGCTAGAGTCATATTTTTCTAAAATGTTTTCACATGACTTAGTCTCAGATTCATATTCTTGTTGAGTTATTTCAAAGTCATTTTTTATTTTCAGATTAATTTCTTTTTGCTTAACAAGTTCTGTCTTCAGAAGATCAATCTCATATTCAAGACTGCTTTTCAGCTTCTTGTATTTGAGTTTGATATTGCTATAGCTTTTCAGAACTTCTGATAATACTTTTATAAGTTCTTCTTTAGTAAGTTTAGCCATTACCTCTTCAGCGTCATCATCAGATTCAGAATCTGATTCATATCCTGAAGTTCCTTCCTCCTGATCTTCTGTGCTGGCCATTAGTGCAACATTAGCACATTCTTCTGACTCAGAAGATGATTCAGATTCATCTGAGTCATCCCATGTTGCCATCAGAACCTTCTTCTTTTTGTTAAACTTCTTCTTGGGTTTTTCTTTTTGAAGTTTGGGGCAATCATTCTTGTAATGCCCAGGTTCTTTGCACTCATAGCACACAACTTCTTTCTTGCCAGATCTTCTGTGCCCAGAAGATTCCTTTCTATGATCAGATTTTCTGAAGTTGTTGAACTTCTTTCCCTTGTGCTTCCAGAGTCTGTTGATCCTTCTGGACAGCATGGATAATTCATCTTCTTCTTCAGAAGAAGATCCTTCAGAGCTTTCTTCAATAACCTACAAAGCTTTAGCATATTTATTAGATTTTAAAGCAACAGATTTACCTTTCTCTTTCTTCTGAGGTTCATCTTCCTCAAGCTCAATTTCATGGCTCCTTAGTGAACTGATCAATTCTTCCAAGGAGATCTTGTTCAGATCTTTAGCCATCTTCAGCGCTGTCACCATAGGTCTCCATCTGGTGGGTAAACTTCTGATGATCTTTTTCACATGATCAGCAGTAGAGTATCCTTTGTCCAGAACCTTTAGTCCAGCTGTAAGTATTTGGAATCTGGAGAATATAGCTTCAATAGATTCAGAGTCTTCCATCTTGAAGGCTTCATACTTCTGGATCAAAGCCAGAGCCTTTGTTTCCTTGACTTGAGAGTTTCCCTCATGAGTCATCTTTAAGGATTCAAACATATCAAATGCAGTTTCCCTGTTTGTAATTTTTTCATACTCAGTATGAGATATTGCATTCAATAATATTGTTCTGGCCTTGTTATGATTTCTAAAATCTTTCTTCTGAGCATCTGTCATAGATTTTCTGTTTATCTTCTTGCCATTCCCATCTGTAGGATGAACATATCCATCTATGACCAGATCCCATAAATCAACATCATATCCAAGGAAAAAACTTTCAATTCTGTCTTTCCAGTAATCAAATTTCTCCCCATCAAACATAGGGGGTTTGGTGTTGATTCTGTCCCTTTCTTCATATTTATTGTTAATGTTGGATATTGTATTATCAGCCATAGTAACAACTAAATATATATCAAAATATTTCTCTCTGGATCTTTACTGTCACTGTTAAGTGGTAGCATACACAGAACCGGAGCTCTGATGCCAACTGAAGGTGAGATAATACTTAGAAGGGGGGGGGGTTGAATAAGTATGAAAGATTAAAACTTAGAATTAAAACACAAGTATTTTTATCCTGGTTCATTGAACTCAACTACTCCAGTCCACCCTTCTTAGAGTGATTTGCCTTTCTCAATCAAGGACTTAATCCACTATTAAATCAAACTGATTACAATAGTAACACCTAAGAACAACTGTTCTTAGTCTTCTCAAGAGCTACTGATCCCAACTGGATCCTCTTAAGGAAATATTTTACAATCAATGTAAAACTATTACAAGAGTAAGAATGCTTCTAAAAAGCTTTTATCACAACTGTGATATTTCTCTTAAGTTTAAGTACAATGAAATAAATTCTAAGAATGAATATGAAAGTATGAGAGCTTGAATGTTTTAATTTCTTTTCAACAAAACGTCAACTGAAGAATTTGGTGGAGTCTTGCTTTTATAGGCAGCTGATCCAAGGTGAGCTGCACGTTGAGAAGAGTGTCCAAAAGGTCTGAGCTTTTTTGTCTTCACATCAAGTGACCTTTCCTAGAAGAAGAAAGCACCGAAAAATCCTTTTTGTCTGTGTTCTTGTGTCTAGCATAAATAAGAAAAGAGACGTTTGATTTACTCCAACGGATATAATCTTTGAATATTTCTTCTTCAGTTTTCAGCAAGTTCATCAGATTCTGATTGGGTCAGAGTCTTCTAATGATAATCAGAGTCTTGCTGAATCAGAGTCTTCTGCAGCAGGTGTGCTTTCAGCGTGTTAAATATCAGAGCATATTTGAAACAAAACTTTAGTACTGGCAGCTTTAGTTCTCTCAGAATCTTTTGTAGAAACTATGCTTTGAAAAAACTCTTCATACAAAATTCTTCTTTGCTTCAGATGCTTCTGACTTGCTTTAGATTCTTCTGGAGCTTCTGCTTCAGATCCTTCTGGAGCTTCTGCTTCAGAATCTTCTGGAGGCTACGCTCAGAATCTTCTGTCGACAGCAATCAGATTCTTCTAATATATGCATCTGGCGCTACAGAGTCTAGCTAATTTCTTGTGTTCAATTCTGATTTGCTTCTGGAGTGTTAATTCTTTTACTATCTGCAGTAAAAACTCTCAAGCAAATTTTAGAGTATATAATTCTTAAATACAAAATTTCATAATAGTTATCATCAAAACATAGAGATATTATTAAGAACCAATCTGTGTTCTAACAGTTTTGAGGTCCACTTCTTCTTGAAGTGTAACTCTGAGATTCATCTTTTGCTTTCCTTAACAGAAGTTATATAAGGAATCCCCACTCATAATTTTACCCTTTAGATTTGTTGTTGTTGCTTTGGATGTCCGCAAGCGAAGAGAAATGTTATTTCCTTCTAAGAAGTATTGATATAGTAGTCACCTGTCGATTTTTCTCTTGCCTTGTGGTAGGAATTGATTTAAATTTCCTTGCAGCTTAATTTTCTGCTATGATGTTGACTTATTACATTCCTCGATAAGTCCAGGATGTATTTCTCTCCAAGTTGTTCTTATTCATAGATTTATCCTCGTCGATCCCCAATGAAGGTAGTGCATCACTATTTCGGATGTTCCCCAGTGACCTATTGATATAGTAGTCACCTATTGGATTTTCTCTCATCTATATTGAGTATTGATCTAAAATCCCCTGCAACTTGACCTTCTGTTGTGATGTTAACTTCTTGTTTTCGTCAGCAAATCCAGGATGCTTTGCTTAGAATTGGTTAATCCCCAGAGAGTTTCCTTACCATCTCCAGCAGATTTGTCCTTTCTTCCCGTGGATTTTTGTGTAATTGTTTATATCATTATAATCCTCAGCAGATCAATTATTTTTTCCACATCAGATCTCTTCATTCCTTGAGGAAAAGTTCGTGTGAATTTTTATTATCCCCAGGAAGAGTCAGAAAGATTCGGGTTGTCATAGCCCCAACAGATTCTCTCATTCTCCTGGAACAAAGTTTATGATATATACTCTTTGTGGATCATTGATGTTAGAAGATTGATCTTTGGGCTTCTCCCTAAGCAGTATTTTCCTCTCCAGCAAGATTCGAGTCTTGTAGTAGGATTTATTTTCCTTTGATGGCTTTTGTTTATCTCTTGCAGGATTTCTTTAGCTGAATCCCTAGTAGAGTTTCTAATGATGTCTCCATCTTATTGAGATTAGCCGAATATTCAGTGGTGTTGTGATATTCATTCACTCTCTGTTCATCCTTATGTCTATTTTGTTAGCATATTCATACTCATATGCATTGCATACATGATAGCGCAAAATTATATCGTATATTTGACTTGACTTACATGAATTTTATCTGCGATCATTGCTACTTTATATGAATTATGTTCTATTACGCATCTATTTTCTTATGTTTTGTAGGTTAACAAAAATATGGATTAAAGAAATAAAAGAAGGAAGAAATGGAAAGAAAAGAGGAAGAAAAGAGGGAGGAAATAAAAGAAGAAGAAAGAATAAAAAAGGAAAGAAAAAAAAGGGTGGGGGCCACCACACACTAGTGGCACTTGCCACATGTGTGTGGCGCCTGCCACCATGAAAAGGGCAAGAAAATGTGGTGCCTGCCACCTTCCAAAGAGAGAGGGGAGTGGCGAGTGCCACTCCTAGAAAGAAGGAAGAGTGGCAATTGCCACTCCTAAAAGAAAGGGAAGTGGCGTGTGCCATGCCCTCCCTATATTTTCTCCACTTCTCCCTGCATTTTCTTCGGTCTTATCTCCATGTTTTACCCTGAGTTCTTGGGTAACCTTCGCCAGTAACAACTATAAAAGCCACAGACGGTTTTGGATCAGGGAGCCACTTTTGATTTCTGTTTTTACATTATTTTTCTTCAGCAGTTTTTGTTCTTAGTTTTAGGTAGTTTTTAGAGAAATTTTGTATAAGGCAATTGTTTTTCACACTAATAAACAATTTCCAGTTAGTATTAGGATTGATTTACGGGTTGTAACTTTGTACTAAACTGCAAGCCGGCCTCCATAATCCAATCCAAGTGTTTTTCTATTCCTCGTAATTGCCCGGTTCCATTTATTTATTGTTATTATTATTGTTAGTTTTATGCATTCCTTTTATTTTCTGTCTAGCATTAAGATTAGATTTTGTAATAGCATGTAAGCCATGTCTGGCTAAACCTTTTAATATCAATATGTAATTACGATCGGTCGGAAGAGGTTAAGTAAATCATGGCGTGCATTTAACAGATCTATTCTTCTGGTCTCAGTTTCTTTTTAATAACTTAATAACTTTTGTTACGAGAGTAAGAAGGTAACGAAGGTTAAGATCAATAAAGCGATAGTTTGAGGTCTTAACCAGATAGCTGAAAATGAACATTAGTCTTAAATACAGCGTGTTGCGGTGAAAATTGGATATCAAGCTATTATATTAACTTGAATCTTAATTCTTTTACAACCGAACTTTATTTTATCCAAAGGAAAGGTCTAAAGCAAGAAAAACCCTTTTCGCGATGTAACGACAATGCTAAGAGATTCGGGGATCGGGGGTTGGTTATACCTAGGAAAGGTGTTAGCACCCTAAGCATCTGTAGTACTCTACAGGAACCTTTTGTTTGATTGCTTGCTAAGTTTGTGAAATATTTGCTAAGGATTTGAGAGAAGGTATAAGTTGAAACCTAAAGTTATATACACTAAGTTTGCTCGCAAAGACGTCGTGTCTTCTACCTACGTATCCTAACTAGGATAGAATCAGAGCAATCGTAGTTCACCTTACAAGGGAGAAAGAACACTTGATTATGATCAAGGTTCAAGGGGGAACAAACATGAAAATGTTTGTATGGAGTTTAACAAAACTCCCTAATCTAAATTGTAACACTCAAAAGGGGAAGTAAGGAATCATGACGATGGTTCTTACATAGAGTTGACAAACTCTATCCTAGGGTTCTAGTTGAAGAACACTCCTAGTACAGGTGGGTTTATTAGACTTAAAGCAAGGTCTAATGGCTTCTAAACTTAAGGTTAAAGTGACTTAACAAAGTCAAGGGATGGGTGAATGAGCTATACATGACACAGGGGTCAATAGAAAGACTTTTTCTTTGGAAAGAGAGAAGGGAGGCAACCTGGACGAGAACTAACAGGTTCCATCACTTGGGGAAAAGAAATTACTTAACAAAGTTTTAAACATGATGAAAATAAATGCATGGTGACAACCATTAAGTGAACATGTTTTAAAGATAAAGCAAATATGCGTTGATGACAATCAAAGCAGATGATTAAGCAGGAAGTGTGACAACAGATCGAGCTTAAGTAAATTCAACAGAGGGGACAAAATAAATATGGTAACAACCCAAATATAAAATCTTAGCATGTTGACTTACATTAAGGAAAAGAGGGTAAGCAAACATCATGATATTCACAAATATAACAAGAGAGAAATTCATCTGTATATGTGGAAACGATCACAAAACATACTTAACTTGCAAGTAGTCAAAAAGGATGAAAAATTAGGCAAACATGGAATTCTAAAATATGACATAAAAGTAGACATAAAAACAATCACAATGCAAAAGGAATGGGTGTAAAATGATAAAAAAAATGAGGGAGATATGATTTTTTGAAGTTTGGTTGAAAAATGGCAAAAATTAACAAAAGGGTTGCCCTCCTCAGGGGTCGAACCCAGGTTCAGCTGGTACAAGGCGCTTAGGTGACAAGGTGGCTACCACTGGGGTGGCTATACATCCGTTTGTAAATGCCACCCCATTAAAATATATGGGAAACATTCAAAACAGGCTGGGCACAAAATATGAAACAACAAACCATTTTGCATTTTGGTCATAACTTCTTCAATTTTCCATGGATTTGGGTGAAATTTTAGTCTAAATCATGTGAAATGTCACAAGGAACAAGATGGAATTTTTAGATTTTTGAAATTCCTCCTCCATTTTAAAACACGATAGCACTTGCTTTGGAGATGCTTGAAATGCATTTTGAAATGTAACTTATACTCCAGCCAATTTTAAATCAACACAAACATACACACATGCTACAAATATGCTACTGATTGATTCTAAACACCTAGATTGAGCTCACAGCAAACAGTAATGAAAATGGCCTGTCATATTGCAACTTGGTATTTGAAATGCATGATGGTATGAAGTTCTGATTCTAGGCACATACAAGTCAAATAAATCATGTGTACATCTCAAAAATATGTTGATGACTGCATTTACACAGGAAAACTGATCATGATATGACTGTGGTGAAAAATGGTATACAAGTTGCAATTTGTCATGAATGGAATGCAAGTTGATGTTCAGTTTCAGTTCTAAACATTTTCAGGTCATATGAAACATACACACACCTCATAAAAATGCCAATGAATGATTTCCAACACAAATTCAGGTTAAAAACAAACAGTTGTGAAAAAATGTGTTCAAGTTGCAAATTGTTGTGAATATGAGGCATAGTGATGTCCAATTCAAGATCTAGGCATATTTTGATCAAGGTAAGCATACATACACATCACATACATACTATTAAATGAATTCAAACACAAAGAAGGGCTAGAACCAAACTGTCACGAGAAATGATATTCAAATTGCAAAAATAGCAAGTTTTGATGCATGAAGGATGCTCAGTTCAGTTCTATGCATGCTCAAATCCAACAAGCCACATACACATATTGTAAACATGATAATGGATGATTTTGAACACAAAGATTGAGCCCAAACAGACTGTGATGAAGAATGAGTTTTGAGTTGCAAATTGGTATTAAGATGATGCAGTAGGATGTTCAAAATCAGATTCAAGCACATTTTGATCATATGAATCACATACACATCTCTCATATATACAAACAAGTGAGTTCAAGCAAGAAAAATGGTTCAAACAGGGCTGGTATGAAATTTGGTGAGTTAAATGCAAAATGATGCTCTTAAATGCAAGTTGGATGACCAATTCAGTTTCTATGCATAAATTGACCAAATTAATCATTTAAACACATTGAAAATATGTCATGGGATGAATTTAAACAAAAGATATGGCTCAAAATAGGCTGACATGAAAAGTGGTGATCAAAGTGCAAGTTTTGATAAGTGAAAAGCCTTATGATGCTTGTCGCTTTCGCGAAAATAAGGTGCCGGCATGACAGAAGAGTCGCCACCTTTCGTTATTTATCCCTCAGAGCGGGAAAGGAAACGATCGGAAAAACCTGACGAAAAAGGGTAAGACAAGGTCATTGCAACCATTGTCTGGGTTCGGGAGTCGATTACGCAAGGGGAAGGTATTAGCACCCCTCACGTCCGTCGTACTCGACGGGATCCTCGCTTGTTTGTTTACTTGGACGGGCTGGTTTTATTCTATCTACCTATCAAGGCTGGCTGAAAAAGAAAAGAAAAATGACTCGGCAAAGCGTCGCACTTTATGCCTACGTATTCTCATCAGAGAATGAGAAATCAGAGTCGACGTAGTTCGGCCTACGAAGGGTTATGGGGGAAGGTAGCTCGCCAAGACTTCGCCATCTTGTGCCTACGTACTCTCAACAGGCATGAGAGATCAGAGCTCACGTAGTTCGGGAAACTACGGTTTATTTCCTGTTTTGAAAGAAGTGTTTTTTATTGCGTTTGCGATTTCAACCGCACTAGAGACTATGACCTGAGAGTGGATGCGTCGCATGTCACCCAAAGGGTACCATACTAAACATCCAGACTATGGAAAAGAAACTCTCCCACGATCCTTTCTCAGATAGCTTAAGGCTCGTAACGTACGAAAGAAATCATTCATGATTACTGTATCTTAAACTGCTTTGAGATGAGAAGAGAACAGGCCCAACTAGGAGGGAGACTATCAAGTCCTACTGTTGTCATGCCATGGATTCATCCTATGGTTGAGGTTTGAACAGGGAACTCCTAGAAGTTGTCATGCATAGGTTTCAACCTAAAAGTCTATCATCAAATCCTTATCAAAGGAAATGAGAGTCCTAAGGGATCATGTCAATGATACACCAAAACAGACAAAGCATCAGCTTAACAGTAAAATGCATGCAATGCAAGTGAGGGAGGAAATGTGTGTGGGGCTTCAGCCTCCACAAGCTCATCTCAACCTCAAGCCAGTCATGAAATAACAGTAATCATACTGAAAATAAACAACTTGCTATCAAGCAATAAACAGTAAACTGCAATCATACAGATAAAAGAAATGAAATGCCATCAGGCAAACAAAACACATGGGCAAGGGAGTTGGGCTCTACCGAATACCCGCAAGCAAAGCCACGCAATAACAATACAAGCAGAGGGAGCAACTCAACCTCTAATGCAATCATGCTCCTAGATTCTACTTATTCTAGATGGACTTAATCTAATGCAACAGACAAATCAAGCAAAACAAACAATACAGAAAAGAAAAACAGAAGAAAGCCTCAGCTCCTCCAGCAGCAACTCAGTCTTCAGACTCCCAAGATCACTTGCTTTCCAGGTATCAACCCTACAACATGAGTATCAACTCATCTTCTCCCTTGAGCTTCATCTTCTTTGATCAGCTCCACCTTCAGGCTTCACTATCTTCAGGGATCTTCAGGTATCAACTTGATCTTCACAAAGTCTTCAGACTTCAACAATCTTCAAGGAATCATCCTCTTCAAAGCTTCAGCTTCTATCTTCAATGACTTTTAGCTCTTCAATCAAGTCTTCAATGCTCTTCATTGCTATTTTCAACAATCCAAATGCTCCATCAAACAAGATTCAGTCCACAAGATGAGGTGAGGATGTTAGAGTGCTCACTGACCTCCAAAGGATGCCATTGAGGACTTAACATCAAAGGGAAAGGCTCTCTCAAAGTTCTACCTCAGAGGGCAAGGTCACTAATCCCTCCAAAGGAGAGAGTTGAACACCCTTAAGGGACTTTATGTCATAGAGAAGGAAGGAGGTGAACAAGACACTCCTTGTTTATTGAAATGGAGTTATTCTATCTAAAGCTCTGCCTATGCACTTATGATCCTATAAACAAAACAACAAAAGCTAGCCAAGCTCCTCTGCAAGGTCTTCAAAACTTCAATGATGATCCACAAGGTCTTCAACTCAATCTTCAAAGCTCACACACTCAAAGGAGAAGAAAAACAAGCACAACAATACAAACTATGCCTTTAAGCAACACACATACTAACCATACATTCAAAAATCAATTAAAAATACTAAAATACCATACAATATTCTAGCAAAATTCTAGGGGATTCTATACATACTTACCCTTAACCCATATATTCCCCATACACTAATTTTGCCTATAAACCCCAAAACAAAATTGTTAAATCTACTTATACAACCTAAAACCCTAATTTGAGCACCTAAATGTCAAACAAGCAAACTATATCAAATTTTAATCTACAAATTGTGAATTAAATCCTATATGAACTATGATTCAATACCTAACTATGCCAAAAAGAATGGCTCAAAAATCCTAAGGGAAAGTCCTAAGAGAAATTATACAAAATCAAGTATCAACTAAATCAATTAAAAATACTATTTACATAGAAAATATGCTAAAAATATTAAAAGAAAAATAAAATGGAATTTTATTTATTTACATTTTTCTAGACATGATTATGAATATGTGACAAAACAAGAAGTGAAAAATATTAATTTTTGAATTTTATGTGGATTTTATAAAATGCAAGAAATATAGAAGAAATTGAAATAAGAAAATAAAATAAATGGGGGGAGGGGGTGTCAAGAGCAAGGCGCTCTAGTTGTTTTATGATTGGGCTGAGAACCTGGGGGGTGCAGATATTAAATTGAGATAGGCCCACATGCGCTCAGAAAATCACTTGAAAAATTAAAGGAAATTGAAAAAACCAACGGTGCAAATAGCATGCTTCTCCAGTTCATTTTCAGTTGGGTTTTGGTTGGAGGGTGCGTGTAGCAATGCCTGGATCAGGCCCATGGTCACCGTTTAATTTAAACGCTGCATTTTGGTTTAAGCCCTTCCCTCCGTTTTCTGTTTGAATCGTGGCCGTGCGATGAGCTTGCTTAGTCAATGCAGCCAGAACGATCTGACGGTAGAGAACCCGTCTTCTCCAACTCAACCTAGGGTTTCAGAAAACCCTCCCTCCATGCAGGGATCTTCACCTTACTCGTTCTCCTTCATGTGGCCATGAAATCAAATAATTACAAAGCCAAAACTATTCTACTCATTCCCAGGAACACAGCCATGCTCATAACTTTCTCTGAAATGCCTTGTATCGTCCAAACAGAATGCGTGAAGATTAGGGTTCAACCATAATTCTCTGTGATCAACCTTAACCAAACTCAAATCCAATGATCTAAACTTGTTCCTTAGGTTACCCTCATCATTCTATACTATCACATACCAATTGAAACTTACTATACAGCTGGTTCTTAATCTTGCAAGAAATGATGATCTGCTACCAACCTTCATGGAATTAGCTCAAACTTGCCAGGATTCATCCCTAATGGTTTCTAATCAATCTTATCCTAACCACATGACCTAAAAGTGCATAAATAGAGAGACTCGAGTGAGTTTGCAAACCTGCAAATTGATAATGGTAATGGCACTTGCACCTCACTTCAATGCTTGCTACTCTCCAATATTGATCCTTGATGATTGCTCTGAGTTCTGTATGCAGAAACTTTGATGTATATTGATTGAATCTTGAGTTTGAAATCAATTTGCTTTTCTTGCAACTTTGATCTTGCACCTTCAAAACTCCATGGATCCACCTCTAATTTGGTATGCCCTTGTTCATCATGATCAGAATGAAAGGTTTGTGGAGAAGAGAAGAATGAAAATGGAAGAGAATGGAAGTTTGTTATGGAATTGCAAATGGAAGAATTTCACTCTTTTGCACTCTAACCTCACCAATCACCAACAACCATCACCAACCTTTTTCTCATGGTGATCTACTCTTCTTATAGCAATCCAATGAAGAGTCTAGATTCATCTAGAAACTTATGGAATCATCTAGAAAGTTTTAGAACTTCTCTTGAAGTGATATGTGGTATATCTCATATCTCATGTGCCAAGCCTTTAATTTGTGCCAAAATCTCCTTACAAGAGATATTGAGAAGGAATATGATGAAAAACAAGCATTGCCTTTGCTTTATGTGAAGATTTGCAAGTTGCCTTATTATGCAAGAATGAAAATTACAAAGCAACCTTCCTTTTAAGACCTCAAATCAAAATTCTACTTGAACCATTGTTTTTAAAATAATGTTTGGAGTCAAAATGACATATTGGATGACCTATTTTGGATTTGTGGATCTACCAAACCAAAATTCCATTTCAACTTTTTTAACTTATAAGCCATTTTAGGTCATTTTTACCCAATCATGAAAATCCTGGCTACAAGCTTTTTCAATAACTCATGACCACTTTTATAGGCTTAAAATCCCATTTTGAACAACTTTTATGTTTTGAGTTTTTTCATTTGAGGCTTGGAAATAGGAGATATGGCCTTTGCTTAAAATGACCTATAACTGCCAAATGACCAAAATACCCCTGTCTTGTTCAAACCATAAGTTGAGTTCTACAAATCCTATCAAGGACTTCTAGTACTCTCTAGAAATCTAAGAAGATGCTCTTCAACATTCATGTTGACCAAGAGATCATATGAATCATCCTACTAGGGCAAAAGTTGTCTGCAAGTTGGGTGACTTTCAAGGACCCAGATTCACACACCTCAGCTGACCTGTAATTTGTCCAAACCATAACTTGAGCTTTGCAACTCCTATCAAGGACTTCTACCACTAAAATTAAATCTAAGAACAAGCTCTACAACATTCATGTTGTGGGGAAGATGAGATATCAATCACATCTTGAGCTAAAACTGCCTGGAAGATAAGGGTCAAACTAGGGTTTTTTCACTGACAATCCTCAGAAACCCTAACTCAAAACTTCTCAAACTCCTCAATCATGATGAGTTGGTCTAGGAATCATCTTTATAGTATCTCAATAGCTCATTCCATGATCACATGGCCCTTGGATTAGGTCTCAACCTTCTCCAAATCTTCAGTTATCCTAGGGTTGACCCAGTCAAAACCCTAATTCTACCATTCATGGTTGAATCTTCTGAATTCTTGCATAATGACTTTTTTGGGCTTCATGATGGCTTTCAAGACATCTCATAACCTTTCTCAAAGCTTCAAGTCTATTCTTCAAAGTCTCATAATCATCTGAGGAGCTCCCACAACTCTCCAGTTATGAGACACACAACTTTTGGTTTCAACCAATTCCTCTGAGGATCTCTTGAACTTTATGGTGAAGGTATCAACCTTCAAACACTTGATGGATGAATAATTGTTGGTCAAATTTTGGGGTGCAACAGCTGCCCCTATTCAAACGGCTTGAACCTGACTGGGTGAGAAGCGAACGACTCTCAACCAATCAAGGTGCGAGACGATTGAATACCGGTAAACCCGAAAATTTGCCAACTGCACGAGCACACGACACTCTGCGGGGAACAAACCTTCGAATACTGCAATACTAGCTGCACGGCAACTAGCTGGAGAAATATCGATCTGACGTCGCCGTCAGTTATCCACGTTAACTTCTTCTGACATCATCTTCAGGCAACCAAACACCCAACATCGCCGCTGGAAGACTAAACCACCTGACATCACCGTCAGGAACAACCATAACTCGGGGAAACAAACATCCAACATCGCCGCCGGAAAACTAAATCTGACATCGCCGTCGATCACCCAAAACACCCCGCCTCGCCGCTGGAGAACTAAGTCTGACAAAATACCCCGCATCGCCGCTAGGGAACTACATCTGCAAAATACCCCGCATCGCCGCTGGAGAACTAAAGGATCTGCATCACCTAACATCGCCGCCAGAAGACTGGATCAACTTGACATGCCCAACATCACCGCTGGAAAACTGAATCTGACATCGCCGTCAGAAACAAACATCGCTCTGAGAGACACTTGACGTCGCCGTCGTACAAACGTCATCTCTGCTGGGGATTTAAAGAGTCTGACATTGCCGTCGAACATAATCCTCCAACATCGCCGCCGGAAACCAACATAATCTGACCTCGCCGTCGAAACAAACCTAATCTGACCTTGCCGTCAAAACAAACATCCAACCTCGCCGTCGAACACATCCAACATCGCCGTCGAACCAATCATAATCTAACCTCGCCGTCAAACAAATATCCAACCTCGCCGTCAAACACAAACCTGATCTGACCTCGCCGTCAAACAAACATTCAACCTCGCCGTCAAACAATCATAATCTGATCTGACCTCGCCGTCAAACAAACATTCAACCTCGCCGTCGAACACAAACATACTCTGACCTGGGGTTCACCCCTGGTAAATGGAACAAAAGGTACACTTGCGTATTTGAAACTACTCCGCTGGGAATGAGAGACTTAACCGAGCACACTCTGATCTGGGGTTCACCCTCAGAACCATAACGAACATCGGGATACTACTGCACAATGATCCCACTGTAGAACTTCAACATCAGAGCTATATGAAACCCTGGCCCCTGGCCACTTCCAGCTTCAGCTAGAAAAGATCTTCAAGTACTTCTGAAGATAAGCGTCCTTGGCCTTCAAGGATGGCAACTCTGCAGGAGGTATCTTCGACTTCAGTCTAAAGAAATGACCCTTGGCCTTCAAGGATACATGGGTCTGCCTTCAGGCGACTCCGCCTCTGCCATAGAGTGTCCGAGACTTCAGTCAGGGGTATACTTCGGCCTTCAGTTCGAAAAATGAATCCTAGGTCACTCATGACCTTAAGGATAACCTTGCCTTCAGGCACCTTCGCTTCAGCTTGGGAAATCTATGACTTCAGTCAGAGAAATGGTATCCTGAGCCATTCATGACTCTACGGGGATTCAAACACTTTGCCTTCAGGCAAAACTCCGCTTCAGCTGGAGAAACATCTTCGACTTCAGTCAGAAGAAACCTCATTCACTTGAACACGGATCACTTTGCAAACAAAAGCTGTATCTACAAATTTTTGAACTTTGTCTTCAGATAAGTGCTGATTCATCAGCACGGAAACCTGAATCCACAGGAACATTCTGATGTCGCCTTCAGGCGTTCACGAAGTCAATCTTCAGATTAGACATCACGGTTGGAGCAAACATATCACACTGCTAAGGACTTCAAGAATCATCTTGAACAAACAACTCCGTCGGGCCCCTTCAAGAATCATCCTGAACTGATAACCATTCCGGAAACTTTATTCGCTAGGGATCCCTGGAATCTTCCTGGGCAACTCTTGCTGGGGACGCTACTGGGGAGCTCAAGAATCATCCTAAGCAAACAACTCGGGAAGCTGTACTGAGGTCTTAAGAATCATCTTAAGCAAACGGCCCTGCCGAGGAATTCAAGAATCGTCTTGAACTGCAGACTTCGTTGGGGATCTCAAAAATCATCTTGAGCGAGCGACTGTGGGGATTACACCGGGGTCTTTAGGAATCATCTTAAGGAAGCGACCTCGTTAGGGAGAACGTCAGGAATCATCCTGAGCAACTGGTCTTTTGGTGGAGCGCCTGTAAAACAAGAATGATAATAACCTAGATCATGCTTATGATGCGTATGCTTCGGCGCGATGCCCCACATGGTGGAAATGCTATGCGCTTATGCTAAATGCTATGCAATGTTAAATGCTATGCAGTCATGCACAATGATGCGATCCCGTCAGCAAAATAAATGCCGAGGGGGAAATCCTCCTGTCAAGGAGAAAGAACCACTCGGGTAGAGGAATCATCCTGCTGAGGAGAACGTGGACACGCCAATACCAATCGGACTCCGTCTGGGGAATTGATCTTCCGTTGATTGCCGCAGGGAAAACAACTTCAGTTGATCTGCTGCAGGGGAACGAAGCTCTACGAGAAAGTGACATCGATCGCGAGAACAAACTGCGGGGCCTTCTCGGCTACTCTTCTGGGGATAACCACTCTGTGGGGAAACAACATCAGCTGCTTCACACTCCACTGGGGAAAAACCAATCATGACCTGATCAACTTCCAAGGACACAGCTCTCTTGGACATCTGCAAACTCGGATGAGGAAGGAGAAGTCATTCTGCTTCGCTGGAGAGAGTGCGACTCTGGGGGAATACAGCATCAGCTGTTCAATATCTGCTAGGGAGAATCCACTCATGGTCCCAACTGCTTTCAAGGATTCGGCCCTCCTGGGGGTTTGCGGACTCAGCCGGGGAGAGAGAAATCATTCTACTTCACTGGAGAGCACGACTCTGATGAGGAATTTCAATTCCGCTGGAGACTTCAGTCTAGCACCATCAGTTACTGTGTACTTCGGCGTATGAATCATTTCCTACGAGACCTGCACTTGTGACCCGGTGCTGGGGGGGGGGGGGGGGGAACACCTGCTTCGGTGATTTTACTGGGGAAAACACGAGCTTCGGTACCCGAACATTTCTATGAAGTCTGCACTTGTGACCCGGTGCTGGGGGAGAATACGAGCTTCGGCGCGCGACTTCGCTGGGAAGATGACGTCCCTTCAGGATGCGTCTGCTTGGGGAAGGGAGTCATCTCTGCCTGGGGAAGACATATCAATGCTCACTATTCTGCGTTCAGATGCCGCGGTGGAGAGACCACTGAACACTGCTGGAGAAGGAGGGTTCGCCCTGCTTCGGGGATGCGCACGACACATCGCCTAGAAGGTGCTACACCTGCAACAACACAAAAAAACAGACAAGATACCCTCCTCAAAGGGGCCTGTCAAGGTTATTATCTCGTGACAAAATTCGGGTAATTAATTGTTTCAACAATCAATGGGCCTAGGCCCGTAAGTTTATGTATGCGCATTTTATCAAAAACATCGGCGTTTTCATTCGCAAACAAAACAGATAAATGCTAAGCAGGCAAGCAGAATTGCTGAATAATATGCATTTTATTGATGGTGGACCCCTGAATGGGTAAAAATGTTTTACAACAGAGGCAAGCTCCTGGAATGAGGAAGCCGTGCAAAAATAAACATAAATGTACATCAGTATATACAAATGTCGGCAATGAGGCGTACACGAACACCATGAGTTGATCCCTCTAAGACCCACTCGACTTCGATACTTCTCCGACGCTTCAGCTTCGAAAGAGATTGATTCAGATAAATGGCCCTCAGGTCCTCCAAACCACTAAACAATGAAAGTCCACGCGGAACGCAGTCATTTGCTTATTCAAATCCCTAACTTTTGCGTGAACCGCCCTTTACGGGTTTTCAGCTCACCGGGATACCCTTTTTTGCCGAAGCCGCCCAGTGTAGGTTTTCGACTTCGCGGGTGTACATTTTTCAATATATCCCTAATTTTTGCCCGAACCTTTTATTCTGTTTTTGGTTCGCCGGGATGCCCCTTTTTTGCCTGGACTCTTTCTTTTTTGTCCAGCGGGTCTCTTTCAAGCAAAGTATTTTTTAACTGCGTCCACGTTCACCGGGGATGCAAAATCTTCACCATCCATCGTGGATAACAACAAAGCTCCTCCTGAGAAGACCTTGCTGACGACATACGGCCCTTTGTAATTCGGAGTCCACTTGCCCCGGTGATTGGAGTGTGGCGGAAGAATCTTCTTCAGGACGGGATCACCCGTCTGAAAGCTTCTAGGATGCACCTTCTTATCATAAGCTTTCTTCATTCGGCTCTGGTACAGGCGACCAAATGCAATCGATGCTAACCTCTTCTCATCCATCAGGCTGAGTTGGTTCAAGCGATTCGTAATCCATTCTGCCTCGTCGAGTTTCACATCAACCAAAACTCGCAAAGAAGGAATCTCCACTTCTAACGGTAGGACAGCTTCCATACCGTACACCAAGGAGAAAGGAGTTGCCCCGGTCGACGTACGCACCGTCGTACGATAACCGTGCAAGGCGAACGGCAACATCTCGTGCCAATCTTTGTACGTCACAACCATCTTCTGAACAATCTTCTTGATGTTCTTGTTGGCCGCTTCAACAGCGCCATTCATCTTCGGCCGGTAAGGAGATGAGTTGTGGTGTTCAATCTTGAAGCTCTGGCACAACTCCTTCATCATCTTGTTATTCAAATTCGAACCATTATCAGTAATGATCCGCTCGGGAATCCCATAGCGACATATGATGTCCCTCTTTATGAATTTAGCTACCACCTGCTTGGTCACATTAGCGTACGAGGCTGCCTCCACCCATTTGGTGAAGTAGTCGATTGCTACCAGAATGAAACGATGACCATTGGATGCGGTGGGCTCGATCTTGCCTATCATGTCGATGCCCCACATGGAGAACGCCCAAGGGGAGGACATGACATTCAATGGGCACGGCGGCACATGAACTCTATCAGCATAAATATGGCATTTATGACATTTCTTCGCGAATCTGAAGCAATCCGACTCCATAGTCAGCCAGTAATACCCTGCTCTCAGGATCTTTCTCGTCATGGCATGCCCGCCGGCGTGCGTACCAAATGTTCCCTCATAGACTTCTTCCATGAGCATACTCGCCTCTTTCTCATCTACACATCTGAGCAGCACGAGATCGTGGTTTCTCTTATACAGCACTCCATCAGGATTGAGATAAAAGTTTCCAGATAGCCTCCTCAGAGTCTTCTTATCCTGGGTTGACGCACCCGCAGGATACTCCTTAGTCATAAGGAAGGTCTGGATATCGTGGAACCATGGCTTGCCGTCGGCGGCATCCTCGATTGCAAAGACAAATGTCGGTCTGTCAAGACGCGAAAGAACAATTCTTGGAGCCTCATTCCAAAAATTGACTTTATACATTGAAGCCAACGTGGCTAAGGCATCAGCCATCTGATTTTCAGCCCTGGGTACATGATGGAGTTCCACTCGATCGAAGAAAGGAAGTAGCCTCCTGGCATAATTCATATACGGCACTAAATTCGCCTGACGAGTTTCCCACTCCCCTTTAATCTGGTTGATTACGAGCGCTGAGTCACCATATACGTCTAGATTCTTGATTCTCAAATCAATTGCCTCTTCTAGACCCATAATACATGCTTCATACTCTGCTTCATTGTTGGTAACTGGAAACGTCAGTCTCGCAGTAAACGGGATGTGGGATCCGTGAGGAGTCGTGATGATAGCCCCGATACCACTTCCATAGGAATTAACCGCTCCGTCGAATATCAACTTCCACTGAGACTTCCTATCTGGCCCCTCATCGGGCAATGGTTCATCGCAATCCTTCGCTTTGAGAAACATAATATCCTCGTCAGGGAATTCGAACTTCATCGGCTGGTAGTCTTCGATTGGTTGTTCGGCAAGGTAATCAGACAATACGCTTCCCTTAATGGCCTTCTGGGAGACGTACTGAATATCATATTCTGTTAACACCATTTGCCATCTGGCAATCCTGCCCGAAAGAGCCTGCTTTTCGAAGACGTACTTGATCGGATCCATCTTCGAAATTAGCATAGTGGTGTGATTGAGCATATACTGTCGTAGACGCTTGGCAGCCCAAGCTAATGCACAACACGTCTTCTCCAGCATCGAGTATCGAGATTCACACTCAGTGAACTTTTTACTCAAATAATAAATGGCATGCTCTTTTCTGCCCGTCTCGTCGTGCTGACCGAGAACACACCCCATACTATTCTCCAGAACCGTCAGGTACATGATTAATGGCCGTCCAGCCACTGGGGGTATCAAGATTGGAGGTTCTTGAAGATACTGCTTTATTTTGTCAAATGCCTTCTGGCAATCCTCATTCCAAGTAATCGCCTGATCTTTCTTTAAAAGCTTGAACATTGGTTCACAAGTGGCCGTGAGCTGAGAGATAAACCTTGCAATGTAGTTTATTCGGCCCAAGAAACCACGAACTTCTTTTTCTGTTTTCGGCGCTGGCATTTCTTGAATAGCTTTTATTTTCGCAGGATCAACTTCAATACCTCGTTCACTAACGATAAACCCCAATAACTTTCCGGACCGCACTCCGAAAGTGCACTTGTTAGGATTCAGCCTCAGCCTGAACTTCCTAAGCCTCTCAAAAAGCTTCAATAAGTTGACCAGATGCTCTTCCTCCGTTTGAGACTTTGCAATCATGTCATCAACATAGACCTCGATCTCATGATGAATCATATCATGAAACAAAGTTACCATTGCTCGCTGGTAAGTGGCCCCTGCGTTCTTCAGACCGAAGGGCATTACCTTATAGCAAAATGTTCCCCAGGGGGTGATAAACGTCGTTTTCTCCATGTCCTCCAGTGCCATCTTAATCTGATTGTAACCGGAGAAGCCATCCATGAACGAAAACACAGAAAACTGGGCTGTGTTGTCGACCAACACATCGATATGAGGCAACGAGAAATCATCCTTAGGGCTCGCCCTATTCAAATCCCGATAATCGACGCACATGCGTACCTTACCGTCCTTCTTCGGTACAGGCACTATGTTGGCGACCCACAGAGGGTAAGTGGTAACAGCTAGAAATCCTGCGTCCAACTGCTTTTGGACCTCTTCTTTGATTTTTACAGCCATATCTGGTCTCGTCCTCCTAAGCTTCTGCTTGACTGGAGGGCAATCTTCTCGCAACGGCAAGCGATGAACCACGATATCTGTGTCAAGTCCGGGCATATCTTCGTATGACCAAGCAAAGACGTCACTATACTCTCGAAGCATCTCGACCAGTCTATGCTTGACGTCATTCTGCAGCGCAGCCCCTACTCTGACATTTCTGATGAGCTCCTCGGAACCCAGATTTACTATCTCAATATCCTCCTCGTGAGGCAGAATAACCTTTTCCTCTTGTCTCAACAAGCGGGCCAACTCTTCCGGAAGGTCTTCGTCTTCATCAATCTCATCCTCGGCTTGATAGATCGGGCAATCGAAGTCGTAGTGAGCCGTAGAGGGTCCAGAGTCGATGTCATCTGTTATGTGGATCCTGCAATAACAAGGGTTAAGTTTAAAGCAAGAATATGCAGGTTAGCACAAACCCCGTTGCCATTTTACTGTTTTTCGAGATAAACATAAAACAGGAATAACAGAGAACACAATATTTGAGTACGAAGAAAACGCCTTTTATTTATTAACAAAATGCATGTACATAATCCAACAAGGCCCTGACAATAAAACCGCTATGCCCCGGGCAGGACATAGGGTTGTACAAAGATTATAAAAAGCAAATCATTACTCTTCACTTGTCAGCTGGATAATCTCCTTGATGGTCCAATTGTTGAGGCGCTCGCCCGACTTGCTTGGCTGAATCCAGGCGTCAAGATCACAATCGCTATCCTCACTGTCCTTAGACGCTGCGTTGATGCTTTCGAAAATCACTCCGCCCTTGGTGAATAGGATCGGCCCCTTCCCACGAGACGAACTGCTAGAAGAGGATGAAGCTTCAGCTTCAGGAGAATACCCCAATCCAAACTTATCCTGCTTGATTGGTATATCCAAAACATGCCCCCAGCCAGGGGTGGAACCGGCTTCGACGACGGCCCGAGCTTCTTTAAATGAGGAGAGATTCATCTCTTGCTTCTCTGCGACGACAGGAGCTACCTCTTTCACCTTGACAGTTTCAAATGCTTGGCAGAGTGTTTCATGGATCTCGCCATCCATTTCACCAAATTTAAAGGATGACAGGTGGCTCACCATAATGTCCTCCTCACCACAGACGGTTACTATGCTGCCCCCGACAGCATATTTGAGCTTTTGATGCAGCGTGGACGTCACGGCACCAGCAGCATGGATCCATGGCCGACCTAAAAGGCAACTGTAGGCAGACATGATATCCATGATATAGAAAACCGTATTGAACGTCTCTGGACCAACTTGAATTGGCAGGGTCAACTCTCCGAAAACGTGGCGCTTAGTTCCGTCAAAGGCTTTCACTACCAGATCACTGGGCGTGCAAAGCAATCCACGAGTGTCCAACTTCATTAGTGCCTTCTTCGGAAGCACATTAAGCGATGAACCCGTATCCACCAGGACATGCGACATGATAGTGCCTCTGCACTCTATTGAGACGTGCAAGGCGCTGTTGTAATCTCTTCCTTTAGGAGTCAGCTCTAAATCTGTAAATCCCATCCCATTGCCAGCATTAACATGGGCTACCACATCTTCCAGCTGATTTACTGATATCTCCTGCGGCACGTAGGCAGCGTTCAATACCTTCAGCAAGGCGTTGCGGTGCGCCTCAGAACACAGCAACAAGTTAAGAATAGAGATCTTTGACGGAGTCTGATGAAGATGATCTACAATCTTGTAGTCGCTCTTCTTGATTAACCGCATGAATTCTTCAGCATCTTTAACTAGCAAATCTTTTTCTGCCCCAGAAGGGACCTCCTCGACAGCTTTGCCTTTACCCTTATCTACAGCGTCAGCTCGGACCACTTTCTCTGCTGCAACCTCTGCTGGCGCGAACACTCTACCGCTTCGAGTAATGCCACTGACTCCGGCAAGATTCTGCACAGTCGATCCGTATGGCTCCAGCTCTAACTTCTGACCATTGCAGTAGACTTCGGCGCCGTAATGCCATGGAACGGCATTGGTGCTTTCGAATGGGATTGGCCCGGCCCTGGTAATAGTGATTGTAGGCGGTCGGGGCGCAGAAATAGTAATAGGGTGACGAGGAATAGTGATGGTGGCGACTTCATCTGCCTGCTTCAGCACGACTTCCCCTGATACACTCTCAACGCTCCGGCTGAATTGCAAAATACCCTCGGACATCAGACTTTGGATACCTTCTACCAGCTGCTCACACCCATCAGGAAGTGTAGCACAAGCCATACATAGCTCTCCGCATCCAGGAAAGAAGCCCTTCTTCAGCAACTTAGCCTTGACAAAACTAAGCGGCGTCTTCAAGTCTTTGACATCAGTCAGCAAGTCCGCACTCTCCTCAGTGATAACGGCATTCACTCCGCCTCCCTTATGATGAGGCATGGGGTTTTTGGTAACATTGGGCACGCTATCAGAAAAGTTGATGACCTTGGCGTCCACCAAGTCCTGCACTTTGTGCTTGAAAGCTTTACAATTCTCAATCGTATGACCCGGTGCCCCAGTATGGAAATCACAAGTAGCATTGGCGTCATACCCCGGTGGTGGTGCCCTTGTTAAGGGAGCCATTGTCCTCTTTTGAACTAACTGAAGCTGAAGCAACGTTTGCAAGAGTTGTGCATACGACATAGGCGGCGCCTCGAAGTGACGGTTTGTCAGAGGAGCCCGATTCTGATATCTTCTATACCCCTGCTGATTCTGCTGCTGAGGCTGCTGCTGCGGTGGAGCTGCTGGGATATTTATGCTAGCAATCTGCTGCTGAGGGCCCTTGCCCTTTCTCCGAGCATTAGTGACAGCACTGGCATCTCCTTCTCGACGCTTGCCAGCGTAGGGTTTCTTACTACCTCCTCCAGCTGAGGATGATTCGCCTTGAATTTTTCCGATCTTTATACCGTTCTCGACATGCTCGCCCATAGTGACGAGAGCCGAGAATGTCCCAGACATGCCACTGACCAGCTTTTCATAATATATTCCAGGAAGGGTAGCCACGAACATTTGCACTAGCTCACGCTCAACCATCGGCGGTTGAACCCGAGCAGCCAATTCACGCCACCGCTGGGCGTACTCTTTAAAGCTTTCATTGTTCCGCTGCGAGAGATTCTGGAGCTGAACTCGGTTGGGGGCCAAGTCGCTATTGTACTGATAGTGGAGGACGAACGCTTCAGCGAGGTCTTTCCAGGTGCGCACAGTAGCGGGCTCCAGGCCCATATACCATTCGAGTGATGGACCAGAAAGACTATCTTGGAAGAAGTGCATCAGCAACTTCTCATCGTCAGAATAGGCGGACATCTTTCTATAATAAGATCGAAGATGGACGCGGGGGCAAGTAGTACCCTTATACTTCTCAAAGACAGGCACCTTGAACTTATGAGGTACCTTAAAATCAGCAATCAACCCGAGCTTGGACATATCAACGCCCAATGTGTTCTGATTTTCAATGTCTCTCATCTTGTCTTCCAGCGCTTTGAACCTGAGTCGAGCTTCAGCATTCAACACTGCTTCTACACCTCTCTGAGAGAATACATCATCCTGATGGTCCTCAAGCCACGGTTGAGGCACCAACAGGTTTCCGACACCAGCATTGCCGTTGACCGGCCCTATGTTAACATTGGCTCCCAGACTACCATTGCCGACGCCTGCCGCGTTGAGTCCGAGATTAGTCACCAGATTGCCGTTAGCACTGCCGTTGCCCCCGGCAACAGGAACAACATTCTGTGGGGCATCTACTGGAGGAGGAGTAGGCACGGCCCCGCCGTGAAGTATGCCATTACTGTCAACCCTGGAGATCAGAGGTTGAAGCAAAGTGCGAAGCTGGTCCTGACCATTAGCGACCACCTGCATCAGTTCCATGAAACGATCCATCCGTTCACGGAGCTCTTGAACATCTGACTGCACCTGGTCCATGATCCTTGTCTGATTAGCGCGAGTTGAGTAGCGGTGGATGAGTCTTTGATCAATCCTGGAGACCGGAAACAGCTCGAAACCTGAAAAACCTGTCAACAATAAAGGTTAGGAAAAGCAATAAAATGTACGCCATGCAAATATGCTTCATGCAGATGCATGCGTGTGTCTGTGTGCGTGGGAGATTTCCCCCGATCCTAGTGCCTTAGCGCCAGTGCTGATAATAATAAGAGGAAGAAGAAATCTGAGCCCAATCATGGAAACATCAATCTCATATATATATGGAAGGGCCTGTCAAGGCAGTACACAGTATCAGCGAGTACAAAACAGCATGACCTCAGCCAACAAGTCTGGTGATGGTCAGCCTACATCAAAGATCAAAACAACAGGAATACAACTAGTCAAGTACGGCCACGGGCGCGATACTCTGCTAATAACTCCTTCGTCTCTGGGTGATCTGGCAAAGTGAACAACCCCTCGGCGAGTAGTTCCCTCAGCCTGATGGTATGCTGAAGCCCCTGAACTGAACTCTCCCAAGCTCCTTCGCCAAAGCAATCCTCCAGTTTCCGCTTCTTAGACTCAAACATCAGCTTATGCTCCTTCAGGTTAGCAAGAGCTTTGTTGAGACGGCTTTCGGCGGCGTATCTGCGGGCGGTCTCTTCATCAAACCTCCGCTCACTGTCCTTTACTTCGGCTTCCAGCTTAGAAATCTGCAGCATCAGTTTGTCCTCTCGCTCCTTCCTGGTGGCCATGGAGGTCTTCCAATGCTGGTCGAACTTAGATATCCTCTGATATGCCTCCTCCAGATGCTGCTTCTTCGTAGCTAGTACATCATTAGCAGCCCTGAAGTCTTGACCCAAGCGTTCCCGATCAGCAATCTGCTTTGCCAAGTCTGCACCCAGTTGGTTCACCGACTCTGTTTGCTTTTTGAGAGCATGCACGGCTTCATTCCGTTCACTTCGAAGCTGAGCTAACTCCTTCTCTAATTCTGCGTTTGCCCGCCTCAGTTCATCCCGCTCGGCTAACACCTGGTTGTGCTGATGAATGGACACAGTGGTAGGCTCTTCGACTGGTGTAGGACTCTCTGGTCTGACATGAGGGAATAGCATCCCTATAGCGCTGGCTCTGGCTATGATCCAAGCTGAATAAGGAGGGTAGGCTTGGCTGTTGCTCTTTCCCAACAAAGGCTTTCCCCTCTTGCTGATACTGTTCCACGCATGCTGAAGCTTGGACAACAAATCCCCCTCTAGAGTACCCGTGAGGTACAGAGATTCCTGTACCTCTTCCTCCTTCGGTGGGGTCCTCAAAGCATATGCGAACTGACGAACTAGCAATGATGGATTGTAGTTGATGCAACCCTTCCTACCTATCAGAGGTACGTTAGGAAACCCACTACAACTGAAGATCACCTCGGTGCCTAACCTGTCTCTGTCAACGAACCAATCAATATCTTCTGCCGACAAACTCATCAGACGCTCAGGCCACTCAGCTGTGGCTGCAGACAAGACGGAAGAACCCCTCTTGGGCAAATGACTATCAAACCACCTGTACAACAACGGTACGCAGCATGAGACATTCTTCCCTCTCCGGTTCTCATTCTTGTAATGCACTGAATGGTAGACGTCTCCGATCAGAGTAGGGACTGGATTCCCTGAGGCGAAGATGTGGAATGCATCAAAGTCCACAAAATCCGGCATGTTGGGGAACAGGATAATGCCATATATGCATAAAGCAAGGATGGCATTGAATGCGTCCCAACATTTGTCCTTAGCACACTGCTGAGCCTTAGCTATCAGAAACTGCAGGGAGAACCCTGGGACCTTGTTCCAGCTCGTCACCACTAACTCAGAAGCGCTCAAATGGAGTGAGGAAGCTAAACCAGCCAGATCAGGCTCAACATCCATGTGGACAAAAGGCATCTGCCTTTTGATAGGCACACCCAGCATATCAGCATACTCTTCCAACGTCGGCGCGAGAACGAAGTCATGAAAAGTGAAACACCTCAAGGGAGGGTCATAAAACTGCAGAAGAGCATGTAACCCATTCAACTCGGACGTAGAAGGTTTGCAAACCAGACTAAGCAACCTGCCATAAGACTTCCTGAACCTATCCTTCACAGAATCCCCTGCCAGGGCTATCAAACCAGTCAGCTTCGACACATCAGGGGTTGGGAATTTGTACGCAACAGTCTTCTTGAGAGAGGCTATAATAACAGCAGAAGGCGAGAAATCCGGGATCGGGGAAACGGTACCTGCAACACAGACACACGTTAATGGAATGCAGATGAACATGCAATCTAATGCAAAATGCAGGCATGCAATAATATATCTGGATAGCGGCTATGGAGATTCTGTATCAACAGTCACTGATGAGAAGAAAACCCCGGCGTAAGACCACTAATCTGATCTGCTGAGAATAACCATCTGACAGGACCGAGATCAAAATTCCGCTCTGTCAAGAATAAGTGCCTGATAATAAGGACCCCGGGTGCATGATCAGGAGATATCTGCTGATGAAGTCTTCAGACCCCAAATCAAATTCTGCCCTATCAAGAACAAACACACAGCTGCTGATGAGATCTTCAGACCCCACTCAAAATCTGCCCTATCAAGAACAAACCGCTGATGACAATACACTGATCAAACCTGCTCTATCAAGAACAGACATACACCCGATGATAAGATCCCCTGATCATAAACTTGCTCTATCAAGAACAGACGAGTCTGCAACTGAGAAACCCTGGTACCAACATAACTGATTCACTGTCAAGAAAACCAGGTAGTCTGAAGGTCAAAGTTTCCTGCAATAAACCCGATCCCACTCACAGGTATGGACCTAAACTGACTCAAGGTTCGGCATCCTATGCGTTCATCAGCGTCACAGACTTTCAAAACTGACGATACGATTCCCAGAAGGAGTGGCATCATCAAGTCTTGAAGAGGCCTCACTTAGCTGAATCACAAATGATCGGTCCCCAGAGTCGACAATCCACCAAACCAGCAACCGTCTCAACCCAAAGAGTTGAAAGTGAAGCCAACCGGATGAACCTCGTCTGAGCGTGGATTTCATGAGACACTAGTGCCTGCAAAGCAAGCACGCACCCACTAATTTCCACTCTAAGTCTATGGTGCACTCAAGCCTGGGTCTGGCTTCTCACTCATCAGAACTCCCATCCCACAACAGCACAAATAATCATATTATACTGAAAATAAAATGCGGGAAATAAAGATGCGACAAGTAGAAATGCGATAAATAAACGCAACCCAACAAGTAAACATACAAACGGTAGGATTGACTCTCGCAGGGAACCGTTGGAGTCCCCAGCAGAGTCGCCAGTTGTCGCTTTCGCGAAAATAAGGTGTCGGCATGACAGAAGAGTCGCCACCTTTCGTTATTTATCCCTCAGAGCGGGAAAGGAAACGATCGGAAAAACCTGACGAAAAAGGGTAAGACAAGGTCATTGCAACCATTGTCTGGGTTCGGGAGTCAGTTACGCAAGGGGAAGGTATTAGCACCCCTCACGTCCGTCGTACTCGACGGGATCCTCGCTTGTTTGTTTACTTGGACGGGTTGGTTTTATTCTATCTACCTATCAAGGCTGGCTGAAAAAGAAAAGAAAAATGACTCGGCAAAGCGTCGCACTTTATGCCTACGTATTCTCATCAGAGAATGAGAAATCAGAGTCGACGTAGTTCGGCCTACGAAGGGTTATGGGGGAAGGTAGCTCGCCAAGACTTCGCCATCTTGTGCCTACGTACTCTCAACAGGCATGAGAGATCAGAGCTCACGTAGTTCGGGAAACTACGGTTTATTTCCTGTTTTGAAAGAAGTGTTTTTTTATTGCGTTTGCGATTTCAACCGCACTAGAGACTATGACCTGAGAGTGGATGCGTCGCATGTCACCCAAAGGGTACCATACTAAACATCCAGACTATGGAAAAGAAACTCTCCCACGATCCTTTCTCAGATAGCTTAAGGCTCGTAACGTACGAAAGAAATCATTCATGATTACTGTATCTTAAACTGCTTTGAGATGAGAAGAGAACAGGCCCAACTAGGAGGGAGACTATCAAGTCCTACTATTGTCATGCCATGGATTCATCCTATGGTTGAGGTTTGAACAGGGAACTCCTAGAAGTTGTCATGCATAGGTTTCAACCTAAAAGTCTATCATCAAATCCTTATCAAAGGAAATGAGAGTCCTAAGGGATCATGTCAATGATACACCAAAACAGACAAAGCATCAGCTTAACAGTAAAATGCATGCAATGCAAGTGAGGGAGGAAATGTGTGTGGGGCTTCAGCCTCCACAAGCTCATCTCAACCTCAAGCCAGTCATGAAATAACAGTAATCATACTGAAAATAAACAACTTGCTATCAAGCAATAAACAGTAAACTGCAATCATACAGATAAAAGAAATGAAATGCCATCAGGCAAACAAAACACATGGGCAAGGGAGCTGGGCTCTACCGAATACCCGCAAGCAAAGCCACGCAATAACAATACAAGCAGAGGGAGCAACTCAACCTCTAATGCAATCATGCTCCTAGATTCTACTTATTCTAGATGGACTTAATCTAATGCAACAGACAAATCAAGCAAAACAAACAATACAGAAAAGAAAAACAGAAGAAAGCCTCAGCTCCTCCAGCAGCAACTCAGTCTTCAGACTCCCAAGATCACTTGCTTTCCAGGTATCAACCCTACAACATGAGTATCAACTCATCTTCTCCCTTGAGCTTCATCTTCTTTGATCAGCTCCACCTTCAGGCTTCACTATCTTCAGGGATCTTCAGGTATCAACTTGATCTTCACAAAGTCTTCAGACTTCAACAATCTTCAAGGAATCATCCTCTTCAAAGCTTCAGCTTCTATCTTCAATGACTTTTAGCTCTTCAATCAAGTCTTCAATGCTCTTCATTGCTATTTTCAACAATCCAAATGCTCCATCAAACAAGATTCAGTCCACAAGATGAGGTGAGGATGTTAGAGTGCTCACTGACCTCCAAAGGATGCCATTGAGGACTTAACATCAAAGGGAAAGGCTCTCTCAAAGTTCTACCTCAGAGGGCAAGGTCACTAATCCCTCCAAAGGAGAGAGGTGAACACCCTTAAGGGACTTTATGTCATAGAGAAGGAAGGAGGTGAACAAGACACTCCTTGTTTATTGAAATGGAGTTATTCTATCTAAAGCTCTGCCTATGCACTTATGATCCTATAAACAAAACAACAAAAGCTAGCCAAGCTCCTCTGCAAGGTCTTCAAAACTTCAATGATGATCCACAAGGTCTTCAACTCAATCTTCAAAGCTCACACACTCAAAGGAGAAGAAAAACAAGCACAACAATACAAACTATGCCTTTAAGCAACACACATACTAACCATACATTCAAAAATCAATTAAAAAATACTAAAATACCATACAATATTCTAGCAAAATTCTAGGGGATTCTATACATACTTACCCTTAACCCATATATTCCCCATACACTAATTTGGCCTATAAACCCCAAAACAAAATTGTTAAATCTACTTATACAACCTAAAACCCTAATTTGAGCACCTAAATGTCAAACAAGCAAACTATATCAAATTTTAATCTACAAATTGTGAATTAAATCCTATATGAACTATGATTCAATACCTAACTATGCCAAAAAGAATGGCTCAAAAATCCTAAGGGAAAGTCCTAAGAGAAATTATACAAAATCAAGTATCAACTAAATCAATTAAAAATACTATTTACATAGAAAATATGCTAAAAATATTAAAAGAAAAATAAAATGTAATTTTATTTATTTACATTTTTCTAGACATGATTATGAATATGTGAAAAAAACAAGAAGTGAAAAATATTAATTTTTGAATTTTATGTGGATTTTATAAAATGCAAGAAATATAGAAGAAATTGAAATAAGAAAATAAAATAAATGGGGGGAGGGGGTGTCAAGAGCAAGGCGCTCTAGTTGTTTTATGATTGGGCTGAGAACCTGGGGGGTGCAGATATTAAATTGAGATAGGCCCACATGCGCTCAGAAAATCACTTGAAAAATTAAAGGAAATTGAAAAAACCAACGGTGCAAATAGCATGCTTCTCCAGTTCATTTTTAGTTGGGTTTTGGTTGGAGGGTGCGTGTAGCAATGCCTGGATCAGGCCCATGGTCACCGTTTAATTTAAACGATGCGTTTTGGTTTAAGCCCTTCCCTCCGTTTTCTGTTTGAATCGTGGCCGTGCGATGAGCTTGCTTAGTCAATGCAGCCAGAACGATCTGACGGTAGAGAACCCGTCTTCTCCAACTCAACCTAGGGTTTCAGAAAACCCTCCCTCCATGCAGGGATCTTCACCTTACTCGTTCTCCTTCGTGTGGCCATGAAATCAAATAATTCCAAAGCCAAAACTATTTTACTCATTCCCAGGAACACAGCCATGCTCATAACTTTCTCTGAAATGCCTTGTATCGTCCAAACAGAATGCGTGAATATTAGGGTTCAACCATAATTCTCTGTGATCAACCTTAACCAAACTCAAATCCAATGATCTAAACTTGTTCCTTAGGTTACCCTCATCATTCTATACTATCACATACCAATTGAAACTTACTATACAGCTGGTTCTTAATCTTGCAAGAAATGATGATCTGCTACCAACCTTCATGGAATTAGCTCAAACTTGCCAGGATTCATCCCTAATGGTTTCTAATCAATCTTATCCTAACCACATGACCTAAAAGTGCATAAATAAAGAGACTCGAGTGAGTTTGCAAACCTGCAAATTGATAATGGTAATGGCACTTGCACCTCACTTCAATGCTTGCTACTCTCCAATATTGATCCTTGATGATTGCTCTGAGTTCTGTATGCAGAAACTTTGATGTATATTGCTTGAATCTTGAGTTTGAAATCAATTTGCTTTTCTTGCAACTTTGATCTTGCACCTTCAAAACTCCATGGATCCACCTCTAATTTGGTATGCCCTTGTTCATCATGATCAGAATGAAAGGTTTGTGGAGAAGAGAAGAATGAAAATGGAAGAGAATGGAAGTTTGTTATGGAATTGCAAATGGAAGAATTTCACTCTTTTGCACTCTAACCTCACCAATCACCAACAACCATCACCAACCTTTTTCTCATGGTGATCTACTCTTCTTATAGCAATCCAATGAAGAGTCTAGATTCATCTAGAAACTTATGGAATCATCTAGAAAGTTTTAGAACTTCTCTTGAAGTGATATGTGGTATATCTCATATCTCATGTGCCAAGCCTTTAATTTGTGCCAAAATCTCCTTACAAGAGATATTGAGAAGGAATATGATGAAAAACAAGCATTGCCTTTGCTTTATGTGAAGATTTGCAAGTTGCCTTATTATGCAAGAATGAAAATTACAAAGCAACCTTCCTTTTAAGACCTCAAATCAAAATTATACTTGAACCATTGTTTTTAAAATAATGTTTGGAGCCAAAATGACATATTGGATGACCTATTTTGGATTTGTGGATCTACCAAACCAAAATTCCATTTCAACTTTTTTAACTTATAAGCCATTTTAGATCATTTTTACCCAATCATGAAAATCCTGGCTACAAGCTTTTTCAATAACTCATGACCACTTTTATAGGCTTAAAATCCCATTTTGAACAACTTTGATGTTTTGAGTTTTTTCATTTGAGGCTTGGAAATAGGAGATATGGCCTTTGCTTAAAATGACCTATAACTGCCAAATGACCAAAATACCCCTGTCTTGTTCAAACCATAAGTTGAGTTCTACAAATCCTATCAAGGACTTCTAGTACTCTCTAGAAATCTAAGAAGATGCTATTCAACATTCATGTTGACCAAGAGATCATAGGAATCATCCTACTAGGGCAAAAGTTGTCTGCAAGTTGGGTGACTTTCAAGGACCCAGATTCACACACCTCAGCTGACCTGTAATTTGTCCAAACCATAACTTGAGCTCTGCAACTCCTATCAAGGACTTCTACCACTCAAATTAAAGCTAAGAACAAGCTCTACAACATTCATGTAGTTGGGAAGATGAGATATCAATCACATCTTGAGCTAAAACTGCCTGGAAGATAAGGGTCAAACTAGGGTTTTTTCACTGACAATCCTCAGAAACCCTAACTCAAAACTTCTCAAACTCCTCAATCATGATGAGTTGGTCTAGGAATCATCTTTATAGTATCTCAATACCTCATTCCATGATCACATGGCCCTTGGATTAGGTCTCAACCTTCTCCAAATCTTCAGTTATCCTAGGGTTGACCCAGTCAAAACCCTAATTCTACCATTCATGGTTGAATCTTCTGAATTCTTGCATAATGACTTCTTTGGGCTTCATGATGGCTTTCAAGACATCTCATAACCTTTATCAAAGCTTCAAGTCTATTCTTCAAAGTCTCAGAATCATCTGAGGAGCTCCCACAACTCTCCAGTTATGAGACACACAACTTTTGGTTTCAACCAATTCCTCTGAGGATCTCTTGAACTTTCTGGTGAAGGTATCAACCTTCAAACACTTGATGGATGAATAATTGTTGGTCAAATTTTGGGGTGCAACAATGCTCAGTTTTGATTTTATTCACATATTGATCAATCTAGTCATGTACACAAGCCATATATATGAAGATGAGTGTGTTCAAACATAAAATGGAGTTCAAATCATGCTGTAGTGAAAACTGGCTGTCAAGTTGCAAAGTTAGGTTGTGAAATGCATGAAGATGTTCAAATTCAATTCCAAACATTTTTAGACTGAACTAACCATATACACACCACACATACATGATATTGAATGAGTTCACACACAATTTGAAGCTAAGAGAGGACTGTCATGAAAGATGAGGGTTGAGTTGCAAGTTTTGGCATTTTGATGCAAAAATGAAAAAGTGCAGTTCAACATTCTAGGCAAAATTTGATCAAGTTAACTTCACACATATATTGAATACATGACGTTGGATGAATTTGAACACAAACTTAAACACCTCTTGGCCTGAGATCACAACTGGTATGTTCATGACACAATTTATGCAAGACATACACATGACACATTTTCAACATAATGAACTCAAAATGCCAAAGCATGAAATTATGGTGTAAAGCAAAGATGGAGTGTCTACATACCTCTAGTAGACTGTGTTGAGCAGGTTTGATCAATAAGAAACCCAGATAAAACTTCAAATGCACCTAGCTTTGGAGATTTCTTCTTCTTGAAGCAAGAACGCAAACTTCAAGTCAGTTGGAGAAATAAACTCCACCAATGATCCTTAATACTTTGGGCAGTTGAGAAATGATATATGTGAGGTGTTAGAGTGATTAGAACATCAAGCAAATGCCTAGAACAAGTTTTGACTAATTTTGTGCATTATGGTCAAAGTAACTTGGTATGGAAGTTGACTTTTTGGAGAATGAGGTTTTTGAGTGGTTCAATGGTTGGAACACCTTCTATATCATATTTATGGATTGTGGGGATGATGTTTGGTGAGTTTGAGTGTATGGAAATGGTTTTGGCAGCTGGACTGTCAAGACAGTTTTTTCATGGTTTTGGTGGATTTGTGATTTTGAGAATTTGGAGCCAAGAGTGAGAAAAAGTGAGAGCTTTGTGTTTCTATGGTTTTTGAGAGATTTCTGATGTCCTTAATGAAGTGGGGAGTGCCTCTATTTATAGGCAAATGAGAGAGTATGGACAGATTTGGAGATTTCCCTCCTAGGAGGGAAAAGTTACTTTTTGGATCCATCCTCCCAAAAGAGGCTTTCTTGGCTTGGAGGTAAGCTTAAAGTCAAGTATCATGATGAGTTTAGTGTGTCTAAAGTCAGGCTAAAGTGTATAGGCTCATGGCTGGATCAGACCTTACTTTCCACCTCTTGCTTGGTTTATGATATTTTAATGCAAGTTGCATTTGCAACTTGCAAACTTGGCCAATTCCATTTCCTCTGCATTTTCATTGTATTTCCATGCTACAAAGTCTCTACATATCAGATAAAACATGTTTCAAAAGCTGAGATTGGTCCAATTGATCAAAGGAATGATTTTTGAAAGTTTGTCAATGTGGGACTCAAGTGTGAAAACACCAACTTGCCAAATCCATAACTCTCAGTTCACAAATGCTACTGAGATGTGATAGTAATTTTTAGAAAGTCCTCAAATAAATCTAAAACATTCATGTTTTCATGAGTTTCAAATTCTCAAAGGAACTTGGCCAAAAGACCTCTCAAAGTTGCTAAAAAATGAGTTTGAAAGTGAAATTTTTCCAAGTCTTTTTCCCTTCTCAAAATGAATTTGGTCATAACTCCAAATCTATACATTTTCTGACCATGGACCACTTAGGGACTTTTGTAGGATTAGTCTAGAGCTTTACAGTGAGCCTTGAACCAACTCAATTGGATGTGTGGTTAAGGAGTTATGGTTTAGCCCCTTTCAAAACCCTAATTTCCCGATTTTTCGATTACTTCCTCATCCTTGATCCAATGGTCATGAAAATTGATAGGAAAGTGCAAAATGATATAAGGAACATTTTTGATTCACACATTGAAGTCCAATTCCTTAAATTTGAAGGGTTGACTTTTCGGTCAACCGTACAATCGATCGGTGACTACCGAGCCGCCCGTTGACACTCTGGACCTCCTGAGACTTTGATACTTCTTGAATGAACTTTATTAAGCTATATGACCTTCATGGATCATAATCCCACCATTAAAACACCTTATAACACCAAAGTCAAACTACAATTGACTTTTACCGGTCAAAAACCCTAATCGGGTACCCTGAAATGCACCGTTCTTGATTCTAGGGTAACAACCTCAAATTGGATTCTCAATTGACATCATATGATACCCTTGATCTTGTTTCATGATTGAATTAGCCTAAAACTTTGATTGATCACAAAGCCTGAAGCTTCGATTTGACTGTACAAAACCCTGATTCATCTGTAACTTGACAAAGACAAACTTGCACTGGGTTAGGGTTAGATAATTTATGAGTATGTTCCTAAAATGATAATGAGAATCTAAGGGGTCAAAATTTGGGGTGCAACACAGCGAGAGCGCTTTAAGGTTAATTAGGATCTACTTGTTTTCAAAAAGTGTTTTTAAATGCAAATGAGAAAGCGAGAGCCTTCATTCTGATTTGAGAGTATAATCTAAGTCAATAAACACGAGAGTGTGAGATACAGTATTTTAAATGAGAATTTTTTACAGAATAAAAATTTTCCCTTTTAAACTAAACGCCCATGAATTATTGAACCCCCGATGATTGACGATATTATATACCGATATTTCACATTATCTTGATTTAAATTATTATTTTCTTACTTGCATCTCAACTTAGAAATCCATTAACCTTAGATTTACGTAGTAGCATTAGATAATGGTATTCTTGGTTCTTTGGGTTCGATAATCTTTAAAAATACGCGATCCGACTGTCCTCTTGTAGTCACAAAGCATTTAGACATACTAAATAGCAATCAAGTTTTTGGTGCCATTGTCGGGGATCAATTAAGTCAATATCGTAACTTTAGTGTTGCGCAGTATAGACTAAGGCAACTATTTCCCTATTTTAAGTCGTCGATTGTATGCCAAACACTCACTCTAAAGGTAAAAAGCTTGAGCAACCGATTGTCGACATCGAGTGTTTTATTAGTTTAAGACATGAATTAACGATTTCCGAATTAAGTATAACCTTCCACCATCTGAAATTCCCTTTCCAGAATTACCAATACCTATGGCTGAAGAACCTCATAATCAACCTCTCAAGTATTATGCCATCCCTTCATAGGATGAGCCACATAATAGTATTGTTGCTCCTCCCATCGAGGCAAATACCTTCGAACTAAAACCTTCATTGTTGTCAGCTGTACAACAAAACCAAATTTCTGGAAGTCCCACGGAGGACCCGAACTTACATTTGTCAGTATTCTTGCAATACGCAGACACAGTGAAAGCAAATGGTGTCAGCCCTGAAGCAATAAGACTACATCTTTTCACTTTCTCACTAAGAGATAGAGCTAGAGCTTGGCTCCAGTCTCTACCGTCCGCATCTGTCACTATGTGGAACGAGTTGAAGAAGGTGTTCTTAGCACAATATTTTCCACCTAGCAAGACGACTATGCTAAGAGCCCAAATAAATGGATTCAAACAGAAGGACAATGGATCTTTTTTCGAAGCATGGGAAAGATACAAGGAATGATGAGGCTTTTCCCACATCGCGGTCTAAAAGAATGGTTGGTCATCTATACTTTTTACAATGGTCTCTTGTACAACACAAGATTGATAATAGACACCTCCGCGGGTGGCGCACTGATGGGTAAACACTACAATGAGGCGTATACACTTATCGAAAGTATGGCTCAAAATCACTATCAGTGGGGAAGTGAAAGATCCTCAGTAGAGAAACCTCCAACGGAAAGTGGTATGTATGAGATAAGTAGTCTTGACCAAGTCAATGCAAAGGTAGATACTCTCACTCAAAAGGTTGAATGTTTAACCATAACACCTACAGCCACCGTGGCTGCCGTAGCTCCAAACTGCGAGTTATGCGGAGTTCCTGGGCATACTGCCCCTGAATGTCAACTTTTGACCGGAGTTTCCACAGACCAATTGAATTACGCTCAAGGAAACCCTTACTCAAATACCTATAACCCAGGTTGCAAAAAACCATCCGAACTTTTTGTACAAAAACAAAAATGCACTGTATGCACCTGGATAAGCACCTACCACTGCTCTGCAGGCACATTTCCTGGATAGTCGCAACCCAATCCAAAAGGACATGCAAATGCTATCATACTACGAAGTGTTATGAAATTAGACGAACCAACCAACCCGAGACTTGAGAATCCGGCTATGTATCAAAATCCTGGTAAAGTAACTGAGAAGGAAACTGAAAAGGAAAATGAACAAAACATAAAGGAGAAAGAAGGTAGTGACCAAGAGGCCGCAGAAAAAGAAGAACCATATGTTCCTCCACCACCTTATAAACCTCCCATTCCATATCCTCAAAGATTTGATAATTCCAAGAGCATGGGGAAATTCAAGATATTCGTTGAACTTCTGAAACAATTGAATATCACAATACCCTTTACAGAAGCTATCACCCAAATGCCCTCATATGCTAAGTTTCTTAAAGAAATCTTATCAAATAAGAAAAACATCGAGGATAACAAAATCTTTATGCTTACTGCTGAGTGTAGCGCGATAGTCCAAAACAAAATGCCTCCTAAGCTGAAAGCTCCAGGTAGTTTTTCCATACCATGTGTAATTGGAAAATTTGTCATAGACAAAGCTCTATGTGACTTAGGAGCCAATATTATCTTAATTCCCCTGTCCATATGCAAAAGGCTTGATATGGGAGAAGTAAGACCAACTAAGACGTCTGTACAACTAGTCGATCGTTCTGTTAAGTTCCTGATAGGGATACTAGAAAATGTTCTGGTACGTATAGGTCAATTCTATATCCCTACTGATTTCATAACCATGGACATAAAGAAGGATGCCAACACCCCTATCATATTAGGAAGGCCATTCTTTGCTATAACCGGAGCCATTATAGATGTAAAGAAAGGTAAGCCAACTTTCGAAGTGGGTGAAGAGAAAGTCGAATTTATTTTGACACAATTCTTACAGGCACCAACTATAGACGATATATGTTGTTTGCTAGACGTTATCGATGAGTTCATAAGAGAAATAGATATGGAACAAACTTCTTATTCAGAAATCCTAAAAATTCCAATACCTCCCATCGTTAATCGAAAATGCAACGACAGAGAGGCGAAAAAGAAGAACAGAAGAGTCGTCATTGAACTTTATTTATCCCACGAGGGGAAGGGAAAACATCAAGAAAACCCTAAGAAAGAAACAGATAAGATGGTCTTGCAACCAAAATAAAGGGTTCGGAAGCCGGTTATGCGAAGGAAAGGTATTAGCACCCCTCGCATCCATCGTACTCGATGGGAACCATTCATTTGTCTATATGTGAATATATTTGCTAAAAGATACTGCTGTATAAGAGTGTTCTAAGGGGAAAGATAAAGGTTATAAACGGGGAAAAAGAGAGATAAAAGGGGGGAAAAGAGACTCGGTAAGACCTCGTGGTCCTATGCCTACGTATTCTCAACAGGTATGAGAAATTCAGAGTCAACGTAGTTCGGGGAACTACGGATAAAGAGGGGAAAGTATGCTCGGCAAGGATTGGGGCCCTTGTCCCTACGTATCTTCACTTAAAAGAAGTGAAGAATCAGAGCAGCCGTAGTTTGGCCTACGGTTGACTGGTGTTTTTGTGGATGATGCTAACGTACACATTCTAGCAGTTAGGTGTATTGTAGCTCGCTTGTGCAGTCTTAGGCGTTACCTGTTTGTGGTAGAACAAACTGAAAAGAGATAGTTTTCTCCATTGAGGCAAGATGTCATATTTGATTTGTGAAAGTTATTTTTAAGGATGAAATAGGTCCTCGGATAGTAACCCCTTGCGGGTAGTACCCAATTCTTTATCTCAAAATATTTGTTGTGAAAATGGTGTGGCGAACATAGTCACATCTTCGTATTGAAAGACGAGTATCGAGACAACACACTCTACAGTAAGTATCCTAATACTCGGAGAGGAAGAAGTCTTCACTCAATCCTCTCTCTTTAGTTCAATATAGAGAGAACTTCATTCTCTTATTAAAGATGTTTTGAACTTGAATGGTAAGTGCTTTATGACAGTGAACCCTAAAGGTAATGTCAAGCACTCGGGATAGGACAAGGCCTTCGCCTAACCACTCCGCAACCATCCAAGTTTTATTGGGAAAAAAGTTTTGAAAATGCACTTTGTACAAGACCAAAGTTTTTAGGCTCATAGAGAAAGGTTTTGAAAAAAAAGTTTTGAAAAGAGAGGGTGGTGAATAGAACATGGTAGGTTGATGGCGATGCGTGAGGCAATCGACTTACAAGGGTTAATTACATACAAGGTTAGTGATTTGATGGAAGAGATGTGAAATGAGAGGGAGAAACCCTAAGGTAGTCCAATTTGAAATGAGTTTGAAAATGGCTTGACGTTGGATCAAGCCTCATTTATTCTTTGTTTTGAAAACGTGTTCTAGCCTAGTTCATTTTTATCTTTCTTAGCAAGTAACAAGCAAGCAAAAAGAAACCTAAGCTATTACACCGAAATAGGGAAAGGGATACATATAAAGTATAAGGGATTGCGAGAAATAAATGGTCTCATTATCAGGTAGCCCAAGAGAAAGCCGTATGTGTGCGAGGTATCCTATACTAAACAATGAAAAAGAGTTCGGACAAAATAAGCAGACTAGGGCTTATGTACAGGGCCTAAACTCCAACATCTAAGATAATGGTCAACAATCCATCAATTTAGGGTTTTTAGGGTTTTGATAGTTTTATCGTGTTTTTGGTATTTTTGAATGAGATAAATAAAAAAAGGGTTAGATGACAGTATATGAATAATATGACATGATGAAATATGGACAATGATGATAAGATGAGCAAGGTAATAAACAAGATAATATCAAAAAATAATATAATCAGAGAATATGTGCAAAAATATAAAAACAGTGATATATTAACAGAAATTAAATCATGAGTATATTTGACTGAAAAGTAAAGCAATTGTATATTGAACAAAAAATTAAAATCAAGAATTACTGATTGATTAAATGAAATGGGTCAAAAGGAGTGGGATCTCGTCTTTATTATAAACTCGTGTCGATTAATCAAAGGTAATCTCTCACGATCCCAAAGTATAGAAAAATGATCCAAATGATCATTTTCTACAAATTTGAAATAATGAAGATTATCGACTTCGATAAATCAATATTTACGAATGTAACGACTTCATTGACCAATAAAATAAAATCGAGATGGAGTTGAAAGTAGGTTTAAATCTCGTCTTAATCATAAACTTTATGTTAATTAATCGAGGGTAACCTCTCACAATCCCAAAGTATATAAAAATGATCCAAATGATCATTTTCTACAGATTTGAAATAATGAAGGTTTAACAACCTCGAAAAACTAACGTTTGTGAATCGAAGACTTCATCGATTAAAAAAATGTAATAAAGTCGAGAATGAGAAAGAAAGTGAGAAGTGAAAAAGTAGGTGGTCTCAGACTCATTACTATCTATCAATAATTTGACTGATTACTATCTATCAAAAATACCAATATAAATAAAATGGTAACAAAATCTAAAACAAAATCAAGCGTGACTTAATATCAACACAAACCAAGTCATTTTAGTGAAGTACCTTATCCAAACTAATTAGCCAAAAATAATCTTTTCCTCATTAAAATCCTTAGAAAAATTTAACAAAAGCAAAAAAAAAAGGGGGGGGGGTTTGAAAAATAAAAAGGTGTATGAATATGTAAAGAAAATCATGAGATTCATATGGGCTAACAAGCCCATCATCTCTTCACCAAAAAACCAAAAAAAAATAGTCCAAGAGGCTGAGGCGCATGAGAGGGGGGTGATAATATGGTGTAAGAAATTTGGGTGGGCACTACTCTAAATGGGCTACAAATCCCGCCCACGAACAATAATGAAAATCATTAAAAAAAACCTAATAGCCTTATTACTTTGGTCAACGATCATTTTCCAGTTTTTTAAAAACGAGACAAACTCGTGAAGAGACACATATAGCTCAACAAAGAATGGCTCAAAATTGAATCCAAACAACATAGTAAACAAACTCAGTTTCAAGAAACAAAAAGGCAGACAGTTGAAAAACTTCCTCTTCTCATTCTATCACTTAGTGAAGACAGTTCAATGGAAGGGTAGTTTGAGAGAAAAAGAAAAAACATCAACGACAGCGCGTTCAACCTTTTTACGAACAAATATTTTTGTTTCACCCTCGATTTGGGATTTCCATCTTGCTTCGGAGAGCTTCGATGCAGGTTTGTCGTGGTTTCATTTAAGATTTGTTTAAGATCTGATTTTCACCTCCTTCTTCTATTATTTTTAATTTTTCTCTGTTTTTTTTTGTTTCTGTTTCTGGGTGTATGATTTGGTGAATTTGATCGTTGATTGTGGGAACGGTTGATGAAGATGGATTGAAGGATTTTTGTGGGGTTATTGTTATTGGTTTTCCGGTTGTTCGAAGGGTGAAATTTTGAAGGGTGAAGAAGGTAGTGAGGTGGATTCAAGAAGATGATATGAGGTTTTAGGTTTTAAGGTTGAAGAGGATCCTTCTGATTTTTTCGTTGTCCGTTGAGGAATGTTGTTGCCGGTTTAAATATGGAGGTCCTGTTTGTGAATGGGGAAAGAAGAAGATTTAAGGAGTAAAAAAAATGACGTTGTGAGGTGGGGTCACGTTGGTTTCGCCAGTTGTGGAACGGTTTAGGCAGGCTTGTCACATTTTGGCATTTTGTGGCGAGGTTGTGTCGCAGGTTTGTGCGCGACTCAAGCTGTGGTGGCTGAGCTTAATGTCGTACGATGCATTTGCACAGAACAGTTCTGCAGTCGCATGCGAAGATTTGAGGCATTCCATTTGCTATTGTGTGAAGCTGTGATTTTGTCGTATGCGTTATGGGATCAGCTGGAGGTTTGTGGAGTGTGGAGCGTCATGTCCTGTTATGTTGCTGAATGTGTGTGACGGCTCATGGCTTTGTGTATGGAGACAAGTTCGTTTACGTGGCTTTTGGAATGACTCGGTTCTTTTTCAACTCTGATTTGCCATGTTGATTTACCCAACGACCTGGAGCTTTAGAAATGTTGTATAATCATGTATCATTATGGCCTTTGGAAATTGAATGGGCTTTTCATCACTCTTTTTTTTTGTAATTTTTGATGGATCCAAAATGGAAGGAAATATATAAATGGGCCTGTGTCTTTTCTTAAAATAGCTTGTAGCATTTTGAACAATGGGTTCATTACAAATGAATTTTTATGGTCTTTTGATTTTTGGATAATGGACTTTTAAATTGTGAAATTTTCTTGTAATGGGCTTTACAAAAAAAACAATGGAAAAAAGTACACCCCCTTTTTAAAGTCCTTGTTGTAAATGTAAAGGAAATGGTCTCGAAAATGAAACTTGAATAGAAATTTAGAATCGATTCTTGAAGTCTTTGGAAAGGCGTGGAATTTGGAATTTGAATGGATTGTAACATAAGTAATCTAAACTTATTTTAAATTTGAAACAAATCAAGACCTCGAATCAAGATGGATCCACCCTTTGAACTTTTCCATTCACAATGACAAACCAAACTTTCAGCATGAAACGAAAAAGCAACAACTGTATTGACATTGATATGAAATCCTTGATAGGTTCCACACAATTCTCCATTAAACTCGACCCAACTTAATATCTCGATCCACACACCATTGATTTGAATTGGCAAACAAACCCTGATTGCAACCTCAAATACACACCGTAGTCTTGATCACACATCACCTAATCATGAGACACAATCCCTGGCCCGACCAAGATTAGGTCACCACCAAATGATCTTCATCACAACTGTACTCATTCCCAACTTAAAAATTCTAAATGAATCTTGGATTCAGACAACAAGAAAATGAGAGTAGAAGCAACCTATATCTTTGAGTAAAGTTTAATGGTTGGAAAGTGCAGGTGAGAATTACACGGGTAGGACAAATTTGGGGTATGACACCTTTAATTTTTGAAGATGATAATTGGTATGGTGAATACCAAGACGACAGTTTAAGTGAACGCCTAGCACTGACACCCAATCATATGCCTTGCCCAAAGAAACTGACTTTAGAACTTAAAACACTACCCAAAAATTTAAGGTATGAATTCTTAGACACTGAGCTCGAACAACCAGTGATAGTCAACGAAAACTTAGGACAAATAGAAACTAAGAAACTATTGCATGTCTTAAGAAAATACCCATCTACTCTAAGTTACAACATTTCTAATCTGAAAGGAATAAGTCCTTCTATCTGTATGCATCGCATTATGCTAGAGGAAAACTGTAAGACCTTTAGAGAATATCAAAGAAGGATAAATCCAATTCTGAGCGACGTAGTCAAGAAAGAAGTGCAAAAGTTGTTAGAAGCAGAAATTATATACCCGATCTCCGACAGTCAATGGGTTAGCCCAGTGCATGTCGTACCAAAGAAAGGAGGTGTTACAGTTGTTTAGAACAAAAAAGGCGAATCTATAGCACAAAGAGTTGTGACCGGAAGTAGAATGTGCATTGATTATAGGAAATTAAACAAAGCTACTCGAAAGGATCACTTCCCATTGCCTTTCATCGATCAAATACTTGAGCGATAAGTTAAGCACTCCTATTTCTGTTATCTAGACGGTTATTCAGGATTCTTTCAAATCCCTATTCATCCTGATGACCAAGAAAAGACAACCTTCACTTGTCCTTATGGTACATTTTCCTATCGACGAATGTCATTTGGATTATGTAACACTCCTGCAACATTCCAAAGATGCATGATGTCAATCTTCGCTGACTTTATAGATGACATCATGGAAGTATTTATGGACAATTTTTCTGTTTGTGGGCAGAGTTTTGAAGGATGCCTATCAAACCTAGAAATGGTACTTGAAAGATGCGTAAAAGTAAATCTCGTGTTAAATTGGGAAAAATGCCATTTCATGGTCTGACAAGGAATCATACTTGGACACATAGTGTCTGATAAGGGGATTGAAGTAGATAAAGCAAAAATAGAAATTATAGAAAACCTTCAACCTCCTAAAACCGTAAGAGAAATACGAAATTTCTTAGGACACGCCAGTTTCTACCGACGATTCATTAAGGATTTCTCTAAAATTACTAAACCACTGACTGGCTTATTAATGAAAGACGTTGAATTCATTTTCAATGACAAATGCCAAAAAGCATTTGAGCAGTTAAAAACAGCTCTTACTACCGCACCCATCATGCAACCACCTGATTGGAGGTTACTGTTTGAAATCATGTGTGACGCTAGTGATTATTCCGTAGGTGTAGTTCTAGGACAAAGAAAAGATAAAAAGCTTCATACGATTTATTACGCTAGTAGAACCCTGGACCCTGCACAAATGAACTACGCCACCACGGAAAAGGAACTTCTAGCTGTCGTGTTCGCTTTGGATAAATTTTGTTCTTACTTAGTAGGAGCAAAGATAATTATCTATACTGATAATGCCGCAATCAGGTACCTATTGAGTAAAAAGGACGCCAAACCGAGACTCCTAAGATATATACTACTACTGCAAGAATTTGATTTAAAAATCAAAGACAAGAAAGGTACTGGAAATGTAGTAGCTGATCATTTATCAATGGAGGATATTAAGCCTTAGCAAGTGCCTATCAATGACAATTTTCCATATGAGAGACTCATAGCTCAGTTAGAAAACACGGTTGTATGATCTTTAATATACAATGAGACTGAAACAAAAGAAGTCATGGAAGCGATCTTTACTAAAGCCACACTGCCATGGTATGCTGACTTTGTCAACTACTTAGCCATTGGAGTTCTTCCACCAGATTTAACTTACCAACAAAAGAAAAAAAATCTTCCACGATCTTAAACATTATTATTGGGATGAACCTCTGCTTTTCAAGAGAGGTGCCAATGGTATCTTCCGTCGATGTTCTCCCGAAGACGAAGTTGAAAATATAATCTCTCATTGTCATTCTGCTCCATATGGAGGACATGCAAGCACTTCAAAGACTTGCACTAAGATCTTACAATCCAGCCTCATTTGGCCCACTTTATGGAAAGGTGTCCATATCGCGATCATAAACTGCCACCGATGCCAACGCACCAGCAATATCTCTAGACGCGACAAAATACCAATGAAAGGCATTCTGGAAGTAGAAGTCTTTGACGTGTGGGGAATTTATTTTATGGGACCATTCTCGTCGCCTTTTGGTAACAAGTACATACTCGTTGCTGTTGATTATGTGTCAAAATGGATCGAGGCTATAGCTTCTTCGACAAATGATGCACGAGTAGTGATTAGGCTTTTCAAGAACATAATTTTTCCTAGATTCGGTGTGCTGAAACTCGTCATCAGCGATGGTGGCTCTCATTTTATTTCAAGGATTTTCAAAAAACTATTAATGATATATGGAGTCCGACACCGTGTAGCAACGCCCTATCACCCGCAAACCAGCGGGCAAGTAAAGGTTTCGAATAGAGAAATTAAACAAATCTTAGAAAAAACAGTTGCGACCTCTAGGAAAGATTGGTCTTCCAAACTACATGAAGCTATGTGAGTATATAGGACAACCTATAAGACCCCAATAGGAACCATACCGTTTAAGCTAGTTTATGGTAAATCATGTCACCTGCCGATAGAATTAGAGCATAAAGCGTATTGGGCCATTAAGACCCTTAACTTAGATTTTACTGTCGTAGGCGAAAAGAGAATTTTAGACATCCATGAACTAGAAGAGCTTAGGTTAGACGGTTACGAGAACGCCCGCATCTATAAAGAACGAACTAAAAAGTGGCATGATAAGCGTATATCGAGGAAAGAGTTTACTGAGGGTGATGTAGTACTCTTATTTAACTCTCGACTTAAACTCTTCCCAGGAAAAATTCGCTCTAGGTGGTATGGTCCCTTTGAAATAACAAAAGTTTTTCAAAATGGCGTAGTAGAAATAAAAGGAAAATCTAGTGAACCGTTCATCGTTAACGGGCAGGACCTGAAACACTACTATAACATTGAAAATAGAGACTACTCCGCCAGTCTAAAGCTTGCTGAGTTGCACACTCATCCCCAAGATTAGTGGAATTTAAAATTATGTCGAGCTTACGACATAAAACAAAGCGCTTGGTGGGAGACAACCCGCTTTTTAGTTTTAATGTTTATTTTTCTAACTTTTACTTTTAAATTCTTTTATATGATTTTCATTTTTTCTGTTCCAACAATAGTCATGCAATCTTATCCATTATATTTAGTCATTACTAACTTGTGTTCATTATCCACTTATATACAGGCTAACTTAACATTCGTTAGTTACTAACTTTAGCGATGAACCGAGTTGACTATACGAGCATTACTTTCAGAGGTAGAGCTCAGAGGAGGCACTTTGAAGCCCTTGCTCAGAGAGAGATGTCACTTACTATCTATCTTGGTTGGGAGCATTCTGCTATCAACAAGAGATTTAGTTCCTACCGTAGGCTCAACTTGGAGTTTCTTAACTCACTGGTTTACCTGCCTGACCACAGGTATGGATTCAGTAGGGGCCTTATCAGCTTTAGGATGTCTGACATGGACTACCATTTTAACCACCGAGAGATTACCGAACTCCTAGGATTCCCAAGCGGCCTGATTCCTATACCATAGTACACGAGGAACTAGTCACTAACCTTGAGCTGGATTATTTATGGGGTAGCCTCACCGGAAATAATCATCCTAAACCCAATGCTATGTACTCTGAAAGCATCCATAACCCTGCCATCCTCTATCTTCATAAGTTTCTTGCTCACACTCTGTATGGTAAAGAAGAAAATATTTACTCTGTGCCGAGAGATGAGCTTTTTATGCTTTATTGTGCTTCCCAGGCTCGACCCGTTAATGGCACTGCCTTTATGATAGCCAATTTTAGACTTATAGCACAAGCCAACCATAGACCGATCATTATAGGAGGCCTAGTGACTATGATTGCCAATGCCATCGGACTGAGGCAACCGCTTCTTAGCCTTAACCCCTTAGGTACTATCCGACCCATGGATATTCCATTTTGCCTCAACCGTGGTATCATTAGAAACCTTGGCCCTGACACCTTTGAACTCCTTATTGATAACCAAATTGTCCGTCTCTTTACCTTACCAAATTATGAAAGAACCAGTGTCCACAACCTGAATAATTGGCTTTATAACTTAGATGAACTAGAAGCTCCACCTTCACCCCCTGAGACTCCCCAAATATATGACCATTATGACCAGTATGATGATCATCTCTCTAATTCTGGCTCTAGCACTCCCGTTGTGCCTGCCGCCCAACAAGTGAATCATACTGCTACCATTCGCATGCTGGAGATGAGCATCACTGATCTTAGAGGCGAAATTACAACTCTACGTGTTGATTTTCATGGATTTATGGATTTGGTGACGGAGCAATTGGATTACATTTAACAACATCTTTTCTCTATCGCCCCTCCTCCTCCTCCTCCTCCTCCTCCTCGTGGCTAACTTTTTGGATACTGATGCATTTCTATCCTCGCACTTTTAGAACAGTGGGGACATCGTTTGTTTTAAGTGTGGGAGAGGAACTTTATTTTTGGACAAGTTTATTTATTTTCGGACAATTTTACTTTGTTGTTTTCGCAATTTACCGATTTTTTTGTAATTGTCTTTGTTTGAGACATCTTGTTTTATTTCTTCTAGTTAGTACAATTTAATTTCCTTTCCGAATTCTAGTATTCAATTTCAAATTTTTCATTTCATTTTTATTTCATATCTACTTAACATTAAGATTTTCATGTTTTTTTTCAAAATTTTAAAAACAAATTTTTTTGTTGTCTTTTTCTCCATACTAAGAGGTGGCACTCGCCACGCTTGTCTTGTAATATAGGTGGCACTCGCCATACTCACCCATGAAAGGTAGAACTCGCCACACATTCTTCATAAAAGAAGTGGCACCCTCCACTTACATATGTGGCCCACCTTGTGCATGTCTGCCACCTAAGTCCCACCTACACCATGCATACTCCCACGTGCCATTCACAATCTTGCATGCTTGCCACTTATCCTGCTTCTTCTGATTTTGTTGATCGTAATAAAGGCAAACCAACCATACCAACCACATTAACTCGTATAACTTCATTATTTATACCACCCTTACTAACTTATCAAAACTCAAAACCAACTACTCATTCAAAAATCAGAGAGAAAGAAGAATATTGTTTTCAAGTTACTGCCATGGCGAGCTACCAAGTAATCTTTAGAGAAGGTGAAGCGGGCGAAAAACAAGTCGAGCTCTATGTAGCACTACTAAACAGAGAAATCGAATCGACAAGGTATTCTAATATACTTTGTCTAGAAGCACTGGGAGTTAAAGACATTGTTGATTATATGCTAGAGAAATTGGGTTTGACTTACCTTTTATCATTTAAAGATCTTGTCTATGTTCAACTCACTCTCGAATTTCTTAGCTCACTCATCTATGATCTTAATGGAAACCTTCACTTCCGTCTGTTTAATGTTGAATCCACATTTACTTTTATCGGATTAGCCGTCCTATTAAAATGTCCTTACGGAGATGAAGCAAAATACGATGTGCCGAATGGTGCCGACTGGCTAAACGCGTATAAATATTTTTGGAGAGCGATAACAGGGGCAGTAACCCTTAGTTTCAAAGGCAATAGAGCCTCCCTTATCCAAAATCCGTCGGTGCGCTATTTGCGCCAACTTTTAGCCTGTACCATTTTCGGTAGGTCCAATTCTAATAAGGTAAATGAAGCCGAATTTTTCTATCTTTTTACTGCATAAGCAACCGCCGAAAAGATAAACACTGTCCCTTTTTTGTTCTCCCACATGAAAGCGATCGCCACCGCTAAAAAGGGAGCTATAGTTTTTGGCGGCCTGTTAACTACTCTAGGCCGAATTCTCGGCTTAGAAAATAAATTTTCATCTTTAACACCCCTGCAGCCGAGAACTATAGATATAGACATGGTTAGGAGTATGAAAATGGTAAGGAGACAGCGAGACGGGAACTTCAATTTAATGATTAATAACCAAGTGTTCTCGGATTTTATTCTGCCAAACCCAACTCGCACAGATGTGCGTAACCATGATAATTATTGTTATGTTGATAACCCAGTCCCCGCGCACATTCCAGAGAATGTTGCTGCTGGCGGGAACAATACTAACACACTTCCACACACTACACATGTCACTTCTAAAAATGTTGCAGGTACATCCTTAAGGAGCAGAACAAGAAGTGAAGACACACCCGCCACTCTCGATGACATATATGTGGAGATGCTACGACAGAGCAAGTTAAACGCTCAGTGCGATCAGAGGATTCAGAGCATCGAAGCTCAGCAAGTCGAGATGATGAAGATTCTTCGGAAAATGCAAAGCAAACAAAACAGCACGTCAGGTTTGATCACAGAGATGGCGGATTTATCAGTACATGTGGAAAATCCTAAAGATCTACCTAACCACCCTGGAAATGGTAGGCGGACACAAACTTGCGACAGAGGCCACAGGTAGAAGAATTTCCATGTTCTACCTTTCTTTCTTACCTTAATTTGTTGCATTGGGGACAATGCTCGATTTAAGTGTGGGGGAGGAAGCTTTATCGCTTTTATTTACTATTTTCTAGGTAGATTTTAAATTTTTGTTTTTCTGCTTAATCTTTTTGTTTTAGTGTTAATAAAATCAAATTGATGTACTGTCGAGTCATTGTACATAGTTTTTGTCATTTATCGGATTCTCCCAAATTCTTGAGCCATAACAAAAAAAAATTGGTTTAAAGCATGACACAGACTCATAAAGTATATTGTTTGATTTATAATAAGTTTGAGAGACTTGGGAAAGTATTGATAATATCGATACCGTCTTGGCACCCTGAACCCCCTAAATTTGCTGATGAATTTGAATACTTATTATGCCAAGGCCTTAAATTTTAGAGTAACCTATTGATTAGTTTATACTAGCAGTCAGCACCATTCTGAAGCACAACCTAAGTAATAAACCGATGCAAATACGTTTTTGATCTCAAAAATATGAATCAAATATAATTATTAGAAAAAGTGAATGAAAGATATGCTCTTACTAAGTTAGGTGGTCCTTACCCGACCATTTAGCCCAACGGATCGGACTCTTGAAATTCAAAAACGCACAAGAAAAAGAATGTGAAAAGGTTTTGAAAAAGAGATCAATGAACAGTAACAGGTGTACTTACCATGGGCGTGCAGGGATAACGAGCTTAATGTGGTTGCGCAAGAATGAAAAAGAGGTGAAAATGAATAGGCTGAGTTATAATAACATGATTCGAACTTGTCTGCATAGAGAGGGAGTTTTTGATTGCACTCAGTAATCTTGTGTCACTACGGTATCCTTAGTATTTCTATCCAATACCTATCTTTCGTACGAAAGTTTCGCAACAATGTATGATCTGTGTTATGTCATGTTAAGATCCATGCCTAATATGTTTTATTTGCTTGAGGACAAGCAAAGGTTCAAGTGTGAGAGAGTTTGATAGCACAGAATTATATTGTATATTTGACTTGACTTACATGAATTTTATCTGTGATTATTGCTACTTTATCTGAATTATGTTCTATTACACATCTATTTTCTTATGTTTTGCAGGTTATCAAAAATATGGATTAAAGAAATAAAAGAAGGAAGAAATGAAAGAAATGGAAAGAAAAGAGGAAGAAAAGAGGGAGGAAATAAAAGAAGAAGAAAGAATAGAAAAGGAAAGAAAAAAAGGGTGGGGGCCACCACATACTAGTGGCACTTGCCATATGTATGTGGCGCCTGCCACCATGAAAAGGGCAAGGAAGTGTGGTGCCTTCCACCTTCCAAAGAGAGAGGGGAATAACGAGTGCCACTCCTAAAAAGAAGGAAGAGTGGCAACTGCCACTCCTAAAAGAAAGGGAAGTGGCATGTGCCACTTTCCTCCTTACATTTTCTCCACTCTGTGAGGGCAAGCAGTCACACAACATATATTCTCAAGTTTCGATGATGACAAAGTTCAAACTCGGATCAATAAGGACAATTGCAATATTTAACAAATCATATCCTTCCTATATTTCTTTAATTCATCATATTATCATTGGCAAAACACGTGATAAATATTCAGTCGTGACAAAACGCACGAAACAACAAATGATGATTCTTGCAGGTTTTAAAGCTCTGAGTCGACCATACCAGTCAGCGCACACCCAGTCAATTTTTCCACTGGTCAGCGCATGGACACCATGAGTCGACCATCAGTCGGCGCATGAAGTCTTCATAATTCCCACGGGTCAGCGCCCGCTGACCTATGGTCGACGCATGCTATTGAGTTTTTAATATTGCTGAAATCTGCAGGTCACGCATCGACGCATGGACCTGTTATGGTCGACCGTTCGCGCGTTGTTAAGTAATTTTTTCACTATTTGAAATCCTGTTGTGTTAGTTATTTGTCTTACTACTATAAGTAGAAGATTGTTTATTTTTATCAACTAACAATTACATTCTGAGTATATTGTGAAAACAAGAAAAGTGAAATAGGTGCTACATTTCTCTTCATCTTCATCCTCAAACAACACACAACACTGCAACTACACACAACCATTTTTGGAGTGCTTTGTGTCTTGTTCCAGGTGATAAGGTTCGAATCCGTTGAGGGAAAGTCCGGTTCGGGTGGAGATTTATTGCAGGGTTTTCTTGAATAAAACCTTGAAGGTTTTGCCCTCCAAGATTCTACGAATTTTGAGGGGTTTTTAGTACGGATATTCGCCATCAACATTCAACGGTGCGAAGGCGATTGAGAAATGTTTTTCATCAATCTAGTAGCTGGGGTTGTGAAGTGTTGAAGGGTGTTCCGGGTTCGACTCGTTAGTGTCTAAAATCAGTCGGGCCGAGGGTTTAAAGAACTGAAAGTTATTCAACAAAGGGGCTGGAATCGGAGGTCAATTCACAACGATTGGAGGTCTTGATTCAACTCGAATCAAGGAGCAAGAAGTGATAGCAACTTCAACATCTATATGGATTGTTTGTATTATTTCTTATCAACCCTTGTATAAACTACTATAACTTTTTAGGTTATATCTATTATAAATCATCTCAATTCTATTTTTAGAATTGAGGGTAGACGTACCCCAAAGCGAGGACGACGAGGGAACTGCCTCAACAAATATTTGTGTTCTTTATTTTTCACCATTTTCAATTTCAGCTTAAAATTAAGTGATTTTAGTTTAAGCAATTTTATTGATTAGAGCATTGAATTTAGTGACTAATTAGAACTGTTTTTAACTCGTGTACAATAAACAATTATACAAGGATTTTAAAGTTACTCACTTAAGTCAAAAATTCACTTGGAGTGTTTTGCACACCAAGTTTTCGATAAATTGTCTGAACTAAAACTTACTTAGTTTACTTGCTATATTTTGGTGGGTTGTGTTGAACATTGGAACTAGCACTACTAAATTGTGTGGAATCAATTGATTAGTGTGACTAGTATATTGAATCTATTTTTATTTTATTATCATATCCATTAGCTTAACGCATATCCGATCCTCCAATAACGGTTCGTTTTTAGACGAGTTTTTTCCGAGGCCGCTTCCGCACTTCAAAGACATTTTTAAAACCAGTTTTAAATTGGTAAGCGCCGACTCAAATTTTAATTGGGATCTATTCAACCCCCCTTCTAGATCCTAGACACCGTCTAACAAGTGGTATCAAGAGCACCGATTCACTCCGTGCTTAAGGTATAACTTTGATAGATAATGGCAAACGAACCTAAAGGGGCTTATAATAGAGCTCCCGTTTTTAACGGTGAAAATTACGGTTATTGGAAGGATTGTATGCGGGTGCGCATAAACTCCATAGATAGAAAAATATGGAACGCTATCCTCAATGGTCCAATAGAAATTACTATGACCAATGCGGATAATGTGGTTGTGCCTAAGCCCGAAGCACAATGGACCGAAGATGATGAAAAGAAATACAATTATGATTGGAAAGCTAAAAACATCTTAATATCCTCATTAGGAGTTGATGAGTATTACCGTGTGTCTCATTGCCCTACGGCGAAAGACATGTGGGATGCACTCCAAATCGCTCATGAGGGGACAAACGATGTGAAGTTAGCTAGAATCAATACACCAACACAAGAGTTTGACCTTTTCTACATGGAGCAAGGGGAAACCATTGCGGATATACATAAAAGGTTTCCTCATCTCATCAATAGGTTACATTCACTTGGTAGGCCGGTGGCCAATGACGTTGCTACTAATAAAATTTGAAGATGTTTAAATAGGGAATGGCAGCCCAAGGTGACCGCCATAAAAGAAGCAAACGATCTTACTATTTTGGACCTAACAACGTTATTTGGAAAGCTACAAGAGCACGAACAAGTGCTCCTAAGCCTTGACCAGCATGAAAAGAAAGAAAAGAAGGATAAAACAAAGAATGTTGAGAAGAAATCAATCGCTCTCAAGACTTCTTCCTCGAAGTCTTAATCCAAGGAGCAAAGTGATTATTCATCTAGTGACGATGAAGAAGAGGACAAGGTTGAGGATATGGGGCTGTTTGTAAAACGATATAATCGGTATGTGAGAAAGAACGACATTCAACACTCAGAAAAGAACCTTGTCAACTTCAGAAAACAATCAAGGAACTCTCGAAATAGCGACACCAAAGGAAGTAAAACCAGAGGATCGTGCTATAAATGCGGAAAGCCCGGTCACTACAAGCCCAATTATCCTTTAAACAAAAAGGGCAAAGAAAAGGAATCTATTAAATCACACAAGAAGTCTTCAAAACCAAGAAGAGCGTATATAGCTTGGGAAAGCGATAACGACTCCTCCTCCTCTGATGAAAGCTCTAGTGATGAAGAAGAGTCCGTGAACCTATACCTTTCTGCACATCAGAAAAATAAGAAAAAGCAGGTACGTCACTCTAAATATGAGAATTCCTCAAATATGTCACATTTAGAATTACAAAACGCATTCAATACTTTACACAATGAAGCAACTGAAGCCTTTAAGAGACTTGCCTCTAATAAAAGAATTTTTACTTACTTAGAGAACAAAATTAAAGAGTCCGGAAGGAAACTTGAGGAACTTAAGGCTTCCATTGTGGAAAGTAATAAATCGGATTGTGAGGACCATAGAAATCCTTTCGACTTTGGATGTGCTACTTGTCATATTTGGCAAGGTGAAGTTAGAAACCTTAAGGCCAAATTAAACAAGGCTCTTGAGCCTAAAATTACATTTACTATTGATAGAAAGGATTTTATAAAAAGTATGGTGAACCCATATCAAAAATATACATATGTAATTAGGGATCAAGAGAGTAAAAGTAATTCTAAAGTCGATTTTGCATGCTTATATTGTTGCAAGAAAGGCCATTCCATTGCTAAATTCCGATTTAGGAGATTTTTGGTTCCTAAAGGCATCTATCAATGGTTGCCCAAATGCAACCACCTTGTCACTAACATATTAGGACCCAATATGCCATTGGGTACCTCCTCTTGCTAATTATGTTTTAATAGGTACAATGTGTCTAGACCACTGAGAGAAGATGGGTTCTCGACAGTGGATGTTCAAGACACATGTCCGGAGACATATCCCTATTCATAGACTTCGTGGATAAGAAGAAAGCGTATGTAACATATGGTGATAACAATCGTGGAACAATACTTGGTAAAGGTAGTGTAGGTAACCCCTCTTCCACTACGATTTCCGACGTGTTGCTTGTCGAGGGCCTTAAACATAATCTGCTTAGCATTAGCCAATTATGCGACAAAGGATACAATGTATCATTTTCAAAAGAGTGTTGCAAAATTGTGCATGATAATGACAAGAAGAATATGTTTAATGGCTTTAGAGTAAACAACGTCTATATGCTTGACTTAAATGAAGTATCATTAACAAGTGACAAATGCCTCATAACAATGAGTGAAGATTCATGGTTATGGTATAGGCGCTTAGCACATGTTAATTTTGAATTGCTGAATAAATTAGTCTCAAAAGATCTAGTCCTAGGTCTTCCCAAAATAAAATTCACCAAGGATCATCTTTGTGATGCTTGCCAAATGGGAAAGCAAACGAGAATATCTTTTAAATCTAAAAATACCGTGTCTACCACAAGACCTCTAGAGCTTCTCCATATGTTCTATTTGGGCCTTCTAGAATCAAGAGCCTAGGCGGAAACCATTACAGTTTCGTAATAGTGGACGATTATTCTAGATTTTGTTGGACTATATTTTTGGCTAGCAAGAGCGATACATTCGCCGCCTTTGAAAAATTTGCCAAACTTTCCCAAAATAAGTTAAGTACAAACATTGTGTCAATTAGAAGTGACCATGGAGGTGAATTTGAAAACCATTTATTTGAAGAATATTGTGGTAACTACAATATCGATCATAACTTCTCCGCTCCACGAACTCCTCAATAAAATGAGGTGGTGGAGCATAAAAATCGTATTTTAGAAGAATTAGGAAGGACAATGATCAATGAAAGTGGACTACCAAAATATTTTTGGGCCGACGCCATAAGTACGGCGTGTTATGTTTTGAATAGGGTGCTCATCCGCCCCATTCTAAACAAAACGCCCTACGAGCTTTTAAAAGGGCGCAAGCCAAACATATCCCACCTTCATGTTTTCGGTTGCAAGTGTTTTGTCTTAAATAATGGAAAGGAAAATTTGGGTAAATTCGACTCTAAGGTTGACGATGGTATCTTCCTTGGATACTCTCAGTCGAGTAAAGTATATAGGATTTACAATAAAAGATTCTTATTGTCGAAGAATCGGTACATGTAACATTTGATGAATCTTATCCGAGAAGTGTCGGAAAAGGTAGTGTGCTTCATGGTGCAGGTACATCTACTGAAGACATACTCAAGGATGCAGAGCCGAAAATTGATTAGTCCGACAAAGCAAAAGTTGAGGAGGAAAAAGATGTCAAACATGAAGAAACTGAGGTAGATCATCCATCTACAAGTGATGCTCTCCCTCAAGCTTGGAAGTCTTCTAAAGATCATCCAATATACAACATTCTTGGAGACATATCAAAGGGTGTTACTACCCGATCTAAGATAAGTAATTTTTGTTATCACTTCGCGTTCGTTTCACAAATGGAACCTAAAAACCCTAAAGAGGCCTTACTCGATGAAAACTGGTTTCTGTCAATGCAAGATGAACTTAATCAGTTCACGAGAAATGAGGTATGGGACCTTGTCCCTCCTCCGCGAGGACATCAAGTAATTGGCACCAGATGGGTGTTTAGAAATAAGTTGGACGAAAACGGAGTAATAACTCGTAACAAGGCGCGTTTAGTCGCGCAAGGGTATAACCAAGATGAAGGCATCGACCATGAGGAAACCTATGCGCCGATTGCCCGACTCGAGGCTATACGCCTTTTGCTTGCTTTCGCTTGTGAGAAGGATTTTAAGTTATTTCAAATGGACGTTAAGAGTGCGTTCCTTAACGGATACATAAATGAAGAAGTCTATGTTGCGCAACCTCCTAGTTTTGAGTCTCGTGAGTATCCTGATCATGTCTACAAACTGAAAAGAGCTTTATATGATCTCAAACAAGCTCCTAGAGCTTGGTATGAGCGACTAAGTAAATTTTTACTTGATCAAGGTTACTCAAGAGGAAAGGTTGACACTACTCTCTTCATTAAACGTCAAGGAAAGCACTTAATTCTTGTACAAATTTATGTTGACGATATCATATTTGGATCTACTAACATGAATCTCGTGAGAGAGTTTTCTGACCTTATGCAGGGTGAATTCGAGATGAGTATGATGGGTGAACTCACATACTTTCTCGATTTGCAAATCAAGCAACTGAAAGAAGGAACATTCGTGAGCCAGACAAAATACTGTTTGGAGCTTCTCAAGAGATTTGACATGGCAAATTCGAAGGCCATTGACACTCCTATGCCAACATGTGTAAACCTGAGTAAAGATGAAAGCGGTAAGGACGTTGAGGTAAAAAGGTATAGAGGTATGATTGGCTCTCTTCTCTATCTTACTGCTTCTCGTTCCGATATTATGTTTAGCGTGTGTATGTGTGCAAGATACCAATCATGTCCTAAGGAATATCATCTAAAATCTGTCAAACGTATACTTCGATACCTATCTGGTACTCCGAAGTATGGACTATGGTATTTCAAAGGTAATGATTGCTCATTGGTAGGTTTCTCCGATTCCGATTTTGCCGGTTGCAAATCGGATAGGAAAAGCACCAGCGACACTTGTCACTTATTTTCAAACTCCTTGGTCAGTTGGCACATCAAGAAACAAGTTTCTGTTGCTTTGTCAACCGCCAAAGCGGAATACGTAGCCGCCGGTAGTTGTTGCGCACAAGTCCTATGGCTTAAGCAGCAACTATTGGATTTCAATTTAAAACTAGAACGTGTTCCTATTTTTTGTGACAATACAAGTGCTATTAATCTCACCAAAAATCCTGTGTTACATTCTCGTACCAAACATATCAAAATTCGACACCATTTTCTGAGGGATCATGTAGAGACAGGTGACGTTGTTTTTGAACACGTTGACACCAAAAATCAACTAGCAAACATTTTCACAAAGCCGCTAGCCACTGAACCTTTCTTTCATATCCGTCGAGAACTTGGCATTCTCGATATTTCGTATAAGGTATAATGATTGCTAGTTCCGTCTTACTTTGTTTACAACTATATTCTTGTACTTCTGACAAGTTAAGTTTTGTTGCAAGCACAAGTATGTTGTTGTCAAGTGTTTTCGGCATAAAGGCGATGTTGTTCCATATTCTCTCTCTCTCTCTCTCTCTCTCTCTCTCTCTCTCTCTCTCTCTCTCTCTCTCTCTCTCTCTCTCTCTCTCTCTCTCTAAATATTCATGATTAAATCAGTATATCGTTTGACTAACATGGTATTTATATATATGACATTTGCTACAAGTATTATGTGTTTTGGATGAAAATTATGTTGTAGCATTGTAAGTAGGCATCAAATGTGGTATTATATATGACATAAAGTGAAAAACTGCATTTTTACTCACTATGAGTCGACCAAAACAGGGCAGCTGTCGACGTATGCTGTACACTTTTAAAATTGTCAAAAGTCACACAGTATGCGTCGACGCACGCAGTAGTACGGTCGACGGCTCGCATAAAAACTCAGCTTTTTCGTTTGAAAATCGTTCCATCTTCCTACACTCTATATTAAATGTGCAGTCAACTTTAATTGTGCTTTGAAATTGCATTTTTTAGTAACTTGCATCTAGTCATTCCTAGTGTCCTCTTGTCTCCTCCTCCTTACCAAAACCCTAAATCTTCTTTTATAAAAAGGGTTAATCCTCATCTCCTCCAAAATCATCTTCAACTATCATTTCAAAAGTCATTGCATTCAACCTCTACGAAATCTCCAAAATCATCATCCATGGCTTCTCTATTTCGCAAAAATACCGGCAAAAGAACAAGGGCTTCAACATCCGCTTCACTACCCATTACTGCTATATCTCTGGTTCCACCACCTGCTGTTGACATCTTCAACAAAGACATTGGCAAGAGAGCAGTTGTTCCGCAACATGCATTCTACAAAGCAACAGCGGAGCGCATGCATCTCACTCAAATCATGTCTCTGCTGGAGTTTCAAGGGTTTGTAAACTTTCTAGAGTGCAACACAAAATACAGTAAAAATTTAGTCCGCGTGTTCTATACTTGCCTGCATGACAAGTTTCAAAGTCAAAACTTCCACACCTCTATCGGAAATAAACAGGTAAACTTGAATTCTGAAGTTTGGAATAAGTATTTTGATTTGACTGTGGCTGCTGATGCACAACCACCTCATGAGGTAACATACTCTCGCACTGTGCCGGGATATGATTTTAAGAGTTCCCTAAATGATATGCTCAAAAGGCCTTATCCGGATCATATTGTCAATAGTGATGCCTTTCCCAGAATTGTTACGACAGGTAAACTCCAAACAGGGGAGCGCATCCTTCAATGGATTGTGGCTCGCATCCCGCGGCCGAAGAAAGGTGGTCAGTCCCGAGTTGAACAGGCTGAGGTGCATCTTATTTACATTTTGAAAAATAGGATCAAAATCAACTGACCTTACTATATTGCAAGCAGAATTTTTGCTCTGAGAGATTCAGGCAGAGGAACTGCTCTTGCTTATGGTTCTTTTATTTCGGAGGTTCTCACCGCGGTTAAAGTCATATATCCATCGTTTCCATGTGTTTCAGTATCTTCCAACAAAGAATTCAACACTAAAACCTTTGCCATGATGGGCTATTTTTAGTGTGATGAACGACAATCCTACAGGTTTGTTCCCAGAGCATATATTCCTCGGGCTGCTGACGAGTCTGATGAAAGTTCTGAACAGGAAGACGAAGAACAAGATGAACAGGTAGATGAAGAAGAAAATGCAGCGGAACAGGTACAAGAACCCGCATATGAGACACATGACAATTATCAATCGCCGGACCAACATGAGGTTCCAAATACTGATTGGCTCCATCACACAGCTCCACCAGACGAACAAGAAGAAGGTTACACAAATCAGGGATGGGGTGAGTGGCAGTACACAGGCTGGACCACCCTGGGTAGATACTATGGTCCATACCATGGCTATCCTCAAGATCATCAACCTCCTTAGTATTCATCATCTCCTCCACCATCGGACAACTCTGAAATCATTAACATGCTGCAGTCCATGCAGTTGGACCAACAGACCTTTATGAGAAGTCAAGATACACGGATGGAGTAGATCCGAGCTGAGATTCGTACCCAAAATGAAAGGTTAAATTCATTTTCCACTAGGATGGATACCCGTTTTGAAGCTCTCGTTGCATCCAGTGAGAGGAAAGACATGGAAATCACTGACAGCCTCCATCACCTCAATATGTCTGTGGAAGCATTTGTGGACTTCTCTGATCCCTACCGTAATCCGGATGTTGCGTACAGGGGGAGGGGCCGGGGCCGGGGATATTAGTTGCATAATTACATCTTCTCATTGTCTAGAATGTGTTATTTTTGTTATGGTTGTTGGAATATTAAGCCCATTTGGATGTTTTTTTCTTATTTCTTTATCTATTAATTCCATTACTCTTTCATTATCAATCTTATGTGTGAATTTTGGTAAATGACTAGATATCACCTGCTGAATGTTTTTTTGTTAATTGATACTCTATCAATCTTTATATTCTCTATCTCTCTTTGATGTTGTCAAAGGGGGAGAAAAGCCAAGTAAGCCAAGTTGATCACAACAACTCTTCCACATAAAGTACAGGATTACAAAAGAAAGGGGGAGGTTATGCTACTACGTTAAAAATATTGCAATGTTGTTCTCACTAGCTTCACGCAGGTTGTCATCATCAAAAAGGGGGAGTATGTGAGGGCAAGCAGTCACACAACATATATTCTCAAGTTTCGATGATGACAAAGTTCAAACTCGGATCAATAAGGAGCTGTAAATTTCACCCAAAAGACAATTGCAATATTTAACAAATCATATCCTTCCTATATTTCTTTAATTCATCATATTATCATTGGCAAAACACGTGATAAATATTCAGTCGTGACAAAATGCACGAAACAACAAATGATGATTCTTGCAGGTTTTAAAGCTCTGAGTCGACCATACCAGTCAACGCACACCCAGTCAATTTTTCCACTGGTCAGCGCATGGACACCATGAGTCGACCATCAGTCGGCGCATGAAGTCTTCATAATTCCCACGGGTCAGCGCGCGCCGACCTATGGTCGACACATACTGTTGAGTTTTTAATATTGCTGAAATCTTCAGGTCATGCGTCGACGCATGGACCTGTTATGGTCGATCGTTCGCGCGTTGTTAAGTAATTTTTTCACTGTTTGAAATCTTGTTGTGTTAGTTATTTGTCTTACTACTATAAATAGAAGATTGTTTATTTTTATCAACTAACAATTACATTTTGAGTATATTGTGAAAACAAGAAAAGTGAAATAGGTGGTACATTTCTATTCATCTTCATCCTCAAACAACACACAACACTGAAACTACACACAACCATTTTTGGAGTGCTTTATGTCTTGTTCCAGGTGATAAGGTTCGAATCCGTTGAGGGAAAGTCCGGTTCGGGTGGAGATTTATGGCAGGTTTTTCTTGAATAAAACCTTGAAGGTTTTGCCCTCCAAGATTCTACGAATTTTGGGGGTTTTTGGTACGGATATTCGCCATCAACATTCAGCGGTGCGAAGGTGATTGAGAAACATTTTTCATCAATCTAGTAGTTGGGGCTGTGAAGTGTTGAAGGGTGTTCTGGGTTCGACTCGTTGGTGTCTAAAGATCAGCCGGGCCAAGGGTTTGAAGAACTGAAAGTTATTCAACAAAGGGGCTGGAATCGGAGCTCAATTCACAATGATGGGAGGTCTTGATTCAACTCGAATCAAGGAGCAAGAAGTGATAGCAACTTCAACATCTATAGGGATTGTTTGTATTATTGCTTATCAACTCTTGTATAAACTACTACAACTTTTCAGGTGATATGTATTATAAATCATCTCAATTCTATTTTTAGAATTGAGGGCAGACGTACCCCGAAGCGAAGACGACGGGGGAACTTCCTCAACAAATCTTTGTGTTCTTTATTTTTCAGCATTTTCAATTTCAGCTTAAACATTAAGTGATTTTAGTTTAAGAAATTTTATTGATTAGAGCATTGAATTTAGTGAGTAATTAGAACTGTTTTTAACTCGTGTACAATAAACAATTGTACAAGGATTTTAAAGTTACTCACTTAAGTCAAAAATTCACTTGGAGTGTTTTGCACACCAAGTGTTCAATAAATTGTCTGAACTAAAACTTACTTAGTTTACTTGCTATTTTTTGGTGGGCTCTGTTGAACATTGGAACTAGTACTACTAAATTGTGTGGAATCAATTGATTAGTGTGACTAATGTATTGAATCTATTTTTCTTTTATTATCATATCCATTAGCTTAACGCATATCCGATCCTCCAATAACGGTTCGTTTTTAGACTAGTGTATTGAATCTATTTTTAAAACCAATTTTAAATTGGTAAGCGCCGACTCAAATTTTAATTGGGATCTATTCAACCCCCTTCTAGTTCCTAGCCATCGTCTAACACACTCCTCCCTACATTTTCTCTGGTCTTCTTTCCATGTTTTTCCTTGAGTTCTTGGGTAACCTTCGGCAGTAACAACTATAAAAGCCACAGACGGTTTTGGAAACGGGGAGCCACTTTTGATTTCTGTTTTCACATTATTTTTCTTCAGCAGTTTTTGTTCTTAGTTTTAGGCAGTTTTTAGAGGAATTTTGTATAAGGCAATTGTTTTTCACACTAATAAACAATTGCCAGTTAGTATTAAGATTAATTTACGGTTTGTAACTTTGTACTGAACTACAAGCCAACCTCCATAATCCAATCCAAGTGTTTTTCTATTCCTCGTAACTTCCAGGTTCCATTTATTTACTGTTATTGTTATTATTATTTTTATGCATTCCTTTTATTTTCTGTCTAGCATTAAGATTAGATTTTGTAATAGCATGCAAGCCATGTCTGGCTAAACCTTTTAATATTGGTATGTAATTACAATCGGTCGAAAGAGGTTAAGTAAATCATGGCGTACATCTAACAGATCTATTCTTCTGGTCTCAGTTTCTTTTTAATAACTTAATAACTTTTGTTACGAGAGTAAAAAGGTAACGAAGGTTAAGATCAATAAAGCGAGAGTTTGAGGTCTTAACTGGATAGCTGAAACTGAACATTAGTCTTAAATACAGCGAGAGCGCTTTAAGGTTAATTAGGATCTACTTATTTTCAAAAAGTGTTTTTAAATGCAAATGAGAGAGCGAGAACCTTCGTTCTGATTTGAGAGTATAGTCTATGTCAATAAACACGAGAGTGTGAGATAAAGTCTTTTAAATGAGTGTTTTCTACAGAATAACAATTTTCCCTTTTAAACTAAACGCCCATGAATTACTGAACCCCCGATGATTGACGGAATTATATACCGATATTTCACATTATCTTGATTTAAATTATTATTTTCATACTTGCATCTCAACTTAGAAATCCATTAGCTTTAGACTTACGTAGTAGCATTAGATAATGGTAGATCGATTCTTGGTCCTTTGGGTTCGATAATCTTTAAAACTACGCGATCCGACTGTGCACTTGCAGTCACGAAGCATTTAGACATACTAAATAGCGATCAATGCACAATTATTTGTTGGGCATAACATATTATTGTTGCATTGTGCATCTTGCATTTGTGTTGGTGCTTCCTTGATCTCTGGTGTTGTTATCTCAACAGAGTGTTTGCGTTCTCTCTCCATTAGAGTGTCAATATGTAAGCAGAAAAATACCTATCTTTTTTAATTCCCCACTGAGTTTATGCCTCATGGAAGATATTTTTTTAGCCTTCCTCCCCATTTCATTTGTATGGATGGAATTAATCCCCAGTTAAGATATTTCCTCACCGGGTAGAGTCTTGTTTGACCATTTCTCTCTAGTTTATTCCTGGATTGAACTTTGGACCCTTACTCTAACAGTGGAAGCTTGTTTCCTTTTTGGTTTGGTTACCTTGTTGTAGCTATCACTTAGGTGATAGTTGGCAGTCTCTCCTTTTTGAGTTTATTACCTATGTGGTACTGCCCTTAGTTGGTAGTAGGTAATATTTCTCTTCCCTTTTGAGCTTATTACCTTTGTCGTACTGCCCATTAGTTGGTAGTAGGTAATATAGCTTGGTTTAGTTACCTTGTTGTAACTATCACTTGGTTGATAGTTGGTAATCTTTCCTCTTTTGAGTTTATTACCTTTGTGGTACTGCCCTTAGTTGGTAGTAGGTAATATTTCTCTTCTCTTTTGAGCTTATTACCTTTGTCGTACTGCCCATTATTTGGTAGTAGATAATATAGCTTGGTTTGGTTACCTTGTCGTAACTATCAATTGGTTGATAGTTGGTAATCTTCCCCCTTTTGAGTTTATCACCTTTGTAGTTCTGCCCTTAGTTGGTAGTAGGTAATTTTTCTCTTCTCTTTTGAGCTTATTACCTTTTTCGTACTACACATAATTGGTATTAGGTAATATAGCTTGGTTGATTATCTTGTCGTAGCTATCACTTAGTTAATAGTTGGTAATCTCTCCTTTTTGAGTTTATTACCTTTGTCGTACTACCCTTAGTTGGTAGTAGGTAATATTTCTCGTACTATCTTGGTTAATTACCTTGTCGTAGATATCACTTAGTTGATAGTTGGTAATCTCCCTTTTTTGAGTTTATTACCTTTGTTGTACTACCCTTAGTTGAGAGTAGGTAATATTTCTCGTACCATTTTGATTGATTACCTTGTCGGAGCTGCCACTTGATTGGTAGTTGGTAATCTTTTATTTCGATCGTGTTATTACTGGGTGCCTGGTAGTAGATAATTTTTTCCCCAATGGAGATTTTTACCTCCCCTGTTGGGATGAGATATCCCTCTTTTATTTCTGGTGTTGGTAATTTTCCCTCAGTGGAATCTTACTCTTTAGTTTTCCCCTGTGGAGTATGTTCTCTTTTCTTTTGCTCCCAACATTTGCTTATCTTCTGTGGCAGATTTTCCTCACAGAGGTCTTGTGTTTGCATACCATCTGCATAAGAATGTCATTTTATGGTCTCTTAGGGCTAAAAAATTGGGTTTATTGTTATATTTAAGTCTCTTCTATCTCATCGAGACAAAAATGTCAATCTTTATATCTCTGGATAGAAGAAACTTAAATAGGGGAAACTGTTGTCGCATCACTGCGAAGAGGGGCCCACAAGGACAGAAGAGTCGCCATCGTTCATTATTTATCCCAAAAGAGGGAAAGGAAACGATCAGAGAAAGCCTACGAAAATGGGAAAAGACAGGTCACCGCACTAAATCTTGGGTTCGGGAGTCGGTTACGCAAGGGGAAGGTATGAGCACCCCTCACGTCCGTTGTACTCAATGGGATCCACGCTTGTTGTCTATCTAAAGAGGGTATTAATATATAAGGTTGGCCATAGGGACAAAAGAAAATAAAAGAGACTCGGTAGAGCATCGCCGCTCTATGCCTACATATTCCCTCGTGCAATGGGAAGTCAGAGTCAACATAGTTCGGAAGACTACGGGTGAAGGTGGGGAAGATTGCTCGCCAAGACGTCGCCGTCTTGTGCCTATGTATCCTCATTTGGTATGAGAAATCAGAGCAAATGTAGTTCGGGCTGACACGACCACAGGTTGGTTCAAGTGTTTTAACTGAGTAGGGTTAAACCTTCGTTCTAGCAGTTAGGTGTATTGCTGCTCGACCATTGGAGACTTAGGTGCTACCTGTTTACGATAGAACCAAGACTTAACACACTCTTTCTGAAAATGATTTTCAATTAATCCCGAAGGATAAAAACATTTGATGTTTTTTTTTGTGTTTTTTAATGAAAGAAGTGAATTGAATTATGATTTGCAACTCATGTTGCACTAAAGACTATGACTTGAGAGCAAATGCGTCGCATATCGCCCAAAGGGCATACGCTAAACACTCTAGACATTTGAGAGGAAGTCCCTCAACTATCATTTCCCAAGTACTTAAGGCTCGTAGCGTACAACACTTATTATCCTTTATTAGATGTCTTGAAGAAGTTTTGAGATGAGAAGAGAAGACACAAACTCTAAGGGGAAACTAATCAACCCTAATGTTATCATGCAATGTGCTCCTATAATTGAGATTAAAAGGGGAAAACACTATCCTAATGTTATCATGCTTGGATTGAACACTTAATGTCTCTCCTACCCCCACCTAAATAGAGGGACTAGGAATCCTAAGGGATCATGGCAAAGAAACCAAGTAAACACAAGATAAATCAATCACAAATGAGATGAAAGAAAGAGATGAAGTTGACTTAAACAAGTCAAGAAGAAATGTAAATATGATATGCAAGATGCAAAGCCAATAAAAGATCAAGGCAAAATGACTTAAACAAGTCAAAGCAAAAAGTGAGATGAAATGGGAGAAGTTACAACTCCTACAACCATTCAAACATCAATCACTAGAACCAAAAGGTAAACACCAAAGCTTAAAGAAGAAGCCATGATCAAAATGGAGATGGGAGAATAAGCTTGGGCAGCAAGCAACATGGGAAATATCTCAACCAAATGCAACTCATTGATCATGCAAGAAGAAAGAACAAACAAGTGTTCAAAGTGATCCCTCATTCAAAGCAAACTCAAACTATGAATAAAGGATACCAAATTTCTTTGAATGAGTATCAAAATCCAAAGGGCAGAAGCAAAAGCACAAGAGAAAGATGCTAAAACCAAAATAGAAACAAAGCAAAAGCATGTTACAAGTCAAAGCAAGGGAAGGAACCAAAGTTCCAACCATGCTCAACACCTAAACACAAGTGAAATGCCTTAATTCAAAGTGACTTGCAACACAAAATACACAAGTGTAGGACCTATAAATGCAAAACCAACACCTTAATCATGTTATGAATGAGTATCAAAGCTCATAAGGTGTTCATGGGATCCATCAAAGTCATTTCCCAATGAAACTAGGTCAACTAGTTTGTATGAACTTCATCTAGGGTGACTTGACTTGCAAGCTTCACCAAAAATAGAAGAATAGTTCAATAAATTCCAAATAAAATGCACAAAGCAACTAAACAAGTTGGCAAACAGAGGCAAAAATATACAAACAAATTCAATTCAAGGCATCACCAAATGATTTGATCAACTAGGGTGCTCCACCTTATTGAATTATTATCGAGGGTCAAACAAAACCAAGGCAAAGTCAAACAAAAAAGATCAAAAATTGACCAAAATCATCCTCAAGAGTGCCTCAATCCCTTACCTAGGTGAGGGAGAGGCCATGGTCATTGGAGATTTGAATTGGAGGTTCAATTGTATGTGATCAAACAAAGACAAAATTAAAAACAACTCAACTTGCAAAATTAAAATAAAATGGCAAAATAAAATGAAACCAGAATTAAAAATTATGAAAAATTAAATAAGGTTTTGAAATGTTTGGAAACAATTTTTATTTAATTTTTGGACAATTTGAGGTATTTTTAATAATTGAAAATCAAAACAGAAAACAAAGTAAAAAAAACAAAATGGAAATCAAATGGAGGTGCAGAAGTAAAATCTGAAACAAAAACAACAAGGCAAAGTGCATTTGGGCTGAAAATGAGGGGGTGTGGAAAGCACAACCAACCCAACTTGATCCAAGCCTGACTCAACACAATGAAATGCAACATTTCATTAAAATATGTGGAGTGAACTTTTCCAAATAGATTAGGTCAAACCAATCAAAGCCAAACACGCGCGCAGTCAAATATTCAAAGGGAAGCCACATCAGCTCGTCCCTGAAACATAACCAGACGCCGGAGTTAGGGCTCCGGCCGTCTTCTCCGGTGAGCTCACCGGAGCTCAGGTGAAAAACCACCATCAACAACCACAAAAATGGTACCAATGGAAAGATCTCATTGCAAGGGTTCCAAATCCAACACTCAAACATCAAATGGAGCCATGGATTAAGAGAATCAAAGACTTTAAAAATGAGATGCACAACTAAAAACTCAACCAAACATGAACAATAATGGATCAAACATGGCCTACTCAACGTAGGGCTTCAGATGCAGCCAATATGAACCTAAATCATGGCCTAGAATGAGAGAATTATGGAATGGAAACTTACTGAACGGAGTAGCTCCGTTGGCTCTTCTCAGATGTGCAACCTCGCTTCTCTTGCTTCCGTTCTACTCCAAATGCTCTCAGGAAGAAGAATTAAGCTTTAATTTCACTTGATTTGCAGAGAATAATGAAATACGATTTTGAAATTTTCTTGAGAAATTCAAATCTGGTTCTGCTCGCTCTAGCTTCAAATGCACATTCTGAGCTTCTAGGGCAAGCTCAGAATTTATATATGATGGATTTCAAATGGTTTTGCAGGCCCATGAAGCCTCAATTGGAAGATTTAAAATTTTGCCCAAAAAAGCAACTTACTCATCCACACGTGATTTTCCTCACTTCATGCCTTGTAAATACACTAATCTGCAGCTTGTGAGGTCAATTTGGCAATGGAATTGGATTGGGCCCTTAATTTGATCTACATTGTGAGATTTGAATGGAAACTTTTTAGTGAAGAAACTTGAAATGTGCCATGTTTCCACGCCTTTTGTGCAAATTCAAATGTGCAATCTTGCTCATGATCTTGCTTTGGTGTGAATTGAATCAAAATGAGGGATAAATATAGCCTATAATGAAACAAACTTATATCATGCTTGAAAGTTCAAAATTAACTTGAAAATCCTCCCTCATGGCCATGCAAATCCATAATTCACAAGATCCTTGAAATCTATGATGTAAATGAGGTTTTTATGAACAACTTTCATGTTGGTTGGAAGTTCATTTGAGGTACACAAGTTCATGTAAATGACCTATAACGAAATCTTCCCAAAATACCCTTGCTTTGTCAAGACCATAACTTGAGTTCTACAAATGATATCATGGACTTATAGGACTTTTGGAAAGCTAAGATCATGAGGAAAAACGTTTGTGTTCACTTGAAGTTGAGGAGAAACATGATTCTAGGTCAAAAGTGCCTTGGAAGTGAGTTGACTTTTAGTTGACCAAAAATATGTTCATCTGAGACCTTTAACTTGTTGGCATCATAACTTGAGTTCTACACACTCAATGGATGAGTTCTAGTACTCAAACGAAAGCTAAGAAGATGCCCTACAAGTTTCATGATTACATGAAAGTGAGATTGAACTTGTATCATATGGTAAATTGTCTTTGAAGTTAGGCCCTAAAGAAGAGGATTTTACACTGAGATCCTCTGAAACCCTAATTTAGTAACCCCTTGAACTCTTGATTCTTCTTGATTTGAACTTGAAATGACATCCTAAATGTCTCAAGATAACTTCCCATGGCCTCAATGACTTAGAACCAAGTCTTGAACCCTCTCAAGTCCACTGATGACCTTGAGTTGACCAGATGAAACCTAGATTCACATCTTTTGACTGTAACCTCTTGCAGATGAAATGAAAGCCTAGACAAGCTCCACAATGACTTCCAAAACACTCAATGAGCTTCTCAATCACATCTTATTCACAACAATGATCTCATGAACCTCTGATGATCCTCTGTTGACCCCCGAGATAGGAGACAAACAACATACATTAATCCCTCCTTCAAGGAGCCTTGCCAACTTCATGATAATTGTGAACACTTGCTTGAGCTTGACATCAAATGAGACTCTCCTCTTGAATGGCACATCATTCTTGATCCCCTATTAGGAACAATGCTATGCAAATTCAAAATGCTAAAATGAAATGAAACATAAGCCAAGTATAAGAAAAGGGTTGGTGAAAATTTGGGGTACAACAACTGTAATACCCTAATTTTAACCCCTAAGATCCCACATGTCATTTGCATCATCTACCACAAACAAGATCATGGGCTTTGGTTCTTTTTCCCTCCTTTGTAGCTCTGCTTCTGGGGGAGATCACTAAGCACCCGTGTGTTTCTTGCAAGCTTTATATTTGTTTATGTGTAATAACCCTTAATCAAAATAAAAAAAATGTTTATTTTCTCCTTACTAACTTTTTCAAGAGAAGTTTTGGATCAAGAACATCAAACACTAGTTCCTCAGCTCAATTGCAATTCATCTAAACAAAGTCAAAGTGGATTTGCAAATAATTCAAAATCATCTGATTAAGGGTTTCCCAAGATTTGATCAATTATTATTCAAGAGACTCTAAGGTTCATGTGTTTACTTCTATTCCTTCTTTGACAAGTCAAGAATCAAGCCAGAGCCAGAACAGTTCAGCTAACAAAGGATTTTTCAAGTTTTTCAGCAGTGCAATCGATTTGCATTATGGTCCAATCGATTTCACCCTTCATATTTGCACCAGATTTTAGATTTTTCAGCAGTACAATCGATTTGCACAGGATAAATTTGGCCAGATATAGCATTTTCAAATTCTACAACATTTTGGCACCAAAATTCACTTGTTTTAACATGAGAATATTCTAGATCACTTCCAAATAATTCCCCTACATAATCAAAATTACTTCCATCATACACCCTCATTTTAATCACACTTTTTAACCACTTGATCTTTGATTTTGCTTCTAATCCAATTTCCAAGCCTAGATTAAATTCCAAACCAAATTCTAAACCATCAAAATTCCCAAGCCTAAACTCTGTAAATAGAATCCTCATTTCATTCATTCTCGAAGCTTTTGATAGCCAAATTCACCTTGTCAAAATTCTTCCTCATTCTCAATTTTCTTCATCTACCTAAATTCACCAAAGCTCTTTTTCCATTAAAAGTAAGTAAGATTTTCATTGAAGCTTATTAATCTTTAAGCTAAACCTCCATCAAAACACTTCTTCAACATCAAATTATGTATATCAAGGATTTAGAGTGTGGTTCTTGAAGTTAATTTGAAGCATTTTCAGATTTGGAAGTGTTAAACTCTTGTTCCACCATTGTTGTGTTTGATTCATCTTCTACAATGTGATCTCTTGTTGATTCTTGTTGTTTTAATTGTGTTTCATTGGTTTTATTTGTTGTTGTTTAACTTGAAATTTTCGTGCACAATTGCATCCTTGATCCTGAGGTGTTTGAAGAAATGATTGATCAAGAATTTTGCATTTTTCAAACTGTTTTTTTGTTGTCATAGCAGGTGCAAATTGATTTGTACCCCTGTGCAATCGATTTGCATTGTATTTTTTGGCCCGGATGTGCTGTCTAGAACTGTGCAACTGATTTGCACACTGGTGCAATTGATTTGCACAGTGCATAATGTGTTTTTTGGCTCTGCTTTGAGACTATTTTGGTTCCTTTTCTTCCTTCTTCCATTTCCTTTTGTTTTGCCTTGAATTGTAGTGTTTGTTGAACAAATTTCTCTTTAAATTCCATGGACTTTGGGTGTTTAATGAGGTTGGATAAACCTTCATTGGTTCAAATCTATCTTTAAGTGGATCATTGGATTCATTATAGGTGCTTTGAATTAGTGATATGTTTAGTACCTTAATCCACCAAGAAGAGTGATGGAACTTAAAGATGGAATGATTCAAATGTTGTGGTTCAATTTGGCTTCCCTTCCCCCACTTCTCTTTTTTCTTTTGGTCAATGAAAATCTTACATATCATTAGACTTCTCTTTGAAGTTATGATCAAGATGAGACCGTTACCTATTTTCTTTTAGTGTGGAAAGTTTTAGGAGAATGACTTACATGTCATCTCTCTAACTTGTATTAACACAAACATTGTCATTGACCAGCCTCAGATAGTCATGGCTTCTATATAAGTCCAATTATGATTTCTTAACATAGCGCTAAATTGTCCCTAAATCGGAATCGTGTTGTTTTTGTAAGGGAGTTATCAATCTCCTATTCGCCATAGTGTGGCGTGGGATAGATTTTTTCCTTGTTATGGGAGTTAGTTAGCATACTCGTCGATTTTATCCGAGTTGGAGCCCTTCCCTTAATGATTTATGGATTCATGTTCTCACACTTATGGTTGATTAGTCGAGTATTCTCCAAAAAACAACCAATTTTTCTCCATTATTAACATTAACATACTAACTATAATTGCACTAACTTTTACTTTTTTCCCTTTTAATTTTTTCGTTCTTTACTTTCTTGTCATTTATTTTCATGCTTTTACATTTAGCATTTCATCTTTATCATCTTATTTTCTCTTTGTTTTTTTGGACCTTTATTAGTGCTTTTGCTCTTTTTCTCTTTGTCCATTTAGACCATACTCCTCTTAAGACATTACTAAATAATTAAACACTAAAAGACTTGGCTCTTATGACATTAATAAATACTCATGTTTGCTGTCGCAACTGCGAAAAACACCCGTCGGAAAATAGAAGAGTCGCCACCTTTCGTTATTTATCCCAAAGAGAGGGAAAGGAAACGATCAGAAAAAACCTGACTAAAAAAGGAAAAGACGAGGTCATCGCAACCAAGTCCTGGATTCGGGAGTCGGTTACGCAAGGGGAAGGTATTAGCACCCCTCACGTCCGTCGTACTCGACGGGATCCACGCTTGTTATCTATCTAAGGGTGTGTTTAAACTATCTACGTTACAGGCTTGCGGGACAAAAAGAAAAGAAAATAGACTCGGCAGAGCATCGCAACTCTGTGCCTACGTACTTTCATCTGGTATGAAAGATCAGAGTCAACATAGTTCGGCTAACTACGGGAGAGAAGGGGGGAAGGTTGCTCGCCAAGACATCGCGTCTTGTGCCTACGTACTTTCATCTGGTATGAAAGATCAGAGCAAACATAGTTTGGGCAGACACAAAACCACAGGCTGATTAAGTGTTTTAACCGAGTAAGGTTAAACCTCCGTTCCAGCAGTTAGGGACAAAGCCTGTTTGCGGTAGAACCGAAGCTTAACAACACTCTTTTCTGAAAAAAGGAGTTTCCGATTAATCCCGAAGGAAAAAGGTTTGAATTTTGTTTTGTGTTTTTTAGTGAAGTGAATTAATTCGGTTTGTGATTCACGTTGCACTAAAGACTATGACATGGAGGCGAATGCGTCGTATATCGCCCCCAAACGGGACGCATACTAAACACTCTAGATATGCGAGAGGAGACCCCTCACTCATCATTCCCCATGTAGCTTAAGGCTCGTAGCGCACAACATTTATCACCTTTATTAGATGAGTTAACATGGTTTTGAGATGAGAAGAGAGACGCACGAAAGGTCTAAGGGAAACTCAGCCCTAACGTTGTCATGCAAAGTGGTCCTAAAGTTGGGATGAAAAGGGGAAACATCTACCCTAATGTTAGCATACTTGGATTGAACGCCTAATGTCTCTCCTACTCCCATCCTAAATGAAGGGACTAGGAATCCTATGGGGATCATGGCAAAAAAGCACAAGAAGAACAAAGGAAGGATCAATCACAAGTAGAAAATGCAAACATGAAAATGCACACTTAGAATAGTGGGAGGGAGGAAAAATGTGTGGCACAGCAGCCGCCACAAGCACGTCCCGACCTTAACAGCGATGCAAGAATGATGCAAACATGTGGAGAAAAGCAAGAGATGAAAGCAAATGAACATGCAAACAAATGATCAATTCGAACCACATACACAAGCATGCAAACAAATGGAAAATGAAAACACATGTCAACAAAATCATGATTAATCAACCACAAACAGTGACAATTATCCAAAACAATTCAATCCTAATGCATCACACTGATCTATGATAATTCGAATCGAACCGGTATGCGAACAAGCAAGCAAAACAACAAATATGGCACTCTGGCACAATGTTAATCGGTTAACACATACTGTTAATCGGTTAACACCTTAAAAAGTTTGGAAAATATGAAGTTTTGAACAGGTTAATCGGTTAACCATATGCGTTAACCGACTAACACTGTTAACGTTTGAAAATTTTTTGAAAGTTTGAAATGGTTAACTGGTTAACCATATAGGTTAACCGATTAAAACTGCACCAGAAGCTAAAAGCAGCAGCAGAAAATCATTTCTAGCACCAAAACAGCTTATCCAAGGTTCCAACAGATCAACTTATCAATTAAGCACGAAATTGACAACAGAAAATAGAGATCCAACAGCATGAATACACAATTACACAGCCATATCACAAATCGAACGGATCGAAATCCACAAAATTCAATCGAATATGAAGATTAACATGATAAGCTAAAAAAATTAAATCGGATCGAGAATTCCAACCTTCGAAGCGGAGATTTGCTTCGGTAAATGTTGATTATTCTCCTAAACTACTTCCAACTAAAGCTGTTCAATATGGTGTTGATAATAGTTGATTTGAGATCTCAAAGCAACACTTCATTCATAATAGTTGATTTGAGATAAATGACATTTTCTGTGAGTGTTGATACGTAAAAATCCATTTAATGTGATGTAAGCGCCTGCTCCTCACGTGTTTTAGGTAAAACAATATTTTCCGTCGATTAATACAAGATAACTTTCGCTAAAATTAACCAATAAACAAACATTTTCCACCCAAAACTGTGTAAGCCTTGAATTCTTTATTGCACCTGGAGATACGTATGAGTAAGACTGCAAAATCTTGTTAAGCCCCCTAATAAAAAATATTTTTTTAGTCCTTCGCACATTAATAAAAAAATCCAAAAAGATTTCTCTTTTCTCTTTTTTTCTCTCTTAAACAAGTAGAAGATTGCAAACTAACATCACGCTACCACTCATTCGACACTAACCAAATGGTTCTCATTGAGTACAACAGATGTGAGGGGTGCTAATAATATTCTCTTGCGTAATCGACTCTCAAACCCTAATATAGTTGCGACAACCTACATCATTGTCGTTCTTTTTTGGGTTTTATCGATATTTCTCATTTCCCTCTTTGGGAATAAAAAACGTTTGGTGGCGACTCTGTTAAGTCCATCCTGCGAACATGCAATTGTGTTTCGTGTGGTCGTGCTCTCATTTTTCGAGGTACGACAGAAAGGAAAAAGAAAAGGACTAAAAATAAGTTTTTTTAGGGTGCTTGACAAGATTGCGAGTCTTGCTTCTACATATCATAAAGTGCGTTGAGAGATTCAAAGTTACGTAGTTCTTTGCAAGAAACAACAAACAAACATTTTCCACCCAAAACTGTGTAAGCCTTGAATTCTTTATTGCACCCGGAGATACATAGGAGCAAGAATGTGAAATCTTGTTAGGCCGCCTAATAAAAAATATTTTTTTAGTCCTTCGCACATTAATAAAAAAATCCAAAAACATTTCTCTTTTCTCTTTTTCTCTCTCTCAAATAAGTAGAAGATTGCAAACTAACATCACACTAACACTCATTCGACACTAACCAAATGGTTCTCATTGAGTACAATGGATGTGAGGGGTGCTAATAATTTTCTCTTGCATAATCGACTCTCAAACCCTGATTTAGTTGTGGCAACCAATATCATTGTCGTTCTTTTTTTGGTTTTATCGATATTTTCCCTTTCCCTCTTTGGGAATAAAAAATGTTTGGTGGCGACTCTGTTAAGTCCATCCTGCGAATATGCAATTGTGTTTCGCGTTGTCGTGCTCTCATTTTTCGAGGTACGACAGAAATGAAAAAGAAAAAGACTAAAAATAATTTTTTTTAGGGTGCTTGATAAGATTGCGAGTCTTGCTTCTACATATCATCAAGTGCGATGAGAGATTCAAAGTTACGCAGTTCTTTGTAAGAAACAATAAACAAATATTTTCCATCCAAAACTGTGTAAGCCTTGAATTCATTATTGCACCTGGAGATACATAGGAGCAAGACTGCGAAATCTTGTTAGGTCCCCTAAAAAAAATATTTTTTTAGTCCTTCGCACATTAATAAAAAAATCCAAAAACATTTCTCTTTTCTCTTTTTTTCTCTCTCAAATAAGTAGAAGATTGCAAACTAACATCACGCTAACACTCATTCGACACTAACCAAATGGTTCTCATTGAGTACAACGAATGTGAGGGGTGCTCATAATTTTCTCTTGCGTAGTCGACTCTCAAACCCTGATTTAGTTGCGACAACCATATCATTGTCGTTCTTTTTTGGGTTTTATCGATATTTCCCCTTTCCCTCTTTGGGAATAAAAAAAATTTGGTGGCAACTTTGTTAAGTCCATCCTGCGAACATGCAGTTGTGTTTCGCGTGGTCGTGCTCTCTTTTTTCGAGGTACGTAGAAAGGAAAAAGAAAAGGACTAAAAATAAGTTTTTTTAGGGTGCTTGACAAGATTACGAGTCTTGCTTCTACATATCATCAAGTGCGATGAGAGATTCAAAGTTACGTAGATATTTGTAAGAAAAATATTTTTTTGGATTTTTTGTTATAGTACTTGACAAGACTTTGAATCTCACTTATACATATCCTCTAGCATGATGAGGAATTTAAAGCTACGTAGTTCTTTATAGAAAACTACGTATATTTTGGTTGATTTTAGTGAGCGATGTTTAGGTCGCATTTTATCAGTTAAATGTTGAATGCATGCTCGTGCATGAGAGAATTAAGTGTTTGTTTGTATCGTGGTAGAAGAGATATTTGTTTGATCACATTTTAGAAATCAAATGTTGCTTGTATGCACACACATGTGAGACTTAAGCATTTGTTTGTATTGCAGTATAATGGATAAGACATTGTTTGTTTTTGAAAAGGATGAGGTCGCGCTGAGGCGGGAAAAGATAATTTGATTGGTTGTGTTTGTTTTTGGGTGGATAACGAGTTATTTGAACAACAAGCTAATTACGGCTAGCATTAAAATAGAAGGGGAAAAGAAAGGATATTACATCCAGACCAATCCTTTTTCATCCAAATTAATTATAAAATTTGTGAGGCATATTAAGTCCTAAATCCTTAATGGAAGACAAGTATTCGAACAACAAGTTAATTACGACTAACATTCAAATACTTGGGGAAAAGAGGATATTATGTCCAAACCAATCTTTTTTGCCCACTAAAGAAAGAACTAGATTATTTTAATTATTGTGTTTTAAATGGAAGATGAGTATTTAAACAACAAGCTAGTTAAAGCTAAAACTCAAATACTCGGGGAAAAGAGAGGATATTGATTAAGTAGAAAAGAACTTGATGTTGATTAAGTGTTTGATTCATAGTGGATGAAATGATTTGATTATAAAACGGTTTTGAATTTGATGAAGGAGTGATGAGATGTTGTTGAAAATTACTTGATGTTGATCAACCATACTTATCTTTATTAGAAAAGATTGATTTTAAAGGTTTTTTATTCTTTGATTACTCTATTTTTCTAACGCACATGTTAAATTAATTTAAACAAATTAAATTAAAAAACAAGAATAAAAGGTAAAAAAAGGGGGTGCAAATAAAAATAAATGGGCTTAAGGCCCCATAAAAACAAAAGGGGTGTGAGACAGAAAAAGGGTATAAGCTAGTAATTTACACTAGGTCCTAAGAAGGAGGCCGAAAAAAAAATCTCAAACAATCAAGTGGTCAAAATCTCAAGGTTACAGTGGGGAGGCACTCATAAGATTATTTCATTTAAAATAATTAGTTGTTGTCGCTACCGCAAAAATAAGGTGCCGACAAAACAGAAGAGTCGCCACCTTTCGTTATTTATCCCTCAAAACGGGAAAGGAAACAATCGGAAAAACCTGACGAAAAGGTATAAGATAGGGTCATCGCAACCATTGTTTGGATTCGGGAGTCGGTTACGCAAGGGGAAGGCATTAACACCCCTCACGTCCATCGTACTCGATGGGATCCACGCTTGCTATGTTTATCTGACGGGTTGGTTTTACTATCTACCTATCAAGGCCGGTCTGAAAAGAAAAGAAAATGACTCGGCAAAGTGTCGCACTTTATGCCTACGTATTCTCATCAGAGAATGAGAAATCAAAGTCAGCGTAGTTCGGCTAACTACGGGTTACGGGGAAGGTGGCTCGCCAATACGTCAATATTGTGCCTACGTAGTCTCAACAGGTATGAGAGATCAGAGCTTACGTAGTTCGGGATAATACGGATTACGGGAATTCAGATTCATCTATTTTTCGAGTAGGGTTAACAGACAGTTCCAGCAGTTTGGCGTACGCAACTCGACCCTTGGAGACTTAGGCGTTACCGTTTACGGTAGAACTGGGAGTTAACAACACTCTTTTCTTCAGAAAAGCTTCCTTTGAATTATGGGCCCACAGGGCAACAAGGTTTGAAGTTTATTTTCTGCTTTTACGGAAGAAGTGTTTTTTACGCTTGTCTGCAACTAATATCGCACTAGAGACTATGACTTAGGAGTGAATGCGTCGCATGTCACCCTAAGGTACCATACTAAACATCCTGACTGTTGAAGAGTGACCCTTCAATAATCATTTCCTAAGTAACTTAAGGCTCGTAACGTACGACATTAGTTAACCTTTATTACTGTATTTTTGATCTGTTTGAATATGAGAAGAGAGAACAGGCTCAACTAAGGGGAGACTATCAAGTCCTAACAGTTGTCATGTCAAGGATTCATCCTATGATCGAAGTTTGAAATAGGGAACTCCTAAATGTTATCATGCATAGGTTCCATCCTACAGTTCTAATCATCACTTCCTTATCAAAGGAAGTGAGATTCCTAAGGGATCATGTCAATGGGATATAGAAACAGATAAAGCATCAGCTAAACAGTAAATAGATAAATAGATAAACAGTAGAGACGCACATGCTATGCAGCAATACAAGCAGAGGGAGACCCACTCGACCTCTTGGCAATCAATCAAAGCCAATCAATAACAGACAAGCAGAGAGAGCTCAACTCAACCTCTTATGCAAACAAGCAAGGGGAGGATCACCTCAACCCTTCAATGCACTTAGGCCTAGAATCATCTACATGAGAGCCTATTCTAATGCAACACACCAGACAGTCACAGATACAGTCAAGCAATCAAGCACACGGAAAACAAACAGCACAACAGACTCCAACAGCAGAACAGTCTTCAGGCCCAAGTTGTCCATCAGGAGAAAGGGAAAGAGAACCTCATCTTCAGATTCCAACTTGCTTCAACAAGAGAGTATGCGAATCATCACAAAGATCACTGCAGGATGAGGAGAAGCAGGAGGTAAACTAATGGAATCCCTCCAGGCACTCAACCACTCATCTGAGATAGGCATCCTCAAAGGTTCTACCTTTTGTGATATGCCACACATCCTTCCTAAGGAGGGATGAGGCTTCCACATAGGGACCTTGTATCATAGGATGGGAATGGCATGCACACAAAGCAAGCCATGTTTGTTTGAAGAAAGAAAACAACCTCTAAGGCTCTTCTTAAACCCTAATGATGTATCTACTTACTTACCATTCTATCAAGAAAGAATACCCTACCTAGAATCATCTAATGGCCATTTACAAGCCTAATCTATGCACTTAACCTAGTTAGGATCACCTAAACTGAGGCCAATTTGTAAAATGGGAACTTAATAGAAAATCATTCCTAAAAATTCCAAGGAAACTATTACACAATACTACATGTATCAACATGCTATGGTCCAAAAGTCAAGGGTTAAAACTAAATCAAAAGGCTCAAATTAAATCTAAAACCTCAAGAGTACACTAAAGGGATCCAACAAAGAACACTCCTAAACAACTACCCTAAAATCCTATTTAAAATCATCTAAAAATCATGGAAAAAATCATATAACATCATCAACATGTATATAATCAGCACACAAAATTTCAAGCCTTAATTCCATACCATGAATGAGAAATAAAATCAACAAGCTCAGCATACAATCATCCCATTATTAAAAACATACTACAATAGAAAATATGAAATTAATTGCAAAAGAAATGTAAAATTAAAATAAAAAACATGGAAATATTATAGACATTCCAAACTATATCCACATATTTTTTAGGAATTATTAACAACATTTATTTATTTTTTATGAATTAAAACTAACAAGCATTAAAACAAAAAAAAAGAAAGAAAAAGATATAAAAGAGATAAATGGAGGGAGGTGCAGTAATTAGTCCAGCTATGTGTTAATTCTAATGGGCCGCGCACGAGGGGGTGTGGATAGCGCGTGGGGGAACTGAGCCCAACTGAATATCAATTCAGCTCTTTATTCTAATTGAAACAGCGCCAAAGGGGTGTAACAAGCAAGGATTTCATGCATATTTGGTAATGGGCCCAGAAACGGTGGTGGGAATAGCACACAGGGAACCAAGGCCCACCTGAATATCAATTCAGATTTATTCAAGGGAAACAGCCAGGGGTGTACGAAGCAACAATTTCACGTATTAAATTGGTTGGGCCTAATAACGGGGAGTGTGGATAGCAACCAGGTGTTAAGCCCATTTGAACTTCACTAATCCAAACGGTGCGTTTTGGATGGGGATGATGTGGCGCGTGCTGAAGCATACGATGGAGAGACTTGGTCCAAGTATCAGCCTGATCCAACGGTGAATTCATCATCTTCTTCATTCAAATTGCAATTGAGAGGGAAAGTGCAGAGCCCGTGAATAGTGGTGGCCGGAAAACTTCCGGTGGTCTCCTTCAACCTATCTCTCTCGTTTCTCAACCAAACGCAATGATTTTTGAAGCAATCTCGTCCCAAATTCCACAAGGAACTCAAATATGGCAATAAATTTCACTAAAACCCTCTAGAACTCCAAACCCATGGTGGATCCAAGAAATGTCAAGAACACAAAAACTCCGTGGAACCTCTCCAAATCAATCCTAAATCAATCTAAGGTCCAATACTAACCTAACCACATGTATCTATAGCCTTAAATGCACATAACTTAAGAGAAAATTTGAGATGAAGAACCTGATACAAAGCTTCGAATCTGGTGACTTCTAGAGCTCCACGTGCTTCCAAAAGGTGCAGATCCCTTCAATGGATGATGATGAACAATTCTTGAAGTTCAATTCGTTCTGAAACTCTCTCAATCTCAAAATTCGAAAACCAAGTTTCAAGCTTCTTCACACACTTTCTCCCACTGATTCTCAACAGAATTTGCCACTAGAAGCTTCTGGGAATGATCTAAATTCAATTTATAATCTGTTTGACACCTTTGGAGGCCCAAACAAAGCCTAATTTGTGATTTCTCATTTTCAACTCTCTTCCAAAATTTCAATGATGGTATGCACGAATTTGGCTTGTTCTTTCCCTCAATTCACTCCAATTCACTTGCTTGATAGTCATGGAGTGTAAATGGATGGTTTTGTTCCTTTGATTTCAACCAAAGAGATGTATTTGAAATGTTACTTCATCATGAAGCAATCCTCCAAATGACCATGTTATAAACCTCAATTCAAAAATGTAATGATGCCAAAGTGTTTAGAACTTATTTTCCAATCAAAATGAGCACAAATTTGGCTTGAAATCATTCAATTACCAATTGTTTTGAATTTTTCCATTTTAATTCATTAAAATGGTCTTTTTGTGAAATTTCTTCAACCAATGCTTGATGTAATCCATATCAATGGACTCTTGATACTTGGCTAAGCTAAAAACATCATTTTGAGCAACTTTCATGTTGAACAAAACTCCATTTGAAGCTTGCAAGATAGTGAAGTTGACCTATAATTCAAAATGACCTGTAATGTCCAAATACCCAAAATACCCTTGACTTGTCAAAGCCATAACTTGAGTTCTACAAATCCAATCATGGACTTCTAGTACTCTATGGAAAGCTAAGAGAATAAGGAACAACATTCATGTTGACTAAAAGTTCATAGAAATCATCCTTCTAGGGAAAAAGTGTCATGCAAGTTGGGTAACTTTCAAGCTCCAAATTCACATGCCTCAGATGACTTGTAACTTGTCTAGCTCATAACTTGAGTTCTATAAACCCTATCAAGGAATTCTAGTACTCAAATTAAAGCTAAGATCATAACCTACAACAATCATGTTAGGGTCAAGATGAGATGAACATTATATCTTGAGTTAAATAGCCTTGAAGTCAGGGGTCAAGCCAAGGGATTTTACACTATCAAGCCTTCGAAACCCTAGCCTGAAATTTCTCAAACTCTTCAATCATGATGAGTTAACCTTGAAATCATCCTTAGAACATCTTAATGTATCCACCCATGGTCACATGGATCTTGAATTAAGTCTCAACCTTCTTCAAACCATAAGTTGACTTAGGGTTGACCCAGTCAAACCCTAGCTGCACCAATCATGGCTGAGGCTTCTTAATCTTGCACAATGACCTGTCTAGGCCTCCCAAATGGACTTCAATATTTCTCAAGAGCTCCCTCAAGACTTCAAGTCTAACCCTGTGGCTTCAGAACCATCTGATGATCTGCCCACAACTCTCAAGTTAGGAGACATACCCTCTTGGCTTCAACCACTCTCTCTGAGGATCTTAGACTTCTCTGGTGAGGATATCAACCCTTAAACACCTGAATAACCCTTTTAGCTAGCTTCATAGCCTTTTGTAGCCCTTGGTTGGTAATCATACCTCTTGATCTCCCGCATAATTGTCAATGAAATGCAAATGATAATGCTAATGTGAATGAAGTGAAACATAAGCTAGGTAAAGAAATGTTGGGCAAATTTTGGGGTGCAACAGCTGCCCCTATTCAAACGGCCTGGACCTGACTGGGTGAGAAGCGAACAACTCTAAAACAATCAAGGTAAAAGACGGTTGAATACCAAAAAATATCACTCAAATCGATCTCACTCAAATCGATCTCACTCTCTCAATTTTTCAAACACCAACACGAGAAAACCAAATGAAATTAAACGACACAACTAAATCTTTCTTTAGATTCAAAATAAAAATTAGAAATTAAATCATTTAAATAGGAAAGTGGTAAATATCGAAATGGAATGTGGCTGTCAGCACGGTGTGCGGTTAGTCCGATCGGAGGCGTATGCGTCGAATGCATTGAGGTACGATTGTTAGGGATCTGGTGAATTCACATCGGAGGTGGCTGTAGAGCATCACAATTTTGGGAGTGAATGGGGGTCGAATTTGGTTGGTCACGTGGCAGTGCTTCTAGGTTTTGAAATGGCGGCATTTTGCAAGAGAAGAGAGTCGCGCGACTGAAAGAAATGGTTTCCCGCGACGGAAACACGGCCTCCGACGATTGCTACAGTGGTTATTGAGTCACTTTTTTTTTTCTCTTTTCTATATTTTTATTGCTATTGAGTTAAAAGTACTCAGATGAAAGGTTTAAATTGATCAAAATGTAAATGTATGCGAATGAAAAAAATAAATGAGTGTGCCAAACTAACCTACGCGTAATGTAGTTTAGTAAAACACAAAGTTACATGCCCAAACAAGAAAACATTGTTAATTGATTTTACACGCGGTTAAAAAATTGATTTGATCGGTTTGTCTGCAAAATTAAAATTTTATTTTGGACAAAATAAAAATAAAGTTGATTGTTTAAAAATTTTAAATGTCTGGACAAAATTGGGGTATGGCACCATTGTTGTAAAACACTTAGTTTCAAAAACTTATTTTCAAATACTGTTGGAATTATAATTGTCCTTAACATTTGTTTATTTTATGTAGCTTTACTTTATGAGAATTCAAACATGACTTAAATAACGTTTAGTATCATTTTAATGAAGTTATCTGTTATTTTAATTGCATAACACTAGAAACATGTTTGAAATGAAAGTTATATAGTATATCAAGATGCCTTTGCACTTAAGTTAAATGCATGATGTTGCGGTGAGAATAGGATATCAAATTATTAACTAATTTGAATCACATCTTTAGTTTACAACCGGTCTTTGATTTATCTGAAGGAAAGGTCAAAGGAAGGAAAAACCTAATTTTGCATCGTAAACACAATGCGGGGAGAGATCTAGGTAATGGGTTGTTAAGCTTAGGGAATGTATTAGCACCCTAAACTTCTGTAGTACTCTACAGGAACCTCTTGTTTTAATGTTTGCTATCTTGCTAAATTATTTGCTTAAGGGTATATGCTAAGGGTTAAAAGGTGACAGAAAGACCTAAGGTTTAGTCCTAAGTTTACTCGCCAAGATTCACATCTTGTGCCTACGTATCCGAGGTATGGGATGGAATCAGAGCAATCGTAGTTCCCCTTAAAAGGGAGGAAGAGAAACTTCTTGCCTGTGGTCAAGGTTTCAAGGGGAATAAACGTTCATATGGAAGCGCTTACGTGGAGTGCGACGACTCCTATTTCTACGTTGAAATTGAATTGAATTAAAAAGGGTAAAATATGTATTCCACGACGGGAAACCTAATACGGAATACGACGACTCCTTATCCTAATGCTAGGGTAAAGGGTAAAACTGTCCACGACAGGATGCCTATGCAATTAGGGTTTTGGAAAGTGAGATGGTCAAAGTTAAGGACTATTGACACGACGGTCAAATGGCTAGACCTATTCCTTCGGAGGGGATCATACGATAAATAATTGTTGTACCCCAAAATTTGACCAACCCCTTTTCTTAATATTTGGCTTATGTTTCATTACATTTTTGCATTTTTTCATAGCATTGTTCTTACATGGAATCAAGTGTTTGTGTGTGTTCTATCCAAGAGGAGAGCCTTATTGGCTTCAAGCTCAAGCAGAGGCATTGGTAGAGGTTATTGTGTGTGTGTCACCATCATGAAGTTATCAAAGCTCCTGAAGGAGAGAGATGTGCCATAAATCATTGGTAAAGAACCATCAGAGGGTTATCAAGGGGTTAATAAGGTCCTATCATTGGTGCAAGAATGAGGTAGAATCTTGTTGAGTACTTCATACTTTATTGTGGAATTGGAATGGTCACTCAGTTTATCTAAACAATGCCTAGGCAAAAAGCATGAAATTAGGGTTTCATCTTTAATCAGGATAAACTTGTTTTTGGGAGCAAGACTTGTTTCCATGGTCTTCCACATGTCCTAAGGTGTTTGGGGATGTGAGATTGATCATCAATTTTAATTAGAAGAGCTTCAATTGATTAGTCAATTGAAAATCAGGAGATTTGGGGAAAAAGTCAACTGACAGTGAAAAAGTCAACTCCTGACTTTTTGAGGCCAAGACCATGTTCCTCAAGTTAAATGTGGCCAATGGATGGAACTTTATCAAGAAATATTAAGGGAATCATGAAAAATCAAGAAATGTTGAAAGTTGCCATTTTAGGGAAATTAGGGTTTTAGAAACTTTCCATTTATGGAAAGTTTCATGGTTGAACAAGCCATCTTCAAGGCCATTTTTCTTCATGATCAAGGTTTCAAATGGACTTGGGTCAACCATCAAAGTTGTTCCTTGTATTTCAAGCTTTCGTTTGAGTACGAATTCATCACCATATGATACTTAGAGCTCAAGTTATCATCATTCAAAGCTGGGGATTTCAATGACTTCAAAATTGTCAAGTTTAGGCAGATTTTTGTACCTCCTTTGCATGCCAATTTCCATCAAGTTCTTGATGTCAAATGAAACTTTGTCCCAAATGAAAGTTATAGAGCTTGTTCCCAGCTTTCCATCCATTACTATAAGTCCTTAATATGATTTTTGAAGCTCAAATTATGGCAGTTCAAAGTTGAGGAAAAATAAGCCAAAATCCATAACTTTGAATATTTTCTAAGTTACTTCTAGGCAGATTTTGTGCCATGCTTTTTAACCTTAAATTTCATGTCCTTCCAATGATCAAATGTAATTTCCACCAACATCAAATTTTTTCTACTCCATGCACTCTTTCATTTGAGCACAAAATCTAAGCAAAGTGAGTTTTATGCACCAAGTTCCATTGGCTCAAAGTTGGAGTTTTGAACATTTTTGCAAGGCATGTATTACAAGGCATTTTGGAATGTTTATGCACTTCAGTTATGCATCATTTTCACTTCTCATCCCATGCGCAAGAAATGACACTTTGCACACACAAAACATTGCCATATCAGGACCAACACATGATGTACTTTTTTGGTGCTTTTTTTGAATTTATTGCCAAACAAGGAAAGGACAAGCTACCCTCCATTCTGTTGCTTGCAGCCCATCCATTTTGTTCCTTCCACTCACAAAACACCCTACAAGACAAGTATGCTCGTGTCCTTGCTCCATTCCAAACCATTGATCCAAAAGCCATGAAAATGCAAGATCTGATCCATTCATTTTTTACCATGGTAAAACTCTCCAAATCCTTGCTTTCGCCTCATATATAAGCCTAATGCAAAACCCTAGACAAGGGCAGCCACCATTTGCATGAAAAATTAGAAGTTGAGTTTTTGCATCCTTTGATTCTTGCCTTCGAAGCTCACTCATCTTTGAGCTTTTCACCAAGCTCTTTCACATTCCGTACTCACCATAACATCACCTTCAATCTGTTAGCAAAAAGAACCACCATTGGAGCCAAACTCAGATTGTGCCATTTTTGACCACCTCTGAAAAAACCTTCGAATCTCTCTCCTCACTAAGCCATTGTACAAACTTTTCATCACAACATCATCACCACAACATCTTCTATCAACTGTATGCAAAAGATTAAGCTTTGAGTGTAACACCCCAACTCTAACACTTGCGGATAACAGGAAAAACAACAACTCATATAACAAACAGAGCGTAACAACATAAAAATTACACGCATGACGATCGTAATGAAGGTGTGACGGTCATCACACATCCAGAATTCTTCATATCAGAGATGTTACATTCAACTGAATAGACAATATGCATTTATGCAACCACATTCAAATGACATACGTAGCACGAAATTGGATGAACAGTCAACAATGTATTACTTAACCATTTAATCATAAAACAACTTGTCATTACTTCCGGCGGAAGGTAATAAGCTTACAACGGTTCAATTAAAATAATGCAGTAGAAATTCTTCACAAAGTTTAGCAATGAGAACATCAACTAAAGCAATAATATAGATCGTTCATCCCCCCCAAGAGTGCTACGTATCAGAGCGACCAACGACACCTTAACGACAAAGCGGAAACTCTATTCCGGATCACCTGCAAATTACCACCAATGGCGGTAACATACAACGTAAAAGGGTGAGATATCAACAACATAACATAAGGCATGATAAAAGTCATGTTAGAAATCATATCACAGCAATATAATCTTCGCAAACTTATAAACATCAACGACAATCGTTTGCAAGCAAACTCATATCTCACGTACGCCACAACAACCGACAACCAACATAATTATGCAGCTTTATGCGACTCAACAAAGCGACTCAACTGTGCATATGCATGTGGTACCATTTAGGAGCCAACACCCCAAAACTCGGGATAGAAGCCAACACCCCAAAACCCATTTAGGAGCCAACACTCCAAAACTTGGGATAGGAGCCAACACTCCAAATAACCCATTTAGGAGCCAACACTCCAAATAACGCCAATTCAGGCCAACCAAGATGATATGCCATGAAATGCACCTATTATGGACTACAACACAATCATAACGACCATACAATAAAGCTTTATGCTTACAACCAAACTGTTCATAACAGAGAATCATTCTCATACAACTCAAGACATTATCATTTTCCACCCGTTCACGTATGAGAGCAATAACAGCCTTAAATCAACAATTAAGAATTCAACATACGACCATACAATAACAACCTTTAAAATTGCTTACCTAGTGGAGAGTGGTCCACTTCCCCTTTATAACTTGTTGAAATTTCCCCAAAAGTTGTAGATCAAACCCTTGTAACTTATAGAAGCTCTTGCTAACCTTCAATGGCCCTTAACCCTCCTTAGTCTCCAAAAATGATTTTGAGCAGTTGAGATACAAGGTGCTCAATGTAACGCCCATTTTATTTCATGGCATATCATAATAGGACAATTACGAGCGTTAAATTGAGCACCTTGTATCTCAACTACTCAAAATCATTTTTGGAGACTAAGGAGGGTTAAGGGCCATTGAAGGTTAGCAAGAGCTTCTATAAGTTAAAAGGGTTTGATATACAACTTTTGGGGAAGTTTCAACAAGTTATAAAGAGGAAGTGGACCACTCTCCACTAGGTAAGCAATTTTAAACTCACCTCCATTTCCTGCTCATATTTGCATTCATTCAAATGTGTTATTCATGCTTATGCTTGGCTTGTGATGCTTTTGAAGTTATTGTCATGTTTCTGTTTGTTTTTTTGTGAGAGTTGTAAGTTGAGTTTGCATTTGAACCTGCACCTTAAAGCTAACTTTTCAGTACCTTAGAGTGCTTTTTAATGGATATATTGGGTATGGTTGTATTCCTCTTGCTGCGTAGACCATTTTTTGTCTTTGGGTCGTGGCAAATGATTGAGTGAGCCAAGAGATATGATGGCTAAAAGTTGTGGGTTCCATTCTGAAATTTCACAGTGTATGGCCTGGGTTTTCTTTGCTTCCATGAAGAAGATGATTATGTGGCGCGTAGGGCTTGCGTGGCAGGTGACACATTAAGTGAAACAGGGTGTTTTTCCCGGACTCTTCTTTTATTTGTTTTGTTGAGTTACTTGGTACATGGACCTAAATCATTTTAATTTCCACACCCCACATTTGGGCCCACGCGTGCATTAAAACAAGGAATCAGTTTTAACTTATTTTGCTAGCACACCCCCACCTTTTATTTATTTCTTTATTTATTTTATTTAATTGTTGTTTACATTTTGTTTATTTTTAAATATTTCCAAACACCACAAAAAATGCCAAAAAAATATATTCTGTTATTTTAATGCCTTATTTAATTTTTCAACATTTTAATTTTAATTTTATTTTTATTTTACTATTTTATTTTGAATTTATAAATTAATGTGCTTTATGGCTTGTACCCTAGTTCATGCTTGCTCATTTGGATATCAAATAAAACCCCATATGACCAAACTTTTTATCCCACTTAGGTGATGGATTGAAGAGGTTTTGAGGTCTGGTTTGAGTCATTGTTGAGCATTTTTCATTTGAATTTGAGTGGATTTTAGTTGCCCCTCGATTCATGCTCGATAAGGTGGAGCACCAACAATCTTTGATTTGTTTGGTGATGCTTTGAGTGAAACTATGTCATGAGGTTTTTGGCTTCTATTTTTCACTTGAATTGGGTACCTTGTGCAATTTTCTTGGCATTTATTGAGCCTTTTTTCTATTTTTAGTGATTCTTGCAAGTCAAGTCACTTTTAGGGTTGTTTATGCATGCTAGTCTTGACCTAATTCTTGGGATATGATCATGAGTGATCCCTTAAGCACTTCTTAAGCCTTGTTAGCTCATGTTGACATGCTTAAGGTGCTGCCTTGCTTGTCATAGGTCAATAGCATGTATAACTTGCATCACAAGTCACTTGTGAATCATGCTTCTCCATATGTTTAAGTGTTGAGTTTGTGTTAGGACTTTGTTTCCTTAACTACATATGATTGTGATTGTGCTTTGCTTCTTATTTTAAGCTTGATTTTGGATCATTTCCTTTGAGTTTCACTTCTGCCCCATGTGGTTTCCCACTTTTCCATGTTGATTTGGTGTTATCATTTGTGCTTTGAGCTTGCCATGGACATTTGCATTGTTGTTTGCATTGCTTTGTTTGCTTTGTTTTGTTTGAGTCCTAAGGAATGTTGGTTGATATGTGCTTGTGGTGGTGGTTGCCCCACACTTTTTCCTCCCTCTTTTCTATATTTGTTGCATCTTTTCTTTGCATCCTTTGTTTGCATTGCATGTTGACTTGTTTAAGTCAATTTCTTTTATTTCTTTTCACTTCATCTGTGAGTGAATTATTTAGTGTTTACTTGGCCTTGTGCCATGATCCCCCTAGGATTCCTAGTCCCTCCATTTAGGATGGGAGCAGGAGAGATATTAGGTGTTCAATCCTATGCATGATAACATTAGGGTAGTTCTTTCCCTTTCATCCCAACTTTAGGAGCATTGTGTATGACAACTTTAGAGTCCAGTTTCCCCTTAGTATGTGTCTTTCTCTTCTCATCTCCTAAACAAATTCAAAACACTTAATAAAGGATAACATGTGTTGTACGCTGCGAGCCTTAAGTACTTGAGAAATGATGGTTGGGGGGCCTCCTCTCAACTGTCTAGAGTGTTTAGCGTATGCCCTTTGGGCGATATGTGTAACACCCTTCTAAACCCCACGGAAAATATATGCATAATCAGAGTAAAATTAACATGCATTCAAATAAAAAGGGCGTCACACAAAACTTGCACCACATTAAAACAATCTGTCATGCTCATAAACACTTTTTCATTTAGCAGCGGATTCATTAATGAAAATCCTTTAAAAGAAACATTTACTTTCATCATATAAAATCAACATCTCTAGGCACTAAGGCCAACATCTCATTATCTCAATTATTCCAAATATGAAAACATAACTTAGGTTACATAATGTAATCCTAAAACATAAGCAATCGATCCCCGTGTTACACTACCAGAGCATGACTCGACCCATAAATGATTACTAAACCGCTACACACGTAGCAACCTCGAACTACAAGCAGAACTTCATAAAGGCCTCCAGCAACCTAATCTGCAATGCCTCATAGAGCATTATAAAACAGCAGAAGGGTGAGAAATATTACCATAATAATCAAAGCATAAAATCATGTATATATAGGTATCATATAATTAACTCCCTATTTCTCACCACAATTCAACTCATAGTCATTTACATCATCACTTATATATATATATATATATATATATATATATATATATATATATATATATATATATATATATACAACATGAATATTCACCAAACATTTCACATCATGCATACATCCACAATTCCACAATCTTAACATTCACACGTAAGCATCTCTTCATGCAAGCTTCATAAGTATTCAACAAACATATCATCATTCACACATAAGCATCCCTTCATGCATATATCATATTTTAATGTGACTCAACAACTCAATGCAACTCATGCAATGCGGTACCGACTCTCGTTATCTTTTTTCGGTTTTCACTCTAAACCGGGTCCACCCTTCTAGACCGATAACTCGTTATCATTTTTCGGTTTTTACTTTAAACCGGGTCCACCCTTCTAGACCGATAACAACCAAGCCCGTCCCCTAGGCTTCAAACCCACCCTTCTAGGTTTGGGACAAGCCACTAGTTTCCACGAAACTAACAGACATTGCCTCTTGACTGAATGATGCATGTACAATCAACCAATCACAATAAATGCACTTAAGACCGTTCCCGCGTCTTAATCCCATGCATTCGAATAATTCACCCCTTTGAGAATTTCATCATGATTGCACATACAACATATATCAAACATTTATCAATGTATTCATTTCACACATCATCATATTCAACAACAATGCACACATATCACATATGTTCCCATGCATTCACACAACATTCGCATACATATTTCCCAATCATCCAAAACCCATCATAATCACGAGCATACTTCATATATCCATGACATTTATGCTATTACCACATCATCAAACAATGCACATATATCCACGATATATTCCCATGCATTTCTCACAATTATTAACGATGCACACATATCCACGATATGTTCCCATGCATCTCTCACAATTATTAACGATGCACACATATCCACGATATGTTCCCATGCATCTCTCATAATTATTAACGATGCACACATATCCACGATATGTTCCCATGCATCTCATACAAGGTATACACATCACAATACCAATCATACAATTATAAGTTATGCACACATATATCCACAATGTTCTCATGCATACTTATTACATAATTGTACACAACAATCAAACATTCACAAACTCATCAATTAATACACACATAATCATCATTATGTTCTCATGTATTTTAACCGATTACAATTAATCATTTATATCACAACTCTAGGATTCACGCCTGAAGGCTACCCACAACACATATCATCACCATGGATCACATACTTATTCATATCATAGAGGTATTAACCTATGTGAAACAACCAAACCATCTTCACATGATCAACACAGCAAAAGGGAAATGCTGTCAAATTCGCCTTCATTCGCCTGGCGAACCCTCGCAGCGAACCTTCGCTTGGCCTTCGCCTGGCGAACTCTCTCAGCGAACACTCGCTAGGCTTCGCCTGGCGAGACTTCCCAGCGAGCCCAAGTCAGTAGCTACTGACTTCATTCGCCACCATTCGCCAGCACCTTCGCCGGGCGAACCTTCGCTATCCCACTTCGCCTGGCGAACCCACCAGCGAAGTCTACTGGGACTTAAATATAATTATTCGCCAACATTCGCTAGGCTTCGCCTGGCGAAGCTTCGCCTTCGCTCGCCTGGCGAGAGCCAGCGAACCTGCGCAGAACAGAACCCTATTCTGTTCCTCCTTCACCAATCCATCATCAACCCTCTCTTACACATCCAAATCAGTACAAACAACATCAATACATGTTACCCGACTATTCTACGACATTATTGCTCAGTTTCAACCGATTAAATCATCAATCTACCGATTAATCCAACATTTGCCCTAATTGGAAAGTGATGAAAACATCCCCAAACCCAAACCCAACATACATAATAGCATACAATGATTAAATAGCAATGTTTCTCACCCTTACCATGGTTTAATCGAAGCTTTGATGTCGGTTCTTGATGATTCTCCAAGTTTTCCCTTTTTCCTCTTCATTTCTCCTCTTCTTCTTTCTTTCTTTCTATCTTTCTCTTTCTCTCCAATCCCCTTTTTATATCCTTTTATTTCTTTTCTTTTCTTTTCTCTCTATCATTTTCTTTCCATTATATTTACTTTCTCAAAACATCTATCAATCCATTAAACAAACATCTAATTATTCAAATAATTAGAATAATCCAAATAAATCAATTAATTAACACAATTAATTAATTATTGAAAATTGGGCTGTTACAACTCTCCCCCACTTAGGAATTTTCGTCCTCGAAAATGTTACCTGATCCAAACAACTCTGGATACGACTCTCGCATTCCAATTCTTCTAAATCCAATTCTCCCATAACTACTTCCACCAAAAGAATCTCTATACTTCGAAGTTGTTTCTTATCAACAACTAGAACTAGCCACGCCTCCGAAGTCAAATTCCCTCTCACTTGTAAACCATCCACCTGAATCAATGTACCTTTTCAACTTAGACATATGAACACCTCATGCAATCCTCTCAAGCGACAGCAGTAAAACAGTCTAACATGCTATCCGCCTCACGCTTCCGTTGCGCTACTCTGATACAGATCAACAAAACACAGGGTGCTCACGAGACTTCAAGCTCGACCAACACCAATTACTACCATAACTCTCAAAACACGGCCTTACTTGGATTCTTTGATCGTTTTCATCGTCCCTTGCACGGTCTTTGATCCGAGTACAACACTCCCGTTGGACATGCAACAACACAAAGGAGTCATACCCTCTTACCCAACGAACTTCATACGATGCTGTTTCCGATACGAAATGGCAACAGTTATTGTAGGCAACTCCATCAACGACAATTAACTACCCTTAGATCCATCTTGGTCCAACACACAAGCTCTCAACGAGTCCTCTTCATACTGGATAGTTTTCTTCGTTTGTCCATGCCATTCACGGACGCTAGTCAGAGTTCATCTTCAACATGGCACCCAACCGCTTTCGCAATCTTTCCCATAATCTTAACGAAAAACTTGAGTTCCCATCTAACAGAATGATTCATCTTCACTGGTAGGCAACGAGTTACTCTTGTTAATCCATTCTTAACTGTCCAAATCGGATCATACTTCCTCAAATTCATCAGAAAACCCCGCACAAAGCCCATGGGAATACTATTCCATCCCACTCGAAATACTCAACAATTGTATCAGATCCAACCATCTCTAATGTCCATACTTCAATTCCCAGCAAGTCTAATCAACATATACAAACTCAATCAATTCCTTCTCCATCTATGGCTATCCAAAACTATTTCTCAAATTCGGTCGCATCTTCCTAGTACCTGCACGGATACTCCATCTTTCTCGATGTACTTCTCCCTGAGTACTCTTATCCAACTCACACTATTCAGAATACACACTTCACCACGACATCTCACAATACCACTTCCCTTAACCCGAAAATAAGCCCTCTGACCTTTATCCATTAAATTCAATTAATCTACCAACTTAACTCAGAATTTCCGATTTCCTCGAACCTCATCAGAATACCAAAAGTCAATCTCAACATCCAAGGCTCAACTCCATAAGAAGTCTCTTCACAGGCCGAACTCATATCTGAATTTGCTTAATCAGTTCTAACTTCCTTACCATCTTCATTAGTGTATACCAAAATTCCCGATTCGATATCTTAGCTACCACTTGGTCTCATTCGAATGGTAATTTAACCAAAACCATACTCCTTCAGGAGTTCCAATTACTTCTCTGTCTCATATTTGACTCTCTCTCAAATAAAACAAATACCTTAAGGTCAGTAACCATCTCAAATCTCAACTAAACAATTGAGGCTTCCAAACTCCGGTACAAACACACAACAGCAACCCACTCCAAATTACTTGTCAGATAATCCCTCTCTGTACTTTATATTGCCTTCAAGCATAACCAAAACTCATTAATGTTGTACTTAACACATCTCTTAATCATATCAACAAAGTATCTCAAAACACAACGACAATCTTGTCGGACTTGGCAAAACCAATACACAAATTGTTGACAGCTTTCTCAAAACTCTTTGAACTTTCTTCACAGTAGTACATCACTGCCTCTTCCCCAATACTAATAACTCAAGTTCCCGAAGCTCAACATGAACCCCTATACTCTCCGAACATATCCAAACACCATCGGTTACATAACCATTGACTCTCTCAATCAAGTGTGGAAAATCATTATATCAAACGGACACTCAGCTGTGAACTTATGGTGATAACACAAACTGCACTCTCCGCGCTTACCATAACATCCAAACATTTTTTGCCAATAAATACTTAATTCCATGTCACTACTTTCCCATCACATAGAGCACTGCAATATCTTCCAACACTTCTAATCTTGCGTCATTCCGAATTACGGTTTTCCGTTACGACAAAATCACGGAAACAACCCTTCCACACTTAAAGGTCATTCAATACCTCTCCAACTCTTGAAATGCTTAAGGGTCCGATTATACCAACCATGTATTCCATATCTCATTTCCTTTAGTAATCACTAGAAGTCATTATCCACCCTCATACCCAACTCCACAATCTGTTGCCGTAGCACACACACCAGACATAATTCTCAACACTACTCAATCAATCTTAATTCCTTGGCCACTCAAACAAACGTATAATATGGAGCTTCCAATATCTGATTATTCTCCGCAACTAAGTCGATCACAACTCAACTTCACGTCTTGGCTGTTTACCCCTTATCTTGTCAGGATAATTCTCAGACTACCACAATCAAACGGTAAACCGACAACTCCTCCACTTCCATCAATACTCAATATTTCCATCGAAATCAAACATCTCATCACTGTCCTACACCGACTCGTCAAAACAATTCTCAAGTGCTCGGCTTTACTCAAGACAATTCACTGCACCACGCCGTCTAAGCTTGCAAGACACATCTATCCCATCCAACACAATCCCAACTACTATCAACAAGAGATTAAGGGTGATCAGTTCCTCAATTTGTCAATAGACAGCCGAAACCATAATGGGGCATAGACCATCTTTACCAAACTATAATAGCGTTTAACTACAGACTAAGCTACAACTCCACACTTGCAGCCTTCTAAGGGATCACAAGCTTCTCCCCCACTTTAATTATTCCCACTTCTGCAAACAAAGATTAAACAACAAACATGTATCGACAGTGTTTTCACACACATGTCGCATACAAGGGAACAAATAACATTAGACAACTTGGCCGGACGGACCAACCAGGCTCTGATACCACTAATGTAACACCCTTCTAAACCCCACGGAAAATATATGCATAATCAGAGTAAAATTAACATGCATTCAAATAAAAAGGGCGTCACACAAAACTTGCACCACATTAAAACAATCTGTCATGCTCATAAACACTTTTTCATTTAGCAGCGGATTCATTAATGAAAATCCTTTAAAAGAAACATTTACTTTCATCATATAAAATCAACATCTCTAGGCACTAAGGCCAACATCTCATTATCTCAATTATTCCAAATATGAAAACATAACTTAGGTTACATAATGTAATCCTAAAACATAAGCAATCGATCCCCGTGTTACACTACCAGAGCATGACTCGACCCATAAATGATTACTAAACCGCTACACACGTAGCAACCTCGAACTACAAGCAGAACTTCATAAAGGCCTCCAGCAACCTAATCTGCAATGCCTCATAGAGCATTATAAAACAGCAGAAGGGTGAGAAATATTACCATAATAATCAAAGCATAAAATCATGTATATATAGGTATCATATAATTAACTCCCTATTTCTCACCACAATTCAACTCATAGTCATTTACATCATCACTTATATATATATATATATATATATATATATACAACATGAATATTCACCAAACATTTCACATCATGCATACATCCACAATTCCACAATCTTAACATTCACACGTAAGCATCTCTTCATGCAAGCTTCATAAGTATTCAACAAACATATCATCATTCACACATAAGCATCCCTTCATGCATATATCATATTTTAATGTGACTCAACAACTCAATGCAACTCATGCAATGCGGTACCGACTCTCGTTATCTTTTTTCGGTTTTCACTCTAAACCGGGTCCACCCTTCTAGACCGATAACTCGTTATCATTTTTCGGTTTTTACTTTAAACCGGGTCCACCCTTCTAGACCGATAACAACCAAGCCCGTCCCCTAGGCTTCAAACCCACCCTTCTAGGTTTGGGACAAGCCACTAGTTTCCACGAAACTAACAGACATTGCCTCTTGACTGAATGATGCATGTACAATCAACCAATCACAATAAATGCACTTAAGACCGTTCCCGCGTCTTAATCCCATGCATTCGAATAATTCACCCCTTCGAGAATTTCATCATGATTGCACATACAACATATATCAAACATTTATCAATGTATTCATTTCACACATCATCATATTCAACAACAATGCACACATATCACATATGTTCCCATGCATTCACACAACATTCGCATACATATTTCCCAATCATCCAAAACCCATCATAATCACGAGCATACTTCATATATCCATGACATTTATGCTATTACCACATCATCAAACAATGCACATATATCCACGATATATTCCCATGCATTTCTCACAATTATTAACGATGCACACATATCCACGATATGTTCCCATGCATCTCTCACAATTATTAACGATGCACACATATCCACGATATGTTCCCATGCATCTCTCATAATTATTAACGATGCACACATATCCACGATATGTTCCCATGCATCTCATACAAGGTATACACATCACAATACCAATCATACAATTATAAGTTATGCACACATATATCCACAATGTTCTCATGCATACTTATTACATAATTGTACACAACAATCAAACATTCACAAACTCATCAATTAATACACACATAATCATCATTATGTTCTCATGTATTTTAACCGATTACAATTAATCATTTATATCACAACTCTAGGATTCACGCCTGAAGGCTACCCACAACACATATCATCACCATGGATCACATACTTATTCATATCATAGAGGTATTAACCTATGTGAAACAACCAAACCATCTTCACATGATCAACACAGCAAAAGGGAAATGCTGTCAAATTCGCCTTCATTCGCCTGGCGAACCCTCGCAGCGAACCTTCGCTTGGCCTTCGCCTGGCGAACTCTCTCAGCGAACACTCGCTAGGCTTCGCCTGGCGAGACTTCCCAGCGAGCCCAAGTCAGTAGCTACTGACTTCATTCGCCACCATTCGCCAGCACCTTCGCCGGGCGAACCTTCGCTATCCCACTTCGCCTGGCGAACCCACCAGCGAAGTCTACTGGGACTTAAATATAATTATTCGCCAACATTCGCTAGGCTTCGCCTGGCGAAGCTTCGCCTTCGCTCGCCTGGCGAGAGCCAGCGAACCTGCGCAGAACAGAACCCTATTCTGTTCCTCCTTCACCAATCCATCATCAACCCTCTCTTACACATCCAAATCAGTACAAACAACATCAATACATGTTACCCGACTATTCTACGACATTATTGCTCAGTTTCAACCGATTAAATCATCAATCTACCGATTAATCCAACATTTGCCCTAATTGGAAAGTGATGAAAACATCCCCAAACCCAAACCCAACATACATAATAGCATACAATGATTAAATAGCAATGTTTCTCACCCTTACCATGGTTTAATCGAAGCTTTGATGTCGGTTCTTGATGATTCTCCAAGTTTTCCCTTTTTCCTCTTCATTTCTCCTCTTCTTCTTTCTTTCTTTCTATCTTTCTCTTTCTCTCCAATCCCCTTTTTATATCCTTTTATTTCTTTTCTTTTCTTTTCTCTCTATCATTTTCTTTCCATTATATTTACTTTCTCAAAACATCTATCAATCCATTAAACAAACATCTAATTATTCAAATAATTAGAATAATCCAAATAAATCAATTAATTAACACAATTAATTAATTATTGGAAATTGGGCTGTTACAATATGCGACGCATTCGCTCTCAAGTCATAGTCTTTAGTGCAACATGAGTTACAAACGAAACTCAATTCACTTCTTTGTCTAAAAAACACAAAAAACAAAAACATAAAACCTTTTTATCCTTCGGGATTAATGGAAAATCATTTTCATAAAGAGAGCGTTGTTAACTCTTGGTTCTACTGCAAACAGGTAACGCCTAAGTCTCCAATGGTCGAGCAACAATACACCTAACTGCTAGAACTAAGGTTTAACCCTACTCGGTTTAAAACACTTGAACCAACCAGTGGTCGTGTTAGCCCGAACTATGTTTGCTCTGATTTCTTATACCAGACGAGGATACGTAGGCACAAGACGCGATGTCTTGGCGAGCAATCCCCCCGTAGTTTCCCGAACTACGTTGACTCTGACTTTCCCATTGCACGAGGGAATACGTAGGCATAGGGTGGCGATGTCCTATCGAGTCAGTTCTTTCCGTTTCCTCCCGTTTAGCAGCAGCCGTAGATAATTTGTTTTTCACCCATAGACAAGACAACAAGCATGGATCCTGTTGAGTACAACGGACGTGAGGTCTGCTCATACCTTCCCCTTGCGTAACCGACTCCTGAACCCGAGATATGATTGCGATGACCTGTTTTTTTTCCTTTTTCGTAGGTTTTCTCTGATCGTTTTCTTTCCCTCTCTTTGGGATAAATAACAAACGGTGGCGACTCTTCTGTCCTTGCAGGCCCCTCTTTCGCAGCGATGCGAGAATAATGCAATTGAATAATTGATTACATGGAAGAATTGAAATATGAGAAAGCGTAAGAATGGTAACGGAACCAAAAGAGATGATTGCCTCGCATAAATTACAACCAAAAAAAGAACTGCGAAAAGTAAAGGATCAATAAACTATACAACTGAGAAAAATGAAAAGAACGACATAAGCGTTAGATAGGATCAAAGGGGTGAGTCTGCAATTTAGGTGACAATTCAATTTGAAATTGAAATTGAAATGCTTGAAACTTTGGTTAAACATGCTTTAAGAAAAAGTTAGGATTACATGTCTTTAGAAAAATATTTATTATTAAAAATTTTAATGTTAATTTATTTAAAATGAATTTTGATTTTTTAAAGAAAGTTAACAATTAATATTCACACAATAAGCTAATAGCTAAACTAAATATTAACTTTTAACTTATAAAATTAAATTCCTTAATTAAGAGATTAAATTTCAAAATAAATTTTAAATTAAGTATAATTTTAAGTTTTTTTGTTAAAAAAATGGTTTTAATTTTTATGTTTTAAAAAACTAATTTTTAATTAAATGTTAAAAATGGAATTTTTATTGTGATTACAAACTTAACAAATAAATTGATAAAGTCTGGAAAAAAAAAAGAAATAAAGAAATGAACAAAATAAAATATAAATAGAAAAAGGGAGGGGCAATGCTGAAATTGTGTTAGGGTTTGACCCCTTCTCCCTCTCTCCATCCGCGGCGGCCATGAGAAGCTCTTCTGAGCTTTTCCGCCTTTCTTCCTTCCTCTTCTTTGCATGTTTCGTAAACTCCCATGGCCAAACTTCTTCCTTCTTCTGACCTGCAAAATAAAATGAAGAGAGAAAGAAAAACAAAATCACAGTGAAGCCTTGTGTACCCCAAAATTTGACCAACCTCTTTTCTTAATCTTTGGCTTGTGTTTCATTGCATTTTAGCATCTTGCTTTCGCATAGCATAGTTCTTACAAGGGATCAAGTGTTTGTATGTGTCCTATCCAAGAAGAGGGCCTTATTGACCACAAGCTCAAGCAGAGGCATTGGTAGAGGTTGTTATGTGTGTGTGTCATCACCATGAAGATATTTGAGCTCCTAGAAATGAGAGGTGTGCCACAGCAGTATCAAGGAACCATCAGAGGGTTGTCACAATTTATCATTGGTATAGGCTTTTTGAGTACCTTAGAGGTCATTGTGGAGTGGGAATGGTCACTCAATTCATCTGCACATTGCCTAGGCAAAAAGGGTGAATTAGGGTTCCGTACAGTAAAAATTGAGGTTTCGACGGTTTAATCAGTCAATGTGTTGGATTGATTCTCCAAGAAATAAATATCCACATCATCAAAGATACTCCATTGGTTCAAGTATGAATCCAATTTGAGGTTGCCACCCAAAGATTAAAGACAGTGCAGTTCAGGATTCCCGATTAGGGTTTCTAATTAGGAAAAGTCAAATGTAGTTTGAATTTTAATTTAAAAGGTGTTCCAATGATGGAATTATGGTCCATGAAGCTCATATGGCTTAGTTAAGTCCACTCAAGAAGTTTCAAGGCCTCAGAAGACCTAGAACATCAACAACCGACTCGGTAGTCATCGATCGATCGTTTCGTTGACCAAAAAGTCAACTCTTCAACCATAAGGAACTTGACCTCAAAGTGTGAAGCAAAAATGTTCCTAATGACATATTGAACTTATCAATGAAGTTTCATGACCATCGGATCAAGGATGGAGGAGTAATCGAGAAAGTCGGGAATTAGGGTTTTGAAAGGGGCAAGACCATAACTTCCTAACCACACATCCAATTGAGTTGGTTCAAAGCTTGTTGGAAAGGTCTTGACAAATCCTACAAAAGTCTCACAGAGGTCCATGTGCAAAAAATGAGTAGATTGGGAGTTATGATCAAAATCATTACTTTTTTGGTGAAGACTTGCAGTTGTAGCCTCTAGCCTCACTTCATTCACCTCATGTCCTTCATTTCACTTAAGTTTTGCCCTGCATTAAGCCAAGGGACTGATGAGCACATCTGCCACATGATATTGGATAGATTTTCTTCCAAAACTTCCCCCAAAAGCTTGAAACCAAATCTGCCCCAATGCCTCTCTTGGCCTATAAATAGAGATTTCCTTCCAATCTTTTAGACACACCAGAGCTATCAAAAAAAAAGAAACACATAGCTCTCATTCTTACTCTCCTTGATTGAAAAGGAAGAAAGTCACAAAACCACCAAAATCCACCACTTTACACTTTTCACACCAGTCCTTGTTCCAAACACTAAACCACCATAAAAACCATATAAACACCCTTAAAATGACCATCTGAAGCCGTTTTCATCATCACATTCATCAAAAAATTCATATATCAAAAAGTCAATTGTCCACACACTTAAGTTTGACTTTTATGCTCATTTCAAGCCAAATCACCACACAAACATTTTCCCACCAATTTAACACTTGGAGCACTTCATATTTGTGATATGTCAACTGTCTAAAACCTTAAAAAGAAACTGGAACCTCATTTGCTAAATCTGCCCCAAAGGATCACTTGTTGCTTCAAAAGGAAGAAACTTCAAAGCTTTGCTCAAAGGAGGGAGGGATATTTTGCTCTTGCTGCTAGCTTGCTTTTGGAGGTCTACAAGAGGTAAGTGACCTCTAAACTCTTGCTTTTTCTCACATATGCATGATCCAAAACTGTTGAACATGAGTTGCCTATGCTTGCTGTCATGAATGTGTGAAACATTTTAGTGCATTTGATCATTATGTTAAGGTTACATTTGCTTACTTACATTTGTGTGTGTTACAAAGATGAAGTTTATTAATTTTCAAACATTGACTTGAAGTTGTCATTTGTGGTCTTATTAAAATTACAAGTTTGTTGGCATGCTGTGCTAGAGGTTATGGTATTAGGATTGTTGATTCTTGCTGAGTTTCACAGCTGTTGTTAGACTGTCATCAGGGCAATGTTGTTGTCTTTGTAAAAGAATTAATGTAGACTGTTGAAGTGTATGATGCATTGAGGATTGATATTGTTATTTTAAACTCATGATCTCTGCTGTCAAAACATATTTCTCATAATAAAGCCTGTTTAAAAGCAACTGTCCTCTCATGTGAAATGAAATAATTGGTGGTTTAGGTTTGATTGGTGCCATGTTTGAAATCTCACTGCTGTTAGGAATGTCTTGAGTTGGAGTTTATCAACTCGTGTCTTGTTGCTGCCAAAGCCTTTTTGTTGTAGCCTGTTAGTGAATGGCAGTTGCCTCCTAATGTAGGTTCTGTTTAGTTTGAGTGAACTGGAAATTGTAATGTTTAAGGTTACATTTGTGTTGTCTTTGGTTTTGAGTTTGAGTTTGTTCAACTCATGGATTGGACTTTGTCATTAGGGCATGTATGTATAGGTTGTGTGCTTTTGGGAATGTTGATGTGTGATGCTGCAGTACATGGTGCATTTAGGAGTTAACTTTACCATGTTTCGCTGCTTCCTATGATTGTGCTTGAGAGTTAAGTTTGATAACTCAGGTGTGGATTTCTATCAGGTTGTAGGAATTTAGGTTTATGCTGTTGGTCTTGGAATAGATTTAGAGGACCAAAGTAAAGGCATGTATTGAGGACTTAAGGCTATTTTTGTTTTGGTTTAGAGGTTGCTACCTTAGTTTTGGTGGGGTTTTGATGTTAGGTTGTTCAATTAATTTTTAGAGGTGCATTGTAAACATTGTTATGTGCATCTCTTTTGGAGGCCTGATCTGATTCATGTTTCTAGACCAGTCTAGCATTTGGTAGGTGCATAGATTTATCATGAGAGTAAGAGTTGTCATGGGAGTTCAACTGTTGAGTGCTTTAGCTTGTGGATCATTGGTGGCTGCTGCCATTAAGCATTGCCTTAAACATTGCTATATTGGATTGAACACACAAACTGTTTCTATCATAAGTTAGTTGGGGGCAAACCTTTGTTTTTGAGTTTAACTGGTATGTTTGGTTCAGAATGGAGACTGTTGTTGCCAAGCAATGCTCTCATAGCTGCCTCTGTTTAGTTTGGTTCTTGAACTGAGTTGGTTAACTCATGGCTGTTACTAAAGGAAATTTCACATAATAAGAGGATATTGGATTTTGCTTTGGTTTTTATCTAAGGTGAGGTTGTAACCAGGTTTGTGGCCATAAGGATTTTGACTGTTGGACCTTTGAGTGCAGGTTTTGGCTTGACTGTTAGGTTTGAGTTTGATTGGTTTTTTGTGGGGGGCCTTTTGTTGCTGTTAACCTTTAGAGAGTTGGTTAGTATTTGGAGTAAGTTAGTTGAGACTAGAAGGTTTAGATCAGTAGGATCTCTGTTAGGGTGCTTGGATGAGAGAACTGCTTTGGTTCATGGCAGATTGGATTTTTTTCATCCTTATTTGCCATTTTTCTCAGCTCACTGCCAAAGTTTGTTGAGAGCGTGACCAGTCTTGACTCCTATCAGGACTTGATTTACAAGCCATGTTTTGGCTGATGCTTGATGAGGGGAAGACTATGCTTGATCTGTTCAGTTTGTCAACATCTATCCATAAGGGAACTGAGTTTGTCAACTCAGATTTGGTGTTTATCAATCTAGCTTCTCATCAGAACTGCAGCTAGTCTCTTAGGGTTCACAAAGGTTGAGCTCATGTCTTTGATTGTCTAGTTAGGGTAGCTTGGACTATAAGGTTTTTCTGCATAAGCTTTGAACTGTTGCTGTCTGTTGTGGCATTGTAATGTCAGCAGCTGCCTCATAAGTTTTGTTTACTTTGAGTGAATTGGGCATTATGATGTTAAGTCCACAGTTGAGTTGTCATTTGGTTTTGAGTTGAGTTTGTTCAACTCATGACAGCTGGGTTGTCAAGTTTGTTTTTTTGATTTGAGCCTGTGCAACTTGTGTTGCCTGCAATGTGTTGGAACTAATGTTTGCATTCTTGATAACAAAGTTGGTTGTTGTTTTTGTTTTCAAGCAAAACTCATTTGGACTATCTTTTCTGTGTTGGAAAGTTGTTGATCATGATGACTATGTTGCTGTCAATTTGAGTTATATGTGTATGCTCAGTCTTTACATTGCTGCTAAAGCTCCTCATAAATGTTTTTTTTAGATCCTTGACTAAGATGTTGGGACAAATTGTTGTGGTCTGCTCATGGATGTATTTAACCAACTGTTTGAACACATATATGTCTTGAATATGCTTTGTGTTTTTCTATGTCTTGTGAATCATGAGAGAAGTACTGCCATGACTTAACAACCCCCTAGACTTCAAATCTTTTACTGACATTGTGGTCTAGAAGTTCCTAGGAGTGGATCCAGTTTGCATTTAAATCTTGACATGTTGAAATTATTTTATTTGAGTTTGTGATGGCCATTCTGCTGTGGTTATTTTCAGCTCATGATTATGTTGCAACTCACATACCATAATCTTGTTCTGATGTTTTTTGAACAAAATTTTTGTTGAGACTCATTCAAAATCATGTTTAGACTTTGCTCAAACTATCTTCTACCAATAATTGCATCTGTTTGAATCTAAAAACTTCAAAATGCATCTCAAAAGCCACAATTGCATTTTCATTCGAATTTTGTTGTGTGTGTTTCATTTTGAAAAATGGTGGTTACCATTGTATTCCTCATGAAAAAACAAGCAGGTTAGAATTAAATTTCACTGAAAATGATTGAGTTTTGACAAAGTTATGATCAAATCGTATTTTGAATTGTCACTTGGTTTTGCCTCAAACTTGCCCAGAAAAATGCCTTTTTTAAGTATATATTTAATTGGGGTGGCTTGATACAATGGATGTATCGCCACCCCAGTGGTTAGAACCTTGTCCTTAAGTTACTTGCCACGCGCCTGAACCTAAGTTCGACCCCCAGCAGGGGCGTTTTTGCCTTTCTTTTGTGATTTTTCATGTTTTGTTATTTCTTCTTCTTTTTCCATTACATTCATGCGTGTGTGAGCGGTTGGACTTGTCTTGTTTTGTATCAGGAACCCCAAGATCATGGGTTCTACCCTTGGTGTAGACATTTATCTATTGTTTTAGCACTTGTTTTATTTTATTTATTTAAAAATAGTTTTAAATATTATAAAATCCAAAAAAATCATTTCTTAATATTTTGTTGTGATAATTATTTTTATTTTTCTTCTTCTTATTTTTAATTTTCGTTCTATTTTGTCATTTTATTTTGAATTAACAAATTAATGTGCTTTGTGGTTTATCATTTATTCCAATCAATTTCATTTCTTTCTCATTTCATTTGTGAGTGAATTATTTAGTGTTTACTTGGCCTTGTGACATGATCCCCCTAGGATTCCTAGTCCCTCCGTTTAGGATGGGAGTAGGAGAGACATTAGGTGTTTAATCCTATGCATGACAACATTAGGGTAGTTCTTTCCCTTTCATCCCGACTTTAGGAGCATTATGCATGATAACTTTAGGGTCCACTTTCCCCTTAGTTTGAGTCTTTCTCCTTTCATCTCCTAAACAATTCAAAACACCTAATAAAGAAAGATTTGTGTCGTACGCTACGAGCCTTAAGTATTTGAGAAATGATGGTTGGGGGGCCTCCTCTCAACTATCTAGAGTGTTTAGCGTATGTCCTTTGGGCGATATGCGACACATTCGCTCTCAAGTCATAGTCTTTAGTGCGACATGAGTTTCAAGCCATAACTCAATCCACTTCTTGTCTTAAAAAACCCAAAACAAAAACATCAAACTTTTTTATCCTTTGGGATTAATGAAAAATAATTTTCACAAAGAGAGTGTTGTTAAGCTTTGGTTCTACCGCAAACAAGCATCGTCCCTAACTGCTAGAACGAAGGTTTAACCCTACTCGGTTTAAAAACACCTGAACCAACCCGTGGTCGTGCCAGCCCGAACTACGTTTTCTCTGATTTCTCGTACCAGACGAGGATATGTAGGCACAAGGCGGCGATGTCTTGGCGAGCAACTTCCCCACTTTCACCCATAGTTTGCCGAACTACGTTGACTCTGACTTTCCCATTGCACGAGGGAATACGTAGGCATAGAGCGGCAATGCTCTATCGAGTCTCTTTTCGTTTCTTTTGTCCCTGTGGCCTATAACTTAGATAGGTTAACACCCTTTAGATAGATAACAAGCGTGGATCCCATCGAGTACGACGGACGTGAGGGGTGCTAATACCTTCCCCTTGCGTAACCGACTCCCGAACCCGAGATTCGGTTGCGATGACCTGTCTTATTCCCTTTTTGTAGGTTTTCTATGATCGTTTCCTTTCCCTCTTTGGGATAAATAAAGAACGGTGGCGACTCTTCTGTCATTGTCGTCCCCTTTTCGCAGCGATGCGACAAAGCCTACGTTGGCTTTCCCGGTGGCAGTAGTAGACGCGCGGTGGCGATGATGATGAGACGAAGATTTTTCGTCTCTCTGAGCCTCTCTACTCGCGGTGTTTAGATGTTAACGACAGTTCTGTTTTGCAGCCTCCGTTGGATGGTTTGTGGTGATGTTCGTCGCGGGTTGCGAATGGTGGTGATTTGTCATGATATTTCCTTGTTGATGCACGAACGGCGGCCGATGATGATGTTGAGGCCGTCGTAGGTTCGTTTATCCGTGAGCTTGATGACGATGAAATGCATGGCGATCTATGGTGCTGTTCTTCAACCGTGGTTGAACAATGGTTGAGGCCTTAGGGTTCTTCACCTTCGTCCACTATTGATGTTGTTTCGCTGATGATTTAATGGTGGATCGGTTCATTTTGGCCGCCGTTTTTCTTCGTTCTTGTCGTCTTAGGGTTCTTCAAAATCTCCTTCTCTCTGGTTTGCGGCGCCTCCGAGCTTGTTGTTGATGATGATGAACTTTTTTAGGGTTCATCCCAAAATCTCGTCCCTTTTTCTCATGTTCTGATGAACTTCATGTTGATGCTTTGTATTGTTCTTATCTCTGATATTTGGGCCTGGATTTTATTGTGTTGCTACAATTCTCATGGGTTATTTGTTGTGATTTTTTAGGAAATATGGTTGCTGTGTGGCTGTGTTGTTGTTATGATTTTGCTGCGTATTTGGAGGAACTCGTTTTGATCCTGTTTGGTTTAGGAACTTGAGGAAATCTGTTTGTGACCTGTTTGGCAAAAAAATCATTTTCCAGAATAAGCGCTTTTTCCAAAATCTCTTTTTTTCAAAAAAAATCACTTTTCTCTCTCTTGGAATACAAACTTGAACAGAAATCTGCCGGGTCCGTGCCGAGGTCGGAAAGTGGAGTCAGGAGCTGGCGGCGGAATATTCCGTTACCCTCTTGACGTACCCAATGGTGATAATTAACTGAGGGTATCAGAACCGATCAAAAACCATGTTTTATTGATTCTAACCATTTAAATTATTTTCTCTGTTGTCTATTCTTTTACAGGTCCGAAAAAGTCGAGGATTGAAGATGGACGCAGAGACAACATAGAAGAAAAAATAGGAAAATTAGAGCTTAGGAATTAAACTGTAATTGTAATTATCCTTGTAGTAAAAAATAGAATTCAAATAAATAAATTCAATTCTTTATTTTTCCAATCAAATTTCTCCCGATAATTCATCCGATTAAACTCAACTGAATAACTTCATTTAATTAAGGTTATCCGACTAAATCCATCCGATTAAATTCATTCGCTTAAAATTCATCTAATTAAATTCAAACGACTGACTGCATCTGATTAAATTCATTCGAATAAATTCGCCCGAGTAAATTCATTCAATTAAAATTATCTGATTAAGCTTTGATGTTCCAAATTCCGAATTCGACAGTTAAACATCTCGCACAACCTAGAATTAAATTTCATCCGATGTAACTCCTGGGTTCAAACAACTTCCTTTGCAAATTAGATTGTACCAGATAATGAAATTAGTGAATATGGCCTTGAATAGATAAGCAGAGAAATTCAATTAGACGGCGAAACGAACTGTCTTCTGTATTGAAAATTCAAATCACATCTCAAATGATTTAACTCGGTAACTTGAATCAACTCGACTGATAATCATGATCAAACCAACAAATATTCATTATAAATTCAACACGAATCGAAACTCTACTGTTTTCTTTAAAATCGACTGACGGCTAGCAGAAAGCAGGAAAACGTGTGTCTGTCAGAATAAATTCTTCAAAGCGAATTCTCGCACCGATTTAACCCAAATTCAATTATATCTCAATGCACTCAGCTCCATATGGTTTAGGAATCAAACAACACTTATGAAATCCAACTGACGACTAAATCTCGGCTCTTGAATAAAAGATACTATGTCACGAGAAACCTGATGTCAAAACTGTCATAAAATTCAGCCCATTCTCCAATAAAATCCAATGACTCGGAGATTGAAACCCTAATCGCTTGAAGAATTCTTGACGATGACTTTGCTTCATAAATTTACCGCAGACTGCAAATTAATGACCCTTTTGCCCTTCACCAATTAAATCGCACACAATGTGATTTTCCTGCAAAAACCAACAGACTGGGAAAACCGGTTAGCAGTTAGTTACAATGCCATACTGAATGAGATGAAATGCGAAATGATCCTAATAATCTTAGGGTAAAATTTGGGGTACGACAGTTGCCCTATTTAAATAGCTTCACCGAATAATTTGAGCGACGTAGACTCGAGAAATCATGGTGAAAGGGATTTAAATACAGCTAACCTAAAATTTTGCCCTTTGACGCAGTGATATGCAATGCTATGGAAAAAAAGAAACGAACTATAATGCTAACAATGTTATGAATCTAATATGATGCGTATGCTGGAACGATAAATGCAAGAATGCAGACGACACGACGAACAACCCATACTGGGGAATACGACGCACTGGGGAAACAACACGACACTGGGGAATTCTAAGTGACGACCAACTGTTGTGAGCACGACCGATTGCCATTTTATAAGGAACGGTAAGAATGGGATCCTCAATGGAGATGGCACCGGCGAGACGGCCTCCACTGGGGAATATCCAAGAGTAATTGTGCAACGGATTCAGGCATGACCGACTGGAACTCTAGGATGACAAGGTAACACAGGATCCATACGGCGGTAGGATCAGGTAAACGATAAGTGTTGGAGTTTTCGGGACATTCCTTTAAACGAAGAGATCGAGTGGGATCTTCAGGAATCGTCGGAAAATATACAGGGAGAAACCAACATCAGAAACATCCAAAAGAACATAAAATGAACTCTGAAACCCACCAGAGACGCTCAGAAAAACATCAAATGAACTCTGGGCTGTATCCAGAAACAAAAAGAAAACATCTATAGGAGCATGCGATGAAGACAAGTCTCTGAAGGTACATCCGACACATTCAGGAAAGCATTAAATGTACGGGAAGAATTTGAAGACATATCTGGAAGAACATCAGATAAACAACAAAGAAGTTCTGGAAGAAACATCAGAACCAAAACTCAATCTGGAAAAACATCAGAAAGAGAAACAAATCCGGAGAAACATCAGGTAGATTCTGGAAAACCATCAGAATCGAAGGGAAATATCTGGAAAACCATTAGATAAGTTCTGGAAGAACATCAGAACAAAGACTCACTCTGGAAAAACATCATAAAGAGAAACAAATTCGGGAAAACATCGGATAAATTCTGGAAAAACATCTGAATCAAAAGGAATATCTGGAAAACCATCAGATAAGTTCTGGAAAAACATTAGAGCAGAGACTCACTCTGGAAAAACATCAGAAAGAGAAACAAATCTTGGAAAACATCGGATAAATTCTGGAAAAACATCAGAATCAAAAGGAATATTTGGAAAACCATCAGATAAATTCTGGAAGAACATCAGAACAGAGACTCACTCTGGAAAAACATCAGAGAGAGAGAACCGTATCCGAAAAAACATCGGACAGATTCCAGAAAAACATCAGAATCAAAGGGGATATCTGGAAAACCATCAGATAAGTCAAGACAAAACTGTTTGGTAGGTGCCAAGTGAGTTGGACTTTGACTACAAGGTGAGACATGAATAACACCACGACCTCGGGAGAAATACAAATGAAGATGAAACACTCATGATATGCATATGATATGAATTATGCATATGATATGAATTATGCAAATGATATGCAAATGCAGACACTGACGGCAAGGCTCGACTCCTTTGGTGAGATGACAAGACTGGAAGACTGATTCCTCAACACGGAGATCACTAACATTCTGCTTGGGGACCAAAGATATTACTGTTGAACACATCTCTACTACACTTCTAAACTGTATCAAGTTGATGGTCCTTGTAGGCAGGATGCATAGCTGCTTGGGGATCCTTCAAGTAAACTGCCCCTGATTAAACCGTCTGTTATAGAAAAACTAATAATTACTTTAGCTTGTCTGATTCTGTAGATAATTGCGCTACTATCCCCCTGGCAGGTTTGCCCCAATATGGGTCTTGAAGGATCTTCTGGGTAAATTGATTTTGAGAAGGACTTTCCCCTGAACCACAAATCTTAAATTGATTCTCAATAGGATCCGGAAGGAAACTGCCCCTGATAGGATCACTTGACCAAGTTTCTCGATTGTTTGAAAATTTCTTGAAGAAAGCCAATTTGCAAAAAAAAATATTCATACAAACATGGTAATGCAAAGTTCATGCAACTTTTGAAATCAAAATTAGTTTTGAAAGATGCAAAGTATAAGAGTTTCATATCAGAATGCGGCGGTTCAAAATACTCAAAGTGAAAAGTAAAGGTGTAATGCCAAAATAATTGATTTGCAAATATCTTTTGGAGTCAGCTTATGCAACCTTGTTGTAGTATGCTTTCAAAATGACCTTGTTTCAGTTAGGTCTTTTGAGGGTTGTAACATGGCCTGGTTCACGGTTTATGAAACAAAGGATAAAGGCTCAAAATTTATTTGTACCCACCCAATCTACGTGATAATATTCAGTCCTACGCTCAGTTAACTCATATTATGCATTCAGGTTCCTATAGGTTAGAAATTGCACTGATGGTAGCAATGATGGTTCAGAAATCAAGGAACATATGGAAAGGCAGCCACTACTTCCCTATAATATTTGGTTATTTTGACATTGAGGATTTTCAGGGTAAGGATTTCAAGGTCTCCTCTTTTTATTATCCCTAACTTTTTCCTGAACTGTTTCTTTTAAAGCACACAATCAGCGGGATGCCTTAGTTTTGTCTAAGTCCCCTTTATAGGTTTTGACTTAGCGGGCTATTCTTTTGATTTTTTGTTGTTGGAAGAAAGTGAACCTAGTTCTAATGATTACGGTGAACCATCATCGACTTAAAAGACATCTCCAACACTCGCTTGCAGTATGCGAAGGAAAACTTGTGAATGAAACCTCCACATGAAAGGCGTAGTGCAGGAACACACAACCAAGTTAACTGAGAACTACCCATGCCCCAGGTTAAGATTGCGGTTTTTTGTAAAGAAAGAAACTCCAAATTTTGGGCTCAAAGGGGTGACAAGGGAATAACTTCATTATTTCTCCAGTGTTTGGGGATTGAAACAATGCCTTACATCATCAACAAAGTTGGATTGAAAGTATACTGACAGCAGTTATGGGTATAACGTTTTCATCATCCTCCCTCCAATCTTTGCATATCAAAAATATGAACAAAAAGGCATATTTTAAAAGATAAAGCATAAAGATGCAACCAAATAGACAAAATGAATTGAATCAAAAGTCACAATGCTCATTTCATTAATATAAAAGTACAAACATAATTTGAAGGCAAACAACTAATATAAAAATAAGGAAAGTACAAACAACGAGAAACAGAGGCCTAGTGACTAAATCAGTACAAAGATGAGTCGTCCTGTCCGAAACACTAGCGTTTAGGAAAATAAACCCGCTGGGGTCAGACCAAAGCTTCACTTTTGATGCATTGGCAAAGGATTGATCTGAACATTCGGATGACTATCCTCAAAATCAAGTATTCCATCTCTAACCAACTCACGCACTCTAGCTTTCAGTGCAAAACAATGCTCCAAGTCGTGGCCTGGGGCACCCTCATGAAAAGCGCACTAGAGATGAGCCCTAAATCCAGCTGGAGGGGATTAGGAGGAGGTGTTAAAGCCCTTGTATTGATCAGCTCTTGTCGAACCAAGTCAGGATACAGTTCTGTGTAAGTCATGGGAATAGGATCAAATTGATTCCTATTCTGATACTGGTTTTGTCTAACAACTGGACGTTGAGGAACCAGATCTGGTTGTGGAGCAATAACAACAACAACAACAACATGATGATCAACAGATGGAGGTCCATGACGAGGCCTTCTTGCTTCAGTCATGACATCATTGGTCTGATCCTCTTTCCTCTTCTGGAAATTCCCATAGGATTTCTTTTCCCCACTAGAAGATTCGACAGCTTTGGATACCTTACCATTTTTCAAACCTTCTTCTAACCTTTGGCCAATAGTCACCAGATCTATAAAGCTTGAAGAGACACTCCCAATCATCTTTTCCCAATAGAAAGGAGACAAAGTATCCATGAACATTCCTGTTAGTTCCTTCTCCGCTATAGGGGGTTCAACTTGAGAAGCTAACTCTCTCTCCAGCGCTGAGCGTATTCCTTGAACGACTCTCTTTCCTTCTGAGACATAATTTAAAGTTGACGTAGATCGGAAGCCATGTCCAAATTGTATTTGTATTGCTTCATAAAAGAGTTGGCAAGATCCTCTAAGCAGTGGAGGCTTTTATGCTCTAAGTTCATATACCATTTGAGAGAACCACCACTCAGACTATCCTGAAGGCAGTGGATGAGCAGCTTCTGATTGTTGGTGTAAGCTGCCATCTTTCAGAAATACATAACTAGATGGGATCTTGGACATGAGTGACCTTTATACTTCACAAACTCAGGAGTCTTGAATTTGGCAGGCAAAACAAGACCAGAAACTAGGCACATATTGTCTGCATCTACGTTGAAGAAATCAGTACCCTTGACAACTTGGAGTCTCTTATTTATAATCTGAAATTGTTCACAGGTAATCTCAGGCTCAAAAAAATCTTCATGGTCTTTCCCTTGAACACCGGAAGCATTATACTCATAGGGAGGGTTCTCAAAGGGAGCTTGGATAGTCTGGTTAACAGTGTGGACCACAGGTCTGGGCTCAGCAAGGACGGAAGCTTGAAAAACCGGTCTGACAGTCTGACCAATCATATTAGTAGATGCAAGAGGTGGATAGTAGTTAGGAGGTAAACCAAACTCTGGCCAAGTAGATGGTGGCAATTGAACAGGAGGTGGATCTGCACTTGAAACTTCCTGAATGACGGTCCTCTAAGGTGGACCTCCTCTGGAAATCAGTACTTGAAGCATCTCAGTGAGCTTGGTCATGCCTGATTTCAACTCATCGATCTCTGTTCGAATTTCCGCATTATATGTCTCTTGTTCTGACATATGGCATCTATAGTTAGCTCTAGTCCGATATCTGTGTTGAGGAATCATCTTGACGACTCAAAGGGACACTGGAAGACGAGAGAATCGAGAATTAGAAACCGGGGGGAAAATGCAATGCAAGACCTGATGCTAGTGCAATGCAATGGTTTCAAGAACTTCAACGATCGAATGCAAATGTTTTCTAAGAAAGGCTGGGAAATGTTTTAGACTTTAAAATGTAATACTTTTTGAATTTGCAAAGGACAGTTGAATTCCTTGAAACTAGGAATGATACGATGCTTTATGGATGCAATGCACAAACACATACAAGCACACACAGGTCCTAGGTTAGAGGAACATGAGCAGAGCCAAGGTCTACCCATCCTGAAAGGTATGTACTATAGGTTAATTGTACCTGCAGAACAAGGGTTCTAAAGAAGTGCCCAAAGTCATCAGTCCATCTTTCGGATATTATCAATTTCCCGACTGACTCGGTGGTTAATATTATTCTCAAGAGAACCTCTTTTGAGTGTAGTATCGCGTAGCAACTATTTTGGGACTGCTCCCTTATAGTCCTCGCACTACGTCCTATATAAGGCCAAAGTGGTGTTAAGGTACTACGGTCCCCAGTATTACAGAATCCTAGCCAAAAATAGTAAGGGTTTTCACGACTATACTCGTTCAGCCGAACTAAATTTAAGAAGGGTCTCAACTGAGCAGTGATTCTCAAGTCAGCTTGGTCGGGACTCACTCCCTATAAGCTTCGTCGAATATATCACCATCCTATAATAATGTCACTCAAGTCCGGGTGTAGGACTTCTCTCATAACAAAAGATACCCCAAGTAAGGTACAAGATAATATATACAAGCAAACAAATAATAAAGCAAATGGCATACAATAAACAAGGTAGGGATAACCCTTAAAAGATAGGACATTCCCCAGTGAAGTCGCCATTTTCTATTGCGGTGAGAATAGGATATCAAATTATTAATTAATTTGAATCACATCTTTAGTTCACAACCGGTCTTTGATTTATCCGAAGGAAAGGTCAAAGGAAGGAAAAACCTAATTTTGCATCGTAAACACAATGCGGGGAGAGATCTAGGTAAGGGATTGGTTAAGCTTAGGGAAGGTATTAGCACCCTAAACTTCTTTAGTACTCTACAGGAACCTCTTGTTTTAATGTTTGCTATCTTGCTAAATTATTTGCTTGAGGGTATATGCTAAGGGTTAGAAGGTGACAGCAAGACCTAAGGGTTAGTCCTAAGTTTACTCGCCAATATTTGCATCTTGTGCCTACGTATCCGAGGTAGGGGATAGAATCAGAGTAATCGTAGTTCCCCTCAAAAGGGAGGAAGAGAAACTTCTTGACTGTGGTCAAGGTTTCAAGGGGAATAAGCGTTCATATAGAAGCGCTTACGTGGAGTGCGGCAAATCCTATTTCTACGTTGAAATTGAATTGAATTAAAAAGGGTAAAATAGGTATTCCACGGCGAGAAACCTAATACGGAGTACGGCGACTCCTTATCCTAATGCTAGGGTAAAGGGTAAAACTGTCCATGGCGGGACGCCTATGCAATTAGGATTTTGGAAAGTGAGATGGTCAAAGGTAAGGACTATTGACACGGCGGTCAAACAGCTAGACATATTCCTTCTGAGGGGATCATACGATAAATAATGCAATTGAATAATTGATTACATGGCAGAATTGAAATATGAGAAAGCGTAAGAATGGTAACAGAACCAAAAGCGACGATTGCCTCGCATAAATTACAACCAAAAAAAGAAATGTGAAAAGTAAAGGATCAATAAACTATACAACTGAGAAAAATGAAAAGAATGACATAAGCGTTACACAGGATCAAAGGGGCAAATTTGCAATTTAGGCGACAGTTCAATTTGAAACCGAAATTCAAATGCTTGAAACTCTGGTTAAACATGCTTTAAGAAAAAGTTAGGATTAAATGTATTTAGAAAAATGTTTATTATTAAAAATTTTAATGTTAATTTATTTAAAATGACTTTTGATTTTTTAAAGAAAGTTAGCAATTAATATTCACACAATAAGCTAATAACTAAACTAAATATTAACTTTTAACTTATAAAATTAAATTCCTTAATTAAGAGATTAAATTTCAAAATAAGTTTTAAATTAAGTCTAATTTTAAGTTTTTTTTGTTAAAAAAATGGTTTTAATTTTTATGTTTTAAAAAATTAATTTTTAATTAAATGTTAAAAATGGAATTTTTATTGTGATTACAAACTTAACAAATAAATTGATAAAGTCTGAAAATAAAAAAAAACAAAGAAATAAAGAAATGAACAAAATAAAATATAAATAGAAAAAGGGAGGGGCAATGCTGAAATTATGTTAAGGTTTGACCCCTTGTCCCTCTCTCCATCCGCGACGGCCATGAGAAGCTCTTCTGAGCTTTTCTGCTTTTCTTCCTTCCTCTTCTTTGCATGTTTCGTAAACTCCCATGACCAACCTTCTTCCTTCTTCTGACCTGCAAAATAAAATGAAGAGAGAAAGAAAAACAAAATCACAGTGAAGCCTACGGTGCCTTTCCCGGTGGCAGTAGTAGACGCGCGGTGGCGATGATGATGAGACGAAGATTTTTCGTCTCTCTGAGCCTCTCTACTCGCAGCGTTTGGATGTTGATGACAATTCTGTTTTGCAGCCTCCGTTGGATGGTTTGCGCTGATGTTCGCAGCGGGTTGCGAATGGTGGTGATTTGCGACGATATTGCCTTGTTGATGCGCGGATGGCGGCCGATGATGATGTTGAGGCCGTCGTGGGTTCGTTTGTCCGTGAGCTTGGTGACGATGAAATGCCTGAAGAACACAATTACTACGTATCGATTCAATTAATTAAAATCTAAATAGTAATCTTAGTTCCCTCTTTTAGTGACAATATTATTCCCTTGAAACATATTCTACCTAGCTAAACATAGTAACTCCCGAGAACACTAGTTTGATTACGAGTCCCTGTGGGATCGATATCTTTTATTACTACGCGATAGACTGTGCACTTGCAGTTAGTTGTATTAGACATAGAAAGTCGCGATCAAGTTTTTGGCGCCGTTGCCGGGGACCCGTTTAGTCAATAGTGTAACCTTCTGTTACGCCGTATAGACTAGGTTAACAATTTTCATTTTTCCTTTACTAGTTCTGTCGATTGTATGCCAAGAAATTGCCCGCAAAGCGATATCGTAAAACCTTCAGTCGCAGAACTAGAACGCTTCTTACATTTAAGAAGTAGAATCATTGAGTACCAACTCAAACAACTCAAACATAACACTCCCGAACCTCTCACTCCCATTCCCAAATCAGAAGAAGAAGAACCAGAGATGGCTGAAGGACCTCCGAACAAACCGCTGAAGGCATACGCTACACCATCTCAGATGGAGCCTAGAAGTAGCATTGCTGCCCCAGCTATTACCCGAAATGATTTTGAGCTGAAACCATCATTGCTGTCGGCTGTACAACAAAACCAATTCTCAGGAAACGCAACTGAGGATCCGAACGAACATCTAACGAAGTTTGTACAATACGCAGACACAGTGAAAGCAAATGGAGTAACTCCAGACGCGATAAGACTTCGTCTTTTCCCATTCTCTCTTAGAGACAGAGCATGAACATGGTTACAATCGTTACCATCCAACTCCGTTACGACGTGGGAGCAATTGAAGAACGTCTTCTTAGCGAGATATTTTCCGCCAAGCAAAACTGTTATGCTTAGAGCTCAAATCAACGGATTTCGACAGAAAGATACTGAATCTCTTTACGAAGCATGGGAACGATTCAAAGATATGATGAGAACATGTCCTCACCACGGTCTAGAAGACTGGGTGACAATCCATACCTTCTATAATGGGCTTCTATACAATACTAGATTGACAATAGACGCTGCCGCGGGCGGTGCACTTATGGATAAGCCATACGATGAAGCCTATCAATTAATAGAAAACATGTCACAAAACCATTGCCAATGGGGAGGTGAACGCACTCCAATAGAGAAAACCACAGCGAAAGGTGGGATGTACGAAATCAGCAGCCTTGAAAAGTTCAATGCTAAAGTAGATGCACTAGCACAGAAGATTGATAGTCTGACCGTTGACCCCACTGCAACTGTCGCTGCAATAACTCCAAATTGCGAGTTATGCGGAAGTACCACTCATAATGCACCAGAATGCCCATTGCTAGCCGGAATCCCGCCAGACCAGGTAAATTATGCTCAAGGAAATCCCTACGCAAATACCTACAACCCAGGTTGGCGAAATCATCCAAACTTTTCTTACAAAAGCGAAAATGCATTGCAAATGCCTACTGCTCCGCAAGGATATCAGAAACCAGCTGCTCAGAATGCACCTAGGAAATCGAACCTCGAATTGATGATGGAAAAGTTCATAGCTACTCAAGCTCAAACAAACAAAGAGTTCCTGAATCAAAACATACACACTAGCGAGCAAATTAAACAGTTGACAGGAAAAGTAGACGCTTTAGCCACCCACAACAAAATGTTAGAAACTCAGATATCACAAGTGGCTCAACAACAAGCATCTGCTGCCGCACCTGCTGGCACATTTCCTGGACAACCCGAACAGAATCCCAAAGGCCAAGCAAATGTTGTGATACTAAAAAGTGGAAAAGAATTGGACGAACAGATCGATCCGAGGACCGAAAACTCAGCCATGCAACAAAAACCAACTGAACAAGCAGAAAAGGAATCTGAGTTAGAGAAGAAGGAGGACAACGAGAAGGAGGATACCGCATGTGAAAAAACTCAAGCACCTCCAGCGCTATATAAACCACCTATTCCTTATCCGCAAAGACTAATAAACTCTAAAACTTCAGGACATTTTAAGAAATTTGTAGAGCTCCTTAAACAGTTGAATATTACTATTCCTTTTACAGAAGCGATAACTCAAATGCCGTCATACGCTAAATTTCTCAAAGAGATCCTGTCGAATAAGAGAAAGATCGAGGATAACGAAACAATTACACTTACTGCAGAGTGTAGCGCTATTATTCAGAACCACATGCCTCCTAAATTAAAAGACCCAAGTAGTTTCTCCATACCCTACGTCATAGGAAAGTTCGTAATAGATAAAGCTCTATGCGATTTAGGAGCCAGTATCAGTGTTATGCCCTTATCTATATGCAAAAAGCTGAATATGGGAGACCTCAGGCCAACCAAAATGTCCATACAATTAGCTGACAGATCAGTAAAATACCCCGTCGGAATACTGGAAAACGTTCCAGTACGCATAGGACAATTCTACATTCCAACCGACTTCATAATCATGGACATCAAGGAGGACACTGTAACCCCAATTATCCTAGGAAGACCGTTCCTAGCTACAGCCGGAGCCATTATAGACGTGAAGAAAGGAAGGCTAACATTCGAAGTAGGAGAAGAAAAGATAGAGTTCATTCTTACCAAGTTCCTACAAGCACCAGCAATAGACGATACCTGCTATTTAGTAGACGAAATTGACGAATGCATAAGAGAACTTGAAAATGAAGAGACCACGTATTCAGAAATAATAAAGATTCAAATACCCGACATTTCTGAAGACGATAATTGGCGTAAACCGTATAAAGACGACAGCCTAAGCGAAAGCTTAGCACTGACTCCAAACCATATGCCAGGTCCGAAGAACCCATCTTTAGAACTTAAAACACTACCCAAAAAACCTCAGATATGAATTTCTAGACGATGAACTAAAAAGACCAGTGATAGTCAACGCCGACTTAGGACAACCAGAAACCGAAAAGTTATTAGAAGTCCTACAGAAGTACCCCACCGCGTTAGGCTATAACATAAGCGATTTAAAAGGTATAAGCCCTTCGATCTGTATGCATCGAATTACAATAGAGGAAGACTCTAAAACCTCTCGAGAGCATCAGAGAAGACTAAACCCCATCCTGAGCATTGTAGTCAGAGATGAAGTAAAGAAATTACTAGATGCTGGGATCATCTATCCGATCTCCGATAGTGAATGGGTTAGCCCAGTTCATGTCGTACCAAAGAAAGGAGGAGTCATAGTAGTTAAAAACAAAAAAGGCGAATCAATAACAAAAAGAGTCGTGACTGGAAGTAGGATGTGTATTGATTATAGGAAGCTTAACAAGGCTACGCGCAAAGATCACTTCCCGCTACCCTTCATAGACTAAATGTTGGAAAGATTAGCCAAACATTCATATTTCTGCTATCTAGATGGTTACTCAGGATTTTTCCAAATTCCCATCCATCCTGATGACCAAGAAAAGACTACATTCACCTGTCCTTACGGTACTTTTGCTTACCGCCGAATGTCGTTCGGACTCTGTAACGCTCCAGCAACCTTCCAAAGATGCATGATGGCAATCTTTGCAGATTTCATAGACGACATTATGGAAGTGTTTATGGACGATTTCTCGGTATGTGGACAAAGTTTCGAAGGATGCTTACAAAACATAGAAATCGTACTAGAACGTTGCGTAAAAGTAAACCTCGTCCTGAATTGGGAGAAATGCCATTTTATGGTCCGACAAGGAATAGTTCTAGGACACGTCATATCAGATAGAGGGATTGAGGTAGACAAAGCTAAAATAGAGATTATAAAGGATCTCCAACCTCCAAAATCTGTACGAGAAATACGGAGTTTTCTAGGACATGCCGGTTTCTACAGAAGATTTATAAAAGATTTCTCGAAAATCACAAAACCTCTGACCGGCCTATTAATGAAAGAAGCTGAGTTCGTCTTCGACGACGACTGTTTAAAAGCATTCGAAACATTAAAATCAGCCCTTATCACCGCACCAATCATGCAACCACCCGATTGGAGACTACCGTTTGAAATCATGTGCGACGCGAGTGATTACGCTGTAGGCGCAGTTCTAGGACAAAGGAAGGACAAGAAACTCCATGCTATCTACTATGCCAGTAGAATCCTAGATCCTGCCCAAATGAACTACGCTACCACAGAAAAGGAACTTCTAGCAGTTATATTTGCGCTTGACAAATCCCGTTCTTACTTAGTAGGAGCAAAAATTATAATATACACAGACCACGCTGCCATAAGGTACCTAATAAGCAAAAAGGATGCCAAACCAAGACTATTGAGATGGATCCTGTTATTACAAGAGTTTGACTTAGAAATCAAAGATAAGAAAGGAACCGAGAACGTTGTTGCAGATCACTTATCCCGAATAGAAGGCATCAGACATGAACCAGTACCGATAAATGACGATTTCCCGTACGAACGTCTGATAGCCAAATTAGAAAGTGACATACCCAACTCAATCTCGGAAGATCCAGAATTCGAAAAAGCCGTAGAAGCCGTCTATGCCCAAGTCACATTACCTTGGTATGCTGACATCGTTAATTACCTCGCTGCGGGCGTGCTTCCACCAGATCTTACTTATCAGCAAAAGAAGAAATTCTTCCACGATCTGAAACACTATTATTGGGACGAACCCCTACTCTTCAAGAGAGGGGCCGACAACATATATCGTCGCTGTGTCCCAGAGGAAGAAATAGAAAATATTATTTCCCAATGCCACTCAGCACCATATGGTGGTCATGCTAGTACGTCCAAGACGTGCGCTAAGATTCTCCAAGCCGGCTTATTCTGGCCTAATCTCTGGAAAGACGTTCACATCGCTGTGCAAAAGTGCGATAGATGCCAACGAACTGGCAACATCTCACGACGCGATGAAATGCCTCAGAAAGGAATCTTAGAGGTAGAAATCTTCGACGTCTGGGGAATAGATTTCATGGGACCTTTCCCTCCTTCTTTTGGAAATAACTACATACTCGTCGCTGTCGATTACGTGTCTAAATGGATAGAAGCCATAGCTGCTCCAACAAACGATGCACGAGTAGTAATCAAACTCTTGAAGAACACTATCTTTCCTAGATTCGGTGTACCCAGACTCGTCATTAGTGACGGAGGATCTCACTTCATATCACGAATATTCGATAAACTTCTCTCTAGATATGGAGTCAGGCACCAAGTAGCTACACCCTATCATCCGCAAACTAGCGGACAAGTAGAGGTCTCGAACAGAGAAATAAAACAGATCTTGGAAAAGACTGTCGCTACCTCGAGAAAAGATTGGTCATCGAAGCTACAAGAAGCTTTATGGGCTTATAGGACCGCATTTAAGACACCAATAGGTGCTACCCCCTATAAATTAGTTTACGGTAAATCCTGCCATTTCCCTGTAGAATTAGAGCATAAGACCTTTTGGGCCATTAAAACACTCAACTTCAACTACACCGAGGCAGGAGAAAAGCGAATCTTGAACTTACACGAGTTGGAAGAACTTCGATTAGACGCTTACGAAAATGCCCGTATATACAAAGAACGAACTAAAAAGTGGCATGATAAACGTTCAATCAGGAAACAATTCAGTGTGGGAGACATCGTATTGCTCTTTAATTCACGATTCAAACTCTTCCCAGGTAAACTAAAATCTAGGTGGTCTGGACCCTATGAAGTGACTAAAGTACTTCAGAGTGGAGCTGTTGAGATTACCGATAAGACGAATGCACCATTTATCGTAAACGGGCAACGTCTAAAACATTACAATAAGAACGACAACAGTCCTCAAGTCAGCAATATAATATTGCTTGAGCTTCCGGCTCAGACACCCGAATAGCTTCTCACCAAGCTATCGTCAGGCTTTAGACGTTAAAAACAGCGCTTACTGGGAGGCAACCCAAATTTCCCTCGTTATTGTATTTCATTTTTCTTTAAAATTCTACTTTGAAAAATCCAACAAAAGTTCTAAAATTACTACTACTTTCTACTTTCGTTCATTTTCGTACTTTTATTCTTATTTTATTTTTTTTCTCTTTTGCCTTTTGTTTCTACCACTTTTCGTTTCTAAAAATCCTGACTTCAATTTCCTGTTTCAAACTTTTCAGGATTTTTAAAGTCTTTAAAACATTCCTTCTGTTTTCTCCGAATTACCTGTGAATATGGCCGAGTACGATTTCACAAAGGTTCACTTCCGAGGACTCGCTCAAAAGGCAAGATTTACAGCACTGACCGAAAGAGAATTCGCCTTAACGCTGTATTATGACAAGGCTACTATGGATAAACTAGGGATCACAGATAGCATTCAATACCTGTTCAATCAACTGGGTTGAGAGAACACTGCTCTGAAAACACGTTTCGCTACCTACAAGGATCTTACCTATGAATTCCTTAGTTCCTTCAGATACACACCCAACTATGGTTTTGGATCCAGCACAGAGTTGATTACCTTCCGATTGTTTGGAATGGACCAAACCCATAGCCGGATGTCACTAGCTAACCTCCTAGGATTCCCTAGCGGACCGCATGTGTTCATCAGTGCAGAAGATGACGATATTGATTTGCAACTCGATCACTTCTGGGGTAGAATTACAGGCGACTATCACCCTGAACCAGACAAAATGTACAATGATGACATTCATAACCCAGCCTTCAGATATTTCCATAAGATACTAGCTCACACCTTGTTTGGAAAAGAAGAAAATATTACTGCAGTGTCTAAGGAAGAGTTATTCATCATGTTCTGTGCTTCTCAGGGACGGACAGTAAATGCAGTGCCTTTCATGATGAGATCCTTCAAACGCCTCACGCTGGAACCTCAGACACCTATTCTTATATGAGGCCTAGTAACAATGATTGCCCACGAGCTTGGCCTTAGATTCCATTTAAATGCCAGCACTCGTTTTGGTACCATCAGACCCATGAACATACAATTCTACTTTAACAGGCGCATCTTAGGGACTATGGGACCTGAACCGTATGAGTACCTTATTAACGAAAAACCAGTACAGCTATTCACACTACCTAATCATCTGATGACAAGCATCCACAACAAGGATAACTGGCTCTACGAATTGGATGAGCCTATGGGACCTCCTTCACCATAGTCAACACCCCAGAACTATATGTATGACAGTGACCACATCTCTGAGGCACACGACTATATGTACTATGAGGACGCTGCCTCCGAAACTGAAGTAGACCCTATGACTCCTCCACACTACAATACTTATCCTGAGCCTATCCCTGAGGAGACCACCGACAAAATGGATACCGTGTTACTCAGATTGGACGACGTTGATAAAGCTCTGACTAATGTAAAAGCTGATATCGCAGGCATGCACAGTGACCTGGTAGGCTTCATGGATCTAGTCTGCGACCAACTCGACTACTATTCACAGAAATTCGATGAGTTGAAGGCACGAAAAGATTAGTTATTAGCTCGTAGCAGTAGTTTCAGTTTAGTCTAGTCTAGTTTAGTTTCATTAAATCATTTGGATTTTTTCGCATTGTTCGTTTTCATTATGTACTACATACAATTGTTTCAATTTTATGTTATTTCAATTCTAGTTTTTATTCAATTATTTTGTTTTCGCATTAATTGTTGCTTGTTGGCTGTTATATTACATCACCGTATCAATACTAAGCTTTAAAATCACCACGAGTACGCCCTCAGAGCAAAATTCTGCGTTCTGCAGATTTTACTGCTGTGACGACCGTCACAGCCCCATGACGAGCGTCACGCGGGTGACGACCGTCACACCTTTGTGACGACCGTCACGCAGTCCAGAACTGCTATCTGATAAAACAGGGTTCGTGTTCCCTTCCACTCCCCCCATTATCACTTTCAAACATCCAAACTCCTACCCCACTACGAATTTTCGTCCTCCCCACATTGAACTATAAACTTCAACTCCAAATTCAACCTCCAAACCACCGTTCTGTCATTTTTCCCTCTCTGCAGAAAAACCCCAAAACCTTAGAAACCTCTCCATCTTCCAAAAATGGCCAGGAATCCAGATGTCAGCAACATTACCTTCCCTGAGGGCGAGTTAGGCGAAAGACAACGAGCACAATACATTGCATTTCATCAGAGGTCACTCCAGCCGACTCACTACCCGCACCTTCCATCGCTTACGGAGCTCGGACTCCTTGAAGGTGTCACCTGGATGCTTAAACGAGCAGGCATCTGGAACCTCTGCACCAACCCACAGCCAACCTACGAACAACTCACTCTGGAGTTCTTGAGTTTGTTCACTTACGTCACAGGCAGCGGCGAACTCAACCAGCATTCAGGTGCCGCTTGCTTCCGGATGTTTGGCGTCAACTATCAGATGCACCAAAACCAGATTGCCGGCATCCTACAGCTACCTCGCGGCGACAACGCTCATCGCCGCATCACTGATCAGTTCCAGCACGAAGCCTTCGCGCTATGGTATCAGTTGACCGGCCTCAATGCCGATGGTTGGGACTCCCTGCACGCCACTCACATCCATAACCCCACCATCAGGTACTTTCACAGAGCGTTGAGTAACACTATCTTCGCCAGAGACAACAACCACAAAGTGAACTCCAAGGAGCTCTTCTTTCTTCATTGCGTCTTCAACAATGAACCCGTCAACGCTGCCCCGTTTCTGCTGGCTCACATTCAAGCCAACTGCAACCGTGGCTCGAAGCCATTCTACTTTGGCGGGATTGTCACGACTATTGCACTTGGGCTGAACTTTGGCGACCGCCTCCAGCACCTCCAGTCCATCCCCTCGGTGTTCCTTGACACCGACCACTGCAGAGCCTCCCATCTCATCCGCTCCCGAGCTGACGGGAAATACCATCCGGTCGTGCGTGGCAAGACCGTCCGAAGCATCATCCTTCCGTCCCGCACCCGCATCCATCCAGAGGACCGTACCAACTGGTTGTTCGACCTCACTGCCCCTCCTGCTGCCGCTGTTCCTACTCAGGATCCCACTCATGATTCCTAAGATGAAATCCAAGCTGAGTTGGACAGGTCCGAGCAGCCAGAGGCATCGCAGCCTCCTCCTCCAGTAGGTACATCATCTCGCCGCCGCCGTCATCATCCCGTGCCAGACTACACAGAAGAGGACCTCCGTCGCTCCCTAGACCAGCAGGCACAGATACTCACGATGCTGCAGCAGCAGAACCAGCGAGCTGACCAGTTCGAGGCTTGGCACCAGACTCAAATGCAACAACTTCACACCGGCCAAGCTACGATCACTGAGAGCCTATCGAATCTGACCCTGCAGGTCGAAGGACTCCGATACACAGTCTACCACACCGGAGCCATGAGCTATGAGGATAGAGTAGCCCTTGCTAGAGCCAGAGGACGCCAGCGCGGACGTGACAGAGGCCGAGACTAGAGTTCCCTTTATTTTCCTTCATTGTTTACTATATTTCAGTATTCTGTATTTTCATTTTCAGTTGTATCTCCCTCTCGCACGCTTCAAGTATCAGTGAGGACACTGATCGAGATAGTGTGGGAGCGGAGCCTTATTTCCACTGTACTCTGAACTTCCTTTATTTCCTTTATTTCCATTTCACTGCACTTTGAATTCTAGTAATATCTATTTTTACACTTTCTATTTCTAGCAAATAAAGCTCGTCTATATATTTTTCACGTTACGCAAACAATTCCCACATTATTCAACGTAAACAAAAAAAAACTTTCATTTGTTCCTCAAAAGCAAAAGCATCACGAGAATGCACCTGAGTTCAAAACAAGTTTTGAAACTCCGAGGAAACGACAGTTCTAACAAAACCAGTATCGTCCAGACACCTTAGATCTCTAGTTTATGCGAGTCGGTTTCACCACCTACGTGTACCAAAGTCTCAAGTGTCTACGCAAACTCAACCCCAAGTAGTTTATACTAGCAGTCAGCACCATCCTAAAAACACTTCTAAGCGAGCGACCGATGCAAATAAGTGTATGATCTCCAAAAAGATGAAAAATCATGAAAAGAGAGCTAAAAAGCCCAAGAATATAAGATACGTTTCCTTCTAAGTTAGGTGCTCCTCACCCGAGCATTTAGCCCAACGGCACGAAAAACTCATTGAAAAATCAATGACATCAAATTATGATCAATGAAGAAGATCAAAAACAGAAATGAGATCATATTCACTAACAGGTCGACTTGCCATGAAAGTGTGCGGACAACGGGCTTAATGTGATTGCGCTAGAACAAACAGGGTGAACTTGCCACGAGAACCTTGACACCAAGATACAGTAGCATGACCAAGACCGATTTTCATAAAAAGGAGACCTCCGGAGACTCGTAGTCCAGTGTCGTCATGATACTCGTCTTGTTCCTACCAAGAATCCCGACTTTTCCAAACTCTGCGAACGAAGGAGCAGCCTCGTGCTTGCCGACTTTTCCATGTTTTACTTGAGGACAAGAAAAGATTCAAGCTTAGGGGAGTTTGATAACACGAAATCATATAGATATTTTCATGCATATTTCAACTAAAGTCTAACCGTTTTCGATCCGATTTCGGGTTATTTCCGTGTATTTGTCTGATGTTTTGCAGGTATTCAACGATCACGTCTAAACAAGGCAACATGAAGAAAAGGAGCAATCTCAGATGAAATATGGACAAAAAAGGAGTGAAAACACAATGAAAAGCGCAACAATCAGTTTTTGTTGATGTGACGACCGTCACAACTTCATGACGACCGTCACACGGGTGACGACCGTCACACCTTGTGACAACCGTCATGCAGGCAAAAACGCCCCACTCAGATTACATGTCAAAAGAGCAGTTCCAATTCCCATTAAGTGGACCACTACTCCCTAAATTATCTGCCTCAAAGTCCATCATCCTCAGAGATAACCGTTGGGATTCCACTTCTATAAAAAGGGAAGCAGGGGACTTCAAAAAGGGTGTTGCATTCATACCACGAAGTGCTACCGAATTTAATTTCCAGAGCAACTTACTTTCCAGTTTTTATTTTGTATTCATTTCCCTTTACATTTCCTTATTCCCATTTCCGCTCTTTTGTAATTGCTATTGTACCGTACGATCAAATTGGCACTAAAGACCAGAATCCGGCCAACATCTGTGGAGGATCTGCCCAAAGGCCAATTGGCATATTTACAGGTTTTCATTTTGATCGACTTCTGTTTTATTTATAATGCAATTTATTATTTATTATTATTATTTATGTTTTGTTTTTCCCAATTCCATGTCTAGCTAAACTTAGGTAATTGATATGTAGTAATAATTCGAATGGGATTTGATAACTCTTGTTTGAAAACTTTCTTTTCACAAAAGTAATCTATGGTCTAAGTGTTTAAAATTGATTCACGAAATAAACTTCGTCACGAAAGCGAGAACTTATTTAAAAGTAGTTTTGCCACGAAAGTGGGAGATTAATTAAGATACGAACCAACAAGCGAAAGCTGCGGTAAGGTCAGATAGTAAACACTAGGCATTTGTTTTAATAACAGCGAAAGCACTTTAAAATGAATTAGAACTTAGAGATTTCCAAAAAATGATTTTAACCCCGAACGGGATACGAAAGTGTACGTTTGGTCCTTAGGATTATGATTAGCGTCAACAACCATCGTGAGACGAGAGTCTTTGAATCTCCATTTTCTGCTTAAATAAACTGTGAAAACTATTTCATACACCAGTAATTTATCAAATCCCTGAAGAACACAATTACTACGTATCGATTCAATTAATTAAAATCTAAATAGTAATCTTAGTTCCCTCTTTTAGTGACAATCTTATTCCCTTGAAACATATTCTACCTAGCTAAACATAGTAACTCCTGAGAACACTAGTTTGATTACGAGTCCCTGTGGGATCGATATCTTTTATTACTACGCGATAGACTGTGCACTTGCAGTTAGTTGTATTAGACATAGAAAGTCGCGATCAGGAGCAAGAATTCAACTTCGGTGCTGGAATTCGAGGTAAGAGGGGGGGGGGGGGAGAAATTGATCAAAACGGTAAATAGCATGAATATTAGGTAGTGGGGATTTTCCCCTAATCCCATGATTTTGTTGTGCATGTTGTTGTTCATATGATTGTTATGTCAATTCTGTTTGTGATGATTCAATTGCATGTTGAGAGTTTGAGCTGTTAGGGAGAATTGGGGTTCCGAGCAAACTGCCATTGTTGTGCCGGAACTGAGCAAATGTCAGAATTGGGGGTTTTATCGGGTAGGAACCAGAATGTTTGGTATAGCCTTGTTGTAAGTTGTTATACTGGTATAGTGCAGGCTTTCGTGGAATTTAATCGGGTGGTATCGGAGTGGGAGCTGATTCTGAACTGTGATTTTTCTCAAAAATCGCAGACACTTACTGGCTCTTCGCCAGGCGAGTGCACAACGAGCCTTCGCTAGGCCGTCGCTGAGCGAGGAGGGTAGCGAACGAAAACAGAATGTCCCAGGTAACTTTGCTGGGCAGTTCGCTGAGTGAACTTGCAGCGAGCATTCACTGGTGCTTCGCTGGGCGATGGGTCAGCGAGCATGACAGTATTTTGGTAGCTATGATGTGATGTTCCGTTCTTGTGCCGTTTAAATCTGTTGGTTGTGGGTGACTCTGAGAGTTAGCAGGGCACTGCTGTGAGTGTGTATGTGATACGAGAGTGTGTTTTCTCGAGGTAATTGTATAATTGAATATGAGAATGATATGTATTATGTGTACATGAGTTTTGGTGTGAATTACTTGAAATATAGTATGTGGTGCATGGGATGCATGATGATGTGATATGTGTATTATGTGCAGCATGTGTGCTTGCATTTGTTGTGGTTTCATGGTGTTGTGCATGGCATGTGAAGGGGTTGATCATTTGCTCGGAGGGGCAAGTAAGACATACTCAGGACTCCGTAAGGGAGGGTGAAGAGGTTGATCATACTGCTCGGAGGGGCGTATGAAATAAACTCAGGCTCCGAAAAGGAGTGGATGCAGGGGTTGATCATTTGCTCGGAGGGACAAGTGAGACATACTCAGGACTCCGTAAGGGAGGGTGAAGGGGTTGATCATATTGCTCGGAGGGGCATATGAGATATACTCAGTGATGGGATAGATCGTTGCCTAGAGTGGCTTGTGTGATCTATCCGGGTTCGATGATGAACCGAGAGTCGATACCGCATTGCATGTGTTGAGTTGCATGAGTCGCATAGTCGTGTGCATGGTTATGGTGGTGTGGGACCGTAGGTCCGAGTTGATGCCTGTGGATTATTATGGAGTGTGTTTACTGCCTTTATACTCATGCTTACTATTGTCTTTATGTTTTGTTCGTAATTTCTCACCCCTTTTGTTTTTGTTGTGAACTGTGCTTCTCCGGAAGTACAGATGTTTCAGGTGCTAGCTAGATTGTTCCGTGGCGAGTCATAGGGATGCTCTGATACGTAACACCGGGGTTTTTGGGAGTTTTCGTGTTTTATGATATTCGTGTGCCCTAGTGGCGTATCTCTTTTATGATATGTTTGATGGATCTTTTGGCGTGTATTTGTACATGATATGTGTTTTGGACAGACAGTCGAGGGTGATGTACATGACATTGTACGATGTTGATATGAATATATATATATATATATATATATATATATATATATATATATATATATATATATATATATATATATATATATATATATATATATATATATATATATATATATATATATATATATATATATATATATATATATATATATATATATATATATATATATATATATATATATATATATATATATATATATATATATATATATATATATATATATATATATATATATATATATATATATATATATATATATATATATATATATATATATATATATATATATATATATATATATATATATATATATATATATATATATATATATATATATATATATATATATATATATATATATATATGATGATGATGATGAAGTTTTATTCTTTTTCCGCTGTTTACACGTTGTTAAATTATTTTTATGGAAGTATTTGGCTGGTTTTTGATAACGCGAAAATGTATATATAAAATGACATGTGTTTTAACTAATGTTTGACCAGTTTCACTCCGAATTCGGGGCATTCCATGCTATTTGTCTAAGTATTATGCAGGTATTCGAAGAACATGTCCAAGCAAAGCAATATGAAGAAAAGGAGCAAAAACAAGTGAAAAATAGATGAAAAACCAAGAGAAAAACAGCAGAAACGAGTTTTACTGATGTGACGACCGTCACATAGCCGTTACGCTCGTCATGCGTGTGACGACCGTCATGCAGCTAGAACGTGCAGAATGAAGTCACGTGCAAAAATTCCCCCTCAAAGACCAAAAGTGTGGCCACTAACTCCTACTTTTCTGCCTCAAACCCACTTCCTGAAGGAATAACCGTTAGATACTCTCCCTCTATAAAAGGAAGAGGTTGGGACCTGAAAAAGGGAGCCGCATTCAAGACAACGAAGTGCTGCCAATTCATCTTCAGAGCAACCTTACCGTTCTTATATTCTTATTTGTTTCTCTTTTCCTTCTCTGTATTCTTTGATATTTTGTAATTCCCATTTTCCTTGTACGATCAATTGGCACGAAGACTAGAATCCTGCCAACATTGTGGAGGATCTGCCCAAAAGCCAATTGGAATATTTACAGGTTTTCATTTTTAATCGTAATTGCAATTTTCACTATGATGTATGTTATTAATTACTGCTTTTATTTATGTATTACCATTTCTTTTTCCATGTCTAGCTAAATTACCGTAATCGGTATGTAATAATAGTTCAGACGGAATTTGATAATAATTGGCGTAGTCTTTCTCTTTTCAAAACTCAGTTATGGTTTTAGTTTTTAGTCAAAATTCTAAATAAACCTTTGTCACGACAGTGAGAAGCTATTTACGGTGGTTTTGCCACGACAGTGGGAAACCATATTAAGGTACGAACCAACAAGCGACAGCTGAGGCTAAGACCAGATAGTAAAAACTAGGCATTCAATTTAAAAACAGCGAAAGCACTTTAAAAAGGATTAGAACTTAGAGATTTTCAAAAGGTAACTCTAACCCCGAACGGGATAGCGACAGCATACGTTCCGCCTTAGAGTTGCGACTAGCGTCAACAACCATCGTGAGACAAAAGTCTTTAGATCACTATTTTCTTCTTAAACTAAGTTTGAAAACACTTAATACGCCAGTAAATTGTCAAATCCCCGAAGAACAAAGTTATTGCATATCGATTCATAAATTCATATCTTAAGTAAAAACCTTAGTTCCCTTTAGTTTACGCATCTACTCTGTTATTATTCAACTTGAAACCAAACCGACCTAGCTAAACACCGTAACACCCGATAATACTAGATTGATTACGAGTCCCTGTGGGATCGATATCTATTATTACTACGCGATAGACTGTGCACTTGCAGTTAGATTTGTTAGACATAGAAAGTCGCGATCAAGTTTTTGGCGCCGTTGCCGGTGAGCCGTTTAGTCAATAGTGTAATCCTTTGTTACACAGTATAGACTAGGTTAACAATTCTCTCTCCCTCTACTAGTTCTTCGATTGTATGCCAAGTACTCGCTCACAAGGCGAAATCTTACAACCTACAATCGCCGAACTAGAGTGCTTCTTACATCTAAGAAGGCGCATCGTCGAATATCAACGAAGACACAACATTCCTGATCTTCTATCTCATCCTCCGGTTGAAGAAGCAAAGATGGCTGAAGGACCTCAAAACAAACCGCTGAAGGCATACGCTACACCCTCTCAGATGGAGCCTAGAAGTAGCATAACTGCCCCAACTATCAATCGAACCGATTTCGAACTAAAACCGTCATTGCTGTCAGCAGTACAACAAAATCAATTCTCAGGAAATGCAACTGAGGATCCAAATGAACACTTAACGAAGTTTGTACAATACGCAGACACAGTGAAAGCAAATGGAGTAACTCCAGACGCAATAAGACTTCGTCTTTTCCCTTTCTCTCTTAGAGATAGAGCGTGGACATGGTTACAATCCTTACCATCCAACTCCGTTACGACGTGGGAACAGTTGAAGAACGTTTTCTTAGCGAGATACTTCCCGCCAAGCAAAACTGCTATGCTTAGAGCCCAAATCAACGGATTTCGACAAAAAGACACTGAATCTCTCTATGAAGCGTGGGAAAGGTTCAAAGATATGATGAGAACATGTCCTCACCACGGTTTAGAAGACTGGGTGACGATCCATACTTTCTACAATGGGCTTCTATACAACACCAGATTAACGGTAGACGCCGCCACGGGCGGTGCACTTATGGATAAGCCATACGACGAAGCCTATCAACTAATCAAAAACATGTCTCAGAACCACTGCCAATGGGGAGGTGAACGCATTCCAGCAGAGAAACCCGCAGCGAAAGGTGGGATGTACGAGATCAACAGCCTTGAAAAGTTCAACGCTAAAATAGATGCTCTAGCACAGAAAATCGACAGTCTGACCGTTAACCCAACTGCAACCGTCGCTGCTGTAACTCCAAACTGCGAGTTATGCGGAATCGCCACTCATAATGCGCCTGAGTGCCCATTGTTGGCCGGAATCCCACCAGACCAAGTAAACTACGCTCAAGGAAATCCTTACGCAAATACTTACAACCCAGGATGGAGGAACCACCCAAACTTTTCCTACAAGAACGATAATGCCTTGCAAGCACCAGGTGCTCCGCCAGGATATCAGAAACCAGCAGCTGCCCAGACTGCCCCTAGGAAATCAAACCTCGAGTTGATGATGCATAGCTACTCAAGCTCAAACAAACAAAGAATTCCTAAATCAAAACATACACACTAGCAAGCAAATTAAACAGCTGACCGGAAAAGTAGACGCTTTAGCCACCCACAATAAAATGCTCGAAACGCAGATATCACAAGTGGCCCAACAACAAGCCTCTGCAGCTGCCCCAGCTGGAACATTTCCAGGACAGCCCGAACCTAACCCGAAAGGTCACACAAATGTTATTATATTAAGAAGTGGAAAAGAATTGGAAGGCCCAACAGATCCTAGGAACGAAGATTTAGTAATGCAACAGAAATCCGATAAACCAGCCGAAAAGGAGTCTGAAACAGAAAAGAAGGAATGTGACGAGCAGAAAGCCGCCAAAGATGAAAACTCATATGTGCCTCCAGTGCCATGTAAACCACCTATCCCTTATCCTCAAAGATTAATAAATTCCAAAACTTCAGGACAATTCAAGAAATTTGTTGAACTTCTGAAACAACTAAACATCACTATTCCGTTCACAGAAGCGATAACTCAAATGTCGTCATACGCTAAGTTTCTTAGAGAAATCTTGTCTAATAAAAGGAAAATAGAGGATAACGAGACAGTGACACTTACTGCCGAATGTAGCGCAATCATTCAAAACCACATGCCTCCTAAACTAAAAGACCCAGGTAGTTTCTCCATACCATGCGTCATAGGAAAGTTCGTAATAGACAAAGCTCTATACAATCTAGGAGCCAGTATAAGCGTCATGCCTTTATCTATATGCAAAAAGCTAAATATGGGAGAACTAAGACCAACTAAAATGTCCGTATAATTGGCTGACCGATCAGTCAAATACCCCGTCGGAATACTGGAAAATGTTCCAGTACGCATAGGACAATTCTACATCCCAACTGACTTCATAATCATGGACATCAAAGAGGACTTTGTTACCCCAATTATCCTAGGAAGAACGTTCCTAGCTACAGCCGGAGCTATTATAGACGTAAAGAAAGGAAGGCTAACATTCGAAGTAGGGGAAGAAAAGATAGAGTTCATCCTTACTAAATTCTTGAAGGCACCAGCCATCGATGACACATGCTATATAGTAGATGTAATTGACGAATGCATACGAGAATTAGAAAAGGAGGAAACTACATATTCTGAAATCATGAAAATCCCGATCCCTGATATTCATGAAGACGACAACTGGCGTGCACCATACAAAGATGATAGTCTGAGCGAGATCTTAGCACTCACTCCAAATCACATGCCAGGTCCGAAAAACCCAGCTTTAGAACTTAAAGAGCTACCCAAAACTCTTAGATATGAATTCCTAGATACAAAATTCAAAAGACCAGTAATAGTAAACGCTAACTTAGGACAGTCAGAAACTGAGCGATTATTAGAAATCCTAAGGAGATACCCAACTGCGTTAGGCTATAATATAAGCGATCTAAAAGGCACAAGTCCCTCCATCTGTATGCACCGTATCATGCTGGAGGAAGACTGCAAAACTTCAAGAGAACATCAGACAAGGATAAACCCGATCCTAAGCACTGTAGTCAAAGACGAGGTGAAAAAGCTACTAGACACAGGAATCATATACCCAATCTCCGATAGCCAATGGGTCAGCCCAGTACACGTAGTACCCAAGAAAGGAGGCGTTACTGTAGTAAAGAATGCAAAAGGTGAATCGATAACCCAAAGAGTTGTGACCGGAAACAGGATGTGTATCGACTACAGAAAACTGAACAAGGCAACTCGGAAAGATCACTTCCCTTTACCATTCATAGACCAAATGTTGGAGAGACTAGCGAAACATTCGTACTTCTGCTATCTAGATGGTTATTCAGGATTCTTTCAAATCCCTATTCACCCCGATGACCAGGAAAAGACAACATTCACCTGTCCCTATGGTACTTTTGCCTACCGCCGAATGCCGTTCGGACTATGCAATGCTCCAGCAACCTTTCAAAGATGCATGATGGCAATCTTCGCAGATTTCATAGATGACATCATGGAAGTGTTCATGGATGACTTCTCTGTATGCGGACAAAGCTTCGAAAGCTGCCTGTCGAATTTAGAAATGGTACTCAAAAGATGCACCGAAGTGAACCTTGTCCTTAATTGGGAAAAATGCCATTTCATGGTCCGACAAGGCATTGTTTTAGGACACGTCATCTCTGAAAAAGGGATTGAAGTCGACAAAGCTAAAATAGAGATCATAAAGGATCTCCAGCCTCCGAAAACCGTACGAGAAATACGAAGCTTCTTAGGACACGCTGGATTCTACCGAAGATTCATAAAGGATTTCTCGAAAATCACAAAACCTCTTACAGGTTTGTTAATGAAAGATGTCGAGTTCATCTTCGACAAAGAATGCTTAGAGGCATTCGAAACTCTAAAGTCAGCACTTATCACCACACCAATCATGCAACCCCCAGATTGGCGACTACCGTTCGAAATCATGTGCGATGCGAGTGATTACGCCGTAGGCGTAGTTCTAGGACAAAGGAAGGATAAGAAGCTTCACGCTATCTACTACGCCAGTAGAACATTAGACCCTGCCCAAGTGAACTACGCCACAACAGAAAAGGAACTCTTAGCAGTCGTGTTCGCTCTTGACAAATTCCGTTCCTACTTGGTAGGAGCCAAAAAAATCATATACACAGACCACGCTGCCATTAGGTACCTAATAAACAAAAAGGACGCCAAACCCAGATTATTGAGATGGATCCTATTATTACAAGAGTTCGATTTAGAAATTAAAGATAAGAAGGGGACCGAGAACGTAGTTGCTGATCACTTATCCCGTATAGAGGGCATGAAACAAGAACCAGTGCCCATCAACGACGATTTTCCCTACGAACGTCTGATAGCCAAATTGGAAAGAAATATGTCTAACTCTACTACGGAAAAACCGGAACTAGAAAAAGCCGTGGAAGCTGTCTATGCCCAAGCCACTTTGCCGTGGTTTGCCGACATCGTTAATTACCTGGCCGCAGGCGTGCTTCCACCTGACCTGACTTATCAACAAAAGAAGAAATTCTTCCATGACTTAAAGCACTACTACTGGGACGAACCTCTACTCTTCAGACGAGGCGCCGACAACTTATACCGTCGTTGTGTCCCAAAGGAAGAAATAGAAGACATCATCACCCAATTCCATTCAGCACCATATGGTGGTCATGCAAGCACCTCAAAGACGTGCGCTAAAATCCTACAGTCTGGCTTATTTTGGCCCAGTCTCTAGAAGGACGTCCATACCGCGGTATTAAAATGCGATCGGTGCCAACGCACCGGCAACATCTCACGACGCGATGAAATGCCTCAGAGAGGAATCTTGGAAGTAGAAATCTTTGACGTCTGGGGAATCGACTTCATGAGACCTTTCCCATCTTCTTTTGGAAATAAATATATACTCGTCGCTGTCGACTATGTATCGAAATGGATAGAGGTCGTTGCCGCTCCAACAAATGACACGCGAGTAGTCGTTAAACTCTTTAAAAACGTAATTTTTCCAAGATTCGGTGTGCCCAGGCTAGTCATTAGTGACGGTGGTTCGCATTTCATATCACGAATCTTTGATAAAATCCTTTCCAAATACAGAGTCAAACACCGTGTAGCCACACCGTATCATCCACAAACTAGTGGACAAGTGGAGGTTTCGAACAGGGAAATAAAGCAAATTTTAGAAAAGACTGTCGCAACCTCCAGGAAAGATTGGTCCTCAAAGCTGAACGAAGCTTTATGGGCCTATAGGACCGCCTTTAAGACACCGATAGGCACCACACCATTCAAACTAGTCTACGGAAAATCATGCCTCCTGCCGGTAGAGTTAGAGCATAAAGCCTTCTGGGCTATTAGGACACTAAACTTCAACTACACTGCGGCAGGCGAAAAGCGAATCTTGAACCTTCATGAATTGGAAGAGCTAAGATTAGACGCGTACGAGAATGCACGCATCTACAAAGAAAGGACCAAGAAATGGCATGATAAATGTTCAATCCGGAAGCAATTCAGAGTGGGAGACATTGTGCTCCTATTCAACTCCAGATTGAAACTATTCCCTGGAAAACTAAAATCTAGGTGGTCTGGACCTTTTGAGGTCACCAAAGTCCTTAAGAGTGAAGCTGTTGAAGTCAAGAATCAAATCAACGCACCGTTTATAGTAAACGGACAACGTTTGAAACATTATAATCAAAGTGAACACAGCGACCACGTGAGCAATATGAAATTCCTCGAGATTCTCGAATAGCTTATATCCAAGCTATCGTCAGGCTTCTGACGTTAAAGACAGCGCTGATTGGGAGGCAACCCAAAGTTTTCCTTATTCTCCTTCTAAATTTATTAAAAACTATTCTTTTTATTAACTTATAATTTCTATAAATTTCTATTATCTTATTTTCCATTATTTTTATTCATTTTATATTTTTCTCTTTTATCACTTTTTATTTTCTTAAAATTATGATCTGAGTGAATGTGATTTTTTTCAAGATTTTAAAATTCATTCTACTTTTCTTCCATTTTATCCGACTAATGAGTATGGCCGACATCGACGTTACGACTGTTGTGTTTAGAGGACGAGCTCAGCAGGCCAGATTCGAGGCAATGACTCAAAGAAACTTTGCTTCGACTCTGTACTACGATACACCAACCATGGACAAGCTAGGAATCCAGGATAGCATTCAGTACTTATTTTACCAATTAGGCTGGGAGCAAACTGCTCTAAAGACCCGATTTACCTTCCGCGAACTGACATTCGAATTCCTTAGCTCCCTAAGTTACTTACCTGAATATGGCTTTGGATCCACTAAAGAGTTAATAACCTTTAGAATGTTTGGAATAGACCAAACGCACAACCGTACCACGTTAGCTAACATCCTAGGCTTCCCTAGCGGACCTTTTGTGTTTACCGCCACTGAAGAAGATTTTGATCTCGAATTAGACCAATTCTGGGGTTCCATCACCGGAAACTATCACCCAGAACCGAAAGACATGCACAACAACGAGATACACAATCCAGCCTTCCGCTATTTCCATAGGATATTAGCCCATACCCTCTTTGGTAAGGAAGAAAACATCACAACAGTCTCAAAGGACGAGTTGTTCATCCTTTTTTGTGCTTCACAAGGCTGCCGTGTAAATGCTGTCCCTTTTATGATGAGGGCATTTACACATATCCATTAGGACCCACACTCACCTACTTTAATAGGAGGCCTAGTCACCATGATCGCCCATGAAATTGGTCTGAGGTATTACCTGAACAAAGTCGTCCATTTCGGCAACCTCAGAGCAATGGACATCCAGTTCTGCTTCAACAGACGCATTCTAGGTACCTTAGGACCAGGAGCCTACGAATACATCATAGCTGATCAACCTGTCCACCTTTTCACATTGCCCAACCATGAGCTAACCAGTATCCATAACAAAGACAATTGGCTTTATGAATTGGACGAGCCTATGGGACCTCCATCACCTCACTCCACACCCCAGGCTTATATGTATGACAATGATCAAATCTCAGAAGCACATGACTATTTGTACTACCAAGACTATGAGTCCGAAGTGGAGATCGATCCTGAGACCCCTCCTAACTACCATAATTTTCCTGACCTCACGCCTGAACAAAACACAGATAAGCTAGACACTGTTCTGAAAACTGTAGACGACCTCAAGCTGGAAGTAACCACTATCAAAGATGAATTAACGCAGCTTCATATGGATTTCGTTACCTTCATGGACTTGGTTAGCGACCAATTTAATGCCGTTGTTCAGCAGGTCAACAATTTGAAGAAACCAACGGAGTGATATTTTAGTTTTCGCTTTAATTTACGTTTCCTGCATTTTACATTGTTTGACATTAGTTCATTTTGAAATTGTTTCCTCCTTTTGGATATTGTACTACCTTACACTCGTTTTTCGATTTAATGTTAATTTCATTTCAGTATTTTCCTTAATTATATTTCATGTTCATTTTTATTCTGTCATTAGTCCATCATAAGTCATAATACCATACTCTCCACTGTTAAAACGCCCCACAAGCAAAATTCTGTAATTCTGCAGACTTTGCTGCTGTGACGGTCGTCACACTCCCACCACGGTCGTCACGCGTGTTACGACCGTCACAGACCCCTGACGGTCGTCATGCAGAAAAAAACCCAATTCTGTTTAAAACAAAGTTGCGCCCCTCTCCATTTCCTCTCCCCTAATTCCCCACTATCCCATTATTAAAACCCACTAAAAACCCTCCGAATCCCCCATAAAACCTCCACCATTTTCAACCTCCATTCACCCTTATATATTACCCTCTGCACTCCTTTGCCTCACCATTCTCTGAAACCCCATATTCTCAAACCTCTGCACTTCTCTCACAAAAATGGCCAGTGCAAACCCCGATTTGAGCAACATCACCTTCCGAGAAGGAGAGGTAGGCGAACGGCAGCAGACGAACTTCCTCGCATTCCATCAACGGTCGCTTCAACTGACCCGGTATGCTCATCTGAATTCTCTGAAGGAACTTGGGATTCTCGACGGCGTCACTTGGATGTTGCAGAGAGCCGGCATCTGGCATCTCTGCACCAATCCCCAACCCACCTACGAGCAACTCACTCTGGAGTTTCTCAGCTCTTTCGCCTACACAACATCATCCGGAGATGCCAACCAACTTCACGGCGCCGCCTGCTTTCGGCTGTTCGGCACTGAATATCAGGTCCCCCAGGACCGCATCGCCGTCATCCTACAGTTAACTCACAGCGACGATGCTCACCGCCGCATCTCCGATCAGTTCTACCAAGAGGCCTTCCCTCTCTGGAACCGATTGACAGGAACCACTCCAGACATCTGGGACACGCTGAACGCCACTCATATCCACAACCCAACTATCCGCTACTTCCACCGTGTGTTGAGCAACACAATATTCACTCGTGACAGTAACCATAAGGTCAACTCGAAGGAGCTGTTTTTCCTCCACTGTGCGTTTGCTTCAGAGCCGGTTAACGCTGCCCCGTTTCTCTTGGCTCACATTCAGGCCAACTGCAACCGCGGCTCTAAACCTTTCTACTTCGGTGGCATCATCACATCCATCGCCATAGGCCTCGGTCTTGGCGACCGCCTCCAGACACTCTGCCAGATGCCCCCCGTATTCTTGGATACCGACCACTGCCGCGCCTCCCACCTCATCAAGGCCCACCGTGATGGGCGATATCATCCTGTAGTGCGAGGCCGCACTATCCAGAGCATCATCATGCCTTCATGCACCCAGATGCATCCAGAGGACAGAGCCAACTGGCTCTTCGACACCGCTGCCCCAACACAGGATAATATCCCAGAGCCCAGGGACGAAGTTCAGGAGGAGCTCGACAGAGCCGACCAGCCTGAGCCATCACAAGCAGCTGTTGCCGCTGGCCCTTCCACGCGCCTCCGTCCCCGTCTTGCCACTGATGACACATCCGCGACCCTCCTCCGCTGCATCGAGCAACAGAACCAGATGATGCTTATGATGGAGCAGCAGAACCGCAGGGCTGAGGAATTTGAAGCATGGCAGAAAGAGCAAACCGGCCAAATCCAGCAACCTTTGCAGATGATGCACGATATCCATTCCGGCATGGCTGACGAGATGGCACACCTTACTGTGCGAGTCGACGGCCTCCGGGATTACATATTCCACACCGGAGCTCTGAACCTCGCCGCCCGTGACCCCCCAGCCAGAGGTCGAGGGAGAGATCGAGGACGAGGACAGGATTAGTAGTATTTTTCATTTTTGCCATTTTTGTTGTTTTCTCTTTATTTCCTTTGTATCTCCCTTCCGCATTCTTTCAAATCAGTGGGGACACTGATTAAGATAGTGTGGGAGCGGATCGTTATTTCCCTTTTCATTTCCCTTTCTCATGTTATTTCCCATTGTACTTTTTCTTTCGAATTTAAAGAAATTTTAATTTTCGGTTTCGGCAAATAAGCTGTTATATATATATTTATCTCCGTTACGTGAACTCCCCGCGTTTCATATGACTATATAAAGAAATCTTTAAACATCTTGCCTCAAAGCATCACGAGGACACGCCAAAGTTCAAATCAAGTATGGAAATCCCGAGAAGAAAATTCTAACAATTCCATTACCGTCCTGACACCTTAGACCTCCAGTTTATGTGAGTCCGTTTCACTACCTACACGTACCGAAGCTTCAAGCTCCTACTCAAACATAGCCCCCAGTAGTTAATACAAGCAGTCAACACCATCCTAAATGCTTCTAAGCAATGAAACCGATGCAAATAAGTGTGTGTGATCTCTAACTCAAAATGAAAAATCATGAAGAAGAAAAGCCATATAGCCTGAGTATAGAGACATGTTCCTTCTAAGTTAGATGCTCCTCACCCGAGCATTTAGCCCAACGGTACAGAAAGTCTTTAGAAATCAATAGCATAAGCTTTTGTGCAAAGAAGAATCGAAATAGAAAAGAGATCATAGCCACTAACAGGTTGACTTGCCATGAAAGTATATGGATAACGGGCTTAATGTGACTGCGCCAGAACAAACCGGGTAAAACTTGTCGAAAGGAACTTGGCATCAAGCTGCAGTAGCATGATTGGAACTGGCTTGCATAAAAGGGAGGCCTTCGAAGACTTACAACTCAGTGTCACCACCGTGTGTGTTTTGTTTCAATTTAAGTCTTGGCCTTCCTAATTTATAATTCGAAAAACCTTTCGGAAAGGAGAAGCGTGCCGCGTGTTTGCCACATTTTCGATTTTTCCAACTTTTACTTGAGGACAAGTAAAGATTCAAGTTTAGGGGAGTTTGATAACGCGAAAATGTATATATAAAATGACATGTGTTTTAACTAATGTTTGACCGGTTTCACTCCGAATTCAGGGCATTCCATGCTATTTGTCTAAGTATTATGCAGGTATTCGAAGAACATGTCCAAGCAAAGTAATATGAAGAAAAGGAGCAAAAACAAGTGAAAAATAGATGAAAAACCAAGAGAAAAACAGCAGAAACGAGTTTTACTGATGTGACGACCGTCACACAGCCGTTACGCTCGTCATGCGTGTGACGACCGTCATGCAGCTAGAACGTGCAGAATGAAGTCACGTGCAAAAATTCCCCCTCAAAGACCAAAAGTGTGGCCACTAACTCCTACTTTTCTGCCTCAAACCCACTTCCTGAAGGAATAACCGTTAGATACTCTCCCTCTATAAAAGGAAGAGGTTGGGACCTGAAAAAGGGAGCCGCATTCAAGACAACGAAGTGCTGCCAATTCATCTTCAGAGCAACCTTACCGTTCTTATATTCTTATTTGTTTCTCTTTTCCTTCTCTGTATTCTTTGATATTTTGTAATTCCCATTTTCCTTGTACGATCAATTGGCACGAAGACCAGAATCCTGCCAACATTGTGGAGGATCTGCCCAAAAGCCAATTGGAATATTTACAGGTTTTCATTTTTTAATCGTAATTGCAATTTTCATTATGATGTATGTTATTAATTACTGCTTTTATTTATGTATTACCATTTTTTTCCATGTCTAGCTAAATTACCGTAATCGATATGTAATAATAGTTCAGATGAAATTTGATAATAATTGGCGTAGTCTTTCTCTTTTCAAAATTCAGTTATGGTTTTAGTTTTTAATCAAAATTCTAAATAAACCTTTGTCACGACAGTGAGAAGCTATTTACGGTGGTTTTGCCACGACAATGGGAAACCATATTAAGGTACGAACCAACAAGCGACAGCTGAGGCTAAGACCAGATAGTAAAAACTAGGAATTCGATTTAAAAACAGCGAAAGCACTTTAAAAAGGATTAGAACTTAGAGATTTTCAAAAGGTAACTCTAACCCCGAACGGGATAGCGACAACATACGTTCCGCCTTAGAGTTGCGACTAGCGTCAACAACCATCGTGAGACAAAAGTCTTTAGATTACTATTTTCTTCTTAAACTAAGTTTGAAAACACTTAATACGCTAGTAAATTGTCAAATCCCCGAAGAACAAAGTTATTGCATATCGATTCATAAATTCATATCTTAAGTAAAAACCTTAGTTCCCTTTAGTTTACGCATCTACTCTGTTATTATTCAACTTGAAACCAAACCGACTTAGCTAAACACCGTAACACCCGATAATACTAGATTGATTACGTGTCCCTGTGGGATCGATATCTATTATTACTACGCGATAGACTGTGCACTTGCAGTTAGATTTGTTAGACATAGAAAGTCGCGATCAGTTTTCTTCTGTGACATCCCGATGTGTTGGTGTAATACTCTGATATTCATCTATTTTCTCTTGGATTTATTTGTTTTGGGGTCGGGGTGTTACAATCTGGTATCAGAGCAGGTCGGTCCGTCCGGCCAGTGTTGTTGTCGCATCTGTCTGTAGGATAGAGCTTAGTTGTTTTCTGTTAATCCGTTGTTGTTGTTATTAAGCAGTATGGCGAGAAGGAACGACGCCGCGTTGGCTGCGGCCATGCAAGCAATGGTGCAGTTAGTGGCTAATCAGAACCACGCTGCAGGAGCGCAATTCAGAGACTTGGCGCAGTTTCAGAGCAACAAGCCGCCAATGTTTCAAGGAGGGATTCTAGATCCGGAAGCGGCGCAGAAGTGCTTGAAAGCGATAGAGAATATTTTTCGGACTATGGGATGCAGTGACGAGCAGAAGGTGAGATTTGGCACTCACATGTTAGAAGGAGAAGCTGAAGCATGGTAGGACAACAGCCGCCAAAGGTTGGAGACTGCAAGAACTCCTATTACCTGGGATGTGGTTCGCACTGGTTTTCTGGAGAAGTATTTCCCTGAAGATATCAGAAGTGCTAAAGAGATAGAATTTTTGGAGCTGAAGCAGGGAAATATGACGGTGGCGGAGTATGCCGCTAAGTTCGAGGAATTGGTACAGTATTGTCCCCACTACAATACTGATGGAGCGATGACCTCCAAATGTTTGAAGTTCGAGAATGGACTGCGTCCAGAAGTGAAGATGGGAATAGCTTGTCAGAAGATCAGGGATTATCCTGAGCTGATAAGCAGAAGCCGGATTTATAACAATGACAATCGGGCGAGGATTGCACATTACAAAGCCGCTAATGACCGTAAGGGTAAGCAAAGGTTCGTAGGGACTCCTTACAGTGTTCCTACTGGTAAGGGGAAGTTCAAGGGTGCTAGTGATAAGAAGCCGAGAGAAGGAAGAGCGTTTGCCGGAGGGAAGTGTTTTCAGTGTGGTGACTCGGGCGATCGTGGTGCTGATTGTCCTCTTGAAGAGAAAAAGTGTTTCAAGTGTGGCAAGTCAGGATACGTGGTAGCTAATTGTCGAGTCGCCATGCCTACCTGCTACAACTGTGGCGAGAAAGACCACATCAATACTCATTGTGGGAAGCCGAAGTCGACTCAGGTGCCTCAGACCAGCGGCAAAGTGTTTGCAGTAGTGGGAACTCAAGTTACTGGTGATGATCGTTCTATTCGAGGTACTTGTTTCATCAATAATGTTCCCTTGTCTACTATGATTGATACGGGTGCTACCCACTCGTTCATTTCTATTGATTGTGTGGAGAAGTTAGGATTGGTGCCGACTACTCTTGAGCGGTGGATGACTATTGAGACTCCCTCCATTGGTTCAGTGACTACTTCTTTGGTTTGTTTGAAGTGTCCGCTGACTATTTTTGGTAGAGATTTCGGAGTGGATCTGATTTGCTTGCCTCTTGGTAAGTTAGATGTTATTCTGGGTATGAACTGGTTAGAGTTCAACCGAGTTTACATCGATGGTTTCTGGAAGGTGTTGTTGTTTCTTTCTCCAGAAGAGGAAGTAGTAGCAGATTCCTTGTCCTGTAAGGAATTGAGGATTTAGTTGGAAGACGAAGGGAAAATGTTTGCTTTATTTGCAACATTATCTGTGGACAGCAAAGCATCGTTAGAAGAGTTGGTTGTGGTAAGGGAATTTCCTGAGGTGTTTCCTGAGGATACTACCGAGTTGCCTCCAGAGAGAGAGGTTGAGTTTAGTATTGGTTTGGTACCCGGTACGAAGCTTATTTCTATGGCGCCGTACAGGATGTCGGCAGTAGAGTTGGCGGAGCTGAAATCACAGATTAGAGAGTTGCTGGATAGGAAATTTATCAGGCCTAGTGTGTCGCCATGGGGAGCTCCAGTGTTGTTGGTAAAGAAGAAGGACGGTAGTATGCATCTGTGCATCGATTACCGTCAGCTGAACAAGGTGACCATCAAGAACAAGTATCTTTTACCAAGGATTGATGATTTAATGGATTAGTTGGTGGGAGCTCGCGTGTTTAATAAGATCGACTTGAGGTCGGGTTACCATCAGATTAGAGTGAAGGAAGGTGATATTCAGAAGACGGCGTTTATAACTCGGTATGGGCATTATGAATATGCAGTGATGCCTTTTGGAGTGTTGAATGCACCGAGAGTGTTCATGGAATATATGAACAAGATCTTCCACTCTTATTTAGATCAGTTTGTTGTTGTATTCATTGACGACATACTGATTTATTCTAAGTCCGAGGAGGAGCATGCTAAGCATTTGAGAATTGCCTTGCAAGTGCTTAAGGATAACAAGCTGTTTGCGAAGCTGTCGAAGTGTGAGTTCTGGTTGTCGACGGTGAGTTTCTTGGGGCATGTGATTTCTGGTGATGGTATATCGGTTGATCCATCTAAGGTGAGTGCGGTGTTGCAGTGGGAACCTCCCAGGACAGTGTCAGAGGTTAGAAGCTTTTTGGGTTTGGCAGGATATTATAGGAGGTTTATTGAAGGGTTTTCTACCTTAGCATTACCGTTGACTCAGTTGACGAGGAAGAATCAAGCTTTTATGTGGGATGTTTCCTGTGAAGAAAGTTTTGTGGAATTGAAAAAGAGATTGACTACGGCACCGGTGTTAGTGTTGCCGACTTCGTGCGAGCCGTTTGTGGTGTATTGTGACGCGTCTAAGATGGGCTTAGGCGGGGTTCTTATGCAGAATGGCAAAGTGGTGGCCTATGCTTCACGGAAATTGAGGGTGCATGAGCGGAATTATCCCACTCATGATCTTGAGTTGGCTGCGGTTGTGTTTGTGTTGAAAATTTGGAGACACTACTTATATGGTTCGAGATTCGAGGTGTTCAGCGACCATAAGAGTCTGAAGTATTTGTTTGACCAGAAAGAGCTGAATATGAGGCAGAGGAGATGGTTGGAGTTCTTGAAAGATTATGACTTTGGCCTAAGTTATCATCCCGGAAAGGCTAATGTAGTAGCCGATGCTTTGAGCAGGAAAGCGATCTATATGTCAGCTATGATGGTGAAAGAGATGGAGCTTATTGAGCAGTTCAGAGATTTGAGCATGGTTTGCAAGATTTCGACGGATAGTGTGATGTTGGGTAAGTTGCAAGTGAACAACGATTTCGTGGATATGATTAAGGAAGGTCAGAAGTTGGACGTAAACCTTGTGGATTTGATGTCTAAGGTGGGAAGAGATTTCGATGGTGATTTCACATTGGACGGTGCCGGTGTGTTGAGGTTTTGGGGCAGAATTGTGTGTCGGATAACGAAGAGTTGAAGAGGTCTATTATGAGTGAAGGACATCGTAGTGGGTTGAGTATTCACCCGGGAGCTACGAAGATGTACCATGATTTGAAGAAGATGTTTTGGTGGTCAGGAATGAAGAGGGAAATAGCTCAATTTGTTTATGCTTGTTTGACGTGCCAGAAAGCGAAAGTAGAGCATCAGAAGCCTAGTGGTTTTATGCAACTGTTAGAGATTCCAGTTTGGATGTGGGATTGCATCAGTATGGATTTTTTTACAGGATTGCCGAGTACGGCGAGAGGTTTTGATGCCATTTGGGTGATTGTGGATCGGCTTACGAAATCTGCACATTTCGTACCGATCAATATCAGTTTTCCGTTGGAGAAGCTGGCAGAGATTTATGTTCGGGTAATTGTGAAACTGCATCGTGTGCCGTCGAGCATTATGTCAGATAGAGATCCGAGGTTTACTTTCGAGTTTTGGAAAAGTTTGCAAAGAGCTTTGGGTACCGAGTTGAGGCTGAGTTCAGCATATCATCCACAGACTGATGGTCAGTCGGAGAGGACTATCCAGACTCTGGAAGATTTGTTGCGGGCTTGTGTGTTGGAAAGAGGTGGTGCGTGGGATACTCATTTGCCATTGATTGAGTTCACGTACAACAACAGTTACCATTCTAGTATCGGGATGGCTCCATTTGAGGCTCTTTATGGTAGGAGGTGCAGAACTCCTCTGTGTTGGTATGAGACAGGTGAGAATGTGGTTTTGGGACCAGAGATTGTGCAGCAGACTACTGAGACAGATCAGATGATTCGTGAGAAGATGAAAGCGTCGTAGGATAGACAGAAGAGTTATTATGATAACAAAAGGAAAAGGGTGGAATTTAGTGAAGGTGATCACGTGTTCTTAAGGGTTAATCCGGTGACCGGTGTAGGTCGTGCGTTAAAGTCCAAGAAGTTGTATCCGAAGTTCATTGGGCCGTATCAGATTTTGCAGAAGATTGGTGTTGTGGCGTATAGGGTGGCGTTGCCGCCTGAGCTTTCGAACTTGCATGACGTGTTCCATGTGTCGCAACTTCGGAAGTACGTCCGAGACCCTTCTCATGTGATACCGAGAGACGAAGTGCAGATCCGAGAGAACCTTACCGTGGAAGCGATGCCGTTGCGGATTGAGGATCGCAAGACGAAGAGACTCAGAGGAAAGGAGATACCTTTGGTGAGAGTAGCTTGGGGAGGCGCTGTGGGAGGCAGTGTGACCTGGGAGCTGGAGAGCAGGATGCGGGATGCGTATCCAAAATTGTTTCCATCAGGTATTTTCGAGGACGAAAATAATTAAAGTGGGGGAAAGTTGTAACGCCCATTTTTAATTATCTAGTTTTTCCTGTATTTTTCTGTTGTTGCGTTTCGGCTTGTTTGTGGGGGTGCGTTCGAGTATGATGAGGTTTAGGCCTTAAGTTGGAATTTATCGGATATATCGGACCATAAGAATAATAATAATATTATTATTAACGGAAAATGATAATTAATAAATAATAGTGATAATAGTAATATTGTTATTATTATTATTATTATTATTATTATTATTAGTGTTAATACATTAATATTATTGTTAATATAATTGGAATTAAGAGAATTATAAGATTAATTGAGTAAGGGTAGAAGTGGAATAAGTAAATAAGGGTATTTTGGAGTTGGAAGAAAAGAAATAGAAGGGGAACGCGTGAAAGAGAAGGAAGGAGAATACGAGCAAGAGAGGAGAGGAGAACTTGAGCAATCGGAAGAAGAGGAAGCTAAGGATTTCCGGTTGGAGCAAAAATTCAACTTTGGTGCTGGAATTCGAGGTAAAGGGGGGGGGGGGGGGAGAAATTGAGAAATTGATCAAAACGGTAGATAGCATGAATATTAGGTAGTAGGGATTTTCCCCTAATCCCATGATTTTGTTGTGCATGTTGTTGTTCATATGATTGTTATGCCAATTCTGTTTGTGATGATTCGATTGCATGTTGAGAATTTGAGCTGTTAGGGAGAATTAGGGTTCCGAGCAAACTGCCATTGTTGGGGGTTTTATCGGGTAGGAACCAGAATGTTTTTATGTAGCCTTGTTGTAAGTTGCTATACTGGTATAGTGCAGGCTTTCATGGAATTTAATCGGGTGGTATCAGAGTGGGACCTGATTCTGAACTGTGATTTTTCTCAAAAAACGCAGACACTCGTTGGCTCTTCGCCAGGCGAGTGCACAACGAGCCTTCGCTAGGCCGTCGCTGAGCGAGGAGGGTAGCGAACGAAAACAGAATGTCCCAGGTAACTTCGCTGAGCGAACTTGCAGCGAGCATTCGCTGGTGCTTCGTTGGGCGATGGGTCAGCGAGCATGACAGTATTTTGGTAGCTATGCTGTGCTGTTCCGTTCTCGTGCCGTTTAAATCTGTTGGTTGTGGGTGACTCTGAGAGTTAGCATGGCACTGCTGTGAGTGTGTATGTGATACGAGAGTGTGTTTTCTCGAGGTAATTATATAATTGAATATGAGAATGATATGTATTATGTGCACATGAGTTTTGGTGTGAATTACTTGAAATATAGTATGTGGTGCATGGGATGCATGATGATGTGATATGTGTATTATGTGCAGCATGTGTGCTTGCATTTGTTGTGGTGTCATGGTGTTGTGCATGGCATGTGAAGGGGTTGATCATTTGCTCGGAGGGGCAAGTGAGACATACTCAGGACTCCGTAAGGGAGGGTGAAGGGGTTGATCATACTGCTCGGAGGGGCGTATGAAATAAACTCAGGCTCCGAAAAGGAGTGGATGCAGGGGTTGATCATTTGCTCGGAGGGGCAAGTGAGACATACTCAGGACTCCATAAGGGAGGGTGAAGGAGTTGATCATATTGCTCGGAGGGGCATATGAGATATACTCAGTGATGGGATAGATCGTTGCCTAGAGTGGCTTGTGTGATCTATCCGGGTTCGATGATGAACCAAGAGTCGATACCGCATTGCATGTGTTGAGTTGCATGAGTCGCATAGTCGTGTGCATGGTTATGGTGGTGTGGGACCGTAGGTCCGAATTGATGCATGTGGATTATTATGGAGTGTGTTTACTGCCTTTATACTCATGCTTACTATTGCCTTTATGTTTTGTTCGTAATTTCTCACCTCTTTTATTTTTGTTGAGAATTGTGCTTCTTCGGAAGTACAGATGTTTCAGGTGCTAGCTAGATTGTTCCGTGGCGAGTCATAGGGATGCTCTAATATGTAACACCGGGGTTTTTGGGAGTTTTCGTGTTTTATGATATTCGTGTGCCCCAGTGGCATATCTCTTTTATGATATGTTTGATGGATCTTTTGGCATGTATTTGTACATGATATGTGTTTTGGACAGACAATCGAGGGTGATGTACATGACATTGTACGATGTTGATATGAATATATATAAATATATATATATTATGAATATATATATATATATATATATATATATATATATATATATACATATATATATATATATATATATATATATATATATATATATATATATATATATATATATATATATATATATATATATATATATATATATATATATATATATATACATATATATATATATATATATATATATATATATATATATACATATATATATATATATATATATATATACATATACATACATATATATATATATATATATATATATATATATATATATATATATATATATATATATATATATATATATATATATATATATATATATATATATATATATATATATATATATATATATATATATATATATATATATATATATATATATATATATATATATATATATATATATATATATATATATATATATATATATATATATATATATATATATATATATATATATATATATGATGAAGTTTTATTCTTTTTCCGCTGTTTACACATTGTTAAATTATTTTTATGGAAGTATTTGGCTGGTTTTCTTCTGTGACATCCCGATGTGTTAGTGTACTACTCTGATATTCATCTATTTTCTCTTGGATTTATTTGTTTTGGGGTCGGGGTGTTACAAGCTTCACCAAGTTATATTAAAATCCTCTAACTAGAAATTGGTACTATAAATTGTAGTACTTTCAAGCCTCACTCTAAATAGACTTTATAGTCTACATCATCTAGGATCTGGACTCTGATCAAGCTTCACTTCATCTTTATATGAAGCCTCTGATTATGATAAGTAGTTTACTCAAGGAAAGTAAAATCAAAAAGAGATTTCCTTCGGAAGACATATTCTAATCTCTACTCAAGCTTCAAACCACTTTCATAAGAATCCTCTAACCATAATATTTGAATTAAAGGTCTTTGTTGTTTTATGTGACAGAAGTTCAAAATGCAAATTTACTTATAAAGTAAAGAAGACTTATCACGTCCCATCATCAAACAACTCTTTTCTGCAAGCGTCACTCAACTATTGTAGATGAAGTAACCTTCATGTGACAGATACTTCAAAGGTAAATTCATATTCTACCCTCCAAAAAATCCATCCTCCAATGGATTTATTCATCTCCTAGATATTTTAAATAATATGGAAGGTGAAAGATGTCGGAGAGAGCGAACATAAAAGAGAGAAGAAATTATAAAGGAAGAAAGAGCGTATGGATGAAAGCATGCATGTAGATGTGTGTGAATCTTAGCAGATGTTAAAGCCATAACATCACAATATAGTAAAGAAAGAAACACTTAGAAATTTCATTGTATATATTTTAAGTGTAATCATCTAGACTTCATCTTGTGTAATATGCTTATCTAAGAAGCACACTTGTAAATAGAAACTATTATAACCCTGTCTGGTTATGTTCCTCAAGCGACCAATTTGGTCAGTCTCTTGATAAGTCAGTTACTGATAGTCATTGAGGAATCTTCTTAAGCGATCAGGTAGGTCAGGTCTTAAGGAGTCAATAACCGTTGGGGTTTCTCAAGAGACTGGGTAGGTCGGGCTCTTGGAAAATTAGTGACAGGTTGTCATTGTTTTGTAATCATGATTTGATTATTGGATTAAGTCCTTAGCTAAGGAAAATCACTTGATGGGTGGAATAGAGGTAGCCTAGTTAACGGTGAACCAGGATGAAATGCTTGTGCCATTTATCATTGTTCTTATTCCTCTTGGTGTTATCCTTGCATTTGTTTTAGGGAGAGAAACGTTATCAAACTAGAAACCCAATTCAAACCCCGCTTTCTTGTGTTTCTCACATCTTCAATTGGTATCAGAGCACCAATTCTATTATTGAATAGAGTATGTCAAACACTTAGCCGTGTCAGAAAAGGTCCATTTTTTGAAACACATTAATGAAACACAAGATGTAATGATAAAAGATCTTTTATCCGCCACAAGCACACATCACTCAGTTGCTGATGATATTGATGTGAAACAAGATGAAGATCAACAAAGAAGATGAGTAAATCAAGAAATCCAAGGTGTTGACCTGAATTCATGTTTGAGGCTTTCAAAATAAGGATTGTTGAAACTTTTTGAGAACATGACGCTCAAATTTTAAAACTCCCTGTTTGATTGGAAAGTATTAGAGAAAGGCCACTTCAACTAACCAAGTAAGGAAGTTCATTTGTAACTAACCAATTAAGCAAAGGGCTACGATGACTACTTTCAGTTTATTAACTCTCCTAAACTGAAGAGCTGGCTAAGTTCTCTAGGTGTCATACCCTAAATTTTCCCACTTTTTTTTATAATCTCTGGCTTATGTATGTGCCATCCAAGAGGAGGGTTTTTGTTAGCTTCAAGTTTAAGCAAAGGCATTGGTACAAGCCATCAAGTGGTTGTTATTATCACAAAGTTATCAAAGAATCATCAGATGATTGTCAGGGGGTTCATGAGGCTTTATCATTGGTGTGAGCATGAGGAAAAAGCTTGTTGAGTACCTCAAAGCATTGTGGAATTTGAATGGTCATTCTATTCATCTAAACAATGTCCAGGCAAAAAGGGTGAAATTAGGGTTTCATTTTTAATCGGGTTAAACTTGTTCTGTGAAGTAAAACTTGTTTCCATGGTCCTCCATATGTCCTAAGGTGTCTGGGGATGGGAGATTGACCATCAATTTTAATCAGAAGGGTTTCAATTGATCGGTCAATTGAAAATCAAGAGATTGGGGAAAAAGTCAATTATGCAGTGAAAAAGTCAACTCCTGACTTTTTGAGGTCAAGATCATGATCCTTGAATTCAATATGACCAATGGATGAAATTTGATCAAGAAAAGTCAAGGGAATCATGAAAAATCAAAAATTGTTGAAAGTTGCCATTTTAAGAAAATTAGGGTTTTAGAACTTTCTATTTATGAAAAATTTTATGTTTGGAACAACCATATTCAAAGCCATTTTTCTTCATGATTAAAGTTTCAAATGAGCTTGGATCGAACATCAAAGTTGTTCCTTGTATTTCAAGCTTTCTTTTGAGTACAAATTCATAATCATATGATATTTGGAGCTCAAGTTATGATCAATCAAAGTCGAGAAAAAATAAGCCAATTTTATAACTTAGAATTTTTTCTGAGTTACTTATGGACAGTTTGCATGACCTGATTTTCAACACCATTTTTCACGGTCTTCCAATCCTCAAACCAAGATGACTCCAACATGAAATTTGTTCTACTCCATGTCCTCTTTCATTTGAGCACAAGACATAAATATTTGGAGTTGTGTGCACAAAGTTATCATAGCCCAAAGTTGGTGTTGTGGACATTTTATTCAAAGTGTGAAATGTGTGATTTGCTAATTTGTTTGGTTTATTAGCCTCATCCCTCTTCCATGCGCATGAGGTTGAGATTGGTACACAAGAAACATTGCCATTTCAAGTCAAACCAAGGCATGTACTACCTGAGGGTCTTTTTGAATCTTTTCCCAAACAAGAAAGGGGACAAACTACTTTTTTCTGTTGCAAGCAACCACCCTATGTTGTTCCCACTGCTGAACTAAAACAGCTACATATGCAAGCTGGCTGGTACTGCCTCTCCCATCCACCATTTGATTCAAGAGCCATGAACATATCAGATCTGGACCATTGTTTTTTTACCACTGTTAAACTTCCTTTTTCACATTTCTCACCTCATATAAAAACTTAGTGCAAAACCCTAATTAGAGGCAACCACCATTTTGTGTAAAATCAGAAGAAGAGCTTTTGGTATTTTCTCTCAAACTTGTCTAAAAAATCACTCATCACTTCAAGAAGGAGAAACATCAAAACTTGCATCAAAAGGGGGTATCTTGCTCAAAAGGATTCTCAACTAAAGGCTGCTAGCACACTTTGGAGTTCTAAAAGAGGTTGGTGATTTCAAACTCACTCATTATGCATGATTTTAGGATACCTTGAATCATCAGAACATGCTAAGTATGGTTTGTGTTTACTGTCATGAAGTTGTGATTATCATGTGAAACTTATAATGATTTGGTTGTGGATGTAAACTGTCATGTCAAATTGTCACTGCTTGATACTGGTTTTTGGTTTCTTGTTGCAAGCTCTCATGTTGAAATAACACATTGTTTGATGTTGGCATTGTCATGTCTAAACCTACTGATGTGTCTGTTCAAATGTGGTTTTATTGATTGTGCAAGAATTTTTTTGATGTAAAACTGTTTGGCCTGCTACCTGTGTTTGATCATTGCTACTAGAATTTCCAAGCATGTTAAGTATGAACAAACATGTTAGGCTATTGTTTAGATAGGAAGACTCTGTTGTGAAGGCATTGCTGATATAGGGATTCATTTATGTATGCTGTTTGAAACATGATTCAGTGAAAACATCAACTTGCTACCATGGTCTGTTTTGAGTTTGGCTAACCTCTTGTGCTATTAAACTTCAGTTGAATCATTGAAATCCATATGTGTAGGAGTCCATGTATGATAGGTTCATGTCATAGCTGCTGTTTGGATTATTGGAACTATGAAATATATGCATTGCTGTTGAAATCCTTGGCTTTGATTTTTGAAACAAGTCGCATTGGTATGCTCATGGTTATGTTTGGTACCAGCTATTTTGAACACATAATTGCCTTGGAATTGCTTTTGTTTTGATGTGTTTATATCTTGTGGATATTGAGTCAACTGCTGTCATGAGTTAAGAATGGATTGATCATTACAAGTCACATTGTTTAATCTTGTTTCTGCTGCAAGCAGTTTTGGAGGCATCATTGCAGCCTCACACAATTTTGAATCTCTTGCTGACAGTTTTGATTCAGAGACCCTATTTGCTCTACTCATGTTGTGTTTGAATGTGTCTATTTGCTGTCAGCAACTATGCTTGTTTTGAGTTTGTTCAACCTATACATGTTCATTGATGCATTATGCTTGTATAACAAAATTTGGTGTTATTCCTGTTTTAAATAAGGCTGTGTTGATTTTGACTTATGTTTGATTAAGTTGAGTTATGACTCCATGTTATGAGTTTGGATTGATGGAATGATTTGGGCTTTGACAATGTAACCATGCTGCCAATGACTGTCTTTAAGGTTTGAGTTTGTCAACTCACCATACCTCATTGCTGTTAATTTTGTTTCTCATAGTAAGACTTGCCTATAAGTTATCATTGTCATAAATGTGTGTTTACATTATTTTGTTGTTGCATCTACATGATTCCAAGTTTGTGACTCTGCTTGTTTAAGTGAGTTGCAACTTCACAGTAGTTTCTGGAATGAATTGAACCTTGACAGTTTGCTCATATTGAACATGTGTTTGCACTTTGTTTGCTTTTAAAACATGCTGCTATTTCTGTTTTCAACCAAAGCCTCCTTAATCTTGTTTCCACATCAAAAGACCTTAAAGACTTGTCATTGTGATTGTTGTTTGGTCTGTTTGGTTACATCATGACTACTGCATATAAAATGTTTATTGTCATTAGGTTTGTATACTTGCATTGGTGAATAAAATTTTGGACTGATGGTTAATAGATATAAGCATTATCATAGCTGTTTCCAAGTAGATTTTTTTGGGTACACAGTTGGTTTTTGCTTTGTTTATATCCAAGGTGAGATTGCCACCAGATTTGTGATCATAGAGATATGGGACTGTTAAACCTTTGAGAGTAGTTTTTTTTTGCTACTGTGTTTGTTTGGTTTGATTTATTTGGATAGCAAGTGGAAGCTGTCATGGGAGCTTAGGATTTGTTGTGCCTCTGTTGTTGCAAGGAGGGGGCCATTAACTTATTGTCATGAGTAAACCTCCTTAGCTTGTAAAGCTGTTAGAGGTGTAGGACTGCTGATTGGTGTTAGCTTAATCATGTTGAGATTCATAGCAGTGCTTCAAGGACTGTTCATGGTTCATGAACCACTGTACCATAATCTCACCTTCTAGTCATGTTAATGTTTTCTATTGCAAAACTAGGCATTTTGTTTTTTAATGGTGATTAATATTGGTTTGAACTTGCTGTCAAGATTTCACTTTCATAAGAACACAATATCTTGAATCCATATTTTGACTGCTTTTTGGTTAGGGTGTTATAATTTGATGACTGTCTTTGTGTGTCATGTGGGATTTAGTGTTTGAGGCTGGCATTTCAAGGGCTAAGTTTTGTTTTTGTCATGAGGCTTGTGGTTTGACTGATACCATTAACTTTTTTCATAGTAGACATTGTTGTGATTAGTCCATTACTGTCATTGTTGACAGTGTTGAGTTTACTTCAAACGCATGACAGTGTTGCCCTTAGTTTTTCTTTATGACAATAGCTTTGAGATTATTTGGATATCATTGTTGAAACCGTGTTGGTGTGTTTGCATTGTTGACTGCCATGGAGGCTATATGCTTGCATCATAACTTGGATGTTGTGTATGTTTTATCAAAACCAAACTCTTTTGGACTGTTGTTTGTTTCTTGTACATTGCGATGTCAAGGCTTGTTGTCTTTTAACAAAACAATCTTGTTTGATCTATAAGTGGTTGAAGCCATACTTTTGTAAAGACATGGTAGCTGGATTTCACTAATGAAGGTTGTTGAGATACCCCAAACTGTGTTGCTGCTCCTATTTTCAAATAAACTTCTTTGATCTTGTTTTCATGTTAGGAAGCTTTTAATCATTTCTATGAGAATTTTCTATTGGAATTATGTGTGTATACATGGTCTTAGTAAAGACATTGAGTGTTGTAACCCTTGATGCATGACGATAAGGCATGATGTGTAGGTCTGTTTAGTGTTGTATTGTGCCACTTGTTGTGAACCTGTCCCTTGATTAGTGTTTACCAATTGCCTTGAACATAGATGTCTGTTGAACCACTGCTGCTTTGAGTTTTCTTCTACAGAAAACATAAGTTTAATTGGTAGAACTCAATGAGTGCCCCTAATGGTATGCATTGTAGTTTAGGAGCTGCTTTCCATAATCCATCAGTGGATGTTGATGAGGTACAGAACCTGTTGCTGCTTCTGTTTTAGCTTAATGCTGAAAGTTGGTCCTTTGTTTGTTTGCTAGGAAGTAACCATCACATGAAATAGGTTAGACTAGTGGTTGAAGGATCTTGAGCATTGTCATGTATGAACATAAGGGGGTATGTGTGCAACTGTTATGAGGATTGATGTTGGATTGGAATGTTGAGTTATTCTATTTGTGAACAATGGTGCTGATTCTGTTTAGTCTAGGTGTGATGCTTAGATTTAGTGATAGATCAATTTGCATTTGAGGACCTTGATAGGTTATGCTTAACACTTCTCTTTATGTGCTTGACATTTTCTGTTTGAGTTAGTTCAGACCAGTTTTTGTTTTGATTTAAAATTATTTTGAATATGCCTATGTCTAGTGTTTGATCATGTCTTATGAATGATGAATGGAATTCTGTCATTGAGCTATTGTCTGATCTTTATCACAAGCCCCAGGCCTTAATGTCTTAATCCACAAACCACTTTGCATTGTATTTGTATTGATTGAGATTTGTAAGGTCTGTTTCTGCTGTAAACAACTTTGAGGGTACCATGACAGCCTCATGATTCTTAAGTTTTTTTGGTTGTCAGTTTGAATCAGGTTCCTATGTGTTCAATTCATAATGTGTTGAGTTTTTCTTGAGTAATTGATCTTTACTTAGTCTTACTACTGATTGTCCTTATATTTTCACTTTCAATTCAAAATGCATTCTTGCAACTCACACACCATATTTTGTTCTAGTGTGTCTTTAAAGCATCTTTTTGTTCAGATCTTGCATATACTATGTTTTTGATGTGTGCACACCTTCATACTGTTACAAACTTGCTTGCATTGAACTCAAACTTCCAAAACGTATCTCAAACTCCTTTTTTGCATTTGCTATCGGGTTTCAACTTATGTGCACAATTTGAGAAAACTACGAATGCCATATTGTTCCTTGCGAAAAACTGAGTGAGTTTGACTTAAATTTCACCCAATTTGGTTGAGAATTGAGAGAGTTGTGATCAAAACGTATTCCACGAATTTTGCCTTGGCTTGCCTTGTTCTTGCCTAGGAATCATGCGCTTACTTTGGGTCATGTATTATTGGGATGGCGTTATACAACGGATGTATCGCCACCCCAGTGGTTAGTAACTTGCCTTGCCATGCCTTAATCTGTGTTCGAACCCCAGTGGGGGCATTTTTATGTTTATTTTCATTATTTTCTTTGTTTATTGTTTTTCTTCTTTCTTTCTCCATCCGTATCACACGCGCGCGTTAACTGGAGTGGTAAGGTTTTAGCTTGTGAACCATGAGGTCATGGGTTCAACCCATGGTGGTGCCCCTTTCTTATTTTTAATACCTTGCTTTACTTTATTTTTATTTCTTTGTATTTTAATTTTATTTCTGTTCTTTTTTCTATTTCATTTATTTAAAAATAACTTCAAGACTTATAGGATCCCAAAGAATCATATATTTTGTTTAATAAGCTATTTTATTTCTCTTTTATTTTAATTCTCATTTTATTTCTTTTTTTGTTATTTTGGGCTTTTTAACCCATTTTAAAACTATTTAATAGAAAATCCAATTATCTTTGTATTGAATTAAAAAGAGAGGATTGGGTGTAGACCTCTTCCTCTCCGAGTGTCGAGATGCTCACTGTAGTGTGGGTGGTTTAGACACTCGTCTTTCAATGCGAAGACACTTTCATTTTCAAACTTTCCCTTCTAAAGTCTCGGTCCCATACCGAACGCATTTTCAAAAACACCTTTCAACAAGAAAATCCAATTATCTTTGTATTGAATTAAAAAGAGAGGATTGGGTGTAGACCTCTTCCTCTCCAAGTTTCGAGATGCTCACTATAGTGTGGGTGGTTTTGACACTCGTCTTTCAATGTGAAGACGCTTGTACGCTTTCAATCCCTTTTCAAAACACTTCCATAAAGCAATAAATTATCTTCGCATTGAATTAAAGAGAGAAGATTAAGTGTAGTCTTCTTCCTCTCCGAGTGTTGGGATGCTCACTGTATTGGGGGTGGTCTTGATACTCGTCTTTCAATATGAAGAAGTCTTTTTTCCAATTCTTTCCATTTTAAACCTTTCCTCATAAAAACCTTGGCCCCGCGCCGAGTGCATTTTCAAAATCCCTTTCAATAAGAATCAACTTCTCTTTGTATTGGTTTAAAGAGAAAGGATTAAGTGTAAACTTCTTCCTTTCCGAGTGTCGAGATGTTCACTGTAGTGTGGGTGGTTTAGATACTCGTCTTTCAATATGAAGACGCGACTTCTTCCACCACCTCTCCTTTCACAACTCCTTTCCGAAATCTTTCTCACCTAAAACCTCGGTCCTGCACCGAGTGCATTTTCAAACTCTTTTCATAACAAAAACTTGAATGGTCGTGGAGTGGTTAGGCGTAGGCCTTATCCTATCCCGAGTGCTTGACGTTTACCGTAGGGTTCTCTGTCGCAAAAGCACTTACCATTAAAAACCAAAAGCATCTTTAATAAGAGAACGAAGTTCTCTTTGCATTTAATTAAAGAGAGAGGATTAAGTGTAGTCTTCTTCCTCTCCGAGTGTTGGGATGCTCACTGTAGTGGGGGTGGTCTTGATACTCGTCTTTCAATACGAAGACGCTACGTTCGCCACACCATTTCATAACAAAAAAAACTTTGAGATAAAGAATTGGGTACTACCCGCAAGGGGTTACTATCCGAGGACTTATCTCGCCTCTAAAAAACAACCTCACAAATCAAATGTGACATCTTGCCTCGTATGGAGAAAACCTAATCATTTCAAAAAGGATATGTTACGTCCGTTCTACCGCAAACAGGTAACGCATAAGTCTCCTCACATGCGAGCGGCAAAACACCTTAACTTCTAGAATGCGCACGATAGCATCATCCATAAAAACATTAACAAACCGTAGGCCGAACTACGGCTGCTCTGATTCTTTGCTTCTTCAAGTAAAGATACGTAGGCACAAGGGCCACAATCCTTGACGAGCACATTCCCCCTATATCTGTAGTTCCCTGAAGTCCCACCGAGTCCGTTCTTTCTCTTCTTCCCCCCGTTACCTCTCTTTTCCCAATTTCTAACCCTTCTCTCTCTATCTTTTAGAACACTTTTTATAGCATAATATTTAAAAAAATAAATTCACACGTTGACAAACAAACGGTTCCCATCGAGTACGATGGATGCGAGGGGTGCTAATACCTTCCCCTCGCATAACCGGCTTCTGAATCGGTTACTGGTCACGAGACCATCTTATCCTTTTCTTTCCTAAGGTTTTCTCGATATTTTCCTTTCCCCTCATGGGATAAATAAAGTTTGGTGGCAACTCTTTTGTCTATCTTTTTTCGCCTCCCTGTCGTTGCACGATGCATTTTTCGAGTAGCGACACTAGGTAGTCAAGAAATCATGCTTGAAGAGGATGATCCATAAAAGGTGTATGTGACTCCTAAATAAGCACTAACAAATGTTGGAAGTAGAGTCAAATCAACTCCATATTCCAAAAGAAGAACATGTGGACTTATGAAGTCAACCTTTGAGCAATGGATGTATGAAGCTGTTATGAAGGCCATCTACCTCACACACAAGGAGCTACATCACTACAAATGCAATTTTCCTTGTTCGATGAAGAAAATTCATGGAAGAAACTCTTTAAGGACAAAAAGAAAGCATTGATGGATACAGAGGGCAACTCTAAAAAAGACACTTTCAAAGAACAAGCCAAAATGAAGCTTAGCACATAAGCATCCCAATCCTCAGAAGAAGAAACTAATGTAGCACAAAATCACTGAAGCCTTGAAATCAAATTCACATGTAGGAAAGGTACTCTAACTTAATTCTTTATTCTTCTTCAAATGAAATTCTTGAAAAGAATCAGAAACTTTAGAAAAGTATATTGAAACTGAGGTAAATTCATATAGCTTTGTCGGAAGACCATTCTGAGCTAATAAAAGAAAACTCTAGTTTATTAAGATCAAAATTATTTATGCTCTCAAAAGCTAAAATAATAATCTAGAGAAAGAAACTCCTTTAAAAGCTCCCATGGACTCTGAGTGTGTATTGAAGAAACATTACACATTTTTTTAGTAATTTCAGCTAAGAGTTTAATAGAAGCATATTGACTTCTACGTACTTTTAGAAGCTTGTTAAAATGAAAAAGGGCATTTACCTTTAAAATGGAAAGCCTATTTTTGTATTAAAAAAGCGTCGACATGTCTTTCACTATTTTTAATCTAATAAGAGATTAAACAAGTTTGATTCTCAAAGAGTGTATCATGTTGAGATACTCTGAATGGTCAAAAGACTATAGAGAGTTTAACATTGAAACCTATATTGAAAATGAATTAATTCATTGTTTAGTTTTGATGGTAAGCTTGACTCTAAAAAGTCAAAGCTAGTTGAAAATTTTGCAGGATTGAAGAATTGCCTATTAGACTCTGAAGGCAGGGAATTTGAAGAAAGAAACTATGTGAATTTCTAAATGCGGAAGTACTCAGAATCTGATGCAGAAGAGATTCCAGTAAACACTAAGGATACTTAAGTAGAGTCGAACTGTTTTAAAGCCATAATCCATTTGAAAACTCATGTCATATGAACTCCAGAGTTATAGTAATCAAAGGTGTTCCATTGGAACCAATGTAAAAAAACTGCCATACAACACCATCTGAATGTTTGAAGAAAGTTATTAGAATGCATATATCCTTGGATCAAGAGTCAATAACAAGAAAAAAAATCTAGGAATAAAAGATGAAAGCAATCAGAATCTGGATGCAACACCTAGATCCTCAGAACCTCTGGACAAGAAGGTCATCAAATACATAAGGGTAAACTTTCTTTTTTCCCTTTTTAACTATTTTCCTTGTGTTTATCTATGAACCATATTTTGCATTAAAATGATAACCATGCTAAGATAAACATCAATTCATCAAAAGCAATGCTTAGAAGGACATACACTAATACATACCCTCAAATGGATGGTATCTTATCAGAAACCCCTGCTCAATATAAGTTTCTTGTTGTTGAAAAGAACTTAAAGAAAATCTTATCTTGAAATGAATGATGAAATCTCAAAACGCGTAGCATCAAAATGATTTAATTTGATTATAAGGTTTTCACCTCCAAAAAAACCAACTCTCTAAGTGAAAACATTTTCTTGGTTAGAAGATTCTAAGTCAGAATCCTGTTGGGATTATCTAACTTTTAATCTCTGAAAAATCTTTGGTTACTCTCTTTGTTATGGCTAAGGTGTGTGATAAGTTATCCCAGTATCTTTTAAACTGTAAAAAACACTTGAAGTACCTTTGGGTAATTAGTATTATCATTGGATAAAACAAAATCATACGTTGGCACTACCTACGTCATTAATCAAATAACAATAGCAATGATCTCTCTCTCTCTCTCTCTCTCTCTCTCTCTCTCTCTCTCTCACGCATACACACACACACACACACACACACACACACACACACACACATTTTATGTCTTTTCAGTTTTTCTTGGTGTTAATTTTTTTCCATCTCTTTTCTATTTGTTCGTTGAGTCTTTTCGAAACTCTTACTTTTCCTCTCCTCTACCTCGATATAAATCTAGCCTTGTTTTGTTCTCTCATCATCTCACTCCTTCTTTTCTATTTTACTTTTATTTTCTCCTAGTACCTTCAATTTTTATCTCCTAAAATGACCTCATTCAAAACCTTCAACGACGATGAAACTAAGCTTGTTGCCATTTTGGAACAAGTTGTCTACTTTGAAGAGCTAAAAGCCATAGGGTCCAACATTCAAAATTCGGTTACCTCTTAACAATGGGGAAACTATTTTTAAATTCTCCCTAATCCAGACTTTCGTAATCTTGTCAAAAGCTTTTGGTGAATATTGTGATTCATTTTAATGATAATAATATTGAGAAAATTAAGTATGTTGCCTTAAACACTCCTATTACCATCACTCCTTCACCTATTGCTGATGTTATTAAGTGTAAATAAGATGGTGTTAACGTTGTGTGCTACAAAGCCAACCTCAACTTTCACAAAGACATTCTCTCCATTACCAAAAGTTTTGGAAACCCTTCTTTGGCTTTTAATCTAACTCTTGCGGCAAAGTTGTGGTATTAGTTGATCATCACAAACTTTTTACCAAGGGATCAAAACTTTCACTTCCTGTCTGTGGATTACAAGCAACTCATATACTTCCTCATTTCAAGAGAAAAGGTAAATATATCTATTACTATCTTCAACTATCTGAAGGAGAAAATCTTAATCTCTCATGAGGGTGAGTTTTCCTTCATTCTTTTTGGGAAAGTTCTCTGAACTATTTGTTCAAAAAGGGATAGTTAAGGAAGTACAGATGGCAGGTCTAACTGAAGCTCTTGAGACCTTCAGGGGAAAGAAGTTAAAAGGTGTTGAAGGCTTGAGGACTCAAAAGAAAAGGAAGCGAGATACTTATGAAAAATCCTATGGGTATTAGTTCATGTATCTTATGTGTTTTGGTGTTTTCTCTGTTTTGTATGGTCTTCCCTCTAAAGTACTCATTGTATAATTTTCCCTATCAATGAATAGTTTATTCTCTCTGTCCTTATTTTAAATTTCCTTCAATTGGTATCATTCAATGATTCTTTTTATGATGACAAATAGGGAGAATAGTAATGATTTTGATTGTTTTTAATCAGTTGTATAATATCCCATACATTAAGCAAAGGGGATAAGAAAAATGATCAAAAGAGTGTGTTAGCATTAAAATTCTGAAGAGGTCAATGGCAATGACTCTGAAGAACTTAATCTAACAAACTTAGATGAGAAAGTATTTGTTTTCCAAATGAACTTCATGGAATCAAAATTCTATGTCTTGTACTTAGAGGGAGCTTGCAAACCTCACTTGGTACTTCGAGATAAAGAATTTTGATAGTCTAAAATACTCGGAGAAAGCTTACAAACCTTACTTTGAAGTTTTTAGCGCATTTATGTGAATTGAACCTTCATTGAAACCAAAACTATTTCAGATCTTAAACTCAGGGAGAACTTTCAAACCCCACTCTGCATATTTAAGTTGAAGATATAATTTTTAAAGTATAGAACTCATGGGAAGCTTACAAACCTATCTCTGACATTTTATAAATATGCTTATCTAATATGGACTTCCATTAGAGCCAAAACTATTTTGAGTCTTAAACTCAGGGGGGAGTTTTGCAAACCTCACTCTGTAGATTTGAGTTGAAGAAATAATTTTGAAAGTATAAAATTCATGGGGAGCTTACAAACCTAACTCTGAAAATTTATAAACATGATTATCAAAGCACTACAAAAAATAACTCTTTTTATGACGAAGCTAACACCTCGAACAATAAAAATATGAGGGTATAATTATTGGGAGTGTCAGGTTTCATTTTTTTTAAATAAACAATCATTTACCTCAGTTTTTAAGAAAAGCGGGGGAATAGAGTTATAAGGGAGTTCGCTTCGACACCTAGTTATTTAATTTTATGTTTTTTTTCCAGTTGTTTAGTTAGTATTTCTCACATGAAGCCTTTCCAAGTTCTATTTTTATCATTGTTATTTTTTTAAAAAAAAATTATTAGTATTTACCTCGGCTACATAGTCCAACTGAGATGTAATATATTTTGCATTAATCAATTTCAAAATACTATTTTTAAAATCATATTTTAATTTTTTATTTGATATGTCCAAACCCCTCGGTTATACAAAAAACCGATGTTATATATCTTTTAATTGAATTCTCATATTGTGTTTTTTTTATATATATTTTTTTTATTAATACCGTCACGTCGAATTTTATATAAAATCGACATGACACATATATTGCATGAAATATTTCAGACTACAATCTATCTAGTTTCTAACTTTTCATTTATCTATCAACGCTCAAACGATATTTCCCCACTCCCATTTCACAAAAAACCCTAGGCGATTTTCAAGTTAATATTAATCAAAACTCTTATAACAGATATTCATCGAACGTCTTTTTTGCAACAGGTTTGTTCTTCACTGAAATGAGTTAAATCTCGCTTTGTTTTTCACTGATCATTTTGTCTAGGATTTTATGTTAGTTTGTCTTTTGATCATTTTTTTCTACGATTTTCCATTTCTTTTTATTGAAATATTAGTTAGTATAGTTTCTCTGGATCATTTTGAGGTTTATTTAGATAGTCATTCCGTCAACATATATCATTTTTCAACATGTTTGTTCTTCACTAAAATGAGTTATATATAACTAAAATGAATTATTGTCATACCCCAAAATTTGCCCTACTACTCTTCACTTTTCATCTGGCTTTTGGTCTTTGATTCATCTGTATTTTCCTAAGCATCTAGGTCATTCTTACACTTCATTTTCAAATAATCATCATGGATTCAAAGGTTTGTTATTTATGACACAAAGATTGGATTCGTGGTAATTGGCTTGGCAAGTCTCATGGGCTAGGGTTTACTTCCATGACATATATGAGGATCAAACCTATGGGACTATATTACCCTTGACTTGGGAGGCTCACAATTTTTTATAAGTCTTGTAAGAAACCCTAATTTTGGTCTAGGCATTTTGATTACAATCATGGATGGAAGAATTTGGAAGTGTTGGGCAAGTTTGGCGGTGATCAACAAAGTCAACGAGGGAGGGTTAACTTTTTGTTGATCAATTTCATTATGGGACCTTTTACATGATAGTGTTGAATTGCTTCTTGTTCTATGGATTCAATTCATTCAAGGGTTCATTATTATTCAAAGCATTCAAGTTTAATTCAAATTTAATTTTTTAAATACCAATTTAGAGGGAAAGTTCTCTTATGAAACAGGTCACATAATACTATTAAGAATCAGTTTCTATTACAATTTTCCAAAGCTTCATTACAAAAAAATTTAAAACCAAAAACAAAAATACACATTTTTTATTTATAGTTGACTTTGGTCAACTATTGACTAACATAACTACTAACTCCTAACAACATTGCTCAAGAGAATCTAATAGAAATTAACTGTGCCAAACCTCTGCTTGAGCCTACCCTAATCAGCTACACCTTCCATCTCTATAAATTCAACTCTCCTCTTCAGTCATCATCGTAAAAACCTCTGAAATTCTCAATTCTCTCTAAGTTCTTCCCTCTCCATCACTCTACTCTCTTGGATTCTCTCTGTAATTTCTACTCCCTCGCACCACACGAAATCAACTACAACATCAAGCTCAATCGTATAGACTATGTTTTTAGAGAAGAAGAAGAAGATAATTCTTGATTCGAACTACTTACCTCCAAGGACCATTCTCTAGTTTTCTGGTAACATTTCCATCTTCTTCATCGCAAGAGCCACTGAGACAAATTTGTGTCTCGGAGACTAGCTCAATCTCCCATCATCTTGCAAATTTGTACTTACCACAATGTAGAGTTCACCACTGGGAGCCAAACCCCTAAGGTTTAGACTCCAGATAGCATAATTTCATCATTTCTAATTTTGTTTTTAGGGTAGATGTGTTTTTTGTTTTGGTTTGGAATTTAAGATAGGGTTTGGTTTAATTAGATTCGAGATTAGAAGAGAGGAAGAGAAGACGATAATTTTAGATTTTCGACGCGGCAGAGAAGGTGGCCGAAAATTGCTTGAGAGAGGAAAGGGTTTGAAGCAAGAATACGTCGAATAATCCATTCTAGTGCTACTCCCTTCATCTTCCTTGCTCTCACGTGTGAGCTTAGGCCACTAGGCCTATTTATGATTACTCCCTACACTCTATTTCTCCATACATACCTCCTCTGGATTGGCATTATAGTTTGGGCTTTATAAGTTGAAAGCCCATCTAGAATTGCTCATCACTGTCCAAACAACACTGCACCCCTGATTTATTCTTAATTTTTTCACCTCTATTGTGTTTTATATTTTTAATGCATTAATTTCTTTAATCATACTACATGTCAATACTTTTCCACACCTTTTTTTTTTCTTAAAAGAGACGTACTTGCAAAATTAAATAAAAATGATACATATTAGTTTAGAGAATAATTATTAATTTTAAAACAATTTTCAATTAAAATCTTTTCAGAAATAATAAACATGTTTCATATTCAATTTAGATTATTTTTAATTTTAGAATTATTATGCATGATGAATACTTTGATTTCTTTGTGATTCTAAATTCATAAAATTCATGTGCTTGATACATATTTTGATCTTTTCCTGAATTGACTGATTGATCAAGTAGTCCTTTAACATATGTCTGATTCCCCTATCTAATCAAGTAATCAAAAGTTCCTTGATCACTTGGTAGGATTAATCCTCTATATTGGTACTGCATTAGATCTCAAGTTAAGTCAAGCTTCTCCTGCAAGACTTTGAATACTCTGGACATCAAGGTTGGATCACTGTTCAAGCACAACAAAAAGGTTCTTCTTGCAACACTTATTAGTTATGATATGAACTGCACACCACAAGCCTTAAGTAGTGGATAAGGAGTGAGAAAGAGTATTCCTATCCTAATTCTAAATATCTTTAGTGCAATTCAAATCGAATAACTGTCAAGTTTTCTTCCCCCCAAAATACACTACAATGAACTTTAACAACACTCATCTCTGCACTTCTTTATTTGGTTTAAACGCTACTCTTGTCTTCTTAGGTTTAAACATACTTCTTGTTTTCTCTCCTATTTAAACCCATCTCTTATTTTACTTTGATTTAAACACTAATTCTTTTGGTTTAAACACCGTCTCTTTTCCTGTATGGCTTAAATGCCTCCCTCATTCTCTTGGTTTAAACACCACTCTATTAGTTTAAATACCACTCTATTTTCTTATTCGGTTTAAACACCAATATTATTTTCCTTTGGTTTAAACACCACTTCTTTGGTTTAAACACCAATATTATTTTCCTTTGGTTTAAACACCACTTCTATCTTCTCTAGGGTTTAAACACTGTTTCTATTATCCTTTTCTTTAAACACCACCTTTATTTCCTTTTTGGTTTAAACATCACATTTATTCCTTATCATGTTTAAACACCACTTCTATCACATTTACTTCCTCTGTGATTTAAACACCATGTTTTTTTTCATTTCCTGCCCTTGGTTATATGAACTACGAAACTCTGATTTCCTTATTTCACTATGAGGATACGTAGGAAATAGGGTCTCAATCCTCAGTGAGCACATTAATTTATAAACTTTTTCCTCTTTCATAAGAAACCTTTAGATAGTAACACCTGTCCATACAAATAAAAATTAAAATGGTTGTCGTTGAGTGCAACGGATGTGAGGGATGTTAATACCTTCCCCTCGCATAACCGACTCCCTTACCTGCTTCTATTTCCCTTGGGTTTTATCGATATTTTCCCTTTCCTTTTGGAATAAGTAAAGTTTAGTGACAACTTTGTTGTATCATCGAGCGTGCGATACGCTCGGGTATTTTTTGTGCCGCGAATGTTGGCGACTCTGTATTTTTCGCATAGTGACAATTATATATATCACCGAAATGAATTTTTCACTGTTTTTCTCTTAACCATTTTATTTCTACATATTTGTATCTTGATAGTCATGGCTGATTCGACAAGCACCTCCCATACAACATCTGCTGTAACATATGTAAATACAAATTGTAGAAGAAAAACTAGAGGTTCCATGATGTATACCAAGGTGAAAAAAGCCCATGAAACCGGGGTTCGTTACCCAGTTACAGTTGATTTTTCAACCAGCAGGCCTTATGGTGAACACGCTGACGATTTTAAGGTTACATTGTGTTACAAGGTAGAAGTAAAGTGAGCATTTTGATATATAGTTGACACGATGTTGAAGAGGATTTGAAAGACGCCATATGGGAATATGTTCTGGTATTTTATGATTTGTTTACAAGTATATATGATTATTTAATTTTTGTTTAATACCGATAACATCTCTATTGTGTAAACATAAGAAGTGTTCATTGTTAATTTAGATGATAATAATGTGAAAAAGAATATGCTTACATATTATGGTGAGCGTTGGAGGGGTTTTAAGACACATCTCACCCATGATTATATTAAACATGGAAAAGATAAAGAAAAGCCTTCATACGATGTGAATTCATATATTGATCAAGATGTTTGGGAGAAATTTATAGAGTCTCGTGCCACTCTTGCCTTCTTGATAAAGAGCCAAAAAAGAAAGAAAAATCTAGCTAGAAATATCTATCCACATAGATTGTCTCGTAGAAGATATTGAAAACTTGAAAACAAAATGATGGGAGAAAAAAGAAAACAAAAGGAGTAAGAGCTGGGAGGTTCTATAAGTCTTGATCATACTCCATCTCCACCATCACGCCATGAGAAATGGAAGAGGGCGCGTCAAAGAAAAGACGACGAGTTCACATCATATGCTACGCACGAGGTGGCTCAAAGGATTGTAAGTAGATTCTTTTTTCAACAATATTTATTTTAGTTAAACCAATTTGTTAAAAAAGAAATTTCATATGTGTTGCAGGATGATTTGGTTGAACAAACCAAAGTCGGTTTTTTCACTTCATAATATCTTCATGATATCTTGGTAGAAGCGATTGGATACGATGAGCATCCTAGGGGTGTCCTTGGTCTTGGAAGAGGCATTAGCTTCAAGGCATATTTTGGGCCATCTAAATCATCTAGAGAGAAAACCCGTAAGAGAGAGATTGAAGAGACGTTGTTGTTGAGTTGGAGAAGGGAATGGAGAAGCAGGATAGGAAGTTGGAGGAGGATAGGAAGAAGTTTGAGGAGGATAAAAAGAGGTGGATAGAGGATCAGGATAGGAAGTTGGAGGAGGAAAGGGAGAGGTTATTGCAGACGGTGAGGGTGAGTCTCTAGAAGGACCAAGAGGAGTGAGAGAGGATGACTGAGGAGAAGGTGTCCGAGAAGTGTACCTGCAATTTTCTTGACGTATAACTTGTATGTTATTGTTACTATTGTTTGTCTATTTTAATTTTGGATTGTATTTGTGTTGTTTTTATGATGCAGAAATTAAATTCGTTGGACCTATTAAACTACACAAATTCAATCTGCTGAAAGTTCGAGAGAATGAAGTTAGAAAAGTTACGGGTGGTACAAGCGCGAAAGAAATTTTTTCTACCAACCAGGGAAGCATTGAACACACACCACCAAAAGAAGATAACATTGAGAGACTAGAAATGATCATTGACAGTATTCTATACCCATGCATGGGTATTACATTAATTTATGACCCAACTCAGTTATTCGTACTTTCTAGGATTCCTGTCCATGACTTTTTGTCAGGAAATGTGTACCTAGACAATTTCATATTACAAATTCGGTCCTTGTAAGTATAGTTTTTATGTTGATCTCTATTTATATTCACATATTCTTCTAATTTAACATAATGATTTTTATCTTTCAGGTACTTCCATGAGTTATATGTTGAAAGGAAACTTCAAAATAAGTATTGCATCTTAAATCCGGTGCACATTGGTCTTACTCGTGGTTTGACAGGAAATAATATCCTTCTTTATTTAAAAGATAATTTGAAAGGGAACATCAAAGATTGTTATTTGGCCCCGATTTACCATAAATAAGTATATATTAATTTGTGTTTTCATTTATAAATCAATTTTATACATATTAAATATTCTGAATGTTTATACAGTTCGCATTGGCAACTAATTGTTATATGTCCAAAGAAAAATAATATAGTTGTGTTTTGCTCGTTGCACTCTAAACTGCCCAAAGAAGTGGTTAATGCTTTGAATGGGTAAGTGGTATTATTTTTAACTTTAGAGTTGAATAGTTTTTATTCATGTTTAATTTTAACCAAGAGGTGTAGAGCGATAGAGGAGTATAATGCACTCAAACATAATGTATTTGGCAAAAAGTCAGTCTATGTTTTCTCAAAAGTACGTATGTTACTGGTACTTTTTGACATTATATTATTTGTGTGTATTGGTGTGATATAAATATATGAAAATTATTTGTAGTGGTGAAAATAACCCGAGAGTCATTCATGTGGATACTATGTTATGAGATATATGCTATATATTGTCTCAACAAACACTACAAATAGATGGATGAAACATAAGATATTAACTTAATCCATATCCTCTTAAGTTCATGTTATTGTTGTTAGCTTATCATGATTTAGTTTTTGTTCTAATTATAAGGAGTTTAACAACAAAACACCATACTAAAAAAAGATGTGGATGACATCTGATCACGTTGGGGCAGATTCTTTTTATCTTGTTATGATTCTCTAAAATAATAGTTTTTTCTTGGTTGTAAATGTGTAAATTTCCTTAATTTGTTTTGTGCAAATATGTAAATGTGTGTATTCTGTCTTGATGATCAGAATAATGTAAATTTCTAACCTTGGTTTAAATGATATGATATATTTCAATATTGTTGCATATTTTGTAGTTTCTGTGTAAAAAATGATACAGACAAGTCAAAATAAGATTTAAAACAATGTAAATCTAGTATTTATTAGTTAATAGATTTATAATGATATGATACAGACCAGTGAAAATGATACAGGAAAAATTATATAGGCCAGTGAAAATGATACATGCAAAAAATTATCCCTCAGTTATTACTTATAATTGAGGTAAATGAATACCTTATCACCTCGGTCTTTAAATACAACCGAGAGGCATATGGCGCGCACAACAAAATTTAGGAAATAAAAAATATGCAGTTGATGGGCATCAAATCCATGATCTTTTAATTTTTAACCTCGGTTTTAGAAACATTGAGGTGACAAGTATTGCTTTTCATGTCGTCATTCGTTACCTCGCATGTGTAGCAGAGATTAAATGCATTTTGCAGCCAACGTTAGATGTGTTATTTTTAGTAGTGAAGAAAAAATTGTTCATCAAAATAAATTTATTTGTCATCATTAAAAAAAAAGGGAGATTGTAAGAACAAGTTTGGTTCTACATTTACATACCTTTATATTTTGATGATAACAAAGTATAAAAGAATAATTTTGTACATTATCTATTTGTTAAGTGTGTATAAACTAAAAGGCCATAATGGAATCTAAATGGAAAGAGAAAATGCAGATTTTGATCAAGGAACTTCAATTACTTGTCTGAAGGCAACTCTAATAGTTGAAGACTCTGAAAGAAGCCAACTATAATTGTTAACTCACAAGACAACAAAGGCTAATGGAAAGTAAACTTCAAATCAAAGAAAATCTGAAGTAAGGTCTGAACGACATCAATTATAAAAGCCAGACTATGAAGATAGCTATGCCATTGAAGAAATCAATTTGAATGCAGACGAAGTATAAAGAAAGTAGAAAGTAGATTAAAAAGAGGAAAAGCACATACTGAACAAAGGAAGAATACAATTATGTGTTTAAATTAACTCAAGCTTCAAGATTATCAATTCAATGTTTCTGAACAGAAACCATCTAGACAAACTCTGATAAAGCTCTGACTACGAGTGTATATGCAATTCTCAGAACCTAGTACTCAAAGGAATATGATGTCTCTCAATGTTCTGAAGAGAACTTTTGAGTTCTACTCAAACTTAACCAAGTTATATTAGAAGCCTCTAACTAGCAATCAGTAAGTAAAGAAAATATAATCTTACAATCAACGAATCTAAGTTGAACAAAGTATTAAATGCTTATGCATTTCTTGTTCACATTTACTCTGGATTGTAGTATTTTTCAAGCCTCACTCTAAATAGGCTTTATAGTCTACATCATCTAGGCTCTAGACTTTGATCAAGCTTCACTTCATCTATTTTATGAAGCCTCTGATTATGACGAGTAGTTTACTCATGGAAAGTACAATCCAAAAGAGATTTCCTTATGAAGAAATATTTGAATCTCTACTCAAGCTTCAAAACACATTCATAAGAAGCCTCTGACTAGAATATTTGAATTAAAGTTATTTACTGTTTGATGTGACGGAAGTTCAAAAAGCGATTCTACTTTTAAAGTAAAGAAGAATTATCACGTCCCATCATCAAACACATCTCTACTGCAAGCACTACTCAACTGCTGCACATGAAGAAACCTTCATACAATAGATACTTCAAAGGTCAATTCTTATTTTACCCTCCAACGGGAATATCCTCCAAAGGATCTATTCATATCCTATATATTTTGAAAAATATGAAAGGTGAAAGATAACGATAAAAGAGCAAGCATAAAAGAGAGAAGAAAGTAGAAAGAAAGAAAAAGTGTGTGGAAACAAGCATGCATGTGGATGTGTGTGAATCTTAGCAAATGCTGAAGCCACAACATTACAACACAACAAAGAGAGAAATGTAACGCCCCGATTTCGATTATTCCTTTTTCGTTAAGTCCTTTTTTATTTTAATTGGGCGAATATTATTTTGATGTGGAATTTTCATGGAAATATGTTATTTTTGCATATTGTTCTATTTTACCCGATTTTGGGAGTTTTCGGAGAAAATAGTTGAAGGGTATTTTGGACATTTCCTATTTAATGAAAAGTTGGATATTGTATGAGATATTGAGTTAGTAAATTTTTTTGGGAAAAATAATAGGAAGATATTAAAGAGGAAAATAGAAGAGAAAGAAAGATAGTAAGAAAGGAAGGAAAGAAAAGAGAAAGAAAGAAGGAGAAGAGGAAGAAGAGAGAAAAAGGAGGAAACTTTGGAAAACATCAAGATCAAACCCTAGCTTGCGATTAATCAGGTAAGGGTGAGAAGTTTTATAATCTTGATAATGTATGTAATCATGTATGTGCTAGTTTGGATGTATTGGATCGTTTTCTATATTCCCATTTCTAGGTAGGAAGTTGATTTAATCGGTATAAACTGAGTTTTATCGGTTAGAATTTGGAATAGTTGGTGTAATATAGTCGGGTGATGAGTGGGCTGTGCTACTGGAACTGATTTGGTTTAAATCGGTCGGGTTATGAGGTTTGGGCTTTAGGACAGCCATGGGAGTTCTGAGTTCGCAGGTTCGCCAAGCGAGTGGCAGCGAAGCTTCGCCAGGCGAAGCCCAGCGAGCAGCAGCGAACCAAGTCAGTAGCATCCACCCTGTCTTCGCTGGCAAGTTCGCCAGGCGAATGAGTGTGGCGAAGGTTCGCCAGGAGAGTGTGCTGGCGAGTGCTAGCAAGTAATTCCAGAATAACTCCCAGCGGTCTTCGCTGGCATGTTCGCCAGGCGAATGGCAGCGAGCATTCGCTGGGGGCTTCGCCAGGCGAAGGTTAGCGAATACAGCAACATATTTTCCTTACTTGTATTTTCCATTCGTGGATTGGTTGTGATCATTCCTTGTCTGAGATGACTAATTATATGTTGTTATGTGTATTGTGGGTAGCCGTATGGTGTGAATCCTGGTTTACAATTTGTGAAGTGTGGAATATGGCCGTTTGGCAATTTGGAGCATTTACTTGAATTGAATAGAAATGCATGTTGAGATCGAATGATAAATATAAACAAGGTATGAATTGGTGTGAATGAATGGTGAATAGGTATATATGTATTGTGATATGTGTATATGTTGTGAATGCATAATGAATATATGCGATGAATGTGAAGAATGCATGAGTATGTTTGTAAACATGTATGCATTTCAAGAAGTGTATCGTATTACATTTGTGTAGAGTAGCGAGTTGGCCTCTATGATTTGCATTTATTATCTTTGCATGATGTATGGTGAATAAACATGATGTAGATGTATGTGTGAGTATATCTGTACATGTGTGTATGTGATGAGAACGCGAACAATGTTATTGGATGTATATGTATATATGTTTATATGCATTATGTATTATGATATTGTTTCTCAGCCTTCTGCTGTTTTATAATGCTCTATGAGGCATTGTAGATTAGATTGCTGGAGATATTTGTGAGGCGTGGCTTCATTCCTTTTGGTCGGTCGGCTCTGATATGTAGCACCAGGTAGTTAGGGATTATTTTGATTCTTTTGTGATACATCTATGTTTGTATCTGCTGATGAATGTTTATGTAAACATGCTGGTTGAATATTGTTTATATTGATGATGCTGTAAATAAACTTGAATGATGTATATGTATGTGATTACATGTTTTGGAGGTTATGAAATATTTAGATGTTTCCGCCTTTGTTCTAAATATTTTCTTGTGGGTGTTGCCCCGATGTTGCATATCTGTTGAGCAGGTGTTATATGTGTTGAATTTTTGGTATAATGTGATATGCCCCTTTTATGCCATGAGATAAATGTACTTTGATGAAATTCTGAATTTACGCCTAAATGATTATTTGTTTTATTTGGGGGTATAGAAAGGGGGTGTTATATTAAGTGGTATCAGAGCCAGCGTTGAGTCAGTTGTGTCTGTCTTATTGTTGTGTTGGTTGAACGGTTGTTTAACCTTGTTATTTTTGGGAATCCTCAGAATATGGTCGGTCGTAATGACAATGTGATGGCTGCTGCATTGGAGGCAATGGCTAGGGCGGTGTAGGGTGCGCCGAATGTGAACGCTAATGATGAGTTCAGAAAGAATCAGCCGCCGGTGTTCAAAGGAAGGTTTGATCCAGATGGTGCTCAGATTTGGTTGAAGGAGATCGAGAGGATCTTCAGGGTTATGAATTATGCTGAAGGGAACAAGGTGAGACTTGGATCTCACATGTTGCGAGGAGAAGCCGATGAATGGTGGATCGGTATGCGACAAGTCCTTGAAGTGGATGACGAGGAAATAACTTGGGATTTATTTCGGGTTGAATTTCTGAGGAAGTACTATCCTGAGAGTGTAAAGGGGAGAAAAGAAATGGAATTCCTGGAATTGAAGCACGACAATATGTCCGTGGTAGACTACACAGCTAAGTTCACAGAGTTAGTAAAATTTCATCCTCACTATGACGCGGTGACGGCGGAATTTTCTAAGTGTGTTAAGTATGAGAACAACTTATGTCCTGAGATCAAGCAAGCGGTGGGCTATCAGAGGATAAGGAGATTTTCGGACTTGACTGAATGTTGTCGAATTTTTGAAGAGGATAGTAAAACTCGTTCTACTCACTACAAGAGTTTGAAGGAGGAGAAATAAAGGCAACAGGTAAGGAGTGGACCTTATGTGACGCCTGCTAATAAGGGCAAGCATAGGGAGAACTTTGTTAAGAGGCCCGGAGGAGGGAGTTCTGGATCCATTAAATGCTACAAGTGTGGTGAGATGGGTCATAAGTCTTTTATGTGTGGAAAGCCCAAAGTTAAGTGCTCTAACTGCGGAGTTATTGGGCATGATGCTACGGATTGTAGAAAGGATGTAGTGAAGTGCTACAATTATGGAGAAGAAGGTCACATCAGTGCTAAGTGTCCTAAACCTAAGCAAGCTCCAACAAGTGGAAAAGTATTTGCATTGGCAGGATCAGACACTACTAATGCGGATCGTTTGATTCGAGGTATGTGCTTTATTAATAATATGCCTTTAATTGCTATTATTGATACCGGAATGACTCATTCGTTCTTTTCTTTTGAGGATGCTAAGCGTTTGGAATTGTGTTGTACTCTTGTGAGGGTGGTATGGTTATTGAGACGCCCGCTTCGGGGTCGGTAACTACATCTTTAGTATGTTTAAGTTGTCCCTTGACCATGTATGGTAAAGAATTTATTATGGACTTGGTGTGTTCACCATTAGAAAGATCATATGTAATATTGGGTATGAGCTGATTGCAGTATGATAGAGTTAGTGTGGATTGTTTTTTTTTCTTTTCCGTTGGCAAGGATTTCTCCTTTGAAATATGGAAAGGATGAGCGTTTCTTATTTCCGAAAGAGTTGAAGAAACTGTTGGGAGACGGAACTCAAGTGTTCGGTTGTTTGCATCATTGTCGGCGGAGAGTAAGGCTGAACTGGATGTGTTCTCAATGGTGCGTGACTTTTTAGAGATGTTTCTAGAAGGATGTTAAGGATGTACCATCGGAAAGAGAAATTGGATTTGAAGTCTGTGGATTTGATGATGATAAGAGGGAAGACTTCAAGATGATGATATTGGAATATGTATATGTCCAAGGTCCGATCTCATTGGGGTAGAATGACTAGTATGTCGTTCCTAATGAGGTGTAAGCGGTATAGTTGTAATCACTAGGGTAGAATGACTATGTGTCGTTCCTAGTGAGATGATCACCGGGGTAGAATGACCGAGATGTTGTTCTTAGTGGAGGTACAAGCAGTGTACCTATACTCCAATGGAGATTGTTGCGAATTGAAGGTTTTATAGGAGCCACATGGCATAACTATGATTCCGGTGTGAAAGTGTGCATGTGTGCAATCGTGTATGAATTGGGAATTGGGGAGTAAGATGCGTGAGTCGCATCCAGAGTTGTTTTGGATCAGGTAATATTTTCGAGGACGAAAATTTCTAAAGTGGGGGAGAGTTGTAACACCCCGATTTCGATTATTCCTTTTTCGTTAAGTCCTTTTTGATTTTAATTGGGCGAATATTATTTTGATGTGGAATTTTCGTGGAAATATGTTATTTTTGCATATTGTTCTATTTTACCCGATTTTGGGAGTTTTCGGAGAAAATAGTTGGAGGGTATTTTGGACATTTCCTATTTAATGAAAAGTTGGATATTTTATGAGATATTGAGTTAGTAGATTTTTTTGGGAAAAATAATAGGAAGATATTAAAGAGGGAAATAGAAGAGAAAGGAAGATAGTAAGAAAGGAAGGAAAGAAAAGAGAAAGAAAGAAGGAGAAGAGAAAGAGGAGAGAAAGAGGAGGAAACTTTGGAAAACATCAAGATCAAACCCTAGCTTGCGATTAATCAGGTAAGGGTAAGAAGTTTTATCATCTTGATAATGTATGTAATCATGTATGTGCTATTTTGTATGTATTGGATCGTTTTCTATATTCTCATTTCTAGGTCGGAAGTTGATTTAATCGGTAGAAACTGAGTTTTATCGGTTAGAATTTGGAATAGTCGGTGTAGTATAGTCGGGTGATGAGTGGGTTGTGCTACTGGAACTGATATGGATTAAATCGGTCGGGTTATGAGGTTTGGGCTTTTGGACAGCCATGGGAGTTCTGAGTTCGCAGGTTTGCCAGGCGAAGCCCAGCGAGCAGCAGCGAAGCAAGTCAATAGCATCCACCCTGTCTTCCCTGGCAAGTTCGCCAGGCGAATGAGTGTGGCAAAGGTTCTCCAGGCGAGTGCTAGCGAGTAATTCCAGAATAACTCCCAGTGGTCTTCGCTGGCAAGTTCGCCAGGCGAATGGCAGCGAGCATTCGCTGGGGGCTTCGCCAGGCGAAGGTTAGTGAATACAGCAGCATATTTTCCTTTCTTGTATTTTCTATTCGTGGATTGGTTGTGTGGTTTGGTTGCGATCATTCCTTGTCTAAGATAACTAATTATATGCTGTTATATGTGTTATGGGTAGCCGTATAGCGTGAATCCTAGTTTACGATTTGTGAAGTGTGGAATATGGCCGTTTGGCAATTTGGAGCATTTACTTGAATTTAATAGAAATGAATGTTGAGATCGAATGATAAATATAAACCAGGTATGAATTAGTGTGAATGAATGGTGAATAGGTATATATGTATTGTGATATGTGTATATGTTGTGAATGCATAATGAATATATACGATGAATGTGAAGAATGCATGAGTATGGTTGTAAACATGTATGCATTTCAAGAAGTGTATGGAGTCATTTTGCATATGAAGCATCATGAAGTACATTCTTGTGTTGTTGATTCCTAGGAGAGTCTGATGAGTGATAGAATTCCTAGGAGAGTTCGATGAGTAATGTGATTCCTAGGAGAGTCTGATGGGTGATAGGATTCCTAGGAGAGTCCGATGAGTAATGTGATTCCTAGGAGAGTCTGATGAGTGATAGGATTCCTAGGAGAGTCCGATGAGTGATGTGATTCCTCGGAGAATCTGATGAACGATGTGATTCCTCGGAGAATCTGATGAACGATTCCTCGGAGAATCTGATGAACGATGTGATTCCTCGGAGAATCTGATGAACGATGTGATTCCTCGAATAATCTGATGAATAATGTGATTCCTCGGAGAATCTGATGAATAATGTGATTCCTCGGAGAATCTGATGAACGATGTGATTCCTCGGAGAATCTGATGAGCAATGTGATTCCTAGGAGAATCTGATGAGTTATAGTGTACCCGTGAGAGGCATGAGTGAATTGATTCTTAGGAGAATCTGATGGACGATGAAGTCGGTATCGTATTACGTTTGCGTAGAGTAGCGAGTTGGCCTCTATGATTTGCATTTATTATCTTTGCATGATGTATGGTGATTAAACATGATGTAGATGTATGTGTGAGTATATCTGTACATGTGTGTATGTTTATGAATTAATATAAACATTGACGATGCATATTGTATATGCTTGGTGTTCTATTTGTAAATAGTTATTTGTGAATGCATTGCGATGTACGGTGTAGTGAGATGAGTTGTGGTGAGAACGCGAACAATGTTATTGGATGTATATGTATATATGTTTATATGCATTATGTATTATGATATTGTTTCTCACCCTTCTGCTATTTTATAATGCTCTATGAGGCATTACAGATTAGATTGCTGGAGATTTTTGTGAGGCGTGGCTTCATTCCTTTTGGTCGGTCGGCTCTGATATGTAGCACCAGGTAGTTAGGGATTATTTTGATTCTTTTGTGATACATCTATGTTTGTATCTGCTGATGAATGTTTATGTAAACATGCTGGTTGAATATTGTTTATATTGATGATGCTGTAAATAAACTTAAATGATGTATATGTATGTCATTACATGTTTTGGAGGTTATGAAATATTTAGATATTTCCGCCTTTGCTCTAAATATTTTCTTGTGGGTGTTGCCCCGATGTTGCATATCTGTTGAGCAGGTGTTGTATGTGTTGAATTTTTGGTATAATGTGATATGCCCCTTTTATGCCATGAGATAAATGTACTCTGATGAAATTCTGAATTTACGCCTAAATGATTATTTTGTTTTATTTGGGGGTATAGAAAGGGGGTGTTATATTAAGTGGTATCAGAGTCAGCGTTGAGTCAGTTGTGTCTGTCTTATTGTTGTATTGGTTGAACGGTTATTTAACCTTGTTATTTTTGGGAATCCTCAGAATATGGCCGGTCGTAATGACAATGCGATGGCTGCTGCATTGGAGGCAATGGCTAGGGCGGTGCAGGGTGTGCCGAATATGAACGTTAATGATGAGTTCAGAAAGAGTCAGCCGCCGGTGTTCAAAGGAAGGTTTGATCCAGATGGTGCTCAGATTTGGTTGAAGGAGATCGAGAGGATCTTCAGGGTTGTGAATTGTGCTGAAGGGAACAAGGTGAGACTTGGATCTCACATGTTGCGAGGAGAAGTCGATGAATGGTGGATCGGTATGCGACAAGTCCTTGAAGTGGATGACGAGGAAATAACTTGGGATTTATTTCGTGTTGAATTTCTGAGGAAGTACTATCATGAGAGTGTAAAGGGGAGAAAAGAAATGGAATTCTTGAAATTGAAGCAAGGAAATATGTCTGTGGTAGACTACACGGCTAACTTCACAGAGTTAGTAAAATTTCATCCTCACTATGACGCGGTGACGGCGGAATTTTCTAAGTGTGTTAAGTATGAGAACGGCTTACGTCCTGAGATTAAGCAAGCGGTGGGCTATCAGAGGATAAGGAGATTTTCGGACTTGACTGAATGTTGTCGAATTTTTGAAGAGGATAGTAAAACTCGTTCTACTCACTACAAGAGTTTGAAGGAGGAGAAAGAAAGGCAACAAGTAAGGAGTGGACCTTATGTGACGCCTGCTGATAAGGGCAAGCATAGGGAGAACTTTGTTAAGAGGCCCGGAGGAGGGAGTTCTGGATCCATTAAATGCTACAAGTGTGGTGAGACGGGTCATAAGTCTTTTATGTGTGGAAAGCCCAAAGTTAAGTGCTCTAACTGCGGAGTTATTGGGCATGATGCTACGGATTGTAGAAAGGGTGTAGTGAAGTGCTACAATTGTGGAAAAGAAGGTCACATCAGTGCTAAGTGTCCTAAACCTAAGCAAGCTCCAACAAGTGGAAAAGTATTTGCATTGGCAGGATCAAACACTACTAATGTGGATCGTTTGATTTGAGGTATGTGCTTTATTAATAATATGCCTTTAATTGCTATTATTGATACCGGAACGACTCATTCGTTCTTTTCTTTTGAGGATGCTAAGCGTTTGGAATTGTGTTTTACTCTTGTGAGGGTGGTATGGTTATTGAGACGCCCTCTTTGGGGTCGGTAACTACATCTTTAGTATGTTTAAGTTGTCCCTTGACCATGTATGGTAAAGAATTTATTATGGACTTGGTGTGTTCACCATTAGAAAGATCATATGTAATCTTGGGTATGAGCTGATTGCAGTATGATAGAGTTAGTGTGGATTGTTTTTTTTTTTATTTTCCGTTGGCAAGGATTTCTCCTTTGAAAGATGGAAAGGATGAGCGTTTCTTATTTTCCAAAGAGTTGAAGAAACTGTTGGGAGACGGAACTCAAGTGTTCAGTTGTTTGCATCATTGTCAGCGGAGAGTAAGGCTGAACTGGATGTGTTCTCAGTGGTGCGTGACTTTTCAGAGATGTTTCTAGAAGGATGTTAAGGATGTATCGCCGGAAAGAGAAATTGGATTTGAAGTCCGTGGATTTGATGATGATAAGAGGGGAGACTTCAAGATGATGATATTGGAATATGTATATGTCCAAGGTTCGATCTCATTGGGGTAGAATGACTAGTATGTCGTTCCTAATGAGGTGTAAGCGGTATAGTTGTAATCACTAGGGTAGAATGACTATGTGTCGTTCCTAGTGAGATGATCACCGGGGTAGAATGACCGAGATGTTGTTCTTAGTGGAGGTACAAGCAGTGTACCCATAATCTCCAATGGAGATTGTTGCGAATTGAAGGTTTTATAGGAGCCACATGGCATAACTATGATTCTGGTGTGAAAGTGTGCATGTGCACAATCGTGTATGAATTGGGAATTGGGGAGTAAGATGCGTGAGTCGCATCCAGAGTTGTTTTGGATCAGGTAATATTTTCGAGGACGAAAATTTCTAAAGTGGGGGAGAGTTGTAACGCCCCGATTTCGATTATTCCTTTTTCGTTAAGTCCTTTTTGATTTTAATTGGGCGAATATTATTTTGATGTGGAATTTTCATGGAAATTTGTTATTTTTGCATATTGTTCTATTTTACCCGATTTTGGGAGTTTTCGGAGAAAATAGTTGGAGGGTATTTTGGACATTTCCTATTTAATGAAAAGTTGGATATTTTATGAGATATTGAGTTAGTAGATTTTTTTGGGAAAAATAATAGGAAGATATTAAAGAGGAAAATAGAAGAGAAAGAAAGATAGTAAGAAAGGAAGGAAAGAAAAGAGAAAGAAAGAAGGAGAAGAGAAAGAGGAGAGAAAGAGGAGGAAACTTTGGAAAACATCAAGATCAAACCCTAGCTTGCGATTAATCAGGTAAGGGTGAGAAGTTTTATCATCTTGATAATGTATGTAATCATGTATGTGCTAGTTTGGATGTATTGGATCGTTTTCTATATTCTCATTTCTAGGTCGGAAGTTGATTTAATCGGTAGAAACTGAGTTTTATCGGTTAGAATTTGGAATAGTCGGTGTAGTATAGTCGGGTGATGAGTGGGTTGTGCTACTGGAACTAATTTGGATTAAATCGGTCGAGTTATGAGGTTTGGGCTTTTGGATAGCCATGGGAGTTCTGAGTTCGCAGGTTCGCCAGGCGAAGCCCAGCGAGCAGCAGCGAACCAAGTCACTAGCATCCACCCTGTCTTCGCTGGCAAGTTCGCCAGGCGAATGAGTGTGGCGAAGGTTCGCTAGGCGAGTGTGCTGGCGAGTGCTAGCGAGTAATTCCATAATAAATGGTGAATAGGTATATATGTATTGTGATATGTGTATATGTTGTGAATGCATAATGAATATATGCGATGAATGTGAAGAATGCATGAGTATGTTTGTAAACATGTATGCATTTCAAGAAGTGTATGGAGTCATTTTGCATGTGAAGCATCATGAAGTACATTCTTGTGCTGTTGATTCCTAGGAGAGTCTGATGAGTGATAGGATTCCTAGGAGAGTCCGATGAGTTATGTGATTCCTAGGAGAGTCTGATGGATGATAGGATTCCTAGGAGAGTCCGATGAGTAATGTGATTCCTAGGAGAGTCTGATGAGTGATAGGATTCCTAGGAGAGTCCGATGAGTGATGTGATTCCTCGGAGAATCTGATGAACGATGTGATTCCTCGGAGAATCTGATGAACGATTCCTCGGAGAATCTAATGAATGATTGATTCCTCGGAGAATCTGATGAACGATGTGATTCCTCGGAGAATCTGATGAACGATGTGATTCCTCGGAGAATCTGATGATTAATGTGATTCCTCGGAGAATCTGATGAACGATGTGATTCCTAGGAGAATCTGATGAGTTATAGTGTACCCGTGAGGGGCGTGAGTGAATTGATTCTTAGGAGAATCTGATGAACGATTAAGTCGGTATCGTATTACATTTGCGTAGAGTAGCGAGTTGGCCTCTATGATTTGCATTTATTATCTTTGCATGATGTATAGTGAATAAACATGATGTAGATGTATGTGTGAGTATATTTGTACATGTGTGTATGTTTATGAATTAATATAAACATTGACGATGCATATTGTATATGCTTGGTGTTCTATTTGTAAATAGTTATTTGTGAATATATTGCAATGTACGGTGTAGTGAGATGAGTTGTGGTGAGAACGCGAACAATGTTATTGGATGTATATGTATATATGTTTATATGCATTATGTATTATGATATTGTTTCTCACCCTTCTGTTGTTTTATAATGCTCTATGAGGCATTGCAGATTAGATTGCTGGAGATTTTTGTGAGGCGTGGCTTCACTCCTTTTGGTCGGTCGACTCTGATATGTAGCACCAGGTGTTGCACCCCAAAATTTGCCCAACCTTTTCCTTCTTGTTTTTGCATTAGCATAACATCATCATAGCATTATCATAGCATTGCATTAGCATTTATGCAGGGGATCAAGTGTGATATACATCGAGATAGGCCTATCTAGAGGTTTTATTCGAGTTTGAGGAGTCACTAAAGTCACCAGGAAGTGGTTCATGCCCTTGAGAAGTTCAGATGCTTGTGACTTAGAGGCCAACTGAAGATTATCAATGAGTTGGGAAACTATGATTACAGGTCATAAAATTACAGGTCCAGTTCAATACTTTGCATAACTCAAATGGATTTTTTTCCAACATGAAAGTTGCTTCAAATGGCGTCATTGGGTCAACTAAACCTCAAGGTTTTAATGGGCTAGCTCATGGTTGAAGATTGATGAAGGTACTTTAGTGAAAGTGTGTGAAATGGCCTAGATTGGAAAGTTACCAAATTTTAATCAAACAAAGTCATGTTTGTACTTATTTTGAGTGGAAATCTCATTTTAAGAACAATGACACTTTTATATCTTTCATTTGAAGCTCTCTTCATAACCTATTCCAAGATTTCTTCACATTTAAGTAACACAATGGATCTGGGCCTTAAGACTAAAAACAAGGGACTATTTTGGGCCTTAGATTTTCCTTATGGTGCAAGGGATATAAAAAACCAAAACCAAGGCAATTGAACTTCTTCTTCCACCATTTTTCCATTTCCCCACAATTTGCTACATTTGAAAAATTGATTTTTCAATTCCTTTTTCTCTCCACTTTTTTGATCCTTTCTCATTGCAAATACATTCAATATACTCCATAGAATTTTTTCATCAATTTTTGAGAAGTTTTTAGTGCAATTCCATGGTTGTAGTAACATGAAAAAGTAAGCTCCATGAGAATTTCGAATTCTGTTTTCCTCACCAATTCAAGCCATTTCTTTGATCCTAATGCCTCTACCAAGGATTACTGAAGGTTTCTACATAATTTTCCAAGGAAATTCGTGCTCCATTGAAGCTCCATAATCCATTTTTCGGAGGTAATGGAAATTCAAGTTATCCCCCTAATTATGAGTCTTTTCCATGCCATTTTTACAGCATTGCATTCCCCTGGAATAGTACATCGTTTCTGGTAAAGAAAGATCCATTTTTATGACATTTTTGTGTTCTTGGAAGTTTGAGATTCAAAAAAGGTTTTGGAGTTAGAGGCCTTTTCATTGGAAACTAACGGTATATTTGGACTCCCCACGAAAAACTACAAATTTTTCATTCAAGAATCGTTGGATTTGGTGGAGTATTGAGTGAGATAGGTTCACTTGAACATTTCCGGCCAACCTTCCAATTTCCGGCCACCATTCCACGCACAGCAGCATCTCCCTCTCATTTTTCTTTCAAATGGATAAGACGGTCTTGGCACCGTCGGATTCGTTCCAAAGATGGACTTTGTCTACCAATCTAACGGACCGCATCACTCCATGCAAGCCGCCACATCACATTTCATTAATCCCAGTGGCGCGTCAACTCAGCAATTAGTGCCCTATGACCCCTGTTCGATCCTTGGCAGCTGCATTTTATTTATTCACTTATTTCCTTATGTTTCTCATATATTCATGTTCTTATCTTGTTCTTTTATTTTTCTTTTTTTTACATGCTGACTTCTAAATATCATAAAAAATAGGAAAATTAGTTTTTTTGATCCCCATTTTTTTCTGCGTAATCTTCAAGATGTCTAGAGATTTATAGAATTGGAACCATGTTTTTTCCATTTTTCGTAATTTTATTAGATTGTTTTTTCATTTTAGTTGTCAAAAAAATAGCAATGCTGGTGCTATCATGTTGTGAATTTTCTTTGACCCATCAAAATTACATATTTTGGCCTATCCTTTTGCAGGGATCTGAAACACATATTGAGGTATTGTGATATATTTTTGTGGGAATTTTATTGTACCATTTTAGTTTGTTTTGGATGCTTTCTTTAACATGCTCCATTTTAACTTTTCCTTTGGTATACATGAGACATCTTGCAAGGTTTTCATCTTATTTGGCCATTTCTATTTGGATATTTTGTTGTATCTCTCACCCCTGGTTTGTGACTTGATTTAGGGTATTGGAGATTTTTATTTGAATTTTTTAGCACCTTTTGCTATTTTTATTGTATTTTTGTATTCGGACTTATAATTTGGACATTCGAACGGACTTTGGTTTCATTTCGGCTCCAACGGCCTCGATTTGTTTGTGTGGTGAACGCTAGGGTTCTTATGGCTTGTTATAGACATTATATAGGATATGTAGATCATTGATTGGCTGATTTTATCATACATAATTGCCCATTAGGTTCCATATTTCCATGATAGCGCGTTATGACTCCAAATTATGGTATGCGTACGTCATTCGTAGGTTTTATTGCCTCGTATCACTTTATAATCACTTGTGGCCAAGATTGTATGTTTAGAACAGGCCATCTTCCATTCATTATGGGCTTGAGGTTGAGATGACTTCCTCCTTCACTTGAATTCCAGGTTTGCTGTTATGAATCCGCATTTCCTGTATGCTGTTTATTTCATCTGTTTTTGTTGCTTCCTTTGCCTTTCCCTTAGGATCTCCATTCTTCCTTGTTCAAGGTAGAATGCGATAGACACTAGGCTTTGCAACCATGTATGACAATATTAGGGTAGTCTTCCCCTTTGCAAACTTCAACCTTAGGAAGAACTTGGCATGATAACGTTAGGATTAAACTAGTCTCCCCGTAGTAAGCCGAACTACGGCTGCTCTGATCTTTCATACCAGATGAAAGTACATAGGCACGAGATGCGATATCTCGGTGAGCAACCTTCCCCCCTTTTACCCGTAGTTAGGCGAACTACGTTGACTCTGATTTCTCGTTCCAGACGGGAATACGTAGGCATAAAGTGCGATACTTTGCCGAGTCACTTTTCTTTTCTTTTGTCCTTATACCATTAGCATAGATAGTATTAATCAACCCTTCGAGATAAACAATCAAGCATGGATCCCATCGAGTACGATAGACGTGAGGGGTGCTAATACCTTCCCCTTGCGTAACCGACTCCCGAATCCAGGACATGGTTGCGATGACCATTCCTTTTCCCTCTTTTCGTTAGGTTTTCTCTGAGCGTTTCCTTTCCCTCCTTTGGGATAAATAACGCATGGTGGCGACTCTTCTGTTCTGCCGGCGCCGATTTTTGCAGTAGCGATAGCTGGCGACTCTGCTGGGGACTGCGATGGTTCCCTATGCGAGTCTCGCCTTGGATTTTTCTTCCTAGCTGTCTGGGTCATCCCCAGCAGCTGGCGACTCTGCTGGGGACCAACGTCCCTTATGTGAGTCAGTCCTAGCGCTTGTTTGTTTATTTTGTGGGTTTTGTACATACCTGTTGTACCTTAGATTTACTTTCCCGCAGTTTATTTTCAGCATTATATTATATCCTTATTGTGCTGTTGTGGGAGGGGATTGATTCTGATGAGTGATAAGCCAGACCCAGGCTTGAGTGTACCTAGCATTAGTTGTGGAAAGTAGTGGGCGCGTGCTTGCTTTGCAGGTACTAGTGTCTCACGAAATCCACGCTCAGACGAGATTCTCCCGGTTGACTTCTTTTCCAGCCCTTTGGGCTTGAGGGGTTGTTGGTTTGGAGGATTGTCGACTCTGGGGATCGATCATTTGGGATTCAGCTAAGTGAGGCCGCTTCAAGAAATGATGATGCCACACCTTCTGGGTATCGTATCATCGCTCTTGAAAGTCTGTGACGCTGATGACCGCATAGGATGCCATACCTCGTCGGCGAATTAAGTCCATACCTGTGAGGGGTATTGGGTTATGCAAGAAACCATAGCTCCAGATCACCCGATTTTCTCTACAGTGTGAACTTTTGGGTTTGATATCAGAGGTCTTCAGTCTCAGTGACCTATGTCATGCAGTGGTCTATGTTATGCAAAGGCAAAGATCTGGTTATTCTCAAGCTACAAAACAACAGGCTTCTAATTATTATTGCTACAGCACATCACAGCTACCTTGATCCCCTATAGCATCCTTGCATTTTTGCATTTCTCATCTGCATTGATTACATGACATTGCATTAACATTGCAGGTGCATATTCCTTTTGATTCTAGCTATCTCGCTTGCCGTCATTCGTGCTCAGATACTTGTGCTTGTAACTACCTATGTGGTCTTCCATCTGTATATGAGGATTTTTTTACTATTGCTGTCTGAGGGGTTTCCATTGTCATGTGTTTCACCCGGAACTAGAATCAAGGGAAATATTCCATATGCATATATACATTGTTAGCATTTTGCATATTTTTCTTTGTGTTTGCAGGTACCTTCTTAAGCCTCGTTCTTATGTTCTGTTGGCTTTTCAGAGTTGTTTCAGGATTGCTGACCAGAGACTTCACCGGTATCCTACTAGAAACAATCTCAAGAAAGCCATGGATCACGTTCAGACTGAGATGCAAGAGATGAGGGAGCGCATGACTCAGCTCATGGAAGTCATGCAAGGTATGGCTCAAGGACAGGAGCAACTGAGAATAATGGTCCAGCCCCTGGTAGCTAGGGTTGATCTTAATGGAGTTCTTCACGGAGGTACTGCTGCTAATACTCTCCGCAACGATACAGAAATTCCTAACACCACTGTTGTGCCTACCAGATGCACCCCAACTGCTGCAGGGGCCGGGAATGGTAGTGATGTTGGCGTCCGCCACGCTGGTCTGGGTAATGCTGCTGGTAATGCATGTTTGGGTAATGCTGGTAACGCAGGTCTTGGTAATACTGTTAAATTGGGTTGTGGTAATGGTACTCATAATGATGGGTTTAGACCTGGTGCTGCTAACCATGGTCTTGGTAACGCTGGGTATGGTTACACCGTCAATCGAAACGTCTATGGTCCGGAGGATGCCTACGCAGGGTATGGCAATGGGGATCAACGATGGAATGAAGATCATCAGGACGACGTGTTCTCTATGAGGGATGTAGGCGCTGAGTTGCCTGCTGAAGCTGATCGTAGATTTAGAATGCTGGAGGAACAGATGAGGAATATAACAAATCAGAACTCCATGGGGCTCGACATGGCCAATTTAGGGCTGATCCCTGATTTACGAGTATCGTACAAGTTCAAAGTTCCTACCTTCGATAAATAAAAAGGTGTCACTTGCCCAAAAGTGCACATACGTTCATACTACAGAAAAATGTCAGCCTATTCAAATGATGAGAAGATGCTCATGCATTTCTTCCAGGATAGCCTGTCGGGGCCATCGCTCGAGTGGTATATGGGTTTGGAACCCTCTCAGGTTCGCAGTTGGAAGGGTTTGGCTGAAGCATTCGTGAAGCATTACCAGTACAATAGTGCCCTTGCTCCCAACAGGGTCCAGCTTCAGAATGTCGTCCAGAAGAACGGGGAATCTTTCAAAGAGTACGCCCAGAGGTGGCGTGAGCTTGCAGCCAGAGTGCAACCCCCAATGGTAGAGAGATAGTTGATTGACTTGTTTGTATCGATGTTATCTGGGATGTACTATGAAAAGTTCGTCAACTGTATGTCCGGGAGTTTCTCTGACCTTGTCATCACTGGTGAGCGTATAGAAAACGACATCAAGATTGGGAAAATTCAGGCCGTAGAAGTACCTTCATCAGGTGGAGGAAAGAAAGTGTTCGGAAACAAGAAGCGTGAAGGCGACGCTAATTTTGTATCAAGCTTTCGGGGTAGAGGCAGAGGTAGATATCAAGATCAGTGTCATCATCATCAGGCTGCAAGTGTTATCATTCCGATACCACCACCACAACCACAGCAAAATCAGCAGGGCTACAGGAAGTACCAGAATTCGAGGGGAGCAAATAGAGTATTCGATACGCCGCCAATGTCGTACTCCCAGATGCTTCAGATTTTACTACAACTGCAGTTAATTCAAAAGAGAACCTTGGCCCCTCTGACAGGCCGACCACCACCTGGCTATGATGCAAATGCCCGCAGCGAATTCCACTCGGGGGCACCCGGGCACAGCATTGACGATTGTAAGGCTTTTAAGCACAAGCCGCAAGATTTAATTGACAGTAAAGCCATAAACTTCTCGCATGAAGCGCCCAACTTGGTACAGGATCATCTGCCAAACCACGGACAAGCCGAAAGTGGTTGAGTCGCCCACAAGTCAAGATACAAGAAGCCCGGTTCTCAGAAGCTGGCAATCTGCATTTTGCATGTCATTGCTTTACATTTGTAGTTTCTTTCTTGTCTATGTGCATTTCACTTGTAAAGCTTGTTGTTTTCAATTGATATTGATAAATGAAATAAATATGCATATTTTGAATTAATCCATTCGTGTTCACTTTATTGCTTTCTTTTATTTCAAACGCTTGTTTAAGTGGAATCCGGGGAGGATGACGAAACCAAAAGACGTGTAAACTTCCGATTGTATGCTCTTGGGTAGAAAAACCTGTTGACGATATACAGGCATTGTTTCAAATCCATAAACACCGGAGATATAAGGAAGATAATCCCTTGTTAACCCCTTTTGAGCCTTGTAGTAGGAGTTTCTTTCTGAAAATGAAAAACCCTCAATCTTAACCTGGGGCAGGGTAGGTGTCAGTTAATTTGACCAAGCGCTCGAATTACGAAAGGAGTGTCCGTTCGAGGATAAATCACACCTGTATAGGTCGTGCCTAAAGAACCACAATGGTTAAACCTTGCCGATAAGGAGTGAAACAGTCACAATCTATTTTAACAAGTCAGACAAGTCGGTGTCACATGATTTGTTCAAAAAAAAAGAAGGAAAAAGCCCGCTAAGTCGAATCTTGCAAATAAGCGACTTAGGCAAAAATTAGGGTATCCCGCTGGACTTCAAAATCAGAAACTCAAAAGAGTTAGTCCAGGCAAAAAAAATTAGGGAACGAAAAGAAAAAGCGAAAAGGATTACAAGGAAAAAATCCTCAAACAAGAATGAAATCGTGTGACTCCAGGCACTATAAAGACGGAAATTGAATAACTGTCACTCCAAAAAGCAGGTGGTTTCCTGAACCATCACTCCTATCGTTCCACTGTTGAAAGGTGAATGCTAAGGTCGAATTAGCTAAACATAGGATTGGAGAACATCAAGGAGAATGGGTGGGTTAAAATGAATTTTGAGCCTTATATCCTTCCTTGTTAACCGTGAACCCGACCACGTTACAACCTTCAAAAGTCCTAATTGAAACAGGTTTAGTTCGAGAGCATACTTCGGTAAAGATCGCATCGAAACTGACTCCAAAAAGGATTCCTCTTACAGCGTTGTATTAATTTTGACACTTTGATAATTGATTCGTTCATTATATGTCATAAGTTTTTCCAGTGAACAGGATTGGATTTTGAAAAAAAACTGTCATATGCATTGCATTTAATATATCTTTTATGCAAAACAACTTGTTTTACTTGCGAGTAAGCGCTCGACCGCAGGAAAGTTTCCATAGTGGAAATTTTAATCAGGATAGAATGTAGAATGCCTGAATACTCCGTTGAGTTATGGCCAACATTATCAAATAATCTCCAGTAAGGTCAGCCGTCCAAGAATCAGTTAATCTGGGGCAATCAGGTCGAGATTTGGTAAGTCTCTCACAATCAGGGGTACCGCTCCGCAAACTAGTCAATCAGAGGCAAAGCCATTGCAAGGCTGGGGCATGCCACCCTATGAGGAAAATAATTGTTTCTCTCCATATCTCTAGAGCTTATTCGAACTATTCAACCAAGGACCCTCTCACGGTCCAGATTCTGGGGCAAGCCATCTTGGGGTCGTCTCATGGCAAGCTATTCTCTTCTCAGCATAAACCTTCCCAAAAAAAAATCAGACTGGGGCAGGGGCATTACGCTTGGGGCGATTTCTCAGAGAGATTCGGATGAATCTCATTTTTCCAACAATCAAAGATCTTTCCCTAGCAGATGGAAGTTGCATCTTTACCCCCAGCAGTTGGTCAGGCGTACCTCTAATCCCCATAGAGTACGAGTATGGGTTTGTTCCCCAGCAAGTCGAGATCAGATTTCTCTACACCAGGCATGTGTGGAACATCCCCCAGCAGGTCGTCTGTGACCCCTAACAGTGTAAGATGTGTTCTAGGGAGGTCATACGGGATCTTTACCCCGTTCCTCAGCAAAAGTTGCTCATCACCAGCAGAGATTTGTTCATCTCCAGTAAAATTTGTAACTCCAAGTTTGTTAGTATGTCCCTCAGCAGAGTTGTGATCGTATCTTCCGAAGTTGTTCAAAGTTCTTCTCCCCATCATGGAGTTGTGGTGTTCAGACATCAGTTTTTACGTTGAGTATTCAGGCTCTGGTCAGTACGTTGATTGTTCAGACTCCGGTAAAATCAAGCAAGGGTCCAGACCCCTATTAGTGTTCGTGGCTATTCCGTCGAGTATCCAGGCTCCGGTAATCTCTAGTTTGTATTGATTCTTGCTTCCGTCGAGTATTCAGGCTCCGGTAATCTCTAGTTTGTATTGATTCTTTCTCTCGTCGAGTATCCGGACTCCGGTAAAGATTTTGTAAGGTGATCTTGATAAGTATTTATAGTATTCTCTTTCCGATTTGTATCTTCGTCGAGTGTTCAGGCTCCGATTTGTTTGCTTCGTCGAGTGTTCAGGCTCCAATTTGTTTGCTTCATCGAGTGTTCAGGCTCCGATTTGTTTGCTTCGCCGAGTGTTCAGGCTCCGATTTGTTTGCTTCATTGAGTATCCAGGCTCCGGTGCGTTTTCGTCCGTAGAGTATCCAGGCTCCGGTTTGTTGCGTTGAGTATTCAGACTCCGGTTTGTTGCTTCGTCGAGTGTTCAGGCTCCGATTTATTTGCTTTGTTGAGTATCCAGCCTCCGGTGCGTCTTCGTCCGTAGAGTATCCAGGCTCCGGTTTGTTGCGTTGAGTGTTCAGACTCCGGTTTGCTGCTTCATTGAGTGTTCAGACTCCGATGTGTTTTCGTCGAGTATTCAGACTCCGATTTGTTGCTTCGTTGAGTATCTAGACTCCGATTTGTATTTTCGTCGAGTATTCAGGCTCCGGTTTATCGCTTCGTTGAGTATCCAGGCTCCGATTTGTATTTTCGTCGAGTATCCAGGCTCCGGTTTATCGCTTTGTCGAGTGTTCAGACTCCGGTGTGTTTTCGTCGAGTATCCAGGCTCCGGTTTATCGCTTCGTCGAGTGTTCAGGCTCCGGTGCATTTTCGTTTGTCGAGCATCCAGGCTCTGATTTGTTGCTTCATTGAGTATCCAGGCTTCGATTTGTAGTTTCGTCGAGTTGTCAGACTCCGGTGTGTTTTCATTGAGTGTTCAGACTCCGGTGTATTTTCGTCGAGTATTCAGACTCCGGTTTGTTGCGTTGAGTGTTTAGGCTCCGGTATGTTTTCGTTGAGTTGTCAGACTCCGGTTTTTTGCATTGAGTGTTCACACTCCGATGTGTTACGTCGAGCATCTAGGCTCCGGTCATTACGTTGAGCATCCAGGCTCCGGTCAGTGCGCTGAATATCCAGATTCCGACAGATTTTGATGTGGCCCTATCGTGTGTTGAGTATTCAGATTCCGACGATTCGAAAGATTGTTCTTTGGCCCATGTGGTGTTCAGACCATGGCCAGTTACGTGTTTCCTGAAGCAGAGTTACTTGATTAAGTTTCTCTTTCCCTCGACGGTGTTCAAGATGTTCATTATGTTCGGTTTCTTCGGAGATTCTATCCCAATCAGAGTTTGCAGTTTATTTCTGCAGTTGGCAAATTTCCGGGTTCTTTTGGTATTCAACCGTCTTTTACCTTGATTGATTGAAAGCCGTTCGCTTTTCACTCATTCAGATCCAAGTCGCTTGAATAGGGGCAGCTGTTGCACCCCAAAATTTGCCCAACCTTTTCCTTCTTGTTTTTGCATTAGCATAACATCATCATAGCATTATCATAGCATTGCATTAGCATTTATGCAGGGGATCAAGTGTGATATACATCGAGAAAGGCCTATCTAGAGGTTTTATTCGAGCTTGAGGAGTCACTAAAGTCACCAGGAAGTGGTTCATGCCCTTGAGAAGTTCAGATGCTTGTGACTTAGAGGCCAACTGAAGATTACCAATGAGTTGGGAAACTATGATTACAGGTCATAAAATTACAGGTCCAGTTCAATACTTTGCATAACTCAAATGGACTTTTTTCCATCATGAAAGTTGCTCCGAATGGCGTCATTGGGTAAACTAAACCTCAAGGTTTTAATGGGCTAGCTCATGGTTGAAGATTGATGAAGGTACTTTAGTGAAAGTGTGTGAAATGGCCTAGATTGGAAAGTTACCAAATTTTAATCAAACAAAGTCATGTTTGTACTTATTTTGAGTGGAAATCTCATTTTAAGAACAATGGCACTTTTACATTTTTCATTTGAAGCTCTCTTCATGACCTATTCCAAGATTTCTTCACATTTAAGTAACACAATGAATCTGGGCCTTAAGACTAAAAACAAGGGACTATTTTGGGCCTTAGATTTTCCTTATGGTGCAAGGGATATAAAAAACCAAAACCAAGGCAATTGAACTTCTTCTTCCACCATTTTTCCATTTTCCCACAATTTGCTACATTGGAAAAATTGATTTTTCAATTCCTTTTTCTCTCCACTTTTTTGATCCTTTCTCATTGCAAATACATTCAATATACTCCATAGAATTCTTCCATCAATTTTTGAGAAGTTTTTAGTGCAATTCCATGGTTGTAGTAACATGAAAAAGTAAGCTCCATGAGAATTTCGAATTCTGTTTTCCTCACCAATTCAAGCCATTTCTTTGATCCTAATACCTCTACCAAGGATTATTGAAGGTTTCTACATAATTTTCCAAGGAAATTCGTGCTCCATTGAAGCTCCATAATCCATTTTTCGGAGGTAATGGAAATTCAAGTTATCCCCCTAATTATGAGTCTTTTCCATGCCATTTTTACAGCATTGCATTCCCCTGGAATAGTACATCCTTTCTGGTAAAGAAAGATCCATTTTTATGACATTTTTGTGTTCTTGGAAGTTTGAGATTCAAAAACGGTTTTGGAGTTAGAGGCCTTTTCACTGGAAACTAACGGTATATTTGGATTCCCCGCGAAAAACTACACAATTTTCATTCAAGAATCGTTGGATTTGGTTGAGTATTGAGTGAGATAGGTTCACTTGAACATTTCCGGCCAACCTTCCAATTTCCGGCCACCGTTCCACGCACAGCAGCATCTCCCTCTCATTTTCTTTCAAATGGAGAAGACGGTCTTGGCACCGTCGGATTCGTTCCAAAGATGGACTTTGTCTACCAATCTAACGGACCGCATCACTCCACACAAGCCGCCACATCACATTTCATTAATCCCAGTGGCGCGTCAACTCAGCAATTAGTGCCCTATGACCCCTGTTCGATCCTTGGCAGCTGCATTTTATTTATTCACTTATTTCCTTATGTTTCTCATATATTCATGTTCTTATCTTGTTCTTTTCTTTTTCTTTCTTTTACATGCTGACTTCTAAATATCATAAAAAATAGGAAAATTAGTTTTTTGATCCCCATTTTTTCTGCGTAATCTTCAAGATGTCTAGAATTTTATAGAATTGGAACCATATTTTTTCCAGTTTTCGTAATTTTATTAGATTTTTTTTCATTTTAGTTGTCAAAAAAATAGCAATGCTGGTGCTATCATGTTGTGAATTTTCTTTAACCCATCAAAATTACATATTTTGGCCTATCCTTTTGCAGGGATCTGAAACACATGTTGAGGTATTGTGATATATTTTTGTGGGAATTTTATTGTACAATTTTAGTTAGTTTTGGATGCTTTCTTTAACATGCTCCATTTTAACTTTTCCTTTGGTATACATGAGACATCTTGCAAGGTTTTCATCTTATTTGGCCATTTCTATTTGGATATTTTGTTGTATCTCTCACCCCTGGTTTGTGACTTGATTTAGGTTATTGGAGATTTTTATTTGAATTTTTTAGCACCTTTTTCTATTTTTCTTGTATTTTTGTATTCGGACTTATAATTTGGACATTCGAACGGACTTTGGTTTCATTTCGGCTCCAACGGCCTCGATTTGTTTGTGTGGTGAACGCTAGGGTTCTTATGGCTTGTTATAGACATTATATAGGATATGTAGATCATTGATTGGCTGATTTTATCATACATAATTGCCCATTAGGTTCCATATTTCCATGATAGCGCGTTATGACTCCAAATTATGGTATGTGTACGTCATTCGTAGGTTTTATTGCCTCGTATCACTTTATAATCACTTGTGGCCAATATTGTATGTTTAGAACAGGCCATCTTCCATTCATTATGGGCTTGAGGTTGAGATGACTTCCTCCCTCCCTTGCATTCCAGGTTTGCTGTTATGAATCCGCATTTCCTGTATGCTGTTTATTTCATCTGTTTTTGTTGCTTCCTTTGCCTTTCCCTTAGGATCTCCATTCTTCCTTGTTCAAGGTAGAATGCGATAGACACTAGGCTTTGCAACCATGTATGACAACATTAGAGTAGTCTTCCCCTTTGCAAACTTCAACCTTAGGACGAACTTGGCATGATAACTTTAGGATTAAACTAGTCTCCCCGTAGTAAGCCGAACTACGGCTGCTCTGATCTTTCATACCAGATGAAAGTACGTAGGCACGAGATGCGATATCTCGGCGAGCAACCTTCCCCCCTTTTACCCGTAGTTAGGTGAACTACGTTGACTCTGATTTCTCGTTTCAGACGGGAATACATAGGCATAAAGTGTGATACTTTGCCGAGTCACTTTTCTTTTCTTTTGTCCTTATACCATTAGCATAGATAGTATTAATCAACCCTTCGAGATAAACAATCAAGCATGGATCCCATCGAGTACGATGGACGTGAGGGGTGCTAATACCTTCCCCTTGCGTAACCGACTCCCGAATCCAGGACATGGTTGTGATGACCATTCCTTTACCCTCTTTTCGTTAGGTTTTCTCTGAGCGTTTCCTTTCCCTCCTTTGGGTTAAATAACGCACGGTGGCGACTCTTCTGTTTTGCCGGCGCCGATTTTCGCAGTAGCGACACCAGGTAGTTAGGGATTATTTTGATTCTTTTGTGATACATCTATATTTGTATCTGCTGATGAATGTTTATGTAAACATGTTGGTTGAATATTGTTTATATTGATGATGCTGTAAATCAACTTGAATGATGTATATGTATGTGATTACATGTTTTGGAGGTTATGAAATATTTAGATGTTTCCGCCTTTGTTCTAAATATTTTCTTGTGGGTGTTGCCCCGATGTTGCATATCTGTTGAGCAAGTGTTGTATGTGTTGAATTTTTGGTATAATGTGATATGCCCCTTTTATGCCATGAGATAAATGTACTCTGATGAAATTCTGAATTTACGCCTAAATGATTATTTGTTTTATTTGGGGGTATAGAAAGGGGGTGTTACAAGAAACACTAACTTTCATTATATATCTTTTAAGTGTAGTCATCTAAACTTCACCTTGTGTAATATGCTTATCTAAGAAGCAACTTGTAAACACAAACTGTTATAACCCAGTTAGGTTATATTCCTCAAGGGAGCAGGTTAGCCAGGCTCTTGAAAAGTCAGTGATCGATAGTCATTGAGGAATCTTATTAAGCGACTGGGTAGGTTAGGTCTTAAAGAGTAAATGATTGTTGGGGTTTCTCAAGCGACCAATTAGGTCAGGCTCTTGGGAAATCAGTGACAGGTTGTCATTGCTTTGTAATCATGATTTGATTATTGGATTCAGTCCTTAAAGATAGCCTTGTTAGCTTGAACCCTGATAAAATAATTGTGTCTTTTATCATTGTTCTTATTCCTCTTGCTGTTATTCTTGTGTTTGTTTTTGGAAGCGAAAAGATATCAAACTGGAAACCCAATTCAACCCCCTCCAAAATTCAAGAATTGAAACACAAAAAACCAAAACCTAAATCGCAAAAACAAAACTTCATCAATGATAAAAATTACGAAGAAGAATATAAAACACACAACAAAGCACCATCAATGATAAACCAGAAAATCATAAACGACCTAAATATAGCATAGTATTGTCCTAAAGTAACAAAAAACATTAAAAGTATAAAGCAGTAAACCTGAAACAAAATGAAATATAAAAATATAAAGAATATTAAACAATAATATAAAATGGCTTGGAACCACTATATACTAAAAGAATTACATGTTTATCCCCTAACACACAACAAACTTTCACGTTCTTAGGACTTAAAATCACCAACTCAGTCAAATCCGAAAGCCCCAAGTCAAACCTTTTGCGTTCACTTGTCACAAATTTCAACTCAGCTCTTTAAACAACACATCACCACATTCTTCCTCAGCAAGAGAACCAACAATGAGAAGTCCCCAATGCCGCTCAAGCGATTCAACAACGGAAGTTCTAAAACCTTCAAGATATAGAATCATAACTTTGAGAAGATATGAAGTGGCATCTATAGGATGAGCTTGATCGCTTTTTCGATTTCGACTAGGGCTTCTTCATTAGCGAGATTGTTGATAGCAGGTCTGGATTTATTTTTAGAAGATCCTTGCAAGTATCATTATGATTTGTAAAAGTGAGAGAGTCTGGATTTATTTTTAGAAGATCCTTGCAAGTATCATTATGATTTGTAAGAGAGAGAGAGAGAGAGAGAGAGAGAGAGAGAGAGAGAGAGAGAGAGAGAGAGAGAGAGAGAGAGAGAGAGAGAGAGAGAGAGAGAGAGAGAGAGAGAGAGAGAGAGAGAGAGAGAGAGAGAGAGAGAGGATTATGCAAGAGTTTGAGCCAACAATGTTGTGTTGTAATGAGACACAGTTTCAAAATTGAAATAAAATATACAAAGTTGGATATGAGTGGTTAAATAACCGATTCAAAATGTTACATAAAGTGAAATTAAGTAGCAATCGAATTGGTTGAATTGCAAGTTTATTTCAAAATTAAAAGTTTTGGACTAAAATTATTCCCATTTTAAAGATGTGAAAAAATTAGAAAAAAAGGTCATTGTGAAGTTTTTCACATCATCTATTTTTTTATATTAAAAATATATCAAGAAATGTCTAAGAAATATATTTCATATGTTTATAAGATAAGTAATAAAGTGTAATACAACTCACACAATATGTCACCTTGAATATACATAGAACCGTTGTAAATTTTATCGATTGACGATTTTCTTTCTTTTAGTTTAGCAAAAATGTAGGATAAGTATACAATTGAATAGTATGGATTCCCATATCATTAAGTCAACATAATGCCATGTTTAAGTCCCACATCTTCTTCCTGTAACCAATAATCAGTTTAATATGTATTTTTTAGCAAGACAAACCAATAATCAGTTTAATATTCCAAACTATGTGATTGTTTCTTAACCATATAACTAAACTTCAATTATTCAGGTGGAGATTGAAGATCACCCCTACTTGGCAAAATCAGAAGGCGTGAGCTTATTCCCGACTTTCAAAATATACAAGAACGGATCAAGGGTTAAAGAGATTTCAGGCAATAATCACGAGTTGCATTAATGAGGAATTCAAACGTGATTAAGTGCGTGTAGTCAAAGGAGGTACACGATGTTTCTTAATCTCAAGCGTCCAAACCAAAAGTATGCGCATCGTGTGGTCACCAGATCATCTTCTCAAATGAGAAGTCAACAAAAGTCCATGGAAAACAGACGGTGGCCGGAGACCCCTTCTGGTCATCTTCTCCGGCCACAAAACCACCGTGAACAGTATCAAGAAATAGACAGTCATCCATACTTCACCAAAAATGACAAACTAATAGTCAAAATTCATCCTCTCCTCACGAGGAACTCAAATCCAACCTTGGCTTTCATTTTTGAGCAACATACAAAGCAAATCGAAGAAAAATAGAAAATGTGCACAAACTGTAAAACTCAAAATCAAACACCAAAAGTGCCCAAAATTCATCTACACCTCATGTAGAGTTCAAATCCATAGTCCAAACATCATAAAACTTCAAGAACAGGCCAAAATGCAAGCAACAAGTTTTGTGCTCCAAACAGAAATCAACTCAAATGCCAATTCATTTTACTTGTTAATGGTCTACATGATTCCTAGGTCTCAAATATGTAAAAATGGCAAGCAATCATGGTATAAAAAGAGAGATATGGTGATTTCAAGATTACCTAGTGGAGAACCTCCACTGAGTCTTGTCTTTGCCTGAAACTTCAAGCAAATCACCCAGAATCGTTCCAAACACTTGAATGAAGCTCTTGCTATGCTCAATTTCACTTGAGAATGGCTAAATCTCCAAAACCGAATTTCACTTTGCTCTCACTTTTTCAAGTTTCTATTTCTGCAATTTCACCACCAAATCGTGCTCTGAGGGTTTGTGAAGTTTTCTAACCTTTTGTGTGTTGGATTCAGATGAAAATAGAGCCATATTTCATGCCATAAAGCCCAATTGTCAATTCAATTTTTCTTCACTTTTTTGCTTTCCATACTCATGTTCTAACCACTGCACCAGCCTCAAATTTGTTCCAAAACACTTGCACATGGTCTGAGTTGATCAAAGGGCCAGCAATTGGTCCTTGTTTTGATTTATGGTGGATTTCACACTTGTTACTTCATGGTGAAGAAACCATGGAAATAACCAACCAAATGACCTCAAATTGCAAAATTAAAATTGTCATTGTATTTGGAATATCATTTACACTCGAAATATGCATAAACTTGGTTCAAAATGATCTCAAATGAATTAATTCCAATTTTCTCATTTTAAGCTTCCTTTATGAAAAATTTAAACACCAATTCTTCAATCCAAGCTCCAACCATGACAAGAGATGATTTGGTAATGCAAATGGTCCTATTTGGAGCAAGTTTCATGTTGGAAAGATCTCCATTTGAAGTGTGCAAGTTGGTGAAATGGACCTATAATTTTATGACCTATAATCTCACTTTCCCAAAATACCCCTGACTTGCAAGCCTCATAACTTGAGTTCTACAAATCAGATTAAAGATTTCTAGTACTCTTTCAAAAGCTAATACCATGATCTACAACTTTCATGTTCACCAAAAGTTGAGGAGAAACATCCTTCTAGGTCAAAAATGGCTTGGAAATTGGTTGACTTTTGTTGACCAAAATCACATTCATCTGATGACCTGTAACTTGTCTGCATCATAACTTGAGTTCTATAAATCCAATCAAGGACTTCTAGTACTCAAAAGAAATCTAAAAACATGCTATACAAGTTTCATGTTGGTCAAAAGTTGAGATGAGACTTGTATCTTGAGATAGGTGGTCTTGAAGTTGGGGACTAAACAGGGGATTTTACACTAAGAACCCTAATTTAGTAACTTCTCACACTCTTGATCCTTGATGAATTGATCTTGAAATGATATATTATACATCTCAACACAAAATCCCATGACCATAGAGACTTGGAATTGAGTTGTAACCTCCTTCAATTTCACAGTTAACTGAGGATTTACCAGATGAAAACCCTAGATGCAACATTCTTGACTGTGGCTTCTTCCACCTCACACAACAACTTGAATAAGCTCCAAATGGCTCTCAAAGAACTCAATGAGCTCTCTAAACATCTTAAATCCATAATCATGCATTCACAATCCTGATGCTCTTTAATTGGCCTACAAGTTAGGAGCTGACCCACATACATCCATCCATTCTTTCACAAGACTATTGACCACTTCAAGATGACCTGATGACCATTCAAATTTGAGTAACACCACCTGTTTAGGTTCAACACTCTGAGAAGAATTCTCTTGCTATGCGCAACCTCTTGATCCCCTGTTCAATGAAACATGCTATGCAATGCAAATGCTAGAACAAAATGAAATGAAATGAAACATAAACCAAGTTAAGAAAAGGTTGGGCAAATTTTGGGGTACAATAGCTTGAAAATACAAAAACCTGAAAAAGAAACAAAGTAGAGGCATAATACAAGAAAATGGAAATAAAATACTAGATAACGTGCATAAAATTGAGTCAAATAAACAGTATATTTTAGGTCTATCAATATGATATTAATAAAACTTGCTTTTGTACAAAGTCAAAGGATGATCGTAGTACCACAAAAAATAGTGGGGTTATGATTGTGGCCGAGTCCATGCACTTCTCTAGTGCTAAAGATAAAAACCCGGTTATGGAATCTACACCCTACTTTGGGGTGATTAAAGAGATTTGAGAAGTTGATTATGTTGTGTTTAAAGTTCCTGTATTTAAATGCAAATGGATTGATATCAACAGTGGTGTAAGAATCGATGAATTCGGAGTTACATCGGTTGATCTTAGCAAGCTAGCTTATGCGGACGAACCTTTCATCATGGTGTCTCAAGCAAAACAAGTGTTTTATGTCACAGATCCTTCTAATAAAAGGTGGTCAGTGGTTATACAAGGAAAGGTGCATGATAGTGATGAAAATCAAGATGCGAACCTTGATATTTCTGAAACTCCTTCTTTCTCAATGAATGTGCGTACCTTCGTTGAAGAAAACGAAGAGGATGGCGTACACGCTATTCGCATAGATCATGAAGAAGGGATATGGGAGGACTAGTAAGGTTATTTTATACGTTAATTTGACATTACTTTAATTTCTATTTTTTTTTTATTTTGTGCTTAATTTGATGTCTAATTGTTTATATTTTGTGCTTAATTTGATTTCTAATTGTTTTTATTTTGTGTTAACAGATACATGGCTGATTCAAACGACAACCCTTCTTCATCTAGTGACCCTAAAAAAAGAAGAGTTAGAGGTCCCACTTTGATGACACAAATTAACAAAGTTCATCAAATGGGTGAAAAGATAAAGGTCGAGTTTCATCCAATAACCAAGGGATGTATGGGTAAAAATGCTTCAAATTTTAGAAGTTACATAGCGTCTCTTGCTCGATAGAGATGTAGTATTTTGAAAAATGAGTGGAAAGAAATAGATGAAGGCATAAAAGATGCTATTTGGACTGATGTTCAGGTATTTTTAACTGCTACACTTTATTATATTTTATAATCATATACTAACAGCATATGCCATATACTATATGTGTAGGCTCATTTCACTATTCCAGAACCTCATGATTTAAAGAAGGATCCGTTGAAGAAAGAATGGATTAAATATGTTGGAGAGCGATGGAGAGCTTTTAAGACACAACTCACAAGCGAGTATATTAGACAACCCAAAGAAGGTCTAGCTCCTCCATATATCAGGTATAATTATATTAAAGAAGAAGTATGGAAGGATTTTTTGCAGTCTCGAGATACCCCTGAATTTAAGGTTAGTAGGAGTTATAATTTTTTTTGTGCATAACATTTTTATTATGTTTAGTATGATTAATAACTTTTGAGTTTATAACAGGAAAAAAGTCAAAAGGGTGCAGCAAATGTGGCTAAGAATGTATACCCACATGTATTATCTCGTGGAGGGTATCGTTTGCTTGAGGAGAAAATGATAAATGAAAGGAGATCATCGAGAGATGATTCTACCTTAGATGATACTGGTAGCCCATCTCCACCGTCACGCCATGAGTTATGGAAGAGAGCACGACAAAAGAAAGGGGGAGAATACACATCAAAGGCTACACAAGTTGTTGCTGAGAAAATTGTAAGTAAAAAAATATGGTTTTTTCATTTTGTAGGATTCTCTAGTTATAGTTGTGATTGATAAAAAAAATATGGCCTTTTCATTTTGTAGGATTCTCTAGTTGAAGAAACTGAAAAGGGTGGCTTTGTTCCGGATGGACATAATGATATCTTAACAGCAGCCATTAGAACATCTGAGCATGGCGGTCGTGTTCGTGGTGTTGGAAAACACCATAAACAAAGCACTTTCTTTGGCAGATCTTCTTCACGTCAACGACAAGAAGATATAAGATAAAAAATTGCACAGCTTTCATTTATATTAGAAGCAAAGCTTAGAGCTGATTTTGATGAAAAGTTGGCTAAAAAGCGTAAGGCGATGGAACAATCTTTCATGGAGACACTTAGGTCTATGGGTCTCTCGCAACAAAGTATTGAAAATAATAATAAATACATTGTACAATGGGAAGCTGTTGATGGAAGTGGAAAAGGAAGTTGTTCAGCTGCAAAAGTAAGCACAAAAGAAGGAGAAAGAGAAGACAATGTTGAAAGATTAATGAGAATGGTTCTAAAAATGGGTGATGATCATTTGGCAATACAATTAAGTCATTGTGCGAGCGCCTGTAATTTTTATATGTCAGCTAAGTGTATCAGAGAGCTGCTGGTGGGTTTTAATTGGCTTGATGTGTCTACTCTCCAAGTTTGATGCACGTAAGTATATTTTCTATTTTTATTAGTGTCAATATCTATTAATATGTTATATCTCTCATCACTTTTATTATAATGTTGATTTTAAAAATTTTCAGGTATATTCATCGTTTGTGTATTGATACTTCACAATTTGAAGTATACGGATTTATGGACCCTGCTATGTGTTCGTACGTTGATCATATGCCGAAAACTCAAGCAAGTGTCAAACAATACGTATAAGATAAGTTACGTGACGAAAAGAGAGAGTGTCACTTGCTACCGTTTATTCATGGGTAAGTTTGTATGAAATTATGTTTTCTATTTTTTAATTTTGGTAACATATATAGTTCAATTTTGGTAACATTAAATTGTGACTTTTATGTTTCCACACACACGTACAGAGGTCATTGGCAATTAATAGTCATGTGTCCAAATGATAATACGGTGGTCGTCTTTTGTTCACTTCATCATGAACTTAATCAAACCATGACGAAAATTATTACAAGGTAAGTTTATCTTTTATGTTCACTTCATCCTATATACATAATTTGTTACAAAAGTAATATCATATGTTATGTGGCTTTATATGAATTTTTTTTCTTCTGAGTTAGTGCTTTTGGGGTTCATCAAGTGGAAAATGGAAATAGAAAAAAAGGCTACATGGCTTCAACCCAATGTAAGTATGGTGTAAATTATAATTATATATTTAATTTTATCATATAAGTATTCACTAATTATGTCATTCATTTGTAGACAAGGAAACAACCTAACTCTGATGATTGTGGGTATTATGTGATGAAAAATATGTTGGATATTGTCTCTGCCAATATAACCAAATCTTGGATGAAGGTAATAAAAATGACTTTAATTTGTTATTTACTTTACGTTTTGCAACTTAATGTGAATTTTCAAAGAATAACTCTATTGTTACTTACGTGTTGTAGGTATTTGATGACCCAACGAACTTATCAAACGATGATTTGTATGATTTGCGACTCCGTTGGGAAACATGTTTCTTTGAGTTATATAAAGGTTAAGTTTTTTGTTGTTGTAGTGGTCCATCGTGCAAACCTCCTTATAATTTAGTACATTTGTGTATATCCTATATCAGTACTTTTGTATCAGTACTTTTGTAAATCAATTATGTGTATATATACTAGATATTTGGTGCAATGAAATTAGATTTGTGAAAAAAATATGAAAATAACGACCTAAATATGGTCTATGTGATGTTGGAAAACTATTAAAATAGCGACCTAAATGTGGTCTATAATATGTGCACTATGGAAAATAGCGACTTAATTATGGTCTGTGTGATGTTGGAAAAATATGAAAAAATAGGAACCAAAAAAGTTACAGGAAACGGCTAAAAAATAGGCAAATAATTTATACTCTTAACAATATATTTTACATCAGGCGAACGAATAAACCGATGTAAAAAACTACCTTTTACATTAGGTGAATAAGAGAACCGATGTAAAAAGTGTCACCTAGGACTTTTCAAATCGGTCTACAAGAGAGCCGATGTAAAAAGTGTCAGCATAAAAAAAAAATTTGTTTACTACAGAACTTTTTACATCGGGTGAATAAGAGAACCGATGTAAAAAGTGTCAGCATAAAAAAAGAATTTTGTTTACTACAGAACTTTTTACATCGGTTTTTCCATGCAACCGATGTAAAATGTCCACCTTTTACATCGGTTTTGCCTTAAAACCGATGTAAAAACACCCTTTTATAATTAAAATTTACAATTATATATTTTTTTTCACATCAGACTTAAAAATTTAACCGATGTGCTTGGTGTATTTCTTACATCGGTCCAAAACCCGATGTAAAATGTCTTTGATTTACTACATCGCCTGTCTTTACATCAGACTAAGACCCGATGTAAAAAGTCATTTCTGCACTATGTTAAAGCATAATGCTGCACATGAAGAAACCTTCACACAACAGATACTTCAAAGGTCAATTCTTATTTTACCCTCCAACGGATATATCCTCTAAAGGATCTATTCATTTCCTATATATTATGAAGAATATGAAAGGTGAAAGATGTCGATAAAAGAGTGAGCATAAAAGAGAGAAGAAAGTAGAAAGAAAGAAAAAGCGTGTGGAAACAGGCATGCATGTGAATGTGTGTGAATCTTAGCAAATTCTGAAGCAACAACATCAAAACACAACAAAGAGAGAAACACTTAGAACTTTCATTGTATATCTTTTAAGTGTAATCATCTAAACTTCACCTTGTGTAATATGCTTATCTAAGAAGCACACTTGTAAACACAAACTGTTATAACCCAGTCTGGTTATGTTCCTCAAGAGAACAGGTTGGCTAGGCTCTTGAAAAGTCAGTGATCGATAGTGATTGAGGAATCTTCTTAAGCGACCGGGTAGGTCAGGTCTTACAGAGTAAATGACTGTTGGGGTTTCTCAAGCGACCAATTAGGTCAGGCTCTTGGGAAATCAGTGACATGTTGTCATTGCTTTGTAATCATGATTTGATTATTGGATTCAGTCCTTAAAGATAGCCTTGTTAGCGTGAACCAAGATAAAATGATTGTGTCTTTTATCATTGTTCTTATTCTGTCGCTACTGCGAAAATCGGCGCCGGCTGACAGAAGAGTCGCCACCGTGCGTTATTTATCCCAACGGAGGGAAAGGAAATGCTCGAAGTAAACCTCGCAAAAAACGGGAAAGGTATGGTCATCGCAACCAAAACCTGGATTCGGGAGTCGGTTACGCAAGGGGAAGGTATTAGCACCCCTCACGTCTGTCGTACTCGATGGGATCCACGCTTGCTTGGTTTGTCTACAGGATGCAAAAACAATCTATCTACGGCTGCTAAATCTAAACAGAAGGGAAATTACTCGATAGAGCGTCGCACTCTATGCCTACGTATTCTCAAGAGAGAAAGTCAGAGTCAACGTAGTTCGGGACTACGGGGAAATTGGCTCGCCAAGACCTCGCGTCTTGTGCCTACGTACTTCCACACTGCATGGAAGATCAGAGCTTACGTAGTTCAGGCTAACTACGGCTAAACAGGGTATTCTCACACAGCAGTGAGAAATCGACTGGTTTTAAAGGTTCGGGAACCTACGGGAAAAACTATGGTTTGGTCTCAAATGCACTCGGGCAAGAGAAAAGGGTAACAATCAGTCGTCAGCGGGAAGGTCTCGATCGCACAGCAGCGAGAGAACAAAAGGTTAGTTGTTAGTGTGCTCGCTAGGATATCGCATCCTATGCCTACATATTCTCGTCTGGTACGAGAAATCAGAGCAGCTGTAGTTCGGCTACTTTCGGGACCACAGCTCAAATCTCGTTTTATTAATATTCTGAAAATTGGTTACAATGATTGAATACTGAAAATAAACCCCTAGGAAATACTATCCTATCCTATGAAAAATCAAATGGAAAATAGTCCCCTAACAAATGGACATTTAAGACTATCCCTAAAAAGGTGAAATAAACTCTATGAAAAAGAATATCCAAAAGAAAAATATTAAATCTATGAGCTAATATTTTTATATTCTTTTTCTCAATATTTCTTTTCTATTTTCTTTTTTTTCCAAAATATTTTTCATATATTTTTTCATATTTTTTCTATATATTTTTCAATTCTTTTTCTATTTTTTTCAATATTCTTTTCTTGAATATTTCTATTTCTTTTCTCATAAAACTATATAGAAAAAATATAAAAGAAAATATAAAGGGAGGGGGGTACACTGATTATTACAGGGGGTGTGTATCAGCAAAAAAAACATTGGGCCCAGCCTAGAAAAAAATCAAACAAAAAGCTGGGGAGGGGGGTATGACCCAAAACGCAGGGTGTATGCCCAGAAGATCTTGGCATTGGGCCCAGCCCATTGATCCACAGCAAAAAAAATCCGAAACAGGGTGTATGTCCAAAAAATGGGGGTTTGTACGGACAGCAACAGACTGATGGCCCAAGGCCCAATCCCTCACGATCCACCCTCCTTCTCCTTTCTTAGAAAACCCTAATTCCCCTTCCTTTCTCCCCTTTCACTGTTCACAGACCTAGCGTCGTCCCCTTCTCTGAATCCTCTCTCTCTCGCTCTCTCTTCTCCTAACCTTCTTGCTGAAAACCTCTTCAACTCAATCATCCTTAGCAGAACGAAACGCGAATCAAAGCAAACAACATCAAAATGTTCTTGTTATCAACTGATTGCAAGAATCTGAACAAGCTGAAGATGAGCTATCGGAGCTTTTCCATGTAAAAGAGATCCTGAGAAATCTTACGAAGATGCAACGATCTTGAGAAACGATGAAGGTTTACGAACCTTGTTGATGGATCTGTTGAAGTTCTTGATGATGTGCGTTTGGATTTGGATGAAGATCTTCTAGATCTTCTGGGAGCGGTCGAGGACCTGACGACGATGGTTGAGATTGCTCGTGAAGTCCAGAAGTTGAAGAAGGAGAAGATCTATGATTGATGATCTTCCTGGCGTTGATGAGCTTGAGGATTCTTTGGTAGTTTCTGGAGAGCTTTGAAGTTGTTGTTGAAGATTGGTTCTGATGATGATAATCGGAGAAGGAAGATGAAAACGAAGATTGATGATGTTGAAGGTTGAGGAAGAAATCTGGAAAGCGGTTAGAGATTGATGAAGAGTGTTGAATCCAGAAAAAAGAAGAATGAACTCGGTGGTGATGAGATGAACACCGATGATGATGATGATGATCGGAGATGATGATGATGTTGATCAGAAACTGGAAAAACGTTGTTGATGATTTGTTGAAGATTGGTTATTGATCAGAAACTGAAAAAGAAATGATGAATATTGGTTTTCCGGCGAGCTTGTTGTGGTGGCCGAAGTAAGTTAGGTGACCGAAAGTGGTTTGTTGCGGTGGCCGGAACTGTTGGGAGCGGTGGTTGCATGGCCGCCGGCCATGCAACCGGTGAAGGTTGTGAGCTAGACAAGTGGTAAGGGTTTGTCAGAGGGAAGAATGCACGCGTGCCAAGTGTGGGGAGAGAGGGTTAATGGGTTGTGCGCTGTCACGCATGCAGGGTGATCAGTGGGGGCCTCCTCTGCGTAACACGTGTAATGAACCATTTATAGGAATTTGACTGATTCTGGACTTCTGGCGTGGGCTTTACGTGAATTTAGATATTGGCCCACAAGAGACTAATGAACATGATTAATGGAATGAATGAATTAACGAAGACTGATCAAAATGAGTTAACGACTAATGAATTAAAGAATCAAAACTGATTAGTGGATTAAAGGGATTAACACAAATGATTAATGATGAACTAATGCCAAGGATTAATATGAATGATATGGATTAACGTGAAATGCTGAGTTAATTAAAATGATTAATGAAACTAAAACAATTAACTCCAATTAACTAAGACCTAATTAATCTAATTAAACCTGAAAACTATATCTAGAACTAATTAAATCTAGAAAATCCTATAAGCAAAATGAAATCAATTAAATTCTAGATTAAAACCTAATATTCTAATATCTATTAAATTTAAGAAAATCTAGTAAATTCTATACTATCTAAAAGAAAATTTATTATATTCTATAAAACCAAAATAAAAATCTATAATGTTTCTATATTATTCTAAAATGATTAAAAAGCTATAAAAACCTAAAAATGGCCAATAAAATCCAGAAAAATCACAATAATTCCCGAAGGAACAAAAATAGCACCGAACGACAAATAACACTGCGAGAGCGCAACAAAATAGCCGGTAAAAATAAACGGACACCGAAATACCCCTAAAAACCACAGCGCGAGCTGAAAACACCGGGAAGAGCACGACCTCCAAAAATACTATTCTACCTATCTAAACTGATTAAAAACACCTGAGACGCGAGAAGAGGGTTGTGATCCCGATAGAATCAAAACAACTGAAAAATGCACTGTATGCGATATGCAGATGCGAATGCGGTCATGCGTCGAAACATAGGACCCGATACGAGACCCGGTTGGTCAAATTTTAGGGTGCAACAGCTGCCCCTATTCAAGCGGCTTGGACCTGAATGGTTGAAGAGCGCCCAACCTTCAAACATTCAAAGGTAGATGACGGTTGAATACAAATGAAGCCCTGAAATTTGCCAACCGTGAGAGTATACTGCAAAATTGCTTGAGAAATAGCGTCTAATAAACTGAAGTTTGATTGTCACGGCAACAACTGGTCAATTATCTGATAAATTTTCTTCTCCTTTTCAACATCAATCACCTGTGCGACGCCACAAGTATTGGAATAATGCTTCGAAAAGCAAACAACTTGATTCCCATCTCTCTTATGGGATCAAATCCTGTCATCTCACAGTTCACTGCGAACTTTAGGACAATTCTCCTGGGGAACTTCTGAATCGACTGCTCGACACCCATTCTGTCAACAGGCCGCAGCTTCAGAAACCTGATATATGCCAATCTCTTTTTTCAGGTGCCGACGTAACAACCAAATGAAGAATCACTCCGTTGGGGAAGAAGAGAAGCTTAACCACACAACTCTGCAGGGGAACAAACTCGAAATCCAATAGGTAACCAACCTGGTCCATGTTTCGAAATGCGTATGCCTGAGAATGATGCAATGTCCTATATGACATGGAAATGTTATGCGTTCGTAACTGCAATGCCCCGTACGACATGAATATTGTAATACCCCAAATTTTACCCTCATATTTAGTCGGTCATTTCGCATATCATATCATCTGCGCATTTGCTAACTACTAACAAGACCTGAAGGTGTTTGTTTTGCAGGAAATACCCCAGGGGCGTTTTGGTCATTTTTGAAGCATAGTTCGTAATGTTGGGCGTAATGATGTTTTTTTGAGGCGTTTATTTACGTGGGTTTGATATCAAAGTCTGATCTGTGGAGCAGGGTTTAACAAGAAATCATTCTTCTTTCTTCCAGAGGGAAAACGGTGAAAACTTCGACTGATTAATGGAACTTATTCATGCAATGGTTGGATCGAATTAATTCCAGGATATTTGACTAGTGAGATTTAATCGGATGTTGAGGTGTTTGTAAATTAAAGCATGGAGAAGCAATTGGGAAATGATTTTAATAGAATATGTGAATTTTATTCATAATATTTTATTATCATTATTACAAGTTTGCAAAGTGAATCACAAAGAAGAAATGATTTGGATAAAAAATGTTATTTATTCATAATATTTTTTTTTTGTTACAAGTTACAAGGAATTACGTTAAAGTTCTAAGGAATTACATCAAAGTATCTATCCTAAATCCTAAGAACATCTAAGTGTCTTCGTGCTGTCTTTAAGCTTCGCCGCAAATCTCGACTAACCTGCACATCAAAGCAAAACAAGCAATATAGAAAATGTTAGAGGTTTTGACACTCTCAGAACAGTGTCATCATCGAGTGCCGGGAGGGCACGACTAAAGCCGCATCCTACTCCCGTTACCAATCTGAGCCATTGGCGCCAGATCAGGTAGTTATTGTTCTTATCATAAGGGACTGTCGAGAGATGAAGAGTAAAAAGAAGTTTCGGGTCGAAATGGATTTTGCCGAAGGATTGCTTCGAAACCAGTACGTAATTGGAATCTATCAAGTAAATCCGGATGCCAACAGATTGCTAATTAGATCCATGGATAATCCACAACTGAATGTAGAAAATCCAAACCATACGGATGTCCCAGATCAGAGAGAGGACTTGTCTGCAAAAATCCAACAGATAATATTAGAATCAAAGTCCATATCAACATCAGCAACCCCAATTTCATAACAGAGTTTAAAACAGTTCAGTTCAAGAAACAGCAAGAACCGAATTCAGCTCGCATTCATAAAACAAATGAGCTAACTGCACAAAGAAAACTGGATTACAGAACGAGACAGTGAAAGTTGTTTCGAATAAAATCGTGATGGGCCAAAGTCGACAATCAAAATATCAGAAAGACTATGGAGTCATCAAATCACACCTGCAAGTGAGGTTGTAAGAATAAGCAGATAAGTTCCCATAATCACGGTGATGTGTTAGTTCAGTTGGGATCCCAGATGTGCAAAGCACATTGCACAAACAAGTCACAAGCTCGGTTCAACAAGAAAACCAAAGCATAAGCAGTTCATAAAAAAGAAGGGATGTTTAACAAAGTCAAGTTGTATCAGTTATGACAAATTCAATCCAACAGGCGAAGCTCAGCCACCACAGGAACAACGAAATCAAATCAGTTCGAATTGCAGGTCACAAAAAAAACATGATGTAAGTCATAAGAATAAACCATAGCAGAAACCATAACTCTGAACCAAGTTCAAACAAGCAAAGAGCACAACAGAATGAGTCAAAGAATATAGAGTCAAATGGCATCAGAAAGAGAATAAATCCATACCATAAGAAGCATATCAGTTCACCAGGATAATTCATGCCCTCAAATATCCAAAGCATGAAGGGCTCAGTCTGAACATCATCGCCCCAGCAAATAAGTCACCAAAACAAGTTATAAAATCATACTCAGTTCATGAAACGAACAAACAAACAAATACACGGCTCAGCTCAACATGATAGCCAATCATCACCACCAATTCAATCAGAAGTAGCAACATAAGCGAAAAACTAGGATTATAGCATCCTGTTCCAAATGGTTCAGACTCAGCGTCATCATTACCGCGTAACCTTCTCGGCGGCAAAGATCAAGGCAAAGTGTCCATCCTGAAAGAAGAAAAAGAAAAAGTAAGTACCAATGGTCAGGATTGAATCAAAACAAAATCGCATCAGGAATCAAATCAGTATCCAAATTCCCCAAAAGCAATCCAATTCACATCTGCAAGAGTCTAATCAAAAGATGATCAAATCAAATTGAATCTGGGAAAAATAGAAACAAATCAAAATGAAACCATCAAGAAATCCCGTGAATTAATATCAGATGCCAATCAATCCAATCTGAAGGCAAACCATATCAGAAAATAATAGAGATTTTGATGTCAATCCTGAAGCAGACCAAAACAAAATCAGTTCAGGTTATTAAATCGAACAGGGTCAGAAGAATCAGCTGGAAATCAGAGACCCATCAAATCCTAAAGGGGAAATAGGATCAGATGGAACCAAATCATATTGGAACTCATCAATCAACGAATCAGTATCAAATTCATACCAGAAAAATGAAATTTAATCTCACCGAAATACCAATCGAATCCTGAAAGAGGAATAGAGTATCCAATCGTAATCCAATCAGTATCTGAGAAAATCACAACAAAATCAAATAATATCAACACAAAATCGAATCTCAGAGTAACGCAAATCCAAGGCCCAGAAGTTAAGTTATAAAAGGGAGATCACGAGCGAAACCCAAAGGAGGAACGGAGATCGCAAACGAACAAACCCTAGGCGCCGTGAACGAAAGCTGCGAACTCAGACGAAGAACATCGTCGTCATCGTTCAAACGCACCGTGTATCATCCATCATCGGTCACGAAAGATTCGAACGAGAGACCACCAACGCCGTTTAACCAGACGACGGGCAATCTCTCGTTTTTGTGCCTCCGCCCACGCCATCATCGGCTGATTTCGCGTTAAATGTAAGCAACGGGACGTTTCATTATGAGTTTTGATGTTTTATTTCAGGAAATGAGAGACTCACGGCGCGAGGAAGAAGAAAGACGCGAGAGAGATGAAGAAGAAAAGGGAAACGGCGCGAGGACAAGTCTGGGTTTGGAAACCCTAAAAGACACTCCACCTCATGACTAACAAATGGGTTGGGTCCGGGTGTGATGACCGGCCCAACCCCCCTCCCTTTTTTATTTATTTTTTTTATGCTGTTTTGTTTTTATTTTGTTTTATGTTTTTTTAAAAAACCATTTTTAACATTTTAATATGATAAAATCATTTTTAAAATATAACATTTTAATTTTATAAATAAAAAAAAAACAAACAAATCTTTTTTAAAAATATAAATATTAAGGATAAATAGAAAAATTTTATTTTTTTTTTATAAAAATAAAACCTTTTTTAAAAATTTCTTTGGTAAGCCAGCATTAAATTTTTTTTAAATAAAGCAATAGTAAAATCTCAATTTACATCTTCTCTGCCTACTAACGGGTGTTCACTCTTGCAGTTCATACTTATTACTATTGTGTTGAGTTTTCATTTAAGTTGCCTTTATATCTGTATCTGTTTCTCAATTGTAACCTCGCGAACCTAATAATCGCGTTTACTTTTCGCATTTAAATTTCTGCATGATGTATGATTTAAATTTCTGCTGATGTATTGCAATATTTCTGTCACCTTACACCACTCCGAAGGAATTAGGTCTAGCCGTTTGACCGCCGTGTCAATAGTCCTCAACTTCAAACCCTTACAACTACAAACCCTAATTTTCACAAATGCCTCGCCGCAGGCAAGATTACAATTTTACCCCTAGCATTAGGTCAAAGAGCCGCCGCGCTCATTTTAGGGTTTCTCGCCATGGAATCCCTAACCTAATTTAACCCTAATTACAACTTAACAATTCAACGTAGAGATTTGGAGTTTCCACACTCCACGTAAGCGTGTCCTTAAGATGCGTTTATTCCCCTTGAGACCTTGACCACAGTCAAGAAGTCTCTAACCTCCCTTTTGAGGGGAACTACGATTACTCTGATTCCACTCCCGTAAGGATACATAGGCACAAGATGCGATGTCTTGCCGAGTAAACTTAGAACTCACCCCTTAGGTCTCTTTTCTCACTTTTAATCCTTTGTACATATACCTTAAGAAAATAAATAAAGCAAAATAGTAAACATCTGAACAAAAGGTTCCTGTAGAGTACTACAGAAGTTTAGGGTGCTAATACCTTCCCTAAATTTAACCAACCCCCGAACCCTAGATCTTTCCCCGCATTGTGTTTACGATGCAAAATAGGTTTTCCCTCTTTTGACCTTTTCCTTCGGATAAATCAAAGAGCGGTTGTGAATTGAATTGCGATTCAAACTAATTAATAGTTTGTGATCCTATTTCCACCGCAACAGAAAATGGCGACTTCACTGGGGACTGGTAACTTTTGAGGGTTATCCCTAACTTGTTCATATTTATTACTATCTGTGTTATTATTCATTTGCATGTATATATTTGTGCTTTGATTGTGGGACTGTTCCTTGTGCTGTGAGATGAGTCCTACACCCGGATCTCGTGTACCTTAGGTAAATGGCAATAGACCAAGGAAACTGTACGACGTATATCGATACGGTTGATCTGGTGGCCATAGTTAGTGCGACTTCTTGGTTGGTGCTTATATTCCTTAAGTCAAGTTGAGGATAATATTGAGGCTGCCATATGTTGTCAATGCACTAACTGACTTTTAGAACCCTAGTTAACTCATCTTGGCCTTTAGAAAGTAGTGAGGTAACCGGCTTTGGTGCAGACTGAAGTTGGTTGACACTCGATACTACGCTCATTGAGATCTTAAACTTGGAGGGTTTTGGTTGGCAAGTAAGTTGCCTTCTGAACAACCACCCCTGTGAAGGATCAATGATATTGAGATCCCTTAGAACCTGGTTACTTTTGTAGGACAGGATGAACCATCTAACTTCAGGGGAGGGTACTTGCCTTTGAACTTCATGAAATCTTCATCCACATTTTAGCATCATTTACTTTTTTGCATTGCATGTGTCTCCCGATTTCTCACACTCGGTTCTCTCACCTTCCAGTTTCGTCACCCTGAGTTCTCGGCACCAATACAACACCAGAGCTCAAACTCGGAAAAGAATGGAGGATCAGGCAAAAGAGATTGATCGCCTTAGCAATGAACTCGAAGACCTTCGAGGGGGTATGGGGCGTATGATGGAATTGTTACATGTCATGAATGCTAAGATGGATACCCAGCCCACTGTTGTTTCTGAGGTTACCGGCGTTACTGTGGACCCTCCACCAAGTGTGACCGTAGCAAGGGACCCACCTTATGGTCTTGCTCCCGGTTTTGTGCCTCCTCAAGCCACTGTTCCGATTAATCAACCTGTTCAGCAAGCCGTGCCCTTGTTTTCTGAAGTTTCTAGGGGGGCTCCTATCTTTGCACCACCTGTTGTACACACTCGTGCGCAACCGTACTTCAATGAGACAGTTTTTGATAATCTTGATGAGAATGTTGAGGGTTATGAGAAACATGATAAGCTTCGTGAGGAAGTAAACACTATCGTCCAGAGATTGAAAAAGGTAGAGGGTGATCAAATTTTTGGGACTGCTGCAAGGGATGTTTGTTTGGTCTCAGGTTTGGTTATTCCCCCGAAGTTCAAAACTCCGAACTTCGATCGTTATGAAGGTGCCACCTGTCCTAAGAGTCATCTGATCATGTATTATCGCAAAATGGCTGCCCATGTTGAGAATGATAAACTGATGATTCATTGCTTCCAAGACAGTTTGAAGGGTGCTTCTTCCAAGTGGTATTTAACTTTGGACCAATCCCGCGTTAAGAGCTTTCAAGATTTATCTGACGCTTTCATCAAACACTACAAGTACAATATGGATCTGGCTCCTGACAGAAGACAGTTGCTGAGTATGTCACAAAAGAATTCTGAGTCATTCAAAGAGTATGCTCAAAGGTGGAGAGAGACTGCTTCGCAGGTAGAACCTCCTTTGACCGAGAAAGAGTTAGCTGATTGGTTTGTCGACACAGTCCGTCCAGAATTTTACGAGAGAATGGTGGGTAGTGTGACTTCGAATTTCTCCGACATCGTTGCTGTGGGTGTCAAGATTGAATTGGGTATGAAGAGTGGTAAAATGACAAATAATCATGGCGCTTCTAAGGATCAGCCGAAGAAACCTCCGTATAGCTCCCAGAAAAAGAAGGAGAGTGAGACTAATGCTATATCCTCTGGTAGACCAAGGGAACGCTTTTATCGGCATCCGCAAGGTTATGCTCAACCTCAAGGGTACCCAGTCCAATATGCTCAACAACCCTATGTGGCAGCTATTACACCTTCTTTCAATCAACAGGTTCCCATGTATCAACCTATGCAACAACCTCCTGTTTATCCGCCTCCTGTCAACTACCTACAGGCACCCAACGCTCCTGCTCCTCAACAGCCAGAGAGTCCGGCTCCTCGCCGGAATGTTCCGAATAGAAGAACGTATAAACCTTGTCCGCCGATTCCAATGACTTTTACCGAGTTGTATCCCTCTTTGGTCAAGCAGGGTCTCATCACTACTCGGGCTTTGGGTCCGCCTCCTAATCCTCTACCCGCCAATTACAACGCCGCCGCTCATTGTTTATTTCATGAGGGTGCGCCTGGTCATGATCTGGAGAATTGTTATGCTCTCAAAAATATTGTCAGGGATTTATTGGAAAAGAAGATTTTGTCATTCGAAGATCCTCAACCAAATGTTAAGAAGAACCCTTTTCCTAACCATGAGAGTGTCAATGCCATTAGTGCTGATTCAGAGGAAGGTTACGCCCTTGACGTTGAACAGATTAAGACTCCCCTCAAGATGTTCCATTCGAAGCTGTTTGAAGCTGGTTTAGTAGATACTTCCCACGTTGCATGCGTAAGTTGTGAAGCCAGTATTAAGGGTTGCATGTTGGTTCAGAATGATGTTCAGAGGTTAATTAATGAGGGTGTTTTACAAGTGACAAGCCAAGCCAAGAAGGATGTAGTCGCTGTGGTTGAGCCTGTCTTCCATCAGCCTGAATCAAAGGGTAAGGTACCAGTGTTTAATTTATCAGGGGCAGGCTCCGCCAACCTCGTGTTCGATATACCAAGGTCGTATATCCCTGAAGTGAATCAGCCTAAGCCTATAGTTATTCGAAGACCGGGTCCGTTTCCTTTCAGTGATCCTAAAGCTGTGCCTTGGAAATATGACGTGACGATGATTGACAAGGAGTCCGGGAAGGTTATTCCAAATGAAGAGGTTAAGGGCACGGTGACCAATATCGCAGAGGTAAGCAGGATGACTCGCAGTGGCCGTGTGTATACTCCCCATTCCAATGAGGTCCCACCTAAGGAAACTACTAGTACCCCGATGCCTGCCAAAGACAAAGGTAAAGGAGCCGTCACGAATGATGAAGATGCCGAATTTTTTAGGATCATCAAGAAAAGTGACTATAAAGTTATCGACCAACTTCATCAGACTCCTTCCAAGATCTCGATTCTATCTCTGTTAATGAGTTCACCCGCTCATAGGATGGCCTTGCAGAAGGTTTTGACTCAAGCACATGTGGATCAAGATATCAGCACCAGTCGGTTTGATAGTGTGATTGCCAATTTGACCGCCTGTAACACCCTCAGTTTCAGCAATGAAGAGTTACCGAAAGAGGGTCCGAACCATAATCGTGCTTTACATATATCGGTGAAATGTCAGGAAGACAATTTAGCGAGAGTGCTAATAGACACCGGGTCTTCTCTGAATGTGCTACCCAAGAGGGTTCTCGATAAGTTGGCTTGTAAAGAGACTGTGTTAAAACCTACTCCTTTGGTTGTCAAGGCTTTCGACGGCTCTCGCCGGTCGGTAATGGGGGAGGTTGAGCTTCCTATCCTGATTGGTCCGCAAATTTTTAATATCACGTTTCAAGTCATGGACATTAATCCCAACTACAGTTGTTTACTCGGAAGGCCGTGGATTCACGCCGCTGGGGCGGTAACCTCAACTTTACATCAGAAGATGAAGTTCGTAATCGATGGAAAGTTGGTTATTATACACGGTGAGGAAGATCTGATGGTCAGTAACCTGTCTTCTTTCCGTTACATCGAGGCCGATGAGAATGCTTTAGAAATCTCCTTTCAAGCACTTGAGATCGCCAATGCTGTTCTGCTAGAAGTCGAAGAGACAGTGGGTCAGGGCAATCCATCTTTTGCATCTCTGAAGAGTACCAAAGCAACAATTGACAGGGGCATTCCTGAAGGTTGGGGAGAGGTAATTGATGTCAAGACCAAGACTGATCGCTCTGGGTTGGGTTACAAACCAACTCAGAATGGAGCTGCCACGACTGTCGAAGGGCGTCCGAAGGTTATCCAAGAGGTATTTGTCAGCGGAGGTTTCCAAATCAATGCCATCAGCGACTGTGAAGAAAATGAAGAGCTGAGCAACCTGGTGTTTAAGGGTGATGCAGTTTTGAACAACTGGGAGGCCGTAGAGATCCCTGTTATTTTTCCTTTGTCAAAGTAATTTTTTTTTTTTTAAAAAAAAAAAAAGTTTCATTTACATTTCAAATAAAAATCCGTAGCTCTGCCCAAGGCTATAGGGTCGTTTTATCGGGCCACCTTTCATTTCTAAAAGGATATTAATAAAAGCAGTTTGTTCAATTCCACTTTGGTTCATTTGCGTTTTTCGTTTTCACTTTTAAAAATGAAATTGGCAACCTTTCTTCCAAAAAAATAATAATAAAAAAAAACAGCATTTCATTCTTACATATCTTCGAGCATTTTAATTAAGTAAGCCTTCCATCATGCAGAGATATCGTAAACCTTGTTGGATCCAATGACTTTACTGACACTCCTGACTGGGATGCACCCATCAATCAAGCTGAGGACGAGGGTGAAGAAGATTTTGAAGTACCCGCGGAACTGACAAGATTGATTGAGTACGAGTACACAGAGCTTCAACCGCATAAAGAGCAGGTGGACTTAATTAATCTCGGTACAGATGAGAGCAAGAAAGAGGTCAAGATTGGTGCAATGCTTGGGACGGAGATTAGGCCGAGGTTGATTGAGTTGTTAGAAGAGTATATTGATGTGTTTGCATGGTCGTATCAAGATATGCCGGGCCTAGACACGGATATTGTTGTTCACAAGTTGCCGCTTAAGCCAGATTGTCCGCCTATCAAACAAAAGCTTCGAAGAACGAGACCCGACATGGCTTTGAAGATTCGAGATGAGGTTAAAAAGCAGTTGGATGCAGGTTTCTTGGCAGTCGCAAAATATCCAGATTGGGTTGCCAACATTGTGCCAGTACCTAAGAAGGACGGTAAAGTTAGGATGTGTGTAGACTACAGGGATCTGAACAAAGCAAGTCCAAAAGACGACTTCCCACTGCCACATATTGACACACTGGTAGACAATACGGCCAGTTTTGCGTTGTTCTCATTTATGGATGGGTTCTCCGGCTATAATCAGATCAAGATGGATCCCGATGATCGAGAGAAGACTACTTTCATTACTCCTTGGGGAACCTTCTGCTACAAAGTCATGCCCTTCGGTTTAAAGAATGCAGGGGCAACTTACCAACGCGCTATGACCACTCTTTTTCATGATATGATGCACAAAGAGATTGAGGTGTATGTGGACGATATGATAGCCAAATCTCAGAGTGAAGAGGAGCATTTAGACCATTTGGTGAAGCAGTTTGAACGACTCAGGAAATATCAGTTGAAATTGAATCCTGCAAAATGTACCTTCGGTGTCAGATCCGGAAAATTGCTTGGTTTCATTGTTAGCCAGCGAGGGATTGAGGTGGATCCTGACAAAGTCCGAGCCATTCAAGATATGCCGGCTCCGCGAACCGAGACGCAAGTTAGGGGTTTTCTGGGACGTCTGAATTACATTTCCAGGTTTATCTTTAATATGACCGCTACTTGTGAGCCGATATTCAAGTTGCTTTGCAAGGGGCAGACAGTTGAGTGGAACCCTGATTGTCAGAAAGCGTTCGAGAAGATTAAGGGTTATTTGCAAGATCCCCCTATTCTGATCCCGCCCGTACCTGGAAGACCGTTGTTTATGTACCTTACTGTTCTTGAGAAGTCTATGGGTTGTGTGCTTGGACAACATGATGAGACTGGGAAAAAGGAACATGCAATTTATTACCTGAGCAAGAAGTTTACCGATTGCGAAAACAGATACTCACCATTAGAGAAAACTTGTTGTGCATTGGCATGGGCCGCTAAGCGCCTTCGGCAGTATATGGTCTGTCATACCACGTTATTGATTTCTAAAATGGATCCGATCAAGTATATTTTTGAAAAACCTGCTCGAACCGGGAGGCTAGCCCGTTGGCACATGTTGTTATCCGAATATGACATTCAGTATGTACCCCAGAAGGCGATTAAGGGTAGTATTTTATCTGATTATCTTGCAGACCAGCCAGTTGAAGATTATGAACCTCTTAAGCTCGATTTTCCTGATGAGGATATTTTGTTGATTAAAAGAGATTGTGAAGAGCCAGATCCGAGCGAAGGTCCAGAACCAGGTCTTTGGTGGAAGATGATGTTTGATGGCTCCTCGAATTTCAATGGGCATGGTATAGGCGCCGTTTTGATGAACCCAAAAGGCGGATTCACTCCATTTACGGCAAGATTGGACTTTGAGTGCACTAACAACGTCGCAGAATATGAAGCATGTATCCTCGGCCTCGAAGCAGCGATTCACCTCCGAATCAAACTTCTTAAAGTGAGTGGTGACTCAGCCTTGGTTATTTACCAGGTACAAGGCAAATGGGAGACAAAGAATGAGAAGCTGATCCCTTATAAGGACTACATTATTGAGCTGATCAAGCATTTCGACGAGATAGAGTTCGAGCATGTTCCTAGATCCGAGAATCACGTAGCTGATGCATTAGCCATGTTAGCATCCATGTGGAAAGTTAAGTTCGTTAATGAAGCACCTCTTATCCATATTGAGCGCAAGGTTGAGCCCGCTTATTGTCAGATGGTCGAAGAAGTTGGGGTGGATGAAAAGCCTTGGTTTCATGATATCAAGAACTACCTCGTCAAGCAGGAGTATCCCGATGGTGCTACTGGTCTGGACAGAAAGACATTGAGAAGATTGGCGTCCAAATTCTTTATCAGTAACGGTGTGCTATACAAGAGAAATCACGACATGGTCCTGCTCAGATGTGTTGATAAACGGGAAGCGGACATGTTACTACAGGAAATTCATGAGGGGACCTTCGGAACCCATGCCAATGGTTATGCTATGTCCAAGAAGATGTTAAGGGCTGGGTATTACTGGTTAACCATGGAAGCCGACTGCATCCAATACGCTAGGAAATGCCATAAGTGCCAAATCTATGCTGATAAAATGCACGTACCTCCGTCACCGTTGAATGTGTTGTCTTCACCATGGCCGTTCTCTATGTGGGGCATTGACATGATTGGGGCAATTGAGCCGAAAGCTTCTAATGGACATCGTTTTATCCTCGTTGCTATAGATTATTTCACCAAGTGGGTAGAGGCTGCCTCCTACACCAACGTGACCAAGCAAGTGGTTGCCCGCTTCATCAGGAAAGAAATCATCTGCCGTTATGGAGTCCCAAGCCGGATAATAACTGACAATGGCACCAATCTGAATAATAAGACTATGAAAGAGTTGTGTGATAACTTCAAAGATCACTCACCACAATTCTTCTCCGTACCGTCCTAAGATGAATGGAGCCGTTGAAGCTGCGAATAAGAATATCAAGAAGATCCTGCAAAAGATGGTTGTGACTTACAAAGATTGGCATGAGATGTTACCGTTTGCTTTGCATGGATACAGAACCTCGGTGAGAACTTCGACAGGGGCAACACCTTTCTCACTGGTATATGGAATGGACGCCGTGCTCCCCATCGAAGTAGAGATACCTTCGCTAAGAGTGTTAATGGAGGCTGAACTTGAGGAAGCTGAGTGGGTTCAAGACAGATTGGATCAGTTGAATCTCATTGACGAGAAGCGTTTGACAGCCATGTGCCATGGGCAATTATATCAGAAACGGATGAAAAGAGCGTTTGATAAGAAGATTCGTATCCGTGAGTTCCGTCAAGGAGAGCTCGTACTCAAAAAGATCTTGCCAGTACACAAAGATTTGCGTGGAAAGTGGATGCCCAATTATGAAGGCCCGTTTGTTGTAAAGACCGTTTTCTCCGGAGGGTCTATGGTACTTACGACAATGGATGGTGAAGAACTAGCACACCCCGTGAATTCTGATGCAGTCCGAAAATATTATGCCTAAAGACCCGCTAAGTCGAAAACCTGCAAAAGGCGACTTAGGCAAAAGTAAGGGTTGGAAAAAGAAAAAAGAAATAATAATAAAAAGCTCTCTAAGTTGAAAACCCGAAAGGGCGGCTTAGGCAAAAAAGAGCGTCCCGGTGGATTGAAAACCCGAAAGGGCGGTCCAGGCAAAAGTTAGGGACAAAGGCACTTCATTGCATCAGAGGACACTGATCATCTCGAACACGCTTTCCGCATGAGAGCCATGTTTCAGTTCCTCCATCCTTGCCCAAAGCAGGATTCTGGATTAGTCTTAGTTATTAGTGTCAGTAGGTGTCATTGGATTCAATGTAACCTTTTCCCATGTTGCCAATTTCAAAACATAATCATCTGTGGAGCTATGCCTTCAGCAAGCAGCCACCCTTTAATAAAAGATACCATCTCGTTACTTACATTCCTTGGTGCATTGCTCTTTATTTTCTATTGTTATGCAAAATGCTTTTATTCCTAAAATTTGAAAATGAAAGGTGCATTGTAGATTTTTCAAAACTGTTTTTTCAAAAACAAAACAAATTTGAAATGTAATAAATTACTTTGACTAGTGGAAATTCCGAAAAGATCTCTTCATTCCCCGGAAATGTCATTATTGCAGAAACACTTTCAAACCATTGCTCTAACACAGTCCCCAGAGAGACTATAAGCTGACAACTTTTTCTTGGGAAACTCAAAAGTGTTCCTCAGGTTTTCTTCTCCCCAGGTGAAGACGTGATACTGTACACCCAAGCAGATTATCATTCTCCCCAGAGAATTCAGAACTTTAAAACTAGATGTGGTTCTACCATTGATCTTTCTTACCCATGATTGACGTATTGGTTGCGGAGAACGCAGGGTATCTCCGTCGAAGATGTTTATTTCATCTCTCGTCCTGTCTCTAGTCTGTTTCGTCAGTATACGCAAGGGCATAAGCATCACATGCCTATTTCATTACATACTCATTACATACTCATTGCATACTCATTTCATAACATCTTGCATACATAGACATTAACATACATTCACAATAACATATGCATTAACATATGCATTAGCATTCGCAGGTTCATTGTGTCTCTATCATTGGTCGTTACCGCCGAGTAACTGGGTTCGTCCATTCTCTTCAAATAGATTGTCAGCCCTAAGCATAAAATACTTACTTGTTTCCAGTTTCCCCACAGAGCTCGATCCTCGTGGACGACGGTTACTTCAGCTATCTTTCCTCGCCAGGATAAGGTATTTACCCTTCGAGTTCATTCCCTCGATGGAGTCTTGATTACCAGTCTTCTTTCTAGCTCGATCCTAGATTGAATCTCAGTCTTGTCGGTCATCGAGCCCAACCGGACGTGCATTTATTTTGCACCATCTAAAGGTTTTCACCATACCATGACAGATGCACGACTGTTCTCGCCTGAGAAGTTTATCATTATACCCGGACGTGCATTTATTTTGCACTATCTTTCAAGAAAATCAACTACAATCCTTTACAGATACACGCCAGTTCACGCATGGAAAATATATCAGTACAACACTTTGCAATCCTACATGTTACAACCCTTTACACTTTACATTTTACAGCATCAACACACGACATTTCTCACCTAAGAAGTCGATCATATCCTCGTTATGACTCGCAGCAAATGGCCATCTCCATGGAGCAGTTGGGCTTCCATTCCCCTGCCGTCTTGAGGTTTGAACCAAATCGTATTCAGGAGAGCACGATCTTGAGTTACGGGGAGGTTTGAGCAGTTTCATATTCAGGAGAGCACGATTCTGAAGTTATGAAGAAGTTCATTTATCCTTTAGTAAAAGAAGGAGCGGAATCATATTCAGGAGAGCACGATTCTGAGTTATGAGGAAGTTCAGTTTGGCCGTTTTTTCAGGAGAGCACGATTCTGAAGAATGAAGAAATTTCAGGAGCCGAATCATATTCAGGAGAGCACGATTCTGAGTTATGAGGAAGTTCGATTATCCAGTTTCATATTCAGGAGAGCACGATTCTGAAGTATGAGCATATTCAGTCATCCAGTTTCATATTCAGGAGAGCACGATTCTGAAATATGAGTATAATCAGTCATCCAGTTTCATATTCAGGAGAGCACGATTCTGAAATATGAGTATATTCAGTCATCCAGTTTCATATTCAGGAGAGCACGATTCTGAAGTATGAGGAAGTTCAGTTTACCCTTTTCATGTTCAGGAGAACATAATCTTGAAGCATGAAGAAGTTTATTTATCCTTCAGTAAGAGAAGAATCAGAATCGTATTCCAGGCGCCGACCTTAAATGCGAGAAGATTTATTTATCAGATAAGCAGCAGCCTCTTTATTTGAGTGCTTATCCTTTTTTGCACATAAGTCCCTTCCAACGATAAGTGACAGTTCTCCCTCGAGAAGCTTATTAGGGCATTTCCTATTAAAATCCATTTATTTTGGCATACAGTCGGTCGTTACCCTGTATATTTGATACGGATTTCCGAAAAGTCCGTTCGATCCTGTCGCGAGGGGTAGTTTACAGAAGCTTGGATGTTATTCTTTGCTCAATGCTCCAGCATTCTGTAATCAATCTTACAATCGTACGTGATCCAGTTTTATTTTTAGATTCCCCAGTGGAGGCCGCCTCATAGGTACCATCTCCGTTGGAGGATCTCGTTCCTTTTCTAAAAGTGACAATTGGTCATTCGCACCAGTTGACTATCATTTTTAGAATTCCCCAGTGTTGTACTGTGTCTCAGCGCGTCATTTTCCCCAGTGAGTTCTTCTCGTGGCATCTGTCCCGGTGTCGTCATGTTCGTCAGCATTTTCGCATTCATTATTCCAGCATACGCAGCATATCATATTCATGGCATCATCTGCATTAAGTCGTTCCAGTTTTGTCCATAGCATCGCATATCGTCGCATATAAGGGCAAAATTTTCGGTTATCTATATTTAAATCTCTCCACCACGATTCCTCGAGTCTCTGTCACTCAAATCATCCGGTGTAGTTATTTAAATAGGGGCAACTGTAATACCCCAAATTTTACCCTCATATTTAGTCGGTCATTTCGCATATCATATCATCTGCGCATTTGCTAACTACTAACAAGACCTGAAGGTGTTTGTTTTGCAGGAAATACCCCAGGGGCGTTTTGGTCATTTTTGAAGCATAGTTCGTAATGTTGGGCGTAATGATGTTTTTTTGAGGCGTTTATTTACGTGGGTTTGATATCAAAGTCTGATCTGTGGAGCAGGGTTTAACAAGAAATCATTCTTCTTTCTTCCAGAGGGAAAACGGTGAAAACTTCGACTGATTAATGGAACTTATTCATGCAATGGTTGGATCGAATTAATTCCAGGATATTTGACTAGTGAGATTTAATCGGATGTTGAGGTGTTTGCAAATTAAAGCATGGAGAAGCAATTGGGAAATGATTTTAATAGAATATGTGAATTTTATTCATAATATTTTATTATCATTATTACAAGTTTGCAAAGTGAATCACAAAGAAGAAATGATTTGGATAAAAAATGTTATTTATTCATAATATTTTTTTTTGTTACAAGTTACAAGGAATTACGTTAAAGTTCTAAGGAATTACATCAAAGTATCTATCCTAAATCCTAAGAACATCTAAGTGTCTTCGTGCTGTCTTTAAGCTTCGCCGCAAATCTCAACTAACCTGCACATCAAAGCAAAACAAGCAATATAGAAAATGTTAGAGGTTTTGACACTCTCAGAACAGTGTCATCATCGAGTGCCGGGAGGGCACGACTAAAGCCGCATCCTACTCCCGTTACCAATCTGAGCCATTGGCGCCAGATCAGGTAGTTATTGTTCTTATCATAAGGGACTGTCGAGAGATGAAGAGTAAAAAGAAGTTTCGGGTCGAAATGGATTTTGCCGAAGGATTGCTTCGAAACCAGTACGTAATTGGAATCTATCAAGTAAATCCGGATGCCAACAGATTGCTAATTAGATCCATGGATAATCCACAACTGAATGTAGAAAATCCAAACCATACGGATGTCCCAGATCAGAGAGAGGACTTGTCTGCAAAAATCCAACAGATAATATTAGAATCAAAGTCCATATCAACATCAGCAACCCCAATTTCATAACAGAGTTTAAAACAGTTCAGTTCAAGAAACAGCAAGAACCGAATTCAGCTCGCATTCATAAAACAAATGAGCTAACTGCACAAAGAAAACTGGATTACAGAACGAGACAGTGAAAGTTGTTTCGAATAAAATCGTGATGGGCCAAAGTCGACAATCAAAATATCAGAAAGACTATGGAGTCATCAAATCACACCTGCAAGTGAGGTTGTAAGAATAAGCAGATAAGTTCCCATAATCACGGTGATGTGTTAGTTCAGTTGGGATCCCAGATGTGCAAAGCACATTGCACAAACAAGTCACAAGCTCGGTTCAACAAGAAAACCAAAGCATAAGCAGTTCATAAAAAAGAAGGGATGTTTAACAAAGTCAAGTTGTATCAGTTATGACAAATTCAATCCAACAGGCGAAGCTCAGCCACCACAGGAACAACGAAATCAAATCAGTTCGAATTGCAGGTCACAAAAAAAAACATGATGTAAGTCATAAGAATAAACCATAGCAGAAACCATAACTCTGAACCAAGTTCAAACAAGCAAAGAGCACAACAGAATGAGTCAAAGAAGATAGAGTCAAATGGCATCAGAAAGAGAATAAATCCATACCATAAGAAGCATATCAGTTCACCAGGATAATTCATGCCCTCAAATATCCAAAGCATGAAGGGCTCAGTCTGAACATCATCGCCCCAGCAAATAAGTCACCAAAACAAGTTATAAAATCATACTCAGTTCATGAAACGAACAAACAAACAAATACACGGCTCAGCTCAACATGATAGCCAATCATCACCACCAATTCAATCAGAAGTAGCAACATAAGCGAAAAACTAGGATTATAGCATCCTGTTCCAAATGGTTCAGACTCAGCGTCATCATTACCGCGTAACCTTCTCGGCGGCAAAGATCAAGGCAAAGTGTCCATCCTGAAAGAAGAAAAAGAAAAAGTAAGTACCAATGGTCAGGATTGAATCAAAACAAAATCGCATCAGGAATCAAATCAGTATCCAAATTCCCCAAAAGCAATCCAATTCACATCTGCAAGAGTCTAATCAAAAGATGATCAAATCAAATTGAATCTGGGAAAAATAGAAACAAATCAAAATGAAACCATCAAGAAATCCCGTGAATTAATATCAGATGCCAATCAATCCAATCTGAAGGCAAACCATATCAGAAAATAATAGAGATTTTGATGTCAATCCTGAAGCAGACCAAAACAAAATCAGTTCAGGTTATTAAATCGAACAGGGTCAGAAGAATCAGCTGGAAATCAGAGACCCATCAAATCCTAAAGGGGAAATAGGATCAGATGGAACCAAATCATATTGGAACTCATCAATCAACGAATCAGTATCAAATTCATACCAGAAAAATGAAATTTAATCTCACCGAAATACCAATCGAATCCTGAAAGAGGAATAGAGTATCCAATCGTAATCCAATCAGTATCTGAGAAAATCACAACAAAATCAAATAATATCAACACAAAATCGAATCTCAGAGTAACGCAAATCCAAGGCCCAGAAGTTAAGTTATAAAAGGGAGATCACGAGCGAAACCCAAAGGAGGAACGGAGATCGCAAACGAACAAACCCTAGGCGCCGTGAACGAAAGCTGCGAACTCAGACGAAGAACATCGTCGTCATCGTTCAAACGCACCGTGTATCATCCATCATCGGTCACGAAAGATTCGAACGAGAGACCACCAACGCCGTTTAACCAGACGACGGGCAATCTCTCGTTTTTGTGCCTCCGCCCACGCCATCATCGGCTGATTTCGCGTTAAATGTAAGCAACGGGACGTTTCATTATGAGTTTTGATGTTTTATTTCAGGAAATGAGAGACTCACGGCGCGAGGAAGAAGAAAGACGCGAGAGAGATGAAGAAGAAAAGGGAAACGGCGCGAGGACAAGTCTGGGTTTGGAAACCCTAAAAGACACTCCACCTCATGACTAACAAATGGGTTGGGTCCGGGTGTGATGACCGGCCCAACCCCCCTCCCTTTTTTATTTATTTTTTTTATGCTGTTTTGTTTTTATTTTGTTTTATGTTTTTTTAAAAAACCATTTTTAACATTTTAATATGATAAAATCATTTTTAAAATATAACATTTTAATTTTATAAATAAAAAAAAAACAAACAAATCTTTTTTAAAAATATAAATATTAAGGATAAATAGAAAAATTTTATTTTTTTTTTATAAAAATAAAACCTTTTTTAAAAATTTCTTTGGTAAGCCAGCATTAAATTTTTTTTAAATAAAGCAATAGTAAAATCTCAATTTACATCTTCTCTGCCTACTAACGGGTGTTCACTCTTGCAGTTCATACTTATTACTATTGTGTTGAGTTTTCATTTAAGTTGCCTTTATATCTGTATCTGTTTCTCAATTGTAACCTCGCGAACCTAATAATCGCGTTTACTTTTCGCATTTAAATTTCTGCATGATGTATGATTTAAATTTCTGCTGATGTATTGCAATATTTCTGTCACCTTACACCACTCCGAAGGAATTAGGTCTAGCCGTTTGACCGCCGTGTCAATAGTCCTCAACTTCAAACCCTTACAACTACAAACCCTAATTTTCACAAATGCCTCGCCGCAGGCAAGATTACAATTTTACCCCTAGCATTAGGTCAAAGAGCCGCCGCGCTCATTTTAGGGTTTCTCGCCATGGAATCCCTAACCTAATTTAACCCTAATTACAACTTAACAATTCAACGTAGAGATTTGGAGTTTCCACACTCCACGTAAGTGTGTCCTTAAGATGCGTTTATTCCCCTTGAGACCTTGACCACAGTCAAGAAGTCTCTAACCTCCCTTTTGAGGGGAACTACGATTACTCTGATTCCACTCCCGTAAGGATACGTAGGCACAAGATGCGATGTCTTGCCGAGTAAACTTAGAACTCACCCCTTAGGTCTCTTTTCTCACTTTTAATCCTTTGTACATATACCTTAAGCAAATAAATAAAGCAAAATAGTAAACATCTGAACAAAAGGTTCCTGTAGAGTACTACAGAAGTTTAGGGTGCTAATACCTTCCCTAAATTTAACCAACCCCCGAACCCTAGATCTTTCCCCGCATTGTGTTTACGATGCAAAATAGGTTTTCCCTCTTTTGACCTTTTCCTTCGGATAAATCAAAGAGCGGTTGTGAATTGAATTGCGATTCAAACTAATTAATAGTTTGTGATCCTATTTCCACCGCAACAAATATGCTATGTATTTGTAAATGCAATGACGATATATGCTAATGCTAATGCAGGCTCGAGCTGCCAGAGAACTCCAGGTCTACAAACCGCTTGGCAAAATAAATGCTGAAGGAAACGTCAACTCCACTGAAGGTAACCTGATATCACAGAGTCATCTCAGCAAAATAAATGCCGGAAAAGGGAAACCAAATCCGCTGGGGATAACCGTCCTGCTGGAGAAATGGAAAGGCAACCCTGCTTGGGGAGAAAGAGAAAAAACAACTCTGCTTGGGGATGCTCCCTTCAAACCATTGGCAACTGATTGTGCTCTGTGGGGATTGATCCAAACTGGGGTTGATTGCGCGCAGCACACTGCTGGAAATGCCCCTACTACCGAGGATATCTATCTTAATCTGCTGGGGATACTCCTGATCCTACTCTGATGCGGGGTAAAATGCAATCTCGACTCTTGCAGGGATAATACGCAACTTTCATCTGCTGAAGAGTAACAATTCTGATTTAACAACATCCACAAGGAATTCAAACATTAATCGGAGCACTGGTATCCGTCGAGCTTCACATCGGGGAACATGACAACATGCGAGTCATTGGGAATTACTGTGTCAGATACCTTTAGGTTTTTTGTTTTTCTGGTTTAGGATAAACATGGACTATGTACACAGTGGAAGATATGGAAAATACTAGATGAGAACTAGCATTCGAAGGTAGACTACCAGACGAGAACTGATAGGAAAATAGGTTATCGGACGAGGATTGACTTAGCAACGACATGTACCAGACGAGAACTGATACAACACTTGAAGAAACGGCGACCAGACAGGAACTGGTTACAATAAACTACACCAGATGGGAACTGATGCTTACAGAAAGGTGGGCCAGACAAGAACTGGTTACAATAAACTACACCAGACGGGAACTGATGCTTACAATAAACTACACCAGACGGGAACGGATGCTTACAATAAACTACACCAGACGGGAACTGATGCTTACGAAAGGGTGGGCCAGACGAGAACTGGTTACCGGTTTGCCAGGCGAGAACTGGACTTTGGAAACGACTGGTTACTGACACGCAACAAGTTTAGACTGCAGGTTAATGATCCAACGACAGCAAGGCCTTTTTAGGAATGCTAAGGTTTTTGATAAGGGTAATGACACGATTCCCCGATACTCAACTCCGGCTGGGGATAAACAGATTGGCTTGAACAACTTGCCCCAGTACACTCAACTTACCCCAATCTAACTCTTGGGAATATCTGCTCTGAACAGCTTGCTACGAGACGACTTCGAGAATATTTGCCCCGGTATCTATACAACAACAGGATTCGACCTCAATCAAACAATCGTCAACCCAGCTGGTTTCAACACTCTCTGCGGTGACTTGCCCCTGAATGAGCGTTCTAGCGACTTAACCCGATCTGATTATCCACCTGAAGTATCTGCTTTCAAATCTCCACGTTCTACATAATTGCCCCTGATTGGCTCTCGAGAAGACTCACTTCTGGTCCACTGCTTCTCAAGCATACTGCCCCTGATCAATGGAAGCTTCGGGACTTGCCCTCAGACTGACTGATTCCGAACTCACTGGGAGTCAATGCCCCGGATTCACAGGTCTTCACAACATACACCATCCTGGTTCAGACTGCTGAATTATTCAGTCCTGCTTGACGATTCCCTGCTGAAATTTCTTTCATGTCAACTACTAACCTGCAATTTAAATTGTCTATTTACGAATGGTAATCTTAATGCAGTGTTCATGCAGATTTTGAAAATTTTTGAGCTGTCACTCATTTACATGCTATGATTGAGTGACGAATGAACCAAAGTTCAAACGTAGTGCTTACGTGGTCAGTGAAAAATACAACAAGGATGTGACTAGCAAGTCAAGAAGGAGTCAGGTTACTCAACCTTATCGTAATGCGCTTTCAGAATAACCCTACCTCAATTAGGTCTTTTAAGGGTTGTATCGTGGTCGGGTTCACGGTTCGTGAAACAAAGGATATTTGGCTCAAATTTTGATTTGTACCCACCCCTTCTACGCGATGTTCTCCGATCCTAAGGTTCAGTTAACCTGGCACAAGCGCTCGCCTCTTCGAGAGGTATGCTGAATGGTAAGAACCACAATTAAGGAACTCACAAGGCTTTTCCGGAGTGATAGCTACTCCTTCTTTGCTTTCGGTGTCTGTGTACACAACTTTGTGACTCGCTGGGGAAAAAATTTCTATTGATGTCCCTTCTTTTTCGTTCTTTCGATTCCCTAACTTTTGCCTGGACTGACTCCCTTTGAGTTCTTTTCGATTTTTTTTTCTTTTGAAGTCCAGCGGGATGCCCTGATTTTTGCCTAAGTATTAGCTTTCTAGCTTTTTCTTTCTTTTTACTTAGCGGGCTTTCTTTTTCTTTTGTTTGGAACAAAGTCGTGTGACACTGGTTGTCTTGATTGCTCCGAAAGGATTGTAACTGTCTCACTCCTGATTGGTGAGGTATGACCTCTTGAAAGGCATAAACTGATTGGTCCTCGAAAGACAACACTCCTCTGTAAGACTTGAATGCTTGGTCAAGCTAACTGACAACTACCCTGCCCCGGGTTAAGATGTGAGGGTTAAAAGTCCGAAAAAACTTCTACTTCTTGGCTCGAAGTGGTTAACAAGGGACTAACTCCTTATATCTCCAGTGTTTAGGGGATTTGAAACAATGCCTTGTACGTCATCGGTAAGGTCTTATCTGAAAGCATACGATCATCGGTTATGAGTTTAGTTTTGTCATCCTCCTTCCAATCTTTGCTAATCACAGTGATAAAGTGGAGTGAATAAAATGTGAGTGTCAGTGCAATGCAATAAATGAGCGACAGCGACATGATTAATTCAGAAAAATGCATAGTCACTTTATTATTATCACCATTCGAAACATACAATGTTTAAAAGCAGGTAGTAACTAACAGAAAAGAAACTACAAATGCAAATGATATAAAAGCTGAGGACTGCCAATGCTGAGGCGCCCGCCTGTCTGGACCACTGGCTTTTGCTGGGGAATACTTTCCGAGTCTACGAGCTTAGACAGCTGAGCGGTTGGGATGAACAAACAAAAGTCCTTCTCGAAAAGAAATACAATCCTGGTCGATCAACTGTTGTACCTTCGCCTGGAACGCTTTACAATCTTCCGTCGAATGCCCTGGAGAGCCACCATGGTAACCACACTGAACATGAGGATTGTACCCAGGAGGGTAAGGTTCTGGAACTGGCTTAAGAGCTTTAGGCTCCACCAAAGAACTCTGGATCAGAGATGGTAGCAGCTGGCTATACGGCATAGGCACTGGGTGAAAAGGAGCTTTCCTTCGTTCCAGGTTGTTGCGAGGCCGATTCTGATTCTGACGCTGATTCTGATAACCTCGGCCACGAGTTTGCTGCTTTGCAATGGAAGCGACATAAGATTCCTGATATGGTGCCCTAGGCACGGCTGTCTGTTCAGTATAACAAGCCACAGGAGGTACTGATCTCTGATAAGATGATGAACCCACAAAATTCACTGATTCGCTTCGAGGATATTCAACCTTTGGCATGACGGCGTTGATCACGACTCCTTCTTCGTTCTGATAGTCGCAAAGAGATTCAGTCTCACTAGCCTGGCCGCTTGAATCAATCTGGATTTTCCCAATCTTTATAGCATTCTCAATGCATTCTCCAGCTCCCCTAATTCGGAGAAGTTCAGCGAAACTCCAAGCAATCTCTCAAAGTACGGGCTTTGCAATGAGTCTACGAACATGCCTACTAACTCTCGGTCAGGGATCGGTGGTTCCACTCTGGAAGCAAAATCTCTCCATCTCCGAGCATACCTTTTGAAAGGTTCATTGATCTCCATAGACAAAGATTGCAACTCCATGCGAAAGGGAGCTACGTCCATATTGTAATCACACCGCTTCAGGAAAGCTCTGGCTAAATCCACCCATGATTGAATCTGATCATTCTCTAACTGCATATACCAACGTAGAGATGCCCCAGTCAAACTGTCCTGAAAACAGTAAATCATCAACTTGTCGTTTTGCACAAACGCAGTCATCTTCCTGCAGAACATCACCAAATGTAGCCTCGGACAGCTATCTCCTTTATACTTTTCAAACTTCGGCACTCTGAACTTAGGAGGCAACACTAGGTCAGAAACCAAGCACATATCTGAAGCATTGAGACCAACATCGTTCTTAACTTCCAGGGCTTTGACTTGCTCCTCCAATGCGTGCAACCTCTTAGCTTGCACAAGAGCTAATGGATTATTAGTCCTCACTATCGGAACCTCTCTTCGGGAGATCAAACCAGCAGGAATAAAATCTTGATAATTCGCGACATCAGAAGAAGAACATTCACTTGGGATGACAAACTGTTGGTGCAGATCTTGGCCTCTAACAGAAGTCTGCACAAGTTGAGCTGCAGTAAGGTTATTCACTTGCGGATAGCCTTCGTCAGACGTGGAATCATACAAAGGATTGGTCGTCATAGCAAAGCCTGACAAGGCGTCAGCAATCTGGAAGTCGTCTCCTAACATGACTATCAATGATCTTCAACTGACTATACTGCTTGATTCTGCTTGATATGTTTCAACCCCTTGGTCGTCTTCTAACAATCCATACTGCCTCGAACAATCCCCGGATAATCACCTTCTGAAATCAAACAACGGCTGGATAAGAGCTCTGGCCAGCTGGAGAAATGCTGTGCAATACGATGCAAAGATGCTTATGCAAATGCAATGCAGCAAACAACAAACACGGGATCACAGCCCCCACACAATCTGAGTACCGCTGTACTGCTGACGAAGTACGTTCTCCCTAAAAGAGAACGCCAGGATAGCTGGTAGTCTGGAAGTCAAGGTTTCGCAAAAAAGAAACCCCCCCCCCCCACTCACGGGTATGGACCTAATATACAGCATCCTATGCGGTAGCCAGCGTCACAGACTTTCATGAGGAATGATACGATTCCCAGAAGGAGTGGCATCGTCATCTCATGAAGAGGCCTCACTTAGCTGACTACCAATTGATCGGTCCCCAGAGTCGACAATCCTCACGTCTGGACTCCCCTATGATCCTCAGGACCTTAGAGAAGCACCTCGGAGAGAACCTCGTCTGAGCGCAGATTTTCGTAGGGAACTGTGCCTGCTCAGCAGACAGGTTCGTCTACTACTTCTCCGCAAGTATGTCTAGGTGCATACTCAAAAAAAGAAGCCCAGGTCCGGCCATCACTCAAAATATCACCCTCCCCAGCACAACGGCAACAGATAAAAGCGAATACAGAAAAAAAATAAACACTCAAACGACAAGCAAACAAGCGCTAGGATTGACTCTCTTAGGGGACGTTGGATCCCACATGCATAGGGAACTATCACAGTCCTTAGCAGCCAGGGGACGTTGGATCCCCAGCAGAGTCGCCAGCTGTCGCTACTGCGAAAATTGACGCCGGCTGACAGAAGAGTCGCCACCGTGCGTTATTTATCCCAACAGAGGGAAAGGAAACGCTCGAAGTAAACCTCGCAAAAAACGGGAAAGGTATGGTCATCGCAACCAAAACCTGGATTCGGGAGTCGGTTACACAAGGGGAAGGTATTAGCACCCCTCACGTCCGTCGTACTCGACGGGATCCACGCTTGCTTGGTTTGTCTACAGGATGCAAAAACAATCTATCTACGGCTGCTAAATCTAAACAGAAGGGAAATTACTCGATAGAGCGTCGCACTCTATGCCTACGTATTCTCAAGAGAGAAAGTCAGAGTCAACGTAGTTCGGGACTACGGGGAAATTGGCTCGCCAAGACCTCGCGTCTTGTGCCTACGTACTTCCACACTGCATGGAAGATCAGAGCTTACGTAGTTCAGGCTAACTACGGCTAAACAGGGTATTCTCACACAGCAGTGAGAAATCGACTGGTTTTAAAGGTTCGGGAACCTACGGGAAAAACTATGGTTTGGTCTCAAATGCACTCGGGCAAGAGAAAAGGGTAACAATCAGTCGTCAGCGGGAAGGTCTCGATCGCACAGCAGCGAGAGAACAAAAGGTTAGTTGTTAGTGTGCTCGCTAGGATATCGCATCCTATGCCTACATATTCTCGTCTGGTACGAGAAATCAGAGCAGCTGTAGTTCGGCTACTTTCGGGACCACAGCTCAAATCTCGTTTTATTAATATTCTGAAAATTGGTTACAATGATTGAATACTGAAAATAAACCCCTAGGAAATACTATCCTATCCTATGAAAAATTAAATGGAAAATAGTCTTCTAACAAATGGACATTTAAGACTATCCCTAAAAAGGTGAAATAAACTCTATGAAAAAGAATATCCAAAAGAAAAATATTAAATCTATGAGCTAATATTTTTATATTCTTTTTCTCAATATTTCTTTTCTATTTTCTTTTTTTTCCAAAATATTTTCATATATTTTTTCATATTTTTTCTATATATTTTTCAATTCTTTTTCTATTTTTTTCAATATTCTTTTCTTGAATATTTCTATTTCTTTTCTCATAAAACTATATAGAAAAAATATAAAAGAAAATATAAAGGGAGGGGGTACACTGATTATTACAGGGGGTGTTGTCGCTACTGCGAAAATCAGCGCCGGCTGAACAGAAGAGTCGCCACCGTGCGTTATTTATCCCACGGGAGGGAAAGGAAACGCTCAGAGTAAACCTCGCACAACATGGGAAAGGTATGGTCATCGCAACCAAAACCTGGATTCGGGAGTCGGTTACGCAAGGGGAAGGTATTAGCACCCCTCACGTCCGTCGTACTCGACGGGATCCACGCTTGTTCTCGGGTATGGATTATTATTCTATCTAAACTATAGGTCAAGGGTTAAAAAGAAAATAAAACGAAAATAAAAATGACTCGGCAAAGTATCGCACTTTATGCCTACGTATTCCCTCCTGGAACGAGAAATCAGAGTCAACGTAGTTCGCCTACCTACGGGAAAGGAGGGGAAGATTGCTCGCTAGGATATCGCATCCTATGCCTACGTACTTTCATACAGCACGAAAGATCAGAGCAAACGTAGTTCGGGCCACGTACGACACAAGTCTGTCTTGGTTGACTTTATTCCTTCTGAAAAAGGTTTTCTTGATTAGCAGTCCAAGCGGACAAAAATGACGTCTTGATGAGTTCACATTCTTTTACGGAAGAAGTGTCTTTTATTGTGTTTGAAATCTGTATGGCGTTTTTCTGTTTGTTTTGAGGAAGAAGAGACAGAACTCTAACCTACGGTTGCGAAGGGAATCAAACTAACCTAATGTTATCATGCATGGGTTAAGACCTAGTGTCTATCATGTTCCTCTCTTCCACAGAGAGAAACAGAGATCCTAAGGGAATAGACAGAAACAGAAACAAGATCAGATATATACAGTAAAACAGTAAAATGCATGAATGCAGCAATACAAGCGAGGCAAGGGAGTCCCACTCAACCTCGACCCTAGAAAACAATAGGCAAAAGTGAACAGACTTCACTCTCAACCCAACAGGGTAAACAGCAAACAATACAGTCCAGAAAACCAATCAATACATCAGAAATGAAATACAGCAAAAATAAACAGCATCAGCAGCTCTGAATCAACATCTGGCTTCAAGTAATCTCCAATCATTTATGGGCTTCAACAAGCATCAATCTCCATCTTCATGGTCTCCAGGTAAGGGCTTTGATCATCAGTCTTTTATCTGCAATGGTTTTCTTCAAGCCTCAGGCTCCAGAATGAACATCAGCCAACCAGATGAAGTGAATGAATGTTAGACAGTTAATTACCTACCAAGGGTGGTTCATCAACTGCTAACATTATACAGATAATTTTCCCTCAAAAGTTCTATCTTTCAAATACATTCACTGATCCTTCCAAAGGAAGGAGGTGGATATTTGAAAGAGACTTTGAATCATAGAGAAAGGATAGAGGCAGACAAAGCCATCTATGTTTGAGAAGCAAGCTTTCTAATCTAGAGCTCTGCCTAGCTCCTAAACCCTAGTCTCCTCAGCAGCTGCTAGCAAGAAACTCCTCTTCAACTCTGGCAATTGCTCTTCAATCTCTGGATCTCCAATGGTCTTCATCTCCTCAAGTCTTCAGCTCTCCCAAGTCCCCAGACAATCCCAATACCCACACAAGCAAGCAATAATCCCCAGAGGGCACACCACACCAGACAGTCAGATATACAGTATATCAATAGCAGTAGGGGAATCCTGACTTTTTCTGAGGGATCTAATAACTACCCATAGCCCCTATAGTCCCATAACTAAACTAGTCAAGCCCTAAGTCCTAAGGGAAAAGAATCAAATCTCCTAAGTCATCACCTAAAACCCTAGTTTTATTCATGTTATTCACACCTACATTAAGCACCTAAATTTAATTTCTAAAATGGGAACTAAATTGAATCTACAAGTTCAATGTCTAACCTAAACAACCTAAAAAGAATGGATGAAAAATATTGAAGCAATTAATAGAACAAAAAATATCAAAATCATGTATGAAATGAAATTATGTAAAATGCTATTTATTTAGAAAATATGGGAAAAATATCAAATAAAAAATAAAATGCCATTTTTATTTTTTATAATTTTCTTGACATCCTAAAGAAAAATATGCAAAAAGAATGAATTAAAAATGATGATTTTTCTATTTATTATGAATTTTATAAGATGCATGAAAAATATAAAGAAAATAAAAAGAAAATGGAAAGAAATAGCCAGAGGGGTGCAAATATGAACACGCTGCAGTTGTTTTATTGAGTGGGCTGAGGACCGGGGGTGCAAATAGGACAAGTCCATAGGCCCAATTCGCTTCAGAATCTCACCAAAACCAAAAAAACTCCAGAACGGTGTATATAGCAATAATTCTAGTTGATTTCATGTTGGGCCTGGTTGGGAGGGGTGTTAAAAGCAAAATTCACTTAAGCCCAATGGTCAGATTAAATGATACGGTGCATTTTGCTCATCAAAATAAATCCCTCACACACTATGGGTCACGCACAGCCTTTGGATTATGGTCTCGGTCAATGATTTGTCACGATCCAAGGGCTCAGAACCTTTCTTCCTCATTTGAAATCAGCCTTGGAGCCAAACGCCATGGATGAATGCTTCCAAGAACACCAACTGATCCTCAGACGAACTTCCTCAGTTCTTGATGAAACCCTAAGGTGCAAAGACCAAACTCACTTCAAATTCCATCAGCAACTCGGTCATGGCTTCAGAAATAGTTGAAACACAACCTAACCCTAAACCCGATAACTATCCCCAAAATACGATCAAGAACCGACTCTCATAATTCTCAAAATTAATGGCATAAACCTGTTCCTCTCTTCACCTAGATCATTTCCCCCTAAAGAACTAAGTCTAATACTCCCAATTCGAAGAGTTCTTGCTTCTAACAGAAATTATGCCAACCTAAAAAACATCACCAAATCGATCCATACTTTCCAGAAATGATCTACTACTTATTCCCTATCATTCTAACCTATTAATCTTGCTAAACTATGCATAAATTAGAATGTAGAGATCAAGATGCAAACCTGATAAAATGTGTGAACCAGATAGGGGAATCCTTCAAATCACTGCTTGTACTTGTGCAGAAACACTCAGTGACACGAGAGCTTGCTTCTGTTTGCACTAGTTTGGGTTGATTGTGCTCGAATCTTGGAAATGGATTTGAAGCTGCAAGCTGCCAAACTCAATATACAGAACACGATTTGGACCTGAATTTCTTCTGATCTTGATTGTTACACACTCAATGATGATGATAGAGTTGAATCAGATCAAGAAACTGAACAGAATATGGAAGAAATGAAGAATTGGAAAATGACTTGCTATGGAGGAAATTTGATCTCAATCTCTCTTTCTGCAGCAATTCTCTCTAAAAAATGCATCTGAGCACATCCCAAGTTACTTATAGATGGTGTAAGAATGATCTAGAAGGGACTGGAACAATCCAATGAGAAATTGGATATCTCACTTCATGAGATTTTTGATTCCATGCTAAGCATAGGCCATTCTTTGTTCAAGCTTGCACACTCCTCATTTCTCATTTGAAATTCTCCTTAGAGGATATTTTTGATGTGCTGAAAAACCTTGCAAGCTTGCCCATTGATTCCTTGTTTATGTGGGGTTTTGCCATGTGACCTTATGAGGCAAGGAGCAAATTTTCAAAGGAAGTCCCATTTTTAAGCTTAAACTCAAAAATGTGGATGAACCAATGTCTTTAAAATGAGGTTTCCAATCAAAATGATATATTGGATGACCTATTTTGGATTTCTAGATCCTCCAAACCAATTTCCAAATTCAACTTTTTCAACTTATAAGCCATTTTTAGTTCATTTTTTTGACCAATCATGCAAATCCATGCTATGAGCTTTTCCAATCATTCATGACCTCCCTTCTTGACTTAAAATGGCATTTTGAGAAACTTTCATGTTTTGAGTTTTTTCATTTGAGGCTTGGAAATAGGAGATATGGCCTTTGCTTAAAAATGACCTATAACTGACAAATGACCAAAATACCCTTTGCTTGCCAAGACCATAAGTAGAGTTCCACACATCATATGAAGGCATACCATACCATTCTCGAAAGCTAAGACAATGAGGAACAATTCTTATGTTGACCAGAAATTCATTTGAAATCTCCTTGAGGGGTAAAAATAGCTTGGAAGTCAAGTCACTTTCACAGACAAAATTTCAGATACCTCAGATGACCTGTAACTTGCAAGGACCATAACTTGAGTTCTATAAATCTCCTTGATGTCTTCCACCACTCAAATTAAAGGTCTTGAGATCCTCTACAAGTTTCATGTTGGCCAAGGATCCATTTGAAGCTTGCATTTTGACTTATCTTGCTTGGAAATTTGACCTAAACTAGGGGATTTTACATAGAAACCCTAATTTAGAAACTCCTCTTCTCCTTGATTTCTCTTGATTTCTTCTTAGAATAACAGCATATCTTTATTCTCCATGTCAAATGATGAACCCCACCTCTCTCCAATAGCCCTTAATGCCTTTAAATCAATCAATTGACCTAGGGTTGACCTAGGGTTGACCCAGATGAAACCCTAGTTGACTGTCTTCAACTGCAATTCTTGTGGTTACCTCAACAACTTGTTTTCTTCCCCAAATGACTTTCTAAGCCTCTCATGATTTCTAGATGCTCTCCATGCCTTCAATTCACAACTCACAACCCCCTTGTTGACCCTCAGATGCCCTCAGATAGGAAATAGACTCAAGGCTTGATCTGCTGAGCTCTCTACTCTCAAATTCTTTTCTGATGACTTGAATGAGATGGAATTAGGATAATAACCTCTTGATAGGCCTCTAGAGATGAGAATAATGATTGGTCCCCTGTTGAATGACTTGGTATGCTTATGTTATGCAAATGAATAACCTATATTCATGACTCTATATGCAAATGCTAATGATATTGAAACATAAACCAAGTGAATAAGGTTGAGCAAATTTTAGGGTGCAACAGCTGCCCCTATTCAAGCGACTTGGACCCGATTGGGTGAAGAGCGAACGGCCTTCAAAACTTCGAGGTACGAGACGGTTGAATACTAAGAAACCCGGAAATTTGCCAACCGCAGAAATAAACTGCACCCCTGTTTGGGTAACGACATCCCCTGCCTGGATCTGACTGTTTGCAGCCGCTCACTGATCTCGTAACGACCACGCTGGGGATAACAGATTGCTTGCTTGTCCACATTAGGACTCTATCTGTCATCAATACGAAGAAATCTCAACTAGAACCTGTCCACGTTAGGACTCCACTTGCTGTTAACCCAGGAAAATCTCGGCAACTCTGCTGGGGGATATTCCCATAAATCGTCCACATTAGGAATAGACTCTTCCACGTTAGGAATAACACCATCCACATAAGGAATCATCTCTTCTGCATCTGTCCACGTCAGGACTAAACTTTCCATCTTTCCACGTCAGGAAGCAATCTTCTTTCCACATAAGGAGAACTATATCAATCTGTCCACGTAAGGACCCCAATACCACTCGTCATGTCCGCGTCAGGACTCCAATCTTTCCGCGTAAGGAATACAACTTTGGTTCTGAACCTGTCCCCGTTAGGACTCACCTTTCCACGTAAGGAGTACATCATTCTTCCGCGTCAGGAATCTACTTTTCTTGAATCCGTCCACGTAAGGACCCCAATCTCTCCACATAAGGAAACCAACTCTTTCCGATTTGCCCGCGTCGTGACTACATTCTTCCATGTAAGGAATGCCATCTTAATCTGTCCGCGTAAGGACTCCGCTCTTTCCACGTCAGGAATCCTCTTCGGATGTGTCCGCGTAAGGACTCAATCTTTTCCACGTAAAGACTTGAAGTTTCTCCTTCTCTTCCACGTAAGGAACACGCCTTCCTTTCACGTTAGGCATACTTCTTCTTTTGAATCCTTCCACGTCAGGACTAAATTTTCCATGTAAGGAATCTATCTTCTTTGATCTGTCCGCGTCAGGACTAAACTCTTCCACGTCAGGAATAAATCTCTTTCTTTCCACGTCAGGAATCAATCTCGATATGTCCGCGTGAGGACTCAATCTTTCCACGTAAGGAAACCCATTTTTTCCACGTAAGGAATCTCGTCTTTCCACGTTAGGAATAAACTCGTCTTTCCACGTAAGGAACTGAAACCTCTTTTCCCACGTAAGGAATAAACTCGTCTACGTCAGGACCCATCTTTCGTCTTGATTTGTCCACGTCAGGACTCAGGCACCTTCGACCCGCTGGGGAAATAAAGCTTGTCCACGTTAGGACTCACACCTTCGTCTGATCTGTCCACGTCAGGACCCACGCTTCGCTAACACGAAGAAAGATAACTGCTGAGAGTAAATGGTCCACGTCAGGACACCAACACAAAGAGTAATCAATTTTGTCAACGTCATGACTTCACATTCCACCCATTCCGAGAACCCGAATCTGTCCACGTTAGGACTAACACATCTCATCAACCCGGGGAAATAAATCTGTCCACGTTAGGACGCCCACTTCTAAAGAAATCCCATCAATATAGGAATAAATTGTCCACGTCAGGACTTAGTTCTCCATTGATCCCGACCCACAAACTTCTTTAGCACTGACGTGACAGCGATTTTGGGGCGGACTCTACTGGGGATGTCTGGGAACCAAACTACCGGATGCCTGTTCTGATAACCGGAGGCAACTTCTGAAATTCTGATTGATGAAACCCTTTGATGACAGATAACTCTGCTCGGGAATAAAGGGAAACTTTGACTGATAACTCTGTGGGGAATACTGCCGAACTGATATTATCATTGGATGTCCCATGCCGAGATCTTGAATGTTTGGTAGTTCATTTGAGCAAAATCTCTCTCCACCTGAATTGCTAAAATACAGGAACTGTTTCAGCAAAATAAATGCTGCAGATAATGCCAACTCCGCTGGGGATAGCCAGATGCTGCAGAACTATTCCATCAAAATAAATGCTGGAAGGGTGAAGTCGACCCTGCTGGGAAGTTGGGAGCTCAAACCAAACACCCTGTTGAGGTAACCCCCTGCTGGGGAATATAACTCTGCTGGGGAATAGCGGACGTGCACAGTATGATTGGACTTCTCTGCTGGAGAGTGAACTGATATTACACAGTATCCCTGACAAAATAAATGCCAGGACCCACAACCAGCTCTGCTGGGGAGAGTCTTGATCTTCGAGTTCCACTGGGAGGAAAGAACACTTGCCGAAAAGAGAATTCTACTGGGAATGGGATGATTCTCTTGGGGAAAATTAACTGACTCCACTGGGGAAGAATAAATGACCTTGCGGTGAAGGGGAACCGCCTGAATACAGCTCACCAATTTGGAAATATTAATCTTCTGAGGCTGAACCCCTCTGCTTGAAATAAGGAATCCTTCTGGTGGACACCACACTGCCTGCATACAGCCTACAATCTTTGAATCGTCAATTCTTTTGCACAAGCTACGACTAGCTAGAGAGTTCGATCCTGCTTCAGGAAGAAACTGCATGACCTGCGTGAGGGTTGAGTCTTTAGTTATTGCAATCTTTTGATCCTCTTCCTCGTATGGTTATGAAACCTGCAACAACACAAACAAGACAAGACAAGCCTATGCAACCAAATCAACTCAGGTTAGTGACGTTATTTTCAGTTAATTCAAAGCTTTAGCAACTGTTGGCAAGGGCCAGCGACGTTATACTCATGCTAGTTTCATCAAACTTAGGCGTTAATCATGCACAAAACAGTAAAGAACAGTGTCAAGTACTGAATAACGTATTTTATTGATTGGGCCCCTGAATGGGCGGAGTTTTGTACACGGGATGTAACTCCTGAAATGAGGAAGCCACACAAAGCAAATATACACGTACACAAGTATGCACAAGAAGCATAAATATTGACAACTTAAATTTGTACACATGTCGGCAACGGGATGCAGATGAACACCACGAACTGATCCTCCCATGACTCGTCCGACTCTAATGCTTTCCCGGTATCCCCACTTCTGAAGCGATTGTATCAGATAACTGACTCCTCAAATGTATTCTCCCGCATTGATGCTCATTGCGATTATCAAATTCGGACCGCCGTCATTTGCTTTTCAAATCCCTAACTTTTGCGTGAACCGCCCTTTACGGGTTTTCAGTTCACTGGGATACCCCTTTTTGCCGAAGTCGCCCAGTGTAGGTTTTCAACTTCGCGGGTGTACATTTTTTCAATTTTATCCCTAATTTTGCCCGAACCTTTCATTCTGTTTTTGGTTCGCCGGGATGCCCCATTTTTGCCTGGACTCTCTTTTTTCTGTCCAGCGGGTCTATTTTAAGCAAAGTATTTTTTAACTGCGTCCGAATTCACAGGTGACGTGAAGTCTTCTCCGTCCATGGTGGACAACAACAACGCTCCTCCTGAGAAGACTTTCCTGACAACGTATGGCCCTTCGTAGTTGGGGGTCCACTTGCCCCTGTGATCTGCTTGCGGCGGGAGAATCCTTTTCAGCACAAGGTCGCCCGTCTGAAAGCTTCGCGGATGTATCTTCTTGTCGTACGCTTTCTTCATTCGGCTCTGGTACAAACGACCGTATGCTAGAGAAGCTAGCCTCTTCTCATCCATCAAACTCAGTTGATTCAACCTGTCTTTCACCCATTCTGCCTCGTCCAGCTGAACATCTCGCAATACCCTCAGAGAAGGGATCTCAACTTCTAATGGTAGCACCGCTTCCATTCCGTATACTAACGAGAACGGGGTTGCCCCGGTTGACGTGCGTACCGTCGTACGATAACCGTGCAAAGCGAAAGGTAGCATCTCATGCCAATCCTTATAGGTCACCACCATTTTCTGAACGATCTTTTTGATATTCTTATTGGCCGCCTCGACAGCGCCATTCATCTTGGGTCGGTAAGGGGAGGAGTTGTGATGTTCGATCTTGAAACTCTGACAGAGCTCCTTCATCATTTTGTTGTTCAGGTTAGAACCATTGTCCGTGATTATCCGCTCGGGGATCCCGTATCGGCAAATGATATCTCTCTTGAGGAATCTGGCCACCACCTGCTTAGTTACATTTGCGTAAGACACCGCTTCCACCCACTTGGTGAAATAATCGATCGCTACTAGGATGAATCGATGCCCGTTAGAAGCCGTCGGCTCGATCTTTCCAATCATATCGATTCCCCACATCGAGAATGGCCATGGCGATGACATTACATTCAGAGGACTTGGAGGCACATGGATCTTGTCAGCGTAGATTTGGCACTTGTGACACTTCCTCGCAAACTTGAAACAATCAGTTTCCATGGTCAGCCAAAAATAGCCTGCCCGCAGTAGCTTTCTTGTCATAGCATGTCCACCAGCATGCGTACCAAAGGTACCTTCGTGTATTTCTTCCATGAGCAACTTTGCCTCTCTTTCGTCTACACAATGCAACAGCACCAAATCGTGATTTCTTCTGTATAACACGCCATCCGGGTTCAAATAGAAATTGCCCGCTAATCTCCTGAGAGTCTTCTGATCTTGACTGGATGCCCCAGCCGGATACTCTTTATTCTTCAGGAAATTAAGGATATCGAAATACCATGGTTTGTCATCAGATGCTTCATCAATAGCAAATACATAAGCTGGTCTGTCAAGCCGAGAGATAATGATTCGGGGAGCCTCATTCCAGAAGTTGACTTTGTACATGGAAGACAAAGTGGCGAGGGCGTCAGCCATTTGATTCTCGGCCCGCGGCACATGATGCAACTCAACCTTGTCGAAGAAAGGCAACAATCTCCTTGCATAATTCATGTAATGTATCAAATTGGGTTGCCGTGTCTCCCATTCCCCTTTGATCTGATTCACCACCAGAGCTGAGTCTCCGTATACGTCCAGATGTTTGATTCGCAAATCAATGGCTTCTTCAAGCCCCATTATACAAGCTTCGTATTCGGCCTCATTATTGGTAACAGCAAAGGTCAGTCGGGCAGTAAACGGGATGTGCGACCCGTGTGGCGTAGTGATGATTGCCCTTATTCCGCTACCGTAAGCATTCACAGCTCCGTCAAATATCATCTTCCATTTGGAACCCAACTCCGGTCCTTCGTCTGGCAACGGCTCTTCACAATCTTTCATCTTTAGGTACATGATATCCTCGTCAGGAAAATCAAACCTCATCGATTGGTACTCTTCAATAGGCTGCTCCGCCAGATACTCAGACAGCACACTCCCCTTTATAGCCTTTTGCGAGACGTATTGAATATCGTATTCAGTCAAGACCATCTGCCAACGGGCAATCCTACCTGACAACGCCTGCTTTTCAAATACATACTTGATAGGATCCATCTTCGAGATGAGCATGGTTGTATGATTCAGCATGTACTGCCTCAAACGCCTGGCGGCCCAGGCTAGCGCGCAACAAGTTTTCTCCAGCATTGAATACCGAGATTCGCAGTCTGTAAACTTCTTACTCAGGTAATAGATCGCATGCTCTTTTCTCCCCGTCTCGTCATGTTGACCGAGAACACAACCCATGCTTCCCTCAAGAACCGTCAAATACATTATCAAGGGTCTACCTGCCACTGGGGGTATCAAAATAGGAGGCTCCTGCAAATACTGCTTTATTTTATCGAACGCCTTTTGACAATTTTCGTTCCACGTTACCGCTTGATCTTTCTTTAGCAGCTTGAATAATGGTTCACACGTGGCCGTTAGGTGAGATATGAACCGGGCGATGTAGTTCAACCTCCCTAAAAACCCGCGCACCTCTTTCTCTGTTTTAGGCGTCGGCATTTCTTGAATTGCTTTTATTTTAGCAGGATCGACCTCTATTCCTCTTTCGCTTATGATAAATCCCAGCAGCTTACCCGATCTCACCCCGAAGGTGCATTTATTAGGGTTCAGTCTCAGCCTGAACTTCCTAAGCCTTTTAAACAACTTCAGCAGATTTACTAGATGCTCTTCCTCCGTCTGGGATTTGGCAATCATATCGTCAACATAAACTTCGATCTCTTTATGCATCATATCATGGAAAAGAGTCGTCATCGCACGCTGATATGTTGCCCCAGCATTTTTCAAACCAAAGGGCATCACTTTGTAGCAAAATGTTCCCCAAGGCGTTATGAAAGTGGTTTTCTCCATATCCTCTGGCGCCATTTTAATCTGATTATAGCCTGAAAAGCCATCCATGAAGGAGAATACGGAGTATTGAGCCGTATTATCAACTAATACGTCAATATGAGGAAGTGGAAAATCGTCTTTTGGGCTTGCTTTATTCAAATCTCGATAATCCACGCACATTCGAACCTTGCCATCTTTCTTTGGCACTGGTACGATGTTGGCAACCCATGAAGGATATTTTGTCACAGCCAGGAAATCAGCGTCCCACTGTTTTTGAACCTCCTATTTGATCTTCACTGCCATATCTGGTCGAGTTCTACGAAGCTTTTGTTTGACTGGCGGGCAATCTTCTTTCAGCGGCAGGCGATGCACAACCATGTCTGTATCGAGCCCTGGCATATCTTCATACGACCAAGCGAATACATCATTATACTCTTGAAGCATTTCAACCAGTCTTTGCTTGATATCACTCTGCAGTGCGGCTCCGATACGAATATTTTTCTCAACCCCTTCCGACCCGAAGTTGATAATTTCGATGACCTCGTCGTGTGGCAGAATGGCTCTTTCCTCTTGCTTCACCAACCAAGACAGTTCTTCAGGAACGTCGCTATCTTCGACAACCTCTTCTTCGGCCTGAAATACCGGGTGTTCAAAGTCGGGACGAGTCATGGGTGATTCAAGGATGTCATCTGAAAATGTTATCCTGCAAAAGGAACGGTTAAGCGCTTCAAAATGCGTATAAAGCGAACAACCACATTGTCATTTTATTGAAACTATAAAACAAGAAAGACAGGGATTACAGTATTTGCACATGAAAAAACGCCGTTTATTTAATGATTAACACGCAATGTTCATAACAACGCAGCCCTAAGCAAATCCTGATGCCCCGGGCAAGACATCAGATTATTCAACAATTAATAAAGCAAAGCATTACTGTTTAAAAGTCACAGGAACAAGCTCCTGAATAGACCAGTTGCACAGTCCCTGTCCTGGCGTGCTTGGCTGAATCCAGGCATCCATATCACAGTCGCTGTCTCCCTTGTCCGACTCTGAAGCAGCATTGACAGTTTCATGACACACTCCACTGGCAGAGATGGTGATTGGCCCTTTGAAACGGGGCGCTCCCACGGAAGGAGTTGATGACGACGGTTGGTATCCCAGCCCGAACCGGTCCATCTTCACAGGAATGTCCAGCACTTGCCCCAGCCCTTGGCTTCTCCTGCTTCTACTAGAGCTTGAGCTTCTTTATACGATGAGACGGCTATTTCTGGCACTTTGCTCGGCCCGAGACCTTTGTCCTTGATGCGCAAACCTTCAAATGCCTGGCAGGGTGTTTCGTGGATTTCTCCGTCGACTTCCACATATTTAAATGACGACAGATGGCTGACCAGGATGTCCTCTTCTCCGCACACGGTGACCACGCTGTCTCCGACCATATATTTTAACTTCTGATGCAGGGTGGATGTGACTGACCCTGCCCCATGAATCCAGGGTCTTCCAAGCAAGCAGCTGTACGCAGGCTGTATATCCATGATATAAAACTCAGTTTCAAACACCTCCGGCCCCACCTGTAGAGGCAATGTAATTGATCCGAAAACTGTTCTCCGCGTGCCGTCAAATGCTCTGACTACCAAGTCGCTGGGTGTGCACAAGATTCCTCTAACATCCAACTTCATCATCGCCTTCTTGGGCAGCACATTCAAAGATGACCCGGTGTCAACCAATACGTGCGACATTACTGATCCTCTACACTCAACGGATACGTGCAGCGCCATATTATGATCTCTCCCTTTCGGGGTCAAGTCAAAATCAGTAAATCCCAGGCTGTGGCCTGCATTCACATGTGCCAACACTCCTTCCAACTGATTCACGGAGACGTCTTGGGGTACAAAAGAAGTGTCCAGGACTTTCAGCAAAGCATTTCTGTGAGCTTCCGAACACAACAGCAAGGACAGGATAGATATTTTGGACGGCGTCTGCTGCAGATGCTCCACAATCTTATAATCACTTTTTCGAATCAAGCGCATGAACTCTTCTACGTCTTTCGATGCCGATTCTTTGTCACTTGCTTGCACCGGAACGTTCTCAACCACTTTCCCTTTTCCCTTTGCTAATCTTTCAGCCTCCACTCTAGGGGATATAAAGATCCTACCACTCCTTGTCATACCTCCCGACCCAACAACATTATCCACAGTTTCGGCTGGCTGCTTATTAACATCAATTTTTATCCCGTCACAATACACCTCCAACCCATATGACCATGGGACTGCTTTCGTGTTCTCGTACGGGATCGGCCCGGCCTTAGTTATGGTGATCGGTGGTCGCTGAGCTGGTGCTGCGATAGTGATTGTCTTCCGAGGAATCGTCACAGTGGCCACATCATTCTGATCATCTGCTACTGCCCCTGCAGGCTTTTCAGTTGCTGCTTGGTCAAACTGCAATATACCTTCATCGATTAAAGCCTGAATGCCCTTCTTCAAATCATCACACCCTCCAGCTAGGGTCCAACAGTCTAAGCAATACTCGTTACATCCTGGGTAAACACCCCCTTGTAACAGTCGACTCTTTATCTCGCTCAGCGGCGTCTTCAAGTCTTCAACATTCATAATCAGATTCAACCCTTCCTCGGTTAGAATGGCGTTTGCCCCGTGATTAGGCATGGGTTTCTGCACTATATTCGGACCTGCCGTTCCGAAATTGATAGTCTTATTGTCCAAAAGATCCTGCACAACATGCTTAAAAGCATGACAACCTTCTATATCGTGGCCCGGGGCTCCAGAATGAAACTCACAGTGCCGGCTTGCATCGTAACCAAACGGGGGAGCTCCTGTTATCGGTGCCAGAGTTCTTTTCTCTACCAGGTTTAATCCCAACAATGTCTGCAACAAATCGGCATAGGTTGAGGGAGGCTTCTCAAACACTCTTCTCGGTTTACTACCCTGGAATCTTCGCGGAGCCTGTTGTGCCCCCTGCTGAGGCTGCTGCTGCTGTTGCATTGGCTGTTGCTGAACCGGTTGTTGTTGCTGGAGTGGCTGCTGTTGATACGGGATAGTAACACTCGCCACCTGCTGCGGCTGACGATATTGACCTCGTCCCCTGCCTCGGCCTCGGCCTCGGCCTCCGAATACTGCGCTTGCCTCGCCCTGACGGCGCCCACCATAAGCTTTCCTATTACTGCCAGATGCAGTTGATTCCTCAGCCTGGAACTTTCCTTGCTTAATGTTACGTTCAATCTTTTCTCCCATCAGAATGAGGTCTGAAAAACTGGCCAGAGATGTGTGAAACAGCATATCATGAAACAGACCTGTGAATGTGCCAACAAACATGTCATTCATTTCCTTATCTTCCACAGGAGGACGGACCCGGGCAGCCATATCGCGCCACCTTTGCGCGTACTCTTTAAAGCTCTCCCCCTTCTTCTGCGACAGCCCTGCCAATTGAACCCGATTGGGCGCCAAATCGCTATTATACTTGTAGTGAGCTACAAATGCTTCTGCTAATTACTTCCACGTCTTGATATCAGTTGGCTCCAAACCCATGTACCATTCTAGGGAAGGACCCGACAGACTATCTTGAAAGAAATGCATTAGCATTCTTTCATCAGTTGAGTACGCAGACATCTTTCTGTAATAAGCTCGTACATGCACTTTTGGACATGTGTCTCCTTTATACTTGTCGAACGCAGGAGCTTTGAATTTGATTGGCACCCTCAAGCCAGGTACCAAACCCATTGTTGCCATGTCCAAACCCACAGCACTTTGGTTTAGGACTCCCCTCATTTGCTCCTCCAGCATTCTGATCTTCTGGGAATCATCCATCGGCCCTTCGAAACCTCCGCCGGAGAAAGCGTCCTCCTGCTGATCTTCTTGCCACATACCATTTCCAGCCCCATACCCATCATATCCATTATTACGTCCAGCTCTGATCTGATTCATCCCCGGACCTCGGCCTCTGTTGCCGTACCCTTGAACACCTCCAGCAGGACCAAAAGCCATAAATCCAGTACCGTTTCCGTTTCCAAAGCCTCTGTAACCCTGGTTGGTCGCGCCATAACCATCTTGCCCAAAGCCTTGAGCATTGAAACCATACTTCCCCGCATTATCGAATCCCTGATCATTGAATCCGAATCCAGCATTGACGAAGCCGTTGCCTCCCATATTATCTCCCAAATTGACATCACCCAGCCCAACGTTATGGACAGCAGTCTCATTCCCAACTCCGACGTTACCATTCACAGCAGCGGTAGCGTTGTTGATGTTAGCAGTAGGTATATTGACTACGGGTGGAGCTACTGGCGTGGGAGTGCCGTCTCCATGAACAGTATCGACCCGCACAGACTGATGATCTTCATTGCCGTGACCAGCATTTCGAGCCAGCAGAGGCTGGACCATGGCCTGCAAATTCTCCTGCCCTTTCGCAATAGCTTCCATGGTCTGCATAAAGAGAGCGAGCTTCTCGCGCACATCTTGCATCTCGTTCTGCATTTGATCCATGATTCTTCGACAGTTGGTGCGAGTAGAATAGCGGTGCGGGTGCTGATCTGCAATCCTGAAAAGTACCTGATAAAATGCAGGACATAAGACACTTATTCAAAGATTACCTGTAATGCAATATGAATATGAATGCAATGCAATGTGTCTGTGCATTAGGGAGATTCGTTCCCCCAGTTCTAGTGTGAAGGTGCCAGTGCGGTGACAGTGCTGACAATAGGAATATCGGAGCTGAATCATAGAAAGCCTCATATATTGCTGAGAAAACCAGAATACAATGTCACCGAGAGTACGATAAGAAGGCATGACCTCAACCAACAATCTTGGTGATGGTCAGCACTTATGCAAATAAAGCATACAAGTTACTACAAGTTACTACATGAAATGATCAAATCCTCCCAAAAGTCTGGTACTCTTCTATCAGCTTCTTGGTCTCCGGATGGCCTGGTCGATCAAGCAGCCCTTCAACAAGTTGGTTTCTTTTCTTAAGAACACGGCGCACGTCTTCAGCAGTTTCTTCCCATGTTGCTTCTCCGAAGCAATCTTCTAGCTTTCGCTTCTGAGACACCGCTTCATCTCTGGATTTGATTGCCTTGTTCAGTGCATGCTGGACACTGTACCGGGTCATCACTTCCTCCTCACACTTCTTGATGCTAGACTTCAACTTCTCCTCGAGGTCGGAAATTTGCTGCTTCAGCTTATCTTCCCTCTTCTTATTGTTGGTGAGTGTAGCATTCCAAGTCTTATTGCAAGAGGAGATTTCTCGGTGTGCTGCGTCAAGCGCCTTCTTTTTGGCTTCCAGCATGTCATGGGAGCTTCTGAACTCTTGCCCCAGACGTTCACGCTTTTTCTTTTCCTCAGTCAACTCAGCCCCTAACCTGTTTAACAGCTCGATTTGTTGTTGGAAAGCATATACGGCCTTGTTTTTCTCACTGCGTACTTGAGCTAGCTCTTGCTTTAACCCTTCGTTGATCTTCATCAAGGCTTCCTTTTCCTTCACAACTTGCTCGTAGATCTCCCTAGAAACAGTAGTTGGCTCTTCTGCCGGGACGGGAGCAGTGACGGGTGCAGCGGGAAATGGCATTAATAACTGACTTGCTCTTTCCTGGATCCAAACCCTGTAAGGTTCATAAGCCTGGCAATCATTCTTACCTAACAGTGGCTTCCCTTTGCGGTTAATACGTGTCCAGGCATGTTGCAACTTGGCTAATAACTCCCCCTTCACGTCTCCGGTGAAGTACAGAGATTCCTGTACTTCCTCCTCCTGAGGTGGATTCTTCAGTGCATATCCGAACTGACGAATGAATAGAGAAGGGTTGTAATTGATACACCCTTTTCTTCCTATCAACGACACATTAGGGTACCCAGAACAGCTGAAGATGAGCTCAGATCCCAACAGGTCTCGATCAAACCATACGACGTCTTCGGAATATAGCCTCATCAGGCGCTCTGACCAACTGGTTGAGGTTGCACTGTCCACAAATGGTCCCTTCATGGGGAGATGACTTTTGAACCACATATTTAATAGAGGAGCACAGCAGTAAACAACTTTTCCCCTTCGTTTTTCGTTCTTGTAGTGCAATGAGTGGTAGAAGTCTCCGATCAACGTTGGCACTGGGTTGCCTGCAGCAAACAGATAGAAAGCATCCAGATCTACGAAGTTGGGCAAGTTAGGAAACAGCACAATTCCATAAATGCATAAAGCCAAAATAATGTTGAAAACCAACCAACAGCCGTTCTTGGCGTACTCTTGAGCCTTGCCAACCAGAAAATCTAGAGAGAAACCGGGAACCCCAAGCCAAGAAGTCACCAACAGCTCAGCAACATTCATATGCAAGGCTTTGGCTAAATCCTCCAACTTGGGCTCAGCAGCAGAGTGAATAAAGGGAACCTTGTTCTGCACGGGAAGCTCAGTAAACTCCACATACTCCTCAATGGTAGGCCCTAGAATGAAGTCAGCAAAAGTAAAGCATCTCAATGCGGGGTCATAGAACTGCATCAAGGTGTATAGCCCGTTCATCTCATCAGCAGTGGGCTTGCAGACTAATCTCAGTAATCTCCCATGACTCATTCTGAAGCTTCTCCTAACCTCCTCATCAGCAAGAGACATCAGACCAAGCAAAGAAGTAATATCAGGTGAAGGCAGCTTATACGCAACTGTTTTCCTCAAACCAGCCATAGTCAATACTCAGAAGTCTGGGCACTAGAACCGGGGAATATGCAAATGCCCCTGCAGCACAGACACACGTTAGTGAAATGCAAGTGGTAATGGATATGCAGACAATGCAATGCAAGTAACATGCAACAGGGACCAAAGCTGTAGCTGAATAGCCTGAACCCAATCAAGAAAGGTCTCAGATAGACCATCCGGAAGTCATCAAACCCTGGTCTCAGATAGACCTAAAACAAAGCTCCAACACTGGTCTCTGACAGACCTCAAACCATAACTCCAACTGGTCTCTGGTAGACCTCAAATCACATCTCCAATTGGTCTCTGACAGACCTCAGAACACTCCAACTGGTCTCTGACAGACCTCAGAACACATCTCCAAATGGTCTCTGACAGACCTCCTAACCCTCCATAAATACCCAGGATCTCTGATCAAGAAATAACCGGTAGTCTGAAGGTCTAGTTACCTGCATAACCCCAAACCCTCTCACAGGTGGATGTCCTAGTAACTGACAAAGGTATGGCATCCTATGCGGTCGTCGGCGTCACAGACTTTCAGGGTTGATGATACGATTCCCAGAAGGAGTGGCATCATCAAATCCTGAAGAGGCCTCACTTAGCCAACTTCCAAATGATCGGTTCCCGGAGTCGACAATTCAGCTGACCAACAACCCCTTCGACCCAAAGGGTAGAAAAAGAAGCCAACCAGAAGAACCTCGTCCGAGTGTAGATTTCATGAGACACTAATGCAAGCAAAGCCGGCACGCGCCCACTACTTTCTACGCTAATTCTAGGTGCACTCAAGCCCAGGTCCGGCTTCTCACTCAATATCAGAACACCCGTCACACCCCAAATACAGCAATAATAATCAATATACAAAGCTGAAAATAAAGGTCAGAAATATAAATCCATACAAAATCCTCGACGGGAAAACAAGCGTTAGGATTGACTCTCTTAAGGGACGTTGGATCCCAAATGCATAAGAACTATCGCAGCCCTTAGCAGCCAGGGGATGTTGGATCCCCAGCAGAGTCGCCAGCTGTCGCTACTGCGAAAATCGGCGCCGGCTGAACAGAAGAGTCGCCACCGTGCGTTATTTATCCCACGAGAGGGAAAGGAAACGCTCAGAGTAAACCTCGCACAACATGGGAAAGGTATGGTCATCGCAACCAAAACCTGGATTCGGGAGTCGGTTACGCAAGGGGAAGGTATTAGCACCCCTCACGTCCGTCGTACTCGACGGGATCCACGCTTGTTCTCGGGTATGGATTATTATTCTATCTAAACTATAGGTCAAGGGTTAAAAAGAAAATAAAACGAAAATAAAAATGACTCGGCAAAGTATCGCACTTTATGCCTACGTATTCCCGCCTGGAACGAGAAATCAGAGTCAACGTAGTTCGCCTACCTACGGGAAAGGAGGGGAAGATTGCTCGCTAGGATATCGCATCCTATGCCTACGTACTTTCATACAGCACGAAAGATCAGAGCAAACGTAGTTCGGGCCACGTACGACACAAGTCTGTCTTGGTTGACTTTATTCCTTCTGAAAAAGGTTTTCTTGATTAGCAGTCCAAGCGGACAAAAATGACGTCTTGATGAGTTCACATTCTTTTACGGAAGAAGTGTCTTTTATTGTGTTTGAAATCTGTATGGCGTTTTTCTGTTTGTTTTGAGGAAGAAGAGACAGAACTCTAACCTACGGTTGCGAAGGGAATCAAACTAACCTAATGTTATCATGCATGGGTTAAGACCTAGTGTCTATCATGTTCCTCTCTTCCACAGAGAGAAACAGAGATCCTAAGGGAATAGACAGAAACAGAAACAAGATCAGATATATACAGTAAAACAGTAAAATGCATGAATGCAGCAATACAAGCGAGGCAATGGAGTCCCACTCAACCTCGACCCTAGAAAACAATAGGCAAAAGTGAACAGACTTCACTCTCAACCCAACAGGGTAAACAGCAAACAATACAGTCCAGAAAACCAATCAATACATCAGAAATGAAATACAGCAAAAATAAACAGCATCAGCAGCTCTGAATCAACATCTGGCTTCAAGTAATCTCCAATCATTTATGGGCTTCAACAAGCATCAATCTCCATCTTCATGGTCTCCAGGTAAGGGCTTTGATCATCAGTCTTTTATCTGCAATGGTTTTCTTCAAGCCTCAGGCTCCAGAATGAACATCAGCCAACCAGATGAAGTGAATGAATGTTAGACAGTTAATTACCTACCAAGGGTGGTTCATCAACTGCTAACATTATACAGATAATTTTCCCTCAAAAGTTCTATCTTTCAAATACATTCACTGATCCTTCCAAAGGAAGGAGGTGGATATTTGAAAGAGACTTTGAATCATAGAGAAAGGATAGAGGCAGACAAAGCCATCTATGTTTGAGAAGCAAGCTTTCTAATCTAGAGCTCTGCCTAGCTCCTAAACCCTAGTCTCCTCAGCAGCTGCTAGCAAGAAACTCCTCTTCAACTCTGGCAATTGCTCTTCAATCTCTGGATCTCCAATGGTCTTCATCTCCTCAAGTCTTCAGCTCTCCCAAGTCCCCAGACAATCCCAATACCCACACAAGCAAGCAATAATCCCCAGAGGGCACACCACACCAGTCAGTCAGATATACAGTATATCAATAGCAGTAGGGGAATCCTGACTTTTTCTGAGGGATCTAATAACTACCCATAGCCCCTATAGTCCCATAACTAAACTAGTCAAGCCCTAAGTCCTAAGGGAAAAGAATCAAATCTCCTAAGTCATCACCTAAAACCCTAGTTTTATTCATGTTATTCACACCTACATTAAGCACCTAAATTTAATTTCTAAAATGGGAACTAAATTGAATCTACAAGTTCAATGTCTAACCTAAACAACCTAAAAAGAATGGATGAAAAATATTGAAGCAATTAATAGAACAAAAAATATCAAAATCATGTATGAAATGAAATTATGTAAAATGCTATTTATTTAGAAAATATGGGAAAAATATCAAATAAAAAATAAAATGCCATTTTTATTTTTTATAATTTTCTTGACATCCTAAAGAAAAATATGCAAAAAGAATGAATTAAAAATGATGATTTTTCTATTTATTATGAATTTTATAAGATGCATGAAAAATATAAAGAAAATAAAAAGAAAATGGAAAGAAATAGCCAGAGGGGTGCAAATATGAACACGCTGCAGTTGTTTTATTGAGTGGGCTGAGGACCGGGGGTGCAAATAGGACAAGTCCATAGGCCCAATTCGCTTCAGAATCTCACCAAAACCAAAAAAACTCCAGAACGGTGTATATAGCAATAATTCTAGTTGATTTCATGTTGGGCCTGGTTGGGAGGGGTGTTAAAAGCAAAATTCACTTAAGCCCAATGGTCAGATTAAATGATACGGTGTGTTTTGCTCATCAAAAGAAATCCCTCACACACTATGGGTCACGCACAGCCTTTGGATTATGGTCTCGGTCAATGATTTGTCACGATCCAAGGGCTCAGAACCTTTCTTCCTCATTTGAAATCAGCCTTGGAGCCAAACGCCATGGATGAATGCTTCCAAGAACACCAACTGATCCTCAGACGAACTTCCTCAGTTCTTGATGAAACCCTAAGGTGCAAAGACCAAACTCACTCCAAATTCCATCAGCAACTCGGACATGGCTTCAGAAATAGTTGAAACACAACCTAACCCTAAACCCGATAACTATCCCCAAAATACGATCAAGAACCGACTCTCATAATTCTCAAAATTAATGGCATAAACCTGTTCCTCTCTTCACCTAGATCATTTCCCCCTAAAGAACTAAGTCTAATACTCCCAATTCGAAGAGTTCTTGCTTCTAACAGAAATTATGCCAACCTAAAAAACATCACCAAATCGATCCATACTTTCCAGAAATGATCTACTACTTATTCCCTATCATTCTAACCTATTAATCTTGCTAAACTATGCATAAATTAGAATGTAGAGATCAAGATGCAAACCTGATAAAATGTGTGAACCAGATAGGGGAATCCTTCAAATCACTGCTTGTACTTGTGCAGAAACACTCAGTGACACGAGAGCTTGCTTCTGTTTGCACTAGTTTGGGTTGATTGTGCTCGAATCTTGGAAATGGATTTGAAGCTGCAAGCTGCCAAACTCAATATACAGAACACGATTTGGACCTGAATTTCTTCTGATCTTGATTGTTACACACTCAATGATGATGATAGAGTTGAATCAGATCAAGAAACTGAACAGAATATGGAAGAAATGAAGAATTGGAAAATGACTTGCTATGGAGGAAATTTGATCTCAATCTCTCTTTCTGCAGCAATTCTCTCTAAAAAATGCATCTGAGCACATCCCAAGTTACTTATAGATGGTGTAAGAATGATCTAGAAGGGACTGGAACAATCCAATGAGAAATTGGATATCTCACTTCATGAGATTTTTGATTCCATGCTAAGCATAGGCCATTCTTTGTTCAAGCTTGCACACTCCTCATTTCTCATTTGAAATTCTCCTTAGAGGATATTTTTGATGTGCTGAAAAACCTTGCAAGCTTGCCCATTGATTCCTTGTTTATGTGGGGTTTTGCCATGTGACCTTATGAGGCAAGGAGCAAATTTTCAAAGGAAGTCCCATTTTTAAGCTTAAACTCAAAAATGTGGATGAACCAATGTCTTTAAAATGAGGTTTCCAATCAAAATGATATATTGGATGACCTATTTTGGATTTCTAGATCCTCCAAACCAATTTCCAAATTCAACTTTTTCAACTTATAAGCCATTTTTAGTTCATTTTTTTGACCAATCATGCAAATCCATGCTATGAGCTTTTCCAATCATTCATGACCTCCCTTCTTGACTTAAAATGGCATTTTGAGAAACTTTCATGTTTTGAGTTTTTTCATTTGAGGCTTGGAAATAGGAGATATGGCCTTTGCTTAAAAATGACCTATAACTGACAAATGACCAAAATACCCTTTGCTTGCCAAGACCATAAGTAGAGTTACACACATCATATGAAGGCATACCATACCATTCTAGAAAGCTAAGACAATGAGGAACAATTCTTATGTTGACCAGAAATTCATTTGAAATCTCCTTGAGGGGTAAAAATAGCTTGGAAGTCAAGTCACTTTCACAGACAAAATTTCAGATACCTCAGATGACCTGTAACTTGCAAGGACCATAACTTGAGTTCTATAAATCTCCTTGATGTCTTCCACCACTCAAATTAAAGGTCTTGAGATCCTCTACAAGTTTCATGTTGGCCAAGGATCCATTTGAAGCTTGCATTTTGACTTATCTTGCTTGGAAATTTGACCTAAACTAGGGGATTTTACATAGAAACCCTAATTTAGAAACTCCTCTTCTCCTTGATTTCTCTTGATTTCTTCTTAGAATAACAGCATATCTTTATTCTCCATGTCAAATGATGAACCCCACCTCTCTCCAATAGCCCTTAATGCCTTTAAATCAATCAATTGACCTAGGGTTGACCTAGGGTTGACCCAGATGAAACCCTAGTTGACTGTCTTCAACTGCAATTCTTGTGGTTACCTCAACAACTTGTTTTCTTCCCCAAATGACTTTCTAAGCCTCTCATGATGTCTAGATGCTCTCAATGCCTTCAATTCACAACTCACAACCCTCTTGTTGACCCTCAGATGCCCTCAGATAGGAAATAGACTCAAGGCTTGATCTGCTAAGCTCTCTACTCTCAAATTCTTTTCTGATGACTTGAATGAGATGGAATTAGGATAATAACCTCTTGATAGGCCTCTAGAGATGAGAATAATGATTGGTCCCCTGTTGAATGACTTGGTATGCTTATGCTATGCAGATGAATAACCTATATTCATGACTCTATATGCAAATGCTAATGATATTGAAACATAAACCAAGTGAATAAGGTTGAGCAAATTTTAGGGTGCAACAGGTGTGTATCAGCAAAAAAAACATTGGGCCCAGCCCAGAAAAAAATCAAACAAAAAGCTGGGGAGGGGGTATGACCCAAAACACAGGGTGTATGCCCAGAAGATCTTGGCATTGGGCCCAGCCCATTGATCCACAGCAAAAAAAATCTGAAACAGGGTGTATGTCCAAAAAATGGGGGTTTGTACGGACAGCAACAGACTGATGGCCCAAGGCCCAATCCCTCACGATCCACCCTCCTTCTCCTTTCTCAGAAAACCCTAACTCCCCTTCCTTTCTCCCCTTTCACTGTTCACAGACCTAGCGACGTCCCCTTCTCTGAATCCTCTCTCTCGCTCTCTCTTCTCCTAACCTTCTTGCTGAAAACCTCTTCAACTCAATCATCCTTAGCAGAACGAAACGCGAATCAAAGCAAACAACATCAAAATGTTCTTGTTATCAACTGATTGCAAGAATCTCAACAAGCTGAAGATGAGCTATCGGAGTTTTTCCATGTAAAAGAGATCCTGAGAAATCTTACGAAGATGCAACGATCTTGAGAAACGATGAAGGTTTACGAACCTTGTTGATGGATCTGTTGAAGTTCTTGATGATGTGCGTTTGGATTTGGATGAAGATCTTCTAGATCTTCTGGGAGCGGTCGAGGACCTGACGACGATGGTTGAGATTGCTCGTGAAGTCCAGAAGTTGAAGAAGGAGAAGATCTATGATTGATGATCTTCCTGGCGTTGATGAGCTTGAGGATTCTTTGGTAGTTTCTGGAGAGCTTTGAAGTTGTTGTTGAAGATTGGTTCTGATGATGATAATCGGAGAAGGAAGATGAAGACGAAGATTGATGATGTTGAAGGTTGAGGAAGAAATCTGGAAAGCGGTTAGAGATTGATGAAGAGTGTTGAATCCAGAAAAAAGAAGAATGAACTCGGTGGTGATGAGATGAACACCGATGATGATGATGATGATCGGGGATGATGATGATGTTGATCAGAAACTGGAAAAATGTTGTTGATGATTTGTTGAAGATTGGTTATTGATCAGAAACTGAAAAAGAAATGATGAATATTGGTTTTCCGGCGAGCTTGTTGTGGTGGCCGGAGTAAGTTAGGTGACCGGAAGTGGTTTGTTGCGGTGGCCGGAACTGTTGGGAGCGGTGGTTGCATGGCCGCCGGCCATGCAACCGGTGAAGGCTGTGAGCTAGACAAGTGGCAAGGGTTGGTCAGAGGGAAGAATGCACGCGTGCCAAGTGTGGGGAGAGAGGGTTAATGGGTTGTGCGCTGTCACGCATGCAGGGTGATCAGTGGGGGCCTCCTCTGCGTAACACGTGTAATGAACCATTTATAGGACTTTGACTGATTCTGGACTTCTGGCGTGGGCTTTACGTGAATTTAGATATTGGCCCACAAGAGACTAATGAACATGATTAATGGAATGAATGAATTAACGAAGACTGATCAAAATGAGTTAACGACTAATGAATTAAAGAATCAAAACTGATTAGTGGATTAAAGGGATTAACACAAATGATTAATGATGAACTAATGCCAAGGATTAATATGAATGATATGGATTAACGTGAAATGCTGAGTTGATTAAAATGATTAATGAAACTAAAACAATTAACTCCAATTAACTAAGACCTAATTAATCTAATTAAACCTGAAAACTATATCTAGAACTAATTAAATCTAGAAAATCCTATAAGCAAAATGAAATCAATTAAATTCTAGATTAAAACCTAATATTCTAATATCTATTAAATTTAAGAAAATCTAGTAAATTCTATACTATCTAAAACAAAATTTATTATATTCTATAAAACCAAAATAAAAATCTATAATGTTTCTATATTATTCTAAAATGATTAAAAAGCTATAAAAACCTAAAAATGGCCAATAAAATTCAGAAAAATCACAATAATTCCCGAAGGAACAAAAATAGCACCGAACGACAAATAACACTGCGAGAGCGCAACAAAATAGCCGGTAAAAATAAACGGACACCGAAATACCCCTAAAAACCACAGCGCGAGCTGAAAACACCGGGAAAAGCACGACCTCCAAAAATACTATTCTACCTATCTAAACTGATTAAAAACACCTGAGACGCGAGAAGAGGGCTGTGATCTCGATAGAATCAAAACAACTGAAAAATACACTGTATGCGATATGCAGATGCGAATGCGGTCATGCGTCGAAACATAGGACCAGATACGAGACCCGGTTGGTCAAATTTTAGGGTGCAACATATTCCTCTTGCTGTTATTCTTGCGTTTGTTTTGGGAAGCGAAAAGATATCAAACTGAAAACCCAATTCAACCCCATTCCAAAATTCAAGAATTGAAACACAAAAAACCAAAACCTAAATTGCAAAAACAAAACTTCATCAATGATAAACATTACGAAGAAGAATATAGAACACACAACAAAGCACCATCAATGATAAACCAGAAAATCATAAACGACATAAATATAGCATAGTATTGTCCTAAAGTAAAAAAAAAAAACAAAAGTATAAAGCAATAAACCTAAAACAAAATGAAATATAAAAATATAAAGTAAGAATATTAAACAATAATATAAAATGGCTTGAAACCACTAAATACTAAAAGAATTACATGTTTATCCCCTAACACACAACAAGCTTTCACGTTCTTAGGACTTAAAATCACCAACTCAGTCAAATCCGAAAGCCCCAAGTCAAACCTTTTGCGTTCACTTGTCATAAATTTCAACTCAGCTCTTTAAACAACACATCACCACATTCTTCCTCAGCAACAGAACCAACAATGAGAAGTCCCCAATGCCGCTCAAGCGATTCAACAACGGAAGTTCTAAAACCTTCCAGATATAGAATCATAACTTTGAGAAGATATGAAGTGGCATCTATAGGATGAGCTTGATCGCTTTTTCGATTTCGACTAGGGCTTCTTCGTTAGCGAGATTGTTGATAGCAGGTCTGGATTTATTTTTAGAAGATCCTTGCAAGTATCATTATGATTTGTAAAAGTGAGAGAGTCTGGATTTATTTTTAAAAGATCCTTGCAAGTATCATTATGATTTGAGAGAGAGAGAGAGAGAGAGAGAGAGAGAGAGAGGATTATGCAAGAGTTTGAGCCAACAATGTTGTGTTGTAATGAGACACAGTTTCAAAATTGAAATAAAATATACAAAGTTGGATATGAGTGGTTAAATAACCGATTCAAAATGTTACATAAAGTGAAATAAAGTAGCAATCAAATTGGTTGAATTGCAGTTTATTTCAAAATTAAAAGTTTTGGACTAAAATTATTCCCATTTTAGAGATGTGAAAAAATTAGAAAAAAAAGGTCATTGTGAAGTTTTTCACATCATCTATTTTTTTTATATTAATATATCAAGAAATGTCTAAGAAATATAACTCATATGTTTATAAGATAAGTAATAAAGTGTAATACAGCTCACACAATATGTCACCTTGAATATACATAGAACCATTGTAAATTTTATCGATTGACGATTTTCTTTCTTTTAGTTTAGCAAAAATGTAGGATAAGTACACAATTGAATAGTATTGTAATGCACCAAGCAAACAAAAATTCATTTAATTTCCCACATCATTAACTCAACATAATGCCATGTTTAAGTCCCACATCTTCTTCCTGCAACCTATAACCTAAAAACACACACACACATAAATAAGTATTAGTAATATATCAATGATAATAAATACAATAGAATAATTTTTTATTTAGTATATACAAGATAGTTTTAAATTGCAAATTTTGTTATTAAAATAAAGAATTTCAAGATACACTATACAATTCAATTTCTTCAGTTTGCAATGAGGTCTCTAATGCAATGTACTGAAAATAGAAAAACTACATTATATTTAAGAAATGATATTAAGTTAAAATGTCTTAGAAAATAATGTTAAGGAAAGAAAGAAACCTGACATAGTTGTCTGATAGATGTTGTAGGCTTACAAATAAGGTATGCTCTCCTCAAGTTTGAGACTCTTTCCTCTTCCAAAGAAAAAGGCCTAATAAAAATATCCAACTAAAGAAGGAAAAAAAAGTATTTAATAAAGAGTATTACACTATTTAGTAATATTCTAATTTCCTGCAGAATTACCTGCGGAATTTATCTAAATATCCGCAAGAAACAGTTCCTGCAATCTTTCCTGCTATTATTCGATCCCAACCAAAAATCGCAGGAAACAAAATCCGCAGGTAATTACCTCATCTTCATTTCTTGTAGTGTTAGTAAGATGCTCGGTAATTATTGAGAGGCGATTGTTAAATATAATTCATTGTGTAAACAGATTAGATTAGATTTGATATCATATGATTTGATTTGATATCATATGATAGATTTGATATGATATGATTAGATATCATATGATTAGATTTGATATCATATGATTAGATTTGATTTACAATATTTTGTGCCTTTAATGTTTTGGGCTAGTGTAAATCTAAAACTATAAATAGGGTGTCTTGCTTTGTATTCTACAACACAACCGAACAGATTTCACAGTTGCAGTGAGCAAGTGAAAGTTCAATAAGAAATCTCACAGTTGTGGGTAACACATTCTCTCCAAATACTTCTTCTCTCATTTTTCTCTTTCTTGTTTGTTATTCTTCTTCTCTTTTGTTGTTCTTGATAATTACTTGTTATTACCATCATTATCATATTGTGAGTTTGTTCATCAATCTTAAGATCAAGATTGAAGGGAATTCTTCATAGGGTTCTTCATAGGGTGTGAGGTGAATTTCCAACAGCGATTGTTTCTATCAAACAGAGACATTTGCATTGTCTTGAGTGTAACCATTTCTTGATTTTATATTGCTTGCTAGTAATTTGGTAGATAATCCAACGAATCAGGTCATATCACAAAAACAATTTGACAAATATTTTTCTTTTTGAAATATATCATATTTAAAAAATAAAAACTTATTTTACGCCAAAATTTATCCACCATCAAAAACAATTTACAAAATTATATTCGTAGTTGAATACAAGGTCATCATGCATTTTTAGTATAATAATATTTTCTATTATTTTAGTCAAATGTGATTAGGGTGGTCAAATATTATTAAATGAAATTAATGAAGGTGAAGGATAGACCCATAAGAAAAGACCATGGAGAAATGTTTGAGTTTTATTTAGTCAAATGAAGAAAGTTGTACATAAACTTTGATTTTTTTATCCTTTCTTTATATGTGTTTAACCAAAAAAACATATGCTTCACTCTAGTATTAATATTGTCATTAAAAATAAATGTAGTTACTCATCTTTATAATTGTTTGAAAATTCATCTATTCTCGTTCAAAAATTTCATCACAACTTAATGAATTTTAAATTAAATTTTGATGTATAAGAATCAATCTTTTTGATCGATTATTTCTCTTGTTCTTCACTCTTTAATTGAATGAATCAATCACTCTTGGTTACAAGATTATACCACTACACAATTGATAATTGAAGGAAAATATTGAATTGGGAAGAAAAAGAATTAGGGTTTCAACTTGAATGGAAAGAAGAAGAGTTGTGAATTTTGCAGAGTTTCTCTCTGCTCTTAAACTTTACAAACTACAATTATTAACTTTCAAGTTACAATCGATAATAGGGTTACTCCTTATTTATAGACTGAGTTTGCTTGCACACCAAGCAACCCTAACTAACTTATCTAAACAAAAAAAATAAAGCAAGTCATAATCTTGTCGAGACACACTTCGACACATCATTGCTTCTGTCGAGCAACCTGCTTCAACACAAGGAATTACAATTCAACAATAATTGCTCCATGATCCTTCCCTGTAATCTCTTCAACCAAATTCACCATCCATGTTATTTGACATGCACAAAGAAAAGTATCTATGTACTCTACTTCACACGACGACAGTGCTACTACTTGTTTTTCTTTTTTGAACTCCAAGCAATTGGTACACCACCTAACATAAACACATAGCAATTTGTCAATTTTTTATCCTCAATATCACTACACCAACTTGAGTCGATGTATCCCACTAACTTGCATTCTTTTCCTTCATCACATGTAGGGAATAAAAGGCCATAATTGAGAGTTCCTTTCATATACCTTAGTATCCTATTTGTTGTTGCTAGGTTTGGCTTCTGTATGAATCTACTCACCATACCGTCGCATCTCAAAAAATACGATCTTTCGTGATGGTTGTGGAAACAATTATTTGAATAAAGTCGCCACCAAACTCTATTTTTTCTAATGAAGAAATAGGAAAATATCAATAAAACATTAAAAAAGAAAATGGTCGTCACAACCAAATTTGGGTTCAGTAGTCGATTACGCAAGGGGATGGTATTAGCGCCCCTCAAGTCCATTGTACTCAACATAAACCTTTTAATTAAACTTGCGATTAAATGTTAGCTTATGTTATTTATTTTCTCCAGGTAATAAAATGCAAAAAGGGAAATAATAGGGGTCACAAAAAGGTTTTTATTAAGGTGTTTGACAAGATTGCGAGTCTTACTCCTACGCATCCTCAAGTACAATGAAGAACTCAAAGCTTCGTAGTTCGGGGCAAGACAAAATATATTTTTAGTGCTTTTAGTTATAGTGTTTGACGAGACGTGAATCTCGCTCCCGCGTATCTCTAAGTGCGACGGAGAACTCAAAGCTATGTAGTTCTTGGTAGAAAATGAATGTTGATTGATTGATTGATTTTAGAGAATGAATGTTTAGGTCGCATTCTAACGGTTAAACATTGGCTTGTTTCCTCATGGATGGGAAACTTAGTGTTAGTTTATTTTTTGGTACAAAGGATCTCCTTTGATCGCGTTCTAGTAGTTTAAACATTTAGATGTATGCTTGCACATAGGAGGTTTAAACACTAGTTTATATGCACGTTAGAAAGGACTAAACAATGTCTGTTGTGAAAAGGTTTCGATCGCACGGGGCGATAAAAAGATAGGTTTGATTGGTTGGTTTATTTTAATAAACAAGTGTTTAGATCGCATTTTAACGGTTAAATGTTCGTGTTGGAGACTTTAGCGCTAGTTTGTATATGCATTAGAAAGGATTAAACAATATTCTTGTAAAAAAGAGCTTTCAATCACACGGGGGTGAGAAAAAGAGTTTGATGTGTTTGAATGTTTTTTAAAGGTGAATGAAGAATATTCGATAAGAATGAGCAGTGAGCCTCAGAACCAATTAATCGGGGTATTATCAGAATGCTAGACCTCAACAATACCTTTTCATTCAATGAATTATGAAATTTGTTCGATAGACGATGAAATTTCAACAAGAACGAGATGAGTGTCTCGGAGCTAATTGTTCAAAGATTCTACCGAAATGCTAGACTCCAATGGCCCCTCTTTTTATCAAATTATTAAGTTAAGTGTTTTAGAAACGAAAAGAGTGAATGGAAAGCTAACCCAAGACGTGTGCCTCAAGAGCGATCATTCAAGGATTCAAGGAATGTGAGACTCCAATGGTCCATTTTTTTCGTATTTGTTTAAGAAAAGAGTTTTAATCGCATTGAGATATAATCGAGTTTTAAAAAAAGTCACTTGGCTTTGGACCAAGGTTTGTGAAAAGTTCTCTTGGCGTTGGGCCAAGGTTCTTGCTTATCCTTAAAAAGTTAATTTTAAGTCATTTCATTACTTAATCGCAAAGTTGATTAAACTATCTAATTAATTAATTAAAATTTAATTAAATTAACTAATTAAGGTAATTAAAGATAATTATCAAGATTAACTGATAAAAAGTGATTCCATCAACATAAACGAGCTAATTAAATTTAATTGATCGAAACTAATTAATTAACAAAAATTAATTAATTAATCTTATTAACTAAAAAATGATTTTAAGTAGAAATGATTAATTGATTTTTAAAATGAAATAAACATAGAAATAGATTCAAAATAAAATCGAAATATGCTCAAAGTCGACCTGTGCGTAATGACAACACGAGTAGAATGTCACACGCAATGGTCATAATGCGGCAAAAATATCCTATCAATGTACTGAAATTTCAGGTGACATAACGACATAGAATTGCCAAAACCGCATATCAAAATCTGACTTAAACGCAATGGAATAAAAAGAAACAATAAGCAATAGCAGCATATTCAACATTGCATTAATAACTAATAGAAACATATTCAACATTGCATCAATATTGATATCACAACATCCAAACCAAATGCAAAAAGAAACAGCAGCTGCATTGAAATGAAATGCAACATACAACGTAAAACTCATAGCACAAAAGCATGCTCAATTTGAATATTACTGGAATGACGTCGATGTTGATAGTGGATGAAAGAAGTGAATAGAAACAAGAGTTGTCTTCATGTTTTATATTGACTTTCATTATCCTTTGTTTAAGCACAATAACTCGAACCAAGTTCACTCGATATTCATCATCAATTTTCTTTAAAATTCTTTGTAGATCCTGTAACACCCTAAATATCTCCCGTGTAATTTAAATAAAATATCATAGTAAAATTACTAACAGTTATAATAATAGTAAAACGTTCACCATGTCTGAACTTTAATTTTATTTAAGCAGCGGAAACATCCTCACACATACGACGAGTGAACGATTCTCGTTGGGTACAATGGATGTGAGGGGTGCTACTAGTTTCCCCTTGTATAACCGGCTTCCAAACCCATATCTTGGTTGAGAGACCATCATATCCTTCCTTTTGGAGTTTTCTCGATGTTTCCCATTCCCTTTCGGATAAATAAAGTTTGACGACTATATGTTTTATTTCGCATAGCGAAAAATCCTTCCCTGTAATTTCTTCAACCAAATTCACCATCCATGTTGTTTGACATGCACAAAGAAAAGCAACTATGTACTCTGCTTCACATGACAACAGTGCTACTACTTGTTCTTTTCTTGAACTTCAAGCAACTGGAACACCACCTAACATAAACACATAGAAAGTTATGAATTTCCTATCCTCAGGATCACTAAACTAACTTGAGTCGGTGTATCCCATTAACTTGCAGTCTTTTCCTTCATCAGCTGCAGGAAATAAAATTTATCCAACATTAAAAACAATTTACAAAATTATACTCGTAGTTGAGTACAAGGTCGTCATGCCTTTTTAGTATAATAATATTTTCTATTATTTTAGTAAAATGTGATTAGGGTGGTTAAATATTATTAAATGAAATTAATGAAGGTGAAGGATAGACCCATAAGCAAAGATGAGGAAGAAATTTTTGAGTTGTATTTTGTCAAAGTTATACGCAAACTTTAATTTTATTTTATCCTTTCTTTATATGTTGTGTTTAACCAAAATACATATTCTTCACTCTAGTATTAATATTGTCAATTAAAAAAATATGGGTCGATACCCATCTCTAATTTTTGGAAATTAGCCTATTCCCATTCAAGAACTTCACCACAATTTGATGAATCTTAAACCAAATCTTGATGTACAAGAATCAATTTTCCTATTGATTACTTCTCTTATTCTTCACTCTTTACTTGAGTTAATCAACCACTCTTGGTTACAAGATTATATCAATGCACAATTGATAATTGAAGGAAAAAAATTGAATTGGGAAGAAAAGGAATTAGGGTTTCAACATGAATGGGAAGAAGAGTTGTGAATTTTTCAATGTTTCTCTCTGCTCTTAATTTTTGCAAACTGAAATTATTCACTTTCAAGTTACAATCAATAATAAGTTTACTCCCTATTTATAGTTTGAGTTTTCTTGCGCATCAATCAACCTTAACTAACTCACCTAAACAAACAAAAAATAAAGCTAAGTCATAATCCCGTCGAGACACACTTCAACACTTCCTTACTTCTGTCGAGCAACCTGCTTCAACACAAGGAATTACAGTTCAACAATAATTTCTCCATGCTCCTTCCCTATACTCTCTTTGAACAAATTCACCATCCATGTTGTTTGACATACACAAAGAGAAGTAGTTATGTACTCTTTTTCACACGACGATAATGTTATTACTGGTTCTTTTCTTAAACTCCAAGTAACTGGTGCACCACTTAGCATAAACACATAGCCAGCTATAGTTTTTCTATTCACAACATCATAATTGCTTCTTCTTATTTATACTCCTTGCTCAGTTGTTCACTTCACAAATTCCTTCCCGCTTAGAAAGTTATCTATCTTTTTATTCTAAGCTCCTGAAGCTTGCTTAAGTCCATACAAGGCTTTATGCAGCCTGTATACTTTGCTTTCTTCGCCTTGTTTCACAAACCCAACTAGTTGTGCAACATAAAAATTTTCATCTAAGCAACCATTTTAGAATTCACATTTCACATCCATCTGACATAAGTGCCAGTTGTTCATATTTGCTAGACCAACAACCAACCTGATTGTTTCGATCTTCGTAAAGGTGCAAAAACCTCGTCAAAGTCGATTCCTTCTTTCTGAAGAAATATTTTTGCCGCAAGTCTTGCCTTGTGGTGAGTTAATTCTTCTTTGGGATTTAACTTCACCTTGTATACCCACTTCACATTGATTTCCTTCTTATATTGAGGCAGTTTGATAAGTGACCAAGTGTTGTTGACTTTGATGGACTTCAGTTTCTCATTCATTGCTTTCATCCACTTTGATTCCTTCAATGCCTTAGCTGCATTGTCTGGTTCAACATCTTCATAGAAATCATAGTGTACCAACTCACCTTCATGATTGACCATATCATATGATATATCACACATTCTTTCAACCTTGTAGATACGTGTCTTGTTCTTTGAGGTCTCCTTGTGCTTGCTTGACCTCTGACTTAATATTGTCAAACTTCTCTTTCGACTTCACTTGTTGGTTCTTTATATAAGATTATCACTGAATACTTCTTTGCATTTTTCAGTCTAATCCCATTCCTTAAGCTCGTCTATGATTGCGTCCCTGCTAATCACTACTTGCTTCTTCACTAGGTCAAACAACTTGTATCCTCCAATTGAATGATATCCTATTAGAATCATTTGACTCGACTTATCATTAATTTTTCTTCTCAACTGATCTAGCACATGTCTATGTGCTATAGATTCAAATACCTTCAGATGACTCAAGCTAAGATTGACACCAGACCAACATTCTTCTAGAAAATTCCTTCTAGCTTCTTCGTTGGGCATCTGTTTAAGATGTATGTTGCAGTCGACACAACTTATCCCCATAGTTCTTTGAGTAGATGCTTGCCTTTCAACATACTTCTCACCATATTCATGATGATTATGTCCTTCCTTTCTAGAGTTCCATTCTTCTATGGAGTGTAAGGTGATACCACCTTATGCATAATCCCTTCTTTCTCACATAATATGTTAAATTATTTCGACACATATTCTTCACCACCATCATTCCTCAGAATCTTTAGCTTTCAAACACTTTGTCTTTTAATCTTAGATTTAAACTTGACAAATACCTCGATCACTTCACTTTTCTTCTTGATCAGGTAAGTCCACAGTTTTTGACTGAAATCATCTATGAATATGACAAAGTATCTGTTACCTCCAATCGAACTCACCTGGATAAGACCACATACATCAGAGTATATGGCTTCGAGAATTGCCTTCGACTTGCTTTCTGCATTCTTGCTGAAATTGTTCTTGTGCTGCTTTTCCTGCATACATTCTTCACACGCTTCATTTGGAATGTCAATGTCTGGTAACCATGAAACCATATTTCTTCTCTTCAGATCTATGATGTCTTTAAAGTTGATATGTCAAGTCTGTAGTGCCATATCCATTCATCCATGCTAACTCCAGTTGCAAGGCACTTGTGCTATATCACATTAAGTTCAATCCTGAAGGTTCTATTTTGAGACATAGGTGCCTTAAAGATTAATCTTTATCCTGAGTTGATAACTCTCATTATCTTGTCTTTAATCGACACTTTGTAGTTCTTTTCGACCAACGACCCTATGTTGAGCAAATTACTCTTCATGCCTGGTATGTACAATACATTGGAAATTACTGACCTCTTGCCATCTTTCGTCATAATCAAAACATCACCAATACCTTTAGCTGCTAGAGTATTTTCATCTGCAAATTTTACCATGTTCTTCATTGAGGGTTTTATGTTGACAAACCAATCTTTCCTACCATCCATGTGTGATGAGTATCCTGAGTCCAAGTATCATTGGTCCAAGAATCTTTCTTTATCTCTTGTTGTGACCATCAACAACATCTCATCTTCTTCATGCTTTACATCATTATCTTGATTCTTGAGTTTTTTAGGATAATCACCGGAGTAATGGTCATACTTATGACAATTGAAACACTGAATGTGACTTTTGTCAAGTTTCGACCACCACCTTTTCACTACAAGAAAATTGGCAGATTGCGACGGTTATTTTTGCAGGTTACGACGGTTAAAACTGTTGTAATTTGCAAGTCACGACGGTTGCAACACCGTCGTAGAAATGTGCGTCGCGAGCCCGTATCGCGTCGGTTGTCAAAACCGTCACACCAACCGTCGTTATCTATCACGACGGGTAGGGAACCGACATAATTTGCATATTGCGACGGTTACCAACCGTCATAACTTTCTGTTTGATTTTTTTATTGTTGATTACGACGGTTTCAACCGTCGTAACTTTCTATTAAAATTGAAAAACAATTGTTTATTGAAATATGAACATAATGGGTATTATTCATTCAACTAAACATATATATCATATCATATCACATTTACACAAGCATCATGTCACTTTATATGTTATAAGCTTATCATATTACAATTACATACAGATAAAGAATCAAATACATTTGATATGATCTGTTTATCTGTAGTTGAGATCTTGGGCTTGAACTATCATTATTTGAATCATAAGCTTGCAACTCTGTTTCTTTCTGAGCACCAAAATCACATATACTACCATCCATAGGAACACAGTCATTTGAAGCACTTATCAGATTTACTAACAAGTGTGAATCTGAAATTGGAACAGCTGGAGTATGATCCAAAAGCTTCTGAACTTTTGGGTGATGGTCATTATTTGAAGAACCTAAAAGTAGTAAGTTTAGTTATAAACAACGGATGCCAATTAAAAAAACTGAAATTGAACTTTTTTTTTACAGAGCATATCTTTCAATACAATAAGAATCAATACTTATAGGAATTAGACTTCACAGCTTCCAAGAAAATTGGAAGCATTCTTTTGTAGTTTAAAGACCAGGCATGTTTAAATAACTTCATTTGATGACAGTGATTTAGAACCTGTTCAAAAGACATATCAAATATATTTTTAAGAAAAAAAAATTAACACAACAGGAAAAGTATTGTAATAATGAGGGATAGAAACTTAAATTTTTTGGAGATGTTATTAAAATATTGAGGTCCTTACCACTGTGGTCTTGGATTCATATCCATTTTCTATCTCCCAAATAGATCTAGAATTTTGGTCATTGCTTCCTTTTAAAGGCATCTTTGAGGCATAAACTAATCCATTTAGACGACTTTCTGCTATGTCACGACCATGTGCTGCAATGTTTGGTAACTCTGGTTTATCAGAGATAATCTTCTCCGATGGTGGCCTAGGTTCTTCATTTGAGATAAAAAAAAAATTTCATCCAATTGCATTGGAAATTCAGAGAAGTCTTGGGAAGATGTCAATTCTGGAAGGTTACCATGTGTTAACATATTAGTAGGATTAACTAAGATGTTGTTTGCTAAAGCATTAGGATCAACTTTGTCTTGCATTGGGCCACTGACTGCCATTTGTATGTTAATAGAAGCTTTTTCACTTTGAGATGGCAAAGGAAGCTCATTTGCACACAAACCGGCTTCTTGAGCCTGATCACCAAATTTTGATGTACCTGCAAAATCAGATAGTACCTTCATTGTCCATTTCTAACTAAAATCTAATGTATATAACTAATATTGCATATACGGCTAAAAACAGTGGTTACCAAAGTCTTCTTTAGTATGATTCTTCAAAAATGGAAGAAACCTTCTATAGTTGACTGAACCTGGGGTTTTGATCAGTTTCCAATGCAAGTAAGGTCTATGCACCTGCAAAGACATCCAAGGTAACATGGTATATCTAAGTTACCAACAAAAGTAAAACCATGTATATGTATGTATCATCAAAAGTAAATACAGAAAGAAGGTATTAAAAAGTTCACTAGCTACTAAATTGAAAGTTTAAACATCTCAACACCCCTTAAAAGACTGGAATCAAACTGGTAGAAAATAAGGATTTGAAGACATGCCAGATTCTTACATGTTTACTCTTAAGAGCCAATTGGTTCCAATGCACATATTAGAATAAATCATCATCTACATTCTACACTATTCAATTTATAAATAACAAACTATTTTCTGCAGGAAACTATTTTCAAAATCATGTCTAAAGCTAATTAATTTCATCACGCATATCAAGCTAAATCATGACCTACGCCTATGCCATCAATAAATAATAAAGAATTTTCTGCATAAAACAATTACCAAAATCATCTCCCATAATCTCCATTAGCCTTCTGTAATTTACTGAACCTGGAGTTTTAAACAATTTCCCCGGTAAACGTGGTTTAAGTACCTACATCGTCAAGTTTCCTATCAACTAACTAGTAGCACAGGTGGTGACATCGAAGACAAAAAAATTCATAGCAAAAAGTATTTTGAACAAAAATGTCTAACTAACTCATAAGATGCGAGGAAAATAACTTGAAACCATTACAGGCACTTACAGATTTGCTCATGAGAACATGACCATTTAACTGGCAATCGTTGGTACCAGAAAAACCCTTGCCTGGATTTTCCTCTGCATTATCAGCAAGAGGAGTAGATTTAACACTGAGGTCCTCTTCTGTTTTCCTCGCATCTCCATTAACTTCCAAATTAGTAATTATCACGACATCTGGTGGTGTTGTTTGTATGGGCTCTTCACCCAAATCATCATTTTTCTCCAAACAGAAGAATCTCGTGGAGGCCCCATAACTGTGACACTGTTTTCTGTCTATGTAAATTTAGTTCCCATCTTTTCAAGAACTTCAGCAAATTTTACACCCCCTTTAAAATGAAACGGAAAAGTTAAACATAAAAATTAAGATATAAAAAAGTTTTAAATGGCTGTTGTAATTTCCGTGCGTAAATACATGTAAACTGCTTGTCCCACAACCTATAACCGTGATAGTTCCACCAGTAACTGTTGCACCGGCTAGGAAGTAATTGGCGCTAGAAGCATCACCTTCAATGAAAGCATTTCCAGGAGACCTTAGAGGAAAGTAACAGTTCTTACGATATACAACCAACTAGCCACAGAGACATTCTCATTAGAAACAACTAAACAGAGTATATTTAATTTGAAAAGGATCAATGAGCACTCCATGGAGTAAGTATGTAAACTATTTTATAGAGGGATAACTCAACAATATACATCATTTGAAAGGGAGAGCTCAAGAATTAAAAATAATATTTTCTTAAAACTATTAGTTCCAATAATAGAAGAACAAAATAATACCTTTATCTCTGTGTTTTTGCTACCTTCCATTACAACCCACTCCCCCTGTAGTAATTGTTTGAAAGGCACGAGAAGTTCCTTTGCCGAAAAAATGAAACCTATATAACAAAGAGGCGAGTTGAAATTCAGCAAACTATTTTAAAGTAAGTTCTACTAACACAAGAAAAATAATTAAAGACATTTTACCTGTTCTGCTTCAAGACCAAAAATTTTATGACTTTCAAAAAATTTACATGTTGCCTCATCAACACATGGACTAGTCATTATGTACAAGTGTATTTACACTAAAAATGTAGAGCACCATAATCTATATAACTCAGAGATCATATGAAAACTGAAAGCCAAAAGTTTGTTGTATTATAGTTGCCATAACTTAGAAATAATAGAAATTAAAATATGCAAAATACAAGCTGCAGAATATGTAATATTTTTAACACAAATTTTCATTATAGCTTGAACCATTAAAGAACACATGCTCATAATACTCTGCCTATGAAGGATTGAGCTGACTTTGGGTTGCTGATAACTTTTCAAATGATTAATAGATAATATATTTAAACATACCTTTATAGTAAGTGTCTCAGATTACTATACTTAATCTTAAGAACCTCAAAACTGGTCTATATAGCACATCATGATTAATAGTCACAACTATAACCCTTAAACCACTTAATTCATATTAAATGTGATTTTAGAGGCAACTTTGATAATAAGAAGCACATAAACCATATTAAAGAGGCATATCAAATATTTTCAGTGATATAACAGTTTCATGATTTGATATCAACATTTTCTATACTTATTCCAATGATAATAATCAAGACATTTAAATCACATAGAAATTTTGAAAACTACTATTATGTGGGTTACAAATTACAATACAACGGGGCCACTAAACCAATTCTTGTTTTGGTCAAAACGACCATTTAAACATGCAATTAATAAGCCATTTCACCATAAATTACAACACTTAAAATTTCTTGTAGTGTGAGAATGCAACATCTACGTAACAATCGATTTCATATTCGAAAACTCTGCTACAGTATTACAAAATTGCAACATTTTACCGAAAATTGGAATGCAAGGACAACTGAACCTAATAACAGCACATGGAAAAACTGATCCTAACATGAACACATAACTTTCGAATCAAAATTGCAATGTTTTGCCTTTCGAAAATTTGTGCATGGATAAAATGATCATATCTTATCGATATAAGCAAGATATATATGACAACCACTATGTGCAAGCATGTTAATATCATTAGAAACATATTCAGCTCAAAACCAACACCATGAAACTCATTGTGACCTTTCAACAAACACCTTGTTTGCAAAATCAAAGCATGTACTAAAAGAGTAGCTAAGACCCATCAAAAACACATCCAATACTATCAAGAGAAACAAGTCAAGCGGAACAATTAGTTGCACGTGTAAAATAACTACTCCATATGCAATACCCCTAATTTTAGATTTAACGGAAACCATAAAAATGAATTTTTTGCCAGCAAAACTAACTAAACACCATCAATAACAGAGTTCATAACTATCCAGCGATTAGAGAAGTGTCAGTAACATGAATTCACATATTAGGGTTTGAGAAGGAACCTGCTAAGACACCAAGGCGCGAAGGTGGTGATTTCTTTGACGGCAGTACGTGAAGCAAAGCAAAACGAGCCCCTTCTCTAATATTAGGTTAAGCGAAGCAGTACGTGAATTTTGTTCAAACGTTGTATTCTTTTCACTTTCCAACTTGGCGCAATATTAATTAAACTTTTGCAAATATTTGGACAACAGTTGTTGTTCTCCCATCGTAACATAAGCATTTCTCATATTCAACACAGACAATTGTTTCTACTTGGGTGAGGACGGTTGTTAACCCGTCGAAAAACGATATTTAGGGCGATTAGGAACAAAACCTTCGTATAAGTATATAAAAATTTAAAAAATCAAACGACGGTTGGCCAAAACCGTCGCGACACCCATTGTAATTTACTAATAGGGACGGTTCTCATGGAACCGTCGCAACTTATGTGTCACAAAATTCATTTTTTCTTGTAGTGTTTCCTCTACTTGCACCACCACCTCTTTGGTTTCTTTGGTATGAAGACTTTCTCTAATTTGACCAGCCTCCTTCTTATTGACTTTCACCAGTCAAATTGTTGTAGCCTCCTCTACCTTTGTTATCGAACCACTTCCCTTTACCTTTCTTTTTTCTTGCTGATTGCGTTTGCAATGCCACATCACTCTTCGACTTGCTTGCACCTCTTTCAGTCGTTATTTGTTCATGAGATTCAAGCGTCCCTTAAAACTCTTCCTTTGTCAATGTTGACAAATCTTTCGAATCTTATATGGCTACTACCATTGACCCCAAGGTCTTTGCAACAACTGATCTTGATGTCAACACTTATCCACATAACTTGATTTGATTCACTAGTTTCATAACCCTAGTGAAAAAATCAGTTATGCTTTCACTTATTTCCATCTGAAGCAATTCATACGCTCTTTTGTAAGTTTGCAACCTTATCTCTTTTACCTTTTCTGCACCTCCAAACAATTTCTCAATAATTTCCCATGCTTATTTTGATAATTCTACATCACTCACTTTTTCGAAATTGTCAGGATCAACACATTGATGAATTATAAAAAAAACTTTATAATTTTTCTTCTTCAATTCTTTGCGTGTTAAACTGTTTGATTTAAATAATTGAACCGAGAACTAAATCTCTGTCTATTTAAATTACTAATATTTGATACCTAATTTAGTAATATTTGATTTTTATTTTTTAATTTCAATTAGGATATAACAGTTAGTCAATTAACATGATGGAAACAACAATATAGTTGAGCAAAACAATTAACACTAAACTGTTTAGTTTAAATGGTTGAACCCAGAACTAAACCCGGGTCTTTGTGTTTCTACAACAAAATTGTTTGGCTTTAAAATCGTGATAATAATTAAAAAAAACAAGTAAAAATAGGTAAACCGTCAAAATCCGAACATTAATTAATTTGCAAACTACGCGTGAATAAAGCAAATGCGAATGGATTTACTGTGAATTGGTTTTGACAAAGATATTTTTTTCTTTCATTTAACGTATATCATATTGTTTCTTTCACTGTTAGAAGTGGGATTAAAAAATATCTTGTAAATCTTTATTTTTATGTTTACTTTTAATATTTTGTTTACAGTTTATACTTATTAGTTATCCTATTTAATTTATTTTAACTTTTAAATATGAAATTTATACGATACATAATAAATAAAATATAGATTTGAAAGATGTTGAGGATGCATCTTCAAGTTCTCTGGATGGTACCCGATTGGAAATTGGGGGTGGAGTCGTATTCTTGCTGATGTTACCTTTTAGATTGTGTTTAAGATGTAAGTTGGAACTATGGTTTTTGTTATTTCACTTTCCTTGGTTCTTCTTAGTGGACTCCTTCTAAATATTGGCTTTTTGAGTCTAATGGTGGCTTTTTTATTCTTGCAAATTACCCTGCAGAGTTCGATATTATTCCAAATCACAAGAAAAAAAATAATGTGAGGTTAGTGGAGAGAAAAAATATTTCTTCTTCTCACTATTTTCTGTACTAGCTGCTGAGCCCTGACACAATTGGAGTCATCTTTTGCTGATTGTCCATTTCAAGAAGTCTTCACGTTACTTTTAGGTTTACATCTCATTTTCAGTATTTGTTTGAGAATGTATCTTTTGAGAAACTTGTTTGTAGTTTGTACTCAGTTCATCATGAGTTAAACCTTTTGTATTTTGAGCAATGGAATGTTAATGTTATGTTGTTTCTATGTTAAGTAATGTATTATTTAGTGCCTTGTTTTATTATGTGTTAACTTGCTTATAAATCTGATTCTTTAAGTGATCAACTTAGAAAAAGATAACAGCTTATTGTTGCGAGAGATCTAACAACAAGTGGATTTCATAATAAAAATAATTGAAAGAGTAGGATATAGATATTCAATTGAGTAGTTCACTTAGAATAAGGAACTGCAACTATAAGGGACTTCAGAATACACACAGGCGCATTTTAGGGTTATAATCGTGACTTAGAGATTTGTTCCCTTGCCCTGGTAATACATGCTTTAATGTTGTAGAAATACACCTCTAGATCACTCTGACCTTTCATGGCACGACATTACACATCTTGAACACATGGTTACATCATTAACATTAATGGAGAGTGGCTCAACACACGCTCTCTTCGTATCATTTCACTATCACCTTGCACTGTTTATATATAATCTAAAGAAGGAAAGAAACTAAACTTGTGACATTCATATATTATTTTTACCCTTGCTCATGCTTGAAGTTAAAAGATAGTTTATTACAAAGTCAAACTAATTAACATTCACTCTCGTGGGTACGATATCTTTACTTTTTATCACTTGCTACTTTTAAAAATACATGTATACTTACATGTGACACATTTACAAGCAACAAGTTTTTGCCTCCTTTTCCCGGTAGTGCCAAGTTACATTTTGATTTTGTGTTTATTACTATATATTTTTATTATTTAATCATTTGAGCCTTTAACATTTCTTGTACTCTGGTGTCACGACAGGTGCTTAGCTGTTATATGCGTAGGTTGTTACATTAGGTCTAAAAAGGAGATCCCGAACCAAAAAGAACTATTAAAGTGCTAAGGAGATTTCAACTTACTGGATATTTTCCAGGGATCCTTCCTCCTTTCATTCTTGCTAACGTACCAGAGTTAGAAGGATTATAGCTATACGAAGAAGAGGCAGAAGTTGTCATGGCAGATAATGACGTTATTGGCATTGCCAATGACATGGGAAGAAACATCAGAGATTAAGCAATCTTTGTTTCAAACACCATGAATATTGGGACCATATGACCATCAATTGATGCAACACAATTTGATTTCAAGTCCATGATGTTATGTTGCAAACCATTGGCCAATACTCAGGTTCTACAAATGAAGATCCTCACTTGCATACTCAAGTTCTACAAATGAAGATCCTCACTTGCACTTAAGACAATTCTTATACGTTGCTAGTAACTTTAAAATTTCTAGTGACAATGATGATGCACTCAGATTGAAGCTCTTTCCATACTCTCTAAGGGATAAAGCAAAGAGTTGGTTAAATTACTTGGATCCCAATTCTATTTCTACATGGAATGATTTGGCTGAAAAATTTATGGCCAAGTATTTCCCTCCTTCCAAAAATGCCAAAATGAGAAATAAAATAACCTCATTTAGACAAGGAAAGGATAAACCCATATTTGATGCTTGGGAAAGATTCAAGTAACTTCTTAGATAATGTCCCCACCATGGCATACCAATATGTATTTAACTTGATACTTTCTACAAGGGATTGGTGCCTTCCTCAAGGAACATGTTAGATGCCTCTAGTGGTGGAGCTCTTTTGTCTAAATCTTATGAAAAAAGGTTATAAGTTTATTGAGAGTATCCTGGCAATACCTGCCAATGGTCTGTCATTAGGGAAACTGCTAATTCAACTCAAAAGAGACCTGCTGGTGTCCATGAAGTCATTGATACTACAACTTTGGTTGCTCAGGTGGCTCAAATCCACAAGATGATGAAAAATATGATGACTCCTGAAGTGACAAAGTCTGAACCTGTCAAGGTGGTTACTTACGCATCAGCGGCTTCCTGTGTGTACTGTGGATGTGATTATTTATTTGAAGAATGCTCAGCAAATCCAATTTTTGTTAATTATGTTAGAAACAACAAGTATTAGATGGTTTTGGGTTTCATGTGAGGTGTTGTGCTCATGTACTTGTGAAAGATGGATTACAAGTAGCCATCACCTCAATTTCAAGTGTTAGAAATGCAATTAGGTTTGTTAGATCTTCACCTATAGGGATTTGAAGTTCAAGGAATGTGTGGATTATGTTGGGATTGCATGCAAGAAGTTAGGATGTCTTGATGTTTCAACTAGATTGAACTTGACGTATTTGATGTTAGATGCGGTTGAAAAGTTTCAAACTACTTTTGATAAGCTAGAAGATGCGGATGAAACCTATAGGAAATTCTTTGAGATTGATTCACCCCTAGTAGTCAAGATTGGGATAATGTTAGGGTTTTTATTAAGTTTTTGAATAATTATTATGAAGTGACTAAGGCTTTTTCTGTTTCAACAAAAGCATTCTTGCATACTGCTTTCCCATACTTGGCTTCAATCTACATTGAACTAAAAGAATTAAACATATACCTTAATGAATTATTTTACTGAGGTGTCTAGGGACATGTTGGAAAATTATAGTAAATATTGAGTTGATATCACTAATATGAACCAATTCCTTTATTTTGGTGTTATCTTTGATCCCCAATATGAGTTAAAATATGTAGAATGGTGCTTTAATGATATGTATGGAAAATATTATGACACTACGAAATTCCTA